>OV702285.1:277682433-282482433 GCA_916181665.1 Avena sativa
AAACAACATAAGGAACACCTCTTAATATGAAATATATCAATGAATAACATTAAATTATGATATAGAATAGTGATGCAAATGGACGTATCAGGCCCCACATGTCATCCTCACATTAGAAGAAACATGTGCATGATGGTTTTTTTACTTGGCTCGTGCCTCCGTGTTAACTTGATAGCATTGCTCGCTGCATCATCCGTTTATGTAGGATGGTGGGTCCCCTATGTCAGCCTCACATCAGAAGAATCATGTGTATATAATTGAATTTTTTCTTCTCTAGCACTACCCTGTTCCAAAGTAGATAGCACTGCTCGATGAATCTGTCGTTTGCTCACGCTGCTGGGTCCCACATGTCAGCATCTCATTAAAAGAAACATGTGCATATTATTCGAACTGGCCATGTTGGTCGATGTAGCACCTGTATAAGGTCTCACTGGTGGGTCCCACATGTCAGCCTCTCTATAAATGAAACATGCTATGATGGGCTTTTTGTCGGCTGCCTCGGTTGTTTTGACCTGGTTCATTGTTAGGTCCCAGATGTCAGCAAACTCTATACAAGAAACATGTCTATGTTGGATCCTAGATGTCAGCCTCTATTTGAAAGAAATGTGTGTATGTTGGACTATTTTTGGGGTGGAGTCCGCCGTTCTGACCCTGGCAACATTGCTAGATGCATCAACAGTTTATATGGTCCAAGTATCATCCTTAGAGTACAAAAAATGTTAATCTATATACTCTATTTCCGGGTCCCACATGTCAGCCTTAGTATATATATAATAATTGAAATTTCCACGACCACTATCTTGACCTTGGTCCTTTGCTGGGTCCCACATGTCAGCCTCCTTTGTGTAGGAAACGTGTCTATGCCGGGGGGTTCCAGGTGTCAGCATCTATTTTGATAGAAACGTGTGTATGTTGGACTTTTTCGGGTCGAGTCTGCCGTTTTGACAATGGCAACATTGCTAGATGCAGCAACAGTTTATCTGTGTCCCAGATATCATCCTTAGAGTACAAAAAGTGACTCTATAATAATAGAGTAAATTGACTAGGATTTGAAATCGAGACCTTGCAGCTATTAACTGCGTGCCTTGCCACTGCAGAAGACACAGATTATACAACATAACCGCTAAATGGTACTTCTATAACTCATGAATTTGTCTCCTTAAAAGACTTTCTTTATCTATGTTTATCTCCCTTCATATAATAAGGCGGCGCTCCTAGCAGCTCAACTAAAAACTACTACATATGCAGTAGTTTCTACACGAAAATATAGGTAGGTGAATCTTTTTTGGGGAGTGGGGAGCGCTCCTGGCATGTCAATTTATAAAATGCCACAAAATGGAGTAGTTCCTTAAAAACATGGGCTGACAGAGTTTTTATTTTATTTTGATAGGTAGGGGGCAATGCCAAAAAGGCTGAATTAAAAAGAGTTTGGATATTGTGCATGTGCTGCTCTATATGGGTTATACTATATATGCTATGGTGCATGGGCTCCTTTCTCAAAATTCACTGGGCTGTGCTCACTAGTCCCCTGACCCCTAAAAGGACGAATTTAAATGTTCTAGGATAAAGAGGGGCCAAATGGGCTAGATTCCTTCTCAAGGTATATAAAAATTGCATTGTGCTGTGGCTTAGCCGGATTCGAAACAAAGAACTCAAAGAGGAAGGGGGAAAGAACGATAATTCATTTTGGAAGATATTCGTGTAAAATTTAGTAGTAGAGAATAATATAGAAAAATTATCGACAGATTTGCAGTTCATATTCAGAAGCACTTGACCAATTCAACAACTTTTAAAAGTGAGTGATTCAGCAATAGAGACACGAAAATAAAATAGCAGTACAGAGAGAACTGGTTCTTGTTTCAGCTCTAAAAACCTTATCACGCGATTAGTTTGCCCTTTTATCCAAACACACCCGACCACTGGAGCATGCAAAACTAACGATCAAGTCTGCTTTGAGTACCCGTATGCAACCCAAAATACCCAAGTCTCATATAGATTGTGATAAGGCAATGTTTCAAAAAAAAAGCAAGACTATCTACTGCCCTTGATTTAAACAAGTACCAGTACATCAGTATGAGTTCCACAAAATGCTTTAGTAATAGAAGGACAGAACAATTGAGAGATTCAGTAGCTTTTCAGAAGGGAATATGCCCGAGAGGTAATAATAAAGTTGTTATTATCGTATTCCAAGTATATGAGAGATGTTTATTTTACATGCTATAATTGTATTAATATAAAACATTAATACATGTGTGTTTAATAAACAAATAAAGTGTTCCTAGTTATGCCTCTCATATGAGCTAGCTCGTTGATTAACATGATAATCAAGGTTTCCTGATCATGGACATTGGATGTTGTTAATAACGAGGTCACAACATGTTGGAATGATGTAATGGACATTCATCTGAAGTATAGTAATACGATCAAAGTTATTAGTTTAAATTAATATAACATCATTACAAGTGACTTTAGTCCTTAGACCATGAGATCATGTCAATCACTAACATATGAAGAGTAGCTTGATAACATCAAACGTCACACCATAACATGGTGACTATAAAGGTGGGTTCAGATAATACGATAATGTTATGTAGAGGCTCATGGATCAAGAGTGGGATTGTCCATCCAAATGACAGAGAGATATACTCTGGCCCTCTCGGTGATATCACATTGATACAGCTTGCAAGAAAGTGATGGAGATCATTAGAATGTTATATCACGGGAACAAGAAAAGAGTACATGTTAGTAACGAGATCAAACTATGTATGAGGATACAGATGATCGAATCTCGGGCATGTAAAATATTGCGAGACAAAAGGATTTAGTTGCACTATCAAGGTTCGCACGATCACAATAGGTTATCGTTGAATGTGTAGGAGTCACTATGGATCTCTAGGTCCCGCTGCTAATTATTGATCGGAGATTGCTCTCGATCATGTCTGCATTATTTGCGAACTATAGGGTGACACACTTAATAGATATCGACACCATTTGGAGCAAATGAGTTTCCAAAAAAAATATCGAAGCACTGGAATTATTTCAATGGACACCGGAATTGTTTTGGGTGAAATTGCAGAAATTGGTTCTACATGTGAAATCAAAAAGTTTCAAGGGGTTTTATGTGAATGTTTGTTAATTAATATAATTGACAAAATTCTGAATAAATAAATAAATAAAGTATTATTGAAATTGAGATTACATTAAATTTGGTGGAAATTTAATGGATTTTGAGTGGAGGAAATGGAGAGTTATTTTGTAAGTGGGAGCTCCATTCACATGAATGGAGGAAGGGGTGGGGGCGGCCAACTTGGCCACCGGCCATGGCCCTTGGGTGCCTCCTCCTCCTATAAAAGGCTCCCCTCCTGCTCTCACTCACACCTCCTTGTGAAGGATCTCTCTCCCCCTCTAGTACTATTCCCCCATGGTCTCGACTTAGCGAGATACATGTTCCCGGTGGCTTTTTCTAGAGCGAGGATTTGCTGCTTCCGCTGCACTGCTGGAGCGAGATTGTGGAGGTTGTCGGGGTCCCGGACGTGTATGCGATCACAGATGCTCCACTGAGTTGCGGTGCTGCCGGACTTCCACACGATCTTAAGATCGATAAGAGATCAACTACATCACCAACGAGTCCATACTCGTAAAGCTTTGTAGGTATTCAAGGGTATGTATTCTAGATTATATCTACCTGTTGATTGTATCAAGATAGATGGATCGTGGCATATACAGTTCCCATCGTAGGAATTTTTTTATTTTCTATGCTACGAACCCAACAGTGGTATCAGAGCTATGCATATATACTCTACACGGTTAGTACACATATGTTTATGTGGGCGCTGATGGTCATGTTATTGCTTCTTATGTGTATTTTGGATATTGGTGGCATAGTGGGATGAAGCAGCCCAGACAAACTTTACATTCCTCACACATGAGCCCTGTTCCACGCTTGACATGCAACTAGGTTTCTATAAGTGGCATGTGCGTGTCTATCTCTCCTACTATAGTCAACATCTAGTCTACAACAAGTTTCCAATAATTTGATTATCATTGTTGTGGTTCCATGTTCGTAGGTAAGAATGGTTCTATCTTTGAAAGCCCTCAACCACATAAAACATGCAAAAGATACATTAGAGGCGTCTAGTTTTTTGGTTTTGCCGGGCAAGTACTATGATATGGTAGTATTATAATGTCACATCCCAAAATTTTCCAAATTTTTAAATGTGAAAAATAAACAAACAAAAGAAACAAATGTTGAAATTTAGGGTGAAAAGAAACTTTTTTGCTTCTAAATGGAATTTCCAAAACCCTACTTGAACAAAATTTTAATGAAAAGGCAACAAACAAATTTTCAAACAAGTCAAATGCATCCCTACATGGAATGTATCTTGAATTTAAAGCACTTAGAAAGGTTGAACCAAAACTCTAAACCCTAATGAAAGAAATCATCTCCAAGATCACTCCAAGACTATGGCCTTGTTCCATATAAAAATTTAGCAACAAACATTTCTAAATGATAAAAAATCGTAAACAAAAATATTACAAAAAACATGGGAGTTGATTTCACTCCATTTGGAGCCATGGATAAAAATTTATGATTTTAATGAGATAAAAGAAAGTATTCCTAAGGCTAATAAATCTCCTAACTAAAATCAACACAAAATTGTGAACAAAGTAATCCTAAAAGGATTAAAAAAAGATAAATAAATATTAAATAAAATTATACAAATTGGAATCACCAATTTTGAACCATAAATAAAAAGATATGGATTTTAGAAGACAAATAAAGAAATAAATAAATAAGAATTATTTCAAAGACAATTTAAATCATGGTTAAAATCCACAGGTAAATGGAAGAAATGTAATTTAAATAAAAATAAATGAATAAAATATTATTTAAATAAAATCATATGGGTTTATGAACCATATTCAATTTTATTTAAATAAAGACAAAATGCCTCACCTAAATGAATACTAAATCATGAGAAAAATATTTGAAATTTCCAAAGTGGGCTAATTAATCAACTCATAAATGTTATAAAAGGTACTGAAAAGGTTTGAAAAGATTTGAATTCAAAAGAGGTTTAAATCAATTGATTTGAGCAAAAACAGAAAACGGAAAAAGAAAAAGAAAATTTTCTGAAAAGAAAAGAAGAAACGAACCCAACCCAGCTAACCTGTCCAGCCAGCCCAACACCCTAGGCCCAGCAGCAGCTCACCCGGGCCACTCTCCCTCTCTCCCCCGCTGATCTTTCTCACCGTGCACCACACCCGCACCCTCCCTGACTACTTGGACCCGCCTGCCACCTCAGCGTCATCAACCCCGCGCGCTGAACTCGCCCTTCCCCCTTTGACCGTTTCCCTCCCCGATTCAATTTGATTGAATTCGCTTAACAACACGAGTTAATCACTCCCCCGACCTCGTCCTCTTAACTGCCTCCCCTCCTCTTTGTTTCCCCTCAAACCCCGTCGCCAGCGAGCCACCAGGCTGCTCGAAATTTAGCTCACACCGACGTGGCCACCGACGAGCTCCGACCCCTTTTTTGCCCTAGCTCACACAATCTTGCTCTCCAACCACATACGCACTTACTGACGCTTCCCTTGTGCTCGCGCGTGCCCTGGAGGCTTGGCTCCATCATCGCCTGCATGCCGCCGATGACCCCGCAACTCCGGTGACAAAATACGGTGAGCACCGTGTGACCCTTGCCCTCTCATTCATATGACCCTTCTCACCATCCTCTCGTGCACACACTGACACTCCCATCATGCCCTCTCATGCTCTGTAGGCTCGCCCCTGATGATGACTGCACGCACCCGATGGTGGCAGTAACTCCGGCGAGGAATCGCCGTCACACCCGTGCGCCCCGGCCTCGCCCATGTCCACGTTGGGCATCGTCACGTCACTGCGAACCTGGTAAGCCACTATTCCCCCTGGCGTCGCCGGACCGCCGTCGACAGACGCGCCGCCGCTGCAGCTCGCCACCATCACCGCCCGTTGTTGGTCGCTTCGTCTAGGTCCGTTAGATCTAGATCTAACGCTTTAGATTAGATCACTAATCGAAGGGTATCAACCAATCTGACCTATACGATCTAACTTAGATCTAGTGGCTCACAGTGCTGATCCGCGCGAACCGGTACTAGCCAATTAGAACAGGCCACGTGGCCAGACTATTCTGTTTAAATTCAGATTTTGTTCTACTAAGTGTTTAAACTTGCAAAAATCATAACTTTTGATCTGTATGTCCACAAATTGAAAATTTGGTGTCTATGGATTCAGAAAAATGTGTACTTTGCACTTATGGCCCTGGTTTGGTCATTTGCGTCTGAAAAAGTAGGTTTTTATGCATAAAAATTAATAGTACTATTTTGAGTATAAAAATTGTTTTAAAAATTATTTTTGAGTAAATCCTTTTGCAAATGGTTTTGTTTTGAACCTTCTGACCATAAACACTAACATTTGAATTTAAAAATATATTTTGTTAACACTAGAAATTATTACTTTGAATAAAAGCATTTCTAGTAAAACAAAAATGATTTAAAAGGCCTATTTTCACTAAGTTGATTTTAAATGAATTCCCACTTTTATAAAATACCAGTAGGTGTTTTGAAATGTTTAGAGCCTTGTTAGAAACCACCTTTTCAATAAAACAACCTTTTGCATGCTTGCATGCATTTCTTTGTTTTTATTGTTTTGTGTTGTGAATTGTTTGAGTGATAGTTTTTAATGTGTGCTTTGCTTGAATGTATTGTAGTGAACTTTGAGGAGTGTGACAATTGCAAGATCAAGGAGAGTACCTAGATTCTCTATTAAAAAGGCAAGTGATACTTTGGTCATCAAAAGTCCTATCTTTTCAATATTGCATTAGTGATATTTTTGTAGTATGCATGATAGGACTATTTTTATATATTGCTATGCTATAGTAGATCCTGTAGAATATATCTTGGTAGGAATCTTACTAAGTCGAGAGAAAAGTTATGTTAGTATGCTTAGCCTAGCTATTAGAATACAAGGGTGGAATATTCATACTATGATATTATGAAAAGTCTATGACTATGTTTTTGATTAATAAAACAACTATGTGAATGAATCACCTGGGTGGAATGGGAAGAATGGTTTGTGTTGATTGGTTACCCAGGGACCATTTCTATGGTTCACCTAGGTGTATCTCACTTATGGATGGACACCCAGGAAAAAAGAGATTTGAGATGTTTTGTGTTGAGAAGCTTCCAGTGCAACCACATGGCATATGGGCTCCGCCTTGACCAACTAGGTTGCAATAACTCAGACAGACAGACAGTTGGTGGTAGTGATGATATGTAACATCCCAAAAATACTAAACTTGGAACATCAAACTCTAATCATCAAAATTAGGGTTAACAAAAACTTTTCTAAATAAAATTATGAATGCATTCATGTGTATGCATTGATTTTGAAATTCTTTTAAACCACCTTGTTTGATTGTGTCATTGCTTGTAAAATGTTTCTTAGGTAAAATAAACATCATCTAAAACATTTCCCACACTTTTCCTAAAGACAAGTAAATCAAAACACATATATTAAATGAATGGTCACTTTGACCAATTTAACTCTCATGCCTACTTTGGCTGTCTCAAACTTTCAAAATCTAACAGAAACCTTTCTGGATCTTTGCACCCCTTGAATGTACTCATAACAAAGTATCAAGGCCCACTTTGTGATCATCCAGAAACTTTCAAATGCATAGTTTAAATGACAATTCAAAATTGAATCTTTATCATATGGTAAGATCCCACTTTTTAAAAAACCACTCAAACAAGCTCAACTTTCAAAACCCAAGCATCTGCAGACTCACCAGCACCAATCTAGCAAACCCACCAAAAATCTTTTCAAAATTCAAAACTTGATTTCATGCGGCCATTTCATCAAACAGGTTGCAGACACAAATCAAACATCAAACACTATTGTGAGCAGTGATTCTTGCCTAACTGGTTCCCCATTTAGCTCACAACCAGTTCAGTAGATCATATAGCAAGATTAACCAAGCACTAGCACCACTGTGAGCTTGCCATTGCCATCAATGGTGAACAGCCGAGCACACCCTTGCCACCCCATAGTCGACAGCAAGCTAGGAGCAGCAGCAAGCCTAGCCAGCATGTCTGGGAGGCAGCCCACCGTCCACCGCCACTCACTGTCCCAGCCGCGAGCGTTGCCAAGCCCTGGACCACGCGCACGAACCGCGCCCAGACCGCCAGAGACCATGCCGAGTGTGCGCCAGAGCACCACCCTCGACCGAAGCCCACAGACCACGTGCCGCCCTCTCTGCGTGCATACACAATCCCCACCGACCGAGGAGACCGCCAGACATCCCCGTTCGCCGCCTCGTGACGCATACCCACCACTCGCCGTCGAAGACGCCGCCTCTGCCATGCAGAGCATCGCCCGTTCTAGACCAAGCCGTACCGTCCCATGCCTCGAAACCATGTTGTTGAGCATCGCCAGGAGACACCACACCATCCCCTACCCTCACCCATGCCAATAGCCGCCTGTAACATCGCCCCCGAGGAGCTCACCGTGCGCCCCGATGGTCCCCTCACTCGACTATAAATAGAGGCCATCCCCGCTCGATTTCTTCACACCATCTCACTCCCCTCTTCTCACTGATCGTGCCACACCGTTCTCAGAGCAAGGCGAGCACCACCCCGCCGGAATTTCACCGGAGCCCGCCGCCTCTGGAGAAGAAGGGAGCCATCGATTTCGTCCACCCCAGGAGCTGCCGCAACCACCCCTGAGTTCGCCGTCGTCGACTTCGTAGTTCGCCCGCCTCGCCGACCCTTGCCAGTACCCCGGTGAGCCCCCATCACCCCCCACTGGCCACGCTAGGTTTCGTTTTCGCCGGCGTTGTCTCGCGTCGATGATGACTCGCAGCCGTTGGATTAGAATCAGATCGAACGACCCACGTTGCCCCATACCGCTTCGCCCAGCCCCGTGTCACTGACGAGTGGGGACACCCACTTAAGCAGCCCGCGGGAGCACTGCGCTTAGTAGGCCGGCCCAGTAACTTTTCCCGCGCAGCCCAGTTATTTGAATTAAACTTTTTCCATTTCAATTTAAACTCACTTCTGTACCCAACTTCAAAATTCAACCCAGATCGATTCAGTGCACCAATTTGAATGAAACCAATTTTGTTGGAAAGGTCTGTGCATGCTGAATCCAAGACCGTTGGATTCAAGTCATTTGGATCTATAGATCATCCTTAGTAAAAATAACAAGGCAGAAGATTTTCTGCATTCAAACATTTTTCAAATTTAAACCATAATAGCTTTTGAGTTGATTCCAACTCTCAAAAATCACATTTAACCATACCTTTCAGAATATATAAAAATATGTAGGTTTACTTGCAGAAATAATGTTCAAGTAATAAAAGAATGCTACATAGGCATTTCTAGCCACTTTAATTAATTAGAATAAAAGGGTAAAACCTTATTAAATTGTGACACCACTTTAAATCACTTTCCCATGGACTACAATATGTGGTGATGACATGTGTCAACATGATCCCATGTTTGGTTTGGAGAATATTAAATCTTAAGTAGTTTTTCAATGAGTAGAAATTACTTTTCTAAAAATAAAAGGAATTAAATCAAGCCTTAACCTTGTAATGTTAGAGATGATGCTAGATCATCTATAGGACCCTTGTGTGTGATGATTGCAAGTAGTTAAGTATTGTTTGGTGATTGTGTACCTCGTATTTATTCGTAGACGCTAGTACCGACCAAGGATACGAGGAGGAAGGAGGATTCTACGAAGAAGAAGCCGAGGAGAACTTCAACCACTGCTCTGCACAAGGCAAGCCTTACTAATCAAGTTTACCTATGCAAGCTAACACTTGCAATTTAGCAAGATTATACTAATTTGGTGCAAGCAAATACTTGCTTGTTACTATGCCTACTATATGCCTTAAGCATATGTGATCATACCCACTTGATAAACCAATCCTAGTTTTATTTGCAAGCTTCTTACTTTATTTCTTTATCAAAGCTTTAACTTAGAGTTGACTTAAGTGACTTGTAGATACTAGAAAGATTCTTAAGGTTGCATAAAGAGCATAAAATTTGGCCTAAGTTAGAAACCTTGATATCATCCTAAGATATAAGGTTGTACTTAGTTGAAACTCCACTAGTTTACCACCCCTCATTAGTACTACCCCCACCTATAGATGCTAGTGCTAAGCATAAAACTTGATCAACTTTAGATGGGTTTACTTGGTGGAAAAATGGTTATGAAAACCTTGGAATGATGGATCATTCTATTGAAATGTTTTGGACATGTGTTTCACACTTGATGATTTTGGTGATGAAAATGTTGAGGCATGAGCCTTAGCCCTTTATAAAACTGATGGTTGTCTGGATGCGATACCATTCCAATTTTATCGTACAACCACAATACCCGAATATTGGGTAGGGCTTGACTGGAAACTTATATACCTTAGTATTAGATCCCTCACGGCCAAGGTCTGAGCTGAGGCTACCTTGTGAAGATTGTCCACCTGTGCAGTACCCAAGATGACAGTTGGTCATGGTTGGGAGGCCAAACTCACAGGAGAGGTGCTTATACTAGGGCGTGTAATTGAAAGGTTAGGATTGATTATCCGCATACTGAGTATGGTGAATTCAGGATTTGTTCCTGACGGATGTATCGAATGTTGTGGTGAAAGTGTACAATCTCTGCAGAGTGTCTAACTATTCGAATAGCCGCGTCCGCGGTTATGGATAGTTGGAGTGGCCATACTGTTCCCCCGTCAAACTTTTCAAAATGACTTGTGAAATGAATTGAGACCTTGACTTGACCACAACAGAGTTGTGACATGAGTTACAAGATCCCACCTAGGAGTTATAAAATTGTGACTAGCTTCGGAACTTAGTAGAGATAAATCTGGCTTTTGCAAAACAACCCTAGATCCTAGTGTCCTATTATCCAAAAAAAACCCTTTACCTGTTAGTATTAGCTTGCGAGTACTTAAAGAGTACTTATGGATTTGTCCCTGGCTATTCCCATGGCCAGACTATGAAGAGGAGTATCTGGAGGATGGACCCCAGGGAGGTTACAACAACTAGGATCATCTCCCATCGTCAGCATTGCCTGTGAACCCGAAGATGGAGCTTCGCCTACGCTACCGTTATTATTACGTATTCCGCTGCTTGAAGTTGTATTAAGAACTGGATCAGGAGATCCCTATTTGTGTACAAACTTATGTATCGTTTGTAATGGATGATGTACTATGGTATCCAATTCTGTTATGTCTCGCAAAAATGGTAATCCTGGGATTGCGATGTATGGCATAACAGGCATCTAGGATTGAAAAATCCGGGTGTTGACATGATAGGATGGAACGCGTCTGTGCTGATCTGAGGGATTGTTTCTAAAAAGTCTCGTCTCGATGCATGTCGAATCTTATGGGAAAAGTGCACCACCTCTCGAGAGGGTAAAACCTAAGTACTTAGCCGTGTCCCCGGTAATGGACATTTTGAGCATCAAATACATTAAAATGATCAAGGATCTACTCATCCCAATTTCTCTAAGTTAAAACTTGTTGGGTGAGCAAGGGATGCACCTGGTGTGTATCTAGTGTGCCATGTGTGGTGAAACGTTTTGAAAAGAGAAAAACTATTTTCAAAGGATAGGGAAAACTTATTTTATGCAAAGTCCAGCTAAAACTCCACTTAGCCATATATTCATGTAGATGATAGATTCTCCATAGCAATATGATATCACTTGCCAATACAATTCAAATGTATTGACCCTTGTGGCTGTAACTTATTATGTTGCAGGTTTGTTTGTTGCTAGTGAAGTTTGTTGAGTAGGGATTACAAGTCTACAACCAACATGATTGCCTGTGGCAAATGAAGATGAAGGACTCCATGCATTATAGTTGTATCTGCTGCGTTGTAATAAGATAGCCATATGAGCTATAAGGTGTAATGAACTATTTTTATTCCTGGTTATGAGTTGTAATATGACCTTTGTTTCTTGATATTACATCTTAAACTGTGGGTGCTAGCTAATCGATCCATGGACTAGCACTATAAACAGGGATCTCCACCTTATCAGGTTGGGACCTCTACATATAATTTGTAGTATGGATCGATACTATTGGAAATTATAATATGCTAAAGTGTAAGTTCCATAGACCTTGGCATTACACGTATAGGATAAATATCATACCACGATGCACAAGATAATGATCAAGTGCAAGAACCATATCATATCCCTTTTAGCATATGATGTTTGTATGCATCTTATATTGCTTGTTTGGTGCTTTAGTAGAATTATAAGATGATCCCTCATTTAAATATCAAGATAATAATGTGTTCTTCCTTTAGTATGCACCGTTGAAAAGTTCATCATTTTGAGATACCACGTGATGATCGGGTGTGATTGACTCAACGTTCACATACAATGGGTGTAAGACAATTTTACACACGCGAATACTAGGTTCTTACTTGGCGAGACTAGCATGTACAGACATGGCCTCGGAACATGAACCAAAAATTAAAGCATGAGTCATATGGTTGATATGATGATCATCGTGATGCTCACCTTTAAAACTACAACAACTCATGTGATGATAGGTCTTTTTGTAGTGGATTTGGTTCATGTAATCACTAAAAATACATGAGGGATGTTTTTGAGTGGGAGTTCATTTATAGTTTGGATTATCTGAACTCAAATATATCATAAACTTAGTCTAAAATAAACTTTGAAAATTCCGTTGTAGATGGCACCACCTGCTTTTAATTTCAATGTGTTCATGGATAAAGAGAAACTTGCAACAAATGGTAGCAACTTTACCAACTGGGCCATGAATTTGAGGATTCTCCTCACTGCTGCACAAAAGCAATATGTGCTAGAAGCGCCGCTAGGCCCCCTACCACTTGATGATGCTCCCGATGAAGTAAAGATTGTTTACTTGAGTCATCAGGAGGACCACACTATGGTTCATTGAGGCATATTGTATGGGCTAGAGCCATAACTCTGAAAGCGTTTTGAGAATGGCAATGCTTTTGATACCATGGGTGAATTGAAAATGATTATTGATACCCATGCTTCTAAGGAGAGTCATGATGCTTCAGATAAGTTCTTTAGCTACATGATGGAGGAGAACAACTCAGTTAGTGAGCACGTACTCAAAATTTCTGGGTACACCAATAAGCTTGCTTCCTTGGGAATAACGATTCCCATTGACTTAGGCATACATCAGGTTCTCCAATCTCTGCCACCAAGATACAAGAGCTTCATGATGTACTATAACATGCATGGCATGAAGAAGACTCTCCCCGAGCTTCTGTCAATGCATAAGACTGCTTATCTGGAGATCAAGAAAGAACATCAAGTGTTGATGATCAATAAGAACACTGGTTTCAAGAAGGACAAGAAGGGTAACTTCAAAAGGGGCAGTAAATCTGTATCTGTACCTGATAAAAAGACCCGAGATGTCCCTAAGTCTGATATCGAGTGCTACTATTGTAAGGGGACTGTCCATTGCAAGCGCAATTGACCCAAGTATTTGGCTAACAAGAAGGCCGTCAAGATGAACAAAGGTATATATGATATACATGTTATTGATGTGTACTTGACTAGTACTTGTAGTAGCACCTGGGTATTTGATACTGATTCGGTTGATAATATATGTAACTCGAAATAGGGGCTGCGGAACAAGTGACTGCTAGCAAAGGGTGAGGTCCACATGCGTGTCGACAATGGATCAGAAGTTGATATGATCTCCATCAGAACGCTACCTCTCCATCTGCCATCGGGATTAGTTTTAAACCTAAATAAATGTTATTTGGTGCCTGCGTTGAGCATGAACATTGTATCATGATCATGTTTATTGCAAGATGGTTATTCCTCTAAATTGGAAAACAATGGTTGTTCGATTTATAAGAATAATATCTTTTATGGTCATGCGCCTGTGATGAATGGTTTATTTCTTTTGAATCTTGATAATAGTGATATGCATATGCGTAATATAGATGCCAAAAGGATTAAACTTGATGATGATATATCCACATATCTGTGGCACTGTCTTCTAGGTTATATTGGCGTAAAATGCATGAAGAAACTCCATTATGATGGACTCTTGAATCACTTGATACATGTGAACCATGCCTTATTGGCAAGATGACTAGAACCCCGTTTTTCGGTACAATGGAGTGGGCGATAGATTTATTGGAAATCATACATATCGATGTATGTGGTCTGATGAGTGTGTTAGTGCAAGGTGGATATCATTATTTTTTTTTACTTTCACAGATGATTTGAGTAGATATAGGTATATCTATTTGATGAAACACAAATCTAAAACCTTTGAACAGTTCAAGGAATTTCAGAATGAAGTGGAAAATCATCATAATAGAAAGACTAAATTTCTACGATCAGATCGTGGGGGTTAATATCTAAGTTACGAGTGTGGCACACATATGAGAGTGTGTTCACAACTCAGGCCTGTCGGAACACCACAACATAATGGTGTATCGGAGCATCGTAATCATACCTTATTAGATATGGTTCAATATATGGTGTCTCTATCTGACTTGCCAATTTCTTTTTGGGGTTATGTACTAGAAACCGCTGCATTCACTTTAAATAGGGCACCATCTAAATCATTTCTTAAAGTTTGGGGATGCGATGTTTATGTGAAGAAACTTCAGCCGGATAAAATCGAAACCAAAGCGGAAAAATACGTCTTCATAGGATACCCTAAAGAAACAATTGGGTATTCATTCTATCACAGATCCGAGGGCAAGGTTTTTAGAGAAATAGTTTCTCGTAAAAGGTGTGAGTAGTCGGAAGGTAGAACTCAAAGAGGTTATTGAACCTTCTCTTCATGAAACGGCAAGTAGCGTAGCACCGAAAATTGTTCTGGAGTTGACTTCACTGAATGAAGAAGGAACTAATGATAAATATCATGAAACTCCGAAAGAGGATACTACCGAACCTCGTAGGTCAAGCAGGACACGTGCATCTCCAGAACTATATAGAAATCCTGTCATGAATTTCATGGTTGATGGAAATGATAACCCCGCAACGTATGAAGAAGCAATGATGAGCCCGAATTCCAACAAATGGCTATAAGCCATGCATTCCAAGATGGAATCCATGTACAAAAACCAGGTTTGGCCTTGGTGGACTTACCTCACGACCAAAAGGCCGTTGAGAATAAATGGATTTTCAAGAAGAAAATTGATGCTGATGGTAACGTGACCATCTATAAAGCTCGACTTGTCACAAAGGGGTTTCTACAAATTCAACGAGTTGACTACGATAAGACATTCTCTCTTAGAGATGCTAAAGTCAGTTAGGATTATGTTAGCAATTTCTACATTTTTTGATTATGAAATTTGGCAGATGGATGTCAAAACCACGTTCCTCAATGGTAATATTGAGGAAGAGTTGTATATGGTAAAACCAAAGGGTTTTGTCGATCCTAAGGATGCTATCAAGGTATGCAAACTTCAGCGTTCCATCTATGGACCGAAGCAAGCATCAAGGGGTTCAGATTTGTCCAAACCTACAGAGAAGCTTGTATTTACAAGAAAATGAGTATGAGCTCTGTGGCATTTCTAATATTATATGTGGATGACATATTGTTGATTGGAAATGATATAGATCTAAATAAGGTTAAAAGTTATCTAAAAAACAAATTTTCGATGAAGGACCTTGGTGAAGCATCATATATATTAGGCACCAAGATCTACATGGATAGATCAAGACGTCTAATGGGGCTATCACACAGTAAATACCTTGATAAGACTTTAAAGAAGTTTAAAATGGATGGAAGTAAGAAAGGGTTCTTACCTATGTTGCAAGGCAAGACATTGAGTAAGACTCAAATTCCGGCTACGGTAGAAGAAAGAGAGACAATGGATAGAATCCCCTATGCCTCGGCCATAGGCTCTATAATGTATGCCATTCTATGTACAAGACTGGATGTGGCACATGCTATTAGTTTGACTAGAATATACCAATCTGATCCAGGTACGGAACACTGGATAGTGGTCAAGGATATCCTTAAGTACTTAAGAAGGACTAAGGATATGTTTCTCATGTATGGAGGTGAATAAGAGCTCGTCGCTAAGTGTTATATCGACCCTAGCTTCGATACCGACCCAGATGACTCTAAGTCTCAATCCGGATACATATTTCTCATGAATGGAGCATCAGTTAGTTGGAGGAGCTCCAAACAACCCGTGGTGGCGGGATCAACAATGGAGGCAGAATATGTTGCTACTTCGGAAGCAGCACATGAAGAAGTTTAGATGAAGGAGTTCATAATGGAACTGGGTGTGGTTCCTAGCGCATTGGACCCAATGGTGATCTATTGTGAAAACAATGGAGCCATAGCCAATGCCAAGGAACCAAGGTCTCACAAGAATTCTAAGTATATCAAGCGCCGGTTTCACTCCATCTGCGAGCATGTCAAGGATGGAGATATAAAGGTGTAACATCCCTAAAATCATGTTTCAAACTCATGCATATCATCCATGCATCCATGATCATATGAATTTCATTTCAAGCAAATCATTTCAAAACAGAAGAATATATGCTTATTATTTCATGTAAGTTTGCTCTAGCCTTAATGCTATCTTCCAATGAGAAGAGTACCTTGTTTTGTTCAGTAAGGTTTGAATTCAAACTTAGGCACCTTCAAAAGCTTGAGCAAAGTTTTCAAAACAAAAGGAGTAAATAAAACCAATATTATGCCTATTGTATATATCACATAAAGGCTTGGTTTTATTTTTATTTTTCATTTGATCAAGTGTTTTGTTTAAACAGTAGTGTTTGACACACATTTGAGTGCAAGGTTTGCTGAATAAAAACATAGAGAAGATTTGAATTCAAACTCATTTGATTTGGAATTGAAAATCATTTCAGAAAATCAAAACAGAAAAAGAAAAGGAGAAAAGAAATGGAAAAAAGGCCAGCGCCACCTAACTAGCCCAACAACGGTTTCAGCCCACTAAGCCCACCCGGGTTCCCTCTCTCTCTCTCTCACTCGCAGACGAACCCACCAGGTCACTGACCACACGACCCCACCTTCTCTCTGTTTTATTCGCTGACAAGTGGACCCTGCGACCACGTCTTCGTCGTCGTCAATCACGCGCGGCCGCGACGCTCGCTCCGCCGTTACCTCGCCGCAGTCACTGCGGGCTTAATTGCCATTGATTCTGCGCTTAATCGCCGCTCCCCTTCTACCTATATAACCCCCTCTGCACCGCAGCCATTTCCCCTCACCTAGCGCCACCTCTCCGCCACCAGGCTGCCCACAATCGTCCTCGCGCCGCCGCAGACAGACGCACTCCGGCGACGAATCTCGGTGAGTACTGACCGCCCCCAGCCTCTAGTTCAAACCATCATGACCAGCACGACCTTGCGCGTTTACTGATGGCCTCTGTTTGCTTTCTCATGATCCAGAGCGACGTCTTCGTTCTCACCCACGAGCACCTGAGCCGCCGCTCGACTCCGACGTGCGATTCAGGTAAAATGAGACTACCCCTTGCCTCCCCTTTGGTATTGTCTTGGTCGCCAGGTCCTTGCGCATCTCCTAAACCATATGGCTTGTGCTAGGTCGACGCAGAGCCTCGGCAACGTCTTCGACAGCAAGCATCTGACGCTGCCAGCAACTCCGACGAGCTCCCTCGGCCACTACAGCGTGCCCCTTGACCAGCCATCGCCACCATGAGCATCAGCATCGCACGGAGAGCTCGGTAAGCCCCTTCCCCCTCTCCCGCGCAACCTAGAATGCCGGTGGCAGTTCTGACAGAGGCGTCGCCGCCTGTCGCCGCCGCCAGCGCCGCCACTGGATGGTCAAGTGCTGAGCACCGTTCGATCTAGATCGTGCGGATACGATAGAACCTAGACGAAGCGGTACGATTCAATCTGAGCCGCGCGATTAAGTTTGATCCAGCGGCTCAGAAGCGTGATCCGACGCGAACCGGCACGCGCCAATCAGGTTATGACGCGTGGCTGGAGATTAGATTTAAAAACAGGATTTGAATCTATTAGTGGTTTTAAATTGTTTTAGCTATAACTTTTGATCCCCACGTCCAAATTTGATGAATTTTATATCAATAGAATCAGGAGAACAAGCCCTTTCTAAATATGCAATGTGTTTAATGTTTTGCTTCTGTTAAAATGGTTTTATTTGCAGAAACATGTGTAGGGATATTTTGAGTATATGAATTGTTTAAGAAATGTTTTAAGGTTTAAATAAATGTTGTTTGGCAAGTTTTGAACTTGTTTATGAACCAGTACTGTACACTTGCTTTGTTGAGTTTTAAAAACCATCACATATCATATTACATGCATTCATATATTTTCGTTTGTATATATTTTGTATGTGATTGTTGCTATGATTTTATGTGTAGATTTTGGTGCCAATAGTGATTGTGATTGTGAGGAGTGTAGCTACTCTCCAAACTACCAAGGCAAGTGGTGCTTCATGATATTTTTATCCCTATGTTTTCTACTAAGCATTAGAAATATTTTGCTAGACTTGCATGTTATATTTTGCTTATATGCCATGTTGGGAAACCCTAGTAGTTGTAGAATTGCTAGGAAATTTCTAAGTTAAGATGCTATTCTATGCCATGCTTAGCCTAGCTAGTAGCAACCAAGGGTTGGTGAAATATACATGCTATGATAAAAATATTTCTAAGTCTTTGGACTTGTGTTTTGCCTAATAAAACAACTAAGTAAATGAAACACCTGGGTGGAATGGAAGGTTATGTTGAGTGGTTACACAAGGCCCATTTCTATGGTTTACCTTGTGTATCTCACTTGTGGAAAGCCACCCAGGAACAAAGAGATTTTAGAGGCCAAATGTTAAGAAGCTTCTAGTGCAGCCACTTGGCAATATGGGCTCTGCCTGGATCACATATGTTGCTAGAACTTAGCCATTTGGACAGTTGGTGGTAGTGGGATGATAGGTTGGAACACGTCCATTTGGTCTAAGGGAAGGCTTCTGAAAGGTCCTGTCTTGGTGAAAATCAAGTCTGGTGGGGAAAGTGCACAACCTCTGCAGATGGAAGAATCTAAGTACTTAGCCATGTCCCTGGAAAAGGACAACTTGAGCATCAAGACATGGAAGCTATCAAGAATCTCCTCATCCCAATTTCTAAGTAAAAACTTGTGGGTGAACAAGGGTGAAGGACCCCAATGTCTATTGGTGGTTCCTTGGGAAAAGTTTTGACAATGAAAAACTTAGTGTTTTCAACTAATAGGCAAAACCTATTTTGAGCAAAGCAAGCCAAGCTACACTTAGCCAAATTGCATATAGTATCTAGTCCACCTAAATTATACAAAGGTATCACTTGCCAATACTATTCCAATGTATTGACCCACTGTGGCTGTAACTTGTGATGTTGCAGGTTACTCTGATGAGGATTAGGAGTCATGAGTCTACACTCAACATGTTTGCCTGTGGCACATGAAGATGAATACTTTTATCTATTTACTTATTTAAACTCTTGTACTAGGCCTGTGGCCTTGGAGTTGTAAAGACAATGTTGTCTCTGGAATGACTGTAATAATGACCTTTGTTTTTGTGTACTTCATCTTAAACTGTGGATGCTAGCATTGATCCAGGGACTAGCATTGCAATCACAGGGATCCTTTTCCTTTATAAAGGAGGGATCTTACAAAATGTTTGTAAAGTACACATGGATCTGAATGTGGTAGATCCATTGACTAAAACTATCCCAGAGAGAAACATGATCAACACCAAAACTCCATGGGTGTTAGATTTATCACAATGTAAAATAGATTATTGTCTCTAGTGCAAGTGGGAGACTGAAGGGAATATGCTCGAGAGGCAATAATAAAGTTGTTATTATTGTATTCCATGTATATGATAGATGTTTATTTTACATGCTATAATTGTATTAATAGGAAACGTTAATACATGTGTGTTTAAGAAACAAATAAAGTATTCCTAGTTATGCCTCTCATATAAACTATCTCGTTGATTAACATGATGATCAAGGTTTCCTGATCATGGACATTGGATGTTAATAATAAGGTCACAACATTGGTGGAATGATGTGATGAACATTCATTCGAAGTATAGTAATACGATCAAAGTCATTATGTTTAAATTACTATAACATCATTACAAGTGACTTTAGTCGTTAGACCATGAGATCATGTCAATCACTAACATATGAAGAGTAGCTTGATAACATCAAATATCACACCATAACAAAGTTTTCAAACTAGATTATTGGCTCTAGTGCAAGTGGGAGACTAAAGGGAATATGCCCGAGAGGCAATAATAAAGTGGTTATTATCTTATTCCTTGTTTATGATAAATGTTTATTTTGCATGCTATAATTGTATTAATACAGAAACGTTAATACATGTGTGTTTAATAAAAAATAGAAAGTTCCTAGTTATGCCTCTCTTATAAACTAGCTCGTTGATTAACAAGATGATCAAAGGTTTCCTGACCATGGACATTGGATGTCGTTAATAACAAGGTCACAACATTGTTGGAATGATGTGATGAACATTCATCTGAAGTATAGTAATACGATCAAAGTCATCATGTTTAAATTACTATAACATCATTACAAGTGACTTTATGAAGAGAATATGCCCGAGAGGCAATAATAAAGTGGTTCTTATCTTATTCCTTGTTTATGATAAATGTTTATTTTGCATGCTATAATTGTATTAATACGGAAATTTTAATACATGTGTGTTTAATAAACAAATAAAAAGTTCCTATTTATGCCTCTCTTATAAATTAGCTCGTTTATTAACAAGATGATCAAAGGTTTCCTGATCATGGATATTGGATGTCATTAATAGCAAGGTCACAACATTGTTGGAATGATGTTATGAACATTCATACGAAGTATAGCATTACGATCAAAGTCATTGTGTTTATATTTCTATAACATCATACAAAGTAATCCTAATCCTTAGACCATGATATCATGTCAATCACTAACACTAGAAGAGTATCTTGATAACATCATGTCACACCATAACAGGGTGACTATAAAGATGGGTTCAGTGCTACGAAGGTGTTATGTTGAGGCTCATGCATCAAGAGTGGAATTTGTCAATCCCGATGATGGATAGATATACTCTGGGCCCTCTCGGTGATATCACATTAATTAGCTTGCAAGCAAGTGATTTGATCACTAGAATGTTATATCACGGGAACGAGAAAAGAGTACATGTCGGTAACGAGATCAAACTAGGTATGAAGATACCAATGATCGAATCTCGGACATGTAATATATCGCCAGAAAAAGGGATTGAGTTACGTGCGTATAAGGTTCACACGATCACAGAAGTCATCGTTGAATGTGTGGGAGTCAGTACGGATCTCCAGGTCCCATTGCTAATTATTGATCAGAGAGGGGTCTCTATCATGTCTTCATTATTCGCGAACCATAGGGTGAAACACTTAAGGGATACCGACACCATTCAGAGCAAATAGTATGCCAGAGAAAGAAAAAGAAAGCGCATGAATTTATTTCACTATACACCGGAATTGTTTTGGTTGAAATTGCTGAAACTGGTTATGCATGTGAAATTGAAATGTTGTAAGGGGTTTTATATGAATGTTTTTTAATTAAAGTAATTAACAAAATTCTGAATAAATAAATAAAAGAGTTTTATTTAAATGAGATCTTGCATTAAATTTGGTGGAAATTTAATGCATGTGAGTGGATTTTTGAGTGGAGGCATGTTTATGTGAGTGGAGGCTTTTCATTTTGAGTGGAAGCTCCAACCACATGAATGTGGAAGAGGTGGGGGCATCCACTATGGATGGGAACCATGCCCCTTGGCTTCCTCCCCTCTCCCTATAAAAGGCCCCCCTCTCCTACTCTCACAACACACCTCCTCGTGAAGGATCTCTCTCCCTCCTTTAAAATTTCCCCATGGTCTCGGATCAGCGAGATACATGTTCCCGGTGGCTTTTTATGGAAGGATTTGTTGCTTCTGCTGCTTCATTGGAGCGAGGGTGCGGAGGTTGTCGGGATACCCGAATGTGTGTGTGATCATGGATGCACCACTGCTTTGCGGTGCTAGACTAGATGCTGCTGGACCGGATGGACTTCTTCTCGATTTTGAGATCGGCAAGCGTTAGACTACATCATCCACGAGTACAACCTCGATAACGCTATTCGGTCTTCGAGGGTATGTATTCTATGGATGTATATCCGACCGTTGCTTGTATCTATTAGATAGATCTTGGTACTTAGTTGTTCCCGTCGTAGGATTTTTTTGTTTTCTATGCTGCGAACCCAGTGGTATCAGAGCCGGATCTATGCGTAGATGCTTTGTACGGGTAGTACACATATGAGTATGTGGGCACTGATGGTCATGTTATTGTTTCTTCCTTGTACTTTGGATATTGGTGGCATAGTGGGATGAAGCGGCCCGGACAAACTTTACATGTCCTCGCACATGAGACCTGTTCCACACTTGACATGCAACTAGTTTTGCATAAGTGGCTTGCGAGTGTCTATCTGTCCTACTATAGTCAATATCTGATTTACAAAGAGTTGCCAATAAGTTGATTATCATTGTTGTGGTTCCTTGTTCGTAGGTAAGAACGGTTTTATCTCCGAAAGCCCTCAGCCACGTAAAACATGCAAAATATAAATTTGAGGCGTCTAGTTTTGGTTTTACTGGGCAAGTCCTATGATATGGTAGTGTTATAATTTGTAGTATGGATTGATACTATTGAAAATTATAATATGACAAAGTGTAAGTTACATAGACCTTGGGCTTACACATATAGGAATGATAAAGATCATTCCACGATGCATAAGGTAGAGATCAAGTGCAAGAACCATATCATATCACTGTAGCATATGCTGTTTGTTAGCATCTTATATTGCTTGTTTGGCGTTTTATTAGCATTATAAGATGATCCCTGATTTATATATCAAGATAAAAATGTGTTTTCCCTTATGTATGCACCGACTATGTTTCACCGCTTCAAGACATCACGTGATGATCGGGTGTATTTGAATCCACGAACATACATCAGGTGTAAGACAATACTAAGGTTCTTACTTCGCGAGCCTAGCATATACAGACATGGCCTCGGAACACGGACTGAAAGGTTTAGCATGAGTCATATGTTTGATATGATGCCCATATATATGCTCGCCTTTGAAGCTACACCGACTCACGTGATGTCTGGACTTGGTGTAGTGGATTTAGTTCATGTAATCACCAAAAAGACACGAGGGATGTCATTTTTGAGTGGGAGTTCATTTCTAATTTGGATTAGTATAACTCAATTTATCATAAATTAAATCAAAGTGAATTTGCATAATTTGTTGTAGTCATTGGCATTCGTTAGCCACCTTATGATTAGTTGTAATTGAGATAATAGAACTATAGAGTTCTGGATATTTAATTTACGAACTGGTATCGTATTGTGTTGATTGTCAATCTAAAGTTTAAAGTCCTATTGTAAACTTTCAGCAAACTCTGTTTTCTCTGTGAAATTTAATAATTAGTATTAAATCGAGAGTAACAATTGCAGTGTTAGTATCTAAAGTATCATGTTTTCCTCCATAATTCTTGATTGTTTTTAAATATCAAGGTTATCTAGGAGCTCAAATAATTGTTTCAGAAACCATCATGTGTGGCAGATATAATGATATCTGAAACAATGTTTTTGGTTGCAATATGATAGAGTATAATATATGTTCTCATATTGGATGAGAATTTGCAAAGGTTGGAGATGCTAGACATCCTAATCATCCAAAAAGGTTTTGAAAAGTAACATTATACTCATGATTCGCCTTTATAAGCTACATTAGCTTGATCATGAAAGTTGTCATGATAAGGATGAATAGAAGATGCATGTAAAGTGTTTACTTCACTAAAAGATTACTAAATAATGGTTTTTTGGAAGAACGCGAAACATTTGATGATGGTGATCTACTTCAAAGTGCAAGTCCAAAGGTACTAGTATTTTACTATACACGCTTTGGACTATGTGTCATGTATATGGCGCCATCGTTGATGTTGATAGATTATTTTAAAAGGAAAAGGAAATGCTGAAAGAGAATATATAAAATATTTGACAGAAAATGAAAGACTGGAAATATCCAGTTTAGGTATATAGATGATATACATGTTATGGATGTATTATTTTCTTGTTAAACAATGTGGTTCTTGGGTATTGGATACCGAATTGGTTGGTATGAAATATCATACAAAAAAACACAATTCATGAACTACAATGGCCTAAGTAACTAGCAAGAGAATATGTGATGATGTTCATCAAAAACAAACAAACAATTGTTTGTATTTCTCGTTGACATCAAATATTGCCTTCAAGATTTGTTTGAATAATTGTTATTTAAATCAGGTATTATGAGAACAAAGATTGTTCAAATAATTAATGTATTCCATATAAGATGGATGATTTACAAATCTAGTTGGAGAAATCACATCCATGAAACCTAATGCTAAAATGTCGCAAGACAAATGATTGAAAGATCACTTACAAAGTGACATCGCCGTTTAAATTATATTGGAAAGAAAAACATGAAAAAACTCCATGTTAATGGATTTTTGGAGTCTTTGATTTGATCAAATAACGCTTGTGAGACTTTCCTTGGGATAATTAAAACTTCGTTCAAACGCCAAAGAAGAACGGATGACTAAATCATTGGAATTTATACATGTTGATGTATGTAGTCCATTATGTGTAGTCGTAAGCGATGGATTTCAACTTCATATTGAAAGGATCGTATGGGCACCTAGAGGGGGGGGGGGTGAATAGGTGCTACTTCAAATTTTCTTCTTTTTCAAATTAAGGTTTGACAATAAGGTAAATTCTCTAGATAATGCAACTACGGTGAATTTACCTATATGACAATTATGCAACGGCTACCACAACACAAAGTAGTAACAAGTAAGTAAGGTGCGGTAAAGGATAAAAGTAACCGAAAAGTGGACGCGGAGACACAAGGATTTGTTTCCCGTAGTTCCTTCCTTTTGAGGGGAAGTACGTCTACGTTTGGAGAGGGGGTGGTTTCAAACCACCAACGCCACGAGAGGCCTCCCTTGTTCTCCAATGAATCTCACCCCAACGGGATCGATTCACCTTCCACTATATCGGCAACCTTCAAGGTGGAAGCCGGCACCGTTACAAGTTTGGGGCACACATCCACAACCTAATCGGAGGCTCCCAAATACAAGCAAGCTGTCAAAGAAATCAAAGACAAGCTTGTAAGAACCAAAACAAGAACTAGGGTTTCCAAGAAAACACTAGAGCAAAGGGGCCCTCAATGAAATGAGGCGGAAATGAAGATCTCTTTTGGTGAAGTAGTAGATCGGGGCCTCCTCCTTCGATTCCCCAAAGATCAAGGACTTTGGGTGGTGGAATGAGGAGATCTTGAAGATTGGATGGCTCCAATGGACTCCAATGGTGGTCTTTGACTTAAATGAGCTGAGCACTTTGTCCCAAGGTAGGTGGAGGGGTATTTATACCCCTCCATGAAATATGGCCGTTGGAGTCATTAATGCACCGGTAGTACCGGTCCTCAAGCGGTAGTACCGCTTGCAAGCAGTACTACCGGTCAAGTACCGGACCAGGTACCAGAGATGCTTCAGTTCGTCTAGCCGGCTTCAGATTTGGGCGGTATCACCCTTGCGGTACTACCCCCAAGCGGCAGTACCGGTCGTATGACACGGTACTACCGGTCTGGGCGGTAGTACCGGTACCAAGTACCGCTTGATACTGGCAAAAACGGAGAGGAGTGGATGTTCATCAGAACGGCCCGGTACAGCCGAGCGGGACGACCGTGTCAAGCGGTAGTACCGCTTGTCGCAAGCGGTACTACCGGTTGGACCGGTAGTGCCGCTCCGTGGTAGCGGGTGGTACTGACTAGAACACACCCTTATCAGTTTTGCCCGGTGCCAAACGGTACTGGAACCGGTAGTACCGGTGTCAAGCGGTAGTACCGGTCGTAGTTCCGGTACTACCGGTTGGCACAATGGTTTTTAGCAAAGTGTATTGATATGCCAATATTTGTGCCACCCCTTATCAAACCTGTGATACACTTAGCACACGGTTAAACGGATAAGTGTGTTGTTATCAAACATCAAAATCAGAGGGATAGGAAAATGCTCTTTCAATCTCCCCCTTTTTGGTGTTTGATGACAATACACTTTTGCAAGATGATTTAAATAGGAAGCATGCGAGATTTGTAAAATAGAGACGGGGCTCCCCTAGATGTGTAGAGACAAACCTCCCCCTCTATTTTACAAACCCAACATGGGTGCACAAATATTGATACTGGCATTTGAAATCATACCGTTGCATAATAACATGTGATGAGAAATATATAGACAATCGATAACGCATATCATCACAAGATGGATCCAATGAAATAAACCACTTAGTCTCATAAGATGGATCCAAGACATAACCACATAGTCTCACACATAAAAACATAGTCTCATACATAACTAGAGGGAAATCGAAGTTCACAAGCAATAAAAGGATCAAGATAAGAACGAGCTTGTGACTTCCCATGCAACACCCGTGCCTAAAGTGCAACTTCTCCCCCTTTGGCATCAAGATGCCAAAAAGGGACAAGTGCAAGACTACCGTCCCAACGGTCACTCATCCTCCTCCTCCTCCTCATCCTCAAGGTCCTCCTCGTAAGGGGGTGGGGCGCGGTGCGAGGAAGAGACATGATCATCCCAAATGCTGTGCTGAGAGATCCACTGATCTTCTGGAGTGATGTTGGTCTCGGACCCCTCGAAGACGGTCAAACCCTGAGCAGCCATCATGTCCTTCTGCCGAGCACTGGCTTCCTTGGCATACACATGTGCCTCATACATGCGCTTCTGGTTGTCAACCTGGAAGCAAAAGATCTTCTTGAGCTTGACCTCCATCCTTTTGGACCAAGAGGGCTTAGCATTATTGCGACGGGAGGCAACATAGTCAGTGTCATGCCCACTGTCAGCATCCTCAGAGTCATCCTCTTCTTCCTCACCCGCCGCAACGCGAGGTTTAGCATGTGTCTTGATCTTGAGTGCCTTTGGCCTGTGCACAATGAGAGAGCGAGTGGAGAGTGTCCTAGCAATGACGGGGCACTTTGACACAATGAGGGCCATAATATAAGGAGCAAATGGCGGAACCCTCCGAGAGTGTGCAGCGGCAACCATCTCATTCCATATGAAGTCTGCACATCAAGAGGAGTGCCTGAGTCTTGTTTGAGGAAGGTGTTGAATAGAAAGTCCACAGAGAACCCATGTATATCATCCTTGTTGCCCGCACGAGGAGCAACAGTCTCACGGAAAATACGATGGAGAATGTCATATGTGGGGAGAAGATCCTTGATCTTGCCAGCAATCCCACGGCCCCGAATATACAAAGGTGTAAGGACATCCTTTTTGGAGGGATGATCCCGCATGTGACAGCGAAAACCACAAGGAACGCCCCGGCCGCGATCTTCATACCCCAAGATTGCAGCAAACTCCGCAAGTGTAGCTTCCTTGACAGCACCTTGAGTCATCCAGGTAATCTTTCGAGTGCGGCTAGTGTGGAAATGTGCAGTGGCATAAAACTGGCAAATAAGGAGGGGATCATAGTCATACTGGAACTCCATAATGGGGAACAAGCCAAGGTGAGAGCAGATTTCCTTAGCTTCAGCAAAGTAGTCAAGATTCTTGTCAATGTGCCCCATGTCAATCCACTGCTGAGGCACCACCATCTGGATATTGGTCAAAAGAACCTCAGGATAAACACGCTCTTGGAAATCATCATAGAAGAGACTATCTTCCCTGGCCTCGCTCCGGTTGCGGGAGTATGCATTTTCAATCCGAAGAGCCCTAAACTCTGACTCAGAGATGTCTAACAGTTTCCTTGGCCCAGATGGCCTAGAGCTGAGACTTTTGGTACGCACAGTGGAAGGGGGGGCGAGAGGGAGGGGCGCTGCCATGCCCAGCAGAGCGCTTGGTAACCCCTTCATGACCCCCAAGACCACCTCGAGTGGAAGGCAACTTGGAACGGTGTCTTGGCTGTGGCATAACCTCTTCCTCAGACTCCGTCTCTTCCTCAACAATCTCACGGCTAGTCTTGGAACGCTTGCGTGCACCCCGAGAACCACCTGCATCTGTGAAAGCACGAGGGAGGATAGCAAGGGGGTAAGGGCACAAGAATCAAGGAGCAAACGAGAGAATAAAATATGAAGCAGAAAAAGGCGGTCAGTTTGGGCCGGTACTACCGGACCTGACGACCGGTAGTACCGCTTGCAAGCGGTAGTACCGGAAAAAGTTCCGGTACTACCGGTTGAGCGGCAGAAGTTCGTCAGATCTGATGGAAACGGACCAAATTGACGGCATTAAACTATAAATAGATGATTCTTCTCGGTAATAAGGGAAGCATATGGCAGTACAACCTTTCAATATGTCAATTTCTCCACAAATCTAAGCCAAAACCTAGATCTAAGGAGAAAAGGAAATGGAGAGAGAAAGGGCGGTTGTACCGGGATCCATGGCGGTGGAAAGAGGTGGGATCCCGCCAAGAGGCCGAATCCAAGGGGGATCCGGGAAGAGGAGGGCGTGGTAGGGCTCCGACAGCTTCAAGATCTCCGGCGGCGCAGGTATGAGTGGGGGGCGTGGGGATGAATGAGGCACTGAGGGGTGCCTCCCCACGCGCGTCCAATATATACCAGGAAAACGCCGACCGGTAGTACCGGTTGCTGAAGCGGTAGTACCGCTCGTAAGCGGTAGTACCGGTTCGCCAACCGGTAGTACGGGTGACTGGTAGTACCGGACATGTGGGCGGTAGTACCGTTCTTGGAGCAGTTCTTCCAGGAGATGACCTGGGAATTACCCAGGTCTGGTAGTACCGCTCCCACATCTGGTAGTACCGGTCCCATCTGATTCCAAATGCCAGGAAACAAAGGTGATTCTTGTGCAGATAGAGAGAGGGTTTTCGTGAGGGAGTAAGGAGGCTTGGGTTAAGACAAGTGAGCTGGGAAGCACATGCACTCTAAAAATCGAGGAAAAAGAGGTTCAAAACTAAACTAGAGTGCATGAGACTAAGAACGATGAAGGCAATTCACAAGATGACAATCATGAGTAAAAATCAAATCAAAGATGACAAACACGAGTATGCACATCAACCTCTCGATTGAGAGGGGGCGGTGGCCTAGGCCACCATATTTGAGTATACTCGGCTTGGCACCACGAAGATATATCTTGGGTCCATTACCAAAACTCATCATTAAGCTCACATATCACAAAATGATATTAAGAGGAATGATTTTGTTTACTTTGCGCATAATGGGGGGAGGGATGGTCCAATCAATTAGGACCGCACTCCCCCTATGTCCATGCCTACACCTAAACCAAATATGGGTCGAGTATTAGGTGAGAGTGCAAGATAGTCAAGTCAAGCTCCTTGAATCTACGATATTTAGTTCATTCCTCAAGTAGCAAAACCTTGCTTCATCAAGTGGCTTCGTGAAGATATCGGCAAGTTGATATTTGGTAGAAACATAGGATAGATCAATATCACCTCGAGCAACATGATCTCTAATGAAGTGGTGACGAATATCAATATGCTTTGTCCTTGTGTGATCCACCGGGTTGTATGCAATTTTGATGGCACTTTCATTGTCACATAGAAGAGGCACTTTGTCACAATGGACACCGTATTCCTTTAAAGTTTGCCTCATCCATAGCAATTGAGTGCAAGCACTAGCGGCAGCAACATACTCGGCTTCGGCGGTGGGGAGAGATATACAATTTTGCTTCTTAGAAGACCAACATACCAAGGACCTACCAAGGAATTGGCAAGCCCCGGATGTTGATTTTCTATCATCCTTGTCACCCGCCCAATCCGAATCCGTGTATCCACAAAGAGCAAATGTTGAGCCTCGAGGATACCAAAGACCATAAAATGGGGTATGAACTAAATATCGAAAGATTCTCTTGACCGCCATTAAATGGATTTCCTTAGGATCCGCTTGTTATCTTGCACACACACCTACACTCAACACAATATCGGGTCTAGATGCAAACATGTAAAGCAAAGAACCAATCATAGACCGGTATACCTTTTGATCCACATCTTTACCATTTGGATTTTGTTCTAGATGAGTCTTTGTAGCCATGGGAGTAGGAGCTCCATTCAAATCTCGCATTTTGAATCTCTTGAGCATATCTTGAGTATACTTGGTGTCACATCCCAAGATTTTCCAAATCTTGTTATGTGAAAAATAAATAAACAAAATAAATAATTGTTGAAATTTAGGGGGAAAAGAAACTTTTGTTTTTAAATGGAATTAAAATCCCATCTTGAACAAACTTTGGTTAATGTTTGAATCCAACTAAAATTCAAATCAAGTGGATTTCATTCTTCATAAATGCATCTTGAAATTTAAACACTTGAGAAATAAACCAAAACTCTAAAACCATAATAGAAGAAAATCAATTTCAAGTTATCTCTAAGACCATGGATTTGATCCATATAAAAATTTGTCAAGCAAACATTTCAAAATGATCAAGAATGACAAATGGAAATATTATAAAACCATAGTAATTGGTTTCACTTAATTTGGAGCCATAGATAAAATCTTATGAATATAATAAGATAAGGAAAAGTAATTTCCAAAGCTAATAAAGAACTTATCTAAAATCCATATCAAATGGTGAACAAATAATCCTAAAAGGATTTAAAAAGATAAACAATTAATAAATAAAGTTATAATAGTTGAAATCACTATTTTTGGATCTTTAAATAAAAAGATATGGTTCTGATAAGCATAAGTAGAAATATAAATGAGTATTATTTTAAAGAGCCAAATTAAATCTTGGCCAAGATTTTGAAATAAAATATTTCTATTTGATGATAAAAAGAGTAAAGGTTTATTTAAATAAAATAATGAGGATTTATTAATATCCATTTTTATTAAAGTAAAGGTTTTTCCATTTTAAATAAACACTAAAACTTGTTAATTTATTTTAAATAAGATTTCCAAGTGTTTTAGTTTTTCAAAAGAAACCAACTTAAAATATTTTGATATTATTTAGATTTCAAAAAGAGTTTTAAAATAAATTAAAACCTATTTGAATTAAAGACTATGGTCTATTTATTTAATTATTACTAGATCCTAAAAGAATTATCTTATTTTGAACTTTGAAATATGTTGATAAACAGAATTAAAATTCACCCAAACTTTGGTGGTGATTTGAATTCAAATGGATATTGAAAAATATTAATAAATCTTATTTAATTAATACTAGGGCCAATTTTAAATGATTAAAAGACCCTAAAAAGAATAAGATATTTATTCTAAAAATGATTTCAGAATGTATTATTAATCAGTATTAAAATCTACTCAAGGTTTGAGAGAAGTTTGAATTCAAATGGAGGTTTAAATTGATTAATCAAAATCAAAACAGAATAATAAGAATAGAAAAAGAAAAACAAAACAGTACAAAAAAATATGATCTAGCCAGCCCAGCCCACTAAGCCCATCAGCAGCCCACTTGCTCGCCCCCGCAGTGAAACGTTATACACTCAGATAAGAACCCGCAAGGTCACTGAGCAGTGGACCCCACGCCCCTCTCTCTCTCTCACTGACAACGATGTCCCACCTGTCAGCTTTCTCTCCTACCCCGCGACGACCCCTTCTTCCCCCAACGCCGCTGCCGTTGCTGCACTAATTCCTCTGCTTGAATCCTCCTTAATGCCACGTTTAATCCTCGCCGTGACCACGCAGTATTAATCGCCATGCTCTCTTCTTCCTTTCCCCCCAATCCTCACACCACCAAAGCCCCTAGGCTGCTTGTATTGCTTGCGGCATCGCCTATGTCTCCGACGGCTTCTCCGGCCGATTCCGGCGAACCCATGCTGCGCCTCACCTCCTAGACCAGGCGAGCCTGATCCCCTCTTCCATGCGCATCTCCCAGTGGCATCAGCTCGCCCCCGCGCGCCACAGAACCTCGGCAACGACGACCACCGAGCGCGCCGCCGTCTGCTTCCACTCCGGCGACACTTCTCTGGTTGGTAATGACCACCCCTCTCTTTCTTTTTCACGCATGCATCCTCGCTACGTCCTTGCGCATCTAACCATACCCTCCTCTCCCTCTGGCGTGCACCGAAGCTTCACCATCGTCTCCAATAGAGAGCAACCATCGCCAGAGAGAACTCCGGCGAGGAATTCGGACTACACCCATGTGCCCCTTCGACCAACGCGAGAAGGTTGAGCATCCCCATGCCACAGCGATCTCGGTGAGCTACCCCTCTACCTCCCTTGCTTCCTTTTTCTCCAGCTCCGCCACCGTCTGACCGCGCCGCCGTTCGCTGTCGCCCAGCGCCGCCCATCTGTGGCCAAGCTGTTGTAAACCGTAGGATCTTGATCAGAGGGTTACGATAGAATGTAAACGAAAGGGTAAGTAGTGCCTCTGAACCGTGCAATGTTACTTAGATCCAACACACCAGAATAAACGATCCGCACGAACCGGTATGGGCGAATAGAATCGTGTCGCGTGGCCAGTGTGTTGATTTAAAAACAGAATTTGATCTATTGTATTAGTAAACTTGCAAAATTCATAACTTTCAAATCACATGTCCAAATTTTGCAAATTTTATATCAATGGAATCATCAAGACAAGTACTTTCTCACCATGCCCTTTGTTTAGTGAATTTCTTCTGATAAAATGATTGTTTTTTCAGAAACTTGTGTAGGCATGTTTAGCATATAAAATTCATTCTAAAATTATTTTGGGGATAAAATCATGGGAAAATGGTTTATTTTTAACCTACTGACCATAGAAATCAATTGGTGGTTTCAAAAATGTATTTGGTGAAGCAAAAGAATGAATCTTTGATTTAAAAAAATTTCTAGCCAAATAAAAATGTTGATTATGGTTTAAAAATGATTTTGGAGGAAAACCTTTGAGAAATGTTTTGATTTAAACTCTCTGACCCCAAACACCAAATTTTATGATTTGAAAATGTATTTGGTGAACCCTATAAAAAAATTATTACTTTGCTAAAGGCATTTTTAACCACATAAAATAATGATTTGGTTTAAAAATGGTTTATAGGTAAAATATTTTGCAAATAGTTTTGCCTCTTTATAAAATGACCAATAAGTGTTTTAGAATGTTTATAACCTATTATAAACCACTTTTGTAAATAAAACAAAGTTTGGCATGCTTGCATGCATTGTTTTGATTCTATTAATTTATGTGATTTTGCTTGAATGGTAGATTGAAATTGTGCCCTTGCTTGATTGAGTTGTAGTGATATGAAGAGTGTGATCATTGCAAAGACAAGGAGTGAACTTATATTCTCTACCAAAAAGGCAAGTGATGCTTCATACTTTTGTCCCATTATTTTCACTATGCATTAGTGATATTTCTAAGTAGGACTTGCATGGAATTTTGCTAAGTGTAAACTATGCCATGGGAAATCCTAGTACATGAAACCTTAGTAGAATTCTCCTAAGTTAAGATTCCTACTACTATCATGCTTAGTTTAGCTAGTAGAAAACAAGGGTGGAATATATATTCATACTATGGAATATTCTAAGTCAAGGACTTGTGTTTTGTTTAATAAAACAACTAAGTGAATGAATCACCTGGGTGGAATGGAAGGAATGGTTTGTGTTGAGTGGTTCACAAGGCCCATTTCTATGGTTTACCTTGTGTATCTCACTTGTGGATGGCCACCCAGGAACAAAGAGATTTGAGATGTCAAATGTTGAGAAGCTTCAAGTGCAGCCACTTGGCATTATGGGATCTGCCTGGATCATATAGGTTACAATAACTTAGCCAAATGGATAGTTGGTGGTAGGGGAATGATAGGTTGGAACGCATCCATTCTGGTCTAAGGGAAGGCTTCCGAAAGATCTTGTCTTAGTGAAACCAAGTCTTGTGGGGAAAGTGCACCACCTCTGCAGGTGGAAGAATCTAAGTACTTAGCCATGTCCCTGGTATTGGACAATTTGAGCATCAAGACATGGAAGCTATCAAGAATATCCTCATCCCAATTTCTAAGTAAAACTTGTGGTTGAACAAGGGTTGAAGGATCAGCAATTTCTATTGGGAGATGCCTTGGGTGATTTTTGTCAAGCAAAAACTTAGTGTTTTCAAATGATAAGAAAAATCTAATTTGAGCAATGCAAGCCTAAGCTCCACTTAGCCAAATGCATATAGTTGATAGACTCCACTATACTACCATAGTATCACTTGCCAATACAATTCAAATGTATTCACCCTTGTGGCTGTAACTTATTATGTTGCAGGTTTGTTTGATGTTAGAGAAGTTTATTGATTAGGATTACAAGTCTACAACCCATATGTCTGCCTGTGGCACTTTGAATATGAAGGACCCCATGCTATTGTTATATTCTGCTGCATTGTAATGAGATAGCCAAATGAGCTATGTAAGATGTAATAAATTATTTTATTCCTGGTTATAAAGTTGTATTATGACCTTTGTTTCTTGATATTACATCTTAACTGTGGATGCTAGCTATTGATCCAGGGACTAGCATTGTAAACACAGGGATCTCTACCTTATTGAAGGTTGGGACCTTTTACACTTGGCTTGGTTGAAGAATGTTCCTCCTCTAACTTGCTTGATCTCAAAGCCAAGAAATACTTCAACTCCCCCATCAAAGACATCCGGAACCTACTAGTCATAATCTTTGAGAATTCATCATTAAAAGCTTTGTTAGATGAGCCAAGGATAATATCATCAACATATATTTGGCATACAAAAAGCTCCCCATTGACCCTCTTAGTAAAAAGAGTGGGATCGATTTTCCCAACCTTAAAGCCACGGTTAAACAATAACTCTCTAAGGTGCTCATACCACGTGCGTGGGGCTTGCTTGAGCCCATAGAGCGCCTTATCAAGTTTGTAGACATGGTTTGGGAAGTTGGGGTCCTCAAATCCCGGGGGTTGCTTAACATATACCAATTCATTTAAAGGACCATAAAGGAATGCACTTTCTACATCCATTTGTTGCAACTTAAAGTTATGATGTGCCGCATAAGCAAGAAGGATACGGATGGACTCAAGGCGAGCCACGGGTGCATAAGTCTCTCCATAATCAATGCCTTCAATTTGAGAATACCCTTGTGCAACCAATCTAGCCTTGTTGCTTACTATAATTCCATGCTCATCTTTCTTGTTCTTGAATATCCACTTTGTTCCAATAACATTGCGGCAATCCTTTGGCTTCTCAACTAACTTCCACACTCTGTTTCTCTCAAAGTTGTTGAGCTCTTTCTGCATAGCTTCTAACCAATCCGAATCTTCAAGAGCTTCCCACACTTTCTTTGGTTCAATCATGGAGATGTGTGCTTGGTGTTCACTGAACCTCTTCAATTGTGCTCTTGTGGAAATACCTTTCCTTAGATCTCCAACAACATTTTGGAGGGTGTGGTCTCTTATTTCCAACATTCTTTCCTTTCTAGCTTCGCGACGAGCGTGGATCTCCGCATTGTTTCTTGGAGGACCCTCTTCATCATTTTGATCCTCGTCTTGGCCATCATCTTGACCTTGATCATTATTAGAATCATCCTCTACATCGGGAGGCAAGGATTGACCTTAGTCTTGATCAAGTGCTCTTATAGCATCAATTTGAGCTTGTCTCAAAATAGTTTGGATGGATCTTCCTTGACAAATTGACTTGGCACCACTTGACAACCCATCGAATGGACCAAGCTCCCTTTGAATAGAGTTCACACATTGATCACTATGTTGAGGGTCCACATCTTGTCTTTGGCTTGAGTCAATGTCCTCTTCGGTGGATGGAGCATGTTGAGGTTGTGAAGATGAGGGCTCCACTCGACTGGAGCATAGTTCTTCTCGATCCGCCATAAGGGGTTCCTCAATGGGGCGGATATATCCCACACCCATTCTTCCTATTGCATCCTGAGGCATTTCATCATCTGCATCACAAGCATCAACACGCCCCCCTTGGGGACCATCATATTCTTCGAAGGTCACACTACAAGATTCTATGACGGCTCCGTAGAGCTTGTCATAGATTCTATAAGTGTGAGATTCGAGACCATAGCCAACAAAAATACCCTCTAATGCTTTAGACTCGAATTTAGAGAAAGGAACACCTTTGATGAGGTAGAAACACTTACAACCGAACACCCGGAAATAAGATATGTTGGGCTTGTTACCGGTAAGTATCTCATATGGAGTCTTGTTGATTTTCTTGCGGAGGTAGAGTCGGTTTGAAGCATGGCAAGCGGTGGAGATGGCTTCGGCCCAAAAGTTGTATGGAGATTTAAACTCCGCCAACATGGTCCTAGCCATCTCAATAAGAGTCCGGTTCTTCCTTTCGGCCACACCATTTTGTTGAGGGGTGTATGCAGCGGAATATTGATGTTTAATCCCCTCATCACAAAGGAAATCATTCAAGGTGTAGTTCTTGAACTCGGTGCCGTTGTCACTTCTTATAATCAATACGGGAACATTGTATTGCCGTGGAACCAAGTTGATGAAGTCGATAAAAGTCTTTTGGGTCTCACTCTTCAACTTGAAGAAATAGACCCAAGAGTATCTTGAAAAATCATCAAGAATCACCAAACAATATTTCTTCCCACCAAGACTTGCATGAGATGGAGGGCCAAATAGGTCCACATGGAGGAGTTCCAAGATCTTGTTAGACTTGATTTGGTTCTTGGGCTTGTGAGGAGCGTCATGCATCTTCCCTAGAACACATGCCCTGCAAACACGATCTTTGGCAAAGGAAACATTTTCTTTTAGTCCCACAATATGGCCCTCTTTATGGAGACTTTGCAAAGTTCTCATATTGACATGGACTAGTTGGCGGTGCCATAACCAACCCACATCGGCCTTTCCGAATAAGCACATCGGACCTGCAGTGGCTTGCCCCGAAAAGTCCACGACATACAAATCATGTTCGACGTACCCAACGAAAGCGACCTTGAGAGACTTGCTCCACATGAGGACCACAATATCATCATCAACAAAGACGGCAAAGCCCATCTTTCCAAGAGCACGGGCTGAAAGTAAATTGTATCCAAGGGTCTCAACAAGCATGACGTTCACGAGTGTAATGTCGTGAGCCACCACTACCTTGCCGAAACCCATTACCTTAGACTTTGACTTGTCGTCATATGTCATGGTGATTTTATCATCATTTGGCTTTAAGTCCTTGACAATAGACGAGCTTCCGGTCATATGACTTGTGCAACCACTATCAAGCACCCACTTTGACCCTCCGGAAGCATAAGTCTACAAAAGATCAAGCTAGTTTTTAGGTACCCATTTTTCAATGGGTCCTCTTTTGTTAGCAACAAGGGTCTTGGGAACCCAAATAGACCAAGCAATATAACCATCATAAGGGCCAACATATTGTGCATACACATCACCATAATAATCACGCATTAGAACATAGTGAGGGTTAGCACTTCCCGCAAAATCATCATGAGACATAGTTTTACCACTTGTGGTCTTACTTTCCACAATGGTCTTGTTGGTCTCTTGTGCGGGCTTGTCCTTCTCCTTCTTATTGTTCTTCTTCTTGGTTTTGGAAACAAAACCAATGCCCCCTTTATCACCACTACGCCTTTGCTTGCTCAAAAGATCATCAATGAACTTGTTGCCTTGTGGAAATGTGGCCTTAGCAAGCTCCCCCTTCAACCTAGCATTCTCTTCAAGAATAGTTGTGCTACTAGATGGAATGAAGTTACTAGGTGAAGGAATATTGGCCAATTGATTTTGAAGTGTTTCATGGGACTTTGTGAGTGACAAGAGTTCACTCTCCAAGGCCTTGTGAGCCTTGTTAAGCAAACTAAAGTCCTCGACAAGTTTTTCATGAACCACACCAAACTCAACTTTGTCCTTTTTATCCCTTTTGTATTTAGCAATAGCATGATCATGCTCTTTGATGAGTTTGTTAACAATAATGTCATTTGCGTCATCAAGCCCTTCAAGTTTTAATTCAAGTGACAAGCTAGTTTCTTGTTCTTCTTCTAGAGCATTGTTTAAAGCCTCTATCTCAATCATATGTTCATGCCCAAGTTTACATCTTACATCTAGAAGCTCTTGAGTATGTGATAGTTGATCTAAGATGTTTCCAAAATGTAGCTTAGCATCACCTTATAGGTTAGTCATAAACTCATCAAAGGCAATTAATTCCTTTTTAACATCAAGATACATCTCATCATAAATTTCATCATTATCTAAGTGAGTAGAGCGGGATGATGAGGATACCTCCGTTCCTCTTGCCATAAGGCAAGTGGCGTTCTTGGTGGAAGAGTTCTCATTTGGAGAATCGAAGAGTGAGAATTCCGGAGTAGAGGTGGTGGCAAGAGCAGCCACACCATGAGAAGTTTCCTCTTCGTCATCTTCATCATCTTCATTGTCGGAGGAGTACTCTTCATGAGTGATCAAGACAATTTCTCTCGGCTTCTTGTTGATGGGATTCTTTTTGATGAAAGGTTTGTTGTACGGTCCCTTGAGAGTCTTCTTCAACACAAGCTTACCACCATGATCTTCTCTCTTCTCATAGGGGCAACTAGCCACAAAGTGGTATCTGTCACCACAATTGAAGCAAGTTCTCAACCTTGTGGTATTCTCTCTTTTCCCATTTGTATTGCTTCTCCGTTCCATTTCAATCTTGGCCTTGGCGGGGTTCTTTCAAAAGTTATTTGCATAGAAAGCCATATATTGACCATGAGCAATCTTGACTTCATCGGGATGGTCCATGGAAATCCCTTCATCACTATAATCTTCATCCCCATGGTCCACAACTTTGGCCTTCAAAGCAACATTGACAACATTGCTCATACCAAGGGCACGAGCACGGGCATCTTTGGCATTCTTGGCGGCAACCTTGAAAGCAGCCATCTCTTGCATAACTTCATTTGAGGTCATGAGATGGTAGTTGTGTCTTCCTTGTAGGCTCTTCAAGTCGGTGGGCTCAAAAGGCATGAGTGCACTCACATATTTCCTTTTTATCCATGCATCATCCACATGTGAGGCACCCACATTCCTAAAAGCAATGGCGGTGGTCTTGAGCCTTCGGTACATGTCTTCGTGATCTTCACCTTCTTTCATTAGAAGCCTTCGGCTTCATTGCTTAGAGCATCATATCGGTTCCTCCTCATACTCTCATTTCCAATAAACAACACAGTGAGAGCATCCCAAGCTTCCTTGGCAATGCTAAAGTGCTCAATGTGTGGATAATCCTTTGTCCCCAAACCTTGTTGAATCATATGCAGAGCAGTGGAATTGAGTTGACTATTAACAATCTCTCTTCTTGTCAAGTTGTTTGGATCCCCAATAAAGAGTCCATGCTCGATGATGTTCCATAGTTCAATGCAAGAGCTGCGCATATGGGTCCTCATTAGTGATTGCCATTGAGCAAAAGTAGCAGATTCTTCAAGCTTAGGTGGGTTACCTGTATTGTATACATGAGGGTGAGGGATTGGAGGGTCGGGAGAGTACCATGAGTCACGGTGCTCACCCTTCCCACCATCATTGTGTGTGGAGGAATTAACGTTGTCAAGTTTACCCCCCACCACCATACCCTCGGGGGATACAGATGTATTCCCTTTAGGTAAAATGGATGGTTGATCCTCTTGAGGAGATGGGGGTGATGAGCTTTCTTTGTCTTTAAGAAGTTGCTCGAGCATCTTCTTGACTTTGTTGACCAAGGAAGATCTCAATCTTGTTTCCAAGTTTTTGAGATCTTCCATGGTCACCGGTGTCGGCTCACTACCACCATCCCCTTTGTTGCTACCCATATTCTCTTAGGCGGTAAAGCCCGAATAAAGAGCCGAGGCTCTGATACCAATTGAAAGGATCGTATGGGCACCTAGAGGGGGGGGGTGAATAGGTGCTACTTCAAATTTTCTTCATTTTCAAATTAAGGTTTGACAATAAGGTAAATTCTCTAGATAATGCAACTACGGTGAATTTACCTATATGACAATTCTGCAACGGCTACCACAACACAAAGTAGTAATAAGTAAGTAAGGTGCGGTAAAGGATAGAAGTAACCGAAAAGTGGACACGGAGACACAAGGATTTGTTTCCCGTAGTTCCTTCCTTTTGAGGGGAAGTGCGTCTATGTTTGGAGAGGGGGTGGTTTCAAACCACCAACGCCACGAGAGGCCTCCCTTGTTCTCCGATGAATCTCACCCCAACGGGATCGATTCACCTTCCACTATATCGGCAACCTTCAAGGTGGAAGCCGACACCGTTACAAGTTTGGGGCACACATCCACAACCTAATCGGAGGCTCCCAAATACAAGCAAGTTGTCAAAGCAATCAAAGACAAGCTTGTAAGAACCAAAACAAGAACTAGTGTTTCCAAGAAAACACTAGAGCAAAGGGGCCCTCAATGAAATGAGGGGGAAATGAAGATCTCTTTTGGTGAAGTAGTAGATCGGCGCCTCCTCCTTCGATTCCCCAAAGATCAAGGACTTTGGGTGGTGGAATGAGGAGATCTTGAAGATTGGGTGGCTCCAATGGACTCCAATGGTGGTCTTTGACTTAAATGAGCTGAGCACTTTGTCCCAAGGTAGGTGAAGGGGTATTTATACCCCTCCACGAAATATGGCCGTTGGAGTCATTAATGCACCGGTAGTACCGGTCCTCAAGCGGTAGTACCGCTTGCAAGCGGTACTACCGGTCAAGTACCGGACCAGGTACCAGAGATGCTTCAGTTCGTCTAGACGGCTTCAGATTTGGGCGGTATCACCCTTGCGGTACTACCCCCAAGCGGTAGTACCGGTCGTATGACACGGTACTACCGGTCTGGGCGGTAGTACCGGTACCAAGTACCGCTTGATACTGGCCAAAACAGAGAGGAGTGGATGTTCATCAGAATGGCCCGGTACAGCCGAGCGGTACGACCGTGTCAAGCGGTAGTACCGCTTGTCGCAAGCGGTACTACCGGTTGGACCGGTAGTGCCGCTCCGTGGTACCGGGTGGTACTGACTAGAACACACCCTTATCAGTTTTGCCCGGTGCAAAACGGTACTGGAACCGGTAGGACCGGTGTCAAGCGGTAGTACCGGTCGTAGTTCCGGTACTACCGGTTGGCACAATGGTTTTTCGCAAAGTGTATTGATATGCCAATATTTGTGCCACCCCTTATCAAACCTGTGATACACTTAGCACACGGTTAAACGGATAACTGTGTTGTTATCAAATATCAAAATCAGAGGGATAGGAAAATGCTCTTTCACATATGCTTTCTCCGGAAATTTGATTGAATATTCACTTAATGAGGAAGAAGTATGAAATATTTGAAAATTTTCAAAGACTTTCAAGATGAAGTGGAAAATCATTGTAACAAGAAAATAAATAATTTATGATTTGATCATAAAGGGATTTATTTGAGTTGCCAGTTTAGCAAAACACCTATATTTGCATCTCCCGAAACACCATAGGAATATGGAGTGTTTGAGATATGTAATGAAACCTTGTTTGACATGGTAAAAATCAAAGGTGTCATTTATAAAACTTCCGTTATATTTTAAAAGATTAAAGCATTAGAGACTACCGCTTTTTCACTGAAAAGAGCTCCATCTTGATCCGTTGAAATGACACCATATAAGTTATGGTTTGGGGTAAAACCCAAGTTGTCCTTTCTTAAATTTTGGTATGCTAAGCATAAGTAAGATGTTTTACAACCAAAGTCGAATGAGCATGTATTTGTAGGTTATTTTGAATAACCGTTGGGTATTCCTCCATCACCCCGAGGACAAAAGAGTTTGTCGCTTGAAACGTGAAGTTTCTTGAAAAAGGATTTTTTCGTAGAAGTTAAATGGGAGGACAATAGAACTTTGATAAGGTTGATGAACCTTAGCTAAATGTGCTGAGTTGCGCAGCGCCAGAAATCGTTCCGGAGGCAGCCATAATGCTCATAGCTTATGTGCCTCAAAGATTGTGGTCACGGAGGTCTAAGTTCCTGTTGAACCAGGTAGGTCGGATAAACAATCAAATGCTAAGATTTGAGAGTAAATCATTGTTGTTTGACAATGATGAACTGACTACATGCAAAGAAGCGATGATGGGCCCTGACTACGTCAAATGGCTTGAAGCCATAAAATCCATGATAGTTCCATACACGATAAATCAAGCTTTGAACATGAAAGATCCTCTCGAAATCAATAATTGAATCAAGACTCAAGTGTATTAACACTTGATAAGTGAAACAAGATTCAAGTACTTTGACACTAGATGAGTGAAATCACAAGAATGTTTTTAGCAATCATACCGTGATATGTACACATCCAAATATGTCCTATGATCTAAGTGTTATGAGCATATACTAGAATGAATCATAAGATGATCATTGGACGATAGTAAGGATATTCTTATAATATTTTGGAAGAATTAAGAATATATTCTATTTGTATAAGAGACAAATAGTTCATTGAAAAATGATACTAGTTTTGTCACAAGATACAAATTGAGTTTATCTCAATATAAACTATGGGTGGCACAATGAAATGGAAAGAAGTTTCCATGACGGATTTGGATGAATTCCAAAGTTAAGGCATTGTGATGGATACTACAACAAAAGGCTAAGTATGTGATTGCTATAGTAGCAGCAAAGGAGGGCATTTGTGTCAAGTAGTTTGTTATAAAACTAAGGTATGGTTTACAATGGGCTAACACTAAAGATATATAGTACAACAATAGTATCGACATGATTTAACCCCAAGGAACTAAAGGTCTCACCAAAATACCAAATTTATACAATGCCATCTCATTAGAGAATGAGTGATGTGTGAAGATGCAAAGACATGAAAATACACACGGACCTGAAAGTGTCAGATCCAAAGATTATGTTAACCACTAGCAACCACGTATATGCAACACTATAAAGCCATAGATGTTCAATATGCAAAGTTTTCAAACTAGATTATTGGATCAAGTGCAAGTGGGAGACTAAAGGGAACATGCCCGAGAGGCAATAATAAAGTGGTTATTATCTTATTCCTTGTTTATGATAAATGTTTATTTTGCATGATGTAATTGTATTAATACGGAAACGTTAATACATGTGTGTTTAATAAACAAATAGAAATTCCCTAGTTATGCCTCTCTTATAAACTAGCTCGTTGATTAACAAGATGATCAAGGTTTCCTGATAATGGACATTGGATGTCGTTAATAACGAGGTCACAACATTGTTTGAATGATGTGATGAACATTCATCCGAAGTATAGCATTCTGATCAAAGTCATTGTGTTTATATTGATATAACATCATATGAAGTAATCCTAACATTATACCATGAGATCATGTCAATCACTAACACTATAAGAGTATCTTTATGACATCAAACGTCATATCGTAACAGGGTGACTATAAACATGGGTTCAGTGCTACGAAGGTGTTATGTTGAGGCTCATGAATCAAGAGTGGAATTTTTCCATCCCGATGACAGATAGATATACTCTGGACCCTCTCGGTGATATCACATTAATTAGCTTACAAGCAAGTATTTGACCACTAGAATGTTATATCACGGGAACAAGAAAAGAGTATAGGTCAATAACAAGATCAAACTAGGTATGAAGATACCAATGATCGAATATCGGACATGTAATATATCGCGAGACAAAGGGTTTGAGTTACATGCGTATACGGTTCACACGATCAAAGAAGTCATCATTGAATGTGTGGGAGTCAGTACGGATCTCTAGGTCCCGCTGCTGATTATTGATTGGAGAGGGGTATCGATCATGTATGCATTATTCGCGAACCGTAGGGTGAAACACTTAAGGAATACCGACACCATTCGGAGAATAATATGCTAGAGAAATAAAAATAAAGTGCATTAATTTATTTCACTATACACCGGAATTGTTTCTGTTGAAATTGCTGAAACTGGTTCTGCATGTGAAATTGAAATGTTGTAAGGGGTTTTATGTGAATGTTTGTTAATTAAAGTAGTTAATAAAATTCTGAATAAATAAATAAAATAGTTTTATTTAAATGAGATCTTGCATTAAATTTGGTGGAAATTTAATGCATGTGAGTGGAGTTTTGAGTGGAGGCATGTTTATGTGAGTGGAGGCTTTTCATTTTGAGTGGGATCTCCACCCACATGAATGTGGAAGAGGTGGGGGCAGCCACCATGGCTGGAAGCCATGCCCTTGGCTGCCTCCCCTCTCCCTATAAAAGGCCCCCTCTCCTCCTCTCACAACACACCTTCTCGTGAAGGATCTCTCTCCCTCCTTTAGAATTTCCCCACGGTCTCCGATCAGCGAGATACATGTTCCTGGTGGCTTTTTCTGGAAGGATTTGTTGCTTCCGCTGCTTTGCTAGAGCGAGGGCACGGAGGTTGTCGGGATACCCGAACATCTGTGCGATCATGGATGCACCACTGCTTTGCGGTGCTGGACTAGATGGTGCTGGACTGGATGGACTTCTTCTCGATCTTGAGATCGGTAATCATTTGACTACATCATCCATGAGTACAACCTCACTAACGCTATTCGGTCTTCGAGGGTATGTATTCTATGGATGTATATCCACCCGTTGCTTGTATCTAGTAGATAGATCTTGGTTCTTAGTTGTTCCCATCGTAGGATTTTTTTTGTTTTCTATGCTGTGAACCCAACACTTTAGTCCTTAGACCATGAGATCATGTCAATCATTAACATATGACGAGTAGCTTGATAACATCAAACGTCACACCATAACATGGTGACTATAAAGGTGGGTTTAAATACTCCAATAATTTTATGTAGAGGCTCATGGATCAAGAGTGAGATTTGTCCATCCAAATGACGGAGAGATATACTCTGGGCCCTATCGGTGATATCACATTGATATAGCTTGCAAGCAAGTGATGGAGATCACTAGAATGTTATATCACGGGAACGAGAAAAGAGTACATGTTAGTAAAGGGATCAAACTAAGTATGGGGATACCGATGATCGAATCTCGGACATGTAAATTATCGTGAGACAAAATGATTTAGTTGCAATGTCAAGGTTATCACAATCACAAGAAGTCATCGTTGAATGTGTAGGACTCAGTACGTATATCCAGGTCCCGCTGCTGATTATTGATCGGAGAGGGGTCTCGATCATGTCTGCATTATTTGCGAATCGTAGGGTGACACACTTAAGGGATATCAACACCATTTGGAGCAAATGAGTTGCCAGAAAAATAATATCGAAGCGCTGGAACCATTAATTTTGGTGAAATTGCTGAACTTGGTTCTGCATGTGAAATTGAAAATTAGTAAGGGGTTTTATGTGAATTTTTGTTAATTAATGTAATTGAAAAAATTCTGAATAAATAAATAAAATATTTTTATTTAAAGAGATATTACATTAAATTTGGTGGAAATTTAATGGATTTTGAGTGGAGGAAATGGAGAGTCATTTTGTGAGTGGGAGCTCCAGTCACATGAATGGAGGAAGGGGTAGGGGAGCCACCTTGGCCGCCGGCCATGGCCTTGGGTGCCCCCTCCTCCTATAAAAGGCTCCCCTCTCCCTCCCTCTCACTCGCACCTCCTCGTGAAGGATCTCTCTCCCCTCTAGTACTATTCCCCCATGGTCTCGACTTAGCGAGATACATGTTTCTGGTGGATTTTTGTAGAGCGAGGATTTGCTGCTTCCGCTGCACTGCTGGAGCGAGGTCGCGGAGGTTGTCGGGGTCCCAGACGTGTGTGCGATCACGGATTCTCCACTGAGTTGCGGTGCTGCCAGACTTCCACATGATCTTGAGATCAGCAAGAGATCGACTACATCACCAACGAGTCCATACTCTTAAAGCTTTGTCGGTCTTCAAGGGTATGTATTCTCGATGTATATCCACCCGTTGATTGTATCTAGATAGATGGATCATGGCGTTTATAGTTCCCATCAGAGGAAAAAAATTGTTTTCTATGCTGCGAACCCAACATTTCCTTCTTGAGATTCAATAGCAGTACAGAGAGATTCGGTTCTTGCTCCATGTCAAAAAACCTTGGCGCATGATCAGTTTTCCCTGTTCTCCGAACATATTCGATCATTAGAGCAAGCAAAATTGACATTCAAGCCTGCTTCTCTGTGAATACCCCCTCCTTATGTCAATGCCTGTGTGACCCCTATATGCAACCGAAAATTCCCAAGACACATATAGAAAATTGTGAAAATGCTAAGTTTCAAAAGAAAAGCAATATAATCTGCTGCACTTGATCGAAACAAGTACTCCAATTACATCACAGTTAGTTGTACAAAATATTGTACTAGTAGTAACGATAGAACATTTGACAGATTCATTAGTATAGAATAAGATCGAAAAAATATCGACAGATTCAAAGTTCATATTCAGCAGCACTTGACAAATTCAGCACCATCACAAACTGACCGACTAGCAGTACATAGACAATAACCAAAAGAATTGATATATTCAGCAATGCACACACTCAAATTCAATTGATGTAGCAAGGCCCGATTCAAAAGAAAAGCGAGACCATATTATGCACTCGATAGGTTGATATGAACAAGTACCAGTACATGGTTATTACTGCAAGATAGAATAGCAGAGGAAGAACTCCTTACAACATACTCAGAACTACCTTAAGCTAGGAACTACTATTCTTACTAATATTTGAAAGATTAAGTAGTACAGAATAAGAAGGAAAAACATCGATAGATTCCCATTTTGTAATCAGCCACATTTAACATGTTCAGCAACATTTCAAAGTGGCCGATTCAGCAATACAAACACTGAAATTCAATAGCAGTACATAGATAGTTAGTTCTTGATTTAGTTTGCCCTTTTCTCCGAACACACTCCATCATTGGAGCATGCAAAACTGACGATCAAGACTGCTTTTCTGTGCATACCTCATTCTTACATCAATGCATATATGACCAACATATATGCAACCCAAAATGCCCAAGCCTCATCTAGATTGTGACAAGGCCATATTTCAAAAGAAAAGCAAGACTAGCCATCTAATGCCCTTGATCTAAACATTTACAATTACATCAGTACTTGTTCTACAAAATACTTTAGTAATAAAAATGACAGAACTTTTGGCAGATTCACTAGCATTTGAAATATTCGGTGGTATGGAATAAACATAAAAATATCAACAAATTCCCATTACATAATCAGTGTCACTTGATAGATTCAACAACATTTCAAAGTGACCGATTGAGCAATATAGATAATGACCAAAGAATTTATAGATTTAAATGCAGACATTGAAATTCAATAGATGTAGCAAGGCCATAATTCAAAAGGAAAGAGAGACCATATTTTGGCCATGCTGTTTCAAAAGAAGAGTAAGACCATCTACTGCACTTGATCTAAATAACTACTAGTACATCACTATTAGTTCTAAAAATACTTTAGTAATAGAAACAAAACATTTGACAAATTCACTAGCATTTAAAAGATTCATAAGTACAAAATAAGAAAGAAAAATATCGAAATATTCCCAGTTCATATTGAGCGACACTTGACAGACTTATCAGCGTTTCAAAGTGACCGATTCAGTTTCTCCTTTTCTCCGAACACTCGATTATTGGAGCAAGCAAAACTAACGGTCAGTCTGCTTTTGTGTGCATACCTCCTTCTCACATCAATACCTGTGTGTGTGACCTCCATAGGCAACTCAAAATTCGCAAGCCTCGTCGAGATTATGAGTTTATGACAAGGCCAAGTTACAAAAGAAAAGAAATACCATCTGCACTTGATATAAACAAGTACCAGTATATCCGTATTAGTTCTATAAAATACTTTAGTAATAGCAACGCTAAAAAAGGCAAAGCAGTACCATATCCTTCCGTTGATCTAAACAAGTATTAGTATATAGTACAAAATACTCCGAAGTACAAGACCTAGTACTACTTTGCAGCCAAAATAGTTCAATAGGGATGATACCAACTGAATTATCCTATTACATAGTATTACGAGTACTTACGGTAGCTAGGTTCCAATCCCGGTAATTGGCGAAGCTCGGGATGAACCATAATGGAGTCTCCGGAGATTTCCCTACAATGTTAGTTGAGAAACCAATGGCTGCTTCTTCAGTATTTAGACTGAAGCAACATATTTTAGGAAACAATGTATATCCAAGTCCTATTGCCTGGTGGAAGGTGTAGACACAGTTGCTTCTCGTCAGATATCCTGGGGCAACATCTGCACCGCCCATTGCAATGTTAATGGGATAGTTCAATCCAAGGAAAAGAGAATATGCTCCCAAGTCAGCGATCGGTATCCATGACTTAGGTGGAAACAAGTAAGCAGTGTCTGTTGAGTACACCTTGCAGCCAAACCCAGTAGCATAGGTGCCAAAAGTGCGACCACAACAATCAACACTATGACCAGCAACAGGATTGCCATGTCCATAATAAGTACCGCCATAAAACTCCTCATCAGTTACGCCCTCAGTATGGATTAGAAGAAGGCGAGATTCATCTGGAGATATTGCTAAGAACCATAAACCATGTTCGTAGTCCTCATCATCAATGTCATCAAGGTTTCCCTCCCCGAGATGCGCACTAGGTGGTGTCGGGAGCACATTAGGACCTTGAAAAAGAAATGACGGCCAAATCAGCCAAAACTAGTTTACAATCATAAAACTGAAACTAGTGATTACAACAAGTGTGGATCAAACTTACCAAAATATAGATGATTCCATACATAAACACTGCCACTATCTGTGGCTGCAAACACCAGACCCTTGTGGATAACTGCATTGCTGTATCTGAAATAGTACCGGAACTGGTTGTCAAGAACTGTCCATGTATACTCATCGCCATCAAGGGTAGCAATTGAGTAGTCGAAGATAGTGACAATAGGGAAATATAAATAATCCACAGTTGGTGTGGGAGCTCGGAAAATAGCAATCTCATGGAGGAGAATGGTGTGATCATTATGCATAAACGTAAACGGATCATTGGTGGGTACAAACTCATGGAATTGTGGGATATGAACGCGTTGATGAGTATACACATTGACAAGCTCCCTCTTCCACTCGCACCTAATAGTGGAGGGCCAATCTCCATTGGCACCTACCCACTGCTTACCCATACAATTCGAGAACACATCGTTAGAGGAGAAACGGTCCAGCGGCGTCAGCTTGCATGTCATGCCCTTTCCCTCAAAGTACTCATTGCATTCCCATGGTTTCTTAGTCGGGTGAGAATGAAGAACACAGGGGAGGCCAAACGGCTGAGAACCATGTAAAGTTGCACTATATTTTGCTGAGTCAAGAAGATGTTTAGAGGAACCGGTGAGGCTTGCGGCGGTGATGACGCTGCATCTCGTTATGAGTTCTTCAAGCGGGCATTCGGTAAAAACCTCCTGGAACAGATCAAAATCATCACTGTCCCTTCTCGGTCCTGCCATCGCAAGGGAGCTACTGGAAGTTGGGACGATGGCTTGATATCGTTTATGGATAAGAGGGAAGATCCATGATGATAAGCGGGATAGGAAGGAGCACAAACACTCTCATACTATGCGGTGGACATGATCAGAAAGCGGCATGGTGAAGGAGGGGAAGGCGACGCTTGGCGTATGTAGGGGAATGGGGAACTAGGGATGGAGAGTATTATAGGTGAGGTTGCATAAAATGATTAACGAACGCATGCTCCTCTTCGCTAGTTCCCTTCAAAGATGCAGGGGTAGCTGCAGGAGTAACTCTTGTATAATTTCAGGTCAAATTTTTAGGTCCTTGATGTAAAATATACTCCCAGCGTCCGTGTAAAATTTTTATCTAAAAGTTTTAAAATTTAAATGAATTTAAGCTTAGTTGTCAATGAGTATGAACATCCTTGGATTTCAAGATGAAATACCAAGGTCATGGTCATATCTACATCATACTTTATGTGTAAGATCCATAGGGTTAGACTATCGAGCAAATCTCGACTCGTTAAGGCTCAGCTCATTAAGGCTCTGATAATTCAACTCGTTAAGGATAATGAGCAAAAATTAAAGCCCGGTTCGGTTCATACTCATTGACAACTAGTAAAATTATAACCTAAAAATACGTGGTAAAATTAAAATGAAATTAAGCTTAGTTCTCAATGAGTATGAAAATTCTTGGAATTCAAGCCGAACGACCAGTGGCATGGCCATATCTATATCATAATTTATGTTGATGATCCCATATCCAAGAATTTGCATGTTGAAAAATCTGGCCATCTTTTGAAAACAATCAAAGAGGAAGTAGTATGAAGAGTATGGCTCGATCATCTTCTCTCTCGAGGAGGCGAACCTGACTATTTTCCTTGCTTAATTAAAGTCCTTTGTTCTAAATGTATGGACCTCGATGTAATTTTCTTATTTTTAGGTCCTAGGTGTAAAATGTACTCCTGTCGCCCATGTAAAATTTAACCTAATAGTAAGTTATAAAATCTAATAAATTTAAGCTTAGTTGTCAATGAGTATAAACATTCTTGGACTTGAAGCCGAACGACCAAGGAAATGGCCATATCTACATCATACTTTATATTGATGATCCCATGTCCAAGAATTTTCATGCTAACAAATTTGGCCATATTTTGAAAACAATCAAAGAGGAAGTAGTATTTAGAAGAGTATGGCTCGATCATCTGATCTCTCGAGAAGGAGATGAAGCCGACTGTTTTCCTTGATTAATTAATTTAGGGTCCTTGGTGCTAAATGTATAAACCTTGATGTAATTTTCCCTTTTTAGGTCCTTTATGTAGGATGTACTCCCATCGTCCGTGTAAAATTCTAACATGAAAGTATGTGGTAAAGTCAAAACGAATTTAAGTTTATTTGTCAATAAGTATAAACATTCTTGGATTTCAAGCCGAATGACCAGGGTCATGGACATATCTACATCATACTTCATGTTGCTGATCCCATATCCAAGAATATGCATACTGACAAATCTGGCCATAGTTTTAAAACCAATCGAAGAGGAAGTAGTATGAAGAGTATGGCTTGTTTAGCTGCTCTCTCGAGAAGGAATTGAACCCAATTGTTTTCCTTGCTTAATTATTTTAGGGTCCTTTGTGCTAAATGTATGGACTTCGATGCAGTTTTCCTATTTTTAGGTCCTTGATGTAAAATGTTCTCCCACCGCCCGTGTAAAATTCTAACGTAAAAGAATGTGGTAAAATCTAAATGAATTTAAGCTTAGTTGTCAATGAGTATGAACATTATTCTATTTCAAGCCAAACGACCAAGGTCATAGCCATATCTACATCATACTTTATATTGATGATCCCATGTCCAAGAATTTTCATGCCGACAAAGCTGACCATATTTTTAAAAACAATCGAAGAGGAAGTAGTATGGATAGTATGGCTCGAATCATCTACTCTCTCGAGAAGGAGCTGAACCCGATTGTTTTCCTTGCTTAATTATTTTACGGTCCTTTATGCTAAATGTATAGACCTAGATGTAATTTTCCTATTTTTTAGGTCCTTGATGAAAAATGTAATCCCATCGCTCGTGTAAAATTTTAACCTAAAAGTAACTGATAAAATCTAAATGAGTTTAAGCTTAATTTTCAATGAGTATGAAAATTCTTTTATTTCAATATGAACGACCAAGGTCATAACCATATATACACCATACTTTATATTGATGATACCATGTCCAAGAATTGTCATGCCGACAAATTTGGCCATATTTTTAAAACAATCAAAGATGAAGTAGTATTTAGAAGAGTATGGCTCAATCAATTGGTCTCTCGAGGAGCCAAACCCGAGTGTTTTCCTTGCTTAATTATTTTATGGTCCTTTGTGCTAAATGTATGTACCTAGATGTAATTTTCACTCTTTTAGGTCCTTTGCGTAAAACATACTCCTAACACCCGTGTAAAATTCTAACCTGAAAGTACATGGTAAGATCTAAACGAATCTAAACTTAGTTGTCAACGAGTATGAACATTCTTGGATTTCAAGACGAACTACCAAGGTCATGGCCATAACTACATCATACTTTATGTTGATGATGGCATATCCAAGAATTTGCATGCTTACAAATCTGTCTATATTTTGAAAACAATCAAAGAGGAAGTAGTATGAAGAGTATGGCTCGATCAGCTGCTCTCTTGAGAAGTAGTCGAACCCGATTGTTTTCCTTGCTTAATTATTCTAGGGCGCTTTGTGCTAAATGTATGTACCTTGATATAATTTTCCTATTTCTTAGGTCCTTGATGTAAAATGTACTCCAACCGCCCGTGTAAAATTTTAACCTAAAAGTAAGTGTCAAAATGTAAATGAATTTAAGATTAGTTTTCAATGAGTATGAACATTCTTGGATTTCAAGCTGAATGACCAAGGTCGTTGCCATATCTACGTCATACTTTATTGTGATGATCCCATATCGAATAATTTGCATGTCGATAAATTTGGCCATATTTTGAAAACAATCAAAGACAAAGTAGTATTTAGAAGAGTATGGTTTGATCAGCTGGTCTCTCGAGGAACCTAACCCGTATGTTTTCCTTTCTTAATTTTAGGGTCCTTGGTTCTAAACGTATGGACCTTGATATGATTTTATCTTTTTTAGGTCCTTGATGTAAAATGTACTCCCATCACACTTGTAAAATTTTAACCTCAAAGTAAGTTGTGGTAAAACCTTTTCATGGTAAACAATATTGCCACTAGGAGTTTCCCCTATTGAAAAAAAACTAGGAGCAAGAAGGGATCGAGAGGCGAGAGCATAGAGGAGCTGGCCCAAGAGGAGCGAAGAGGAGGATTTGAAGGCGGTGCGATGTCAGAGCAAAGATGATCGGTTCCTGACATGAGGTATAGTGAGTAGTAGTACAATAGGAAATTTCATGACTTTTACTATATATGCACGCGAAACAAATTGTGTTTTCTCCCTCCTTCACTGTATCATCACCATCCACACATACTGGCTGGATGATCACTCCCTTGTCCACAACGTGGCGCTGCGCACGTGCGTTGACCAACATTGTGTCGGCGGCTTTGTGTCTGTGTCTGGCATGTTCGTCAGTTGTGTTGGTGCAAACCATTTTGGGCCTTGGCGGCAAAAAATGGTAGAGTAGCAATTCAAATTTCCCCGGTTTCCAAATTTTCACTTCCTTCCCAAAAATCCAGGGGGAAGGATATTCAAAAGATCTCCATTTTCAGTACTAGTACTAGTAGTACTACTACTTAAGTGGTGGACAAGGGATGCGTTGATACTACCGTATGTCCCATCGCATTGGATTTAGATGCACACAATTATGATTTTTTATTTTTGCGGGAGACACCACAATGATCTGGCTAGCCTTCCTACTCCCAAATACTCCACCTCCATTCGTTCCATTTCACACCCTAGGAAGAGGAAGCACCAAGAACGCCCGCAAAAAGATGGTTCAAAAGTGAGGAGCCCTTTTTTTATTTGTGAAAAGCAAGTAGTACTCCCTCCTTCCAAAGAAGTTAAGCCGATTTTCCAATATTATGTAAAATTTAAAATGCGAGTAAGTGGTAGATTGCTCTTAAAGTTATACAACTATATTTTGACGGTAGCCACCGGGAAATCAATGTACCGAAAACCTACGATATATTTGAAAGATTCACTTTCTTGCTAAGCATTTGCATGTTGACAATCACGAGTCTTCACAACTTTTGAAAAAAATAATTTTTCTTCGCAATATGTCTTACAGTGTATGAACATTCTTAGTCTTCAAGTCGAACAAGTCTTGGGGATATGCTAAATGGGTATCACCATTGCATGTCTCTCACCCGACTAACCCGGGTGGCCCATAGTTGGTAGCAAGGCCCATGGCCTGCTGGGTGACCTAGTTAGATGGATCAGAAGGGAGGCCCATGCTGGATAAATAAAGGCTATGGTGTAGTCACCGATCGACCCGGATCCTTGGAGTGCAATAAATGAAGACTAGTTAGTATCTGTCTAGGACTCTGTAACTTGTCCAGCTAGGACTTTTACCTGTAACACTAGGTTATTGCTCCTTTATAAGCCAAACCTCTAGGATCCTTTAGGGCATCGACTTACACACCTCGCAAAGCGAACCAATCTCTATAACTCGGTGTATTGCCCTTATAGTAATTTGTAGCAGGAGTAGGGTTTTGCCACCGTCGTGGGACCTGAACCTAGGTAAGCTGTGTTACCTCGTACCCACAAACTTTCCACCTTCCCCCACCTCTCTAAACATGCTATGTGAGGACGCCTCCATGGCGTACTCTCCGGCAATACCACAACAATTGGCGCCCACTGTGGGTCAAGAGGCGCTTCAAGCTCTACAATAGGCGAGGTCCAAGATCTTCGCAGGAATCGGCGAAACCGTAGCCATCGGTCGTGTACTTTTCTCCGACAATGTTCTAATTGTCCCTCCTGACGAATTCTGTATCCCGTCGAAGACGAACCGCACCCACTGCTCGATCGTCCCAATCAGGGACATCCACTTCTTCATCGGTGAAGACAACTCGGGCGCTAGTTCGTGGAAAGTCGGAGGATCGTCAAGGCCAGCACAGACCGCCTCCAGGAAGGACACGCTCGCGGAAGGATCAAAGCTAAATCTCTATACGGAGTTTGCCAGCTTAGATCGGGAATATTCAAGGCTCACCCAAACCGCCCCTGTGCAGCATATAATGGTGGAAGACCAATGCAAATCCGCCAAGTTTTCCCGTGCATCTGGAAAGCTGCGATCGTACTTTGTTGGATTGTGACGATCTTCGATCTAGCCCGTTGCGTTTAGAGAGAAGGTAAAAGACCCCAAGATTACCTCGGCAGATGGCTCCTAATATGGGCCGACTTAGAGGGCTATCCAAGCAATGATCCAATCTACCACTTTGTCGAAGGGATCACGCGCGACACACTTCTCCGGCGTGCGCTCAGGAGGCAACAGGCCACTGGGACCCTCACTTTCGAGCAGATGGTTAACATTGTTAATAGTTTTGCTGCCGATGAAGTGGCCTAGGCTGGTCCCATCGCCTTACCCGAGCCATCGCCGCCGCGGCCCAATGGTCCCGCTTCCTCAACATCGTCCTCCGCCATCGAATAAGCTCCCACTTCCCCTGAATCCGTTTTGGACGTACTTTACGCCGACATTAGCATATACTCAGAGGATATTGACATCATCCCAGAAGAGCTCGACACTACCATGAAGGAGATGGAGGAGGATATCAACCACAAGGAGCGAGCCGACAAGCTCGTCACTTCCCATCAGGTGCTAGTCGCCATCGGGAGTGTCTTAGAAGAAGATCAAACTGGAGCAGCTCCGCCTAAGCCGCGGGATACCGGGAAGGGACCACCCGACTACACAAACGATGGCCAGGAAAATTCCATGCCCCCTCTAGATATTCCAGCTCAACGGACATAGGAACTCGCCACCGGGCCAAGCAATGCTAATCCTGCAAATCTGCCACCACCACTATCCACATCTGCGGCCGCCCAAACCACTCCGACTGATAGAGTGAAGTATGGGAATTTTATCATCGAGCCCATGATCGTGGATCATATTCGGAATATTGTCCAACTCAATGAGAAACGCCAGCAGCTACTGGAGGAGGCGCAGGCCATCACGGAGGAAGGCGCAAAGCTAAATCGAGATCTGGCCAAGGCACAAAAACCAATTGAGCGGCCAAAGCCATGGAGACCGAGTATAAGAATTTGCACAAGCAACAGAAGAACAAGAAAGCTCCAACTCACATCATCAACGATCCCGGCGTACGACGCAACTTGGGGTGGGCTCCTTCGAAGCCGGCACAAGCTAAGCCATACATTGGCAAGGATGGAAAGCAAGTCATGCCCACACCCACCCTCATCCGTCACCAAGACTCTACTGGAGCAGGATAGATCACCCGCAGCTGTGGATCAGGTCTATGACCTCGTCGCCAAGGCTATCAAACAGCAGGAGAAGGCCACCTCCTAGAGGCTGGAGTCTGACCCGGCATATTGTCAGTCTAGCGCTCCTAAACATCACAGGGCAAGATATCCTCATGATGTCGGATCTCAAACGGGTTCCTTAGAATAAAGACGGAGAGATGCACGCAATAGGACTGACGCTATCCCCATATCCTCTGGCCATGGAGGAAAGGCTCAACCTCGTCGTTTGCCCCCACTGATGAGTGCATATTTGCATCATGTTTTAGATTATTATTTTGCATTGTAGATGTAGAATTTTTGTATTTTACGGCGTTCGCACGCACTTTTTATGTTTATTTTCACCAGGATCAGATCAGATGATGGATCCAAAGGACACAATTCTTGGAGAAGTTGTACTGGAGAGAAAAGGAGCCAAAAACGATGTAAATTGCTTATTTGGGAAATATTATACAAGAAGAAAACCCGAAGCAATTGGAGGATACAGATATGAACGACCAACTATACATGCCACTGCCATATAGTTGGTGCCGCCTCCGCCTCCTCAAATAGTTTCACCCCGTGCAACTGGTTCAGAGAGATGACATACAGAACACCTAGAAATCGCCAAAACCTAACCCTCGGAAGGCATGTAGAGGAGGAACTTGCCCTAGGGATCCATATTCGCCCTACGCAGATCCGAGAGTCCAAGGCATCTATCTCCATCTTCATCAACCACTACATCTTCATCACCACCACCATCACCTCCATCCATCCCATCTATATGTTGTTGTAATTCTTGCACTAGTTGTGGATTTATACAAGTACTATTCATCGATAATCGTTTCCATTACCAAGTCCATGATGCTGTTTGCCTTCATGTCTGAGTAGATCATTAGTTCTTGGGGATATGGAGAAACCCTAGAATGAGATTGAAATAAGATAATGTTTATTATGATATTCATTGTTGTGACCATGTGTTAGATTGTCTACATCTTGATGTTGGGAGAAGTCGACCTCTCCAATATTTGCCTCTTGTGGGGACTTGATGTAGGGAACTACTTGTTGGTAGACATGGGGATGTTAGCACTTAAAGTGACTATAAAGCTGTTGGCACTCCTTACATATCAACTTGGGAACCGAGGAAACTCACAAAACACTATCCATGCCATGCGATACGTCCTGCGGGATTATGTCCCTTAATAGCTTAGTAATTCAATTGATGTTGATTGCTGTCTGCTGTTGTTATGGGGATGATGTGAGCAGGGGTCGCTGCCTATTTTTCCAAATACGGAGTTCCTCCCACATATACATAGTTGATAATGTTCATGATGATAATCTTTACCTTAGCATTTTATAATGCTAGTTGTGTATCCGCTAATCCCTGAGAACACTTTTCCCACTGAAGTTTCAAATCTCTTTTACATACGCGATACTTATTTTTTGTATTCAGTGTTGTTTACTTTACTCATTACTCTCTTATACCAAAAACCCAAAACACCATTTTAAGCAATAATCGCATTTTATCTTGTCACTTAGAACTTTATTTAGCAATTCTATTTTTAGTATTTATTTCAAGAATTCCTAGTCTTCAGACTCCTGCTCCCTGGGAGATCCATATCTTTATTTCGAAACTAGCTATATCCGATCTGTGCACTTGCAGTCATCAAGCTATTTTCTGGCTCCGTTGCCGGGGAGCTAAGCGTTGTAGGTCTTTTAGTTTTTGCTTATTTACTTTGGTTTTGTTAAGTTTTGTTTCGAGTTACAGGTTTCCACCAACATGATGGATTTTGAGCATATGACTAGTGCTAACCCACTCAACCACTTTGGGAAGCCCTATGGTATTTATAAAAGAGATAACTCCAATGAGAAGACAAGGGAGTTTGAAATAAATCTTATACTACTTAGTATTTTACACAATAAAAAATTTACTAGAGATGAAGAAGATCCTAATCCATATGAGCATATTGCATGTTTCAAAGATATATGTGGCATGTTCCAATTAACGGGGTATACCGCCGATGAGTTAAGGGTTAAACTTTTTAGTCAAACTTTGACAAGTACATCTCTCTCATGGTATAGATCTCTACCCTTAGAAGCCACTACTACTTGTGATAATTTAGCTTGCGAATTTCTATCTAAATATTATCCAATATCAAAATCTTTTGGAATCAGGCGTCTTATAATGACTTGGAGGAACCGTCCCAATGAAGGACTATAAATATCTTATATAAGATTTAAAGATTTACTTAGAAAATGTCCTCATCATGATTTACCTGAATGGTATTTATTGCATATCTTTTATGGCTGTTTAATTGAACCTAATAAAATTTAACTAGAATTTTGCGGGAGAGGAGCTTTTAGGGATTTACCTATAACTAAAGCTTGGGATTTACTTAAATAGAATTCCCGATCATAGAGTTTCATGTAATTTTGGTCTAGGAAGTGAGGAGGCACAAAAATAGATCATGAATGTATTCATGACTATAATAAAAAAGGCCATGTTAATGAATTATCGAAAGAGCTTTATTTAGATTCAGATCTTGTGTTGCAAGTTATTAAAGCTTTTACAGAACACATCGAATCTCCAAAAGAGGGTTCGGTCAAGTATGATCTACCACCTGAACCTGAGAAGAAAAGAGAAGCTAAAACAACATTGGCCTCCCTAGAACCAATGTATGAGATACCTTTTCCTAACACTTCACAGAAGCATATTTTGGAATATGAACAGGTCAAGGCAGTACAAGAGGAGAAAGAAGAGTAAAGTGTGCCAATAATTGAAGAACATCTAGATGAAACCAAAGATGAAGAGGTAACCAAGGAAGCAATAATGGCTGTGTATGCACATTGTAACATAGTTGAACTTTATGAAGAGACTTCTATATTGGTTGAAGGTAAAATTAAGGTAAAAGATGTGGGTAAGCCTATTCTTCCTTGCATATTTAAAGAAACCTCGCATTACGATTTATGTGATCTTGGCACCAAAGTTATTGTTATATCTTATGATTTTTATTTAGAAATAAAAGAGGAAATAACACCGGTTCAATACAAAATACTGATATGACAATCATGTTAGCCAATAAAAATCTTCGAATTCCAGTGGGAGTAGTTGAAGATGCAACTTTCATAATTGGCAATAAAAATTTCCCTATTGATTTTGTAGTTGTTGATATGCCAATTGACACTCTTTGCCCAATCATATTTGGAAGAAACTTTTTGAGTGATATAGGTGCAACAGTCGATTTCAAAAAGGAGATTGTATCCCTTAAGCTTGGGAAAGCGGAAAAAGAATTCCAATTTTCCAAATTTAAAGACAAATCTCTACATATACAAGAAGAAGAGAAAGAGAAGACTATCGAAGAGATGGCAATTCTTTTCTTAAATAACCAAAATGAAGAAATAAATGAAGATCCAAATTGTGAAGAAATAATTATGGAGGATAGAACTTTAGAAGAACTAGAAAGTGAATTTGATTCATTTCCCATTGAAGAATTACCACAACCATAATTAAAAACTCTACCAGATAATCTTAAGTATAGATTCTTAGATGATACTAATAAATTACCTATTATTATTAGTGCTAAACTTTCAGGGGAAGAAGAAGAACTCATGAAGGTACTAAAGGAGCACCGCAAGGCCTTTGGGCACTCAGTGGATGACTTGAAGGGTATTAGTCCCATGGTAGCCTCCCATCGGATATTCATGGAAGACGGTGCAAAACCAGTTGTAGAATTTAATAGAAGACTAAACCTGAAATGAAGGAAGTGGTAAGATAAGAAATAGTACGCCTACTTGATGCAGGTATAATCCATCCTGTAAAATAAAGTGAATGGGTAAGTCCTGTTCATTGTTTTCCTAAGAAACGCGGCTTTGCTGTCGTTCCAAATGAAAACAATGAATTGATACCTACTAGAACTGTTGTTAGACATAGGATGTGCATAGATTTCAGGAAATTGAATAAGGAACAGGGAAAGATCACTATCCTTTACCGTTCATATATCAAACTTTAGAGAGGTTAGCAAACCACACTCATTTTTGTTACTTGGACGGATATTCTGGTTTTTCCCAAATAGCTGTTCATCCTGATGACCAACTTAAAACAACTTTCATTAGCCCTTATGGATTACATGGTTATCACCATATTCCTTTTGGTTTATGTAATGCTCCAGCTACTTTTCAAAGATGCATGACTACTATATTTGCAGATTTTATAGACCTGATAATGGAAATATTTATGGATGATTTTTATGTCCATGGAACTTCGTTTAATAGTTTCTTGGATAATCTCAATAGAATCTTGCAGTGTTGCGAAGAAACTAATCTTGTCTTGAACTGGGAGAAGTGCCATTTTATGGTCAAAGAAGGCATAGTCCTTGGACATAAAGTATCAGGTAAGGGTATTGAAGTAGATAGGGATAAAGTTGAAGCAATAGAAAGAATGCCACAACCAAGGGACATAAAAGGTATAAGAAGTTTTATTGGTCATGTAGGCTTTTATAGAAGGTTCATTAGGATTTTTTCTAAAATTTATAAACCTTTGACTAATATATTGCAAAAGGGAGTAAGATTCAATTTTGATGATAAATGCCTTATTGCCTTTGATAAACTTAAATATGCTTTATCTCGTGCTCCCATCATTAAACCACCTATATGGGATATGACTTCTGATTTAATATGTGAAGCTAGTGATGATGCTGTAGGAGTAACTCTGGGACAACACATAGGTCGCAGATTTAATATAATACATCATGCTAGTAGAACTCTCAATAGTGCTCAGAAGAATTATCCTAAGGAAGAAAGATAACTCTTTGCTGATTTTTATCTTGTGATAAGTTTAATTCTTATATTGTTGATGCAAAAGTAAGAGTTCATACGGATTGTGATGGTTTAAAAGAACTCCTCAAAGGGAAGTTTCATAAGCCAAGACTGATCCGTTGGATCCTTTTACTTCAAGAATTTGAGTTGCAGATTATGCAGAGACAATAAGCAAAGGTAGTAGATGCATCATCTATATTTACCCAGCAAGACATCGATCTTATTGAGAGGAGTTTTAATCCCAGTGATTTATGTTTTCAAGAATTACTATATGAGGTAAGGGAAAATCCTCCCAAGAAGAAGAAGTCCTTGTTGTTGGAGGAGCTTGTCACTCCCGACTAAATGAACGGTAAGTGGAACGTAAGTTTTCTAACTTTAATAAGTGCTTTGTTTTCATAGTTTCTAATATTAGAATTTTTTCCTTTGAATTACTCTTGTTTTTCTGAAGTTTTTGAGGGGTTTCTGTAACTATATGGCCGGAAAAAACTCTCCGCCGTATAGTTGGTCGTCAAACATTCTGTATCCCCCTCGCAAAATAATTTCGGGCTGTAGCATCTATATGGACACAACAATACGGGAGGAGAAAAAATCCACCACCGTATAGTTGGTCGTCAAAGCTTCTGTATCCCCTTTGCAAAAGAATTTTCGAAGTGCGGTATCTATACGGCCACAACTATATGGCTAGAGAAAATTCTCCCGCCGTATAGTTGGTCGTCAAAACTTCAGTATCGTCTACCCGTTTTCGTTATCCATTAAAAAACATTTTTTTCGGTTCTTAGTTGGTAACCTAACAAACCTAGGCTTGAAATATTTGGAATTACCTGCCCGGAACCAACTATATGGCTGGAACTATACGGGCCGCGACCGTATAGTTGGTCGTTACGGCGCAGGATTCCTCCAAATTCGCGATTTATTTTTCTAGTCGGTTTGGATTGTTTTCTTGGACGACAATTTGGTGTTTCTCGCGAGTTTTATCGACCTCTGACCCCTCTTATATGCTGCCCTACTGTGCCTATTTCTAATCACAAATCACTAGGAACAAATCTACCTCTTGTTCATACAAGGAAACACACAACAAAGAGCCGTCAAGATCCAAGAGGCCAAGGGGAGGAGTTCCCATGGAGATCAGAAGCAATGTAGAGCAAGGCAAGGAGATCAAGAACACCCCTTTCGAGTTATTTGATGATGAAAAATAACGCCAAAAGAAGGAGTTGAAGTCTCCCGAGTTGAAGATTGAAGAGATAAACAAGGAGGCGCCGGGACGCCCAGACATCTCTGGTGGCTGCAAGTTTATCTTGATAAACTTGATGAAGATACCAAGAAAACCACCGAAGCAGGCTTGACCATGAGTCTCAAGGCGATAAAAACACTCCAAAACAACAATGAGATCATTAAAGAGCAAGTGAAAGTGATGGAGAAGAATAATCTTCACTATAAGCTACGCATTAAAGAACTGGAGGCCATCAATCAATCACTCCACCTTAGGCTGGCCCATGAATAGAAGATACCACGTGCCATGGCGCCACAGTGAACTTCAAATAAATATGGTATCAAATAATCGCGAGGGATTATTTGATCCCGCCTGGCTTGATTCCAATCTTGGGGAGATCTTTAAGACCTTGTAATCTACCTTACAAGTTTTAAATTTTATTCTAGTTTTGTATTATTTTGAGATCATAAATAAAGTTTGCATCATTAGATTCCCTTCAGGAATAGTCGATCCCTCTTATGAAATTCTGAGTTTTATTATAATATATGGAGAATTATTGAGTTTGAGTTTGTCTTATTGGATATATGAATGGCTTGAGTATGATTTTACTTGCACTTGATGATAGCAATATTAGTCTTCCACACCATTGGTATTAATGGAACATTTACAGATAATTTGATCAATATATTGTAGGTCAATGGTTTGATTTACAAAAAGGAGAGATTATCTAATTTCTTAAGATGAAAAAGAAAAAAATCTTGAACAAAGGATAAATTATAAGTGCTATCAAATAGAGTGAGAACAAGTTGAGGTAGAATACTCAAGTAATAAAAATGCTTCATATATATTCATAATTTGTTAATTGAGATCGTTAAACTATGAAATTCATACATGAAGTGGAATATATGGCTAGCTTCTTTGCACATCACTTAAACAAAAGTGTGGGCAGAAATATATATAGAAAAAGAAGAAAAAGAAAGATGAAGAAAAAGAGCGAATGTGCAAAGAGCAAGTAGGCATATACCACCATATTGTAGTAAGACAAAGAGATGTTTGTGATTTTAAATCCCAAGTGAATATGTTAATCCTAAAACACCTGGGACTACCTCACTAACTCATTCGGTTGAACCATATACTTTTACATCATGTTGAGAATAATCTTTTATGAACTATTAATTGCTAAGGTGTGGAAGCCTGCTAATATTATTCGGATGGTTTGGGTAAGGTACTATTCATGAACTCATTTATATATACTTTATGATAAACACATGCTGCAAGTGCCTCATTTATTTTATCGACTCAGCTTCATGAATATGAGGATCACATCCATTAAGCTAAACTTGCTCGGGACGAGCAAGAGTCTAAGCTTGGGAAGTTGATGAGTGCATATTTACATCATTGTTTAGATTATTATTTTGCATTGTAGATGTAGGATTTTGGTATTTTACGGTGTTCGCACACACTTTTGATGTTTATTTTCACTAGGATCAGATCACATGATGGATCCAAAGGACACAATTCTTGGAGCAGTTGTACTAGAGAGAATAGGAGCCAAAAACTACGTAAATTGCTTATTTGGGAAATATTAATAATACCAGAAGAAAACCCAAAGCAATTAGAGGATACAAAGAGGTTAACGACCAACTATACGGGCCGCCGCCATATAGTTGCCACCGTATAGTTGGTGCCGCCTCCGCCTCCTCAAATAGTTTCACCCCGTGAAACTGGTTCGGAGAGACGACATATAGAACACCCAAAAATCACTAAAACCTAACCTCCGTAAGGCATATGGAGGGGGAACTTGCCCTAGGGATCCATCTTCGCCCTACGTAGATCTGGGAGGCCAAGGAATCGATCTCCATCCTCATCAACCGCTGCATCTTCATCACCAGCATCACCTCCATCCATTCCATCTAGATCTTGTTGTAGTTCTTGCACTAGTTGTGGATTTATACAAGTACTATTCATCAATAATCGTTTCCATTACCATTTCCATGTTGCTGTTTGCCTCCATGTTTGAGTAGATCATTAGTTCTTGGGGAGATGGAGAAAACCTAGCATGAGATTGAAGTAAGATAAAGTTTATTATGATATTCATCGCTGTGACCATGCATTATATTGTCTACATCTTGATGTTGGGAGAAGTCGACCTCTCCAATATTTGCCTCTTGTGGGGACTTGGTGTAGGGAACTACTTGTTCGTAGATGGAGGGATGTTAGCACTTATAGTGACTATAAAGCTGTTGGCACCCGTTACGTGTCAACTTGGGAACCGAGGAAACTCACAAAACACTATCCATGCCATGGGATATGTCCTGTGGGATTATGTCCCTTAATAGCGCAGTAATTCAATTGATGTTTATTGTTGTCTTCTGTGGTTATGAGGATGATTTGAGAAGTGGTTGCTGCCTCTTTATCCAAATACAGAGTTCCTCCCACACATACATAGTTGAGAATGTTCATGATGATAATCTTTACCTTAGCCCTTTATAATGATAGTGGTGTATCCTCTAATCCTTCAGAATGCTTTTTCCCACTGAAGTTTCAAATCTATTTTACATACAAGATACTTATTTTCTACTGTTTTGTTTACTTTACTCATTACTCTATTATTCCAAAAACCCAAAAACACTTTTTTAAGCAATACTCACATTTTATCTTGTCACTTAGAACTTTATTTATCAATTCTATTTTTAGTATTTATTTCAAGAATTCTTAGAATTCAGACTCCTTTTCCCTATGGATAGATATCTTTAGTTCAAAACTACCTACATCCGATATGTGCACTTGTAGTCATCACCCACCGCCCCGACATTCCCGACATCATGGAGACCCAAAAGATCACCACCACACGAGAATGCCTCCACCTAGACGCCCCAAGGCAGCATCGTCATTTGCGACAATGTGGATCAGCCTCAGCATGACGGAGAGCGCAGTGGCAACCACATGCATAGGAGCAAGTCACATCATGACCCTCCATGTTCGGCAAGCATCTGTGACAGGCGTGAGGGGTCGTAGGGTGGTAACAGCAAGAAGGATAACCCACCGCCACCTCTGACACTGTCGCCACCCAACAACCACATGGACGAGGAGGACAGCGTCGCTCGCGCAGCCCTCCCCATGGCAGCAACAAGAACAAAGGAAACCCGGACCCATATGATGCACGTTCATGTTTGGACAGGATACCCCGAGAAGGACAATACTTGGGACCATGTTGTTTTGGCCCTATGATACATGCAATAACTTACCACAAGGGTTTTCTGATTGACAAGAAGATCAAGTCCTATGACGGCACTGCCCGACAGGCTACGTGGTTGCAGCATTATGGCGAGGCGGTGGAGATTGCAGGGCAAAACCCCAATCACGTCATCAAGTACCTCCCACTGATGTTTATGGGCACCGCCCGCCAATGGATCGATGACTTGCCGTAGAAGTCCATATGCAACTGGTTGGACATGCCTAAATCATTCACCAAAAACTTTTACGGTACGTACAAGTGTCCATGCACTGTAGGCAATCTGCAGTGGTGCATCCAGGAAAAGGACGAGTCATCTTGAGCCTACCTCTCCTGCTGGTTGGATATGAAAAATTCATGCATGGGAGTGCATGATAAGACCGCTATGGCCGCCTTCATCAATGGCTTGGAAAAGGGTAGCTTGCTCCGGCATAAGTTAAAGCGCCTGTAGGATAATCACAAGCTCGACCTCAGTCTGATGATCTCCTTGGCTAGTGAGTTCGTGGCCACCACCGATGATGCTCGCGTCTCCTTGCTGGCGTTATCTATACCAACCCGAGCCAAGAGGAACAATAACAATAAGCAGAAGAATCTGCCAGAAGAAAAGCCAGCTTTTGACATGGTCGCCATGACGTTCGCGGGAAGAGGCGATGGTGGACATCGTGGCTGAGGCTGGGGGCTGGTTGTGGGCAGCAGGGCGGTATTGAAACTACCTTGGCAGCGCGCCGCGTTCTCCAGACGTACAAGGAGTACCGCGATATGCCGTGTTTCGTACACCTTGATGCCAATGGAAAAGCCACTCACATCAGCCGCCAATGCAAGTTTGTCAACGATCTCAAGGAAGACCTAGAGTCCGGTTACAAGCGAAGCCGGAAGAACCGACCGCAGGGAAAGGGAAAAGGGAATAAGAAGGAAGAGGAGTCCAAGGATTCATGTGACATGGACGAGGACGTGGACCCCAAGCATGCTGACAAGGGCGATGGCAAATGCAAGAATCCTTTCGAGAAGAAGGCCCCAGTCTACCAGACATTCCTTGGCACCCCAACTATCCAGGCACACAAAACCTCACTGAGGATACTGATGGACACCCTACCCCCAGTTCCCCATTACCTACACTAGTTAGAAGTTCCAATCACATGGGACATGACGGATCACCCGACCTTGTTCCAACAGAGAACCAGTATGCCATGGTTATCAACCCCCTGATTGACGACAATGAGTTCACCAAGTGCCTTGTGGATAGTGGAAGCAACATCAACATCATGTACTTGGATACACTTCACAAGATGAACTTGACGGAGACTAACCTAAGGAAGACCAGCACTATGTTTCATGGAGTAGTTCCTGGCCTGGAAGCTTGGTCCCGTGGATGCATCACCCTTCCGGTCGCCTTTGGTGATGTCAACAATTACCGCCAAGAGCACATGACCTTTGAACTGGTCCCCTTCAAGAGCGTGTACCATGTAATATTTGTACGTGACATCTTCCACTACTTCATTGACGAACCATGCTTTTTCTACAAAATCTCAAGATATATGTACCAAGCAGTGTCATCACCGTTGCCGTATGTTTTGCAAAGGCAAGGGACTGCGAAATTGGAGAAGCAGCCTTTGCTGAAGCCGTCCTCTATGACGAACAATTCAAGGAGATCTAGCGCCAGGACGATGCCTCAGAGATGCCGGCATCAAAGAAGCAGATTTCTGACTCCGATCCCGCCTTCAAAGCCTCCATCGAGACCAAGATGGTGGAATTTGTGGTAGGCGATTGATGCGGTAGATCAGTGTAGAGCTTCGTTGGGATACCCCAAGAGGAAGGTGTGATGAGCATAGTAGTAAGTCTTCCCTCAGTTATGAAACCAATGTTATCGAACTAGTAGGAGCAAGGAAAGAACTCCAAGGTGTTTCTAACAACTTGGAACCTTCACAACACAAACTCAAAACTTTGCCCCAACGTACAGTGAAGTTGTCAATCTCACCGGTTTGCTGAAAACAAAGGATTAAACGTATGGTGTGGAAGGTAATGGTTTCTTCCAGAAAGTAAACAGTAACAGTAGATGAAGTATCAATGGTAAAGATTGGACCGGGGTACACAGTTCACTAGAGGTGTTCTCCTTAAGATAAACAACATAACATGTCGGGTAAACAAATTACAGCGGGGCAATTGATAGGACTGAGCAAGGCATAACAATGCAATACTAGACATTCATGATCCTATGAGCTTTGATTGGGCAGTACAACAATATACATAGACCGGCATCCAACTGCATCTATGACTAGTAATCCACCTTCAGGTTATCATCCGAACCCCCTCCAGTATTAAGTTGCAAGCAACGGATAACTACTTTAAGTAATGTGTGTAAAGTAAACAATACAATTGTTCCATGAACAAAAGATTGTTGTTTTCTCCCTAGTAGCAACAACACATCTACAACCTTAGAGATTTCTATCACTTCCCCAGATTCAATAGAGGCATGAACCCACTATCGAGCATAAATACTCCCTCTTGGAGTCACTAGCATCTACTTGGCCAAGATTGCTACTAGAAATGGAGAGCATGCAAGATCTCAAACAACACGGACATGATAGAATCAATAATCAAGAAGAAATGATAGAATCAATAATCAATCTGACATAGTAATCTCAATATCCATCGGATCCCCACAAACACAACATGCATGATTACAAATAGATGATATTGATCATGAAAGGAGATCACAAGATCTAAACATGACAGCACAAAGTAGGATAAACAACCATCTAGATACTGTATGGACCCATAGTCCAAGGGTGAACTACTCACGCATCATAACGGAGGCTGGCATGGTGATGAAGAAGGCCTCTGGGATGATCTCTCCCGTCCGACAGGGTCCCGGGAAGAGCTTCATATCCCCCCAATCTAGGGACGATGGTGGCGGCGACGATAGACTGTTTCATGGATATCTGATCGGGTGCTTGGGTTTTTGGCGTCAGGGGGTTTATATAGGAGAAGAAGCGAGGCAGGAGGGCGGCCAGGGGTCCCACACCTGCCCAGGCATGGACCAGGGTGGGCCCGTGCATGGGGGGGTGGCCACCCTGTGGCTCCCCTCTGGTAGCCCTTCGTTCTCTGTGTTCTCCTCAGTGAAATATTGACTTTGGATTTTGTCCCGTCCAATTCCGAGAATATTTCCTTACTAGCTTTTCTGAAACAAAAAACAGCAGAAAACAGGCAACTAGCACTATGGCATCTTGTTAATAGGTTAGTCCTAGAAAATGTATAAAAATACCTCAAAGTGTAGACAAAGCATAGCAAAGTGGATACTAAACAAGCATGGAACATCAAAAATTATAGATACATTTACGACGTATCAAGCATCCCCAAGCTTAACTCCTGCTCATCCTCGAGTATGTAAGTGATAAAAAGAATAATTTTTTAGGTGACATGCACCATCACAATCATGATCAAACCATTTGCAAGCATTGAAAGCTGGGATCAAAGTACTCTAAACATGAGCATGAAAGATGAAGTTCTAACAATAAGACAAAGCAACTATGCCGCAACATGAAAGGATACAAACAAAGATTCATGAATAACAATGCACTGAGAGACGTTTGTTTGTTTCACATATAGAAAACATAGCATAGTGGCATTTAGCTTGTCCCTCGTGGAGGAGCAAAACATAAATGCATAGGACACCTTAAAAGTTCATAAGGGTGACTAGATACAAATAGTTCAAGAACAAGCAATATCAACATTATAAACCAATCAATAAGTTTTGGGACAATGCACATAGAACTAGGAATGACAACTATGCTCTCTTAATTGGTGCCTAAGGATAGAAGGTGGACACTCAATATAAAAGTGGAAGAAAGGCCCTTCAAAGGGAAGCATGGATTTCAAGTTTCATAAAGATCTTCCAAAAATTATGGTACTTGTTAGATTTCAGCTCTCATTGCCCCTATCATAAGCATCTTGAATTGATTAGAGTTAAAGTGAACAAAATATGGAGTATATGCTTGACAAAGTATAAGTTGGCAATCTCATGTCCCTTGAGTACGAAGGCCGTTCTCATGCTACTTAACTTTAGTTATCGGTAAGTTCTTGTCATAGTAAGTACATGTGTATCATAGAGAACCGCCAATGGGTACCCCTTGCCCCATGATACAGGAGCTATCCCATATCAAAATGACAAGGCAACAAACAATGAGCATATCAGCAATCTTCTTATTTACCATGGGAAAATGGTGCTTTTTTCTCTTCTTTCCTCTTTTCTATCTCTCTTTTTTTATAAGAAGAATGCTTCATAGATTGCTCACTATGGTGATGCTGCAAGTTTCCACCATGATTAGGCATGGCTTAGGCTAGAGGCCCAGGTATTTCTCTAACACATATACATAACTCAATGGACTTACAAGCTCCCCTTGTATTTCACACCGCCGACATCCATAAACTAAAGAGCATGATATCAACTGAGTAGATATTTACAGGTGTTGAAAGCGTTCCCCGTGACAGCACGGTTCTGCTAATTCCTAACTTATAAGTGCAAGAATATACAACATAGATGACACAATGGTTCAAGTTTATTAGGGGCAAGAAAAATAAAGTGTGCCATCAAGTTTGTGAGAGTTTTAATCACTAATTTTCACATAACAAGATTAATTTGGAAGATATGTAAAACAAGAATATACTTGGAATGGTGTAACACACCATGCATAGGAATTTATAGTGGACACTTTGGAATAACCTGGTTTCTTGGGAGTTGGATGCATGAGTAGAGCTTACTTAATACAAGTGGAGGCTAGCAAAAGACTGGGAGCGACCAACTAAGAGAGCAATAATGGCCATAATCATGCAGAGGGACAAAACATTATCAATCAAAGCATAAAGTGGTATCACAAGTCAAAAACTAAATGATCATAGAGGCTAAGGTGACTGGTTCATAGTCATAACATGGTGTGAGCATGTGCCAAGTCAACTCAAACAAAGCATCAAAGGAGAATACCACAATATTATGCTTTTGTATGCTAAAACAACGCATGATTCTTTCAAGGCACATTAAGCAATCTCAATTGTTTGGAACAAGTCATGCTACACCAATAATCACTAATAATAAGGTCAAAACAACATCTAGCATGACATGATCGAGTCTAAGCCACAGTCAAAACAAGCTCCCTTTGTACCACTATAAGGAAGAAACTTTCTACTCCTTTCGAACAACAATCAACTTATTTGAAACAACACAACGAAAGCGGGGGTCCAACTACTTTATTCAAGAAAACTAAGAAAACCAAAACCAAAAACGAAAACTAAGACGCTCCAAGAACAACACAACAGTGCATGAAATAATAAAAACGAAGTGTCTAGAAAGACCTGAGATTTTTATTGATGAAGAAGGGGATGCCTTGGGCGTCCCCAAGCTTTGACGCTTGTACCTCTAGAATATTTCTTGGGGTGACACGGGGTGGCATCCCCAATCTTGAGCTTTTGTACATTCTTCATCTCATTACATCATTATTTCCTTACACCTGAAAATTTTCCTTCATACAAAACTTCACACAATCTTCATTAGCAACATTAGTGCATTAAAAAGATAATAAAACTTTGGGGTTTAGTTTTAAAACATAAAAACTTTCATTGAAGGAACAAGATAATGTAGAAATTCCCTCAAAAAGCTCAATTTACCAAAGAAAACTCAAAAGGAAATCAATAAAGAGGCAAATGCAAATAATGGCATAAATCTGTCAAAACAGACCAACATGTAAAAACTGATTTTTTCGAAGACCTTCTGTTGCTCAAATAAAAACGTGTTGAAATAACTAAAGTTAGCTCATAACTCGGGGGATTTATTCAGAAAATTACAGCTCAATCCGACAAATAGATATTCTTCACGAATGTTTACCGTGAAGCACAAAAATCTGTTTCGGGACAACACTTCCCCAAATCTTACTCCCCTCTCATTTGAGGTTATTCTTGGCAAAAAAATCAAATAAAAAAGATAAGGAGAAGTTATTATAGAAGTAATAACTTCCAAGACTCAAGAAAACTATTGGGTTATCTCTCAAGAAGTACTTTTCTTTAACGCCTTTAAGTTAGGCACAAGAAGCAAGAATCAAATGTCTTCAAATGAAGAAGCATTGACATCAAATTTTGCTTTAAAAGGAGGAGCAAAAGGTAACTTCTCTCTCCTCGTAGGGAAGTGTTCAATACCTTTCTTGAATGGAAATTGATATTTAATGGTGCCTTCTTTCATATCAATGATTGCACCAACAGTTCTAAGAAAAGGTCTTCCCAAAGTGATAGGACAAGAAGCATTGCATTCAACATCCAAAACATAGAAATCAACAGTGACATAGGCATTGTTAACCATAATAATAACATCATTAACATTCCCCATGAGTTTCTTTTTAACATTATCATCAAGTGGGACATCCAAATAGCAATCTTCCAAAGGTGGCAAATCAAGCATTTCATAAATCTTTCTAGGAATAATAGAGACACTAGAACCAAGGTCACATGAAGCATTGAGATCAAAGTCATTCACTTGCATATTAATGATGGGTTCCCAACATCTTCTAATTTCCGAGGAATAGAAGCTTTGTGTTTCAACTTTTCTACCTTAATTTTAATGAGGGCATCTCCAATGTGTTTGGTGAAATCCATATTCATATCAGTAGAATTAGGAATTCTAGCAAGCTTTTGTAGGAACATAATCACTTCAGAGATATTGAAACCATTAAGATCAAAATCAAACTTAGGATCACAAGTAGTAGACTTATTGGGTTTAGGCATTACTGTAGGAGGAATGGGGACTTCTTGTGGTTTTCTAGCATCCATATTAGCGGTGGTAATAGTATAAACACTATTGTTTCTAGCAATTTCAGCTTCTCTTTCCCACTTAGCATGTAATTTAGCTAACAGTCTAACATTCTCATCAATAGTAACTTGTATGGAATGAGTCGCAGCAATGGTACTTTCCAAGGTTTCGGGTTTAGCAGCCATTTTATTAATCAAAGAGGATTGTGCTTCAGACAAAGATGAAATATTTTTCTCAACATTCAAAAGCTTTTCCTCCATAGTCTTGTTGAAAGTAGTTTGTTAACTAATAAAGTGTTTAAGCATTAATTCACGTTCAGAGGGAGCACTTCTATTATTGTTTTAGGAATTTCCATAATTAATACCATTATTGGGAGGATAAGGCCTACAATTATTGTTAACAAAATTATTCCTATACGAATTGTTGTTGAAATTGTTATTTCTAATGAAGTTCACATCAAATTGTTCTTCTTGAGCAACCAAAGAGGCTAAAGGAACATTATTTGGATCAATATGAGCTTTTCCATTAACAAGCATAGCCATGCTAACATCAATTTTATCACTCAAAGAGGAGGTTTCTTCAATAGAATTTACCTTCTTACCATGTGGAGCTCTCTCAGTGTGCCATTCAAAATAGTTAACCATCATATTATCAAGGAGCTTTCTTGCAGCACACAAAGTAATGGTCACAAAGGAACCTCCAGCAGCAGAATCCAACAAATTTCTTGAAGAGAAATTTAACCCTACATAAAAAGTTTGGATAATCATCCAAGCAGTCAATCCATGAGTGGGACAATTCTCTACCAAAGATTTCATTATTTCAAAAGCTTGAGCAACATGTTCATTATCAAGTTGTTTAAATTTCATTATTTCACTTCTCATAGATATAAGCTTAGCAGGAGGATAGTATTTTCCAATAAAAGCATCTTTGCACTTAATCCAAGAATCAATACTATTTCTAGGCAAGGATAGCAACCATTCTTTAGCTTTTCCTCTCAAGTAGAAAGGAAACAATTTGAGCTTAATAATATTTCCATCTACATCCTTATATTTTTGCATCTCAAAAAGTTATTAAGGTGGGCATCATCATCAGAACTAGCACCAGAAAATTGCTCTTTCATCATAAGATTCAACAAAGCAGCCTTAATTTTATAAAAGGTAGCATCAGGAGCAGGTGGAGCAATAGGTGTACTCAGGAAATCACTGTTGTTTGTGCTAGTGAAGTCACACAACTTGGTGTTCTCAGCAGAATTCGTTTTTGCAAAAGTGGAGCAAGCCAACAGCAGCAGTAGCTAGAGTAGGGGCTAATTTTTTTGTGTTTTTGATAAGAAAAAGTAGACCAAACGAAACTAATTTTTTTTGTAATTTTTGATAAAAAGAAGCAAGCAAAACAAATCAGCAGAAACTAATCAAAACAAAAACAAAGTAAAGAGAATGTTTGTGATGAACTCCCCTTGTGAATCCGTCCTTAACTCCCCGGCAACGACGCCAGAAAACGTCTTGATGCGGCTCAGATCACTGGAGCTTCGTTGGGATACCCCAAGAGGAAGGTGTGATGAGAACAGTAGTAAGTCTTCCCTCAGTTATGAAACCAAGGTTATCAAACCAGTAGGAGCAAGGAAACAACTCCAAGGTGTTGCTAACAACTTGGAACCTGCATAACACAAACTCATGATCCTATGAGATTTGATTGGGCAATACAACAATATACATAGAATTCCTTCCAACTGCATCTATGACTAGTAATCCACCTTCAGGTTATCATCCGAACCCCCTCCAGTATTAAGTTGCAAGCAACAGATAACTGCTTTAAGCAATGTGTGTAAAGTAAACAATACAATTTTTCCATGAACAAAATATTGTTGTTTTCTCCCTAGTAGCAACAACACATCTACAACCTTAGAGATTTCTGTCACTTCCCCAGATTCAATAGAGGCATGAACCCACTATCGAGCATAAATACTCCCTCTTGGAGTCACTAGCATCTACTTGGCCAAGATAGCTACTAGAAACGGAGAGCATGCAAGATCTCAGACAACACAGACAAGATAGAATCAATAATCAAGAAGACATGATAGAATCAATAATCAATCTGACATAGTAATATAAATATCCATCGGATCCCCGCAGACACAACATGCATGATTACAAATAGATGATCTTGATCTTGAACGGAGCTCACAAGACCTAAACATGATAGCACAAAGGAGGAGAAACAACCATCTAGCTATTGTATGGACCCATAGTCGAAGGGTGAACTACTCACGCTTCATACTTGTAACATCCCAAAAATATTGATCATGATTATCAATTTCTAATCACTAAAATTAGGGTTAACAAAAACTTTGATTAAATAAAAACCAAATGAATGCATGTGTGTATGTGATGATTGTATGAATGCATGAATGGACTTGTGTGATTAACCTAAATATCAAGGAATGGTTTAAACATGAAAAATAACATCATCTAAAACATTTCCAAGCAGAAACAAATCAAGAGAAAATCAAAACAAAAAAATAAAGAAAATGGTCATTTTTGCCAATCTTGCTCACTAGGTCACTTTGAGTGTTTCTAGTCCAAGATTTCAAACAGAAACTTTTCCATTTCTTTTCACCCCTTGCAAGACCAAGTAAAAGTGAATCAAATCTCACCTTTCAAACTTGCAGGAACATTTGGAAATTGAATCTATAACATATGTGAAGATCACACCTTTTCAAAACCCAACCAAACCAGTGCCCCTTGACCAATCCAACTAACCAGAGACTCCCTAGTATGTAACTAACAAACCCACCAAGTTTGAATCCAAAATGCAAAGTTGAATTTCTTTCGGCCATTTCATCAAATACCTTGTCAGAAGCAAACAAACAAATATCAAACACTATTAGTAGCAGTAATTTTGGCCAACCTTGTTCCCTCTCTAGCTCACTCTACACTCTCAGTGATGATCAAACTAATCTAACTAGCCTTAGCACCACTATGAGCATGCATAGACATCAATGGTGACCATGCCGAGAGCACCTTTGCCACCCCGATGTCGCCAGTGAGCTAGGAGAAGCTCTAGCCTCACCAACCTTGTCTGGGACACGCAGCACTGTCCACCGCCACCCCCTGTCTAAGCCCCGAGCCTTGCTAGCCACTGGACCACACGACAAGCTCATGCCCAGCTTCTCTGCGTGCGTGCCGAGAGCGCGCCAGTGCACCATCAGCGACACGAGCCCACAGACCGCGCGCCGCCCTCGCCGCTTGCGTGTGTGATCGCCAGCACCCCAGCAACCCGCCAGACAACCCCGTTCGCCGCCGCGTGGACCATGGACGCTGTGCGCCATTTAACTTGCCATCGGACCCTCCCAGAGCGCCGCGACATTCCGACCATTCCTCACCGCCCCACGCCTCGCCATCAAGCCGTTGAGATTCGCCAGGAGGCAACGCACCACCCCCTATCGTCGCCCATGCCATTAGCATGCTGTGCCGATGACCACGACGATCTCCACCCACGCCCGTTGGTCCCTTCAGGCACTATAAAAGGAGGCCTCCCCCGTTTGATTTGAGCACACCATCTCACTCCCCACCTCTCACTGATAACACCCACTCACTCTCGGAGCAAGGCGAGCACCAGGTGGCCGGAATTGCACCGGAGTTCGCCGCTGCAGAGGAGGAGAGGCGCCATCGATTGGAGCCGCCCCAGGAGGAGCCGTCGGTACCAGCAGGATCGCGGTCGTCGACTACGTCATTCGCCCCGATCGCCAACCATCGCCAGATCCCCGGTGAGCCCCTGTCAACCCCCACTTGCCGCGCTAGGGTTCAGCCTCACCACGTCCTGCTCAGGCGTGGATGATCAACCACAGCTGTAGGATTAGAACTAGATCGCACGGCCTAGATCACCCTGTACCCCTTCGCCACTTGCTGTCTCACTGACGAGTGGGGTCGTTCACTTAACCAGCCCGTGCGCGCACTGTGCGTAGTGGGCTGGCCCAGTTAAACCTCCCGCGCGACCCAACAATTCAAACTTAGGTTTATTCATTTAGTTTCAAAATCAGTTCTGTACCTAGATTCAAAAATCAACCTAGCTCGATTCACTGAACCAAAATGCAAGAAACCAATTTTGTTAGAAAGGTACTGGAGTGCTTAATCCAAGCCCGTTGGATTCAAACCAATTGGAGTTGTACATCACCCACGGTAAAAATAACAAGGAAGAACCTTTTCTACATTCAAACATTTTTCAATATTCAACCATAAAAGCTTTTGAGTTGATTCCAACTCTCAAAAATCACATTTAACCATACCTTTCAGAATATATAAAAATATATAGGGTTACTTGCAGAAATGATGATCAAGTAATAAAAGAATGCCTCATAGGCCATTCTAGTCATTTTATTTAATTAAAATAAAAAGGTTAAACCTTATAAAATTGTGACACCACTTTAAATCACATTCCCAAGTACTGAGATATGTGGTTATGAACTGTGTCAACATGATTCCATGTTTGAGTTGGAGAATATTAAATCTTAAATAGTTTTTCAATGAGTAGAAATTACTCTTCTAAAATAAAATATAAGACAAGTGCATTAATCTTTGTGATAATAGTGATAAGGCTAGATCATCTAGTGTGAACCTTTGTGTGGTAAATAGAGTAGTTAAGAATTGTGTGGTGATTGTGTACCTCGTATTTATTTATAGACGCTAGTACCGACCAAGGATACGTGGAGGAAGGAGGATACTACGAGGAAGAAGCCGAGGAGAACTTCAACCACTGCTTTGCACAAGGCAAGATATTAACTGAGCAAGCTACTACTTCCATTGTTACCTATTCAATCCTATACTTGCAATCTTGCAAGCCTTACTATATAAGTTTACCTAGCAAGATTACACCTTGATGACACACCCTCCTAGTTTTACTTGCAAGCTTAATACTTTATTTCTTTATTAAAGCTTTCTCTTAGAATTTACTTAGTGACTTGTAGATTTCAGAAAGATATTTAAAGGTAGCATAAAGAGCATACAACTTGGCATAAGTTAGATAAATCTTGATGTCATCCTAAGGCATGATATTGAACTTAGATAAGATCCAATTGCTTATCACCCCCATTAGTATTTACCCCCACCTGTAGATGCTAGTGCTAAGCATAAAACTTGATCAACTTTATATGGGAATACTTGGTGAAATTGATTATGAAAAACCTTGGAATGATGAGTGATTCTATTGAAATATTTTGCCATGTGTTCTTGATGGTTGTCTGGATGTGATACCATTCCAATTTTACCGTACAACCACAATGCCTGAAATTTGGGTAGGGCTTGACTGGAAATTTATATACCTTAGTATGGGTTCCCTTGTGGCCAAGGTTTGAGCTGAGGCTACCTTGTGAAGATTGTCCACCTGTGCAGTTCCCAAGATGACTGTTGGTCATGGTTGGGAGGCCAAACTCACATGAGAGGTGCCTATACTAGGGCGTGTAATTGAAATGTTAGGATTGATTATCCGCATACTGAGTATGGTGACTTCAGGATTGTTTCTGACGGATGTATTGAATGTTGTGGTGAAAGTGTACCACCTCTGCAGAGTGTCAAACTATTCGAATAGCCACGTCCGTGGTTATGGACAGTTGGAGTGGCCATACTATTCCGTCATAAGATGTTTTCAAAATGACTTATGAAATGATTTATGACTTGACTTGACCACAACAGAGTTGTGATATGAAACTCAAGTTCCCACTTAGGTGTTATAAAACTTTCAACTAGTTTTCTTTGCTTCTGAACTCAGTAGAGGTAAATCTGGCTTTTTGGAGAATAACCCTAGAGCTTAGTACTTCCTATTCCAAAACCACTTCACTTGTTAGTATTAGTTTGCGAGTACTTAAAAAGGTACTCATGTCTTTGTCCCTGGCTATTCCCGTGGCCAGACTATGAAGAGGATTATCAGGAATATGGACCACAGGAAGGTTACGACAACTAGGATCATCTCCCATCATCAGCATTACCTGTGACCATGAAGATGGAGCTTCGCCTACGCTATCATTACTATTACGTTATTCCACTGCTTGAATTGTATTAAGACTGGATCATGTGATCCTTAATTGTGTAAGACCATATGTATGGTTGGTAATGGATGATGTACTGTGATATCCAATTTGTTATGTCTCACAAAAATGGTAATCCTGGGATTGCGATGTATGGCATAACAGGCATCTGGGATTAAAAATACGGGTGTTGAAAATACTAGAGGTTGGCATGGTGATGAAGAAGGCCTCTGGGATGATCTCTCCCCTCTGGCAGGGTGCCGGGAAGAGCTTAAGATCCCCCCCCAATCAAGGGAAGATGGTGGTGGTGGCTACAGAATGTTTCATGGAGATCTGATTGGGTGCTTAGGGTTTTGGCATCAGGGGGGTTATATAGGAGAAGAGGCGAGGAAGGAGGGTGGCCAGGGGGCCCACACACTGCCCAGGCATGGACCAGGGTGGGCCCGTGCATGGGGGGCGGGGGGGTGGCCACCCTGTGGCTCCCCTCCGGTCGCCCTTCGGTCTCTGTGTTCTCCTCAGTGAATTGACTTTGGCTTTTGTCCCGTCCAATTCCGAGATATTTCCTTACTAGCTTTTCTGAAACCTTGTTAATAGGTTAGTCCCAGAAAATGTATAAAAATACCTCAAAGTGTAGACAAAGCATAGCAAAGTGTATACTAAACAAGCATGGAACATAAAAAATTATAGATACGTTTACGACATATCAGCGATGCCTCTAGGATCACCGTCATTGGCACGAACCTGGATCCCAAATAGGAAATCGTGATCATCAAGTTCCTCCATGAGAATAGGGACATATTTGCATGGCAACCTGCCGACATGAAAGGTGTACCTAGGGAACTTGCCAAGCACATCTTAAACATCAATCCTAAATGCAAACCGATGAAACAAACTCTACGACGCTTTAGGGACGAGAAGAGACGTGCCATTGACAAGGAGATAGCTAGGTTACTAAAGGCTAGTTTTATTCGAGAAGTTCTCATACCCGATGGGTGGACAGTCCTGTACTTGTGCCCAAAAAGGGAACCAAAGAATTAAGAATGTGCGTTGATTACACCGTCTTGAACAAAGTGTGTCCATAGGATCCGTTTGCTTTTCCTCACATTGACCAAGTCATTGACTCGAAGGCTGGCTCGGAACTTCTGTGTTTTCTAGATGCATACTCAGGATACCACTAGATCAATATGCGAAAGTCGGACCAATTGGACACTTTGTTCACCACACCTTATGGACGTTCTGCTATTTCAGAATGCCCTTTGGACTGAAAAACGCATGTGCTACGTACAAGAGGATAATGCAACGTTGCCTCGACGAACAAATTGGTTGGAACATTCACGCTTACGTGGATGATATCATGGTGATGTCAAAGAAATCAAATGACCTAATCAACGACTTGAAGGAAAACTTTGACAACCTCCAAAAGTACAACATGATGCTTAACCCTAAGAAGTGTGTCTTTGGGTTTCTAGCCGACAAATTGTTGGGCTTCATCATTTCCCAACATGTAATCAAGGTCAACCCGGAGAAAATCAAGGCCATCCTCAACATCAATCGTCCAACATGCCTAAAGGACATCCAACGGCTCACAGGCTGTGTTGCAGTAGAAAGCCGGCTCGTCAGCCGACTTGGAGAGAAGGCCCTGCCGCTATACAAGTTATTGAAGAAGGCGGACATATTCATATGGACAGACGAGGCAGATGTTGCGCTTAAGGAGCTGAAAAGGATACTTTCTTCTGCAACTATACTTGCAGCACCTGAGTCAATGGAGCCTATGTTGATCTACATGGCGGCCACTAACCGGGTTATCATCATCGTCGTCATGGTGGAGCAGAAGGAATGAACGCATGAGTACAGAGTACAACAACCAGTTTACTATGTAAGCGAGGTCTTGACGGAGTCCAAGAAGCGTTACCCACACTACTAGAAGCTAGCTTACGGAGTATTCCTTGCTTCTCGGAATCTAAGGCATTACTTCCAGGAGCATCCAATCACAGTAGTGACCAAGGCTCCACTGTCCGACATCATCAACAACATCGACTCTACAGGAAGAGTGGCAAAGTGGGGCATTAAGCTTGCCGCCTTCGAAATCACCTACAAAAGATGCGACACTATCAAGTCACAAGCTTTGGCAGATTTTATTGCAGATTGGACGGAGCTGCCAGATGATATTCCTATGTCAGAACCAGAGTATTGGGTAATGTACTTTGACGGATCAAAGCTACTCAATGGCTCGAGGTCTGGTGTATTATTACAATCACCAATAGGAGAAAAGATACAGTATGTCCTGCAAATCCACTTCGAGGCTACAAATAACATGGCGGAATATGAAGCACTCATTCACAGACTTCACGTAGCCAAGGATATTGGCATCAAGCGCATAGTTTCCTGTGGAGATTCTGACTTGGTTGCCCAGAAGGTGGCTGGCATCTAGAACACGTGGAACCCTATGATGGCGGCATATCAAGATGAAGTAGGCAAGATAGCCAAGTGCTTTGAAGGCTACAAAGGCAAGTACGTCAAAAGTGAGGAAAATGAGGCGACAGATCTGCTGTGAAAGCTTGGATCTACTCGCAAACCAATTCCGCCAGGCGTTTGTCTAGAGCATCTACGGACTCCATCCATGAAGGGAGCAGACCCCGAGAACCTGGATAGAGTTGACTCATTTATTAATGCAGTACCAATAGTCCCTCCGGCTTGGATAAAACTGAAGGGTTTCGCGGCATAGTAAATCAAAATTTTCTACGGATGCGAACAGAGGGAAAGCCAAGATCTAATCTAGGAGATGCAAACAACGAGAGAGATTGGATTAGATCTTCAGACCCTTGAAGATTCGCACAGCGGAACGTTCGTCGGAACGTGGGTGATGTAGTCGTACTCGCTTCTCCTCCTCGCGATCCGATCCGATCTAGCACCATAAGTGGCGGTGCCTCCGTGAGATGCACAAGTGCAGCACCTCGACGTCTCCTCCTTCCTTGGTCCAGCAATTATGGTGGAGAGATGGGTTGGATCTACAACGCGACGGCGCAGTGCAATTGGTGGAGAATTTCTGCAGCAAGGCTTCGCCTACAAGCAGTCGGGAGGGAGAGAGGAGGGCAGCAGGGCGGCTAGGGTTGGAGGGGAAGGTGTAGGTGCGCCCCCAGCCCTCTATATATAGAGGGGTGGGCGCAGCCCTAGCCCCTCCCCCAAGCCAAGGCCGGCGGCCCCAAGGAGGAAGAGTGGGGGGCAAGGAAACCCCCCCCTTCTAGAAGCTCTATCTCGAGTTTAAACCTCTCTTGGCCGGCTGGGCCCTATGGGGCCTTGTGCCCCTGGCCCAGTGAGGCCAGGGCACTCCCTCGTAGGCCCATTACCCCTCCCGGAAGGTGGGGCCACGTTGGTCCCCTTCCGAAAGGTTCTAGAAGCTTCCGGTACAATACCGATTAACCCGGAACAATTCCGAACTCCAAAAACTGCACTGCCTTATATGAATCTTATTCTCCGGACCACTCCGGAACCTCTCGTGATGTCCCGGATCCCATCTGAGACTCCGAACAAAAACTCATAAACCAATTATCCAATCTATCCTAGCGTTGAGACACGTTAAGTGTGTGACCCTGCGGGTTCGAGAATATGCAGACATGATCTTCTATCAATAATCAACAGCGGGGTCTGGAAACCCATATTGACTCCCACACATTCATCGATGATCATATCGGATGAACCATGATGCCAGGATTCAATCAATCCCATATATATATTCCCTTCGTCTCGCGATATTTTACTTGCCCGAGATTCGATCGTCGGTACCGTCATACCTAGTTCAATCTCGTTCACAACAAGTACTTTACTCGTTCCGTAATCCGATATCACTTTGTGATTAACTCCTTAACCACATGCTTGCAAGCGGTGTTGATATCGATTACCGAGTGGGCCCGAAGTATATCTCTCCGACTTGGGAGGGACAAATCCCATCTCGATACATACAACCCAACAGATACTTTCCGATCACCTGAGAGACACCTTTATGATCACCCTCTCATAGGATGACGTTTGATGACCTCAAAGCTTTCTTCCGATACCAGGGAGTTGTATTATCTCATGGTCTAAGGAATACAATATTTGACATAATAAAAGCTTCGCAAAGACGAACACGATGACATGATCTAATTGCTTCGCTTAGTTTGGGTCTGTCCACCATATCATTCTCCCAATGATATGATCTCATTATTAATCGACAACTCATGTCCATGTCTAGGAAACCTTAACCATCATTAATCAATGAACTAGTCCATAGAGGCGTACTAGGGACACGGTGTTGTTCACAAACCACACAAGTATTAAAGTTTCCGCTTAATACAATTCTAGCATGGAATATAAACATTATCATGAACAAGAATTATAATAATAACATCTTTATTATTGCCTCTAGGGCATAATTCCAACAGTCTCCCACTTGCACTAGAGTCAATAATCTAGTTTACATTAGGCAACAATCTCACACCCATGGCACTGAGGTGCTGATCATGTTTTACACGTGGAAGAGGTTTAGTCAATGGATCTGCGACATTCAGATCTGTATGTACTTTGCTAATCTTCAGATCTCCATCTGCTATATAATCTCGGATTATATGAAACTTGCGGTTGATATGCTTGGTCTTTGGATGATATCTTGGTTCCTTAGCAAGTGCTATGGCGCCAGTGTTGTCACACAATATCTCCAGTGGGTCCAAGGCACTTGGCACCACACCAAGCTCAGTGATGAAGTTTCTGATCCAAACTCCTTCACTTGACGCTTCTGCAGCAGCCATGTATTCCGCTTCTACTGTAGATCCCGCGATCACGCTTTGCTTGCAGCTTCTCCAGCTCACAGCTCCTCCATTCAAAATATACACGTACCCTGTCTGAGATTTAGAATCATCCTTGTCGGTGTCAAAACTAGCGTCGACGTAACCTTTTATGACAAGATGTTCATCACCCCCATAGACTAAGAACATTTCTTTAGTTCTATTTAGGTACTTTAGGATGTTCTTCATGGCTGTCCAGTGTTCCACTCCTGGATCACTTTGATATCTGCTCGTCAAACTAAGAGCATTGGACACATCCGGTCTAGTACACAGCATGGCATACATGATAGAACCTATGGCCGAGGCATAAGGCACTTTGCTCATAGCTTCCCTATCATTTACCGTAGCTGGACACCGAGCCTTGCTCAATATCTTACCTGACAACATAGGCACTGAACCTTTCTTTGCCTTATCCATTCTGAACCTTTTTAGAACTTTGTCTAGGTATGTACTCTGGCTTAAAGCTATCAGGCGTCTTTGTCTATCTCTATAGATTTTGATGCCCAGTATATAAGCAGCTTCACCTAGGTCTTTCATTGAAAAACACTTGTTCAAATAACTCTTCACATCGTTAAGCATGTTGATGTCATTTCCAATAATCAATATGTCATCCACATATAGTACCAGAAACGTCACCGAGCTCCCACTCACTTTCTTGTAGATGCAAGCTTCGTAGCAATTTGGAACAAATCCAAAGCTCTTGATCACTTGATCAAAACGAAGGTTCCAACTCCGAGATGCTTGCTTCAGTCCATAAATGGAACGCTGAAGTTTGCATACTTTATCAGCATCCTTAGGATCGACAAAACCTTTGGGTTGTATCATATACAACTCTTCATCAATGTTGCCATTGAGGAACGCAGTCTTGACATCCATCTGCCATATTTCATAATCATGAAACGCAGCAATTGCTAATAAAATCCGAATGGACTTAAACATCGCTACGGGAGAGAAAGTCTCATCGTAGTCAACACCTTGAACTTGTCGAAAACCTTTCGCGACAAGCCATGCTTTATAGACGGTAACATTACCATCCGCGTCCGTTTTCTTCTTGAAGATCCATTTGCACTCAACGGCCTTTCGGTCACTAGGAGGGTCCACCAAAGTCCATACTTGGTTTTCGCTCATGGATCCCAATTCGGATTTCATGGCTTCAAGCCATTTCTCATAGTCTGGGCTCATCATTGCTTCCTCCTAGTTCGTAGGTTCACTGTCTTCTACTAACAAGACAGCCAAGACAGGGTTGCCGTACCACTCAGGAGGGGCACGTGACCTTGTCGACCTGCGACGTTCAGTAGCAGCATCGTCTGAAGCTTCATGATCCTTGTCATTAGCTTCCTCTATTGTTGGTGCAGGCGGCACTGGAACAATTTCAGGTGCTGCGTTACTCTCCAATTCAAGAGAAGGTTCAATAACCTCGTCTAGCTCTACTTTCCTCCCACTCACTTCTTTCGAGAGAAACTCCTTCTCAAGAAAGGAACCGTTCTTTGCGACAAACACTTTGCCTTCGGTTCTGTGATAGAAGGTATACCCAATAGTTTCCTTAGTGTATCCTATGAAGGCGCATTTCTCCGCTTTGGGTTCGAGCTTGTCCGGCATCAACTTCTTGACGTAAGCTTCGCATCCCCAAACTTTAAGAAACGACAACTTAGGTTTAGCACCAAACCACAGTTCATACGGTGTCGTCTCGACGGATTTAGATGGAGCCCTATTTAAAGTGAATGCAGCGGTTTCTAATGCATAACCCCAAAATGATAACGGCAAATTAGTAAGATACATCATTGATCGGACCATATCTAATAGGGTTCGATTCCGGCGTTCAGACACACCATTGCGCTGTGATGTTCCGGGTGGCGTGAGTTGTGAAACGATTCCACTTGCTTTAAGATGCGCGAGAAAATCATAACTCAAATATTCACCTCCACGATCGGATCGTAGAAACTTAATCTTTCTGTTATGATGGTTCTCCACTTCATTCTGAAATTCTTTGAACTTTTCAAACGTTTCAGATTTATGTTTCATTAAATAGATATACCCATATCTACTTAAGTCATTGGTAAAAGTGAGAAAATAGCGATATCCACCGCGCATCGAAACACTCATCGGTCCGCATATATCGGTATGTATGATTTCCAACAAGTCCGTTGCTCGCTCCATCATACCGGAGAACGGGGTTTTGATCATCTTGCCCATGAGGCATGGTTCGCATGTGTCAAATGATTCAAAATCAAGAGACTCCAAAAGTCCATCAGAATGGAGTTTCTTCATGCGCTTTACACCAATATGACCTAGACGACAGTGCCACAAATAAGTAGTATTATCACTATCTACTTTGCATCTCTTAGCCTCAATGTTATGGATGTGTGTTTCATCCCTTTCGAGATTTAGAAGAAATAAACCATTCACAATAGGTGCATGACCATAAAAGATGTTACTCATATAAATAGAACAACCATTATTCTCCGATTTAAATGAATAACCGTCTTGCAATAAACAAGATCCAGAAATAATGTTCATGCTCAACGCAGGCACATAATAACACTTATTAAGGTTTAAAACTAATCCCGAAGGTAAAACTAAGGAGAGCGTGCCGACGGCCATCACATCAACTCTTGATCCGTTGCCAACGCGCATCGTCACCTCATCCCTCGCAAGCCGCCGTCTATTCCGTAGCTCCTGTTTCGAGTTACAGATATTAGCAACTGAACCGGTATCAAATACCCAGGCACTACAATGAGGGCTAGTAAGGAAAACATCAATAACATGTATATCAAATATACCTTTGATGGTGCCAGCCTTCTTGTCCGCTAAGTACTTCGTACAGTTGCGCTTCCAGTGACCCTTGTCCTTGCAATAGAAGCACTCAGTGTCCGGTTTAGGACCAGACTTGAGCTTCTTCTCAGCAGGGGCAACGCGCTTGCCGCCGCCTTTCTTGAAGGGCTTCCTTGCACCCTTACCTTTCTTGAAGGTGGGGGGCTTGTTGACCATCAACACATGATTATTCTTTTTGATGTTCACCTCCGCTACTTTCATCTTAGCAAAGAGCTCAGTGATCATATCAGTGGAACCAATCTGATTGTGATCAACTACAAAACTTTTGTAGCTAGCAGTGTCAATCTTGAGCTCCTCTGGAATCTTGCAGTCTAGTTGCTCAAGGCGTTGAGTGTAGCCCGTCATCTCAATGGTGTGCTCACTAACGGAACTCCCTTCCTCCATATTGTAGTTAAAGAATTTCTTAGAGATCTCATATCTCTCAGAACGGGCTTGAGTCTGAAACATGTTTTTCAGCTCCTCAAGAATCTCAAAGGGCCCGGCGAACTCCTCAAAACAATTTTGAAGATCCGATTCCATAGCATACAACATGGCGATCTTAATCAAATCATAATCATCCTTGAGCGACTGATAAACAGGTTTTTCATCAGCCGGCGCATCTATAGCAGGGGCGTCACCTAGCGCTTTCTCAAGGACATAGTCCTTTTGTCCGCCAGCGAGAATGATTCTCAGAATGCGGAACCATTTGGTGAAGTTAGACCCATTGTTTCTAAGCTTTTCTATCTCAGAAAAAACGTTGAAGTTGAAGTTGGACTTGGCCATGTGATCTACAGTATTTGCAAGTACAATTTAGACTATGTTCATGATAAATAGTTCAACTTAATCAAATTACTAGATGAACTCCCACTAAATTCAACATCCCTCAAGTTGTTTAGTGAACACGATCCAAATTCACCACACCTAATCCGATCATCACGAGAAGAGATGTGGTTTCAATGATGGACAACGAAGTGTCGATCATATCATTCATAAGACTCATGCTTAACCTTTCGGTTCTTGTGTTCCGAGGCCATGTCTGTACATGCTAGGCTCGTCAAGTTATACCCAAGTATTTCCGCGTGTGCAAAACTGGCTTGCACCCGTTGTATGTGAGCGTAGAGTCTATAGCACCCGATCATCACGTGATGCTTGGACACGACGAACTTTCGCAACGGTGCATACTTGGGGAGAACACAGTTTTATCTTGATCTTTAAGTGAGGAATGATCTTATAATGCTACCGTCACGATCTAAGCATAATAAGATACATAAAAGGATAAACATCACATGCATATAACTTTAATGTGACATGGTATAGCCAATCTTCGCGCAATGATCTCCATCTTGTGCGTTCCGGCATGATCTCCATCACTCCACCGTGATTGCCTCCACCACGAATAGCAACTACAACTATTGCTAACTACTTAGCGATAAAGTGAAACTATTACATGGCGCATAAGAAGTTGACACACAGGTCATACACAATTATAAAGACAACCATATGGCTCCTGCCGGTTTTGTACTCATCGACATGCAAGTCGTGAAACATTACAAAACATGATCATCTCATACATTATACATATCACATCTTGGGCCATACCATATCACAGAAAACACTCCCTGCAAAAACAAGTTAGACGCCTCTACTTTGTTGTTGCATGTTTTACGTGGCTTATGGGAGTAGATGCTAAGAACGATTCTTACCTACGGAAAGCCACAAAGGTGATATTATGGTTGCCAAACTCCGGTGTTAATCCCATGACAACTATAGTGAGAGAAACTGACATCCACCAGCCGCATGTGTGGAACAAGCCACAAGTCAAGTGCGGAGCCGGTCTCGCGAACGACGTCGCGTAAGGTTGGCCTGGACCGCTTCAATCTCACTATCCTGCGTCATAAGAAGAACACAAACAAGAGGCTTGCAACAGAAAACATCAACGCCCGCAACAACCATGTTGCGTTCTACTCGTGAAACACATCTACGCATAGATCTAGCTCTGATACCACTGAAGGGTTTCGCGGCATAGTAAATCAAAATTTTCTACGGATGCGAACAGAGGGAAAGCCAAGATCTAATCTAGGATATGCAAACAACGAGAGAGATTGGATTAGATCTTCATACCCTTGAAGATTCGCATAGCGGAACGTTCGTCGGAACGTGGATGATGTAGTCGTACTCGCTTCTCCTCCTCGCGATCCGATCCGATCTAGCACCACAAGTGGCGGTGCCTTCGTGAGATGCACACGTGCAGCACCTTGACGTCTCCTCCTTCCTTGGTCCAGCAAGTATGGTGGAGAGATGGGTTGGATCTACAACGCGACGGCGCGGTGCAATTGGTGGAGAATTTCTGCAGCAGGGCTTCGCCTATAAGCAGTCGGGAGGGAGAGAGGAGGGCAGCAGGGCGGCTAGGGTTGGAGGGGAAGGTGTAGGGGGTTGGTGCACCCCCAGCCCTCTATATATAGAGGGGTGGGCGCAGCCCTAGCCCCTCCCCCAAGCCAAGGCCGGCGGCCCCAAGGAGGAAGAGTGGGGGGCAAGGAAACCCCCCTTCTAGAAGCTCTATCTCGAGTTTAAACCTCTCTTGGCCGGCTGGGCCCTATGGGGCCTTGTGCCCCTGGCCCAATGCGGCCAGGGCACTCCCTCATAGGCCCATGCCCCCTCCCGGAAGGTGGGGCCACGTTGGTCCCCTTCCGGAAGGTTCTAGAAGCTTCCGGTACAATACCGATTAACCCGGAACAATTCCGAACTCCAAAAACTGCACTGCCTTATATGAATCTTATTCTCCGGACCACTCCGGAACCTCTCATGATGTCCCGGATCCCATCCGAGACTCCGAACAAAAACTCATAAACCAATTATCCAATCTATCCTAGCGTCGAGACACGTTAAGTGTGTGACCCTGCGGGTTCGAGAATATGCAGACATGATCTTCTATCAATAATCAACAGCGGGGTCTGGAAACCCATATTGACTCCCACACATTCATCGATGATCATATCGGATGAACCGCGATGCCAGGATTCAATCAATACCATATATATTCCCTTCGTCTCGCGATATTTTACTTGCCCGAGATTCAATCATCGGTACCGTCATACCTAGTTCAATCTCGTTCACAGCAAGTACTTTACTCGTTCCGTAATCCGATATCACTTTGTGATTAACTCCTTAACCACATGCTTGAAAGCGGTGTTGATATCGATTACCGAGTTGGCCCGAAGTATATCTCTCCGACTTGGGAGGGACAAATCCCATCTCGATACATACAACCCAACAGATACTTTCCGATCACCTGAGAGACACCTTTATGATCACCCTCTCATAGGATGACGTTTGATGACCTCAAAGCTTTCCTCCGATACCAGGGAGTTGTATTATCTCATGGTCTAAGGAATACAATATTTGACATAAGAAAAGCTTCGCAAAGACGAACACGATGACACGATCTAATTGCTTCGCTTAGTTTGGGTCTGTCCACCATATCATTCTCCCAATGATATGATCTCATTATTAATCGACAACTCATGTCCATGGCTAGGAAACCTTAACTATCATTAATCAATGAGCTAGTCCAGAGAGGCGTACTAGGGACACGGTGTTGTTCACAAAGCACACAAGTATTAAAGTTTACGCTTAATACAATTCTAGCATGGAATATAAACATTATCATGAACAAGAATTATAATAATAACATCTTTATTATTGCCTCTAGGGCATAATTCCAACAAAAACTGTTCATGGATTACCTCAAAGACGAAACTTTGCCCATCGATGAAGTAAAAATTCGGCAAATAGTACGTCGAGCAAAGGGCTATACCATAATAAATGGGCATCTCTACAAAAGAAGCACTACAGGTGCATTCCTAAAGTGCGTTTCCCAGCAGCAAGGTATGGTATCCTTCACGAGATCCATCTCAAAGATTGCGGGCATCATGCCGCTCCCCGATCGTTGGTCTCCAAAGCCTTCCGACAAGGATTCTACTAGCTAACCGCGAAGGCGGACGCGGACAAGCTGGTCTAAACATGTATTGGGTGTCAATATTACGCACAGCAGCTGATGACCCACAAGTATAGGGGGTGTATAGTAGTACTTTTGATAAATAAGAGTGTCGATCCCAACGAGGAGCAGAAAGTGTTGACAAGTGGTTTGGATCAGTAATTCTTTGTAAATACTTAGCAAACGGATTTTTAGGGGTTTTTGATAATGCAAACAAATAAAGTGCAAGTAAATAAAGATAATAATAATAATTGCAACAAGTGGACCAATCCTGTCTTCAACAAAGGACAAGCCGGTTGTATTACTTATGAGGATCTAACGTTCTCGAGGACACATGGGAATACTGTCAAGTGCTTTCGCTTCATATAGTTGATTAATCTTCTTTGGTTGGATAAGTGTTGTGTGGGTTAACTTATGGTAATGTACCGACCTTACTTGGACTAATACATACTTGTGATTAAACCCCTTGCAAGCATCTGCAACTATAAGAAAGTAATTAAGATAAAAACCTAACCACAACATTAGACTCTGAGATCCTACACTCCCTTGTGCAAAGGTTTCCTAACGGGGGTTTAGGTTTCTGTCACTCCGGCAACCCCACAATTAGTATCCAAATACACAATGTATTCCCCTAGGCCCATAAATGGTGAAGTATCATGTAGTCGACGTTCACAAGACACCACTAGAAGAATAACACCACAACTTAACTATCAAACCATTGAATATTTCTAAACACAATTCCACTACTAACAACATGACTTCTCCCATGTCCTCAAGAACTAAACAAACTACTCATGAGACATCATATGGATCAAGATCACAAATGATATAATGATCAGTAATAATCTGAACATAAACAATAATTTAATGGTTCCACTCAATAGCATCAACTACAAAAGTAATCAACACTGAGAAAGTTTCCCCTAAGAACTATGCAAGATTCAACCCAATTGTTAAAACGGGATGGAGTGGTGGTGACTGTGCTGGTGGAGATAATGGTGAGGATGATGATGACCCCGATGAAGTCTAGCTTGATGACGGTGTTGATGGCGACGATCTCCCCTATCCGAGAAGGAATTTCCCTGGCAAAATTCTGCCTGCCAGAGAGCTCTTTCTCTCTCTGTAGTTTTTGCCTCGCAGAGGTGGCAAAATATTTCTGTGGTTGCTCCCTGAGTATTAGGGTTTCGGGGGGGGGGGGGATGTTATAGGCGAAGGGGCGATGCCAGAGGTGGGCCAGGGTGGCCACACCCCTGGTGGCGTGGCCTAGGGAGCCCATGCTAGGTGGTGGTGTGGGCCCCCTGTGGCCCATCTCCGCTTCCCCTTCTGCCTTCCTTCGTCTTCTAGAAAAATAGGATTTTCCATATATTTTCTGGATTTTTCTGATCTTTGCGAATATTTCATCTAGAGACCGCTTTTTCCATCAGAATCCTGACTCCGACAGTTCATCCTCCAAAAGTCATCCAACTTGTAAAAATAGATGAAATAACATGAGTTTCCCTCTTAATATGAAATATATCAATGAATAATAGTAGATTATGATATATAATAGTGATACAAAATGGACGTATCAAATCCCCCAAGCTTAGACCTCGCTTGTCCCCAAGCAAAAACTGAGCTCAGTAAATATGACCACATGTTTATGGAGTGAAGTGTCGATAAAAATAATACGGACAAGAAGCATCACATTCACCAATACACAAATCATAATAGAAAACAACTCACCATTATATAACTTAACTTGCAATGAGTATGGGAGTCACAATAGAGATGCATAAAGACAATCATAATTGGTAATGGCAAACTTTGTTCTTGGTCAGAGAACAGTTGACAAATCATACTTGGTTTTCAAGCAAACCTTTTGTAATGAATTTTATAACAGGGACCTTTTGCTCAAACATAAATGGCTTTTCACAACGATAGCTTTCAATGTAATATTCATTCAGATAAGAGCAATGTGCAAAACAAGGAAGATAATAAACATGATTGAATAAATCATCATATGAATGATTGAATCAGAACAACTCAAATGCTTGTTGGAGAAATAAAGGAATAGGTTTACTAAATCAACTAAGAAGTAAAATAAAGGCCCTTCGTAGAGGGAAGCATGGATTTAAAGTTTCATAAAGAGCTTCCAAAAGATTATGGTATTTACTAGATTTGAGCTCTCATTGCCCCTATCATAAGCATCTTGATCTGATTAAGGTTAAAGTGAACAAATATGGAGTATATGCTTGAAAAATCATAAGTTGGCAATCTCATGTACCTTGAGTACGAGGGCCGTTCCTCATGCTACTCAACTTTAGTTACAACCAAGTTCTTGTCATTTTAAGTATATGTGTATCATAGAGAACTGCCAGCGGGGTACCCCTTGCACCATGACACAGGAGCTATCCCATATCAAAATGACAAGGCAACAGACAGTGAGCATCTCAGCGATCCTTTATTTACCATGAGAAGGGTGCATATTTTTTTATCTTCTCATTTTTTCTACATATTTTTTCTGAGGATGCTTCATAGATTGCTCACTATGGTGATGCTGCAAGTTTCCACCATGATTAGGCATGGCTTAGGCTAGCCGCCCAGGCGTTTATCTAACACATATACATAACTCCATGGACTTACAAGCTCCCCTTTGATTTCACACCACCGACATCCACAAACAATAGATCATGATATCAACTAGGTATATATTTATAGGTGTTGAAAGCGTTCCCCATGACATCATGGTTCTGCTAATTCCCAACTTATAAGTGCAAGCATATACAACATAGATGACACAATGGTTCAAGTTTATTAAGGGCAAGAAAATAAAGTGTGCCATCAAGTTCGTGAGAGCTTTACTAACCAGTTTTCACATAACAAAAACATTTTTAATTTGAAAGATAGATGAAACTCGAGAATTTACTTGGAATGGCAAATGACATAGGTTTTGGTTCAAGGATTGGATGCACGAGAAGCATTCCCTCCGAGTACAGGTTTTTGGCTAGAAAGGCTTGGTACCAAGAATAAGGGTTAAAGGAAACAATCAAACATACAAGTGATAGAAACAATCATGCAATCTTCCTTGACAACACAAAAGATCTTAACTAAATAATACTAAGCTTATGAGCCGATCAAGAAAAAAAGAAAACAATATAAAATACCTATAAGTGTTTTTCTCCTTTCCTTTCAAACCTCAAAAGGTGTTGCTATTGACCAGAGTTAGGTTTGCCAAAACCAATTTAAATTTACTTGATGCTCCCAAAGTGATACCAATACTAATGAACAAGATCAATCATATAACAGAGATTGCAAACTAAGATAAGATGTGCAAAAAGTAAAGATGAAACTTCTCATTAATATTCCATAAAGGCACTCACACCAAGGGATACATAGATAACCAACTAGAGGAGAGATGCTTCCACAATGCAAACCATCCTATATGATAACTTCTCTATTCATGATATGACTCTACTAAAAAGGTAAAACGATAAAAGATAATGATGTGATACCGCGGCACTCCCCAAAGCTTGGAACAAACCAAGGGGATGCCAAAACCTGATGACGAATTACTCCTTCGGTGGTGGTGGTGTTCCCATGATTGCAGTGAGGAGGTCCTCGAACATCTTGCGAAGCCTGTTATTATCCTCTTGAAGTATATACACCTTTCTCCTCAGGACTCGGTACTTATCACAAAACTCATCAGTGGCTCAAAGGGCTTCCACTGCCACAGGGCATGAACTGAGGTCATCATCCCCTGCATATTATGAGAAAAAGCACGTCCAGTGTTAATTGCCCCTACGAGAGTACGGTTTGTTGCCCTTGATCCTGTAGCATTTTTTCATTCCATGCCTGCTGTCATGTTCTTTACTTCCTCCTTGACGCTCTGATCCATCTCTTCACGCCTAGCTGTGATCCTTTCTTCCTCTGCCCATCCAATGAAAGTTCCTTGCTCAAGATCGCGGATGAGCTTGCGCCGATGTCGTAGCTCATAGTCCTCCAAGAACAGACCCTGGAATGACATTTGAACAGGACAGATCGAAGCAAAAACATGACGAGAACATGATATACGAACCTCGGGGGATCCGGGGGATTATATATTACGCAGTTCTACGACATATGGAAGGTGCTGGGAAAAAACGGGACGGATACGGGCTCCGGGGTGGTCACACTCCCTGGTGGCGCGTCTAGGTGGGCTCGCGCCACGAGGTAGTGTGGGCCACCCGGGCTCCGTTTCCTTCCCTATTTCGACTCATTATCTTTCGTATGGAATAAAAACTGCAAAAATATATATTGACAAGTTTTTCGCGAACCTTTTCTTACCAGAACTATTACCTATTCGAAAACGGGCTCTGCAGGTTCCTAAATTTGGTCTTTAATAAATTCTTCGAGAGTCACCATTTGAATAATATCAACATATTCATTATAAGAATCTCTAGAAATATAATGTTTGAGCCTTTGACCATTCACCACTTGTGTAGTGTTGTCTCTTAAATAAAAAAAATTTATAGCACCTGAACGATACACCTCCTCAATAACAAAAGGTCCTTCCCATTTTGAGAGTAGTTTTCCTGCAAAAAATCTGAGACGAGACCTATACAATAGAACTTTCTCGCCAACATGAAACTCTCTCTTAAGAATCTTCCTATCATGCCATCTTTTAACTTTTTCTTTAAAGAGTCTAGCATTTTCATAAGCTTCACTTCTCCACTCGTCTAAAGAACTCAATTCAAGCAATCTTTTCTTACCAGCAAGTTTAAAATCTCAATTTAGTTCTTTTACTGCCCAATAAGCTTTGTGTTCTAATTCTAAAGGAAAGTGACAAGCTTTCCCATAAACCATTTTATAAGGAGACATTCCCATATGATTTTTATAAGCAGTTATATAAGCCCATAAAGCATCATTCAACTTTTTAGCCCAATTTTTTCTAGATCTATTAACAGTCTTTTGCAAGATAGATTTAATTTCTCTATTCGAAATTTCTACCTGCCCACTGTTTTGAGGATGATAAGCTGAAGAAATTCTATGATTAACATCATATTTAGCAAGGGTATTCCTAAAACCACCATGAATAAAATGAGAACCTCCATCATTCATAAGATATCTAGGCACACCAAACATAGGAAAAATAACATCTTTAAGCATTTTTAAAGAGGTCTCACCATCAGAACTTTTTGTAGGTATGACTTATACCCACTTAGTAACATAATCAATAGAAACAAGAATATGAGTATACCCTTTTGAAGGAGGAATAGAATCCCAAACAATCAAATGGTTTAATAACAAGAGAGTAATTCATAGGAATTTCATTGCGTCTAGAAATGTTGCCAACTCTTTGACATTCATCACATGATAAAATAAACTTTCTTGCATCTTTAAAAAGAGTAGGCAAATAAAAACCTGATTGTAAAACCTTTTGTGTGCTTCTATCTCGAGCATGATGTCCTCCATAAGCACTACCATGACATTTTCTCCATATCTCTTGTTGTTCATATTCTGGAACACATCTTCACATAATACCATCCACTCCTTCTTTATATAAATGTGGGTCATCCCAAAAATAATGCCTTATATCATAAAAGAATTTCCTTCTTTGCTGGGCTATAAAGGTTGGAGGCAAATACTTGGAAACAATAAAGTTAGCATAATCAGCATACCAAGGATTCTCTCGCGAGCTTACCTTTATTGTAGGTAACTGTTCATTTGGAAAACTATCATTAACATGCATAGGATCAAAAGAAATTTTTTCCAATCGAGATAAATTATCAGTAATAGGATTTTTTAGCACCTTTTCTATCTACAATATGTAGATCGAGCTCTTGTAAAAGCAACACCCATCTAATAAGCCTAGGCTTAGCATCTTTCTTTGTCATAAGGTACTTAATAGAAGCATTATCAGTATGAATGGTAACCTTTGAATCAACAATATAGGATCTAAACTTATCACAAGCAAAGATTACAGCTAAGTACTCTTTTTGAGAAGTAGCATAATTCTTTTGAGCAGCATCAAGAGTCTTACTAGCATAATGAATAACATTCAATTTTTTATCTATTCGTTGCCCAAGAACAACACCTATAGCAAAATCACTAGCATCACACATAATTTCAAAGGGTAAATTCCAATCAGGCGGTTGGACAACAGGAGAAGTAGTTAAGCTTTCTTTAGAGTTCAAAAGCTTCCTTACAATCATCATCAAAAATAAAAGGTACATCTTTTTGGAGAATATTAGTAAGGGTTTTTTAAAATTTTGGAGAAATATTTAATAAACCTTCTATAGAAACCAGCATGACCAAGGATACTACGAATACCTTTAACATCTCTAGGACAGTGCATTTTCTCAATTGCTTCAACTTTGGTTCTGTCAACTTCAATGCCTCTTTCAAAAATTTTATGTCCAGGAACAATTCCTTCATTAACCATGAAGTGGAATTTATCCCAATTAAGAACAAGATTAGTTTCTTCACATATCTGCAAAACTTTGTCAAGGTTGTGCAAACAATTATCAAAGGAGGTTCCATAGACGGAAAAATCTTCCATGAATACTTCCACAATTTCTTCACAAAACCCATGAAAGATAGAAGACATACATCTCTAAAAAGTAGCAGGAGCATTACATAAACCAAAAGGCATACACCTATAAGCATAAGTTCCATAAGGACACGTAAAAGTAGTTTTCTCTTTGTCTTGCACTTTAATAGAAATTTTAGGAAACCTAGAGTAACTATCAAGAAAACAAAAATGAGTATTCTTAGACAAACTTTCTAGCATTTGATCAATAAAAGGCAAAGGACAATGATCTTTATTAGTGACTTATTCACCTTCCTAAAATCAATGCACATCCGATAACCAACTACTACTCTTTGATGTATAAGCTCATTATTTTCATTAGGCACAACAGTAATTCATCCTTTCTTAGGGACACAATGAACACGACTAACCCAATTACTATCAGCAATAGGAAAAATAATACCAGCATCAAGAAGTTTTAATACATCATTTATTACCACTTCTTCCATCTTAGGATTTAAATGTCTTTGATGTTCAACAACTGGCTTTGCATCAGGTTCTATATTAATAGTGCTGACATATAGTACGAGAAATCCCTTTTAAATCATCAAGAGTATAACCATAGCTCCTTGGTGTTTCTTTAATACTTCCAATAATATTTCCTCTTCCTTTCCTGAAAGTTTAGAACTAATAATAACATGATATATTTTCTTATAATCTAGATAAGCATATTTGAGATCATCAGGCAGAGGTTTTAAATTGAAGACAAGATCCCCTTTAGGTGGTTGTGTGGTATCCAAATCTTCCATAGGTAGGTTATGCTTAAGCATCTCAGGTTGACAAAGGAAAATGTCGTCAATCTCATTTCTTTCTTCCATGAAGATCTCACTTTCATGATCTTCCATATATTGCTGCAAAGCATTGCTAGGAGCAAGAGAAATAGAAGATAGTTGTTCAACTCTAAAATCCTCATTAGGCAATTCATTTTCATAAGGAGTTTTAGCAAATTTGGAAAATTTAAACTCATAAGATTCTCCATGTAGTGGACCGAACCAAATAAGTTCGAATCCCTATGTTTACAGTGCTATTCCCTGGATCGAATAGCTAGCACCCATAGTTAAGATGTAATATCAAGAAACAAAGGTCATATTACATCACATATCCAGGAATAAAATAGTTCATTACAACTTACATAGCTCATATGGCTATCTTAATACAAAGCAGCAGATATAACTATAAAGCATGGAGTCCTTCATCTGCATGTGCCACAGGCAAACATGTTGGTTGCAGACTCGTAGTCCCTACTCACCAAACTTCACTATCATCAAGTAATCCTACAACATGATAAGTTACAGCCACAAGGGTCAATACATTTGAATTGTATTGGCAAGTGATACCATATTGATATAGAGAACCTACATCTACATGAATATATGGCTAACTGGAGTTTTGGTTGGCCTTTGCATAAAGTAAGTTTTTCCCTATCCTTTGAAAATAGTTTTTCTCTTTGACAAAACCTTTCATCACACAATGGCACACTGAAGTCACACCAGGTGCTTCCCTTGTTCACCCAACAAGTTTTAACTTAGAGAAATTGGGATGAGGAGATCCTTGATTGCTTCAATGTCTTTGATGCTCAAAATGTCCATTGCCGGGGACACGGCTAAGTACTTAGGTTTTACCCTCTCGAGAGGTGGTGCACTTTTCCCACAAGACTCGACATGCATCGAGACGAGACTTTTCAGAAACAATCCCTCAGATCAGCACAGACGCGTTCCATCCTATCATCACTACCACCTTCTGTCTGCCTGTCTGAGTTCTTGCAACCTATATAGTCACGGCAGAGCCCATATGCCATGTGGCTGCACTGGAAGCTTCTCAACACAAAACATCTCAAATCTCTTTGTTCCTGGGTGGCCATCCACAAGTGTGATACACAAGGTAAACCATAGACATGGGCCTTATGTAACCACTCAACACAAACCAATCATACCATTCCACCCAGGTGATTCATTCACTTAGTTGTTTTATTAATCAAAAACTTAGTCATAGACTTTGCATAATACCATGGCATGAATATTCCACCCTTGAAATCTTTTAGCTAGGCTAAGCATACTAGAAAAACTTGTCCCTTGACTAAGGAATATTCCTACCAAGATATATTCTATAGGATCTACAATAGCATAGCTATATAAAAAAATAGTCTTATCATGCATACTACAAAAATATCACTAATGCAATATTGAAAAGATAGGACTTTTGATGACCAAAGTATCACTTGCCTTATTTTCGTTGATGATCGTACACTCCTCACAACACAAACGTTGCACTCCGTACAATCTATACATTAAAAGTACACCAGAATAAACAAACACTCCAAAATCCAAATAACAAGCAAAGAACAAATGACATGCATGAACACCAAACAAAACCAAATTAACTATTCTAATAATATAATTTCTTTTGTTGGTATTTAACTAGTCGTACAAAGGTGCCAAGAGAATTATTACCAAAGAGTTTATGGTTTGAAATGTATGGCGAATGTTGAACAAACGCAATTCTTGTCGGGAATATAAAATTATCATATTAAATAGTATTGGTTATTTTTCTATAATGTTTTATTTAGAATTTCTTGTAAGTATATGCGTACTTTCATAGCATTGCACGAAAGAGATATTTACAGCCATAATACACACCTATCAAGATGCATACTTGTATTGGATCTGTAAATTTTCTAAACAATATGCGACGCCTTTTCTCTTCTATCTTAAACGTGAACCATTTCTCAGCATGGTTACACTTCTACACAACTTGGTCGATCGATCTAATTAATGTGACTATGATGCAGAATTACATATTGGCTCGCGGCATCGTAGCTAAAAAGGAATTAGTCGCCGCAGGCTGATCGTGCTCGGAGAAGCCTCACAGACTATACAAATTGAGATTAATTTGTAGGCTACGAAAGTGGTGCAATGCATCATGTCTGTTTGTATTTTATATGGATAAAGATCATATATAATACATACTTGATGTATATATAGATGCTTTAATGCATAAATTGAATCTAGGATAATACTATATCATAATTTCACCATTTGTTTGCACATGCGGGAGGGCTATTGTCTAAATTTTGGCTCCCAATTTAATTAGTATCTGAATAAGGACACCATTCTGAACTAGTACTACTCTAAATCAAAATCGGACAATCTGCTGCAGTGTACTGCTCCGATTGTTACCGTGAAAGAGTGGACAAAAATTTCGACGACATTGATTTCAATCACATGCCGTATCACTATTTATTTGTATCGGCTCTATTAAGTGAAACAACAACAACTGTATGATCTAAATACTTTACGTACTTGCTTTGCTCAGTTCTAAGTACGTATGATTTTTGATGACGTGGAGGTGATAGAGGGAAAAGAGAGAAGTAGTCTGTCGGTAGAATTAGTGACGGCCCCTAGTCCTTAAAAATCGGTCCCTACTTTCAACCATCGTACGTCGTCGAACTATAATTTTTTTTTCTCTTTCCTGATGGATTCTAGCGCATATTCACTTAACTATTGGATCTGGTTTATGAGTAATGATTCATGGATTCCTAACTTCCTATAGATGCCCAAACAACTATCAATGTACGAGGCGTATGAAGTGTCATCTGGAGTAGACGTGGATAGATATTGCAGACAGCTGCTGTCTAAACCAATGCACACGACCAGGAGACAGAGATTTATACCGATGATGGGTAGGCGTTCGATCGCGATGTCGGGGACAATGCTCTGGTGGCCTGCAGGCCTTGGGAAAAACTCGACGGTGTGCTAGGCTCGGTGGGGAATACTACGGAGGCCTCGATGTCGTTGATCTCGTCCACCTACGGCGGCAAATCCTGGTTGAAGTGAATTGGAGCGGCGGTGGCGTTTGGAAGTCGTCGTGGAGGGTCGCTGGCCGATGAAATCGAAGAAGATGTGGCTATGGCCGTGGCCAGCGGATCTTCGGCGAGGAAATCCTCCACCCACAGAGGCGGAGATTGATCGTGGAGAAGCGGGGCAGGAAAGGTGTGAGGTGAGGCTCTGGGCGCTCATTTGTATAGGAAGGGGAGTGGTCTAGGCGACGGGGCTGAAGGGAATTCCATGGCAGTTCCATCTCTAGCATGATGGCGATTTATGGCGCATTGAAGTGGCGCTCTAATGCCCAGAATGGAACCGTGGTTGAGTGAGAAATAAATTTCGTTTTTATAGTAATCAGTTTCAAGTTCCCTAACCTTGTAAATTTAGAGGGGAAAAGGTGAGTGCCATGGATAGTGTAACTGCAGTTGTACGTGCTCTAGGAAGAAGATGAAGGACCAAATTGCTCGACTTAGTTGTGTCGTTCAGTTGGGCCCAAACATTCAGCCCAAAAAAAAGAGTGAAAAAGAAATTGGAGAGAGAGAAATGACCATGGGTCCATGAACGTGAGAGGCATTTGGCCTATTACATTTTTATGAATTTGTAAATGGCTTCTCCTTTTTATATCTACTAACAAGAAAAGTATTATAGTATATATAATTGTCATAACTTCTCTAATATTCCAATAAAAAAATAGAGATATAATTTCTACCCGATTTAGTTTCATTGTTTATAAAACAAACATGTAGGTGATATATTTAAATCATTTCCAACACAATATTTGAGGATGTCATGTTATCCTCTATTCATTTTATTTTGTTTTTGTTTGGAACTGAAATAAGATATATCAAAATCTAAAATGCAATAAAGTCATATAACATCCAAATGAAATATTTTCCAAACATTCTATATATTTTGGAAATGTCATATTATTTCCCTCTCTAGTTGGTTTGGACAAATTTTTAAATGTCACTCAAGTCAAATGATTGGAAACAAATCAAATGCAAACTAGTTGGATTTGTAAGAATTTTCCTCAATCAAGATTTTAGTTTTGGATAGTCGTGTTAATCTACTCATATGGAAATATTTTAGTTCAAGGTTGAGAAAATTCAAATCCAATCATAACAAAGACAAACAATTCATTAAATTTATTTATTTTTATTTAACATTCTAAAATTTGGAAAATTTTGGGATGTTACACTCCATCAAATTTAGTTAAAATTTTCTCCTTCTTACAATCTATAATAGCTCCACAAGTGCTCAAGAAAGGTCTACCAAAAATAATAGGACAAGTTTTACTAGCTTCCTTACCAAGCACTATAAAATCAACAGGATATTTAATCTTACCGCAAAGAACTTCCACATCTCTTACAATACCAATTGGACAGACAGTCTTTCGATTGGAAAGGTGAATAACCACATCAATATCTTCAAGTTCACAAGCACCAATCTCATGCATAATTTCTTTGTAAAACTCATAATGAATAGCACTAGAACTTGCACCACGATCACACAAACCATAATATCAATGATCACCAATCCTTACAGAAAGCACATGAACACTAGCTCTCCTAGTTTTACTAGGATGTGAAACAATGTTAGAAGCATCTTCAAAAAAGATAATGTGCCCATCTTCTACATTTTTAGTGAAAAGGTCTTTCACAATGGCTACTACAGGTTCAATATTTATTTGTTCATCAGGTTCTACAGCTTTCTTTGTACGTTTGCTAACCACATTAGCTATAATAGAATGTTCCTTTACCTTAGAAGGAAAAGGTCTTTGATCAATATAAGGTTTAGGAAAATATGATCAACAATATAAACTTCAGTATTTCTAGCAGGAATAAGATTAACAATATCTTTATGAGGCGCAAGGTACTTGTTCCACTCCTTTTTGGGAATTTCAATATAAGAGGCAAATGCCTTAAAACAAAAAACTTGAGAATCAAGACCATACTTAGTATTAATATTATGAAAGTCATGAGTTCCCATAAAAGATTTAATGCATTCATAATCATAATTTATACCTGACTTTCTTCCTTTGTCATTCTCCCATGGTTTAGTATTTTCTTGAATAAGGTCTAGAAGACCGCATTTAGCTTCTTCTTTCATATGTGTGAATGATCCAACACAATAAGCATCTAATAAATCTTTATCATGAAGAGAAATCCTTGCATAAAAATTATTAATAATAATGTTATTAGGGAGCTCATGAATAGGACATTTGAGCATTAGTAACTTCAATCTCCCCCAAGCTTGGGCTGTACTCTCTCCATCACGAGACCAAAAATTATATATTTGATTCCGGTCTTTATGAATCTCACTAGGAGGATAGAATTTGGAATAAAAGAGAGGTACAATTTCCTCCCATTCCATAGATTGTCCATTCTTCAGCAGCTTATACCATCCTTCAGCACTTCCTTTCAATGATATAGAGAGTAACTTTTCTTAACTTGTTCCGTCGTGATACCTGCACACTTAAATAACCTTCATAATTCATGGATAAAAAGCAAATGATCACCAAGATTGACAGTTCCATCTCTAAAATAATAGTTATCCATAACACAATCAACAATTTTTGTAGGTATCTTAAAAGGATCTATTTTATCAGGAGGTGGTTCATCTACTACCCTAGCAGTGGTAGTAGCTTTCCCAAAGAGGAAACCAAGTGGGTTATCCATATTGGAAACAAAGTAGCAAACAGAAATAAAAGCAATACTCACAGTAGAAATTTCCTTTACCAGTTCCACTCTTCAATAGCGCTTCACTCCTCGGCAATGGCGCTAGAAAATAGTCTTGATGACCCACAAGTATAGGGGGTGTATCGTAGTACTTTCAGTAAATAGGAGTGTCGATCCCAACAAGGAGAAGAAGGTGTTGACAAGTGGTTTGGATCAGGAATTCTCTGTAATACTTAGCAGACGGATTTTTAGGGTTTTTTGATAATGCAAAGAAACAAAGTACAAGTAAATAAAGAAAATAATAATAATTGCAACAAGTGGCTCAATCCTTTCTTCAGCAAAGGACAAGCCAGTTGTATTACTTATGAGGACCAAACGTTCTCGAGGACACATGGGAATATTGTCAAGTGCATTCGCTTCATATAGTTGATTAATCTTCTTTGGTTGGATAAATGTTGTGTGGGTGAACCTATGTTAATGTACCGACCTTAATTGGACTAATACATACTTGTGATTAAACCCCTTGCAATCATCCGAAACTACAAGAAATTAATTAAGATAAAAACATAACCATAGCATTAAACTCTAAGATCCTACACTCCCTTGTGCAAAGGTTTCCTAATGGGGGTTCAGGTTTCTGTCACTTTGGACACCCCACAATTAGTAGCCAAATACACAATGCATTCCCCTAGGCCCATAATGGTGAAGTATCATGTAGTCGACGTTCACATGACACCACTAGAAGAATAACACCACAACTTAAATATCAAACCATTGAATATTTCTCAACACAATTCCACTACTAACAACATGACTTCTCCCATGTCCTCAAGAACTAAACGAACTACTCATGAGACATCATATGGATCAAGATCAGAGATGATATAATGATAAGTAACAATATGAACATAAACAATAATTCAATGGTTCCACTCAATAGCATCAACTACAAAAGTAATCAACACTGAGAAAGTTTCCCCTAAGAACTATGCAAGATTCAACCCAATTGTTACAACAGGATGGAGTGGTGGTGACGGTGCTGGTGAAGATGATGGTGAGGATGATAATGATCCCAATGAAGTCTAGCTTGATGAAGGTGTTGATGGCGACGATTTGCCCTATCCGGGAAGGAATTTCCCCGGCAGAATTCTGCATGCTAGAGAGCTCTTTCTCTCTCTCTCTATAGTTTTCGCCCCGCAGAGGTGGCGGAATCTTTCTGTGGTCGCTCCCCGAGTTTTAGGGTGTTAGGGGGATGTTATAGGCGAAGGGGCGACGCCAGAGGTGGGCCAGGGTGGCCACACCCCTGGTGGCGTGGCCCAGGGGCCCCGCGCTAGGTGGTGGTGTGGCCCCCCTGTGGCCCATCTTCGCTTCCCCTTCGGGCTTCCTTCGTCTTCTGGAAAAATAGGATTTTCCATATATTTTCTGGATTTTTCTGATATTTGCGAATATTTCATCTAGAGACCGCTTTTCCATCAGAATCCCGACTCCGGCAGTTCATCCTCCAAAAGTCCTCCAACATGCTAAAATAGATGACATAAGTATCACCTCTTAATATGAAATATATCAATGAATAACATTAGATTATGATATAGAATAGTGATGCAAAATGGACGTATCAGTGGCCACATGTACTAGTTGAAGAATTGCTAACTATACCAATAACTTGGTCATTCGCATTCTAGGGGCTTGACATGGTTGGGCCGCTGCACATAGCACCTTGTGGGTTTAGGAATCTGCTTGTAGCAGTTGACAAATTCACAAAATGGACAGAAGATAAACCTATTAGAAATATCGATGGGGCAAATGCCCTTACGTTTATCTAGGATCTAGTGGTGAGATTTGGTCTCCAACATAGCATCATCACCGACAATTGAGAAACTTGTCACTTGGATAAGTAGAGGCATATTGTCACGAGAAGGCAGTCGCCTTGACCTAGCATCTGTGGCTCACCCACAATATAATGGTCAACTTGAACGGGCCAATGGACTAATTTTGCAGGGAATAAAGCCACGTCTAGAAGCACCGATACATAAAGAAGCTGGAGTCTGGGTGGAGGAATTGCCATCTGTCTTGTGGAGTTTAAGAACTACTCCCAACAGATCTACCGCCTATACCCCTTTATTCATGGTATATGGAGCAAAAGCAGTCCTACTTTCTGACATCCTCCATGATTTACCAAGATTTGCCACCTATGATGAGTATGACGCTAAAGAATCCAGACGCTTAGATGTGGACCTACTAGAGAAGGAACGTGTGCTGGCATGCCAGACCGCCATCTACCAGCAGAAGCTATGCAGCTACCATACTCACCGTGTTTGGCATTTCTCATTTAAAGAAGGGGATCTAGTGCACCGACTTAAGCAGAAAAAGTCACACAAATTATCCCCGCCATGGGAAGGACTGTTCATCATAAGGAAGGCGCTACTCAATGGTTTGTATTACCTCATTGATAATCGTGAGTTGAAAGATATGACAAATGAGGATCATAAGTGTAAGCAATGTGACCCGGATGATGAATACACAGAGCTTTATCCGCCATGGAACATAGCACATCTACGTTCCTTTTACACTTAACATATTTTATTATCTACTGTGTACCTATTATATGATCAATGAAATAATCTTTTGGTTCACTCATATGCCTGGGTCTTTATCCTCCTTTAGTTTTCATTTCTGGATAATGTAAAACCATTTATGCATAAGCTTTGCAATTGCACCTATGAAAATTCCGCCTACTAGCGTTAGCTTAAGTTGTTTGCCTCTAAAGGCACAAAGATGTTTGCCTTAACTAACTGGGCGACCCTGGTATCATAGCCAGCGAGGGAGGACCAGATTGCACCGTTGTCGATTTTCTGCCCGTCCTCATCCATGTCGGGGAGACCGGCGGTGTCCATGTCGATGTCGGCATCATCATAATGAGCTTTGACTATGGCCAAGGCCATCCTAGCGCCATCTCGGGTACAAGAAGCTTTCTAGCTTACGATACGCTTAGGGTCTCGATGGAGGATTTCCGATTACTTCATGATAGAGTCCACCGCCTTGATGTTGATGTCCAGGGGCTTGGCAATCTCTTTGGCCTGGGCGATAGGAGTGTTGATGAAGTTGGCGGCAAGAACCATGCACTATTTTGGCAGAGGATCACTTTCACCTAGGTTGGCTAGGACAATGGGAGCTGCATTTCTGACAAATAAATTGAGAGCGTGAGTTCAAAAAATCAGTTTAAAGTACCTGACCTACAGAAATGGAGGACGGAGGAAGCTTACCAAAGATGCTGCTCTTGTCTTGCTGGAGAACCTCTGCCAATGAGTCCCGATCCTTTCGGAGAGTCTTGTATGCCTCATGGTTGCAAGTATTCTGCTCGTCGGTAGCCTTCTTCTGCTCCTTGAGGATCACGATGTCTTCCTTAAGGCGGTTCATCTCCATGTTAGCATATTTCTGCATGCCCGCCAATGCCTCTTCATGCATCTTCAGGTTATCAGCTCTGTCCTGGTTCACAATCTTGTTTTCACTTTTGAGCTCTTGGATATGCTTGGATTGCTCGATAATGTCCTTGGCATTAGAAACAACTTCTGCAAATCGAAGAAATAAAAAAGCATAATGATTTGTCGGAAGATGAAGGTACAAGACCAATTTGAGAAGGAAACTGAAAAGAAACAGACTCTTGCTGTCGGTGATCTGTTCCTTCAAAAAGACAGTTTTACCCTTTTTAGCTTCAAGTTCCTTGCGGATATTGGCAAAATTATAAGGTGGAAGACTCAGTGATTCTCCGACTTACGTGTTGAAGATGGAGAATGTTGTAGGGTTATTTGTAGGACTACAAGGTACTGCTTGACGAATTGCCGACATCACCTAGACAGAGCATTCAAATTGAAGAGGCAAGACGACGCAAGATCTCGGAGTTCTCCGGGGGATACTATTGGGGATATGCTAAATGGGTATCACCATTGCATGCCCACAGATGGTATAAAGGCCCATGGACTGATGGGCGTCCTAGTTAGACGGATCCTGAAGGGAAACCCATGCAGGATAAAGGAAAGCTACAATGTAGTCACCAACTGACCTAAAGCCTTGGAGTGCGAGACACAAAGACTAGTTAGTATCTTTGTAGAGGACTCTATAACCTGTCCGGCTAGGACTTTTCCCTGTAACCCTAGCTTATGGATCCTTCATAAGACGGACCTCTGGGAGCCTTTAGGGCATCGATTTACACACCTGGCACAGCAAACCAATCCCTATAACTCGGCGTATTGCCCTTATAGTGATTTATAGCAAGAGTAGGGTTCTGCCACCGTCGTGGGACCTGAACCTAGATAAGCTGTGTTACCTCGCACCCGCCAACTTGCCACCTCCCCCACCTCTCTAAACACGCTTTGTGAGTAACCCTCCATGGCGTACTCATTGGCAATACCACAATAACATGGGTAAATATATTGCCATATATGTACATAATACTTTATGGTAATGATCTGATATTTGATAGAAGGGTGCATCTTGGCATGAAGAACAATAATGCTACCAATAATGGGAGTTTCCAACTTTTAGGAACAAAAAGTACATTTTTGAATTTTCATAGTAAAAAGAATTTTTTTCCTTTAAATTAAAGAAAGTACATGGTAAGATCTAAACAAATTTAAGCTGAACTATCAATGAGTATGAACATTCTTGGATTTCAAGCCGAACGACCAAGGTCATGGCCATATCTACATCATACATTATGTTGATGACCCCATATCTAAGAATTTGCATGCCAAAAAAATCTAGCCATATTTTGAAAAAATCGAGATAGGAAGTAGCATGAAGAGCATGGCTCGATCAGCTGCTCTCTCGAGAATAAGCCAAAGCCGACTCTTCTCCTTGCTTAATTATTTTAGGGTCCTTTGTGCTAAATGTATGGACTTTGATGTAATTTTCCATCTTTTTAGGTCCTTGATGAAAAATGTACTCCCACCCCCCGTGTAAAATTCTAAGCTAAAAGTAAGTGGTAAAATCTAAATGAATTTAAGCATAGTTGTTAATGAGTATGAACATTCTTGGATTCCAAGATGAACGACCAAGATCATGGCCATATCAACATCATACTTTATGTTGGTGATCCAATACCAAAGAATTTGCATGCAACAAATCTGGACATATTTTGAAAAAAATCAAAGTGGAAGTAGCATGAAGAGTATGCCTCGATCAACCGCTCTCTCGAGAAGGAGCCAAACACTACTATTTTCCCTCCTTAATTATTTTAATGTACTTTTGTGCTAAATGTATGGACCTCGATGTAATTTTACCTTTTTTAGGTCCTTGATGTAAAGTGCAATCCCACCGCACGTGTAAAATTCTAACCTAAAAGTAAGTGATAAAATCTAAACGAATTTAAGCTTAGTTGTCAATGAGTATGAACATTCTTGGATTTCAATCTGAATAATCCAGGTCATGGACATATCTACATCACACATTATGTTGATCATATATCCAAGAATTTGCATGCCAACAAATGTGGACATGTTTGAAACCAATCGAGAGAGGAAGTAGCATGTAGAGCATGGCTTAATCGGCTGCCCTCTCGAGAATGATCCAAACCCGACTGTTTTCCTTTCTTAATTTTTTTACTGTCCTTTGTGATAAATGTATAGACCTCAATGTAATTTTACTTATTTTTAGGTCATTGGCATAAAATGTACTCCCACCAGCCGTGTAAAATTCTAACCTAAAAGTAAGTTGTAAGATCTAAACGAATTTAAGCTTAGTTGTTGATGAGTATGAATATTATTGGATTTCAAGCCGAACGACCAAGATCACGGCCATATCTACATCATACTTTATGTTGATGATCCCATATCCGAGAATCTGTATGCCGGCAAATTTGACCATATTTTGAAAACAATCAAAGAGGAAGTAGTATGAAGAGTATGGCTCGATCAGCTGCTCTCTCAATATGGAACCGAATCCGACTGTTTTCCTTGCTTAATTATTTTATGGTCCTTTGTGCTAAATGTATGGACCTCGATTTAAATTTTCTTCCTTTTTATATCCTTGGTGTAAAATGTACTCCCACTGCTGGTATAAAATTCTAACCTAAAAGTAAGTGGTGGTAAAATCTTATCATGGTAAACAATATTTCCACTAGGGGTTTCCCCTATTGAAAATCAACTGGGAGCGAGAAGGGACCAAGAGCATAGAGGAGGCAGTGCGAGAGCAGCGAAGAGGAGGATTTGAAGGTGGTGGGATGTCAGAGCAAAGCTGCGATGAGTTCCTGACATGAGGTACATGTACAATGAGTAGTACTAGTAAATTTCAGGGAGGAAGGATAGTCAAAAGATCGCTATATGTAGTACTAGTAGTGGTACTACTTAAAGTGGTGGACAAGGGGTGTACCATCACATTGGATGCACACCATTGTGATATTTTTTAATTTTTGCAGGGAACACCACTATGATCTGGCTAGCCTTCCTACTCCCGCCTACTCAAACTCTATTCGTTCCATTTCACACCCGTAGCAAGCTGGTTCGAAAGTGAGGAGTGCTCTTTTTTTCACGAAGCAAGTAGTAGTACTCCCTCCTTCCCATAGAATTTAAGCCGATTCGCCAATATTATGTAAAATTTGAAATATGTGTAAGTGGTAGATTGCTCTTAAAGTTCTACAGCTATTTTCGATGGTAGCCACCAGGCAATCAATGTAACAAAAACCTACGAGATTTTTGAAAGATTAAATTTCTTGCTAAGCATTTGCATGTTGACAATCATATGTGTTCACAAATTTTGGAAAAATAAATCTGCTTTGCAATGTGGCCTCCAGTGTATGAACATTCTTAGGCTTCAAGAGAAATAACAAGGGTAAATATGTGGCCATATATGTACATAATACTTTATGGAAATGTTCCGATATTTTCTAGATTGGTGCATCTTGGCATGGTGAACAATAATGCTACAAATAATGGGAGTTTCCAACTTTTAGGGATAGTTGAGAGAGGAAGTAGAATGAAGAGTATAACTCAATGAACTACTCTCTCAAGAAGGAGTCGAACCCGATTGTTTTCCTTCCTTAATTAATTTAGGGTCCTTTGTGCTAAATGTATGGACCTCGACGTAATTTTACTTTTTTAGGTCCTTGATGTAAAATGTACCCCTGTCGCCCGTGTAAAATTTTCACCTAAAAGTATATGGTAAAATCTAAATGAATTTAAGCTTTGTTGTCAATGCGTATGAACATTCTTGGATTTCAAGCCAAACACAACCAAGGTCATTGCCATATCTACATCATACTTTATAGGGATTTCTATGTCCATGCCCCTTGTTCATTAGATGTACTCATTTTTCCCTAGCCGCTTAGCTTTTCCTCACTTTTGCCCTGCTCCTTGTCTGAAACTCTCACATTGGTCTGAAGCTCGCTCTTCGTCGAGTATCGTTAGTGGACCCTCGCTGTTACATGCTGACAAGTGGGGCCGCAATTAGGTGGGTCCCATAGTGGACCCTTGCCGTTACGTGCTGACAAGTAGGATACCCGTTACGTGCTGATAGGTGGGACCACGTTCAGTCGGGTCCCGTAGTAGGACCCCCCATGTTGGACTGCGTGGGGCCAGCTTGTTGGGAACGTGTTTTGGAGGATGTGGTGTGGGACTATGTGGGGCACATTTGGTAGTTACGTGCGCCATGTCGCCTAAACTGGAATATTTATTTTTTGTTATTTTTATGATTGGACTTTTTAAGAGCGCCTTTTCCCCTTTATGTCACCAACAGTTGTTATTTTTGCCCAAAAAGGCAGCAAATCTAGAGAAGTTTCTCTCTTCATTCATGGTTCCTTTTGTCCCTCGTATTTTCACAATATGGCAGCAAATCTAACCAGCACCATAAATATGTATTTAAACAGAGCATATGTAGATAAAGCAACTAATAAAGGATTATATAGTACAGTACTTAAACCAGGTTTGAGAATTTGGCTGCTCAGCAGCAGCAGCAGCTTACAAATTCAACATAGACAACAAAACAAAATAAGCTGCTTTATAGCAGCAGCATCTGCACAAGATTAGTGTCCCCTCATGGCCTCCGCTAGGAGGGCCTCCGTCTCCTCCCTCTAGCGCTTCCTCCACTTCCTTCTACCTAGTCCCTTGACCTTGGGCACCTTGGGCTTGATCGGGGGCATGCGACCCTCCTCGATGGCCACCTTATAGAGGTTGCGGAGGTGAAAACCTAGCGCCTGGTGCTTGGCTCTAAAGGCGTTGAGGTTCTTTGATAGGCCGTAGGTCTTCACGTCCTTGGCATGCCTCAGGAGGGAGTTGAAGTCGGTGGTGAGTCCCCTGGTGCAGAAGGGGCACCTGTAGACGTCGCCAGCGAAGAAGTCGTTGAACTGGCCAGACTTCAGCTTTCTTAGCACCTGACGAGTCTTGGTGTCCGTGGACCAGTCATCGCTGTAGACGTCGCTGCTATCCGCCTATTACAAAAAAACATTAGCATGCAATAAATATATGATTGAGATACCATGATTATCGGGATTGATTAATTGCATAAATTAACCGATTGATATCCCCTGATTATTCCCCAATCCCCAAATCTCAAACCAAATCGAATACTGGTCCCAACTACAGATCGGTGCTAGTACTAATCCCAACTACAGATCGGTGCTAGTACTGATCCCACCTAGGGGCATTCATCGAAATAGGCGATCTAACACAAGATGATTATCTACTGTAAAAATACCTAGCATCCAATGATTGAAAATATGAACAGCGGAGCCCTAATACACATGATCTAGCATCCAACAATGGGAATGGGGAAGAACAAAGGAAGGGGAGAAAACCCTAGTTACCTCCGACCATGGGTCGGCTAAGATGGTGTCGAAGGGGTTCTCCGGCCTGATGTAATTATTGTCCCCGTAGGGGTCCCAGCCGTGTGGGATCTGCAGGAGAATGGCGGGGGCCTATACGGGGTCGGGGGCCTCCTCGCCGGCGGCTATGGTGGAAGTGGGGACATGGGTCTAGACGGGGATGGCGGCTGCCTTCAATGCCTCTACGGGGGCCTGTACATTGACGGGGGCCTCCTCGTCGGCCGACTTGGAGGCGATGATGGCCACCACGCCGTTCTTCTCCATCACCGGCGTGGTTGGGGTTTTCTTGGGGGTTTGCAGAAGGTGATGGGATAGTGGATATGGTTGTGTGAGTGAGTGAGCGAGTGAGTGATGAGTGAGAGTGAGGAGGCCTCTATAAAGGTGAAGGGAGGAGACGTTTCATTGCACCACCGTGTACCGTGTAACCGCGTGCGCTACTACACCGTGCATGGGCAGACACGTCCACTACCGCCCCATGCACCACGACATGCGTACCGTGCATCACGTTTTCCCCCCTCGTGTCTAACCTTGGCCACTTAGTTGTGCTCAGTTATACCCTCAAGTGCAGCACTTGCAGTTTGGTTGTACTCAGTTTTGCTCTCTAGTACTAACACTGCAGTGTACAATATACTCACTTTTATCCCTCCGGTGGCTGGTCAACATAGAGTCAAAAAATGGGTTTTAGCTGGCTAATTGAGTCATTTTATGCACAACAAATTCAAAAACATCAAAACATAGTGGCATCTACCCAGGGAGTCTTATTATGTGACCTTCCACCATAAGAAATGTATATAAATCAAGTTTTAACCTAAATCACCACTTCTCAAATCACCTACTATCTATGAAGGTTCATGGCTTTCTACTCAAGCCTCTTCCCAAAACATATTTTTTCTGAATGAGGCAATAATTGTCAAACTGATATATATTTGAATTGCAAATAGTTTGATGTATGCCAATATGTATTTTATTGTATAAAAGAAGCATTTTCCATTTTTTAAATCTCTTTCTGTTTTCCATTTGAACCCCCTTGTCATTTTTGCCCTTGGTTTTAAAGTTCTACTCAGTTTTTCCCTTGGTTTTAAAGTTCTTCTCAGTTTTGCCCTTGGTTTTTAAGTTCTACTCAGTTTTCCCCTCCCTCTTAGTCACAAACTCTCACACCTATGCTCATCTTGGCTGCTATGCTTTGATTGGTCGAGAAAGTTGTCACGCGGATTGTACCCACCAACCGTTGATCCTTTATTTGATCCTCTATGATCTAGCGGACAGGATAACCCATGTATCTGTCGGCGGCCACCGATGCTTTAACTCCATAAACAAATGATTTTGAATATAATTTGAAGGGAAAGTGTTCAAAGGTGTATAATTTTTGCATTATATTTCACTCCATGAAAATGATAAATGATCAGGATTTTATTAGCACAACATTATCATGCCCTAAGTGCGATTTCAAAGAGTTCAAAGGTGTATAATTTTTGCCATATGGAATTTTATGTGTTACATTATATGACAATGATAATCTCTTAAGATTTTATTAGCACATCATTATCACGTATTAAGTGCGATTTCACAGTGTTCAAAGGTTTATAATTTTCCTATACGCAAGTTTAGGGATCACTTTTCACACTATAAAAATGGCAAACACTCTTTTACATTAAGAGTTATATTTTTTTAATTTGAAAGTGCTCAAGAGTTCTGTCAATTATAAACACTCTTTTACATTAAGAGTTATATATTATTTTAATTTGAAAGTGTTCAAGAGTAGTGTCAATTATAAACACTCTTTTACATTAAGAGTTGTATGATTTTTCAATTTGAAAGTGTTCAAGAGTTGTGTCAATTATAAACACTCTTTTACATTAAGTTTGTATATTTTTTTAATTTGAAAGTGTTCAAGAGTAGTGTCAATTATAAACACTATTTTACATTAAGAGTTCTATATTTTTTAATTTGAAAGTGTTCAAGAGTAGTGACAATTATAAACACTCTTTTACATTAAGAGTTGTATATTTTTTTCAATTTCAAAGTGTTCAAGAGTTGTGTCAATTATAAACAATCTTTTACATTAAGAGTTGTATAGTTTTATTAAATTTGAAAGTGTTAAAGAGTTGTGTCAATTATAAACACTCTTTTACATTAAGGGTTCTATAATATTTTTTACTCTGAAAGTGTTAAAGAGTTGTGTCAATTATAAACACTTTTACATCTCTTTTACATTAAGAGTCGTATACTTTTTTTAATTTGAAATTGTACAAAAGTTGTGTCATTTATAAACACTCTTGTAAATTAAGAGTTCTTTAATTTTTTAATTTGAAAGTGTTCAAGAGTTGTGTCATTTTATTATTTATTATACATCCATGTCCCTAATTTTTAATTATAAACACTCTTTCACTTGATTGTAGCCGAGACATTAACTCGATAAACCAATTAAATCATCGGAATGGCTCGCCGGTCGCATTCTCCACAACAAGTGCCCCGGTAGCCATTTTGGTGCGAGATCTAACCTTCTCTCCGCATGGTTTCCATTGTCATCCATCGTACATGTCAACAGGATGGCACCATACTACGGCCAGGCCGAACGGGAGGCCGAAGTGAAGCTCGAAAAAGGGCCACCGTCGCCGGAGAAGGGCCACCGTCGCCGGAGAAGAAGAAGAAAGGGGAGCCAACGACATGGGCATGATCACGGGGATGGCTCACATGGATAAGCTGTGGGTCCGATGCTCGCGTGGATAATATATGGGTCCCATGCTGATCTGGATAAGTGGAGATAGGTGTCCACTACGGGAACCAACTAAACACAGCCCCACTTATGAGCATTTAATGGCAAGGGTCCACTACGGGACCTGACAGACCGCAACCCCAGTTTTTAGCACGTAACGGCGAGGGTCCACTACTGGACCCAACTTAATGCGGCCCCACTTGTCAGCATCTAACGGAAATGCTGACGGACACCGAGTTTCAGAATAGGAGATGGGCAAAAGTGAGGAAAAGCTAAGCGGCTGGGAAAAAGTGAGTACAACTAAGGAACCAAGGGCACAGAAATAGAAATCCCTACTTTATATCGATGATCCCATGTCTAAGAGTTCTCATGCCTACAAATTTGGCCATATTTTAAAAACAATCGAAGAGGAATTAGTATTTACAAGAGTATGACTCGATCAGCTGGTCTCTCGAGAAGGAGCCAAACCCAATTGTTTTCCTTGCTTAATTAATTTAGGGTCCTTTGTACTAAATGTAATTTTCCCTCTTTAGGTCCTTTATGTAGGATGTACTCCCACCTCTCGTGTAAAATTCTAACGGGAATGAGTATAAACATTCTTGGATTTCAAGCTGCACGACCAGGTTCATGGCCATATCTAAATCATATTTTATGTTGATGATCCCATATCCAAGAATATGCATGCCGAGAAATCTGGCCATATTTTGTAAACAATCGAAGATGAAGTAGTATAAAGAGTATGGCTCGATCAGCTGCTCTCTCGAGAAGGAGGCAAACTCGATTGTTTTCCTTTCTTAATTATTTTAGGGTCTTTTGTGCTAAATGTATGGACAACGATGTAATTTTCCTATTTTTTAGGTCCTTGATGTAAAATGTACTCCCGCCGTCCATGTAAAATTTTAACCTAAAAGTAAGTGGTAAAATCTATATGAATTTAAGCTTAATTATCAATGAGTATGAACATTTTTTGATATCAAGCCGAACGACCAAGGTCATGGACATATCTACATCATACTTTATATTAATGATCCCATGTCCAAGACTTTTCATGCTGACAAATTTGGCTATATTTTGAAAAGAATCAAAGAGGAAGTAGTATTTAGAAGAGTATGGCTCGATTAGCTGGTCTCTCGAGGAGCCAAACACGACTATTTTCCTTTCTTAATTACATTAGGGTCCTTTGTGCTAAATTTATGGACCTCGATGTAATTTTACCTATTTTTAGGTCCTTGGCATAAAACGTACTCCCACGTCTTGTGTAAAAATATAACCTGAAAGTATGTTGTAAGATCTAAACAAATTTAAGTTTAGTTTTCAATGAATATGAACATTCTTGGATTTCAAGCCGAATGACCAAGTTCATGGCCATATCAACATCATACTTTATGTTGATGATCCCATATCCAAGTATTTTCATTCCGACAAATCTGGCCATATTTTGAAAACAATCAAAGAGGTGGTAGTATGAATAGTATGGCTCGATCATCTTCTCTCTTCAGAAGGAGCCAAACCCGATTGTTTTCCTTGCTTAATTATTCTAGGATCCTTTGTGCTAAATGTATGGAACTCAATGTAATTTTCCTATTTTTAGGTCCTTCGTGTAAAGTGTACTCCCACCGCCCGTGTAAAATTTTAACCTAAAAGTAAGTGTCAAACTCTAAACGAATTTAAGCTTATTTGTTAGTGAGTATGGACATTCTTGGATTTCAAGCCGAGCGACCAAGGCCGTGGCCATATCTATATCATACTTTATGATAATGATCCCATATCCATGAATTTGCATGCCGACAAATTTGGCCCTATTTTGAAAACAATCGAAGAGGAAGTTGTATTTAGAAGAGTATGGATCGGTCAGATGGTCTCTCAATAAGGAGGCAAAACTAACTATTTTCCTTGCTTAATTTTAGGGTCCTTTGTGCTAACTGTATGGACCTTAGTATAATTTTCTCTTTTTTAGGTCCCTAATGTAAAATGTAGTTCCACCACCCGTGTAAAATTTTAACCTAAAAGTAAGTTGTGGTAAAATGTTGTCATGGTAAACAATATTACCACTAGGAGTTTCCCCTATTAAAAAACTGGGAGCAAGAAGGGACCGATAGGCTAGAGGATAGAGGAGGTAGCCCGAGAGCAGCGAAGAGGAGGATTTGAAGGCGGTGCAATGTTAGAGCAAAGATGATGGGTTCCTGACACGAGGTTGTAGTGCCACGTAGAGATAAAACAAAACTTTTTCTTCTAACGTGGTAATCCCAAGATCTAGCTGAGGTAGAAGGCCACAAGGTTTACCACTAGACTCGCAGTTGCGGATTACTGATGAAGCACGTCTGTTGATGTAGTGCAGTCCTCACGGTCTGATCCGATCGTCCTGGTGCTGATCGTACATCACCACTGCTGGTATCCACACATACAAGGAGGAGCGCCGTTGATGAACTGCTAGGTTCAGTATGACAGCTGGACTGCTGTGGAGCTAGAGTTTCCAACGCATAGAATAACCTAACCGATCAACCCTTCTGGGTTTCTACGCCCCACTATAGATAGGGAGTAAACGTTGGCCCCACTCACTCGTGGCCCATTCACTAAAGCCCATTATAATATTAGTCACCGTGAGTCCGACTCACTGACTCAGTCCAAATCCGGCTCAGGTCCAACCCAACCAGATTTCCGGTTCAGATCCAAGCTGAACTTGCTCACGCTCTTGTGTGTGTGACCCCGCAGGCTCATAGAAACTTGGACATGATTGGAGTCCGACTCTCAATTGATCAGTCGGTAGCGGCTTCTAGCAGAACGTGCTGACTCCCAAGTACCAAAGAGTCATGACAACTTTCCTTTCCAATGTGACTTACGTCTGAGTCCCTTTTTCCTCACGATATACCTCATCAGACTATAGGCGAATATTTGTCATCCCTTAAATAGTCTGACTCTCTTCTCGATCCGAGATAAGTGATTCATCTGACTAACTCTTAGTTGATCGCCTCGGTTAATAATTAACCGAGTCATGCATGGCCATGATTTCCGAATAATATCATCCGAGAGGGCCTAGAGAATATCTCTCCAAGTGGAGGGGCAAACTCCCATGTTGGTTATTCACATCCAAGCTTGATTCTCAGTCGACCCAAACTCTGCCTTTTATAACTGCCAGTTATGGATCAACGTTTGAAAGAACCTAAGTCGGTGATCCTCAACTCGGACTCTGCAACAACCTCAGGTCTAAGGATTACATTGATTCAGATATACAAATTAAAACTTGTTCATTGTACCTCAATATGGGTCAATCCGACTCGCTAAACTCTTTAGCCGAATCTGTGTAAGTCGGAATAGCATCACCATGACCATGACAAGTGGAACCGAGTCATCAAGCCGACTTTCACATTGGTCTAAGTTGTGTGTCCAGCACAACCTCAATGACTAAGGACATTTTGTACAAACAAAATGAATGTATAGTTCCACAACCGAATCACATATTCAATAATACACATCAGATGTTTATACAAGGACAACTTAATATCTTTATGAATACAATGGTAAAACATCATCATACATGATTGCCTCTAGGGCATATTCCCAATAGTCTCCCACTTGCACTAGAGTCAATCTTCCGACATCACATGTCTAAGCATCTAATGCCCATGTCTCTTAGGTGCGCCTCATGCTTCGGCTGTGGTAACGGCTTTGTCAATGAATCCGCAATATTTGCATCCATGTGTACCTTGCATAACTTGATATCACCCTGATCCACGAACTAGCGAATCAGGTGGTACCGCATGAGTATGTTCTTGTTCTTCTGGTGTTGGCTAGGTTCCTTGGCTTGTGAAATAGCACAATTGTTGTGACAATACACGTCTAAGATATTGGATAAGCCCTGAACCAAACCAAGATCCATGAGGAAATTCCTCATCCAAACAACTTCCTTTGCTGCCTCCGAGGCGGCAATATACCCAGCCTCTATTGTACATGCAGACACAGTCTCTTGTTTGGAACTCTTCCAGCTCAGAACACCTTTGTTTATTACAAACACATACCCGGATTGCGAACGAGAATCATCAGAGTCGGTAAGATAAGTCGCATCCGTGTAACCCTTTACACTGAGTTCATCTTCACCACCATAAACCAAGAACATATCCTTAGTCCTTCTCAAGTACTTTAGGATATTTTTAGCCGCTGTCCAGTGGATTTCTCCAGGATCAGCCTGGTATCTTCTCACAACACTTAGAGCATATGAAACATCCGGCCTAGTACAAATCATGACATACATGATGGATCTGACTGCGGAAGCATACGGAATCGCACTCATCCGACTTCGCTCGTCAATTGTTGAAGGACACTGAGTCTTGCTAAGTTTTACACCATGAGACATCGGTAAGAACCCCTTCTTAGACGATTCCATGTTGAACTTCTTCAACATTTTGTCCAAATAAGTACTCTGACTCAATCCAATGAGCCGTCTTGATATATCTCTATAGATCCGGATTCCGACGATGTATGTTGCCTCACCCAAGTCTTTCGTTGAGAAAATCTTTTCCAATGAATCCTTGGTTTCTTGAAACATTTGGACATCATTTCCAATCAGTAATATGTCATCCACATATAAGATTAGAAAGTTTTCTTTGCTCCCACTAAAATTCTTATATAAACAAGAATCATGATCACTCTTGATGAAGCCAAACGATTTGACTACCTCATCAAAGCGAATATTCCAACTCCGAGATTCTTGCTTCAACCCATAAATGGATTTCTTAAGTTTGCACACATGGTCAACATTAGCCGGATCCACAAAACCCTCGGCTGTATCATATACATGTCCTCGATTAAATTTCCGTTAAGGAAATCTGTTTTGACATCCATATGCCATATCTCATAGTCGAAATAGGCTGCTAGAGCTAACATGATCCGAACTGATTTAAGCATCGCTACGGGCGAGAAAGTCTCGTCGTAATCAACTCCTTGAACTTGTCAGAACCCCTTCGCAACAAGACATGCTTTATAGACAGAAACATTTCCATCCATATCAGTTTTCCTCTTAAAGACCCATTTGCACTCGACGGGTCTTGCACCGTCTAACAGATCAACCAAGTTGCAAACTTGATTTTCATGCATGGACTTTAACTCGGATCTCATGGCTCCAAGCCATGACTCGGAATCAGATCCCACCATCGCTTCTAAAGAATTTGCTGGCTCATCACTGTCTAACAGAAATACATCACGAATACTTCGTAATATTTCCGATCTTCGTAGTACAGGTTCCGCTGCCGGATCAGCCACCACGACCGGCTCAACCTCCAAGGTTTTTGCCGACTCGCTACTAGATGGTTCCTCTCGAATTTCTTCGAGCTGCACCGTACTCCCACTGACTCCCCGTCTGAGAAACTCTTTCTCAAGGAAGACACCGTTCCGAGCGACAAACACTTTGCCCTCTTCTCGGTTGTAGAAGTATAACCCAAGATTTCCCTCAGATACCCCACGAAAATACACTTATCCGACTTGGTCGTAATCTTGTCCGACTGAAGTCGCTTGACAAATGCTTCACAACCCCAAATCTTAAGAAAAGACAAACTCGGTTTTTTGCCTGTCCACATCTCATGCGGTGTCTTCTCTACCGACTTTGATGGTACTTTGTTTAGTCCGAACGCCGCTGTTTCTAAACAATAACCCCAAAATGATAAAGGCAGATCTGTATGACTCATCATTGATCGTACCATGTCCAACAAGGTCTGATTTCGATTTTCCGAAACACTGTTCCTTTGCGGCGTTCCTGGCGGAGTAAGTTGAGGAACTATTCCACAGCTTTTCAGATGGTCATCAAACTCATGGATCATGTACTCGCCTCCTCGATCCGATCGAAGAAATTTTATTTTCTTGCCAAGTTGATTATGTACTTAATTATAGAACTCTTTGAACTTTTCAAAGGCTTACGACTTATGTTTCATCAAGTAGATATATCCATACCGACTCAAGTCATCAGTGAAGGTAATGAAGTATTCATAACCACCTCTGGCTTTCGTGCTGATTGGTCCACATACATCACTATGTACTAGTCCCAACAAGTCGTACGCCCTTTCACAACTCTTTGCAAAAGGTGTCTTGATCACTTTGCGTAGTAGGAAAGATTCGCATGTCTCGAACGAATCCAAGTCGAACGAAGTTAGGAGTCCATCATCATGGAGCTTCTTCATGCGTTTCCAACTTATATGACCAAGCCGATAGTGCCAAAAGTAAGTCATATTCAGATCATTTAGTTTCAACCTTTTAACATTTATGTTATAAACCGACTCACCATCAAGATTCAAAATAAATAACCCATCCTGGACGATTGGAAAGCCATGAAACATATCATTCAAATACAAAGAACAACCATTATTCTTGATATTCGACTCATAGACTTGCATCATCAAACATGAAGAAGAAATAATCTTTCGACTGAGCACTAGAACATAATAACAATTATTTAGTTCCATAATGAATCCGGAAGGTAAATGAAGTTGCATCGTGCCGACTTCCAACGCAGCAACTCTTGCTTTGTTGCCGACTCGAATATCAACCTTGCCTCTTGATACGCTCCTAGTTCTTACCAGTCCCTGCAACGAGTTGCAGATGTGAATAACTGATCCGGTATCATATACCCAAGAACTATTAGGTGCATTAGCAAGATAAATGTCTATAACATTGCAAATAAGTGTACTTGAGTCGGAAGTCATACCTCCACTCTTGGCTTTGTCTGCTAAGTACTTGCTGCAATTCCTCTTCCAGTGGCCATCCGCCTTGCAGTAGAAGCAAGTGGATCCGGCTGAAGGAGATGGCTTAGTACCTCAGGAAGCGCTTGGGACCGGGTCCTAAGCCTGCTTTCCTCCCAACTTAGCCTTCTTCTTAGTCCAAGAACTCTTCTTGAACTTAGCCTTATTCTGCACCATCAACACTTGACTGGCGCCCTTCTTGAGATCCGCCTCTGCCTGCTTAAGCATCCCATGCAATTCAGTGAGCTTTTTATCCATACCAGGCATGTGGTAGTTTGAAATGAACTGTCCATACGCACTAGGAAGAGAGTTTAGAATTATATCCGTAGCGAACTCTTCGCTAATGGGGTAGCCAAGCCTCTCTAGAGACTGCACGTAACCAACCATTTTGATCACATGCGGAATCAGTGGATCACCATCCTTAATCTTGCAACTCAGCAAAGCCTGAGAGACTTGATACCTCACAGTCTTGGCCTGATCCTGGAACATACTTTTGAGGCTTTCGATCATATCGCAGGCCTCAACATTCATGAAATGCTTTTGCAAGTCCGGTTCCATGTGAGCAAGAATTAGACAACTAATATCCATGGACTCATCCTTAGCCCGACGGTAGGCATTGGTGGCAGCGACAGTCGCATTCTCATTCGGCTCATCTGGAACTGGGTTGTCTAGGACATGGTCCTTCTTTTCTTGTTTGAGAACAATTCTCAAATTTCGATACCAATTGGTAAAATTAGTTTCGTTCAGTTTATCCTTCTCAAGGATGGTTCTCAAAGAAAAACCAGATATCCGAGAATGACTGCTACTTGGTGCCATGATCTACAACAAAAAATATGCAAAACACTTAAGACATGTTTTCACAAAAGAGCATATTAAACACTTTAATATTTATGCTCCCACTAGAACTAACACCCCTCCGATGGTGACTTAGTGGTTCAGGATCCTAGCTAAGCAAGTCGGCTAGTGAGCTTTAGCATCACCGCTAGCCACCAATTGATCTAGGTAGACAACTCCTTGTCAATCGTATCTCATACGACTCCTATTGGTCGGGTGGCATCACATACCCCGTCTCCCGTCCGACTTTCCCCGAGTCCCACAACCGTTGTGATAGACCCATCTAGCTTACCGAGTGTTTCCGCAGTAACAGTCCGACTCAAAAATACCTAGTCGAAAAGAATTGGCAGCACCTCAATTTTATGAGCCCACTGCCAAAAATGTACGAATTGTTATGGTGCAAACACTGGCGGGAAAACCGACTAGACCTTCTTTGAGGGATTAAATTCTACCGACTATCTAATAGAGGTAAAACAGAGACATATCAACAACACAAAATAAATCAATTATAATGTGAAATGGTATGGCTTTCTTCATGGCGATATCCATCTCCACAAAGCCTGTAATCCGACTCATGACAACTCTTGTCACTTGCCGTCTTACTCCATGTCGCTGATATGTACATCGGCTTGCATGTCATCTGGATTCTCCAAACAGCTACACTATCTTAGTAAAGTAAATTACATAGAGAATCCGACACGCGTTTCGTTATACAATAAAATGACAGCACCTAGGCTCCAACCGACTGAGAAAACCGTGATTCGTAGATAATGTATGGATTACACACATACATCACATGAACATGAACCATATCATTCATAACTTCCTGCAAAAACAAGTTATGAATGGATTCGACATCTACCGGCGTTGTGAAACTCGCAACGACGTCTAACGTTCTATGACAGGGCGAAGCCGTCGGTCCCGCATCTATGATCTGAACATGGATTCTGACCATTATTCCGACTCGATCAAACTCCTTTGGTCTTCGATCACCGCATCGGGATTTACGTGTCACAGTCTACCCCGATGGCGGAAACCGATCGATAATGGTATGTCGTTCCACGACCTCAGCAGCATGATCATGGAAATCAGATCTACCATACCCCGATTACAGTTGATCCAATAAACATCATACAAAACCGATATATCTCATGGATCGACCACCAAAACAACGCATAGATCCAATCTACAGCCAACCGCATATCACATATGCGACATCTCGAGCCTAAAACCAGAAACTATCGCTCTGATACCACTGTAGGGCCACGTAGAGATAAAACAAAACTTTTCCTCTAACATGGTAATCCCAAGATCTAGCTGAGGTAGAAGGCCACGAGGTTTACCACTAGACGTGCGGTTGCAAATTACTGATGAAGCACGTCTGTTGATGCAGTGCAGTCCTCACGGTCTGATCCGATCGTCCTGGTGCTGATCGTACAACACTGCTGCTGGTATCCACACGTACAAGGAGGAGCCCGACGGTGAACTGCTAGGTTCAGTACGACGACTAGACTGCCGTGGAGCTAGGGTTTCCAACGCATGGAATGATCTAACCAATCAAACCTTTTGGGTTTTTGTGCCCCACTATATATAGGGAGTAAATGCGGGCCCCACTCACTCGTGGCCCATTCACTAAATCCCATATAATATTAGTCACTGTGAGTCCAACTAACTGAATCAGTCCAAATCCGCCTCAGTGTAACATACCACCTTTTGTGTAATATTAATAAATACATGTTTGAGCATTGCATGCATGCATTATACTCGCACTCTGGTTTAATCAAAATAAGAAAAAATAAAACCCTAATTTTGTTCCCTCTCAAACCATTCAAATGGTTTTTATATTTTAAAAACTATCAAAACAAATGGAGCCCAAATTGTCATAAGCACCCCTTAGTGTTTTCAGTTATTTCATAAGCATTCCTGTAATTTCAAAATATTCAAAACATAATTTGAATTCAAATACAAAAGATAAATCAGAAATCAGAAAAAGAAAACAATTTTCTGGAAAAAAAGTGAACCTAACCCTATCTAGGCCGCATCCCATCTCTCCTCTATCCTCCCTACCGCTCGCGCGCGCTCCGCAGCCGGCCTAGCATAGCCCATCCGCAGCCCACTCCCGGCCCCATACCGCTTCACCCTTGTCTCTGTCGTCTTCCTCCTGAGCAGCAAGCTCCTCGTTGGCGCTTCCGGCACCGTAGATCATCGCTCGCGCGCTGCGATGCCCGCCGCCGCCCCTGGAGAACATGGTGAGATTGCCCGCATCTTCCCCTCTCTCCCCATCCCCATTTCTCCCCGTCTCACCCACTCTATCGTTTTCCCCAAATGACCGAACCCAAGCCGCCGCAGTTGTTGTTTGTCGCTGTCGCTGGAGTTCGCCCTGAGCCTCGCCGTTGTCCCTGGGAGCTGCGCCTCGTCGAGCTGTGTAACATCCCAATTTCAGCAACCCTGATTAAATGTCCAAAAGGCAAAAATCAGGGGGAACAAAAAAAATTTATTGCATTGTGTGCTTACCTGTTTTCTTGTGCTCAAGAAACTGTTTGTGTATTAGTTGTATACTCCTCATCTCAACACTAGTTTACAAAAACTATTTTACAAAAGAGATGGCTTGGCTCATCTTTCATATTCTCAAATGTTCTGGCATTTTAAAACCTGAGCCAAGATGACCTTGACACCACCAAACACTTTACTAAGTTTCTTTTGACAAACTATGGAGACCTATATATAATCTCCTTATGTTTTCAAGACAGAACCTTCAACTACCCTTATTCTAGGTTTTCCAAAAACCTTTATTAAAACCTTTTCATCTCAAACTTCGTAGAGATACCAAGGTGGTACTTATCTTACTTCAAATAAAAACCCCTCTCAACATACCCATCCTTACCTCAAGCTAGGCTTGATGGTAACCCTAGTACAAGATGGATAAGTAATAAGATGAATTTCCTTGATCAGCTGCTTGTCTTGTTTGCTTAGGAACTAGAGTGAGCTAATCTAGTAGCTCATCCCTTAGGATCCAATCCTTGCTTGTGATCATCAAGCCCCTATCAGGAATCCAAGTCTGGATCTCTTCTAAGCCACTAAGGTGATCATCTCCCCTCCTAATCAGATCAACCCAGGGATAATCCCTTCTAATAGTTCCAACTCAGTGAAGACCCAATCTAAGAATGGATCCTATCTACTTAGTTAACACTTCAATATGATCTCCTTGATCATGATTTTGGAACTTAGCATCCTCTCAAAATCATCTACACTAGTACTCTAGTCTAAAACCCTAATTCTGCCAAAATGGCTAGTCTGGATTTCTTATCTAGATTCAATTTTTGGAGCTCTACCTCTTCCAACCAATGTGCATTATTGAGAATGCACCTAAACCATCTTATAGTACATCTTTAGTACTACCAATTCCCACTCTTTCCCTTAGATAATCCAATTGAATTCCCACTCATCCATGAAGGTTTTGTAGCCAAGACAATAATCCTTTCTGCAAATCTTATCATCTTGCCTACTTTGGCAGAAGCTCACATCTATATGCCACCTCCCCTTAACCAAATCTTTACATGGTTATGATCTTCTAACCATGGCATATCAACCCCCACTTCCCTTGTTTCCCATTGAAGCTTTGTGCTTCTTAAACCCACATGGTTTAGAAGGCTACCTGATGTATCTACTATGGCAGCCTTATTTTCAACAAAGTTTGCCATCTCTTCTAAATTACCTCAAATGCCACCAAGCCTAACCCTTGCTTCCATGATCATCTATATGACATGGTATATCCATCCATATAACCCTTGTACCAAGGTGAGCTCTGATCTCCCTAACCTAACCCTGTTTAGGTGGCATCAGAATAACTAACCCCTAGATCCTCCCCGAATCTAGTTTCCACCCTTTCAACCACTTTCCTCCAAAACCAAGGATGATCTTGATGCCTACATCAAGCTTACATTATCCACCTTGGATATAAGCATCCCCAAATAATTCTCCCCAATTATTTGGATTATTAAACCATTAAATTTCCTTTATCTACCACATTCTCAAAATCCTTATCTATAAAGGCAAGTTTGATTTTCTCCGAATCACTTAGCCAACCCAAGGCATAATTGAATGCTATATATCATACCCTATCTTCAAAACTCAAAAATAAATATTTTTGACATTCTTAATTATTCCTTTTTGCCCTTTTTTTAATTGGCAGAAACAACAAATAATTCATTAAAAATACTTCAATCTCAATAAATTCCAAATAAATTCTGCAAGGTGTAAAATGGTATTCAGCACCATTTCACACCAAAAACCAACCTTGTCTAATGTAAAAATATTACAGTAGCTTTCATAATCTATTTTTGCACTATTTGAATAAATGAGATTAAGTGGACTTACAACCTTTGGAAAAATCCCAAATAATTCCTGGGGTTATTCAATTACTCTACACACACACTAGCACCATTCGCACACTTTGGCCAATGCAATTTATTCAACTTCCTTCAAGCATCCATTTGATCAACATTTTGCAAAAACCATCAAGATTGAGTTAAATCTAGGTCAAACCTCATCAAAGCTTGCCAAGTAAGTCTCCTAAGCAGCATCACTCCCTTCTGGTCGTAGAACACTGTAGCATGCGCCACCTCTTGTCCCACATGGTTGTTTGAAGGGGGAGACAAAGGCAAGGTCATGTCATACCTTTTCTTTTCTCATTACAGCAGCCCCTCTCATGACCAGAGACCTCTCTCCATCACCCCTACTACCCAATGGATCGCCACCACTCCTCCCTTGCTTCCCCCATGAGCATGGTCTACCATAGACCATACCATCTCGGTTTATAAGCCCCCACCCACTCCAGCACCCCTCTCTGGCCTCATTTCTCCCCCACACTCCCACCTACCCTCCCAGAGCTCTCTCCCCTGCTCCCCTCCTCGGTACTACCTAGGAAAAGGAGGAGAAGGCACTTCAGCCCTCTAAAGAAAATCGAGACCCGAGCTCTACCCCTTCTCCCTCCCCATATGCATGTCACCCCATGGAGACCCCCTTTATCCTCTGTGTCTAACCCTACCCCTCCTCTCGTATAGGACCGTCTCTGGAGGTGACCCCGGCGAGTCAACGACGAGCTCCTCTCGGGCAATAACGAGAAACTCCTCCCAAGGTAGACCTACCCCTTTCCGCCCCTCTCTGGGCTCGTCGTCGACCACCGCCTCTCCCTGCCATCCCTCCATCGCCGGCGAGGACCCTTGGCGCGCCACCGTGCTACCTCGAGCCGGCTAGGGTTTCCTCTCCCCTCCTTCTGTCTCGCGGGGAAGAAGCACCACGACCGTCAGATCTACCTAGATCGAACGGTCGTGGTTCAACCTTACCCCGTCACGTGCGGGCGGCCAGGCTGGGCCGCCACGGCTCCCCACGGACCACTGTGGTAAAGGAACCAGCCTGTTTCCCCCTAGCTCCTCTCTTTTTCTTTAAAACAAATTTCAGATCTGTTTTTGGCAGTTTAGTTTAAAACCAAATGAAAATGCAAATCCACTTAAAATATCCATATCCCATTTTTCTTAGGTACAAGTATGTCTTTACAAACCTACAGACTTGGTTTTGGACCAAAATAGTGTTCAAAATAAAGACGATAAAGCTTCTATCAAGATCTGTCCATATCACTAAATCATATCTCCAGAAATTTTCACATGTCCAAATGGAGTAAACCTAATTGGAAATGAAAGGTACTAACCATACCCTCCATTCCCATAGGTCCCATAGTCACTTGCTTCCTAGATTACCAATATCAAAAATAACAAAACAGATACTTTCTGCTTTAGGATTTTCCCTAGGTCAAACCAAATGAGGTTTGGACCTAAACCCAACTCTCAGGGATCACACATAACCATATCATCCAAAACCCAGTAGCTCCTATTTTTCTGAGCCTCTGTTGAAATTTGGTGAATTTAACTATTCTATGCATGGTTAATTCATTTGTAAAATCCTTATAGCAGCTATGTAACTCCAAAAAGGTTGATTCCAATTTTTGCGGAAAGGTACTCTCGGTACCTAGCATGTGTCCTTGGAATCAACTAAAAATCTTATGTAAAATAAATCTGATGAAAAAGACAAATCCCAACCAGTACTGCTTTGGGAATTTCTCAAGGGCAATCTGTTAATTGTTTTGAGGTGATTCAAACTCCTCTTGATTCATTCCATCAAATACTACTTAATAACCCAAGGAAATAATTTTTGGAACTCCAGAGAAGTTCTGGTGAACTATTTCCTAAAACTAGAGTTTTAATCAATATAAAACCCATTATAAATCCTAGGAAAATTGATAAAATAGTGAAACCACTTTTGTTGTCTTCATTTTATCAATACCTATCTGATGGTATCATTTTGACATAGTGGTAACATACAGATCAAGTCCTTGAGAAAAAAACCCCTCTCTTAGGAGATTCCTAGACCCTAAATCCAAAAGGAGCCTGTTTCCTAATGCCTCCGAATCCCTTGCAAATCTCTGCAATCAAACCTCCCACATCCTACTGAGGTATATCATGCATCTATGATATACTGGATGTATGGTTTGATGTTTGTATGCTTGTATTGATTGTAGTATTGTTTGTTTGCATGTATGCTTATTAACGGCGATAGTTGCGATTGTGTGACGCCGAGAAGAAGGAAGGATCGGGGTTATTCTTATTACGGTTATTATTGGTATTCTAGTTATCTAACGCCGTCAAGGGACATCTTGCTCATATACCTTGTCCTATTATTTTACCTATGCATGTTTTATCCACCCGTTTATGCAAATTGCGTTGTTTTACTATATTGTATTATGTGGGGAACGTTTGGCTCCTCCAAATAATTACCCCTTAGTACAATTAGGTACAACCCCGTTTGTATAACACCTACCCTCCTTAGTATGGTATATGGTGTTTAACACCATAACCCCTTGGAGACCCCGTTTTAGCCTAAACAAAAGTGTAGGATGGGAAGACCCCGGGAAAAAGATTTACAAAAATGTTTTATGAGAAAACGTTGGTGAGGATTGGCCTATCAAGTGGTTTGGAAAATGAGAAAGGTTTTGGCTTTACAAAATGGTTGGACCAAGGATGGAGGAAAAATGTTTACAAAAACGCACCCGGTTCTTTGCAGTTTTCCTAGAACAACTAACCCGTGCAACCATATTACTCTGGAATGGGACGGGGCTGGGCTGGAAGTTGTCTGATCCAGTATAGGTGTCTCAAACTACTACGGGGGATAACAAATCCCCGGAGGCTGGGCTTTCTCGTGTAAAGGCCCATGTGAAACATCAGCCTGGAGAACGTAAATACCGTCTAAATGGAGGCCAGATGATACTACGAACCTCTCATTGAAAGTGCACACTCTGCGGGGTGCAAAACACGCTCCAGTTGGCTTGTGACTATATAGGGCGTCCCGGTTTGAGGGTATTAACTTCATAGGGTAGGCACTTGGATCGGAGAGGGCAATCGGAAGGTCTTGACCGGTTATTCGACCCACGATCAGTGTAGATCAGGGACGGGTAATCGAATGGTGTGGGTAAAATGTACAACCTCTGCAGAGTGTAAATCTATTCGAATAGCCTGTCCACAGTCATGGACGGTTGGGAAGGTTGCTGTAGAGCGGTGCTGGTTTTGTTTTCAAAAAGGACTTGGGAAAAGCAATGTCTTGAAAATGTTTTGACCATGGGATGGTCGGGAAAATGGAGGAAGGAGTTTGGTCATGAGATGACCGGAAGGAGAAACCAATGGGTGACCCAATCCTAGTGTTTTCTTAAAACGTTTCAAAAAGTTTTCCAAAATGTTTTACAAAAGTTTTCAACAAAGATAGAGACATGTTATATCTACAAGAGAAACTAGTTTATAAAGGAACCACTCTTGGAGCCATCCTACCACGGCCATATTGCATATCCGTTATTATTGTTATCCTAAGGTAGTTTGCGAGTACATTCAAAGTACTCACCGGCATTGTCCCTGGCTATTTACTTGGCCAGATTGCAGATGTTAAGAAGGAACGAAGGTCCTGACGTTTATGCAATCTAGGCCGTCTTCCCAGTCAGTTTCCTGTAGGTTAAGGCACGAGCTCTACGCTGAAGATTTCCGCTACTTGTGTTGTAATCGCCATAATGGCCACTTTGTAAGTTTTGTACTCATTACTATATGGATGTTGTAATGATACTAGTCGGTTATGCTCACGGATCACTGATCATGGGGACGTGAATTGTATGCATAACGGGTATTCTCGGACCGTAAATCCGGGGTGCCACAAGCTGAGCCTCCCCGCCGAAGGAATCGAGCCCAGGCGCTCGGCATCGTCGCTGTCGACCTCATCTCTTTCGACGCCGGCCACCGTCGATTACTCCTCCGTTTGGCTTCCCCTCGCTTCGACGAGCCCTCCATCGACTTCCTAGTGAGCCGCTCGTGCTCAAGCACCCCTCCGTTGTCTCCCTCTCCCTCTGTATCATCTTCCCCGCTTGATCCCGACGCTGCTGCCGTTTTCCATCGTCGTGCCGCCGTCTCCGGTGACCAAGAACAAGCGGCTCTACCACCAATCGACTCCCCATCGTCGCCTCTTTCCAACGCCCCCACCTGCGTATCCAGGCGCACACTGGATAGATGGATCCTTGCTCGATCTGAGAGCTCCCCATTGCTGATGTCATGCTGACATCAGCATGAGGCAGTAAACCTTTTTCTTTTTATTTAAATTTTTTCAGTAAATATTTTCCGCAAATAAGAAAATGCTGATAGGTGGGCCCTATTTGTCATGGTTTTATTCTTTTCTGTATTTTTTTTTGAAATTATTAAATCTATGACATGTGGGCCCAAATTGGAAAATAATTTAAATATTCCAAGAATGATTTAAAATGAATTAAAATTGGAGAAATTCATAACTAATTCAGTTTAAATCAGAAAAATACAAATAATATACCAAAATGATCATAAAAATGAGATCTATCTAACTAAGCTATAAGCATACATTGTTAACCAACTTTCATGGAAAGTTTAATTAGAAGAACCAATTGAACCCCATAGGTGATTTCGAGGATCTCCCTGTTCTAGGCTTTGGACCTCTCGGACCCCATTTAAAATGACCAAGCATGTTCTACGGTTCATTTCAACACTACCTAACTGTCATATCATCCGTATTGTATGAGAATTACACATGCCATGTGTTGAATGTTGCTTTTCCTTTTCCGCTGATTGGTTCTTCGCGAATAGGAACCGAACCCGAGGCTGAAGTCAACGCCACTGAAGAGCAGCACCAGTCCAACAACGAACAAGGCAAGCAAAGCCCCACTCATACATATGAATCCTATGTTTACAAAGTATTTCATTCTCGCCATATGCATTCGGTTCAACAGTCTCTTATTAGTAGATAGAGTAATCCTACCTGATGCATGTTTTCCTTTGTGAACTAAATACCTGATCCACTACTCCTAGCATAACTAGGGTTTGGCTTACAAGCATCGCTAGTCCCACAGTTCAGTCAAGCTTAGCCATGCTTAGTGGTCCAATGTTGATCATTCATATAATGCGCAAGAGATGCGAATGAATCTAGTATGGTAGCATATGGTGATGTGATCAGAGATGGATAATAAACATGCTAAGGCTTGTATGGGAGGCAACGTGGGTTGTGGTTTTTGTAGTCCCATACTTGCCACCCTTAGGACCTAATGTTCTCGCCTATTGAACCAAGACGAGCGTATAACCATATGGGGGCCTGGAAACCCCTCGACCAACTAACTTGCCTAGTAGATTCCATGAGTCACATAGTTCGGGCTTTCCATTCGACATAAGCATCTTGGTTGTTCTTGGATGGAGGTGAAGGAGGTGCATTCATAACAGGTAGGTAAGCGTGGCCGGGAATAAGAGATGCCCGGCATCCATAATCTTGAACCCTGCGCACATCATTAGGGACTGGCTTCAGGACTTGACTTGTTAAAGGCGGCATCTCCCTAGTGCGTGACTCATGGTCTCGGTGAAAGCAACGTAAAGGTCGTGGTCAACCTCTCTCTATCGGCCTTCCAAGGAAGAGGGCTAATAATTTGGCATTAAGAATTGGTTAGTACGTGTGGGAAAGTTGTGCACCCCTGCAGGGTTATAATCTTTTCGAAAAGCCGTGTCCATGGTTATGGACGACTTGGGAACGGATTCTGTTATCATAGAAAACTATAACCGAATGATAAAACTTGGCCAACTAATGTGATATCCGGAGTACTTCCTCGGAGAAGTTGAGGGGGTAGTCCGGGAAGAGAGGTTTAGTTGATGATGGTACTTGGTGGATATCGAAGATGATTCAAAGAGCTAGAGTTGTAGTCTTCTTATCCCGTTTGGAAATGACCTGACTAGACGAGCTTCTTTTCCTTCTTGCTTTAAAAACAAAAGATGGCTTTATGCAAAATAACTCCACTAGCCATAAGTCTTGCGGAGTACACCCTGTACTCAGCCTTGCTTTGTTGATGTTTTTCTACAGATGAAGCTACTCCAACTGAAGGTAGTTTCTACGTCGAAGTCGACGAGTAGTCGGCGTTCTCGGGCAGCGGCCTAAGATCTATGGAAGGGTTGCTACTTCTGTTTAAGGCCTCTTAGTCCCTTTGCTCAGTTTGTTGTTTAGAACAACTTGTTTTCTTCCGTTGGTTTGTTGTAATGATGGGTCTGTGACCCTTGGATTGTATGACTAGTTTGTAACTCTCTTAAGAGTTTAACTTTTTAATGTATGGTTTGTATGTTCTGTAATGTTACCGATCATTCCCGGTGCGCTCCAGAATTTAGGTTAGGCTTATAACAGATGAGGATCTAGTATTTGTCTAGCCCTGATCCTGGGTCGTGACAGATTTTGGTATCAGAGCAAGACTGCCTGTAGGAAACACTTCTAGTTGGTCGATGTTGAGTCTAGATGTTGAGAAAACTATTTGAAAGCTAAAATTATTTGCAGAACTCTGAATATGACTCTTTTTACTCCTTATCCAAGGTTATTCTATTGCTGAGTTATCTTATCTCGTTTGCTTTGCAAAGTTTTCACTTCTCATCTATTATTTCAACCTTTTAGGATATACGGGTTGTTTTCCCTAGTACTCCATACTCGGTTACAAGGCTTAGAGTTTCCAAGATAAATCTGTGCAACTGAAGCATTGTTTTTCAACTTTGTTGAGGATGCCTATAATTTCGCTCTCTATTCTTTTGTGACTTGTTGGTATCATATCATGCTTGCATTCCATTGTTATGGTTTGTATCTAAGTTGGTAGCGTATATGTTTCGTATGCTTGTTCTACTGCCATACTTAATGCATTGATATAATCTTCATCCACATGTTCACCTCTACCATGATCTTTCTACATGGTTCATGTCATCCTTTGATGTACCCTTCTTAGTGAATCCATTCTCATCGTTTCTGTTTTCTCCTTAGGATGTCGTATAGTACTCATGGTTCTATTGCCCGTCGAGGAAACAACAATGCTGAATAGGAAATTCCGCCACCTCCCACAATGGCCAAGGTTCTCAACAACATTGAGACCAACTATCTGAGGAATGAACGCCTTCTGGAACGTGTGGCGCAGAACACTGAATGTCATCCTGACAACTGTGTCACAGTTGGAGATTTCATCCGCTCTTTCCCTCCAATCTTCACTCACCCCAAGGAGCCCCTTGAAGCCGATGATTGGCTTCACACCATAGAGCGCAAGTTTAGTGCTCTCCGTGTCCGTCCAGATGACCACGTCAACTTCGCCACCTATCAACTAGAAGGTGAGGCTAGTGTTTGGTGGGAAGGTTTTATGAATCTGCAAGCTCAGGGACATGTTGTTACTTTGGAAGAGTTTGTTGCAGCATTCCGTGCCTCTTATATTCCTAAGCCTGTCATGGATCTCAAAAGGAGGGAGTTTATAGATCTGACCCAGGGGCACCGGGATACTGAAACATATGGGCATGTGTTTTACTCGCCTGGCTCGTTATGCAACTAGGGATGTGACCAATGATGAAGATAAGAAAGAGTTGTTCTGTAAGGGACTGAACCCTGCACTTCTCTATGAGTTGCTACCCTTCAAGTTCCAGTCTTTCCAGGAACTGCACAATTAGGCTCTTACTTTGGAGCATGGAAGGAAGGATATGGAGGTCTCTTAGAAGTGTTAAGAAGGAATTTCTCGTGCTTCTTCCTCTGGTAACAAGAAGCGTCGTGTTTTTGTTCCATACAGTGATGTACCTCATGCTCCTTATGCACCCAAGTCTTCTGGCAATGCTTCTCGTTAGCCACAGCCAAATACTGGTGGAGAAAATTCGCGTTCCCCTGCTGGTTCTTACACCGGAGTTACCTGCTACTCCTGTGGTCAGCCTGGTCACTACTCAAGGGAGTGTTCCCTAAGGGCCATCGGATGCAATGATCAGTAGGCAAAGAAGAATGATAAAGCTCAGGGTGCTGGACGTGGTCACCTGACCCATGTCACTGTTGAAGAAGCTCAGAAAGATCCACACGTCATTCTGGGTATGCTCCATGTCAATTCAATTCTCTCAACAGTCTTGTTTGATTCTGGAGCATCACATACTTTCATATCACAAGAGTTTGCACAGGATCATGATATAACTTTTGAAGCAATGTCTTCCCCTCTAGAGATTAGTACTCCTGGGTCTCATTGGTAGACCATCTGGGTTACTCATGGGGTTGAGATAGATATAGCATATCATAAGTTTCCCACTTCCCTCATTGCACTCAAGTCAACTGACATATATGTCATTCTGGACATGGGCTGGTTAACCACATATCAAGCCGTCATTGACTGTGCACTTAGAACAGTTACTGTGACCTCTCCTGCTAGTATAATTGTAAAGTATTGGACTGATTGTTCAAAGTCTCCACCAGTAGTCCTTAAACCTTTCTCAGAGTTGTATGACATGGATGTCCTACATACTCTCGAGGTCCAAGATGTCCATGTAGTATGTGATTTCCCGGATGTTTTTCCTGAAGAGTTTCCTGGCGTGCCACCTAATCAAAGTGTGGAGTTTGTCATAGAGCTAGTTCCTGGAACTGCTCCTATCTCCAAAAGACCTTACCGCATGCTTCCTCATGAGTTGGTTGAGTTGAAGAAGCAACTGGAAGAGCTAGAAGGCCTAGGCTACATCCAACCTAGCACATCCTCTTGGGGTTGCCCTACAATCTTTGTCAATAAGCAGGATACAAATATTCCAAGATTGGTGGTTGATTACCGTCCACTCAACACAGTGAAAATCAAGAATAAGTACCCTCTTCCTTGGATAAATGACCTCTTTGATCAATTAAGTGGTGCCAATGTCTTCTCCAAAATGTATTTAAGATCAGGGTATCATCAAATCAAGATCAGAAAGGCGTATATCCCAAAGACAGCATTCACAACTTGTTATGGTCTTTACGAGTATACAGTGATGTCCTTCGGGTTAAACAATGCCCCTGCCACATTTACGAGGCTCATGAACTCCGTCTTCATGGAATATCTCAAAAAGTTCATCGTGGTATACATTGATGATATTCTAATCTACTCCAGGACAGAAGAAGAGCATGCCAAACATCTGCGTTTGGTGTTGACTAAACTTCATGAACATCGTCTCTATGCCAAGTTTTCCAAATGTGAGTTCTGGTTACAAGAGCTCATCTTCCTTGTCCATGTTGTGTCCGCAAGTGGTGTTGTTGTCCGAAGTTTTCTTGGAATGGCTGGATATTACCACCGATTCATCGAGAACTTCTCCAAGATAGCCAAGCCTATGACTGATCTTCTCACTAGTAGAGAAAACCTTATAGCAGCAAACCTTATCACCGGCGAAGTGGGACCGCGCTCGCCGGCGATATGAGCTTCCAGGCTTGGATAACATTACCACCGGCGAAAATAAGCCTACACGCCGGCGATAGAGTAACTACCACCGGAGAAAAGGGCTCCTGCACGCCAGGGATAGGGTGGGCCTCGTGCCCCCGGATTGGGCTGCAACTTACCGCTGGCGAAAGGGCCCGTGCTCTCCGGGGCTAGAAGAATTATCGCCGGCAAGAACACCTCACGCACCAGGGATAGGGTGGGCCTCGTGCCCCCAGATTGGGCCTCCACTTACCGCTAGCGGAAGGACACCCGCTCGTCGGGGATAGGTTCTAATACAACCGGCAAAACTGTTAGTGCTTGCCGGGGATGCATGGGGGGGACGGGTGGGACACTGGGCCGTGTTTTTACCACCGGCGATTTGTATATTTCCGCTGGTGGTAAAGGAATACCACCGGCGTTTAGGTATTGTTTCGCCGGTGGTAACCTGGCACTTACAAGGTCACGAACCAGCCACTAGCAACACCTTCTCTCTCACCACTAGCTCCCCTTTCTTGGAAACTCAATCCCAAGCTTTGCTAGCTCATTCCCCCACTTCTCCCCACCTATTTTAGCTAATTCAACCAACAAAGTTTAATATATTTGTGGAGATGTTGCTCCCCTTGCATGCATTAGTAAATCTACCTACTAGCAAGATCTAGATCTAGATCCATCTCCCCCACCACCTTTCTCTCTACCGGCCAGTGCTCTCCCCTCACTTCTCTCTACCGGTGCTCTTGGACCTCGCTTCAACTAATAGGTATAATATATATGGTGGAATGCATGGGTGTTGGCGTGGTTGCACGCATGGACCTTTTTGTGTTGTTTTGTCGGTGGAATATGTGTGCATGTACAATGAGTTTCCAATGTTTTGCCAGAAAGTCGATTAAATTCCGTTCCAGCGAATTTGGCACTCCGACGAGACCATTTTTAGAAAAGGTCATGCCAAATTTTTCCATGAAAGCAGCCGAGCGAGGTGACGGTAACGTTCTAGTCTATTCATGCCGAATCTTATTGTGCAGGCGACGATGGTCATCGAGATGAAGGAAAGCATGGTAGATAGATACATGGAACGCAAGACTGCGGACATGTATCAAAATAACCGCTTGGAAATAAGATGTCTGTGTCGCAAATGCAAACTATCGTCATTGTTTGACCCCTTGTCACGCACGGTGAATGAGCACCTCCTCAGGTATAGTTTCATGGATGGCTACACTACTCCATGGATGGATGACGAAAATAATGATGATGACTTTGACCATAATAAGGAAGAGGATGCCGTTCAACACGAAATTGAAGATGATGAGGAGGGATAAGAACGGGATGTCGCACACAATGATGAAGGCCGTGATGAACAACGTTGGGAAGAAGAAGAACATGCAGATGACGAGGACGAGAGTAGGAATACCCCGCTAACCGCGGCCGTGCACGACCCTCATGTTCAAGAAATTCTTCTCGACAACGCATCGACTGACCCCAGATTCGCTGGTAGACAAAAGTCTAAGCTGGATCAACTGGAGGTAGACTCGAGAACTCCATTTTACGATGTAGTTCGTGGGCCGGAGGAGACCCGCTTGAGAGTAACTCTCGATCTTCTAGAGATGAAGGCAATATATGGATGGAACGATGCAAGTGCAGACGAACTCTTCCGATACTTGAAGAAGCACTTACCTAAATATAACACGCTGGCAGGTAGCCTACAAGAGGCCAAGAAAGTGGCGTGCCCTCTCGATTTACCGCATGAAAAATACCATGCATGCATCAGTGACTGTGTGATTTATCGGAACGAACACAAGGACTTGACCACGTGCCCAAGGTGCGGCGAGCCTCGATACAAGAGAGGGACGAGAAAAGCTCCTCGAAAAGTTGTGTGGTACTTCCCGCTCAGGCCCCGTCTCCAGCAGTACTTCATGGACCCCAAGGAAGCGAAGTGCATGCGCTGGCATGCAGAAAGGAAGGAGGCGGTGATGAAGGATCCAGTGCGGGTTGAAAACCCAGTGCTGAAGCACCCATGGCTATGCCTGAAGAAGAAGTACATACACATGAGCATGCTAATCCAAGGGCCGACGCAGCCAGGGAGCAATATCAACCTGTATCTTGAGCTATTGAAGGAGGAGCTAGCCATCTTGTGGGATGAAGGGGTAGAAACATGGGACACGCACCTCCAACAAACTTTCCGTTTGAAAGCAGCGTTGATCACGACAGTGTAGGACTATCTCGGATACAGATATATAGCGTGCCAGGTGTGCCACGGACACAAGGCTTGTGTGAGGTGCATGGAAAGGATGCCATTTCTTCAGCTTGGTAAGGATCCTGGGTCTTCGAAAACCGTCTACATGAGGACTCGGATGTGGCTACCCGAGAATGACCCGTGGAGGAAGCGTCGAGATCTGTTCAATGGCAAGGATGAGCTCGAAGTACCTCCGTGTAAGGTTCCCAACCTTTAATAACGTGGAGATCCCTGTGTTTGCAATGCTAGTCCCTGGATCAATAGCTAGCATCCACAGTTAAGATGTAATATCAAGAAACAAAGGTCATAATACAACTTTATAACCAGGAATAACATAATTTATTACATCTTACATAGCTCATTTGGCTATTACATTACATTGCAGCAGAAAATTTATAAGCATGGGGTCCTTCATCTTCAAAGTGCCACAGGCAGACATGTTGGTTGTAGACTTGTAATCCTATTCATCAAACTTCACTAATATCAAACAAACCTGCAACATAATAAGTTGCAGCCACAAGAGTCAATACATTTGGATTGTATTGGCAAGTTTCACTACTATGTAGAAATAAGTGGATCCTATCATTACATGAATATTTGGCTAAGTAGGGTTTAGGCTCATTTGTAGAAAGCTATATAGTTTTATCCTATCTTTCAAAATAGTTTTGATCTTTTGTCAAATCTTTCTGAACTCCTTGGAAAACTCCAAGTGCTTCAAGTCTCTTGTTGTCACTTTCAAGTTTTACTTTTAGAAATTGGAATGTCGAGATCTTCCATAGCTTCAGGCCTTAGTTGCTCAGTATTGTCCATAACCGGGGACACGGCTAAGTACTTAGATTTTTGTCTTCTGCAGAAGTTGTACACTTTACCCACATGACACATTCTCATCTTGATGCCACCAGTGGCCGCTGGATAAGTACTCACCAAGATGGAGTACTGACAGATTGAGAATGTGACAAAGTCTTTCCATAGGAGTCTTCCCAATACACAATGCTAGCTTGTCTACCAGGCACCAATGTAGGGTTTCAAGTTCCCTCATTCTATTGAACCTGAAGATGCCAATGCATGGGTCTTCCACTATGTGGTTGGAATGCTAGTCACTTGCCTTTTTATGTGGAGAATGTTGGTTCTCTTCTTGATCTTGCTAATATCACACTCTTCTAACTTCACTACAATCAATCAAGCAAACATAGATTCAACTAGCATTCCAACCAATATTCAAACAATTTACCACACATAAAATAATAGAAACAAGGTCATGCATGCAAGCATGCAAAAGATAGTTTTATTTGCAAAGGTGGTTTATACTAGGATCTAAACATTTTAAGGTTCAAAGAGGTCATTTTATAAAGTGGCAAAACCATTTGCAAAAGGGTTTTATCTATAAACCATTTTTAAATCAAATCATTATTTTATGTGGTTGAAAATGCTTTTGGTAAAGCAATAATTTTATATTGTTCATCAAATAAGTTGTTAATTCAAAAAACTTGGTTTTTAGGGTCAGAAGGTTTGAATCAAGTCAATTCCCAAAGGTCTTACTCTAAAATCATTTCCTTATCAAAATCAATGTTCTTATTTGACTAGAAATGAGCTAATTCAATTATTCATTCCTAAACTTCACAAAATAATTTTTTAAATCCATAAGTTGGTTCTTAAGGTTAGTAGGTTCACAAAAACCCATTTTTTAAAGATTTCAACCCCAAAATCATTTTGGAATAAATTTTATATCCTAAACAAGCATACATAAGTTTCTGCAAAAACAAACATTTTACCAGAAGCTTTTTACTAAACAAAGTGCATGGTTGCAAAGTTCTTGTTCCACTGATTCCATTGATATAAAATTTGTAAAATTTGGACGTGTAGAACTAAAGTTATGAATTTTACAAAATTTCATATCTAATAGATCATTTTCTGTTTTTAAAACGAAGTCAGTGCCACGCGGCGTGTTTCTACTGGCCGATACAGGTTCGCACGGATTGGCCTCTGTGGATCGTTGGATCAACTTAAAACGAATGGATCAGATGGGCGCGTACCCCTTCGGTTAAGATCTAATCTTATCCTTTGGATCTACATCCTACGGACTACAACGTGTTGACCAAAAGCGAGCGGCGCTAGCGGCGGTTGGCGGCGGCGCACGCTCATGCGACGAGCTTGCCGACGATGCAGGGAGTGGGGAAGAGGGGGAAGGGGATCACCGTGCTCGCAGGGAGATGGTGAAGCTCAACGCGTGGTCGTCTTGGCAAGGGGCGCTCAGGGACGGCGGCAATTCCTCGCCGGAGTTGCTGCGAGCGGCGTGTGTCTCTGGAGGTCGTCGCTGGCGTCGTTTAGGAGCGCGCAAAGACAAGGTAGAGGCAGGGTTAGGTGCGCACGAGGGTCGCGAGTAAGGGAGCATCATCGGAAGGTGCTGGGGAGGTCGGAGCTTACCAGGGGGAGGTCGCCGGAGAGGAGACAGACGCGGTGGCGCTTAGTTGATGACGAAGCCGACGATTCGGAGCGCGCGCGAGCGAGTGAAGCACACGAGCAGATGCGTCAGGAGGTGGGGAGCAGGCTCGCGTGCAGAGGGAGGCGAGAGGCGGCGGGGTTTGGCCGGAATTGCTCTGGGACGCTCGTCGGAGCAGTGGCGGAGCAAGAAGAAATCGGGGCAGCCTAGGGGCAGAGAGGGAGAGGTGAGTGAGGGGAAAGAGAGGGAAGGCATGGGCGATTAAATTGGTGTGGTTACTGGGAGGAATCAAGGCTGCAATCAATCGCGAAATCAAAGCCGGAGTTACTCGGCTGCAACGGCAGGGCGAATTCATCGCGGGGAGGAAGAAGGTGACATGGGCGTGGGGTCGTGCTGTCAGTGAGGTGGGTAAAAAGAGCGTGGGACCTCTGCGTCAGTGGCTGTGTGGGTTCTTTTCCTGGTGAAAACGTTTCGCGCGTGGGGTATGCCGGGTGGGATCTTGCTGGGCTTAGTGGGCTGGCCAGTTGGGTTTGGTCCGATTCACTTTTTTTATACTGATTGCCTTTTTCTTTTTCTATTTGATTTTCTGTTTTGAATTTCAATAAAACAATTCAACAACAAATGGATTCAAACTTTTGCTAAACTTTGTATTGATTTTAGTTCTGTTTAACAACACAACTCAAAGTCCAAAATAAAATAACAATTTTATCCTTTTAGGATCTATTTAATATTTAATTAAAATAGTCCTTAGTTATTAATTCAAATAGGATTTGATTTATTAAAATCTCCATTTGAAATCTAAATAATACCAAAATCATTTCAGTAGGTTTTATTTGAAAAAGTAAAACACTTGGAAAACTTGTTTAAAATAATTTAACAAGTTTTAATGTTTAATTAAAATGGCAAAGCCTTTACTTTAATAAAATTGGATAATAATAAATCCTCATTATTTTATTTAAATAGACTTTTACTCTTTTTATCAAATAGAAATATTTTATATCAAAAGCTTGGCCAAGATTTAATTTGGCTCTATAAAATAATCTTTATTTATATTTCTACCTTTGCTTTTGAAAACCAAATCTCTTTTAAAAGATCCAAAAATAGAGATTCCAATTATTAAAACTTTCTTTATTAATTGTTTATCTTTTTAAATCCCTTTAGGATTTATTTGGTCAAAGTAGGTTTGAAGGTTTCCATTTGGAATCAAAAAGTTTCTTCTCACCCTGAAAATCAACAAAGTTTTATTTTATTTATTTATTTTTCACATAACAAGATTTGGAAAATCTTGGGATGTGACAGGCTACCACCCTTAAAATAAATCTCATCCCGAGATTTGGGAAGGCTAGGGTTACAAGTTGGTTCAAAGCATCTAGGGTACTACCACCCTTAAAAAATTTCCAACTAAGTTACATATTGGCCTTCTTGGGATCCTGTTGAAATCTCTCTAGACAAACATCTGCATAGTGTCCTTTGTTTCCACACTTGAAACATGTGACAAGGGTGAGATCCTTCATAGGCTTGTTTATTTTGTGCTTCATCTTTTCTGGACAGTTGCTTGCATAATGTCCTTGGTTAACACAGTTGTAACATGTGATAAGATTGAGTTCATCACGTATCTTCTGTGGGCAAGTTGCTACATAATGGCCTAGCTCTTTGCAGTTGTTGCACCATACTTGGCTAATCTCCTTATACTTCTGCTTCTCTGGACATTCACTGGCATAGTGTCCCATTTCTTTACAATGATTACATTGCACATGGCTTCTGTCCTTCTTTTTCTTGGGTTTCTCCAAAGCTAGGAGTGCTTCCAGTTCATGTTTTTCATATGTTATCTCATAGGTAGGAATGTTTACTGGTTTCTTTGACCTTCTATTGCTCCTTGGATAATTCATATGTCTCCCCTTTGGTTCTTTAAATTGGGTCATATTGCATGGAGGTACAAGTGGAGATTTTCCTTTGTCCTCATCTTTCTTGGTAGACTTGGCTCTCTCATGGTAATCTGCAATCAGTTGTTGCACTCCACCTTGTTTCCTTTGTTCAACTATGGAATAGATGGGGCATTGGATAGGGACATGATTATTTCCTTCACATAGGTGACAAGTAGCTTGAGATGTGGGGCATTGGTCAGCTGGATGTTTCTCTTCACAATTGGGGCATTGATCTCCATGCTCTTTGGAAGCGTGATCCTTTTGTCCACAAATATTGCAAGCTTGGGTTCCTTTTAGAATAACATCTTTGTCATCCTTGTTGTCAATAACTCCTTTGGAAGAGTTGCTTTCCATGTTGATCATTTGATCTGTCACCTTATGCAACAATTGGGTTTGGGTTTCCAAAAACCTTTGCATGGTTGGATCTACCTCACTCGTGTTGGCTATGAATTGAGCTGTCACTTGGTTCAACTGGTTTTGGGTTACTATAAGTTCTCTCATGTTGTCCTCTTGGTTGTTGTTGTTGTCATCAACCTTGATGTTGGAGTCTCTTGGAGTAGTCATCTGTTTGGGTTGGATTAAGATTAGAATAAGCAAGTTATTTCTAAGGAAATAATTTTAATCACACACATCACCATTCACACAAGCAAAGTGCAAGCAATCACAAACAAACACTCCTTTTCAATCAACAAGTTTCCAAGCATATTTTAGGCAATCAAAATATTTTTTTTGTTACTCACATAAGTTGGTGTGTTTGACTTAACTAAATATGGTGGTCCATCTATATGGTTCACTTGAGATTTTTCCATCTTTCTTGGTTGATTCATCTTGCATGAGATCATGATTTCCTTGGGAAATCTCTTGGTCACAAAACATCAAAGGTGATGATGGCTCCTTCTAAGTTGTGTTTCCTTAGTCTTCAAATCTTGAGCAAGATTTCTGGTCTCACTTGTCCTTAGTGATATCCAAGGTTGAAGTCCTTGGTGAAAATGCTAAAGGTGTTGAAGTCATTAGAGTTGAAGATGTTGAAGTCATTAGAGTTGAAGATGTTGAAGTCATTAGAGTTGATGAAGTCCTTTGCACATGGTGAAGTCTTTGGCCATGGGGTAGGCTTTATCCATCAAGTTGAAATAGAAGAGATGTAGAATCAAAACCAAAATGGTTGAGGAAAAAGTTTACAAGATTGTTTGTAAATAAATTTTGGAACAAATACAACTCCTATTTTCCTAAGGGGTTTTGTCCAATCCTAGGGTTACAATCCTACAGGCATCACAGTGCTCTGATACCATCTGTAAGGTTCCCAACCTTTAATAAGGTGGAGATCCCTGTGTTTGCAATGCTAGTCCCTGGATCAATAGCTAGCATCCATAGTTAAGATGTAATATCAAGAAACAAAGGTCATAATACAACTTTATAACCAGGAATAACATAATTTATTACATCTTACATAGCTCATTTGGCTATTACATTACATTGCAGCAGAAAATCTATAATCATGGGGTCCTTCATCTTCAAAGTGCCATAGGCAGACATGTTGGGTGTAGACTTGTAATCCTATTCAGCAAACTTCACTAATATCAAACAAACCTGCAACATAATAAGTTGCAGCCACAAGGGCCAATACATTTGGATTGTATTGGCAAGTTTCACTACTATGTAGAAATAAGTGGATCCTATCATTACATGCATATTTGGCTAAGTAGGGTTTAGGCTCATTTGCAGAAAGCAATATAGTTTTATCCTATCTTTCAAAATAGTTTTGATCTTTTGTCAAATCTTTCTGAACTCCATGGAAAACTCCAAGTGCTTCAAGTCTCTTATTGTCACTTTCAAGTTTTACTTTTAGAAATTGGAATGTCGAGATCTTCCATAGCTTCAGGCCTTAGTTGCTCAGTATTGTCCATAACCGGGGACACGGCTAAGTACTTAGATTTTTGTCTTCTGCAGAAGTTGTACACTTTACCCACATGACACATTCTCATCTTGATGCCACCAGTGGCCGCTGGATAAGTACTCACCAAGATGGAGTACTGGCAGATTGAGAATGTGACAAAGTCTTTCCATAGGAGTCTTCCCAATACACAATGCTAGCTTGTCTACCAGGCACCAATGTAGGGTTTCAAGTTCCCTCATTCTAGTGAACCTGAAGATGCCAATGCATGGGTCTTCCACTATGTAGTTGACTAAGCTATTGCCCATTTAGCATGTGGCTATACACGGAAGCTACTTACGAGAAACATGTTCAATCTCTAAGTCCCTGGGTGGTTTTCTTCTAGTGCACAACAAAAAAGATTGCCATATAAACATGGTTCCTTTTGTTGCCACCTTGTCCAACCTTGAGTATCCTTGTCCACCCAGGTGGTTCATTGAGTACTTGTTTTATTATATAAAACATAAGTCTTTTCAATACTTCATATATTCATAACATGTATCCCATCCCAAATATATAGCTGGGCTAAGCATACTACAACTACAATGTTTCCACTAAGGAATATATAGGGGTATCCTAGGATTTAGCATAGCATAAAATATAGTAAACCTTATCATGCATGTTTCAAAAATCCACTACGTGAAATGAAAATAATAGGACTTGGATGATAGTGTCACTTGCCTTTTTATGTGGAGAATGTTGGTTCTCTTCTTGATCTTGCTAATATCACACTCTTCTAACTTCACTACAATCAATCAAGCAAACATAGATTCAATTAGCATTCCAACAAATATTCAAACAATTTACCACACATAAAATAATAGAAACAAGGTCATGCATGCAAGCATGCAAAAGATAGTTTTATTTGCAAAGGTGGTTTCTACTAGGCACTAAACATTGTAAGGTTCAAAGAGGTCATTTTCTAAAGTGGCAAAACCATTTGCAAAAGGGTTTTATCTATAAACCAATTTTAAATCAAATCATTATTTTATGTGGTTGAAAATGCTTTTGGTAAAGCAATAATTTTATATTGTTCATCAAATAAGTTGTTAATTCACAAAAATTGGTGTTTAGGGTCAGAAGGTTTGAATCAAGTCAATTCCCAAAGGTCTTACTCAAAAATCATTTCCTTATCAAAATCAATGTTCTTATTTGACTAGAAATGAGCTAATTCAATTATTCATTCCTAAACTTCACAAAATACATTTTTAAATCCATAAGTTGGTTCTTAAGGTCAGTAGGTTCACAACAACCCATTTTGTAAAGATTTCAACCCCAAAATCATTTTCGAATAAATTTTATATCCTAAACAAGCATACACAAGTTTCTGCAAAAACAAACATTTTACCAGAAGCTTTTTACTAAACAAAGTGCATGGTTGCAAAGTGCTTGTTCCACTGATTCCATTGATATAAAATTTGTAAAATTTGGATGTGTAGAACTAAAGTTATGAATTTTACAAAATTTCATATCTAATAGATCATTTTCTGTTTTTAAAACGGAGTCAGTGCCACGCGGCGTGTTTCTACTGGCCGATACCGGTTTGCACGGATTGGCCTCTGTGGATCGTTGGATCAACTTAAAACGAATGGATCAGATGGGCGCGTACCCCTTCGGTTAAGATCTAATCTTATCCTTTGGATCTACATCCTACGGACTACAACGCGTTGACCAAAAGCGAGCGGCGCTAGCGGCGGTTGGCGGCGGGGTGTGGCCGGAATTGCTCTGGGACGCTCGTCGGAGCAGTGGCGGAGCAAGAAGAAATCGGGGCAGCCTAGGGGCAGAGAGGGAGAGGTGAGTGAGGGGAAAGAGAGGGAAGGCATGGGCGATTAAATTGGCGTGGTTACTGGGAGGAATCAAGGCTGCAATCAATCACGAAATCAACGCCGGAGTTACTCGGCTGCAACGGCAGGGCGAGTTCATCGCGGGGAGGAAGAAGGTGACGTGGGCGTGGGGTCGTGCTGTCAGTGAGGTGGGGAAAAAGAGAGTGGGACCTCTGCGTCAGTGGCTGTGTGGGTTCTTTTCCTGGTGAAAACGTTTCGCGCGTGGGGTATGCCGAGTGGGCTCTTGCTGGGCTTAGTGGGCTGGCCAGTTGGGTTTGGTCCGATTCACTTTTTTTATACTGATTGCCTTTTTCTTTTTCTGTTTGATTTTCTGTTTTGAATTTCAATCAAACAATTCAACAACAAATGGATTCAAAATTTTGCTAAACTTTGTATTGATTTTAGTTCTGTTTAACAACACAACTCAAAGTCCAAAATAAAATAACAATTTTATCCTTTTAGGATCTATTTAATATTTAAATAAAATAGTCCTTAGTTATTAATTCAAATAGGATTTGATTTATTAAAATCTCCATTTGAAATCTAAATAATATCAAAATCATTTCAGTAGGTTTTATTTGAAAAAGTAAAACACTTGGAAAACTTGTTTAAAATAATTTAACAAGTTTTAATGTTTAAATAAAATGGCAAAGCCTTTACTTTAATAAAATTGGATAATAATAAATCCTCATTATTTTATTTAAATAGACTTTTACTCTTTTTATCAAATAGAAATATTTTATTTCAAAATCTTGGCCAAGATTTAATTTGGCTCTATAAAATAATCTTTATTTATATTTCTACCTTTGCTTTTGAAAACCAAATCTCTTTTAAAAGATCCAAAAATAGAGATTCCAATTATTAAAACTTTCTTTATTAATTGTTTATCTTTTTAAATCCCTTTATGATTTATTTGATCAAAGTAGGTTTGAAGGTTTCCATTTGGAATCAAAAAGTTTCTTCTCACCCTGAAAATCAACAAAGTTTTATTTTATTTATTTATTTTTCACATAACAAGATTTGGAAAATCTTGGGATGTGACACTCCGCCGAAGCGCAGCGGCGAGGAGATCGATGCTTTGTTGAAAAGCTAGGAACACTGCCCTCCGTCATGTAAGATAAATAAGCATAAGCGGAATTGAGGAGATAAGAAGAAGGAAAAGGAACACGGTCCGCTCATGGGGGTATAGAAAAGGAGGTCCGTGTTTTGGGACTTGTCGTACTGGAAGATCCTCGGTACGCCTCATAGCCTTGATGTCATGCATATTACAAAGAACGTTTGTGATAGCTTACTTGGCACTCTGCTCAACATGCCGGATAGGACCAAAGATGGGTCGAAAGAAAGACACGACCTAAAGGCCCTGAATATCAGAGAAGAGATTCACCCCTCGTCTTCTTCTACGGTTGAGGAGAAGACAAACGATCGCAAGAACAAAAGGGCGGGGAAGCAGCTGGTTGAGGAGGAGACGGAAGATCCTAAGGGAAAAAGGTCGAAGAAGAGTGAAACCCCGCGCCCCTCCTGCTTCACTCTATATCCTAACGAGATCGAACAAATGATCGGTTGCCTCCTCGGAACCATGTATCCCTTAGGCTACGCGGGGATGATACGTAGATGGTTGGACCCGACGAAAGGAATCTTCAGCGGGATGAAGTCTCATGACTGTCACATCATGATGACGCAGATACTTCCGGTTGCAACCTGAGGGATCATGGAACCGCACATCCGTGCAACGCTGACTAGCCTCTGTAACTTCTTCGACGTCATCACTCGGAAGTCGATAACCGTCAAGAAACTCGGGCGGCTGCAGGAAGAGATCGTCACCATCATATCCGAGATGGAGATGTACTTCCCGCCCACATTCTTCGACATCATGGTCCACCTGCTGTTGCATATAGTGGACGATATCGAGGATCTCGGGCCTCCGTTCCTTCACAACATGATGGCATTATAAAGAATGAACGGAATCATCAAAGGATACGTCCATAACAAGGCACATCCGGATGGAAGCATCATCCAGGGCTTTCTCACCGCGGAGTGCGTCTCTTTCTATAAGAATTATCTTAACGAGGAAAACCCCCATCCGATTAGTTTGCCCACGAAGAAGCACCTCGGCAGGTTCGAGGGACTAGGCCACCGCACTGGCAAGAAGGAAATGGACGTGGATCAGTGTGAAAGGAGAGCCAACTTTGATAGGGCCCACTTAGTAGCGCTATAGCACATGGACGATGTCATGCCTTGGGTGGAAAAGCACAAAACCATGATCGCGAACAATGCTAACAGGCCGATGACGGAAGAAGAGGTATTTACAGCGCACAACTCCTCTTTCGCGTGCTGGTTCAAAGACCAGATTGATGCCACTCCCCCGCCAATGACAAGCGTCGCGGACAGAATCAAAGTGGCTTTGTCTTATGGGCCCGCGCCAAACCTCATGACTTATCAAGCATACGACATCAAGGGTTACACATTCTACACGGAGGAGAGAGACAAAAGAAGCGACTATCAGAACTCGGGTGTGATGATGGAATCTTAGACAGGTGAAGAGAAGAAAAGATACTATGGAAGGATCGAGGAAATTTGGGAGCTTGACTACGTCGGGGAGAAGCTATCGATGTTCCGTGTCAGATGGGCTACAGATGTCAGAAAATAAGACGAGTATTATACCACCATGTATATGCCGAACAAATCCAAGACCAAGAAACCCACCGCACAAAATGAGCCATGGGTGCTAGCTAAGCACATCGAGCAATGCTTCTTCATTACCGACCCGTCAAGGCCTAGCCGTGTCATCGTGAGGAGAGGCAAAAGGGCCCTCGTCGGAATGGATGGAGTCTCCGACGAGAAAGACTTTGAAGGACTCGTTGGAGACCCGATGATGGAAGAACCCGATGAAAACAATGCAACATACACAAAAAGAAGAAGAAGGACCACATTTCCTAGGTCATCAGCTACAACAACTCCGTACACAAGGAGTCTCGACGATGAGACTGGCGGGGTCGTCAAGTCAAAAAATACCAAGCAAAAGGGCAAGAAGAAGAATCAGAGTGCAAAGAAGAAATAGTAGGAATTTGGTGTGGTCGAGAAAATAACACTCATCATTTTATGTGTATCACTTATTAATGATTTTATGTGTAAGTGTGTATTATACCATTAAACTCCTGCGAAGGCGACGGATCATTTGCAACTAACTTAATTAGCCATCATTTTATGTGTGTTTGTTGCCTCCGACGAAATTGCGCTATCATTTTATGTGTGTTTGTTGCCTCCAATGAAATTGCGCTATCATTTTATGTGTGCATGTTTACCTCCGACGAACTATCATTTTATGTGTGTTTGTTGCCTCCGACGAAATTGCGCTATCATGTTATGTGTGTTATTTGTTGCCTCCCACGGAATTGCGCTATCATTTTATGTGTTTTTGTTGCCTCGAAAGAAATTGCGCTATCATTTTATGTGTGCATGTTTACCTCCGACAGACTATCATTTTATGTGTGTTCGTTGCCTCCGACGAAATTGCTCTATCATTTTATGTGTGTTATTTGTTGCCTCCGACAGAATTGCGCTATCATTTTATGTGTGTTTGTTGCCTCCAACGAAATTGCGCTATCATTTTATGTGTGCATGTTTACCTCCGACGGACTATCATTTTATGTGTGTTTGTTGCCTACAACGAAATTGCGCTATCATTTTATGTGTGTTATTTGTTGCCTCCCATGGAATTGCGCTATCATTTTATGTGTGTTTGTTGCCTCCAACAAAATTGCGCTATCATTTTATGTGTGCATGTTTACCTCCAACAGACTATCATTTTATGTGTGTTTGTTGCCTCCGATGAGATTGTGCTATCATTTTATGTGTGTTATTTGTTGCCTCCCACGGAATTGCGCTATCATTTTATGTGTGTGTGTTGCCTCCAACGAAATTTCGCTATCATTTTATGTGTGCATGTTTACCTCCGACGGACTATCATTTTATGTGTGTTTGTTGCCTCCGACGAAATTGCGTTATCATTTTATGTGTGTTATTTGTTGCCTCCGACGGAATTGCGCAATCATTTTATGTGTGTTTGTTGCCTCCAACGAAATAGTCGTTCTTCGTGGTGTTCCCAAAGTTGCTCACTTCCTTGCTATTCGGGAAAGCATTACTGCAAGCCAGTTAGTAGAGCTATATGTATCCCGGATAGTCGTTCTTCCTGGTGTTCCCAAGACCATATCTGATCGTGGAAGTTTGTACACTTCCAAATTATGGTCTAGTATCCAACAAGCAATGGGAAATCAAGTCTCCTTCAGCACAGCTTATCATCCTAAAACCGATGGTCAAACCGAAAGAGTAAATCAAATTCTTGAAGACATGCTCAAAGTGTGTGTCATATCCTTTGGAAAGAACTGGGAGAAATGTCTTCCTTTTGTCGAGTTCTCCTACAATAACAGTTTTCAATCCAGTTTGGGCATGGCACCTTTCCAATTCCTATATGGGAGAACATGTCGAACACCGCTGCACTAGACAGAAACCGGCGAAAGACAATTCTTTGGTCTGGACATGATCCAAGAAGTAGAAGATCAAGTTCACATAATTCGGGAGCGTCTGAAGGATGATCAATCTCGTCAGAAGACCAACTACGATTGTCATCATCTCGATGTTCATTACGAAGTTGGTGATCAAGTTTACCTCCGGGTCACTCCTCTGAAGGGTGTCCATCGATTCGGTATAAAGGCAAATTTCCTCCTCGCTACGTTGGTCCCTTTCGCATTCTCTCCAAGCGGGGTGAGCTTGCCTACCAATTGGATCTACCTTCAACTTTTCCAGAGGTACATGATGTCTTTCATGTGTATCAAGTCAAGAGTTGCTTCACAGATCCCATTCGTGGTGTGGACCATGAAACTTTGGATCTCCAAGATGATCTAACCTACTGGGAATACCCTGTTCGTATTCTTGATGAAACCAAGCGCAAGACTCGTCGTCAAACCATCAAGTTCCTGAAAGTTCAATGGTCTCATCACACTGAGTCAGAAGCAACCTGGGAACATGAAGATCGTCTTCGATCTGAGTACCCTTCGTTCTTTTCTAAAACCTAGGATTCTCAAGTCGAGATTCTTGTAAGTGGGCTAGAGATGTAACATACCACCTTTTGTGTAATACTAATAAATACATGTTTGAGCATTGCATGCATGAATTATACTTGCACTCTAGTTTAATCAAAATAAGAACAAATAAAATCCTAATTTTGTTCCCTCTCAAACCATTCAAATGGTTTTTATATTGTAAAAACTATCAAAACAAATGGAGCCCAAATTGTCATAAGGGCCCCTAGTGTTTTCAGTTATTTCATAAATGTTTCTATATTTTGAAAATATTCAAAATAGAATTTGAATTCAAATACAAAAGAGAAATCAGAAAATAGAAAAAGAAAACAATTTTCTAGAAAAAAAGTGAACCTAACCCTATCTAGGCCGTAGCCCATCTCACCTCTCTCCTCCCCGGTGCTCGCACGCGCTCCGCAGCCGGCCTAGCATGGCCCGTCCGCAGCCCACTCCCGGCCCCATACCGCTTCGCCCTTGTCTCTGTCGTCTTCCTCCTGAGCGCCAAGCTCCTCGCAGGCGCTGTCGGCGCCGTCGATCATCGCTCGCGCGCTGCGATGCCCGCCGACGCCCTGGAGAACGTGATAAGATCGCCCGCGTCTCTCTTTCTCTCCCCATACCCATTTCCCCCCGTCTCGCCCACTCTGCCGTTTTTCCCCAAATGACCGAACCCTAGCCGCCACAGTTGCCGTTTGTCGCCGTCGCTGGAGTTCGCCCCGAGCCTCGCCGTTGTCCCTGGGAGTTGTGCCTCATTGATCTGAGCCTCCTCGCCGAAGGAATCGAGCCCAGGCGCTCAGCATCGTCACTGTCGACCTCATCTCTTCTGACGCCGGCCACCGTTGATTACTCCTCCGTCCGGCTTCCCCTCGCTCCAACGACCCCTCCATCGGCTTCCTGTTGAGCCGCTGGTGCTCAAGCACCCCTCCGTTGTCTCCCTCTCCCTCTGTACCATCTTCCCCGCATGAGCCCGACGTCGCCGCCGCTTGCCGTCATCGCGCCGCCGTCTCTGGTGACCAAGAACAGGCGGCGCCACCACCAATCGACTCCCCATCGTCGCCTCTTTCCAACGCCCCCACCCGCGCGTCCAGAAACACACTGGATCGATGGATCCTTGCTCGATCTGAGAGCTCCCCATTGCTGATGTCATGCTAACATCAGCATGATGTAGTAAACCTTTTTATTTTTATTTAAATGTTTTCAGTAAATATTTTCTGTAATTAATAAAATGCTGACAGGTGGCCCTGTCTTTCAAGGTTTTATTCTTTTCTGTAAATGTTTTTTGAAATGATTAAATCTATGACATATGGGCCCAAGTTGGAAAATAATTTAAATATTCCAAGAATTATTTAAAATGAATTAAAATTGGATAAATTCATAACTAATTCATTTTAAATCAGAGAAATACAAATAATATACGAAAATGATTAGAAAAATGAGCTCTATCTAACTAAGCTATAATCATATATTGTTAACCAACTTTCATGGTAAGTTTAATTAGAAGAACCAATTGAACCCCACATGTGATTTCGAGGATCCCCTATTCTAGTGTTTGGACCTCTCGGACCCTGTTTAAAATAACCAAGCATGTTGTAGGGTTCATTTCAACACTACCTAACTTTTCATATCATCCATATTGTATGAGCATTGCACATCCCATGTGTTGAATGGTACTTTTACTTTTTCGGTTATTGGTTCTTCGCGAATAGGAACCGAACCCGAGGCTAAAGTCAATGCCACCAAAGAGCAACACCAGTCCAACAACAGACAAGGCAAGCGAAGCCCCACTCATACATATGAATCCTATGTTTACAAAGTATTTCATTCTCGCCATATGCATTCGGTTCAATAGTCTTTTATCAGTAGATAGAGTAATTCTATCTGATGCATGTTTTCCTTTGTGAACTAAATACCTGATCCACTACTCCTACATTAACTAGGGTTTGGCTTACAAGCATCGCTAGTGCCACAGTTCATTCAAGCTTATCCATGCTTAGTAGTCCAATGTTGATCATTCGGATGATGCACTAGAGTTGCGAATGAATCTAGTATGGTAGGATGTGGTGATGTGATCAAAGATGGATAATAAACATGCTAAGGATTATATGGGAGGCCACGTGGGTTGTGGTTTTTGTAGTCCCATACTTGCCACCCTTAGGACCTGATGTTCTCGCCTCTTGAACCAAGACGAGCGTACAACCACATGGGGGCCTGGAAACCCCCTCGACCAACTAACTTTCCTAGAGATTCCATGAGTCACATAGTTCGGGCTTTCCATTTGACATATGCATCTTGGTTGTTCTTGGATGAAGGTGATGCAGGTGCATTCATAATAGGTAGGTAAGTGTGGCTGGGAACAAGAGATGTCCGGCATACGTAATCTTGAACCCTGCGCACATCATTAGGGACCGGCTTCGGGACTTGACCCATTACAGTGGCATCTCCCTAGTGCGTGACTCATGGTCTCGGTGAAAGCAAGTTAAAGGTCATGGTCAACCGCTCTCTTCCGTCCTTCAACGGAAGAGGGCTAATAATTTGGCATTAAGAATCGGTTGGTACGTGTGGGTAAAGTTGTGCACCCCTGCAGGGTTATAATCTTTTCGATAAGCCATGTCCATAGTTATGGACGACTTGGGAACGGATTCTGTGATCATAGAAAACTATAACCGAACGATAAAACTTGGCCAACTAATGTGAGATCCGGAGTACTTCCTCGGGGAATTTGAGGGGGTAGTCCAAGAAGAGAGGTGCAGTTGATGATGGTACTTGGTGGATATTAAAGATGATTTGATGAGCTAGAGTTGTAGTCTTCTTATCCCCTTTGAAAATGATCTGACTAGACGAGCTTCTTTTCCTTCTTTCTTTAAAAACAAAAGATGGCTTTATGCAAAATAACTCCACTAGCCATAAGTCATGCGGAGTACAACCTATACTCAGCCTTGCTTCGTTGATGTTTTTCTATAGATGAAGCTACTCCAACTGAAGGTGGTTTCTACGTTGAAGTCGACGAGTAGTCGGGATTCTCGGGTAGCAGCCTAGGATCTATGGAAGGGTCGCTACTTCTGTTTAAGGCCTCTTAGGCCCTTTGCTCAGTTTGTTTTTTAGAACAACGTGTTTGCTTCCGTTGGTTTGTTGTAATGATGGGTATGTGACCCTTGTCTTGTATGAATGGTTTCTAACTCTCTTAAGAGTTTACCTTATTAATGTATGGTTTATATGTTCTATAATGTTACCGATCATTCCCTGTGATCTCCGGGATTTAGGTTAGGCTTATAACAGATGAGAATCTTGTATTTGTCTAGCCCTGATCCCGGGTCATGACACTCAGGTCCAACCCAACCAGATTTCCGGTTCAGATCCAATCCAAACTTTCTCCCACTCTTAAGTGTGTGACCCCGCAGGCTCATGGCAACTTGGACACGATTGGAGTCCAACTCTCAATCGACCAGTCGGTAACGGTCCTAGTAGAACGTGCCGACTCACAAGTACCAAAGAGTCATGACGACTTGCCTTTCCAATGTGAATTATGTCCGAGTCTCTTTTTCCTCACGATATACCTTGTCAGACTATAGGCAAATATTTGTCATCCCTTAAATAGTCTGACTCTCTTCTCGATCTGTGATAAGTGATTCAAATGACTAACTCTTAGTCAATCGCCTCGGTTAACACTTAATCGAGTCGTGCATGGCCCTGCTTTCCGAATCATATCATCCGAGAGGGCCCAGAAAATATCTCTCCAAGTGGAGGGGAAAAATCCCATCTAGGTTATTCACATCACGCAACTTGATTCTTAGTCGACCCGAACTCTGTCTTTATAATTGTCCAGTTACAGATCATCGTTTGACAGAACCTAAGTCGGTGATCCTCAACTCAGACTATGCAATAACCTCAGGTCTAAGGATTGCATTGATTGAGATATACAAATGACAACTTGTTCGTTGTACCTCAATATGGGTCAATCCGAATCGCTAAACTCTTTAGCCGAATATGTGTCAGTCGAAATAGCATCACCATGCCCATGACAAGTGGAAACGAGTCATAAAGACGACTTTCACATTGGTCTAAGTTGTGTGTCCAGCATAACCTCAATGATCAAGGACATTTAGTGTAAACAACATGAATGTACAGTTCCATAACCGAATCACATATTCAATGATACACATCAGATATTTATACAAGGACAACTTAATATCTTTATGAATACAATGAGAAAACATTATCATACATGATTGCCTATAGGGCATATTCCCAACAGAGGTACAGTGCGTAGTAGTACAATAGTTAATTGCATGAACTTTACTATATATGCACGCAAAAAAAAATATGTTTTCTCCCTCCTTCACTGCCTCGTTACCATCCATACACCCCGGCTGGCTGATCTCTCCCTCGTCCACAACATGGCGCTGCTGACATGCATCGACCAGTAATGTTTTGGCGGCTGCATGTCTGTGTCTAGCGTGTTCATCAGCTACATTGCTGCGAACCATTTTTGGCTTTGGTGGAAAAACGTAGTAGAGTAGAAATTCAAATTTCTCCGGTTTCCAATTTTTTACTTCCTTCCCAAATATCTAGGGGGAGGATATTCAAAAGATCGCAATTTGCAATAGTAGTACTAGTACTCATACTACTTAAGTGGTGGACAAGGGATGTGTTGATACTACGCACCATTATGATTTTTATGTTATTTTTGTAGGGGACAACACTATGATCTGGCTAGCCTTCCTACTCCCAAGTACTCCACCTCCATTCGTTCCATTTCACACCCTAGGAAGAGGAAGCACCAAGCACGCCCGCAGCAAGCTTGTTTGAAAGTGAGGAGACCTCTTTGTTTATTCACGAAGCAAGTAGTACTCCCTCCTTCCCAAAGAATTTAAGCCAATTTTCTAATATTATGTAAAATTTGAAATACGAGTATGTGGTAGATTGCTCTTAAATTTCTACAACTATCTTTTGATGGTAGACTCTAGGCAATCAATGTACGAAAACCTACGAGATTTTTGAAAGATTCGGTTTCTTGCTAAGAATTCGCATGTTGACAATCATGATTCTTCACAACATTTGAAAAGATAAATCTTCTTTGCAATATGGACTATAGTGTATGAAAATTCTTAGGCTTCAAGTCGAGCAACCAGGGTAAATATATTGCCATATATGTACATGATAATTTATGGTAATGATCCGATATTTGGTAGATTGGTGCATCTTGGCATGCAGAACAATAATGCTGCCAATAATGGGAGTTTCCAACTTTTAGGAACAAAAAGTAAATTTTTGAATTTTTATAGTAAAAAGAATGTGTTTTCCTTTAAATTAAAGAAAGTACATGGTAATATCTAAACGAATTTAAGCTTCATTATCAATGAGTACGAACATTCTTGGATTTCAAGACGAACGACCAACGTCGTGGACATATCTACATCATACTTTATGTTGATGACCCATATCTAAGAATTTCCATGCCGACAAAATCTGGCCATATTTTGAAAATAATCGAGAGAGGAAGTAGCATGAAGAGCATGGCTCAATTAGCTACTCTCTCGAGAATGAGCCGAAACCGACTGTTCTCCTTGCTTAATTATTTTAGGGTCCTTTGTGCTAATTTATGGACCTTAATGTAATTTTCCATATTGTTAGGACTTGATTAAAAATATACTCCCATCGCCCGTGTAAAATTCTAAGCTAAAAGTAAGTGGTAAAATCTAAACGAATTTAAGCATAATTGTTAATGAGTATGAACATTCTTGGATTTCAAGCCGAACGACCAAGATCATGGCCATATCAATATCATATTTTATGTTGGTGATCAGATACCCAAGAATTTGCATGCCGACAAATCTGGCCATATTTTGAAAACAATCAAAGAGGAAGTAGCATGAAGAGTATGCCTCGATCAACCGCTCTCTCGAGAAGGAGCCAAACACTACTGTTTTCCCTCCTTTATTATTTTAATGTACTTTTGTGCTAAATGTATGAACCTCAATGTAATTTTCCCTTTTTAGGTCCTTTATATAAAGTGCAATCTCACCGCACGTGTAAAATTCTAACCTAAAAGTAAGTGGTAAGATCTAAACGAATTTAAGCTTAGTTGTCAATGAGTATGAAAATTCTTGGATTTCAATCTGAACAACCAAGGTCATGCCCATATCTACATCATACATTATGTTGATCATCATATATCCAAGAATTTGCATGCAGACAAATTTGTCCATGTTTTGAAAACAATCGAGAGAGGAAGTAGCATGAAGAGAATGGATCAATCGGCTGCCTTCTCGAGAATGATCCGAACCGTACTATTTTTCTTGATTAATTTTTAGTATCTTTTCTGCTAAATGTATGGTCCTCAATGTAATTTTCCTTATTTTTAGGTCATTGTCATGAAATGTACTCCCACCTCCCGTATGAAATTCTAACCTAAGAGTAAATGGTAAGATCTAAACGAATTTAAGCTTAGTTGTTGATGAGTATGAACATTGGATTTCAAGTCAAAGGACCAAGGTCATGGCCATATCTATATCATACTGTATGTTTATGATCCCATATCCAAGAATCTACATGCCAGAAAATTTGGTCATATTTTGAAAACAATCGAAGAGGAAGTAGTATGAAGAGTATGGCTCGATCAGCTGCTCTCTCAAGGTGTCGCCAAATCCGGCTGTTTTCCTTGCCTAATTATTTTATGGTCCTTTGTATTAAATGTATGGACCTCAATATAAATTTTCTTCCCTTTTAGTTCCTTGGTGTAAATTTTAATCCACCGTCGGTTTAAATTTCTAACCTAAAAGTAAGTGGTGGTAAAATCTTGTCATGGTAAACAATATTTTCACTAGGAGTTACCCCTATTGAAAAACAACTAAGAGGGAGAAGGGACCGAGAGCATAGAGGAGGCAGTGCGAGAGCCGCAAAGAGGAGGATTTGAAGGTGGTGCGATGTTAGAGCAAAGCTGTGATGAGTTCCTGACACGAGGTATATGTATAGTGACTAGTAGTAGTAAATTTCAGGGGGGAAGGATAGTCAAAAGATCGCTATACATAGTACTAGTAGTGGTACTACTTAAAATGGTCGACAAGGGGTGTACCATCACATTGGATGCACAACATTATGATCTTTTTTTATTTTTGCGAGGGACACCGCTATGATCTGGCTACCCTTCTTACTCCCAACTACTGCACCTCTATTTGTTCCATTTCACACCCACAACAAGATGGCTCGAAAGTGAGAGTGAAATTTTTCGCGAAGCAAGTAGTAGTACTCCCTCCTTTCCATAGAATTTAAGCCGATTCACCAATATTATGTTAAATTTGAAATATGAGTAAGTGGTAGATTGCTCTTAAAGTTCTACAACTATTTTTGATGGTAGCCACCAGACAACCAATGTGCCAAAAACATACGATATTTTTGAAAGATTCGATTTCTTGCTAAGCATTTGCATGTTGACAATAATGAGTATTCATAAATTTTGAAAAAATAAATCTTCTTTGAAATATGGCCTAGAGTGTATGAACACTCCTAGGCTTCAAGCCAAATAACAAGGGTAAAAAATATATGGCCATAATACTTTATGGAAATGTTCCAATATTTTGTAGATGGGTGCATCTTCGCGTGGTGAACAATAATGCTGCCAATAATGGGAGATTCCAACTTTTAGGAACAATCGAGAGAGGAAGAAGAATGAAGAGTATGACTCGATGAGCTGCTCTCTCGAGAAGGAGTCGAAGCCGACTGTTTTCCTTCCTTAATTATTTTAGGTTCCTTTATGCTAAATGTATGGACCTCGATATAATTTTACCTTTTTAGGTACTTGATGTAAAATTTACTCCTATCGCCCATCTAAAATTTCACAGTAAGTGGTAAAATCTAAATGAATTTAAGATTAGTTATCAATGAGTATGAACATTCTTGGATTTCAAGCCAAATAACTAAGGTCATGGCTATATCTACATCATACTTTATATCGACGATACCATGTCTAAGAATTCTCATGTCGACCAATTTGTCCATATTTATAAAATAATCGAAGAGGAAGTAGTATTTACAAGAGTATGGCTCGATCAGCTGGTCTCTCGAGAAGGAGCCGAACCTGATTGTTTTCCTTGATTAATTAATTTAGGGTCCTTTGTGCTAAACGTATGGACCTCGATATAATTTTCCCTTTTTAGGTCCTTTATGAAGGATATACTCCTACCGCCCATGTAAAATTCTAACGTGAAAGTATGTGGTATAGTCAAAACGAATTTAAGTTTAATTTTCAATGAGTATGAACATTCTTGGATTTCAAGCCGAACGACTAGGGTCATGGCCATATATACATCATACTTTATGTTGATGATCCCATATTCAAGAATATGCATGCCGATAAATCTGGCCATATTTTGAAAACAATCGAAGAGGAAGTAGTATGAAGAGTATGCATCGATCAGCTGCTCTCTCGAGAAGGAGCCAAACTCGATTGTTTTCCTTGCTTAATTATTTTAGGGTTCTTTGTGCTAAATGTATGGACATCGATGTAATTTTCCTATTTTTAGGTCCTTGATGTAAAATGTACTCCCACAGCCCGTGTAAAATTTTATCCAAAAAGTAAGTGGTAAAATCTAAATGAATTTAAGCTTAGTTATCAATGAGTATGAACATTCTTTGATTTCAAGCCGAAATACCAAGGTCATGGACATATCTACATCATACTTTATATTGATGATCCCATGTCCAAAAATTTTCATGCCGACAAATTTGGCTATATTTTGAAAATAATCGAAGAGGAAGTAGTATTTAGAAGAATATGGCTCGATTAGCTCGTCTCTCGAGGAGCCTAACACAATTGTTTTCCTTGGATAATTACTTTAGGGTCCTTTGTACTAAATGTATGGACCTCGATGTAATATTACATATTTTTAAGTCCTTGGTGTAAAACGTACTCCCAACCCTGTGTAAAATTATAACCTGAAAGTACGTTGTAAGATCTAGACAAATTTAAGCTTAGTTTTAACGAGTATGAACATTCATGGATTTCAAGCCAAACTACCAAGTTCATGGCCATATCTACATCATACTTTATATTGATGATCCCATATCCAAGGATTTGCATGCCATCAAATTTGGCCATATTTTAAAAACAATTAAAGAGGAAGTAGTATAAAGAGTATGGCTCAATCATCTGCTCTCTCGATAAGGAGCCAAACCAGATTGTTTCCTTGCTTAATTATTCAAGGGTCCTTTCTGCTAAATGTATGGAATTCGATGTAATTTTCCTATTTTTAGGTCCTTCATGTAAAATGTAAAATGTACTCCCTATAAAATTTTAACCTAAAAGTAAGTGTCAAACTGTAAACGAATTTAAGCTTAGTTTTCAGTGAGTATGAACATTCTTGTATTTCAAGCCAAACGACCAAGGCCGTGGCCATATCTACACCATACTTTATGTTGATGTCCATATCCAAGAATTTGCATGCCGACAAATTTAGACCTATTTTGAAAATAATCAAAGAGGAAGTTGTATTTAGAAGAGTATGGATCGGTCAGATGGTCTCTCGATAAGGAGCCGAAACTATTTTCGTTGCTTAATTTTAGGATCCTTTGTGCTAACTGTATGGACTTCGGTATAATTTTCTCTTTTTTTAGGTCCCTAATGTAAAATGTACTTCCACCACCCATGTAAAATTTTAACCTAAAAGTAAGTTGTGATAAAATATTTTCATGGTAAACAATATTGCCACTAGGAGTTTCCCATATTGAACTAAAACCGGGAGCAAGAAGGGACCGAGAGGCGAGAGAATAGAGGAGGTAGCCCGAGAGTAGCGAAGAGGAGGATTTGAAGGGGGTGCAATATTAGAGAAAAGATGATTGGTTCCTGATATGACGTACAATGCGTAGTAATACAATAGTTAATTGCATGAACTTTACTGTATATGCACGCAAAACATGTTGTGTTTTCTCCCTCCTTCACTGCCTCATTACCATCCACACACCCCGACTGGCTGATCTCTCCCTCGTCCACAACATGGCGCTGTGCATGTGCATCGACCAACCATGTTTCGGCGGCTCCATGTCTGTGTCTAGCATGTTCATCAGCCCCGAACCATTTTTGGCCTTGGTGGCAAAACATAGTAGACTAGAAATTCAAATTTATCCGGTTTCCAATTTTTTACTTCCTTCCCAAATATCCGGGTGAAGGATATTCAAAATATCGCAATTCGCACTACTAGTACTAGTACTACTACTACTTAAGTGGTGGACAAGGGATGCATTGATACTACTGTACGTCCTAGCCTTCCTACTCCCAATTACTCCACCTCCATTCGATTCCATTTCACACCCTAGTAATAGGAAGCACCAAACACGTCCGCAGCAAGCTGGTTCGAAAGTGAGGAGCCCTCTTTTTTTCTTCACGAAGCAAGTAGTACTCCCTCCTTCCCAAAGAATTTGCCGATTTGCCAATATTATATAAAATTTGAAATACGAGTAAGTGGTAGATTGCTCTTAAAGTTCTACAACTATCTTTTGACGGTAGACACCAGGCAATCAATATACCGAAAACCTACGAGATTTTTGAAATATTCGGTTTCTTGCTAAGAATTTGTATGTTGACAATCACGATTCTTCACAAGTTTTGAAAAAATAAATCTGCTTTGCAATATGGCCTATAGTGTATGATCATTATTAGGCTTCAAGTCGAACAACAAGGGTAAATATATTGCCATATATGTACATAATACGTTATGGTAATGGTCCGATATTTAGTAGATGGGTGCATCTTGACATGGTGAACAATAATGCTGCAATAATGGGAGTTTCCAAATTTTAGGAACAAAAAAACATTTTTGAATTTCCATAGTTAGAATATGTGTTTTCCTTTAAATTAAAACAAATACGTGGTAAGATCTAAATGAATTTAAGCTTAGTTGTCAATGAGTATGAATATTCTTGGATTTCAAGATGAACGACCAAGGTCTTGGCCATATCTACATCATACTTTATGTTGATGATCCTATATCAAAGAATTTCCATGCCGAAAAATCTGGCCATATTTTGAAAACAATCAAGAGAGGAAGTAGCATGAAGAGCACGACTCGATTAGCTACTCTCTCGAGAATGAGCCGAACCCGACTGTTTTCATTGCTTAATTAGTTTAGGGTCCTTTGTGCTAAATGTATGGACCTCGATGTAATTTTAACCTAAAAGTAAGTGGTAAAATCTAAATAAATTTAAGCATAGTTGTTAGTCAGTATGAACATTCTTGGATTTCAAGCCGAGCGACCAAGGTCATGCCGATATCAATATAATACTTTATGTTGGTGATCCCATATCCAAGAATTATTTTGCTAAATGTATGGACCTCGATGTAATTTTTCTCCTTTTTAGGTCAATGTAATCCCACCGTCGGTTTAAAATTCTAACCTAAAAGTAAGAGGTGGTAAAATCTTGTCATGGTAAACAATATTGCCACTAGGAGTTTCCCCCTATTGAAAAAAACTAGGAGCGATAAGGGACCGAGAGCATAGAGGAGGCAGCGCGAGAGTAGCGAAGAGGAGGATTTGAAGGTGGTACAGTGTCAGAGCAAAGCTGCGATGAGTTCCTCACACGAGGTCCAAGTACAGTGAGTAGTACTAGTAAATTTAAGGGGGGAGGACAGTCAAAGATCGCCATACGCAGTACTATTAATAGTACTACATAAAGTGGTGGACAAGGAGTGTCCCATCGCATTAGATGTACACCATTATTATATTTTTTTATTTTTGCGGGGGACACCACTATGATCTGGCCATCCTTCCTACTCCAAACTAGCCCACCTCCATTTGTTCCATTTCACACCCTAAGAAGAGGAAGCACCAAGAACACTCGTAGAAAGATGGTTCAAAAGTGAAGAGTGCTCTTTTTTTCGTGAAGCAAGTAGTAGTACTCCCTCCTTCCCATAGAATTTAAGACGATTTGCCAATATTATGTAAAATTAGAAATACGAGTAAGTGGTAGATTTCTCTTAAAGTTCTATAGCTATCTTTTGATAGTAGCCACCAACATGATTTTTGAAAGATTGTTTTCTTGATAAGAATTTGCATGTTTGCTTCTCAATATGCCCTAGAGTGTATGAACATTCTTAGGCTTCAATCCGAACAACAAAGGTAAATATATGGCCATATATGTACATAATACTTTATGGAAATGTTCCGATATTTGGAAGATGGGTGCATCTTGGCATGGTGAATGATAATGCTGCCAATAATGGGAGTTTCCAACTTTTAGGGAAAAACATTTTTTAATTCTCATAGTAAAAAGAATGTGTTTTCCTTTCAATTAAAGCAAGTACGAAGAATATGGCTCAGAATACCACAAACCCATTTCTGAGACAAAGTTTGGACCATGTTTCACTTACCATTACACCAAGTTTAACAAGTTCTTAAGCATCCTAGGTAAGTTTGCCCATTTAAATGAATTTAAGCTTAGTTCTCAATGTTAGGTGAAAATTTACCCTAAAAGTAGGTGGTATATGGCTCTCAAAGTTCTACAAATAAAATATATTTTGACGGTATTACCCACCAAGCATTCAATATATTAAAAACCACTAAGGTTCTTTTTGAAATATTTAACATCTTGCTAATAATTTGCATGTAAAAAATTTATGTCCTTGTTTGGAAAAGAATCAAACATCATACTTTATGTTGATGATCCCATATCCAATAATTTGCATGCCGACAAATCTGGCCATATTTTGAAAACAATCGAGAGGAAGTTGTATGAAGAGTATGGCTCGATCAACTGCTCTCTCGAGAAGGAGCAGAACCCGATTGTTTTCCTTGCTTAATAATATTAGGGCCCTTTATGCTAAGTGTATTGACCTCTATGTAATTTACCTTCATTTTAGGTCTTTGAAGAAAAATGTATTCCCACTGCGTGTCTAAAATTCTAACCTAAAAGTAAGTGGTAAAATCTAAACGAAATTAGGCTTAGTTGTTAATGATTATGGATATTCTTGGATTTCAAACCGAACAACCAAGGCCATGGCCATATCTACATCATACTTTATGTTGATGATACCATATTCAAGAATTTTTATGCCGACAAATCTAGCCATATTTTGAAAACAATCAAAGAGGAAGTAGCATGAAGAGTATGCCTCGATTCAATTGGTCTCTCGAGAAGGAGCCGAACCCGATTGTTTTCCTTACTTAAATTATTTTAGGGTCCTTCGTCCTAAATGTATGGACCCCGATGTAATTTGTCCTATTTTTAGGTCTTTGACGTAAAACATATTCCCATCGCTTGTGTAAAATTCTAACATGAAAGTAAAAGGTAAGATCTAAAATAATTTAAGCTTAGTTGTCAATGAGTATGAACATTTTTGGATTTCAAGCCGAACGACCAAGGTTGTGTCCATATCTACATCATACTTTATGTTGATGATTCCATGTCCAAGAATTTGCATGCCGACAAATCTGGCCATATTTTGAAAACAATTAAAGAGCAAGTAGTATGAAGAGTATGGCTCGATCAGCGGCTCTCTCGAGAAGGAGCCGAACCCGATTGTTTTAATTGCTTAATTATTTCAGGGTCCTTTGTGCTAAATGTATGGACCTCGATATAATTTTCCTATTTTTAGGTCCTTGATGTAAAATGTACTACCATCACCCGTGTAAAATTTTAACCTAAAAGTAACAAAGCCTAAACAAATTTAAGCTTAGTTGGAACAAAAACATGGAACAGAAATTTTTACTCATAATTAACTTTTTTGTCCTAAACTGAGTAGCTAACAGCTAAACAGAGATCATCTTGTATCAAAATCGGAATACACATAAGCCAAATCAGATGAATTGAGGCACAAATCGGATTAATCGAGGAAAAATCTGATTGATAGCTAGCCCAAAATCAAAATACACCGTATCTAGACAAATCCAAGTCAATTAATTTGTATCGGAGGGAGTCGTAGCAACTACACACGCGTGCTTGCGCCGTCGTCTCCCACACATTGTCAATTGTTGCGCTGCCCGCGTGCCTATTGTGCCTACTTGCGCCGCTCACATGCAAGAGCCCGCGTGCCTTCTACGCCTCTGTGCGGGCTTGCCGTGGCCGCCGGTGGTTAGTGAGGCATTTTATTTCCTTTGACACCCTATGTTAGTTAAGGTTCATCGATTATCATCTCTTAAGAAACTTCATTCAACCATTAACATAACAAAACAAGTTTACATATATAGGAATCGCTGCTGAACTAGTGCAGGCATGGCGCCTCCTAGCACCTAGTCTCGTGCCGCCAGCAGTAGCTCCTTAGACACCGGAACCAACGACACCTCCAGAGCCACCGCTGGCTCCTGACCCAATGGCACCTTCGGATAATCCGGTGGCCCCTCTTGAGCCATCGTCAGCTTTGGGAGGACCCTGTGGATGAAGTTGCCGCTGTTTGGGAACTGGTCCTAGTAGTTGGTGAAGATATTGGCACCAGTGAACACCACCATCTCGTAGCCGCAGTGGAAGGCCTGGCCGTAGAGGAGACGGTCGTCCCTGAAGTTGACGAACTTGAACATCAATGTCCCGTCCAGAGTGTTGTAGAGGCCGTACATACGGTACTTGCGGCGACCGTAGATGGCGTCGAGGAAGGCGCATGCCAGCTTCTACGGTGTTCTCCGCGGGGAGAAGGCCCATATGCGTAGGGCATTGTCCTCCTATGCGTCGATGTCATTCTGTTTCCGCTCTAGTAAGGCGGGCGGCAGCCGAAAGGTGGCCATGGATGACTGGCGGGGACAGAGATGGTTACTGGAAGTTGGGGATTGTAGATGCTTTGGTGCTCTAGGATCATGGGAAAGGTGTGAGAATAAATAAGAAGGAGGTGATCCTAGATTAATGTGGCAGATTAGCCGAACCGAGGGGACAATCAATGCCGCTGATGATACCGATGCATGTTGCAAATGTCGTTGATGAATACTAGGGTAAGAAGATGGGACAAAACACTAACTCTGCTTCCCGCACTCGATGGAAACAATCATAATTTTGGGGTGCCTCAGAGGCGACCTGTAACATCCCAAAAATACTAAACTTGGATCATCAAACTCTAATCATCAAATTTAGGGTTAACAAAAACTTCTAAATAAAAATATGAAAGCATGCATGTGAGTATGCATTTCATTTTGAATTCTTTTGAACTAACTTGTTTGTATGATCCTTTGCTTGTAAATGGATGCTTAGGTGAAATAAACATCATCTAAACAATTCCCAAACTTTTCTCAAAGACAAGTAAATCAAAACAAATAAAATAAAGGAATGGTCATTTTGACCAATTTAACTCCCATGCCTACTTTGGCTGTCCCAACTTTCAGAACTTAACAGAAACTTTTCTGGATCTTTGCACCCCTTGATTGTACTCATAACAAAGTATCAAGGCCACTTTGTGATCATCCAGAAACATTCAAATGCATAGTTTAAATGACAATTCAAAATGTCAAATGTGATGCTGTACCTGGTCGTTCAAATCTTACCTTTGAATCTTTATCATATGGTAAGATCCCACTTTTTCAAAAACCACTCAAACAAGCTCAACTTTCAAAACCCAAGCATCTGCAGACTCACCAGCACCAACCTAGCACACCCACCAAAAATCTTTTTAAAATTCAAAACTTGAATTCTTGCGGCCATTTCATCAAACACATTGTAGACACAAATCATCAAAATCTTAAACACTATTGTGAGCAGTGATTGAAGCCTAACTTGTACCCTCTCTAGCTCACAACCATCTTAATAGATCATCTAGCAAGTTAAACCAAGCACTAGACTCACTGTAAGCTAGGCAATGACATCAATGGTGAACAGCCGAAGCTCACCATGCCACCCCAGTGGAGACAGCAAGCTAGGAGGAGATTTAGCCGTGCCAACCTTGTCTAGGAGGCATCCCACCGTCCACCGCCACTCCCTGTCCAACGCTCGAACCTTGCTAACCCCTGGACCACATGCACAGACCGCACCCAGCTCGCCAGCAACCATGCCGAGCATGCGCCAGAGTGCCACACTCGACCGACGCCCACAGACCGCGCGCCGCCCTTGCCGCGTGCATACATGATCGCCACCAACCCAGGAGACCGCCAGACATCCCCGTTCGCCGCCCCATGACGCACAGCCACCGCTCACCATCGAAGACGCCGCCTCTGCCGTGCAGAGCATCGCGTGTTCCAGACCAAACCACACCGCCCCTACATGCGCATTAAAGCCGTAGAGCATCGCCAGGAGACCACCAAGCGATCGCCACCGCTGGCCATGCCTCTAGCCGCCCGTAGCCATGTCGCCACCGTCGCCTGCCCATCCCTTTCGGTCTCGTCGTCGCGACTATAAATAGAGGCCACCCCTAGCCGAATTGAGCACACCATCTCACTCCCCTCTCCTCATTGATCGTGCCACCCCGTTCCCGGAGCAAGGCGAGCAGCACTTCACCGGAATTATGCCGGAGCCTGCCGCTGCTGGAGAAGAAGGGGGGAAGCGATCGGAGCCGCCCCAGGAGAAGCTGCCAGTACCAGGAGGTTCGCCGTCGTCGACTTCGTCGTTCGCCCGCCTCGCCGATCCTCGCCTGAACCCCGGTGAGCCCCCGACGACCCCCACTGGCCGTGCTAGGTTTCTGTCTTGCCGGCGTTGCCCAACATCGACGATGACCCTCAGCCATTGGATTAGAACCAGATCGGACGCACCACATTGCCCCATACCGCTTCGCACCCCCTCGTTTCACTGACGCGTGGGGACAGCCACTTAACCAGCCCGCGTAAGCGCTGCGCTTAGCGGGCCGTCCCAGTATCACTTCCCGCGCAGCCCAGTTATTTGAATTTAACCTTTTCCATTTTATTTCAAACACACTTCTGTACCCAGTTTCAAAACTCAACCCAGGTCGATTCAGTGAACTAAATTGAATGAAACCAATTTTGTTAGAAAGGTCTAGGAATGCTGAATACAAGCCTGTTGGATTCAAGTCATCTGGATCTGTAGATCATCCTTGGTAAAAATAACAAGGCATAAGCTTTTCTGCATTCAAACATTTTTCAAATTAAAACCATAATAGCTTTTGAGTTGATTCCAACTCTCAAAAATCACATTTAACCATACCTTCAGAATATATAAAAATATATAGATTTACTTACAGAAATAATGTTCAAGTAATAAAAGAATGCCACATAAGCATTTCTAGTCACTTTATTTAATTAAAAATAAAAGGTTAAACCTTATTAAATTGTGACACCACTTTATATCACATCCCCATGGACTAAAATATGTGGTGATGACATGTGTCAACATGATCCCATGTTTGGTTTGGAGAATATTAAATCTTAAGTAGTTTTTCAATGAGTAGAAATTACTTTTCTAAAAATAAAAGGAATTAAACCAAGATTAAATCTTGTAATGTTAGTGATGATGCTAGATCATCTATAGGACCCTTTTGTGAGATGATTGCAAGTAGTTAAGTATTGTTTGGTGATTGTGTACCTCGTATTTATTCATAGACGCTAGTACCGACCAAGGATACGAGGAGGAAGGAGGATACTACGAAGAAGAAGCCGAGGAGAACTTCAACCACTGCTCTGCACAAGGCAAGCTTATATTGACACTGATGCAAGCCTAATACTACTAGTTGAATGTGCAAGCTAACACTTGAAAGACACTTTACCTATGCAAGCCAATACTTGCTTGTCACCATGCCAACTATATGCCCTAAGCATAGATGATCCTACCCACTTGATAAACCAATCCTAGTTTTTACTTACAAGCTTTATACTTTATTTTTTTATCAAAGCTATTACTTAGAGTTTACGTAAGTGAATTGTAGATAATAGAAAGATATTTGAAGGTTGCATAAAGAGCATAAAATTTGGTCTAAGCTAGATAATCTTGATATCATCCCAAGGCATAAGATTGAACTTAGTTGAAACTCTACTAGTTTACCACCCCTCATTAGTACTTACCCCCACTTGTAGATGCTAGTGCTAAGCATAAAACTTGATCAACTTTAGATGAGAATACTTGTGGAAAAGGGTTATGAAAACCTTGGAATGATGGATCATTCTATTGAAATGTTTTGACATGTGTTTCCAAATACCAGATGATTTTGGTGATGAAAATGTTGAGGCATGAGCCTTAGCCCTTTATAAAACTGATGGTTGTCTAGATGCGATACCATTCCAATTTTATCGTACAACCACAATACCCGAGAATTGGGTAGGGCTTGACTGGAAACTTATATACCTTAGTATTAGTTCCCTCACGGCCAAGGTATGAGCTGAGGCTACCTTATGAAGATTGTCCACCTGTGCAGTACCCAAGATGACAGTTGGTCATGGTTGGGAGGCCAAACTCACAGGAGAGGTGCTTATACTAGGACGTGTAATTGAAAGGTTAGGATTGATTATCCGCATACTGAGTATGGTGAATTCAGGATTTGTTCCTGATGGATGTATCGAATATTGTGGTGAAAGTGTACAATCTCTGCAGAGTGTCAAACTATTCGAATAGCCGCGTCCGCGGTTATGGACAGTTGGAGTGGCCATACTATTCCCCCGTCAGACTTTTTAAAATGACTTGTGAAATGAATTGAGATTTTGACTTGACCACAACAAGGTTGTGATATGAAATACAAGTTCCTACTTAGGAGTTATAAAAATGTGACTAGCTTCTCTTGCTTCTCAGCTTAGTAGAGATAAATCTGGCTTTTGCAAAACAATCCTCGAGCCTACTGTCCTATTATCAAAAAACCCCTTCACTTGTTAGTATTCGTTTGCGAGTACTTAAAGAGTACTTATGGATTTGTCCCTGGCTATTCCCGTGGCCAGACTATCAAGAAGAGTACGTAGAGGATGGACCATAGGAAGGTTCTGACAACTAGGATCATCTCCCATCGTCAGCATTGTCTGTGACCCCGAAGATGGAGCTTCGCCTACGCTACCGTTATTATTACGTATTTCGCTCCTTGAAGTTGTATTAAGAACTGGATCATGAGATCCCTATTTGTGTAAGAACTTATGTACGGTTTGTAATGGATGATGTACTATGGTATCCAATTCTGTTATGTCTCACAAAAATGATAATCCTGGGATTGCGATGTATGGCATAATAGGCATCTAGGATTAAAAATCCGGGTCTTGACACGACCGCCACCCGCCTCATCATCCACCCTACACTAGCTATGGCATGGCTTTACATGCACAACATGGCATGGCTTAACATGCCCCTCTCATCATCCACCCTCCACTAGCTATCGACAATATTTTTTGGTTGCATCAAACATTTTATAATATAAGAGACTTATTTTGCTTGCCAAAATGTAAGAGACTCATTTAAGATAAAACATCAATTTTTGTACCAAAGTACCTAAATAGTTGTCCATCAAACATTTAATTTTTTATTTTTTTATTTGTTTGTAATAAACTTGTTTTTGAACATAAATTATTTGTACATAAGGTTTGATCTTTCATTCACATAACCAGATACCGAACAAAGATTTTTTCAAACCATCAGATGATCTATTTATGTTTGGTCCATTACAAATCTCACAAAGGCACCGTATTTCTTCATAAAATTTTAACACGTAATTGTTTTCCCATGATTTATTTAGTATGTCACTAGTATTTGTTTTGGAGACAATAACTAGAAAAAACATTTCCGCATGAATAATTTATTTTCTTCAGAGAAAGCATGGTGAATATGGCTCGGAATGCGACAAGCGGTTTCAGACAAAGTTTGGACCATGATTCACTTACGATTATCAAATATTATGAGTTCTCAAGATTCCTAGCTAATTTCACACACTTAAACTAATTTCAACCGATTTGTCAATATCAGGTAAAATTGGAACTACGAGTAAGTGGAAGATTGTTCTTAAAGTTATACAATTTTCTCTTAAAGGTTACAATGTTTACTAGTAGTTTTCAAGCTTCCTAGACCACACCCACTAAAGCGACTTTCTGTTGATTTATCAAAATTAGGTCAAATTTGAACAACAAGTAAGCATGGTAGATTCTTTTAAAAAACTCCAAAAATCATTTTAATCTTTAAGGTACCGAGATGGTTAATACATCAAAAAACAATGAGAGTTTTGTACTAACTTTATCCAGAAATAACTGACTTAGGTTTGTCTAGATTCGAATGTATCTATAAACTAACGTCTAGATACATTCAAATATAGACAATCCCAAGTCAGTTATTCCTGGACGGAGGAAGTAGGATTCAAGTTCTTTGTAAGATTATATAATAGTTCAAGCTAAACAAATTATAATTTTGATCGAAATCTTTAAAGTATGGGTGTATATTTGGTTCTTGTACGTTGTATCATATAGAAGTCAATGTTTATTAGCTAAACTAATACTTGAAAATTTTGGTAACAGGGTCTAGAGAAACGTTTGAGAAGATTGTAGAATGATCCAACAGTCAAAGTTGAAAGTAATTAGTCACTATATAGTGATAAGATAAGATAAAATAAGATGGTAACATAAGATATTTTCTTACCACTATATAGTGAAAGAATAACTTTGAACTTTTACTATTGGACCAAGACTGGAAAATCCCAATATTGCAAACCATTGGATCGTATATACATTCTAGCATCTAGAAGATTCTATTGTTAGTATTTAGAATAATAAATTCTATGCACAAGCCTCAAAACACACTTCTCCATTATTCAAGAATGTTCTGAGACATTTTTCTAGACCATATTACTAAAAAATTTAAGTATCAGGTATAGCTAATAAACATTGACTTCTACGTCAATTTTTACATGATAACAAATTACAAGAACCAAATATACACCCATAGATGTCTTTCAAATTTATAAATTTTTGAGCTTAACCTATTATATAATCTCATCTTACCACTATATAGTGTACGAATAACCTTTAAACTTTGACCGTTGGATCAAGATTGGCAAATCCCTATAGTGCTAAAATTAAGTTGGATCTTCTATCCATTGTAGCATCTGGAAGATTCTATTGATAGTCTTTAGCATAATGAATACTATGCACAAACTTAAAAACACACTTCTCAATAATTCTAGAATCACATATTCGTCATTTCTATAGAGCATGTCGAGTATTAGGTAATTAATAGGTTGATTTCTACATGATATAAAGTATAAGAACCAAATACACACCTGATACTTTATGGGCGCCTCAAAATTATAATTATTTTTTGATCTTCACCTATTATAATTTTATATAAAAAATGACATGTCATACTTCTATTATCACGTGCAAGGCACATGCAACTTACTAGTCTTACCACTATATATTGTACAAATATCTTTGAATATTTACCGTTGGATCAGGACTCATAAATCCCAACAATGCCAGCCGTCGGATCTTCTTTTCCATTCTACTAGCATCTGCTAGAAGATACTACTAATTGTCTTTAACACACTAAATGCTATGCACAAACCTCAAAATACACTTCTCCATCATTCTAGAATCTTCTCCAACATTTCTCTAAACCATGTTACCAATTTTTTCAAGTATTAGGTATATTAGCTAATAAAAATCGACTTCTACATGATACAAAGTACAAGAACCAAATATACATCAAATTTATAATTTTTTGAGCTTTACCGATTATATAATATTAGTACTATATTGTTTACGAATAACTTTAAACTTTGACCGTGTTGGATCAAGACAGGAAAATCTCAACATTACTTTGGATCTTAATCAGGGGCGGATCTGCCCCTGGTGCTACAGGTGTTGTAGCACCGGTTTAGTAGATGAACTGTAACCAATATTTACTAATTTTCAAGACTAAAATTAGGAAAATTAGGAAAAGCCGATGTAATTAGCACACTAAGGAAGCATTAGCACCGGACTTGGGCGCCTTCCGGCTCCACCCCTGATCTTAATTCTATCCATTCTAGCATCTAGAAGATTCTATTAATAGTATTTAGCACAATGATCGCTATGCACAAACCTCAAAACATACTTCTCAATAATTCTAGAATCTTCTTCGTAATTTATCACGTGTGTAAGGCATGTGCAACTTACTAGTAAGTATAGTGTACAAATAACTTTAAATATCAACATTGGGTATAAATTGGCTAATCCCAACAGTAGATTATTTTATGACTAGTCTACTATTAGCCTAGCACCATGAACACCATGCATAAACATCAAAACACACTTCTCCATCCTTATAGATTCTTCCATGCTTAAATTCCAACTTACATTTTTTAGTGTACTTCATAAGGACCTAGCCAACCTTCCTATATTTTACTCTTACATACTCAAGTTATTCCATTTTGTACCATGCACCGAGGAAGCAACGACCGCATTCACATGGACCCGAAATAGGTTGGAACCACAATTCCGTTATTTTTTTACTCATTTTCCCACCTCCGTATTGCTCATTCCGTCCACCATCATCCAGAAAAAACACTCATCCTATCGCCGCCGCCTCCTCTCAGCAGTGTTCATATCAATATGCCTGTCACCGCTAGGTCTACTGCGACCCAGAACAGCGAGGTATGATCTTCATCTCTCCCTTGTATATAAAACATTCGTAGTTCCTCTTTTTTGTATTGATTCTATTTCTATCTCTAAACCGATTTTCAGATCTCTTCCATTCCCCTCTATTTCGTTCCTGATAGTTTAAATCTACATAAACATAATATATTGAGATTGATGTACTCTTTCGAAGTGAATACTTGATGAAACACGTTGCTTGATGTTGGGGATATCATTTTGTTACTTGAACTGGTAATAGTTCCATGCACTTTAGTGCTATAATAAGTATCTTGCAATACCATTTATAGGTTCCGATTCCAAGCAAGGTAGAAAATCATGGATAGTTCCATCGATGATGAGATCTGCTACAATGACTTTTATGGAAGTAATAGTGATGAGGAAGAAATTGCGGCTATAAGGGGTAAAGTTTTACTTGGATTGTGAAATTAATTAGATATACAGAAATATACTCCTCTCTACGATTTATTATTCTTTCATGTAGGTCCTTCTTATGAGCGGAAAGATTGGTTCGAAAGGTACATCGTTTAAGGCAATAATGTGCGTTTATCATACAGAAGGTGGGATTTTCTCGAGAATAAAGTCTCCCAGATCGAACCTGACATACATTTCTATGTATACGAGCTCACCTCTTCTTTACTCGGCAAGGGAGGGGTCAGGATGGTAAGTAGCCATCTGATTCAAAAGATTTTCCTACGAATTTTTTAGGATTAAATCTGTATATAGGAAATTTTGCCAAGATGGTTGTTACATTTGTAGGATTGATTCCCACAGGAATTATTTCTAAGGATTCCTTCACACTAGATTTCGTAGGAAATCAAACATCCACTCACACCTATTTTTTCAGAATCCTGTGTTTGTCCTACGATGATAAGAGTCAAACAAACTTTGGTTCATATGAATCCCCGTAGGATTGGAGTGTGCATAACTGTAGCATCCCAATTGTCTAACAATTGTAATGCGACTTGTCTATTCTAGATAATGCTACTTCATACATGTTATTTATTGCATCATCATTATATCATGCTCGTGTCACCAAGCCCCCTTGCATTTGAGCATCATATTAAAACCCTTGTCAATTGGTTCTTCTCCTCATAATGCATTTGCTTTATTAATTGTAGTTGCCTCTTGATATATTGTAGTTGAATCTTCATATATATGTTAAATGACCACGTAGAGTTGAGGGCGTATCTTTTACTTCTCCTTCCTTCTACTAACTTGTCACATATCATCCTTCATTTGATACCTAGCTTCAACTCTACCATACATCTATATGTGGCCTTGTATTTTCTTTTGAACATTTAAACTCTGGCCACATATACTCAGTATGGATGATCTTTCCCTTACACATGGTTAACTATGGTTTGATCCAAACATTCCCTTATTACCATGTGCTTGCCAAACTTTCACCTTCATGTTCTTGTCCATTGCATGCCACATGCAAAAGAAACCCTCCACCTTCCCTTCTTCAATCCCTTCCTTTTATTTTGGTTGTTTGTTTTCAAAGATCTTTTGAGCTTGATACTTTGAAAAGGCTCAATTCAAACTAACCCCACCCTCTCCACTAACCCTATGCCAAACCGTGACATGCCCTTATGGCTCACATATGGCCACATCACCCTATCCCTCCCTCTCTTTCTTGAAGTCCAAGATCAATACCCCACGTTCGCTCCCTAGTCCCCTCTTCCTCTCCTAGCTAAAGCATCAAGAGAGAGAGAGACTACCCTACCCCCTCTCTCACTTTTCCTCCCGGTCAATAAAGCAAGGGAAGAGAAAACCCACCACCATGTGCTTCCTTCTCCCCTTCCCTGATCTCCTCACCTAACCAGCCACCCCAGAACGCCCCATATCGAGATCTGAACGCCCTAGGCATCACCTCTTTCCCTCCTTTGTTCTCAAGCTAAAATCCATGACCACGCACTGACTAGCTCGGCTACCTCTATCTACACGACGACCTGGTGTCCTCCAAGACAAACCTCGAGAACTGGCATGGCACTCTACCTCTCCTTTGTCAACTAGTAGAACAGGAAGACGAAGCTAGAGCTCGCCGGAGTATCCCCCTGCGCAACCGTGGACCGAGGAAACCGAAGCTGCCGCGACCTTTGCCTCAACACCGATCTACTCATCCTCGAGCCTGGTCTCTACGCCAGTAGTCCGTTGGTAAGTCCAGATTTCTCCAGACATCCCCCTTTTCCCTCTCACGCAGTGCCTCGCCGACGGGTGCGCCGCCGCGAGAGCACCATCGACAATTCTGTTGTTGCTATTCATCGAGACATAGCCATCCCCACGATCCATCTCCGTTCACGAATCCTGAACCAAAGTTGTAGCCTGATACTTCCTCTTTCTAACATGCCGTCACACGCCCGAGATGTTCCAGCGACGTGTTCGCAATCTTGCTCACAGTATCGCATCACTCACAGGAAGCAGCCGCGCGTGCCCGCGAACAGCACTGCAGCAACACGCACAAAAGTAGAACAGCAGTGTCGCGCCTGCAGAATCCCGCGTTCCGCCTGTGTTCCCCTCAAGATTCCCGTTGCTGCAGGCATCCTCCGGGAAAACTTCCTACACGAAAGTTGTAGTACGCTGTCCACTCTCCAACTGTTCTTTTTGCGGCATATCAAAATTCTTCATGTATTAGTCACAATCGTCCTCCGAAGATCAGCTCAGCTAGCTGATTTCACAAATCGTTTCTCATATCCGTTAGACAACCACCGTGACATTTTTGCAAAAAAAAGCCCCCTGAGTTTTCTGCTTCCCAACCCTCCATCCCTCTGCATGCCGCTCGGCAACCTCGCACCTTCCCACCTCGTCAGCGCCCAGAGAGCACGGCGGACTCATCCAGGGACTATGGCTACTAGATTTAGGGGTGCCCCTTGGCGCATGACCCCGTAATTTTCGTGTTAATTTATATTGTGTGTTGCGATATAAAAACCGAGCAGGAAAAGTAACTATAAAGAGAAACAATGTATGAGATGTGATCACAAATTTGTCGGGAACAATGTTAAAATCTAAACACTAAGTCGTGACAAAAAAAACCAGTTAGATTTAGGAGTGCACTCTGACATATGACCTTGTGATTTTTTTGGTAATTTACATTGTGTGCTGCGATGATAAATAATATAGCATAAATCCTTTTGAGGTTTATAGGCTAAACCTTGAGTAGTATTATATAAACCAAAATAGGGTAAACCTTTTTTTCAGGTCAGGTCCAACGGTTGAGGCCTTAACCTGCTTGTGGCCCAAATAACCCTGAGTATCCTAGGCGGTGCCCGATTCCCCATCCGCGCTGCAAGGTGGGGTGCACCTTGGCACACGTCCCCGTAGATCTTGCACCGATTTGTATTGTGTATGACGTAAAAAATGATGGAAAAATAACAATGTGTTCTATAAGTAGTTAGTTGTGCATGAGGTGTTTTATGGACCGACAATAATTCAACATCTTATAAAGATCAATACGATATTTTTCTTAATAGGTTCATTTGCACCTGGGAACCAAAACACCACCTCCAGAACAAAATATGATAGTTCTACAAGTATTCAGTTGCAAAATAAACATAGAAGAAATAGGAAGTACATTGAATACTGGTGACTATTTGGTTCCAAATAAAAGCAAAGTGCACAAATAAAATTACTATATAAATACACATAGCCATAGGACGGAACATGGGAGGTGGAGGGATTGCAAGGCATTGGTGATGCTCTTCCCCAAGCTGAGATTGTGAACCAGAAGTTACCAGTCCGTGCCATACATTAGTTCCTAAAGCTCGCTCTTTTCATGATACTCAGGTTCCAAACAATAGTAAGCGAGGAAGTGATCATTTTTAGTAAAGTCAGACCCATGTTGCCGGCCCTCATGATAATAGTGTTGTACGTCGACCTTTGAAACTGAAAGCTCATCCTTCATGGTGTTGAGCGACCTTAGATGGTGAAGAATGAAAAATGAGACATTAGCCTAGAGCAACGATACCAGACATGAGTCACATGTAAATAGGAGGCTAGCTTAACCAATGGCTTGTTTTCATCCAGGTGATGTAGACTAAATTAGATATACAAAATCATGAACCAACTATAGCAAAAAAAATAAGGGTTGAAATCTCATATTACTCATATCCAATGTTTACAACATCTTGCAAATCAAGTTCAGCTACATTAGCCGGAACAGGAGCAGACCAACGTTTACACAAACCTGACTTGCTAGCAATACAAGCCAGCGAATGTGCCAAACTATTGAGCTTTCTACTATTATGAGAAATAGAGCAAACTGGAAACGGACCTCCCGCTTCAGCAATCTCCTTACAGATGCTCCAGCTTTGAGATTTATTTGGGATGGAGCTGTTAGAGGCGTTCACTGCTAGGACACTATCTGGCGATAGTTTCAGATTAGCAATCTTCAGCTCGTCTGCCAGGTGTAGACCAGCCAAAATCCCCCTTGCTTCTGCCTCCTCGACGTTGATGCAGGCCGAGATAGGGGTACTGAGAGCTGCAAGGATGGTCCTTTTTCATTGCCTTAGAGACATGAAGAAACCCCAAGAGTACCTTACCTTAGAGACAACACATTAAATTTAGTTTGTTCAGAAGCCTCATGGACAACGACAGCCACATGATCTAGTCCAAAGCAAATTGTGTGAATCATTGGTCTGAACCTGACGTAGAAGAAAAATGACGTGAGGAAAAAAAATTAGCTGACATGCTGCAAAGTCTATATTTTCATACTGCAACTGGTCCTCTTAATTTACACAAAAAAAACACACTGACAAAAGAAAAATAAACATCTATAAAAATCTATTATAAGAAAGTAGCAAGTGAACGATTCTTAATATGAACCATAGCGTTGTTGGTTTTTAATATGAATGATTTAACCTGCATTTTCAGTTAAAATAGATGATATTCAGAGATTAGTCCTCAGATCTGAAGCCCTGAAAGATTGTACAAAAAGAATTATGTATAGCAGCAACATCATGAGACACGAAAGTTCTCTTTGCTACATAGTCACAGGCATGGAACACTACACTTGGATATGCCGAAGTAGGTGATTATAGAGCAGCAAAGTGTCACTGAACCCTGGAGGGTCAGCGGCCATGAGAGCAAGCCTGAAAAATAAGACAACATGTACAATAATTAGAGTTCGGTGATAGAATCCTAGTAGAATTGAATAGTATGTTATCCCCTTACATAAAGACTGCACTTCAATATGTGACTAATTCTGACAGTTAGACAAAAAATTGGCTAAATGCAAACAAGGCAAAATAGAAGATCACACAGCCTGAATTTACTTTATGACGAAGATATAAATCTGGGTGATCATAAGAAATAGTTGCATTAATTAACAACCATGGAGCTCCAATCAATCTTGTTTCATCCCAAAACAGTAATAAACGTGACTGCCAGGACGTTTGTAGTTAAAAAATCAACAACAAATTAGAAAATCAGAGATGATATCACCTATGCATTTGTCCATTAGCTGTCTGTAGAACACAAATGATGCTACCGTCCGACATGCCACACCTAGTCGGCGGTTGTTCATTTCTCTTCTTGTTATTGTGCATTGAACTTATCGGAGGAGGGCCAGAGGACAGCTAGGAGGACTCTAATACAGTTTCCAGTAATGGCAAGTATCCTAACTTCTTCAAACTGCAACCAATACATAGCATTGGATGCATCAACCACCATGAGAATTGATTGGCATAAGATGAGAAGCAAAATGAAGCGTGGTCAAGCCTGGATATTCAAAGGTCAGATAAGGGGATCAACGGGAGCCTTGATTGAATAATGAATTTTTCCAATGGTTGCAGTATAGATATAGCTTTGAAAATGCGAGGAGCATAACCACTGATTCAGATTGATGACAAAAAGTTCTACATATTCTCATGAACTAAAAGAAAACTGTGTGTATCACTTTTAGCAGTACGTGTAGGCAACAAACCTATAAAGGAAAATCATCAAATGTCTATAGGTTCATCTTGCCGGAGACACTATGGTCAGCTCCTAGAGTCTCATGACAACAACATAACCTTTGGCGGTCAGCCATCAAAAGAGGGCAGCATCAGCGGACCACGGTAGAACCAGCAAGGGAACAACATATGCGCCAATTGGGAGGAATAAGGTTACCTCTAAATTAAGATAATATAGCACAATAAAGGTGAGGTGCTGGTCATCTGGGAAACAAAGCATTAATCGTATGCTATGTAACTTGGAGAAAATCTTCTTCACTATCAATGGCAGAAATAAGCATTGCCAAGGTAACCCAAACAAGAAAGAAGTGACGCTCCTCTGAATTGGTGATACATATGTAACCAGACCTTTTTAAAACGGATGTATATTTGGATAATGCTTAAAATCCCTTTTTTATCTGGATCTGTTTACATGCACCAAAAGAGACATGATTAGGTTCTGAAGTAGCGTCATCAGATCTTTTAAGTACTATACTTACATTGCTTAGCCCTCCTAGATGTGCCTTCTCATCAGTGCTGCACGAAAAACAGAGCACAAAAGTTTTCAGTGATCCTAGCCTGTAGCCCATAACAACACTAAAAATTCCAAGAAAACCATAGGTATCTCACCCCACATGCAAACCAACAGAAAACCAAAAATAGATAGAAGAAATAAGTAAAGAGGAAAAGAGACGAAAAGGAAAGAATCAACCCGTGCCAAATGCTCCACGCTGCTGCGAGCTATCCTCTAGAACCAGGGGATAAGCAGAGATTCCAACCTCGAGATAGGACTCACATGTCACTTCTGCAGCTACCTTCAACAATAAGCGCTCTACAATTTGCTGCCATGTGCTGAATAATTTTGTATACCATCCCAATCTAATTTAAAGTGCGCACAAGTTAATAAATGGCAAACATAAGAAATAAAGCATGTTAAAATGACAGCGATATGCTATATGCGATCTTTTCAAGGATCAATGCTTAAGCAGGGTCTTTGCAGCTGAAAGAAAACAAGGAAACCAACCAGTATTTGAGTACCTGTGAATAGATATCCTTGGACCATTGTTTATGTCAAGATCTCCATAGTTATAATCTTTCATTATATTCTTTTCGGTTCCCTCCATATACTTGACAACCTAGGTTGCGGCATCGTTATTTGCAAACTCCAAACTATGAAAATATTCAGATTCAGAAATTGCCCACAAATAATAACTGCAGAACTATAAGAGCATGTATAATGGGAGGTGCTTAGAGGAGTGCTTACAAAAATAAACCAACCATTTTGCTAAGCATTGGTGCTTATTTTTATAGAAGAGGTGCTTAGTTAGGCATCTACCTAGTATAAATAAGCACCGGTGCTAAAAAACCGGTTTATTTTTCTAAGCACCCTCCTAAGAACCTTGCATTGTACATGCTCTAACCGGCGTGTAATTACTCAATCAAGACTTCACTTTTTCCATTGTTATACTATACCACAAGATAAAAGATTTTTTTGACAGAATCGTTTGCAAAGGTTCGACATGTAAATCTATGAAGACCCTCTTCCTGAAAATCCAAAAGCTTCCAACAATAGTACAAAGTAGATGCAAACAGTCCAGTAGTAAAATGACCACGTGACATTGTTTTCCACGATCCAGAATCACACAATCATTTCATCCAATTATTACTTAATGGTACATTGCACAAATCAAACGAATAAAAATCATGGTGTTTACAAAAACAACTCATCCATCATTCTACTGACCTTCCGAGTGAGTTTGTCATTTTTGAAGTGAGAAAAATTCAGAAGAAAACAAAATGCTGAGCATAAACACCTTCTTGTAGTTCCATTAGACACCTCATAGGCATAGAATAAAAAGAATCTAAAAAAACAATAAAAAGAAGCTATGTATGAAATCAAAAGAGAATTTATATGTATGAAACCATTAAGGAAGAGAGGTGTTCGGGTACCTGCGAGTGGTGCAAAAGCCGCCGGGTCGGCTGTAACCAAGGTCGTGACGGACTGCAGCGGCGGTCCATGCTTCTCCTGTTCAGCACCTAGGAGTGAGAAGAATAGCCTAGTGGCAGCACTAGGTCAGAAATAGGGAAATAGAAGTAGAGAGAAGGGAGGGGACAACCGGCTTGCGATTTCTGCAGTTCCCTTGCCTCTCTAGCCGTCGCCATTGTGCGCACTTTAATCCCCAATTGCTGGCCCTCCGTGCTTGGAGGAGGATGACAGTAAGCTAGCTATTTCAATTTCTGTCACTAAAGTTACATTGGTTCCTTTTGTTAGTATATTTTCATCCCATTATATGGAGACTAAATGCTCAAAGAAAATATATACTTGCAAATCTTGAGTAAAGAAGGAACCAACTTCTACTAATAAATTCAAAACAAAGATATAGGACATAAACGCTGTTGTCAAGTCCTTTTTAGTTTTCAACGACACATAAGCATTACAGTACAATACCTAGATTAATGCAACCTAAAGATTCAGGTGCATGATATTGTAGTGAGTAAGCAAATTGAATTACCCTGCGACTGGTAGGAGGATCTTGGAGCGGCGGTGCTGTACTTGTTGGTGACACCACCTGCGAGCAAAAGATAAAAAAATAAAACATACAAACTAAATGCCAAATGCTTGTGCATGGCAAGATCCAATTAGCTTATTTATTTTTTGAGGCGGCCATAAAATTGTAGAATCTTGATACAACTAAGAAGCATATGCAAATGTATAATTCAGAAAATGCTACTCACATGACAACCACATGGACACAACCAAGCATCAAGATGGATCAAAACACACAATGAAGGAGGCAGATAGAAGAAAGGATGTGTACCTGTAAGCCGAAGAAGCCATCTAGCTACAACAACAACACAGACAGTAGCAGGACAGGCGTGGATGGAACCACCACATCAGTGAGGGGGAGCCACAGTATACCTGAGTTGGAAGCCCGGTGATGAGATCGACCACGGCCATGGCAATCCCCTCGGCCTCCCCTGTTTGCCGGCGCAACCGTGTACCCCGCGGTCGGCCCAGCCTAGGCCCCGCCTTCCACCGACCGCCTCCTCGATTCCTGGCGCCGTTGCCGTCGGCTCCCCTGGGTCATAGCCGCCCGCTGCCCTAGCGATTAAGCGCGCAGGTGGCCACCGCGGTCGGCATCCTCGACCTCCCGCGCCACCCAACATGTGTGCATCGTCCTGGCGAGGTGGCACTCCCGCCCCTGTCCTACTTCCTCCATCCCAGCGGTCAACGCCCCTACTGCTGCCGTTCCAACCTCCGGTTGTCCGCCGGCTCCCATCTCTGCGCCTCCGACTAGCTCGTGGCGGCGGTTCCAGCGGGGCAGGAGGGAAGGAGACAAAGCGGTCGTGCATGGATCGGGAGTGGGAGGCAGCGGTGATTAGGGAGGAGAGGAGGCCGATTGGTGGGTGGCGGCTGAGGGAGATTGGCTCTAGGTTTTCTACCGGGACTAACTTTCCTTTTGCCTGCCCCCGATTAATCTTGTACCCAGTTAATGCGTAGCAAAATCAATTCATCTCAGCTGACACATGGACCCGAAAGCTCCCAGGTAGCAAAAAGAACTCAGCTTTGGCAGGGACGTGTACGTACCAGAAGAATCGTGGGTACCTGGTGCAAAACTGCAAAACAGATTACAGGATTAAAAGGGACTTAGTGTAAACGGATGGACAAGATGCTCTCTTAGGAGCTGATCGGATGGCTAAAAATGCCTAGTTGTTGTGGATTCAGCCAGGGGTTGCCCCAATTATACTTTTAGATGTTTGCCTATGTACAAAAAGTTCGAGGACCTTTTTCTAATCTATAAAAATTCCAGAAAATGTTTAAATCTAATTAAATTTATATCTTTTGAAATAATTTGAATTTGGAAAATCTTTCTAAATAAAAAGTGAATCTTTTTCAGTTGTGAATTTATATCCATATTTAATAAATTCATGAATTGCCCCAAACTATTCCAACTAATTACAATTTTGCCCTTTTCCATTTAAGATGCATTTATTAATAACTTTTAATCTATAAATTCAAATATTTCAAATAATATATGATTTTTGTATTAGGAAAACACCAGGATTATGAATATGATATTTAAAATATCATTTGGTAAATTTAAAATTTCGAAATAATTTAAATGCAAATAAATGCTTTTTCATAATAAATTCACAACTTTTATTCCGTTACTCCGATTTCGACAAATGATATGTCTATATTGATCAGCGCGATGAGTCTGTTCTAACTATGCATTACACTATATCAATTGAAGCATGCATCATATAAATATTAAATGTCTAGTAGGGTTTATGGTGGAAAAACATGACTAAAAACTTAATAAAATGATTTATTCTTGTACCGCACACCTCACCCATGCCATGCTATATTATACCATGTAAATTATGCATCATTCCATCATGTAATATCTTGTTTGCTTGTTGCATATGCTTTATATAATTATGCAATGTATTTATTTCGGTCCCTTGTGTGTTTGGTTTTTTATCCGGATAGACGCCGAGCACGGAGAATATCAGGAGCCTCAGGAGTTTTACCCGGATCCTTCCTATTCTGCAACTGAGCTTCCAGGCAAGCAATTCCCCATGCTTGCACTACATATAGCACATATTGCATCTATCTTATTCTTGAATCATATGTTGCGATCCGAATTAAATTGAAATCCCAAGTGCTGCATAGCCTTTTCTTTCAAACCCCACTAAATCTTGTTCCCTCAATCCTATGAGCCATTACTACAGGAGTTGTTTGAGCCATGCAAGTTGTAGAATCACATGTGTAGGGTTTCTCAAGAGCCTTTGCATAACGAGGTACCTAAGAAACTGAATTGAGTAGTGATAGGATAACTAAACAAAGAGGCACCGGTGGGCAATATCTGCTATTTGGTTCTTTATGCTCACTTGTGTCCCATAGTCCCCGAGTACTTGATACCTGTAGCTTGACTATCGCACTATCTGCATGTGGGATCATAAATCCCCTTAGCCAGAGCATGAATCATTTATTATTTCGTGGGGCCGCAAACTAGTTTGGGGATTTACTACTATCCTATACTTATGCCATCCTACTGCTTTATTTAATACTATTGCTCGAGGAGCGTTTACTACTATATTGTTTAGGAACCCCGTGCCACTTTTTCACTATATCGACAAGCTCAGTCACACTTTCGGGTTCCCAGTTTCTTACAGCCGTCTCCACACACCCTTGTTCTGTCCTGGAGCCGAACAACTTCGTAGAGCGTATCTTAGTGGGGTGACCCCCTAAAATATTTTTATGAATCTTGTGATTGCTCTGTCGTGATGCCTTATTGGGTTTTCATTTGGTTTTTCCGAGGTTGATCGTGCATGTGTTGCTATTTGTGCACCCCTGCAGGGTAAATCTTTTTGAAAGCCGTTTCTGCAGTTATGGACGACTTGGAGCACAGTTTCTCAGTCATAGTCAATCATAACTAAAGTACCACTTTTAATATGACTAAAACTTGACTAGTAATAGTGCAATATTCATGGAATGATTCATAAAACCGCCAACATATGGGATATTCTTCCGCCTTCTCGTTCGGGAAATGGGGAGGTAGGCGAGCGATGTTTATTTATGTTGATATATCTGTTGTGTAATTAACTATTATTTATTTAATGAGCGTCCATCGATCATTGGTTAATAGGATGTTGTAGTGTGTCTCTATAGAACTGCTAGGCTTTATTTTCACTTCAATTGCGTCACCCTCAGGTTTTTCCCTTTAGATGCATAAAGACTTGCTGAGCCCCTAGGGTCTCACACGATAAATATTGTTTAGATGGACATGTATATCCGTAGGAAGGCTACTGGGTCGAGGAGACCGATAATGGTGGCAATGAACATCAGGTGTAGAGATTCCGGGGATGGAGGTTCTTGATATCATGTGGGCGGGATGTGCTTATTTTCCGGGAATCTTATGCCTATTTTTCTCTTATCCGTACTCGGATATTGTTTTCCCCTTCCGCCTAATACTCTGATGTGTGATGTATGAAGATGTATCATAAACTATATCTCTATTTAGGATATTTGGATCTTGCCGTATGGCATTGAATATTTCTATTTATTTTAGATGGTCTATCTCTGATGTACTATTGTATGTCACTGACATACACACTTATGTATGTTTTGTTCGCATACCTGTCGACTACGCTGCTCGCACTTGATACGATGTTCTTGCAAAGTGGATAGGATGGTTGGCCGGTATCATTCCCTATTCTGCTCAGAAGGGACCTACATGTGGGTGGCCCTTTTGTCTCCTCGGTAGGACACCTTATGCACTTTGGGTTCATCCTGGCTTGCTGGTTAGAGCGTAGTGTCCTAGGTATTACAAAAACATTGCAATTCTACATTTATTTTCTGTATCATACAATGAATCAAGTAGGCATCTTTTTTACTATTGCACCAGTCAACAAGCTCTAAAGTTTGGATAATTATTTTGTTCTGGTTTCAGTGCTTCTCACTAGATTACAGTCAGAATGTCTTGAAGAATCATCTATGTGAAGAAAGAAATCTGCATGTGACCAATGAGTTGTACAAAGGTTATCAAGAAGTCGTGATTGCCATGGGCGATGATGGGCGTGCGGTGATCACTACTGGTAGGATCTGGCGATATGTTGTCAAGGACGCGAAATGGCTATCTTCTGGTTCAAGGAATGCCCACATGGATTTCGTCTCAACGTGTTTAATGGTATTCTGCTTAATTGGAGGTTGATATGAAATTCATTGAACTTTTGTTACTCCTATGTGACCAGGAGGCATTCTAGGAACCAAGAAGGTTCCTGACAAACAACTATACTTATATTAGCCCCTATTTCTCCTGGATGGAACTATGGAACTGAGCAACTACTAGTACTCATGTTTGTATTAGTACTCATCTTTTGGTGCCTAGTCGATATCGTACTGCTGGCAAGGCGAGCAAAGGCTCCTTCCACCGCAAATCTTTTTCCTTGTTTCAGAGAAAAGTGCTCCTCCACCCAAAATTATGTCTAACTGGTGTCTTCCGTGAGAGCAAAGGCACCTGGACGAAGGTGAACATCCTCCCTCTCTCCTCTTCAATGCAACATTGCCTTCTCTGCTCCACTCTGCATTCGGTGTCTCTATGCCTTTTAATGGCACTTGTTTAGGTGGGAAGCATCGCAACTTTCACACAATGTTCATCTCTTCCTTCCCATGTAAGCTTTGGCACAATGGACTACAACTGTGCATGCGTAGCAGTGCAGAGTGACGACGGTTCAAATCATCAATGCCCATTGTTATGGACTTGGGTTTTGGAGAAGGAGGGGACGCTGGAGATCGCGGAATGGCTAACAGACAAGCAACATGGGAAACAGGGTCTACCCAGGTTCAGGCCCCCGGAGGGAAAACCCTACTCCTGCTTGTCTGCTCTCGATTAATGGCGAAGACGAAGGTTAGAGGGGTGCGCATATTGAATTTGGAGGTGTGTATGCTAGGGTTATGAGGTGAGTCTTCCTCGTCGTTCCTTCCTAGCCTTTACATAGATAGGCTAGGTACCGGGATAGGTCAAGTCGGTTACAAGTTTAGGGTTTTTCCTTAAATTTCTATCTTGAGTTTAGCCGTATTCTTCAAGGAATCACACTCCTCTTGGGCTTGGGCCACCGAAAATCCTCCTGGGCTTCACCATCAGGGGTACATCGTCTCATGGGATTCCATTGCGTCGGACCGGGTAAGTTAACACTGGGCACCCGTAGGGCATACCCATGTCAATAGCCCCGAGTGTTCAGTCAAATCGTAGATTCGACTGGACACTCATAAGTCTTCGAGTGAGTTCATTCGAATATGTTTCCGGTCAAGATATTAGACCATAGGGACAGTGTTAGTTAACTTCCTTCGGGCACTCATACTTGAGTCCCTAGAATCAAATCTGGAAAATTGCCGGTGTAATTCGACTCAGGCCGCGGAGCTCTTACAGGAGTCGAATTCTATTGTTTTAAGTTATGTACACAACACGTCCGTAAGGATTTTTCATCGCGCCTGTTGGAACGATATATTATTGGTACAACACATTCGGGTGTGTTATCATGCCATCAGATTTTATCTGTAGGTCTTATCTCTGTGTCACAGAGACAACATCCGAAAGTTTATTGTCGTGGAGGATTTTCGGGTGAATAAGGAGACATTATCTATCTTAGAATTATTTTGGGAGAAGTTGTCGATTGGTTTTGTAGGTTATGTTTGATGTAGCTGTAAAGGATGTTGGGGATATAGTTTCCGGGTATACCCACAGGACTCGCTGACCAGGGTGGCCCACCAACGGGTTAGAGATTTACTTCACGGGAGGCCCAGTCAGAGAAAGAGGAGGAGCCAGTTCCGGCTATGCCAAGGCCCAGAAGAGTTACCGACTTAGGCCTGTAGTATTACTTATAGTCCAAGTTGTACTAGTTACCGACTCTGTGCCGTAGCCGGATATGACTCTCCCTATAACCCTAGGCCCCGGTGACTATATAAATAAGCCCTATGGGAGCCTTTAGGGAAACAACTCAATAGACAACCACAACCAACTCGCACGGGCGAACCTCTCTTGTAATCCGCTGTAACATCTGGATCACGCCAATATATTACTGGGTTGCTAGCAGGAGTAGGATCCGATCACTGCAGTCAGATCTGAACCTGGGTAAACTTGTGCTCACCGCTCTTGGAACATCTGACGTCTCACACCCCATCTTTCCAATGCCACTAGGACCCCTTATGGCATACTTGTCGAAAATCTGACGATAGTTGGCGCCCACCGTGGGGCAGGTGACCTTTGGAGCATCGTTCCAGGCGGAATCTGCGCGTGCAGGAATCGGCAAAACAATCGCCATGGGTCGCGTGGTCTACGCCAGTGATGTCCCTCTCATCCTCCTAGATGAGACTTGGATTCCGGCTTCTAGGCCCGTGATGACCTACACAATCATGTCAATCGGCGAGATCGATATCTATCTCGGTTTTGGTGAACCCGCCCAACCCACCCTCGCGGTGATGACCATGGCGGAAGAAAAATCCGGATCTACTTTGTCCGTAGAGGAGGAAGATTTCAAGGTCCTGGAAAAAATTGAACCCACCCATCCCACCCCTATAGTGGAAGAAAAGGTGGAAGAAAAATCCAGATCCGATCTCCCAGATGAGATTGGATACACGGATGAAGAATATATTCGCTACGGCTCCGGCATACCGGACATCGTAGGAGAAAAACTACCCTTGAAGAACATGATGAAGGAGATGATGAAACGCCCCTACATCAATTACGAAGCAATCACCGACATCGCGAAGAACTTTGAGATGGAGGAGGTGGAAACCCAACTGTGCCACTACTTCAAGAACGTGAACAAGAAGAAGCACTGTTTTCTGTACCACAAAAGGACTGGATCCGACTCTGTCGATGCTGGAGCTGGTATCGACTCGGTCCTAGACGCAATTGAAGAAAACGCCGACTTATCTGGCTCCCCAACGGAGTCAATCACGTCACAGGACCTTCGAGACTTCGACAAAGAGATAGAGGAGTACGAGCAGTAGCACGTCTCCAGACAAACTCCAGGTTAGCCGGAAACTCCTCCTAGTCCATATGATAGCATGGATGAAAGCTACACCTCGCATGATGACATGGACACCAGAGACTCCTTCGAGGTCTAAGGGCCAACCATGACGGAAAGTACCGACGAAAGTTTATCCCCCGGTACCGGACCGAAAGCCGTCTTTGCCACTGGTACACATGTTAAGGCTACTGGGCGGTCAAAGAAGAAGAACAAGAACAAGAATCCAGCTCCGGCAGAGCCGGACGTCGAGGAAACCAACAAAGAAAAAGTTGATGAAGAGATAGAGATGGATAATCAGGACGGAGATCCGATTAATCCCACCCCGATCGATCCTCCTGTGGATGGACACGTTGTCATCAAGGGTGCACGCGAAATCTACGGAGATGCTCTCATAATTCCAATCCAAACAACTTCGGATCTTACGCTGGAGCCGCTGGAGAAAAGGGCTGAGGACCTAGAAAAGCACCACTTGTTTCTACTCGAAGAGGCCACACGCCTCGTCGAGATGAGACAGCAGTTAGACAATGTTCCTGCCAGATATCAGTCAGATTTCAAACGACATCCAAACAAAACAAGGGCAGGTCCGTTTCTTGCAAACAAGAACCCGGATATCCAAAAAGACCTATTCGACGTAAAAGATGGAGAGAAGATCCGAGTTTACAACACGCCAGTGGAAAACACTGCTGCAGCCCGACCCATCCTCGCCAACAATCCGTCTCCATAGCAGGTCCAGCAGTGCGTCGTGTTGCTGGACAAAGGATTAAAGCAGCAGAACACGACTGCGTCATTCAGTGGCCAGCTGGCCTCAAAATCCGAGTTTTGCCACAATGGCGCCGACGAAAGCTCTGACGTAAGGCTCCGCAGGGATACGGCTCAGCGCTATCGTTCCCATGGATAAGAAGAAAATTCCAAGACTGGCTCCAACAACCACTCTCGCCGTCCGGCGCGTGATTGGGCAAGAGTTATTCCGGCTGTGGCCAAAGATGACATCAGGGCAATGGTTCCTCATCAGGACCATCTTCGGCAAAATAATCGCTATAGAGAAGAACTGGAAACATGCCGCCAGCGAGAGGAGCAAGATCGGCTAAGGATGCCACCACCAAGCCGTCCGGCTGGCAACGCCGGACAAAAAGATGATCCAGATTGTCCTCAATCTAGTAGGGACGATGCCCGAAGAAACATGCATCATAGTCAGCATAATGAGGCTCCACCACCACCACTAAAAAACCCAGCCGAAAATAATCCACCAGGTCCATCGTAGCCACGGAAGCCGCAGGGGCGGATGCGGCAATGGTGAGAGAAGAAGCAGTAATCCGACTCCACCACGTAGAAGCCGGGAGCCTCCAAGGCGCAGATCACTCTCGCGAAACAACGCTCGCCATCGTATCAAATCAAACATAGAAGCGCGGCGGGACGAGGAAGAAGATGTGTATGTGGGAACCAAGTGCTTTTGTCCACGTATACGTCAGACAAAATTTCCAGTTGACTTTGGCATCGCCAAGCACATTCAGCCCTATGACGGCGCAGCTCGGCCAGATACTTGGCTCCAAGATTTTTTCCAGGCTTGCTGCATCGCCAAAGGAGGAAATAGCCTGGTTGCAGTCCGATATCTCCCACTGATGTTGAGGAAGACGTCTCGATCATGGCTCAGTGAACTACCAGAGAATTTAATTCATAACTGGTATGATATGCAAAGCGCATTCTTTTCAAACTTCGAGGGAACATACAGGAGGCCCTGCACAGTTGGAGACTTGCAGCGTTGCACCCAAAGACCTAGAGAAACCTGTCGGGATTACCTCGGATGATGGATCGATACGAAGAAATCCTGCGAAGGAGTACACGAGCAAACTGCGATAGAAGCTTTTATTGTAGGACTTCCAGTCGGACCTTTATGTCTCAGGCTGAAGCGTGACCACGTCACAGATTTGGGAGAAATGATAGAGACGACAAGCAAGTATGATGACGCCGATGATGATTCAGAAGGGCTTCTAAATATTCTGGCCAATCCCAATGCGACCCAACAGCCAAAGCAAACTTAGAAGCCCAAGAACACCTCAGACAAAAATCCGGCTCCGGACAACGCAGCTGTCAACACAACATTCAGATCTGGAGGACGAGGAGGGCGCCGAGGTGTAGGGTTCGCAGCATAGAAAACAAAAAATTTCCTACGATAGGAACTATGTACCAAGATCTATCTACTAGATACAAACAACGGGCAGATGTATATCCATAGAGAACATACCCTTGAAGACCGACAAAGCATAACGAGTTAAACTCGTGGTTGATGTAGACGATCTCTTGCCGATCTCAAGATCAAGAGGAAGTCCTAGCGCCTCAAATCAGCAGCGCATCCATGCTCGCACACACGTACAAGACACCGAGCAACTTCCGCCTCCTCGCTCCAACGATGCAGCGGAAGCACAACTCTTTCTTGCTGAATAGCCACCGGGAACATGTATCTCGCTAGTCCGAGACAATGGGGTATAAATTCTAGAGGGGGAGAGAGATCCTTCACGAGGAGGTGTGAGTGAGAAGTGAGGAGAGAGGTGCCTTTTATAGGAGAGGGGGGACCCCAAGGGGTGGCCGGCGCATGGGGGCTGCCCCCTTTCCCTCCCCTCATTCATGTGGGTGGATACTCCACTCACAAATTCCTTTCAATTCCCTCCACTCAAAATCCCACTCAAATTCCCATTAAATTTCCACCAAATTTAATGCAAACTCTTATTAAATAAAACTCCTTTTATTTATTCAGAATTTTTTTAATTACTTTAATGACAAACATTCACATATAACCCCTTGCTAGTATTTCATTTCACATGCAAAAACACTTTCTGGAATTTCACCCGAAAACCTGTTTCGGTATCAAGTGAAATAAATTCCTGCGCTTGTTATTCTTTCCGGCATGAAACTTTTGCTATATTTGGATGTCGGTGTCTCTTAAGTGTGCCACCCAATGGTTCGCGAATAATGTGGACATTATCGAGACACTTCTCCGATCAATAATCATAAGCGGGATCTGGAGACCCATACTGACTCCCACACATTCAACGATGACTTTCCTGTGATCGTCGGAACCTTTTACGCTAGTATCTTAATCCCTTTGTTTCACGATATATTACATGTCCGAGATTCGATCATCGATATGTCCATACCTAGTTTGATCTCGTTACTGACATGCACTCTTTTCTCGTTCCCGTGATATAACATTCTAGTGATCAAATCACTTGCTTGCAAGATAATCAATGTGATATCACCGAGAGGGCCCAGAGTATATCTATCCGTCATCGGGATCAACAAATTCCACTCTCGATCCATGGGCCTCAACATAACACTTTAGTAGTTCTGAATCCATCTTTATAATGACCCAGTTACAGTGTGACATTTGATGTTATCAAGAAACTCTTCCGGTGTTAGTGATTGACATGATCTCATGGTCTAAGGATTATGATCACTTTGTAAGTTACTATAGCAATATAAACTCAATGACTTTGATCGTAATGCTATACTTCGGATGAATGTTCATCACACCATTACACTAATGTTCTGATCTCGTTATTAACAACATCCAATGTCTATGATCAGAAACCTTTGATCATCTTGTTAATCATCGAGCTAGTTCATGAGAGAGGCATAACTAGGAACTTTCTGTTTGTTTATTAAACACACATATATTAATGTTTCCATATTAATACAATTATAGCATGCAAAATAAACATCTATCATATACTTGGAATACACATAATAAACACTTTATTATTGCCTCTCAGGACATATTCCCTTCAGTATCCCACTTGCACTAGAAACAATAACCTAGTTACATAGTGATGTATCTAACACCGATGGAGTTATGGCGTTGATCATGTTTTGCTCTAGGGAGAGTTTTAGTCAACGGATCCGCTACATTGAGATCCGTATGTACTTTACAAATCTTTATATCTCCAGCCTTGACATGTTCATGGATGGACTGAAACCGGCGCTTAATATGCTTGGAATACTTGTGAGACCTTGGTTCTTTGCCATTGGCAATGGCACCATTGTTGTCCCAATAGATCACCACTAGGTCCAATGCGCTTGCAACCACACCTAGTTCGGATATGAAATCCTTCATCCAAACCGCTTCCTGAGCTGCTTCCGAAGAAGCAACATATTCGGCCTCTATTGTTGATCCCGCCACCACAGGTTGTTTGGAGCTCCTCCAACTAACCACTCCGCCATTCATGAGAAATACATATCCGGATTGAGACTTAGAGTCATCCGGATCGGTGTCAAATCTAGCATCGACATAACACTTAGCGACGAGCTCTTCTTCACCTCCGTATACAAGAAACATATCCTTAGTTCTTTTCAAGTACTTAAGGATATTCTTGACAGCTATCCAATGTTCCGAACTGGATCCGATTGGTACCTACTAGTCAAAATAATAGCATGTGCCACATCTGGTCTTGTACATAGCATGGCGTACATTATAGAGCCTATGGCTGAAGCATAGGAGACTTTGTCCATTATCTCTCTTTCTTCCGCCATAGCCGTACTTTGAGTCTTACTCGATGTCCTGCCTTGCAACATAGGTAAGAACCCCTTCTTACTTTCGTCCATTTTAAACTTCTTTAAAATCTTATCAAGGTATGTACTTTGCGATAGCCCTATTAGGCGCCTAGATCTATTTATATATATCTTTATGCCTATTATGTATGACGCTTCACCTAGGTCCATTGAAAATTTGCTGTTTAGATAACTTTTAACACTGTTTAAAAGATCTATATCATTTCCAATCAATAATATGTCATCCACATTTAATATCAGAAATGCCACATTGCTCCCACTCACTTTCTTGTAAATACAAGCTTCTCCATAAGTTTGGACAAATCCAAACTCTTTGATCACCTCATCAAAGCGGAGATTCCAACTTCGTGATGCTTGCTTCAATCCATAGATGGATCGCTGAAGCTTGCACACCTTGTTAGCATCCTTAGGGTCGACAAAACCCTTTGGTTGTATCATATACAAATCTTCTTCAATATTACCATTGAGAAACGCGGTTTTGACATCCATCTGCCATATCTCATAATCAAAATATGCAGCAATTGCTAACATAATCCTAACTGATTTTAGCATCGCTACGGGAGAGAATGTCTCATCATAGTCAACTCCTTGAATTTGTCAAAACCCCTTTACGAAAATTCGAGCTTTATAGACGGTCACATTACCATCAGCATCCGTTTTTCTTTTGAAAATCCATATATTCTCCACGGCCTTTCGGTCGTGAGGTAAGTCCACCAAGTTCCAAACTTGATTTTCATACATGGATTCCATCTCGGATTTCATGGCTTCTAACCATTTGTTGGAATTCGGGCTCATCATCACTTCTTCATACGTCGCAGGGTCATCATTTTCATCAACCATGAAATTCATGACAGGATTTCCGTACATCTCGGGAGCTGCACGCGTCCTACTAGACCCGCGAGGTTCGGTAGTACTCTCTTTCGGAGTTCCCTCTTCAACTGGTGAAGCCAACTACAGAATGACTTCCGGCGCTGCGCTACTCGCCATACTTTGAAGAGAAGGTTCAATAACCTCTTCGAGTTCTACCTTTCGACTACTCACACCTTTCGCGAGAAACTCTTTCTCTAGAAAGGATCCATTATTGGTAACAAAAACCTTGCCCTCAGATCTGTGATAGAAGCAATACCCAATAGTTTCCTTAGGGTATCCTATGAAGATGCATTTTTCTGCTTTGGGTTCGAGTTTATCCGGTTGAAGTTTCTTCACATAAACATCGCATCCCCAAACTTTAAGAAATGATAGCTTAGGTTTGTTTCCAAACCACAATTCATACGGTGTCTTTTCAACAGATTTAGATGGTGCCCGATTTAAAGTGAATGCAACAGTTTCTAGTGCATAACCCCAAAATGACAACGACAAGTCCGTGAGAGACATCATAGATCGAACCATATCTAATAAAGTACGATTACGACGTTCCGACACACCATTTCGCTGTGGTGTTCCGGCAGGTGTGAGTTGTGAAACAATTCCACACTCTTTTATATGAGTGCTAAACTCGCAACTTAGATACTCACCTCCACGGTCGGACCGTAGAAATTTGATCTTTCTATTACGATGATTTTCCACTTCATTCTGAAATTCCTTGAACTTTTCAAAGGGTTCAGACTTGTGTTTCATCAAGTAGATATAACCGTATCTACTCAAATCATCCGTGAAAGTAACAAAATAATGATATCCACCTCGCACCGACACACTCATTGGACCACATACATCAGAATGTATGATTTCCAATAAATCTATCGCCCATTCCATTGAACCGGAAAACGGCGTTCTAGTCATCTTGCCCATAAGGCATGGCTCACATGTATCAAATGATTCAAAATCAAGTGATTCCAAAAGTCCATCTGAATGGAGCTTCTTCATGTGTTTAACGCCAATATGACCTAGACAGTAGTGCCACATATATGCGGATATATCATCATTAATTTTAATCCTTTTAGCATCAACATTATGAATATGTGTAACACTATTATCGAGATCCAATAGAAATAAACCATTCATCATCGGTGCATGACCATAAAAGGTTTCATTCATATAAATAGAACAACCATTGTTCTCGAATTTAAATGAATAACCACTTCGCATCAAACACGATCCAGATACAATGTTCATGCTTAGTGTTGGCACCAGATAACAATTATTCAAGTTTATTACTAATCCCGACGGCAAGTGGAGAGGCAGCGTTTCGACGGCGATCACATCAACGCTTGATCCATTGCCGACACGCATCTTGACCTCTCCCTTTGCTAGCGGTCGCTTGTTCTGTAGCCCCTGATTCAAGTTACAAATATTAGCAACTGAACCAGTATCAAATACCAGGTGCTACTGCGAGAACTAGTCAAGTACACATCAATAACATGTATATCATATATACCTTTTTTTGCCTTGTCGGCCTTCTTGTCTGCCAAATACTTGGGGCAGTTGCACTTCCAATGGCCCCTTACAATAATAGCACTCGGTATCAGACTTAGGTACAACTCGGAGTTTCTTTTTAGGCACGGCAACCGACTTGCCGTCCTTACTTCCCTTCCGTTTTCCCTTCTTTTCTTTCTTGAAACCAGTGTTCTTATTGATCATCAACACTTGATGTTCCTTCTTGATCTCCACTTCTGTAGTTTTAAGCATTGACATAAGCTTGGGGAGAGACTTCTTCATGCCTTGCATATTATAGTTCATCACGAAGATCTTATAGCTAGGTGGCAGAGACTACAAAACACGATGGATGCCTAAGTCAATGGGAATCAATATTCCCAATGACACAAGTTTATCGGCGTAACCCGACATCTTGAGTACATGCTCACTTACGGAGCTGTGCTCTTCCATCATGCAGCTAAATAAATTTTCTGAAGCATTGTAGCTCTCTACAGCAACATGTGTGTCGAAAATCATTTTCAACTCACCCATTGTATCAAATGCATTGCCGTTTTAGAAACGCTTTCGAAGTTCCGGCTCTAGCCCATACAATATGCCGCAATGAACTAAGTTGTGGTCCTCCTGACGAGTCTGATAGACATTCTTCTCTTCATCAGGGGCATCATCGAACGGTGGGGGGCCTAGCGGCGCTTCTAGAACATATTGCTTTTGTGCAGGAGAGAGGAGAATCCTCAAATTCATGGCCCATTTGGTAAAGTTGCTACCGTTTGTTGCAAGTTTCTCTTTCTCCATGAACACATTGAAATTAAAAGCAGGTGGTGCCATCTACAACAAAAATTTTAAAGTTTAGACTAAGTTTATGATAGATTGAGTTCAACTAATCCACATTACGAATGAACTCCCACTCAAAAATGACATCCCTCTTGCATTTTTGGTGATTACATGAACCAAATCCACTACACCAAGTTCGATCATCACATGAGTCGGTGTAGCTTCAAAGGCGAGCATCAAATGGGCATCATATGTACTATATGACTCATGCTTAACCTTTCGGTCCATGTTCCGAGGCCATGTATGTACATGCTAGGCTCGCCAAGTAAGAACCTTGGTATTCGCGTGTGTAACTGTCTTACACCCGAAATATGGTCGTGGATCCAAGAACACCCGATCATCACGTGATGTCTTGGAGTGACAAAAACATAATCGGTGCATACTAAAGGAAGAAAACATTCTTATCTTAATATTTAAATGAGGGATCATCTTATTATGCTAATAAAACGCCAAACAAGCAATATAAGATGCTATCAAACATCACATGTTTATAAGTGAAATGACATGGTTCCCGCATATGATCTCTATCATGTGCATCGTGGTATGATGACTATCATACCTTTATGTGTAAGGCAAAGGTCTATGGAACTTACACGTTATGTGTGTTGTAAGAGTATCATCTCATACTTCTACTTCCAACATCACCATATCATAACACTAGCCCAACAACAATCTAAACTAGACGCCTCTAATTTATCCATTGCAAGTTTTACGTGGCTTAGGGCTTTCGAAGATAGAACCGTTCTTAACTACGAACATGAATCACAATGAGGATAACCAAATTGTTGACAACTCGTTGCAAATTAGATATTGATTATAGTAGGAGAGACAGACACTCGCTAGCCACTTATGCAAACTAGTTGCATGTCAAGCGTGGAACAAGTCTCATCGCACTATGCCACCAATATCCAAAATACAACTAAGAAGCAACAACATGATCATCATCGCCCACATACTCATATGTGTACTACCCATGTAAATCATCTACGCATAGATCCGTCTCTGATAACACTGTAGGGTTCGCAGCATAGAAAACAAAAATTTCCTATGATGGGAACTATGTACCAAGATATATCTACTAGATACAAACAGCGGGCGGATGTATATCCGTAGAGAACATACCCTTGAAGACCGACAAAGCCTAACGAGTTAAACTCGTGGTTGATGTAGACGATCTCTTGCCGATCTCAAGATCGAGAGGAAGTCCTAGCGCCGCAAATCAGCAGCGCATCCGTGCTCGCACACACGTACAAGACACCGAGCAACCTCCGCCTCCTCGCTCTAGAGATGCAGTGAAAGCACAACTCTTTCTTGCCGAATAGCCACCGGGAACATGTATTTCACTAGTCCGAGACCATGGGGATAAATTCTAGAGGGGGAGAGAGATCCTTCACGAGGAGGTGTGAGTGAGAAGTGAGGAGAGGGGTGCCTTTTATAGGAGAGGGGGGACCCCAAGGGGTGGCCGGCGCATGGGGGATGCCCCCTTTACCTCCCCTCATTCATGTGGGTGGACACTCCACTCACAAAAATCCTTTCAATTCCCTCCACTCAAAATCCCACTCAAATTCCCATTAAATTTCCACCAAATTTAATGCAAACTCTCATTAAATAAAACTCCTTTTATTTATTCAAAATTTTGTCAATTACTTTAATGACAAAAAATCACTTATAACCCCTTGCTAGTATTTCATTTCACATGCAAAAACACCTTCTGCAATTTCACCCGAAAACCTGTTTCGGTATCTAGTGAAATAAATTCCTGCGCTTGTTATTCTTTCCGGCATGAAACTTTTGCTCTATTTTGATGTCGGTGTCTCTTAAGTGTGCCACCCTACGGTTCACAAATAATGCGGACATGATTGAGACACTTCTCCGATCAATAATCAGAAGCGGGATCTGAAGACCCATACTGACTCCCACACATTCAACGATGAATTTCCTGTGATCGTCGGAACCTTTTACGCTAGTATCTTAATCCCTTTGTTTCACAATATATTACATGTCCGAGATTCGATCATCGGTATGTCCATACCTAGTTTGATCTCGTTAGTGACATGCACTCTTTTCTCGTTCCCGTGATATAACATTCTAGTGATCAAATCACTTGCTTGCAAGATAATCAATGTGATATCACCGAGAGGGCCCAGAGTATATCTATCCGTCATCGGGATCAACAAATTCCACTCTCGATCCATGGGCCTCAACATAAGACTTTAGTAGTTCTGAATCCATCTTTATAATGACCCAGTTACGGTGTGACATTTGATGTTATCAAGAAACTCTTCCGGTGTTATTGATTGACATGATCTCACGGTCTAAGGATTAGGATCACTTTTGTAACACCGCGGTTCTGAAAAGACCGTGGCTTCTATGTGACATGCCAATCCCTGGATCGGTTCATTGGCCCACAATAGAATGAGATGAATAACATAGCGAAATATCCGTGTATCATAAATAACAATGATCCAGAGTACCATTATTACAATAAAAGCTTAGCCCAAAGCTAGCTCAAATTATTCAGGTAGCAACATAAATAAAGTAAATCCTCCATTCTTCAAATTGCCCACAAGTGAACAAGTGCCGAGTGGAGTACCGTGGCCTATATCGATTACTCAGAATCGGAATAACCTGCAACATGAAATGTAGCAGCCCCGAAGGGTCAATACATGGAATGTATGGCAAGTAGAGCTAGTAAAGGAGACAATAGTACTAACATCTACATGCATATTTGGCAATTGGAGCTGTGTCTGGCTTGCATTTGCAAATACATTTGTCCTACTTTCATAAACAGTTTTGATTTTTCTTTGAAAAGATCCCAATTAAGTAAACCCAACAATATTAAAGCAAAGAAATTAGAATGAGCGAGAAACATGTCATGGAATCAATATCAAGCAACTCAGTTGTCCATAACCGGGGACACGGCTAATCGATTAGATTATACACCCTGCAGGGGTTAGTACACTTTACCCATGTGACTTGGCCAGCCCAGCTCGTACCATCACTCTCATTTTGGGTGATGATAGGGAGAAGTCTAAGAAGAGACTGTTCGGGAAGTAGCTCCTCAATCCCGACGCGCACCGGTCCAACCTACCAAAATTCTACATCTCTGGATACGCGGGTTCGAGTTACCACAACCTACTAAGTCCAACCAACCGCCCATTCCATTATTGACACATGGATGTACACGTAAGCTACACAATAAAGAAGCCAATCATTCTCTCTTGATACCTGGGTGCCTTTTCGCAATGAAACCACCAAAAATTATCAATACCATCACACCCAGGAGATTCATTGATTAAGTTGTTTTAGTTTTCACAAACCAATACTTTTAGAAACAAGTCTCAATGAGGTAACCCAGCCCTCGTTCAACATATCATGGCTAAGCACATCTACCAACGGTGGTTCATCTACAAGGAAAACCCTACCACATAATAGGACATAGCATAGCGATAGTATCATCCTACACATGCATCTACAAAATACACGACAATGCATTAAAAATAGTAGGACGGTATCATGAACAAAGTAGCATCTACTTGCCTTGGTTGTAGCGGTCGGAAGAACAATCCACACACGAGCAAGCGTTGCACTCGTCACAATCTACACGATACAATTGCAATCATAAACAAACAATCCACAAGCATATGCAACAAATATGATGCATGAAGGTATGCAAGGCAAGTGAATTGGTGCTACAGCTGCACCACATAATCCTAATCTATAATAGTACTGATTGCATGCATGGAAAATAGTTTTAGCGCAAGGAAAACTATTATGCAAAAAGTAATGCTCAAAACTAGAGCTAGAACTCGAATAATTCACTACCGATAGTATACTGTTTGTAAAATCTTGGAAAACTTCTACCCCATAGGCATCGCTGATTAGAAACAGTACCAATTGGAATTACTCAAAAAGGAATTATAAAACTCCCCGAGTAATTAAAACACTGCAGAAAGCCACTAGACAGTTTCTGCAGAAATTTTCACTGTAAGCCTATCTTTTTAATTCACGATGTGATTCCCCTCGTTCCATTGAATCCAGGGACATATCACACGCGATTTTTGGAGCTACGGATCTTTTTCTACGAATTTATTCCTCCGAAAAGGCCACTAACTAGTTTGATTAAACTGTACTAAACCTTGCTGCAAAAGTCTGAACCAAAGGTACAGAGAGATTCTACACGACTCACTGAATCTTCACATATTTTATTTGCAATTTTTGGCCAAGCGGTTTAATTTCTACGCAATTTACAAAATTCTACCGAAATCTGTCAACTAAAACGATTAACGAAATTAACCAGTCAACTGTGTCTGTTGACTGGTCAACGCGTCTGCTGACTGGGCACTGACTGGGCGTCTGACTAGTCAACGCCTGAGTCTGACCGGTCAACGGCTGATCTGAACCACTGATCTGAAATCTAACGGTGGCTGCAGGCTTACCGGAGACAAACGGCGAAACGAACTACGGACGGTGCGGCGATCGGTTCCGGCGACGACGGTTACCTGCGCGGTAGGGGAAACGATCAGCGCGTAGTACGGGGCGGTCAACAACACGGCGACGGCGCGTGCGGCGGCGATGGCGGTGCGGCACGACACGGACGAGCGGGCGCGGCGCAAGGCGCGCGAGGCGACGCGCGTGCGTGCGTCTGCGCGTGCTGCGTGCAGCAGCGGCAGCAGCGCGCGCAGCGTGCGCGGGTGGCGAGGCAGCGAGGCGGCGGCTGGCGCGGCTCGGCGGCAGGCGCATCGCAGCGGCTCGGGGGCGAGCGGCGAGGGCGGGTGGCGCTGGTGACGGGGTACCTGGGGCGGCGGGGGTCGGCGGAGCCGGGCGGGTGGCGGTGCAGCACGGGAAGGAGGTGGCGGGGCGCGGGCTTTGAGGTGGCGGCGGCGATCCCGAGGAGATCGGGTGGCGGCGGGGCTCGGGTTTCGAGGAGGAGGTGGCGATCGCGGGAGGCACGGGTCCCGAGGCGCGGGCGCGATCTACGAGGCGGGCAGGGGCGGCTCGGTCAGGTGGGTCCCTTAAGTGGGGCCCTCTCGCGGGGGTCCTACGCGGATTCGGCGTGCGGTTGGACACGAACTCGGAAAACGGCCCGAAAATCGGCCCGTCTTTCTATCTCTTAATAAAATGACGTTAACTTCTCCGTACGAGCTCCGATTCGAGCGATTCTTGCTCCTACGGTTTTGTAAAATCGAGGGGAACAATCTAGGGTCAATGGTTGAGTGAAACCACTAGGCTACAAGGGTGGCAACACTAGTTCTTCTAATGCCTCCCGCAGGAGCCTCGTAGAAGAAAAGAAAAAGGGTTTTAAAAATAGCGTTTCGCCGATTCATTTCGATCGACGATTTTGTATGGAAAAGCATGATGCAATGATATGAATGATATGCAGAACCAAATCTAAAATTTGGGATGTGACAACTTTGTAAGTTGTTATAGCAATATAAACTCAATGCCTTTGATCGTAATGATATACTTCGGATGAATGTTCATCACACCATTACACTAATGTTGTGATCTCGTTATTAACAACATCCAATGTCTATGGTCAGGAAACTTTGATCATCTTGTTAATCAACGAGCTAGTTCATGAGAGAGGCATAACTAGGAACTTTCTATTTGTTTATTAAACACACATGTATTAAAGTTTCCATATTAATACAATTATAGCATGCAAAATAAACATCTATCATATACTTGGAATACACATAATAAACACTTTATTATTGCCTCTCAGGGCATATTCCCTTCAGGAGGCGGTCGTGGTAGAGGCCCGAATCTAGGGCAGAGGAGATCAACAACCCAGAAGTACCTATACCTAAGCTGACATTGCCAATAATCCCTGTGTCCACCACTTGGATAGTAACGGAGGATCTACCTATACAAATGCCGAGTGTCGTTTCAATGACGACATCAAGAATGACGAATCCTCTGGCTACAGAGCCAAGCGATGGAAAGGAAAGAAAAATTCCGAGAAAGGAAAGGATCCCAAGGAAGATTCCGACATGGAAGAGGCGGAAGCCTCCGTAGACCCCAAGTCGGATGGAAAGAAGACTTTTCCGACTAACAAAGACGCATATGTCTGCTTCCTTGGATCCCAACCAGCTAAGGACAAAAAGGCGGTTCTTCGTGAGCTCAATGCCACAGTTCCGGCTGTTCCCCCAATTCCTGGACTAGTCAGAGGTGACTATCACCTTTGATCGTTCAGATCACCCAAGGAAAACACATTGTCGGGGCGAGTACCCTCTGGTCATCAATCCTCTTATTGATGGCTATGAGTTCTCAAAAACACTCATGGATGGTGGGAGCAGTATCAATATCCTCTACATCGAGACACTCCACCGCATGAAGCTACACGAGAGCCAGTTGAGTTACAACAGTGTAACTTTCCATGGCATTGTACCAGGGAGACAGGCTAATTCTCTAGGGAGATCACTCTGGACGTGACATTCGGAACCCGAGAAAATTACCAGACCGAGCCACTCTAATTCGAGGTGGTACCATTCAAAAGTGCTTACCACGCCATCTTCGGGAGTTCGGCTTACAGGGCGTTCATGGCCGGTACCTGTTATATCTACAATATGATTAAACTTGTAGGTCCAAAGGGCATAATCACCAAAGGAGGAAATCCGAGGAAGGCGCGAGAATGCGACGAAGGATATGCTTCCTTCGCCAAAGACGTGCTACATGCCTAGGAGTACCAGAAGATCAAGAATACCATCAATCCGTCCGAGATGCCCGCTACAAAGAATGAGGTGCTAAAGCCTAGTTTGTAGTTCAAGGCGTCGGAAGAGACGAAGAAGATGTCGCTGAAGAAAGATGATCCCTCCAAGACGACGAACATAGGGGTAGGCTTAGTCCATGCATAGGAAAACGCGCTCGTCGAGTTCCTCAAAGCTAATAGTGATATCTTCGCATGGCGGCCATCTGACATGACCAGAGTACCTAGGGAACTTGCCAAGCACTCTCTTAATGTGTACCCATACGCTAAACCCATCAAACAGTCCTTACGACGGTTTGGTGATGAAAAGAGCAAAGAAATAGCCAAGGAATTAGCCCACTTAGAGCTAGCGGATTTCATAACAGAGGTCATCCATACATATTGGGTGGCAAATCCTGTACTTGTTCCTAAAAAGGACACCATTGATTTAAGGATGTGTGTTGATTATACCGCTTTGAACAAGACATGCCCAAAAGATCCATTTCCTCTGCCAAGAATCGATCAAGTTATCGACTCAACGACAGGGTCGGAATTACTCTGTTTTCTCGACGCATATTCTGGATATCACCAGATACCGATGAAAAAGTCGGATCAAATTAAGACGTCTTTCGTCACTCCTTTCGGAACCTTCTGCTATAAAACTATGCCTTTTGGCTTAAAGAACGCAGGAGCAACATATCAACGTACCATGCAATATTGTCTCAATGACCAAATCGGACGCAACGTCCATGTATACGTAGACGACATAGGTGTTATGTCCAAAAAGAAGGAAACTTTAATTTCCGACTTGGATGAAACGTTTGCTAGTCTAGGAAAGTTCAACATGATGCTAAATCCGAAGAAGTGTTTCTTTGAAATTCCAGCCCGAAAATTGCTAGATTTCATCGTCTCTGAGGGAGGCATCGAGGTGAACCGGGACAAAATCAAGGCTATCTTAAACATTACCAGGCCGACTCGCCTGAAGGACGTACATCGTCTCACTGGTTGCATTGCAGTAGTGAGTCGGTTCGTCAGCCGGCTTGGTGAAAGAGCCACACCTTTGTATAAACTCTTGAAGAAAACCAACAAATTTGTCTGGACACTAGAAGCTGAAACTGCACTGCAAAGTTTGAAAGATTTGCTTTCAAATCCACCAGTTCTCGCAGCGCCAGAATCTCAGGAACCTATGTTACTCTACATCGTAGCGACCAACAAGGTCATAAGTGTAGTAACAGTAGTTGAGCGCGAGGAAGAGGGCCACGAACATAAGGTGCAGCGGCAAACTTATTATCTAAGTGAGGTCCTGACAGAATCAAAACAACGGTATCCACATCATCAAAAGCTAGCCTATGGAGTGTTCTTTGCATCCATAAAGCTACCTCACTATTTTCAAGAGCACAAGATCATAGTAGTGAGCACGGCTCCTCTGCGAGATATAATCAACAACCACGATGCCACAAGACATGTCACAAAGTGGGGAATTGAGCTTGCAGCTTTCTACATTGAGTACAAACCATGTATAGTGATCAAGTCCCAAATTCTCGCCGACTTTGTTGTTGATTGGACAGAAACGACCGAAAACATAGGCCCTCCAGACTCGGAATTTTGGACCCTTCCCTTTGACGGATCAAAAGCACGAGGAGGCTTGGGGGCTGTCGTGGTGCTCAAATCACCCCAAGGAGATAAGCTGTTCTATGTGTTGCAAATACACTTCACGGCAACCAATAATATTGCCGAGTACGAAGCACTGCTACATGGAATACGCATGGCCAAAAACATTGGAATATCAAGACTCATGTGTTACGGAGACTCGGATTTAGTTGCTCGGCATTGTATCCGACATTTGTAACGCAAACAAACACATGGCAGCATACAAAGCTCTTGTGGATGAATTATCCAAATCGTTCGAGGGTTTTGAGATTCAACAGATCCCTCGAGCAGAAAATGAGGAAGCAGTTGCCCTATCAAGGATAGGCTTTGCACGAAAACAAGTACCTGATGGAGATTTTGTAGAGCATTTAAGAGTCCCCTCCATAGTCGGAGTTGATGAGGACTATCCGACGAAATCCGACTCACCTTTAATAGCAGTTCTGGCTGTAATTCCCAGTTGGACAAAACCCTATCTAGATTTCCTGATAGATGGAAAATTACCCAAAGAAAAAGTCTTGAGCCGGCAGATTGTCCGACGAGCAAAATCATACACTATAATAAATGGTGAGCTCTATAAACAGAGTGTTTCCGGCGTGTTTCAGAGATGTATTTCTTCGCAAGAATGATTGGAAATCTTAAGAGAAATCCACGAAGGCGACTATGGTCACCATGCTGCAGCCAGATCCTTAGTGGCAAAAGCTTTTTGACACGGATTATTTTGGCTTACAGCTAAGGCAAACACCGATAAACTGGTCAAAACGTGCAAGGGGTGCCAAAAGTACGCTTATCAGGCACACATTCCGGGAGAGCAGCTGCAAACAATCCGTATTACATGGCCGTTCGCGGTCTAGTGGCTTGATATGGTAGGGCTGTTTTGCAAGGCAGAATGTGGATTCACTCACCTACTAGTGATGGTGGATAAATTCACAAAATGGATTGAGGCTAAACCCGTAACAAGTTGCGATGGAGCCACAACCATAAGATTCGTCGAGGACATAATCATCAGATTCGGATATTCGCATAGTATAATTACTGACAACGGGAGCAAATTTTCCATGGGGGAAGTTACAGAATTCTGTGAAGAACAAGGGATCTGACTTGATATTGCATCAGTCGCACATACACAAGCCAATGGACAAGTCGAAAGAACTAATCGCCTTATTCTATAAGGAATCCGACCTCACCTCGAGGCACCGCTTCGTCAGGCCACGGGGGCTTGGGCGGAAGAATTACCGTCTGTGATTTGGAGCTTACGTACAACTTCTAACAGATCAACCGGCTATACTCCTTTCTCCTTGGTTTACGGTGCAGAAGCAGTTCTTCCGAGTGATCTGATCCATCAAGCTCCACGAGTCAAAGTGTATATCGAAGAAGATGCAAAAGTTTCTCGGCAAGATGATCTCGATATAATAGAAGAAGTACGCATCGTTGCTTAACAGAGATCTACAGCCTATCAGCAGAAGTTACACAAGTATCATAGTCAGAGAGTGCAAAACCGTTCTTTCAGAAAAGGCGATTTAGTTCTTCGGCTTGTGCAAAAAAGAAACACAGACTTTCCCCAATATGGGAAGGACATTTTATGGTTAGCAGAGTTCTGCATAATGGTTCATATTATTTAACCGACATGAGAGCAGTCAAGGAAAGACCTGATACTTGGAAAAGGAAGAGAGCTGGTGGTAGCACAAACCCGGATGAAATAGACCGTCCAGGGAATATTGCACAGCTACGTCCCTTCTATTCTTAGTTATATTTCCTTGTAATCATATATGTATATTTTCAAAGTGAAATAAAGTATTAGTTCCCTCATATTATTATTTTTGAGACATTTTTGCCATCTTATTTCCAAAAGAGCATGTAATTTTTTCAAAAATCCCAGAATACTTGAAATTACTTTATGCTCATATTTGATCTGGTTATGATTTTTGAACAATCTAAAAACTATTACCTTAGGGTACAAAATTTAAATTATTATCTATACTTTGATTCTCTATCTGATTGCTTAGATGCGGGCATTTTCCGAGTAATGAGTTGTTGGTACTGGAGGCCGACTTTGTTTCCGAGTTTAAACTGGTTTAGCAATTGCGCTCCGTTGCTCGGCGAAGTTTCTGTCCTAAAAGTTGGCCGACCCATGAAAGGGACGAGGCAGAGAGCCAGATAAACCGATAAGTATAGTCATAAAAAAGAGTGCTTTAGAAAACTTTTAAGCACAAAGCATGAAGATATATAAACAAAAGTGCTAAGATAGTAAAAGCATCAGTTTTTACAGACCATCACAAAATAAATATTGTAGCCATCATTACAGTTCCATAAGTTTAAGATAATGCATAAAAATTGTTTATGCTGCAGGCGGTGGTGATGAAGCAGGTGGAACGCTTGAATCAACATTAGTGTCACCCTTGATCTTAGACTCGGAAGCATTGTTGATTTTTGGCTGTTGAGGCGAAGGAGGCGCGGCGACGGATTCGAAGAATGGCGTCGTGTAGTTGGTCATCTCTGCCACCCGACAAGCATAGCCTGCACAAGATTCTTGGATAGCCTTGATATCTTTCGGGTTACCCTCATCCTCCTCCTTGGCAATGCCCTTGGTGACGTGCCAGATTTCCATCTCGCTATGGTGGCTCATCACCATGGTCAGAGCTGTTTGTGAAGTAGTCCGAGTGTAGGACATCTTCCAGTCCTAAATTAGCTTCGGAATCTCCTTCACTTTGTCCCTCATCTCGTGCACTGGCATTTTGTGCAAATCGGAAATCTTGACGGCTTCGCCATCCTCTTCTAGAGTTTGGCGGAAGTCAAACAAGACATCTCCGGCGAGCTTAATACGCTCGACGCGAGGTTGTGGAAGAGTCGAAAAGATTCAAGGGGGCTGGGAAAGAACCAAAAGTCAAAATTCCGACTAAAACAAAATTCGAAAAATGAACAACACAAATAAAAGATTCGAAAATCTTACCAAGAACATAGTGATTCCATTTAGCATGCTCCTTGCGGAGTCTGTCTAGTGCACTTGCTGAGGCCCTGGCAAAATCCTTCTGGATATCAAACTCCTTCTTGAGATCAGTAAATTGTTTATCTCGGAGGGTTAGGAGCTTCTCGAGCCTCACGGTCTCATGGTTGCTTGATTCCAAAACTGCAGCTACGGATTTCTCCGACTCCACAGTTAGGGTCTCAAGCTTTTTCCGGAGTTCAGTATTCTCTGCCTCCAAGACTTTGAATTTTTCGGCCTGCTCCACCATCTTGCTGGATTGGCACAACAATTATGCAAAGAAAAAAATATCAGTCGGATAACGCAAAATCCGACTATGACAAAAACATTTAACTGTAAGGTTCCCAACCTTTAATAAGGTAGATATCCCTGTGTTTACAATGCTAGTCCCTAGATCAATAGCTAGCATCCACAGTTAAGATGTAATATCAAGAAACATAGGTCATAATACAACTTTATAACCACGAATAAAACAATATATTACATCTTACATAGCTCATTTGGCTATCTTATTACAATGCAGCAGAATATAGCAACAGCATGGGGTCCTTCATCTTCAAAGTGCCACAGGCAGACATGTTGGTTGTAGACTTGTAATCCTAATCATTAAACTTCACTAATAACAATCAAACCTGCAACATAACAAGTTACAGCCACAAGGGTCAATACATTTGAATTGTATTGGCAAGTGATACTATGGTAGTATAGTGGAGTCTATCATCTATATGCATTTGGCTAAGTGGAGCTTAGGCTTGCTTTGATCAAAATAGATTTTCTTTATCATTTGAAAACACTAAGTTTTTGCTTGACAAAAATCTTTCCCAAGGCATCTCCCAATAGAAATTGGTGATCCTTTCAATCCCTTGTTCAACCACAAGTTTTTAACTTAGAAATTGGGATGATGAGATTCTTGATAACTTCCATGTCTTGATGCTCAAATTGTCCTTTTCCAGGGACATGGCTAAGTACTTAGATTTTACACTCTGCAGAGGTGGTGCACTTTCCCCACAAGACTTGGTTTCACCAAGACAAGATCTTTCAGAAGCCTTCCCTTAGACCAGAATGGACGCGTTCCAACCTATAAAACCCCTACCACCAACTGTCCATTTGGCTATGTTCTTGCAACCTATATGATCCAGGCAGAGCCCATAATGCCATGTGGTTGCACTTGAAGCTTCTCAACATTTGACATCTCAAATCTCTTTGTTCCTGGGTGGCCATCCACAAGTGAGACACCAAGTTTTCCCCAGCATACTGGACTTGGTGATGCCCAAGTTTCCCCCAGCATACTGGACTTTCATGACCACTCAACACAAACCATTCCTTCCATTCCACCCAGGTGATTCATTCACTTAGTTGTTTTATTAAACAAAAACACAAGTCCTCAGACTTAGAAATTTTTCCATAGCATGAATATATATATTCCACCCTTGTTTTCTACTAGCTAAGCTAAGCATGATAGTAGTAGGGATCTTAACTTAGGAAATTTCTACTAAGGTATCATCTACTAGGATTTCCCATGGTATAGTTTACACTTAGAAAAATTCCATGCAAGTCTTACTTAGAAATATCACTAATGCATAGTGAAAATAATGGGACAAAAGTATGAAGCATCACTTGCCTTTTGGTAGAGAGTATAGGTTCACTCCTTGATCTTGCAATGTTCACACACTTCAAATCACTACAATTCAATCAAGCAAATAATATTTCAATCTACCATTACAAGCATTTCATCACATAAAATGATAAAAACAAAGCAATGCATGCAAGCATGTCAAGGATTATTTTAGTTGAAAAAGTGGTTTCTAATGGTTTATAAACATTTGAAAACACCTAATGGTCATTTTATAAAGTGGCAAAATCATTTGTATAAGATTTTACTTCATAAACCATTTTTAGATCAAGTCATTATTTTATGTGGTGAAGAAATGCTTTTAATAAGGCAAAATTCTATAGGTTTCACAAAATATGTTTTCAAACCATATAACCTTGTGTTTAGTGTCAGAGAGTTTATTTCCAAAACATTTCTCAAAGGTTTTCTTCCAAAACCATTTTTGATAATTAAACCATATTTTTATTTGACTAGAAATGGTTTAAAACCAAAGTTTATTCTTTTGTTTCACCAAATACATTTTTGAAACCACAATTTGTTTCCTATGGTCAGTAGGTTCAAAACACACCATTTTCCAAAGATTTTATCCCCAAAATCTTTTTAGAACAATTTTTATATTCTAAACTAGCATACACAAGTTTCTGCAAAAACAATCAATTTAACAGAAGCTTTTTACTAAAAAAAGTGCATGCTTGGCTAGGGCTTGTCTTGCTGAATCCATTGATATAAAATTTGCAAAATTTGGACATGTAGATTAAGAGTTATGAATTATTCAAATTGGAACATCAATTAGATAAGTTTCTGGTTTTTAAATCAAACAGAGGCCACGTGTCGTGTTTTAATTCGCCGGTACCGCTTCGGTTGGATCAAGCACTTAGAGGCGTTGGATCTAAGTTAGATCGTGTGGCACATAGGCGAGCGTACCGGTTCGTGTAGTCAATCTATCGCGTACACACGATCGAAATCCAATGGCTCAGACCAACTAGACCAAAGACTGGCGGCGCTTGACGGTGGCTGGCGGCAGCGCGGTCTGCTAGCGGTGCTGCGGCGGTTGCAGGAATCGAGGAAGGAAAAGAATGTGCTCACCGGGTTCACGGGGTCGCGATGATGCTCAAGATACTCGCAGGAAGGCAAGGGGCGCACGAGGTTGCTGTCAATCTCTCACCGGAGTAGCTTGCGGGCTCGGGTACGGTCAGACGTTGACGGAGGCGAGGCTACAGCGCACGAGAAGGCAATATAACAGTGGCATTAGATGCGTAGAGGATTAGGGAGTGCGGGCGTTTCACAGAGAAGGGGCGGCGCGGTCGGATTCTTCCCAGGGACTTCGCCGGAGTGGTGGTAGTCGACGGTGGTGTTCTGTGGTTGTCCTTGCCGACGCTGTCGTTCAAGCGCGAGCAAGCGGAGGCTACTAGGAGACGCGCAGGGGTCTGGGGAACACGCCTGTGTGGTCAAGGGAGCGAGGGGCGGTGAGGTGTGGTCGTAATCGGAGGTGGTGCTCGCCGGAGTCAGTGGCGGTGAAGGGAGAAATTTAGCAACCTGGGGGCACGCTAGGGTGTGGCGACGGAGGGGAATGAGAGAGGGAAGGCTGGCAATTAAGAGTGCGCGGTTGCAGAGCGGAATCACTGCAGCGTTACTGCGAATTTACGCGAGGTTTCAACGGTAGAAACGGCCAGGGAGGAATGAGGGGCGTGGTCGTCGCGGGGTTGAAGACGGTGAGGTGGCAGTGGGGTCTGGCGTCAGCGAAAGAGTGAGTGGGGAGATGGGGTCCATCTGTCATACGCTGTGCGGTTAGATTCTCTGGTGTGAAGCGTTTCTCTGCGAGGGAGGAGCAGTGGGCTAGGTTGGGCTTAGTTGGGCCAGTGGACAGTTGGGCTGGCTTGTTCTCTTTTTTTGTTCTGTTTGTTTTTCTTTTTCTCTTTTGATTTTTCTGTTTTGATTTTGAATAAGCAATTCAAACATTCATTTGAATTCAATCCTTTGCCAAAAATTGAGTAGGTTTCAATACTGATTAATAAAACATTCTGAAATCATTTAAGAATAATTTATTTATTCTTTTTAAAGTCTTTTAATTATTCAAAATAGGCTCTAGTTTTAATTAGATAAGATTTAATAATATTTTAAAATCTCCATTTAAATTCTTAAACTTTCCAAATCCTTTCAGTAGGTTTTTATTCATTTAATAGGGTGTCAAAATAATTCATCTTGAATTATTTAGAAAGTATTTAATATGATTCATAAATCATTTGAGTTGGGTTTTTGTTTAATTCCAATTGAATTAAATATAGTTTTGAATCCATAAATTTTATTTGGAAAATTTCTTTAATCTTAATTAAGTTGAATTAAACAACTTTTATTTCACTTGGGTAAATTCCAAAATACTATTTTCTCAAGAATTATATAATTATTCTTATTAGAAATTTGTCTTTATTAAAATAGGGATAGAATGGTTAATGCCATTTTATTTTATTTTGGAAATTCTTTATCCTTTTATTTTATTTGGATTTGGATTATATTCATTCCATTTGCTTATAGATTAGGCCAAGATTCATTTGGTCTTTCAAATATTCTTTATTTAATATTTCTTTCTTCATCTTATAAAATTCATATCTTTTTATTTAGAGATCCAAACTTGGTGATTCCAATTTGTAAAATCTTGTTTAATATTTATTTATCCTTTTAAATATATTTAGGATTATTTGCTCACCATTTTGGATGGATTTTAGATAAGTGCTTTATTAGCTTTGGAAATTATTTTTCCTTATCTTATTGAAATTCATAAGATTTTATCTATGGCTCCAAATTAAGTGAAACCAATTTCTAGGGCTTTGTAATATTTCTATTTGTCTTTATTTATCATTTGTAAATGTTTTGTTGACAAGATTTTATATGGATCAAATCCATAGGCTTGGAGATACTTGGAAATGATTTTTATTCCATTAGGTTTTAGGGTTTGGATTTATTTTCCAAGTGTTTAAATTTCTAGATACATTCATTGAGGAGTGCATTTCTTCTGATTTGGATTTTTGTTAGATTCAAACTTTTACCAAAGTTTGTTCAAGATGGGATTTTAAGTTTCCATTTAGAAACAAAAGTTTCTTTTCACCCTAAAATTCAACAATAATTTATTTTGTTTATTTATTTTTCACATTACAAGATTTGAAAAATCTTGGGATGTGACAGGCTACCACCCTTAAAATAAATCTCGTCCCGAGATTTGGGGAGGCTAGGGGTTACAAGTTGGCTCAAAGCATCTAGGGTACTACCACCCTTAAAAAAATTTCCAACTAGATTACATATTGGCCTTCTTGGGATCCTGTTGAAATCTCTCTGGACAAACATCTGCATAGTGTCCTTTGTTTCCACACTTGAAACATGTGACAAGGCTGAGATCCTTCATAGGCTTGTTTATCTTGTGCTTCATCTTTTCTGGACAGTTGCTTGCATAATGCCCTTGGTTACCACAATTGTAACATGTGATAAGATTGAGTTCATCACGTATCTTCTGTGGACAAGTTGCTACATAATGGCCTAGCTCTTTGCAGTTGTTGCACCACACTTGGCTAATCTCCTTATACTTCTGCTTCTCTGGACATTCACTGGCATAGTGTCCCATTTCTTTGCAATGACCACATTGCACATGGCTTTTGTCCTTCTTTTTCTTGGGTTTCTCCAAAGCTAGGAGTGCTTCTAGTTCATGTTCTTCATATGTTATCTCAAAGGTAGGAACAGTTCCTGGTCTCCTTGACCTTCTATTACTCCTTGGATAATACATATGTCTCCTTTTTGGTCCTTTAAATTGAGTCATGTTGCATGGAGGTACAAGCTGAGATTTTCCCTTGTATTCATCCTTCTTGGTAGACTTGGCTCTCTCATGGTAGTCTGCAATCAGTTGTTGCACACCACCTTGTTTCCTTTGTTCAACTATGGAATAGATGGGGCATTGGATAGGGACATGATTGTTTCCTTCACATAGGTAACAAGTAGCTTGAGATGTGGGGCATTGGTCAGTTGGATGTTTCTCTTCACAATTGGGACATTGATCTTCATGCTCCTTGGAAGTGTGATCCTTGTCTCCACAAATATTGCAAGCTTGGGTTCCTTCTAGAATAACATATTTGTCATCCTTGTTGTCATTAGCTCCTTGGGAAGAGTTTTCCCTCATGTTGATCATTTGAGTAGCCATTCCTTGCAACAATTGGGATTGAGTTTCCAAAACTTTTTGCATGGTTGGGTCAATCTCATTGTTGTTGGCTAAAAACTCAGTTGTCACTTGGTTCAACTGGGTTTGTCTTGTAAGCAGTTGGTCTCTCATGTTGACCTCTTGGTTGTTGTTGTTGTCATCCTTGATGTTGGAGTCTCTTGGAGTAGTCATCTGTTTGGGTTGGATGGGGATTAGAATAGGCAAAAGGTTTCTAAGGGTAAAATTTCTAATTACACACATCACAATTCACACAAGCAAAGTGCAAGCAATCACAAACAAACATTCCACTCAAACAATAAGTTTCAAGCATATTTTTAGGCAACCAAAAATATTTTTGTTACACCTCATAAGTTGGTGGGTTTGACTTAAACTAAATATGGTGGTCCATCTATATGGTTCACTTGAGATCTTTCCATCCTGCTTGGTTGATTCTTCATGAACAAGAAGTTTGTATCCTTGGGGAAATTCTTGGTCACAAAACTTCAAAGGTGATGATGGTTCCTTCTAAGTTGTGTTTCCTTAGTCTTCAAGTCTTGTGTAACTTTTCTTGTCTCACTTGTAGTCCTTAGTGATATCCAAGGTTGAGGTCCTTGGTGAAAATGTTGAAGATGTTGAAGTCATTAGAGTTGAAGATGTTGAAGTCATTAGAGTTGATGAAGTCCTTTGCACATGATGAAGTATTTGGCCATGGGAAAGGCTTTGTCCATCAAGTTTGAAATAGAAGAGATGTAGAATCAAAACCAAAATGGTTGAGGAAAGAGTGTACAAGATTGTTTGTAAATAAGTTTTGGAACAAATACAACTCTTACTTTTCTAAGGGGGTTTGTCCAATCCTAGGGTTACAATCCTACAGGAAACACAATGCTCTGATACCATCTGTAAGTTTCCCAACCTTTAATAAGGTAGATATCCCTGTGTTTATAATGCTAGTCCCTGGATCAATAGCTAGCATCCACAGTTAAGATGTAATATCAAGAAACATAGGTCATAATACAACTTTATAACCACGAATAAAACAATATATTACATCTTACATAGCTCATTTGGCTATCTTATTACAATGCAGCAGAATATAGCAACAGCATGGGGTCCTTTCTTCAAAGTGCCACAGGCAGACATGTTGGTTGTAGACTTGTAATCCTAATCATTAAACTTCACTAATAACAATCAAACCTGCAACATAACAAGTTACAGCCACAAGGGTCAATACATTTGAATTGTATTGGCAAGTGATACTATGGTAGTATAGTGGAGTCTATCATCTATATGCATTTGGCTAAGTGGAGCTTAGGCTTGCTTTGATCAAAATAGATTTTCTTTATCATTTGAAAACACTAAGTTTTTCCTTGACAAAAATCTTTCCCAAGGCATCTCCCAATAGAAATTGGTGATCCTTTCAATCCCTTGTTCAACCACAAGTTTTTAACTTAGAAATTGGGATGATGAGATTCTTGATAACTTCCATGTCTTGATGCTCAAATTGTCCTTTGCCAGGGACATGGCTAAGTACTTAGATTTTACACTCTGCAGAGGTGGTGCACTTTCCCCACAAGACTTGGTTTCACCAAGACAAGATCTTTCAGAAGCCTTCCCTTAGACCAGAATGGACGCGTTCCAACCTATAAAACCCCTACCACCAACTGTCCATTTGGCTATGTTCTTGCAACCTATATGATCCAGGCAGAGCCCATAATGCCATGTGGTTGCACTTGAAGCTTATCAACATTTGACATCTCAAATCTCTTTGTTCCTGGGTGGCCATCCACAAGTGAGACACCAAGTTTTCCCCAGCATACTGGACTTGGTGATGCCCAAGTTTCCCCCAGCATACTGGACTTGCATGACCACTCAACACAAACCATTCCTTCCATTCCACCCAGGTGATTCATTCACTTAGTTGTTTTATTAAACAAAAACACAAGTCCTCAGACTTAGAAATTTTTCCATAGCATGAATATATATATTCCACCCTTGTTTTCTACTAGCTAAGCTAAGCATGATAGTAGTAGGGATCTTAACTTAGGAAATTTCTACTAAGGTATCATCTACTAGTATTTCCCATGGTATAGTTTACACTTAGCAAAATTCCATGCAAGTCTTACTTAGAAATATCACTAATGCATAGTGAAAATAATGGGACAAAAGTATGAAGCATCACTTGCCTTTTGGTAGAGAGTATAGGTTCACTCCTTGAGCTTGCAATGTTCACACACTTCAAATCACTATAATTCAATCAAGCAAACAATATTTCAATCTACCATTACAAGCATTTCATCACATAAAATGATAAAAACAAAGCAATGCATGCAAGCATGTCAAGGATTGTTTTATTTGAAAAAGTGGTTTCTAATGGTTCATAAACATTTGAAAACACCTAATGGTAATTTTATAAAGTGGCAAAATCATTTGTATAAGATTTTACTTCATAAACCATTTTTAGATCAAGTCATTATTTTATGTGGTGAAGAAATGCTTTTAATAAGGCAAAATTCTATAGGTTTCACAAAATATGTTTTCAAACCATATAACCTTGTGTTTAGGGTCAGAGAGTTTATTTCCAAAACATTTCTCAAAGGTTTTCTTCCAAAACCATTTTTGATAATTAAACCATATTTTTATTTGACTAGAAATGGTTTAAAACCAAAGTTTATTCTTTTGTTTCACCAAATAAATTTTTGAAACCGCAATTTGTTTCCTATGGTCAGTAGGTTCAAAACACACCATTTGCCAAAGATTTTATCCCCAAAATACTTTTAGAACAATTTTTATATTCTAAACTAGCATACACAAGTTTCTGCAAAAACAATCAATTTAACAGAAGCTTTTTACTAAACAAAGTGCATGGTTGGCTAGGGCTTGTCTTGCTGAATCCACTGATATAAAAATTGCAAAATTTGGATGTGTAGATTAAAAGTTATGAATTATTCAAATTGGAACATCAATTAGATAAGTTTCTGGTTTTTAAATCAAACAGAGGCCACATGTCGTGTTTTAATTCGCCGGTACCGCTTCGGTTGGATAAAGCACTCAGAGGCGTTGGATCTAAGTTAGATTGTGCGGCACAGAGGCGAGCGTACCGGTTCGTTTAGTCAATCTATCGCGTACACACGATCGAAATCCAATGGCTCAGACCAACTAGACCAAAGACTTGCGGCGCTTGACGGTGGCTGGCGGCGGCGCGGTCTGCTAGCGGTGCTACGGCTGTTGCAGGAAGCGAGGAAGGAAAAGAATGTGCTCACCGGGTTCACGGGGTCGCGGTGATGCTCAAGGTACTCGCGGGAAGGCAAGGGGCGCACGAGGTTGCTGTCAATCTCTCGCCGGAGTAGCTTGCGGGCTCGGGTACGGTCAGACATCGACGGAGGCGAGGCTACAGCGCACGAGAAGGCAAGATAACAGTGGCATTAGATGTGTAGAGGATTAGGGAGTGCGGGAGTTTCACAGAGAAGGGGCGGCGCGGTCGGATTCTTACCAGGGACTTCGCCGAAGTGGTGGTAGTCGACGGTGGTGTTTTGTGGTTGTCCTTGCCGACGCTGTCGTTCAAGCGCGAGCAAGCGGAGGCTACTGGGAGACGCGCAGGGTTCTGGGGAACACGCCCGTGTGGTCAAGGGGGCGAGGGGCGGTGAGGTGTGGTCGTAATCGGAGGTGGTGCTCGCCGGAGTCAGTGGCGGTGAAGGGAGAAATTCAGCAGCCTGGGGGCACGCTAGGGTGTGGCGACGGAGGGGAATGTGAGAGGGAAGGCTGGCGATTAAGAGTGCGCAGTTGCAGAGCGGAATCACTGCAGCGTTACTGCGAATTTACGCGAGGTTTCAACGGCAGAAACGGTCAGGGAGGAATGAGGGGCGTGGTTGTCGTGGGGTTGAAGACGGTGAGGTGGTAGTGGGGTCCGGCGTCAGCGAAAGAGTGAGTGGGGAGATGGGGTCCATTTGTCATACGCTGTGCGGTTAGATTATCTGGTGTGAAGCGTTTCTCTGCGGGGGAGGAGCAGTGGGCTAGGTTGGGCTTAGTTGGCCAGTGGACAGTTGGGCTGGCTTGTTCTCTTTTTTTTGTTCTGTTTGTTTTTCTTTTTCTCTTTTGATTTTTCTATTTTGATTTTGAATAAGCAATTCAAACATTCATTTGAATTCAATCCTTTGCCAAAAATTGAGTAGGTTTCAATACTGATTAATAAAACATTCTGAAATCATTTAAGAATAATTTATTTATTCTTTTTAAAGTCTTTTAATTATTCAAAATAGGCTCTAGTTTTAATTAGATAAGATTTAATAATATTTTTAAATCTCCATTTAAATTCTTAAACTTTCCAAATCCTTTCAGTTGGTTTTTATTCATTTAATAGGGTGTAAAAATAATTCATCTTGAATTATTTAGAAAGTATTTAATATGATTCATAAATCATTTGAGTTGGGTTTTTGCTTAATTCCAGTTGAATTAAATATAGTTTTGAATCCATAAATTTTATTTGGAAGATTTCTTTAATCTTACTTAAGTTGAATTAAACAAATTTTATTTCACTTGGGTAAATTCCAAAATACTATTTTCTCAAGAATTATATAATTATTCTTATTAGAGATTTGTCTTTATTAAAATAGGGATAGAATGGTTAATGCCATTTTATTTTATTTTGGAAATTCTTTATCCTTTTATTTTATTTGGATTTGGATTATATTCATTCCATTTTCTTATATATTAGGCCAAGATTCATTTGGTCTTTCAAATATTCTTTATTTAATATTGCTTTCTTCATCTTATAAAATTCATATCTTTTTATTTAGAGATCCAAACTTGGTGATTCCAATTTGTAAAATCTAGTTTAATATTTATTTATCCTTTTAAATATCTTTAGGATTATTTGCTCACCATTTGTATGGATTTTAGATAAGTGCTTTATTAGGTTTGGAAATTATTTTTCCTTATCTTATTGAAATTCATAAGATTTTATCTATGGCTCCAAATTAAGTGAAACCAATTTCTAGGGCTTTATAATATTTCTATTTGTCTTTCTTTATCATTTGTAAATGTTTTGTTGACAAGATTTTATATGGATCAAATCCATAGGCTTGGAGATACTTGGAAATGATTTTTATTCCATTAGGTTTTAGGGTTTGGATTTATTTTCCAAGTGTTTAAATTTCCAGATACATTCATTGAGGAGTGCATTTCTTCTGATTTGGATTTTTGTTGGATTCAAACTTTTACCAAAGTTTGTTCAAGATGGGATTTTAAGTTTCCATTTAGAAACAAAATTTTATTTTCACCCTAAAATTCAACAATAATTTATTTTGTTTATTTATTTTTCACATTACAAGATTTGGAAAATCTTGGGATGTGACATTAACTGACAAAGAGGAAGCCGGAAAAGTTTACCTTCTACTTCATCTTTTTCAACTTTTAACTTTGAATTTTCAAAGCGCAAAGCTTTGATTTCTTTGCGCTTGTTGGAAATATTCTTGAGCAATTCCTGGTTGGAAGATGCAATTTTTTGTAAGTTTAGAGATGGAATACCGTCAGACGGCTACTAAGACTCGGGCTGCAAATTTAACTAAGTAAAATTACAGCACGATCCTTGGGGGCTACACTACATCATTCTTTTGCAACCTAAAAGCATCAACCCGGATCCAATGATGTTCATCCGACTTTATGCTTGGGGGCTTGAGGATATGATAATAAATGCAAATAAGAATCGGAAACTTACAATGTGTTCCAGATGCAACTTTTCAAATCTGAGCTTGGTGCTGTGAAACACCTTCTCGGTAAGGGTGAGGGACGGAACATCCGTCGCTGGAAGTTCGCCATATGCGACTTTAGCGTCCAGGACCAAAATTTGGTCTAGGAGGCTGACCATCTTGACGTCTTCCTCCTCTTGGCTCGTTGCTTCTGGGGTCAAGATTTGTTTCTCAAGAATGGACTGAGCCAGTTTGAGGATCTCTTCTTTCTCCTTCCTCTTGAGGCCAGGAACAGCTGAGTCGACCACTTTAGTCACCGTACATGTGGTCATTACCATGGGATCATTACCCTTTTCGGGTTCACCCTTGTCAGTTTCCTGGTCATCAACGATGAACAGGGCTTTCGAGGTTTTACCAGCGTCAGGGGATGTAGAAGCTCCCTGCGCTGATGGACCAGTGGATGGGGTCGATGGTGGCATAGCCGGAGAAACAATAAGCTTCTACTGACGCAGCTGCTTGTGTGGCTTGCTTTCCGGCTTAATCTTGCTCTTCAATGATGATTTAACTCTAGAACACAAAAATCCTAAATATTAGGTGTGCCTTGGAAAGATAATAAAGGTACATGAGTACTAAAAATGAAAGGTGAGATGCTTACTTTTTAACTACTGGCAGCACTTGGCTACTGGCAGCAACAACTTCCTTCTCCTTATGCTTCTTGGAGGCGGAGGCGGCAACTTCTTGCACCTCATCATCCTCCGTCGCCTCCGGGTCGTCTGAAGCATAGCCTTCTAGTGGAGCTAGCTGGGACTCGGAGAGTTTCTCGAGCTCTCATAATCGTAAAAGCATCGATGAAACCAGAGTCGGAGAAAGAACCAAGGGAAACAACGAAATGCGAAAGCAGAGTCGAAATATTTACCTGAGTCAGAGGACGACTGGATGTATACATCTTCATGGAAACTTCCGGAACTTTTCGTTCCACTCTTTCCTTGACCAAGTATTGCATGAGGGTCCTGTAGTCCTTCGGCAAGAGCCGATTCGGGCTGACCTTCATGCTGTCCTTTTTGTCACCGGTGATTTGGTGCATGAGGCGGTTCTGTGGTGCTAGAGAGGCTAAATCCGGCGCTCCAGCCAACAGTGGTAGAGCGGCGCCATTGGCAAACGCCGGAAGACCTTCCGCTTTACCCGGAGCCGGAATATCCTTATGATAAAAGAAAGTTCTGGGCCCACGTTTGACGGACTCACTAACATTAATCCTAGGATAAATCCGATTCCTCCTAAGGACTAAGCTAAGAGTGCCGGTGACATAAGGCACACCAGCACTGATGGAATTCTTCCGAGTACAATAGTAGTACCGGAAAAGGGTGAGACTTGGCCTAATGCCAAGAAACCCCTCGCACAGAGCTGCGTGAGAATGAAGCTCAAGCAGAGAGTTAGGAGGAAGATTGTGGAGTTGCACACCGTAATGGTTGAGGACTTCGACGAAGAAGTCTGGCGGTGGAAAACTGAGGCCACGGTCGACGTGAGTACTGAACAGCACCCTCTCGCCGTCTTTTGGCGCGGGGATGGCATTTCCAGTAGCCCTCTGCCATGCGCCGGCAGCGATGAACCCCTCATCCTCCATGACTTGGAGATCCATAGTGTCCATGTCTCTGGGGATCCACATACCCCACATCTTCTTCTCGTCCGCCGCCGATGAACCCGCCGCCGCTGTTCTAGAGGATGAGGCAGATGCCATAGTTCTTGGAGGAAGATGGGCTGGTGGGGGAAGGAGAGTTTTTTCTCAACGATGGGCAGATTGGAACTGGTGCGGGGAGCTCGAGGAGTACGAGTAAGCAATGAATGAATCGACGAAGAAGGGTTTTCTCTCCTCTTATTTACCTCTGTGTCAAGATTCGTTCGGTGAGATGCGTGATTGTTGCCACGCGTATAGGAAAGGGAGGAGTTAGCATCCTCACGACTCTTCCACCCCCTCGATTTTCACGCAGGCATTGAAACGACATTCCGTTCCGTAAGGAACGGACCCACCAACGGTTGGTTGCTAATGGAAATCCTGTCAGTGACGGGACCTGACCTATAAAGTTTCCAGTCAGCACGCTGCTGAAAAATTTGGCTTATGTTTCAAATCAAGCAACAGAAAGATCAAGGTCAGAGCAGAATATATCCAACTCAACTAACTCGGAATCCTACATCAAATGAAAGGAGTTTTCGGGACCTTCAAGATTCTCAAGACAAAGATACCATCAAACTAGACGATTTATCCGACTTCAGATCATGGAGACTTCCGGTGGCTACTATTGGGGATATAGTTTCTGGGTATACCCACAGGACTCGCTGACCAGGGTGGCCCACCAATGGGTTAGAGCTTTGCTTCACGGGTGGACTAGTCAGAGAAAGAGGAGGAGCCAGTTATGGCTATGCCAAGGCCCAGAAGAGATACCGACTTAGGATTGTAGTATTCCTTATAGTCCAAGCTGTTCTAGTTACCGACTCTGTAACGTAGCCGGATATGCCTATCCCTTTAACCCTAGGCCCCAGTGACTATATAAACCGGCCCTATGGGAGCCTTTAGGGCAACAACTCAATAGACAACCACAACCAACTCGCACAGGCGAACCTCTCTTGTAATCCGCTGTATCATCCGGCTCACGCCAATATATTACTGGATTGCTAGCAGGAGTAGGATCCGATCACCGTAGTCGGATCTGAACCTGGGTAAACTTGTGCTCACCGCTCTTGGAACATCCAACGTCTCACACCCCATCTTTCCAACGCCACTAGTTCCCCCTATGGCGTACTTGTCCACAATCCAAGGATAAAGGATCCAAAGGATCACAGCCAATTTGTTCATAGGGTGCGCAAACAGAACTCCATATGGGATTAGCCCCGAGTGTCTGTTTGAGTCGTAGACTTGAGCAGAAACTTATAGTCATTGGTTGTGCGATATAGTGATCCAAAAGTTCTTGAAGTGACTCGATGAAGGACTCGAAGTAGTGATCCGGCCTTTTTTGAATGTGCAACCGGCGCTCCCTATGGGAGTAACCCCCGAGTCTGTAGTCGAGTCATGGACTCTATGAAGGACTCAAAGCATAAAAGATATTATCAAAAAAGTGTGTCAAAGTTTCTTCAGGTGCCTTAGGGACTGTACCAGTTTGTCAGGTGCGCGACCATCGCTCCTGATAGGAGTAGCCCCTAAGTATTTGGGCGAGTGGTAGACTCGAGTAAGTACTTTGCTATGAGTTGAAAGTTTAGAGCCGTTGCCTTCATCTGCTTTTGAAATCGATGACGTCATTGCTGACGCTTGGTGAGCTCAACTGTCTGCGACCACAAATTTGATGGGATGAGGCGGTCGTAGGTCCCACATTCCGACTGGGATTTGACTAGTCACACGTGGTTTAGGTGAAATTCACTACATCTCCTTGATTTCTGCGCATGGTGGTGGCGTGCATGCGATGGTTCATGCGGCAACCGCCACGTGTGTAACGGGGTGAGAGACACGTGTTTAGGTTTGGTAGATAAATGGTTGCGCTTCATTGTCTTCCTACTTTTATACTGCAAAGGGCCCTGGTAGAAAATTCCCCTTCGTCTGTTTTCACTTCGTCTCTTGCTCTTTGCCTTTGCCATTTCTAGAGCCCTCTGCCCCTCCTTGCGCTGGACATTCTCCGAGATTTCCTTAAGTCATCCTTCGTGCACAGAGACAACGCATCACACCAAGAGGATGGCCAAGCCGAAGAAGGTTTTTGCCGTCGAGACGAGACCACCGGCCGCGTCACCAATGGCGGTTGGCGGTGGTCGACGATGAGGGACCTTGATCTGCGTCACCTGCGTGAGGCGCATCTGATCCCGCAGGAGAAAGGCGATACCAAACTCCCTAGTTTGGCGATACCAAACTCCCTAGTTTGGAGGTAATCCTTGACCCACCCGAACATTTTGGGGTGATGTTTTATTCCTTCATTATTTGAGGCCTTTTGTCACATCCCAAAATTCTCCAAATTTTGAAATATGAAAAATAAATAAACAAAAGTATTAATTTTTGAAATTTAGGGTGAAAAGAAACTTTTTGCTTCTAAATGAAAACATCAAAACCCTACTTGAACAAAATTGGAATAAGAAAGCAACAAACAAATATTCAAAGAAACAAATGCATTCATGCATACAAAGAATCTTGAATTTAAACACTTGGAAAAGTTAAACCAAAACCCTAAACCGTAATGAAAGAAATCATTTCCAAGATCTTTCTAAGACTATGGATTTGTTCCATATAAAAATTCAGCAACAAACATTTTTAAATGATCAAAATGGTAAAAAAAATATTATAAAACCATGGAAATTGGTTTCACTTAATTTGGAGCAGTGGATAAAAACTTAAGAATTTAATAAGATGAAAGGAAATAATTTCCAAAGCTAATAAAGCTCCTAACAAAAATCAATACCAAATTGTGAGAAAAATAATCATAAAAGGATTTAAAAAGATAAACAATTATTCAATAAAATTATACAAAGTGGAATCAATATATTTGGAGCTATAAATAAAAAGATATGGATTTTATAAGAAAAAGAAAGAAAGAAATAAATAAGGAATATTTAAAGGTCAAATTAAATCTTGGCCAAATTCATAAGCAAATTGAATAAAAGTTTACTGAATAAAAAGAAAGGAATAAATTTTATTTAAATAAAATTATATGGGTTTAAACCATATTCAATTTTATTTGAATAAAGGCAAGCCTCATTTAAATAAATATTAAAGCATAATAAAATGTTTGAATAAATCCAAGGTGGACTATTTAAACACACTATTAAACAGTACAAACCCACTGAAAAGGTTTGATAAACATTTGAATTCAAACAGATGTTTAAAACATTTGAATCAAGTTAAAATAGGAAATAGAAATGGAAAAAAAGAAACAGAGAAGAAAAAATAGAAAGGAACTTAACCAACACACCTGACCCAACTTGCCAGCCCAACAGGCCCAACAGCAGCCCACCCGGGCCACTCCTTCTTATCTGCCCATTCTTTTCTCACCGCGTATCACCCCACCCCTCTCACAGACGCGCCGGACCCACCCTTCCAACACATCGTCGTCCTCGCGCAACTAGTTCCTCCCCTCTTCTCTCTGTCGTTTCCTGCGTTGATTCCTCTGTGTTAATTCGTGTAAATGCTATGACAATCCTTCCCTGTGACCACACCCTACTAATCGCCCCTCTCTCCCCTCTCTTTCCCCTCAGAACCCATTCCACCGGAGCCACCAGGTTGTGCTAATTTTCCCCTCACACCACACTGTCTCCAACGAGCTGCAGCACCAATTCTGGCTAGCTCCGGCCATGCCCTTGCCCCTGAATCGCACGAGCATGTTCACCATCAACGTGCGCATCAGCCAGCACCTCCCACTCGCCCGCGCGTGCCCCAGAGGCTCGGCAACAACCAAGTCTAAGCGCCACCGCCTTCTGATCCGACTCCGGTGACATCTCCTGGTGAGCCTTGACCTCCGCTCCCCCTCTGAATGATGCTCCTGTAATCGCCAATCTCCTACGCGTCTAACACCACCGTTGGCTTGTCTTAGCATGCTCTGTATCATCGCCCCCGTCGATGACCGTGCGTGCCCGAGCTAGTAGGCAACTCCGGTGAGCAATCCGCGGCAACCGCGTGCGCCCCTTGGTCTACGGCGACCACCTTGAGCATCCCCACGCCATGGCGAACCAGGTGAGCCTCTCCTTTTCCTTCCTTGATTCATGTATCCGCCGGACCACCACTGACTGAGCGTCGCCGCCGCGTGTTTGTCGCCAGCACTACCAGTTCCTGGCAATGTGTTGTGAGCCGTCCGATGTAGATCTAAGAGATAAGATAGATTGTCTTAGCAAAGAGGTATGCATCAATCTGCACCGTGCGATTTAAATTAGATCATGCGTCCTGTCTAGCCCGATCCTCACGAAATAGTATCAACCAATAGAATTAAGACGCGTGGCAGTACTGTCTGTTTAAAAATCCAGAAAATAAATTTGAATGAATAAACTTGCAAAAATCTTAACTTTTGTTCTGCTTGGACAAAATTTACAAATTTTATATGAATGGATTCAGAAAAATGAAAGCTTTGTAACTATGGCCTTAGTTTAGTATTTTGCTTCTAACAAATTAGGTGTTTTTGCAGAAACATTTGTAGGACTATTTTGAGTATTAAAATTATTCTAAAAATGATTTTTTGAGTGAAACCTTTTGCAAATGAATTTTTTTGAAAACACTCTGACCACTAAAACTAACATTTGTGTTTAAGTACATATTTGGATAACACTATAAATTATTCCTTTAGGTAAAAGCATTTCTAGCAAAACAAAAATGATTTAAAAGGGTTATTTTCACTAACTTGTTTTCAAATGATTTTCCACTTTTATAAATGAACAGTAGGTGTTTTTAAATGTTTATAGCCTTATTAGAAACCACTTTTTCAATAAAACAATCTTTTGCATGCTATCATGCATTTATTTGTTTTTATTAGTTTATGTGGTGAATTGTTTGAATGCTAGTTTGAATTTGTGCCTTGATTGATTTGTAGTGAACTTTGAAGAGTGTGATAATTGCAGGATCAAGGAGTGGACCTAGTTTCTCTACTAAAAAGGCAAGTGGTGCTTCATATATTTTGTCCTATTATTTTGACGATGCATTGGTGATATTTTGAGTAGGACTTGCATGGAATTTTTACTAAGTATATATGCTATGCCTTGGGAAATCCTAGTAGATATTGTTTTAGTAGAATTATCCTAAGTTAGGAAACTTTCCATGTTATCATGCTTAGCTTAGATAATAGAAAACAAGGGTGGATTACTCATGCTATGATATTATGCAAAGTCTATGACTTCTGTTTTTGCTTAATAAAACAACTATGTGAATGAATCACCTGGGTGGAATGGAAAGAATGGTTTGTGTTGAGTGGTTACTCAGGGCCCATTTCTATGGCCTCCCTGGTGTATCTCACTTGTGGAAAGCCACCCAGGAACAAAGAGATTTGAGATGTTAAGTGTTGTGAAGCTTCTAGTGCAGCCACATGGCAATATGGGCTCTGCCTGGATCATATAGGTTGCAGTAACTTATCCATATGGACATAAGGTGGTAGGGTGATAGGACGGAACGCTTACATTTGGTCTAAGGGAAGGCTTCTAAAATATCTTGTCTCGATGCATGTCGAGTCTTGTGGGGAAAGTGCACCACCTCTTGAGAGAGTAAAACCTAAGTACTTAGCCGTGTCCTCGGCAATGGACAATTTGAGCATCAAGACATTGAAGCTATCAAGGATCTCCTCATCCCAATTGCTAAGTTAAAATCTTGTGGTTGAACAAGGGTTAAAGGTTCACCAATTTCTATTGGCGGTTCCTTGGGTGTTTTTGACAAACAAAAACTTAGTGTTTTTCAAGTAATAAGGAAAACCTTATTTTGAGCAAATCAAGCCAAAGCTACACTTAGCCAAATACATATAGATATTAGATACCACTATTCTACCATAGTATCACTTGCCACCCTCGTACACTCACCGTTCTCTTGCGCGTCTAAGCCACCCTCGTCTTGCCATCTCGTGCCTCGTAGCTTCACCTTTGATGATGCCAGAGCGTGCCCGACGCCATGAGCATCTCTGGCGAACAATCAGCGTCGACTCCGTGCGCCCCTTGCCAGCTACGACCACCTTGAGCACCGCGGCGACCCCGCGAGCATGGTAATGCCCTCCTTTCCTTTCCTTGCTTCCTATTTTCGCTGGACCACCGCCACTAGATCAGCTCCGCCGCTCATCGCCAGTCAGCGCCGCCCATCTGTGGTCGTTGCACTCTGAGCCGTTAGATGCAGATCCAAAGGACACGATAGAATCACTTAGCGAAGAGGTATGCGTTGATCAGATCCGTGCGATGCCACTTAAATCTAATGGTCCATTTTGCATGATCCACATGAAACGGTATGGACGAACCAGAAATAGACATGTGGCCAGACTCTGGTTTTAAAAACAGAATTTGATCTATTAGATGTTTGAGTTTGAAAAATTCAAAACATTTGATCTGTATGTACAAAAATTACAAATTTTATATCAATGGATTCAGAAACATGTAATCTTTGCAAGTGTGGCCTTAATTTAGTATTTTGTTTCTGAAAATCTAGTGTTTTATGCAGAAACATTTGTAGGACTATTTTGAGTATAAAAATTGTTTTAAAAATGAATTTTGAGTGAAACCTTTTGCAAACGGTTTGTTTTGAACCCTCTGACCATAAACCCTAACATTTGGATTTAAAAATAAATTTGGCTATCACTAGAAATTATTCCTTAGAATAAAAGAATTTCTAGCAAAACAAAATTGATTTAAAAGGCCTATTTTCTCTAAGTTGATTTTAAAAGGTTTTTCCACTTTTATAAATGACCAGTAGGTGTTTTGAAATGTTTATAGCCTTATTAGAAACCACTTTTTAAAATAAAACAACCTTTTGAATGCTTGCATTCATTACCTTGTTTTTATCATTTTATGTGGTGAATTGTTTGAATGCTAGTTTTGAATTTGTGCCCTGCTTGATTGATTTGTAGTGAACTTTGAAGAGTGTGACAATTGCAAGATCAAGGAGTGAACCTAGATTCTCTACTAAAAAGGCAAGTGGTGCTTCATATATTTTGTCCTATTATTTTGACAATGCATTAGTGATATTTTGAGTAGGAGTTGCATGGAATTTTTCTAAGTATCTATACTATGCTATGCCTTGGGAAACCCTATTAGATGTTGTCTTAGTGGAATTTTTCCCTAAGTTAACATTCTTGCTACCATTATGCTTAGCTTAGCTTAGCTAATATAAAACAAGGGTGGATTATTCATGCTATGAAATATTTCTAAGTCTATGACTTGTGTTTTTGCTTAATAAAACAACTATATGAATGAATCACCTGGGTGGAATGGTGATAATGGTTTTTGTTGAGTGGTTACACAAGGCCCATGTTGATGGCCTACCTTGTGTATCACACTTGTGGAAACCCACCCAGGAACAAAGAGATTTGAGATGTTAAGTGTTGAGAAGCTTCTAGTGTAGCGACATGGCATATGGGCTCTGCCTTGATCATATAGGTTGCAATAACTTAGCCAGATGGACTGATGGTGGTAGGGGTGATAGGATGGAACACGTCCATTTGGTCAAAGCAAGGCTTCTGAAAGATTTCGTCTCGATGCATGTCGAGTCTTGTGGGGAAAGTGCATCACCTCTCGAGAGGGTAAAACCTAAGTACTTAGCCGTGTCCCCGGAAATGGACAATTTGAGCATCAAGATATTGAAACTATCAATGATCTCCTCATCCCAATTTCTAAGTTAAAAATCTTGTGGTTGAACAAGGGTAAAGGTTCACCAATGTCTATTGGTGGTTCCTTGGGTGTTTTTGACAAACAAAAACTTAGTGTTTTCAACTAATAAGGAAAACCTTATTTTGAGCAAAGCAAGCCTAAACTACACCTAGCCAAATTCATATAGATGTTAGATACTACTAATCTACCATAGTATCACTTGCCAATACAATTCAAATGTATTGACCCTTGTGGCTGTAACTTATTATGTTGCATGTTTGTTTGATGTTAGTGAAGTTTGTTGAGTAGGGATTACAAGTCTACAACCAACATGATTCATGTGGCATATGAATATGAAGGACTCCATGCTATATAGTTATATATGTTGCATTGTAATGAGATAGCCATATGAGCTATGTAAGATGTAATGAATTATTTTATTCCTGGTTATAAGTTGTATATGACCTTTGTTTCTTGATATTACATCTTAAATTGTGGATGCTACCTATTGATCCAGGGACTAGCATTGTAAACATAGGGATCTCTACCTGATAAAGGTTGGGACCTCTACACCTTTCTCTTCTTGCCCACGAATTTCTTCGTGGGCTTCTTTTTTTATCTATGGGCTTCAACTTCACTAGTTTTTCCCAATTCTCGTCTGCATATTATGTGTTTTATCATGCTATGCGAATGTTTCCTCGGCATCGCGCCACACTTTGGCCTCTTCAAGAACCTTATTGATTGAAGAGGCAATCTGGCCACGGAGGCATGGTGTACGATCTGGGCGGGTGCAGAATATATATCAGCCCCAATCAGCAGTACTTCTACATCCACCTCTGCGAATCCGTCAGAGGATGGAGGAACAAGTGGTTCTATATCCACGACTCCAAGATGAACGACTAGCATTATGGGCTAGCCCCTTAGATGATGTAAGCCCCACCTTTATAAGGTAAAGGTACCTGTGATTGCAATGCTAGTCGCTGGATCGAATAGCTAGCATCCACAATTTAAGATGTAATATCAAGAAACAAAGGTCATATTACAACTTATTACCAGGAATAAAATAATTCATTACATCTTACATAGCTCATTTGGCTATCTTATTACAATGCAACAGATATAACTATATAGCATGCAGTCCTTCATCTTCATATGCCACAGGCAATCATGTTGGTTGTAGACTTGTAATCCCTACTCAACAAACTTCACTAACATCAAATAAACCTGCAACATAATAAGTTACAGCCACAAGGGTCAATACATTTGAATTGTATTGGCAAGTGATGCTATGGTAGATTAGTAGTATCTAACATCTATATGAATTTGGATAGGTGTAGTTTAGGCTTGCTTTGCTCAAAATAAGGTTTTCCTTATTGGTTGAAAAAAATAAGTTTTTGTTTGTCAAAAACACCCAAGGAACCAGAAATAGACATTGGTGAACCTTTACCCTTGTTCAACCACAAGATTTTTAATTTAGAAATTGGAATAAGGAGATCCTTGATAGCTTCAATATCTTGATGCTCAATGTGAGGACCAGAACTTAACTTCCAGACCCCCCCTGTGTTTATTCGTCAATCCCAAGATCAACGTTGACGACACAGTGAAATGTATATCATTGCAGACGTACAAAATAGTAACTATTACAAAGTATGAATAAAAACATAGTGAAATGTCTAGTGACATTTATTACATCCAGAAACACAGCGGAAATATAAAATGCGTAGCGACTCCATCTCAGCCACAGGCAGTCGATGTAGTCCACGAGGCCTCACTCATCAGCGTCATCGTAGTAATCATAGTCATCTCCTTCTCCATAGTACTCTGAAGTATCAACAAAAGTATTGCCATGAATACATGACGTACTCAGCATACCCCTTATGCAAAACCTATAATATCTACATGTGGCTTTATGTGGAGGTTATATGGTTCTTTTGCATAAAGACAATTTTATTTGCAATATGGTAATAGTTTTGATGAAAGCGGTTTTTGACGAAAACATGTTTATCATCAATGTGGCAATTCTCAATATTGTGATTGTCCACGACAACTCACACAGTTCACAGATTCCAGGATAAGGATAGGGGCAAAGAGGGAAGTATCAAGACAGGTTCCCGTATGTCAAGAAAGATTCATGTGTCGTCCATGACCGTGGACACGGCTATTCGAATAGTTTAAACTCTGCAAAGGTTGTACATTTTTCCCACACGACACAATCCCGTCTTGACGCCCACCAGCCGTCGCTGGTTTAATACACACCAATTAGTGTATCGGTAGATGGATTGTGACAAGGTCTTTTAGTTAGATCCCCCAAAGGTATGACATGCCCACAGGGTATGGCGCACGGAACTGATAGCATGTCCCCAAACCGGCCCCCCCATCTATGCCAAAGGTTCTCCCGCAGGCAGACACCTCTTTAGCGGTACGGCGACATCAACACCTAAGGCTGACTAACTTACTTGACCTAGCCAGCGCCCATTATAGCATGTGGTTGTACGGTTGGTCACAATCTTCAAATCCAAGACTTATTAGGACCTCATGCGGCACGAACGACGGATTGCCCCCTCCAACTAGTGAAGGGCAGCCAATCGCTCCTTCCTTTGATCCAGCTGTCGCCCGCGCCAGTGTTGAGACGGTAAGTGTCACCCAGAGTAGAATAGAGTAGAGGAAGCAACAACAGCTAGCTCAGCGAGCTCATCAAGTTTCAAAAAGGGGTGTATGTGACCCGAGGGTCATCCAATTCCTCCGAAGAGGGGAGATCAAAGATCCTACATATTATTGAGCATGGCCAAGCAATTCTACTCTAATAAGACTACTATATAGTATCTACTCAGGGTGTTGTGTGGCGACAGGTGTATCAAGGTATGTGTGTAACCAAAATAGCATATATTTGTAAAACAATAAAATATAATGCACTTTATAAAGCTAGGATAAGACATGGTAAGGGGCATGCCTTCGTTGTCGTGAAAATGTTCTTTCCCGAAATCTTGATCCTGCTCGAACCCGTCACTCCCTACGCGTCATAACGATGAACCACCGATAAATACACATTTCAAAATAACCACAGATAAGATCCAAATATAAAAATCCAATAAAAAGAGCCAAATATGCTTGCGAGGTTCGGACGGTTCGGTATAAGGGTCGATCTACCGTTCTCGATTAATAAAATAAGTTTAGGAAGAATAATACGTTTATTTAAAATATCCACGTCGCAAAAAATATGTCATGCACAAATAGACTATATGCTAGCTAGTCATACAGTAAACACACGAGTGATAAAGGTACACAAAAAGCTATTGACCATACACGCATAAAATGCTAGATCATACATTAAGCATATATTGTATATAACTCATACAAAAGCTACTGTGATCCACACATGCAATGAGGGATCACATGAACTAGACTAGATAAAAGCACAGTAACATGACTCTATAATCAGCTAGCAAAGCTACTGTATCCGAAGCACAATATACTAATATAGCATAACAGGTTACCAACTAAATAAAATATTGCTGAACTTAGGAGTAGTAACATCTACTAGTGTAAAAAAACTATATGCTGAAATTCACGATGAGTAACAAGCCAATATAATAAATCCTATGATTATTCTACTCTCATGAACTAAATGAACAATGTCACTAGTATACAAAACTACATGTCATTCGTACACTGCTAAACCAAAAACACTTGAGCATATTTAATCAATTGTGCTGCTATTACAATCAAACTAGATGACCAAACATACTCACTAGCTAGCAGAAACAGAACATCAACACAAACAGTGTGTACACGTACATGACCGCGTGCATAGCAAAGTACTGAATCAAACACTTTCTAAAACAGATTGATAGTGACAAATCTACCCACAACTAACAATACTACTGGCTTCCTAATGTTGTTTGACACGTTTCATAGGTTGGGCTCAAGGTCAAAAGGCATGTCCTTGATGGTCTAATCTGTTCATGTCATCGGACGGCATTCGGTTCACCGGCACCGCCATAAACTATAAAACTATGGCGGGAAAACATGTCTAGGAGGTAGGCATAGGTGCGGATAGGTTGTGGTTGAAAGGATTTGTACCGAAGCTCACCGAGAGTGATGCGATCGTCGGACGAAGATGTGTATGGGTTCGTAGCATGGAAAACAAAAATTTTCTATCGCATACAAACAAACAAGCCAAGATCTATCTACTAGATTGTAGCAACGAGTCGATGGAATAACTTACCCTCGAAGATTCCAAAGTGTTTAACGAGAGCGGATTCTCGTGGGTGATGTAGTCGTACTCTTCCCGATCTCAAGATCGTGTAGACGATCCTTCCGGCGCTGCGTTCCGGCAGCGCTCCCGCAGTCGGTCACACGTTCGGTACTCGACGAAGACCTTCCTCTCCCTTGTTCCAGCAGGCAGCGGAGGTTGTAGCACTCTCCTCGTGATTCCGGCAGCACAACGGCGTGGTACCGGAAGTAGAGGGGAGATCCCGCAGGGCTTCGCCTTAAGCCGAAGCGAGTATGGTGGAGTATGAGAGAGGGCTATTAGTGGTCTAGGGATTAGACACACCAATTAGAAGGCTCTAAACCGAAGGCTAGGGCAATTAGAAGCTCTAAACCAAAACGGCTCTAAACCGGAGATTAGAGGATAGGAACTTGTGTGTCTAGAGGAGGAGGCCCTGCCCCTCCTTTTATAGGTGGAGGGGCCGGCGCGCCAGGGGAGGGAGGGGAGTCCCTCCCCAACTCGGCCTAGGTGGGCCGCCGGCTTGGAGAGGAGGGACTCCTCCCCCAAGTCGGTTTTTGCCTCCTCTTGCTTGTTTCCCACAGTTTCTTGTTTTAGCCGTTTGACTTTCAAACTGGACATTTGACTTTTCTGTTTTAGGATTCAATTTAATCCTTTATTTGGAACAGCAAGAACACTTAGTACATGATGCAATCATTCCAATATGTAATGACACATTCATGTACCCCTCCCCCCTCCCGGAGTGCCGGACATTCCGGAACCTTCTAGAACATTCACCGGAATCATTTCCGAACTCCGAAACGGGACTTTCCTTATATGAATCTTATTCTCCGGACCATTCCGGATCACCTCGTGATATCTCGGATCCCATCCGAGACTCCGAATAACATTTGGTCTCTTTCTCATAATATCATAACTACTCAAAACAACGTCGAATCCTTAAGTGTGTCTCCCTACGGTTCGTGAATTATGCGGACATGATCGAGACACTTCTCCGAACAATAACCAATAGAGGAATCTGGAAATTCATATGGCTCCCACATATTTCTACGATTACTTTGCGATCGAATGAACCACTTACATACGATACCAATTTCCCTTTGTCTCACGATTGTTTACTTATCCGAGGTTATGATCGTCGGTATCTCTGCATACCTAGTTCAACCTCGTTACTGATAAGTACTCTTTTCTCGTTCCCGTGATATGTGATCCCTTGTGAGCCAGTCACATGCTTGCAAGCTAATTGGATGACATTCCACCGAGAGGGCCCAGAGTATATCTATCCGTCATATGGAAGGACAAATCCCACTCTTGATCCATGTGTCTCAACCAATACTTTCCGAACACTCAATGCCACCTTTATAGCCACCTAGTTACGGTGTGGTGTTTGATGTCATCAAAGCATCCATCCGGTAAAGGTGATATGCATGATCTCATGGTCGAAGGAATTAGGTTACTATGTATCAGAAAGCATATAGCAATTGAACTATTGAAATGACTTGATCTTTATGCTACGCTTATCTATAGGAGTATGTCCACCATATCATTCTCCTAATGATATGATCTTGTTGTTGATAACATCTCAATGTTCATGATAGGGAAAGCACAATCATTTATCAACCAACAAGCTAGTGAAGTATAGAGGCTATACTAGGGACTTCAAATTAAGTTTACAAATCACACAAGTATCAATGTTTCCTTGTTAATACTATTATAGCATGAATGTAAACATTTATCATAAACACAAAGATATAATAATAACTACATTTATTATTACCTCTAGGGCATATCTCCAACAGTCTCCCACTTGCACTAGAGTCATCTAATCTAGATTACATGGTAATATACCGAACACCCATGGCAGTTTGGTGTTGGTCATGTTTTGCCCTCGGGAGAGGTTTAGTCAACGGATCCGCCACATTCAGATCTGTGTGTACTTTGCAAATCTTTATATCCCCATCCTGGATATGTTCTCGAATAGCGTGAAAACGTAGCTTGATATGCTTCAGCTTCTTGTGTGACCTTGGTTCTTGCGCATTGGCTATGGCGCCCATGTTATCACAGTAGATAGACATTGGGTCCAGCGCACTAGGAACCACACCCAGCTCTGTAATGAACTCTTTCATCCATATCGCTTCTTGTGAAGCCTCCGAAGCAGCCATGTATTCCGATTCAGTTGAAGATCTCGCCACAACGCTTTGCTTTGCACTCCTCCAGCTAACTGCTGCACCATTCAAAATAAATACGTATCCAGATTGTGATTTAGAATCATTCGGATCAGTGTTCCAACTAGCATCGGTGTAACCATTAACAACGAGTTGTTCATCACCTCCATAAGAAAGAACCATATCCTTAGTTCTTCTCAAGTACTTAAGGATGTTTTTGACCGCTGTCAAATGATCCACTCCTGGATCACTTTGATATCTGCTAGTTAAACTAACAGCATATGCAATGTCGGGTCTAGTACATAGCATGGCATACATTAGAGATCCTATGGTTGATGCATAGGGAGTCTTACTTATCCTTTCTCTATCTTCTGCCGATGTCGGACTTTGAGTTTTACTCAAGGTCGTATTGGGCAACATGGGCAAGAACCCTTTCTTGCTTTCTTCCATTCCAAACCTCTTTAGAACTTTGTCCAAATATGTACTCTGTGACAATGATATTTGGCGTTTCGATCTATCTCTGTAAATCTTTATGCCTAATATGTAAGCTGCTTCGCCAAGATCCTTCATTGAAAAACTATTATTCAAATATTCTTTGACACTATTAAGAAGGTCTACATCATTCCCAATCAACAATATGTCATCCACATATAGTATTAAGAATGCTACAGAGCTCCCACTCACTTTCTTGTAAATACAAGCTTCTCCATAAGTTTGTATAAAACCAAAACTTTTGATTACCTTATCAAAACGTTGATTCCAACTTCGGGATGCTTGCTTCAATCCATAGATGGACCGTTGAAGTTTGCATACCTTGTTAGCATCTTTAGGATCGACAAAACCTTTGGGTTGCATCATATACAACTCTTCATCAATATCTCCATTGAGGAATGCTGTTTTGACATCCATCTGCCATATCTCATAATCATAATATGCAGCGATTGCTAACATAATCCTCACAGACTTTAGCTTCGCTACTGGTGAGAAAGTCTCATCGTAGTCAACTCCTTGAATTTGTCGAAACCCTTTTGCGACAAGTCGAGCTTTATAGACAGTAACATTACCATCAGCATCTGTTTTCTTCTTGAAAATCCATTTGTTCTCGACAGCCTTTCGGCCATCCAGTAAGTCCACCAAAGTCCATACTTGGTTTTCGTACATGGATCCAATCTCGGATTTCATGGCTTCTTGCCATTTATTGGAATCTGGGCTCATCATCGCTTCCTCATATGTCTCGGGGTCATCGGTGTTGTCCACCAACATGACACTCATAACGGGATCATACCAATCTGGAGTGGTACGAGTTCTCGTTGATCTCCGAGGCTCTGTAGTAACTTCAACCGAAGTTTCATGATCACCATCATTAGCTCCCTCTCTTATTGGTGCAGGCACCACAGGAACTTCTTCCGGTGCTGCGCTACTCGCAATTTCGAGAGAAGGTTCGACAACCTCGTCGAGTTCTACTTTCCTTCCAGTCACTTCTTTCGAAAGAAATTCCTTCTCTAGAAAGGATCCATTCTTGGCAACAAAGACTTTGCCTTCGGATCTATGATAGAAGGTATACCCAATAGTTTCCTTTGGGTATCCTATGAAGACGCATTTTTCCGCTTTGGGTTCAAGCTTGTCCGGCTGTAACTTCTTTACATAGGCTTCGCATCCCCAAACTTTAAGGAACGACAGTTTAGGTTTCTTCCCAAACCATAATTCATACGGTGTCGTTTCAACGGATTTAGATGGTGCCCTATTTAAAGTGAATGCGGCTGTTTCTAATGCATAACCCCAAAATGATAACGGTAAATCTGTAAGTGACATCATAGAACGAACCATATCTAAGAGAGTTCGATTACGACGTTCGGACACACCATTACGCTGTGGTGTTCCGGTGTCAATTGTGAAAGTATTCCGCATTTCTTCAAATGCTCGCCAAACTCGTAACTTAGATATTCACCTCCACGATCAGAACGTAGAAATTTAATCTTCTTGTTACGTTGATTCTCTACCTCACTTTGAAACTCCTTAAACTTCTCGAAAGTTTCGGACTTATGTTTCATGAAATAGATATACCCATATCTACTCAAGTCATCCGTGAAGGTAAGAACAGAACGATAACCACCGCACGATGCTACACTCATTGGACCACACACATCGGTATGTATGATTTCCAATAAGTCCGTAGCTCGCTCCATCATACCAGAAAATGGAGTCTTAGTCATTTTTCCCATCATACATGCTTCGCATCTTTCAAGTGATTCAAAATCAAGTGATTCAAGAAGTCCATCGGAATGGAGTTTCTTCATACACTTCACTCCAATGTGACCAAGACGACAGTGCCACATATAGGTCGAATTATCGCTTGATTTCAAACGTTTAGCCTCAATGTTGTTGATATGTGTATTTCCACTATCAAGATTCAATAAGAATAGACCATCTATCAAAGGTGCATGTGCGTAAAACATATTACTCATATAAATCGAACAACCATTATTCTCGGACTTAAATAAGTAACCGTCTCACAATAAACAAGATCCCGATATAATGTTCATGCTCAACGCAGGCACCAAATAACAATTATTTAAGTATAAAACTAATCCCGATGGTAGATGAAGGGGTAGCGTGCCGACCGCGATCACATCAACCTTTGATCCGTTTCCCACGCGCATCGTCACCTCGTTCTTCGCTAGCTTCCGTTTATTCTGCAGCACCTGTTTCGAGTTACAAATATGAGCAACCGAACCAGTATCAAATACCCAGGCACTACTACGAGTACTAGTGAGATACACATCAATAACATGTATATCAGATATACCTTTCTTCTTGATGTTGCCGTTCTTCAAATCCGCCAAGTACTTTGGGCAATTCCGCTTCCAGTGACCTTCTCCCTTGCAGTAAAAGCACTCAGTATCATGCTTAGGTCCAGCCTTGGTCTTCTTCGCCGGTGTGGTAACTTTCTTACCACCCTTCTTGAAGTGTCCCTTTTGCTTAGACTTGCCTTTCTTGAATTTGGTGGTCTTATTGACCAACAACACTTGGTGCTCTTTCTTGATCTCCACTTCTGCAGATTTCAACATGGCAAAGAGTTCTGGCAACGTCTTGTTCATGTTCTGCATGTTGTAGTTCATCACAAAGTTCTTGTAACTTGGTGGTAGTGATTGGAGGACACGGTAAATCCCCAAAGCATTAGGAATCACTATACCCAAGCTTTGAAGTTTGTTTGCGTGCCCAGACATCTTAAGCACATGCTCACTGACGGAGCTGCCCTCTTCCATCTTGCAGTTAAAGAACTTTTCAGAAGCCTCATAGCTTTCAATTGCCGCATGAGTCTCAAAAATCAATTTGAGATCCTCGACAATATCATATGGGTCTGAATCCTCAAACCTTTTCTGAAGCTCCGATTCCAAACCATACAAGATAGCACACTGAACTATGGAGTACTGATTCTTCCGAGCGAGGTAAACATTCTTTACTTCATCGGGAGCATCATCTGCAGGTGGGTCACCCAGCGGTGCATCCAGCACATAGGTCAAATTACCAGCTGTGAGGACAATCCTCAAATTGCGGAACCAATCCGCGAAGTTGCTTCCATTGTTTTTCAACTTTTCTTTCTCTAGGAACGCATTAAAATTGATGGTAGGGGCTGCCATTGATCTACAACATATTTGCAATAGTTTAGACTAAGTTTATGACAAATTGAGTTCAAATTAATAATGAAATTAAACTAGGTGAACTCCCACTCAAAACAATATCCCTCACATTGTTTTAGTGATCACACGAACCAAATCCACCATATCAACACCGATCATCACGAGAGTCGACATAGTTTCAATGGCGAACAATCATCATGTTCATCATATCTACTATATGATTCATGCTTTACCTTTCGGTGATCCGTGTTCCGAGACCATGTCTGTACATGCTAGGCTCGTCAAGATCAAACCTTAGTTTCCGCATGAGCAAATCTGGCTTGCTCACGTTGTATACACTTGCAGAATCTAACACACCCGATCATCACGTGGTGCTTCGAAACAACAAGCTTTAGCAATGGTGCTAACTAAGGGTGAACACTTTATGACTTGAAATTGATGTGCATGAGGGATCATCTTATAATGCTACCGTCGTCTACTAAGCAATACAAGATGCATAAAGGATTAACATCACATGCAATTCAATATATATGTGATATGATATGGCCTTTCTTCTTTGTGCTTCCGATCTCCATCTTCAAGCACGAACATGATCTCCATCATCACCGGCATTGCATCAAGGTCAATGACGCTTCTCCATGGTTGTCGTCCACCGGCTTCAACTATTACAACTACTTTGAATAGACACGCGAGTCTTAACATAAATTAAAGACAACCATATGGCTCCTGCCGGTTGCCAACTTACAATAAGGAACATTGCATACATCAAATATAATCACAATCATGGCCATATCACATCACTGCACACCCCTGCAAAACAAAGTTAGACGCCTCTACTTTCTTTGCATATTTTACGTGGTTTGGGGCTTTCAATAAGTGTCGTTCTAACTTACGAACAAGAACCACAACATTGATACTAGCATTGTTGATCACCCGTTGTAAATTGGATCTTAACTATGCTAGGAGAAACAGGCACCCGCAAAGCCACTTATGCAATACAAGTTGCATGTCAAGCGTGGAGCAAGTCTCATGAACGATGTCATGTAAGGTTAGCCCGGGCCGCTTCATCCCAACATACCGCAAGATGCAAAGTACACAAGAAGTAATCGACAATAAAAGCATCAACGCCCACAATGACCATTGTGTTCTACTCGTGCAACAGATCTACATATAGACACGGCTCTGATACCACTATATGGGTTCGTAGCATGGAAAACAAAAATTTTCTATCGCATACAAACAAACAAGCCAAGATCTATCTACTAGATTGTAGCAACGAGTCGATGGAATAACTTACCCTCGAAGATTCCAAAGTGTTTAACGAGAGCGGATTCTCGTGGGTGATGTAGTCGTACTCTTCCCGATCTCAAGATCGTGTAGACGATCCTTCCGACGCTGCGTTCCGGCAGCGCTCCCACAGTCGGTCACACGTTCGGTACTCGACGAAGACCTTCCTCTCCCTTGTTCCAGCAGGCAGCGGAGGTTGTAGCACTCTCCTCGTGATTCCGGCAGCACAACGGCGTGGTACCGGAAGTAGAGGGGAGATCCCGCAGGGCTTCGCCTTAAGCCAGAGCGAGTATGGTGGAGTATGAGAGAGGGCTATTAGTGGTCTAAGGATTAGACACACCAATTAGAAGGCTCTAAACCGAAGGCTAGGGCAATTAGAAGCTCTAAACCAAAACGGCTCTAAACCGGAGATTAGAGGATAGGAACTTGTGTGTCTAGAGGAGGAGGCCCTGCCCCTCCTTTTATAGGTGGAGGGGCCGGCGCGCCAGGGGAGGGAGGGGAGTCCCTCCCCAACTCGGCCTAGGTGGGCCGCCGGCTTGGAGAGGAGGGACTCCTCCCCCAAGTCGGTTTTTGCCTCCTCTTGCTTGTTTCCCACAGTTTCTTGTTTTAGCCGTTTGACTTTCAAACTGGACATTTGACTTTTCTGTTTTAGGATTCAATTTAATCCTTTATTTGGAACAGCAAGAACACTTAGTACATGATGCAATCATTCCAATATGTAATGACACATTCATGTACCCCTCCCCCCTCCCGGAGTGCCGGACATTCCGGAACCTTCTAGAACATTCACCGGAATCATTTCCGAACTCCGAAACGGGACTTTCCTTATATGAATCTTATTCTCCGGATCACCTCGTGATATCCCGGATCCCATCCGAGACTCCGAACAACATTCGGTCTCTTTCTCATAATACCATAACTACTCAAAACAACGTCGAATCCTTAAGTGTGTCTCCCTACGGTTCGTGAATTATGCGGACATGATCGAGACACTTCTCCGAACAATAACCAATAGAGGAATCTGGAAATTCATATGGCTCCCACATATTTCTACGATTACTTTGCGATCGAATGAACCACTTACATACGATACAAATTTCCCTTTGTCTCACGATAGTTTACTTATCCGAGGTTATGATCGTCGGTATCTCTGCATACCTAGTTCAACCTCGTTACTGATAAGTACTCTTTTCTCGTTCCCGTGATATGTGATCCCTTGTGAGCCAGTCACATGCTTGCAAGCTAATTGGATGACATTCCACCGAGAGGGCCCAGAGTATATCTATCCGTCATATGGATGGACAAATCCCACTCTTGATCCATGTGTCTCAACCAATACTTTCCGAACACTCAATGCCACCTTTATAGCCACCCAGTTACGGTGTGGTGTTTGATGTCATCAAAGCATCCATCCGGTAAAGGTGATATGCATGATCCCATGGTCGAAGGAATTAGGTTACTATGTATCAGAAAGCATATAGCAATTGAACTATTGAAATGACTTGATCTTTATGCTACGCTTATCTATAGGAGTATGTCCACCATATCATTCTCCTAATGATATGTCCTAATGATATGATCTTGTTGTTGATAACATCTCAATGTTCATGATAGGGAAACCACAATCATTTATCAACCAACAAGCTAGTGAAGTATAGAGGCTATACTAGGGACTTCAAATTAAGTTTACAAATCACACAAGTATCAATGTTTCCTTGTTAATACTATTATAGCATGAATGTAAACATTTATCATAAACACCAAGATATAATAATAACTACATTTATTATTACCTCTAGGGCATATCTCCAACAAGATGATGAACTGGGATGAACGTAGGGGAAGTGCATCTCCGGCGATCTGCGTCTCGTCCTTCTAGTCCACGAGTCAGCTCCCCACGTCCTTGTGCTTCCGGTGGCGCAGCAGCTCCTCCTTCTAGCAGCTCGTCGCTTCCTCGAGCTACCGGAGTTGTTGCCGACGTCCCGCGGTGACAGGCGGAGCTCTCCAAATGTGTACTGGAATAGGAGCCCAAGGCTCCGATGGCTTGATATTTGGTGGTGAGTAACGGCAGTAGTTTATGGTTCGGTTTATAGCATTGATGGATGCATGGCGTTTCTTGTCTGGCTGTTGAGGCGTTGTTCGTGTGCTGCTTTACATGGGTACGGGGAGACGAAGGAGAGGCGACGTTGCAGCTGGTTGTGTCCCATGCGTCCGAGCCCGATGGCCTGAAATGTTTAGTCCCTGTTATCTTGTTGACATGAGCGGGCTGATGAAGCGGTGCGACCCTTCAACTATCAAAACTAACGAAAGGCCTTGGCCTGCTTGCTTCGGTGATGCCAGGAAAGAGAGTAAAAAAAAATATAATTGGGTTTTAAACTGTACAGGAGAAGGCCATCTAAAGGCACGATATGTTGGTGCAGCCATGCATGGGGCAATGCATGCACGTGCGAAACAAAGAACCAAATAAAAATGAAATTTACAATTTAAAAGAAGATTGATAGCAGCAACTTTGAGAAATTAATCTCCTTCTTTTATATGTCAAATGAATTCTCAAAAAAATTAGGATTTGATTTAAACAGCACCAAACAAAAATTTTATTTTTTTATTTGACCTAACATTCCTTTCTTAAAAAGAAAAAAAATCGACTACTAAAAATCGGGATGTTACACTCAAATTGTCCATTTCTGGGGACACGACTAAGTACTTAGGTTTTACCCTCTCGAGAGGTGGTGCAGTTTTCCCACAAGACTCGACATGCATCGAGACGAGATCTTTCAGAAGCCTTCCCTTAGACCAAATGGACGCCTTCCATCCTATCACCCCTACCACCATCTGTCCATCTGGCTAAGTTATTACAACCTATATGATCAAGGCAGAGCCCATATACCATGTGGCTGCACTAGAAGCTTCTCAAAACTTAACATCTCAAATCTCTTTGTTTCTCGGTGGCTTTCCACAAGTGTGATACATAAGGTAATCCATCAACATGGGCCTTGTATAACCACTCAACACAAACCATTCTCACCATTCCACCCAGGTGATTCATTCACATAGTTGTTTTATTAAGCAAAAACACAAGTCATAGACTTTGAAATATTTCATACCATGAATAATCCACCCTTGTTTTCTATTAGCTAAGATAAGCATAATGGTAGCAAGAATCTTAAATTAGGGAAAAATTCCACTAAGACAACATCTACTAGGGTTTCCCAAGGCATAGCATAGTATAGATACTTAGAAAAAATCCATGCAAGTCCTACTCAAAATATCACTAATGGATGGTCAAAATAATATGACAAAATATATGAAGCACCACTTGCCTTTTTAGTAGAGAATCTAGGTTCACTCCTTGATCTTGCAATTGTCACACTCTTCAAAGTTCACTACAAATCAATCAAGCAGGGCACAAATTCAAAACTAGCATTCAAACAATTCACCACATAAATGATAAAAACAAGGAAATGTATGCAAGCATGCAAAAGGTTGTTTTATTTTAAAAAGTGGTTTATAATAAGGCTATAACCATTTTAAAACACCTACTGGTCATTTATAAAAGTGAAAAACCATTTAAAATCAAGTTAGAGAAAATAGGCCTTTTAAATCATTTTTGTTTTGCTAGAAATTCTTTTATTTTAAGGAATAATTTATAATGTTAGGCAAATTTATTTTTAAATCCAAATGTTATTTTTTTTGGTCAGAGGGTTCAAAACAAACCATTTGCAAAAGTTTTCACTCAAAAAACATTTTTAAAATTTTTTTTATACTCAAAATAGTCCTACAAATGTTTCTACATAAAACTATAAATTTTCCGAACCAAAGTACTAAAATAAGGCCACAAATGAAAATTTTACATTTTTCTGAATCCATTGATATAAAATTTGTAATTTTTGGACATATAGATCAAAAGTTATGAATTTTTCAAACTCAAACATCTAATAGATCAAATTTTGTCTTTAAAACCAGAGTCTGGCCACGTGTCTATTTCTGGTTGGTCCATACCGTTTCGTATGGATCGTTCTACATGGACCGTAGATTTAAGTGGCATCACATGGATCTTAGCAACGTGTACCTCTTTGCTAAGTGATTCTATCGTGTCCTTTGGATCTGCATCTAACGGATCAGAGTGCAATGACCACAGATGGGCAGCGCTAACTGGCGACAAGCTGCGGCGATGCTCTGGTCGCGGTGGTCCGGTGAAAATAGGAAGCAAGGAATGTAAATGAGGGCGTTACTATGCTCGCGAGGTCGCTACGGTGCTCAAGGTGGCCGTAGCTGGCGAAGGGGCGCACGGGGTCGACGCTGATTGCTCGCCGGAGATGCTCCGAGCGTCAGGCATGCTCTGGCGTCGTCGAAGGTGAAGCTACATGGCACGAGAAGGCAAGCCGAGGGTGGAGTTAGATGCGTAAGAGAACAGTGAGTGTACGAGCGTCAACGATACAGAAAGGGGCGGTCAGAACTCACCGGGGGAACTCGCCGGACTCGAGGCAGACTATGATGGCGCACGGGCGAAGACGGAGCCGATGTTGTGGGGCACACGCGAGCAAGCGGAGACCAGTGGCAGGTGCGCACAAGGTTGGGTATTAAGCTCGTGTGAGCCAGGGGCAAGGGGGTGATCGGGACTGGCCGGAATTGGCATTGCCGTTCGTCAGAGGCAGTGGTAGTTTGAGCAACAATTCGAGCAGCCCTGGGGCGCTCAGGTGTGGGGAGGTGAGGGGAAAGAGAGAGAAGAGGGAGGAGATTATGTACGCGATGTCGAGGGAGCAAATTACTGGCACAGTCAATCAAATTGAAGCCGAGAAATCATCACAGGAAACGGCCGGGGAGAGGGGAAAGAATTGATCTCGCGGGTGAGGACGATTAGACAGCGTGGCAGTGGGTCCACTTCGTCGGCGAGGGGGGGTGGGTCGGGTGTGCGGTGAGAAAGAGAATCGCGGGGGAGATAGGGTGAGAGCCGGGTGGGATGTGCTATTGGGCCAGATTGGGCTGGGGTAGGTGGGTTGGGTCATTTCCCTTTTTTTCCTTCTGATTCTTTTTCTTTTTCCCTTTAATTCAAACATTTGATTTAAACTTCCATTTGATTTCAAAACTTTTCCAAACTTTCAGTAGGTTTTTATTCTAGTTATTTAGTGTGTTTAAAAGACCATTTTAGAATATCTCAAATATTCACTTATGATTTATTATTTATTTAAATTAGGCATTTGTCTTTATTTAAATAAAATTAACTATGGTTCAAGTCCATATAATTTTATTCAAATAATATTTTATTTCTTTATTTTAATTCAGTAAACTTTTACTCCATTTTCTTATGGATTTAATTCAATATTTAAATTTTCTTTGCAATTATTTCTTATTTATTTATTTATTTCTTTTTTTCCTTGTCTTATAAAATTCAAATCTTTTTATTTATAGTTCCAAAATTGGTGATTCCAATTTGTATATTTTTGTTTAATATTTGTTTATCTTTTTAAATCTCTTTTACGATTAATTTGCTCATAATTTGGTATGGATTTATCTAGGAGATTTATTAGCTTAGTTATTTATTTTATTTTATCTTATTAAATTCATAAGTTTTTATCCATGGCTCCAAATTGAGTGAAATCAATTCTCATGGTTTTCTAATATTTGTGTTTACCATTTTGATTATTTAGAAATGTTTGATGCTGAATTTTTATATGGAACAAATCATAGTCTTAGAGGGATCTTGGAAATGATTTCTTTCATTAAGATTTAGGGTTTTGGTTTAACTTTTCCAAGTGCTTTAAATTCAAGATTCTTTCCATGCATGAATGCATTTGATCTTTTGAATATTTGTTTGTTCCTTTCTTATTCAAATTTGTTCAAGTAGGGTTTTGATGTTTCCATTTAGAAGAAAAAAGTTTCTTTTCACCCTAAATTTCAACAATTATATATTTTGTTTGTTTATTTTTCACGTTTCAAAATTTGGAAAAAATTGGGATGTGACAGACTAACACCCTTAAAAGGAATCTCGTCCCGTGATTCAGGAAGGCTAGAGGTTACAAGTTGGCTTCAAGACAACTAGGGTACTACCACCCTTAAAATATTTTCAACTAGATTACATCTTGTCTTACTTGAGAGCTTGATGTAACTTCTCTGGACAGTTGTTTGCATAGTGTCATTTGTTACCACACTTGAAACAAGTGACAAGGTTGATGTCCCTCATAGGTTTGCTTGTCTTGTCTTTCTCCTTTTCTGGACAATGTGATGCATAATGGCCTAGCTCTTTGCATTTGTGGCACATCACTTGGCTAATATCCTTCTTCTTCTTGGGTCTCTCCAAATCTAGGAGGGATCTTAGTTCACGTTCTTCATACTTCACCACAAAGGTGGGAAAACTTCCTCGATTCATAGAACGATTCTTTGGATAACATCCATGTTTCCTCTCCTGTCCACCATGGTGAGTTACAATGTATGGAGGTGCAAACTGAGGTTTGACTTTGTCTTCATCATTCTTGGTATAAGTTGTTCCTTCATGGAGGTTTCCAAACATTTGATGTTTTCCATCTTGTTTCATCTGTTGAACTATAGGATAGATGGGGCATTGGATAGGAACATGATCATTTCCTTCACATATGAAACAAGAAACTTGAGATGTGGGGCATTGTCTAGCTGGATGTTTCTCTTCACAATTAGGGCATTGGTCCATGTGCTCTTTGTAAGTGTGTCCTATGTCTCCATATATTTTGCAGGCTTGAGTTCCTTCTATAATATCATCCTTGATATCATTGTTGTCACATTCTCTTTGGGAAGGGGTGCTTCTCATGTTGATCAATTGATTGGTCATCCTTTGCAACAATTGGTATTGGGTTTCCAAGAACTTTAGCATGGTTGGGTCTAACTCAATGTTGTTGGCTAAAAACTGGCTTGTCACTTGATTCGACTGGCTTGGGTTGCTAGTAAATGTTCTCTCATGTGTATCTCTTGGTTGTTATTGTCACCATCCTTGATATTGTGGTCTCTTGAAGAAGTCATATGTTTGGGTTGGATTGGGATTAGATTAGGAAAAATATTTTTAGAGTAAGAATTCTACTCACACACAGCAATTCAGACAAAGCAATGTGCAAGCAATAACAATCAAACATTCCACTCAAACAACATTGTTCAAGCATATTTCAGGCAACAAAATATTTTTACTACACCACATAAGTTGGTGTGATCAACAAATTGATTTAAACTAAACAATAGTATGGTGGTCCAACTATAGGGTTCAACTAAGATCATTCCATCCTCTTAGTTGTTACAAGATCATGGTATACTTGTAGAAATTCTTGTATCTTGATCACATAGTTTAAAGGTGATGATGGTTCCTCCTAAGTTGTGTTTCTTAGTGTTGAGTAATATTTCATGTCTCACTTGTAGTCCTTAGTGATGTCCAAGTTGAATTCCTTGGTGAAACTAAAGTTGAAGTCATTGGTGATGGTGAAGTTTTGTTCATGTTGAAGTTTTTGTTCACCAAGTTGAAAAAGAAGAGTTGTAGAACCAAAACAAAATGTTGAGGAAATATTTTACAAGATTGTCTGTAAATAAGCTTGAACAAATACAACTCTTATTTTTGAAGGGGTTTGTCCAATCCTAGGGTTACAATACTATAGGCAACACAGTGCTCTGATACCATCTGTAAGACCCCACCTTTATAAGGTAAAGGTACATGTGATTGCAATGCTAGTCCCTGGATCGAATAGCTAGCATCCACAGTTTAAGATGTAATATCAAGAAACAAAGGTCATATTATAACTTATAACCAGGAATAAAATAATTCATTAAATCTTACATAGCTCATTTGGCTATCTTATTACAATGTAGAAGATATAACTATATAGCATGGAGTCCTTCATCTTCATATGCCACATGCAATCATGTTGGTTGTAGACTTGTAATCCCTACTTAAAAAACTTCACTAACATCAAACAAACCTGCAACATAATAAGTTACAGCCACAAGGGTCAATACATTTGAATTGTATTGGCAAGTGATACTATGGTAGATTAGTAGTATCTAACATCTATATGAATTTGGCTAGGTGTAGTTTAGGCTTGCTTTGCTCAAAATAAGGTTTTCCTTATTAGTTGAAAACACTAAGTTTTTGTTTGTCAAAAACACCCAAGGAACCACCAATAGACATTGGTGAACCTTTACCCTTGTTCAACCACAAGATTTTTAACTTAGAAATTGGGATGAGGAGATCATTGATAGTTTCAATATCTTGATGCTCAAATTGTCCATTTCCGGGGACACGGCTAAGTACTTAGGTTTTACCCTCTCGAGAGGTGATGCACTTTCCCCACAAGACTCGACATGCATCGAGACGAAATCTTTCAGAAGCCTTGCTTTGACCAAATGGACGTGTTCCATCCTATCACCCCTACCACCATCAGTCCATCTGGCTAAGTTATTGCAACCTATATGATCAAGGCAGAGCCCATATGCCATGTCGCTACACTAGAAGCTTCTCAACACTTAACATCTCAAATCTCTTTGTTCCTGGGTGGGTTTCCACAAGTGTGATACACAAGGTAGGCCATCAACATGGGCCTTGTGTAACCACTCAACAAAAACCATTATCACCATTCCACCCAGGTGATTCATTCATATAGTTGTTTTATTAAGCAAAAACACAAGTCATAGACTTAGAAATATTTCATAGCATGAATAATCCACCCTTGTTTTATATTAGCTAAGCTAAGCTAAGCATAATGGTAGCAAGAATGTTAACTTAGGGAAAAATTCCACTAAGACAACATCTAATAGGGTTTCCCAAGGCATAGCATAGTATAGATACTTAGAAAAATTCCATGCAACTCCTACTCAAAATATCACTAATGCATTGTCAAAATAATAGGACAAAATATATGAAGCACCACTTGCCTTTTTAGTAGAGAATCTAGGTTCACTCCTTGATCTTGCAATTGTCACACTCTTCAAAGTTCACTACAAATCAATCAAGCAGGGCACAAATTCAAAACTAGCATTCAAACAATTCACCACATAAAATGATAAAAACAAGGTAATGAATGCAAGCATTCAAAAGGTTGTTTTATTTTAAAAAGTGGTTTCTAATAAGGCTATAAACATTTCAAAACACCTACTGGTCATTTATAAAAGTGGAAAAACCTTTTAAAATCAACTTAGAGAAAATAGGCCTTTTAAATCAATTTTGTTTTGCTAGAAATTCTTTTATTCTAAGGAATAATTTCTAGTGATAGCCAAATTTATTTTTAAATCCAAATGTTAGGGTTTATGGTCAGAGGGTTCAAAACAAACCGTTTGCAAAAGGTTTCACTCAAAATTCATTTTTAAAACAATTTTTATACTCAAAATAGTCCTACAAATGTTTCTGCATAAAACACTAGATTTTCAGAAACAAAATACTAAATTAAGGCCACACTTGCAAAGATTACATGTTTCTGAATCCATTGATATAAAATTTGTAATTTTTGTACATACAGATCAAATGTTTTGAATTTTTCAAACTCAAACATCTAATAGATCAAATTCTGTTTTTAAAACCAGAGTCTGGCCACATGTCTATTTCTGGTTCGTCCATACCGTTTCATGTGGATCATGCAAAATGGACCATTAGATTTAAGTGGCATCGCACGGATCTGATCAACGCATACCTCTTCGCTAAGTGATTCTATCGTGTCCTTTGGATCTGCATCTAACGGCTCAGAGTGCAACGACCACAGATGGGCGGCGCTGACTGGCGATGAGCCGCGGAGCTGATCTAGTGGCGGTGGTCCAGCGAAAATAGGAAGCAAGGAAAGGAAAGGAGGGCATTACCATGCTCGCGGGGTCGCTGCGGTGCTCAAGGTGGTCGTAGCTGGCAAGGGGCGCACGGAGTCGACGCTGATTGTTCGCCAGAGATGCTCATGGCGTCGGGCACGCTCTGGCATCATCAAAGGTGAAGCTACGAGGCACGAGATGGCAAGACGAGGGTGGCTTAGACGCGCAAGAGAACGGTGAGTGTACGAGCGTCAACGAGAGGGAGAGGGGTGGTCAGAACTCACTGGGGGAACTCGCCGGTGTCGAGGCAGACTATGGTGGCGCACGGGCGAAGATGGAGCCGACGTTCTGGTGTGCTGCAAGTGGAGACCACTGGCAGGTGCACACGAGGTTGGGGATCAAGCTCGTATGAGCTAGGGGCAAGGGGTGGTCAGGGCTGGCCAAAGTTGGCGTTTCCGTTCGTCGAAGGCAGTGATAGTTTGAGCAACAATTCGAGCAGCCCTCGGGCGCTCAGGTGCAAGGAGGTGAGGGGAAAGAGAGAGGAGAGGGAGGCGATTAAGTACACGAGTTCGAGGGAGCGAATTACTGGCGCAGTCAATCTAATTGAAGCCAATAAATAATCACAAGAAACCGGGGGGGGGAGAGGGGAAAGAATTGGTCTCGCGAGTGAGGACGATGAGACAACGTGGAAGTGGGTCCACTTTGTTAGCGAGGGGGTGGGTCAGGTGTGCGGTGAGAAAGAGAATCGCGGGGGAGAGAGGGTGAGAGCCGGGTGGGCTATGCTATTGGGCCAGATTGGGCTGGGGCAGGTGGGTTGGGTCGTTTCCCTTTTTTTCCTTCTGATTCTTTTTATTTTTCCATTTCTAAATTTTGTTTTTAATTCAAACATTTGATTTAAACTTCCATTTGATTTCAAAACTTCTCCAAACTTTCAGTAGGTTTTTATTCTAGTTATTTAGTGTGTTTAAAAGTCCATTTTAGAATATCTCAAATATTCACTAATGATTTATTATTTATTTAAATTAGGCATTTGTCTTTATTTAAATAAAATTAAATATGGTTCAAGTCCATTTTATTTTATTAAAATAATATTTTATTTCTTTATTTTAATTCATTAAACTTTTATTCCATTTTCTTATGGATTTAATTCAAGATTTAAATTGTCTTTGCAATTATTTCTTATTTATTTATTTCTTTCCTTGTCTTATAAATTCATATCTTTTTATTTATAGTTCCAAAATTGGTGATTTCAATTTGTATATTTTTATTTAATATTTGTTTATCTTTTTAAATCTTTTTTAGGATTAATTTGCTCATAATTTGGTATGGATTTTAGCTAGGAGCTTTATTAGCTTAGGAATTTATTTTCTTTTATCTTATTAAATTCATAAGTTTTTATCCATGGCTCCAAATTGAGTGAAATCAATTTTCATGGTTTTATAATATATTTTTTTACCATTTTGATCATTTAGAAATGTTTGTTGATGAATTTTTATATGGAAAAAATCCATAGTCTTAGAGGGATCTTGGAAATGATTTCTTTCATTAAGATTTAGGGTTTTGGTTTATCTTTTCCAAGTGCTTTAAATTAAAGATTCTTTCCATTAATGAATGCATTTGATATTTTGAATATTTGTTTGTTGCTTTCTTATTCAAATTTGTTCAAGTAGGGTTTTGATGTTTCCATTTACAATCAAAAAGTTTCTTTTCACCCTAAATTTCAACAATTATATCTTTTGTTTGGTTATTTTTCACATTTCAAAATTTGGAAAATTTTGGGATGTAACAGATGACAACACGGTGATCTCTAGGAAACATTCGTGGTCGAACGACATTCCTTCGGGTGAAACCGAGGTGGTGGAGAAGTTGTACAAGCAGGTGAAGGCTCTACAGTTGGTGCGAGGCAGGGAGGTCTCCGGCATCAACATCATCCGCACCTTCCTCAAGCATCGGGTGCAGCCCCTCCAGGCGAGGGCGTACCCGATGTTCTTGTACTCCGGCGTCAGGGATCCTACGAGGGTGTCGGATGAGGAGCTCTACTTGTCGGACCTCGACAGAGCCATCAGGCCCCTGTCGTGCTTCAAGTCTGACGAGTCTATGCCAGCGGAGTCGTCGACTGCGCCCTTCATGAAGTCCCTTCGGTAAATACTTTATATGCACATAGTGCCCTTTAGCTGTTTATCATGGTGGTGTCACGGTAGATGCTATGGGTAGGATTAAGTTGGGGCCCGAATGGACGCTTGAGGAATCCGGGGAGGGTGTGCGTAGTTGTAGCCGCACACGAAGAACACGATGAACTATCAAATACTTTTGATTTTATTTCTCCTTAGAACTTACAAGTGCTCCTTGAGCAGTTTTAGCCTAGCCTTGGGGCACTAGTTACGTCTCTCCCTAAACCCTAGCTATGCCCCTCCTTATATAGGCAACGGGAATAGCTAGTTTATAGTTTGGGCCATAGGGTTTACTGTTTAGATCTTGTCTTTATTTCATGGGCCGGGTCAAGGGGCCAGCCATAGGCCCTTGACCCATTCAGCAAAGCTGTACAGCCAACAGTCCTTCCGTATGTATACGCCAGCTCTATGGCGTCATACGGTGCTTTATACGTCACTTGGTGCTTTTAGAGTTACCCGGCTCCATTGTTGTCACCCGGCGGCACCCCTATTTTGACTCTGCTTTAACGTGCTGATCTTACTCAGAAAGGGTTCCACGCGTCCTCCCTCACTCGGCTTTCCCTTGTGAGATCCGTCTAGTCGTTTCCCGCAGGTTTAATTTCCTTGTCATGTACGGGCCGACATACTTCCTATGTCGGCCTTGTACGGGCTTCATATCCCAGCCGTTAAGACCCGGCTGGTGTTTTCCTGACTCGGCCTAAGCCAAGCTGGGTAATGTTTTACCCGTTTTGACCCTACCTAGGGTTATTCCCCCGAAATTAGTCTTCGAAGCTGGTGAGGCCTAGCAGGTTTGGCTGTTGGGCGTCTCTAGGTTCCTTTAATGAATCTGGAACTTCTCGTTTTCTTCTGCATTCTTTATGCAGGATGACCTATTTGGCCTGATCTCGATCTTTGACGAGTCTGCCAAAGCGCTGCCGAGTCTCTTTTTAACTTAGCGGGATTGTCTTAAGATCAGCCGAGTCACTTTTTCCTATTCCGAGTCATCTTTGGATTTTAATATTAGCCTTAGTCACTGAAAGATTGTAATCATAGCGGGTTGCTTCAAATTTGTCTCAAATCCTGGCAGCACAGTGACGGTGGCGTAGTAACACCCGTCACTAGGCAGTCCCATCGCGCAGCGCCTCGGGTCCTTTGCTGCGTCACATGGTGTGGCCCAAGTCGTGTATTGTACACATGTGGCACTTTCTGACGCGTCCATCGGACGCATACACGGCCACATCTTGGCCACACAACACACATGGATCCCACGTTTCGGGTTTTTCCTCCCCTTAAGTAGAGGCGTGGGGGAATAAACGCCATGTTCCTTCAGTTTCCCCCCAACCTTCTTCTTCCTTGCGCTGTTCCAATCTCCCTCTGCCTCATAGATTTTCTTATTGCTTGCATTACTGGCTTCATCCAGGCGTTTTCCTCTGCCTTCTTTTTCCTTCGATCCCTCAATAGGTCCTTGGCAGTCCTGCCACTTCTGACGGAGGAAGCGCCCGAAGCACTGGAGCACATGGATGCCCGCGACGACGGTGAGGAGGTGGAGGAGCACGAGACCGCCGGCGAGCGCGGTGCCTAGGAAGGCTCGGAGGTCACCATCGTGGAGATTGAGTGGCTCCGCTCCACCAGGTGCATTCCCCTGAGCATTGGTTGTTGCCTCCTCGTCAGTGAGATTTATCCCAAACCTAAGCGAAACGAGCGTGTTGTCTTTCTATCCCACTTCGAGCATGGTTTTGCTTTTCCCGTTAGCGATTTCTTCAAGTCTTTTCTGTTGACTTTTCATCTGCAAACACACCATCTCCCCGCCAATGCTATTGGCTCTTTGTCTTGTTTCATCTCTGCCTGCGAAGGTTATCTTGGACTATGGCCCATAGTTCTTCTCTGGCCAAGTATTTTTCCTGTCGTATTCAAGTAGTTCCTGATCCTGGTGTCCCCTTGTCGTGGTATTGCACGGCAGATTCTAATGGGGGTAGCTTACGTAGAGGGAGCAAGGCGAAGTAGGAGAATCCGGAAGCGAGATTGGCACACAATGTACCCAGGTTCACGTCCTCTCGATGGAGGATCGCTACGTCCTGCTGTCAATCCAGTATATGATCATAGATTGGTTTACATGGGAGCCGCCGTAGGCGGAGGGAGAGACTAGATCTAGTCTAATGTGGGAGAGCCCCCTCCGTGGGGGTGCCCCTGGTGGCTTTATATATGCAGCCAGTTAGGGTTTACAAGTGTTTTGGTGGGTTTTGTATACGAGTCGCCGTCTTGGGCCTCTAATTGGCGCTATTCGTCTGGGTCCAGTATACGCCAGTCGCCGTATTGGGCGAGTTGACCCGCTCTGGGATTGGCGATCCAGCTGGTGATTTCTCTTCATGGGTATACCCCGATTGGTATTCCCCCATCGGTAGTCCCCGGGCGCGTTGTCGATTCGACGCGGGCTTGAGGTAGGGCGCAAAGAGTCTTGACGATGGGTCGTGGCTAATCGGCGACGAGCTCCTGAACAGAGAAAAGAACCGTGAAGAGGGAGGCGGTTGGCGTGATCCAATCGGTTATGGCGGTTGGCGAAAGACGCAGGGTGTCGGTGAAGCCGCCAGTTGCAGCGACTCCCCGAGCACGGCGAGTGGCGAGGTCGGGCGACCGGCGAGTGTCGAGTCCGGGGTGCCGAGTCCCCGAGCGTGTTGAGTTTGCGAGGGCGAGTCCGCGGTGGCAAGTCCCCGAGCGTGTTGAGTACGCGAGGGCGAGTCCACGAGCGTGTTGAATACGCGAGGGTGAGTCTGCGGCGGCGAGTCCCCGAGCGTGTGGAATACGCGAGGGCGAGTCTGCGGCGGCGCGTCCCCGAGCGTGGAGAGTACGTGAGTGGAGAGTCCGTGGTGGCGAGTCCACGAGCGTGGAGAGTACGTGAGTGGAGAGTCCGCGGTGGCGAGTCCCCGAGCGTGTTGAGTACGCAGTGGCGAGTCCCCGAACGTGTTAAATACGCGAGGGCGAGTCGACTAGGGAGAGCCACGGTCGTGGAACCACAAGTACACGCTGCTTGCCTAGGAGTAGTCCCCGAGGCTCGAGTTGGCTTGTAAAGGAAACTTGAGGCTCTTTAGAGATGCATATTCTGAAAATAGTAGTGGTTGTTGCCGAGCATGGCGAGTAGCTAGGTCGAGCGACCGGCGAGCGCCGAGTCCCCAAGCGTGGCGAGTGGCGAGGTCGGGCGAATGGCGAGCGCCGAGTCCCCAAGCGCGGCGAGTGGCGAGGTCGAGCGACCGGCGAGTGCCGAATCTCCGAGCGCGGCGAGTGGCGAGGTCGAGCGACTGGCTAGCGCCGAGTCCCCGAGCGCGGCGAGTGGCGAAGTCGAGCGAATGGCGAGTGTCGAGTCCCCGAGCACGCGGAGTGGCGAGGTCGAGCGACCGGCGAGCGCTGAGTCTCCGAGCACGGCGAGTGGCGAGGTTGACCGACCTGCGAGCACCGAGTCCCTGAGCATGGAGAGTGGCGAGGTCGAGCGAATGGCGAGCGCCGAGTCCCCGAGCGCGGCAAGTGGCGAGGTCGAGCGACCGGCGAGTGCCGAGTCTCCGAGCGCGGCGAGTGGCGAGGTCGAGCGACTGGCTAGCGCCGAGTCCCCGAGCGCGGCGAGTGGCGAAGTCGAGCGAATGGCGAGCGCCGAGTCCTCGAGCGCGCTGAGTGGCGAGGTAGAGCGACCGGCGAGCGTCGAGTCTCCGAGCGCGGCGAGTGGCAAGGTTGACCGACCTGCGAGCGCCGAGTCCCCGAGCGTGGCGAGTGGCGAGGTCGAGCGACTGGCTAGCGCCGAGTCCACGAGCGTGGCGAGTGGCGAGGTCGAACGAGTCCGCGAGGGGAGAGTCCCCGAACGTGGCGAGTCCGAGATTATTGCGAGTCTGCGAGGGGAGAGTCTCCGAGTGTGGCGAGTCTGCGATGATTGCGAGTCCGTGAGGGGAGAGTCCCCGAGTGTGGCGAATCCGTGATGATTGCCAGTCCGGGATGATGTTGATTGCACTGTTTTGTTAGCGAGTCTCTCGTCTTGGCCCGGGGGGCCAGACGCATGGCGACTCCAAAGATGGCTCTCGACTTGGCGTTTTTCCTGGACGATCCGAGGCTCGGGTTGCGAGTCCTCATCCGCAGTACTTTGCCGTGTGAGTCGCCGTGTCTAAGGTTGAGGAGGACATTGTGCTATTTGTGTAGCATAACCATTTGTCTTGGCCCGAAAGGCCAGTCGAGCAAGGCGACTCCAATGATGGCTCTCGGTTAGCGTTTTTCGTGGACGACCCGAGGCTCGGTTTGCGAGTCCTCGTCCGCACTACTTGGCCATTGCGAGTCGCTCTATCAAAGGTTGACAAAGGCGAATTGATTTTTCCCGGAGGGAAGAGAAACCCAGTGGTGAGTCCATGCAGCGTGGAACGCGACCCTCTCTAGCGACTCGGACGATGAAGGTCCCATAGCAGGCGCGGCGCACGCATTCGACGTAGCGGATGGGGTCGCACGGCTTTTAGCCAGAAAAGGCGACGCGGCGGACACGGGGTCGACGCGGCGGACGGAGGTCGCGCTATGGCGAAGTCGACGCGGCGGACACGGGGTCGACGCGGCGGATGAAGGTCGCGCTATGACGAAGTCGATGCGGCGGACACGGGGTCGACGCAGCGGACGGAGGTCGCGCTATGGCAAAGTCGACGCGGCGGACACAGGGGTCGACGCGGCGTTTATACGGTAGAATGGAGAGTAGGCGATGGACGAGGCCACGAGGGACTCGCGCGAGGGCGGAGACCGCGAGGGGCGAGTCCGCAAGGGCGGCGGCCATGAGGGGAGAGTCCGCGGCGGACGAGTCCCCAAGCGTGGAGAGGTCCATGATGGCGAGTTCGCGGCGGGGAGTCCCCAAGCGTGGATAGGTTCACGACGGCGAGTTCGCGGCGGCGAGTTCCCGAGTATGGCGTTTAGCCGGAAGGAGTGGACGTGGTCGTCATGGTCGGTTAGGCGCGCCGCACGCATCCGGACCACGAGAGCGCAATTTGCTTCCTCTCCGCATACATGCATCAACACACAATCAATAAAAATATTATTAGTATACAAATGAAATATTTAAAATAAGATTGAATGGGAGAAAATTATCGCCCGTAGTCGAGTCTTCGCTGGCGGAATTGTAGGGGCCACGACGGCAAAAAGCCGAAAAGATTTGCAGTAGAGCAGTTGTTCGATTCTTCGGCTGAGTTCGCGACACTTCGATCGGAGTCACGATAGCCTGTCAGACCGAACCTTCGCCGCCTGATCAGCCATGGCCACATGCACGTACTTCTTGACCGATATGAAACGGCTCCGATCGCGTCTTGCTGGCACATGCTACTGTGACTCCGATCAGCCATGGATCAGTCATCCATACAATAAGAAAGCATGTAAGGGTCAGGTCTAAATTAAATAATCATCTAACAATATAATTAATGAGAGAGGGAATCAAATTAAAAACCGATCAGGTGTATGGATCTGATCGTGCATAAGAGCAACATGCATCCAAGATTAACTTCAAACAAAATAACCAATTGGTAGAGTGATCAACACGAGGTGGGATTGAATTAAATTAGCTGCAAATAGAATCGATTGTGCTGTACGCATGCGGAGATTCCTTGACGCATTGGCTGGTACCAAATCAGATTGATTGGCTACCATTGCCTTAGCCGCTAGAGATCAGCGCTCACGCGGTCGCATTTTGGTGAATGCGAAGTCGATCTATAACAGCATGGATAAACTACCAGATCGGATTCGATTTAACTGTCGATCTCTCCCGGATTATCACTCTCCAAGCACCGCTAGCCCCACGATGGGCGCCAACTGTCGTGGTATTGCACGACAGATGCTACTGGGGGTAGCTTACGTAGAGGGAGCAAGGCGACGTAGGAGAATCCGGAAGCGAGATTGACACACGATGTACCCAGGTTCACGTCCTCTCGGTGGAGGATCGCTACGTCCTGCTGTTAATCCAGTATATGATCATAGATTGGTTTACATGGGAGCCGCCGTAGGCGGAGGGAGAGACTAGATCTTGTCTAATGTGGGAGAGCCCCCTCCGTGGGGGTGCCCCTGGTGGCTTTATATATGCAGCCAGTTAGGGTTTACAAGTGTGTTGGTGGGTTTTGTATACGAGTCTCCGTCTTGGGCCTCTAGTCGGCGCCAGTGGTCTGGGTCCAGTATACGCCAACCTCCATATTGGGCGATTCGACCCGCTCTGGGATTGGCGATCCAGCTGGTGATTTCTCTTCATGGGTATACCCCGATTGGTATTCCCCCATCACCCCTCTTATGAGAAAAGACCCACCCAGTGCGGCGTTTCTAGCATCACTCCTACGAGGGTTTGCATCTTTCCCCGAGTCACGGGTTTGGATTCTTATAAGAAGTGGCATAGAACTTTTTTCTATGTCAAGAACACCGGGCACAATGATTTCATTCGTCTTCCCCCCTTCAAGGATGAAGTGCCCAACAAAGATTTTTGGAAGTTTGACCCACGGGATAAGTACCCGATGGAGAACGAGGCTCATGCCCTTGTTGAGACTTTGCTTGACCTGAAAGAGGGGTTTAACTTGACGGGGGAGGACTTAATGCGCACTTTCATTAGCCTCCAAGTTAGCCCCCTTCAAGCTAGGTGCCACAAGATTTTTTTCATGAGTGGCTTGCACGATCCCACTCGCCACTCAACTTTTGATCTTCCGAATGACGCCGTTTCTCACCGAGTAAGCTCTATCTTCAAGCTGACTATGGCGGCCGACTGGGTTTGGAGCTTTCCCCCTTTTAGTCGTGAGAAACTTGTCCCCTCGGTAAGTTTCCGAGTAACTTGATCTTGCCGACATATTTCTTACTCGGCTTTCATTTGACATCTGTTATTCGGTGTTCAAATGTTGATCTCGCTCTATCTGCTTTTTGCAGAACCTTGTGGCCAAGGTAATGACAGTGCACGTCCTCCTGTTGGTTACTATGAAGATCACCCTGATGCTGACGGCGAGGATCTCGACTCTGAATGCTTCATGCCGATTCCGTTCGCTGTTGATGCCCCTTCTCCTGGTAAGAATCCTACCCGAATTGCTTTGAGGGATTGTCCGGATGATGATGATGACTGTCAGATTTTTAGAGGTACTTGATCCTTGCCTTACGCTCTTTGCTTATCCCATTGAATCTTGCATCTGCAGTTGTAGTCGGTCAGGTACACGAGGTTCCTCCGGTTGCCATGGGCGGTTGCGGAAAGATTCCCGCTGCCAAGTCGACCAAACGGCATGGGCCTCCACCAGTGGTGCTCAACCTTCTAAGAAACGCCGAGTTTCTACCGCCGTGACCCTTGAAGCTGGAACCTCGCAGACTCGCAGTTTACTCGACGCATGCCACATAATCCCATCGTTTCTGGGTAACTTTCGCTGCCCACCATTCCTTGTCTTTCTTGCAATGCTTACTTTACGAGCTTTGAGTTTTTGTTCTCAGCCCTACGATGGCTGCAAATCAGTCTGCCACCTGTATGGCGTCAGCTATCACCAAGCCTGTCTCTCCTGCTCATGCATATCCCGAGCCACAGTTATCCGGGTCTCCACTTCTACCATTGAGGCTTCCGAGCCTTAGCCCGAAGTTAACCTGGCAGCCCAACTTGAAATATAGACTAGGCCTGCATCACCTGTTGCCCAAGGAAGTTTTGACTAGGGAACCGGCGCCAGCAACATCGACGCCGAGTCCGCCCAGATTGCCCCTACTTCAACCCCCATTGTGAATGACCCGAAACAAAAGTATGACTCATCTTCTCAACCAGTAAGTCAGCCAGCTCACTCGGTATCTCCGCCACAGCAACAATGAAGGAATCCTACTCCGCCACCGCCAGCGCAAAAGAGACAGACCCACCCCCCTCCAGCTCGCCAGACTCGAACTGCTTCTGTCAAACCAACAGGGTTCCAAGCAGCAGACCCAGAGTTTTGGCCAAGGTACAGCTCCACAGAAGAAGCCAGCAACAACAATGGCACCCTCTCTGGCGGATTCGTTGGATAAATCTACAGCTGTACCTAGATCTAGTGACGCTCCTACTGCAGTAGCTTTGCGTGCTAGCCATGCCGCCACTCGCTCCGCTGTTGGAGCAGCCTCGAATAAGGGCAAAGTTCTTACTCGGATGTTGAGCGGGCACAACCTTGGTTCAACTGAGCCTTTTGCGCTTGAGTGGAATGCTGCAGGTGATCATGATGTGAACTCTAGCCTTCCTTCGGCATCTGGTCAGCAACAAGTGCAGTTGGGTCCTCAAACTGTGTCTGAGATGAGTCAGCAAGCCATCGAGATTATGATGCGGGTTCATCGGGTGAATGAGCTATGCAACTATTTCACTCTTTTATGTTCTGAGTGTTTTTATATGTATATATTCCATAGTCCCGAGGTTAGTGCCGAGTAAATCATTTACTCGGCCATAAGCTTATAGTTAGGGCATGTCTTTTCCTTCTGTTTGCCAGGATCTTGTGTCAAAAATCTGACCCCTAGCCCCCGAGGTTATTGCCGAGTAAGGCACTTACTCGACTGTAAGCTCAGAACTAACTTATATACCTTATGCACTGTTTTGCTGGAATCAATTGTTGGAAAAAATTGAACCCTAGTCCCGGAGGTTACTACCGAGTGAAGCATTTACTCGGCTGTAACCACAGAACTAAGTTGCATCCCTTTTTTGTTGTTTGCCGGGATTGGATGTCGACTATATTGATCAATTTAAAACTTTTCTATTCATATTTTTTCGCATCTTACACACAATCAGCGCACCAAGATACACCAGACCCTTCTATGGAAGTACTAGAAGCTTTCTGCCGATCATCGCAATCTTGTTTCTGAAGTCTAGGCTAAAGTTATGTCCCCATAGTCGGCTTATTCTCGAGTAATCACTTGACCCATTAGGCTAACTTTCTCCTGTTATTCTTGCTTTGCAGCCACTGCTCAATCTACTGTGGAGGTGCTTCACAAACAGATTTCTGACGCTGGAGGTATTTTATTAGAAATTTTATGGCTGCCTATCTTCAAGCTTTTCCCATCAATTTGTTATATCTTGGAGTAGCCAAGAAACTTTTCTTGCAGAATAACTCCGAGATAGTGTTTCCATGCCGGAACTGGTGGAGCACTCTGAGATATTGTTTTCATGCTAAAACAAACAGAGCAGCACCAGATCGATCTCCAAAAGCAGTGAGATGAGGTGACCCGGCTGAAGCAGCATATCATGGAGATGGAGCAGAAGCACAAATCTGAAATTGAGGGATTGCGCCAGGAGTTCGCCGAGAAAGAGGAGAAGTTTTTAGGTAAAGCTGAGAAAATAGTCATACTTCTTAAGGAGGACGAGTCATCTTTGGATGCATCCCATCAAGACCTCGATGCTATCAGCGCCAAGTCGAAAACTTGGCAATCCAAACTTGGCTGCATCAACTCTTTTATCGGTACTGGGTCCTTACTCTTTTCACTAAAATCTTGTTCTTATTTCTGTTTTTGTCGTTCTCCAATAATTTCTTCTTTCCTTCCAGAAAACTTCCCAGAAGCCAACGTGTTTGCCCTCAGGGCCATACAGAAGGTCCGGTCCGAGTTTGGTGAGCCGGCAAATGGCAAGGTGACTATTGACGATCACCTTGCTGCACTTTCATAGCGGGTGACCACCTTGAAGTCATGTGGGGTTGATCTGCTTAAGTCCGCCATTCACGTCTTTAGGACGCTCTGGCCGGATGAAGATCCTCCCCAACTTATTGACCCACTTACAACCAGGCTACTGCTCCCTGAAGAACAGCTTAACAAATGGCGCGAGTCAGCTGGCCGAGCCGCTGCAGACAAGGCCTTGTCCTTTGTGTTATCTTGGTATGAAGATATCAACATGGATGTGCTACAGAATATGAGATCCGAAGGCAAGTGGACCCACAACGCATATCCCATCAAGAGGCGCCAAGATCGAGCCTATGCAATGGTTGAATATGCCCAAGGTCATGCTTGGTGTGATAGGCCAAGTTCTGTTGATGCTGCCGAATCTGCTGAAGAAGTTGTAGAGGAAGGCGATGTTGATAGTGAAGAGACCGAGTCAGATGTGGGTCCTTCAGCCAACATAGTTAACTCGGCTGAACCTAATGACGTGCCGAGTTCCAAGTCTACCGAATCTCCTCCGAGTCCAGCTGTTTCCTAAGATGGATAAAAACACTTAACTTTTATGAGATCCCCGGTGTGCTGGGTGCAGATGTAACATATACTGCGGTTCTTCTGGTGTCGTGCCTTTGGGAAGGCGTAAGCTTATATTTTGTATTAAGCGTTAATCACTTTGGGGATAGTCCCCGAGTTTCATTTGTCGTTTTCTTAATTCCTCGACTTTGGCTCTTGTCTACCTTTTTTGGCTTTCGACATTAGAGACTCAAAATCATAAGAGTCAAGTTAGCGGTTATGAAACTTAGAAACTTGACCTAAGGTCATTCCACATAGAAACCGACATATCCTGCACTAGGTTAGATATATATATATATATATATATATATATATATATATATACACACACATAGAGCCGGCACACGTTTTTTCCGTTCCATATCCGCTGTTCATGTTTACCCGTCTTTGCTCTTTTTCTCTTGTTTGCCATGAAGCCGTGTTTCGGACAACAGCTAAATCGAAGAGTTGACCTTGAACGACTATACACTACTATTTCGAGATAAGTTTAGGTGACAGCGCTAGCCGACATAAGTATTAACGGCTATACACTTCTATGCCGGCACCAAGACCCATTTTCATCTTGGACCCGTCAAAGTGCATCTTCAAGTTGTTCGGGTCTAGTAATGGCCGTTCATATTGCATCACCATCCAATCTTCAAAAAAAAAAGTCCACATCTTGAGATTTAATGGCATCTCACCTATCGTACTGTGGAGTATATGGTGCTAGTTCTATGTCCCATTTTTCCACTCTACTGTTAGCATCTTTACTTCCCAAGATGTCCGAGATGGGGGGTACCTCGCATATTACCCGGATTGGGTGTTCTTAAAAATAATATTTTAGCTTCTTGGCTGCCATGTACACCCCATATGTCATTTTTTGATAGTAGGGGTAATTCTGTTTTGACACAGAGAGCACTTCGAGCTCAGGTAATAAACTGTTATTTGGAATAATTTTCCATCCTTCTGCGGACCTTTTGATTCGACAAGTTCTGCCATTTTTATTCGGTCAAGTTTTAGCCTTGCATAATATGTTTGGAGGTTTCTACCCCCTAGCCGAGATCCCATTGCATCCTACACGTGATCCGACATTTCATACCCGACATTCATCATGGCCGAGTAACCATCATTGTATCTATTTGCGTTTTGATCTACGAGTTGTTGTGCCGCTCGACCTGCACTTTGTTGCTGCCTTTCTGTCTGTGCTGGTGGCGGATTTGAAGATGGGTTTCCTCTACAGGCCGAGTGAGTTCCACGCCTAGGTTGTGGCGCATAGTTATGGCCTCCATTATCGTTTCTCTGTCCGACATGCTTTTCTCGGCCAGCATTCTCTTGGTTTTTGTCGTTCTCCAACAATTTCTTATTTCCTTCCAGAAAACTTCCCAGAAGCCAACGTGTTTTCCCTCAGGGCCACATAGAAGGTCCGGTCTGAGTTTGGTGAGCCGGCAGATGGCAAGGTGACTATTGACGAGCACCTTGTTGCACTTTCATAGCGGGTGACCACCTTCAAGTCATGTGGGGTTGATCTTCTTAAGTCCGCCATTCACGTCTTTAGGACGCTCTGGCCGTATGAAGATCCTCCCCAACTTATTGACCCACTTACAACTAGGCTACTGCTCTCTGAAGAACAGCTTAACAAATGGCGCGAGTCAGCTGGCCGAGCCACTGCAGACAAGGCCTTGTCCTTTGTGCTATCTTGGTATGAACATATCAACAAGGATGTGCTGCAGAATATGATATCCGAAGGAAAGTGGACCCACAACGCATAGCCCATCAAGAGGCGCCAAGATCAAGCCTATGCAATGGTTGAATACGCCCAAGGTCATGCTTGGTGTGATGGGCCAAGTTTTGTTGATGCTGCCGAATCTTCTGAACAAGTTGTAGAGGAAGGCGATGTTGATAGTGAAGAGACCGAGTCAGATGTGGGTCCTTCAGCCAACATAGTTAACTCGGCTGAACCTAATGACGCGCCGAGTTCCAAGTCTATCGAATCCCCTCTGAGTCCAGCTGTTTCCTAAGATGGAGAAAAACACTTAACTTTTATGAGATCCCTGGTGTGCTGGGTGCAGATGTAACATATACTGCGGTTCTTCTGGTGTCGTGCCTTTGGGAAGGCATAAGCTTATATTTTGTCTTAAGCGTGAATCACTTTGGGGCAAGTCCCCGAGTTTCATTTTCCGTTTTCTTAATTCCTCGACTTTGGCTCTTATCTACCTTTTTTGGCTTTCGACATTAGAGTCTCAAAATCATAAGAGTCATGTTACTGGTTATGAAACTTAGACACTTGACCTAAGGTCATTCAACATAGAAACCGACATATCCTGCACTAGGTTAGATATATATATACACACATAGAGTCGGCTCGTGTTTTTTCTTTCCATATGTGTTGTTCATGTTAACCTGTCTTTGGTCTTTTTCTCTTGCTTGCCATGAAGCCGTGTTTCGGAAAACAGCTAAATCGAAGAGTTGACCTTGAACGACTATACACTACTATTTCGAGATAAGTTTAGGTGACAGCACTAGCCGGCATAAGTATTAACGACTATACACTACTATGTCGGCACCAAGACCCATTTTCATCTTGGACCCGTCAAAGTGCATCTTCAAGTTGTTCGGGTCTAGTAATGGCAGTTCATATTGCATCACCATCCAATCCTCGAAAAAGTTTTCCACATCTTGAGATTTAATGGCATCTCACCTATCGTACTGTGGAGTATATGGTGCTAGTTCTATGGCCCATTTTTCCACTCTACTGTTAGCATCTTTACTTCCCAAGATGTCCGAGATGGGGGGTACCTCGCATAACCCAGATTGGGTGTTCTTGAAAATAATGCTTTAGCTTCTTGGCTGCCATGTACACCCCATATGTCATTTTTTGATAGTAGGGGTAATTCTGTTTTGACACAGAGAGCACTTCGCTCAGGTAATAAACTGTTATTTGGAATAATTTTCCATCCTTCTGCGAACCTTTTGATTCGACAAGTTCTGCCATTTTTATTCGGTCAAGTTTTAGCCTTGCATAATATGTTTGGAGGTTTCTACCCCCTAGCCGAGATCCCATTGCATCCTACACGTGATCCGACATTTCATACCCGACATTCATCATGGCCGAGTAACCATCCTTGTATCTGTTTGCGTTTTGATCTACGAGTTGTTGTGCCGCTCGACCTGCACTTTGTTGCTGCCTTTCTAGCTGTGCTGGTGGCGGATTCGAAGATGGGTTTCCTCTACCTGCCGAGTGAGTTCCACGCCTAGGTTGTGGCGCATAGTTATGGCCTCCATTATCGTTTCTCTGTCCGACATGCTTTTCTCGGCCAGCATTCTCTTGGTTTTTGTCGTTCTCCAACAATTTCTTCTTTCCTTCCAAAAAACTTCCTAGAAGCCAACGTGTTTGCCCTCAGGGCCAGACAGAAGGTCCGGTCTGAGTTTGGTGAGCCGGCAGATGGCAAGGTGACTATTGACGAGCACCTTGTTGCACTTTCATAGCGGGTGACCACCTTCAAGTCATGTGGGGTTGATCTTCTTAAGTCCGCCATTCACGTCTTTAGGACGCTCTGGCCGTATGAAGATCCTCCCCAACTTATTGACCCACTTACAACTAGGCTACTGCTCTCTGAAGAACAGCTTAACAAATGGCGCGAGTCAGCTGGCCGAGCCACTGCAGACAAGGCCTTGTCCTTTGTGCTATCTTGGTATGAACATATCAACAAGGATGTGCTGCAGAATATGATATCCGAAGGAAAGTGGACCCACAACGCATAGCCCATCAAGAGGCGCCAAGATCAAGCCTATGCAATGGTTGAATACGCCCAAGGTCATGCTTGGTGTGATGGGCCAAGTTTTGTTGATGCTGCCGAATCTTCTGAACAAGTTGTAGAGGAAGGCGATGTTGATAGTGAAGAGACCGAGTCAGATGTGGGTCCTTCAGCCAACATAGTTAACTCGGCTGAACCTAATGACGCGCCGAGTTCCAAGTCTATCGAATCCCCTCTGAGTCCAGCTGTTTCCTAAGATGGAGAAAAACACTTAACTTTTATGAGATCCCTGGTGTGCTGGGTGCAGATGTAACATATACTGCGGTTCTTCTGGTGTCGTGCCTTTGGGAAGGCATAAGCTTATATTTTGTCTTAAGCGTGAATCACTTTGGGGCAAGTCCCCGAGTTTCATTTTCCGTTTTCTTAATTCCTCGACTTTGGCTCTTATCTACCTTTTTTGGCTTTCGACATTAGAGTCTCAAAATCATAAGAGTCATGTTACTGGTTATGAAACTTAGACACTTGACCTAAGGTCATTCAACATAGAAACCGACATATCCTGCACTAGGTTAGATATATATATACACACATAGAGTCGGCTCGTGTTTTTTCTTTCCATATGTGTTGTTCATGTTAACCTGTCTTTGGTCTTTTTCTCTTGCTTGCCATGAAGCCGTGTTTCGGAAAACAGCTAAATCGAAGAGTTGACCTTGAACGACTATACACTACTATTTCGAGATAAGTTTAGGTGACAGCACTAGCCGGCATAAGTATTAACGACTATACACTACTATGTCGGCACCAAGACCCATTTTCATCTTGGACCCGTCAAAGTGCATCTTCAAGTTGTTCGGGTCTAGTAATGGCAGTTCATATTGCATCACCATCCAATCCTCGAAAAAGTTTTCCACATCTTGAGATTTAATGGCATCTCACCTATCGTACTGTGGAGTATATGGTGCTAGTTCTATGGCCCATTTTTCCACTCTACTGTTAGCATCTTTACTTCCCAAGATGTCCGAGATGGGGGGTACCTCGCATAACCCAGATTGGGTGTTCTTGAAAATAATGCTTTAGCTTCTTGGCTGCCATGTACACCCCATATGTCATTTTTTGATAGTAGGGGTAATTCTGTTTTGACACAGAGAGCACTTCGCTCAGGTAATAAACTGTTATTTGGAATAATTTTCCATCCTTCTGCGAACCTTTTGATTCGACAAGTTCTGCCATTTTTATTCGGTCAAGTTTTAGCCTTGCATAATATGTTTGGAGGTTTCTACCCCCTAGCCGAGATCCCATTGCATCCTACACGTGATCCGACATTTCATACCCGACATTCATCATGGCCGAGTAACCATCCTTGTATCTGTTTGCGTTTTGATCTACGAGTTGTTGTGCCGCTCGACCTGCACTTTGTTGCTGCCTTTCTAGCTGTGCTGGTGGCGGATTCGAAGATGGGTTTCCTCTACCTGCCGAGTGAGTTCCACGCCTAGGTTGTGGCGCATAGTTATGGCCTCCATTATCGTTTCTCTGTCCGACATGCTTTTCTCGGCCAGCATTCTCTTGGTTTTTGTCGTTCTCCAACAATTTCTTCTTTCCTTCCAAAAAACTTCCTAGAAGCCAACGTGTTTGCCCTCAGGGCCAGACAGAAGGTCCGGTCTGAGTTTGGTGAGCCGGCAGATGGCAAGGTGACTATTGACGAGCACCTTGTTGCACTTTCATAGCGGGTGACCACCTTCAAGTCATGTGGGGTTGATCTTCTTAAGTCCGCCATTCACGTCTTTAGGACGCTCTGGCCGGATGAAGATCCTCCCCAACTTATTGACCCTCTTACAACTAGGCTACTGCTCTCTGAAGAACAGCTTAACAAATGGCGCGAGTCAGCTGGCCGAGCCACTGCAGACAAGGCCTTGTCCTTTGTGTTATCTTGGTATGAACATATCAACATGGATGTGCTGCAAAATATGATATCCGAAGGAAAGTGGACCCACAACGCATAGCCCATCAAGAGGCGCCAAGATCAAGCCTATGCAATGGTTGAATACGCCCAAGGTCATGCTTGGTGTGATGGGCCAAGTTTTGTTGATGCTACCGAATCTTCTGAAGAAGTTGTAGAGGAAGGCGATGTTGATAGTGAAGAGACCGAGTCAGATGTGGGTCCTTCAGCCAACATAGTTAACTCGGCTGAACCTAATGACGCGCCGAGTTCTAAGTCTATCGAATCCCCTCTGAGTCCAGCTGTTTCCTAAGATGGAGAAAAACACTTAACTTTTATGAGATCCCTGGTGTGCTGGGTGCAGATGTAACATATACCGCGGTTCTTCTGGTGTCGTGCCTTTGGGAAGGCGTAAGCTTATATTTTGTCTTAAGCGTGAATCACTTTGGGGCAAGTCCCCGAGTTTCATTTGCCGTTTTCTTAATTCCTCGACTTTGGCTCTTATCTACCTTTTTTGGCTTTTGACATTAGAGTCTCAAAATCATAAGAGTCATGTTAGTGGTTATGAAACTTAGACACTTGACCTAAGGTCATTCGACATAGAAACCGACATATCCTGCACTAGGTTAGATATATATATACACACATAGAGTCGGCTCGTGTTTTTTCCTTTCCATATGCGTTGTTCATGTTTACCCGTCTTTGGTCTTTTTCTCTTGCTTGCCATGAAGCCGTGTTTCGAACAACAGCTAAATCTAAGAGTTGACCTTGAACGACTATACACTACTATTTCGAGATAAGTTTAGGTGACAGCACCAGCCGGCATAAGTATTAACGACTATACACTACTATGTCGGCACCAAGACCCATTTTCATCTTGGACCCGTCAAAGTGCATCTTCAAGTCGTTCGGGTCTAGTAATGGCGGTTCATATTGCATCACCATCCAATCCTCGCAAAAGTTTTCCACATCTTGAGATTTAATGGCATCTCACCTATCGTACTGTGGAGTATATGGTGCTAGTTCTATGGCCCATTTTTCCACTCTACTGTTAGCATCTTTACTTCCCAAGATGTCTGAGATGGGGGGTACCTCGCATAACCCAGATTGGGTGTTCTTGAAAATAATGCTTTAGCTTCTTGGCTGCCATGTACACCCCATATGTCATTTTTTTGATAGTAGGGGTAATTCTGTTTTGACACAGAGTGCACTTCGCTCAGGTAATAAACTGTTATTTGGAATAATTTTCCATCCTTCTGCAGACCTTTTGATTCGACAAGTTCTGCCATTTTTATTCGGTCAAGTTTTAGCCTTGCATAATATGTTTGGAGGTTTCTATCCCCTAGCCGAGATCCCATTGCATCCTACACGTGATCCGACATTTCATACCCGACATTCATCATGGCCGAGTAACCATCCTTGTATCTGTTTGCGTTTTGATCTACGAGTTGTTGTGCCGCTCGACCTGCACTTTGTTGCTGCCTTTCTGGCTGTGCTTTTGGCGGATTCGAAGATGGGTTTCCTCTACCTGCCGAGTGAGTTCCACGCCTAGGTTGTGGCGCATAGTTATGGCCTCCATTATCGTTTCTCTGTCCGACATGCTTTTCTCGGCCAGCATTCTCTTGGTTTTTGTCGTTCTCCAACAATTTCTTCTTTCCTTCCAGAAAACTTCCTAGAAGCCAACGTGTTTGCCCTCAGGGCCAGACAGAAGGTCCGGTCTGAGTTTGGTGAGCCGGCAGATGGCAAGGTGACTATTGACGAGCACCTTGTTGCACTTTCATAGCGGGTGACCACCTTCAAGTCATGTGGGGTTGATCTTCTTAAGTCCGCCATTCACGTCTTTAGGACGCTCTGGCCGGATGAAGATCCTCCCCAACTTATTGACCCGCTTACAACTAGGCTACTGCTCTCTGAAGAACAGCTTAACAAATGGCGCGAGTCAGCTGGCCGAGCCACTGCAGACAAGGCCTTGTCCTTTGTGTTATCTTGGTATGAACATATCAACATGGATGTGCTGCAAAATATGATATCCGAAGGAAAGTGGACCCACAACGCATAGCCCATCAAGAGGCGCCAAGATCAAGCCTATGCAATGGTTGAATACGCCCAAGGTCATGCTTGGTGTGATGGGCCAAGTTTTGTTGATGCTACCGAATCTTCTGAAGAAGTTGTAGAGGAAGGCGATGTTGATAGTGAAGAGACCGAGTCAGATGTGGGTCCTTCAGCCAACATAGTTAACTCGGCTGAACCTAATGACGCGCCGAGTTCTAAGTCTATCGAATCCCCTCTGAGTCCAGCTGTTTCCTAAGATGGAGAAAAACACTTAACTTTTATGAGATCCCTGGTGTGCTGGGTGCAGATGTAACATATACCGCGGTTCTTCTGGTGTCGTGCCTTTGGGAAGGCGTAAGCTTATATTTTGTCTTAAGCGTGAATCACTTTGGGGCAAGTCCCCGAGTTTCATTTGCCGTTTTCTTAATTCCTCGACTTTGGCTCTTATCTACCTTTTTTGGCTTTTGACATTAGAGTCTCAAAATCATAAGAGTCATGTTAGTGGTTATGAAACTTAGACACTTGACCTAAGGTCATTCGACATAGAAACCGACATATCCTGCACTAGGTTAGATATATATATATACACACATAGAGTCGGCTCGTGTTTTTTCCTTTCCATATGCGTTGTTCATGTTTACCCGTCTTTGGTCTTTTTCTCTTGCTTGCCATGAAGCCGTGTTTCGAACAACAGCTAAATCGAAGAGTTGACCTTGAACGACTATACACTACTATTTCGAGATAAGTTTAGGTGACAGCACCAGCCGGCATAAGTATTAACGACTATACACTACTATGTCGGCACCAAGACCCATTTTCATCTTGGACCCGTCAAAGTGCATCTTCAAGTCGTTCGGGTCTAGTAATGGCGGTTCATATTGCATCACCATCCAATCCTCGCAAAAGTTTTCCACATCTTGAGATTTAATGGCATCTCACCTATCGTACTGTGGAGTATATGGTGCTAGTTCTATGGCCCATTTTTCCACTCTACTGTTAGCATCTTTACTTCCCAAGATGTCTGAGATGGGGGGTACCTCGCATAACCCAGATTGGGTGTTCTTGAAAATAATTATTTAGCTTCTTGGCTGCCATTTACACCCCATATGTCATTTTTTTGATAGTAGGGGTAATTCTGTTTTGACACAGAGTGCACTTCGCTCAGGTAATAAACTGTTATTTGGAATAATTTTCCATCCTTCTGCGGACCTTTTGATTCGACAAGTTCTGCCATTTTTATTCGGTCAAGTTTTAGCCTTGCATAATATGTTTGGAGGTTTCTATCCCCTAGCCGAGATCCCATTGCATCCTACACGTGATCCGACATTTCATACCCGACATTCATCATGGCCGAGTAACCATCCTTGTATCTGTTTGCGTTTTGATCTACGAGTTGTTGTGTCGCTCGACCTGCACTTTGTTGCTGCCTTTCTGGCTGTGCTTTTGGCGGATTCGAAGATGGGTTTCCTCTACCTGCCGAGTGAGTTCCACGCCTAGGTTGTGGCGCATAGTTATGGCCTCCATTATCGTTTCTCTGTCCGACATGCTTTTCTCGGCCAGCATTCTCTTGGTTTTTGTCGTTCTCCAACAATTTCTTCTTTCCTTCCAGAAAACTTCCTAGAAGCCAACGTGTTTGCCCTCAGGGCCAGACAGAAGGTCCGGTCTGAGTTTGGTGAGCCGGCAGATGGCAAGGTGACTATTGACGAGCACCTTGTTGCACTTTCATAGCGGGTGACCACCTTCAAGTCATGTGGGGTTGATCTTCTTAAGTCCGCCATTCACGTCTTTAGGAAGCTCTGGCCGGATGAAGATCCTCCCCGACTTATTGACCCGCTTACAACTAGGCTACTGCTCTCTAAAGAACAGCTTAACAAATGGCGCGAGTCAGCTGGCCGAGCCACTGCAGACAAGGCCTTGTCCTTTGTGCTATCTTGGTATGAACATATCAACATGGATGTGCTGCAGAATATGATATCCGAAGGAAAGTGGACCCACAACGCATAGCCCATCAAGAGGCGCCAAGATCAAGCCTATGCAATGGTTGAATACGCCCAAGGTCATGCTTGGTGTGATGGGCCAAGTTTTGTTGATGCTACCGAATCTTCTGAAGAAGTTGTAGAGGAAGGCGATGTTGATAGTGAAGAGACCGAGTCAGATGTGGGTCCTTCAGCCAACATAGTTAACTCGGCTGAACCTAATGACGCGTCGAGTTCCAAGTCTATCGAATCCCCTCTGAGTCCAGCTGTTTCCTAAGATGGAGAAAAACACTTAACTTTTATGAGATCCCTAGTGTGCTGGGTGCAGATGTAACATATACCGCGGTTCTTCTGGTGTCGTGCCTTTGGGAAGGCGTAAGCTTATATTTTGTCTTAAGCGTGAATCACTTTGGGGAAAGTCCCCGAGTTTCATTTGCCGTTTTCTTAATTCCTCGACTTTGGCTCTTATCTACCTTTTTTGGCTTTCGACATTAGAGTCTCAAAATCATAAGAGTCATGTTAGTGGTTATGAAACTTAGACACTTGACCTAAGGTCATTCGACATAGAAACCGACATATCCTGCACTAGGTTAGATATATATATACACACATAGAGTCGGCTCGTGTTTTTTCCTTTCCATATGCGTTGTTCATGTTTACCCGTCTTTGGTCTTTTTCTCTTGCTTGCCATGAAGCCGTGTTTCGAACAACAGCTAAATCGAAGAGTTGACCTTGAACGACTATACACTACTATTTCGAGATAAGTTTAGGTGACAGCACCAGCCGGCATAAGTATTAACGACTATACACTACTATGTCGGCACCAAGACCCATTTTCATCTTGGACCCGTCAAAGTGCATCTTCAAGTCGTTCGGGTCTAGTAATGGCGATTCATATTGCATCACCATCCAATCCTCGCAAAAGTTTTCCACATCTTGAGATTTAATGGTATCTCACCTATCGTACTGTGGAGTATATGGTGCTAGTTCTATGGCCCATTTTTCCACTCTACTGTTAGCATCTTTACTTCCCAAGATGTCCGAGATGGGGGGTACCTCGCATAACCCAGATTGGGTGTTCTTGAAAATAATGCTTTAGCTTCTTGGCTGCCATGTACACCCCATATGTCATTTTTTAATAGTAGGGGTAATTCTGTTTTGACACAGAGTGCACTTCGCTCAGGTAATAAACTGTTATTTGGAATAATTTTCCATACTTCTGCGGACCTTTTGATTCGACAAGTTCTGCCATTTTTATTCGGTCAAGTTTTAGCCTTGCATAATATGTTTGGAGGTTTCTACCCCCAAGCCGAGATCCCATTGCATCCTACACGTGATCCGACATTCATCATGGCCGAGTAACCATCATTGTATCTGTTTGCGTTTTGATCTACGAGTTGTTGTGCCGTTGGACCTGAACTTTGTTGCTGCCTTTCTGGCTGTGCTGGTGGCGGATTCGAAGATGGGTTTCGTCTACCTGCCGAGTGAGTTCCACGCCTAGGTTGTGGAGCATAGTTATGGCCTCCATTATCGTTTCTCTGTTCGACATGCTTTTCTCGGCCAGCATTCTCTTGGTTTTTGTCGTTCTCCAACAATTTCTTATTTCCTTCCAGAAAACTTCACAGAAGCCAACGTGTTTTCCCTCAGGGCTAGACAGAAGGTCTGGTCTGAGTTTGGTGAGCCGGCAGATGGGAAGGTGACTATTGACGAGCACCTTGTTGCACTTTCATAGCGGGTGACCACCTTCAAGTCATGTGGGGTTGATCTTCTTAAGTCCGCCATTCACGTCTTTAGGACGCTCTGGCCGGATGAAGATCCTCCCCAACTTATTGACCCGCTTACAACTAGGCTACTGCTCTCTAAAGAACAGCTTAAGAAATGGCGCGAGTCAGCTGGCCGAGCCACTGCAGACAAGGCCTTGTCCTTTGTGCTATCTTGGTATGAACATATCAACATGGATGTGCTGCAGAATATGATATCCGAAGGAAAGTGGACCCACAACGCATAGCCCATCAAGAGGCGCCAAGATCAAGCCTATGCAATGGTTGAATACGCCCAAGGTCATGCTTGGTGTGATGGGCCAAGTTTTGTTGATGCTGCCGAATCTTCTGAAGAAGTTGTAGAGGAAGGCGATGTTGATAGTGAAGAGACCGAGTCAGATGTGGGTCCATCAGCCAACATAGTTAACTCGGCTGAACCTAATGACGCGCCGAGTTCCAAGTCTATCGAATCCCTTCTGAGTCCAGCTGTTTCCTAAGATGGAGAAAAACACTTAACTTTTATGAGATCCCTGGTGTGCTGGGTGCAGATGTAACATATACTGCGGTTCTTCTGGTGTCGTGCCTTTGGGAAGGCGTAAGCTTATATTTTGTCTTAAGCGTGAATCGCTTTGGGGCAAGTCCCCGAGTTTCATTTGCCGTTTTCTTAATTCCTCGACTTTGGCTCTTATCTACCTTTTTTGGCTTTCGACATTAGAGTCTCAAAATCATAAGAGTCATGTTAGTGGTTATGAAACTTAGACACTTGACCTAAGGTCATTCGACATAGAAACCGACATATCCTGCACTAGGTTAGATATATATATACACACATAGAGTCGGCTCGTGTTTTTTCCTTTCCATATGCGTTGTTCATGTTTACCCGTCTTTGGTCTTTTTCTCTTGCTTGCTATGAAGCCGTGTTTCGGACAATAGCTAAATCGAAGAGTTGACCTTGAATGACTATACACTACTATTTCGAGATAAGTTTAGGTGACAGCACCAGCCGGCATAAGTATTAACGACTATACACTACTATGTCGGCACCAAGACCCATTTTCATCTTGGACCCGTCAAAGTGCATCTTCAAGTCGTTCGGGTCTAGTAATGGCGGTTCATATTGCATCACCATCCAATCCTCGAAAAAGTTTTCCACATCTTGAGATTTAATGGCATCTCACCTATCGTACTGTGGAGTATATGGTGCTAGTTCTATGGCCCATTTTGACACAGAGAGCACTTCGCTCAGGTAATAAACTGTTCTTTGGAATGATTTTCCATCCACCTGCGGACCTTTTGATTCGACAAGTTCTGCCATTTTTATGCGGTCAAGTTTTAGCCTTGCATCATATGGTTGGAGGTTTCTGCCCCCTAGCCGAGATCCCATTGCATCCTACACGTGATCCGACATTTCATACCCGACATTCATCATGGCCGAGTAACCATCGTTGTATCTGTTTGCGGTTTGATCTACGAGTTGTTGCGCCGCTCGACCTGCACATTGTTGTTGCCTTTCTGGCTGTGCTGGTGGCGTATTCGAAGATGGGTTTCCTCTACCTGTCGAGTGAGTTCCATTCCTAGGTTGTGGCGCATAGTTATGGCCTCCATTATCGTTTCTCTGTCCGACATGCTTTTCTCGGCCAGCATTCTCTTGGTTTTCATTTCCATGGCCAGCATTTTTCTTGTTCGTTAGACACGACCTTGATTTCCTTGAGCAACTGACGGGTCATAGGCTTGCATCTTCTTGTATTTTCCCGAATCCACACTTCTTCCCCATCTTTGTTTCGGTGCATTTCCTAGAGAGAAGGATGTATGTCCACCAAACCTGGTCGGGATTGGGGTTGCCGAGTGAACGAGCTGTAACCTGCCAGCTATACCCAGATTTTCCCTGTAATACGCTCCATTCAGCTTGCCTTCTACTCTTACCATCTCATTTACCCTTTCATGTTGTTTTCTATTTGCCTCACCCGTTAAGTGAGGTAACTCCGCCATCGCTGCTTCTACATCTCTCAGGTTGGCAGCTGTTGTACTATATGTCGGCCGTATGGCCGTTTCGTGGCTACACTCTGGAGTTATTTTAGACATGGGATCCGCTTCTAGCTCGTCGTTGAGGTTCCTGCCTCTTATCCTTGCTGTGTCGAGCCGGGTCTTAGCGCCCTTGACTCGATGCACCAAGTTATACTCTCGGAGGGTAATCTCCAGATCCTGATGTAGCCTAGAAACCTCCTTAGCTCTCTCCAACACCTTTTTCCTAGTTTCTTCCAAATCGGCTTGTGCTCGTGCCGGATCAGCAGCTGGTGCCACTGGTTTTGCCAGTTTATCTATCGCTTCCTGCAACTCTTTTTCTCTCTTACTCATCACCATGTTCTCCGGTCTCTCTAATGGTACCTTTGCTGTTCTTGCTACCCTTGGTCTGGCATCCGGATCATCTTCCTCGGAAACCTCGTTTACCACTAGGACTACTAGAGGCATTGGGGGACGAGAGGGATCGGGTGCAGTCATCATTACCTTAGCAGAAGCGACCTGGTGAAGCTTTCCTGCAGCGTGAACTGCGGGCAAATCTGGCTCCAAGACTACTCGCTCCGGATATGCGCGCTCCATGTGCACCGCGACATAACTTGATGAAGCGACCGCCCCTAGGGAACTACCTGGTCCCGAAGCAGCCTGCATTGTCGCTGACGAAGTTGAGCGCACCAAACCTCTGGACGAGGCATGAGTACACGTGCTCGCCCGTTGAAGTGATGATGTTGCCCGTCCAGATGAAAACTCATGCAAGCTCCACTGATTGCCCCATGGTGGGCGCCAACTGTCGTGGTGGTGTCACGGTAGATGCCATCGGTAGGCTTAAGTTGGGGGCCGGATGGACGCTTGAGGAATCCGGGGAGGGTGTGCGCGGTTGTAGCCGCACATGAAAAACACGATGAACTATCAAAGACTTGTGATTTTATTTCTCCTTAGAACTTAGAAGTGCTACTTGAGCTGTTTTAGCATAGCCTTGGGGCACTAGTTGTGTCTCTCCCTAAACCCTAGCTATGCCCCTCCTTATATAGGCAACAGGAATTGTAGGGGCTCGTAGCATGGAAAACAAAAAAATTCTACCGCATGAACACACAATCGAGATCTAATCTATGATGAAGCCAAGATCTATCTACTAGATTGTACCAACGAGTCGATAGAATACTAACCCTCGAAGATCCAAAGCGGTTAACGAGAGAAGATTCTCGTGGGTGATGTAGTCGTACACTTCCGATCTCAAGATCGCGTAGACGATCCTTCCGGCGTTGTGTTCCGACAGCGCTTCTGCAGTCAGTCACACGTTCGGTACTCGATGAAGACCTTCCTCTCCCTTGTTCCAGCAGGCAGCGGAGGTTGTAGCACTCTCCTCGTGATTTCGGCAGCACGACGGCGTGTTGTCGGAAGTAGAGGGGAGATCTCGCAGGGCTTCGCCTTAATCCGGAGCGAGTATGGTGGAGTATGAGAGAGGTCCTTGGCGATCTAGGGTTTAGAACCACCAAGGGGAGAGGTTTTTCCGGCGTCTAGGGTTTGGGATACCCCAACTCGGCGACTTGGGAGACGATCCCTAGGTGGTGGCGGCAGCAGCACTTGGTGGTGGTGGTGGCGCCTTAGGCTAGGGTTTGGAGGTGTAGGGAGAGGGGGCGCCCTACCCCTCCTTATATAGGAGGGGAGAGGTGGTTTGGGGAGGAGGGAGTCCTCCTCCAACTCCTCCTCATGGCCGGCGGGTGGGAGGGAGTGGGACTTCCTCCCCAAGTAGGTTTCCTACTCTCCCTCCACCAAGCAAACTTGAGATTTGACTTTTTCAAATTGGCGTTTGACTTTCAAACTTCGATTTGATTTCTTCTCTTTATTTTGCCCAGCCAAGTGACCTAGTACATGATGCAACCATTCCACATTGTCATAACACATCCATGTACCCTTCCCCTCCGGAGTGCCGGACCTTCCTGACCCTTCTAGAACATTCCTGGTGAAAACACCAGAATCATTCCCGAACTCCAAAATAGGACTTTCCTTATATGAATCTTATTCTCCAGACCATTCCGGATCTCCTCGTGATATCCTGGATCCCATTTGAGACTCCGAACAACATTTGGTCTCTTACTCATCATTCCATAACTACTCAAAAACATCGAATCCTTAAGCGTGTCTCCCTACGGTTCGTGAATTATGCGGACATGACCGAGACACTTCTCCGATCAATAACCAATAGAGGAATCTATAAATTCATATGGCTCCCACATATTTCTACGATTACTTTGCGATCGAATGAACCACTTACATACGATACCAATTTCCCTTTGTCTCACGATAGTTTACTTATCCGAGGTTTTGATCGTCGGTATCTCGGCATACCTAGTTCAACCTCTTTACTGATAAGTACTCTTTTATCGTTCCCGCGGTATGTGATCCCTTGTGAACCAGTCACATGCTTGCAAGCCAATTGGATGACATTCCACCGAGAGGGCCCAGATTATATCTATCCGTCATATGGATGGACAAATCCCACTCTTGATCCATGTGCCTCAACCCATACTTTCCGAACACTCAATGCCACCTTTATAGCCACCCAGTTACGGTGTGGTGTTTGATGTCATCAAAGAATCCTTCCGGTGATAGTGATTAACATGATCTCATGGTTGAAGGAATTAGTTACTATGTATCAGAAAGCTTATAGCAAATGAACTATATTAAATGACTTGATCTTTATGCTACGCTTATCTATAGGAGTATGTCCACCACATCATTCTCCTAATGATATGACCCTGTTGTTAATAACATCTCTATGTTCATGATCAGGAAACCATGATCATATATTAACCAACAAGCTAGTTTAACACGAGGCTTTAATACAGACTCTTTTATGTTCACAAATCACACAAGTATTAATGTTTCCGATAATACAATTATAGCATGGTATGTAAACATTTATCATAAGTATGAAGATATGATAATAACCACTTTATTATTGCCTCTTGGGAATATCTCCAACAGTCTCCCACTTGCACTAGAGTCAATAATCTAGTTTCAAACCTTTGTGTATTCAGCACCTATGGCTTTCTGGTGTCGTATGTACACGATTGCTAGTGGTCAACTGATCTCCGGATCTGATACTCCCAGGTCCGTGTGTAATTGCATGACTTTGCGTCTCTAGGAATCACTCATTCTTTAATGAGATGGCTTTGTACAAACTTTGTCCTTTGTTGTGACCTTTAGTTCTTTGGTGTTAAAACATGTTGATAATATTGTCGTACAATATATCTTCATAGTATTATCCCTGCTGTGAACTACACCTAGTTTGATAACAAACTACTTGACACAAATGCCCTCTTTTGCTGCTATAGCAGTTATATACATAGCCTTTTGTTGTAGTATCTGTCACAATGTCTTAACTTTGGAACTCATCCAAATTCATTATGGAACTCACATTCCATCATATTGTACCACCCTTAGTTTAGATTGAGATAAACTTAATTTGTACTTCGTGACAAAACTAGTATCAATGTAATTCATTTACAATGAACTAACCATCTATTTGTCACTTCTACAAAATAATATATTCTTAGTTCTTTTAAAAGATCATAATAATATCTTTACTATCGTCCAATAATCATCTTATGAATCATTCTGGTATATGCTCATAACATTTAGAGCATAGGACATATCTATATTTGTACACATCACAGCATGATTGATGAAATACTCTTTGTGATTTCATGCATCAAGTACCAATCTATACTTGAATCTTTGTTTCACTTACCAAGTGTCAATACACTTGAATATATCATCAATATTGAACTCATTCAATCCTTCCTGTGTGACAAGAACCTTTCTTGTAGTTTCTATATTGAACTCATTCATCTATGTACTTTCGGCACAACCATATTAGCATCTATTGATGCCAAATATTTGGGTTTTGCCTAAGTCTTTCATCAGGATGAAATTCTTAATATGTGTTAATAAAAGATATATCATTTCCAATCAACAATATGTCTTCCACATAATGTATTAGAAACATGTTTCCGACGAATTTAAACTCCTTTAACAGTTTCATCATAGTGAAGATTCCAACTCTGCAATGCTTACTTCAACAATTGAAGTTTGCATATGCTTTTAGCATCCTTTCAATTAACAAAACCCTATGGACCGTGTTATGCACATGTCCTAGGTAACAATTCTATTAGAAGAACTTGTTTTGCTTATTCAACTACGACATAACGAAATTATATGTAGTGGTTGCTACATTAATCCGTCTAGACTAAATATCGCTATGAAAGATCAAATCTTGTCATAGTCAACCTTTGAACATTGTTGTGAACTCTTTCCCAACATGTCGACTATTTCATAGATGTGAGACATCCATGTCTATTTCTTTATAGATCCAAACACAGTTGTAAGGTCTTACACCTTTCTCGAGGGTCCTTCAAGTTCAAAACTTGATTTCTCGTGTATGGAACTATCACGGATTTTATGGCTTCAAGCCATTTCAGGGAGTTAGGGCCCATCATCGCTTCTTTGTATGTAGTCCATTCATTATTATCAAATAATGATTCAACCCTCAAATCTTGGTATTTTATTGTTTACTCGTCCTATTTGGTTCAATAGAAACTTTGACCTCCGTAACCACAACCTTTGAGGCATGTGAGCCATGAGCATTGTTGCTGCCTCCGGAACAATTTTCGGCGCTACGCAACTTTGCACATAAAGCTAAGGTTCTTTTAACCTTATCAAAGTTCTATGGTCCTCCCACTTATCTTTTCACGAAAAATTCCTTCTCAAAGAAACTTGACGTTCTAAGTCACAAACACTTTTGTCTCCGACGTTATGGAGGAATACTTGACAGTTATTCGAAATAACATACAAAGACAGGTTCATCCGACTTTGGTTGCAAACATCTTTCTTATGCATAGCATACAAATGTTTAAGAAAGGACAACTTGGGTTTTATCCCAAACCATAACTTTATATGGTGTCATTTCAACGGATTATGATGGAGCTCTTTTCAGTGGAAAAACGGTAGTCTCTAAAGCTTTTAATCTTTAAAATATAATGGCAGTTTTATGAATTACACCTTTGATCTTACCATGTCAAACAAGGTTTAATTACATATCTCGAACGCTCCATACTCATATGGTGTTTTGGGAAATGCAAATTCACGGAACGATTCCTTAAATCTTAGGTATTATGCTAAACTTGTAACTCAAATATCTTCCTTTATGATCTTATCATAAACTATTTATATTCTTGTTACAATGATTTTGCACTTCATCCTGAAAGTCTCTGAACTTTTCAAATGTTTCATACTTCATCCTTATTAAGTAAATATTCATATATTCACTCAAATTTTCGGAGAAAGCATATGAAGTTGAAATCCATCGCTCTTGACTACATAAAATGGACTTCATACAACAATATGTACAAGTTCCAATAAGCCAGTCAGTCGTTCCCTTTTGGCCTATGAACGAAGTTTTAATTATCTCTAGGAAAGTTTCACAAGCGTCATTTGATCAAAATAAAAAAGACTCCAAAATTCCATCCACATGGAGTTTCTTCATGTTTTCTTTCCAATATAATTTAAACGGCGATGTCACTTCCTAAGTGATCTTTCAATCAATTTGTCTTTCGACATTTTTAGCACTAGTTTTATGGATGTGATTTCTCCAACGAGATTTGTGAATCATCCATCTTTTATGGATTACAGCAATTATTTGAACAACCCTTTTGTTCTCATAATACCTGATAAAACAAATCTTGAAGGCAAGCTTTGATGTTTAACGAGCAACACAATAATCCTTTATTTGTTCTCGATGAACATCATCACATATTCTTTTTCTAGCTACTTAGGCCATTGTAGTTCATGAATTCTGTTGTTTCGTATGAAGATTCATACCAAAAAATTCAGTATCCAATACTTAAGAACCACATTATTTAACAAGCAAAGAATACATCCATAACGCATATATCCTCTATATACCTAAGTTGAACAATTCTAGTCTTTTCTTTTCTGCCATATATTTATGAGATTCTCTTCCAGTATTTCTTTTCTGTTTGAAAGAATCTATCAACATCAATAGTGGAGCTATATACATGACACATAGTCCAAAGCATGTATAGTTAAATACCAATGTCTTTGGACTTGCACTTTGAAGTAGATCACCATCATCAAATGTTTGGTGTTCTTTCAAATTCCTCTCTTTAGTAATATCTTGGTGTAGTAAACATTTTACCTACATCAGATATTCACCCTTATCATGGAATTATCCATGATCAAGCTACTTTTAGCTTATAACGGTGAATCGCGAGTATAATGTTGCTCTCCAAAACCTTTTGGAGGATTAGGACAACTAGTGTCTCCAACCTTTTGTAAACTCTCATCAAATATGAGAACATTAACTTTGTCATATTATAATCTGTCATGTTGTAACCAAAACATCATTTCAGATATCGCAATATCTTCCATACATGATGGTTTCTGAAACAACTCTTTCAACTCCTACATTACCTTGATATTGAAACTATCTTTCGAATATCAAGAATCATGGAGATAAACATGATACTTATATACTAACACTAGAATTCTTACTCTTGATTTAATACCAACTATTAAACTTCACGGATTAATCGAAACTTACTGAAAGTTTGCAATGGGACTTTTAAACTTTATATTAACACTTCAAAACAATACGATACCAGTTCGTAAAGTAACTAACCAGAATTCTATAGTTCTATCATCTCAATTAAAACTAAGCTCAAGGTGGTAAACGGATGCCAATGACTACAACAACTATGCAAATTCACCTTGATTTAATTTATGATAAATAGTGTTCAACTTTTAATCATATTGCTGTTGAACTCCCACTCAAAACAATATCCCTCACATTGTTTTAGTGATCACACGAACCAAATCCACCACATCAAAACCGATCATCACGAGAGTTGATGTAGCTTCAATGGTGAACAATCAACATGTTCATCATATCTACTATATGACTCATGCTTTACCTTTCGGTGATCCGTGTTCTGAGACCATGTCTGTACATGCTAGGCTCGTCAAGATCAAACCTTAGCTTACGCATGAGCAAATATGGCTTGCTCATGTTGTATACAATCGCAGAATCTAACACACCCGATCATCACGTGATGCTTCGAAACAACAAGCTTTAGCAACGATGCTTACTAAGGATGAACACTTTAAAACTTGAAATTGTGTGCTTGAGGGATCATCTTATAATGCTACCGTCATGAACTAAGCAATACAAGATGAATAAAAGGATTAACATCACATGCAATTCATAATATGTGATATGATATGGCCTTTCTCCTTGTGCTTCCGATCTCCATCTTCAAGCACGAACATGATCTCCATCATCACCGGTATGGCGTCAAGGTCAATGGCGCCTCTTCATGGTTGTCATCCACCAGCATCAACTATTACAACTACTTTGAATAATAGACACGCGGGTCTTAACGGAATTTAAAAGACAACCATATGGCTCCTGCCGGTTGCCAACTTACAATAAGGAACATTGCATACATCATATATAATGACAATCATGGCCATATCACATCACAGCACACCCCTGCAAAACAAAGTTAGACGCCTCTAATTTTTCTTTGCATATTTTACGTGGTTTGGGGCTTTCAATAAGTGTTGTTCTAACTTACGAACAAGAACCACAACGTTGATGCTTGAACTATCAAGTGCCCGTTGTAAATTGAATCTTTACTATGATGGGAGAGACAGACACCCGCAAAGCCACTTATGCAATACAAGTTGCATGTTGAGCGTGGAGCAAGTCTCATGAACGATGTCATGTAAGGTTAGCCCGGGCCGCTTCATCCCACCATACCACAAGATGCAAATTACACAAGAAGAAATTGATAATAAAAGCACCACCATCCACAATGACCATTGTGTTCTACTCGTGCAACAGATCTACATATAGACACGGCTCTGATACCACTGTTGGTTCATAGCATGGAAAACAAAAAAATTCTACCGCATGAACACACAATCAATATCTAATCTATGATCAAGCCAAGATATATCTATTAGATTGTAGAAACGAGTCGATAGAATACTAACCCTCGATGATCCAAAGCGGTTAACGAGAGAAGATTCTCGTGGGTGATGTAGTCGTACACTTCCGATCTCAAGATCGCGTAGACGATCCTTCCGGCGCTGCGTTCCGGCAGCGCTTCCGCAGTCGGTCACACGTTCGGTACTCGATGAAGACCTTCCTCTCCCTTGTTCCAGCAGGCAGCAGAGGTTGTAGCACTCTCCTCATGATTCCGGCAGCACGACGACGTGGTGTCGGAAGTAGAGGGGAGATCTCGCAGGGCTTCGCCTTAAGCCGGAGCGAGTATGGTGGAGTATGAGAGAGGGCCTTGGCGATCTAGGATTTAGAACCACCAAGGGGAGAGGTGTAGCCAGCGGCTAGGGTTTGGGATACCCCAACTCGGCGACTTGGGAGAAGATCCCTAGATGGTGGCGGCAGCAACACTTGGTAGTGGTGGTGGCGCCTTAGGCTAGGGTTTGCAGGTGTAGGGAGAGGGGGCGCCCTACCCCTCCTTATATAGAAGGGGAGAGGCGGTTTGGGGAGGAGGGAGTCCTCCTCCAACTCCTCCTCATGGCCGGTGGGTGGGAGGGAGTGGGACTTCCTCCCCAAGTAGGTTTCCTACTCTCCCTCCACCAAGCAAACTTGAGATTTGACTTTTTCAATTTGGCGTTTGACTTTCAAACTTCGATTTGATTTCTTCTCTTTATTTTGCCCAGCCAAGTTACCTAGTACATGATGCAACCATTCCACATTGTCATGACACATCCATGTACCCTTCCCCTCCGGAGTGTCGGACCTTCCAGACCCTTCTAGAACATTCCTAGTGAAAACACCGGAATCATTCCCGAACTGCGAAACATGACTTTCCTTATATGAATCTTATTCTCCGGACCATTCCAGATCTCCTCGTGATATCCCGGATCCCATCCGAGACTCCGAACAACATTCGGTCTCTTACTCATCATTCCATAACTACTCAACAACATCGAATCCTTAAGTGTGTCTCCCTACGGTTCGTGAATTATACGGACATGACCGAGACACTTCTCCGATCAATAACCAATAGAGGAATCTGGAAATTCATATGGCTCCCACATATTTCTATGATTACTTTGCGATCGAATGAACCACTCACATACGATACCAATTTCCCTTTGTCTCACGATAGTTTACTTATCCGAGGTTTTGATCGTCGGTATCTCTGCATACCTAGTTCAACCTCGTTACTGATAAGTACTCTTTTCTCGTTCCCGCGGTATGTGATCCCTTGTGAACCAGTCACATGCTTGCAAGCCAATTGGATGACATTCCACCGAGAGGGCCCAGAGTATATCTATCTGTCATATGGATGGACAAATCCCACTCTTGATCCATGTGCCTCAACCCATACTTTCCGAACACTCAATGCCACCTTTATAGCCACCCAGTTATGGTGTGCTATTTGATGTCATCAAAGCATCCTTCCGGTGATGGTAATTAACATGATCTCATGGTTGAAGGAATTAGGTTACTATGTATCAGAAAGCTTATAGCAAATGAACTATATTAAATGACTTGATCTTTATGCTATGCTTATCTATAGGACTATGTCCATCACATCATTCTCCTAATGATATGATCCTGTTGTTAACAACATCTCTATGTTCATGATCAGGAAACCATGATCATATATTAACCAACAAGCTAGTTTAACAAGAGGCTTTACTAGGGACTCTTTTATGTTTACAAATCACACAAGTATTAATGTTTCCGGTTAATACAATTATAGCATGGTATGTAAACATTTATCATAAGTATGAAGATATGATAATAACCACTTTATTATTGCCTCTTGGGGATATCTCCAACAGGAATAGCTAGGTTATAGTTTGTGCCCTAGGGTTTACTGTTTGGATCTTGTCTTTATTTCGCGGGCCAGGTCAAGGGGCCAACCCTAGGCCTTTGACCCAGTTAGCAAATCTGTACAGCCAATGGTCCTTCCGTACATATATGCCAGCTCTACGGCGGCATACAGTGCTTTATACGTCACTTGGTGCTATTGGCGTCACCCGGCTCCTTTGTTGTCACCCGACGGCGCCCTTCTCTTTTGAATCTGCTTTAACGTGGTCCCTTATGGTCTTACTCGGAAAGGGTTCCATGCGTCCTCCCTCACTCGGCTTCCCCTTGTGAGATCCGGCAGTCGTTTCCCGCAGGTTTAATTTACTTGTCCTGTACGGGCCAACATACTTCCTATGTCGACCTTGTATGGGCTTCATATCCCAGCCGTTAAGACCTGGCTGGTGTTTTACTCACTCGGCCTAAGCCAAGACGGGTAATGTTTTACCCCTTTTGATCCTACCAGGGGTTATTCCCCCGACACTGTTGCTAGTCTTCCATTGTATTTCGTCTTGATGCGAAGTCCTTTGGGTGTGTAGGATCCAAAGGTGTAGGACCTGCCGCCTCCCCTTCCTGAGAAGTACTAGAAGGCACTGGATGATGGGGACATGGATTCCGAGTCCACCATCCTCGTTGCCTAGTCGCCTGTCGATGACGAAGCCTTCGAGTCCAGCGACGGGAATTTTGTTAAGAGGACCCGAAGAAAAGCTTCAGATGCTTCAACACCACCAACCCCGAAGGGGCATGCTCTAGATGGGGGCGCCTCTTTCCCGATTCCGGCGGTGCCTCTTCTTACCATAGCTCCTCAGCCACTGACCAAAAATCAGAAGCATGTGTTGTTCCTTGATCTCTTTGACAGACCTCCGTGAGCGTTTGACACCTTTACCTGTTGACTGTGCTACGTTTAGTTTCTTAGATAGGAATTTTTATGTATTCGCTTGGTGTGCTATATCAGGGTCTTCTACAGGTGAATCCATGAAGGACAAGACCGAAGAGATGGTCGTGGAGTCGAAGGCAGCAAGCGCTGAAGCTGTTGCGCCCTCCTCGAAGACGGCGGCCAACTCCAGTAATGATGCATCGAGCTCCTCCAGACCAAAGACTCATGAGTTTATTACCCAAAAGGCACAAGCTAAACCCTTAGAGTCTTTGGGTGGACACATGAGTATCATTGGTTTATTACTGATGAGCCCCCGATCCCCTTATCCAACTGACTAATGCTTTTCTCGTGTAGCCCTTCATTCGCGACTTGCAGCATCTTGGGAAGAAGCACCTTTCCTTGGAGGCGAGTTTTCAGCAGCTCCAGGGTAAGTATCTTGCGGTCTAAGTTCTTTGGATGCGTGTGTTGGGGTTCGTACTTGACCTTCTTGTATGGTTTATTGCATAAGAGAACAACAAGGCCCTCTACAAGCTGGACTCACTCAGAAAGAGTCGCAGCCAGGCGGAGACCAAAGACAAGGATGTTGTAGAGGCCCTCGAGCTCTTCAAGAGGGAAGCTAGGGAGTGTGAAAAGAAGCTTGCAGCTGATGCTGCTATGCGGGAGAAGGCGATGGCGGAGCAGCTGATGACTGCCGCCCAGGCATTGTCTAGTAAGTCACTTGAATCTTTCAAGTTGTTGTTCTCTGAACTTTGGTGTTCTTTCCTTGTTGTTAATTGAGCTTGTTCTTGCGCATTTGCATATGCCACTTGCGTTTCCTTCAACGGCAATGTCTTGGACCATGGGGACCTTCTTGCAGACGCAGTTGCTGTGGTCGAAGACCATTGCAGCTCCACTGTCGATACTTTGGCCAAGGCCAAAGAGGTCCTCAGCCACTTCTATCGGGAGATCTTCCCAAAGGGTTTGTCCCTTGAAGACGTCGATTCCCTAGCGAAGTCCCTGAGAGGATATGGGCCTGCGGAGTACAAGAAGACGCAGAAAGGCACAGGTTCCACCCTTGGCTTGGCGTCTGGTGCAGAGCTGGACCTGAGTCGGGCGACCTCCAAGATTCCAGTGGAGGTGGATGACAATGAGCTAGGCTTCGCCCCCTTCGTCTCATGCTGCAAGTGCTACAACCCGTGCCTGATCGATCTGCTGGACAATTATGTGACTGAGCAGAAGCGGGTGGCCACGACGCGAGACATGGATCCTAGAACTGCTTTGGATGTGGCGAATCCCCAGGGCCCTTCTGCTTCTTAGTTGCCCTTGTAGATTTGTTATGCCTTTGTTTTAGTTCATGTAATATTTTGTACCGGATGACATTCGAGGCTTCCCCATAGTGGTTCCTTATGTAAATACATGCTTTATTCTTTTGCTGTTGCAAATTGCTTTGTCCTTATACCCTGTTTTTGTGCGCCTCATAGGGCCCTTCGAATGTTGCTCCGATGGCTTTGCCAGTTCCCTTGGCCACCACCCATCCGATGTCAGGTGAGGCGTCGTAGTTGCCAGCCACATTCGAAGTTTGGAAAAAGACATCCTCATTATCCATGGCCATGCGGATGTGTGTAAGTCAAAGACAGAAAGTGCTGTCAAGAGGGAGAGGTATCTCCTTGATGAGTTTTGGCAAATCGGTGAACAACTTCAATGTGAGTTGTAGTCAAATGCTTGTATGATGCCGTAATTTTGTTTCCTTTTTGGTTTATGAGTTGGTTCTCTGTTTAGTTGACAATCCTCTTCTATGGGAAGAGAAGGAGCGTGTCATCATTAAACAAAACTGCCTCACGCAACAGGATTTGGAGGCTGGAGGGTTCTTCTGGATGTATCGCGACTAAGCAGTCGTGGTGGCAACATTGCAGTACCATGTCCATCAGGTTCTTCAAGTATTGAAGCGCGCGAGGTCATCATTCGCATCCGTCTAGGCTGCCATGTTTCCCTTGGACGCATCCCCCTCCAGTTTCTTGGGATTGCTGGGGAAATTCCGAAGCATGGATGCCATCAAGGAAATTGTGCAACAACAACTTGTTGCTGGTGCGAAGGCAGCGCTAGCCCTTGTTCGGATGCACCGTCGGGACATTGATCTGGAAGACATAGTATAAGGGTCGCCTATTCCTCCGGATGTCATGGCGTGGAATATGTGCCCGCACTATGAGGCGGTAGCTCGTGATGTTGAAGATATTGTGCATCTCTTTGATGAGAGAACAAACATTGTGCTTCAGCTTGGGTGATTGGTCATCATTAATGCAAGTATTGTAATGAACAATGTAAAATTTATATAGTTTTGATTGGGATGCTTATTGCCCTTGCATATAATGTATTGCATGTGATGCTTTTCTTGTAGATGTGCATGTTACTTTTTGTTATCCTAACGCTCTAACGGTCTCTGCCCCTTGCCGGCCTATCAGTTGGGCTGCAACTGGGCTGGAGTTTTCAAGGGTTTGATGACATGGTCAGCTACTCAGGTGAATGCGGTAGTGTGAGAGTCGAAGAAGTCGTCGGATGAGGCGCAGCCCCCGAGTGTGTTTTATGAATGTTACTTGCATAAGGTAAAGACATATTGGCCAAGGAACTTAGCTTTGATTCATCGCATAGTAGGAAGTACATGGTTTGGATAAGTATCCTAGCTTGAGAAGCTGTATTATAACTAAAAAACGACTAATGGTAGAAATATCACAATTGTGCGACGTTCTAGGGATTGGAGTATGATACTCTGGACTCAATGTCCTTGAGGCGGTAGGCGCCACCTGGAATTACTTCAGTGACCATGTAGGGTCCTTCCCAGGGTGACTTGATCTTCAGGTGCCCCTTTTGCTTGAGTCGCAGGACGAGGTCTCCTTCAACGAAGCACCTTGACGCAGTTGTCTGCTATGGTAGTTGCAGAGGTTTTGCTGGTACACCGTTGAATGAGTGGCAACGATGTCGTGTGCCTCGTCTAGTAGGTCGACGACGTCTTCGAGTGCGGCCGTTGATTTGGCCTCGTTGTAAGAAACGACCTATGGGGCCTTGTAGCGTACCTCGGTAGGTAGCATCGCTTTGGCTCTATGCACCATGAAGAAGGCTGTATAGCCGGTAGCGCTATTTGGCGTTGTGCGCAAATTCCATAGGACGGAGGGTAGCTCTTCTTCCAGGGCTCCTGCCGCTCGTTCGAGAGGATGCAAGAGTCGTTTCTTGATCCCATTGCAGACGAGGCCGTTGGATTTTTCGACTTGGCCATTGGTCTATGGGTGGGCGACCCAGGCATATGTGATGTTGATGTAGATGCCATCGCAGAAGTCCTGGAACTTCTTCAAGGTGAAGTTCTTGCCGTTGTCAGCGCTGATGCTATGCGGCACCCCAAACCTGTAGACAATGGACTCGAAGAACTTGACAGCGGTGGCACCAGTTTGGTTAGTGATGGGCATGGCCTCGATCCACTTGGTGAAATTGTCGATTGCGAACAAGAGGAAGACGTAGCCTGCAGGAGAAGATCTCTATAGCTTTCCAACCGTGTCAATTCCCCATTGAGCGAAGGGATACGCCGGCGGTATGGGTCATAGCTCCGATCCTTGTACATGTGGCTTATCAGCGAACAATTGGAAGGCGTTGCACTTCTCAACGACGTCCTTGGCATCACGCATCGCTGTTGGCTAGTAGAAGCTAGCTCGTAGAGACTTGGCAACTAGGTAACGACTGCCAGGATGATGGCCGCAGATACCTTCATGTATGTGAAGGAGTATACTCCTTCTATCACCATTGGTGACACATCGCTGGAGGACGCCGGTAATGCTTCGCTTGTAAAGATCGTTGTTGGTGACGGTGAAGGCCTTGGAGCGGTGAGCGATGTGCTACGCATCCTTCGGGTCGTCTTGAAATTTCTTCATCAATATGTACTTGACGTATGGTTGTGTCCATGTTTGCTCGGTTGCTAGGACCTGCATGAGGTTTACCAGTTCAATGTCAGACTCTGGTTCTATGGGTGCCTCCATTTTCTTGGGTGGTGTAGCCCCTGAGTTCTCCACAGCGTCTGGTGTCCCTTTGGAGCTTCTGCGCTTGATGGAGCGCTCCCACATTTCTTCGAGGAACACACCTAGTGGTACTGGTGCGTAGGTGGATCCAATATTGGCGAGTTTTTTGGCCTCCTCGTTGCTTTCTCAGCCGACATGCTGGAGATCACAGCCATCAAAGTCTCATTCGAGTGTGTTGTAGAGGTCGTGGTAGGCGTTCATGTTGTCGCTGGCAGCATCGCATTGGTTCATCGTTTGCTGGACGACAAGGTTGGAGTTGTCGTAGATGACCATTCGAGAGGTGCTGCAGACTTTAGCCATCCACATGCCATGGATCAATGCCTCATACTCACCATCGTTGTTTGATGTGCGGAATCTCATCCACAGCACATATCTCATCTTGTCTCCTTGAGGGGATGTCAAGATTACTCTGGCTCCACCTCCTTCCCCGTGCTTGAATCCATCGAAGTGCATTGTCCAGAGGTGGGAAATGTCTAGGGTGTGCTGAAGCTGCAGCTCCATCTAGTGGACAAGGCAGTCTGGTAGCACGTGCGACATGATGGCAGTCTGCCTCTCGTAGATGATGTCCCGCAGGGACAGCTCGATTCCCCAGAGGGCAACTCACCCCATTGCCTCGGGGTTGTTGAGGATGGTGTGACAATGGCATGTCATTGACGACCACTATCTGGCGATCTTGGAATTAGTGGCACAGTCCACACGCGGTCATAAATATGTTTAGGCTAGTTTTTGATAGTGGCGGAACCTCCGCTTTGTGGGTGTCAGTACCTCTCTTAGGTAGTACAGTGGGCATTGTAACCCATCGGTTTTCCCTCCTTGGGTCGTTCAACCACGAGTGTCATGCTGATCACCCGATGCATTTCGGAGATGTACAACTACAAGGGCTCCCTCCCCTTTGGTGTCACCAGAACGGGAGATGTGGAGAGAAGATGCTTGAGGTCTTCACGTTCTTCATCTGCTTCGGTCGTCCACTCGAATTTGTCCGACTTTCGGAGCAGCTGGTAGAAGGGGAGAGCCTTTTCGCTCATGCGGTTGATGAACCTGGTAAGCGCTGCAATTCGCCCAGCTAGTTGCTGGACTCCTTTGACGATCTTTGGCTTCTCCATGGGCAGTATAGCCTTGATTTTCTTCGGATTGGCCTCGATGCCTCTCTCGGATATGAATTACCTGAGTAATTGTCTGGATGGGACACCAAAGGTGCATTTTTCTGGGTTCAACTTGATCCTATAATGATAAAGGTTGTTGAACGTCTCGTGGTGATCATCGATCAATTTTTGGCTCTCCTTGGTCTTTACCGCTATGTCGTTGACATAGACTTGGATGTTTCAACCAATTTGTTTCTTCAGGCAGGCCTGCATGCACCTTTGATAAGTTGCACCTGCGTTCTTGAGCCCGAAAGGCATTGCATTGTAGCAAAAGACCCCTAATGGCGTAATGAACACCGTCTTTTCCTGATCCTTTACTTTTAGTCGAATCTAGTTGTAGCCTGAGTAGGCACCGAAGAATGAGTGACGTTCGCATACCATGGTGGAATTGATGATTTGATTGATCCACGGTAATAGGTAGTGATCCTCTGGACAGTGCTTATTGAGGGCGGTAAAGTCCACGCACATCCGCATGATGCCCGTGTCCTTCTTGGGGACCAGGATGGGGTTAGCTACCTAGGTGCTCTCTTTGATCTCCCTTATGAAATAAGAATCGAGGAGTCTATTGACTTTGATGCCAATCGCTTCAGCTCTTCCTTTGGACAAACGACGCATCGACTTCTTAACTCACCGCACATCTGGATACACATTTCACAGTGCTCACGGAGGAATTCTACAAGCGCGATTTCCTATGTGGGACTCAGTTTGTTGGAGATGAGGGCCGTCTTGGTGGGGTCTGTCGGGTGGACCTATAGCACTTTTGTGTTGACCGTGGAGTCGAAGGACAACTAAGGAGCGTTTTTCTTGGTTATAGGAGGAAGGCTAGTGTCTGTTGACTCCTCCAGCCTTGCGAGTTCCTCCTACATGCCGAAAGACTAGGAGATTCTGTTGAAATCTCTATCGCAACTATAAAATTTGGTGAAGATCATTGTATGGTGATGACGCCATTAGGTCCTGGCATTTTCAGCAGAAGGTACGCGTAGTGCGGTACCGCCAGGAATCGCGCGAATTCCACGCGAGCAAGGATGGCATGGTACTGCGAGGGTCAATCGACAACCTCAAACTCGAGGCTCTCATGCCTGAAGTTCTTGGGGGTGCCGAAGATGACATCGAGCCATCTCTTGCCTAGGGGGTAGACCCCTTTCCCTGGGATAATGCCATGGAAAGTTGTGTCGGATGCCTCTAGGCTACAGAGTGGGATCCGCATGGCTTTGAGTGTGCTAGCGAACATAAGATTGATACCGCGGCCGCCATCCATAAACATGCGACTCATCTCGAACCCGCCAATCTGTGCCTCAAGCACCTGTGCAGAGTGGCCTGTGCAAGGAATTTGACGAGGATGGTCAGAGAGGTCAAAGGTGATACAGGACTCCGAGCCACTGAGGTACTCAGGTATGGCCGATGGAGAGGTGACGGCTAGGTTTGTCTGGCGGCTGATCCTCTTCTGGATCCTGCTGGATGGAGGCCCCTTTTGTATCATCATGCTACCGAACGGTCATGGGTACTGCTCTGTCAACACCCGTATTATTTAATCCCAGATTCCTGTTATTCCATACATCGCAATCCCAAGATTACAACTTTTGGGAGACATAACATATTGGTACCATAGTTCATCATCCATTACAAACCATAATAAAGGTCTTACAAATAAAGGATCTCATGATCCAATCTTAATATAATAAACATAGCAGAATAATATAATAATGGTAGCATGGTCGAAGCTTCAACTTCAGGGTCACAGGCAATGCTGACGATGGGAGATGATCCTAGTTGTCGTAGACTTCCTGCTGTCCATCATGCTGATAGTCCTCCTCATAGTCTGGCCATAGGAATAGACAGGGACAAAGCCATGAGTACTCTTTAAGTACTCGCAAACTATCACTAACAAGTAACTTGGTTCAAGTAGGATTCCTAAGATCTAGGTTGTTTTGCAAAAAGCCAGGTTTATTTCTAACTGAGTTTAGAAGTAAAGAAAACTAGTTTGATATCTTTCAACACCTAAGTGGGAACTTAACTTTCACTTTCACAAGCCTGCTGTGGTCAAGTCAAAGTCATAAATCATTTCAGAAGTCATTTTAAAAACATCTGACGACGGAACAGTATGGCCACTCCAATTGTCCATACCCGCGGACGCGGCTATTCGAATAGTTTAACACTCTGCAGACGTGGTACACTTTCACCACAACATTCGATACATCCGCCAGGAACAATCCTGAATCACCATACTCAGTATGCGGATAATAAATCCTAACCTTTGAATTACACACCCTAGTATAGGCACCTCCCCTATGAGTTTGGCCCCCAAACCATGACCATCTATCATCTTGGGAACTGCACATGTGGACAATCATCACGAGGTAGGCTCATCTGAAACCTCGGCCACAAGGGAACCCATACTAAGATATATAAACTTCTAGTCAAGCCCTACCCAAATTTGGGTATTCTGTTTGTTCGGTAACAATGGAATGGTATCACATCTGAACCCAACCATCAGTTTTAATAAAGGGCTAAGGCTCATGCCTCAACATTTTGATCATCAAAGTCATCTGGTCTTCATAACACATGTAAAATTTTTTCATTATAATGACTCATCATTCCAAGGTTTTCACAATCATTTTCACCAAATATTCCCATCTAAAGTGATTAGCACTAGCCACTAAGTTTGTGGGTAATCACTAATGAGGGGTGCTAATCAAGTGTGCCTTATCCAAATCTAGTCTCATGCATCAGTATGACATCTAGTTCTAACTAACTTAGGTCAAGTTTTATGCTCTTTATGCTACCTCTAATATGTTTCCAAAACTCACTAAATACTAACTAGAAGTAATAAGGAGCGTTGATAAAGGAATAAAATAGTAAAGCTTATAAGTAAAACTGGGATTTGGCATAATAAAGTGGTATAACCAAATATGCCTAAGGCATCTGTTAGGTTTAGGCTTGCAAGTAATACTTGCATGGTTTAGCTTAGCTTGCATGGTGAAGAAACTTGCAAGTGGTAGCTTGCTAAGTTAACTTGTATTGCAAGGCTTGCCTTGATTAGTGTAGTGGTTGAAGTTCTCCTCTGCTTCCTCTTCGTAGTAGTCTCCTTCCTCTTTGTATCCTTGGTCGGTACTAGCATCTATAAATAAATACAAGGTACACAATCACCAAACAATACTTAACTACTTCTATTTGGCACACAAAGTTTCACACTAGATTATCTAGCATCATCACAATTATCACATGAGTTAAAGCCTTAGTCTTTTTTATTTAATTTTAGGAAAGTAATTTCTACTCATTGAAAACTACTTAAGATTTAATACTCTCCAATGAAAATATGGGATCATGTGACACATGTCATCACCACATATTTTAATACTTGGGAATGTGATTTAAAGTGGTGTCACAATTTAATAAGGTTTAACCTTATTATTTTAATTAATTAAAGTGACTAGAAATGCCTATGAGGCATTCTTTTAATACTTTTCCATTATTTCTGCAAGTAAACCTAGATATTTTTATGTATTCAGAATGGTCTTATAAAATGTGATTTTTGAGAGTTGGAATCAACTCAAAAGCATTTCTGGTTGATTTTTGAAAAATGTTTGAATGTAGAAAAGTCTCTGCCTTGTTATTTTTACTATAGGTGATCTATAATTCCAATTTTTTTTGAGTCCAATGGGCTTGGATTTACAATTTCAAGACCTACTGGTTTCATGCAATTTGGTTCAGTGAATCTCTCTGAATTGATTTTTGAATCTACAGACAAAACTAGAGTTTGAACTAAATGGAAAAATCTAAATTTGAACTAACTGTGTCGCGCGGGAACTAACTGGGCTGGCCCACTATGCACAGCACAACGCGCGGGCTGAGTTAAGTGGTGGCCCCACGCATCAGCGACTCTGGCTACGTGAAGCGGTAAGGGGCAATATGGACCATGCGATTAGCATCTAATCTAACGGTTGGGGTGTGTCGTCACTGTCGGGCAGCACCGGCGAGACTGAACCCTAACACGGCGGTGGGGGTCGTGTGAGGCTCACCAGGGCTCCAACTAGGGTCAACGTTGGGGACAAAAGAAAGAGGCGGCTCCGGCAGTTCTCCTGGCACTAGCGGCTTCTCCTGCGGTGGCCTAAATCGACGATGCCCTTCTCTTCCCACCGCGGCGGTCTCCGGTGGAATTGGGGAGCTACGGGCAGCAGCTTGCTCTGGGGTTGCTTGGAGACGTTGCTGAGGAGGTGTGGAGTGCGATGATGTGAAGAATTGGTGCGGGGGAGCTCCCTTTTTATAGCGGGGCGAGGGGTGAAGAATGACATGGGTAGAGGTCGACGGAGGCGAAGACACACCAAGCTAGCAGCATGGTTCGGAGGCTAGGACGGTGGGTGGTCGCCTGGCGGTCATCACAGACATCGTGGATCATTAAATGGAGTTCTGTAGCAGTCGGAATGGAGCGATGCTCTACGCGGCACCGACGACGAATTTCACGGCGTCCGGTGGCTACTGGGCACGGTCGACGGCACGGGCATGTATTTTGGTCTCCTGGGACGGTGGTGATCACGTAGGAGGGCGTCGAGAGCTCGAGGTGGTCGGGTCGAGTGGGAATGAGGCGTGACCTGTGGTGCATGTCGGCATGGTCGACAACGGCTCGAGCACGGAGTTCCCGGTGTCTCCTATCTCTATCCTTGAGCTAGGGCTCGTCTAAAGGGGGCAGTGAGGCACGAGCAACGTGCTAGACATGGTAGGCGAGGCCGGCGTGGCTTGCATCATGCTGTCGCCGGTGGGGGTGGCAAATGTGCTCGGCCATGGTTTCAATTGATGAAATGGTCGTGTATATAGTGGGCCAGGGATGCATAGACAAGTTGGGTGATATACTAGGGGTGTTGTGGAGGCTGTAGAGGGAACAAGTTTGGCAGGAACACTGCTCAACATAGTGTTTGTTGCTTTATTTGATTTGTGCTCAGAAGGTGTTTGATGAAATGGCCGAAAGAAACTTAGTTTGAAGATTTTGAATGAAATTTTGTGAGTGTACTGGTCACATACATGGTAGTATCTGGTTGCTTGGGTTTGTCAAGGTGAACTAGTTTGAGTGGTTTTTGAGAAATGGTGATCTTAGTTCCTATACTTGATTCAGTTTTGAAATGTCATTTCAATAGAGTTGCCAAATGTTTCTATTGGTTTGCAAGGTGGGATTGGGTTCACTTTTACTTGTTCTAGCAAGGGGTGAAAAGAATTGGATTTTTTCTGTTAGAAATCTTGGACTAGAAACACCCAAAGTGGTCCAGTGGTTAACTTTGGTTAAAATGACCATTAGCTCATATTGTTTATATTTGAATTTCTATTGATTTGATTCTGCCTGGAAATGATTTAGATGATGTTGTTTCCATCTTTAAACCAATCCTTACCATTCATAGAAATCAAACAAGTCATGGCAAGCATTCATGCATTTATCACAAACACTCATACATTCATATTGATTTTAATAAGTTTTTGTTATCCCTAAACTTGGGTGATTAAAACCTGATAATCTTGATTAATATTTTTGGGATGTTACAAACCTTCCCCCCTTAAACAAAATCTCGTCCCGAGATTTGAGAAAAAGAAAACTAGGATTTAAAGATATCTGGAAACTCTGTCCTAATGTAATCTTATTGCTCCCAGGTAGCTTATTCTTCAGTGTGGTTACTCCACTTGATCTTGAGAAACTTGATATTCCGAGTTCTGGTGGTTCTAAAGGCTTCTTCCAAAATACGATTGGGTACTTCGGGATATGTCAGGTCATTGTTGATATTTATAGTTCTGTGATCAATATTCTTGAAAACTTCGGTCTTCTCCAGGACTTCCAAGAATTTGTGAAGTAACGAGATATGAAACACATTATGCACGGCTGACATCTCCTCCGGCAGTTTCAGTTGATATGATACTTCTCCTCGGCAATTCAAAATCTTGAAGGGTCCGATATATCTAGGGGCTAACTTTCCTTTGAGTTGAAAACGTTGCATTCCTATCAAGGGTGATACTTTGAGATACGCAAAATCTCCGATATTGAAGGCTAGGTCTCGACGTCTCTTGTCGGCATAACTCTTCTGTCTAGACTGGGCGGTCTTGAGGTGCTCACAGATCTTTTAAACTTTCTCTTCGGATTCTTGTAGGATGTCGGGTCCGAAAATATGAATCTCTCCTACTTCCTACCAATTCAAAGGGGTGAGACACTTCCTTCCATACATAAATTCAAAGGGGGCCATTTGTAAACTGGCTTAGTAACTATTGTTGTATAAAAATTCTGCGAAAGACAGATAGTCTTCCCATTTTGATCCATATTCTAGCACACAAGCTCTCAACATACCTTCGAGTATTTGGTTTACTCGCTCCGTGCGTCCATCAGTCTGAGGGTGATAATTTGTGCTGAAATCCAGTCTTTTTCTTAATCCTTCTTGGACTTTCTTCCAAAATCTCGAGGTAAACTGAGTTCCTCGATCCGAAACAATGTTCTTGGGGACTAAACGCAAACTGACTATTCTAGCAATGTACAATTCTTCTAGCTTCGAACTCTGATAAGTGGTCTTGACTGGTAAGAAATGGGCTACCTTGGACAATCTATCCACTATGACCCAGATAGAGTCATTTCTCCTAATAGATGTAGGAAAATCGGTGATAAAATCCATTCCAACAGAATCCCATTTGCATTCCGGAATCTGCAATGTTTGCAACAATCATGCGGGTCTCTCATGTTCCGCTTTGACTCTCTGACAGATATCACATTTAGCTACGTAGCTTCCAATTTCTCTCTTCATCTTATCCCACCAAAATTGCTCCTTCAAATCCTGATACATACTTATTCCTCCGGGGTGGATAGAATAAAGAGTATCATGTGCTTCTTTCAAAATAGCTTGTTTCAACTCCGAACCTGCTGGCACACAGATACGTCCTTTGTACCACAAAACTCCTTCTTCATCTTCCATGAATCTGGGTACCTTCCCTGTACCGATACGACTTTTGATTCCGTCATGACTAGCATTTCCTTTATGCGCCTCCTTGATCTGACTGATGAAAGTGGGTTGAATTTCTATACTATCTAAAAATCCTTCACTTACTAGCTCCATTCTAAAATCTTCCAACTCCTTGTGCAAACTTGGTTGCTCTTTCAGAATCATGGTGTTCAATCGACACAACAATCTGCTAAGAGCATATTCTACCACATTGGCTTTGCCGGGGTGATAGTGAATGTCAAGGTCATAGTCATTGATTAGCTCTCTCCATCTCCTTTTCCACATATTTAGCTCCTTCTGGGTGAAAATATACTTCAGGATCTTGTGATCCGAATAAATCTCACATCGGTTACCCATGAGCTAATGCCGCCATGTCAACAGGGCTAAAATTACGACTACTAGTTCAAGGTCATGGGTAGGGTAATTCTGCTCATGTTGCTTCAGTTGTCGAGTTAGATAGGATATGACTTTGCCTTCTTGCATTAACACACATCCGAGACCAACCTTGGATGCGTCACAATACACATCAAAAGGCTTCTGGATATCCGGCATAATCAAGATTGAGGCTGAAATCAGTCTCTTCTTGAGCTCTTGAAAACTTGCTTCACATTTTTCCATCCATTCAAACTTCTTATCTTTCTTCAACAATTGGGTCATGGGTCTTGCGATGCTAGAGAATCCTTATACGAACTTGTCTTAATATCCCGCTAATCCGAGAAATGCACGAACTTGGGTTTGATTCGTTGGGGCTTGCCATTCTTCAACATCCTTAACCTTGGCAGGGTCGACAGCAATTCCTCCAGCCGACACGATATGTCCTAGGAATCCTACTTCCTGTAACCAGAACTCACATTTTCTAAACTTGGCATACAACTGATCCTCCCTAAGGGTTTCAAGGATGGTCCTCTGGTCTATCTCATGTTCTTCTAATTTTGAATAGATCAGAATGTCATCGATGAAAACAACGACAAACTTATCCAGGAAGTTCATAAAAATCTTATTCATGAGGTTCATGAAATAAGCGGGGGCATTGGTTAATCAAAAAGGCATGACAATATACTCATACAATCCATAGCGGGTGGTAAAGGCAGTCTTTGGAATGTCCTCTACGCGAATCTTGAGTTGATGATAACCAGTTCTAAGATCAATCTTAGAAAACACTTTGGCACCGATCAACTGGTCAAATAGGTCTTCGATCTTCGGCATTGGGTACTTGTTCTTAATGGTGACATCATTTAGTTTCCGATAATCCGTGTACAAACGGTTACCTCCATATTTATTATCCACAAAAAAGAAAGGTGATCTCCATGGCGACGCACTTTGTTGAATCAATACTATCTCCAGCATAGCATCCAGTTGCTTCTTTAGATCCACTAATTTAGACGGGTTCATACTATAAGGTCTCTGAGCTACGGGTCAAGTTCCAGGGATTAGTTCAATGATATACTTGATATCCCGATACAGGGGCATACCGGGCAATACATCTGGGAATACGTCGGGGTATTCACAGACTACTCTGACTTGGTCAATGGTCGGTTGAGCTAGACTCTTGTTGCACTTGAATTGACGGGGCAAGTTTTCAGATACATGCTCTACTGATACTCCAGTGATACTGGTAATGGTTATGGCTTTCTTGGCACAGTCGATTAATCCTTTATGTTTCGACATCCAATGCATTCCTAGTACTACTTCCAAACCTTTGGTTCCAAGTACTATTAGATTAGCATAAAAATCTATTCCATGGATTCTGATAGGTATAGCCTTGCAAATTTGTCTAGCTTTGGTGGTTGAACCACGTATTTGAACTATCATAACATGCTTCAATTTGGTTGGTTGAATCTTACTAGTGCATGCAAATTCTTCTATAATAAATGAGTGCGATGCTTCAGAATAAAACAACACTCTTGCAAGTACTAAGTTAACAGAAAACATACCTAGCACGACATCTAGCGATTCCTGGGCTTCTTCAGCATTCATGTGAAACAGACGTCCGTTGCGGTTGAGCGAATTCCGTGGGGCAAATCTCCTTCCAGGATGAAGACGGCGCTGCTGCTGAGCTGGGGCATTCATATTAGGGGTTATTGCAAGCTTCTTGGGGCACTCGTTGGAGTAATGACCCTTTATCCCGCATTCATAACAAGTAACCTGAGACTTGTCTTTTCCTGCAACAGGCACAACAATGCTTCTAGTCCTTGGGGCAGTATTGGTGTTGTTGTTGTTGTTGTTGTTGAACTTGGGCGGTGCACGGTTGAAATTGTTGGAGTTGCCGAGGTTGTTGTTGTGGCTTCCTCCAGGTCTTGGGTTTCCTCCTCCATTGTTGGGATAGTTCGGACGGGTCATCGGGGGTCTATTGTTTCTTGGGGCATATCCTGCAGATGGATTGGGATGATACTTTGGGGTATGGTGGGTTCCTGGCTGATGCATCATTCGACGCTTGCGATTCTCATTGGCTTGGTTTATCTTGCCTTCCATCTGGATTGCATAATCCACTAAGGCTTCAATGTCAGCAAACGGGATATTCACTAACACCGTCTGCATCTCATCATGCAAACCTTCAGGAATCTCTCCTTCTTCTTGGCTTCAGTGTCAATCTCATATGGTGCATACCTAGCTAATGACAGAAATTTTTCATGGTACTCAACTACTGTCATCCGCCCTTACTTCAATTCTTGTAATTCATCCCTCATCCGCAGAATCAAACCTGGTGGCACATGGGTTCGGCTGAACTTGAGTTTGAATTCATCCCAAGTCATCATCTGTCCTCCATTCATGGTGCGAATACTATTCCACCAAGCTCTTGCATCTCCTGCCAGATAATGGGTGGCAAACAATACTTTCTCATTGGCCTCCACTCCTGCGACTTCTAAGTTGTTCTCCATGGTCTGCAGCCAGTCATCCGCATCTAATGTCTCTTCAGACTTACTAAAAATGGGTGGATTGGTGTTCTGAAAGTTCTTGAGCTTGGATCCATGGTTGTCCTGGTTTCCATGGCCTTGATTGTTATTGGCCATCTGAGCTATGTGTTGAAGGGTGGCTAAGTTGGCTTGACGTTCGGCTCTTTCGGTTTCACGGTCGGAAACCAACATTCGCAAGATTTGCAGCATTGGGTTCGGGGATGAGCTGCTTCCTCCGCGAGGCATCTAAAGATTGAGATAGATCATGAGACAAGAGGGAAATTTCTAAGTTCATGGGTTTGTTATTGAAAAGTTTTTAAACTTTAAGTTTGACTCGGGTTTTGCTAACTAGCAACTTGCTTTTGATTCATTCATTCATAGCACACAATACAAACACACACCACACAAGGTAACAGATGGTTTTAAGAACCATTCTGTGAAGCTACGATACAATGGGACCGCATACAACTCACAAATAGTGATCGCTAGAGTAGGTGTGAGTTCGACTAAAGTGATCTAGTGTGACTACTCATCAGAATCGGTGGCTTCATCATCGTCATCATCGATGACGGTAGAGTCATCATCATCAGTGTCGAAGTCCATAGCATGGTCCTCCAGGAAGTCATCATCATCACTGAGGTAGGAGTAAGGGTCTCCACGGATATCTTCCCCTGCATTCTTCCTCTCATGGATGGTCTCCTCCAAATCTTACACCCTTTGACGAAGGCAAGCAATGATGCGATCTTTCTTGTCACGCGTACGGAGAAATGATTTGCACTCCCTTGCAAGGATGGCGAGGGTCTGGTCCTTCTTGAGTGCAATGGCATAGTTGTCGTTGGCGTCTGCGCGGGCGTTGTCCAATTCCTTCTACGAGTCATACAACATGAATTCAAGATGATCTACTTGATGCTTCAGCTCTGGTCATACAGCATGAAGTCAATTCCAATGGTTGTCCCGTAGCATCACACCTTGCGTAGTACTCGAAGCGAGTACCCTTGATCTGTTTGATGCTTTGCCCACACAGACGGGCAAGAGCTTCCTGCATATCCCTGGCGAGTCCGTCTAGCCAGTTGTTCTCTCTTAAGGTGAATTGGATTCCCTCTGAGGTGGGTGCCTCAATCTTGCCTCTGAGGCTTGCAACAATCAGCCACTGTAATTATCCTCCTTGCTGATCGCTGAGCTGGGCTCCAAAGAACTTGGGGTGCGGGCGCTCCAGAAGTTCCGAGAGTTGGTCCAAATCACGCTTAAAGATGAGCTCTCCTGCATTTCCCAACTGGTAGAACTTGCTATAATTGACGTCCATCTATAAGAATGTAAGATGAGTAAGTTAGTAGAGTGATCAAGTGTGTCAAATTTTATGTAAGTTTGCAAGAATTTTCGAGGAATATGAATTTTTATGAAAGAGTCTAAGTAATAAGAATGAGAATAGGTTTTCATAACTACTCACTTCTTTTGTTTGAAACTAAATTTTTTTGATTCAAGCAACCATTCTAACTAGGGTCTCCTATGGTCAAGATGGCTCTGATACCAACTTGTCAACACCCGGATTTTTGTTAATCCCACATGCCTGTTATGCCATACATCGCAATCCCAGGATTACCATTTTGCGAGACATAAAAAATTGGTACCATAGTTCATCATCCATTAAAATCATCATATAGGTCTTACAAATAAAGTATCTCATGATCCAATCTTAATACAATCAACGCAGCGGAATAATATAATAACGGTAGCATGGTCGAAGCTTCATCTTCAGGGTCACAGGCAATGCTGATGATGGGAGATGATCCTAGATGTTGTAGACTTCCTGTTGTCCATCATCCTGCTAGTCCTCCTCGTAGTCTGGCCATAGGAATATCCAGGGACAAATCCATGAGTACTCTTTAAGTACTCGCAAACTATCACTAACAAGTATCGTGGTTCAAGTAGGAATCCTAAGCTCTAGGTTGTTTTGCAAAAAGCCAAGTTTATTTCTAACTGAGTTTAGAAGTAAAGAAAACTAGTTTAATATCTTTCAACACCTAAGTGGGAACTTAACTTTCACTTTCACAACCCTGTTGTGGTCAAGTAAAAGTCATAAATCATTTCACAAGTCATTTTGAAAACATCCGACGACGGAACAGTATGGCCACTCCAACTATCCATAACCACGGATGCGGCTATTCGAATAGTTTGACACTCTGCAGAGGTGGTACACTTTCACCACAACATTCGATACATCCATCAGCAACAATCCTGAATCACCATACTTAGTATGCGGATAATTAATCCTAACCTTTCAATTACACACCCTAGTATAGGAACCTCCCCTACGAGTTTGGCCTCCCAACCATGACCATCTGTCATCTTGGGAACTGCACAGGTAGACATTCATCATGAGGTAGACTCAGCTCAAACCTCGGCTGCAAGGGAACCCATACTAAGATATATAAACTTCCAGTCAAGCCCTACCTAAATTCGGGAATTATGGTTGTACAGTAACATTGGAATGGTATCGCATTTGAACCCAACCATCAGTTTTAATAAAGGGATAAGGCTCGTGCCTCAACATTTTCATCATCAAAATCATCTGGTGTTCATAACACATGTAAAAAAAATTCATTAGAATGACTCATAATTCCAAGGTTTTCACAATCATTTTCACCAAGTATTCCCATATAAAGTGATCAAGTTTTATGCTTAGCACTAGCAACTAAGGTTGAGGGTAATCACTAATGAGGGGTGCTAATCTAGTGTGACTTATCCAAATCTAGACTCATGCATCAGTATGACATCTAGTTCTAACTAACTTAGGCCAAGTTTTATGCTCTTTATGCTACCTCTAATATCTTTTCAAAACTCACTAAATACTAACTAGAAGTAACAAGGAGCTTTGATAAAGGAATTAAATAGTAAAGCTTGTATGTAAAACTGGGATTTGGCATAATAAAGTGGTATAACCAAATATGCCTAAGGCATCTGGTAGGTTTAGGCTTGCAAGTAACACTTGCATGGTTTAGCTTAGCTTGCATGGTTAAGAAACTTGCAAGTGGTAGCTTGCTAAGTTAACTTGTATTGTGAGGCTTTCCTTGATTAGTGTAGTGGTTGAAGTTCTTCTCTGCTTCCTCTTCGTAGTAGTCTCCTTCCTCTTCGTTTCCTTGGTTGGTACTAGCGTCTATAAATAAATATGAGGTACACAATCACCAAACAATACTTAACTACTTCTATTTGGCACACAAAGGTTCACACTAGATGATCTAGCATCATCACAATTATAACATGAGTTAAATCCTTAGTCTTATTTATTTTATTTTGGAAAAGTAATTTAAACTCATTGAAAACTATTTAAGATTTAATATTCTCCAATTAAAATATGGGATCATGTTGACACATGTCATCACCACATATTTTAATACTTGGTAATGTGATTTAAAGTGGTGTCACAATTTAATAAGGTTTAACCTTATTATTTTAATTAATTAAAGTAACTAGAAATGCCTATGAGGCATTATTTTAATACTTGTCCATTATTACTACAAGTAAACCTAGATATTATTACATATTCAGAAAGGTCTTATCAAATGTGAGTTTTTGACAGTTGGAATCAACTCAAAAGCATTTATGGTTGATTTTCGAAAAATGTTTGAATGCAGAAAAGTCTTTACCTTGTTATTTTTACTATAGGTGATCTATAATTCCAAATGGTTTGAATCCAATGGGCTTGGATTAACAATTTTAATACCTTTCTAACAAAATTGGTTTCATGCAATTTGGTTCAGTGAATCTCTCTGAATTGATTTTTGAATCTACGGACAGATCTAGAGTTTGAACTAAATGGAAAAATCTAAATTTGAACTAACTGGGTCGCGCGGGAACTACCTAGGCCGGCCCACTGTGCACAACGCAGCGCGCGGGCTGAGTTAAGTGGTGGCCCCACGCATTAGTGACTCTGGCTACGCGAAGCTGTAAGGGCAACCTGGACCGTGCGATTAGCATCTAATCAATGGCTGGGGTGTGTCGTCTCCATCGGGTAGCACCGGCGAGACTGAACCCTAACGCGGCGGCGGGGGTCGTGTGAGGCTCACCAGGGCTCCAGCTAGGGTCGGTGTTGGGGGCAAAAGAACAAGGCGGCTCCGACGGTTCTCCTGGTACTGGCGGCTTCTCCTGCAGTGGCCTAAATCGACGACGCCCTTCTCCTCCTGCCGCTGTGGTCTCCGGTGGAATTGGGGAGCTATGGGCAGCGGCTTTCTCTGGGTTGCTTGGAAGCATTGCTGAGGAGATGTGGAGTGCGATGGTGTGAAAAATTGGTGCGGGGATCTCCCTTTTTATAGCGGGGCGAGGGGGAGAGCACGACATGTGAAGAGGTCGACGGAGGCGACGACATAGCGAGCTAGCGGCATGGTTCGGAGGCTAGGACGGTGGGCGGTCACCTAGCGTCATCACAGACATCATGGCTCAGTAAATGGAGGTCTGCAATGGTCAGAACGGGGTGATGCTCTGCGCGGCACCGATGGCGAATTTTGCGGCGTCCGGCAGCTACGGGGCACGGTCGAGGGCACGGGCATGTCTTTTGGTCTCCTGGGACGGTGGTGATCGCGTAGGCGGGCGGCGAGAGCTCGAGATGGTCGGATCGAGCGGGAACGAGGCGTGAACTGTGGTGCACGTCGGCATGGTCGACAGCGGATCGGGCACGGCGTTCCCGGAGTCTCCTCTCTCTGTCCTTGAGCTAGGGCTGGTCTGAAGGGGGCAGTAAGGCACGGGCAACGTGCTAGACATGGTAGGCGAGGCCGACATGTCTTGCATCCGTGCTGTCGCCGGTGGGGGTGGCAAATGTGCTCAGCCATGGTGGCCATTGATGAAATCGTCGTGTATACAGTGGGCTAGGGCTGCATAAACAAGGTGGGTGATATACTAGGGGTGTTGTGGAGGCTGTAGAGGGAACAAGTTTGGCAAGGACACTGCTCAACATAGTGATTGTTGCTTTATTTGAATTGTGCTCGGAAGGTGTTTGAGGAAATGGCCAAAAGAAACTTAGTTTTAAGATTTTGAATGAAATTTGGTGAGTGTATTGGTCACATACATGGTAGTGTCTAGTTGCTTGGGTTTGTCAAGGTGAACTGGTTTGAGTGTTTTTTGAGAAATGGCGATCTTAGTTCCTATACTTGATTCAGTTTTGAAATGTCATTTGAATAGAGTTGCCAAATGTTTGTTGGTTTGCAAGGTGGGCTTGGGTTCACTTTTACTTGGTCTAGCAAGGGGTGAAAAGAATTGTATTTGTTTCTGTTAGAAATCTTGGACTAGAAAAACCCAAAGTGGTCTAGTGGTTAACTTTGGTCAAAATGACCATTAGCTCATATTGTTTATATTTGAATTTCTATTGATTTGATTCTGCTTGGAAATGATTTAGATGATGTTGTTTTCATCTTTAAACCAATCCTTTCCATTCATAGAAATCAAAGAAGTCATGTCAACCATTCATGCATTCATCACAAACACTCATACATTCATATTGATTTTAATAACAAATTTTTTTGTTAGCCCTAAACTTGGGTGATTGAAACTTGATAATCTTGATTAATATTTTTGGGATGTTACAGGGCCTGTTCTGTTGTTCTAAGAAGGCACAGCCGCAGGCTACACGGGTCCACCGGGTGGTGGAGGTGGGGCGCCATATGCGATGGGTCGAAGGGAAGAACCGAACCCTTGATTTTATGCATCATGCCGCAACTGGGCGTATCCCTCGTGGAGCTTGTGGAACTCCCGGCAGTCCGCGATAAGGTGGCTAGATTTATTTTTGCCATCCTTTTTGTCAATGTAGAAGTGAATGCTGCAAGTACTAGATAGTTTGTCGATTTTAGATGGCTTGTAGTTGCGAGTGCAATGTTGCCATGACTGTGTGGTATTCCCGCTGTCATGGTAGTTGCTTTTGTGGTAGCTGTTGTTGTGGTTCCCATCGTCATGGCGATCCGCATAGCCAGCTGCGACCATGTCGATTTCTTTGCAATAGTCGTACACGTGCGCTCTTATCTTCCCCGGCGGTCGCGTCTATGACCGAGGTTGTCCTTGTCATCTGAACATGTTCGGTTGACGGCATCTTCACCATCGGCCCAGTAGTTGGAAATTTCCATCATGTGATTGATGGTTTTGGGCTTGATGTGGCCCAACTCCTCTTTGATGTTGCAACACCTTACGCCGCCATTAAAAGCGTCGATTTCCCTTTCCTCTAAGATGTCCTCGACGGAGTTTTTGATGATGGACCAACGCTGGACGTAGGAGCGGATGGACTCGTTGGACCGCTGGAAGCAGGCACACAGCTCTTCGATTGAGGCTGGTCTCTTGCAGTTGCCCTTGAAGTTGCAGATAAAGCTGTAGACTAGGTCCTCCCAACTGCGGTGGACCCAGATTGATGGTTGTTGAGCCAGGCTCTGGCCGTCCCTTCAGCTGTAGCTGAAGGCATTGCATGGCTGTATTCTTGCTCCCACCATGCAGTTTGACTGATGACATTTGGCCGTCCAGCCAGATCTTCGGAACCTGTAGGCCATTGAACTTTGGATTGTCTGATGGGAGTTTGAAGCCTTTAGGCATCCGCGTCTTCCATATGGCTCGGCTGAAGCATCTGGAGCCGTAAAGCTCCGTATCCTCACTCCCGACTCCGTGGAACATGTGCGTTTTGCACATGAATTGTCGATCTTGTGTTGCGTGAGTTCATCACGAGCGTCGTAGTTGCGGCTCCTCCGCCGAGGGCTGCGGCCTCGCCATGACAGGTCATGGTCCTCTTCATCGGATGAGGGCATGCAGTTCCTCGTGAACTTCACCGCGGCCTTTTTCTTCAGCTCTGGAATCTCTTCTCCGGTCAGTGCAGCTTCGACCAGCCTGAGTCATGCGATTGCGGATTTATGGACGGCGGATCACGGATCCCCGACTAGTGGCTGATTAGCGAGCAGGTACGTAGTAGCTACTATTACCATGTCCCGCGGTGTCTTGGGCATCATGTTGCCCTACGACTCCATTCACATGAAGGACATGTCGAGTGCCTTGGTGGCCTCATGTATAGTGCTAGGGTCCATGCGCTCTAGTCGAGAGCAGCTTTTGTAGGCGGAGTGGCCATCGTAGACCTTTGAGGAGGACCCGCCGATAGAAGAAAGCATGGCCCCTCGAGCGCTTGATTCGTCAGCTACCTTATGACGTTGTTCGAGATCTTTGTGCTTCTCAACTTTTCAGTTGTGTTCCTTCACAAGGATCCAGTGGTAGCCCATCAGCATGTCGTGTGAGGCATCCACCGGTAGAGGGTTCCCCCGCACGACATATCGGACCCTCTCCCACTCGGCTTCATTGAGGTGGATCTCCTGTCGAGTTGCTTTGTCACCATTGGCGGCGTGATGGTTGCGAGTGGTGGTCTTGTCGGGATTCAAGTGAGAATTGCTGTTGGTATTGGTATTCGGAGGAGGACCTCCGTTTGCAGCGTTAGGAGCCTGTGGATTGGCTCCGTTGTCGACGTGGGCGTCGACGATGACGCACACATGAAGCGATGATGGAGATCATTGCTCCCATAGATTTCAGATCTGGAACCGCGAAGTTGCAGCTGCATCTGAATCATACGTCAGTGAGGTGCCCTGAGGACACTGATTGGTGGCACCCATGAATAAAATGCGATTACCGGAGGCACCAGCCGCTCAGGGAGGCGAAGGGTGACGACTTGGCCCCCCGGAAGCATAAGCTCCCAAGCATCATGTCAACTTCGTCTCCTAAGGAATCGAAGTATTGGGGGTCACCGGCGATTGGATGCGAAGTCGATGGTTCCAAAGAGGAGGTGGTTCTCCATCATAGAGGAGTCAAAGATCACGGTGGATGGGGTCGTCACGACCGCAACATTAGCATCCCTAGTTCCCATAGACAGTAGCAATTGACGAGGGTTTGACTCGTCAATGCCCATTGTTATGGACTTGGGTTTTGGAGAAGGAGGGGATGCTGGAGATCACAGAACGGCTAATACACAAGCAACACGTGACACGGGGTTTACCTAGGTCAGGCCCCTAGAGGCAAAACCCTACTCTTGTTTGTCTGCTCTCGGTTAATTGCGATGCCGATGGTTACAGGGGTGCATAGATTGAATCTGCCAGTGTGTATGCTAGGGTTAGGAGGTGACTCCTCCTCGTCGTGCCCTCCTAGACTTTATATAGATAGGAAAGGTCCCGGGGTAGATCGAGTCGATTACAAGTTTAGGTTTTTTCTTTAAATTTCTATCTTGAGTTTAGCCGTATTCTTCAAGGAATCGCACTACTCTTGGGCTTGGGCACTCGAAATCCTCCTAGGCTTCACCATCAGGGGTACATCATATCATGTGCCTCCGCTAGGCCAGACTGGGTAGGCTAACATTGGGCACCCATAGGGCATAGCCATGTCACAGAGAAAGTAGGGGAACATGCTGGTCTAGCCCAACTTTGCTTCTGTTTGCCTCGTGCTTCCACCGAAAAATGAGCTCTAGATGGATGTTTTCCTTCTCTCCCATATAGAGTATATTTCACATGTTACTACTTCATGTTGCTATCTTCATATTAGTGGGTAATATCATGTGTTTAGTTTCATGCAAGGCCTAATTAATTAGGTTGTAGCTCTCATATAGTCTTGGTAGGTTTCGTTCACTCGACTCCACCACAATCTACATGTTGTACATGCCCTACAATTATGATATTACAGAGCATAACTTTATATAATTATGATATGTCATACTTTATTATTATGTGAGTATCACCTGCAAGGCACGTGCCACTTACTAATAAAAGGATGGTGCACAAATAAAAAGAGGCCTCTATCTAATCTTGTCCAACTAAAGCAACAATTTTAAGATGAGGCCTCAAAGTATACAAAAAAGGACCCTAGGACAGGAGGGAAAACGCAATCGGGTAGAGCTTCATTGATTATCAGTGGTGGTATAAAAAGAAGGGCACAGTTCGAGGCCGGATCAGAGAGTACACATTTCCCCCCTCCAAAATCGCAATGCTTGTAATGCTCATGCTGTAGTTTGAAGCCACCATGCTCAACTGTTCCTGCTACACCTAGCCCCTCAAGCCCCGGCTGGTCTACAAGATTGCTCCCTTTCTCCCTCACAATCCATTGATTTTCTTTTGTCAGTTCGTCCGTGCAACTATTTTCTTTTTTGAACTTCCATTTCTTCAGTGCGTGGATATTCATCTAATCTGCCACTGCTGTGTCCGCAAGATCTCCTTCTGTCAGAAGTGTGAGCACCCTAGCGGCGGATTCACCCACGAGCCCGCCATGGACGTCACTCTATCAGTGGCTAGCGTCGCGTGCGCCCATAAAAGATGCAGTTTCTTGCTTACCTACTATGAACTCCACGAGCACGAAATCACGTGCCCGTACCCCCGCTGCACTTGCACGGAGACATGTTGCGACTTTATTACCCCACCACCGGCGCTCGTCGCCCACCTCGCAGCATTCCACTCGATCCAAGTGTAGGGTTCGCAGCATAGAAAACAAAAAAATTCCTACAATGGGAACAACTATGTACCAAGATCTATCTACTAGATACAAGCAACGAGTGGATATACATCTATAGAATACATACCCTCGAAGACCGAATATTTTTAACGAGGTTGTACTTGTGGATGATGTAGTCGAACGCTTGTCGATCTCAAGATTGTGATGAAGTATATCTGGTCCAGCCGGTCCAACACCATCAAGTCCAGCACCGCAAAGCAGTGGTGCATCCGTGATCGCCCACACGTCCGGGTACCCCAACAACCTCCGCACCCTCGCTCCAGCGAAGCAGTGGAAGCAACAAATCCTTCCATAAAAAGCCACCGGGAACATGTATCTCGCTGATCCGAGATCATGGGGAAATTCAAAAGGGGGGAGAGAGATCCTTCGCGAGGAGGTGTGAGTGAGAGTGAGAGGAGGGTCTCCTTATATAGGGAAGGGGGCAGCCCAAGGGGGCATGGCCACCAGCCATAGAGGGTGACCCACCTCTCCATCATTCATGTGGTGGAAGCTCCACTCACATAAAGGTGACCCTCCATTTTCTCCACTCAAATTTCCATTAAATTTCCGCCAAATTTAATGTAATATCTCTTTAAATAAAACTCCTTTTATTTATTTATTCAGAATTTTGTTAATTACTCGAATTAATAAAAATTCACATAAAACCCCTTACAACATTTCAATTTCACATGCAGAACAAGTTTCAGCAATTTCAACCGAAACAGTTCAGGTGTCTAGTGAAATAAATTCTTGTGATTTCCTTTTTCTTTCTTTGGCATATTATTTGCTCCAAATGGTGTCGGTATCCCTTAAGTGTGTCACACTACGGTTCGCAAATAATGCAGACATGATCGAGACGCCTCTCCAATCAATAATCAGCAGCGGGACCTGGCGATCCGTACTAACTCCCACACATTCAACGATGACTTATGTGATCGTGTGAACCTTATACGCATGTAACTCAATTCCTTTGTCTCGCGATATATTACATGTCTGAGATTCGATCATCGGTATATTCATACCTAGTTTGATCTCGTTACCGACATGTACTCTTTTCTCGTTCCCGTGACATAACATTCTAGTGATCAAATCACTTACTTGCAAGCTCACTAATGTGATATCACCGAGAGGGCCCAGAGTATATCTCTCCATCATCGGGATGGAAAAATTCCACTCTTGATCCATGAGCCTCAAAATAATAACTTCATAGCACTTAAGCCATCTTTATAATCACCCTGTTAAGGTTTGACGTTTCATGTTATCAAGATACTCTTTCGGTGTTAGTGATTGACATGATCTCATGGTCAAAGGACTAAGATTACTTCGTATGATGTTATAGAAATATAAACACAATGACCTTTATCGTCATGCTATACTTTGGATGAATGTTCATCACATCATTCCAACAATAGAGTGACCTCGTTATTAACAACATCCAATATCCATGATTAGGAAACCTTTGATCATCTTGTTAATCAACGAGTTAGTTTATAAGAGAGGCATAACTAGGAACTTTCTTTTTGTTCATTAAACACACATGTATTAACGTTTTCCGTATTAATACAATTATAGCATGCAAAATAAACATTTATCATAAATAAGGAATAAGATAATAACCACTTCATTATTGCCTCTCGGGCATATTCCCTTCAGTCTCCCACTTGCACTAGAGACAATAATCTAGTTTGAAAACTTTGCGTATTGAACACCTATGGCTTTCTGTTGTTCCATAAACGCGATTGCAAGTGTTTAACATAATCTATGGATCTGACGCTTTCAAGTCCGCGTGTATTTGCATGTCTTTTCGTCTTCACATCACTCATTCTCCAATGAGATGACATTGTATAAATTTGGTCTTTTGGTGAGACCTTTAGTTCCTTGGGGTTAAATCATGTCGATACTATTGTCATACAATATATATTTAGTGTTAGCCCGTTGCGAACGACACCTTAGTTTGATAAGAAACTACTTGACAAAAATGTCCTCCTTTGCTGCTATTGTGGTAGTCATATACTTAGCCTTATGTTGTAGTATATGTCATAATGTCTTAACTTCGGAATTCATCCAAATCCTTCATGTAAACTTCTTTCCATTCATTGTGTCACCCATAGTTTAAATTGAGATAAACTTAATTTTGTATCTTGTGACAAAACTAGTATCAATGTAACGCTTTACAATCAACTATAATTGTTTATCATCTCTACACAAATATATTCTTAGTTCTTCCAAAAGATCATAAGAATTTCCTTACTATCGTCCAATGATCATTTTATGATTCATTCTAGTATATGCTCATAACACTTAGAGCATAGGACATATCTGGATGTGTACATATCATGGTATGATTGATCAGAACATTCTTGTGATTTCACTCATCAAGTGTCAAAGCACTTGAATCTTGTTTCACTTATCAAGTGTCGATACACTTGAATCTTGATTCAATTATTTTCCATGCGACAAGAAACTTTTCTCATCGTTTCCATATTGAATTCCTTCAATATCTCATATATGTATGTTTGGCATAACCATATTAGCGTCACAGTCTATCCATGTAGACATTCATGCTAAATATTGGGGTTTTTCCTAAGTCTTTCATCAAAATGAAATTCTTAACCTTTGTCAATAAAATATACATCATTTCCAATAAACAAGATGTCCTCCACATAATGTATTAGAAATATGTCTCAACACTCCCACTTAATTTCTTGCAAATGCAAACATCTTCATCGTCTCCTGATGAAAACTCCTTTAATACTTTCATACCGGTGAAGATTCCAACTCCGCGATGCTTACTTCAACCGTTGAAGTTTGCATGCACTTTTAGCAGCCTTTGAATATAACAAAACCCTTTGGACGGTGTCTTTTACACGTTCTAGGTAACCATTATATTAGAAGAACTTTGTTTTGTTTATTCGGCTACCATATACCAAAATTATATGTAGTGGTTGCTACTTTAATCCGTCCAGACTAAATATCACCTATCAAAGATCAAAGCTTGCCATAGTCAACTCCTTGATCATTGTCGTAAATATGTCGACTATTTCATAGATGTGAAACATCCATGTCTGTTTCTTTATGGATCCAAATACGGCCGATATGTTTTTACACCGTTCCGGAGGGTCTTTCAAGTTCAAAAAACTTGATTTCTCGTGTATGAACTATCACGGATTCTATGGCTTCAAGAAATTTGACGGAGTCAGGGCCCATCATCGCTTATTTTCATGTAGTCGATTCATCATTGTTAAACAACAATGACTTACTCTCAAATCTTAGTATTTGATTGTTTACAAGACCTACTTGGTTCAATAGGAACTTAGATCTCCCTGACCACAACCTTTGAGGCACGTGATCCATGAGCATTGTGGCTGCCTCCGGAATATTTTCCAACGCTGGGCAACTCAGCTCATATATCTAAGGTTCGTTAACCTTATCAAAGTTCTATTGTCCTCCCACTTAACTTTTGCGAAAATTTTCTTTTTCAAGAAACTTCACGTATCAAGCGACAAACCCTTTTGTCCTCGGTGTTATGGAGGAATAACCAATGGTTATTTGAAACAACCTACAAAGACATGCTCATCCGAATTTTGTTGTAAACATCTTACTTATGCTTAGCAGACCAAAATTTAAGAAAGGACAACTTGGGTTTTATCCCAAACCATAACTTACATGGTGTCATTTCAACGGATCAAGATGGAGCTCTTTTTAGTGTAAAAGCGATAGTCTCTAAAGCTTTAATATTTTTAAAACATAATGGTAGTTTTATAAATAACACCTTTGATCCAACCATGTTAAACAAGTTTTCATTACGAATCTCAAACACTCCATATTCCTATGGTGTTTCGGGAGATGCAAATCTAGGTGTTTTGCTAAACTTGCAAGTCAAATAAATCCCTTTATGATAAAATCATAAATTATTTATTTTCTTGTTACAAAGATTTTCCACTTCATCTTGAAAGTCTTTGAACATTTTCAAATATTTCATACTTCTTTCTCATTAAGTGAATATTCACTCAAATATCCAGAGAAACCATATGAAGTTGACATCCATCGCTCACGACTACACATAATGGACTACATACATCGATATGTATAAATTCCAATAATTTAGTCATTCGTTCTTCTTTGGCCTTTGAACAAAGTTTTAATTATCCCGAGGAAAGTCTCACAAGCGTCATTTGATCAAATCAAAGACTCCAAAAATCCATGAAAATGGAGTTTCTTCATGTTTTCTTTCCAATATAATTTAAACGGTGATGTCACTTCGTAAGTGATCTTTCAATCATTTGTCTTGTGACATTTTAGAATTAGGTTTTATGGTTGTGATTTCTCCAACTAGATTTGTAAATCATCCATCTTATATGGAATACGGTAATTATTTGAACAATCTTTGTTCTCAAAATACCTGATTTAAATAACTATTATTAAAACAAATCTTTAAGGCAAGCTTTGATGTCAACAAGAAATACAAACAACGGTTTGCTTGTTTTCGATGAACATCATGACATATTCTCTTGCTAGTTACTTAGGCCATTATGGTTCATGAATTGCGTCGTTCTGTATGAAATTTCATACCAACCAATTCGGTATTCAATACCTAAGAATCACATTGTTTAACAAGCAAAGAATACAACCATAACATGTATATCATATATATATACCTAAACTGGATATTTCTAGTCTTTTGTTTTCTACCAAATATATTTTATAGATTCTCTTTCAGCATTTCCTTTCCTTTTAAAAGAATCTATCAACATCAAAAGTGGCGCCATATACATGACACATAGTACAAAGCGTGTATATTCAAATACTAATACCTTTGGACTCGCACTTTGAAGTAGATCACCATCATCAAATGATTGGCGTTCTTTCAAAATCCATTGTTTAGTAATCTTTTAGTGTAGTAAACACTTTTCATACATCTTCTATTCATCCTTATCATGACAACTTTCATGATCAAGCTAATGTAGCTTATAAAGTCGAATCGTGAGTATAACCTTACTTTCCAAAACCCTTTTGGATGATTAGGATGTCTAGCATCTCCAACCTTTGCAAATTCTCATCCAATATGACAACATATATTATACTCTATCATATTGCAACCAAAACATTGTTTTAGATATCGTTATATCTGCCACACATGATGGTTTCTGAAACAATTCGTTTAGCTCCTAGATAACCTTGATATTTAAATCAAGAGTCATGGAGGCAAACATGATACTTTAGATACTAACACTAGAATTGTTACTCTCGATTTGATACTAATTATCAAATTTCACGGAGTAAACAAAGTTTGCAAAAAGTTTGCAATAGGACATTAAACTTTAGATTAACACTCAACACAACACGATACCAGTTCGTAAAGTAAATATCCAGAATTCTATAGTTTTATTATCTCAATTACAACTAATCATAATATGGTGAACGAATGCCAATGTCTACAACAAATTATGCAAATTCACTTTGATTTAATTTATGATAAATTGAGTTCTACTAATCAAAATTAGAAATGAACTCGCACTCAAAAACGACATCCCTCGTATCTTTTTGGTGATTACATGAACCAAATCCACTTCACCAAGTCCGATCATCACGTGAGTCGGTGTAGTTTCAAAGGCGAGCATCTAAATGGTCATCATATCAAACATATGACTCATGCTTAACCTTTCGGTCCGTGTTCCGAGGCCATGTCTACATATGCTAGGCTCTCCAAGTAAGAACCTTAGTATTCGCTTGTGTAAAATTGTCTTACACCCGAGATATGCTCGTGGATTCAAGTACACCCAATCATCATGTGGTGTCTTGAAGCGGCAAAACATTGTCGGTGCATACTTAATGAAGAACACATTTTTATCTTGATATCTAAATAAGGGATCATCTTATAATGCTAATAAAAGGCCAAACAAGCAATATAAGATGCAAGCAAATATCACATGTGAAAAAGTGAAATGATATGATTTTTGCACTTGATCGTTATCATGTGCATCGTGGTATGATCTTCATCATTCCTTTATGTGTAAGGCCAAGGTATATAGAACTTACACATGATGTGTGTTGTAATAGTATCGACTTATACTTTTACTTACAACATCACTATATCATGACACTAGCCCAGCAACAATCTAAACTAGACGCTTCTAATTTATCCATTGCAAGTTTTATGTGGCTTAGGGCTTTTCAAGGTAGAACCGTTCTTACCTACGAACATGGAACCACAAAGAGGATAACCAAATTATCAACAACTCGTTGTAAATTAGATATTTACTATAGTAGGAGAGACAGACAACCTCTAGCCACTTATGCACAACTAGTTGCATGTCAAGCGTGCAACATGTCTCATGTGCGAGGACATGTTAAGTTTGTCTGGGCCGCTTCATCCCACTATGCCACCAATATCCAAAGTACAACTAAGAAGCAATAACATGATCATCATCACCCACATACTCATATGTGTACTACCCGTGCAAAGCATCTACGCATAGATCTGGCTCTGATACCACTGTAGGGTTCATAGCATAGAAAACAAAAAATTTCCTACGATGGGAACAACTATGTACCAAGATCTATCTACTAGATACAAGCAACGAGTGGATATACATCCATAGAATACATACCCTCAAAGACCGAATAGCGTTAACGAGGTTGTAATCGTGGATAATGTAGTCGAACGCTTGTCGATCTCAAGATCTTGATGAAGTCCATCTGGTCCAGCCGGTCCAGCACCATCAAGTCCAGCACCGCAAAGCAGTGGTGCATACTTGATCGCACACACGTCTGGGTACCCTGACAACCTCCACGCCCTCGCTCCAGCGAAGCAGCGGAAGCAACAAAATCGTTGCAGAAAAAGCCACTAGGAACATGTATCTCGCTGATCCGAAACCATGGGGAAATTCTAAAGGGGGAGAGAGATCCTTCGCTAGGAGGTGTGAGTGAGAAGTGAGGGGAGGGGATCCTTATTTAGGGGAGGGGCATCCCAAGGGGGCATGGCCGCTGGCCATAGAGGGTGTCCCCACCTCTCCATCATTCATGTGGTGGAAGCTCCACTCACATAAAGGTGACCCTCCATTTTCTCCACTCAAATTTCCACAAAATTTAATGTAATCTCTCTTTAAATAAAACTCTTTTATTTATTTATTCAGAATTTATTTAATTACTCTAATTAATAAACATTCACATAAAACCACTTACAACATTTTCACAAGCAGAACCACTTTCAGCAATTTCAACTGAAACAGTTCCGGTGTCTAGTGAAATAAATTACTGCGCTTTCCTTTTTATTTCTATGGCATATTATTTTCTCCAAATTGTGTCGGTATTCCTTAAGTGTGTCACCTACGGTTAGCGAATAATGTAGACATGATCGAGACCCCTCCCCGATCAATAATTAGCAGCGGGACCTGGAGATCCGTACTGACTCCCATACATTCAATGATGACTTCTGTGATCGTGTGAACCTTATACGCATGTAAATCAATCCCTTGCGAGATTCGATCGTCGGTATCTTCATACCTAGTTTGATCTCGTTACTGACATGTACTCTTTTCTCGTTCTCGTGATATAACAATCTAGTGATCAAAATCACTTGCTTGCAAGCTAACTAATGTGATATCACCGAGAGGGCCCATAGTATATCTCTCTGTCATCAGGATGGACAAATTCCACTCTTGATCCATGAGCCTCCACATAATACCTTCATAGCATTGAAACCATCTTTATAGTCACCCTCTTACGGTGTGACGTTTGATGTTATCAAGATACTCTTCCGGTGTTATTGATTGACATGATCTCATGGTCTAATGACTAAGATTACTTCGTATGATGTTATATCAATATAAACACAATGACCTTGATCATAATGCTATACTTCGGATGAATGTTCATCACATTAGTCCAACAATGTTGTAACCTCGTTATTAACAACATCCAACATCCATGATTAGGAAACCTTTGATCATCTTGTTAATCAACGAGCTAGTTTATAAGAGAGGCATAACTAGGAACTTTCTTTTTGTTCATGAAACACACATGTATTAACATTTTCCGTATTAATACAATTATAGCATGCAAAATAAACATTTATCATAAATAAGGAATAAGAAAATAACCACTTTATTATTGCCTCTCGGGCATATTCCATTCACCAAGTGCACAAGATCCAGTATGTCACAACAAATCGTTGTAGGAGCCGGTACCGCTGGCGGGCGAGGCGTCCTGTCGGTTCATCCTTGTCGGGAGTAGGACGAAGCCGTGTTCATCCTAACGCTTGACACGCTAGACATGGTCTCGCTCGTGTCTATGGTATGCGTTAGTCCCGCATTGTCCAACTCGCCGGTGTACAGGGTGAGGATGTGGGCAGAATGCCCACCGCTGCTCTCATGGTCGTACGACAGAAGAATGACCGACACCGTGACGGTGGATCTCAAGGCATCGAGCTCCACTAAGCCGGGCGACATCGCTATTGAGGATCTTACGTCTTACCTGGAGTTGCTGCCGCATTACCTGCTCAGTCCTGCTACGTCAAAGGAGCTGCGTTTTTATTCATTCACATCAACTTTTAGTGGCTATGTTAACCTACTGTTAATTAGTTTAGTTGTAGAAAGATCGTTGCCATGCGAGGAAGGATGGATTTTTGAGTAGTAGTACTGTACTATACATGGAGTAGTATTTTTCATTAAGTCTTAAGTTCCGATTGATATTTTGGTGGATGTACTCTCCTGAGTACGAGTACTATAGTAAGATGTATGGAGTACGTAGTTAATTAGTAGTAGTACAATAGTGGAGTAGTAGTAGTTGTAGTTTGGTTGGAAGAAATCATATCCTTTCCGTAGTAGGGATGGTGATTTTTTGCTAGTAGTACTAGAAGGTATGTATGCTTATACTCGACATATATTCGGGCAATCATAAAAAAATCATCTTGCTTTTCTACTACTATTATCAGTTTGTATGAGTCTTCCCTCTTGTACTCCAGTTCATACGGCTACTATTAGTTTTTCATGTGTGTATTTAACCCTCTGTCCTTTAGCAGTATAATAAATGAATTACTCAAAAAAGTCTCTACCAATATAAAATTAAAGTAAATTCCTGCAATTCCTAGCAGTCTGGTGGCATGCTATGATGCTTAAACCTACACTCCTAGAATTTTGAAGTGAAATTAAAAGAAACTGCTGCGATTCCTTGCATTTAATTCTTACCTCTTCCCCTTGCATTATACTACTCCTATACACATATACTCCTAGTGTATACATGCATTAACTTGTATGGAGTCTCATGCAAGGATAGACTGAAATTCAAAGATATACTCGAATGTATCACATGGTGTACCATTCCGAGTCTTTGTCGTCTTCTTCTTTAGTCTGCTTGCTCTTGCGCTTGCCCTTTCCCTTCTTCTTTAGTTTTTTGTTTAACATTTTGAGAGTTTGTTGACCCCTCTCCAAGTTCACTATCCGCCTGTATATCTTGTAGGTCGTGTAGGCATCAAGGCTTGCATACTAGATCTGCTCTTCGGTCAAGGGCATGTTTTCCACTGCTTGTGGTCCACATCCTTCTTCTTCTCCTTCATGGCTTTGTAACGGTTGTCTATGAGAGCCACATCATATTCATCCAAAGAATCCTTCTCATTCCTGGACCCGGCAGGCTTCCACCTCTTATGGATGTCCATGAAGTTTGTCACTATAGCTAGAGAATGCCTAAGCCTGATACCATCTTTGCCGATGTCGAGGCCTGCACAAGAAATGTTAGGGTCCACGAGGAACTCTGCTAGCTTGGAGCATGAATTTTCGGCCTAGCAGATCTGGTAGACCATGCAATCCGCGCCCACACAGCACTAGTACAAAATCGCTACTTATAGACTATGCCTAGAGCCGGTTTACCCGAAAAATACAATCCACAGGCTGTGTTCATCACCCTCAGGCGGTCGTAATTTTTTGGCTGCCTCTAACTTTAACCTTATAAGGTTTTTATTATGCACCGTCTCTAGTATGACTACCCCCTCAACCGCTTGTTAAAACAAAACGCCTCTAGATGCAACCTAAGACGATGACAATTATTGGCAGTCTCCCTAGATCACTCAACCGCAGGCAATCATAAATATCCAGCGCCTCTAGGGGTCTACTAAGGCGGACCATTATGCCGCCTGCCTCGAAAACTTGCGTCTTGCATGTTCCCTAGGTACCGTGCGCATGTTGTTAAGTGCAAGTAGAAAGTGGAGATCATGCACTAGACCCCACCCACATGCGTCCACACCCACACACGTGTCCACTCATATATAAACCCACTAGGACTTCTTCTTCCAGGAGCTCATGTCATTTTCCCCCAATCTATCTAGTCACAAAACCCAATCTACACCTTCCACGCGCACCGAAGCTCCTTCACTTGCACCACCGCCATCCTCTTAGCTGCGCCATGAAGTGTACGCATGGAGATGAGACGAAGGTGAACCCAGTTGGAGGCACAATAGCAGATGGCTCGATCGTTGCCGAGCAGGCGAAGGCGGCTTCTCCAGGAACACACACCGCTCGTCGCCGCGCCTTCGATGCTTAGGGATCCGTCAAGCTAGTCCCCGTCACCGTCGAGCAGTAGGTGGCCGAAAACATCGCGGTGCCATTGGCAGATCTGGTTGAGGGACATGCCCCAGCTGTCAGAGGCAACCCGGTTGTCATCATCAACAATGATATCCTCCCCGAACAAATACTCTTCAAAGGAATCGAGTATAGCGATGAGTTCGAGGAGGAGCTTGACTATGAGAGATCTGAGGTACTACTTTGCTAACTTCTCTAGTCATCACAGCCGCAGATTTCACTATTCACCCCACCGGATTTGTTCGGTCCTCTATAGATTCTTTTGTTCTGTCGCGCGCCTTCTCGATGTAGGGAATATATATATATATGGTTCGAACGGATGATTTTTTTGGAGATTTGATTAGATCTTCTCATCTTCCATCTAGTAAATTTACATCTGCTCATTTGCCACGCATCTAGTAAATTTACATTTTCTTAGCATATATATGTTACTGGAGTGTTGATTTCAATACAAAACATGCATATATATGCTACATGGTGTAGATCATGTTTCTATTTCTTAATGAGGTCAATGATCCAATTTTTCTCCAAAAGAGTGCAAGGGAGACACATATGATCGATGGTGTCAGTTTTTTTAGGGATGGGTTAGTGAACCTGAGGCAATAATGTACATCAATAATATAAGTTGTGCAATTGGTACTTTGGTTCGCTAACTCCATCTCTAAAAAACTTATGAGGCCCGAGATTTATTCTACATTCATATGAACTATTATATTTCAATAGAGTTCCATGCATTCGTAGTGTATATAAGAAGGATTACATTTCAATGTACAAGAACAATACTACTATATAGGTTGTGCAATTGGTACTTGGTTCGCTCACGCCATCCCTGAAAAAAAACTGATGAGGACCCAGACTTTGTTCTACATATAACTCCCATCCAATTATTTGTCATTTTGTTTGGATACATTAATGACATATGAACTGATCAAACTATTACTAAGATACATTCTATTTGTTATCAATTTAATATTGTATTACATATATATATGTTGTAAATTCTTGAGTTGTAATACAATTTAATCATATGTATGACTTCTAAGTTATGTTCTTAAAAATCAACAGAATGATTCTAATGACGTGGACTCTAGCAAGCAGTCCAGGGACAATAAGAGCCGCTACGTGTTGAGGAGCTTACGGTGGGGGATAATGCAATTCCATCATAGGGGTTATTTGTTTTGCCAATTCTATTGTAGAGCCGTCAACATGAACATCAACAACATGATGCAGCACGCGGTGGAGATTGCCGAAGGCCAAGGATGAACACACTAGCTGAAGACCATGGCACCGCACGCAACCTACATCAAATTCCTCTAGGAATATGTCATGACTGGCCGGGTTGACATTGAGTCGGCTCATGCTCCTGCTAAGGCGGCTCCATGTACTGCTCCTGCTGCTGCCCCTTCTTATATTTTGTTTAAGTTAAATATTACCTCCGGTTGTATGTAAGACAATATCTACATCCGTAGTCTCTCTGGTGGTTGAACTATTATAAGTACCTAGTTTATATATTAATCTACTCCTTTATATGGACTTCCCTCAATTTTCTCATGTTCGAATATATTACTGATCATGCTGCCGCATGGATCTACTATATCCTTAGTCTCTGGTGGTTGAATTAATAAGGATGGAATCCTAAATGTTATATGGATTTCCTTCAATTTGTTCATGTTCAAATTCAAAACACTTACCTTATTGCTCTGCATCAAGCGCATGAACACACTATAAGAGTCAGTCATATACCTTTCAGGTTAGCAAGACACAATACTTAGGTACTATGCCATATATTTTCTTCGATGTATGAACCTCATTTACTCTTTGGTTTTTCACAATGGAGTGTATATATCTTAGCACGTCACCATATATAGGAGTTATAAATACCTAAGAAAAACAACTAGACTTGTATCTTAGGGCTTATTTGATTCAAACAATATGTAAGACACAGGAATACGAAAAGTGCATGAATAGAATGGCATGACACTTAGAATTCTATATGAATGAATTTTTTCCAAGAGGTCTATAGGATTTATAGCAAGCATGTCTAAACATAGGATTAATGAAATCCAGAGTTCTCAATATATCCGGATTTCCAAATATTCACTCAACCAGACTTGATTCAAATAATACATGAAAAATGGTTATATTGGTGAAAAATTCATAATTAAGAAACCAAATGATCTCACTTCGTGATTAGACATTTGAATTAGTCAAACTCAAAACACTTGCAACTTATTGATCTTCCCCCAAGCGCATGAACACTAGGAGTCATCATGCTTTCAAGGTACAAGATCCAAGGTTTGTACTACACCAATTTTTGTCTTCAATTTATGAAGCTCATTTAGTCTCAGCGGACTCAATTTCATTGTAGCAAGCATGTATACACAACTTTCTTTACTTTTAAATTATGAATAATTCTCAAATTTTAGAATAAGAAAATGCCGGAGTTCCGAATATATCCGGAGTTCCAAACACGTTTGTTTTAAAACTACTAGTTGTCTTAGCTTCTTGGCGGCAAAATATGAAATATTCGGAGAACGGATGTTCTTAGAGACATTTTCCACTTGCAGCCGTCTTAGGCTAGTACTTGGCGGAAAATATCTAAAACAATTTGGAAAAATATTTCAGATCTATGCCACATTTTTTCTTCCCGCCCGCCCAAACCACTGTCCACCGCTACCGCCGGTCCCTGCCTCTCCACTACCGCCGTTGTCGGTCCCTTGACTCTCCACCACCGCCGCCTCCGGTCCCCTGCCTCTCCACCACCGCCGCCTCCGGTCCCCTGCATCTCCACCACCGCCACCTCTGGTCCCCTATGGTGTGGACGCTCTCCCTTACTTCCAAGGAACTGTTCTTCGTCCATGTAGGTATGCGTGAAAACCAAACCCCCCAAACCCTAAATCAGTAGCTTCGATTTAGGAATCTTGCCATGGAATTTGCCAATTTGCTTATCGATTTTAAGGTTTAGGCCAGGTTACCAGGCTGCAAATACCCGACAGCGCAGTTGAAGAGCCTCCCCCAGGTGGCCTGCATCTGTCCCAATTCTTTTCCCCTTGTATAAATCTCAAAATCTGCAATTGTCACTTCTAGCAATAGAGATTTAATTCTCACTTCATTGGTCTCTCTATATCTTGTTTGTATTAAGATGCTCTCTGTATCTATGGTGGGAACCTGCACTGACGATGAAATGACAGTATCTTTTGTGGTTTTGAATTCCACTTATCAGATGAAGATCCCACCGAGAAGATTGATTTTAGAGGTATCAAAAGAACATCAAAACTGCAGTCATCTGTTTTGTATGAGTTTAGATGGTAGACATTGATTTGTTGTTGCATCAGGTCCTCAACACAAGGGGGACACTAATTTTTATAAGCAGCGCCTTTTTGGAAACGACATGTTGATTTCTACGCACTTCTATTCTTGTAGACAGTTGTTGGGACTCCAAGTGCAGAGGTTTGTAGAACAGCAGCAAGTTTCCCTTAAGTGGATTACCCAAGGTTTATCGAACTCAGGGAGGAAGTGGTCAAAGGTATTCCCTCTCAAGCAATCCTGCAATCAAGATACAAGAAGTCTCTTGTGTCCCCAACACACCCAATACACTTGTTAGGTGTATAGGTGCGATAGTTCGGTAAAGAGATAGTGAAATACAAGTGGTATCGGTGCCAGAAAATAGCTTGACGGTGTGGTCAAGACTAAAGAAGGCAAACATGCAACAGATCTAGATGCAAATGGTGTTTCAATGTTTAGAAACAAGGCCTAGGGATCATACTTTCACTAGTGAACACCCTCTCATATAAATATCTTCTCTTAATGATACTATTCTTAAGTACTCTCCGGTTGGACACTCTAATCATCGGTAGGGCTATAACAACACTCCTCAAAGTCCGCCTTACCCAATCTAGATAACCTCACACTGTCACCTTGAGCGCGAGATGGTTCCAACAAACACCACAATTTCATAGAGACATCCAACTCCAACTATAACTCATAACAAATATTCAATCTAGCCAAATTGCCACACACGGTATGCATGATGTCACTTTCACACACGTGGGGAAAAGCATAGATCTATTAAAGCACACAGATTATTTATGTAGACTCAAACGTAAGTGCCACCATGGCGTGCACGCTGTCACTTTCAGACACATGGGGAGAGCAGAGATCTATTAAAGCACTTGAGTAGCAAGGTAGATCTACTTGATTACAAAGCTCATGATCACAATATGACCATGCATAGAGAGAGATGAACAAATAGCTACCGGTAGAGCCCTTAGCCTCGAGGAAGACTACTCACTCCTCATCATGGGAATCAGCAAAGGTGATGAAGATGGCGGTGGAGATCGATGAAGATGGATCCGGGGGCACTTCCCCATCCCGGCAGAGTGCCAGAACAGAGACTTTCTGTCCCTCGAATCTCCCTTTCGATGGCGGCGGCGCTACGGAGGTTTTTCTAGAAGTATGCTGGATTCTTTAGGGTTTTCTCTCCGGGGGCTTCTTATATGCGCATGAGGCAAGGTCGATGGAGGGCCAGGGGGCCCACACCCCATGTGGGCGCGATCTAGGGTGGGCCCGTGCCCACCTAGGGTGTGGCCACCCTGGTGTCCTCCTCTGTCTCGTTTTTGATTTTCCGTATCGCTCAGGGAAATATGAACTTTGGCTTTTGTCCCGTCCAATTCCGAGAATAGTCATTTTTTAGCTTTCTGAAACCAAAACAGCAGAAAACAGGCAACTGCCACTGTGGCATCTTGTTAATAGGTTAGTTCCAGAAAGTGTATAAAAATACCTCAAAGTGTAGACAAAACATAACAAAGTTGATACAAAACAAGCATGGAACATCAAAAATTATAGATACGTTTCCGACGTATCAAGAATCCCCAAGCTTAACTCCTGCTTGTCCTCGAGTAGGTAAGTGATAAAAAGAATAATTTTTGAGGTGACATGCACCATAAAAACCAAGATCAAACCATTTGCAAGCATTGAAAGCTGGGAACAAAGAACTCTAAACATGTACATGAAAGATGGAGTTCTAACAATAGGACAAAGTATCTATGCATGCAACATGAAAGGCTACAAACAAAGATCATGAATAACATGCATTGAAAATCGTTTTTTGTTTCACATACAAAAAACATAGCATAGTGGCATTCAACTTGTCCCTCATGGAGTAGCAAATAGATGCATAGGACACCTTCAAAGTTCACAATGGTGACTAGAAACAAGTAGCACATGAACAAGTAATATCACAATGTGCATAAATCAATAACTTTTGGGACACTGCACACAGAATGACAACTATGCTCTCTTAATGGTGCCTAAAAGTAGAGGATGGAGACTCAAATAGTGGTGGAAGAAAGGCCTTTCATAGAGGGAAGCAGGGATTTCAAGTTTCAAAAAGAGATTCCAAAAATTATGGTACTTGTTAGCTTTGAGCTCTCATTGCCCCTATCATAAGCATCTTGAAGTGGTTAAGGTTAAAGTGAACAAACTATGGAGTATATGCTTCACAAAGTATAAGATGGAAATCTCAAGTCCCTTGAATACGAGGGCCACACCTCATTCTACTCAACTTCAGTCACATGTAAGTTCTTATCATTGTAAGTACATGCGTATCATAGAGAACCGCCAATGGGGTACCCCTTGCATATGGTACAGGAGCTTTCCCATAACCAAAATGACAAGGCAAGCAGACAATGAGCATCTCAGCAATCTTTTTATTTACCATATGCATAGATTTTTATTAAGGATGCTTAATAGATAGCTCACTATGGTGATGCTGCAAGTTTCCACCATGATTAGGCATGGCTTAGGCTAGCGGCCCAGGCGTTTCTCTAACACAAAATACAAACTCCATGGACTTACAAGTTCCCTCTTTATTTCACACCGGTGACATCCATAGACAAAAGAGCATGATATCAACTGAGTACAAAGTACAAGTGCAATGTCAAAAACGTTCCCCATGACAGCACGGTTCTGCTAATTCCAATGTATAAGTGCAAGCATATACAATAGAGATGACACAATGGTTCAAGTTTATTAGGGGCAAAGAATATAAAGTGTGCCCTCGAGTTTGTGAGGGCTTTAATCACTAAGTTTTCACATAATAAAGAGACTTTTTAACTGGAAGGTAGCTGAAAACAAGAATATACATGGAATGGTGTAACACACCATGCATAGGAGTTTATAGTGGACACTTTGGAATAACTTGGTTTCTTGGGAGTTGGAAGCATGAGTAGAGATTACTCATACAAGTGGAGGCTAGCAAAAGACTAGGAGCAACCAACTAAGAGAGAAATAGTGGACATAATCATGCAGAGCGATAAAACATTACTAATCAAAGCATAAAGTGGTACTACAAGTCATGAACTAAATGATCAAAGAGGCTGAGGTGACTAGTTCATAGTCTTAACATGGTGTAAGCATGTTCCAAGTCAACCCAAACAAAGCATCAAAGGAGAATACCACAATACTATGCTTTTGTATGCTAAAACAACTGTAAGGGTCCCAACCTTTAATAAGGTAGAGTCCCCTGTGTTTACAATGCTAGTCCCTGGATCAATAGCTAACATCCATAGTTAAGATGTAATATCAAGAAACAAAGGTCATAATACAACTTTATAACCAGGAATAACATAATTTCATTACATCTTACATAGCTCATTTGGCTATTACATTACATTGCAGCGGAATAACTAATAAGCATGGGGTCCTTCATCTTCAAAGTGCCACAGGCAGACATGTTGGTTGTAGACTTTGTAATCCTAATCAACACACTTCACTAAAACAATCAAACCTGCAACATAACAAGTTACAGCCACAAGGGTCAATACATTTGAATTGTATTGGCAAGTGACACTATGGTAATATAGTGGAGGCTATCATCTATATGCATTTGGCTAAGTGGAGTTGAGGCTTGCATTGCTCAAAATAGATTTTTCCTTAACATTTGAAAACACTAAGTTTTTGCTTGACAAAATCATTTTTCTCTATCAAAGATTGAAGATCCTTTAACCCTTGTTCAAACCACAAGTTTTTAACTTAGAAATTTGAATGATGAGATTCTTGATTGCTTCCATGTCTTGATGCTAAAATTGTCCTTTACCAGGGACATGGCTAAGTACTTAGATTTTACACTCTGCAGAGGTGGTGCACTTTCCCCACAAGACTTGGTTTCCCAAGACAAGATCTTTCAGAAGCCTTCCCTTAGACCAAAATGGGCGCGCTCCAACCTATCAAATCCTACAACCAAGTGTCCATATGGCTAAGTTCTTGCAACCTATATGATCCAGGCAGAGCCCATAATGCCAAGTGGTTGCACTTGAAGCTTCTCAACATTTGACATCTCAAATCTCTTTGTTCCTAGGTGGCCATCCACAAGTGAGATAGTCAAGGTCAACCATAAACATGGGCCTTGTGAACCACTCAACCAAAAACCACCAATCAAGTCCCATTCCACCCAGGTGATTCATTGACTTAGTTGTTTTATTAAGAAAAACATAAGTCCTCAGACTTAGAAATTTTTCATAGTATGGATATATATTCCACCCTTGTTTTCTATTAGCTAAGCTAAGCTTGATAGTAGTAGGAATCTTAACTTAGGAAAATTTCTACTAAGGTTTCATTCACTAGGTTTTCCTATAGCAAGGTTTATACTTAGCAAAATTCCATGCAAGTTTTACTTAGCAAAATCACTAATGCATAGTGAAAGTAATGGGACAAAGTATGAAGCATCACTTGCCTTTTTGGTAGAGGGTATAAGTTCACTCCTTTTCCTTGCAACAATCACACTCTTCAAGTCAGTACAACTCAATCAAGCAAGGTACAAACTCAATCTACCAATCAAGCAAAACATCACATAAAATAATAAAACAAACAACACATGCAAGCATGCAAAAAGGGTTGTCTTATTTGTAAAAGTGGTTCCTATTGGGTCTTAAACATTTGAAAACACCTATTGGTCATTTTGTAAAGTGGCAAAGTCATTTGCAAAAGTTTTCACTTTATAAACCATTTTCAAAACAAGGTATCATTTTATGTGGTGTAGAAATATTTTTACTATGGCTTTAATCTATAGGGTTCACCAAATATGTTTTCAAACCATAAAACTTGGTGTTTGGGGTCAGAGAGTTTAAAACAAAACATTTCCCAAAAGTTTTCTTCCAAAACCATTTTTGATAAATAAACTATATTTTTATTTGTCTAGAAATGGTTTTAAATCAAAGAATCATTATTTTGCTTCACCAAATACATTTTTGAATCCACAAAGTGTTTCCTATGGTCAGTAGGTTCAAATCACACCATTTGCCAAAGATTTTATCCCCAAAAACATTTTTGAACAATTTTTATAACCTAAACAAGCATAAAATGTTTCTGCAAAAACAAACATTTTAACAGAAGATTTTTGCTAAACAAATGGCATGGTTGGCTAGGGCTTGATCCACTGATTGCATTGATATAATGTTTGCAATTTTTGGACGTGTGGATGAAAAGTTACAACGTTTTCAAATCTGCATCTAATTCAGATTCAAAGTTTGTTTTAAATCAAACCAGTGACACGCGGCGTGTTCTGATTCGTCCATACCGTTTCGGTTGGATCGACTGCTCTCGCGCGTTGGATCAAGTCAGATCATGCGGTACAGGATCACTCGTACCCCTTCGGCTAAGGATCTATCGTGACGCTTGGATCATCATCTAACGGCTATCATTGCATTGACCAAGCTCTGGCGGCGCAAGGTCAACGACGAGTGGCGGTGAGGTCAGATGGTGGCGGCGCTGGCGAAGCAGGAAGCGAGGGAAGGTGGGGAGATGCTCACAGTGATCGCAGAGCGACGCCGAAGCTCAACGTGGGGTCGTCTTGGCGAGGGGCGCACTGGAGCGGGCTTGATTGCTCGCCGGAGTTTAGGACAGCGTCGGGCACGCACTGGCGTCGCAGTTGGCGAGGCTACAGGTCACGGAAAGGCAAAACAGGGGGTCTGTTAGATGCGCAAGAGAGAGTAGAGCGTAGGATTATCATCCTGAGATGAAGGGGAGGTCGGTGTTGCCGGGGGGAGGTCGTCAGAGAAGAACCAGACGCGGCGGCGCTCAGTGGTTGTTGGAGTCGAGGTTCTGGGGCGCCCACGGTTGAATGGGAGGTACAGGGATATGCTCCTGGGAGTGGGGAAGGTGTGAGCTTGGTCGGGGAGGCAAGGGGTGGCGCGGTTCGGTCGGAATTATTGCCGGAGTGTCGTCGGAGCAGCGGCGGTGCAAGGCTGATTCGAGGCAGCCTAGGGGCTCTCTGGTAGCGGGGTTTGAGGGGAAATGAAGAGGAGAGGGAGGGGATTTATCAGGCGTGATCACTGCGAGGTTTAAACACGGCATTAAGGTGAATTGACGACGCAAAATCAGCGGCAGAAACGGGAGAAGAACTGGTCGCGCTGGGGAAGACGCTGACGTGTCTAGTGGGGTCCGTCTGACTGTGAGATAGGAAGAGAAGAAATGGGGTCCACGCGTCATCGACTCTGCGGGTTCTGTCTATGGTGTAAAAACGTTTCGCCGCGGGAGAGAGTAGGTGGGCTGGACTGGGTCTTGTTGGGCCAGTTTGTTGGGCTAGGTCCTTTGCATATTTTTTTCTGTCTGATTGTTTTATCTTTTCTATTTCTATTTTTTGTTTTGAAAATCAAACAACAAATCAAACATTCAAATTAATTCAAACATTCACCAAACATTGCAATTGAATTTGGTTCTGTTTAACAACATAAACCAAAGTCCAAAGATCAAAATAATATATTTATTCTTTTTTAGGATCCATTCATTAATTAAATAAAATGGACCTTAGTTATTTAATCAAAATAGGGTTTGATTTATTTAATAAAATCTCCATTTGAAATCTAAATATTTTCAAAACCAAATCAGTAGGTTTTATTTGAAAAAATAGAATACTTGGAAAACTTGTTTAAAATAAAATAACACTTTTTATTTTAGGGTCCATTAATAATTAAATAAAATGGACCTTAGTTAATAATTCAAATAGGATTTGTTTTATTAAAATCTTTATTTTGAAATCTAAAATAAAACCAAAACACTTCAGTAGGTTTTACTTGAGAATATAAAATACTTGGGAAAACTTATTTAAAATAAATAAATAAGTTTTGATGTTTTATTTAAAATGGGAAAAGCCTTTACTTTAATAAAATTGGATATTAAATCCTTATTATTTTATTTAAATAAACCTTTACTATTTTTATCAAAACAAAACATTTTATTTCAAAATATTGGCCAAGGTTTAATTTGGCTTTATGAATAATTCTTATTTATAAATCTATCTTTTCTTTTGAAACCAAAACTTTTTATTAAAAGATCCAAAATAGTAATTTTAAATATTTAATTTTTTTATTAATTGTTTTATCTTTTTAAATCCCTTTAGGATTTATTTGTTCAAAATAGGTTTGAAGGTTTCCAATTGGAATCAAAAAGTTTCTTCTCACCCTGAAAATCAACAAAGTTTTATTTTATTCATTTATTTTTCACATTACAAGATTTGGAAAATCTTGGGATGTGACAGGCTACCACCCTTAAAATAAATCTCGTCCCGAGATTTGGGGAGGCTAGGGGTTACAAGTAGGCTCAAAACAACTAGGGTACTACCACCCTTAAAAATTTTCCAACTAATTTACATCTTGGCTTGCTTGGGATCTTGATGTAACTTCCCTAGACAGAAGTTTGCATAGTGGCCTAGTTCCTTGCATTTGAAACATGTGATAAGGCTGAGGTCTTGAGGTGGCTTCTCTGGACAATATGATGCATAATGTCCTAACTCTTTGCAGTGGTTGCACATCACTTGGCTAAAATCCTTCCTTATCTTGGGTTTCACTAGCTTTTGTTTGTCTTCTTGTCTCTTCTTCTTTTCTGGGCAATCACTGGCATAGTGCCCCTTCTCTTTGCAATTGTAACATTGCACTTGAGTAATATCCTTCTTCTTCTTTTTGGGTCTCTCCAAAGCTAGGAGTTCTTCTAGTTCATGTTCTTCATACCTCACCTCAGAGGTGGGAAATCTTTCTCTCTTCTTGGGGCATTGATCTTCATGTTCCTTGGATGCATGATCCTTGTCTCCACAAGTATTGCTAGCTTGGGTTCCTTATAGAATAACATCTTTGTCATCCTTGTTGTCATTAGCTCTTGGGAAAAGTTTTCTCCCATGTTGATCATTTGAGTAACCAATCCTTGCAACAATTGGGATTGAAGTTTCAAAATCCTTTGTATGGCTGGGTCTAGTCCATTGTTGTTGGCTAAAAGCTGAGTTGTCTCTTGGCTTAACTGGCTTTGGGTTGCTATAAGTTCTCTCATGTTGTCCTCTTGGTTGTTGTTGTTGTTGTTGTCATCAACCATGATGTTGGAGTTTCTTAGAGTAGTCATCTGTGTGGGTTGGATTGGGATTAGATTAGGCAAGATATTTCTAGAGAAGAAGTCTACTCACACACAATAATTTACACAAGCAATGTGCAAGCAATCACAAACAAACATTCCACTCAAACAACAAAGTTCAAGCACATACTTAGGCAATGAAAATATTTTTGTTACACCACATAAGTTGGTGTGTTTGACTTAACTAAAATATGGTGGTCCATCTATATGGTTCACTTGTGATCTTTCCATCCTTCTTGGTTGATTATTCTTCCATGAGATCATGGTTTCCTTGGGAAAATCTCTTGGTTACAAAACTTCATGTGAAGTGAACTCCTTCTAATTTTGCTTTTCCTCAGTCTCCATATCTTGAGCAAGATTTCCTTTTCTCACTTGTAGTCCTTAGTGGTATCCAAGTTGGAAATCCTTGGTGAATATGCTGAAGATGTTGAAGTCATTAGAGTTGAAGAAGTTGAAGTCATTAGAGTCTAGAGTTGATGAAGTCCTTTAAACATGGTGAAGTCTTTGGCCATGGGGTAGGTTTGTCCATCAAGTTTGAAAATAGAAGAGATGTAGAATCAAAACCAAAATGGTTGAGGAAAGAGTTTACAAGATTGTTTGTAAATAAGTTTTGGAACAAATACAACTCCTATTTTTCTAAGGGTTTTGTCCAATCCTAGGGTTACAAATCCTACAGGAAACACAATGCTCTGATACCATCTCTAAGGGTCCCAACCTTTAATAAGGTAGAGTCCCCTGTGTTTACAATGCTAGTCCCTGGATCAATAGCTAGCATCCACAGTTAAGATGTAATATCAAGAAACAAAGGTCATAATACAACTTTATAACCAGGAATAACACAATTTTATTACATCTTACATAGCTCATTTGGATATTACATTACATTGCAGCGGAATAACCAGTAAGCATGGGGTCCTTCATCTTCAAAGTGCCACAGGCAGACATGTTGGTTGTAGACTTTGTAATCCTAATCAACACACTTCACTAAAACAATCAAACCTGCAACATAACAAGTTACAGCCACAAGGGTCAATACATTTGAATTGTATCGGCAAGTGACACTATGGTAATATAGTGGAGGCTATCATCTATATGCATTTGGCTAAGTGGAGTTGAGGCTTGCATTGCTCAAAATAGATTTTTCCTTAACATTTGAAAACACTAAGTTTTTGCTTGACAAAATCATTTTTCTCTATCAAAGATTGAAGATCCTTTAACCCTTGTTCAAACCACAAGTTTTTAACTTAGAAATTTGAATGATGAGATTCTTGATTGCTTCCATGTCTTGATGCTCAAATTGTCCTTTACCAGGGACATGGCTAAGTACTTAGATTTTACACTCTGCAGAGGTGGTGCACTTTCCCCACAAGACTTGGTTTCCCAAGACAAGATCTTTCAGAAGCCTTCCCTTAGACCAAAATGGACGCACTCCAACCTATCAAATCCTACCACCAAGTGTCCATATGGCTAAGTTCTTGCAACCTATATGATCTAGGCAGAGCCCATAATGCCAAGTGGTTGCACTTGAAGCTTCTCAACATTTGACATCTCAAATCTCTTTGTTCCTAGGTGTCCATCCACAAGTGAGATAGTCAAGGTCAACCATAAACATGGGCCTTGTGAACCACTCAACCAAAAACCACCAATCAAGTCCCATTCCACCCAGGTGATTCATTGACTTAGTTGTTTTATTAAGAAAAACATAAGTCCTCAGACTTAGAAATTTTTCATAGTATGGATATATATTCCACCCTTGTTTTCTATTAGCTAAGCTAAGTTTGATAGTAGTAGGAATCTTAACTTAGGAAATTTTCTACTAAGGTTTCATCTACTAAGTTTTCCTATAGCAAGGTTTATACTTAGCAAAATTCCATGCAAGTTTTACTTAGCAAAATCACTAATGCATAGTGAAAGTAATGGGACAAAGTATGAAGCATCACTTGCCTTTTTGGTAGAGGGTATAAGTTCACTCCTTTTCCTTGCAACAATCACACTCTTCAAGTCAGTACAACTCAATCAAGCAAGGTACAAACTCAATCTACCAATCAAGCAAAACATCACATAAAATAATAAAACAAACAACACATGCAAGCATGCAAAAAGGGTTGTCTTATTTGTAAAAGTAGTTCCTATTGGGTATTAAACATTTGAAAACACCTATTGGTCATTTTGTAAAGTGGCAAAGTCATTTGCAAAAGTTTTCACTTTATAAACCATTTTCAAAACAAGGTATCATTTTATGTGGTGTAGAAATATTTTTACTATGGCTTTAATCTATAGGGTTCACCAAATATGTTTTCAAACCATAAAAATTGGTGTTTGGGGTCAGAGAGTTTAAAACAAAACATTTCCCAAAAGTTTTCTTCCAAAACCATTTTTGATAAATAAACTATATTTTTATTTGTCTAGAAATGGTTTTAAATCAAAGAATCATTATTTTGCTTCACCAAATACATTTTTGAATCCACAAAGTGTTTCCTATGGTCAGTAGGTTCAAATCATACCATTTGCCAAAGATTTTATCTCCAAAAACATTTTTGAACAATTTTTATAACCTAAACAAGCATAAAATGTTTCTGCAAAAACAAACATTTTAACAGAAGCTTTTTGCTAAACAAATGGCATGGTTGGCTAGGGATTGCTCCACTGATTCCATTGATATAAAGTTTGCAATTTTTGGACGTGTGGATCAAAAGTTACAACGTTTTCAAATCTGCATCTAATTCAGATTCAAAGTTTTTTTTAAATCAAACCAGTGACACGCGGCGTGTTCTGATTCGTCCATACCGTTTCGGTTGGATCGACTGCTCTCGCGCGTTGGATCAAGTCAGATCGTGCGACACAGGATCACTCGTACCCCTTCGGCTAAGGATCTATCGTGACGCTTGGATCATCATCTAACGGCTATCATCGCATTGACCAAGCTCTGGCGGCGCAAGGTCAACGGCGAGCGGCGGTGCGGTCAGATGGTGGCGGCGCTGGCGAAGCAGGAAACGAGGGAAGGTGGGGAGATGCTCACAGTGATCGCAGGGCGACGCCGAAGCTCAACATGGGGTCGTCTTGGCGAGGGGCGCACTGGAGCGGGCTTGATTGCTCGCCGGAGTTTAGGACAGCGTCGGGCATGCACTGGCGTCGCAGTTGGCGAGGCTACAGGTCACGGAAAGGCAAAACAGGGGGTCTGTTAGACGCGCAAGAAAGAGTAGAGCGTAGGATTATCATCCTGAGATGAAGGGGAGGTCGGTGTTACCGGGGGGAGGTCGTCGGAGAAGAACCAGACGCGGCGGCGCTCAGTGGTTGTTGGAGTCGAGGTTCTGGGGATCCCGCGGTTGAATGGGAGGTACAGGGAGATGCTCCTGGGAGTGGGGAAGGTGTGAGCTTGGTCGGGGAGGCAAGGGGTGGCACGGTTCGGTCGGAATTGTCGCCGGAGTTTGAGGGGAAATGAAGAGGAGAGGGAGGGGATTTATCACGCGTGATCACTGCGAGGTTTAAACGCGGAATTAAGGTGAATTGACGATGCAAAATTAGCGGCAGAAATGGGAGAAGAACTGGTCGCGCTGGGGAAGACGCTGACGTGTCTAGTGGGGTCCGTCTGACAGTGAGATAGGAAGAGAAGAAATGGGGTCCACGCGTCATCGACTCTGCGGGTTCTGTCTACGGTGTAAAAACGTTTCACCGCGGGAGAGAGTAGGTGGGCTGGACTGGGTCTTGTTGGGCCAGTTTGTTGGGCTGGGTCCTTTGCATATTTTTTTCTGTCTGATTGTTTTATCTTTTCTATTTCTATTTTTTGTTTTGAAAATCAAACAACAAATCAAACATTCAAATTAATTCAAACATTCACCAAACATTGCAATTGAATTTGGTTCTGTTTAACAACATAAACCAAAGTCCAAAGATCAAAATAATATATTTATTCTTTTTTAGGATCCATTCATTAATTAAATAAATTGGACCTTAGTTATTTAATCAAAATAGGGTTTGATTTATTTAATAAAATCTCCATTTGAAATCTAAATATTTTCAAAACCAAATCAGTAGGTTTTATTTGAAAATATAGAATACTTGGAAAACTTGTTTAAAATAAAAAAACACTTTTTATTTTAGGGTCCATTAATAATTAAATAAAATGGACCTTAGTTAATAATTCAAATAGGATTTGTTTTATTAAAATCTTTATTTTGAAATCTAAAATAAAACCAAAACACTTCAGTAGGTTTTACTTGAGAATATAAAATACTTGGGAAAACTTATTTCAAATAAATAAATAAGTTTTGATGTTTTATTTAAAATGGGAAAAGCCTTTACTTTAATAAAATTGGATATTAAATCCTTATTATTTTATTTAAATAAACCTTTACTATTTTTATCAAAACAAATCATTTTATTTCAAAATATTGGCCAAAGTTTAATTTGGCTTTATGAATAATTATTATTTATAAATCTATCTTTTCTTTTGAAACCAAAACTTTTTATTAAAAGATCCAAAATAGTAATTTTAAATATTTAATATTTTTTTATTAACTGTTTTATCTTTTTAAATCCCTTTAGGATTTATTTGTTCAAAATAGGTTTGAAGGTTTCCAATTGGAATCAAAAAGTTTCTTCTCACCCTGAAAATCAACAAAGTTTTATTTTATTCATTTATTTTTCACATTACAAGATTTGGAAAATCTTGGGATGCGACAACAACGCTTGATTCTTTCAAGGCACACTAAGCAATACCAATTGTTTGGAACAAGTCATGCTACAGTAATAATCACTAAGCATAAGGTCAAAACAACATCTAGCATGCCATGCTAAAGTCTAAGTCATAGTCAAAACAAGCTCCGTTGTACCACTTAAGCATGAAACTTTCTACTCTTTTCCAACACCAATCGACTTTTTTGAAACAACTCACAAAGATAATAATCAATAAAGATCAGTAAGAAAGTCTCACAAATCCAAAAAGAAGAACTAAAAAGTTCTAAGATGAAAGCACAAGAAAACTAAGGCTAAGCACAGTTCTAGCAAAAGAGAACACTCGCAGAACTATAAGAGTGAAAACTAGAGTGTTCTAGGCAATGAAAACAAAGTGTGTCTCTCTCAAAAAGAAGTGTGCTTGATGGTGCTGACGTGGAGCACTTTGTTGGAAACCCCAAGAGCAAGGTGTGATGAGCACAGCAACAAGTCTTCCCTTAGTAGAGACCGAGGTTATCAAACCAGAAGGAGGAAGGAAACGTCACACAGGTGTTGCAAGCAACGCGGAGACCTGCACAACACAAACTCAAAACTTTGCCCCAATGAATCAGTGAGGTTGTCAAGTTCACCGGTTTGCTGTAATAAATGATTAAACGTATGGTGTGGAAGGTAATGGTTTGTAGTAAGTAAACAAGCAATAGTGGAAGATGTATCAATGGTAAAGATTGGACCGGGGTCCATAGTTCACTAGAGGTGCTCTCCTCAGATAAACAACATGGCATGAAGGGGAAACAAATTACAACAGGGCAATTGACAGGAACTGAGCAAGGCATAACAATGCAATTACTAGTTAGAAAGATCCTATGAGGTTGATTGGGCAATACAACAAGATACATAGACTTCCATCCAACTGCATCTATGACTAGAATTCCACCTTCAGGTTATCATCCGAACCCCCTCCAGTATTAAGTTACAAGCAACAAACAACTGCTTTAAGCAAAGTGTGTAAGGTAAAAAGTCCACATGTTCCATGAACAAGAGACCGTTGTTTTCTCCCTAGTAGCAACAACACATCTATAACCTAAGAGATTTCTGTCACTTCCCTTGAAAACTAGAGGCATGAGCCCACTATCGAGCATAAATACCCCCTCTTGGAGTCACTAGCAACTACATGGCCAAGATAGCTACTAACAACGGAGAGCATGCAAGATTACAAAAAACACAGACATGATAGAATCATAAAGACAAACCATTAATCAAACCAACATAATAATCCCAATATCCAATGGATCCCCGCAAACACAACATGCATGATTACAAATAGATTAGATCTTGATCATGAATGGAGCTCACAAGATCTATACATGAAAGCACAAAGGAGGAGATACAGCCATCTAGCTACTACATGGACCCATAGTCCAAGGTGGAACTACTCATGCATCATACCGGAGAGAAGGCCTCCAGGATGATCTCCCCTCCGGCAGGGTGCCGGGAAGAACTTCCGATCCCCCTCAATCTAGGGACGATGGTGGTGGTGGCTACAGACGGTTTCGTGGATTTCTGATCGGGTACCCAGGGTTTCTGCATCGGCGGATTCTTATAGGCGAAGGGGGAGAGCGAGGCGGCCTCCAGGGTGACCAAACCATAGCCAGGCGCGGGGTGGGGCCCACCCACGCCTGGGGTGGGCCTGGCCCCTCTGGCCGGCTTCACGGGCTATCCTCTGGACTTCTTGTTCCCCACGGAAATTAATTTACGTTGTCCTTTGTCCCGTCCAATTCCGATAAAATTTCTTTACTAACTTTTCTAAAAACAAAAACAGCAAAAAACAGGCATCTGGCACTGTTGCAACTTGTTAGTAGGTTAGTACCAGAAAACATGTAAAAAGCACTTCAAAGTGTGGACAAGTAAAGCAAAGTAGATACTAAACAAGCATGGGGCACCAAAAATTATAGATAAATTTCCGACATATCAACATCCCCAAGCTTAACTCCTGCTCGTCCTCGAGTAGGTAAGTTATAAAAATAATAATTTTTGAGGTGGCATGCACCCTCACAAAGATCCAACCATTTGCATGTATTGAAAGCTGGGATCAAAGAACTCTAAACATGTGCATGAAAGATGGAGTTCAAACAGTAGAACATAGTAACTATGCATGCAACATGACAGGCTACAAAGAAAGATCACGAATAACATGCATTGAAAAATGTTTGTTTGTGTCACATGCAGAAAACATAGCATAGTGGCAATCAGCTTGTCCCTCATAGAGTAGCAAATAGATGCATAGGACACCTGCAAAGTTCACAAGGGTGACTAGAAACAAGTAGCACAAGATCAAGTAATAACACAATATGCATCAATTAATAAGCTTTGGAACACTGCACACAAAATGACAACTATGTTCTCTTAATGGTGCCTAAAGGTAGAAGGTGGAGACTCAATAGTGGTGGAAGAAAGGCCTTTTTATAAAGGAAGCAGGGATTACAATTTTTAAAAAGAGCTTCCAAATATTATGGTACTTGTTAGATTTCATCCCTCATTGCCCCTGTCATAAGCATCTTGAAGTGGTTAAGGTTAAAGTGGCAAAGATGGAATATATGCTTAACGAAGTATAATTTGGCAATCTCATGCCCCTTGAATACAAGGGACACACCTCATTCATACTAAACTTTGGGTCCAGGTAAGTTCTTGTCATTGTAATTATTTGCATATCATTGAGAACCGCCAATGGGGTACCCCTTGCATATGGTACAGGAGCTTTCCCATAACCAAAATGACAAGGCAAGCAGACAATGAGCATCTCAGCAATCTTTTTATTTACCATATGCATAGATTTTTATTAAGGATGCTTAATAGATAGCTCACTATGGTGATGCTGCAAGTTTCCACCATGATTAGGCATGGCTTAGGCTAGCGGCCCAGGCGTTTCTCTAACACAGGATACAAACTCCATGGACTCACAAGTTCCCTCTTTATTTCACACCGGTGACATCCATAGGCAAAAGAACATGATATCAACTGAGTACAACAAGGTACAAGTGCAATGTTGAAAACGTTCCCCGTGACATCATGATTTTGCTAATTCCAACTTATAAGTGCAAGAATATACAACAAAGTTGTCATAATAGTTCAAGTTTATTAGGGGGCAAAGAATAAAGTGTGCCATCAAGTTCGTGAGGGCTTTAATCACTAAGTTTTCACATAACAAAATAGTTTTTAATTGGAAGATAGTTGAAAACAAGAATATACTTGGAATGATGTAACACACCATGCATAGGAGTTTATAGTGGACACTATGGAATAACTTGGTTTCTTGGGAGTTGGAGGCATGAGTAGAACTTAATCATACAAGTGGAGGCTAGCAAAAGACTGGGAGCAACCAAGTAAGAGAGCAATAATAGCCAAAATTATGCAATGAAACAAAGCAAACTAATCAAAGCAAAGAGTGGTACTACAAGTAAAGGACTAAATGATCATAGAGGTTAATGGTGACTTGTCATAGTAATAACATGGTGTGAGCATGTGCCAAGTCAACCCAAGCAAAACATCAAAGGAAAATGCCACAATAATATGCTTTTGCATGCTAAAACAACGCATAATTTCTTCAAGGCACACTAAGCAATCCCAATTGTTTGGAACAATATGTGCTACAACAATAATCACTAAGCATAATGCTAAAACAACACCTAGCATGTCATGCTAAAGTCTATGTCACAGTCAATGCAAGCTCCTCTTGCACTTCAAGCAAGATCTTACTACTCCTTTCCAAACACCAAGCAACCTTGCAAAACAACACAGACAGAATGGGGGTCCAAAATACTTTAGAAAACTAAAAAAACTTAGCCAAGCAAACTAAAACTAAGACGCTCCAAGAACAACACAACTGTGCATGAAATAATAAAAACGAAGTGTCTAGACAGACCTGAGCTTTTTATTGATGAAGAAGAGGATGCCTTGGGCATCCCCAAGCTTTGACGCTTGTACCTCTTGTATATTTCTTGGGGTGACACCATGTTGGCATCCCCAAGCTTGAGCTTTTGTCCATTCTTCATCTCATTGCATCATTCTTTCTCTACACCTATATTTTTTCTTCATACAAAACTTCACACAACTTCATTAGCAACATTAGTTTATTCAAAATATATTAGACCACTGGAAAAGCTTTGGAACAGCAAGGCTTTTCACTAAAACCACAAGCTACTGTAGTAACTCCTACAAAAAGCTCAATTTACCTGAAGAGAACTCAAAAAGGAATCAATAAGTAGCAAATGCAAATAATGGCAGAAATCTGTCAAAACAGACAAGCAGGTAGAAACCTATTTTTTCTAACATCTTCTGTTGCTCAAATCAAAAAGTGTTGAACTAACGAAAGTTATCTAACATACTAGGGGATTTATTCATAAAGTTTGAGCTCAATCCGAGTTACAGAGCCTCCTCACGATTGTTTTTGGTGGAGGATAGAAATCTGTTTCGGGACAGCAACTCCCCAAATCTCACTTCCCTCTCATTAGAGGTTATTCTTGGCATAAAAAGTAAACAAAAAGGATAAGGAGAGTTCATTGCTGAAGTAATAACTTCCAAGACTCAAGGAAACTCTTGTCTTATCTCTCAACAAGTGCTTTTCTTTAACGCCATTAAGTTAGGCACAAGAAGCAAGAAGAAGATGGTCACATAAGAAATATGAATTGAAGTCAAAGAGAGCATCAAGAAGAAAACTCAAAACACATTTAATTCTATCCCACTTCCTGTGCATAGGAATCTTGTACACAAATAAATTCACAAAGAACAAAGTGACTAGCATAGGAATATAAAACAAGAGTAACTTCAAAACTTTCAGCACATAGAGAGGTGTTTCAGTACCATGAAAAATTCTACAATCATACTTTCCTCTCTCATAATAATTTTCAGTAGCATCATGAATAAACTCAACAATATAGCTATCACATAAATCATGCTTTTCATAATCTACATACATATAATTTCTATCAAGCTCAAAAATAGTCAGATTAAAACCTCCACAGGTACCCAAAGTAGATATTTCAAAAGGATCCACAGGAACATAACATTCATCCTCCTTTGGTAAGCATGGGGGACAATCAAATAATGTAAGGGATAAAGAGTTACTCTCATTAGAAGGTAGACATGGGTAGATCAATTCTTCCTCCTCTTGGCCATCACTCTCCTCCTCTTTTTCATTTAATGAGCTTTCAGTTTCAGCAATTTCTTCTTCAATAGGCTCCTGCAAGGCATTAATCTCTTCCAAATATGGAAAACACCTATTAAAATATTCAAGAATATAGCCATTTGCTTCCTTGTAATTTTCAAAGAAAAATTTAAGTATCTCATAAACCTCATGTTCATAAGGTGCATCATCAGTATTTTCAAGCAAACTAGCAAGTTCAAATGCACCCTTGAAGGCAATAAATTCTTCAATTTGTTCCACATCATAAAAGTCATAATTACCTTTAACATAAGAGTATACGGTAACATTATCATCATACTCACATTGAAAAGGAAGTTGTTTATACCTCCTGCAGAAACAAGATTTATCAAAGCAATAAGTAACATTATAAGTAAAGCACACGTCTCTAGCAATAGTATTCAACTTATCAATTTGTTCCCATAAGTGTTTCCCTTTTTGTGACAAACGGAGTTCCTTATAATAAGACTTTTGTTCTTATGTGAACCCACCTTGCCAATAATAACTAGTTTCAAAGAAACCATCCATTGATAGAAAGCATGACCAAGCAAGGCAATAACAGACTACCAACTAGAATAGGAACTAATTTTTTTGTGTTTTTGAATAAAGAAACAAACCAAAATAGACTAATTTTTTGGGTTTTTTGAAAAGAGGCAAAAAAACAAGCAAAAGAAACAAAGAAAACTAAAAACAAAGTAAAGAGAAAGGAAGTGAAGGGCTCCCCTTGTGAAGACGTCCTTAGCCTCCCCGGCAACGGCGCCAGAAAACTTGTTGATGGTGCTGACGTGGAGCACATCGTTGGAAACCCCAAGAGCAAGGTGTGATGAGCACAACAACAAGTCTTCCCCAGTAGAGACCGAGGTTATCGAACCATAAGGAGGAAGGAAACATCACATAGGTATTGCAGGCAACGCGGAGACCTGCACAACACAAACTCAAAACTTTGCCCCAACGAATCAGTGAGATTGTCAAGTTCACCGGTTTGGTGTAACAAAGGATTAAACGTATGGTGTGGAAGGTAATGGTTTGCAGCAAGTAAACAAGTAACAGTGGAATATGTATCAATGGTAAAGATTGGACCGGGGTCCATAGTTCACTAGAGGTGCTCTCCTTAGATAAACAACATGGCATGAAGGGTAAACAAATTACAGCAGGGCAATTGACAGGAACTGAGCAAGGCATAACAATGCAATTACTAGTTAGAAAGATCCTATGAGGTTTATTGGGCAATACAACAAGATACATAGACCGCCATCCAACTACATCTATGACTAGAAGTCCACCTTCAGGTTATCATTCGAAGCCCCTCCAGTATTAAGTTGCAAGCAACAGACGACTGCTTTAAGAAAAGTGTGTAAGGTAAACAGTCCACATGTTCCATGAACAAGAGACCGTTGTTTTATCCCTAGTATCAACAGCACATCTACAACTGAAGAGATTTCTGTCACTTCCCTTGGAAAATAGAGGCATGAACCCACTATTGAGCATAAATACCCCCTCTTGGAGTCACAAGCAACTACTTGGCCAAGATAGATACTAACAACGGAGAGGATGCAAGATCACAAACAGCACAGACATGATAGAATCATAAAGACAAAACCATTAATCAAACCAACATAATAATCTCAATATCCAATGGATCCCCGCAAAACCAACATGCATGATTACAAATAGATTAGATCTTGATCATGAATGGAGCTCACAAGATCTATACATGAAAGAACAAAGGAGGAGATACAACCATCTAGTTTCTACATGGACCCATAGTCCAAGGTGGAACTACTCACGCATCATACCGGAGAGAAGGCCTCCGGGATGATCTCCCCTCCGGCAGGGTGCCGGGAAGTACTTCAGATCCCCCCCGATCTAGGGATGATGCTGGCGGCAGTTACAGACAGTTTCGTGGATTTCTGATCAGGTACCCAGGGTTTCTGCATCGGGGGCTTCTTATAGGCAAAGGGGGAGAGCGATGCGGCCTCTAGGGTGACCAAACCCTATCCAGGTGGGGCCCACCCATGCCTGGGGTGGGTCTGGCCCCTCTTGTCGGCCTCCCGGGCTCTCCTTTTACTTCTTATTCCCCATAGAAAGTAATTGACTTTGTCCTTTGTCCCGTCCAATTCCAAGAATATTTATTTACTAACTTTTCTAAAAAAAGGAGAAAACAAGCAACTGGCACTGTTGCAACTTGTTAGTAGGTTAGTACCAGAAAACATGTCAAAAGCACCTCAAAGTGTGGACAAGTAAAGCAAATTAGATACTAAACAAGCATGGAGCATCAAAAATTATAGATACGTTTCCGACGTATCAGTGATGTGATCAACCAACTTACTCAAGCAAACTAAGCAAAATAAAACCAAAAACAAAAACTAAGACGCTCCAAGAACAACACAATTGTAAATGAAACAATAAAAACGAAGTGTCTAGAAAGACCTAAGATTTTTATTGATGAAGAAGGGGATGCCTTGGGCATCCCCAAGCTTTGACGGTTGTACCTCTTGAACGTTTCTTGGGGAGACACGGGGTGGCATCCCCAAGCTTGAGCTTTTGTCCATTCTTCATCTCATTACATCATTCTTCCTTTACACCTACAATTTTTCCTTCATACAAAAATTCACACAATTTTCATTAGCAACATTAGTGTATTCAAAAGATAATTGACCTTTGGGTTTAGCTTTAAAACAGAAAATTTTTCTCTAAAAACACAAGCTAGTATAGAAATTCCATCAAAAAGCTCAATTTCCCAAAAAGAACCCAAAAAGGAATCAATAAGAAGCAAATGCAAATAATGGCAGAAATCTATCAAAACAGACCAGCAGGTAGAAACTGATTTTTTCGAAGACCTTATGTTGCTCAAATCAAAAAGTGTTGAACTAAAAAAAGTTGCTAACATACTGGGGGATTTATTCGTAAATTTTTAGCTCAATCCAACTTATAGAGACTCCTCACAAATTTTTATGGTGGAGGACAGAAATCTGTTTCGGGACAACAACTTCCGAAATCTTACTTCCCTCTCATTAGAGGTCATTCTTGGCACAAAAAGCAAACAAAAAGGATACGGAGTGGTCATTACTGAAGTAATAACTTCCAAGACTCAATTAAACTCTTGGGTTATCTCCCAACAAGTACTTTTCTTTAACTCCTTTAAGTTAGGCTTGATAGTTTGAGAAGATGCTCACATAAGAAATTTGAATTGGAGTAAAAGAGAGCATCAAGAAGCAAATTCAAAACACATTTAAAGCTAACCCACTTCCTATGTATAGGAATCTTGTAAAGAAACAAGTCATGAAAGAACAAATAAATAAGCATAGGAAAGCAAAACAAGTGCAACTTTAAGACTTTCAACATAAAGAGGGGAAACTTAATGTTGTTGAGATACATAAGACCATGTTTCCCTCTCTCATTATAACTTTTAGTAGCAACATGAATGAAATTAACAATATAACTATCACATAAAACATTCTTATCATGAGCCACAGGCATAAAATAATTATTACTCTCCACATAACCATAGTCATTCTTATTAGTTGTAGAGGGAGCAAATTCAACAAAATAACTATCTTTATTATTATCATCACCATAATCATCAAATATAGGAGGCATATTGTAATCACAATTAACTTCCTCCTCAATGGTAGGTGGACTGAAAATATCATATTCATCATTGTAATCATCATATATTGGAGGTATAATATCATCATAAGCAATAGAATAGCTATCTTCCAAAGCTGGGGGACTAAAAAGATCATTTTCATAAAAACTAGCTTCCCCAAGCTTAGACGTTTCCATAGCATTAGCAATAATGGTGTCCAAATAGTTCATATTAATAACATTGCTATTAGCATGCCAATAAAGTTCCATATGTTTTTTAATTTTCTCTTCAAACACTTCATGTCCTAACTCAAGATAAATACTATAAAGCTCTCTAATTTTTTTGTTGTTTTCCATTAAGCCTAACTAGTGAAAATAAGAAACAAAAATACAAAATTTCATAATATAAAGGAAATAACTTCGAGCACTCACACACAAAGATTATGTGAGTACCTTTTACCTTACCTCCTCGGCAACGACGCTAGAAAAGAGCTTGATGTCTACGCACTTCTATTCTTGTAGACATTTTTTGGGCCTCCAAGTGCAGAGGTTTTTAGAACAGCAGCAAGTTTCCCTTAAGTGGATTACCCAAGGTTTATTGAACTCACGGAGGAAGTGGTCAAAGGTATTCCCTCTCAAGCGATCCTGCAATCAAGATACAAGAAGTCTCTTCTGTCCCCAACACACCCAATACACTTGTCAGGTGTATAGGTGCACTAGTTCAGCGAAGAGATAGTGAAATACAAGTGGTAACTGTGCCAGAAAATAGCTTGATGGTGAGGAAAAGACTAAAGCAAGCAAACATGCAATAGATCAAGATGCAAATGGTGTTTCAATGTTTAGAAACAAGGCCTAGGGATCATACTTTCACTAGTGAACACTCTCTCATATAATTATCTTCTCTTAATGATACTACTCTTAACTACTCTCCGGTTGGACACTCTAATCATCGGTAGGGCTATAACAACACTCCTCAAAGTCCGCCTTCCCCAATCTAGATAACCCCACACTGTCACCTTGAGTGCTAGATGGTTCCAACAAACACCACAATTTCATAGAGACATCCAACTCCAAATATAACTCATAACAAATATTCAATCTTGCCAAAGTGCCACACACGGTATGCACGCTGTCACTTTGACACACGTGGGAAAATCATAGATCTATTAAAGCACAAAGAGTATTTATGTGGAATCAAACCTAAGTACCAGCATGGCGTGCATGCTGTCACTTTCACACACATGGGGAGAGAAGAGATCTATTAAAGCAATTGAGTATCAAGGTAGATCTACTTGATTCCAAAGCTCATGATCACAATATGACCATGCATAGAGAGAGAGATGAACACATAGCTACCGGTAGAGCCCTTAGTTTCAAGGAAGAACTACTCCCTCCTCATCATGGGAATCAGCAACGGTGATGAAGATGGCGGTGGAGATCAATGGAGATGGCTCCGGGGGCACTTCCCCATCCTGGCAAGGTGTAGAACAGAGACTTTCTGTCCCCCAAATCTCCCTTTTGGTGGAGGCGGTGCTATAGAGGTTTTTCTGGAAGTATGATGGATTCTTTAGGGTTTTCTCCCCGGGGGCTTCTTATAGGCGTAGGAGGCAAGGTAGGTGGAGGGCCAGGGAGCCCACACACCCTGTGGGCGCGACCAAGGGTGGGCCCGCGCCCACCTAGGATGTGGCCACCCTGGTGTCCTCCTCCATTTCGTCTTCAATTTTCCGTATCGCTCAGGGAAAAATATGAACATTGGCTTTTGTCCCGTCCAATTCCGAGAATATTCATTTTTTAGCTTTCTGAAACCAAAAACAGCAGAAACAGGCAACTGGCACTGTGGCATCTTATCAATAGGTTAGTTACAGAAAGTGTATAAAAATACCTCAAAGTGTAGACAAAACATAGCAAAGTTGATACAAAACAAGCATCGAACATTAAAAATTACAAATATGTTTCCGACATATCACATGTATCTGAAAGAAGTTCATGTAGACTTCCTCTTAGACTAGTGTGAACCCGAATTTTCACTAGAAATCAAGTGCTACATCTATAGGTTGCCCTATTCATCTGTCTTGAAAAATAAGTGCAAGATGGTAAGATGATATATTTTTGATAATGCTATCAACAACAAGCTACCTTGTGATATTTAAATACATCCAGTAATCACAAGCATGCTAATTCTTCAATTCTCTATACTTTCCTAGACATTTGGAGCTGAGTTCATAAGAAAATACCTAAAGAATCTCCTTGATGAACCTAAGATGGTTATGATGAAGATAGGAGCTAGCTAGTATTGTCCTTTTTTGCTCTGATGTCCATAGGTCAAATGCAATCTTGACGACTCGATGACTGAAGATAGCATTGTCCTTTTTCGCTCTAATGAAAAAGATAATGGAGAGGTAAATATTTTGGTTTAGCAACTTCCACCGGATAACCGATTATAAATGCAATGCTAGTTTGTTAGAGAGTACTAATTATGTTATTCTGATTGATTTATGGACTACACTTTGTATGTACTGCCTTAATGTGTAATGGCTAAATTTGTATCGATTCTGCCAACTATCTGGCTAATGTTGCCGCATCGAGTTGCTATAAGTTCTTGTGTTAATCTGTCTATCTGGCTGCTGAATCATGATTATATGTCATCTTAGCTATGATCGAGTTCGAATTAGAATTCTATTATTTAAAATGGTTTACACACACTGGATATGGTCAATTTAAAAATACGCTTCAAGGCACACTAGTTCTAGAGACGGTCTTTGTTAGAATCCAACTCAGGTCGCCTCACTATTCGAGACGGTCTATAGTATAGGTCGTCTGAGGTTGAATAGTTCTTGCAAGCGGTCAGAAATATTGCCTGTCTCTACTTCGTAGATGTTAGAGGCGTTTGAGTTTTGGCACCATCTGAGGTCGTGTATCTTAGAGCCACAAAGAAAAACTGGCTCAGGTGGTGCACTCTTAGAATCTATGTGCTTGAGCCGGAATGAGAAACCTTCTGAGTCCTATGAGAAATTGACATCTCTAAGTAGAGAGTTTGTACTAGTGCATAGCTGGATGATGGCAGCCTTCTGCATCGATGCTTGCTCGTTGGTGTACTCGATGTCGAGGCCAACAATCTTGTCATCCGCTTCCTCCAGGAGCTGTTGGATTTTCTCGATGTAATCGTTCACCACTGACGCTTGTGGGTATATTCCACCCATAGTATGGTGGTGTTGTTGGGGTCCAGGAAGGGGTACAACTTGTTGAACGGCAGCGCCATGGACGGTGATTGTTGCCTTCTTTTGTTTTGCAGAGGTCTGGCTAGGTGAGGAAAAATTACAGAAAATGAATGGGACCGAGAAGATGAAATGAACCGCTAGGAAGATTGGGAGATGCATGCATGAGCGGTTGTGGAAACTAACGGTATGCAGTTTCCCGCTGCCCTGCCTATGTACTCCTATGGAATATTTACAGATCAGTTTTAGGGACGCAACTTACTGTACATTTTTGTACGGAAGTAGTAGTACTCTCTCTGTTTACATTAGATTATGTTCTACTCAAAACACATCATATATTACCACCTATTATGATTTTATATAAAAAATGATATGTCATACTTCTATTATATGGTTCTCACATGTGTACAAGACATGTGCAACTTACTAGTTAACTGCAGTGTATGAATATCTTCGAATATTGAGCATTCGATCAAGACTTGCGAATCCTAACATTGCTAGCCATTGGATCTTCTTTTTGATTCTTTGATCTAAAAGATACTTTTAATAGTCTTTAGCACAATGAATGCTATGCACAAACCTGAAAACACACTTCTCCATCATTCAAGTATCTTCCCCCGTAGTTTTCCTTGACCATGTTACCAAAATTTTGAAGTATTAGATATTTCTAATAAACGTTGACTTCTACATGACACAAAGTACAAGAACACATTATACGCCCATACTTCTGTAGATGTCAAACAAATTTATAATTTTTTGAGATTTACCTATTATATAATCTTACCACTGCATAGTGTACGAATAACTTTGAACTTTGACTGTTGGATCAGGACTGACAAATCCCAACATTGAACCATTGGATCTTCTATCTATTCTAGCATCTAGAATATTTTATAGAAAACTCACTATACTCTATTATACTTGCTCTTAGCGTAGTATCATACGCTAATTGTAGTTACCGATGAGGAGTACTCAGGTACTACTAGTACATTAGTTAGACTAGTACTGTTGCACACATGTATAGACAAAAAACAATTTCTAGTAGCCCAATCACATGCATGCATATAAGAGATAGTAATCCACTGGAAAGGGTAATGACAGAGTGTTACTAGTTCATGTTACTACCTTTATAGTGGGTAACATGCGTGTACAAAATTAAGCCAAAGGTAGAGACCCTATTTGTGCAGATATGGGCCCGAAAATACTCCGTACCTACAAAGGATATGACATTACAGTAAACTATTTTTTCTAATCCTTGGACTATAGCTACTCCTAGGATATGATATTATTTTTCTATATCTTTTGTAATGTATAGCCAAATTCAAAATCTTAGAGCGCCAAATTCTCCCGCCACACCTGCACCGAAATATTTTGAGTGGTCACGTGCCAAGTTTAAGCCATACGAAATTCCTTTTCTACCCATGACAATGGACTAACTACTAATTTTAGGACGTGGGTATCTTTCGTAATTTTCTCCCCGGGTCCCCACAGCTCTGAACCTGGGTAGTCCACCTTTCACCGACGCTATTTCCCCATAGTACTCCAAAAAACCCTACCCATATCTAACTTTCGGCTCCTGCACCACCGCACCAGAGCATCTCAAGATGGCGATGGGGACAGGGATCACCGAGGGACACGCCACCATACCCGCCCCGGTCCCCGATAATACCCGTACCCTCCTGTAGAGTTTCCCAACCTTTAATAAGTTAGAGATCCCTGTGTTTACAATGCTAGTCCCTGGATCAATAGCTATTATCCACAGTTAAGATGTAATATCAAGAAACAAAGGTCATAATACAACTTTATAACCAGGAATAACATAATTTTATTATATCTTACATAGCTCATTTGGCTATTTCATTACAATGCAGCAGAATATAACAATAGCATGGGGTCCTTCATCTTCAAAGTGCCACAGGCAGACATGTTGGTTGTAGACTTGTAATCCTAATCAATAACTTCATTAATATCAAACAAACCTGCAACATAACAAGTTACAGCCACAAGGGTCAATACATTTGAATTGTATTGGCAAGTGATACTATGGTAGTATAGTGGATTCTATAATCTATATGCATTTGGCTAAGTGGAGCTTAGGCTTGCTTTGCTCAAAATAGATTTCCTTTATAATTTGCAAACACTAAGTTTTTGCTTGACAAAAAATCACCCAAGGAACCACCAATAAAAATTGGTGAACCTTAAACCCTTGTTCAACCACAAGTTTTTAACTTAGAAATTTGGATGATGAGATTCTTGATAGCTTCCATGTCTTGATGTTCAAATTGTCCTTTTGCAGGGACATGGCTAAGTACTTAGAGGTGGTGCACTTTCCCCACAAGACTTGGTTTCCCAAGACAAGATCTTTCAGAAGCCTTCCCTTAGACCAAAATGGACGCGTTCCAACCTATCAAACCCCTACCACCAACTGTCCATTTGGCTAAGTTCTTGAAACCTAAATGATCCAGGCAGGGCCCATATTGCCAAGTGGCTGCACTTGAAGCTTCTCAACATTTGACATCTCAAATCTCTTTGTTCCTGGGTCGCCATCCACAAGTGAGACACCAAGTTTTCCCCAGCATACTGGACTTGGTGATGCCCAAGTTTTCCCCAGCATACTGGACTTTCATGACCACTCAACACAAACCATTCCTTCCATTCCACCCAGGTGATTCATTCACTTAGTTGTTTTATTAAACAAAAACACAAGTCCTCAGACTTAGAAATTTTTCCATAGCATGAATATATATTCCACCCTTGTTTTCTACTATCTAAGCTAAGCATGATAGTAGTAGGGATCTTAACTTAGGAAATTTCTACTAAGGTATCATCTACTAGGATTTCCCATGGCATAGTTTACACTTAGCAAAATTCCATGCAAGTCTTACTTAGAAATATCACTAATGCATAGTGAAAATAATGGGACAAAAGTATGAAGCATCACTTGCCTTTTTGGTAGAGGGTATAAGTTCACTCCTTGATCTTTGCAATGGTCACACACTTCAATCACTACAATTCAATCAAGCAAACAATATTTCAATTTACCATCACAAGCATTTCATCACATAAAATGATAGAAACAAAACAATGCATGCAAGCATGCTGAAATTGTTTTATTTGGGAAAGTGGTTTCTAATGGGTTATAAACATTTGAAAACCTCTAATGGTTATTTTATAAAGTGACAAAATCATTTGCAAAATATTTCACTTCATAAACCATTTTCAGACTAAGTCATTATTTTATGTGGTGTAGAAATGCTTTTAATAAGGCAAAATTCTATAGGTTTCACAAAATACATTTTTGAAACCACAATTTGTTTCCTATGGTCAGTAGGTTCAAAACACACAATTTTCAAAAGATTTTATCCTCAAAATCATTTTAAAACAATTTTTATATCCTAAACATGCATACACAAGTTTCTGCAAAAACAAACAATTTAACAGAATATTTTTACTAAACAAAGTGCATGGTTGGCTAGGTCTTGTTTTTCTTAATCCAATGATATAAAGTTTGCAAAATTTCGACGTGTGGTTTGAAAATTATGCAATTTACAAATTTGGAAAACTAATAGATCAAACTCTGGTTTTTAAACAACGCACTGGCCACGCGTCTAATTTCTATTGGTCGAAAACGTTTAGCATGGATCAAGCGATGCAGGCCGTAGGATCTAACTGACATTGCATGGCGCAGGTTGCGTAACCCTTCGGTGTTAAGTGAATCTATCGTATCCATTAGATCGATATCTAACGGCCATCATCACCCTGACCAAGTTCTGGCGGCGCTCGATGGCTGCGCGCGGCGGCGACGTTCGGCTAGCGGCGGAGCTGGGGCTAGAGGAAGCAAGGAAGAGTAAGGAGATGCTCACCAGTTTCAGGAGGTCACGGCGAAGCTCAAGGTACTAGCGGGAAGGCAAGGGGCGCACGAGGTTGCTGAAAATTCCTCGTCGGAGTTGCGTCTGACGTCAGCCACGCTCTGTCGTCGTCGAGGGCGGTGCTATGGGTCACGAGGGAGCAAACGGAAAGCACAGTTAGATACGCAAGGTCATGGCGATGATGCGTGCGTGAAGGAGAAGGAGAGGGGTGGTCAGGTTCTTACCAGAGGAGTCGCCGGAGAAGAAAGCAGACGGTGGCGCTACTGTTCGTCGTTGTTGTTGACGCTGCAGAGCACGCGCGGATGAACGGAAGGTACTGTGAGGTGCACCAGAGGTTGGGGAAGATGCCCGTGTGCTCGAGGAGACGAGGGGCGGAGGAGGCTGGCCGGAATCGACGCCGGAACTCGTCGGGGCAGTGGAGCTTCGTAGAGAAATTAGGACGGCCTGGGGCGCGCTAAGGTGGGGAACTGAGGGGGAAACGTAGAGGGAATGCTGGCGATTAAGAGAGCATGGTCTGGGGGAGGAATCACTGCGTCATTGATGTGAATTCATCGCACGAATTAATTGGCAGAAACGGGAGGAATCAGGGGAGGAACGGGTCGCGCTGAGGAAGACGCTGACGTGTCTAGTGGGGTCCGTTTGACAGTGAGATAGGAAGAGAAGAGATGGGGCCCACGCGTCATACGCTGTGCGGGTTCTTTATTTGGTGCGAACCGTTTTTCTGCGGGAGAGAAGGAGAGGTGGGCTGGCTTAGTTGGGCCAGGCTAGTTGGGCTGGGTCTTTTACCTTTTTTTTTGTTCTGTTTGTTTTTCCTTTTCCCTTTTCTTTAATTCTCTTTTGATTTTGTTTAATCAATTCAAACCTCAATTTGATTTCAAACCTTTGCCAAATTTTGTGAAGATTTAAATATTGATTAGTAAAACGTTCTGGAATCATTTTAGAATAATTTATTTATTCTTTTTAAGGTCTTTTAATTATTCCAAATAGGCTCTAGTTTTTAGATCAAATAAGATTCAATAATATTTTTAAATCTCCATTTAAAATCTTTAACTTTCCAAATCCTTTCAGTAGGTTTTTATTTGATTAATAGGGTGTCAAATAATTCATCTTGAATTATTTGGAGGATATTTAATATGATTCATTAATCATTTAAGATTGGGTATTTGTTTTAATTCCAATGGGATTAAATATAGTTTTAATTCCCTAAAGTTTATTTGGAAGATTTATTTTATTTAAGTTGATTAAACAACTTTTGTTTCACTTGGGTAAATTCCAAAATACTATTTTCTCATGAATTATATTATTATTCTTATTAAAGATTTGTCTTTATTAAGATAGGGATAGAATGGTTAAAGCCATTTTATTTTTATTTTGGAAATTCTTTATCCAATATTTTATTTGGATTTGGATTATGTTCATTCCTTTTGCTTATGGATTTGGCCAAGATTTGATTTGGTCTTTGAATATTCTTTATTTAATATTTCTTTCTTCATCTTATAAAATCCATATCTTTTTATTTAGAGATCCAAACTTGGTGATTCCAATTTGTAAAATCTTGTTTAATATTTGCTTATCCTTTTAAATCTCTTTAGGATTAATTTCTCACCATTTGGTTTGGATTTTTAGCTAGGTTCTTTATTGGCTTTGGAAATTCAATTTCCTTATCTTATTAAAATCATAAGATTTTATCTATGGCTCCAAATTAAGTGAAATCAATTTCTATGGTTTTGTAATATTTCTATTTGTCTTTCTTGATCATTTGCAAATGTTTGTTGACAAATTTTTATATGGATCAAATCCATAGGCTTGGAGATAACTTGGAAATGATATTTATTCCATTAGGGTTTAGGGTTTGGTTTTATTTTCCAAGTGTTTAAATTTCCAGATACATTCATTGAGGAATCAATTTCTCTTGATTTGGATTTTGTTGAATTCAAACTTTAATTAAAGTTTGTTCAAGATGGGATTTTAAGTTTCAATTTAGAAACAAAGTTTCTTTTCACCCTTATTTTCAACAATAATTTTTATTTAGTTTATTTTATTTTTCACATTACAAGATTTGGAAAATCTTGGGATGTGAAAGGCTACCACCCTTAAAATAAATCTCGTCCCGATATTTGGGGAGGCTAGGGGTTACAAGTTGGCTCAAAAGCATCTAGGGTACTACCACCCTTAAAATTTTCCAACTAGATTTCACTTGGTTTGATTGGGATCCTGAAATCTCTTTGGGCAAACATGTGCATAGTGTCCTTTGTTTCCACACTTGAAACATGTGACAAGGCTGAGATCCTTCATAGGCTTGTTTATCTTGTGCTTCATCTTTTCTGGATAGTTGCTTGCATAATGTCCTTGGTTACCACAACTGTAACAGGTGATAAGATTGAGTTCATCACGTATCTTCTGTGGGAAAGTTGCTACATAATGGCCTAGCTCTTTGCAGTTGTTGCACCACACTTGGTTAATCTCCTTATACTTTTGCTTCTCTGGACATTCACTGGCATAGTGTCCCATTTCTTTGCAATGACCACATTGCACATGGCTTTTGTCCTTCTTTTTCTTGGGTTTCTCCAAAGCTAGGAGTGCTTCTAGTTCATGTTCTTCATATGTTATCTCAAAGGTAGGAATGTCTACTGGTCTCCTTGACCTTTTATTATTCTTTGGATAATACATATATCTCCTCTTTGGTCCTTTAAATTGAGTCATGTTGCTGGGAGGTACAAGCTGAGATTTTCCTTTGTCTTCATCCTTCTTTGTAGACTTGGCTCTCTCATGATAGTCTACAATCAGTTGTTGCACTCCACCTTGTTTCCTTTGTTCAACTATGGAATAGATGGGGCATTGGGTAGGGACATGATTATTTCCTTCACATAATTAACAAGTAGCTTGGGATGTGGGGCATTGGTCCATTGGATGTTTCTCTTCACAATTGGGGCATTGATCTCCATGCTCCTTGGAAGTATGATCCTTGTCTCCACAAATATTGCAAGCTTGGGTTCCTTCTAGGATATCATCTTTGTCATCCTTGTTGTCATAAGCTCCTTGGGAAGAGTTTTCTCCCATGTTGGTCATTTGAGTAGCCAACCCTTGCAACAATTGGGATTGAGTTTCCAAAATTTTTTGCATGGTTGGGTCTAACTTATTGTTGTTGGCTAAAAACTAAGTTGTCACTTGGTTCAACTGGGTTTGTCTTGCAAGCAATTGGTCTCTCATGTTGTTCTCTTGGTTGTTGTTGTCACCATCCTTGATGTTGGAGTCTCTTGGAGAAGTCATCTGTTTGGGTTGGATTTGGATTAGAATAGGCAAAATATTTCTAAGGGAATAATTCTAATCACACACATGACAATTCACACAAGCAATGTGCAAGCAATCACAAACAACAATCCACTCAAACAACAAGTTTCAAGCATATTTTTAGGCAACCAAATATTTTTGCTACACCACATTAAGTTGGTGGGTTTAAACTAACCATTAGTATGGTGGTCCAACTATATGGTTCACTTGAGATCATTCCATGCTTCCTAGTTGATTCTTCATGAACAAGATCATTGTAACATTGGAGAATTTCTGATCACAAAACTTCATAGGTGATGATGATTCCTTCTAAGTTGTGTTCCCTTAGTCCTCAAGTCTTGAGAAATATTTCTTGTCTCATTTGTAGTCCTTAGTGATGTCCAAGTTGAATTCCTTGTTGAAACTAAAGTTGAAGTCATTGGTGATGTTGAAGTCTTTTCTCAAGTTGAAGTCTTTGCTTATGTTGGGGTCTTGTCCATCAAGTTTGAAAAGGAAGAGATGTAGAATCAAAACCAAAAAGGTTGAGGAAAGAGTTTACAAGATTGTTTGTAAATAAGTTTTGAACAAATACAACTCCTATTTTTCTAAGGTTTTTTCCCAATCCTAGGGTTACAATCCTACAGGCAACACAATGCCCTGATACCATCTGTAGAGTTTCCCAACCTTTAATAAGGTAGAGATCCCTGTGTTTACAATGCTAGTCCCTGGATCAATAGCTAGCATCCACAGTTAAGATGTAATATCAAGAAACAAAGGTCATAATACAACTTTATAACCAGGAATAACATAATTTTATTATATCTTACATAGCTCATTTGGCTATTTCATTACAATGCAGCAGAATATAACAATAGCATGGGGTCCTTCATCTTCAAAGTGCCACAGGCAGACATGTTGGTTGTAGACTTGTAATCCTAATCAATAACTTCACTAATATCAAACAAACCTGCAACATAACAAGTTACATCCACAAGGGTCAATACATTTGAATTGTATTGACAAGTGATACTATGGTAGTATAGTGGAGTCTATCATCTATATGCATTTGGCTAAGTGGAGCTTAGGCTTGTTTTGCTCAAAATAGATTTTCCTTATCATTTGAAAACACTAAGTTTTTGCTTGACAAAAAATCACCCAAGGAACCACCAATAGAAATTGGTGAACCTTAAACCCTTGTTCAAACACAAGTTTTTAACTTAGAAATTTGGATGATGAGATTCTTGATAGCTTCCATGTCTTGATGCTCAAATTGTCCTTTGCCAGGGACATGGCTAAGTACTTAGATTTTACACTCTACAGAGGTGGTGCACTTTCCCCACAAAACTTAGTTTCCCAAGACAAGATCTTTCAGAAGCCTTCCCTTAGACCAAAATGGACGCGTTCCAACCTATCAAACCCCTACCACCAACTGTCCATTTGGCTAAGTTCTTGCAACCTATATGATCCAGGCAGAGCCCATATTGCCAAGTGGCTGCACTTGAAGCTTCTCAACATTTGACATCTCAAATCTCTTTGTTCCTGGGTGGCCATCCACAAGTGAGACACCAAGTTTTCCCCAGCATACTGGACTTGGTGATGCCCAAGTTTTCCCCAGCATACTGGACTTCCATGACCACTCAACACAAACCATTCCTTCCATTCCACCCAGGTGATTCATTCACTTAGTTGTTTTATTAAACAAAAAAAAGTCCTCAGACTTGGAAATTTTTCCATAGCATGAATATATATTCCACCCTTGTTTTCTACTAGCTAAGCTAAGCATGACAGTAGTAGGGATCTTAACTTAGAAAATTTCTACTAAGGTATCATCTACTAGGATTTCCCATGGTATAGTTTACACTTAGCAAAATTCCATGCAAGTCTTACTTAGAAATATCACTAATGCATAGTGAAAATAATGGGACAAAAGTATGAAGCATCACTTGCCTTTTTGGTAGAGGGTATAAGTTAACTCCTTGATCTTTGCAATTTTCACACACTTCAATCACTACAATTCAATCAAGCAAACAATATTTCAATCTACCATCACAAGCACTTCATCACATAAAATGATAGAAACAAAACAATGCATGCAAGCATGCTAAAATTGTTTTATTTGGGTAAGTGGTTTCTAATGGGTTATAAACATTTGAAAACCTCTAATGGTTATTTTATAAAGTGACAAAATCATTTGCAAAAGATTTCACTTCATAAACCATTTTTAGACTAAGTCATTATTTTATGTGGTGTAGAAATGCTTTTAATAAGGCAAAATTCTATAGGTTTCACAAAATACATTTTTGAAACCACAATTTGTTTCCTATGGTCAGTAGGTTCAAAACACACCATTTGCAAAAGATTTTATCCTCAAAATCATTTTAAAACAATTTTTATATCCTAAACATGCATACACAAGTTTCTGCAAAAACAAACAATTTAACAGAAGCTTTTTACTAAACAAAGTGCATGGTTGGCTAGGGCTTGTTTTTCTGAATCCAATGATATAAAGTTTTCAAAATTTGGACGTGTGGTTTGAAAGTTATGCAATTTACAAATTTGGAAAACTAATAGATCAAACTCTGGTTTTTAAACAACACACTAGCCACGCGTCTTATTTCTATTGGTCGAAAACGTTTCGCGTGGATCAAGCGATGCAGGCCGTAGGATCTAACTGACATCGCACGGCGCAGGTTGTGTACCCCTTCGGTGTTAAGTGAATCTATTGTATCCATTAGATCGACATCTAACGGCCATCATCACCCTGACCAAGTTCTGGCGGCGCTCGACGGCTGCGCGCGGCGGCGACGTTCGGCTAGCGACGGAGCTGGCGCTAGAGGAAGCAAGGAAGAGTAAGGAGATACTCACCAGGTTCAGGAGGTCACGGCGAAGCTCAAGGTACCAGCGGGAAGGCAAGGGGTGCACGAGGTTGCTGAAAATTGCTCGTCGGAGTTGCGTCTGACGTCGGCCACGCTCTGTCGTCGTCGAGGGCGGCGCTACGGGTCACGAGGGAGCAAACGAAAAGCACGGTTAGATGCGAAAGGTCATGGCGATGATGCGTGCGTGAAGGAGAAGGAGAGGGTTGGTCAGGTTCTTACCAGAGGAGTCGCCAGAGATGAAAGGAGACGGTGGCGCTACTGTTCGTCGTTGTTGTCGACGATGTAGAGCACGTGCGGATGAACGGAAGGTACTGTGAGGTGCGCCAGAGGTTGGGGAAGATGCTCGTGTGCTCGAGAAGACGAGAGGCGGAGGAGGCTGGCCGGAATCGACGCCGGAACTCGTCGGGGCAGTGGAGCTTCGTAGAGAAATTAGGACGGCCTGGCGGCGCGCTAAGGTGGGGAACTGAGGGGGAAACGTAGAGGGAATGTTGGCGATTAAGAGAGCATGTTCTGGGGGAGGAATCACTGCGTCATTGATGTGAATTCATCGCACGAATTAATCGGCAGAAACGGGAGGAATCAAGGGAGGAACGGGTCGCGCTGAGGAAGACGCTGACGTGTCTAGTGGGGTCCGTTTGACAGTGAGATAGGAAGAGAAGAGATGGGGCCCACGCGTCATACGCTGTGCGGGTTCTTTCTTTGGTGCGAACCGTTTTTCTGCGGGAGAGAAGGAGTGGTGGGCTGGCTTAGTTGGGCCAGGCTAGTTGGGCTGGGTCTTTTACCTTTTTTTTTGTTCTGTTTGTTTTTCCTTTTCCCTTTTCTTTAATTCTGTTTTGATTTTGTTTAATCAATTCAAACCTCAATTTGATTTCAAAACTTTGCCAAATTTTGTGAAGATTTAAATATTGATTAGTAAAACATTCTGGAATCATTTTAGAATAATTTATTTATCCTTTTTAAGGTCTTTTAATTATTCCAAATAGGCTCTAGTTTTTAAATCAAATAAGATTCAATAATATTTTTAAATCTCCATTTAAAATCTTTAACTTTCCAAATCCTTTCAGTACGTTTTTATTTGATTAATAGGGTGTCAAATAATTCATCTTGAATTATTTGGAGGATATTTAATATGATTCATTAATCATTTAAGATTGGGTATTTGTTTTAATTCCAATGGGATTAAATATAGTTTTAATTCCCTAAAGTTTATTTGGAAGATTTATTTTATTTAAGTTGATTAAACAACTTTTGTTTCACTTGGGTAAATTCCAAAATACTATTTTCTCATGAATTATATTATTATTCTTATTAAAGATTTGTCTTTATTAAGATAGGGATAGAATGGTTAAAGCCATTTTATTTTTATTTTGGAAATTCTTTATCCAATATTTTATTTGTATTTGGATTATGTTCATCCCTTTTGTTTATGGATTTGGCCAAGATTTGATTTGGTCTTTGAATATTCTTTATTTAATATTTCTTTCTTCATCTTATAAAATCCATATCTTTTTATTTAGAGATCCAAACTTGGTGATTCCAATTTGTAAAATCTTGTTTAATATTTTCTTATCCTTTTAAATCTCTTTAGGATTAATTTCTCACCATTTGCTTTGGATTTTTAGCTAGGTTCTTTATTGGCTTTGGAAATTCAATTTCATTATCTTATTAAAATCATAAGATTTTATCTATGGCTCCAAATTAAGTGAAATCAATTTCTATGGTTTTGTAATATTTCTATTTGTCTTTCTTGATCATTTGCAAATGTTTGTTGACAAATTTTTATATGGATCAAATCCATAGGCTTGGAGATAACTTGGAAATGATTTTTATTCATTAGGGTTTAGGGTTTGGTTTTAATTTCAAGTGTTTAAATTTCCAGATACATTCATTGAGGAATCCATTTCTCTTGATTTGGATTTTGTTGAATTCAAACTTTAATTAAAGTTTGTTCAAGATGGGATTTTAAGTTTCTATTTAGAAACAAAAGTTTCTTTTCACCCTGATTTTCAACAATAATTTTTATTTAGTTTATTTTATTTTTCACATTACAAGATTTGGAAAATCTTGGGATGTGACACCGCCAGACCAGCCAACGTTCACGGGGGGCAAACAAGCCCCATCCCCGCTAATAGAGGGTACCCAATCCCCATGGATATCCCCATGGAAACTAACAATAGAAAATAAAAGCAAGTAGTACATTAGTAGTACATACCCAATTTCAATAGATTTAAGCACACACTACAAAAGTTGACAGATTTAACCACACACTACATATATAAGTAATGTATCATAGAACTGATAATCTCAAGTTTCAGCCATCAATAGCGATTCATAGTTTAATACAAGTTATAATGAACAAGTCTCAGCATCGACAAACGAAAATACTTGGTATGATTATTACAAACTAAAAATCTCAAGTTTCTACATGGTAGGTACTAGGCAGAATGAATACAATGAAGAATTATTGACTCCATTCTTTGCGGTCTTCAATTTTCCTCATTCTCGACTCCATAAATCTCAATGCAACAAGCCTCGTAATTATTGCATGTGGACAACTCCGCATACTGAAAGTAGCAAAGCAACAGTGTAGGGTAGTTTAGAAAGTTCCAACTAATAGATGATAGTTAAGATTTGAGAATGCCAACTTACCATTGGCTCGTCTTCATCATTAAGACAAGTCTGAAACTCAGTAGAGAGTGTTGAATGGTTCTGGCCTGAAATTGTGAGCAGTGTAAATTTAGACGACAACATATTGACATATTTAGGTATATATTGCAGTAAAGTATCTAAGAACAAATATCAATCTAACAAGTTTGCATACAAGTCTAATTATTGATGAAATGTAGTGTATTACCTAGCATGTCAGCATTATACCAAGCTTTCATACACATTATAGCTTCAACCATCTTTGGTGCAAGCCTACTATGGTGAGGGCTGAGGATTCTACCACTTGTAGAGAATGCAGATTCCGATGCTACCATTGTGAATGGAATAGACAAGATGTCATGAGAAATAAGCTGTAGAGTAGGATATTTTATCTCTCCAAACTTCCACCAATTGATGATATCAAAATGATTTGTTCTAGGAAAAGTTGGCTCTTCTAAATACAAATCTAGCTCAGTATGAACCAACAAAGATGAAGCAGATGGTTGTGAAGACATGTACCGTTCAAATATGTTAAATACTTCATCCCGTAAAGATGAAGGAGTAGATTTTGATGAACTAGAAGGATTTGATGTACCTATAGAAGAGGCATCTTGGTATTCAACCAACATATCACGGGACAAATTCCTAACTCGTGCGACCTCCACACTAGCAGCCTCAGGTCCATAGAGAGAACTGTATAGAGCCTACAACATATGGAGTTTGTATCTTGGGTCAAGAACAATGGCAATAGCCATCATACCATGAATATCTGTCCAATACTTCTGAAACTTCTTTTTCATCTCCTTGGACATTTGTTGCATTAGTTCATACTTTTATTTCATCTCCTCTAACATTTTTTGCATCATTTCATAATCAGGTGTACTCCATTTGCGGATTGCCAACTGAATACCACAAACCATACAGAAGAACAAATTTTCTATAACATAACATGTTCCTGACCATAATGCAGTGACCTCATAGAATAGTTTGAGCCTATCTATCATCTCCATGGAAAAATACCAATCAACAGTTGTTGGACAACAATTAAAATTCTTCTCATAGAGACTAAGACAATAAAAAAACATCCCTATATAGTATAGCAATACTAATAATTATGTATGTGGAGTTCCACCTAGTTTTGGAATCAAGATTTAAACTCCTAGAGTACTCGATGTTCATCAAGCGAAAAAAATTTCGAACTTCTCATGTCTTTTTCCAGTTGCAGACCAATACCCAGCACTGTCACGCACCCTCTCAGTACCATCACCCATAACAGCAAACCCATCTTTCACAATTAGATTTAAAATGTGAGCACAACACCTCATATGCAACAATTTACCACCTAGCATAATGTAAGACCCCACCTTTATAAAGGTAAAGGTCCCTGTGATTGCAATGCTAGTCCCTGGATCATTTGCTAGCATCCACAGTTTAAGATGAAGTACACAGAAACAAAGGTCATTATTACATCGTCATTCTAGAGATAACATAGTCTTTTACAACTCCATAGACATTGGCTAGTACAAGAGTTTAACTTAACAATATAAATAAAAGTCTTCATCTTCATGTGCCACAGGCAAGCATGTTTAGTGTAGACTCATAACCCTAATCCTCATCAGAGTAACCTGGAACATCACAAGTTACAGCCACAGTGGGTCAATATATTGGAATAGTATTGGCAAGTGATACCTTAGTAGAATAATAGTATCTAGCTTCTACATGAATTTGGCTGAGTGTAGCTTAGGCTTGCTTTGCTCAAAATAGGTTTTACCTATCAGTTGAAAACACTAAGTTTTTGTTTGGCAAAATTCCCAAGGAACCACCAATAGACATTGGTGAACCTTCACCCTTGTTCAACCACAAGTTTTTAACTTAGAAAATTGGGATGAGGAGATTCTTGATAGCTTCCATGTCTTGATGCTCAAATTGTCCATTTCCGGGGACACGGCTAAGTACTTAGATTCTTCCTTCTGGAGAGTTGGTGCACTTTCCCCAGAAGACTTGATTTTCACCAAGACAGGACCTTTTAGAAGCCTTCCCTTAGACCAAAATGGACGCGTTCCAAACCTATCACCCACTATCACCAACTGTCCATTTGGCTAAGTTATTGCAACCTATATGATCCAGGCAGAGCCCATAATGCCATGTGGCTGCACTAGAAGCTTCTTAACATATGGCATATCAAATCCCTTTGTTCCTGGGTGGCATTCCACAAGTGAGATACAAAGGGTAAACCATTGGAAAATGGGCCCTGGTAACCACTCAACAAAAATCCACCAAGCAATTTTCATTCCACCCAGGTGTTTCATTCACTTAGTTGTTTTATTAAGCAAAAACATAAGTCAAAGACTTAGCAATATTTTTCCATAGCATGTATATATTCCACCCTTGGTTTCTACTAGCTAGGCTAATCATGGCAATAGCAAGTATCTTAACTTAGAGAAAATTCTAAAAATTCTACAACTACTAGGACTTCCCAAGCATAGCATATCGATACTTAGCAAAATTATCATGCAAGCCCTATACAAAATATTTCTAATGCATAGTCAAAATATTGGGACAAAAGTATGAAGCACCACTTGCCTTGGTAGTTGGGGGAGTAACAACAATCCTCACAGTCACAATCACCACTAGCACCAAAATCTACACATAAAATGATAGCACCAAATTCACATTTCAAATAATCAAGAAAAAATATATGAATGCATGCAAATGCCATGTGATGATTTTTCTAAACTAAACAAGACAAGAAAAAAAACAGTACTGAACAATAAACAAAACAACTATACACCAAATAAACTTAATTTGGCCTTTAAAACATTTTCTAATTAATTTTTATACACAAAAAATGCCTACAAATGTCTCTGCATAAATTTACATCTTAACAGAAACAAAATACAAAACTAAGCCCATAGATGTGTAGGATTTCTTTTTGTGATTCCAATGGTATATTATTTGTATTTTTTGCATAAACAGAAAAAAAGTTATTGAATTTACAAATTTGATCTAATAGATGAAATTCCAGATTTTAAATCTAAAACCTAACCACGCAGCGCTTCCTGATTGGACGGTACCGCTTCGCCCCGATAGCGCATGCGCACCGTCAGATCTAAATGAGGTCTAGCGGCTCGGATCTGCTCGTACCCTTTCTGGCTAGCGTCTAATATAGACCACTGGATCTAGATCCAGTGGATCTAATCGACTTGACCCTAAACTGGCGGCGCAAATGGCCAGAGTGGCGGCGACGCATCTGCCAGTGATGGTCCGGCGATTCTAGCGAGGGTTGGGGGCAGTGGTGATGCTTACCGGTGTCGCAAGCCTGCGAGGAAGCTCAAGATGTTGCTGGCATGGACAGGGGCAAGCTGTTGTGGCCGTGAGAGCTCGTCGGAGTCGAGGACAGCATCGGGATCGGGTGGATGGCGATGTTGGCGATGTTCTGGACCACCCTAACACAAGGCAAGAGAATCAGCGCGTGCACAGCGATCAAGCGAACATGGCAGGGTCAGGGAGAAGACAAGGGGCGGTTGGACTTTACCTAAATCGCTCGCCAGAGTTGAGCGGTGGTTATGTCGTTCGCAGAGGTGGACAGGGATGTTACAAATCTAACCCCCTTAAGGTGAATCTCGCCCTCGAGATTAGGATTGACTAGCAAATAGGTGAGGGTGGTCTTTCCGAAGATCATCTTCTCTTCCCCAAGTTTCTTCTTCTTCAGAATGGTGGTTCCATTGAACTTTGCATAATTTGATGGTCTTTGTCCGAGTAACTCTTTCTGCAGTCTCGAGAATCTTGATAGGTTTTTCCTCATAAGTGAGATCACTTTCTAATTGGACCTCTTCCAAAGGTATAGTATCCTTCAAAGAAGTCTCTTCCATCTCCGGATGGCATTTCTTCAGCTGACTCACATGAAACACATTGTGAACAGCAGGCAATGATTCAGGCAATTCAATCTCATATGCTACTTGTCCTTTACGGCTTAGAATCTTGAATGGTCCAACATATCTTGGGGCCAATTTTCCTTTGACTCCAAACCTCTTCACTCCACGAAGTGGTGATACTCTAAGATATGCTCTATCACCCACCTCATAGGTGACTTCTCTATGCTTTGGATCTGCGTAGCTCTTTTGTCGGGACTGTGCTATCTTCAATCTGTCCTTTACTGTCACATCCCAAGATTTTCCAAATCTTGTTATGTGAAAAATAAATAAATAAAATAAAACTTTGTTGATTTTCAGGGTGAGAAGAAACTTTTTTATTCCAAATGGAAACCTTCAAACCTACTTTGATCAAATAAATCCTAAAGGGATTTAAAAAGATAAACAATTAATAAAGAAAGTTTTAATAATTATAATCTCTATTTTTGGATCTTTTAAAAGAGATTTGGTTTTCAAAAGCAAAGGTAGAAATATAAATAAAGATTATTTTATAGAGCCAAATTAAATCTTGGCCAAGTTTTTGAAATAAAATATTTCTATTTGATAAAAAGAGTAAAAGTCTATTTAAATAAAATAATGAGGATTTATTATTATCCAATTTTATTAAAGTAAAGGCTTTGCCATTTTAATTAAACATTAAAACTTGTTAAATTATTTTAAACAAGTTTTCCAAGTGTTTTACTTTTTCAAATAAAACCTACTGAAATGATTTTGGTATTATTTAGATTTCAAATGGAGATTTTAATAAATCAAATCCTATTTGAATTAATAACTAAGGACTATTTTATTTAAATATTAAATAGATCCTAAAAGGATAAAATTGTTATTTGATTTTGGACTTTGAGTTGTGTTGTTAAACAGAACTAAAATCAATACAATGTTTAGAAAAAGTTTGAATCCATTTGTTGTTGAATTGTTTGATTGAAATTCAAAACAGAAAATCAAATAGAAAAAGAAAAAGGCAATCAGTATAAAAAAAAGTGAATCGGACCAAACCCAACTGGCCAGCCCACTAAGCCCAGCAAGAGCCCACCCGGCATACCCCACGCACGGAACGTTTTCACCAGGAAAAGAACCCACACAGCCACTGACGCAGAGGTCCCACTCTCTTTTTCCCCACCTCACTGACAGCACGACCCCACGCCCACGTCACCTTCTTCCTCCCCGCGATGAACTCGCCCTGCCGTTGCAGCCGAGTAACTCCGGCGTTGATTTCGCGATTGATTGCAGCCTTGATTCCTCCCAGTAACCACGCCAATTTAATCGCCCATGCCTTCCCTCTCTTTCCCCTCACTCACCTCTCCCTCTCTGCCCCTAGGCTGCCCCGATTTCTTCTTGCTCCGCCACTGTTCCGATGAGTGTCCCAGAGCAATTTCGGCCATACCCCGCCGCCTCTCGCCTCCCTCTGCACGCGAGCCTGCTCCCCACCTCCTGACGCATCTGCCCGTGTGCTTCACTCGCTCGCGCGCGCTCCGAATCGTCGGCTTCGTCATCAACTAAGCGCCACCACATCTGTCTCCTCTCCGGCGACCTCCCCCTGGTAAGCTCCGACCTCCCCAGCACCTTCCGATGATGCTCCCTTACTCAAGACCCTCGTGCGCACCTAACCCTGCCTCTACCTTGTCTTAGAGCGCTCCTAAACGACGCCAGCGACGACCTCCAGAGACACCCGCCGCTCGCAGCAACTCCGGCGAGGAATTGCCGCCGTCCCTGAGCGCCCCTTGCCAAGCCGACCACGCATTGAGCTTCACCATCTCCCTGCGAGCACGGTGAGCCCCTTCCCCCTCTTTCCCGCTCCCTGCATCATCGGCAAGCTCGCCACCTGAGCGTGCGCCGCCGCCAACCGCCGCTAGCGCCGCTCGCTTTTGGTCAACACGTTGTAGTCCGTAGGATGTAGATCCAAAGGATAAGATTAGATCTTAACCGAAGGGGTACGCGCCCATCTGATCCATTCGTTTTAAGTTGATCCAACAATCCACAGAGGCCAATCCGTCCGAACCGGTATCGGCCAGTAGAAACACGCCGCGTGGCACTGACTCCGTTTTAAAAACAGAAAATGATCTATTAGATATGAAATTTTGTAAAATTCATAACTTTAGTTCTACACGTCCAAATTTTACAAATTTTATATCAATGGAATCAGTGGAACAAGCAATTTGCAACCATGCACTTTGTTTAGTAAAAAGCTTCTGGTAAAATGTTTGTTTTTGCAGAAACTTGTGTATGCTTGTTTAGGATATAAAATTTATTCCAAAATGATTCTAGGGTTGAAATCTTTGCAAAATGGGTTGTTGTGAACCTACTGACCTTAATAACCAACTTATGGATTTAAAAATGTATTTTGTGAAGTTTAGGAATGACTAATTGAATTAGCTCATTTCTAGTCAAATAAGAACATTGATTTTGTTAAGGAAATGATTTTTCAGTAAGACCTTTGGGAATTGACTTGATTCAAACCTTCTGACCCTAAAAACCAAGTTTTGTGAATTAACAACTTATTTGATGAACAATACAAAATTATTGCTTTAACAAAAGCATTTTCAACCACATAAAATAATGATTTGATTTAAAAATGGTTTATAGATAAAACCCTTTTGCAAATGGTTTTGCCACTTAAGAAAATGACCTATTTGAACCTTACAATGTTTAGAGCCTAGTAGAAACCACCTTTGCAAATAAAATTATCTTTTGCATGCTTGCATGCATGACCTTGTTTCTATTATTTTATGTGTGGTAAATTGTTTGAATATTGGTTGGAATGCTAGTTGAATCTATGTTTGCTTGATTGATTGTAGTGAAGTTAGAAGAGTGTGATATTAGCAAGATCAAGAAGAGAACCAACATTCTCCACATAAAAAGGCAAGTGACACTATCATCCAAGTCCTATTATTTTCATTTCACTTAGTGGTTTTTTGAAACATGCATGATAAGGTTTACTATATTTTATGTTATGCTAAATCCTAATAGGATACCCCTATATATTCCTTAGTGGAAACATTGTAGTTGTAGTATGCTTAGCCCAGCTATATATTTGGGATGGGATACATGTTATGAATATATGAACTATTGAAAAGACTTATGTTTTATATAATAAAACAAGTACTCAATGAACCACCTGTGTGGACAAGGATACTCAAGGTTGGACAAGGTGGCAACAAAAGGAACCATGTTTATATGGCAATCTTTTGTGTTGTGCACTAGAAGAAAACCACCCAGGGACTTAGAGATTGAACATGTTTCTCGTACAGTCGCTTCCGTGTACAGCCACATGCTAAATGGGCAATGGCTTAGTCAACTACATAGTGGAAGACCCATGCATTGGCATCTTCAGGTTCACTAGAATGAGGGAACTTGAAACCCTACATTGGTGCCTGGTAGACAAGCTAGCATTGTGTATTGGGAAGACTCCTATGGAAAGACTTTGTCACATTCTCAATCTGCCAGTAGTCCATCTTGGTGAGTACTTATCCAGCGGCCACTGGTGGCATCAAGATGAGAATGTGTCATGTGGGTAAAGTGTACAACTTTTGCAGAAGACAAAAATCTAAGTACTTAGCCGTGTCCCCGGTTATGGACAATACTGAGCAACTAAGGCCTGAAGCTATGGAAGATCTCGACATTCCAATTTCTAAAAGTAAAACTTGAAAGTGACAACAAGAGACTTCAAGCACTTGTAGTTTTCCAAGGAGTTCAGAAAGATTTGACAAAAGATCAAAACTATTTTGAAAGATAGGATAAAACTATATTGCTTTCTCCAAATGAGCCTAAACCCTACTTAGCCAAATATTGATGTAATGATAGGATCCACTTATTTCTACATAGTAGTGAAACTTGCCAATACAATCCAAATGTATTGACCCTTGTGGCTGCAACTTATTATGTTGCAGGTTTGTTTGATATTAGTGAAGTTTGATGAATAGGATTACAAGTCTACAACCAACATGTCTGCCTGTGGCACTTTGAAGATGAAGGACCCCATGCTTATAGATTTTCTGCTGTAATGTAATAGCCAAATGAGCTATGTAAGATGTAATAAATTATGTTATTCCTGGTTATAAAGTTATATTATGACCTTTGTTTCTTGATATTACATCTTAACTGTGGATGCTAGCTATTGATCCAGGGACTAGCATTGCAAACATAGGGATCTCCACCTTATTAAAGGTTGGGAACCTTACAGATGGTATCAGAGCACTGTGTTGCCTGTAGGATTATAACCCTAGGATTGGACAAAACCCCTTAGGAAAATAGGAGTTGTATCTGTTCCAAAACTTATTTACAAACAAATCTTGTAAACTCTTTCCTCAACCATTTTGGTTTTGATTCTACATCTCCTCTATTTCAACTTGATGGATAAAGCCTACCCCATGGCCAAAGACTTCACCATGTGCAAAGGACTTCATCAACTCTAATGACTTCAACATCTTCAACTCTAATGACTTCAACATCTTCAAGTCTAATGACTTCAACACCTTCAGCATTTTCACCAAGGACTTCAACCTTGGATATCACTAAGGACAAGTGAGACCAGAAATCTTGCTCAAGATTTGAATACTAAGGAAACACAACTTAGAAGGATCCATCATCACCTTTGAAGTTTTGTGACCAAGAGATTTCCCAAGGAAACCATGATCTCAAGCAAGATGAATCAACCAAGAAAGATGGAAAAATCTCAAGTGAACCATATATATGGACCACCATATTTAGTTAAGTCAAGCACACCAACTTATGTGAGTAACAAAAAAAAATATTTTGATTGCCTAAAATATGTTTGGAAACTTGTTGATTGAAAAGGAGTGTTTGTTTGTGATTGCTTGCACTTTGCTTGTTTGAATGGTGATGTGTGTGATTAGAATTATTTCCTTAGAAATATCTTGCTTATTCTAATCTTAATCCAACCCAAACAGATGACTACTCCAAGAGACTCCAACATCAAGGTTGATGACAACAACAACAACCAAGAGGACAACATGAGAGAACTTATAGTAACCCAAAACCAGTTGAACCAAGTGACAGCTCAATTCATAGCCAACACCAGTGAGGTAGATCCAACCATGCAAAGGTTTTTGGAAACCCAAACCCAATTGTTGCATAAGGTGACAAATCAAATGATCAACATGGAAAGAAACTCTTCCAAAGGACTTAGTGACAACAAGGATGACAAAGATGTTATTCTAAAAGGAACCCAAGCTTGCAATATTTGTGGAGACAAGGATCACGCTTCCAAAGAGCATGGAGATCAATGCCCCAATTGTGAAGAGAAACATCCAGCTGATCAATGCCCCACATCTCAAGCTACTTGTTACCTATGTGAAGGAAATAATCATGTCCCTATCCAATGCCCCATCTATTCCATAGTTGAACAAAGGAAACAAGGTGGAGTGCAACAACTGATTGCAGATTACCATGAGAGAGCCAAGTCTACCAAGAAAGATGAGGACAAAGGAAAATCTCCACTTGTACCTCCATGCAATATGACCCAATTTAAAGGACCAAAGGGGAGACATATGAATTATCCAAGGAGCAATAGAAGGTCAAAGAAACCAGTAAACATTCCTACCTATGAGATAACATATGAAAAACATGAACTGGAAGCACTCCTAGCTTTGGATAAACCCAAGAAAAAGAAGGACAGAAGCCATGTGCAATGTAATCATTGTAAAGAAATGGGACACTATGCCGGTGAATGTCCAGAGAAGCAGAAGTATAAGGATATTAGCCAAGTATGGTGCAACAACTGCAAAGATCTAGGCCATTATGTAGCAACTTGCCCACAGAAGATACGTGATGAACTCAATCTTATCACATGTTACAACTGTGGTAACCAAGGACATTATGAAAGTAACTGTCCAGAAAAGATGAAGCACAAGATAAACAAGCCTATGAAGGATCTCAGCCTTGTCACATGTTTCAAGTGTGGAAACAAAGGACACTATGTAGATGTTTGTCCAGAGAGATTTCAACAGGATCCCAAGAAGGCCAATATGTAACTTATTTGGAAAAATTTTAAGGGTGGTAGTACCCTAGATGCTTTGAACCAACTTGTAACCCTAGCCTTCCCAAATCTCGGGACGAGATTTATTTTAAGGGTGGTAGCCTGTCACATCCCAAGATTTTCCAAATCTTGTTATGTGAAAAATAAATAAATAAAATAAAACTTTGTTGATTTTTAGGGTGAGAAGAAACTTTTTGATTCCAAATGGAAACCTTCAAACCTACTTTGATCAAATAAATCCTAAAGGGATTTAAAAAGATAAACAATTAATAAAGAAAGTTTTAATAATTGGAATCTCTATTTTTGGATCTTTTAAAAGAGATTTGGTTTTCAAAAGCAAAGGTAGAAATATAAATAAAGATTATTTTATAGAGCCAAATTAAATCTTGTCCAAGCTTTTGAAATAAAATATTTCTATTTGATAAAAAGAGTAAAAGTCTATTTAAAAAAAATAATGAGGATTTATTATTATCCAATTTTATTAAAGTAAAGGCTTTGCCATTTTAATTAAACATTAAAACTTTTTAAATTATTTTAAACAAGTTTTCCAAGTGTTTTACTTTTTCAAATAAAACCTACTGAAATGATTTTGGTATTATTTAGATTTCAAATGGAGATTTTAATAAATCAATTCCTATTTGAATTAATAACTAAGGACTATTTTATTTAAATATTAAATAGATCCTAAAAGGATAAAATTGTTATTTTATTTTGGACTTTGAGTTGTGTTGTTAAACAGAACTAAATAAATACAAAGTTTAGCAAAAGTTTGAATCCATTTGTTGTTGAATTGTTTGATTGAAATTCAAAACATAAAATCAAATAGAAAAAGAAAAAGGCAAACAGTATAAAAAAAGTGAATCGGACCAAACCCAACTGGCCAGCCCAGCAAGAGCCCACCCGGCATACCCCACGCGCGAAACGTTTTCACCAGGAAAAGAACCCACACAGCCACTGATGCAGAGGTCCCACTCTCTTTTTCCCCACCTCACTGACAGCACGACCCCACGCCCACGTCACCTTCTTCCTCCCCACGATGAACTCGCCCTGCCATTGCAGCCGAGTAACTCCGGCGTTGATTTCGCGATTGATTGCAGCCTTGATTCCTCCCAGTAACCACGCCAATTTAATCGCCTATGCCTTACCTCTCTTTCCCCTCACTCACCTCTCCCTCTCTGCCCCTAGGCTGGCCCGATTTCTTCTTGCTCCGCCACTGCTCCGACGAGCGTCCCAGAGCAATTCTGGCCACACCCCGCCGCCTCTCGCCTTCCTCTGCACGCGAGCCTGCTCCCCACCTCCTGACGCATCTGCCCGTGTGCTTCACCCGCTCGCGCGCGCTCCGAATCGTCGGCTTCGTCATCAACTAAGCGCCGCCGCGTCTGTCTCCTTTCCGGCGACCTCCCCTGGTAAGCTCTGACCTCCCCAGCACCTTCCGATGATGCTCCCTTACTCGCGACCCTCGTGCGCACCTAACCCTGCCTCTACCTTGTCTTAGCGCGCTCCTAAACGACGCCAGCGACGACCTCTAGAGACACCCGCCGCTCGCAGCAACTCCGGCGAGGAATTGCCACCGTCGCTGAGCGCCCCTTGCCATGCCGACCATGCGTTGAGCTTCACCATCTCCCTGCGAGAACAGGGAGCCCCTTCCCCCTCTTCCCCGCTCCTTGCATCATCGGCAAGCTCGCCTCCTGAGCGTGCGCCGCCGCCAACCGCCGCTAGCGCCGCTCGCTTTTTGTCAACACGTTGTAGTCCGTAGGATGTAGATCCAAAGGATAAGATTAGATCTTAACCGAAGGGGTCCGCGCCCATTTGATCCATTCGTTTTAAGTTGATCCAACGATCCACAGAGGCCAATCCGTGCGAACCGGTATCGGCCAGTAGAAACACGCCGCGTGGCACTGACTCTGTTTTAAAAACAGAAAATGATCTATTAGATATGAAATTTTGTAAAATTCATAACTTTAGTTCTACACGTCCAAATTTTACAAATTTTATATCAATGGAATCAGTGGAACAAGCACTTTGCAACCATGCACTTGTTTTAGTAAAAAGCTTCTGGTAAAATGTTTGTTTTTGCAGAAACTTGTGTATGCTTGTTTAGGATATAAAATTTATTCCAAAATGATTTTGGGGTTGAAATCTTTGCAAAATGGGTTGTTGTGAACCTACTAACCTTAAGAACCAACTTATGGATTTAAAAATGTATTTTGTGAAGTTTAGGAATGAATAATTGAATTAGCTCATTTCTAGTCAAATAAGAACATTGATTTTGATAAGGAAATGATTTTTGAGTAAGACCTTTGGGAATTGACTTGATTCAAACCTTCTGACCCTAAACACCAAGTTTTGTGAATTAACAACTTATTTGATGAACAATATAAAATTATTGCTTTACCAAAAGCATTTTCAACCACATAAAATAATGATTTGATTTAAAAATGGTTTATAGATAAAACCCTTTTGCAAATGGTTTTGCCACTTTAGAAAATGACCTCTTTGAACCTTACAATGTTTAGAGCCTAGTAGAAACCACCTTTGCAAATAAAACTATCTTTTGCATGCTTGCAGGCATGACCTTGTTTCTATTATTTTATGTATGGTAAATTGTTTGAATATTGGTTGGAATGCTAGTTGAATCTATGTTTGCTTGATTGATTGTAGTGAAGTTAGAAGAGTGTGATATTAGCAAGATCAAGAAGAGAACCAACATTCTCCACATAAAAAGGCAAGTGACACTATCATCCAAGTCCTATTATTTTAATTTCACTTAGTGGATTTTTGAAACATGCATGATAAGGTTTACTATATTTTATGCTATGCTAAATCCTAATAGGATACCCCTATATATTACTTAGTGGAAACATTGTAGTTGTAGTATGCTTAGCCCAACTATATATTTGGGATGGGATACATGTTATGAAATATGAAGTATTGAAAAGACTTATGTTTTATATAATAAAACAAGTACTCAATGAACCACCTGTGTGGACAAGGATACTCAAGGTTGGACAAGGTGGCAACAAAAGGAACCATGTTTATATGGCAATCTTTTTTGTTGTGCACTAGAAGAAAACCACCCAGGGACTTAGAGATTGAACATATTTCTCGTACAGTGGCTTCCGTGTACAGCCACATGCTAAATGGGAAATGGCTTAGTCAACTACATAGTGGAAGACCCATGCATTGGCATCTTCAGGTTCACTAGAATGAGGGAACTTGAAACCCTACATTGGTGCCTGGTAGACAAGCTAGCATTGTGTATTCGGAAGATTCCTATGGAAAGACTTTGTCACATTCTCAATCTGCCAGTACTCCATCTTGGTGAGTACTTATCTAGCGGCCACTGGTGGCATCAAGATGAGAATGTGTCATGTGGGTAAAGTGTACAACTTCTGCAGAAGACAAAAATCTAAGTACTTAGCCGTGTCCCCGGTTATGGACAATACTGAGCAACTAAGGCCTGAAGCTATGGAAGATCTCGACATTCCAATTTCTAAAAGTAAAACTTGAAAGTGAAAAAAGAGACTTGAAGCACTTGGAGTTTTCCAAGGAGTTTAGAAATATTTGACAAAAGATCAAAACTATTTTGAAAGATAGGATAAAACTATATTGCTGTCTGCAAATGAGCCTAAACCCTACTTAGCCAAATATGCATGTAATGATAGGATCCACTTATTTCTACATAGTAGTAAAACTTGCCAATATAATCCAAATGTATTGAACCTTGTGGCTGCAACTTATTATGTTGCAGGTTTGTTTGATATTAGTGAAGTTTGATGAATAGTATTACAAGTCTACAACCAACATGTCTGCCTGTGGCACTTTGAAGATGAAGGACCCCATGCTTATAGATTTTCTGCTGCAATATAATGTAATAGCCAAATGAGCTATGTAAGATGTAGTAAATTATGTTATTACTGGTTATAAAGTTGTATTATGACCTTTGTTTCTTGATATTACATCTTAACTGTGGATGCTAGCTATTGATCCAGGGACTAGCATTGCAAACACAGGGATCTCCACCTTATTAAAGGTTGGGAACCTTACATTTACCAATTTGACTTTCTCTTCAGCTTCCTTGATTAGTTCTGGCTCGAACAAGTTTCTTTCTCCAACACCATTCCATAGTAATTTTAGTACACTTCCTTCCATAGAGAAATCCAAACGGTGCCATCTCAATACTGGCTTGATAGCTCCATAGTCTAGGGCACATGCCCTTAACATATCCTCTAAAATATGGTTGGTCCTTTCTGTCTGTCCATCAGTCTGGGGATGAAAAGCAGTACTGAATTCCAATCTCATTCCCAATGACTCATGCAGTTGCCTCCAAAAATGGGAAGTGAATTGAGTTCCCCTATCAGACACAGTACTCTTAGGTACTCCATGTAGACACACAATTCTATTCATATAGATCTTGGCTAACTTAGCACTTGTATAGGTTGTCTTCACGGGTATGAAATGAGCCACTTTACTGAGGCGATCTACTACGACCCAAATATAATCATATCCTAATCTAGTCCTTGGCAGTCCAGTGATGAAATCCATGCCAATCTTGTCCCACTTCCAATCAGGAATAGGTAGTGGTTGTAACAATCGTGCTGGTTTCTGATGTTCCGCTTTCACTCTACTACATACATCACACAAAGCAATATGTTCGGCGATGTCCTTCTTGAGATTATTCCACCAAAATCTTTCCTTCACATCCATGTACATTTTGGTGTTACCCGGATGAATGGAATATGGTGAGTAGTGTGCTTCCTATAAAATCAGTTTCCATAGCTCCGGATCTTGCGGAATGCAAATACGTTTTCCAAACCATAAAGTACCCTGTTCGTCTTCATGGAATCCTTTGGCTTTTCCCTTACCAATCTTTTCCTTAATCTCTTCAATTTCCTTATCCATCTTTTGGGCTTCCCTTATCTTGTCCAACAAGGTGGGTTGAACATCCAATGACATGAGATGTCCCTCAGGCACTATCTCCAATCTGAGATCTTTGAATTGGGCACACAGATCCTCTGGCAACTCTCCTATAGTAAGGCCATTCACATAAACCTTACGGCTTAATGCATCTGCTACAACATTTGCTTTACCGGGGTGGTATTGCAAACTCAAGTCATAGTCCTTGATGAGTTCTAGCCATCTTCGTTGTCTCATATTGATTTCTTTCTGAGTGAAGATATACTTCAAACCTTTGTGATCCGTGAACACTTCACATCGCTTTCCCAAAAGATAATGTCTCCATGTTTTGAGTGCATGGACAACAGAGGCTAACTCCAAATCATGAGTAGGATAATTCACTTCATGAGTTTTGAGTTGTCTCGAGGCATAAGCCACAACTTTCCCTTCTTGCATCAGAACTGCTCCCAATCCTTGGTGGGATGCATCACAATACACTTGGAAATCTTTCTCCAAATGTGGCAGACATAAGACTGGTGTTGTCACTAGTCTCATCTTCAACTCTTGGAAACTGAGTTCACATCCTTCAGTCCAATCAAATTTCTTGTCTTTCTTAATTAACTCCGTCATTGGCTTAGCTAGTTTTGAGAAATTCTCAATGAACCTTCTATAATATCCTGCCAAGCCAAGGAAACTACGAACTTCTTTTACTGACTTAGGAGATTCCCACTCAGTTATAGCTAACACTTTTGCGGGATCAACTTCTACACCATCTCCTGACACAATGTGTCCAAGAAATACAACCTCATTCAACCAGAATTCACACTTCCTGAATTTGGCATACAGTTTATGCTCTCTAAGCTTCTCAAGTATCAACCACAAATGTCCTTCATGCTCTTCATTGCTCTTGGAGTAGATCAAAATGTCATCGATGAAAACGACAACAAACTTGTCAAGAAACTCCATGAACACCTTGTTCATCATATTCATGAAGTAGGATAGTGCATTGGTCAAACCAAATGGCATCACGGTGTACTCATACAATCCAAATCTAGTGGTGAAAGCAGTCTTAGGTATGTCTTGTTCTCTTATCTTTAGCTGAAAATAGCCTGATCGGAGATCAATCTTTGAGAACACTCGGGCTCCTTCTAACTGATCAAACAAGTCATTGATTCTAGGCAAAGGATACTTGTTCTTGATAGTCACCTCATTGAGTGAACGATAATCTGTGCATAACCTTTGACTTCTATCTTTCTTTTCAAAAAACAAGACTGGTGCTCCCCAAGATGAAGAACTTGGTTGAATAAATCCTTTCTGCAACTGTTCTCCAAGTTGTTTCTTGAGTTCCTTCAACTCATGAGCTGACATCTTGTAAGGTCTCTTTGCTATTGGTCCTGATCCTGGTAGCAAGTCAATAAAAAACTCTACATCTCTATCTGGTGGCATTCTCTGCAATTCCTCCGAAAACACATCTAGATATTCTCTCACAATTACCACACTGTCTATGCTAACCCCTTAAGAGAATTTAACTTACTCCCTTTCGATTCAAAGTTAGTCTTGAATCTAATCCTTTTATTATCCGGGGTTGTGAGTGTGACAGTATGATTGGCACAATTTAGCACTCCCTTGTACTTAGTCATCCAATCCATTCCCAAAATGACATCCAATCCTTGGGAATTTAGGATCATCAAATTAACGGGAAACTTATACCAATAGGTCTTGACATCCCGAGTTCACTATCATTTCTCCACCATGAGAACTTACTTTTATAGGACACCCAATAGTTTCCACTGGAAGTCCATTTCTATCAACAAATGCTCTTAATATGAATGAATGTGATGCGCCAGTATCAAAAAGAACAAGTGCTAGAACATAATTGAGTTTGAACTTACCAGCCACAGCATCAGGTTCCTCATATATTTCTTCCACATTGATGTGGTTCACTTGTCCCTTTTGGAAGGGATTGGGCTTGTTGGCACCTTCGACTTTCTTTTCTGGGCACTCATTAGCATAGTGCCCCATCTTCCTACACTTGAAGCATTCAACCTGACTGATATCTCTCTTTGCAGGCTGACTTCCACTTCCACTTCCATTTCCACTCTTGTGGATCTTGTACTTGTCATTATCATGACTGCGGTGATGCTTGTTGTCATGATGGAGGTTGTGATTGTGGTGGTTGTTGTACTTTCCATGTTTGTGGGATCCAGAACTCCCACTGTCATCATGATGGGAACGCTTGTGAGACAATCCCGAGCTATGCTTATCAAAGTTGTGCTTCCTCTTCCTTCTCTCAACCTGTTTCATCTTGTTCTCCAAGATGGTAGCTTTATCATAAAGTGATTGGTAGGTTGGGACATAGGCAACAGACAGCTGCATGTTCAACTCATCATTCAGTCCTTCTAGGAATTTCTCCTTCCTCTTAGCATCTATATCAACTTCATCCGATGCATAGCGCGCCAGATTGTTGAATTCCTCAATCTATTCAACCACATTGCGGTGACGCTGCTTCAGACTATGGAACTCCTTCTTCTTCAAATTCATCACTCCGGATGAGATGTGAGCTATGCGGAATTCATCCTCAAAGATAGCCCAAGTCACATCCTCAATGGGAGTGGTGATCTGAAAGTTGTCCCACCAGGTTGCTGCTGGCCCTTCCAGTAGATGTGCTGCAAACCTGACCTTCTCTTCGACGGTACAGCCGACAGTCACTAAGTCCTTGCTCACTGAACGTAACCATTCATTGGCTACCATTGGATTAGTGGTTCCCGAGAACTTTGCAGGCCTTAGTATTAGAAAGCTGGTGAGCATGTCAAATCCTGGCAGATTATTCTGGTTGTTGTTGTTGTTATTGTTATTACTGTTGTTTTTATTATGATTCTGGTTCTGCATGAAGGTGGTCATCATCTACATTAGTTGTGCCTGTGATTTCATCAACTGCTGCATCTCGGGAGTGACATTGTTGTTGTTGTTTTGGTTGGGGTTGGCACGTCGAGGAGGCATCTATGGTTTTAATAAAGATAAGAATGAGATACCCATAGATGCTTAACATGCACAATACATCACATAGACAATCACAATAACCAAGCATCAAAATAACATAGAGTTTGAACGACATAAACAACAAGTTTTGGAAAACGCAAACACACCATAGCAAGCCATCCACATGTTGGATGGTCATTGCGACTCAATAATCAAAGTATGGTAGATGAAAGATAGTCGAGTATTCTACACTACTCCTCCGCATCAATCTCCACGTCAACGAGGGTAAGACCTGCATTCTCCATGGCGGTCTTGTACTCATCAACACTAGCAGTCAAGGCCTCAATCTTGGCCCTAAGAGCCCTCTTCTGTGAGCGAAGCCTCTCGATCACTCCCTGCTGATGCTCAAGCTCGAAGTCCTTGGCCTCTAGCTCTTCCTTCATCTCCCGGATCTTCTTGTTCCTATCTTGGACTCTTTTCTCCTGGCTCTTGAACTTCTTGTCCTGGCTTTCAAACTTGGCCTCCATTTCCTTGACTATCTCGTGTTGCTCCGCGAAGAGCTTGTCCTTCTCACGAAGCTGAACCTGGAGCTCGTCATTGCTAAGCATGACGTTGGTCCTATCAGTATCTAGGTTCCTAATAAGACCCTCTAGGTCCTGAAGGTATACACGAATCGGCTCCATCGTCTCTCTAGCATTATCCTCGTACTCTATAGCCTCACCCTCCTTGTTGCGTCTCCTGAAGGGGTGAAAGTAAAGACCTCTAAGCTCGGTGGAGTGTCTCCCTACCAGGCGCCCAAGTAACTCCTGCATGACTACATCTAGGCCTTTCTCCTTGTCGTCATGCATCAGCTTGAAAGTGATGGTCTCTATGGTTGGCTCTGTCTGGCGTGCCGGCTGGGTGACTCTGAAGCCCCATAGGTCCTTCCTCTCAAACTTGGTGAGTGGAAGTGTCATGATGCTAGGAAGTGGAAGGTTGAGCACACTAGTGAGATCAATGAGACGAGTACCAAAACGATTTGCCTTGAACTCCTCGACCGTGTTGATAACAACATTAGGCATCTATTTTTATAAGATAGAGAAAAGTTAGAATCAACACAAGTAGAGAAATTCATAAGACAAAAATATCACAAACACATCTTTTAGCAACAAACACTCAAGTCATGGCATACACAAATCCATTACAACATCAAAGGTTCAACATAACTTACACCAATTTTTGGAAGTAAAAACGATAAGTGTGGCGGTCCAACTAACAAAGTACGCTACAACTTTCACTCACTAGACAAAATAGCTATCAGGGCATCCTTAGTGGCCATCTGTCTATCTTGTTCACAAGACTCCCATATTAGGTCTATGATGTCTCCCCTTAGTTGTTGGTTGGTAGTCTCTAATTCTTGGGTATGCTTCTGTTCTTCTCTAAGGTCATTTTGGGTGTTGAGCATTCTGCACTTTAGTCTATCACCAAGCTCCTTGATGGCATTCCAAGCTGCATTTCTTGCAGAGTCAAAGAATGTTGTGTGCATTTCAGAGTTCGTGACCATGCAAAATCATGACTCCTTGTGGTTGTCTTCCTTGTTTTTGTACAAGTGAAGTTGCACCCACCAATACTATTCCCCTTCATCCATCACAGGGAATCCCTTGTACACAGCTGCACCATGTATCCCCATTGTAACCATAAGGTTCTTGAGTGCCTTGGGAAATTCTGTCTCACACTCCAAAGTCATGGTCATGAGTGGTCCCTTCCTCATGGATTCGTTGATGGATTTCATCTACAGATTGAGATGAGAAAGAAGATTAGAAAAGTTTATGATAAGAAAAAAGACAAGTGTGGAACTTTTTCAAATTGTTGGAAGTTTTTCCTTAGAGGTTTCTAATCCAATCCTAGGGTCATAATACTACAGGCAACACAGTGCTCTGATACCATCTGTAAGACCCCAACTTTATAAAGGTAAAGGTCCCTGTGATTGCAATGCTAGTCCCTGGATCAATTGCTAGCATCCACAGTTTAAGATGAAGTACACAGAAACAAAGGTCATTATTACATCGTCATTCTAGAGATAACATAGTATTTTACAACTCCATAACCATAGGCTAGTACAAGAGTTTAACTTAACAATATAAATAAAAGTCTTCATCTTCATGTGCCACATGCAAGCATGTTGAGTGTAGACTCATAACCCTAATCCTCATCAGAGTAACCTGGAACATCACAAGTTACAGCCACAGTGGGTCAATACATTGGAATAGTATTGGCAAGTGATACCTTAGTAGAATAATAGTATCTAGCTTCTACATGAATTTGGCTAAGTGTAGCTTAGGTTTGCTTTGCTCAAAATAGGTTTTACCTATCAGTTGAAAACACTAAGTTTTTGTTTGGCAAAACTCCCAAGGAACCACCAATAGACATTGGTGAACCTTCACCCTTGTTCAACCACAAGTTTTTAACTTAGAAAATTGGGATGAGGAGATTCTTGATAGCTTCCATGTCTTGATGCTCAAATTGTCCATTTCCGGGGACACGGCTAAGTACTTAGATTCTTCCTTCTGGAGAGTTGGTGCACTTTCCCTAGAAGACTTGATTTTCACCAAGACAGGACCTTTTAGAAGCCTTCCCTTAGACCAAAATGGACGCGTTCCAAACCTATCACCCACTACCACCAACTGTCCATTTGGCTAAGTTATTGCAACCTATATGATCCAGGCAGAGCCCATAATGCCATGTGACTGCACTAGAAGCTTCTTCATATATGGCATCTCAATCCCTTTGTTCCTGGGTGGCATTCCACAAGTGAGATACATAGGGTAAACCATAGGAAAATGGGCCCTGGTAACCACTCAACAAAAATCCACCAAGCAATTACCATTCCACCTAGGTGTTTCATTCACTTAGTTGTTTTATTAAGCAAAAACATAAGTCAAAGGCTTAGAAATATTTTTCCATAGCATGTATATATTCCACCCTTGGTTTCTACTAGCTAGGCTAAGCATGGCAATAGCAAGTATCTTAACTTAGAGAAAATTCTAACAATTCTACAACTACTAGGACTTCCCAAGCATAGCATATAGATACTTAGCAAAATTATCATGCAAGCCCTATACAAAATATTTTAATGAATAGTAAAAATATTGGGACAAAAGTATGAAGCACCACTTTCCTTGGTAGTTGGGGGAGTAACAACAATCGTCACAGTCACAACCACCACTAGCACCAAAATCTACACATAAAATGATAGCACGAAATTCACATTTCAAATAATCAAGCAAAAATATATGAATGCATTCAAATTCCATGTGATGATTTTTCTAAACTAAAAAAGACAAGCAAAACAGTACTGAACAATAAACAAAACAACTATACACCAAATAAACTTAATTTGGCCTTTAAAACATTTTCCAAATAATTTTTATACACAAAACAATGCCTACAACTGTCTCTGCATAAAATTCCATGTTAACAGAAACAAAATACTAAATTAAGCCCATAGATATGTAGGATTTATTTTTGTGATTCCAATGGTATATTATTTGTATTTTTTGGATAAACAGAACAAAAGTTATTGAATTTACAAATTTGATCTAATAGATGAAATTCCAGATTTTAAATCTAAAACCTAGCCACGCGGCGCTTCCTGATTGGACGGTACCGCTTTGTGCGGATCACGCATACGCACCGTCAGATCTAAATGAGATCCAGCGGTTTGGATCTGCCCGTACCCTTTCGGGCTGGTGTCTAATCTAGACCACTGGATCTAGATCTAGTGGATCTAATCGACTTGACCCTAAACCGGCGGCGCAAATGGCCAGAAGGGCGGCGACGCGTCTTCAGGTCACGATCCGGCGATTCTAGCGAGGGCTAGGGGTAGTGGTGATGCTTACCGGCATCGCAAGGCTGCGAGGAAGCTCAAGATGCTGTTGGCGTGGGCAGGGGCAAGCTGCTATGGCCGTGGGAGCTCGTCGGAGTCGAGGAAAGTGTCGGGCTCGGTAGGACGGCGACGTTGGCATCATTCTGTACCACCCTAATACAAGGCAAGAGCATCAGCACGTGCACATCGATCAGGCAAACATGGCAGGGTCAGGGAGAAGACAATGGGCGGTTGGACTTTACCTAAATCTCTCGCCGGAGTTGAGCGGTGGTTCTGTCGTTCGCAGAGGTGGATGGGGGTGACGACCTAGGTCATGCGCAGGCAAATCAGAAGTGTCAAGAGTTTCACAAGATCACAAGGACCACGCTCGAATGAACCAAAAGGACAGGGGCGGTCGGGCTCACCGGAATTTCGTCGTCGGAGACGCTCGGTACTGCGGCGGTGCAAGGGAAATTGCGGGCAGCCTGGTGGCAGAGAAGGGGTGCTGAGTGAGGGGAAATGGTCGTAGAGGGGCGGGGGTTAAGTAGCCAGAGTGGGGGCGAGAATCTCGCGAGCAATCAACGCGAATTAAGCGCATTTGCGTCGGGGAGGAAACGGCCGCGGCGAGCTGGTCTTCAGCACGAGATTGACGACGAGGTTGACGTGCAGTGGGGCCTGCCCGTCAGTGAGGGGGTGTGTGCGGGCGGGGTGAGAAACAAAGAGGAGAGGGGGTCCCGGGTGGGCTGGTTAATGGGCTGGTTCTGCTGCTCGGCCTGATTGGTGGAGCCGGCCTTTTCTTTATTCTTTTCTCTTTTTCTTTTTCTATTTGATTTTCTAGGAATCCTTTTCAAATGATTTCAAATGAGTTTGAATTCAAACTCCCTATGGATTTTTGTAAAGTGAAACATGCACATATTTGAGTATAAAACATTGCTGTTCACTGAAAATTACTTTGGCCCTTTGAAATTAAAATAAAAACATGCCTTCATTATTTATTTCCAAATAGGCATATGAATAGTTTTTTTGAATTTAGGTTTTTGTTTTGAAATTTTGAACAAGCTTTGGAATCATCATTCAAAACTATAATCAAACCTTATCTGGTTGAAACAAGGCATTCACATTTTGGAGAGTAGAAATAAATCCATTGCCTTATCTACATAAAATATTAGGCAACAATTTACTTCTGTTTTGAATTCTTATTTGAAAAATGATCCAAATGCTTATGAATGCATGAATGATATGCAAACTTCATAAATCATGATTTTTGGGATGTTACACATAAGATAGGAGGAGTCTAACTTATCTAGGATATCGTCCACTACCTTGTCATTGGTAGTGCAATTATCAAGTGTAATAGTTGATATCTTCTTCTCAAGATGAAACTATACAAGAACTTCATGTAGAACATCATAAAGCACTTGAGGTGTATGTGGTGCTGGTACATAAACAAACCTACAACATTATAAATTATTGGGTTAGTAAGCATGAACAAGAAAACCATATTCAACCATGCAACAAGAGAAAAGTACAGCAATGTACAAATGGTATTGTACCTCAAAAGTAATGACATCAAATTCCAAGAAGCATCAATGTAATGGGCTGTTACAGCCATGTATCCTCTCCTTTGATGTTCAACAGTCCACATATCCGAAGTCACGACAAATCTGTTCTTGAAGTTATTAGCAAAGTACTTGATCAACTTATCCTTTTGTCCTTCATGCATCTCTATAATATATTTCCTGATGGTATTCCTACTCACAACCTTAAACAAAGGCTATAGCATAACACAAAACTTTCTAAAACCTACATGATCAACCATAGAAAGTGTGTACTCATGACAACAGATCATCAAAGCAAGTTCTTTCCTGCAAAGTTCTTGATCAAATATGTAGTTCTCCATATTCACTCTCTCATATTCTCCCTTGGTCAACTTCAGCTTGGCCTACTTCTAGGCTGTTGTGGTCTGCCTAGCAGTACATGTTGCCAAATGAGCGCGCAGATGTGAGGTTCCATCCTTTGTTTCTCCTACAAGATTATTATGACACCATTGACATTCAGCCTTTCAATTTCCATTTAAAAGAACCCTCTCAAATTCATCCCAGACCTTAGACTTCAGCTTTCTCCTCACTCTCCTCACACCAGCCAACTTGTGTCATCTTGCGGTTCAGTGGCAGCACTAGAGCTTGGTGTGGGATCTCCACTTGAGATTGGTGTCTCTCCATTGGCAGCACTAGCATCAGATTGTGTTGGACTTGATTCCATTGTAGATCTAACCAAGAAATCCTAAAATAGACAAGCATCAACAATTTATTTAGCGAAGTTTACATAGATTAAAAATCTAAATGTAAAAGGGAAGCTATATCAGTCTACATCAGTCTAATCAGTCTACATTAGTCTACATAGATAAACAATATGAATGTAAAAGGGAAGCTATATCAGTCTACAATCAGTCTACACTAGTCTATATCAGTCTAACTATACATCAAGTACATGCTTGCTCCATAACAAGTATAAAATTTAGTCTAACACGCATCAACATGCTTGCTCCATACTAATTCACTGATGCAATATCTAACACTACAACTATATCAAGGATTGGTATCACCAAATAATAGGGAAAATATGAGTAGATGGGTCCTGAAAGCTTGCCTTGGCTCATTGTTGACGTTGAGTGGCCGGTCACGGTCATCGTGGTCTCATGGATCAGCTCGAGGAGGACTGGAGGAGGAGGAGAGGAGCAACTCGAGGAGGACTAGAGGAGGCCGGCCGGGAGGACGTGCTTGAGGAGGAACAGATGGGATGGAGGACCAGACGGGAACCAGCTGCCGATGTTGTTGATCACCGCTCACTAGGGTGGACCGTGGACGGGAGGGGGTAGTGGCTGGCGGGGTGGACGTTCTTGAGGAGGACCAATGATGGGAGGGGGCATAGGCCAGAGGGTAAGGGGTAGCGATCGGCGGGGTGGACGTGCACCGGAGTTGTTGCCCGCAATGCCTGCTCCTACGCCTACTATCGAGAATTCGAGATGGGGTTGGGGCCTTGGGGGAAATGGGGAATGGGGGCGGAGGCTGTGACGTGAGGGGAAAAGATAGAGCGGGTCGTGCCGGTCGAGGTTTTTTTGCTATACAATGTGTCTTCTGTTTGACTGATATGTGGGGTCCCGGTTATCCATGGATCCTCCATGGGGAAAATTTGCCCTCCATCCCGGCCCCGCGAGCTTACTGGGTACCCGGCCCATTATACCCATGGGTGGAACTTGTCCCCGATCACCATTACATACCGGGTAGATCCCCACGGGTACCCGTCTCCACGTATAAAATCGCCATCTTGAGGAGCATCCCCACCGAGCTTTGCCAAGCTACATACCACCCAACCCCCTATCTCACCTCCAGCTCCTGCACCATCACACCGTAACATCCCCTCCCTAGTTCGCCGACCTACATGCTACCCAACCCCCTATCTCACCTGCATCTCATGCACCACCGCACCATAACATCCCCGCCGCACTTCGCCAGCCCACACGCCACCCCAAACCCCCTATCCCACCTCCAGCTTCTGCATCGCCACCCTTCACCGGCCTATAATTCATACCTTGATACCACATACTCCTCACCAGTCTACCGGATTTGCCAACATCCTCCTTATGGAACCTAGTTCATTGACTCCCTCGTCCACAATACCTAACCTGCTTCACCTATGCCGGTGTGTGCTGCATTCAATCTACTTCACGGGCTCAACAGTCCACTACACCAGATCTGCTGCACCTACTCTCTTGTGGAGAGCCCTGAGTCCAACATAGGTTGTAACATATCTGCTTCACCAATGACATCATGCACTACAACAGATCTCCTCAAGCGGCCATCCTGTCAAGCAAGCCAGACCCATCAACAACCTCCACATATCTGCTTCACTGACGCCGCCGTGATCTATCTTCTTCAGAGTGACTCACCACTACCGGGCACACTCGACGTTCTTGACGTGACCCATAAAGATGTCATGTATGCGTAGACGACATCATGACCTAGGTAACCCAGATCTACTTGTCCGTTTCAATATAGTAGGTAAAGCCTGCGACAGTGAACTGTATTTCTATATTGGTGGTAAATTCCTACCTCAATACTGGCTTAATTATTATCCGGTGTAGTCTATGTTAAATCCATGTGTTAAACTACTCCCTCTATTTTAAGGAATAAGGTGTCCTTGTTTTCCATGTTTTTTCTTCGACCAACAATTACTCTTAATATATAAACAATTTTGGTAGTACAAAACTAGCATCACTAGAGTTCATTGTTGTTATGTAGTTCATGACAAATGTTAATACACTAAACATCTAAAGCTGCCTACTCGTTCTACAAGTTAGAAAGTTCTGACATCATAATGTGCATTTTCTTTGTTTGTTGCTACAACAATAACTGTATGTAATTTTGGAGTTCATTGGTAGTTTTAAGCCACTGAACATGTAGGTTAATGTAACATCCCAGCATTTAGGAACCAACGAAGGGTATATTTAGGAATTTGTGCATATGCATGCATTCATCTATAAAATGCAGGTAAATTTTTTGCCAAACAAAAAATCTAAAGTGATCAAAGTTTCATTCACTCTCTGTGTAGGAATAGCTATTGGGAGTGGTCGTTATAAATTCTGACATGATATTTTTGGATAAGTGTCCTTTGGAAGGGAGAATTTGAATTCAAATTTGAAATTTGAATTTATAATTAAATATTAAGAATTATTATTAAATATGAATTATAAATTAATTTAGTAATCTTATTTATTTAGAGATAAAAAAAATAATGGAATTCAATATAAAGTAATACAAATAAAAAAATGACTCTTTATTCCTTATCTTTATTCCATATACATTTTTCTTTTACAATAATGAACTCATTGAACCAATGAAGGGTTCAGTATAGCAAAGGAATTACAACAACTAGAATTTCAATAATAAACTATTACAAGATTGTTACATAAAGAATAAAATAAGATATTACAAAATCCTTACAAATGAATCAATAAAAATTACAATGTTAGAGGATCTAACTGATCTAGAAAGAAGGAAACAATTAGCATCCCAGTTGGAGAATGAAGCAAGGAGTAGTGCAAAACCAATATTTAAGGATATACCTATAGATCCCAACTCATTTACACCACATCCTTATTCATCCAGATCAGAACCTATCTATGATCCTAATTTGGATATGAGGTATTCCGTGTCATAGGCTTCTGAGGAAGGATCTGATTCAGAACTTCCTATCAAGAATTCTGATGGATGGAGAATAGGGTCATTTGAGGGATCCCTCGGGAATCAGATGTCAGTAGATGGGTCTGACAGAGATGTTGGACAATCCAGCTGGACGGGTGAGAGAACCAATCCTAATAACAGTAGTCGAAATACCATATTTGTAGAAAGTCAGGACGAGGAAGAATATCCTGAGGAGAGAGTGTTTGAATCATCAAAACCCAGGGAATGTACATTATCCAGTGTTTAACTATCTTGCCCAACAGAGCACCTGGGGGCAGCGGAATCTGCGTATTCTGTTGACAACTCTAGGAATGAAGCTCAGGAGATGCAAGTGGGTGATAATGTTGAACAGGTTTCTAAAGACTTTTCAGCTGAGCTGGATGGAGTCAATGAAATCAGGCTGATTAATGACTCAAGTCCTGATACTTCAGATACTAATTATGTTCCATCTGAAAGGCCATTTGTTCCACAAACTATGTGACAGACGTCACGTCATCACGGTTGGACTTCGGGCATGTATGATGAGCATCGCGGATACTAAAAGCATATGTTACTTATTATGAAGTAGCTGGTATTGCGTATTGTAATCCGAGATTAAGATGTAGTTAAATAAGTGAGGTAGTGTTTTTGATGTGTTATGGTACGTATATGGCACAGGTTTGTAATGACGTTGTATTTACTAAAGGGTTTGTAATGTATAATATGTGAAATGCATATCTGGATTTTATTTGGGTTTTGATTTCCATTGTGTGACTAGTTCTGAGCATAAAGTTGAGCTCAGAACACATGTCCATGATGTAATTATGAGTATTCGCTTTATGTTGCAGGACTAGGGGGTCATGGAATCGGGTGTATAAACCGAATCTGAACAGCAGTGCATGGAGCGCGAGGCTAAGGAGAAAGCAGATGCAGCTGCTGGAAATCAAGGAGCATTACCACCACCATCAATGCGGCCACTAATGGAGCAGAATTTTATGCAATATATGCAAATGATGCAAGAGTCCTAGAACAAATTCATGGAGGAGTTGTTGGGGCGAGCTAGAAACTAGAGAGCAGCTGAAGGCAGAGGAGTGAGTCTTTCCGACTTCCAGAATGCAAGGCCGTTACCTTTTGCATCAGGCCAAGAACCAATGGATGTAGAGGATTGGCTAGCAGATACTGAGAGGAATTTGAAAACTGTAGGTTGCAATGATGAAGAAAATCTGAGGTATGCAACACATCTTTTGACTAGACCTGCAACATCGTGGTGGGAGAATCGGTTAGCAATGCAACCGTCAGGGAGAAAGTATACCTGGGAAGAGTTCAAACAGAGGTTCCATGAGTACCATGTTCCTAAAAGTGTAATGGAGTTGAAGCGTAGGAAGTTTGAGGAGATTCAGCAAGGTTATACCAGTGTCATGAAGTACATCCGGGAGTTTAGCCAACTGTCTAGTTATGCTGAGGATGAAGTGAGCACTGAGGAGAAGAGGAAGAAGCATTTTTTGTGGGGGTTAAACCCATTCGTGAAGATGCAGTTGAGGTTGGCCAATAAACAAACTTTTCATCAGTTACTGGATGCAGCCATCACTTTTGAAGATGACTATAAGAATGTCCAAGAGGACCGAAGGAAGAGAGCCAAGAAAGAGACAAAGAGGATTCAAGCGAGTAAACCTAAACCCAACCTGGAGTTCAAACCCAGGAACAAAACTTACAACAAAAACAACAAGAACAACAGTGGAAATTAATCCAATCCTCGAAGGAATGTCATTTTAAATAATTGTGGAGTTCGAGGGCATTTCCAGAGAGAATGCAAAAACCCAGTACTTATCTGTTATGGCTGTGGGCAAAAAGGTCATATCAAGCCTGATTGTCCGAATAAACCACTGGGTGGTTGGCCTAATAAGGGTGGAGGACAAGCTAGTTGAGGTAATGGACAGCCCAATCGAGGAGGAAATTATGTCAAGAACAACAATGGCAAGAGGAACAGGCCTACTGGGAAGCTGAATTGTGCAACCTTGGAGGAGGTGGATAACTTCGAGCATGTAGTAATAGGTACGCTCAATATACTTACCAATCCCGGAAAATTTCTGTTTGATACCGGTGCAACTACTTAATTCATTTATAAAGAATTCTGTGATAAATTCGGGATTAGAAGGGCAGCGTTAGAAAACCCTATGACCATGGTGACGACAGGGGGAAATGTAGTTGTACGCCACATTAAACAAGATCAGGTTATCTCGATCTATGGTTGTACATACTTTGCGGACCTTTATGTGATTCCTTTGAAGGGAATTGCAGTAGTGCTGGGTATGGACTGGATGACAGAATATTGGACTCAAATTAATTGTGAGGATAAAACTGTCTTAATCAAGACTCCAAGTGGAGCAAGGATAGTATATCAGGCAGCTAATCACAGTCATATCATGGTAGATCTTCAGTTGAACTCAATGAAGGAGGTCAATTTGGAGGATATTCCTATGGTAAATGAGTTTTAGGATGTTTTTCCAGCAGAATTACTAGGAATGCCACCAGATTGGGAGATAGAGTTCACTATTGGTCTAATTCCGGGTACAACAACAATATCTCAAGCACCATACAAGATGGGTCCAAAATAATTAAAAGAGCTTAAAGAGAAAATTGATGAGTTAGCTAGGAAAGGATTCAAGAAAGTGTATCTCCATGGTGAACTCCGGTGATCTTTGTAGATAAAAGAGATGGAGGATGAAGGATGTGTGGGGACTATAGAAATCTCAGCAATGTTACCATGAAGAATAAGTACCCATTGCCAAGAATTCAATATCTGTTTGATAAAGTTAAGGGAGCTGGAGTATTTTCCAAGATTGATCTAAGATCAGGATACCACCAGATAAAAATCAAACCGGAAGATGTTCCAAAGACAACATTTGTCTCAAGGTATGGACACCATGAGTATCTTGTCGTACCTTTTGGTTTGACCAATTCCCTAGCAATATTCAAGAATCTGATGAACAAAATCTTCATGCCGTACTTGGACAAGTTTGTCATAGTGTTTATTGATGATATTTTGATATATTCAAAGGATAAGGAAGAGCATGTTGATCATTTGAGAATAGCATTGCAGATCTTGAGAGAACATAAGCTTTATGCTAAGTTCAGCAAGTGTGAATTTTGGCTAGATTAAGTAGAATTCCTTGGTCATGTGATTAGTAAGGATGGGATTGCTGTAAATCCATCCAAAGTTCAATCAGTATTAGAGTCGACTGCACCAACTAATGGGAAGCAAATCCGAGGTTTGTTGGGTATGGCTGGTTATTATCGGAGGTTCATTGAAGGTTTCTCCAAGATAGCTGGACCAATGACCAAATTGCTAAGAAAGAACACACCATTCATCTGGGATGATAAGTGTGAAGCAAGCTTTCAGGAGTAGAAGACTAGATTAACTACCGCCCTAATTTTAGCAGTTCCTAAAACAGGAAAGGATTATATAGTATATTGTGATGCATCCAAAGAAGGTTTGGGTTGTGTGTTAATGCAATATTGTAAAGTAATTGCTTATGTATGAAGACAACTGAAACCACATGAAGTCAATTATCCAACACATGATTTGGAACTACCAGCAGTAGTCTTTTCCTTGAAAGGATGGATACATTTTCACTATGTAGCAAGGTGTGGGTTATACACTGACCACAAAAGTCTCAAATACTTCTTCACCTAAAAGGAATTGAATATGAGACAGAAGAGTTGGTTAGAGCTAATCAAAGATTATGATCTGACAATCAATTATACCCCTGGAAAGGCCAATGTTGTAGCAGATGATTTAAGCCGCAAGAGCACATATATTCAGCCTAGCAATCGAAAACTACCAAAAGAGCTACAGATGGATTTGGAGAGGTTGGAACTTCAATTCATAAGAACAGAGACTCTTGGAGGACTAGCTACCATGAGGGTAGTTGCAGAACAGAATAGCGATCTTAGGCATGAAATTTTTAGACATCAAGCTGAAGATCCTTTTATTGCTAAAGAAATTTGGAGTATATCCCAAGGTTAAGCATCAGTTTTTCGCTTAGGAGATTATGGATATTTATGGTTCCAAGATCGTCTTTGTGTTCCAGACGTGTCAGGAATTTGTGAAGTGATACTCCAAGAGGCACATGAGACACCATATTACATTCATCCAGGAAGTACCAAGATGTACATGGATTTGAAAGAATTATTCTGGTGGAATAACATGAAAAGGGACATTGCAAAATACGTGTCAGAATGCCATACTTGCCAAAGGGTAAAAGCTGAACATCAAAGTCCAGCAGAGCTGTTACAACCTTTGGAAATTCCGGAATGGAAATGTGAGGAAATTGGTATGGATTTCATCACAGGATTACCCATGACACCAAAACGTAAAGATATGATATGGGTGATTGTTGATAGACTCACTAAGAGTGCACATTTTATGCCGGTAAATCAGAAATATAATGTCGAGAAGTGAGTAGAAGTTTATGTCAAGGAGATAGTAAGTAAGAATGGAGTGCCCAAGAAGATCGTAACTGATAAAGGATTTGTGTTTACTTCAGCATTTTGGAAACAATTACATGAAGCACTTGGTTCAAAGTTAGATTTCAACACATCCTATCATCCATAAGCTGGGGGTCAGACTGAAAGAACCAATCAAATATTGGAAGACATGCTTAAGGCTTGTGCATTAGAGTTTGGAGGTTTGTGGGAAGATCATCTACCATTGGCAGAATTTTCCTACAACAACAGCTATCAAAGTAGTATGAAGGCCGATCCATATCAAGTACTCTATGGAAGGAAATGTAGATCACCAATATGTTGGTATGAACCTGGTAGTAGCAAAGAATTTGCACCAGACTATATCAAGGAAAGCAAGATATCATTGATATAATTAAGATTGAAAATAGCTCAAAGTAGATATAAAAGTTACGCTGATCAAAGTCGAAGATCATGGCATCCTGAAGTAGGAGATATGGTATATCTCAAAGTAAGCCCAATGAAAGGAGTTAACAGGTTTGGAGTTAAAGGAAAATTGAGTCCCAGATATATATGACCATTCAAAGTACTAAGTCAGAACAAGACTATAGCTTATGCTTTGGAGCTACCACCAAGATTGGCTCAAGTTCACAATGTTTTCCAAGTGTCACAACTCTAGAAATGTCTTAAGTTTCCTGATGATGCAATCACACATCAAGAGGTGAAATTACAAGCATATTTGACATATGTTGAGAAACCTTGTAAAATTCTGGAAGAGAACTGGAAAAGGTTGAGAAACAGGGCAATCAAGTACTGCAAAGTACAGTGGGAGCATCACCCCGAGAGGGAAGCCACATGGGAGAAAGAGGATGACTTAAGAGAAGCCTATCCAGAACTATTTAGGTACACTTCAGCAAACTTCAGGATGAAGTTTAATTTAAGGGGGGAAGTCTATAACATCCCAGCATTTAGGAACCAATGAAGGGTAGATTTAGGAATTTGTGGATATGAATGCATTCATCTGTAAAGTGCGGGTAAAATTTTTGCCAAACAAAAAACCTAAAGTGATCAGAGTTTCTTTCACTCTCTATGTGTAGGGATAGCTATTGGGAGTGATCGTTATAAATTCTGACATGATCTTTTTGGAGAAGTGTGTTTTGGAAGGGAGAATTTGAATTCAAATTTGAAATTTGAATTTATATTTAAAGATTAAGAATTATTATTAAATATGAATTATAAATTAATTTAGTAATCTTATTAATTTAGAGATAACAAAAAATAATGGAATTCAATATAAAGTAATACAAATAAAAAATGACTCTTTATTCCTCATCTTTATTCCATATACATTTTTCTTTTACAATAATGAACTCATTGAACCAATGAAGGGTTCAACACAACAAAGGAATTACAACAAATGGAATTTCAATAATAAACTATTACAAGATTGTTACATAAACAATAAAATAAGATATTACAAAATATTTACAAATGAATCAATAAAAAATAAAATATATCTATCTATCTGATCCTATACTAAAATCTTGCATATCCAGATCTTGTACCTACAACAAAATTCAAAACCAAACAAAAAGGAAAATAAAGATTAGTGGCTAGGATACTCTCAGTAGAGAGCAGTGAGGTGCACTGGTCATGATACATCATTGAGTATTGTTAAAAGGGGCAAGTTTCACCAATATGAAAGAATTAGTTCTTTCATAAACCAATAAGCCACAACACAACACTCAATAGCATGTAAAAGGGGCTAGTTTCACCAGGAGAGTAAAATGTTAAAAGATCAAAAGGTATAGACACCTCATTGATCTGATCCAAATGGTGTACCAAGCACACAGGCAGCATACTCACCTAAATGCATGGTGAGAGCTGTCAACACAGCAGCAGCCACACAAGCAAAAGGAATAGCTCAGCCATGGAAGAGCTTCTAGTAGCTCATTCTCTCCTGCTCAAATAGCACACCAGGAGCACACCAAGCCTGTCAAAGCCAAATAAATCACCAGCCAAACCACACACAAGATCATACTAGTACCACCAGATGGTGACATAAGGAGGGGGCGGATCAGGTGGACAGCAAGGCCAAGTTGCAGGAGCTAGAAGGTGAAGCGCAAGATCAAGGCCAAGCTTCCAGGAGCCAGAAGTAACAGGAGCAGCACCAGGAGGAGAAGAACAATATAGGGCCAACAACAAAGATAGAAACATCAAGTCACCATATCAACCAGCAACCACAACAATAACTCAACTGTTGTGGTCAGTATTATAAAACCCTCCCATGATCTATCTATTTTATCTAAATAGAGATTCATGTGTTGTTTTATTCTAGAGCTCTCAGAAAACACCCAAGTGGGGTAAATCCATCATAGAGGATCTTTTAAATAAAAATTACATTTAAATTTTACCAAATCAACAAGGATCTCAAACCAGCATCATAGATCCTGGAGTTACCAAACAATTCATATCTTCCAACATGAACATAGCATCGCTTATAAATTATGGTCACATCTCCTAGTGGAGTAGCACCTCGGAATCTACAAATCCTATGAACCAATATAAATCTGTGAGCACCCAACCAACTTAGCCAAGAGGATACAAGATCTAGTGACCAATTATAATCCCAGAACATTTCTATAAGGGACAACAAGATAGGAAAGTAGTTCCTATGCCTCAGACCAACATCACAGGCACATTAGTTTAAGAAGTAGATTTCCATTTAACCTTGATCTAATCCAATCCTAAGTTCAACATAATCAAGCAAATTGTGGGAACCAACAACTTGTGTGCCATATTTAAATGGTGTCACAAGAACATGTTCTATAAGCCAAGCAAAACCATTACTTAGTTATCACAAATAAAGTGGCAAGCCATTGGATATCATTTTCCTGAGACTACACCTTAGAAATCATCATCAAGCTTATCTATACATATACAGAGTATCATTAAAATAAATGATCAATCTCAGTCTGTTTATAACCATACAAGACAACATGTATAATTAAAGTGAGTAATTATTGACAGTTCTACTGTCAACACTAATGTACTGGCAGTAGATGAAACCACAAATCACCACCAGATAGATTCCATAGTAACACAATCATTTTAACCAAGCTCAGCTATCAACTGGAATCAACACTATAGAGCCACTAGCATCAGATAATCAAATCAGGACAGTGAGCACTGAAGTCCAATTGATCACAATCCCCATTAGGCACCACTACTAGTCCAGTTCATTATTTACAATTAAACAGAGGGAGGAACCATAGAACCAGGTATGAACCCAAATCAGGGATACAAGGAAGAGTCACACAGCATAGATAAGTAGGGGCATAGAACAAACAATCACAAGGGGGGAATAAAATCAACTCACTGTAGGCCTTGCTGAAGATTAGAAGAGGAAGCAGAGAGGCCGATAAGCACACGGCGGCTCGGGGAGCACCCAAGGGGCGCTGCAACCCGCACTGAGTCGAGGCGGCGGCCATAGCAACGTCTGAAGACGAGAAACACCACCACCTCAACCAAATCACCACTAGGGGCAGCGGCGAAGGCGTCACCGGCACCACCCCAAACCCTAGGGTTCGGGACGGGGCTAGCCTGGCCGCATGAGATCTCCAAATCCAAATCGAATTGGACCAAACGATGGAGCGAGGTCAACAACTACACCATACACCACGGTGGCAGCCATAGAGGTCTACGGCGGCGGGAATCGCACGGCGGCGGTGTCAGCGACCATGGGGTCGAGGAGGACAAGGGTTGAGGTCGAGAGAAAGTGAGGTAGAGGACTAGGCCGATAAGGCCAGAACCCCTTCGGGGAGATCCTTTGACCAGGCCAAATGGGCCAAGATGGGCACAAAAAGCCCAATGGTTGGCCCAAAACCCTAACAGGGATTCTAATAATTAAGTAAAAGACTAAAATACCCCTGGACCTCAATAAGTCCTAGAAAATAAAATAAAAGTCTTAAAAATAAAAACAATATATTTTTAGACTCATAATAAAATAACCTATTAAATTAAATTGAAACCATTTTTAATAAATGGATTTTATGGTTAAGGATTTTATAATATATATATTCCTTATGGAATTTTATCAAATTCTGAAAATACATCAAAATCAATATAAATACCTTTTATTATATTTGGTTATTATAGTATTTTAGAAAAATACTAAATAAATATTTAAAGTTACCAAAATAAAATCTTTTTTATTTAAATGCTAATTCTTAAAAATAATTATTAAGAAAATAAATATAAGAGTTAATATTAAATAAAATTAGATTTTAACTCTACTAATAATATATTACATTATAAAATAGTGAAAATAATATTTATAAAATATGAAAGTTATTCCTTAATGATGAATTTCTTAAGTTCCTAAAGATATTCCAGAAAAACCAAAATATTGGGTGAAACACATAAAGAAAATAAATAATAAATAATGCATCACATTACTATGCATGTTCATCTTTGGTTCTTTAAATATTGTCCTTACCGGGAAATAATGATGTTTTGTAGACATCGAAGCAATCACAAGGCAAGTTCATCCCTTGCCCATGTCGTTTGAAGAGTCTTTACAAAAGTATTTATAAACTGTGTGTTATCATCTATGTTTCAAGGAAAGAAAATATTATTTTCTCAAATAATAAATTGTTGATATCATCCTAAGTGATGATATAATGGAGGAAAAGAAATTAGGGTTCTAATTCCAACAAGGATAACCACCTAGGAATTAACAACCCATGACATCAGTGATTCTAGCTCCGTATATCACGCGTTAACCATGAGATTTGGAATGGGACGAAGAAGTCATCTTTATCTTCTTCCTCTTGCATGTAGCCGGATATGCAGGTCATGGCTGTTATCCTCGTAGCATGCATTAATTGGTAATTCATGGAGGATATGCAGCATATGAGTGGGAACCCTCAACGTCCCACAATAGTTCTGGCATCTATCGGTCTGTACTAACCAATGTCGTAATTCAATGGGTGTGCATGGTGTACACCAAGGAGACATGCGAGGTCGTGAAGGGGGCAGTTATTGTCTTGGATCACCTACTGGGCCCCACATCATGGTATTGTGGACGGGAAAGTACGGCCGGCTGTGCAACAAGGAGTTGATCTCTCATGGGTAAAGTAACGCACCTCTGCATAGTGTAAAAATTGTAACTTGTTACTCCGTGTTCCGGGAAGGAGCTACGAACATGGCAGGGAAGGAAATCCATGAAAGTTCTGGTAAACCTGTGAAGGCTGATGGGCATAGTTTTTAACAATAAAAACAATCTTTGAAGAAAGATTTACGAAAACTGCATAGTGCCAAGGACTTATGTCACATCCCAAATTTTCAAAATTTTGAAATGTGAAAAATAAATAATTGTTGAAATTTAGGGTGAAAAGAAACTTTTTGATTTCAAATGGAAACATTAAAACCCATCTTGAACAAACTTGGAACAAAAGGGATTCCAAAAAAATTCAAATCAAGTTAAATGCATTCATTAAGAATGAATCTTAAAATTTAAACACTTGGAAAAGTAAACCAGAACCCTAAAACCCTACTCGAAGAAAATCATTCCAAGGTTACTCTAAGACTATGGATTTGATCCATATAAAATCTGGTCAACAAACATTTATAAATGATCAAGGATGATAATTAAAAACATTATAAAACCATAGAAATTGGTTTCACTTAATTTGGAGCCATAGATAAAAACTTATGAATTAATTAAGATAAAAGGAATTAAATTTCAAAGATACTAAAGCTCCTATGAGAAATCCATACCAAATTGTGATCAAATTAATCCTAAAGAGATATAAAAGGATAAACAAATATTAAATAATTTTTTCAAATTGGAATCACCAAGTTTGGATCTTTAAATAAAAAGATATGGATTTTACAAGATAAAGAAAGAAATAATAAATAAGGAGTATTTAAAAGACAAATTAAATCTTGGCCAAATGCATAAGCAAATGAAAATAATCCAAATAAAATAGTAGGATAAAGATTATTCCAATAAAATTATATGGTATTAAAACCATAGTCGAATTTTATTTAATTGAAGACAAATAGTAATGATTAATAAATCATATTAAAAATATTTCAAAAAATTCAAAGTGAATTATTTCACACCTTTTTAAATAAATAAAACCTACTGAAAGGATTTGATAAAACTTAGAATTTAAATAAAAGTTGGAAAACATATTAAAATCCTATTTAAATAAAGAAAAAAGGGCCATTTTAAATAAATAATTAAACCATGTCGGAATAAAAGAAATATTCCAAAATTATCTTTAAAATACATGTTTGAACAGAATACAAAATTTCTGAAAGTTTGGTAAATATTTAAATTAAAATGGTGTTTGAAATCATTTGATAGAAATCAAAATAGAATAAAAGAAACAGAAAAAGAAAAATGAACCAAAACAAAAAAAAAGGGAAAGCACCCAGTCCAACCCAGCTAGCCCACTAAGCCTAGTGAGCCCGCCTTCTCTTTTCCCTCCCTCGAATCGTTTTCCACCAGAAACCACACCCGCGTAGCAACTGACTACTAGACCCCACCCTTTCTCTCTCTGTCTCTTACGCTGACGAAGCAGCCCCACCTGTCAGTCATCTCTTCAACCCGTCGCGGACCAGTTCTTTCTTCCTCCTCTCTCCTGTTTCAGCTTTGATTCCGCGACTTAAATTCGTCTTAATGCCGCGGCAATTTAGCCCAGTGATCACGCACGTTAAATCGCCCCTCTTCCCTCTCTCTTTCCCCTCACTCACCACCCCCTCTCCGCCCCCAGGCTGTTCTAATTACACGCTCGAACCCCACCGCCGCCGATGAGCTCTCGTGCGAATTCTGGCAAAGCCAGACCCTCCCCGGCCCCTAGTCCATGCGAGCTTGATCGCCAGCGTCTCCCGCACCTACCAGAACTCGCCTCTTGCAAGCGCGCGCCCCAGAAGACCGGCTTCATCTTCGACTGAGCGCCACCTCTTACCACTCCAACTTCGGCGACATCTACTGGTAACATCCGACCGCGCCTCCCCCTCTCACTGATGCTCCCATACACACCACTCTCCTACGCGTCTAACGGCACCATTCGTTTGTCCTAGCATGCCCTGTAGCGACGTCCCCGACAATGGCCGAGCGTGCCCGACGCTTGGAGCATCTCCGGCGAGAGATTGACGACGACTCTGTGCGCCGCTCGACGAACGGCTGCTACCTTGAGCATCTACTCACCACGGCGATCTCGGTGAGCCACCCCACGTCCTCTCTCGTTTCCTGTATTAGCCGGAACACCATCGCCTAAACGCGCCGCCGCCACTCACCACCGCCAGCGCCGCCCATCCGTGGTCACTCGCACCGCAGCCGTTGGATGTTGATCGCATGGCTTGGATAGAACGACTTAACGAACCAGTACGATTGATTCTATGCTGCACGATCTGTTTTAATCCAACTCATCACAGCACTCGATCCAACCGAACAATTTTCAGCCAGTAAGAATTAGACGTGTGGCATTGTTTTGTTTAAATAGACACAAACATTTCAATTAGTTGATTGAATTTGTAAATTGCATAACTTTTGATCCACACGTCCAAATTTTGCAAATTGTATATCAATGGAATCAACAAGAAGTGTACTTTCCAACCCTGTACTTTGTTTATTAAATTGATTCTGCAAAATTGGTTGTATTTGAAGAAACTTGTGTAGGTATAATTTGAACATAAAAATTATTCTCGAAATATTTTTAAGGTAAAATCTTTGGTAAATGGTTTGATTTGAACCTACTGACCATAGAAACCAACTTGTGGATTTAAAAGTGTATTTTGTGAAGTTAAAGAATAAATCTTTGAATAAAAGCATTTCTTGCTAAATAAAAATGTTGAATATGTTTTAAAAATGCTTTTTGAGTAAAACCTTTGGAAAATGATTTGATTTAAACTCTCTGACCCTAAACACCAAGTTTTAGGATTTAAAAATATATTTGATGAACCCTATAAAATTATTACTTTTCTAAAAGGAATTTCCAACAACATAAAATATTGCTTTGGTATAAAAGTGATTTATGGGTGAAACCTTTTGCAAATGGTTTTAATAATAAAAACTTGACCATAAAACACTAACATTTGTGTGTAAAAATGTATTTGTCAAACACTAGAAATTATTACTTTGATTTAAATCAATTCTAGCAAAACAAAAATGATTTAAAGTGGCCAATTTCACTAACTTAATGTCAAATGGTTTTGCCACATTTATAAATGACCAATAGGTGTTTTAAAATGTTTATAACCTATTAGAAACCACTTTTCCAAATAAAATAAATCTTTGGCATGCTTGCATGCATTGCTTTGTTTTTATTATTCTATGTGATGAATTGCTTGAGTGGTAGATTGAATTTGTGCCTTGATTGAATTGTAGTGAAATTTGAAGAGTGAGTATTGCAAGATCAAGGAGTGATCTTATATTCTCTACCAAAAAGGCATGTGGTGCTTCATACTTTTGTCCCATTATTTTCACTATGCATTAGTGTTACTTCTAAGTAGGACTTGCATGGAATTTTTGCTAAGTATAAACTATGCCATGGGAAATCCTAGTAGATGAAACCTTAGTAGAATTTTCCTTAGTTAAGATTCCTACTACTATCATGCTTATCTTAGCTAGTAGAAAACAAGGGTGGATTATATTCATGCTATAATATTTCTAAGTCAAGGACTTATGTTTTGCTTAATAAAACAACTAAGTGAATGAAACACCTAGGTGGAATGGTGGATTGGTTTGTGTTGAGTGGTTACACAAGGCCCATTTCTATGGTTTACCTTGTGTATCACACTTGTGGAATGCCACCCAGGAACAAAGATATTTGATATATCAAATGTTGAGAAGCTTCAAGTGCAACCACTTGGCATTATGGGCTCTGCCTGGATCATATAGGTTGCACTAACTTAGCCAAATGGATAGTTAGTGGTAGGGGATGATAGGTTGGAGCGCGTCCTTTCTGGTCTAAGGGAAGGCTTCTGAAATATCTTGTCTCGATGCATGTTGAGTCTTGTGTGGAAAGTGCACCACCTCTGCAGAGAGTAAAATCTAAGTACTTAGCCCTGTCCACGGCAATGGACAATTTGAGCATCAAGACATGGAAGCTATCAAGAATCTCCTCATCCCAATTTCTAAGTTAAAAACTTGTGGTTGAACAAGGGTTAAAGGATCATCAATTTCTATTGGGAGATGCCTTGGGTGATTTTGACAAACAAAAACTTAGTGTTTTCAAAAGATAAGGAAAATCTATTTTGAGCAAAGCAAGCCTAAGCTCCACTTAGCCAAATGCATATAGATGATAGTTACCACTATACTACCATAGTATCACTTGCCAATACAATTCAAATGTATTGACCCTTGTGGCTGTAACTTATTATGTTGCACGTTTGTTTGATGTAGTGAAGTATGTTGATTATGATTACAACTCTACAACCAACATGATTGCCTGTGGCACTTTGAAGATGAAGGACTCCATGCTATAGTTATTTCTGATGCATTGTAATGAGATAGCCAAATGAGCTATGTAAGATTTAATGAATTATTTTATTCCTGGTTATAAAGTTGTACTATGACCTTTGTTTCTTGATATTACATCTTAACTGTGGATGATAGCTATTGATTCAGGGACTAGCATTGTAAACACAGGGATCTCTACCTTATTAAAAGTTGGGACCTCTACAACTTATAGTCCGAGGTGGTAGATAGAGCATCAAACTTTCCACCTTGCATATAATGAACTTGCTGGGTAACGTTGTTACTCACCCTTTCCTTTGATCCCCTGCTTAGACTCTGAGGATCCAAAAGATACTCCAATGTATGTAGCAGAATGTCAAGAAGATGTCTGCTATGAGGATCCTGACCTGTCGGGCGGTGTGGAAGGGGTGGACTACGAGATCAGATATGGTGTGGGCGGCAATGAGTCAGATTAGTTACCTTAGTAGTAATAACCAATTGAGCCGAGCAACATGAACAATATATAATAATAAGTTGTTGAGCTCAATTCGTAGTTGAAGTTGTCACTTTAAAACTTCCGCTGAAACACTTTATATTTGGTTTGTAGTTGAATGTTTTGAAGTCTTGAACTTCTGGTATTGTAATAATAATGTGTGTATGTATGTAATATGGACCCGCAATGTTTATGTTGTACCACTCTAAGGGATGTGATATTTACGGAACTGTGTTCTGTGAATGTCATGTCAATGACTATAGTGTACTACACAGCAGTGGTATGCTGGGTCACCGCAGTTAACATTCCCTACTCTACAAGTTCAGAATTTATACTATTTTAATTTCAATCTGGTTTGTACTAAGCAACCACATTAACTGCCTTATTTTATGTAATTCATCACAAATTTTATGTCATTGAACTTGTTTGTTTTGTATTCCCTCTTCAAGGTATGCCATTATTACTTCTACCTCATTTCAATTAAGCGCTGACAGTAGTTGCCTCCTATTATGTACTACATTCGTTCCGTAAAAGAAGGCCTATACTTTTTAAAGTCAAACAATGATGACTTTGACTAGGCAGATAGAAAAATATATTAACAGCTAATTTGTGGCATCTGTGACTATTAAAATACATATCCCGATGTATCGAATGGTATTGGTTTGGCATGGTAGATCTTCCTGGTATGTTCTACAAACTAGGTTGAATTTTGTGTTGACTGACTTGTGAAAAAATTATATGCCTTAGATTTTGGATTAGATGTAGTATTAGATGGGAAGTTTTAAGGAACTTAACATGGTTATCTGCATGCCCTTCTCTATAAATTAAGTTCCTCAATTATAATTGCTGTAGCAATAGTATATACCTTCTATTTTGTAGTTCATGTCATTTTAAGTCACTTCATATATGTGTTTGCATTCCCTCCTCTATAAGTTCAAACTGTATACCATTTTAATGTCTATCTTGTTTGTCCTAATATTAATATCATATCTTCCTGCTCTGTAGTGATGGCAAATTTTACGGAACTTTAAATATTTGTTTGCAATCCTATTTCACAAGTTAAATATTTTTCCATTGTAATTTATCTCCTGTTCGTGCTAAGGAGTGACTGTATCTGTATTCTATTTTGTCACCATGGCAAATTTTATGTCATTAAAATGTTTGTTTATATTCTACCATTCCCTTCTCTATGTGCTCACAAGTTATTATACTATAATATCTATATAGATCTTTGTAAATAACAAAAACCACTATCTGATATTATTTCCTCTCACAAGGAACACAAAGAATCATAGAGTGAATCGTCCCTACAATCTTGTAAGTACCTGTTGATTTCTATTATTGCTGAGTGCAAAACGGTTTTATGTTAATGAGTGGACGAAACCTATATGCAGAGAAGCAAAAATAAAGTAGATGCATCATCTATCGAAGTACTAGATGCGGTGGATGTCTTCAACGAACGAACTGACAACATGATGTCCTCCAACGGGACTGCACAAAGAGAAATAGTAAGTCCTTGTTTTTGCCAATATATGCTTAGTGTTAGATGCTTGTTTGTATGAGGCACCACATGAGTCGGTTAATGATTAGAACAAGATTGACCTTAAATAAGACTGGAAAAAAAACGTAAATCTCCCGATTATAATTCAATGTGCTCACTCGATCATGGTGATGATCTATTCATTCTATATTTGACTTATGTGCATCAGTCTACCAATCTATCTATCTATCCATCTATCTGTCTATCTATCTATATGTTAAGTAGTCCATGATTAGGTGGGGTGATTTAAGTATATCCACTATTATGATATTTTTTTTGCTATGTAACAAAGACGAAATGTACATATCTTGATCTATAATTAAATTATCTCACTTAATCATGGTGATGATCTATTATTTGCTATATTTTACTCATCATCAAATATATCTATCTATGCTTTAACTAGAATATGATTAGGTGGTTGTAATTTAAGTATATACACTTTTATGCTAATTTATAGTCTATTGTAGTATTTTTCTGCTATATTTAAGAGTTTGTATGAACCCTGGAGGTATCCACATTGTCTAGTGTTGGCACCACATGATTTGGTCATTGATTAGAACAATATGACCTTTAATGGTATTGCACAAAGACCAAACGTAAATCCCTTGATTTATAATTCAATTTTCCCACTCAATCATGGTGGCGATCTATTTTTGCTATATTTGACTGATGATCATCTATCTATCTATATATACATTAACTAGACCATGATTGGGTGGTGGTGTTTGAAGTATATTTACTTTTATGCTAATTTATATTTTATTATAATATAAGATCTTATATGCACTCTCGAGGTAGTAACATAGTCTAGTGTTATATGTATGAGACTTGTCTAAGTTAGTTTGTCTTGGTGGGGAGTAACTTAGACTAGTAAAAATGCATACAATACTAGTCCAAGTTACTCTACCAACACTAAAGGGGGGGGGTCAAGATACATTCGTTTGACAAAAGCCATAATATCTTATAATTTGAAATGGGTTGCGTTCTAGCTAGACTACTCATAGTGAGAGTTTCATAGCTAGTATCATGTAATATATGTTGTTAGCATGGCTGCGTCATACAACCGATGGTACTCTCGAAATGACTAACCTAGTAAAATATAATAGTATGTATAGATTGTACCTTTTGATTAACACAAGCAACAATGTGTAGCACCCCAGGTAAAACCACTAATAGAAAATCGCGGTTGTTTTTATCATGTGCATCATCATGACATCATCATGCATCACTATCATGTTCATCATGCCACCTTGCATGGAACATATAATTAAACCGTTGCATTTAAATTATCTTACTTGTATTTGGTTCTTGATATTTGAATTTGAGCCTTGGTTTGCATCCCTCTATTTTGCCCTCTCTATTATATTCTAGTTGGTGCCATGTGTGATGGAACCATAATGTCTAAGTTGTTTTTATTTGAATCTTTATAGTTTATTTTGTCAAATGCCCAAATTAAGTTGGGGGCATCATCTTTTAAATTCTCTCTATCACTAACTCACCATTCTATCTTCTCCTTATGATCCTATTCAAATCTACCACATATGACACACGGGCTCCTTTTTTATTTTGTCTTATGTATTTAAATCATGCCCATTTGATTTTTGTGGATCTTTATATTTTGTGATCATCTTCCTCTTTCTTTACTTCATCTAATCTATTTAATCCATATTACTTCTTGTGTTGATCTTCCTTATTACATTCCTGCTGGATTCTATTCCTTGCAAATCTTGTGATCCTCTAGCCTCTTTTCGATTTGAACAGTTGATATCTTTCTTGTTTTGGCCTATCTATCTGCCTGTTCTTCTAATACTCTTCTAAAACTCTACACAAGATCTACACCGTGGCTAACAAGGACCAACTAGCTACTACATACTCCAATCGAACACCCCCAACCTAGTGCAGCCCGAAGCTAGGCACCCCTTCTTTTTCTCTCTTTGATCAGATATTCGAGCCAGCTGTGCCAGTGCGCACATGCCCATGGGCATGCTTGGCCCGTTCCCCTCTTCCTTCACCTCTCTAGCTTTCTCCCTCTATCTGCCATAAAGCAGCACCCCATCTCACCTGCCCCCAGATCAAGATCCACCCCCTCCCTTCTTCTTCTTCTTTTCCGGCAAGCAACACCCACCATAACCATGCCGCTGGCCAACGCCGTCTACCTGGCTGTGCCGCTGATTCCCGTCACCGGAGTCCATGTTCTCGGGTAAAGGAGCTCCACGTCGATCTGCTGCTGAAGTATGGTGCCAGGAGCGAGGAAGAGGAGCCAGCGCACACACCCGCGTCCTTGCCGAACCGCGGACGCACAAGCTTCCGCGTCCGCCCCATCTTCTCGTCGCCGGCCACGACGTCATCAAGCCCGGCTACCTTGTCCTACTTACCCTCGGTGAGGACTTTTCCTCCCAGAAACTCCTCTCTCTTGCTTCATGTAACGCTGCTGCCACCAGACGAAGAACTACGAGCCGTAGCTGTTTGTCGTCTTCCGCTGCCGCTGCCATCGCTGCTGCTCGACACTGTCGTGTCCTCCGATTTCCTATTGCACCGGCGCATCATCCCTGCCTTGGTTCCGGTCGATCTCGTGTACCAGAGCACGCGCTGCCACCGGCCGCGCCGCTCACCATCCTTAGTACGCGTGCGCGCTTACCCTCGTTCTGCCTTCTGAAACCAAGACGATTCTAATCTCCTCCATGGATCCCAGCCTCATACCTTCACGCTCCGTTAAACTTCGTATACCCAGATTTGACTCTCATCAAACCGTTCTCAAATCAGAGCTCTGAACTGCTCGATATCTCTGTCAGAAGTTCGACGAAATTCACGGATTGTGTCGTCTGAGTTTCAGTTTTCTTCAGTAACTCGCGTCGACGCTGTTGCTCGCCTAGCTCGATCCCTTGTCCTACGTCCTCGTGCACGTCCTGCCGCGTAATTTGCTGGCTTCTTGTCGGTGCGCATGCATGCATTTTATACATTCCGTGCACCTCTCGATGCCACACTTCATGCATGGCACGCACATGTTATCCTGCCGCTTGTTGTTTCCCATCGGTGGCCAGCCCCGTCAGTCATGTCCAAGTTCAGGATATTCCAAAAGGCCGCGAAAAATTATTGTATCAGCTCTGAAATCGCAGCCTAGTTCGTTGTAATATCCCAAAAATCATGATTTTAAATATTGTATATCATTCATTCATTCATAATCATTTTAGGTTCATTTCTTCAAAAAATAGAAACTTTGTGATCTATTATTTTATGTAAGCAAGGCAATGGTCATATTACGACCTTCTAATAGGAAAATACTTACTTTAATCAGTAAGGATTTGAACATGAATTTAAGTGTTGTTTCCAAGGCTTGATCAAAGTTTTCAAAACAAATTATGAATTCAAACCATTCTCATGTCTTATTTAAATGATTATTAAAGGCAAGGTTTATTTTAAATATCAATGGACCTTTGCAAATTTGAGTGAACAACAATACTTTATACACAAAAATGTACCTGGTTCACTTTACAAAAATTTAGAAAGTGTTTGAATTCAAACACTTTTAAAATCATTTGAAAAGGATTCCTAGAAAATCAAACAGAAAAATAAAAAGGGAAAAGAAATCAAAAAGGGTCGGCGCCACTCTTTCGGCCCAGTAGCAGATGCAGCCCACCCGGGTTTCCCCTCTCTCTCCGTTTCTCACCGCGGCCGCGCACACCCCTCGCTGACCATTGGGACCCACTTGCCCCGTCATCATCGTCTCCAATCACCGCGCGTGTGACCCGCTCCGCCATTACCTCACCGCAGTGACGCCGCGATTACTCACTGCTTAAATCCCATTGATTCGCTGCGTGAATGCCGCCCCTGCTCCGGCTACAAAACCCCCTCCCCACCCCGCACATTTCCCCTCACTCCACTCGCTCGCTCCGCCACAAGGCTGCTCACAATTTCTCTTACACCGCCGTTGACCGAGCAACTCCGACGAAGTATTCCGGTGAGCATCACCCGCCCCGTGCCTGCTAAACCATACCGTCGTGTTTCCCTTGTCCTTACGCTTCTTCTAACACCTTTGGTTCGACTTGTACTGCCCCAGGTAGTCGACTCCGTCGAGCACCGCAAACTCCCGACGCCGCCCTCAACTCCGACGAGCAATAGCGGTACGAATTGAAAGCCCCTTGACCTCAGGTTCAAACCATGTTGAGCGCCTCGTCCTTGTGCACGCACTGATACTTTTTGTTTGTCCTAGGGAGACCTAGAACGTCGCCCTCGTCTCCGCCAACCCGTGCCCGACGCCAGCAAGGTTTCCGATGAGCTCTCACGGACACTACAGCACGCCCCCGTCCACGCCAGCGACACCTTGAGCATCATCGTGTTCTCGCGAGTCTAGTAAGCCACTACATAGACCTTAGCCCCCTCTGGAATCGCCGGAGTGTCGCCGGCAGAAGCGCCGCCGCCAGCACCCATTAGCGCCGCCAGACTTTGGTCGCATGCGTCGTAGCCGTTAGATCTAGATCTGATACGCATGAATAGATCACTTAAACGAAGCGGTACATGCAGATCTGGCCGTGCGCTGCCACTTAAATCTAACGGCCCACGTTAATCGATCCGGCCAAACCGGTACGGGCCAATCAGACACGCCCACGTGTCTAGGGTTAGATTTAAAATCTGAAATTAGATCTATTAGATGTTCAAACTTGCAAAATTTATAACTTTTGATCCACACGTTCAAATTTTGCAAATTTTATATCATTGGAATCAGGAGAAAGAATTCTATCCAACCATGTACTTTTTTTAATAAATTGCTTCCGTCAACTTAGTTGTTTTTGCAGAGACATTTGCAAGCATATTTTGTATATAAAAACTATTTGGAAAATGCTTTAAATTCCAAATTAAATTTAGTTAGTTTGGAAATTTTTAGTTGATTGTTCAGTACTGTTTTAATTCTCTTTTTTTGAGTTGGAAAAATCATCTCATAGAATTTGCATGCATTCATATATTTTTGCTTGATTTTTTGAAATATGAATTTGGTGCTATCATTTTATGTGTAGATTGTGAAGATTGTTGCTACTCCCCCAACTACCAAGGCAAGTGGTGCTTCATATTTTTGTCCCAATATTTTGACTATGCATTAGAAATATTTTGTATAGGGCTTGCATGTATATTTTTGCTAAGTATCTAAATGTTATGCTTGGGAAATCCTAGTAGTTGTGGAATTGTTAGAATTTTCTCTAAGTTAAGATACTTGCTATTTCCATACTTAGCCTAGCTAGTAGCAACCAACGATGGAATATATACATGCTATGGAAAAATATTGCTAAGTCTTTGACTTATGTTTTTGCTTAATAAAACAACTAAGTGAATGAAACACCTGGGTGGAATGGTGGGATTGGTTTGTGTTGAGTGGTTACACAAGGCCAATTTCTATGGTTTACCTTGTGTATCTCACTTGTGGAATGCCAACAGGAACAAAGGGATTTGAGATTCCATATGTTAAGAAGCTTCTAGTGCAGCCACATGGAATTATGGGCTCTGCCTGGATCATTTAGGATGCAATAATTTAACCATTTGGACAGTTGGTGGTAGTGGGTGATAGGTTGGAACGCGTCCATTTGGTCTAAGGGAAGGCTTCTGAAAGGTCCTGTCTTGGTAAAAATCAAGTCTTGTGGGAAAAGTGCACCACCTCTGCAGAAGGAAGAAACTAAGAACTTAGCCGTGTCTCCGGTAATGGAAAATTTGAGCATCAAGACATGGAAGCTATCAAGAATCTCCTCATCCCAATTTTCTAAGTTAAAACTTGTGGTTGAACAAGGGTGAAGGTTCACCAATTTTTATTGGTGGTTCCTTGGGAGTTTTTGTCAAACAAAAACTTAGTGTTTTTCAACTGATAGGTAAAAATCTATTTTGAGCAAAGCAAGCCTCTGCTACACTTAGCCAAATTCATGTAGTAACTAGATGCTAATATTCTACTAAGGTATCACTTGCCAATACTATTCCAATGTATTGACCCACTGTGGCTGTAACTTGTGATGTTGCAGGTTACTGTGATGATGATTAGGGGTTATGAGTCTACACTCAACATGCTTGCCTATGGCACATGAAGATGAAGACTTTTATTTTTTTTATTGCTAAGTTAAACTCTTGTACTAGCCTATGGCTATGGAGTTGTAAAAGGCTATGTTATCTCTGGAATGACGATGTAATAATGACCTTTGTTTCTGTGTACTTCATCTTAAACTGTGAATGCTAGAAATTGATCCAGGGACCAGCATTGCAATCACAGGGATCTTTACCTTTATAAAGGTGGGATCTTTCAGTCATCTTGTGCACTACATCGCAGCCATGATCGGGAGGTCAAATCCTCACTCTTCTAGTTTTATGCGTGTGTCTCTGTTTGATTGATCCTAAGAATGTTATTTTAATCCAACCTTTATACCGTTTAACATTCAGTGGGTTTGACCCATCAGCTTTCTCTGTGTATATAACCGGCGCACGATCAACACCTATCATCCATTATCTTTTCTCTAATTGTTGCAATCTGTTTATTTGTATCTATTAAATCTTTAGCTCATTTGAGAAAAAGTTATATATGAATTTCGCTAAAAAAACATAGATCATGAATATGCCATCCTCGTATCTGTTTGCATCTCGCTTATATTTGTTTGGGGTATTTAGGCGATTCACCTAAATTAAATATGGAGACTAAATGCGTTCTTTTCTAATCTTATATTGGCTCCATTTAAATTTGTGTAGCGAACTAGTGACATATTTTTTCTTGTTAAGACAATATTTAAATTGTAGGGTATCTATACAACATGAACCTATTAAATAATTGTCGGGACCCCGGTTCCGTTTAATATTGCCTAATTGCATCGCATCTTTGCCATATCATATATCATACATGCATCATGCCCAATCTTCTGTTGTAGTATTAAGTACTGCATCCGGTGTTTCTTTTAGTTTTTTGCTTCTTCGCGGATAAGGCCGTTGAGTTGATGCGAGTGCCGACTGATCTTCAGAGGAACCTTCGGCAATGTTTTCAGGCGAGCATTCTCCCCTTTCTACCTAGTTTATATTTATAGTCTTTATTTCCTCCTGTTGATCTATTGCTATCTGTGTTACGATGCTATAGATTTTGTACCCCATTATACTTCCCCGCCGTAACACCCTCAGAATCGGACCTATGCAAGTTTTAGCGAAAACCCGCCAAACCCGCATAGAAACGATTCAAAGGTGCCCACCAGGCACTTTCGTGCGGGTGGAAAACGAAGTAATAACATTACACAACAGTCCTCGATGGGACCCACAGAACAGATATATACAACAGCGACTCCATGAGTCAAGAATCCAGATATAATATACAAGATCCAAATCACCTTGAAAACGATAGAGCGTCCGACTATGGACAAGATGCAAATGGGGCTAAGAGCCCTGAAGAATAACCAGTGGCGTCCATAACCCTGCCCAGGCCAAGCCGGAAGGGTAACCCTGCTAACGACGTCGATCTCAAACCTGCTTAAACAAAAGGGGTGCCGACAAAGGGCAAAGGAAAAAAGGAGCGTCAGTACTGAGGCCAGTACACGGCGAGACTAGAATTCGGCGGTCCTCGCCTACATAGGTATGGTGGACTGAGCGGCAGTGGCAGCATGCGCTAAACAACCTATAGAGACTCGATACAACTGGCGGCTATCAGAGAGGGGGTAAGAAAGACCTATTCGGACCCATCCCGATACTATCATCAAACAAACCCATCCTGGCGTTTTCCCCTCGAGACCAAACGAGGAAGTCAACCGAGGAACTCACACAGTTGGCAGTTTTACTTATTCGGTTATAGTTGCGGCACTTTACTAGTCAGGTTTAGATAATCGTCCTGAGAATATAAGCAGTGGGCCATTTTAGTTAATCATTCCGTGATAGTTGCAACACTTACTAGTCAGATTCATTTAGCATAAGATAACCCAAAACCCAGCAGTTGTTGGTACTTTTACTTAGCCATTCCATTATAGTTGCAATACTTACTAGTCAGGTAAAAGGGTCGCAAGCGACAACTCAAACAAGCAATTGTGGGCAGTATTATTTAGCCATTCCATTATAGTGAAGCTGATTACTAGTCATTATAAAGCCAAATTTATAGCAATAAACTTTAGTTATGCTTGTCTATGGTCGAGATACTGTGCTCCAAGTCGTCCATAACCGCGGACACGGCTTTCAGAAAGTTTTAACCCGGCCGGGGTGCATAAATAGCAACACACACACGATCGACCTCGGAAAAACCAAATCAAAACCCAACGAGGCTTTCACGACAAAGCAATCACAGGATTCAGAAATATTTCAGGGGGCCACCCCATTGAGTAGAACCGCAACGAAGTAAGCTAGCTCCGAGACGGACTCAAGGTTTGCGTCAATGGCTGTAAACGACTGGGAACCCCAAACGGGGATTGTCGATACCGCGAAAGCATTCCGCTTACCTAAACAGTACAGTGTGCTATCCATCGCACAATCGTAAATAAAGCAGTAAAACATGGCATAAGTACAGGATCGTAAATAAAACCTCAAACTAGTTTGTGGCCCCAAGAAATAAGACTGAATCAAGCTCTGGCTAAGGGGGGCCCATACTCCCCATATGTGGATAGCACGATAAAAACAAGGAACAGGTATCAAGTACTCGGGGTCCTACGGGACACAAGTGGGCGTTCGGAAACCAAAAGTTATCTATCACCCACCGATGCCTCTGCTTACTTACTTCAATTTTAATTGTTAAACAGGAATTAAAGTGAACAATAAGTAAAACTATGATCATCTCCGACATCAACATGCGGCAAGACTCTAACAACTGTGGCATTTGATGACACGCAACAGCACTAGAGCAAGCGACTACGACGCGCAAGTCCAACTATCTACCAAACAACAGGTAATAGGATGTGTCCAAGGCAATATAAGGCTGCAAGTAATATCAAGGGTACGGAAACTAGAGCATCGCAACACAGATAGCAATAGATCAACAGGAGGGAATAAATACTATAAAAGTAAGATAGGTAGAAAGGGGGAGATGCTCGCCTGAAAACATGCCGAAGGTTCAACCGAAGATCGGGGCGAAGCTCACATCAACTCAACGGCCTTATCCGCGAAGAAGCAAAACACTAGAATAAACACCGGATGCAATATTTAATACAACGGCAGAAGATCGGCATGATGCATGTATGATGTATGGCCTGGCAAAGATGCGATGCAATTAGGCCATATTAAGCGGAACCGGGGTTCCGACAATTAGTTAAACGGTTCAAGTTGTTTATCTACCCCGCAAATTAAATGTTGTTTAACAAGGCAGAAGATAGCACCGGGTTCGCTACACAAGTTTAAATGAGGCCAATATGAGACTAGATTTGCCCGCATATGGGCCCCATACTTAATTAGAGGTGAATCGGCATAAGACCCCCAAACCACACAATGTATGCATGCAAGAATGGCAATTTAATATGCGACAAGTTGTATTATGTTATAAAATAGGGTTCGAGAAAAGGGTTCACACATTAGGGTCTCGACGAACTTGGGTTTCGGGGTTCGGGGCCGGGTCTCGGGGTCCAGGGTTCGACGGAAACGTCCTCGGACTCCGGGATCGTTCTCGGATATCGGGGGGGGGGGGGGGTAGTTCTTATCGCGTCCGGGAAGCAGAACTTGGGTCGGTGTCGGGGCGCGTCGGATTCTTCCGGGCCGATGCCGTTCTTGTCGTCGTGCCGATCTTGTCGGGTCCCACGGGGTCGATCTTGCCGTTGCGAGGATCTTGTCGGGCTCGCGCCATCGAGGCGGTGTTAGCGTTCGGGAGCGTTCTCGTGGCAATCTTGGCGTCCTGGGGCGATCCTGTCGCATCCGCGGTCGTCGGGTCGTGTCGACGGCCATGGCGTTCGGGTGAAGCACTTGTCGCATCCATGTGGAATCCTTGACGATCTGTGGCGATGATCTCAGGTTCGGGTCTCCGGGGTCCAGGGGTCTCGGCGTCCGTGACGAAGATCATGGCGTCCGAGAGGGAGAACATGGCATGTCGAGCTCGGTCTTCGGGGTTCTGCGGAAGAGCTTGGCGTTTTGCGGTCTGCGGTCCCGTGAAGGAGAGCTTGGGGTCCGAGGGTTCGGGTCCCGTCTCGGTGGTGTCTATCTTCGGGGTTTCATGAGGGAGGCCTTGTAGATGGTTCCTGCCCGAAGAGCTTGGCGGTGGTCCCTTGGCGGCCAACGAGGAGCCCTCGGGACGGTGGTGGTCGAGCACCCGACGGGAGGGGGCGACGCACGGACAGAGCCTCGCGGGGCCGGCGGCGCTGCTTGCAAGGACGGCCGAGGGGAGGCGACGACGGGCTGGCTGTGCGGGGAGAGGCAGGGCCGGCCTCGAGCGCGGCTCCGCAGGCGGAGGCGGACGGAGAGGTGGAAGAGGGCGTCGCGGCGCACGGGAGAGAGGCGCGGCGGCGCGGGCTCGCGCCGGAGCGCCGGCGGAGGAGCTGCGCGCGGGCGGCGGGGGCGTGCTCGCCCGGGGAGAGGACGGCGCGACCGGCGCGCGTCCCGGCGGGGCGCAGACGCGGCGGCTCGGGCTTGGCGGGGTCGGTCGGCGAGGGAGCGAGGGTCAGGGATGGCGGCCGACGGGGGAGACTGCAGGGACGGCGGCGACGCAAGGAGGCAGAGGCGCAGGGCTCGGCGGAGCTCTGGTGGCGAGGGGAAATGGTGGGCGGAGCGGATGCGGCGGTGGCGGGGAGGAGAGCGGCCGCGGCGCTGGGCGGAGAGGCGGGCCGGCGCTGGCGCGGACGCGGGCGCGCGCGGCGGGAGAGCTCAGAGGAGGGGAGGCTGCAGGGCCAGGCGGGAGGCGAGGGAAGGCTAGGGGAAGAAGAACAGGGGCGAGGCACGCGGTTCGGGTGGGTGCGGTCCTGGGTGGGGCCACGCGGCTGGGTGTGGGGCAGGGGGTGCTGGCGCCGCGCTGCGTGCGTGTGGCTGGTGTGTGTTGTGTGCTGTGTGGGGCTGGGTTGATAGGAGAGAGAGGGGAAGAGGGGGAGTGGGGGTGGTGATGTGGTGGTTTAGGATTGGGTAGAGGGGGAGAGAGGGTGAGGTGGCGAGAGGCCATTGGTTGGGGTGAGGTGGAGAGGAGGGCTGGGTAGATAGGTGGGTAGCTGTAGGATTCCAGGGGTGGACCGATTTGTTTGTACGGGGGTGGTCGTTCGGGTCGTTTCGGCCCGTTCGACTGCCCCCACTAGAATTAACTTAATATTTTATTTACTTTAATTGGACCGTTTGCAACCCGATAGCAACAAAACAAAATAATCCGGAGACCCGGGGTTTTGCGTTTGAATAAAGATGGGGCGTTTTAGAAAACAAAACGGGCTTTGCGAAAATAGTTTTATGCAAACAATGCATGATGATGACGATGCAATGCACAAATCAACGCGATTTTCTAGTAGTGGTTTTGCGGGATGCCCAAAACCACTACTAGAAAATCGCGTTGATTTGTGCATTGCATCGTCATCATCATGCATTGTTTGCATAAAACTATTTTCGCAAAGCCCGTTTTGTTTTCTAAAACGCCCCACCTTTATTCAAAAATCAAACCGGGTCGCCGGAATATTTTACTGGCATCCCGCAAAACCACTACTAGAAAATCGCGTTGATTTGTGCATTGCATCGTCATCATCATGCATTGTTTGCATAAAACTATTTTCGCAAAGCCCGTTTTGTTTTCTAAAACGCCCCATCTTTATTCAAAAATCAAACCGGGTCGCCGGAATATTTTACTTTGTCTGCTATTAGTTTGCAAAAGGCTTGTTGGAATTAAATAAAACATTTAATTGTTTTTAGTGGGCAGTCGAACGGGCCGAATGACCCGAACGACCACCCCAGGATTTTACAAACGGTCCACCCCTAATGCCTAAACCTACCAGGTAACCTACCCATCCCTCCCCTCCACCTCACCCCCTCCTATCACAGGCTGCCACATCATCTTGGCCATTCCCCCCCTCCAACCAAAATCTGCCACTTGGCCCTCTCTCCCTTCCCTCTCTCTCTCTCAGCACACAGCCCTGCCCAAACATACCCAACGCCACACACGCAGCACCCCTGGTCCCTCTCTACCTGGCACCTGGCCCACCCCTCCCTGCTGGCCCACGCCCTGGCCCCACCCAAGCCCCACCTGCCGCTCCCTGTCCTCTTCCCCCACCAACCGCGCCCCGTCCCCATCCTCTCTCCCAACCCCGACGCCTTCCCTCTCCCTCGCCGCGTCTGCTCCCCCTCCTCCCTCCTCCTTCCGCGACCCTCCTCCCGCCGCCCTGGCGCCATGGCTCCTCGCCGCTGGCGCCCGTGTCCCCAGCAGGTCGCCCGCCGCCTCGCCTCACCGCTCCCCCCGCCGGAACCGCCTCGTCTCGAGCTCTCCTTCGCCTTCCCGCGCCTCCACCCTCCTCCCTCCCTCTCCTCCGGCTCACCGCCCGGCCCCGCCTCGCACCGGCGCCGGCGCCGCGCCAGCCGACCCCGGCCCCGCTCCGACCCCCTCTCCTCTCCGCCAAGCTCTGCCTCCCGACGATGCCACGCGACCCCGCCGGCCTTCCCCGAGCTCCTCCGCGCCGTCGAGCTCCGCCGTCGAGCACCGTGTCCCCAGGCGGCCCCGCGTTCCCCGCCTCCGCCTCCTCGACGTCCTCCGCCTCCCCTGTCTTCCTCCGGCCCGGCCTTCGCCGCCGCCGCGGAGCCCTGCACCGCCTCCCCGTCGGGCCCGTTTTCCGCCGCCCTCGTTGCCGTCGAGCCCGCTCCGTCGCGCCTCTGTCTCCTCCGCCGCGTGGCCCCGTCGCCTCTGGCCGTCCCTGCCGCTCGCCAGTTCCCTCCTGGTCGTCTCGGCGCATCAGCTCGCATCCTTGTGTTCGCTGTGGTCTATGCAGGTTTGGTCCTTGTTGGATGCAGAGGCTTCTGGATATGCCACTGTGTCCTTTGTTGCTTCCTGGAGGTTGTCCCTGTGCAAGTACCCAAGGAACAAAGTGAGGATATGGTGGTTGGCATGTGACCCTTCAATGGATGTGTTTCGATGCCCCTCGTCGGCCAAGACCGCCACACGAACGGAACCCCAAGATCGCCTTCCCCGACTCAAAGGCGTCGAGATCCCGAACCTCCCCAAGATCTACGCTGCGGACCGACATGATCTTCTTCTCGGACGCCAAGGTTCGTCGAGAGTACGGAACGCCAAGTACTCCCCCGGAAGACAAGTTCTCCATCCCGGAATGGCAGGATCGACCGCATAGAACACCAAGATCCTCCAGTACCGAGATCCGAGTCCGACACCGACAATCGAAACCGCTGAACCGACAAGACAGGCACCGACCCGGAAGCATCCGATGCGCCCAACACCGACCCAAGTTCTGCTTCCCGGAGGCGACAAGAACTACCCCCGATATCCGAGAACGATCCCGGAGTCCGAACCCCGCTTCCGTCGAACCCTGAGACCGACCCCGAACCCCGGAACCCCAAGACCGTCGAGACCCCTCAATGTGTGAACCCCTTCCCGAAAACCCTATTTTTATAATATAATCACAACTTGTCGCATATTATTTGTCATTCTCGCATGCATATCATTGGTTTGGGGGCCTTATGCCGATTCACCATATAATTAAATATGGGGCCCATATGCGGGCAAATCTAGCCTTATATTGGCCTCATTTAAACTTGTGTAGCGAACCGGTGCTATCTTTCGCCTTGTTAAACAACATTTAATTTGCGGGGTATCTAAATAACTTGAACCATTTAATTAATTGTCGGGACCCCGGTTCCGCTTAATATGGCCTGATTGCATCGCACCTTTGCCATGACATTCATCATACATGCATCATGCCGATCTTCTGCCGTTGTAATAAATATTGCATCCGGTGTTTATTCTAGTGTTTTGCTTCTTCGCGGATAAGGCCGTTGAGTTGATGTGAGCTTCGCCCCGATCTTCGGCTAAACCTTCGGCAATGTTTTCAGGCGAGCATTTCCCCCTTTCTACCTATCTTACTTTTATAGTATTTATTCCCTCCTGTTGATCTATTGCTATCTGTGTTGCGATGCTCTAGTTTCCGCACCTATGCTATTCCATGCAGCCCTATATTGCCATGGCCACCTCCTATTACCTGTTGTTTGGTAGCTAGTCGGACTTGCGCGTCGTAGTCGCTTGCTCAAGTGCTGTTGCGTGTCGTCAAATGCCACAGTTGTTGGACCCTTGCCGCATGTTGATGTTGGAGATGATCATAGTTTTACTTATTGTTCACTTTAATTCCTGTTTAACAATTAAAATTGAAGTAAGTAAGCAGAGGCATCGGTGGGTGATAGATAACATTTGGTTTCCGAACGCCCACTTGTGTCCCGTAGGACCCCGAGTACTTGATACCTGTTCCTTGATTTATCGCGCTATCCACATACGGGGAGTATGGGCCCCCCTTAGCCAGAGCTTGATTCAGTCTTATTTCTTGGGGCCACAAACTAGTTTGAGGTTTTATTTACGATCCTGTACTTATGCCATGTTTTACTGCTTTATTTACGATTGTGCGATGGATAGCACACTGTATTGTTTAGGTAAGCGGAATGTTTTCGCGGTATCGACTATCCCCGTTTGGGGTTCCCAGTCGTTTACAGCCATTGACGCAAACCTTGAGTCCGTCTTGGAGCTAGCTTACTTCGTTGCGGTTCTACTCAATGGGGTGGCCCCCTGAAATATTTCTGAATTCTGTGATTGCTTTGTCGTGAAAGCCTCGTTGGGTTTTGATTTGGTTTTTCCGAGGTCGATCGTGTGTGTGTTGCTATTTGTGCACCCCGGCCGGGTTAAAACTTTTTGAAAGCCGTGTCCGCGGTTATGGACGACTTGGAGCACAGTATCTCGACCATAGACAAGCATAACTAAAGTTTATTGCTATAAATTTGACTTTATAATGACTAGTAATCAGCTTCACTATAATGGAATGGCTAACTAATATTGCCCACAACTGCTTGCTTTGGGTGTCGCTTGCGACCATTGTACCGGACTAGTAAGTATGACAACTACAACGGAATGGCTGAATAAAAGTACCAACAACTGCTGGGTTTTGGGTTTATCTCACGCTATCTGTATCTGATTAGTAATTGTTGCAACTATAACGGAATGGTTGACTAAAAGTGCCCACTGCTTATTTTATCAGGATGATTATCTATACTTGACTAGTAATTGCTGTAACGATAACCGAATAAATAAAACTGCCAACTGTGTGAGTTCCTCGGTTGACTTCCTCGTTTGGTCTCGAGGGGGAAACACCAGGATGGGTTTGTTTGTTGATAGTATCAGGTTGGTTCCGGATAGGTCCTTCTTACCCCCCTCTGTTTTGCCGCCAGTTGTATCGAGTCTCTATAGGTTGTTTAGTGCATGCTGCCGCTGCCGCTCATTCCACCATACCTATGTAGGCGAGGACCGCCGAATTCTAGTCTCGCCGTGTACTGGCCTCAGTACTGACGCTCCTCTTTTTCCTTTGCCCTTTGTCGGCACCCCTTTTGTTTAAGCAGGTTTTGAGATCGACGTCGTTAGCAGGTTACCCTTCCGGCTTGGCCTGGGCAGGGTTATGGATGCCATTGGTTATTCTTCAGGGCTCTTAGCCCCATTTGCATCTTGTTCGTAGCTGGACGCTCTATCTTTTCAAGGTGATTTGGATCTTTGTATATTATATCTGTATTCTTGACTCCTGGAGTCGTGTTGTATATATACCTGTTCTGTGGGTCCCATCGAGGACTGTTGTGTAATGTTATTACTTCGTTTTCCACCCGCACGAAAGTGCCTGGTGGGCACCTTTGAATCGTTTCTATGCGGGTTTGGCGGGTTTCGCTAAAACTTGCATAGGTCCGATTCTGAAGAGGAGAATAGGTCTGATTAGGTCTGATTTTACTCCTTTGAATCAGACCTACTTACACCCTCAGAATCGGACCTATGCAAGTTTTAGCGAAACCCGCCAAACCCGCATAGAAACGATTCAAAGGTGCCCACCAGGCACTTTCGTGCGGGTGGAAAACGAAGTAATAACATTACACAACAGTCCTCGATGGGAACACCCTCAGAATCGGACCTATGCAAGTTTTAGCGAAACCCGCCAAACCCGCATAGAAACGATTCAAAGGTGCCCACCAGGCACTTTCGTGCGGGTGGAAAACGAAGTAATAACATTACACAACAGTCCTCGATGGGACCCACAGAACATATATATACAACAGCGACTCCATGAGTCAAGAATCCAGATATAATATACAAGATCCAAATCACCTTGAAAACGATAGAGCGTCCGACTACGGACAAGATGCAAATGGGGCTAAGAGCCCTGAAGAATAACCAGTGGCGTCCATAACCCTGCCCAGGCCAAGCCGGAAGGGTAACCCTGCTAACGACGTCGATCTCAAACCTGCTTAAACAAAAGGGGTGCCGACAAAGGGCAAAGGAAAAAGAGGAGCGTCAGTACTGAGGCCAGTACACGGCGAGACTAGAATTCGGCGGTCCTCGCCTACATAGGTATGGTGGACTGAGCGGCAGCGGCAGCATGCGCTAAACAACCTATAGAGACTCGATACAACTGGCGGCTATCAGAGAGGGGGTAAGAAAGACCTATTCGGACCCATCCCGATACTATCATCAAACAAACCCATCCTGGCGTTTTCCCCTCGAGACCAAACGAGGAAGTCAACCGAGGAACTCACACAGTTGGCAGTTTTACTTATTCGGTTATAGTTGCGGCACTTTACTAGTCAGGTTTAGATAATCGTCCTGAGAATATAAGCAGTGGGCCATTTTAGTTAATCATTCCGTGATAGTTGCAACACTTACTAGTCAGATTCATTTAGCATAAGATAACCCAAAACTCAGCAGTTGTTGGTACTTTTACTTAGCCATTCCATTATAGTTGCAATACTTACTAGTCAGGTAAAAGGGTCGCAAGCGACAACTCAAACAAGCAATTGTGGGCAGTATTATTTAGCCATTCCATTATAGTGAAGCTGATTACTAGTCATTATAAAGCCAAATTTATAGCAATAAACTTTAGTTATGCTTGTCTATGGTCGAGATACTGTGCTCCAAGTCGTCCATAACCGCGGACACGGCTTTCAGAAAGTTTTAACCCGGCCGGGGTGCACAAATAGCAACACACACACGATCGACCTCGGAAAAACCAAATCAAAACCCAACGAGGCTTTCACGACAAAGCAATTACAGGATTCAGAAATATTTCAGGGGGCCACCCCATTGAGTAGAACCGCAACGAAGTAAGCTAGCTCCGAGACGGACTCAAGGTTTGCGTCAATGGCTGTAAACGACTGGGAACCCCAAACAGGGATTGTCGATACCGCGAAAACATTCCGCTTACCTAAACAGTACAGTGTGCTATCCATCGCACAATCGTAAATAAAGCAGTAAAACATGGCATAAGTACAGGATCGTAAATAAAACCTCAAACTAGTTTGTGGCCCCAAGAAATAAGACTGAATCAAGCTCTGGCTAAGGGGGGCCCATACTCCCCGTATGTGGATAGCGCGATAAAAACAAGGAACAGGTATCAAGTACTCGGGGTCCTACGAGACACAAGTGGGCGTTCGGAAACCAAAAGTTATCTATCACCCACCGATGCCTCTGCTTACTTAGTTCAATTTTAATTGTTAAACAGGAATTAAAGTGAACAATAAGTAAAACTATGATCATCTCCGACATCAACATGCGGCAAGACTCCAACAACTGTGGCATTTGATGACACGCAACAGCACTAGAGCAAGCGACTACGACGCGCAAGTCCAACTATCTACCAAACAACAGGTAATAGGATGTGTCCAAGGCAATATAAGGCTGCAAGTAATATCAAGGGTACGGAAACTAGAGCATCGCAACACAGATAGCAATAGATCAACAGGAGGGAATAAATACTATAAAAGTAAGATAGGTAGAAAGGGGGAGATGCTCGCCTGAAAACATGCCGAAGATTCAACCGAAGATCGGGGCGAAGCTCACATCAACTCAACGGCCTTATCCGCGAAGAAGCAAAACACTAGAATAAACACCGGATGCAATATTTAATACAACGGCAGAAGATCGGCATGATGCATGTATGATGTATGGCCTGGCAAAGATGCGATGCAATTAGGCCATATTAAGCGGAACCGGGGTTCCGACAATTAGTTAAACGGTTCAAGTTGTTTATCTACCCCGCAAATTAAATGTTGTTTAACAAGGCAGAAGATAGCACCGGGTTCGCTACACAAGTTTAAATGAGGCCAATATGAGACTAGATTTGCCCGCATATGGGCCCCATACTTAATTAGAGGTGAATCGGCATAAGACCCCCAAACCACACAATGTATGCATGCAAGAATGGCAATTTAATATGCGACAAGTTGTATTATGTTATAAAATAGGGTTCGAGAAAAGGGTTCACACATTAGGGTCTCGACGAACTTGGGTTTCGGGGTTCGGGGTCGGGTCTCGGGGTCCAGGGTTCGACGGAAACGTCCTCGGATTCCGGGATCATTCTCGGATATCGGGGGGTAGTTCTTGTCGCGTCCGGGAAGCAGAACTTGGGTCGGTGTCGGGGCGCGTCGGATTCTTCCGGGCCGATGCCGTTCTTGTCGTCGTGCCGATCTTGTCGGGTCCCACGGGGTCGATCTTGCCGTTGCGAGGATCTTGTCGGGCTCGCGCCATCGAGGCGGTGTTAGCGTTCGGGAGCGTTCTCGTGGCAATCTTGGCGTCCTGGGGCGATCCTGTCGCATCCGCGGTCGTCGGGTCGTGTCGACGGCCATGGCGTTCGGGTGAAGCACTTGTCGCATCCATGTGGAATCCTTGACGATCTGTGGCGATGATCTCAGGTTCGGGTCTCCGGGGTCCAGGGGTCTCGGCGTCCGTGACGAAGATCATGGCGTCCGAGAGGGAGAACATGGCATGTCGAGCTCGGTCTTCGGGGTTCTGCGGAAGAGCTTGGTGTTTTGCGGTCTGCGGTCCCGTGAAGGAGAGATTGGGGTCCGAGGGTTCGGGTCCCGTCTCGGTGGTGTCTATCTTCGGGGTTTCATGAGGGAGGCCTTGTAGATGGTTCCTGCCCGAAGAGCTTGGCGGTGGTCCCTTGGCGGCCAACGAGGAGCCCTCGGGGCAGTGGTGGTCGAGCACCCGACGGGAGGGGGCGACGCACGGACAGAGCCTCGCGGGGCCGGCGGCGCTGCTTGCAAGGACGGCCGAGGGGAGGCGACGACGGGCTGGCTGCGCGGGGAGAGGCAGGGCCGGCCTCGAGCGCGGCTCCGCAGGCGGAGGCGAACGGAGAGGTGGAAGAGGGCGTCGCGGCGCACGGGAGAGAGGCGCGGTGGCGCGGGCTCGCGCCGGAGCGCCGGCGGAGGAGCTGCGCGCGGGCGGCGGGGGCGTGCTCGCCCGGGGAGGGGACGGCGCGACCGGAGCGCGGCCCGGCGGGGCGCAGACGCGGTGGCTCGGGCTTGGCGGGGTCGGTCGGCGAGGGAGCGAGGGTCGGGGACGGCGGCCGACGGGGGAGACTGCAGGGACGGCGGCGACGCAAGGAGGCAGAGGCGCAGGGCTCGGCGGAGCTCTGGTGGCGAGGGGAAACGGTGGGCGGAGCGGATGCGGTGGTGGCGGGGAGGAGAGCGGCCGCGGCGCTGGGCGGAGAGGCGGGCCGGCGCCGGCGCGGACGCGGGCGCGCGCGGCGGGAGAGCTCAGAGGAGGGGAGGCTGCAGGGCCAGGCGGGAGGCGAGGGAAGGCTAGGGGAAGAAGAACAGGGGCGGGGCACGCGGTTCGGGTGGGTGCGGTCCTGGGTGGGGCCACGCGGCTGGGTGTGGGGCAGGGGGTGCTGGCGCCGCGCTGCGTGCGTGTGGCTGGTGTGTGTTGTGTGCTGTGTGGTGGGGTGTGTGGGGCTGGGTTGAGAGGAGAGAGAGGGGAAGAGGGGGAGTGGGGGTGGTGATGTGGCGGTTTAGGATTGGGTAGAGGGGGAGAGAGGGTGAGGTTGCGAGAGGCCATTGGTTGGGGTGAGGTGGAGAGGAGGGCTGGGTAGATAGGTGGGTAGCTGTAGGATTCCAGGGGTGGACCGATTTGTTTGTACGGGGGTGGTCGTTCGGGTCGTTTCGGCCCGTTCGACTGCCCCCACTAGAATTAACTTAATATTTTATTTACTTTAATTGGACCGTTTGCAACCCGATAGCAACAAAACAAAATAATCCGGAGACCCGGGGTTTTGCTTTGAATAAAGATGGGGCGTTTTAGAAAACAAAACGGGCTTTGCGAAAATAGTTTTATGCAAACAATGCATGATGATGACGATGCAATGCACAAATCAACGCGATTTTCTAGTAGTGGTTTTGCGGGATGCCACACCCGCCGCCCTTATATTGCCATGGACACATCCTATTACCTGTTGTTTGGTAGATAGTCGGCCTTGCGAGTCGTAGTTGCTTGTGTAGGTGATGTGTCGTGCCGTCGATTTTCCACGGTTGTTGGAGTAATGCCGCATGTTTAATGTTAGAGATGATCATGGCTTTAATTACCATTTAATAACTAAAATTAAAGTAGGTAAATAATGCAAAGGCACAGGTGGGCAATAGATGTTATTTGGTTTTTAACCGTCTACTTGTATCCCGTAGGACCCCGAGTACTTGATACCTATTCTTTGAATATTCGCACTATCCGCATGTGGGACCATGAATACACCTAACCCTTGCTTGAGTCATATTTAATTCCTTGGGGCCACAAAGTAGTTTGGGGCTTTATTACTATCATGTACTTATGCCATGTTTTGCTGCCTTATTTACTATTGCGCGTGGAGCGCTTGTACTGTTTAGGAACAAATGTGGAATGTTTTCGCGGTATCGACAAGCACAGTCACACTTTTGGGTTCCCAGCGTTTATAGCCATTGGCACAAACCTCTAGGTCCGTCTCGGAGCCGTCCAACTTCGTCACGGGTAGCTTGGTGGGGTGGCCCCCTGAAATCAAATATAAATCTTGTGAATGTTCTATCGTGATGCCTCGTTGGGTTTTCATTTGGTTTTTCCGAGGTTGATCATGCGTGTGTTGCTATTTGTGCACCCCTGCAGGGTAAAACTTTCTGAAAGTCGTATCCACGGTTATGGACGACTTGGAGCACAGTACCTCGATCATAGACAACTATACCTAAAGTAGTGCTATAAATTTGCCTTTGTAATGACTAGTAACCAGCTTCACTATAACGGAATGGCTAAATAAAAGTACCAACAACTACTTGGTTTTTGAATGTCTCATGGTATATGTATTTGACTAGTAAGTATTGCAACTACAATGAAATGGTTATCTAAAACTGCACACTGCTTATGTTATCAGGATGCCTCATGCTATCTATATCTGACTAGTAATTTCCGCAACTATAACGGAATGAATAAAACTGCAAACTGTGTGAGTTCCTCGGTTGACTTCCTCGTTTGGTCTCGAGGTGGAAATACCAGGATGGGTATGCTTGGTGATAGTTTCAGGTTGGATCCGAATAAGTCTTTCTTATCCCTATCTCATGGCCTCTAGTTGAATTGAGTCTCTATAGGTTGTTTAGTGCATGCTGCGCTGCCGCTTCAGTCCACCATACCTATGTAGGCGAGGACCGCCAAATTATAGTCTCGCCGTGTACTGGCCTCAGTACTGACAGCTCCTTTGCCCTTTGTCGGCACCCCTTTTGTTTAAGCAGGTTTTGAGATCGACGTCATTAGCAGGGTTACCCTTCCGGCCTGGCCTGGGCAGGGTTATGGACGCCATTGGTTATTCATCAGGGCTCTTAGCTCAATTTGCATCTTGTCCGTACTCGGACGCTGTATCGTTTTAAAGGTGATTTGGATCTTTGTATTGTATATCTATATTCTTGACTCTTTGAGTCATTGTTGTATATATCTGTTCTGTGGTTTCCATCGTGGACTATTGTGTAATGGTATTACTTCGTTTTCTACCCGCACGAAAGTGCCTGGTGGGCACCTTTGAATCGTTTCTATGCGGGTTTGGCGGGAATTGCTGAAACTTGCATAGGGTCGATTCTGAGGGTGTTACACAATGTTCTCCCTAGATATAAAAAGCATAATTAAGATTTGTATGATACCTAGGTACTATATATATGTACTATAACTATCTTACTATGGAAGTCTATCATGCACCTGATGTTTGATTGCTTAATTCATTAACTCACTAGCTACTCTACATGATGCATACATAGATTCTATTGCCAATTTGATTCTTTAGTTTGCTCATGATTAAAGCAATGCCATGATTTTCTTAACTTCAACGATGCCAATATCTGTGAGAAATACAATGGTTGATTACTAAGAAATATGAGACATTATGCATATGTTCTAACTCATGTCTGCTAGATTTCATCTATACATGATCAGATGATCTTGCTAGTTTAATATTAGCCACCAGACGGTTCAATTAGTTATGAGTCCTTTGCAATTTTAGTTGACTTGTGATTGCAAAAATGCGATAATTTGTCGTGATTCCTATGGATATAATATGGATAACATAGATCGTACACCTTTACTTGACATTATATATGTTGAATATCTATTTTTTCATATAGAAGTTTATATGATGCACACTACGTATGATTGCTACATTTCCTAGCTACCAACTCTATATGGGCACAAAGGGCTTCTATCAAAAGAATGTCACATTCTGCTTAATTTGATCTACCACTTCATACCAGCCATACATTATTTAAATAGTTCATTGATCTTGCAAGATGCACAATGTATAATTTTCTTGTTTGTCTACTCGATTTTCATAGTTGCCTGGTTATATGTATAATGATACTATCAGTAGTTGTAAATACAATAGTTCTAGGCATTACAAAGAAGGTTTCAGCTATTTTGTCGCTGCATTCAACTATTGTTTTAGCGGCAAATGAATCATCTCTTTGTCTCTCTTCTTTTTTATATACTGGCTCGCCGATCAAACTATTTGAATGATGTGGCTAATGAAAAGCAATTGTTGATATATTGTTTCTCTGAAATGATGTTGGTAGTCTATTTAAGATACATACTTGATCTGTTTCTTGTTTTTCTAAGGTACTATCATAGTTCGCCAATGATTAAAACAATGCCACCTTTTGTGGTTGGAGGTCCAACGATAATTTCTAAAAATGCACACTGATCTGGCTAGATCGTACTATTGACCATTTATAAACACTATTTTATATTATAGGTTAATGCTTGTTGTCTTAACCAGTTCTAAGTAACTCAAGGGATCCTAGGAACCTCCTTTTGTTATATTTTCTATATTTCCATTACGCAGTGATATGATTTGTTTATGAGGGAAAGAGTCTAGCTTGGTTCACTATGTTCACTACCACACTAGTTTAGTTAATCTATATGAGACACATATGTTGATTGCTTGATTTGTTATATTAGAACAATGCTAGTTTTGAAATTCTTTGACAACAAACACAGTGTTTCTTCGCCTACTTTGCTGCTCTAACTTAATATGTCTTAGTTTCAGCCTGCAAATAATCTGTATTGTTGTTTCATAGAGCAACTGTGATACAACAACATGCTCGCATCGGTCCAAGACGTCGACTGTTCCTGTTATTCCGTACAGAGATGTACAAGGCACATCATTGATTGTTACTGGCCAATGATGCATTAAAATTATTTTATATGTTAGTTGGCTGTCAGTTTGCTGGTATGCTATGCTGACTTGTACTCTTTATTTTAGGCTGCACATGAAGCTATGGAGGCAGAAGTGAGGACGCCTATGTTAAGTATTGAGGTCATTTCACAAAGCAGAAGTGATAGTGGTTATTGCTTGCATCGGCCCATTGTTACGGTTTTTCTAGCAAAAAGAAGTATTACAGCTGCTCTCGAAACAATTGATTTAATTGTACAAGAAACGAATGAAACAGATGCAATAATCATGATTACACGCAAACAGATACAGGAACTGAAAGATTGACAAGATTGTACTGACCATCTACTTGATAATCTCTTTTGCAACTGCCATGGTAAGCCTGTTGTTACTTGTATGGCAATGTAAGCTCCATAGTAGAAACCCCTTTCCAACCATGACTGACGACGATGTCTATGTAATGCATTATTTCTCTGTTGAAATTCTGGTCTATAATAAATTTTAGAATTTTTCTGTTGATGTAATATGCTGATTCTCGCATGGCCATTAGTGAGCCAACTATTAATTGACTGTTTTAAACACAAATTGTGCAATAATTGTACAATACGATATGCCGACAAACAGATAGGCTCAATAAACTTCAAAAAGGCCAGAATCATGGCAGACCGCTTAAGCGTCGATAGGCCTTAAAATGTACCTGCCAGAACAGTAACGGGCGAAATACCATAACAACAACATGCCAGAACAATAACAGGCCAAAACATGCACAAGCCAAAATAGTAACAACCCAAAATAGTATCTGGACAAAACAGTAACAGGCCAAAACAGTAACGGAACAAAATAGCAAAAGGCCAGGACAGTAACAGGCCAAAACAGAAAGAGACAAGAACAGTAACATGCCGAAAGACTTACTTGGCTAGAACAATAACATGCAGAACATGAGCAGGCCGTTTATGGGCCATAACAGTAATGGGCCCTCCTATAAATAGGCCGTTAGTGGGCATCCCATTATGGGTTGTAAGAACAGTGTCGGGCCGACCGCAGACCTTAACAATACCAGGCTGACATTGCGCATGCCCTTAATGGGCCCTACAGTAGTGAGCCTAGGCGGGCCTTTAGTAGGACAAAATAGTAATAGGCCCAAAAGTTTACAAGCCACAACTAGCAGCACAAATGGGCCCATTTCAAACAGTGCAGAACAAAACAGTAATGGGCCGCCTTTCTGTTGGTCTCTCATAATGGGTCGGCTGCTTAATAATTATCAGGCCTTGGCTAGGCCTAACTTCTACCACGGTTTCATTCACATTTAACGATGCTAACTGGCCATTAACGGTGTTCACCGCGTGGCAGTTTGCATGACGTCAGCAGCCAACACAGCTAGCGAACAGATCTACAACGGAACGACTTTTCGTGGCTGAAGGGCATGATCAGCCACGGTCGAAAAAACCGTGGTAGATTCATTTGTGATGGGGCTTCTACCACGAAGGGGATACGTTGCAGAAGACTTTTCAACCACGAAAAATGAGCCTTCAACCACGAAAATTTTCTATTGTAAAAGGCAATTTTTCTTGTAGTGATCGTTTTCAAGGTGATTTGGATCTTTGTACTGTATATCGGTATTCTTGACTGATGGACTCGTGTTGTATATATATGTTCTGTGGGTTCCTTCATGGACTATTGTGTAATGATATTAATTCGTTTTCCACCCGCACGTAAGATCCTAGTGGGCATCTTTGAATCGTTTCTATGCGGGTTTGGCGGGAATTGCTGAAACTTGCATAGGACCGATTCAAGGCTGTTACAAAGTGGTATTAGAGCCCAGCTGTTACGATACCCCACTGGTCCAGCCTGTAGGATAGCCTAGCTAACGTATGTTGTAGAGTGTCAAATCCATTTTGCAAAATTGGTTGTCTAGATCTGGTTAAGTCTTCTTTTACTCCTTACCTCCATGCTCTTCCCCTCTTACCTTTGCGTGTTTTGAATGTGCCCTCTTATATTTTCATCGAGTCTAGGAATTCTCATGTTCGGGTTTCGTCCTACCTTCAGGGTTTCTCTTCCATCCCCGTGTAACGGTGCTTCGACATCCATTGTTCATGCTATCTGAAGAATTTTTCTCTATTGTACATTTCAGTGGACCAAAATCCACTAAATTTTTTCTTTGAATCTTCTAGTGTTTCCAACACGCGATGACATCATCTACATCAGATCCGATGAAGAGCCTACGTCACTCCTTTGTTTCTAAACCTCGTTTTTTGAGATTTTCAGACTGAATTTCGTGAGTTGGTTGCAAAATCTGTCCGTCAACACCCGGATTTTTAATCCCAGATGCCTGTTATGCCATACATCGCAATCCCAGGATTACCATTTTTGCGAGACATAACAGATTAGATATCACAGTACATCATCCATTACAAACCATACATAAGGTCTTACACAAATAAAGGATCTCATGATCCAGTCTTAATACAATCATAGCAGCGGAATAACGTAATCACAACGATAGCGTAGGCGAGGCTCCATCTTCATTGTCACAGGCAATGCTGACGATGGGAGATGATCCTAGTTGTCGTAACCTTCCTGCTGTCCATCTTCCTGATAGTCCTCTTCATAGTGTGGACACGGGAATAGCCAGGGACAAAGCCATGAGTACTCTTTAAGTACTCGCAAACTAATACTAGCAAGTGAAGTGGTTTTTGAGTGGGAAATACTAAGCTCTAGGTTATTTTGCAAAAAGCCAGATTTATCTCTACTAAGTTCAGAAGCAAAGAAAGCTAGTTGAAAGTTTTATAACACCTAAATGGGAACTTGAATTTCATATCACAACCCTATTGTGGTCAAGTCAAGTCACAAATCATTTCACAAGTCATTTTGAAAACATGTGACGACGAAACAGTATGGCCACTCCAACTGTCCATAACCGCGGAGACGGCTATTCGAATAGTTTGACACTCCGCAGAGGTGGTACACTTTCACCACAATATTCGATACATCCGTCAGGAACAATCATGAATTCACCATACTCAGTATGCGGATAATCAATCCTAACCTTTCAATTACAACCCTAGTATAGGCACCTCTCCTATAAGTTTGGCCTCCCAACCATGACCAACTGTCACCTTGGGAACTGCACAGGTGGACAATCTTCACAAGGTAGCCTCAGCTCAAAACTTGGCCGCAAGGGAACCCATAGTAAGGTATATAAACTTCCAGTAAAGCCCTACCCAATTCTCGGGTATTGTGGTTGTATGGTAAAATTGGAATGGTATCGCATCCAGACAACCATCAGTTTTATAAAGGGGTAAGGCTCATGCCTTATCATTTTCAGCATCAAAATCATCTGGTGTTCAAGAACACATGTCAAAACATTTCAGTATAATGACTCATCATTCTAAGGTTGATCAAATTTTATGCTTGGCACTAGTATCTACAAGTGGAGGTAAATACTAATGAGGGGTGGTAAACAAGTGTATCTTATCTAAGTTCAATCTCATGCCTCAGGATGACATCAAGATTATCTAACTTAGGACAAGTTTTATGCTCTTTATGCTACCTTTAAATATCTTTCTAAAATCTATAAGTCACTAAGTAAACTCTAATATAAAGTTTTGATAAAGAAATAAAATACTAAGCTTGCAAATAAAACTAGGGTTGGGTATCAAGTGGTGTAAACTTGCAAGTAAAACTTGCATGGTTTAACTTAGCTTTCTTAAGATAGTAGCTTGATAAGATATTAGTACAGTCTTGCAAGGATTAGCTTGCTAAGTTGCAAGTGTTAGCTTGCCTTGTGCAGAGCAGTGGTTGAAGTTCTCCTTGGCTTCTTCCTCGTAGTATTCTCCTTCCTCCTCGTATCCTTGGTCGGTACTAGCGTCTATAAATAAATACGAGGTACACAATCACCAAAAAATACTTAACTAGTTCTATTTATCACCAAAGGTTTTCACTAGATGATCTAGGATCATCACAAGCATCACAAAGATTAAGGAAGTAGTTTTATTTCCTTTCTTTTAGAATAGTAATTTCTACTCATTGAAAAACTACTTAAGATTTAATATTCTCCAACTCAAACATGGGATCATGTTGACACATGTCATCACCACACATTTCAGTACTTGGGAATGTTATTTAAAGTGGTGTCACAATTTAATAAGGTTTAACCTTTTTATTTTAATTAATTAAAGTGACTAGAAATACCTATGAGGCATTCTTTTATTACTTGACCATTATTTACGCAAGTAAACCTATATATTTTTATATATTCTAAAAGGACTTGTTAAATGTGATTTTGGAGAGTTGGAATCAACTCAAAAGCTTTCATGGTTGAATTTTGAAAAATGTTTGAATGGAGAAAATCTTATGTCTTGTTATTTTTACTATAGGTAATCTACAAATCCAAATGACTTGAATCAAACGGGATTGGATTAAGAATTACAGTACCTTTCTAAAAAAATTGGTTTCATGCATTTTGGTTCAGTGAATCGAGTTGGGTTGATTTTTGAATCTAGGTACAGAACTGAGTTTGAAACTAAAAGAATAAACCTAAATTTGAATTACTGGGTCGCGCGGGATGCTAACTGGGCCGGCTCACTGCGCACAGCGCGCGTGTGGGTGAGTTTAAGAGAACTACCCCACCAGTCAGTGAGACAGAGGGGTGCAAAGTGGTATTGGGCGATCTAGGCCAGGCGATCAAACTCTAATCCTACGGCTGTGGTTCATCGTCCACGCCTGAACAGGACGCGGAAAGGTCGAATCCTAGCGCGTCCAGTAGGGGTCTATGGGGGTTCACCAGGTCTCCGGTGATGGGGGCGAACGACGATGTCGACAACGACGATCCTCCTGGTACTGGTGGCTCCTCCTAGGGCGGCTCCAATCAAGGGCGCCCTTCTCCTCCAGCAGCGACAAGCTCTGGCGAAATTCCGGCCACCTGGTGCTCGCCTTGCTCCGGGGATGAGTAGGTATGAACAGTGAGAGGTGGGGAGTGAGATGGTCTGAAGAATTCGTGCTGGGAAGACCTCTATTTATAGTGCCGCGAGGGGACCAAATTGCGTGGGCGGAGCTCGTCGGTGTCGTCGTTACAGGGAGCTACCGGCATGGGAAAAGGTAGGGGACGGTGATGTGTTCCCTGCAGAATCTCAAGGGCATGGCTACACGGCGTGGGGCAGTGCGATATGGTCGGAATGTCTCGGCGCTCTGGGCGGGTCTGACGGGAAAATTCATGGTGCACGGGATCTCCTGGTCGCGCGGCGACGAATGGGCGTGTCTGGGGTGTTCTTGGGGTGGTGATGATCACGCGTGCACACGGCTAGGGCGGCGCACGGTCTGTGGGCGTGTGTCGCGGGTGATGCTCTAGCGCGCTCTTGGCATGCTCGCAGAGAAGTTGGGCGCGCTCAGGCTGTGTGGTCCAAGGGCTGGCTGCGCTTGGGGCTTGGACAGGGGGTGGCGGTGGACGGTGGTGAGGATCCAGACATGGTTTCTAGGCTTGGTGCTTCTCCTAGCTTGCTATCGACTGAGGGGTGGCAAGTTGAGCTCAACATGCTCACCATTGATGGCTAGGGCAAGCTCACAGTGGTGCTAGAGCTTGTTAATTGGGCTAGATGATCTACTAATAGCTTGCTGTGAACCAGAGAGGGAACAAGTGAAAGAGCATTTTTCTATCCCTCGGATTTTGATGTTTGATAACAATACACTTATCGATTTAACTGTGTATTAAGTTGATCTCAGTATTGATAAAAGGAGGCACAAGTTATGGCATATCATTTCCCCTTGCAAAAACTTCTGTGTCAACCGGTAGTACCGGATCTGCAACCGGTACTACCGGTTCCTGTACCGGTTGGCACTGATCAAAAGAGAGCAGGGTGCGTACTAGTCAGTACCCACCGGTACCACGAAGCGGCACTACCGGCCCAACCGGTAGTACCGCTTGGGACAAGCGGTACTACCGCTTGAGGCGGTCGTACCGCTCGTCAGTACCGCTGCATACTGACTAGCACCCACCCCTCTCCGTTTTGGTCAGTACCAAGCGGTACTTCGGACCGGTACTACCGCCCGAACCGGTAGTACCGCTTCCTACCCCCGGTACTACCGCTTGGGGGTAGTACCGCAAGGGCGTACCGCCCAAGGTCTGAAGAACTCTGAAGAACAAAGTCACCACCGGTACCTGGTCCGGTACTGGACTGGTAGTACCGCTTGCAAGCGGTACTGCCGCTTGAGTACCGGTACTACCGGTCATTAAATGCTCCAACGGCCATATGTTTCATGGAGGGGTATAAATACCCCTCCACCTACCTTGGGACAAATTGCTCAGCACATTAAAGTCATTTCCCACCATTGGAGTCCATTGGAGCCACTCAAATTCTCAAGATCTCCTCATCCAACCACCCAAAGTCCTTGATCTTTGGGGAATCGAAGGAGGAGGCCCTGATCTACTACTTCACCAAAAGAGATCTTCATTTCCCCTTCATTTCATTAAGGGCCCCTTTGCTCTAGTGTTTTGTTGGAAACCCTAGCTCTTGTTTTTGTTCTTACAAGATTGTCTTTGATTGCTTTGACAGCTTGCTTGTATTTGGGAGCCTCCGATTAAGTTGTGGATGTGTGCCCCAAACTTGTAACGGTTCCGGCTTCCACCTTGAAGGTTGCCGATATAGTGGAAGGTGAATCGATCCCATTGGGGTGAGATTCATCGGAGAACAAGGGAGGCCTCTCGTGGCGTTGGTGGTTTGAAACCACCCCCTCTCCAAACGTAGACGTACTTCCCCTCAAAAGGAAGGAACTACGGGAAACAAATCCTTGTGTCTCCGCGTCCACTTTTCGGTTACCTCTATCCTTTACCGCACCTTACTTACTTGTTACTACTTTGTGTTGTGGTAGCTCTTGCATATTTGTCATATAGGTAAATTCACCATAGTTGCATTATCTAGAGAATTTACCTTATTGTCAAACCTTAATTTGAAAAAGAAGAAAATTTGAAGTAGCACCTATTCACCCCCCTCTAGGTGCCCATACGATCCTTTCAATTGGTATCAGAGCCTCGGCTCTTTATTCGGGCTTTACCGCCTAAGAGAATATGGGTAGCCAAGAAGGGGATGGTGGTAGTGAGTCAACCCCGGTGACCATGGAAGATCTCAGAAACTTGGAAACAAGATTGAGCTCTTCCTTGGTCAACGAAGTCAAGAAGATGCTTGAGCAACTTCTTAAAGACAAAGATGGCTCATCACCCCCATCTCTTCAAGAGGAACTACCATCCGCACCTAAAGGGAATACTCCGGTATCCCCCAAAGGTATGTTCTCAAATGCTAGTATCCATACTTGTGTACCCATGTTGGGTTTGTAAAATAGAGGGGGAGGTTTGTCTCTACTCATCTAGGGGGAGTCTCTTCTCTATTTTACAAATATCATTTGCCTATTGTTAAAATCATCCTGCAAAAGTGTATTGTCATCAAACACCAAAAAGGGGGAGATTGAAAGAGCATTTTTATATCCCTCGGATTTTTATGTTTGATAACAATACACTTATCGATTTAACTATGTATTAAGTTGATCTCAGGATTGATAAAAGGAGGCACAAGTTATGGCATATCATTTCCCCTTGCAAAAACTTCTGTGTCAACCGGTAGTACCGGATCTGCAACCGGTACTACCGCTTGACACCGGTACTACCGCTTGACACCGGTACTACCGGTTCCTGTACCGGTTGGCACTGATCAAAAGAGAGCAGGGTGCGTACTAGTCAGTACCCACCGGTACCACGAAGCGGCACTACCGGCCCAACCGGTAGTACCGCTTGGGACAAGCGGTACTACCGCTTGAGGCGGTCGTACCGCTCGTCAGTATCGCTGCATACTGACTAGCACCCACCCCTCTCCGTTTTGGTCAGTACCAAGCGGTACTTGGGACCGGTACTACCGCCCGAACCGGTAGTACCGCTTCCTACCTCCGGTACTACCGCTTGGGGGTAGTACCGCAAGGGCGTACCGCACAAGGTCTGAAGAACTCTGAAGAACAAAGTCACCACCGGTACCTGGTCCGGTACTGGACCGGTAGTACCGCTTGCAAGCGGTACTACCGCTTGAGTACCGGTACTACCGGTCATTAAATGCTCCAACGACCATATATTTCATGGAGGGGTATAAATACCCCTCCACCTACCTTGGGACAAATTGCTCAGCACATTAAAGTCATTTCCCACCATTGGAGTCCATTGGAGCCACTCAAATTCTCAAGATCTCCTCATCCAACCACCCAAAGTCCTTGATCTTTGGGGAATCGAAGGAGGAGGCCCCGATCTACTACTTCACCAAAAGAGATCTTCATTTCCCCCTCATTTCATTGAGGGCCCCTTTGCTCTAGTGTTTTGTTGGAAACCCTAGCTCTTGTTTTTGTTCTTACAAGCTTGTCTTTGATTGCTTTGACAGCTTGCTTGTATTTGGGGGCCTCCGATTAAGTTGTGGATGTGTGCCCCAAACTTGTAATTGTGCCGGCTTCCACGTTGAAGGTTGCCGATATAGTGGAAGGTGAATCGATCCCATTGGGGTGAGATTCATCGGAGAACAAGGGAGGCCTCTCGTGGCGTTGGTGGTTTGAAACCACCCCCTCTCCAAACGTAGACGTACTTCCCCTCAAAAGGAAGGAACTACGGGAAACAAATCCTTGTGTCTCCGCGTCCACTTTTCGGTTACCTCTATCCTTTACCGCACCTTACTTACTTGTTACTACTTTGTGTTGTGGTAGCTCTTGCATATTTTTCATATAGGTAAATTCACCATAGTTGCATTATCTAGAGAATTTACCTTATTGTCAAACCTTAATTTGAAAAAGAAGAAAATTTGAAGTAGCACCTATTCACCCCCCCCTCTAGGTGCCCATACGATCCTTTCAATTGGTATCAGAGCCTCGGCTCTTTATTCGGGCTTTACCGCCTAAGAGAATATGGGTAGCCAAGAAGGGGATGGTGGTAGTGAGTCAACCCCGGTGACCATGGAAGATCTCAGAAACTTGGAAACAAGATTGAGCTCTTCCTTGGTCAACGAAGTCAAGAAGATGCTTGAGCAACTTCTTAAAGACAAAGATGGCTCATCACCCCCATCTCCTCAAGAGGAACTACCATCCGCACCTAAAGGGAATACTCCGGTATCCCCCGAAGGTATGGTGGTAGGGGATAAACTAGACAATGCTAATTCCTCCACACGACTTGATGGGGGGAAGGGCGAGCACCATGATTCTTGGTACTCTCCCGATCCTCCCATCCCTCACCCTCATGTGTACAATAGAGGTGACCCACCTAAGCTTGAAGAGTCTGCTACTTTTGCTCAATGGCAATCACTAATGAGAACTCATATGCGCAGCTCTTGCATTGAACTATGGAACATCATTGAGCATGGACTCTTTATTGGGGATCCAAACAACTTGACAAGAAGAGAGGTTGTCAATAGTCAACTCAATGCCACTGCTTTGCATATGAATCAACAAGGATTGGGAACAAAGGATTATCCACACATTGAGCACTTTAGCATTGCCAAGGAAGCTTGGGATGCTCTCACTGTGTTGTTTGTTGGAAATGAGAGTATGAGGAGGAACAGATATGATGCTCTAAGCAATGAAGCCGAAGGTTTCTACATGAAAGAAGGTGAAGATCACGAAGACATGTATCGAAGGCTCAAGACCACCGCCACCGCGTTTAGCAATGTGGGTGCTTCACATGTGAATGATGCATGGATAAAAAGGAAATATGTGAGTGCACTCATGCCTTTTGAGCCCACCGACTTGAAGAGCTTACAAGGAAGACACAACTACCATCTCATGACCTCAAACGAAGTTATGCAAGAGATGGCCGCTTTCAAGGTCGCCGCCAAGAACGCCAAAGATGCCCGTGCTCGTGCCCTCGGTATGAGCAATGTGGTCAATGTTGCTTTAAAATCCAAAGTTGTGGACTTTGAAGATGAAGATGATAGTGATGAGGGCCTCTCCTTGGACCATCCCGATGATGTCAAGATTGCTCATAGTCAATATATGGCGTTCTATGCAAAGAACTTTTGGAAGAATCCCGCCAAGGCCAAAATGGAAATGCAACGAAGAAGCAATCCAAATGGGAAAAGAGAGAATGCCACTAGGTTGAGAACTTGCTTCAATTGTGGTGACCGCTACCACTTTGTGGCAAGCTGCCCCTATGAGAAGAGAGAAGATAATGGTGAGAAGCTTGTGTTGAAGAAGACTCTCAAGGCACCCTACAAGAAACCCTTCATCAAAAAGAACCCCATCAACAAGAAATCGGGAGAAATTGTCTTGATCACTCATGAAGAATACTCCTCCGATAATGAAGATGATGAAGATGAGGAAGAAGAAGAAACCTCACATGGTATGGATGCTCTAGCCACCACCTCTACTCCGACACTCTCACTCTTCGACTCTCCAAATGATAACTCTTCCTCCAAGGACGTCACTTGCCTTATGGCAAGAGGAACGGAGGTATCCTCATCATCCCACTCTACTCAATTAGATAATGATGAAATTGAGGATGAAATGTCTCTTGATGTTAAAAAGGAATTAATTGCCTTTGATGAGTTCATGACTAACCTATAAGGTGATGCTAAACTACATTTTGGGAACATCTTAGATCAACTCTCCCACACTCAAGAGCTTCTAGATGTTAGATGTAAACTTGGGCATGAACATATGATTGAACTTGAGGCTTTAAGCAATGCTCTAGAAGAAGAACAAGAGACTAGGTTGTCCCTTGAGTCAAAACTTGAAGGGCTTGATGAGGCCAATGACATCATTGTTAACAAACTCATTAAAGAGCGTGATCATGCTATTGCTAAATACAAAAGAGCTAAAAACGACAAGGTTGAGTTTGGTGTGGTTCATGAAAAACTTGCCGAGGACTTTAGCTTGCTTAACAAGGCCCACAAAGCCTTGGAGAGTGAACTCTTGTCTCTCACAAAGTCCCATGAAACGCTTCAAACTCAATTGGCCAATATTCCTTCACCTAGTAACTTCATTCCATCGAGTAGCACGACTATCCTTGAAGAGAATGCTAGGTTGAAGGGGGAGCTTGCGAAGACCACATTTCCACAAGGTAACCAGTCTATTGATGATCTTTTGAGCAAGCAAAGGCATAGTGGTGATAAAGGGGGCATTGGTTTTGTCTCCAAAACAAAGAAGAAGAACAACAAGAAGAAGAAGGACAAGCCCGCACAAGAAACCAACAAGACCATTGTGGGATGTAAGACCACAATTGGCAAAACTATGTCTCATGACGATTTTGCGGGAAGTGCTAACCCTCACTATGTTCTAATGCGTGATTACTATGGTGATGTGTATGCACAATATGTTGGTCCGTATGATGGTTATATTGCTTAGTCTATTTGGGTTCCAAAGACCCTTGTTGCTAACAAAAGAGGACCCATTGAAAAATGGGTACCTAAAAACTAGCTTGATCTTTTGTAGACCTATGCTTCCGGAGGTTCAAAATGGGTGCTTGATAGTGGTTGCACTTGTCATATGACCGGAAGATCGTCTATTGTCAAGGACTTGGTGTCAAATGAAGATCAAATCACCGTCACATATGCCGACAAGTCAAAATCTACGGTAATGGGTTTCGGCAAGGTAGTGGTGGCTCACGACATTACACTCGTGAATGTCATGCTTGTTGAAACCCTTGGTTACAATTTACTTTCTGTCCGTGCACTTGGAAAGATGGTCTTTGCCGTCTTTATTGATAATGATATTGTGGTCCTCATGTGGAGCAAGTCTCTCAAGGTCTCTTTCGTTGGGTACGTCGAAAATGACTTGTATGTGGTGGACTTTTCGGGGCAAGCCACTGCAGGTCCGATGTGCTTATACAGAAAGGCCGATGTGGGTTGGCTATGGCACCGCCGACTAGCCCATGTCAATATGAGAACTTTGCAAAGTCTCCATAAAGAGGGCCATATTGTTGGACTAAAAGAAAATGTTTCCTTTGCCAATGATCGTGTTTGCAGGGCATGTGTTCTAGGGAAGATGCATGACGCTCCTCATAAGCCCACGAACCAAATCAAGTCTAACAAGATCTTGGAACTCCTTCATGTGGACCTATTTGGTCCTCCATCTCATGCAAGTCTTGGTGGGAAGAAATATTGTTTGGTGATTGTTGACGACTTTTCAAGATACTCTTGGGTTTATTTCTTCAAGTTGAAGAGTGAAACTCAAAGGACTTTTATCGACTTCATCAACTTGGTTCAACAACAACACAATGTTCCCATGTTGATTATAAGAAGTGACAACGGCATCGAGTTCAAGAACTACACCTTGAATGACTTTCTTAGTGATGAGGGGATTAAGCATCAATATTCTGCCGCATACACCCCTCAACAAAATGGGTGTGGCCGAAAGGAAGAACCGGACTCTTATTGAGATGGCTAGGACCATGTTGGCGGAGTTTAAATCTCCATACAACGTCTGGGCCGAAGCCGTCTCCACCGCTTGCCATGCTTCAAACCGGCTCTACCTCCGCAAGAAAATCAACAAGACTCCATATGAGATACTTACCGGTAACAAGCCCAACATATCTTATTTCCGGGTGTTCGGTTGTAAGTGTTTCTATCTCATCAAAGGTGTTCATTTGTCTAAATTCGAATCTAAAGCATTAGAGGGTATTTTTGTTGGCTATGGTCTCGAATCTCACACTTATAGAATCTATGACAAGCTCTCCGGAGCCGTCATAGAATCTTGTAGTGTGACCTTCGAAGAATATGATGGTCCCCAAGGGGGGCGTGTTGATGCTTGTGATGCAGATGATGAAATGCCTCAGGATGCCATAGGAAGAATGGGTGTGGGTTATATCCGCCCCATTGAGGAACCCCTTATGGCGGATCGAGAAGAACTATGCTCCACTCAAGTGGAGCCCTCATCTTCACAACCTCAACATGCTCCATCTACCAAGGAGGACATTGACCCAAGCCAAAGACAAGATGTGGACCCTCAACATAGTGATCAATGTGTGAACTCTAGTCAAAGGGAGCTTGGTCCATTCGATGGGGTGTCAAGTGGAGTCAAGTCAATTTGCCAAGGAAGATCCATCCAAGCTGTTTTGAGGGGTGCTCAAATTGAGGCTAGAAGAACACTTGATCAAGACCAAGGTCAATCCTTGCCTCCCAATGTAGAGGATGAATCCAATGATGATCAAGGTCAAGTTGATGGTCAAGACGAGGATCAAAATGATGAAGAGGGTCCTCCAAGAAACAATGAGGAGATCCACGCTCGTCGCGAAGCTAGAAAGGAAAGAATGTTGGAAATAAGAGACCACTCCCTCCAAAATGTTGTTGGAGATCTAAGGAAAGGAATTTCCACACGAGCACAATTGAAGAGGTTCAGTGAACATCAAGCTCACATTTCCATGATTGAACCAAAGAAAGTGTGGGGAGCTCTTGAAGATTCGGATTGGTTAGAAGCTATGCACAAAGAGCTCAACAATTTTGAGAGAAACAAAGTGTGGAAGTTAGTTGAGAAGCCAAAGGATTGCCGCAATGTTATTGGAACAAAGTGGATATTCAAGAACAAGCAAGATGAGCATGGGATTATTGTAAGGAACAAGGCTAGATTGGTTGCACAAGGTTATTCCCAAATTGAAGGCATTGACTATCGAGATACTTATGCACCCGTGGCTCGCCTTGAGTCCATCCGTATCCTTCTTGCTTATGCGGCACATCATAACTTTAAGTTGCAACAAATGGATGTAGAAAGTGCATTCCTTTATGGTCCTTTAAATGAATTGGTATATGTTAAGCAACCCCCGGGATTTGAGGACCCCAACTTCCCAAACCATGTCTACAAACTTGATAAGGCGCTCTATGGGCTCAAGCAAGCCCCACGCACGTGGTATGAGCACCTTAGAGAGTTATTGTTTGACCGTGGCTTTGAGGTTGGGAAAATCGACCCTACTCTTTTTACTAAGAGGGTTAATGGGGAGCTTTTTGTATGCCAAATCTATGTTGATGATATTATCTTTGGATCATCTAACAAAGCTTTTAATGATGAATTCTCAAAGCTTATGACTAGTAGGTTCCAGATGTCCTTCATGGGGGAGTTGAAAGTATTTCTTGGCTTTGAGATCAAGCAAGTTATAGGAGGAACATTCTTCAATCAAGCCAAGTATACTCAAGATATGCTCAAGAGATTCAAAATGCAAGATTTGAATGGAGCCCCAACTCCCATGGCAACAAAGACTCATCTTGAACAAAATCCAAATGGTAAAGATGTGGATCAAAAGGTATACCGGTCTATGATTGGTTCTTTGCTTTACCTTTGTGCATCTAGACCCGATATTGTGTTGAGTGTAGGTGTGTGTGCAAGATATCAAGCGGCTCCTAAGGAAAGCCATTTAATGGCGGTCAAGAGAATCTTTCGATATTTAGTTCATACCCCATTTTATGGTCTTTGGTACCCTCAAGGCTCAACATTCGCTCTTTGTGGATACACGGACTCGGATTGGGCGGGCGACAAGGATGATAGAAAATCAACATCCGGGGCTTGCCAATTCCTTGGTAGATCCTTGGTATGTTGGTCTTCTAAGAATCAAAATTGTATATCTCTCTCCACCGCCGAAGCCGAGTATGTTGCTGCTGCTAGTGCTTGCACCCAATTGCTATGGATGAGGCAAACTTTAAAGGAATACGGTGTCCATTGTGACAAAGTGCCTCTTCTATGTGACAATGAAAGTGCCATCAAGATTGCATAAACCCGGTGGATCACACAAGGACAAAGCATATTGAGATTCGGCATCACTTTATTAGAGATCATGTTGCTAGAGGTGATATTGATCTATCCTATGTATCAACCAAAGATCAACTTGCCGATATCTTCACGAAGCCACTTGATGAAGCAAGGTTTTGCTACTTGAGGAATGAACTAAATATCGTAGATTCTAGGAGTTTGACTTGATTTTCTTGCACTCTCACCTAATACTCGACCCATGTTTGGTTTAGGTGTATGCATGGACATAGGGGGAGTGCGGTCCTAATTTATTGGACTATCCCTCCCCCCATTATGCGCAAATTAAACAAAAATCATTCCTCTTAATATCATTTTGTGATATGTGAGCTCAATGATGAGTTTCGGTAATGGACCCAAGATATATCTTCGTGGTGCCAAGCCGAGTATACTCAAATATGGTGGCCTAGGCCACCGCCCCCTCTCATGTTTGTCACTTAGTTGTTTTGGTCTTCACTCTTAATTGCCATCTATTTGAATTGTCTTCATCTTTCTTAGTCTCATGCACTCTAGTTTGGTATTTATTTGTTTCTTCCTTTGTTTCTAGAGTGCATGGGCTTCTCAGCTCACCTGTCTTAACCCAAGCCCCCATACTCCCTCACGAAAACCCTCTCTCTATCTGCACAAGAATCATCCTTGATCCCTGGCTTTGGACTCAGATGGGACCGGTACTACCGGATGTTCGAGCGGTACTACTGGACCTAGGAAGGTCCCAAGTCGTCTCCTGGCAAAACTGCTCCAGGAACGGTACTACCGCCCGAATGTCCGGTCCTACCGGTCACCGGTACTACCGGTCGTGGAACCGGTACTACCGCTTCCAAGCGGTAGTACCGCTCCAACAACCGGTACTACCGGTTGACGGTTCCAGGTATATATTGGCCGCGCGGGGAGAGGCACCCCTCAGTGCCTCATTATTCCCCACGTCCTCCACTCCAACCTTCGCCGCCACCAGCGAGTTTGAAGCCACCGGAGCCCTGCCGTGCCCTCCTCTCTCCGGATTCTCCTTGGATCCGACCTCTAGGCGGGCTCCCCCTACTTTCCACCGCCATGGATCCCGGTACAACGGCCCCTTCTCTTGTTGTTTGATTTCCCCATTATATCTAGGTTTTGTCTTAGATTTGTGGAGAAATTGACTACTTGCAAGGTTGTACTGCCATATTATTCCTTGTTACCGCGTAGAATCGCCAATTTAGCAGTTCATGCCGTCAATTTGGCCTGTTCCCATCAGATCTGACAACTGGTGTGCCGCTCAACCGGTAGTACCGGAACTTTTTCCGGTACTACCGCTTGAAGCGGTACTACCGGTTTTCAGGTCCGGTAGTACCGGTCCACTCTGACCACCATGTTCTGCCCAAATTGTAGATTCTCTTGGTTTTTTCCTTCTTGATTCTTGTGTCCTTATCTCCTTGCTGTCCTCCCTCGTGCTTTCACAGATGCAGGTGGTTCTTGGGGTGCACGGAAGCGCTCCAAGTCTGACCGTGAGATTGTTGAGGAAGAGACTGAGTCTGAGGAAGAAGTTATGCCACAGCAAAGACGCCGTTCCAAGTTGCCTACCAATCGAGGTGGTCGTGGGGGTCGTGAAGGGGTTACCAAGCGCTCAGATGGGCGTGGCAGAGCCCCTCCCTCTCGCCCCCTTCAACTGGGCGTACCAAGAGTCTCAGCTCTGGGCCATCTGGGCCAAAGACACTCTCTAACATCTCTGAGGCAGACTTTAGGGCTCTCCGGATGGACAATGCATACTCACACAGCAGGAGCGCGTCAAGGGTAGACTGTCTTTTCTATGATGACTTCCAAGAGCTTGTGTATCATGAGGTTCTTATGACCAATACCCAGCTGGTGGTGCCTCAGCAGTGGATTGACATGGGACACATTGACAAGAACTCTGCCTACTTTGCTGAAGCTAAGGAAGTCTGCTCAAACCTTGGCATGTTCCCCATTATGGAGTTTCAGCATGACTATGATCCCCTACTCATCTGCCAGTTTTATACCACTGCTCACTTCCACAATGGACGCAATCGGAAGATTACCTGGATGACTCAAGGTGCTGTCAAGGAAGCTACACTTGCGGAGTTTGCTGCCATCTTGGGGTATGAGGACCGCGGCCGGGACGTTCCTTGTGGTTTCCGCTGTCACATGCGGGAGCATCCCTCCAAAAAGGATGTTCTCAGACCTTTGTATATTCGAGGCCGTGGGGTTGCTGGCAAGATTAAGGATCTCCTCCCCACATATGACATCCTCCATCGCATTTTCCGTGAGACGGTTGCTCCTCGTGCGGGCAACAAGGACGAGATACATGGGTTCTCCGTTGACTTGCTGTTCAACACCTTCCTCAACAGAGAATCAGGCCAACCTCTTGATGTGGTGGACTTCATTTGGAATGAGATGCTTGCTACCGCACACACTCGGAGGGTTCCACCATTTGCTCCTTACATTATGGCCCTCATTGTGTCCAAGTGCCCTGTCATTGCTCGGACGCTCTCCTCTCGCTCTCTCGTTGTGCACAAGCCAAAGGCACTCAAGATCAAGACTCATGCTAAACCTCGCGCTGCGCTAGGTGAGGAGGATGAGGATGAGGATGACTCTGAGCATGCTGATAGTGGTCATGACACTAACGATGTTGTCTCACGCCGCAAGAACGCCAAGCCCTCTTGGGCCAAAAGGATGGAGGTCAAGCTCAAGAAGATCTTCTACTTCCAGGTTGACAACCAGAAGCGTATGTATGAGGCGCACGTGTATGCAAAGAAAGCCTGTGCTCGTTAGAAGGAACTCATGTCTGCTCAAGGGTTGACCATCTCCGAGGGATCCGAGAACAACATCACTCCAGAAGATCAGTGGATTTCTCAGCACAGCCGTTGGGACGATGATGTCTCTTCCTCGCACCGCGCCCCACCTACGTATGATGATGAGGAGGACCTTGAGGATGAGTATGAGGAGGAGGAGGAGTATGATGATTGACCTTTGGGGCGGTAGCTCTGCACTTGTCCCTTTTTGGCGTCTTGATGCCAAAGGGGGAGAAGTTACACTTTAGGAACGGGTGTTGCATGGGAAGTCACAAGCTCGTTCTTCTCTTTGATCCTTTCTTTGCTTGTGAACTTCGATTTCCCTCTATTTTATTGTGTGAGACTATGTGTTTATGTCCTGTGAGACTATGTGGTTTATGTCGTGTGAAACTATGTGGTTGGATCCATCTTATGCGACTATGTGGTTTATCTCCTTGGATCCATCTTGTGATGTTATGCAATATCTAGTGTCTATATTTTCCTCATCACACGTTTTGTGCAAAGGTATGTTCTCAAATGCTAGTATCCATACTTGTGTACCCATGTTGGGTTTGTAAAATATAGGGGGAGGTTTGTCTCTACTCATCTAGGGGGAGTCTCTTCTCTATTTTACAAATATCATTTGCCTATTGTTAAAATCATCCTCCAAAAGTGTATTGTCATCAAACACCAAAAAGGGGGAGACTGAAAGAGCATTTTTATATCCCTCGGATTTTGATGTTTGATAACAATACACTTATCGATTTAACTGTGTATTAAGTTGATCTCAGGATTGATAAAAGGAGGCACAAGTTATGGCATATCATTTCCCCTTGCAAAAACTTCTGTGTTAACCGGTAGTTCCGGATCTGCAACCGGTACTACCGCTTGACACCGGTACTACCGGTTCCTGTACCGGTTGGCACTGATCAAAAGAGAGCAGGGTGCGTACTAGTCAGTACCCACCGGTACCACGAAGCGGCACTACCGGCCCAACCGGTAGTACCGCTTGGGACAAGCGGTACTACCGCTTGAGGCGGTCGTACCGCTCATCGGTACCGCTGCATACTGACTAGCACCCACCCCTCTCCGTTTTGGTCAGTACCAAGCGGTACTTGGGACCGGTACTACCGCCCGAACCGGTAGTACCGCTTCCTACCTCCGGTACTACCGCTTGGGGGTAGTACCGCAAGGGCGTACCGCCCAAAGTCTGAAGAACTCTGAAGAACAAAGTTACCACCGGTACCTGGTCCGGTACTGGACCGGTAGTACCGCTTGCAAGCGGTACTACCGCTTGAGTACCAGTACTACCGGTCATTAAATGCTCCAACGGCCATATATTTCGTGGAGGGGTATAAATACCCCTCCACCTACCTTGGGACAAATTGCTCAGCACATTAAAGTCATTGCCCACCATTGGAGTCCATTGGAGCCACTCAAATTCTCAAGATCTCCTCATCCAACCACCCAAAGTCCTTGATCTTTGGGGAATCGAAGGAGGAGGCCCCGATCTACTACTTCACCAAAAGAGATCTTCATTTCCCCCTCATTTCATTGAGGGCCCCTTTGCTCTAGTGTTTTGTTGGAAACCCTAGCTCTTGTTTTTGTTCTTACAAGCTTGTCTTTGATTGCTTTGACAGCTTGCTTGTATTTGGGAGCCTCCGATTAAGTTGTGGATGTGTGCCCCAAACTTGTAACGGTGCCGGCTTCCACCTTGAAGGTTGCCGATATAGTGGAAGGTGAATCGATCCCATTGGGGTGAGATTCGTCGGAGAACAAGGGAGGCCTCTCGTGGCGTTGGTGGTTTGAAACCACCCCCTCTCCAAACGTAGACGTACTTCCCTTCAAAAGGAAGGAACTACGGGAAACAAATCCTTGTGTCTCCGCATCCACTTTTCGGTTACCTCTATCCTTTACCGCACCTTACTTACTTTTTACTACTTTGTGTTGTGGTAGCTCTTGCATATTTGTCATATAGGTAAATTCACCATAGTTGCATTATCTAGAGAATTTACCTTATTGTCAAACCTTAATTTGAAAAAGAAGAAAATTTGAAGTAGGACCTATTCACCCCCCCTCTAGGTGCCCATACGATCCTTTCAAAAAGTTTGGCCAAAATCACTGCTCCTAATAGTGTTTGATGTTTGTTGGTTTTGGTGTTTGCAAGGTGTTTGATGAAATGTCCGAAAGAGATTCAAATTTGAATTTTTGATTCAAACTTGGTGGGTGTGTTAGTTACATACTAGGGAGTCTCTGGTTAGTTGGAAAGGTCAAGGGGAACTGGTTTGGTTGGGTTTGGAAAATAGGTGATCTTCACATATGTTAAAGATTCAATATTGAAATGTCCTTTTAATCAAGTTGCCAAAAGTTTCTGTAAGTTTGAAAGGTGGGCTGTGATTCACTTTTACTTGGTCTATCAAGGGGTGAAAATAAATGGAAAAGTTTTTGTTTGAAATCTTGTACTAGAAACACCCAAAGTGGCCTAGTGAGCAAGATTGGGAAAAATGACCATTTGCTTTATTTGTTTTGTTTTTGATTTTCTCTTGATTTGTTTCTGTTTGGAAATGTTTTATATGATGTTGTTTTCATCTTTAAACCATCCCTTGCTATTTAGATCAATCGCACAAGTCCATTCATGCATTGATACAATCATCACCTTCACACATGCATTCATATCAATTTGGTTAACAAAAGTTTTTGTTAACCCTAATTTTGGTGATTGGGATTTGGTAATCATTGTTCAACATTTTTGGGATTTTATACTGTCTATTTGTTTATAGAGTAATGCTTTAAGTGCGGGATGGAGTCGCGGCCATACCACTACTCTTATCATTCGCGCTTGTACATTGAATTGGTTCATTATTGCATTTTTTGCTCATTCTACGGAAGTTAGAGGTGGCCTTATCTGTTGAGACCTCTACCTTCGTATTTTGTTCTTCCAGAGTGTTCTCTCGACAAAAGAGAAACAGTGTTATCTTATTGGTGGTGTCGACGATTTCAAGATGGAGAAAGAATCCTTGTTAGTCGTGTCGCGAGGATCTACATGAAGCGAGAAGATTCAGATTGTCGCCCATCTTCCTCGTACCATGAGGCGGATCTCGAAGGCAAGATCCATTGTTAGTGGTGTCGAATTGTAGCATCCCGGGAAACCCTAAATTATAAAATCGCATTTGTTTATATTTTATGCATCATCATACATTTGTTTTGCCCCCGAAACTTTTTTTGCTAAACCCTATTTTTTGTTACATTATCTCTCCTCTTATTCAAATATAAAACTCTATTTGTCATTCTCCATATTTTTCTAAAAACTATATTAAAATGGGTTTAAAAAAAAAAGAAATATAAAATATTTTATAAATAATAGTAATATAACCTAGACCGAATCCGGCTAGGCCCAAAAGGCCCAGCCACTAGAAACCCTATATCTACCAACTCCTATGCTAACCCTAACCCTAAAACCCAACCAGCCAGACCCGCCGCTGCACCACACCTCGCACACAACACACGCGACACAGAAGCACGCACCTGCACTTACCCGCGCCGCACACGACACCACACCCGACACGCAACAGCGCGTGTAGCCACCCGCGTCACTCCCGATCGATCTCGTGCTACACCTAAACCCTGGTTCCACCTACCCCTCACCGAGCCCCAACCCTCTCACGCATGCGTTCAAGCCCCACCTGCCCCGATACCTGAAAACCTATCTCTCTCTCTCCCGATCCCAATCCCTCCTTGGCCCCAGCACGAACCGCACGCGTTGCCCACCCTGCACTCACCACGTGACCCTTGGCCCTACCCCGTCTCCACATTGTCGTCACCATCGCATGACTCTTTCAACATGCTCCATCTCTCCCCTTCGTCCCTACCCGCCAGGAGGCCACCTCCACCACCTCGCCGCCATCTACGAAGCCTCGCCTCGATCCCGCATCGCTTGGCCATCACCACTTCTTTGTCGTTGCAAGATCAGCGAGCCAGATGCTGTGTCCCTTCCTCCACTTCCGCGCTGCCACTTCTCCAACTGCTGTCGTGAGCGCGCCTCTGTCGTCCTCCGCTTCACCGCCTCCCGCATGGGCTATCCCTCGCCTATAGGAGCTCCTCGCGAGCTGCCTCCCTTCCCCGAGCTCACCTTCCCCCATGGCATCGCCGCCTCGTGCACCTGCAGCATCCCGCGCGACCTCCTCTACACCCAAGACCCACGCCCAACCATGGCCTCTCCTTCCTCGTGTGGACGCCCTCCTCTACAAAGTTCCACATGCGCCCCAACACTGTCGTGACTACCTCAGCGAGAAACCGCCTCGAGCCGTGGCGCCTCTCCTATGGCTCAAGGACAAGCTCCACCACCTCTTTTGCTTCCTTCGCCCTCTTCTCCGCCTCCCTGCGAGTACCGTCGCCCTCTCGAGCTCGTCATGTTGTCACCGTGCACGCCTGTCATGGTTTCCTCTCTGGCGCATCCCGTGCTTGTCGTCGCACCGACACCACGCCTTCCCTCCGCTCCTGGACCGCCACTGGGCACTGAGCGCTACTAATCGCAGTCAGGAGGCCCTACACTACGGCGCTGCCTTCATCTGCAACAGTGGTGTGAGCATGTTTCCATTGTTCCTACTCTCTGACCCATGTACGTGGCTACCATATGAACTCCAAGTGTCGTTTTGCGTATGTGTTGTTTGTTGTTGCATTGACGCTCCTTTTGATCTCTTTATTTCATAGTTGGAGATGTGCCTTGATCATGTTCATAGTTGAGATCAAAATGAGACGAGAACCCGAAGAATCGCACAAGGCCACAGGTGCCTAATCCAAGTTCATCATCGCCCACGAGGGTGAAATGTCGAGACCGCCATCATGGACTCTAAGATCTTCCAGTGCGAGAAACCGAACCAAAGAGGGTACCACCCGAAGACCACCAACGCTTGAAGTGCCTAAGGTATTCCGAGACGACATGCAAGATCTACTTCCCGAATTAGAGACAAGTTTAATCCGAACTCGGACCATAGAACGCCAAGATCGCCGATCCCCTATGTGTGACCCTTTTTCGAAGACCCCAATTTTTTATAATATGGCATTGTGACTTGTTGCATATGAGTCATTCATAGTCTCATGCATATTGTGGATGTTTGGGGGTATTTAGATGATTCACCAAAATTAAATATGGAGATCATATGCGGGCTATTCTAGTATTATATTGGCTCCAATTAGATTTGTGTAGCGAATCTATGAATTAATTGGTCTTGTTAATACAACATTTAAATTGCAGGGTATCTAAACAACATAAACCACCTATTTAATTGTTGGGTCCCAGTCAACACCCGGATTTTTAATCCTAGATGCCTGTTATGCCATACATAGCAATCCCAGGATTACCATTTTTGCGAGACATAACAGAATTGGATACCACATTACATCATCCATTACAAACCATACATAAGGTCTTACAAAAATAAGGATCTCATGATCCAGTTCTTAATACAACTCAAGCGGCGAAGCTCCATCTTCGGGGTCACAAGCAATGCTGACGATGGGAGATGATCCTAGTTGTCGTAACCTTCCTAGGGTCCATCCTCCTGGTACTCCTCTTCATAGTCTGGCCATGGGAGTAGCCAGGGACAAAGCCATGAGTACTCTTTAAGTACTCGCAAACTAATACTAACATGTGAAGGGGGTTTTCGTAGTAGGACACTAAGCTCTCGGGTTGTTTTGTAAAAAGCCAGATTTACCTCTACTAAGTTCAGAAGCTACGAAAGCTAGTTGAAAATTTATAACACCTAAGGGGGGACTTGTATCTCATGCCACAACTCTGTTGTGGTCAAGTCAAAGTCTCAATTGATTTCACAAGTCATTTTGAAAACATCTGACGGGGGAACAGTATGGCCACTCCAACTGTCCATAACCACGGACGCGGCTATTCGAATAGTTTGACACCCTGCAGAGATTGTACACTTTCACCACAACATATGATACATCCGTCAGGAACAAATCCTGAATTCACCATACTCAGTATGCGCATAATCAATCCTAACCATTCAATTACATGCCCTATTATAAGCACCTCTCCTGTGAGTTTGGCCTCCCAACCATGACCAACTTTCATCTTGGGTACTGCACAGGTGGACAATCTTCACAAGGTAGCCTCAGCTCAAACCTTGGCCGTGAGGGAACTAATACTAAGGTACATAAGTTTCCAGTCAAGCCCTACCCAATCTTCGGGTAATGTGGTTGTACGGTAAAATTGGAATGGTATCGCATCCAGACAACCATCAGTTTTATAAAGGGCTAAGGCTCATGCCTTAACAATTTTCATCACCAAAATCATATGGTGTTCGGAAACACGTGTCAAAACATCTCAATAGAATGATCCATCATTCCAAGGTTTTCATAACCATTTTTCCACCAAGTATTCCCATCTAAAGTTTGATCAAGTTTTATGCTTAGCACTAGAATCTACAAATGGGGGTAAGTACTAATGAGGGGTGGTAAACTAGTGGAGTTTAACTAAGTTCAATTTCATGCCTTAGGATGACATGAAGATTATGTAGCTTAGGCCAAGTTTTATGCTCTTTTTGCAACCTTCAATTATCTTTCTAGTATCTACGAATTTACTCAAGTAAACTCTAAGTAGTAGCTTTGATAAAGAAATAAAGTAGAAAGCTTGCAAGTAAAACTAGTATTGGGTATCATCAAATGTGTCTAACCAAGTATGCTTAGTGCATTGCATAGGTTAACTTGATTAGCAAGGCTTGCTTAATCAACTAGTAGCATTAGGTTTGCATAAGTATAGTATATTTCAAGTGTTAGCTTGCCTTGTGCAGAGCAGTGGTTGAAGTTCTCCTCGGCTTCTTCTTCGTAGTATCCTCCTTCCTCCTCGTATCCTTGGTTGTTACTAGCGTATATGAATAAATACGAGGTACACAATCACCAAACAATACTTAACTACTTTCAATCATCACACAAACGGGTTCTATAGATGATCTAGCATCATCACTAACATTTCAAGATTAAAGCATTTGGCTTATTGCTTTTATTTTTAGAAAAGTAATTTCTACTCATTGAAAAACTACTTAAGATTTAATATTCTCCAAACCAAACATGGGATCATGTTGACACATGTCATCACCACATATTTTAGTACATGGGAATGTGATTTAAAGTGGTGTCAAAATTTAATAAGATTTAACCTTTTATTTCATTTAAATAAAGTGACTCGAAATGCCTATGTGGCATCCTTTTATTACTTGAACATTATTTCTGTAGGTAAACCCAAATATTTTTATATATTCTGAAAGGTATGGTTACTTGTGATTTTTGAGAGTTGGAATGAACTCAAAAGCTATTATGGTTTAAATTTGAAAAATGTTTAAATGCAGAAAAGCTTCTGCCTTATTATTTTTACCAAGGGTGATCTACAGATCCAAATGATTTGAATCCAACGGGCTTGGATTCATCACTTCTAGACCTTTCTAACAAAAAAAATTCATTCAATTTGGTTCACTGAATCAAGCTGGGTTGATTTTTTAAACTGGGTACAGAACTGTGTTTGAATGAAAATGGAAAAAGTTAAATTCAAACTAGTGGGCTGCGCGGGAAGAGAAAATGAACCGGCCTGCTACGCATAGCGCTGACGCGGGCTGGTTAAGTTACTGTCCCCACGCGTCAGTGAGACGGAGGGGTGCGAAGCGGTATGGGGCAACGTGGTGCATTGGATCTAGTTCTAATCCAACGGCTCTGGTTCATCGTCCATGTCGGGCAGCGCCGGCGAGACAGAACCCTAACACGACAGGTGGGGGTCGTTGGGGGCTCACCGGGGCTCAGGCGAGGGTCGGCGAGGTGGGCGAACAACGAAGTAAACGACGGCGAACCTCCTGGTACCGGTAGCTTCTCCTGGGGCGGCTCCAATCGCTCGCTCCCTTCTTCTCCAGCAGCGGCGGGCTCCGGTGAAATTCCGGCACTGCGCTGCTCGCCTTGCTCTGGGAACGAGGTGGAATGATCAGTAAGGAGAGGGGAGTGAGATGGTGTGCTCAATTCGGATGGGGGTCGTCTCCTTTTATAGGCTCGACGGTGAGACCGAACGGGATGGGCATACGACGGTGGCGACACAGCTACGGGCGGCTAGCGGCATGACCGAGGGTGGCGATCGATCGGTGGTCTCCTGGCGATGCTCTATGGCTTTAATGCACGTGTAGGGGTGGTGGCAAACGGCGAGGTAGAGTCGGCGTCTTCGATGGCGAGCGGTGGCTACGGGGCACGGGGCACGGGTGGTGAAATGGGCATGTCTGGTGGTCTCCTGGGATGGTGGGGAGCATGTTGGCGGGCGGCGAGGGCTCGAGGTGGTCTGGTTGAATGGGAAAGGCACGTGCTCTGCGGCGCACGTCGGCATGGTCGACAGCGGCACGGGCGCGGCGTTCCTGGCGGTTCTGGCTGCTATCTGCGAGGCAGGGCTGGTTGACAGGGGGCGGTGAGGCATGGTCTACCTCCCAGACAAGGTTGGCACGGCTAGTTCTTCCTCTAGCCTGCTGTCCACACTGGGGTGACATGGGTGCTCTCGGCTGTTCACCATTGATGACATTGTCAAGCTTACAGTGGTGCTAGGGATTAGTTAGGGCCGTTAGATGATCTACCAAGGCTAGTGGTGTCCAGAGAGGGAACAAGTTAGGCCCAAAACACTGCACACTATAGTGTTTTGATTTTGTTAGATTTGTATCTACAAGGTGTTTGATGAAATGGCCGCATGAATTCAAGTTTTGAATTTTGAAAAGATTTTTGGTGGGTGTGCTAGGCATGTGCTGGTGAGTCTGTGGATGCTTGGGTTTTGAAAGTTGATCTTGTTTGAGTGGTTTTTGAAAAAATGGGATCTTCCCATATGATATAGATTCAGTTTTGAACTGTCCTTTAAACTATGCATTCAAATGTTTTTGGATGATCACAAGGTGGGCCTTGGTACTTTTTTATGAGTACTATCAAGGGGTGTAAAGATCCAAACAAGTTTCTGTTATGTTTTGAAAGTTAGAGACAGCCAAAGTAGGCATGGGAGTTAAATTGGCCAAAGTGACCATTCCCTTATTTTGTTTGTTTTGATTTATTTGTCTTTGGGAAAAGTGTGGGAATTGTTTAGATGATGTTTAATTCACCTAGGAATCATTTTCCAAGCAAAGATACACACAATGATGGGAATTCAAAAGAATCCAAATTTTAATGCACACTCATATGAATGCTTTCATATTTTAATTGGAAAAGTTTTTGTTAACCCTAATTTTGGTGATTAGAGTTTGTTAATTCTAGTTAAATATTTTTTGGATGTTAAAAACCTTCCCCCCTTAAAAAAAATCTCGTCCCGAGATTTTAAAAAGGAAGAAAAGATTACCTAGGATTTGAAAAGATCGGGAAACTCCGTCCTGATGTGATCTTTGCGCTCCCAGGTAGCTTCCTCTTCCGTGTGGTTGCTCCACTGAATCTTGAGAAACTTGATGCTTCGGGTTCTGGTGGTTCTAAAAGCTTCTTCCAAAATACGGATGGGTACTTCGGGATAGGTCAGGTCATCGTTGATCTCTATGGTCCGGTGATCGATATTCTTGAACACTTCGGTCTTCTCCGGAACTTTGAGGCACTTGCGAAGTAGTGAGATATGGAACACATTGTGCACGGCTGACATCTCTTATGGTAGTTCCAATTTATACGACACTTCTCCTCGACGGTTCAGAATCTTGAAGGGTCTGATATATCTGGGGGCTAACTTTCCTTTGAGTTGGAAACGCTGCATTCCTTTCAATGGCAACACTTTCAGATATACAAAATCTCCTATGTTGAAGGCGAGGTCTCGACGTCTTTTATCGGCGTAACTCTTCTGTCTATACTGGGCGGTCTTGAGGTGCTCACGAATATTGTGAACCTTCTCTTCTGCCTCTCATAGGATGTCGGGTCCGAAGATCTGACTCTCTCCTACTTCCGACCAGTTCAAAGGGGTGCGACACTTCCTTCCATACATGAATTCAAATGGGGCCATTTGCAAACTAGCTTGAAAACTATTGTTGTATGAAAATTCTGCAAATGGCAGATAGTCTTCGCACTTAGATCCATATTCTAACAAACAGGCTCTCAGCATATCTTCGAGTATATGATTTACTCGCTCTGTTTGTCCGTCGGTCTGAGGGTGATACGCGATGCTAAAATCTAGGCGGGTTCCTAAACCTTCTTGGAATTTCTTCCAGAATCTCGAGGTAAACTGAGTTCCTCGATCAGATACGATGTTTTTGGGGACTCCATGCAAACTAACAATTCTAGCGATGTATAACTCCACTAGCTTCGAACTCTGATATGTGGTCTTGACGGGTAAGAAATGGGCGACTTTGGACAATCTGTCCACTATGACTCCGATAGATTCATTTCCCCTACTAGAAGTAGGAAATCCAGTGATAAAGTCCATTCCAACGGAATCCCATTTCCATTCTAGAATCTGCAATGGTTGCAACAATCCAGCGGGTCTTTGATGTCCTGCCTTGACTCACTGACATATATCACACTTGGCGATATAGCTTCCGATTTCTCTCTTCATCTTATGCCACCAAAATTGCTCTTTCAAATCTTTATACATCTTAGTCCCTCCGGGTGGATAGAATAAAGAGTATCATGAGCTTCCTTCAAAATAACTTCTTTCAACTCAGAATCTGCGGGAACACAAAGGCGTCCTTTGTACCACAGAACTCCTTCTTCGTCTTCGGTGAATCCTGGTACTTTGCCTGTACCGATACGACGCTTGATTCCGTCGATACTAGCATTTCCTTTCTGTGCCTCTTTGATCTTGCTGATCAAAGTGGGTTGAAGTTCTATGATAGCCAAAAATACTTCACTCACTAATTCCATTCGAAAATCTTCCATCTCTCTGTGCAAGCTTGGTTGCTCCTTCAAAATCATGGAGTTCAAGCGGCACAGCAATCTTCTAAGGCATCGGCTACCACATTGGCTTTACCAGGGTGATAGTGAATGTCCAGGTCATAATCGTTGATTAGCTCAATCCATCTACTCTGTCTCATATTCAACTCCTTCTGAGTGAATATATACTTCAGGCTCTTGTGATCCGAATAAATCTCGCAACGGTTTCCCATCAGGTAATGCCTCCATGTCTTCAGGGCTAGAACTACGACTGCGAGTTCGAGGTCATGGGTTGGGTAATTTTTCTCATGTTGTTTCAATTGTCGGGATAGATAGGATATAACCTTGCCTTCTTGCATTAGCACACATCCGAGACCGATCTTGGATGCATCACAATACACGTAGAATGGCTTCGTGATATCCGACATGATTAAGATTGGGGCTAAAATCAATCTCCTCTTGAGTTCTTGAAAACTCGCTTCACATTTGTCGGTCCATTCAAACTTCTTGTCCTTTTCAGCAATGGGGTCATGGGTCGAGCGATACTCGAGAATCCTTCTACAAACTTGCGGTAATATCCCGCCAATCCGAGAAATGCACGAACTTGGGTTTGAGTGGTTGGGGCTTGCCAATCTTCAACATATTTCACATTTGCAGGGTCAACGGCAATTCCTCCGGCTGATACGATGTGGCCGAGGAATCCTACTTCTTGTAACCAGAATTCACATTTGCTAAACTTGCCATACAACTGATGCTCTCTAAGGGTTCCAAGAATAGTCTTTAGGTGTAGCTCATGTTCTTCTTCTGATTTGGAATAAATCAGAATGTCATCGATGAAAACAACGACAAACTTATCCAGGAAGTCCATAAAAATCTTATTCATGAGATTCATGAAATAAGCGGGGGCATTGGTTAATCCAAAGGACATGCCAGTGTACTCGTATAATCCATAACGGGTGGTAAAGGCAGTCTTGGGGATATCCTCTGCACGAATCTTGAGTTGATGATAGCCTGTTCTAAGATCAATCTTAGAAAACACTTTGGCACCGGTCAACTGATCAAACAAATCTTCTATCTTGGGCAATGGGTACTTGTTCTTGATGGTGACATCATTCAACTTCCGATAATCCGTACACAAACGGTTACCTCCATCATTTTTGTCCACCAATAAGACAGGTGATCTCCAAGGCGACGCACTTGGTTGAATCAATCCAATTTCCAACATGGAATCCAGTTGCTTCTTCAGTTCTGCCAGTTCCGACGGGTTCATACTATAGGGTCTCTAGGCTATGGGTCCTGTTCCGGGGATTAGTTCAATGATAAACTCGATATCCCGATCTAGGGGAATACTGGGGAAATCATCTGGAAATACATCGGGGTATTCACAGACTATCCGGACTTGGTCAATGGTGGGTTGGGATATACTCTTGTTGCACTTGAATTGACGAGGTAAGGTTTCAGATATATGCTCGACTGATATTCCGGCTATACTGGTCATGGTGATGGCTTTCTTTCAATCCTTTATGTTTGGACATCCAATCCATTCCTAGTACTACTTCCAAACCTTTAGTTCCGAGTACTATCAGATTAGCATAAAAATCTATGCCATGGATTCGGATAGGGACAGCTTTGCAAATTTTCCTAGCTTTGGTGGTTGAACCGGGAATTTGGACGATCATAACATGCTTCAGTTTGGTTGGTTGAATTTTACTAGTGCATGCAAATTCTTCGGTGACAAATGAGTGCGATGCACCAGAATCAAACAACACTTGAGCAAGTACTGAATTAACAGAAAACATAGCCACTACGACGTCTGGTGCTTCCTGAGCTTCTTCAGAATGCATGAGAAAAAGATGGCCGTTGCGGTTGAGCGAATTCCCTAGGGCAAATCTTCTTCCAGGCTGAACACGACGCTGCTGAGCTGGGGTATTGGCATTGGGGGCTGCGGCATTCTTCTTGTTGGGGCACTCGTTGGAGTAGTGACCATTATTTCCACAGTCATAACAAGTCACTTGCGACTTGTCCTTTGCTGCAACAGGCACAACGTTGCTTCCAGTCCTCGGGGCAGTGTTGGTGTTGGCGGCAGCATTGTTGTTGTTAAACTTGGGTGGTGCACGGTTGAATTTGTTAGAGTTTCCGGGGTTGTTGTGATTTCCTCCGGGCCTAGGGTTTCCACGGTTGGGATATGTCGGACGGTTCATCGGGGGTCTGTTGGTTCTTGGGGCAAATCCTGGAGATGGGTTAGGGCGATACTTTGGGGTCTGATGGGTTCCTGGCTGATGCATCATGCGACGCTTGCGGTTCTCATTGGCTTGGTTGATCTTTCCTTCCATCTGGATGGCAGAATCGAAAGGGCTTCAATATCAACAAAGGGGATATTGACTAACACAGTCTGCATCTCATCGTGCAGACCATTCAAGAATCTCTCTTTATTCTTGGCTTCGGTGTCGATCTCATCCGGGGCATACCTAGCTAATGACAAGAATTTTTCACGGTATTCCACTACGGTCATCCTTCCTTGCTTCAGTTCTCTGAACTTGTCTCTCATCCTATTGATCAAACCCGGTGGCACATGGGTTCTGCTGAACTTGACCTTGAATTCCTCCCAGGTCATCATCTGTCCTCCGGTCATGGCACAAACACTGTTCCACCATGCTCTGGCATCTCCGACAAGATAGTGGATGGCGAACAGAACTTTATCGTTAGCTTCCACTCCGGCGACTTCCAAGTTATTTTCCATGGTTTGCAGCCAATCGTCGGCATCTAGGGGCTCTTCTGACTTAGTGAAAACATGCGGGTTGGTATTCTGGAAATTCTTGAGCTTAGATCCATGGTTGTACTGATTTCCTTGGCCTTGGTTGTTGTGGGCTAGCTGGGCTATCTGTTGAAGGGTGGCTAGGTTGGCTTGACGTTCGGCTCTTTCGGCTTCGCGGTCAGAAACCAACATTTCCAGGATTTGCAACATCGGGTCCGGGGATGAACCACTTCCTCCGCGTGGCATCTGAAGATTGAGATAGATCATGAGAAAAGAGGGGAATTTCTAAGGTTTTGGGGATTTGAAAAGTTTTTAGAGTTTGAGTCAGATTTTCTAGCAACTTGCTTTTCATTCATTCATAGCACACGATACAACACACACCACAAAACAAGAAAAACAGATGGTTTTAAGAACCATTCTGGAATCTACGATACAGTAGGACCGAATACTACTCACTATGTTTGGGCACTAGCGTAGTTGTGAGTTTTACTAAAAGTGATCTAGGGTGCAAAATTTGATGTAACATTTGAAATACTTTTGGAGTAGCATGAATTTTTATGAAACAGTCCAAGAGGTAAGAATCAGAATAAGTTTTTTGTAAATATTTGCTTTCTTGGGTTTTGAAACTAAGTTTTTGATTCAAACGTCCAGTATAACTAGGGTCACCTATGGTCAGGATGGATCTGATACCAACTTGTCAACACCCGGATTTTTAATCCTAGATGCCTGTTATGCCATATATCGCAATCCCAGGATTACCATTTTTGCGAGACATAACAGAATTGGATACCACAGTACATCATCCATTACAAACCATACATAAGGTCTTACACAAATAAGGATCTCATGATCCAGTTCTTAATACAACTCAAGCAGCGGAATACGTAATAATAACAGTAGTGTAGGCGAAGATCCATCTTCGGGGTCACAGGCAATGCTGACAATGGGAGATGATCCTAGTTGTCGTAACCTTCCTGGGGTCCATCCTCCTGGTACTCCTCTTCATATTCTGGCCACGGGAATAGCCAGGGACAAAGCCATGAGTACTCTTTAAGTACTCGCAAACTAATACTAACAGGTGAAGGGGGTTTTTGTAGTAGGACACTAAGCTCTAGGGTTGTTTTGCAAAAAGCCAAATTTACCTCTACTAAGTTCAGAAGCTACGAAAGCTAGTTGAAAATTTATAACACCTAAGGGGGGACTTGTATCTCATGCCACAACTCTGTTGTGGTCAAGTCAAAGTCTCAATTCATTTCACAAGTCACTTTGAAAACATCTGACAGGGGAACAGTATGGCCACTCCAACTGTCCATAACCGCGGACGCGGCTATTCGAATAGTTTGACACTCTGGAGAGATTGTACACTTTCACCACAACATATGATACATCCGTCAGGAACAAATCCTGAATTCACCATACTCAGTATGCGCATAATCAATCCTAACCATTCAATTACATGCCCTATTATAAGCACCTCTCCTGTGAGTTTGGCCTCCCAACCATGACCAACTTTCATCTTGGGTACTGCACAGGTGGACAATCTTCACAAGGTAGCCTCAGCTCAAACCTTGGTCGTGAGGGAACTAATACTAAGGTACATAAGTTTCCAGTCAAGCCCTACCCAATCTTCGGGTATTGTGGTTGTGCGGTAAAATTGGAATGGTATCGCATCCAGATAACCATCAGTTTTATAAAGGTCCAAGGCTCATGACTTAGCAATTTTCATCACCAAAATCATCTAGTGTTCGGAAACACATGTCAAAACATCGCAATAGAATGATCCATCATTCCAAGGTTTTCATAACCATTTTTCCCCCAAGTATTCCCATCTAAAGTTTGATCAAGTTTTATGCTTAGAACTAGCATCTACAAATGGGGCTAAGTACTAATGAGGGGTGGTAAACTAGTGGAGTTTAACTAAGTTCAATTTCATTCCTTAGGATGACATGAAGATTATCTAGCTTAGGCCAAGTTTTATGCTCTTTATGCAACCTTCAATTATCTTTCTAGTATCTACAAATTTACTCAAGTAAACTCTAAGTAGTAGCTTTGGTAAATAAATAAAGTAGAAAGCTTGCAAGTAAAACTAGGATTGGGTATCATCAAATGTGTCTAACCAAGCATGCTTAGTGCATTGCATAGGTTAACTTGATTAGCAAGGCTTGCTTAATCAACTAGTAGTATTAGGCTTGCACAAGTATAGTATCTTGTAAGTGTTATTTTTAGAAAAGTAATTTGGCTTGCACAACTAGTAGTATTAGGCTTGCACAAGTATAGTATCTTGTAAGTGTTACTACTTTCAATCATCACACAAAGGGGTTCTATAGATGATCTAGCACCATCACTAACATTTCAAGATTAAAGCATTTGGCTTATTGCTTTTATTTTTAGAAAAGTAATTTCTACTCATTGAAAAACTACTTAAGATTTAATATTCTCCAAACCAAACATGGGATCATGTTGAGACATGTCATCACCACATATTTTAGTACATGGGAATGTGATTTAAAGTGGTGTCACAATTTAATAAGATTTAACCTTTTATTTTATTTAAATAAAGTGACTAGAAATGCCTATGTGGCATCCTTTTATTACTTGAACATTATTTCTTTAGGTAAACCCAAATATTTTTATATTTTCTGAAAGGTATGGTTACTTGTGATTTTTGAGAGTTGGAATGAACTCAAAAGCTATTATGGTTTAAATTTGAAAAAATGTTTGAATGCATAAAAGCTTCCGCCTTATTATTTTTACCAAGGGTGATCTACAGATCCAAATGATTTGAATCCAACGGGCTTGGATTCATCACTTCTAGACCTTTCTAACAAAATTGGTTTCATCAAATTTGGTGCACTGAATCATGCTGGGTTGATTTTTGAAATTGGGTACAGAACTGTATTTGAATGAAAATGGAATAAGTTAAATTCAAACTACTGGGCTACGCGGGAAGAGAAAATGGGCCGGCCTGTTACGCATAGCACTTACGCGGGCTGCTTAAGTTACTGTCCCCACGCGTCTGTGAGACGGAGGGGTGCAAAGCGGTATGGGGAAACGTGGTGAGTTGGATCTAGTTCTAATCCAACGGCTCTGGTTCATCGTCTACGTCGGGCAGCACCGGCGAGACAGAACCCTAACGCGGCAGGTAGGGGTCGTTGGGGGCTCACCGGGGCTCAGGCGAGGGTCCGCGAGGCGGGCGAACGATGAAGTCGATGACGGCGAACCTCCTGGTACCGGCAGCTTCTCCTGGGGCGGCTCCAATCCCTGCCTCCCTTCTTCTCCAGCAGCGGCGGGCTCCGGTGAAATTCCGGCGCTGCGCTGCTCTCCTTGCTCCGGGAACGAGGTGGAATGATCAGTAAGGAGAGGGGAGTGAGATGGTGTGCTCAATTCGGCTGGGGGTCGTCTCCTTTTATAGGGTTGACGGTGAGACCGAACGGGATGGGCATACGACGGTGGCGACACGGCTACGGGCGGCTAGCGGCATGGCCGAGGGTGGCGATCGATCGGTGGTCTCCTGGTGATGCTCTATGGCTTTAATGCGCGTGTAGGGGCGGTGGCAAACGGTCTGGATCACTCGATGATCTGCGAGGCAGAGGCGGCGTCTTCGATGGCGAGCGGTGGCTACGTGGCATGGGCGGTGAAATGGGCATATCTGGCGGTCTCCTGGGACGGTGGGGAGCATGTTGGCGGGAGACGAGGGATCGAGGTGGTCTGGTTGAATGGGAACGGCGCGTGCTCTGCGGCGCATGTCAGCATGGTCGACAGCGGCACAGGCGCGGCGTTCCTGGCGGTTCTGGCTGCTGTCTGCGAGGCAGGGCTGGTCGAGAGGGGGCGGTGAGGCATGGGCTACCTCCCAGACAAGGTTGGCAAGACTAGTTTTTCCTCTAGCCAGCTGTCCACGCTAGGGTGACATGGGTGCTCTCGTCTATTCACCATTGATGACATTGTCAAGCTTACAGTGGTGCTAGGGATTAGTTAGAGCCGTTAGATGATCTACTAAGGCTAGTGGTGTCCAGAGAGGGAACAAGTTAGGCCCAAAACACTGCACACTATAGTGTTTTGATTTTGTTAGATTTGAATCTGCAAGGTGTTTGATGAAATGGCCGCATGAATTCAAGTTTTGAATTTTGAAAAGATTTTTGGTGGGTGTGCTAGGCATGTGCTGGTGAGTCTGTGGATGCTTGGGTTTTGAAAGTTGAGCTTGTTTGAGTGGTTTTTCAAAAAGTGGGATCTTCCCATAGGATATTGATTCAATTTTGAACTGTCCTTTAAACTATGCATTCAAATGTTTTTGGATGATCACAAGGTGGGCTTTAGTACTTTGTTATGAGTACTATCAAGGGGTGTAAAGATCCAAACAAGTTTTTGTTATGTTTTGAAAGTTAGAGACGGCCAAAGTAGGCATGGGAGTTAAATTGGCCAAAGTGACCATTCCCTTATTTTGTTTGTTTTGATTTATTTGTCTTTGGGAAAACTGTGGGGATTGTTTAGATGATGTTTAATTCACCTAAGAATCATTTTCCAAGCAAAGATACACACAACGATGGCAATTCAAAAGAATCCAAATTTTAATGCTTTCATATTTTAATTGGAAAAGTTTTTGGTAGCCCTAATTTTGGTGATTAGAGTTTGTTAATTCTAGTTTAATATTTCTGGGATGTTACAGTCTCTGGTTCCGCTCAACATTGCCTAGTCGCATCGCAGTTTTGCCATATCATGCATCATACATGCAACATGCCTAATTTTATGTCGTAGTATTAAGTAGTGTATCTGATGTTTCTTCTAGTGCGTTGCTTCTTTGCGGATTAGGCCAATGAGTTGATACGATCTTCGCCCGTTCTTTGGATGAATCTTCATCTATGTTTACCAGGCGAGCATTCTCCCTCTTTCTACCTATTTTTCTTTTATAGTCTTTACTTCCTCCTATTGATCTATTGCTATCTTGTTGTGATGCTTTAGTTTCCGTACACCATATATATTCCTTGCATCCTTTATATTTCCTCGGACACCTCCTATTACCTATTGTTTGGGTAGATAGTCGGCCTTGCGAGTCATTGTTGCTTTCTTAGGTGTCTCTTTCACATTGGCGGTGTTCCACCATTATTGGGGGTTGGAACATGCTTAATGGTGGAGATGATCATGGCTATAATTACAACTTGTTAATTAAATGTTGGGAGTAGATATAATTAATGTAGATTCATAGGAGGGTAATAGTTGAGATCTGGTTACTATCCCTCCCTCCTATGTCACCTAGGACCCAAGTTCTTGACACCTATTTCGAGACTGAGTGCGCTAACCACATGTGAGGTGTATGGTCACCCCTGTCGGCTGAGTACCTGATTTCAAAGTATTATACTGGGGCCACAAACTAGTTTGATGTTTTAATGCCATGTTATGCCATGTATGCCATGTTTATTATCTGTTGCTCAATGAGCATTTAATACAATACTGTCTAGGATGTGGGTCATTATGTTGAGTATTATACCTATGGCCTCTAATCTCTTGGCTGATCTCGCAACCTCTGGGTCCTTCTTCGGATTCGTCCGACTTCGTTATAGGTAGCTTAGTGGGGTGACCCCCATGTACTTTCTTTAGGTCTAGGAAAGCGTCGTGTCCAAGGCCCCGCTGACATACCGATGGGTCTATGTTAATTAATTTGGCAACAAGGGTTGAAGTGCGTGTGGAAACTTTGGTGCACCCTGCAGGGTTAAATATTTTCTAAAAGTCATGTTCACAGTTATGGATGACTTAGAGCATAGTTTCTCGATCATAGATAACTATACCCCTAGCAGAATTTCTGTTATAATTTGACTTGTATCCAATATGATTATTGAGTTGGATAACCACCATGGAATGAATGTATAAAACCGCCAACTGTGTGAGTTTCCTCGGAATGACTTCCTCATTTGGTCTCGAGGGGGAAATACCAGGATGTGTATGTTTGGTGGTAGTATCAGGTTGGTTTTACCTAGATATTTCTTACCTCTCTCTGATAGACGACAGTTGTATCAAGTCTCTATAGGTTTTTTAGTGCATGATGCGCTACCGCTTCAGGCCACCATACCTATGTAGGCAAGAGCCGCCGAATACAAACTATCGGTGTGTACTGGCCTTAGTACTAACTGCTCTTTTTTTCATTTTCCCTTTGCCCACACACCTTTTATTTTAGCAGGTTTGAGATCAACGTTGTTAGCAGGGTTACCCTTTCATCTTGGCCTCGGCAGGGTTATTGACACCATTGGTTATTCTTCAGGGCTCTTCGGCTAATTTTCATATTATCCGTACTCGGTTGTTGTATCGTTTTCAAGGTGATTTGTGTAACACCCAAGCTTTAGTTACTCTTATATTAGGGTTTGTTTGTGTGTCATGAGCATTATGTTCATTGCTAGATAAAAATTTGCAACCCAAAAAGGAAATGCAAAAACCTAAAACTCTAATCTTTCCTCTCTTGAAATCCATTCGATTTGATGGCTTGGATAGCTTTGAATCTACCCAATCGATTTGATGTACTCAAAACCATGTAATAGTGCCATACGAACTATAGGTGAAAGAGATATAGTTGGCTTGACTTTCCCAGCTTCAGACAGCTCAGGTAAGCACTAGCTTATACTGATCACTCGTATGCTTCAGTATGATCAAATTAATACATGCCGTAATTAGCGCCAACTTGTGGCATTATCATCATGCAAAAATCGACAGAATTTGCACATTTAGTTCATAGTTTCAAGCATAATAATGCAACCAGTTTATACACTAGCACATCACAGTACAATGTCAGCACATCAGAGCTTGACTTGTTCCTTTCACATTCAGTGGAGCAAATTCAGTATCAAATGTAGTACCAAATGACTTACCAGAAATTAGGAAGAATCAGACCCCCAGACCGACTCACTAATCGATAAAAGTTATGGCCACCATCACTAGGAGAAGGTCCTGTGCCTTCCAATGTTTCGAGCGACATACGGAATATGTCAAGAAAAAGAGCATAACTTCTTCCATTGTGTGTATTATTGCAGAGCACGTGTTGAACATGCATGAGAATGCAATGCATGATCATAGGCCATGCCCTCTCAAATGGCGACTGCAGCACGCCATCAGCCATTATTGATTCATGCACTCGCAAGACAACAACGACGACCTTCGGCACGTGTGAAGGTTCCTTCAACCATGCAACCATCATAGACACCAACTCTCTCTTGGAGGAAAAATCTTCAACATCTCACCGTCGAGGCCGTTTAGAAGCTCCTTCACTATCTCTCGGCCCCAAGCCCGTCACGATAGGGCCTCGAATGTTAGCTTCATCAAAACGGGTAACTCGGAGCACTCCAAGGAGCCCCAACCTGGGTTCCACCATGCGAAGCTAACCTGCACGCTCAGGAAGAGAATGGGGGATTCCTTGAACACAAGACAGCATTCAGTTTCCCTCTAGAATGTAACCACAAAATCCGCTAGGGGCGCACACACTTCAAAGAGTGAGCACGTGACCGAATTCCATAGAAATCCTCTAGAGCTTTCTCTAGGTTATCCGGTGACATTGCAGGATGGGGCCCTTCCATGGTAGACATGAGGGCTGACCTGCCATACTCGCAATCCCGCGCCGACATGCCAGCATTCATCGACAAAACACAACCCGAAGATCATGATGGACCTCGGGATCACCATGCCAGAATGCTTTCGAGCTGTTGAAGGGGGTCGACATGGCAGTGATATCGGCGTTTGGTACATGGGATGGTGTGTGTGTGGTGGTGGGGGTATGGGATTTGATCTATGGAATAATGAGCACGGATACATATTGAAGAAGTAATTACACGGTAGTGCCACAAGGTTTTAGCCCCTCGCCAAAAGTATGCCATGTATCAGTGACAATATGGGGTATGTTTAAACAAATTTTAGGACCAGTGTGCATAAACACTTTTTTTATAGAAAATCTGCATTAACATTTGCGTCTATCATCCTAGGGCGACTCAGCCTACTTTGGCATACCGAGCCTAGATTAATTACGGCCTAGTTAAGAACTGTTTCCTGCCCTTATAAGACACGGTGACCTACTTTTCCTATTCGCTAAGAGGAAAGAATGAATATTCCTCTCAAAACACAAAGCTGCACAGTAATAGTACTGATAAATATAGTACAAAACTGACTCTATGAGATAAGCGCTACTACATGGATTACAACATGGAAGTAAATACTAATTTCAAAAGCATGGTAGGGATCATATAAACTGATTCAAGCTAGCCACAAAACCAGTGTATTAATAGTCAACTGTTAAACCACGATGCAAAAAAATATGACATAACGATACACCGAAAAGATCCACAGCTCAGTCTAGGGATGGAACAATGAGCCTAGCACACCTAAACTAGGACTTAACAAAATTGTTGCCTGCATAATGTTACAACCATCTTTGGGAAGGCTGATAACTCCCACAGGATCACCGTCAGTTGCCTGCAGGTTGTAGTGTTTAATATGAGGGAATTGTATTCCGCGAAACCTCATGTATGTTGTGTACAGACCGTTTTACTCATGAATGGGAACAATGTGCCGTCGGGAGCCTGGCATCCATGTTTCTTCATCATCTTGTCTGTGATTGGATAATTGAGACCGAGAACAAGAGAGTTGTCACCCAGAATGTTAACCTGCCTCCAAACGATGATCCATTGAGGTCCAGCATAGCTAGTATTGTGTTTAAAAACAGACACAAGCGGTAGGATATGGACGTAGGTTAGTCCCATTTTGAGATATGGGAATGACTTCAACCTCTTCGCCATGGGAAACCCCCATGTCATACGTCATAATTATGATCATCAAGCGTTCGCCGTTAGGTGATTGTAACATCCTCAAATTGGCCCTATGCAGATTTCAGCGATTCCCACCAAACCCGCATAGAAACAATTCAAAGATGCCCACTAGGCATTTGAGTACAGGTGGAAAATGAAGTAATATCATTACACAATAGTCCACGATGGAACCCACAGAAACATATATATATATATATATATATATATATATATATATATACAATGACTTAATGAGTCAAGAATACAAATATATATTACAAAGATCCATATCACCTTGAAAACGATACAACATCCGAGTATGGATAAGATGCAAATTGTGCTAAGATCCCTGAAGAATAACCAATGGTGTCCATAACCCTGCCCAGGCCAAGATATAAGGGTAACCTTTCTAATGTCGTCAAAATCACACCTATCATAACAAAAGGGGTTGCCGACAAAGGGCAAAGGAAAAAGGGAGCGGTCAGTACTGAGACTAGTACACGCTGAGTCTTAGAGTTCGGCGGCTCTCACCTACATAGGTATGGTGGACTGAAGCGACAACAAAGCATGAACTAAACAACCTATAGAGACTCAATACAGCTATCGGCTATCAGAGAGGGATACGAAATGATAAAGGGGTTAACCTCTTGGGTGGCCCGATCTTCACGTATCTCGTGGTCAAATCGATGGGAAAGCTGTAGGGTTTCGTAGCATGGAAAACAAAAAATTTCTATCGCATACAAACAAACAAGCCAAGATCTATCTACTAGATTGTAGCAACGAGTCGATGGAATAACTTACCCTCGAAGATTCCAAAGTGTTTAACGAGAGCGGATTCTCGTGGGTGATGTATTCGTACTCTTCCCGATCTCAAGATCGCGTAGACGATCCTTCCAGCGCTGCGTTCCGGCAGCGCTTCCGCAGTCGGTCACACGTTCGGTACTCGACGAAGACCTTCCTCTCCCTTGTTCCAGCAGGCAGCGGAGGTTGTAGCACTCTCCTCGCGATTCCGGCAGCACAACGGTGTCGTACCGGAAGTAGAGGGGAGATCTCGCAGGGCTTCGTCTTAAGCCGGAGCGAGTATGGTGGAGTATGAGAGAGCTCCTCGGCGATCTAGGGTTTAGACACACCAAGGAGGAGAGGCTAAAGCCGGCGGCTAGGGTTCCGGGGACCCCCAAGTCGGTGGCTAGGGCAAAAACCCTAGAGGGGCGGCGGCGGCTATGGTGGTAGGCGCCAAGCTAGGGTTTGAGGAGAGGTACTTGTGTGTGCTAGGAGGGAGCCCTGCCCCTCCTTATATAGGTGGAGGGGCCGGCTGCCAAGGGGAGGGAGGGGAGTTCCTCCCCAACTCGGCTTGGAGGGAGCGCCGCCGGTTGGAGGAGGGATTCCCTCCCCAACTCGGTTTCCCACTTCCTCTTTTCCTCTTTCCAAAACTTGCCATTTGACTTTCAAACTAGCCGTTTGACTTTTCAATTTAGGATTTGAATAAACCCTTTATTTTGGACAGCGAAGACACTTAGTACATGATGCAATCATTCCAACTTGCAATGACACATTCATGTACCCCTTCCCCTCTGGAGTGCCGGACATTTCGGAACCTTCTAGAACATTCCCGATGAAAACACCGGAATCATTCCCCAACTCTGAAACGGGACTTTCCTTATATGAATCTTATTCTCCGGACCATTCCGGATCTCCTCGTGATATCCCGGATCCCATCCGAGACTCCGAACAACATTCGGTCTCTTTGTCATTCATTCCATAACTACTCAAACAACGTCGAATCCTTAAGTGTGTCTCCCTACGGTTCGTGAATTATGCGGACATGATCGAGAGACTTCTCCGAACAATAACCAATAGAGGAATCTGGAAATTCATATGGCTCCCACATATTTCTACGATTACTTTGCGATCGAATGAACCACTTACATACGATACCAATTTCCCTTTGTCTCACGATAGTTTACTTATCCGAGGTTATGATCGTCGGTATCTCTGCATACCTAGTTCAACCTCGTTACCGATAAGTACTCTTTTCTCGTTCCCGTGATATGTGATCCCTTGTGAGCCAGTCACATGCTTGCAAGCTAATTGGATGACATTCCACCGAGAGGGCCCAGAGTATATCTATCCGTCATATGGATGGACAAATCCCACTCTTGATTCATGTGTCTCAACCAATACTTTCCGAACACTCAATGCCACCTTTATAGCCACCCAGTTACGGTGTGGTGTTTGATGTCATCAAAGCATTCATCCGGTAAAGGTGATATGCATGATCTCATGGTCGAAGGAATCAGGTTACTATGTATCAGAAAGCATATAGCAATTGAACTATTGAAATGACTTGATCTTTATGCTACGCTTATCTATAGGAGTATGTCCATCATATCATTCTCCTAACGATATGATCTTGTTGTTGATAACATCTCAATGTTCATGATAGGGAAACCACAATCATTTATCAACCAACAAGCTAGTGATGTATAGAGGCTATACTAGGGACTTCAAATTAAGTTTACAAATCACACAAGTATCAATGTTTCCTTGTTAATACTATTATAGCATGAATGTAAACATTTATCATAAACACAAAGATATAATAATAACTACATTTATTATTGCCTCTAGGTCATATCTCCAACAAAAGCGAGGGGAAAGGGAGAAGGTAGCGGAAGCGAACACACACCTCGCGAGGAACACGATGAACACATGCAAAACTCACACGATACAAAGCCGATTGCTCCCGAATGGCGGCCACCGGTCCGTTAGAATCCTTGCAAGGAAAGATCGGTCAACATGCTCCCTCAAATCCACATCGGAGAGGCAAGAACACATTGGGGAGGGTCTTGACAACTTGGAGACGAGACACCGAACTCCAAGGCCTTGTTCAATGATGGATGCGTGATGCAAAGTCCAATCGAGGTTGGTGACGATAGTCGGTCCCCTTGGTAAATGGGATAAGGTAAAACTAGCGATTCCACACAAGGGGGTTGTCTTTAGTCTATCATCTATGCCTAAGGGATACATGAGGGGTGGGGGATCTATTTATAGGCCAGCCACTAAACAAGGGGGTAGTTTGGGAATAAACTAGGCAAAGGGGTAAGTAAAAGGAATATTGCAGGGCATCAAACCTAGATCCGTGCGCAGGCTGGGGATTCCGGCGATGAGTCCGATGACGCCGGATTTGGTGCCAGAATTTCCGGTCCCCGCCAGATATTTTGGTCGCTCGCCGAACAGGCTCTCTATAAGCGTTTTTGGCGGTGGTTCCGGTCAACTGGTCCTATCGCTGGGGCTTCCGGCGGTGAGCCTGGTTCGCTGGTGTTTTCGCCGGGAATTCCGGCGGTGGAACCGGTTCGCTGGTGCTAACGCCGATTCCAGTTGGAGCTTCTTCTGTCTCCTCTTCCAAGCCTCCGTCTTGTCGGGCGTGAGTCCTCGGGGTTCCTCCCTTGTCTCCGTACTTGTCGGTGTGAACCTATCGTAGTCATAGGACGGAGTATGAAGTAGTATACCATTCAAAAGGGTAGGAAGTGGGATTTCAACGAGGATAGAATTCACCTTTGGAGTCCATGACGACTTGGCATAAGTTGGAGAGCTTGATGTGGCAACGACCGTAGGTCGGGCTGCATCAGATCCCCCCTTCAAAAAGAGTCGTCCTCTACTCTACATGCTCATCACAAAGTAGAAGAGGTCGAGAGACCTTCTTGATCCCGGGGTTCACCATATAGTCGTCCTCGGAAATATTGACTTGACAACACTTCAATGTTCCTTCACCTTCCATGAAGCCTAAAAAGGTCACAACAAAACAAAGGAACACTTAAAGCGTAGCCAATTCATGAAGATTATAGCATGAGTCCTCAAGTAGAAGGAAGTCACCTTAGCTTGTAGAGATAACTCGATGAAGGGTAGCCATAGGTAACTCTCTTCGGTTCTTCTTGTCAACCCATGGTTGGTAGAGGTTGACGTATATGCATTTGTACCTTCATACAACAAAGACCAAGCAACATATGTTTGTGTGTGATAGAGGAGCATGTCATTTGTGGCATGTCCATTCTTGTTCACAACACTATTAGTACAACTCAAATATAGCAAACGGGATGCATATGCAAGGTCAAAGTGGATGGAAATCAGTTGAACATCATCCAAATATGAGAACTTAAAAACTCCATATAATGTCTTCGTGTGGCACTCAAGGAACTTGACTAGAATTTTGATCAACATCCTTGATGCGAGAATTGGAGAATTCGGCAAAAACACACAAGGAAGAATGTCCAAAACAACATCATTATGTGTGCAAACCAACCATTGGAAAGAGAAATTGTTCGACATGTTGGATGTCACACACAAATCATCGAAAGCAAATATCATGGGAATATGAGTATCCCAAGCGGAAGCAAAAACAACATGTTTGCAAACAAACCAAATGAAAGAGCAAGTGGTCCTTATGTTTGTTGCAACAACAAGACGAGATTATTGGAAGCTCTCATGACAATACATGCTCTCAATGGCATTATGGTTGCACACAAAACATCGGAAGTGGAAATTGTTCAACAATTTTGTTGCAACACATAAAGCATCAAAATCCAATAGCAAAGAAACATGATTGTCATAAGGGGAGATAATACCATCAACATGCTTGCAAGCAAACCATAGGAAAGAGCAATTTGTCAACATGAAAGATGCAAAGCATGCAAAAGGTATCAGAGTTGGGTTTGACCTTGAACTCACCTGTGGGATGCCCTCTAGAGCTCTTTTTGTCAACTCGTGCTCAACTGAGGTTGATATTCTCGTGCGGGTACCTACACACATCATACATAAAAGGAAGAACGTGTGTGCATGGTAGAGATACACATCATCCATCATGACGTATCTCTTCTTGTGCACATCACCATTAGTGTCAATCAAGTATGAAATAGATGCATGGTGAGTATGCAAGTGGGGAACATGCTTATCACGACAATCATCAAAATATACAAAAACTGAGAAAGCTATGGGGCCCATCTCATTATAACGCATATAATCAATATTGTTGCAAGAAAAACAAGTGAAATAGCAAGCATTCGTCTTATAGCAAGCAACGGGAGAAATTGAATGACTAGAATGACAAGGCAAGTCCAGAGCAATTGGAGGATACACACAAGATGCATAGAATGGAATGTTGATGGCAATGATATCGCAATCAAACAATTCCACATGATCAATATTATGCGAAGGCAAATCATCACATGGGAATGTGGATGAAGCATATGTAATGTCACAAGTATCATCCATAGCATGCATATCCTCACAATTCATCATGTCCACTAGTGGGATCATGGCATCATCAACACCCTTATTGTTACCTTGTTCATACCTCTCATATGAATTGGGTGTTGTGGAAGTAGTGGACTGCTTATGGACGACTTTGTTTTCTTGATGTAGCCATGGCGTAGCATCATCTTTGTGCACCATGTACATCTTCTCCAATTGAGGCATCAATGCTTCAAGGTTTGGCATGTATTCCTCCATGGAACCTAGCACAACACAAGAGAACACACTTGAGGTAGAGGGTAAGTTGTTAGAAATCAAAATGGTCTCACTTGACCTATCAACTACCACTGTCAACTCACTAGGAGTAACACTCATGCCCTCCAAGTGGAATCACTCAATATCACATAAGGTGGAGTCACTCATCTCACTCTTGTTCTCACTCAAGTGGGCTAAGTGTCTCTCATACTCACATGGGATTGGTACCACATCATCACTCAAGCATATGGGGATAGGCTCAATTTCATCAACTCCGTGTGACTCCTTTGGTGAAGGGAAAATCCCATTCTCACAATTCTTGACCTTGTCGTCTCCAAAGTTGGATGCCATAAGATGGGCATCGTCGCTCGCCTCCATGGTAGAAGGGAAAATCCCATGCTCGACTGTCTTGTGGCCATCTTGTAGTAGTGTTGGAGGTAGGCTCATGCTATCCAACTTGGAGAAGTAGAGGTCTTTATTATCCTCGTTCGCGAGGTCTTGGAAGTCAAGTGAAGACATTGAAGCTTGATGTCATGGAGGAAAGCTTGATCTTGGTGCCATTATGGTGGTGGAACTAGTAGTTGAAGGTGCCTTAGGATGGTGTCGACGGAGGTCATTGGCATGCCTTTCCGAAGGTTTATGTTGGTGAAGCACTTGGTCATCCACATGACGCTCACGACGGTGATCATTTTCCTTGGCACTCTTCTTGTGCTTGTTGTGCCTTATTGATCTTGCTTGAGCATTATGGTTGGTGCTCATCACGAATTCTTCGTCTTTGTGGCGAAGATGCCCTTGACGATGTATTGTATCCTCTTTATGGTGGCGATGCTCATGAGAGGATGTTTGTCAATGAAGATTATTGTTTCTTGGCGCCTCTTGATGTATATGATGTTTGGACGCCACTCTTATTTGGATAGGAGGTGGATCTTGGCGCCTTGGACGTGATTGAGCTTGGCGCCTTAAAGATGGTGGAGCTTGACGCCATCTAGGTGGTGGCACTTGATGCCTTGTCGATTGTGGCGCTTGACGCCTTGGAGGTGGTAGCGCTTGTCTTCTTGGAGGTGGATCATCGAAGTACGTGGTGCCCTTTGGTGTGGCACGCTTGGCCTTGAAGGTCATGGAATCTTGATGATGCGCCTCCTCTTGCGTGGTGTAGTAGTCTTCCATCTACACATGATGGAGGAATTCTTCATGGCTCATGGAGGAGCCATCAAAGTTGATGAAGTTCTCCGTGTCCTCCATGCTCGGCGAGGCATCGTCGATGTCGCACTCGAAGTCGTCCATGCTTGGGGAGTAATTGCTGGTGTAGTACTCCATATCACCCAAGCATGTGGAGCGATTGTCGGTGTAGTGCTCCATATCCTCCATGCATGAGGAGCCATTGTCGATGTAGAGCTCCAAGTCTTCCATGCTTGAGGAGCCATAGTTGATGTCATGCTCCATGTATTCCATGCATGTGGAGTCGTCGTAGGTGTAGTGCTCCGGGTCCTCAAAGCATGTGGAGCCGTTGTCGGTGTTGTGCTCCGTCATGTCCTCTATACTTGTGGAGTCGTATTCATGGTGGATCATCATGGATTCTTCATAGATATCATCCTCGGTTCCAGAGTCCCTAGACATGATTCACAAGACCAAGTGTTGTATATGGAAGTGGTAGAGGGTGTTGGGGATGCAACGTCAAACCTTACTTTACCTTGGAAGATAGTATCGTGCAAGTGGCCACACTTGAGAGCAATAAACCAAGCAAAGTGAAGTTCACGCGGAACACCAAAACCCACTACTAACCAAAACACACACACACACAAGGCCTATGGTGGATAGGTATGGAAAGTGGCATGTCAAGAACTAATCCAAAATCAAGATGTTGTAATGCCAAGTAAAGAACCACAATGATCACAAAGCAAAACAAGTCAATCCACAAGATATGAAATATATACAAGGAAACACACACGGTGGAATAAATGGGACTTGTGTGACGGAGAAAGTGAGCTAAGAAAAAAATGATTACCTAGCGAAGACTATAAGATTGTGTCACACAAGTACAAGGCGAGACGCTAGTTCGATTGCACAAAATTGGTGGGCTACAAGATATGCACAATAAGTACCACCTATATGATGTTCATCCAGCTTGCGCTTCCTACTCCATGAGGCACATGTATGTTTCTTTCTTTTTCTCTTTATTTTTATTTTTCTATTTTTTTATTTTTTTCTTTTTATTTCTTTATTTTTCTTTTTCAATTGCCTCTTCCTTGTGCCAACAACTATACAAGATAGCTATATGAGATAGCGCTCACAATGTTTGCACGGAATCTACAAGGTATCAAATGTGCATAGCCCAAGCAATCATAAGAGGAACTAGTATTAATAGGTGTTTGTTGCTCGCAAAGATAGTGGGGTTCACAAAGGAATGCAAGTGGGGAGAAGTCGCGGAATGTTTATACCTTCCGTCGACGATCTTCACCCTTTATTGTTGGATTCCACCTTGCTCACGGAATTTGGATGGAGTAGATAGCATGAACAACGTGGATGATTATGTAGAGTTCCTTCTCCTATTCGAAACGAGCTAAAGAACACCAAAATCCGAGTTTGAATGCAAAAGTTATGCTCAAAACCGTGCGGAGCTGAAACTGTTGGCAACCAGGTCGGCGAACCGGAAATATGGCCGGAATTTCTGGCGGTAGGTCCGGTTTGACCAGAATTTCCGGAGGGAACTCCGGTTCGCTGGATCTGGCGCCGAAACGAGTTCAGAAACGCGAAAATTCGATTTTCTGCGGAAAAACTCGATGGAAAACTTCAGATCAGAGGGTCAAATGAAGGAATTAGGCCATGGGAACACAGGGGAAGGTAGATCAACAAGTTTAGCAAGTAATACATGGATAAAAACCTACCAAAACTCACTCAAATCATAGATCGATCCAAAACATGAATTGGGGCTATTTTTGGTGGAATTTTTGAATTTATGGGGAAAATACCAAATCGATGAGAAATCCGTGGCAACCAAAAGCTACTGATACCAGATGATAAAGGGGTTAACCTCTTGGGTGGCCCGATCTTCGCGGATCTCGTGGTCAAATCAATGGGAAAGCGAAGGGAAAGGGAGAAGGTAGCGAAAGAGAACACACACCTCGCGAAGAACACGATGAACACACAGAAAACTCCCGAACGGCGGCCACCGGTCCGATAGAATCCTCGCAAGGAAAGATCGATCAACATGCTCCCTCAAATCCACATCGGAGAGGGAAGAACACGTTGGGGAGGGTCTTGACAACTTGGATACGAGACAACGAACTCCAAGGCCTTGTTCAACGATGGATGCGTGATGCAAAGTCCAATCGGGGTTGGTGACGATAGTCGGTCCCCTTGGTAAAGGGGATGAGGCAAAACTAGAGATTCCACACAAGGGGGGTTGTCTTTAGTCTATCATCTATGCCTAAGGGATACATGAGGGGTGGGGGCCCTATTTATAGGCCAGCCACTAAACAAGGGGTAGTTTGGGAATAAACTAGGCAACGGGGTAAGTAAAGGGAATATTCTAGGGAATCAAACCCAGATCCGCGCGCCGGCAGGGGATTCCGGTGATGAGTCTGGTGGCGCCGGATCTGGTGCCGGAATTTCTGGTCGCCACCGGATATTTCGGTCGCTCGCCGAACAGGCTCTCTATAAGCGTTTTCGGCGGTGGTTCCGGTCAACCGGTCCTGTTGCCGCGGCTTCCGGCGGTGAGCCCGGTTCGCCGGTGCTGTCGCCGGGAATTCCGGCGGTGGAACCGGTTCGCCGGTGCTGACGTCGATTCCAGTTGGAGCTTCTTCCGTCTCCTCTTCCAAGCCTCCGTCTTGTCGGGCGTGAGTCCTCGGGGTTCATCCCTTGTCTCCGTACTTGTCGGTGTGAACCTATCATAGTCATAGGACGGAGTATGAAGTAGTATACCATTCAAAAGGGTAGGAAGTGGGATCTCAACGAGGATAGAATTCACCTTTGGAATCCATGACGACTTGGCATAAGTTGGAGACCTTGATGTGGCAACGACCGTAGGTCGGGCTGCATCAAGAAATACCTATTTGGAACCAATCTGATACTAACACCAAACATACACCCATCCTGGTATTTCCCCCTTGAGACCAAACGAGGAAGTCATTCCGATGTACTCACACACTTGGCAATTTTATTTATCATTCCATTAAAGTTGCTGCAATTACTAGTCATATATAGGTAGCATCAAATATCCCAATTTCATTAGTTATTGGAACTTTTAATTAACCAATCTGTTGTTGTTCCAATATTTAGTAGGAAGGTATAGATAGCCTGAGACACCCCACTTCGATCAATTGTTGGCACTTTTATTTATCCATTCCGTTGTAGTGAAGCTGATTACTAGTCATGCCAAAGTCAAATTTATAGCACTACTTTTGTTATAGTTGTCTATGGTCGAGATACTATGCTACAAGTACTCCATAACCGCGGAAATGGCTTTTTGAAAATATTTACCGTGCAGGGGTGCACAAGTAGCAACACACGCACAATCAACCTCAGGATGAACCAAATAAAAAGCAATGAGGCCTCAATACAAAGCATTCACATGATTCAAAAATTATTTTAGGGGGCCACCCCACTAAGCTACCCGCAACAAAGTTAGCCGGCTCTGAGACGGACCCATGGTTTGTGCCAATTGTTGTAAACGACTAGGAACCTGAAAGTGTGACTAGGCTTGTCGATACCATGCAAACATTCCACATTCCTAAATAGTACAGTAGTAAACCGCTCCTCGAGCAAAAGTAGTAAATAAAGCAGTAAAGCATGGCGTAAGTATAGGATAGTAATAAAGGCCCGAACTAGTTTGTGGCCCCAAGAAATAAGATGTGAATCAAGCTCAGGATAAGGGGTTCATGGTCCCACCTCCAGATTGTGCGATAGTAAAGGAACATGCATAAAGTACTCGGGGTTCTAGGTGGATACAAGAGGGAGGGCTAACAAGAAGATCTCAACTATTGCCGACCAGTGCTTCTGCATTAGTTATATCTATTCCTAGGATTTTAATTGTCAAGTTGTAATTAGAACCATGATCATCTCCAACATTAAACATGTTCCAACCCCAACCATGGTGGAACTTGACGACTTGAAGCAAAACTTGACCAAGAAACTATGACTCTCAAGGCCAACTATCTTCCAAATCAATGGCCAATAGGAAGTGACCAAGGCAATATAGGATGCAAGGAATATAACTGGTACGAAAAATTAAGCATTGCAACAAGGATAGCAATAGATCAAAATGAGGAAGTAAAGACTATAAAATGTAAAAATAGGTAGAAAGGGGAGAATGCTCGCCTGGTAAACATTGCCGAAGATTCATTATCCAAAGAATTTGTCGATACTAGCATCAACTCAACATCCTAATCCGTGAAGAAGAAAAGCACTAAAAGAAACACCAGATGAACTATTTAAACTATGGAAAAAGATCTAGCATGTTTATGAAATGATGCATGAAATTGTAAAGATGTGATGCAACTAGGAAAATTATGCGGAATCGGGATCCCGAGAATTAAATTGAAGGTTCAAGTTGTTTAGTTACCCCACAATTTAAATGTTGTATTAACAAGGAAAATCATGGCATCGATTCGCTACAAAAATTTAAATGGAGCAAATATAAGGAAAAATAGTCCTCAAATAGCCTCCATATTAATTATGAGGAGTATCAACAAAGTACCCCAACCCACAAAAATATGTATGCAAGCATATACAATTGATGCAACAAGGTAGATGTTATATATTATAAAAATAGGGCTCTAGCATAGGGGTCACACATTACGGTCGAAGGTCATGGGGGTACGACGGGATCGATCTTTGGGGCAACGGCCTTCAGATCCGAGAAGAAGAAATTGGCATTCCGAGGGGTTCGGGTTCGACGAGATCGAGGTCTCTTGGTCTGTGAAGGTGAACTCGAGCCTTTGGGTCATTGTGTCCATGAAGGAGACCTTGTATGCCTTTTCGGAATCCTTCGGGTACATGTTAATCGGTAAGTCAGTGCAGATCTTCGTGGGTCTTTGATATTCTTCCGGTGACATCATACCATCTTTCCACAATCACCATACCGTGTCTTTACCTCACTATTGTGAGTCTAGGGAACAAAAGAAATCGCCCGAAGACACATCCTCTAGATAGAACCAGCACCATGGCCACCTGCGCTAGAGGCAAACAACAACAGAATTAACTTCATATGGCACAAATCCAACACCCAACCAGGAGGACAGAGGCGCGGGGATGGACCATCTCACGCAGGATCTCGCGGAACATAGATACGACCTTGAGGTCGGAGAGGAGGGCATAGGGAGGTGCTGCACTTGGGGGTCATCGTAGAGGCCGAGGACGACGAGCACCATGACGGTGGGGCTTTCCTATAGGTAGCGGGCTCGATCTCACTACGGGGAGGTTAGGAGGAGCTCCAGGTGTTTGGGATATACTTTTCGGGTATATGATGGCCCACTAATGGGTTAGAGCTTTGCTTCATGATCGGCCCAGTCAGAGAAAAAGGAGGAGTCACTTCCGGCTACGACAAGGCCCAGAAGAGTTACTGACTTAGGCTTGTAGTATTACTTGTAGTCCAAGTTGTAACTTGTTACCGACTCTATAACGTAGCTAGATAGGTCTCTCCTATAACCCTAGGCCCTGGTGACTATATAAACCGGACCCGAGGGAGGCTTTAGAGCACCAGATCATAGATCAACCACAGCCTACTCGCATAGACAAACTTCTCTTATAATATGTTGTAACATCCGGCTCTCGCCTATATATTATTGGGTTTCTAGCAGGAGTAGGATCCGATCACCATAGTTAGATCTGAACCTAGGTAAACTTGTGCTCACCGCTCCCGAAACACCATACGGCTCACACCCCACCTTCTCAACGCCTTCAGGACCCCCTATGGCGTACTTGTCGACAATCCAACGATAGTTGGCGCCCATGGTGGGGCATGTGACCTTCGGAGCTTCATTTCGGGCGAAATCTGCACGTGAAGGAATTAACGAAAGAATCGCCTTGGGTCGCATGTTTTACACTAGTGATGTCACCCTCGTTCTTCTCAATGAGACCTGGATTCTGGCTAACGAACCAGTGACGACCTACACAATCATGTCTACAGGCGAGATCGACATCTATCTCGGCTTCGCTGATCCCGCCCAACCCACACATGAGGTGATGACTATGGTGGAAGCAATGTCCGGATTTGTTCTGTCCGTAGAGGCGGAAGGGTTCAAGATCCCGAAAAAACCTGAACCCACCTACCCCACTGCCATAGTGGAAGAAGTGGTGGAAGAAAAATTCGGATCTGATCTCCCCGTTGAGATCGGATACATGGATGAGGAGTATATTCGCTTTGGATCCAGTTCTACCGATGCGGGAGCAGAAAAAACACTCTTGAGGCACAGGATAAAGCAGATGATGAAGCGCCCCTACATCGATTACAAAGCAATCACCGAGATCAAACAGAGCTTTGAGATGGAAAAGGCTAAAACCCAGCTGTGTTGCTACCTCAAAACCATGAAGAAAAAGAAGCATTGGTTTGTGCGCTACGTGGTCTCTTGATCCGACTCTGTTGATGCTAGAGACGGTAACGATTCAGTTCCTGATGCTATCGGAGAAAATACTGACTCACCTACTTCCCCTCGGGAACCACTGACGTCGCGGGAACTCTGAGACTTCGAGAAGGAGATGGAAGCGTACAAAGAAGAATACGCCTCCAAACCAGCGGATGGTGAGATGGATAACCCTCTGAGTCCATATGATAGCATGGACGAAGACTACACCACGCAAGACGATATGGACACCAGAGATTCGTCCGAGGTCCAGAAGCCAACTACGACGGAAAGTACTAATGGAATTTTATCTCCCGGTACCGGACCGAAAGTCGTCATTGCCACTGGTACGTGTGTTAAGGATACTAGGCGGTCAAAAAACAAGAAGAAGAACAAGAACCTGAGACTGGCAGAGCCGATAGAGGAAGCCAACGAGGAATAAGTTGACGAAGAAATTGAGATGGAGAATCGGGACAGAGATCCAGTTAATCCCACACCGATCGATCCTCCTATGGATGGACACGTTGTCACCAAGGTCTACGGAAATGCACTGATGATACCAATCCCAACTGCTTCGGATCTCACTCCATAGGAGCTGGAGAAAAGGGCTAAGGACCTGAAAAAGCATCGCTAGTTTTTTCTCTAGGAGGCTGACCGCATTGTCGAGCTCAGACAATAGATAGACATCAATCCTTCCCAGTACCAGTCAGAATTCAAGCGGCTGCCAAACAAGACAAGGGGAAATCCGGTTCTTGCTAATAGGAACCCGAATGTCCACAGATATTTATTCAACATAAAAACGGATAGAAGATCTCAGTCTATAGGACGCCAGTGGAGAACGCTGCGGCTGCTCGAGCCATCATCGCCAATAATCCGTCTCCAGAACAAGTCCGGCAATGTGTAACTTTGCTCGACAAAGGATTGAACCAACAAAAGACAATCACGTCATTCAGTGGCAAGCTGGCCTCAAGGTCAGAATTTTTCCACATTGGCGCAGGCCAGAGCGCCGACGAAAGACCCCGCAGGGATACGGATCAACGTCATCGTCCTCGGGAGGAAGAAAACTCAAGGGCCAGATCAAACGGTCATACTCGCAGGGCCATGAGGGACTAGTCGCGAGTTATTCCGGTTGTGTCTAAAGATGCCATCAGGGCATTGGTGCCTCACCAGGGCCATCGTCGGCATAATAATCACCATAGGGAAGACCTAGAGGTGCGCCGCCAGCAACAATAAGATAGTGTAAGGATGCCACCTCCAGCCGTCCAGCTAGCAACGCCGGACAAAGAAATGACCCAGATCGTCCTAAATCAATCAGGGATGGGGGCTGACGAAATCAACCTCGGAGTCAGCATAATGACGCTCCTGGACTGTGCCGCTCAGCCAAAAATAACCCGCCAAAGACCATCACCGCCCGATAGCGACCATGAAGGATCTCATCGTATCCATGGAAGCTGTAGGGACGGAGGAAGTGACGGTGGAAGGAGAAGCAGGAATCCTACTCTGCCACGTAGAAGTCGCGAGTCTCCAAGGTGTAGGTCTCTCTCGCCAAACGATGCTCGCCATCGCATCGAGTCCAACATTGCAGCACGACGGTATGAGGAAGAGGACGTGTATGTGGGACCCAAATGCTTTGGCCCACGTATCCGTCAAACAAAGTTTCCGGTTGACTTCGGCATAGACAAACACATTCAACCCTACGACGGTGCAACTCGGCCAGATACTTGGCTTCAAGATTTTTTCCAGGCTTGCTGCATTGCCAAAAGAGGAAACATCCTGGTCCCAGTTTGATATCTCCCACTCATGTTGCGGAAGACAACTCGATCATGGCTCAATGAACTACCATAGAACATGATTCCCAACTGGTATGATATGCAAAGTGTGTTCTTTTCAAACTTAGAGGGAACATACAGGAGGACCTGCATAGTCCGAGACTTGCAATGTTGCACTCAATGACCCGGAGAAACCTACCGGGATTACCTCGGATGCTGGATCGACACGACGAACTCCTGCAAAGGAGTAAATGAGCAAACTATGATTGAAGCTTTCATTGCAGGACTCCTAGTCGGACTTTTGCATCATAGACTAAAGCTTGCCCATGTCACAGATCTGGGAGAAATGATATAAACGGCGAGCAAATATGATGATACCGATGATGATTGAGATGGACTGCTAAATATTCTGGACAATCCGAATGCGGCCAAGCATCAGAAGCAAAAAATTTAGAAGAGCAAGAACAACTCAGAAGATAAACTGGTTTTGAACAACGCAGCTTTCAATGCAATGTTCGGATCTAGAAGACGAGCAGGGCACGAAGGTGGCCGGGGACGAGGTGGTGGAACTTCTCGAGTCCAAGGTAGAGGAGATCAACAGCCCAGAAAATCATATTCCTAGGCCGACATCGCTAACAACCCTTGTGTTCATCACCTTGACGCGAATGGAGGTTCTACCCATACCAATGCTGAGTGTCGTTTCAATGACGGCATCAAGAAAGACGACTCTGCTGGCTAGAGATCCAAGCAAAAAAAGGAAAGAAAAACTCCAAGAAAGGCAAGGAGCCAAAGGAAGATTCTGACATGGAATAAGCAGATGCCACACATCCCAAGTCGGATGGAAAGAAGGATTATCCCACAAAGAAAGACACATGTCTGCTTCCTTGGAACTCAGCCAGCTAAAGTCAAAAGGCGGTTCTTCATGAGCTCAACGCCACGGTTCCAGATGTCCCCCATGTTTTGGATTGGTCGGATGTAACCATCACTTTTGACCGCAAAGATCACCCGAGGAAAACACATTGTTGGGGAAAGTACCCTCTGGTCATCAATCCTCTCATTGACAGCTATGAGTTCTCTAAAACTCTCATGGACGGTGGTAGCAACATCAACATCTTCTACATTGAGATGCTCCACCGCATGAAGATACACGAAAGCTAGTTAAATCACAGTAACGTGACTTTTCATGGCATTATACCAGGGAGATAGGCAGATTCTCTGGGTGAGATCACACTGGACATGACATTCGGAAACCAAGACAATTACCGGACCGAGGCACTTTCCTTCGAGGTGGTACCGTTCAAAAGTTCTTACCACGCCATCTTCGGGCGTCTATCTTACTGTGTGTTTATGGCTCGCCCTGCTACATATACAACATGATAAAGCTTCCAGGTCCAAAGGGTGTTATCACCATTAGATAAACCATGAAGAAAGCACGAGACTGTGAGGAAGGATCTGCTACCATTGCTGAAGCCGTGCTACATGCCTAGGAGTACCAGGAGATCAAGAAGACCATCAACCCGTCCGAGATGTCCGCTACGAAGAACGAGGTGCTGAAGCCAAGCCTGCAGTTCAAGCCATCGAAAGAGACGAAGAAGACATCGTTGAAGGAAGACAATCCCTCCAAGATGACGAATGTAGGGGTAGGCTTAGACCGTGCATAGGAAAGCACGCTCGTCGTGTTCCTCAAAGCTAATAAATATATCTTTGCATGGCAGCCTTCTGACATGACCGGAGTACCTAGGGAACTTTACGAGCACTCTTTTAATGTGTACCTTGATGATAAACCCATCAAATAGGCCTTACGATGGTTTAGTGACGAAAAGCGCAAAGCTATAGCTAAGAAATTAGTCTGGATAGAATTAGCCGGATTTATCGCAGAGGTCATCCACGCTAAATGGGTGGAAAATCATGTACTCGTCTCTAAAAAGGACACTATTGATTTAAGGATGTGCATTGATTATACTGGCTGGAATAAGGCTTGTCCTAAAGATCCGTTCCCTTTGCCAAGAATCGATCAAATTATCGACTCCACGGCAGGGTCGGAATTACTCTGTTTTCTCGATGCATATTCCGGATATCACCAAATACCGATGAAAGAATCAGATCAAGTCGAGACACCTTTCGTCACACCTTTCAGAACCTTCTACTAAAAAACTATGCCTTTTGGCTTAAAGAATGCAGGAGCTACATATCAACACACTATGCAGCATTGCCTTAACGACCAAATATGACGCAACGTCCATGTATACATAGATGATATAGCGATGATGTCCAAAAAGAAGGAAACGCTTATTTCTGACTTAGAGGAAACATTTGCTAGCCTATGAAAATAAAATATAATGCTAAATCTGAAGAAGTGCTTCATTGGAATCCCAGCCGAAAAATTGTTAGGTTTCATCATGTCTGAAAGAGGCATAGAGGTAAACTGGGACAAAATCAAGGCTATACTTAACATTACCAGTCCTAGTCGGCTGAAGGACGTGCAATGTCTCACCGGTTGCATTGCAGAAGTGAGCTAGTTTGTCAGCCGGCTCGGAGAAAGATCCGCACCTTTATACAAACTCTTGAAGAAAACCGACAAATTTGTTTGGACCAAGGAAGCCGACGTGGCCCTACAAAGTTTGAAAGATCTACTTTCAAATCCACCAATTCTCATAGCACTAGAGCCACAGGAGCCTATGTTACTTTACATCGTAGCGACAAATAAAGTCGTAAGTGTGCTAACATCAGTGGAGCGCGAGGTAGAAGGCCATGAGCATAAGGTGCAACGTCCAACATATTAGCTGAGTGAGGTCCTAACAGAGTCGAAGCAACGGTATCCACATTACTAAAAGTTAGCTTATGGAGTATTCTTTGCTGCCAGAAAGCTACGACATTACTTTCAAGAGCATAATATCACAGTGGTGAGTACTTCTCCCCTGCGAGATATAATCAACAACCGTGACACCATAGGACATGTTGCAAAGTGGAGAATAGAGCTTGTAGCTTTTGACATCGAGTACAAGAAACAAACATTGCAGATCCCAGATACTTCCCGATTTTTTCGCTGATTGGACAGAGACGGCAGAAAATACAAGTCCTCCAGACTCGGAATTTTGGACCCTGCATTTTGATGGGTCAAAAGAACGAGGGGGCTAGGGGGATGGCTTGGTGCTCAAGTTACCCGAAGAAGATAAGTTGTTCTATATGTTACAGGTACACTTCATGGCGACCAATAATATTGCCGAATATGAAGCGTCGTTACATGTAATATGCATGGCCAAAAATATTGGCATAAGTAGATTCATGTGTTACGGAGACCCGGATTTAGTTATGCAGGAATTATCTGATATCTGCAATGCAAACAAACACATGACAGCTTACAAAGCTATTGTCGATGAATTATCCAAATCGTTCGAGGATTTTGAGGTTCAACCGTGATATCCCAAATTTCATCAAATTCAAAACATCATGATTGCATTCATATCATCATGGAATATTTATTTTGCACAAAAAATTTCAAAGTTAAAACCCTAGCAAAACCGTATTTTATACCCCTTTTATATTACATGTACGGGGCATGGTTATATTTTTATTTTTATGACTCCAAAATATTTTGGACTGATTTGTTGTGTTTGTCACATTTTTAAATACTAGGATCACCTCACAAATTTTTGGTGAAAGTTTGAAAAGATTTGGACTTGTTTTGTTGATTCAAATCTCATTTGAAAAACCAAAACAGAAAAAGAAAAATATTTGGAGAACAAAAAATAGAATTGGACCTGCCAGCAGACACGGCCCATTTAGCAGCCCAGCAAGCCCACCTGGGAAAACCCCCTCTCCCCTCTGTTTCTCACGCGCGCGCATCGCACCCACTCGCTGACAGGTGGCCCCGTGCTCCACGTCACCCTGCCGTCTTCAATCATGCGCAGGAGACCCGCGCCGCTGCTGTTTCTGCCCATTCAAACCCGAATCAAGCGTTCTTGATTGCCATTGATTCGCCGAGAAATTCTCTCCCCCGCTCTGGCTACTTAAACCCCTCCCTCTCCACGTCATTTCCCTCCACTCAGCACCACCGGAGCGCCGCCAGGCTACCCTAATTTCCCCTCGCACCGCCGTAGTACCGACAAGCTCTGATGAGCCATCGCGGTAAGCCCCGTGCGCCCCTTGTCCTAAGATTCATGCAGTTGTGCTCTCCTTGTCCTTGTGCATCTCATCATACTTTCCACTTGTCTCCTCTTGCACCAGAGTGTCGCCTTCTCGACGACGAGCCGAATTCTGACGAGGAATAGCCGCCGTGCCCATGCGCCCCAGCCCCATGCGCAACCACCTTGAGCACCGCCTCGATGCTACGACATGGTAAGCCCCGGTGCCCCCTTCCTTGCCCTGGGGACTCACCGGAGCATCGCCGTCTGCTGCGCCGCCACCGCGGTGGCCATTTGCATCGCTCGCATTTGGTCAGAGCAGTGGGTTCCACTGGATCTTGATCCAGCGGTCGAGATTAGAACTAGACGCAAAGGTGTACGATTAGATCTGAGCCGTAGGATTTAGCTTAGATCTGACGGTGGGAAAGCGCGATTCTAGCGCGAACTGGTACCGTCCAATCAGAACACACCGTGTGGCTGTGATTTAGATTTAAAATCCAGTTTTTATCTATTAGATGTTTAAACTTGTAAAATTCATAACTTTTATTCTATAAATCCAAAAATTACAAATAAGGTGTCTATGGATTCAGAAATATGAGAACTTTGCATCTATGGATTTTTTTGGCTATTTACTTCTGAAAAAATATGATTTTATGCAGAAGCATTTGTAGGCTTATTTTAACTATATAAATTATTTAGGATATTATTTTTAGGTGGTTTTTGTGTTATTTAGACTTCAGATTATATGTTTTGTCTTCAGTACTATAAAGTTTTATATTAAAAGCATAGAAAATCATATCTTTGCATTTTGCATGCATACAAACTGTTTTTCTTGTGTATATTGATTTGTGATTATTTGTTGTATGAATTGTTGTGTGGATTTTGTGGATTGCGGAGAGTGTGATTGTGGGGATTGTACCTATTCCCCTAGCTATAAGTGATACTTCATATTTTTGGCCCATTATGTTTCCTATTGCACTAGTATTATTCTGAGTAGGATTTGCATGGTAAATTTCAAAGTATATGCTATGCTATGGTAGATCCTATAGATGATATATTGGTAGTATTTTTCTATATGTTAGGAGACATGTTATGCTAGCATGCTTAGCCTAGATGTTAGAATTCAAGGGTGAAAAATTCATGTTATGATATTATGGAAAGATTATGCCTATATGTTTTTGACTAAGAAAACAACTTGTTAATGAAACACCTAGGTGGAATGGGACTAGTATGGTTTCTGTTGAGTGGTTACATAGGTCCCATGTCTATGGTTTACCCTGTGTATCACACTTGTGGATGGCCACCCAGGAACAAAGGTATTTGAGATGTTTAGTGTTGAGAAGCTTCTAGTGCAACCACATGGCATATGGGCTCTGCCTTTACCAACTAGGTTGCAAGAACTCAGCCGGATGGACAGATATTGGTAGAGTTGATAGGATGGAACACATCCATGGTGGTCTGAGGGATTGCTTCTGAAAAGTCTCATCTCGATGCATGTCGAGTCTTGTGGGGAAAGTGCACCACCTCTCGAGTGGGTAAAACCTAAGTACTTAGCCATGTCCCTGGTAACGGACATTTTGAGCATTAAAGACATTGAAATGATCGATCCCAATTTATCTAAGTTAAAAATGGTTGGTGAACAAGGGTAGAGGTTCACAAATGTCTATTGGTGGTACCATAGAGTTTTTGTAAAGAAAAACTTAGTGTTTTCAACTAGTAGGACAAAACTACTTTGTGGAAAGCCAGCCTGAAACAACACTTAGCCAAATTCATGTAGATGATAGTCTCTACTATTTATCTATGTTATCACTTGCCAATACAATTTCAAATGTATTGACCCCTTGTGGTTGTAAATTATTATGTTGCAGGTTACTCTGATGGTGAGTAGGGTTATGAGTCTACACTCAACATGTTTGCATGTGGCACATGAAGATGAAGACTTTATTTATTTACTATGTAATGAGAACTCTATGTGTTAGCCTTGGGCTAATGATTTGTAAGAACTATTATACTCCTATAATTACGATGTAATAATGACCTTTGTATCTGTGTACTTCATATCAAACTGTGGGTGCTAGCAATTCGATCCAGGGACTAGCACTGCAATCTCAGGGACCTTAACCTTAAAGGTTGAGGACTTACATGAGCACATCACTCAAGAAGAAAATGAGGAAGCAGATCATTTATCAAGACTAGGATCTATGTGGAAACAAGTCCCGGATGGCGCTATTTTAGAGCACCTAAAAGTTCCCTCTATCACATGAGTTGATGAGGACTATCCGACGGAATCCAACTCATCTTTAGTAGCAGTTTTGGCTGTAATTCCCAGCTGGACAAAACCCTATCTGGATTTTCTGATAGATGGAAAATTACCCGAAGACAAATTTCTTTGCCAAAAGATCGTTCGACGAGCAAAATCCTATATGATAATCAATGGTGAGCTCTATAAACAAAGAGTTTCAGGGGTTTTCCAGCGCTATATTTCTCTAGAAGGAGTGGAAATCTTACGAGAGATCGATGAAGGCGAGTGTGGTCCGGATGCTGTAGACAAATCTTTAATGGCAAAAGCTTTCAGACATGGTTTCTTTTGGCTCACAGCTAAGGCAGATGCCGAGAAACTAGTCAAAACATGCAGAGGCTGCCAAAAATACGTTCGTCGAGCACATGTTCTGGCTGATCAGCTACGAACAATCCCTATTACATGGCCATTTGCTATTTGGGGGCTTTATATGGTAGGACTATTTCGAATGGCAAAGTCTGGATTTACTCACCTACTAGTGATGCTAGATAAATTTACCAAATGGATTGAGGCTAAACCCGTAACAAATTGCGATGGATCCACACCCCGAAAGTTCATCGAGGACGTGATCATCAGATTCGGTTATCCGCATAGTATTATTACTATCAACGAGAGCAACTTTTACATGGGAGAATTAGCCGAATTTTGCAAAGAACAAGGGATCCGACTTTATATTGTATCAGTCACACATCCACAATCTAATGGACAAGTCAAAAGTTAAAACGGTCACATTTTACAAGGACTCCGACCTCATCTTGAGGCGCCACTTCTTTGTGCCGCGGGGGCTTGGGAGGAAGGATTACCCTCTGTGATATGGATCTTGCGTATAACTCCTAACATATCAACCGGATACACTCCTTTCTTCTTGGTCTATGGTGCAAAAGCAGTTGTTCGAAGTGATTTAATCCATCGGTCTCCTAGAGTCAAAGCGTATATTGAATAAGATGCAGAAGTATCTCGACAAGATGATCTCGACTTAGTTGAAGAAGTTCACGTCGTTACTGAGCAGAGATCTACATCCTATCAGCAGAAGTTACGCAAGTATCATAGTCAAAGAGTGCAAAATAGGTTTTTTAGGAAAGGCGATTTGGTTCTCCGACTCGTGCAAAAAAGAAAGCACAAGCTTTCCCCAATTTGGGAAGGACCTTTTATTATCAGCCGAGTTCTACATAATGGGTCATATTATTTAACTAATATCATACCAATCAAGGAAAGACCTGATACCCAGAAGAGAAAGAGAGCTGGCAGTATTACAGACCCAGATGAATTAGACCATCCATGTAATATTGCAGAACTACGTCTCTTCTATTCTTAGTTATATTTTCTTGTAATCATATATGTACATGCTCAAAGAGAAATAAAGAATTGGTTTCCTCATATATTATTTTTCAGAAGTTTTTTACCATCTTATTTCGAAAAGATCATGTCGTTTTCAAAAATCCCAGGATGCTTGAAAGTACTTTATGCTCATGTTCGTTCTGGTTATGATTTTTGCATATTTATAAAAAATGTTACCCTAGGGTGTAAATCTAATTTCATGTTTATACTTTGGTTTTTTATCTGATTGCTTAGACGCGTGAATTTTTCGAGTAATGAATTGTTGGTATTGGAAACCAGCTCTGTTTCCGAGTTTAAACTAGTTTAGCAATTGCGCTCCGTTGACTCTGCAGAGTTTCCGCGCTAAAGGTTAGCCGGCTCATGAAAGGGACGAGGCAGAGAGCCAGAAAAAATGAAAAGTGTAAACACAAAAGTGCTTGAGAAATTTTTGAGCACACACATCAAAATATATACAACAAGTTCTAAGTAGTAAAGCATCAGTTCTTAGATACCAGCACACTTAAAGCAAAATATAGTTCCCATCATTAAAGAACAAATGAAGGCTGCAAATTCAGGCGGTGGTGGTGGAGACCTTGGAGCACTGGAGGCGAACTTGTCGCCACCTTGCTCTAGAGACTCAGAAGCTTCTTCATCTTCGACGAGGCCATCTTACGGCTCTTCGGGTGAAGGAGGCACATCGATAGATTGAAACAATGGCATCATGTAATTCTTCATATCCGCCACGCGATAAGCATAACCCGTGCAATATTCTTGGATGGCCTTGATGTCTGGTGGGTTACCCTCATCGTCCTCGTCGGTGATGCCCTTAGTGACATGCCAGATTTCCATATCACTATGGTGACGTCACCATAGTGAGGGCAGACTGTGCAATGGCCCGGGCGTAGGAAATCTTACAATCCTTAGTGAGCTTCTAAATCTCCCTCAATCTGTCCCTCATCTCGAGCACGAGAAATTTGTTTAAGCCAGAAAGTCTAATCGACTCACCAGCCTCTTCAAGAGTTTGTCAGAAGTAGAAAAGATCATCTCCGACCAATTTGATGGACTCGAGGCGAGGTTTAGAGGAAGAGGAGTCGGAAAGATGCAGAGGGTCTAGGAAAGAACCAAAAATCAAAATCCGACTAAAAGAAAAGTCAGAAATCAAAGGAAGAGTAAAGTCGGAAATGTTACCTCGCACACAGTGGTTCCACTAAGAATGCTCCTCCCCGAGACTTTTTAGTTCTCCTTCTATGGCCTGGGCTAGATCCCTCTGGCTGTCAAAATCCTTCCTCAAATCATCAAGTTATTTATCACGTAGGGCCAATAGATTCTCGAGCCTCTCGGTCGCCATATTGCTTGACTCCAGGACGATGTACACGTATTTCTCCAATCCATTTTTAAGCTTCTCAATCTCATCCCGGAGTTCAGCATTCTCCATTAGGCAGACCTTGAAGTTTTTGGCCTTCTCCACCATGTTGTTGGATTGGCTCAGCAATTCTGCAAAGGAAAAAATATCAATCGGCTAAACAATTTGACTATGAAAATCACTAAGGTTAATGGTCGAAAATATTACCTTCCTCCTCATCCTTCTCAACCTACATCTTGGAATTCTCAAGACACAAAGACTTAATTTCTTTGCGCTTATTGCAAATGTTCTTGAGCAAGTTCTGGTTGCAAGATGTAACTAAGTTAAAGACAAAATACCACCAGACGGTTACTAATACTCGGGCTGCAACTTTAACAAAGTCAAAATCCAACACGAGCCTTGGGGGCTACACTATATCGTTCTTTTGCATCCTATAAGCATCAACAAGGATCTTATGCTACGATCTTTTATCCGACTTTATGCTTGGGGGCTAGACGAGATGATAATAAAATACTGCAAACAAGAATCAGAAAACTTATAATGTACTCTAGGTGCAACTTTTCAAATCCGAGCTTCGTATTGTGGAACAGTTTCTCGGCAAGGGATAGGGGAGAAACGCTCGTCGCTGGAAGATCGCCAGACTCGATCTTTTTATCCCAGAACAAAATTTGGTCCATGAGGTTCACCAGCTTGACGTTCTGCGTCTCTTGGCTCATTGCCTCTGGAGTAAGGACTTGCTTCTCAAGACTGGATTGAACTAGTTTGAGAATGTCTATCTTCTTCTTTTGCTTCAGGCCGGAGGCAGCAGAACCGGCCATCTTATTAATCCTACCTAGCGACATTACCATGGGATCATTACCCTTCACGGGATCACCCTTGTCAGTTGCCTAGCTACCAATGGTAACTAGGGCTTGTGAGGTCATCAAAGTGTCAGGTATGACAAAAATAGCACTAGGAGAGACAGAAACCTCCGGTGCTGAGGATTGAGTGCTTCTAGGAGTTGGGGGAGGCACTGCCAGAGATAATGCAAGCTTCTGCTGGCGTAGTTGCTTGGCCGTCTTGCTTTCCGACTTAAGCTTACTCTTCAAAACTGACTTATCTCTGAAACACACAAGAATGTATGTCAGGTGTGGTTCAGAAAGAAACAATGTACAAAGTACTAAAGATCACAAGGTGATTACCTTTTAACCACTGGCAACATTTGTGCGCCAGCAGTAACAACAGTATCCTGGGCCTTATGCTTCTTGGAAGCAGAGGCAGGAACTTCCTTCACCTAATCATCCTCTGTTGCTTCCGAGTCACATTAGGGATAGCCCTCAAGACGGCCCATCTCGGACTCGGGGAGCTGCTCGAGCTGATAAGTTGTAAAAAGCATCAGTGCAAAATAAAGTCAGATACGAGATGAAAAGGAAAAAGCATAAAGACAGAGTCAAAAAACTCACCGTAGTCAGAGGACAGTTGGATGTATACATATTCATGGAGACTTCAGGGATCTTCTTGTTCACCCTCTCCTTGATCAAAAACTGCATCTGGTCTTGTAGTCCTTCGCAGGGATGCAATTCGTACTAACTCTTAGGCTGTCCTTCCAGTCTTTGGTGAACTTGTGCATCAGGCGCTCTCTGTGATGCTGAAGTGGATGAATCCGGTGATCCAGCCAGCAGTGGATCAAATCGGATCTGCAGAGCCCGTGGTTCTTCATCAAAAACTCAATCTGTCTTTTTGCGAGGATAAAGTCTTCAGAAAGTTCCGACGCGTCTGCGTACCATGATTCTTGGTGGGGAGCAACATCGTCGACAAAGGCTAGAAGACCTTCCGCATTTTTCGGAGTCGAAATATCCTTATGATAAAATAAGGTTCCTGCCCATCTCTTTACTGATTCACTAGCGTTAATCCTAGGATAAATTCCGTTTCTCCTAAGGACTAAGCTAAGAGTGTCGTTGGTGTAAGGAACACCGACACTGATGGAGTTCTTCTGGGTACCATAGTAGTACCGGAAAAGGTTAAGACTTGTCCTAATGCCAAGAAATCCCTCACTAAGAGCTGCATGAGTGCTAATATAGATCAAGGAATTAGAGGGAGGTTGTAAAGATGCACCTTAATAATGGAGAACTTTGGTGAAGAACTCTGACGGTAGAAGGCTAAGGCCGCAGTCGACATGCATTCCGAAGAGGACTCGCTCGCCATCGCGCGGGAACGACATCTCCAGCGCCACTACGCCACACTCCAGCGACGAGGTATCTCTCATCCTCCACAGGTTGGAGCTCGGCGTTGTCCATGGCGCTTGGGACCCAGAGGCCGCGCATCTTCCTCTCGTCCGCCGCCGCCATGCCTATTGACGATGCCGCTCTGGAGCTTGATGGCATTTCCATCTCACCGAGAGGGTCAAGAACTGGTGGTGCTAAGTGTTTTTGGGTGTGCAGATGGGGAGGATGCGGAGAGCTCGAGGAGTACGAGGAGGCAATGAAGAACGACAAGGAATGAATCTGGGAGAAAGAGATTTCTAATTTTAATAACCTCCGCGCCAAGATTCATGCTGATCCGCGTGATTTGCGCCACGTGTATATGGGAGAGAGGAGACATCCTCGCGATGCCTCCGCCGCCTCGATTCTCGCACGGGCATTGAAATTGTGTTCTGTTCTGTAAAGAACGTACCCACCAACGGTCGTGTTGAATGGATGTTTGTTAGTGATAAGACCTGGTCTGAAAAAGTTGTCAGACGACACGACATTGTTTAAATCCGGCTCATGTTTTGAAATGAGCAGGAAATGACTGAAGTCAAGAAGACATATCTGACTCAGATAAGACTCGAAATTGTACACTACTGGATGAAGTTTTCGGGAACCCTTCAAGATTATCAAGACGAATAAACCATCAAGCTAGCTATGGATCTTGGAAACTTCCGGGGGATACTGTTGGGGATATACTTTCCGGCTATACCCACAGGACTCGCTGACCAGGGTCGCCCACCAATGGGTTAGAGCTTTGCTTCATGGGTTTAATGCTAAGTCCTTCTTTCGCCTTGATCTCCATCAAGTGCTCCGGCATGATCTCCATATTGCCACCGGTTTGATGCCAAGTCCATGGTGCCACCAGTTGTTGGGGATATAGTTTCCGGGTATACCCACATGACTCACTGACCAGGGTGGCCCACCAACAGGTTATATATTTGCTCCATGGGTGACCGAGTCAGGGAAAGAGGAGGAGTCACTTCCGTCTACGACAAGGCCTAGAAGAGTTACCGACTTAGGCATGTAGTATTACTTGTAGTCCAAGATGTATCTAGTTACCGACTCTATAATGTAGCCAGATAGGTCTCTCCTATAACTTTAGGCCCTGGTGACTATATAAAACGGACCTAAGGGAGGATTTAGAGCACCAGATCATAGATCAGCCACACCATATTTGCATACACGAACCTCTCTTGTATTCCGCTGTAACATCCGGCTCTCGCCGATATATTACTGGGTTGCTAGCAGGCGTAGTATCCGGTCATTGCAGTCAGATCTGAACCTGGGTAAACTTATGCTCACCGCTCCCGGAACACCGTACGACTCACACCCCATCTTCTCAATGCCTTCATGCCCCCCTATGGCATACTTGTCGACAGATGGAGGTCATGCCTGGTGGCGAAGAGGAGCCCACGATGGTAGGGACGAAGCCTAGGTGGTGCTACAGGTGGGTTGGAGAAGGGCGGGCGACAGCGGTCGGACGCAGGCGCGGGGTAGAGGTCACGGAGGCACTCGGGAGGGTGGAGGAGGCAGAGAACGCTGCAACGGACGATCAAGAGGCGGCATCCGGCGCTGCAGGGCGGGGATGCAACGAGGAAGGAGGGAGGCAGTGGCGGCGGTTCCATGTGGGGCCAGTGAGGGCAGCGCTTGCAAGCGCGTGCGGGAGAAGCTGCGCCGTGCGAGGGGTGCGTGGGGTGGGCCTGCATGGTGTCGTGTGTGTGAAAAACAGTGCGGGGTGGGCGCTGGGACGTGGGTTGGTGGGTGTTTCGTGTCGAGTTGGGGTTCCTGGGTGTGTACTGTGTAGCGTGGTGTGGGTCGCGTGAGAGGTGTGCGTGCGGTAGTGTGTGTGTGTGTGCCAAGCGTGCGAGTTGTGTGGTGTAGTGTGCGCGAGCGCTGACCGCTGCAACGGATGGGTTGTGGCAGAGAGCTAGGTGAGGGTTTGGGTTAGGTTCCTGTGGGGATTGCGGTGGTTAGGGTTATGGTTTATTTAGGGGGGTGCTAAGTGGCTGTCCGTTGGGCCTGGCCGGCAGCTGCCTCCTCAACTAAAACCATTTCGATTATTTATTTTTATCAAACAAACATTCTTGTAATTAGTTTTAGACAAAAAAGTATTTGGAGGACCGGGTTTTAATTTGAAATTAAAGAAGGGGACTATTTAGAAAAATATAGGAGTTTGGTGAAAATCTTTTAGTTCAAAACTATGCATGACGTTATGATGATGCTTAAAGTAGTAAACACAAGCGATTTTCTTGTAGTGATTTTTCTAGGGCCTACACTAATTAAACAAGGAACCAAATGCCTCGAGGATCATTCAGAATAGGTGTCGTGATTACAAACGATGGCTCCTTATTTCCTTCAACATCCAAATTGGAGACAAAATGTGTGTTACTGACATACATATTCTAACACCAACATTCTTCATTGTTCATGCTAACAGTGTGAATAGTTAAATCCTAATAAAAATATTACTCAATAAATTAATGACATTAGTAATTTCATTTCCTATTCTGTTATTCAGAATATTCGGATTTCTTGCTTATATTACTTCCCCAGTTGTTGTAAGTTTCAAAAGAGGGACCGATCATTTAGTTATATTAAAAAATGAGGGATTCTTTGGATCCCATGAACACATGAATGATAAAAAATGCTGGCAACACCAATTTTTATTTACCACTTGAATCCTATAGGATTAGATACCTAAAGGATTTTGGATCAAGTGTAACGTTTGATTGCAAAAGAAATCCAAAGGAATTATACAAAGAGGGAGTGGATGGAAATTTTCCTCCAAAATAGAGTGCAAATCCTTTGAAGGAATTTCTATGGATTATACTCTTTTGAATCAAACCGCATTTATAAAGAAACCTAAGGATCCAAATCCTACAAAAATCCTAAACCAATCCAAAGGAAAAGATTGGTGTCCTACACAAATTCTATGTGATTCCTACAATCCGAGGAGGGTCTAAAAGTACAAACAAATAAAAGAAACCCGGCTTCATTGTGTTTCGCTCGCATTTGAGATATTGGTTAATACTTTTCATATTTTGATAATAAACGAAATTACTTGTGCAGGGACGCCGTCATACACAATATTTTTGAAAGACTTATTACTGGTACTAATTCATTAGTAGCAAGGGTTCATTCATTTTTTAGGAGATAAAGGGTGTGCTCATTCAGTCATATGAAAGGTAAAACATAAACAAGATTGTTAAATAACAACTTCATTGAATCACTTACAATGTATCATGTAACTATAATTAACTTCCAATGTGGGATCCCAGCAGTAGGTGCATCCTTCACATGCGACCCAAAAAATGAGGCCACCGTGTTCAATGGCATCATGGTACTGCCATCTTCCATGACCTGAATGGTCCAGACATCTCCAAACTTTTCTACCACCTTCCAGGTAGGCGATTTCACTATCAAACAACGCAAGGAGCTTGTAGTCTGTGTACCACCAACTTCTATGGGCACTCTATAGATTATTATCTTCAACAGGTCAAGACATCCATCCCACGACTTTTTGTACTTTTCTCCATAGTTGTGGATTTGCCAAAAAAAAATCTTTTGAAATATGCATGAGTATAGAAATGAGTTTAGGTAACTACAGGAACCCTGGCTGGTTATTAGCAGTACCTGTTATATAATGGTAATGACTTGCAATCAATGTCGCAAGTATCCGTCGATGGAATGTCAATTAATCATTAGGTTTACATGTTCGCTAGGCACCAGACCCTGCTCGGGTCCACGGTGGCGAGCCAGTCGCCATTCATGCACACCCAGAATGTTTCCTGCATGAAGGGCAGGATGGCGGTGCGCCTCGGATGGTCGAGGGGCCCATGTCATACAGCATGTCATGCGGATGATTTACCATTAGCATGTCATAGTGCTCGTCGAACCAATTAGCAGGATAAGGCATCATTACGTGGGGTTCATTCCAATGATCCCACTGTCATTACCCGCTGATCTTCAAATCGGCCATCACGACCAGATGGATTTAGGCACAGTAGGCAGATGCAAGTGCAATTGGGGTTTCCTGGAGGAGGAGGGGGTGTTATGCAAGGAACGTGTGAGAATAGAGAGCGTGGGGGAGATTGTGGGCATAGTGGGGTCTGGGAAGAAGATGGAGAGGCAAATAGAAAAATTAGAGGAGGAGATTTTACTTGCTTGCTCTGTCTAGTCAAGAACAACATCGAGAATGTCACCGCCACCTAGACATTGTTGTATATTAGACTAGCACGCCATGGATTTACTCCTACGTATCAGAGGTGCAGTATGGTCTAGTCACATCAGTTTGACCGGGGGGTTTTATTTTTATAGCTTTCATTTTAACATAGTATTTTCATCGAAAAATAGGAGGACGAACTACTAGTAGTAGTAGTTGCGGCACAGACACATGTACTTTCATCTTGTTCCCCTACATGAAGGATTCGTAGTACAGGACCGAAAATATATACACCAGAATGCAACTGTGTACTTCTTGTCATATGGGGACAGTCTAATTTTGGTTAATTCTGTTTTGTCTTCCCTACCAACATATTTTTTGTGAACCTTGTGATTCCTTTGGGAGATATTCAATTTTTTTTTTAAATCTAGAAGGAGATGCCTGTGGAGGAAGGATAAAAATAAATAAAGAGTGAATTCTTTAGATTAATTGGATATGATTTGTAATCCAAAAGAGAAAGGTGGACTAGGAATACTGGATCTCAAGATTCAAATAAAGCACTGCTGATCAAACACCTGGACAAGTTTTACAATAATGCTGACTTGCCATGGATCAAATTGGTAATGGACCCTTATTATCATGAATCTGTTCCCCATGCATTCACCCAATGTGGTTCATTTTGGTGGAGAGGGGTATTTAGCTTTGCTGATGAATGGAGAGATATGACCATAGGTACAGTGGGTAATGGTTTCAGTCTGCTATTGTGGAGTGACATGTGGTACAATACATTAATATCAGCCAAGTTCCTAAGCTCTTCTCGTTGCTTAGGGACAAACTGGCATCAGTATAGGACATATGCTCTTTGAAGAACTTACATGATGCTTTTCACTTACCTTTTTCTGAAGAGGCCTTCACATAATATAATCAGTTATAGACAATTTTGGATGGGACCATCCTCAATTCTGATAGTGATAAATGGATATGTCAATTGAACAATGGTGTTTACAGTGCTAGAGCTTACTATAAACAGTGGTTCTCGGTTATGCCCAATGATCAACTCTCCATGAAAATTTGGAAAAGTAGGTGTATGTCTAAACATAAATTCATTGTCTGGTTGGTTATGCATCATAGAATAAACACAAAGGATATGTTACAGAGAAGGAACTAGAAGGTTCTAGATACGTATGAATGTGAGCTCTATGTTGCACATGTGAAGGAAGATTGGAAACACTTATTCTTTACATACTCTTTTAGTAATAGAATTTGGAATTATTTGTAGATTCATTGGAGAGTGAGCACTATTTGACAGTTTCAGTTTTGCTACAAAATCTTTTCAAGGACCCTGTTTCACAGAAATTACAATTCCGGCATGTTGGAATATATGGAAGGAAAAGAATAGACGGATATTCAAGAGCACTAAGCCAACATTTAGAGGATGGAAGGCTTGGATTCTTTTATGATATTAATCTACTGAAACACGGGATTAAGAAATCTCGCAAGGATTCTCTATCATTACAGATTGACAGTTTGCCCTGATCTCTATAAATAGCTTTATATATACTTTTTTTCTCTTTCTTCTTTTTTCCTTCTTTTTTGTACGTTGGACTGTGGTTTCTGTTTTTGTTGTTAATTAATAAAGGGTTGTGGGGGTCTCCCTGCAGTACAAAAGGTTTAGAAAAATTCATAGTACTGGTGTTTCCATGGTAATTTTGGCATGTTGCATGTGTTCATATATACACATGGAATTAGATGTGTCCAATATGCAACCTTGTAGCAAAATAAGAGATGTATACTACGTAAATGGACACCAGATTTAACGTGCATGACTTTGTGTGGCTCTAAATTACTAACAGGTGCACTCACTTTAGGTCGGCCCCACTTGCCAGTGAGAACCTGCATGCATCATGCGCTTGAAGCCACTAGAGATGTCCATGACAAAAAATACAATTTGCAACTAGTTGCACCCGCAACCAGTTGTTGTATGTCACACTTCCATGTTTTCAGAAAATCTGAAATAAATCATGAACATAGATCATATTGTATATAGTTCGTTATAAATTTCCAGCCCAAAATATTACATGGTAAGGCCACCACAAAATTAACAAATGAACATAAGATATCATTCAATTAGTTTTTTTTTCTTTTTTACATAGGTCACATAAGATCATATTATAGAAAAGAGTATTGTAGATGCACAAGATACAACATAGCCAATGTTCCTGATTTATTTCACATTTTTTAGAACACGAAAGTGCAACAAATAATAAAAGGGTGGAGGCGCAATGAGTTGCAGAATAATTGATACGCACTAATGAAAACTATGGCTTGCATACAAACGGAGTTTGATCAAATTGCAGGCGTTGCACTTACATTATCGCAAAATGAGTGTTTGAGTACAACAAGCTAACGGCTGAGGCCATGCGATACAAATCAGACAAAGGATATAATTCAAGATATGCAAATCCCTATTTCATATGACCGCTATGTTCAGCCCCTCTTCCTTGAACTGTTAATTATGCTGGTTCCAATCCATCATGTTGGCCAAGCTTGGGGTGAACCACAACGGAGTCTGCCGCCAATTCCATACGATGTTTGTTGAGAACCAAACAACGGCATCTTGATCATTCATACTAAAGCGGCATATTTGAGGACGTGGATTAAATCCATCGAGGCTAACTGCATGCGGCGAGGTGTATACATAGTAGCTCCTCATCATATCTGTAGGGCCAAGTCCTGCCACGCCAACTGGATTAGTAGTCGGATAGTTCAATCCAAGGAAGATAGAAACTTCTCTAAGGTTAACACCCCCCCTCCATTGCCTCAGTGTAAGTAACCTACTGTGTCAATCGAGAACAAAACCAAGTAGAATACGTGTGAATAGTGCGGCCATGATGATAAGCAACATTTCGAGTGACAGGATAACCACCATAAGTAGTGTCATACTGCCTATCACTAACGCCCACAATACTGATCAAAATAAGGCTACCGCCATCAGGAGATCTTGCTAACCACCACAGATCAGGACCATACCCACAATTACTGTAAAAATTGGGTGGACCCAGAAGACGCATCGGACCTTGAAATGCAAGAACATTTAGAGGCCAGTTTAGCAAAATTTGACTGAGGAAGCTAAAAAAATTAAGTGTGGAAATTTTACCCCATGCCCGAGGATCCCATGCATAAACGTTGCCAATGTGAGTTATGGCATAGACAGCTCCCTTGTCAATAATTGCATTCCAGTAGCTAAACATGCTGAACTGGTTCTCAAGAAATATCTACATACCATGAGGACCATTAAGGAAGGCAATTACAGTGTTGAGGATGGCTAGGACAGTTAAATTCATAAAGTTCCTAGAAGCTGTGGGAACTCGGCACTTGTCTCTTTAGTAGATTAGTTGGATGACCAGCGGCCACAAACTTAAGTACCTCGGGGGTGGCCTCAAAATCAAAGATTGCTGGTGTAGGAATCTGGCAATGAGTAAACACATTCAGAAGCTCCCAGTTCCAGACGAGGCCAATATTGGTGATCCAATCTCCATTCGCTCCTACCCACTTCTTACCCTCACAATCTTGCATCACAACATCGGAGGAGGACATGTCCGGCGGCGTCAGCTCACAAAAGGTCCAGCTGAAAAATTTATGTGGCTTTTGCTTGCCCCTGCTGTAATAGTTGATGCCCTATTGAACTTCATCTTATGATTGTCACGGTAGAAGACATTGTACTCACGTGGTAGCTCAGTTGGGTGAGAGTGAAGAACACAGGGGAGACCAAATGGGATGAGATTTTCCTAGGGATTCAGTATGTGTTACTGAGTAAAGATAACGTTTGCAGCAGTCGATGAGGCTTGTGGCGGTGATTACGTCGCATCTAGTTGAGACTTCTTCATGGGGACCATCAGAAAACACCCTAGAAGTGTCATTATTATCGATCAATTGGTCTATCGCGAGGAATATCTCGAGCAGGTGGGGGACAATGGTGTTTGGTTTTGATTGATTTTTGGAGAAGAGAGGGAGCTCAGCTGGAAGAGAAAGACGGAAAAGAGTCTATCAAACAGGGCAGTGGAGCTGATCCTAAAGCGGCATGGCGACATAGGCGCTTGACTGTATTGGAGTGCGAATGGGAATGTGAGTTGACAAGATGTTGGAGATGAAATGAGGATGGAGGTCGAGGCAAGGAGAAATATGGAATGAAATAAAATCAAGCATTCCTTCTTTATCTCTGCTAAATCTACTATGGCTATCAAACTGGGCTCTAGAGTTGATCCAAAACAGCATGGCGGCGTTGGCATGTTCTAAGGTGGGCGAGTGGGAATCAACAAGAAGATGGAGAGGAAGAGGATGGAGAGCAAAGGAAAATACTAGAATAAATCGACTGTAATCATACCGACTGGAGTAGGTCTAGCCTTCATGGTAGCCTAGCACTCCATGGAGTTGTACTATCCTGTCAAATGAATAGTCATAGCAGAGAGACGGTCTGCAGTATACTAGGAGCTCCTCTTGATGAACGTAATAATCCTTGGATCTTCTACATTCATCATCGTGTGCAGGCACTTTTGGAACAAGTATTGTACTAGTTCTACTAATAAACACATACAGATTCCACTTGTAAGGAACCAAAACTAGAATACTCTCTAACTCTTGCAGTACAACAACAAAAATGCTCACAAAATGGGCTACCAGTACCATCTATACACCCACACGCTGCCACCCGAAAACAACTTTCTTGCCAAACCGCCAACTTCCTCTCCCTTTCGGCCTCTATGCCCGCATTCCGGGTCCCCAAATGGACCATCTCTCGAAATAAAACCAACCATCAACCAAAATAAAATTCATTGTCTAATCCTTCACGTTCATTTTGGATGGACGGTCGCAATTGCTCGAGAGTCGCACGAGTAGACATCTGAACTATTGGTTCTAGATCCATGAATGCATGTGCCTGGAAGCGGTGGAAGAATTTAATAATAGCGATAAAACGAGGGTTGACCTCGTATTATGGTTCACTCCCACTCAGGAATTCCTTAACTAGTCCTCTATGGAACTTCCCGAGGTATTTAGTAGCATCGAGCTTATTCATCAGTCCGAGTGCAGTCATGGTGCTTACCTGAAACTAGTAAGCAACTTTAATAAAACAAATAGTAAAAGAAGCAACTAAGAACAAAGACCAAAAGTGCTTAGATCCCCTGCTACGATGCGAGAAAATAACTTGATGAGTGCAAGTGCATAGACCAATTGTATCTAGTTTCGAAGTAAATATATCGAACCCATATAGAGCTATTGGTAAAGGTATTTATGCCCCTCGTCACTATCTACCAAAGGATAGTTATAAGATTCCTATGATCTCAAGTAAAGGGTGTTTGAAAGGTTTTTCGTTATTTGCAGAAACGTAATTAAAACGAGTAAAAGTAAGCAAGTAAAAAGGTTATGTGAAGGCATGGTTGAACTCAATAGGGCTAAAAAATTCTCGGGGATGTAGGATACACCTCAAGCATGGTATTTTTGTAGGGTTCGCAGCATGGAAAACAAAAAAATTCTATCACGGGAACACAAAAAACCAAGATCTAATCTACCACATCGATGCAGCGAGATTGTAGAGAACTAACCCTCGAAGATCTGAAGCGTTTAATGAGATTCGGATCTCGTGGTTTATGTAGTCGATCACTTTCATATCTCATGATCGCGTTGATGATCCTTCCGGCTCCACGTTTCGGAAGCGCTTCCGCAGTCGGTGACATGTACGGTAGTCGATGAAGGACTTCCTCTCCCTTGTTCCAGCAGGGCAGTGGAGGTTGTAGATCTCATCGGAATCCCAACAGCACAACGATGAGGTGGTGGGTGTGGAGGAGGAGAGATTTATGCAGGGCTTCTCCTAAGTCGGAGTAGTGCGGTGGAGGAGAGAGGGGTGCGGTGGCTAGGGTTGTAGGCACCAAGGCTTGAGGTGCCAAGGGGGCTCCCTACCCCTCCTTATATGGGAGAGGGGACGACGACCAAGGGCCTCCTAGCCCTAGCCAAGTTTCCCCCAACTTGGCTAGCAAGGGGAGACTCCTTCCCCAAATAGGCTAGGAAGTGGGGTGTTGTAAACTTGCCTTTCAAGTTTTCCCTTTCCTCCCCAAACTAGGATTTGACATTTCAAACTAGGATTAGACTTTTCAAACTAGGGTTTGACCCTACCTTCCTAGTTCTTGGCCGAGTTGGCATAGGGCTTGGTGCATCTAGCCCCTTAGGGCATGCCGCATCCCAAGTGACCCCTACGGGGTGGTGGACCTTCCAGAACATTCTAGAAGCTTTAGGTCAAAACATTAAAAACATTCCTGAACCCTAGAAATTGACTTTAATTATATGAATCTTACTCTCTAGACCATTCTGAATCTCCTCGTGATGTCCTGGATCCAATCCGAGACTCCAAAAAACAATCGGTCTCCAACTCACATTCCATATCTACTCAAACAATATCAAATCCTTAAGTGTGTCTCCCTACGTTTCGTGAACTCTATAGAAATGATCGAGACGCCTCTCCGATCAATAACCAATAGAGGGATCTAGAAATCCATATGGCTCCCACACATTTATTCGATGACTTCTTGATAGATTGAACCATTTACATACGATACTGGTTCCTTTTGTCACGCGATACTTTACTTATCTGAGGTTTTGTCAACACCCGGATTTTTCAATCCTAGATGCCTGTTATGCCATACATCGCAATCCCAGGATTACCATTTTTGCGAGACATAACAGAATTGGATACCATAGTACATCATCCATTACAAACGATACATAAGTTCTTACACCAATAGAGATCTCATGATCCAGTTCTTCATACAACTTCAAGCAGCAGAATACGTAATAATAACGGTAGCGTAGGCGAAGCTCCATCTTCGGGGTCACAGGCAATGCTGACAATGGGAGATGATCCTAGTTGTCGTAACCTCCCTGGGGTCCATCCTCCAGGTACTCCTCTTCATAGTCTGGCCATGGGAATAGCCAGGGACAAAGCCATAAGTACTCTTTAAGTACTCGCAAACTAATACTAACAGGTAAAAGGGTTTTTTGGATAATAGGACACTAGGCTCTAGGGTTGTTTTGCAAAAGCCAGATTTATCTCTACTAAGTTCTAAAGCTAGTCACAATTTTATAACTCCTAAGTGGGATCTTGTAACTCATGTCACAACTCTGTTATGGTCAAGTCAAAGTCTCAATTCATTTCACAAGTCATTTTGAAAAGTCTGACGGGGGAACAGTATGGCCACTCCAACTGTCCATAACCGCGGACGCGGCTATTCGAATAGTTTGACACTCTGCAGAGATTGTACACTTTCACCACAACATTCGATACATCTGTCAGCAACAAATCCTGAATTCACCATACTCAGTATGCGGATAATCAATCCTAACCTTTCAATTACACGCCCTAGTATAAGCACCTCTCCTGTGAGTTTGGCCTCCAAACCATGACCAACTATCATCTTGGGTACTGCACAGGTGGACAATCTTCACAAGGTAGCCTCAGCTCAGACCTTGGCCGTGAGGGAGCTAATACTAAGGTATATAAGTTTCCAGTCAAGCCCTACCCAATATTCGGGTATTGTGGTTGTACAATAAAATTGGAATGGTATCGCATCCAGACAAACATCATTTTTTAAAGGGCTAAGGCTCATGCCTCAACATTTTCATCACCAAAATCATCAAGTGTTCGGAAACACATGTCCAAAACATTTCAATAGAATGATCCATCATTCCAAGGTTTTCATAACCATTTTTCCACCAAGTAAACCCATCTAAAGTTGATCAAGTTTTATGCTTAGCACTAGCATCTACAGGTGGGGGTAGTACTAATGAGGGGTGGTAAACTAGTGGAGTTTCAACTAAGTACAACCTTATATCTTAGGATGAGATCAAGGTTTCTAACTTAGGCCAAATTTTATGCTCTTTATGCAACCTTCAGAATCCTTCTAGTATCTACAAGTCACTTAAGTCAACTCTAAGTTAAAGCTTTGATAAAGAAATAAAGTAAGAAGCTTGCAAATAAACTAGGATTGGTTTATCAAGTGGGTATGATCACATATGCTTAAGGCATATAGTAAGCATAGTAACAAGCAAGTATTTGCTTGCACAAAATCAGTATAATCTTGCTAAATTGCAAGTGTTAGCTTGCATAGGTCAACTTGATTAGTAAGGCTTGCCTTGTGCAGAGCAGTGGTTGAAGTTCTCCTCGGCTTCTTCTTCGTAGTATCCTCCTTCCTCCTCGTATCCTTGGTCGGTACTAGCGTCTATGAATAAATACGAGGTACACAATCACCAAACAATACTTAACTACTTGTAATCATCACACACAAGGGTCCTATAGATGATCTAGCATCATCTCTAACATTACAAGGTTAAGGCTTAATTTAATTCCTTTTATTTTTAGAAAAGTAATTTCTACTCACTGAAAAACTACTTAAGATTTAATATTCTCCAAACCAAACATGGGATCATGTTGACACATGTCATCACCACATATTGTAGTCCATGGGAAAATGATTTAAAGTTGTGTCACAATTTAATAAGGTTTTACCCTTTTATTCTAATTAATTGAAGTGGCTAGAAATGCCTATGTAGCATTCTTTTACTACTTGAACATTATTTCTGCAAGTAAACCTATATATTTTTATATATTCTGAAAGGTATGGTTAAATGTGATTTTTGAGAGTTGGAATCAACTCAAAAGCTATTATGGTTTAAATTTGAAAAATGTTTGAATGCAGAAAATCTTCTGCCTTGTTATTTTTACCATGGGTGATCTATAGATCCAAATGACTTGAATCCAACGGGCTTGGATTCAGCATTCACAGACCTTTCCAAAAAAATTGGTTTCATTCAATTTGGTGCACTGAATCGATCTGGGTTGATTTTTGAAGTTGGGTACAGAAGTGTGTTTGAATTGAAATGGAAAAAGTTTAATTTGAATAACTGGGCTGCGCGGGAAAAGTTAACGGGCCGGCCTACTAAGCGCAGTGCTCTCGCGGGCTGCTTAAGTGGGTGTCCCCAATCATCAGTGACACGGGGCTGGGCGAAGCGGTATGGGGCAACGTGGGTCGTTCGATCTGATTCTAATCCAACGGCTGGGAGTCATCGTCGACGCGAGACAACGCCGGCCAGAACGAAACCTAGCGCGGCCAGTGGGGGGTGCTGGGGGCTCACCGGGGTACTGGCGAGGGTCGGCGAGGCGGTCGAACGACAAAGTCGACGACGGCGAACTCAGGGGTGGTCGTGGCAGCTCCTGGGGTGGACGAAATCGATGGCTCCCTTCTTGTCCAGAGGCGGCGGGCTCCGGTGAAATTCCGGTGGGGTGGTGCTCGCCTTGCTCTGAGAACGGTGTGGCACGATCAGTGAGGAGAGGGGAGTGAGATGGTGTGAAGAAATCGAGCGGGGGTGGCCTCTATTTATAGTCGAGCGAGGGGACCGTCGGGGCACACGGTGAGCTCGTCGGGGGAGATGTTACAGGCGGCTATTGGCATGGGCAAGGGTAGGGGACGGTGTGGTGTCTCCTGGTGATGCTCAATGACATGGTTTCGAGGCATGGGGCGGTGCGGCTTGGTCTGGAATGGGCGATGCTCTGCGCGGCTATGGGGTGGCAAGGATGTGCTCGGCTGTTCACCATTGATGGCAATGGCAAGCTCATAGTGGTGCTAGTGCTTGGTTAATCTTGCTAGATGATCTACTGAGCTGGTTGTGAGCTAAATGGGGAACCAGTTAGGCAAGAATCACTGCTCATAATAGTGTTTGATGTTTGTTTGATTTGTGTCTGCAACCTGTTTGATGAAATGGCCGCATGAAATCAAGTTTTGAATTTTGAAAAGATTTTTGGTGGGTTTGCTAGATTGGTGCTGGTGAGTCTGCAGATGCTTGGGTTTTGAAAGTTGAGCTTGTTTGAGTGGTTTTTGAAAAAGTGGGATCTTCCCATATGATAAAGATTCAATTTTGAATTGTCATTTAAACTATGCATTTGAAAGTTTCCGGATGATCACAAAGTGGGCCTTGATACTTTTTTATGAGTACATTCAAGGGGTGCAAAGATCCAGAAAAGTTTCTGTTAGTTTTTGAAAATTTGAGACAGCCAATGTAGGCATGAGAGTTAAATTGGTCAAAGTGACCATTCATTTAATATATGTGTTTTGATTTACTTGTCTTTAGGTGTGGGAAATGTTTTAGATGATGTTTATTTTACCTAAGAAACATTTTACAAGCAATGACACAATCAAACAAGGTGGTTTAAAAGAATTTCAAAATCAATGCATACACATATGCATGCATTCATAATTTTATTTAGAAAAGTTTCTGTTAACCCTAATTTTGATGATTAGAGTTTGATGTTCGAAGTTTAGTATTTTTGGGATGTTACAAACCTTCCCCCCTTAAAAAAAATCTCGTCCCGAGATTTGAAAAAGGACGAAAAGATTACCTAGGATTTGAAGAGATCGGGGAACTCCGTCCTGATGTGATCTTCGCGTTCCCAGGTAGCTTCCTCTTCTGTGTGGTTGCTCCACTGAATCTCGAGAAACTTGATGCTTCTGGTTCGGGTAGTTCGAAAAACTTCTTCCAAAATGCGGATGGGTACTTCGGGATAGGTCAGGTAATCGTTGATCTCTATGGTCCGATGGTCGATATTCTTGAATACTTCGGTCTTCTCGGGGACTTCGAGACACTTGCGAAGTAACGAGATATGGAACACATTGTGCACTGCTGACATCTCTTCAGGTAGTTCCAATTGGTAAGATACTTCTCCTCGACGGTTCAGAATCTGGAAAGGTCCGATATATCTAGGGGCTAACTTTCCTTTGAGTTGGAAACGCTGCATTCCCTTCAATGGCGACACTTTCAGATAACCAAATTCTCCTATGTTGAAGGCGAGGTCTCTACGTCTCTTGTCGGCGTAACTCTTCTGTCTGGATTGGGCAGTCTTGAGGTGCTCACGAATCTTCTCTTCTGCTTCTCGTAGGATGTCGGGTCCGAAAATCCGACTCTCTCCTACTTCCGACCAGTTCAAAGGGGTGCGACACTTCCTTCCATACATGAACTCAAATGGGGCCATTTGCAAACTAGCTTGGTAACTGTTATTGTAAGAAAATTCTGCGAACGGCAGACAGTCTTCCCACTTGGATCCATATTCTAACACACATGCTCTCAGCATATCTTCGAGTATTTGATTTACTCGCTCCGTTTGTCCATCGGTCTGAGGGTGATACGCGGTACTGAAATCTAGGCGGGTTCCTAAACCTTCTTGAACTTTCTTCCAGAATCTCGAGGTAAACTGAGTTCCTCGATCCGATACTATGTTCTTAGGGACTCCGTGCAAACTGACGATTCTAGCAATGTATAACTCCGCTAGTTTCGAACTCTGGTATGTGGTCTTGACGGGCAAGAAATGGGCGACTTTGGACAATCTGTCCACTATGACCCAGATAGAGTCATTTCCCCTACTAGAAGTAGGTAATCTAGTGATAAAGTCCATTCCTACAGAATCCCATTTCCATTCCGGAATCTGCAAGGGTTGCAACAATCCAGTGGGTCTTTGATGTCCTGCCTTGACTCGCTTACATATATCACACTTGGCGATATAGCTTCCGATTTCTCTCTTCATCTTATGCCACCAAAATTTCTCTTTTAAATCTTGATACATCTTAGTTCCTCTGGGATGGGTAGAATAAAGAGTATCATGAGCCTCCTTCAAAATAAATTCTTTCAATTCAGAATCTGATGGTACACAAAGGCGTCCTTTGTACCACAACACTCCTTCTTCGTCCTCGGTGAATTCGGGTACTTTTCCTGTACCGATACGACGCTTGATTTCGTCGATACTAGCATTTTCCTTATGCGCCTCCTTAATCTGACTGATCAAAGTGGGCTGGAGTTCTATGCTAGCCAAAAATCCTTCACTTACTAATTCCATTCGAAAATCTTCCATCTCCTTGTTCAAACTTGGTTGCTCCTTCAAAATCATGGAGTTTAAGCGGCACGTCAATCTGCTAAGGGCATCGGCTACCACGTTGGCTTTACCAGGGTGATAGTGAATGTCCAGGTCATAATCCTTGATTAGCTCAATCCATATTCTCCGCCTCATATTCAGCTCCTTCTGAGTGAATATATACTTTAGGCTCTTGTGATCCGAATAAATCTCACAACGGTTTCCCATCAGGTAATGTCTCCATGTCTTCAGGGCTAGAACTACGGCTGCGAGTTCGAGGTCATGGGTTGGGTAGTTTTGCTCATGTTTCTTCAATTTTCGAGATAGATAAGATATAACTTTGCCTTCTTGCATTAGCACACATCCGAGACCAATCTTGGATGCGTCACAATACACATTGAAGGGCTTCGTGATATCCAGCATGATCAAGATTGGGGCTGAAATCAATCTCTTCTTGAGTTCTTGAAAACTCGCTTCACATTTGTCTTCCATTCAAACTTCTTGTCCTTCTTCAGCAATTGGGTCATGGGTCTGGCGATACTAGAGAATCCTTCTACGAATTTGCGGTAATATCCCGCCAATCCGAGAAAAGCACGAACTTGGGTTTGAGTGGCTGGGGCTTGCCAATCTTCTACATCTTTCACTTTGGCAGGGTCAACGGCAATTCCTCCGGCTGATACAATGTGACCGAGGAATCCTACCTCCTGTAACCAGAATTCACATTTGCTAAACTTTGCATACAATTGATGCTCTCTAAGGGTTCCAAGAATGGTCCTTAGGTGTAGCTCATGTTCTTCTTCTGATTTGGAATAAATCAGAATGTCATCGATGAAAACAACGACAAACTTATCCACGAAGTCCATAAAAATCTTATTCATGAGGTTCATGAAATAAGCGGGGGCATTGGTTAATCCGAAAGACATGACTGTATACTCATACAATCCATATCTGGTGGTAAAGGCAGTCTTTGGAATATCCTCTGCACGAATCTTGAGTTGATGATAGCCAGTTCTAAGATCAATCTTAGAAAACACCTTGGCACCGGTCAACTGATCAAACAAATCTTCTATCTTGGGCAAGGGGTACTTGTTTTTGATGGTGACATCATTCAACTTCCGATAATCCGTACACAAACGGTTACCTCCATCCTTCTTGTCCACAAACAAGATAGGTGATCTCCATGGTGACGCACTTGGTTGAATCAATCTGATTTCCAACATGGAATCTAGTTGCTTCTTCAGTTCTGCGAGCTCTGACGGGTTCATACTATAGGGTCTCTCGGCTATGGGTCCGGTTCCGGGGATTAGTTCAATGATAAACTCGATATCCCGATCTGGGGGCATACCGGGCAAAACATCTGGAAATACATCGGGGTATTCACAGACTATTCGGACTTGGTCAATGGTAGGTTGGGCTATACTCTTGTTGCATTTGAATTGGCGAGGTAAGGTTTCAGATATATGTTCGACTGATATTCCGGTTGTACTGGTCATGGTGATGGCTTTCTTGGCACAGTCAATCAATCCTTTATGTTTGGACATCCAATACATTCCTAGTACTACTTCCAAACCTTTAGTTCCGAGTACTATCAGATTAGCATAAAAATCTATGCCATGGATTCGGATAGGGACGGCTTTGCAAATTTGCCTAGCCTTGGTGGTTGATCCGGGAATTTGAACAATCATAACATGCTTCAGTTTGGTTGGTTGAATTTTACTAGTGCATGCAAATTCTTTGGTGACAAATGAATGCGATGCACCAGAATGAAACAACACTCTTGCAAGTACTGAATTAACAGAAAACATACCCAACACGACGTCTGGCGCTTCCTGAGCTTCTTCAGCGTGCATGAGAAAAAAGACGGCCATTCCGGTTGAGTGAATTCCCTAGGGCAAATCTTCTTCCGGGCTGAACACGACGCTGCTGCTGAGCTGTGGCATTGGCATTGGGGGCTGTAGCATTATTCTTGTTGGGGCACTCGTTGGAATAGTGGCCTTTATTTCCACAGTCATAACAAGTCACTTGCGACTTGTCCTTGGGTGCGACGGGCACAGGATTGCTTCCAGTCCTCGGGGCAGTGTTGGTGTTGGCGGTAGCATTGTTGGTGTTGAACTTGGGTGGGGCACGAGTGAAATTGCTAGAGTTGCCGGGGTTGTTGTGATTTCCTCCGGGTCTAGGGTTTCCACAGTTGGGATAGGTCGGACGGTTCATCGGGGGTCTGTTGGTTCTTGGGGCAAATCCTGGAGATGCGTTGGGGCGGTACTTTGGGGTCTGATGGGTTCCTGGCTGATGCATCATACGACGCTTGCGGTTCTCATTGGCTTGGTTGATCTTTCCTTCCATCTAGATGGCAGAGTCGATAAGGGCTTCAATATCTGCAAAGGGGATATTGACTAACACCGTCTGCATCTTGTCATGCAGACCATTCAGGAATCTTTCTTTCTTCTTGGCTTCGGTGTCTATCTCGTCCGGGGCATACCTAGCTAATGACAAAAATTTGTCACGGTATTCCACTACAGTCATCCTTCCTTGCTTCAGCTCTCTGAACTCGTCTCTCATTCTATTGATCAAACCTGGTGGTACATGGGTTCTGCTAAACTTGACCTTGAATTCCTCCCAAGTCATCATATGGCATCCGGTCATTGTGCGAACACTGTTCCACCATGCCCTGGCATCTCCGGCTAGATAGTGGGTGGCAAATAGAACTTTCTCGTTGGCTTCCACTCCGGCGACTTCTAGGTTATTTTTCCATGGTTTGCAGCCAATCATCGGCGTCTAGGGGCTCTTCTGACTTAGTGAAAACAGGTGGGTTGGTGTTCTAGAAATTCTTGAGCTTAGATCCATGGTTGTCCTGATTGCCGTGGCCTTGGTTGTTGTGGGCTAGCTGGGCTATCTGTTGCAGAGTGGCTAGGTTGGCTTGATGTTCCGCTCTTTCAGCTTCGCGGTCAGAAGTCAACATTTGCAGGATCTGCAACATCGGGTCCGGGGCTGAACCACTTCCTCCACGTGGCATCTGAAGATTTAGATAGATCATGAGAAAAGAGGGAAATTTCTAAGGTTTTGGGTCTTTGAAAAGTTTTTAAAGTTTGACTCGGATTTTTCTAGTAACTTGATTTTTCATTCATTCATAGCACACAGTACAACACACCACAACAAGGAAAAACAGATGGTTTTAAGAACCATTCTGAGAACTACGATACAGTGGGACCGAATACTACTCACTACGCTAGTGCTCAGGTGCTACTATTCCTCGGAATCTGTGGCTTCATCATCTTCATCATCATCGATGAAGGTGAAATCATCCTCGTCGGTGAAGAAGTCCATGGCCTGATCCTCCAGAAAATCATCGTCATCGCTGAGATAGGAGTAAGGGTCTCCATGAAGATCCTCTCCGGCATTCTCCCTTTCCTCCAACTGCATGTATCTCTCATGGATGGTCTCCTCCAAAGATGAGATGCGGTGGCGAAGACGGGCAATAATGCGCTCCTTCTTGTCGAGCTGACGGCGGCGAGACTTGCGATCCTTTGCTAGCATGGCGATGGTCTGATCCTTTGTCTTGATGATGGCAGACTTGTGGTTGCAGTAGTCACGGCAGTTGTCCAACTCCTTCTAACGATCATACATCATGAAGCTAAGGTGGTCCAATTGAGTCTTCAGCTCGGGGTGTATGGGGCTTCCAGTGGTTGTCCATTTGCATCACGCCTTGGGCAAAACTCAAAGCGAGTACCCTTGATCTGATTGATGCTCTGCCCACACAGACGGGAAAGAGCTTCCTGCATTGCTCTAGCAAGTCCATCGAGCCAGTTGTTTTCCCTCAAGGTAAACTGAATTCCCTCCACAGTGGGAGGTTCAATTTTTCCTCGGAGACTTGCAACAATTAGCCACTGCAGACCTTCACCTCCTTGATCATTGAGCTGAGCTTCGAAGAACTCGGGGTGCGGACGCTCCAGAAGTTTCGAAAGCTGGTCCAAATCCCTCTCAAAGATAAGGTCTCCTCCATTCCCCAGTTGGTAAAACTTGCTGTACTTCACGTCCATCTATAAGAATAGAGGATGAGTAGATTAGCAGAGTGATCAAGTGTGTCAAAATTTTATATATTTTGCAAGAGTTTTTGAGGAACATGAATTTTTATGAAAGAATAAAAGGGATAAGAATTAGAATAGTTTTTTGTAAATATTTGTTTTTCTTTGGTTTTGGAAAATAAGTTTTTGGTTTAAGCGTCTAGTCTAACTAGGGTCTCCTATGGTCAGGATGGATCTGTTACCAACTTGTCAACACCCGGATTTTTCAATCCTAGATGCCTGTTATGCCATACATCGCAATCCCAGGATTACCATTTTTGCGAGACATAACAGAATTGGATACCATAGTACATCATCCATTACAAACGATACATAAGTTCTTACACCAATAGAGATCTCATGATCCAGTTCTTAATACAACTTCAAGCAGCGGAATACATAATAATAACGGTAGCGTAGGCGAAGCTCCATCTTCGGGGTCACAGGCAATGCTGACGATGGGAGATGATCCTAGTTGTCGTAACCTCCCTGGGGTCCATCCTCCATGTACTCCTCTTCATAGTCTGGCCATGGGAATAGCCAGGGACAAAGCCATAAGTACTCTTTAAGTACTCGCAAACTAATACTAACAGGTAAAAGGGGTTTTTGGATAATGGGACACTAGGCTCTAGGGTTGTTTTTCAAAAGCCAGATTTATCTCTACTAAGTTCTAAAGCTAGTCACAATTTTATAACTCCTAAGTGGGATCTTGTAACTCATGTCACAACTCTGTTGTGGTCAAGTCAAAGTCTCAATTCATTTCACAAGTCATTTTGAAAAGTCTGACGGGGGAACAGTATGGCCACTCCAACTGTCCATAACCGCGGACGCGGCTATTCGAATAGTTTGACACTATGCAGAGATTGTACACTTTCACCACAACATTCGATACATCCGTCAGGAACAAATCCTGAATTCACCATACTCAGTATGCGGATAATCAATCCTAACCTTTCAATTACACGCCCTAGTATAAGCACCTCTCCTGTGAGTTTGGCCTCCCAACCATGACCAACTGTCATCTTGGGTACTGCACAGGTGGACAATCTTCACAAGGTAGCCTCAGCTCAGACCTTGGCCGTGAGGGAGCTAATACTAAGGTATATAAGTTTCCAGTCAAGCCCTACCCAATATTCGGGTATTGTGGTTGTACGATAAAATTGGAATGGTATCGCATCCAGAAAACCATCATTTTTTAAAAGGGCTCAGGCTCATGCCTCAACATTTTCATCACCAAAATCATCAAGTGTTCGGAAACACATGTCCAAAACATTTCAATAGAATGATCCATCATTCCAAGGTTTTCATAACCATTTTTCCACCAAGTAAACCCATCTAAAGTTGATCAAGTTTTATGCTTAGCACTAGCATCTACAGGTGGGGGTAGTACTAATGAGGGGTGGTAAACTAGTGGAGTTTCAACTAAGTACAACCTTATATCTTAGGATGAGATCAAGGTTTCTAACTTAGGCCGAATTTTATGCTCTTTATGCAACCTTCAGAATCCTTCTAGTATCTACAAGTCACTTAAGTCAACTCTAAGTTAAAGCTTTGATAAAGAAATAAAGTAAGAAGCTTGCAAATAAAACTAGGATTGGTTTATCAAGTGGGTATGATCACATATGCTTAACGCATATAGTAAGCATAGTAACAAGCAAGTATTTGCTTGCACAAAATCAGTATAAGCTTGCTAAACTGCAAGTGTTAGCTTGCATAGGTAAACTTGATTAGTAAGGCTTGCCTTGTGTAGAGCAGTGGTTGAAGTTCTCCTCGGCTTCTTCTTCGTAGTATCCTCCTTCCTCCTCGTATCCTTGGTCGGTACTAGCGTCTATGAATAAATACGAGGTACACAATCACCAAACAATACTTAACTACTTGCAATCATCACACACAAGGGTCCTATAGATGATCTAGCATCATCTCTAACATTACAAGGTTAAGGCTTGATTTAATTCCTTTTATTTTTAGAAAAGTAATTTCTACTCATTGAAAAACTACTTAAGATTTAATATTCTCCAAACCAAACATGGGATCATGTTGACACATGTCATCACCACATATTGTAGTCCATGGTAAAGTGATTTAAAGTGGTGTCACAATTTAATAAGGTTTTACCCTTTTATTCTAATTAATTAAAGTGGCTAGAAATACCTATGTAGCATTCTTTTACTACTTGAACATTATTTCTGCAAGTAAACCTATATTTTTTTATATATTCTGAAAGGTATGGTTAAATGTGATTTTTGAGAGTTGGAATCAACTCAAAAGCTATTATGGTTTAAATTTGAAAAATGTTTGAATGCAGAAAAGCTTCTGCATTGTTATTTTTACCATGGGTGATCTATAGATCCAAATGACTTGAATCCAACGGGCTTGGATTCAGCATTCACAGACCTTTCCAACAAAATTGGTTTCATTCAATTTGGAGCACTGAATCGATCTGGGTTGATTTTTGAAGTTGGGTACAGAAGTGTGTTTGAATTGAAATGGAAAATGTTTAATTTGAATAACTGGGCTGCGCGGGAAAAGTTAACGGGCCGGCCTGCTAAGCGCAATGCTCCCGCGGGCTACTTAAGTGGGTGTCCCCAGTCGTCAGTGACACGGGGCTGGGCGAAACGGTATGGGGCAACGTGGGTCGTTCGATCTGATTCTAATCCAACGGCTGGGAGTCATCGTCGACGTGAGACAACGCCGACGAGAACGAAACCTAGCACGGGCAGTGGGGGGTGCTGGGGGCTCACCGGGGTACTGGCGAGGGTCGGCGAGGCGGGCGAACAACAAAGTCGACGACGGCAAACTCAGGGGTGGTCGCGGCAGCTCCTGGGGTGGACGAAATCGATGGCTCCCTTCTTCTCCAGAGGCGGCGGGCTCCGGTGAAATTCCGGCGGGGTGGTGCTCACCTTGCTCTGAGAACGGTGTGGCATGATTAGTGAGGAGAGGAGAGTGAGATGGTGTGAAGAAATCGAGCGGGGGTGACCTCTATTTATAGTCGAGCGAGGGGACCGTCGGGGCGCACGGTGAACTCGTCGGGGGCGATGTTATAGGTGGCTATTGGCATGGGCAATGGTAGGGGACGGTGTGCTGTGTCCTGCCGATGCTCAACGACATGGTTTCGAGGCATGGGGTGGTGCGGCTTGGTCTGGAACGGGCGATGCTCTGCGCGGCAGAGGCGGCGTCTTCGACGGCGAGCGGTGGCTATGCGTCACGGGGCGGCAAACGGGGATGTCTGGCGGTCTCCTAGGTCGGTGGGGATGGTGTATGCATGCGGCGAGGGCGGCGCACGGTCTGTGGGCTTCGGTCAAGGGTGGTGCTCTGGCGCACGCTCGGCATGGTCTCTGGCGGTCTGGGCGTGGTTCGTGCGCATGGTCCAGGGCTTGGCAACGCTCGAAGCTGGGACAGGGAGTGGCGGTGGACGGTGGGCTGCCTCCCAGACATGCTGGCTAGGGTTGCTGCTGCTCCTATCTTGCTGTCGACTATGGGGTGGCAAGGGTGTGCTCGGCTGTTCACCATTGATGGCAATGGCAAGCTCACAGTGGTGCTAGTGCTTGGTTAATCTTGCTAGATGATCTACTGAGCTGGTTGTGAGCTAAATGGGGAACCAGTTAGGCAAGAATCACTGCTCACAATAGTGTTTGATGTTTGTTTGATTTGTGTCTGCAACCTGTTTGATGAAATGGCCGCATGAAATCAAGTTTTGAATTTTGAAAAGATTTTTGGTGGGTTTGCTAGATTGGTGCTGGTGAGTCTGCAGATGCTTGGGTTTTGAAAGTTGAGCTTGTTTGAGTGGTTTTTGAAAAAGTGGGATCTTCCCATATGATAAAGATTCAATTTTGAATTATCATTTAAACTATGCATTTGAAAGTTTCTGGATGATCACAAAGTGGGCCTTGATACTTTGTTATGAGTACATTCAAGGGGTGCAAAGATCCAGAAAAGTTTCTGTTAGGTTTTGAAAATTTGAGACAGCCAAAGTAGGCATGAGAGTTAAATTGGTCAAAGTGACCATTCATTTAATATATGTGTTTTGATTTACTTGTCTTTAGGAAAAGTGTGGGAAATGTTTTAGATGATGTTTATTTTACCTAAGAAACATTTTACAAGCAATGACACAATCAAACAAGGTGGTTTAAAAGAATTTCAAAATAAATGCATACACATATGCATGTATTCATAATTTTATTTAGAAAAGTTTTTGTTAACCCTAATTTTGATGATTAGAGTTTTGATGTTCCAAGTTTAGTATTTTTGGGATGTTACAGGTTTGATCATCGGTATCTCTATACCTAGTTCAACCTCCTTACCGATAAGTACTCTTTACTCATTCCTTGATATGACATCCCTTGGGACCTAGTCACATGCTTGCAAGCCAATTGGATGACATTCGACCGAGAGGGCCTAGAGTATATCTATCTGTCATATGGATGGACAAATCTCACACTTGATCCATGTTCTTCAACACACACTTTCAGAATACCTAATGCCACCTTTATAACCACCCAGTTATGAAGTGGTGTTTGATGTCATCAAAGCATCCATCCGATGATGGTGATTAACATCATCCCATGGTTGAAGGATTAGGTTACTATGTATTTGAAAGCTTGTAGCAAACAAAGTCTAAATGACTTGATCTTATGCTACACTAACTATATGAGCCTGTCCATCACATCATTCTCCTAATGAAATGATCTTGTTATTAATAACATCTAATGTCCATGATCAGGAAACCATGATCATCTATTAATGAACAATCTAGCTTAACAAGATGCTTACTAGGGACTCTTTTATGTTTACAAAACACACAATATTAATGTTTCCGGTTAATACAATTATAGCATGTTATGCAAACATTCATCATAAACACAAATATAATAATAACAAATTTTATTATTGCCTATTGGGTATATCTCCAACAGTCTCCCACTTTCACTAGAGTCAATAATCTAGATTACATGGTAATATACCTAACACCCATGGCGTTCTACCACATTTAGATATGTGTGTACTTTGCAATCTTTATGTCAATAGATCTGCCCTAGGGAGAGGTTTAGTCAACAGATCTTCCACAATCAGATCTATGTGTACTTTGTAAATCATTATGTCATCATCTTAGACATGATCGCGAATAGCATGAAAACGTACATTGATATGCTTCAACTTCCTTTGTGACCTTGGATCCTATGCATTGACTATGGCACCCAAGTTGTCACAATAGATGGCCATCGGGTCCAACGCACTAGAAACCACACCAAGATACGTAATGAACTCCTTCATACATATCGATTTTTGTGAAGCCTCCAAAACAACTATGTATTCCGATCTGTTGAAGATCTCGCCATAATGCTTTGCTTAGCACTCCTCCCGCTCACATCTGCACCATTCAAAGTAAATACATATCCAGACTATGACTTAGAGTCATCCGGATCGGTGTTCCAACTAGCATCGGTGTAACCGTTTACAACTAGCTCTTCGTCACCTCCATAAGAAAGAACCATATCAGTAGTCCTTCTCAAGTACTTTAGGATATTTTTAACTATTATCCAGTGATCTAATCCTGGATCACTTTGATATCTGCTAGTCAAACTAATAGCAAATGCAATATCTGGTCGTGTACACATCATGGAATAGATGATGGAACCTATGGCTGAGGCATAGGGGGATTTGCTCATCCACTCTCTATCTTCTGCCGTAGCTGGACTTTGCGTTTTACTCAAGGTAATATTGGGCAACATGGGATAGAACACTTTCTTGCTTTCTTCTATTCCAAACTTTTTTAGAACCTTGTCCAAGTATGAACTTTATGAGAGCTCTATTAAGCGTCTTGATCTATATCTATTGATCTTGATGCCTAAAATGTATGCATCTTCGCCAAGATCCATTATTGAAAAACTATTATTCAAATTGTCATTGACACTTTTAGGAATTTCTATATCATTCCCATCAACAATATGTCATCCACATATAGTACTAGGAATTCTACAGAGCTCCCACTCACTTTCTTGTAAATACAAGCTTCTCCATGATTTTGTATAAATCCATTTTTTTTGATTACCTTATCAAAATGTTGATTCCAGCTCTGGGATGCTTGCTTCAATCCATAAAAGGATTGTTGAAGTTTACAGACCTTGTTAGCATCTTTAGGATCGACAAACCCTTTGGGTTGTACCATATACAATTCTTCTTCAATGTCACCATTGAGGAACGCCGTTTTGACATCCATCTACCATATCTCACAATCGTAATATGCAGCGATTGCTAACAAAATCCTCACAAACTTTAGCTTCACTATCGGTGAGAAAGTCTCATCGTAGTCAACTCCTTGAATTTGTCGAAACCATTTTGTGACAAGTCGAGCTTTATAGATGGTAACATTACCATCAGTGTCTGTTTTCTTCTTGAAAATTCATTTTCCCTCGACAGCCTTGCGGCCATCCGGTAATTCGACCAAAGTCCACACTTGGTTTTCGTACATGGATCCAATCTCGGATTTCATGGCTTATTGCCATTTTTTGGAATCTGGGCTCATCACTCATATGTCACAGGGTCGTCTGTGTTGTCGACCACCATGACATTCATAACAGGGTCATACCAAGCAGGAGTGGTACGAACCCTCGTCGACCAGCGAGGTTTAGTAGTAACTTTGTTCGAAGTTTCATGATCATTATCATTAGCTTCCTCTTGTATTGGTGCAGCCGGCACATGAACATCTTCTGGTGCTTTCCTACTCTCAAATCCAAGAGAAGGTTCAACAACCTCGTCGAGTTCTACTTTCCTTCCAGTCACTTCTTTCGAGAGAAACTCCTTCTCAAGAAAGGATCCATTCGTAGCAACGAAAACTTTGCCTTCGGATCTATGATAGAAGGTATACCCAATTATTTATTTAGGGTATCCTATGAAGATTCATTTCTCCGCTTTGGGTTCAAGATTGTCGGGATGTAACTTCTACATAAGCTTCGCAACCCCAAACTTTAAGGAACGACAACTTAGTATTCCTACAAAACTACAATTCATACGATGTCATTTCAACGAATTTAGATGGTTCCCTATTTAAAGTGAATGCGGTAGTTTCTAATTCATAGCCCCAAAATGATATAGGTAAATCTGTAAGAGACATCATAGACCAAACCATATATAAGAGAGTTCCATTACAATGTTCAGACACACCATTACGCTGTGGTGTTCCCGGTGGTGTCAATTGTGAAAGTATTCCACATTTCTTCAAATGCATGACAAACTCGTAACTTAGATACTCACCACCACGATCAGATTGCAGAAACTTGAACTTCTTGTTATGTTGATTTTCTACTTCACTTTGGAATTCCTTAAACTTCTCGAAAGTTTCGGACTTATGTTTCATAAAGTAGATATACCCATATCTACTCAAGTCATCCGTGAAAATAGGAATATAACGATATCCACTATGCGAGGCCACACTCATTGGCCCGCACACATCGGTATGTATGATCTCTAACAAGTCTGTAGCTCGCTCCATTATTCTAGATAATGGCGTCTTAGTCATTTTTTCCATTATACATGCTTCTCATCTTTCAAGTGATTTAAAATCAAGTGATTCAAGAAGTCCATTGGAATAGAGTTTCTTCATGCGCTTCACTCCAATGTGACCAATATGGTAGTGCCACATATATGTGGAATTATCATTCAATTTCATTCGTTTAGCATCTATATTATGAACAAGTGTATTACTACTATCGAGATTAAATAATAATAGACAATGCATCTCAGGCGCATGACCATAAAAGATATTACTTGTAACACCCCTAGTTTTAATAATCCAATTAGGATTTGATTTGTTCTTTCATCATCATCATTTAAAATGTATGCAACAAATAGAGAAAAACCCTAAACCCTAATCCTTCCTCTCTCTTGGAAATATATTCAAAATGGCTTTTGAAATTTTGAAAATCCAAAACCTATGGAGCCCAAATGTATAAGGGCCCTCTAGTATTTTAAATGTTTACAAAAGATTTTGTATTCTGGAAATATTGAAAATAGATTACAAATGAAATATACAAAGATATAACAGAAAACAGAAATAGAAAAATGCTTTTAGTAAATAAAAACTACTCCTAATCCAATCTGGGCCGCAGCCCAGATTCTCTCCTCCTCCCTGCCGCCCGCGCGCAGTACACAACATCCCATGTGCGGCCTAGCTCAGCCTAGCCTGGCCTGTACCCCTTCGCGTCGTCTTCCCCAATGACGGAAGCAGCTCTGTGTCACCAGCTCCGCCGCTCACTGGCGCCACGATTCATGCCGCCGGCCCCTGCGCCTATATAGCTCGCCCCACCACTAGGCAACCCTATCTTCACCACTTCCCCTTTTTCTCTCGCTCTCAGGACGTATGAACCGAATCCCTAGCCGGAGTTCGTCATTGTCCTTGCCTCTTCCGACCACCCCTTGTCCAGATAAGGGCACCATCGGATCTGCCTCGTCTTCCTCTTCCACGCTACTAACAGAATTGAGCCGGCGTGCCCTCAATTGACGCTGCCATCAACCTCCTCTTCGCCTCTGACGCAGATCGTCGGCGACCGTGTCGTCGCTCCCGACTCCGTTCGGCCTCACCGCACCCTTAATCGTGCTTAGGGTAAGCCACTAGTCCTCTTGGACCCTCTCCCTTGCCTCCTGTCGCTCTGGTTCATCCTCTCCACGACCACTTGCCGTCGCCGCCACTGATCTTCGTCGTTGTTGTCGCTCCGGTGACCCCCTGCAAGCGGCACCGCCACTTTATGGTAGCTCGCGACGCCCTCTCACCAACGATCCCAACGGCGCGTCCCCACGAGCTCCAGATCGATGGATCGATCGATGATCTCCAAGGATTGCTCCTGGCTGACGTTAGCATGATGTCATGCCTGTGCAATATTTATTTTTCCTTTTCTTTTATTGTTTTCTATAATAATTTCTGTAATTATTTTGTAAATGATATTGTATGACATGTGGGCCCTTCTGTAATTTATATAAATATTTTCAGAAATGTTAAATTATTAATAAAAATGTTTAATTAATTCCAAAATGTAAATTGTTTTATAATATTCCAAAAATGATTTAAAATTAATTAAAATTGGAGAAATTCATAACTAATTCATTTTAAATTATAAAAAATAGAAATAATATATCAAAATGATCAGAAAAATGAGATCTATCTCATAGCATCATAATCATGCATTTTTAAGAAACTCTCATGGCAAGTATAATTAGAAGAACAAAATGCACCTCATAGGTGATTCCGAGGTTCCGCATGAATTAGGGTTTGCACCCCTCGGACACCACTTAAATGAACAAGCATGTGCTAGGGTTATATTTAGTTACACTTCAAATTTTCATATCATCATCTTTGCTTGAGCATTGCATCGATACCATGTGTTGATTGTTTCTCTGTCTTTCCGGTGTTTCTACTTCTTCCTGTTAGTACTCGGAGTTAAATGAGCAACGATTCAAGATCAAGGTCAAAGCTAGAGATCAACACCATCGAAGAGAAGCAATGGATCCTTGACGAACAATTATAGATGATGTACCTGAATATCCATAGTTGGGTATCAAATGGCAAAGGCAAGCGAAGCCCCGCACATAATATAAACCTATGTTTTCAAGCATTTCAATTCTTGCCATGTGCGTGCGATTCTAAAGTCTTTTATCGATATATAGAGTAATCCTATCTAATGCATGTTACCTTCGTAGCCTATATTCCCTGATCCACTGCTCCTAGCATAACTAGGGTTTGGCTTGTGTAGCATTGCTAGAGCTGTTATATCTGTTGTGCTTAGCCATGCTTAGCTGTTACTACTGGCCCATCTGGTTGATGAATCAGATCTATGAATAACCTAGTATGATAGGATGATGTGGTATGATCAGAGATGAAAGTTAAACGTGCTAAGGCTTGTATGGGAGGCCACGGTGGGTTGTGGTTTTTGCAGTCCCATAGTTGCCACTACTAGGACTTGAGTTCTTGCCTCTTGAACCAAGATGAGCGTACAGCCACACCAGGGCCTAGAAACCCCCTCGACCAACTAACTTGCCTAGTAGATTCCATGAGTCACATAGTTCGGGCGTTTAATTCGACATGCGCATTCTGGTTCTTCTCGAAGGAGGTGCATACATAATAGGTAGGTAAGCGTGGCCGTGAACAAGAGAGGCATTGACATGGTTATACCTCACGAGTACACATCATCAGCATACCTAGTCCAGCCTAAGGAATGCCCATGACAAGATACGCGGCCTGTGGAGGTTTCGGGTGGCCCAGGCCCATGACGCCTTCGGATGCTTGGAGAACAAGACTAGAGTAGATAGAATTTCAAAGGGGAAAACCCTAATCTATAACCGACTCGACCTACACCCGGTACCTGCCTATCTATATAAAGGCTAGGAGGGCACGGCGAGAAGGACAATCAACTAACCTCATACACACCTCACGCCAGATTGCATCTGCGCACCCATGTAACCTTTGGTTCCGCCGTAATCAAGAGCAGACAAGCATGAGTAGGGTTTTCCCTCTGGGGGCCTAAACCTGGGTAAACTTCGTGTCCCCGTGTTGCTTGTTTGCTAACCGTTCTGCGATCTCCAGCATCCCCATCTTCTCCAAAACCCAAGTCCATAACAATGGTCATTGACGAGATTAAACGTCGTCAGGCACGACCTCCGTAATCTTGAACCCTGCAAGCATCATTAGGGACCGGCTTCGGGATTCGACCCGTTACGGTGGCATCTCCCTAGTCCGTGACTCATGGTCTCAGCAAAAGCAAGGTAAAGGTCGTGTCCAACCACCCTCTGCCGGCCTTCCAAGGAAGAGGGCTAACCTATAGTGTCATTAAGAGTAGGTTGGTCTGTGTGGGTAAAGTTGTACACCCCTACAGGGTATTAATCTTTTCAAAAAGCCATGTCCACAGTTATAGACGACTTGGGAACAAACGTGATGATTATTGAGAACTTGAACCTAATCGTAAAACTTGGCAAGTTATGCAATATGTGATTAAGGATGCTTCCTCATGGGTACGAGGGGGTGATCTGTAACACCCTTGGATCGGCCCTATGCATGTTTTAGCGATTCCCGCCAAACCCGCATAGAAACGATTCAGAGGTGCCCACCAGGCTATTGTGTGCGGGTGGAAAACGAAGTTATATCATTACACAATAGTCCATAATGGAACCCACAGAACAGATATATATAACAACGACTCCATGAGTCAAGAATACAGATATACAGTACAAATATCCAAATCACCTTGAAAACGATACAGCATCCGAGTATGGACAAGATGAAAATGGGGCTAAGAGCCGTGAAGAATAACCAATGGCGTCCATAACCCTGCCTAGGTCAAGCCGGAAGGGTAACCCTGCTAACGACGTCGATCTCAAACCTGCTTAAACAAAAGGGGTGCCGACAAAGGGCAAAGGAAAAAGAGAGAGGTCAGTACTGAGGCTAGAACACGGCGAGACTAGAATTCGGGGGTCCTCGCCTACATAGGTATGGTGGACTCAAGCGGCAGCGGAGCATGCGTTAAACAACCTATAGATACTCAATACATCTGTCGGCTATCAGAGAGATACGAGAAAGACCTATCTGAAACCAACCTGATACTGCCACCAATCATACCCATCCTGGTATTTCCACCTCGAGACCAATCGAGGAAGTAATGCCGAGGAAAGTCACACGGTTGGCAGTTTTATTCATTCTTTCCATGGTGGTTATCCAACTTACTAGTCATATCATATACAAGTCAAATTATAACAGTAAGCTTTAGTTATAGTTGTCTATGATGGAGAACTGTGCTCCAAGTCGTCCATAACCGCGGACACGGCCTTTCGAAAATATTTAACCCTGTAGGGGTGCACCAAAGTTTCCACACGCACTTCGACCCTTATTGCCAGATTAATTAACATACTTCCATCGGTATGTCGGCGGGGCCTAGGACACGAAGATTTCCCTAACCCAAAGCAAGTACATGGGGCCACCCGAAAGAGCTACCCATACGAGGTATAGCTAATCCTCCATGTATGGACCCTTAGGTTGCGTGGACTTGCACGGGAGCAGAGGTCATAGACAAAATATTCCCGTGACAGAGTGCCGCACCTACGCAACAGTAATAAACGCTCATCGAGCAACATGTAATAACATCTCATACATGGCATACATGGCATAAGTACAGTAGTAATGCATAAAGCTCGAACTAGTGTTGTGGCCCCCAGAACAGTACTTTGAAATCAGGTACTAAGCCGATAGGGGTGCCCAGACACCCCACATGTGGTTAGCGCGCTCATCTCGGAACTGGTGTCAAGAACTCGGGTCCTATATGGACCAGGGGGGCGGGATAACAACTAGATCTCAACTATTACCCCTCTGTGCCTCTGCATTTAGTATACCTACTTTCAATATTAGTTATTCAACTGTAATTAAATCCATGATCATCTCCACCATTACGAATATGCCAACCCCCAACATCAGTGGAACATCGACGACACGAAGCAGCGCCTAAGCAAGTGACTACGACTCGCAAGACCAACTGTCTACCCAATCAACAGGCAATAGGAGGTGTCCAAGGCAATATAAAGGCTGCAGGGGTATATAAAGGGGTACAGAATCTAAAGAATCGCCACACAGATAGCAATAGATCAACATGAGGAAGTAAATACTATAAGTATAAAATAGATAGAAACCGGGAGAATGCTAGCCTAAAAACACTGCTGAAGGTTCATCCGAAGATTGGTCGGCACTCGCATCAACACATCGGCCTAATCCATGAAGAAGAAAAACACTAGAAGAAACACCGGATGCACTATTTAATACTACGGCAGAAGACCGGGCATGATGCATGTATGATGTATGGCATGGCAAATGTGCGATGTAATTAGGCCATATTAAGTTGAACCGAGGTCCCGACATTTAATTAGATGGTTCAAGTTTTTTATATACCCCACAATTTAAATGTTGTATTAACAAGAAAAAATTATATCATCGGTTCGCTACATAAATTTAAATGGAGCCAATATTAGACTAGATTTGCCCGCATATGGTCAACATATTTAATTATTAGGTGAGTCGGCATAATGCCCCCAAACCACATGATGTATGTGAAATCATGTACAATTTGATATGCAACAATTCATATAAATGTTAATTATTATAAAAATAGGAGGGTCTCGGATAGGTGTCACACATAGAGTTCAACGATCTTGGGGCTCGGGTTCGGTCTCGGAATCCGTGTAGAAGAACTTGGCGTTCCGAGTGGTTTGGTTTCTAGGAAGGATATCATGGAGTTCCGCGGTCTTCGGTTCAATGTTGACGACCTTGGTCAAGGAATCCGGAAAGGACATCTTGAAGTCCATGTAGACGATCTTCGGGAGATATGGTCGGTGTCACTAATATTCGGCTCCATGTAAATCTTGCAACCAACGAACTTGTTGTTTTTGTCTGCCCAGAGTCTTCGAATAACTTGCCCACAGGTTGTGGTCGAGGACATGGTTTATCTGTTTTGCAACGGTAGCCGTTCGTGGTGGTACAAAAGTATAGCCACCACTCCAGCATCACCAGATGGCCACTACCACCAGATCATCTCCAAACTCTAGCAGACAAGGGCATAACAGAGGCATACGTCTGTTACCGAAAGGAGGACAGGGGCGCCGTACGTGGAGTCGCTGAGCGGCCACTCGGAACAAGACTAGCAGGGTGAGCTCGAGGAGGACGTCAGGGACGTCACTGATGTCTGCAGGCGTCGGTGGCGCGCGCTTGCGAGGCAGAGGCGAGGCTAGCGGGCGCGAGGCGACATGGAGATGCGCAGGTAGGGCACATCTCGCAGGATAGGGTGGCAGGCGGCGGTGAGAGAAGGAGGGGAGGCGGTGCAGCTCGACTCGGAAGGCGGCCAAGGACGCGCGGGAGGCGTAGACAACGTGGCGGAGGGCGGCGAAACTCAACAGGGGACGGTCCGGCGACGATGTCTGGAAACAGAGGAGGGCGTGGCCGTCGTGATCCCAGCAGGCGCGCTCATGGTGCAGGCCACTGCCGCGGGCGACCGTCAGGCGTCGGGGTCGCAGACGGCAGGACGGCGGTAGACGGGAGATGACGGCAGCTCGGCGAGGGAGCAAGGGGCCGGAGGCGCGAAGCACAGCAGCGGAGTTGGGGTGGATGACGCAGCTCGGCCGTAGCGAGGGTGGTGGCGGAAGGCCGGAGAGGAGGCACGGGAAAGAGGCGAGGAGGAGGGCGACGGACGAGGGATTGCCGAGAGGCGGGCGATGCAGGTCGCATGGAGATGACACAGCCTGGGAGAGAGAGGGGGACGGGAGAGGTGGTGGGTCCAGGCGGGGCCGGGTCTTGGAACATGAGAGAGGGCACAGGGATGGACGCGGTCGTGCCTGGTTGTGTTGTATGCGTGAGTGCGTGTGTTGAACTTTTGTGTGTGTCCGGCGGCGGTGGGTGGGATAGGATGGTGGGTTGTAGCTGGTAGGTTAGGGTTTGGGTCTTAGGGATCAAGGGCCAGGATTAGCTGGGGGTGGTAGTCTGCTGTCAGCTGGGACTTTTTGGCCTAGCGGGTGGCGGCTTACCTCGGTACAAAATAGATTTATTGTTTATTATTTTTCTTTATTTTAAAATAAAACATGTGTAAAAGGGTTTTAGATAAATAAAAGATCCGGACAAATCCGCGGTTTGGATTTGAACGAAGAGGTGAATATCTAGAAAACAAAATAGGCTTTTAGAAAATAGTTTTAGGCAAACAGATGCATGTTAATGTCATGATGATGCACATAATAAAAACAACAGTGATTTTCTAGTTGTGGTTTTACTCGGGTGCTACATGATCCTAGTTGGTAGGTTCAGCTGATGATGATTCAGTGGATATCAAAAGATGATCAAAGTTGGAGATACCGCTCTCTTATTAAAAGAATCTTCTCCCTCTTGTCTTTCAAAGAAAGATGGCTTTATGTAAATAACTCCACTAGCCATAAGTCTTGGGGAGTACACCCTATACTCGCCCTTGCTTCGTTGATACTTTTGCAACAGACTAAGTGATTCCATAGAAGATGAGTTCTTTACGTCATCGACATTGACGAGTATCTTGGGTTTCCCGTCCGGCAGCCTGGAATCTATGGAATGGGACACCATCGTTATGCTTTAGGCCTCTTAGGCCATTCGTTAAGCTTGCTATACTTAATAGCATAATTTTTCTTTTGTTGTTTGATGTTTGTGGTCAGTTGTAGCACCCAGGGTAAATCCACTACTAGAAAATCTTTGTTGTTTTTATTATGTGCATCATCATGCATTTATTCACCTAAAACAATTTCCCAAAAGACTACTTTGTTTTCTACAGACTCCCCTCTTTGTTCAAATCGAAACCCTAGATCCATCCGGATCTTTTATTTGTCTAAAACCTTTTTGCAAATGTTTTGTTTTAAAATTAAGAAAGATAATAAATACAACTATTTTTATTGACCGGGGGAGACCGCCAGCCTGCCAGGCCAAAAGCCCGACAAGCCAACAGTCTACTACCCCTCCCATCTAGTCCAACCCCCAAACCCTAAATCTAATCCTAGCCCCACATCAAACCCTAACCCTACCACCCTCCACCTCACATCCCCGCCGCCACCACACTCTGACCACACCCCACAAACCCACTTGATCCCTCCCTACGACCCGCTGCCCGCATGACACACGCGCGTGGTACACAACATGCACAATCGGCACACCCCCTCACGTACATGATTCCTACCCCGTGGTGCCCCTGGCCCACCAATCCCGCGACCCCACCCAAGCAGGCACCCACCGCGAGACCCCCGTCCTCTGTCCCACGACCCCCTCTCTCATCTCCTCCGCACGCGGCCTCTGCATCCTGTCCCCGCCGCCGCGAGGCAACCCGCGACCTTCTCTACCTCCGGCCAGCGCTCGCCACCTGCATCGCCGGCCCCTGCCGCCTTCCCCTTGACCTCCTGGACGCTGCCCTCTCCCTCCCAAGCTCGCCTCTCCCAGGTCGTCGTTCCTCTCGACCCTGCAGCGCCGTCGGCTCGCCTCTGTCTGCCGGGTTCCACCTTTTGAGCCCTGTCGACGCCAGCGCGTCCGCCTGCCCGGCACCGCCCTGTGGACCCCGCCGCCTTCACGTCGGCCTCCATCGGCCATCCCACCTCTGCCCTGTTCGCCATTGGCCGCCCCTTCCTCCCCCTTCGCAAGCCAGCGCCGACCACTAGCTCACAGCAGCGACTCCGCGCCTCCCCGTGTCCGGCCGTGCCGCGCCCTCCTCCTTGTTGTTCCTCTGCCCGAGCTTGCTCGCGACCATGAGTTCTGCGTGACCGCCACCGCCGTTGACCCTCCCGCGAGCCCTCGGTGTCGCTGTCCTGTTGGAGCCCAGTGCCCTGTCGTGGCCTCGTTATCTTCGTCGTATGAACCCGGTTGCCATCCTCCGTCGCCTTCTGTAACACCCTCGGTCACTCCGGACCGACGGCTGTCACTTCTGGCAGCTCAATAGGATCTCTAGACTAACTCCACAGACCAACACTAGTCTTTTCTGCGCACTTTGTCCTCACTCATGCGCACCCGGTTACCCACTTCCCGGTCGGTCACCCATCCTAGAATTGCTCTAGGCCAAGCACGCTTAACCTTAGAGTTCTTTTCAAATGAGCTTCCGGAAAAGAAGTTGCAACTTGTTGGTATGGGTTTCCTATCAATCCTATTGAGCCATGCGCCAGGGTCTCACATACACCCACCCTTAGAAGATCGACGTCCTCGTCGATCAACCACAAGCCAGGAACGTCCCCTCTTGGCACACGTCTGTACGTCCAGTGCCGGCACATGTGCCATGCCGTGTCCACTCCGGGCCACACGCGCCATGCGCCACATGTCCGCCACTGACCCGCACACGCCCGTTTAACCGCGAGGGTCGGCTCTGATACCAGTTTGTAACACCCTCGGTCACTCCGGACCGACGGCTGTCACTTCTGGCAGCTGAATAGGATCTCTAGACTAGTCTTTTCTGCGCACTTTGTCCTCACTCATGCGCACCCGGTTACCCACTTCCCGGTCGGTCACCCATCCTAGAATTGCTCTAGGCCAAGCACGCTTAACCTTAGAGTTCTTTTCAAATGAGCTTCCGGAAAAGAAGTTGCAACTTGTTGGTATGGGTTTCCTCCTATTGAGCCATGCGCCAGGGTCTCGTGCCCTGTCAGTTGAACCCTCTGTGTGGTGCATGACCAGCAGCACCATGTGTCCCAGGCCTGTCGAAGACATGTTTTTCTCCATCGGCAATATTAGCCACATCATGTACCATGTGCCAAGTACGGTCGCGACGAGTTGTGTCGCTCTCAAGATCTACCGACACCAAGATCTTCCGATGCCCGATGCAAGGAGCCAGACCCGAAGAACCATATCATACCCGATGGTACCTGATGTCAAAAACCCAAGTTCTGCATCTCGGATGACAAGATCTTCTTCATGGACCCGAATACGTCGAAACCACGGGTGTGCCGACACGGATTTAAAGATCGATCCCGCCGAGCCCGAACCCCTCCGAGCCTCCAAGATCTTCGACCCTCGATGTGTGAACCCTTTTCCGAGACCCATATTTTTATAAATGATATATAAATTGTTGCATATTAAATGTATTCATGCTTGCACACATATTATCATGTGGTTTGGGGCCCTTATGCCGATTCACTTCATAATTAAATATGGAGGCCATATGCGGGCTTTTCTAGTCTAATATTGGTCCCATCTAAAATTGTGTAGCGAACCGGTGACATGTTTTGTCTTGTTAAATCAACATTTAAATTGCAGGGTATATAAACAACATGAACCGTCTAATTAATTGACGGGACCCCGGTTCCTCTTAATATTGCCTAACTGCATCGCATCTTTGCCATGTCACGCATTATATATGCATCATGCCTGATCTTCTACCGTAGTATTAAATAGTGCAGCTGGTGTTTCTTCTAGTGCTTTGCTTCTTCGCGGAGAAGGCTGATGAGTTGATGCGAGTGTCGCCCTGACCTTTGAATAAACCTTCGGCAATGTTTTCAGGCGAGCATTCTCCCCCCTTTCTACCTATTTTACATTTATAGTCTTTATTTCCTCCTGTTGATCTATTGCTATCCGTGTTGCGATGCTTTAGATTTCGTGCACCAGTTATATTCCTTGCAGCCTCTATTTTGCCATGGACACCTCCTATTAGCTATTGTTTGGTAGATAGTTGGCCTTACGGGTCGTAGTCGCTTGCTCAGGTGCTGCTTCGCGTCATCGATGTTTCACCATTGTTGGGTGGTTGACACATGCTTAATGGTGGAGATGATCATGGATTTAATTACCGTTTAATGACTAAAATTTAAAGTAGGTAAATAATGCAGAGGCACCGGTGGGTATAGACAATATTTGGTTTTTAACCGCTCACTGGTGTCCCGTAGGACCCCGAGTTCTTGACACCTTTTCCGAGATCGAGCGCGCTAACCATAGGTGGGGTGGGTGGGCACCTCCATCAATTAGTACCTGATTTCAAAGTACTGTACCGGGGGCCACAAAGTAGTTTGGGGATTTATTACTATCCTGTACTTATGCCATGCTTTACTGCTTTATTTACGATTGCACGTGGACTGCCTGTACTGTTTAGGAACCCTGTGATACATTTTTGCTATATCGACAAACCCAGTCACACTTTCGGGTTCCCAGTCATTTACAGCCATCGACACAAACCCTGGGTCCGTCTCGAAGACCGGCCGACTTCGTTGCGGGTAGCTTAGTGGGGTGGCCCCCCGTGCTTGCTTTGGGTCTGGGAAACGTCGTGTCTGAAACCCCGTCGACATACTGTTGGGTGTATGTTTTGTGATCTTGTACCTACCTGATCTGACAACAAGGGTGTAGGTGCGTGTGGAAACTTTGGTGCACACATGCAGGGTTAAATCTTTTCGAGAAGCCGTGTCCGCGGTTATGGACGACTTGGAGCACAGTTCTCGATCATAGACAACTATAACTAAAGTAGTGCTATAAATTTGACTTTATAATGACTAGTAATCAGCTTCACTACAACGGAATGGCTAAATAAAAGTTCCAACAACTGCTGGATCTGGGTTATCACCTATTACAATTGTATCTGACTAGTAAGTGTTGCAACTACAACAAAATGGTTAACTAAAACTGGCCACTGTTTATAATATCAGGATGACTCATGCTATCTATATCTGACTAGTAATTGCCGCAACTATAATGGAATGAATAAAACTGCCAACTGTGTGAGTTCCTCGATTGACTTCCTCGTTTGGTCTCGAGGGGGAAATACCAGGATGGGTATGCTTGGTGATAGTTACAGGTTGGATCCGAATAGGCCTTTCTTATCCTAATCTGATAGTTGCCAGTTGTATTGAGTCTCTATAGGTCGTTTAGTGCATGCTACGCTGCCACTTCAGTCCACCATACCTATGTAGGTGAGGACCGCCGAATTCTAGTCTCGCCATGTACTGGCCTCAGTACTGACCGCTCTGTCAACACCCGGATTTTTCAATCCTAGATGCCTGTTATGCCATACATCGCAATCCCAGCATTACCATTTTTGCGAGACATAACAGAATTGGATACCATAGTACATCATCCATTACAAACGATACATAAGTTCTTACACCAATAGAGATCTCATGATCCAGTTCTTAATACAACTTCAAGCAGCGGAATACGTAATAATAACGGTAGCGTAGGCGAAGCTCCATCTTCGGGGTCACAGGCAATGCTGACGATGGGAGATTATCCCAGTTGTCGTAACCTCCCTGGGGTCCATCCTCCAGGTACTCCTCTTCATAGTCTGGCCATGGGAATAGCCAAGGACAAAGCCATAAGTACTCTTTAAGTACTCGCAAACGAATACTAACAGGTAAAAGGGTTTTTTGGATAATAGGACACTAGGCTCTAGGGTTGTTTTGCAAAATCCATATTTATCTCTACTAAGTTCTAAAGCTAGTCACAATTTTATAACTCCTAAGTGGGATCTTGTAACTCATGTCACAACTCTGTTGTGGTCAAGTCAAGGTCTCAATTCCTTTCGCAAGTCATTTTGAAAAGTCTGACGGGGGAACAGTATGGCCACTCCAACTGTCCATAACCGCGGACGCGGCTATTCAAATAGTTTGACACTCTGCAGAGATTGTACACTTTCACCACAACATTCGATACATCCGTCAGGAACAAATCCTGAATTCACCATACTCAGTATGCGGATAATCAATCCTAACCTTTCAATTACACGCCCTAGTATAAGCACCTCTCCTGTGAGTTTGGCCTCCCAACCATGACCAACTGTCATGTTGGGTACTGCACATGTGGACAATCTTCACAAGGTAGCCTCAGCTCAGACCTTGGCCATGAGGGAGCTAATACTAAGGTATATAAGTTTCTAGTCAAGCCATACCCAATATTCGGGTATTGTGGTTGTACAATAAAATTGGAATGGTATCACATCCAGACAACCATCAGTTTTATAAAGGGCTATGGCTCATGCCTCAACATTTTCATCACCAAAATCATCAAGTGTTTGAAAACACATGTCCAAAACATTTCAATAGAATGATCCATCATTCCAAGGTTTTCATAACCAGTTTTCCACCAAGTATTCCCATCTAAAGTTGATCAAGTTTTATGCTTAGCACTAGCATCTACAGGTGGGGGTAGTACTAATGAGGGGTGGTAAACTAGTGGAGTTTCAACTAAGTACAACCTTATATCTTAGGATGAGATCAAGGTTTCTAACTTAGGCCAAATTTTATGCTCTTTATGCAACCTTTAGAATCCTTCTAGTATCTACAAGTCACTTAAGTAAACTCTAAGTTAAAGCTTTGATAAAGAAATAAAGTAAGAAGCTTGCAAATAAAACTAGGATTGGTTTATCAAGTGGGTATGATCACATATGCTTAAGGCATATAGTAGGCATAGTAACAAGCAAGTATTTGCTTGCACCAAATCAGTATAAGCTTGCTAAATTGCAAGTGTTAGCTTGCATAGGTCAACTTGATTAGTAAGGCTTGCTAAAGTAGAATGTCTTGCAAGTTTTAGCTTGCATTGGTATAGTATCAGATTGCCTTGTGCAGAGCAGTGGTTGAACTTCTCCTCGGCTTCTTCTTCTTCGTAGAATCCTCCTTCCTCCTCGTATCCTTGGTCGGTAATAGCGTCTATAAATCAATACAAGGTACACAATCACCAAACAATACTTAACTACTTGTAATCATCACACACAAGGGTCCTATAGATGATCTAGCATCATCTCTAACATTACAAGGTTAAGGCTTGATTTAATTCCTTTTATTTTTAGAAAAGTAATTTCTACTCATTAAAAAACTACTTAAGATTTAATATTTTCCAAACCAAACATGGGATCATGTTGACACATGTCATCACCACATATTCTAGTCCATGGGACTGTGATTTAAAGTGGTGTCACAATTTAATAAGGTTTTACCCTTTTATTCTAATTAATTAAAGTGGCTAGAAATGCCTATGTAGCATTCTTTTACTACTTGAACATTATTTCTGCAAGTAAACCTATATATTTTTATATATTCTGAAAGGTATGGTTAAATGTGATTTTTGAGAGTTGGAATCAACTCAAAAGCTATTATGGTTTGAATTTAAAAAATGTCTGAATGCAGAAAAGCTTCTGCCTTGTTATTTTTACCATGGGTGATCTATAGATCCAAATGAGTTGAATCCAATGGGCTTGGATTCAGCATTCAAATACCTTTCCAACAAAATTGGTTTCATTCAATTTGCTGCAATGAATCGATTTGGGTTGATTTTTGAAGTTGGGTACAGAAGTGTGTTTGAATTGAAATGGAAAAAGTTTAATTTGAATAACTGGGCTGCGCGGGAAAAGTTAACGGGCCGGCCTGCTAAGCGCAGTGCTCCCGCGGGCTGCTTAAGTGGGTGTCCCCACTCGTCAGTGACACGGGGCTGGGCGAAGCGGTATGGGGCAACGTGGGTCGTTTGATCTGATTCTAATCCAACGGCTGGGAGTCATCGTCGACGCGAGACAACGCCGGCGAGAACGAAACCTAGCGCGGCCACTGGGGGGGTGCTGGGGGCTCACCGGGGTACTGGAGAGGGTCGGCGAGGCGGGCGAACGACGAAGTCGACGACTGCGAACTTAGGGGTGGTCGCGGCAGCTCCTGGGGTGGACGAAATCGATGGCTCCCTTCTTGTCCAGAGGCGGCGGGCTTCGGTGAAATTCCGGTGGGGTGGTGCTCGCCTTGCTCTGAGAATGGTGTGGCACGATAAGTGAGGAGAGGGGAGTGAGATGGTGTGAAGAAATCGAGCGGGGGTGGCCTCTATTTATAGTCGAGCGAGGGGACCGTCGGGGCGCACGGTGAGCTCGTCGTGGGCGATGTTACAGGCGGCTATTGGCATGGGCAAGGGTAGGGGACGGTGTGGTGTCTCCTGGCGATGCCCAATGACATGGTTTCGAGGCATGGGGCGGTGCGGCTTGGTCTGGAACGGGCGATGCTCTGCGCGGCAGAGGCGGCGTCTTCGACGGCGAGCGGTGGCTATGCGTCACGGGGCGGCGAACGGGGATGTCTGGCGGTCTCCTGGGTCGGTGGGGATTGTGTATGCACGCGGCAAGGGCGGCGCGCGGTCTGTGGGCTTCGGTCGAGGGTGGTGCTCTGGCGCACGCTCGACATGGTCTCTGGCGGTCTGGGCGTGGTTCGTGCGCGTGGTCCAGGGCTTGGCAACGCTCGCGGCTGGGACAGGGAGTGGCGGTGGACGGTGGGCTGCCTCCCAGACATGCTGGCTAGGCTTGCTGCTGCTCCTAGCTTGCTGTCGACTATGGGGTGGCAAGGGTGTGCTCGGCTGTTCACCATTGATGGCAATGGCAAGCTCACAGTGGTGCTAGTGCTTGGTTAATCTTGCTAGATGATCTACTGAGCTGGTTGTGAGCTAAATGGGGAACCAGTTAGGCAAGAATCACTGCTCACAATAGTGTTTGATGTTTGTTTGATTTGTGTCTGCAACCTGTTTGATGAAATGGCCGCATGAAATCAAGTTTTCAATTTTGAAAAGATTTTTGGTGGGTTTGCTAGATTTGTGCTACTGAGTCTGCAGATGCTTGGGTTTTGAAAGTTTAGCTTGTTTGAGTGGTTTTTGAAAAAGTGGGATCTTCCCATATGATAAAGATTCAATTTTGAATTGTCATTTGAACTATGCATTTGAAAGTTTCTGGATGATCACAAAGTGGGCCTTGATACTTTGTTATGAGTACATTCAAGGGGTGCAAATATCCAGAAAAGTTTCTGTTAGGTTTTGAAAATTTGTGACAGCCAAAGTAGGCATGGGAGTTAAATTGGTCAAAGTGACCATTCATTTAATATATGTGTTTTGATTTACTTGTCTTTAGGAAAAGTGTGGGAAATGTTTTAGATGATGTTTATTTCACCTAAGAAACATTTTACAAGCAATGAAACAAACAAACAAACAAGGTGGTTTTAAAAGAATTCAAAATCAATGCATACACATATGCATGCATTCATAATTTTATTTAGAAAAGTTTTTGTTAACCCTAATTTTGATGATTAGAGTTTGATGATCCAAGCTTAGTATTTTTGGGATGTTACAAACCTTCCCCCCTTAAACAAAATCTTGTCCCGAGATTTGAAAAAGGACGAAAAGATTACCTAGGATTTGAAGAGATCAGGAAACTCCGTCCTGATGTGATCTTCGCGTTCCCAGGTAGCTTCCTCTTCTGTGTGGTTGCTCCACTGAATCTTGAGAAACCTGATGCTTCGGGTTCAGGTAGTTCGAAAAGCTTCTTCCAAAATGCGGATGGGTACTTCGGGATAGGTCAGGTCATCATTGATCTCTATGGTCCGATGGTCGATATTCTTGAATACTTCGGTCTTCTCGGGGACTTCGAGACACTTGCGAAGTAACGAGATATGGAACACATTGTGCACTGCTGACATCTCTTCAGGTAGTTCCAATTGGTACGATACTTCTCCTCGACGGTTCAGAATCTGGAAAGGTCCGATATATCTGGGGGCTAACTTTCCTTTGAGTTGGAAACGCTGCATTCCCTTCAATGGCGACACTTTCAGATAAACAAATTCTCCTATGTTAAAGGCGGGGTCTCTACGTCTCTTGTCGGCGTAACTCTTCTGTCTGGATTGGGCGGTCTTGAGGTGCTCACGAATCTTGTGATCCTTCTCTTCTGCTTCTCGTAGGATGTCGGGTCCGAAAATCTGACTCTCTCCTACTTCTGACCAGTTCAAAGGGGTGCTACACTTCCTTCCATACATGAACTCAAATGGGGCCATTTGCAAACTGGCTTGGTAACTGTTGTTGTAAGAAAATTCTGCGAACGGCAGAGAGTCTTCCCACTTGGATCCATATTCTAACACGCATGCTCTCAGCATATCTTCGAGTATTTGATTTACTCGCTCCGTTTGTCCATCGGTCTGAGGGTGATACGCGGTACTGAAATCTAGGCGGGTTCCTAAACCTTCTTGAACTTTCTTCCAGAATATCGAGGTAAACTGAGTTCCTCGATCCGATACTATGTTCTTAGGGACTCCGTGCAAACTGACGATTCTAGCGATGTATAACTCCGCTATTTTCGAACTCTGATATGTGGTCTTGACGGGCAAAAAATGGGCGACTTTGGACAATCTGTCCACTATGACCCACATAGAGTCATTTCCCCTACTAGAATTAGGTAATCCAGTGATAAAGTCCATTCCTACAGAATCCCATTTCCATTCCGGAATCTGCAAGGGTTGCAACAATCCAGCGGGTCTTTGATGTCCTGCCTTGACTCGCTGACATATATCACACTTGGTGATATAGCTTTCGATTTCTCTCTTCATCTTATGCCACCAAAATTGCTCTTTTAAATCTTGATACATCTTAGTTCCTCCGGGATGGATAGAATGAAGAGTATCATGAGCCTCCTTAAAAATAACTTCTTTCAATTCAGAATCTGCTGGTACACAAAGGCGTCCTTTGTACCACAACACTCCTTCTTCGTCCTCGGTGAATCCGGGTACTTTGCATGTACCGATACGACGCTTGATTCCGTCGATACTAGCATTTTCCTTCTGCGCCTCCTTAATCTGACTGATCAAAGTGGGCTGGAGTTCTATGCTAGCCAAAAATCCTTCACTTACTAATTCCATTCGAAAATCTTCCATCTCCTTGTGCAAACTTGGTTGCTCCTTCAAAATCATGGAGTTTAAGCGGCACAGCAATCTGCTAAGAGCATCGGCTACCACGTTGGCTTTACCAAGGTGATAGTGAATGTCCAGGTCATAATCCTTGATTAGCTCAATCCATCTTCTCTGCCTCATATTCAGCTCCTTCTGAGTGAATATATACTTTAGGCTCTTGTGATCCGAATAAATCTCACAACGGTTTCCCATCAGGTAATGTCTCCATGTCTTCAGGGCTAGAACTACGGCTGCGAGTTCGAGGTCATGGGTTGGGTAGTTTTGCTCATGTTGCTTCAATTGTCAAGATAGATAAGATATAACTTTGCCTTCTTGCATTCGCACACATTCGAGACCAATCTTGGATGCGTCACAATACACATCGAAGGGCTTCGTGATATCTGGCATGATCAAGATTGGGGCTGAAATCAATCTCTTCTTGAGTTCTTGAAAACTTGCTTCACATTTGTCTGTCCATTCAAACTTCTTGTCCTTCTTCAGCAATTGGGTCATGGGTTTGGCGATACTAGAGAATCCTTCTACGAATTTGCGGTAATATCCCGCCAATCCGAGAAAAGCACGAACTTGGGTTTGAGTGGCTGGGGCTTGCCAATCTTCTACATCTTTCACTTTGGTAGGGTCAACGGCAATTCCTCCGGCTGATACAATGTGACCGAGGAACCCTACCTCCTGTAACCAGAATTCACATTTGCTAAACTTTGCATACAACTGATGCTCTCTAAGGGTTCCAAGAATGGTCCTTAGGTGTAGCTCATGTTCTTCTTCTGATTTGGAATAAATCAGAATGTCATCGATGAAAACAACGACAAACTTATCCAGGAAGTCCATAAAAATCTTATTCATGAGGTTCATGAAATAAGCGGGGGCATTGGTTAATCCGAAAGACATGACTGTATACTCATACAATCCATATCAGGTGGTAAAGGCAGTCTTTGGAATATCCTCTGCACGAATCTTGAGTTGATGATAGCCAGTTCTAAGATCAATCTTAGAAAACACCTTGGCACCGATCAACTGATCAAACAAATCTTCTATCTTGGGCAAGGGGTACTTGTTTTTGATGGTGACATCATTCAACTTCCGATAATCTGTACACAAACAGTTACCTCCATCCTTCTTGTCGACAAACAAGACAGGTGATCTCCATGGTGACGCACTTGGTTGAATCAATCCGATTTCCAACATGGAATCCAGTTGCTTCTTCAGTTCTGCGAGCTCTGACGGGTTCATACTATAGGGTATCTGGGCTATGGGTCCGGTTCCGGGGATTAGTTCAATGATAAACTCGATATCCCGATCTGGGGGCATACCGGGAAAAACATCTAGAAATACATCGGGGTATTCATAGACTATTCGGACTTGGTCAATGGTAGGTTGGGCTATACTCTTGTTGCATTTGAATTGGCGAGGTAAGGTTTCAGATATATGTTCGACTGATATTCCGGCTGTACTGGTCATGGTGATGGCTTTCTTGGCATAGTCAATCAATCCTTATTTGGCCTAACCTTTAATACTCGTCAGCATCTTTGAATCCGGGTCGTACTAAAGTTGTTTGGACATCCAATCCATTCCTAGTACTACTTCCAAACCTTTAGTTCCGAGTACTATCAGATTAGCATAAAAATCTATGCCATGGATTCGTATAGGGACGGATTTGCAAATTTTCCTAGCCTTGGTGGTTGATCCGGGAATTTGAACAATCATAACATGCTTCAGTTTGGTTGGTTGAAGTTTACTAGTGCATGCAAATTCTTCGGTGAAAAATGAATGCGATGCACCAGAATCAAACAACACTCTTGCAAGTACTGAATTAACAGAAAACATACCCATCACGATGTCTGGCGCTTCCTGAGTTTCTTCAGCGTGCATGAGAAAAAGACTGCCATTGCGGTTGAGTGAATTCCCTGGGGCAAATCTTCTTCTGGGCTGAACACGACGCTGCTGCTGAGCTGGGGCATTGGCATTGGGGGTTGTAGCATTCTTCTTGTTGGGGCACTCGTTGGAATAGTGGCCTTTATTTCCACAGTCATAACAAGTCACTTGCGACTTGTCCTTGGCTGCGACAGGAACATCGTGCTTCCAGTCCTCGGGGCAGTGTTGGTGTTGGCGGTAGCATTGTTGGTTTTGAACTTGGGTGGGGCACGGGTGAAATTGCTAGAGTTGCCGGGGTTGTTGTGATTTCCTCTGGGTCTAGGGTTTCCACGGTTGGGATAGGTCGGACGGTTCATCGGGGGTCTGTTGGTTCTTGGGGCAAATCCTGGAGATGGGTTGGGGCGGTACTTTGGGGTCTGATGGGTTCCTGGCTGATGCATCATACGACGCTTGCGGTTCTCATTGGCTTGGTTGATCTTTCCTTCCATCTGGATGGCAGAGTCGACAAGGGCTTCAATATCCGCAAAGGGAATATTGACTAACACCGTCTGCATCTCGTCATGCAGACCATTCGGGAATCTTTCTTTCTTCTTGGCTTCGGTGTCTATCTCATCCGGGGCATACCTAGCTAATGACAAAAATTTGTCACGGTATTCCACTACAGTCATCCTTCCTTGCTTCAGCTCTCTGAACTCGTCTCTCATTCTCTTGATCAAACCTGGTGGTACATGGGTTCTGCTAAACTTGACCTTGAATCCTCCCAGGTCATCATCTGGCCTCCGGTCATTGCGCGAACATTGTTCCACCATGCCCTGACATCTCCGGCTAGATAATGGGTGGAGAACAGGACTTTCTCGTTGGCTTCTACTCCAGCGACTTTTAGGTTATTTTCCATGGTTTGCAGCCAATCATCGACGTCTAGGGGTTCTTCTGACTTAGTGAAAATAGGTGGGTTGGTATTCTGGAAATTCTTGAGCTTAGATCCATGGTTGTCCTGATTTCCGTGGCCTTGGTTGTTGTGGGCTAGCTGGGCTATCTGTTGTAGAGTGGCTAGGTTAGCTTGACGTTTCACTCTTTCAGCTTCACGGTCAGAAGTCAACATTTGCAGGATCTTCAACATCGGGTCCGGGGCTGAACCACTTCCTCCACGTGGCATCTGAAGATTTAGATAGATCATGAGAAAAGAGGGAAATTTCTAAGGTTTTGGGTCTTTGAAAAGTTTTTAAAGTTTGACTCTGATTTTTCTAGTAACTTGCTTTTTCATTCATTCATTCATTCATTCATTCATTCATAGCACCCAATACAACACACACCACAACAAATAAAAGCAGATGGTTTTAAGAACCATTCTAAGAACTACGATATAGTGGGACCGAATACTACTCACTACGCTAGTGCTCAAGTGCTACTATTCCTCGGAATCTGTGGCTTCATCATCTTCCTCATCATCGATGAAGGCGAAATCATCCTCATCGGTGAAGAAGTCCATGGCCTGATCCTCCAGAAAATCATCGTCATCGCTGAGATAGGAGTAAGGGTCTCCATGAAGATCCTCTCCGGCATTCTCCCTTTCCTCCAACTGCATGTCTCTCTCGTGGATGGTCTCCTCCAAAGATGAGATGCGGTGGCGAAGACGGGCAATAATGCGCTCCTTCTTGTTGAGCTGACGGCGGCGAGACTTGCGATCCTTTGCTAGCATGGCGATGGTCTGATCCTTTGTCTTGATGATGGCAGACTTGTGGTTTCAGTAGTCACGGCAGTTGTCCAACTCCTGCTGGCGATCATACATCATGAAGCTAAGGTGGTTCAATTGAGTCTTCAGCTCGGGGTGGTATGGGGCTTCGAGTGGTTGTCCATTTGCATCATGCCTTGGGCAAAACTCAAAGCGAGTACCCTTGATATGATTGATGCTCTGCCCACACAGACGGGAAAGAGCTTCCTGCATTGCTCTGGCAAGTCCATCGAGCCAGTTGTTTTCCCTCAAGGTAAACTGAATTCCCTCCGTAGTGGGAGGTTCAATTTTTCCTTGGAGACTTGCAACAATTAGCCACTTCAGATCTTCACCTCCTTGATCATTGAGCTGAGCTCCGAAGAACTCGGGGTGCGGACGCTCCAGAAGTTCCGAAAGCTGGTCCAAATCCCTCTCAAAGATCAGGTCTCCTCCATTCCCCAATTGGTAAAACTTGTTGTACTTCACGTCCATCTATAAGAATAGAGGATGAGTAGATTAGCAGGGTGATCAAGTGTGTCAAAATTTTATGTATTTTCAAGAGTTTTTAAGGAACATGAATTTTTATGAAAGAATAAAAGGGATAAGAATTAGAATATTTTTTTGTAAATATTTGTTTTTCTTTGGTTTTGGAAAATAAGTTTTTGGTTTAAGCGTCCAGTCTAACTAGGGTCTCCCATGGTCAGGATGGCTCTGATACCAACTTGTCAACACCCGGATTTTTCAATCCTAGATGCCTGTTATGCCATACATCGCAATCCCAGGATTACCATTTTTGCGAGACATAACAGAATTGGATACCATAGTACATCATCCATTACAAACGATACATAAGTTCTTACACCAATAGAGATCTCATGATCCAGTTCTTAATACAACTTCAAGCAGAGGAATACGTAATAATAACGGTAGCGTAGGCGAAGCTCCATCTTCGGGGTCACAAGCAATGCTGACGATGGGAGATGATCCTAGTTGTCGTAACCTCCCTGGGGTCCATCCTCCAGGTACTCCTCTTCATAGTCTGGCCATGGGAATAGCCAGGGACAAAGCCATAAGTACTCTTTAAGTACTCGCAAACTAATACTAACAGGTAAAAGGGGTTTTTGAATAATAGGACACTAGGCTCTAGGGTTGTTTTGCAAAAGCCAGATTTATCTCTACTAAGTTCTAAAGCTAGTCACAATTTTATAACTCCTAAGTGGGATCTTGTAACTCATGTCACAACTCTGTTGTGGTCAATTCAAGGTCTCAATTCCTTTCGCAAGTCATTTTGAAAAGTCTGACGGGGAACAGTATGGCCACTCCAACTGTCCATAACCGCGGACGCGGCTATTCAAATAGTTTGACACTCTGCAGATATTGTACACTTTCACCACAACATTCGATACATCCGTCAGGAACAAATCCTGAATTCACCATACTCGGTATGCGGATAATCAATCCTAACCTTTCAATTACACGCCCTAGTATAAGCACCTCTCCTGTGAGTTTGGCCTCCCAACCATGACCAACTATCATCTTGGGTACTGCACAGGTGCACAATCTTCACAAGGTAGCGTTAGCTCAGACCTTGGCCGTGAGGGACCTAATACTAAGGTATATAAGTTTCCAGTCAAGCCCTACCCAATATTCGGGTATTGTGGTTGTACGATAAAATTGGAATGTTATCGCATCCAGACAACCATCAGTTTATAAAGGGCTAAGGCTCATGCCTCAACGTTTTCATCACCAAAATCATCAAGTGTTTGGAAACACATGTACAAAACATTCCAATAGAATGATCCATCATTCCAAGGTTTTCATAACCAGTTTTCCACCAACTATTCCCATCTAAAGTTGATCAAGTTTTATGATTAGTACTAGCATCTACAGGTGGGGGTAGTACTAATGAGGGGTGGTAAACTAGTGGAGTTTCAACTAAGTACAACCTTATATCTTAGGATGAGATCAAGGTTTCTAACTTAGGCCAAATTTTATGCTCTTTATGCAACCTTCAGAATCCTTCTAGTATCTACAAGTGACTTAAGTCAACTCTAAGTTAAAGCTTTGATAAAGAAATAAAGTAATAAGCTTGCAAATAAATTTAGGATTGGTTTATCAAGTGGGTATGATCACATATGCTTAAGGCATATAGTAGGCATAGTAACAAGCAAGTATTTGCTTGCACCAAATCAGTATAAGCTTGCTAAATTGCAAGTGTTAGCTTGCATAGGTCAACTTGATTAGTAAGGCTTGCTAAAGTAGAATGTCTTGCAAGTTTTAGCTTGCATTGGTATAGTATCAGCTTGCCTTGTGCAGAGCAGTGGTTGAAGTTCTCCTCGGCTTCTTCTTCGTATAATCCTCCTTCCTCCTCGTATCCTTGGTCCGTACTAGCGTCTATAAATCAATACGAGGTACACAATCACCAAACAATACTTAACTACTTTCAATCATCACACACAAGGGTCCTATAGATGATCTAGCATCATCTCTAACATTACAAGGTTAAGGCTTGATTTAATTCCTTTTATTTTTAGAAAAGTAATTTCTACTCATTGAAAAACTACTTAAGATTTAATATTCTCCAAACCAAACATGGGATCATGTTGACACATGTCATCACCACACATTGTAGTCCATGGGAATGTGATTTAAAGTGGTGTCACAATTTAATAAGGTTTTACCCTTTTATTCTAATTAATTAAAGTGGCTAGAAATGCCTATGTAGCATTCTTTTACTACTTGAACATTATTTCTGCAAGTAAACCTATATATTTTTATATATTCTGAAAGGTATGGTTAAATGTGATTTTTGAGAGTTGGAATCAACTCAAAAGCTATTATGGTTTAAATTTAAAAAATGTTTGAATGCAGAAAAGCTTCTGCCTTGTTATTTTTACCATGGGTGATCTATAGATCCAAATGACTTGAATCCAACGGGCTTGGATTTAGCATTCACAGACCTTTCGAACAAAATTGGTTTCATTCAATTTGGTGCACTGAATCGATCTGGTTGATTTTTGAAGTTGGGTACAGAAGTGTGTTTGAATTGAAATGGAAAAAGTTTAATATGAATAACTGGGCTGCGCGGGAAAAGTTAACTGGCCGGCCTGCTAAGCCCAGTGCTCCTGCGGGCTGCTTAAGTGGGTGTCCCCACTCGTCAGTGACACGGGGCTGGGCGAAGCGGTATGGTGCAACGTGGGTCGTTCGATCTGATTCTAATCCAACGGCTGGGATTCATCGTCGACGCGAGACAACGCCGGCGAGAACGAAACCTAGTGCGGCCAGTGGGGGTGCTGGGGGCTCACCGGGTTACTGACGAAGTCGACGACGTCGAACTCAGGAGTGGTCGCGGCAGCTCCTGGGGTGGACGAAATCAATGGCTCCCTTCTCCAGAGGCGGCGGGCTCCAGTGAAATTTCGGTGGGGTGGTGCTTGCCTTGCTCTGAGAATGGTGTGGCACGATCAGTGAGGAGAGGGGAGTGAGATGGTGTGAAGAAATCGAGCGGGGGTGGCCTCTATTTATAGTCGAGCGAGGGGACCGTCGGGGCGCATGGTGACCTCGTCGGGGGCGATGTTACAGGCGGCTGTTGGCATAGGCAAGGGTAGGGGACGTTGTGGTGTCTCCTGGCGATGCTCAACGACATGGTTTCGAGGCATGGGGCGGTGCGGCTTGGTCTGGAACGGGCGATGCTCTGCGCAGCAGAGGCGGCGTCTTCGACGGCGAGTGGTGGCTATGCGTCACGGGGCGGCGAACGGGGATGTCTGGCGGTCTCCTGGGTCGGTGGGGATTGTGTATGCACGCGGCGAGGGCGGCGCGCGGTATGTGGGCTTCGGTCGAGGGTGGTGTTCTGGCGCACGCTCGGCATGGTCTCTGGCGGTCTGGGCGCGGTTCGTGCGCGTGGTCTAGGGCTTGGCAACGCTCGCGGCTGGGACAGGGAGTGGCGATGGACGGTGGGCTGCCTCCCAGACATGATGGCTAGGCTTGCTGCTGCTCCTAGCTTGCTGTCGACTATGGGGTGGCAAGGGTGTGCTCGGTTGTTCACCATTGATGGCAATGGCAAGCTCACAGTGGTGCTAGTGCTTGGTTAATCTTGCTAGATGATCTACTGAGCTGGTTGTGAGCTAAATGGGGAACCAGTTAGGCAAGAATCACTGCTCACAATAGTGTTTGATGTTTGTTTGATTTGTGTCTGCAACCTGTTTTATGAAATGGCCGCATGAAATCAAGTTTTGAATTTTGAAAATATTTTTGGTGGGTTTGCTAGATTGGTGCCGGTGAGTCTACAGATGCTTGGGTTTTGAAAGTTGAGCTTGTTTGAGTGGTTTTTGAAAAAGTGGGATCTTCCCATATGATAAAGATTCAATTTTGAATTGTCATTTAAACTATGCATTTGAAAGTTTCTGGATGATCACAAAGTGGGCCTTGATACTTTGTTATGAGTACATTCAAGGGGTGCAAAGATCCAGAAAAGTTTCTGTTAGGTTTTGAAAATTTGAGACAGCCAAAGTAGGCATGGGAGTTAAATTGGTCAAAGTGACCATTCATTTAATATGTGTTTTGATTTACTTGTCTTTAGGAAAAGTGTGGGAAATGTTTTAGATGATGTTTATTTCACCTAAGAAATATTTTACAAGCAATGAAACAAACAAACAAGGTGGTTTTAAAAGAATTCAAAATCAATGCATACACATATGCATGCATTCATAATTTTATTTAGAAAATTTTTTGTTAACCCTAATTTTGATGATTAGAGTTTGATGATCCAAGCTTAGTATTTTTGGGATGTTACACGCTCTCTTTTTCCTTTGCCCTTTGTTGGCACCCCTTTTATTGAAGCAGGTTTGAGATCGACGTCGTTAGTAGGGTTACCCTTCCGGCTTGGCCTAGGCAGGGTTATGGAGTAGGCCGATGAGTTGATGCGAGTGTCGCCCTGATATTCGAATAAACCTTCGGCAATGTTTTCAGGCGAGCATTCTCCCCCCTTTCTACCTATTTTACATTTATAGTCTTTATTTCCTCCTGTTGATCTATTGCTATCCGTGTTGCGATGCTTTCGATTTCGTGCACCAGTTATATTCCTTGCAGCCTCTATATTGCCATGGACACCTCCTATTACCTATTGTTTGGTAGATAGTTGGCCTTGCGGGTCGTAGTCGCTTGCTTAGGTGCTGCTTCGCGTCATCGATGTTTCACCGTTGTTGGGTGGGTGACACATGCTTAATGGTGGAGATGATCATGGATTTAATTACCGTTTAATAACTAAAATTGAAAGTAGGTAAATAATGCAGAGGCACCAGTGGGTAATAGATAATATTTGGTATTTAACCGCTCACTGGTGTCCCGTAGGACCCCGAGTTCTTGACACCTGTTCCGAGATCGAGCGCGCTAACCACAGGTGGGGTGTGTGGGCACCCCCATCGGTTAGTACCTGATTTCAAATTACTGTACCGGGGGCCACAAAGTAGTTTGGGTCTTTATTACTATCCTGTACTTATGACATGCTTTACTGCTTTATTTACGATTGCGTGTGGACTGCCTGTACTATTTAGGAACCCTGTGATACGTTTTTGCTGTATCGACAAGCCCAGTCACACTTTCGGGTTCCCAGTCGTTTACAGCCGTCGACACAAACCCTGGGTCCGTCTCGAAGACCGGCCGACTTTGTTGCGGGTAGCTTAGTGGGGTGGCCCCCCGTGCTTGCGTCGTGTCCGAAACCCCGTCGACATACCGTTGGGTGTATGTTTTGTGATCTTGTACCTACCTGATCTGACAAAGAGGGTGTATGTGCGTGTGGAAACTTTGGTGCACACATGCAGGGTTAAATCTTTTTGAGAAGCCGTGTCCGCAGTTATGGACGACTTGGAGCACAGTTCTCGATCATAGACAAATATAACTAAAGTAGTGATATAAATTTGACTTTATAATGACTAGTAATCAGCTTCACTACAACGGAATGGCTAAATAAAAGTTCCAACAACTGCTGGATTTGGGTTGTCACCTGTTACAATTGTATCTGACTAGTAAGTATTGCAACTACAACATAATGGTTAACTAAAACTGGCCACTGTTTATAATATCAGGATGACTCATGCTATCTATATCTGACTAGTAATTGCCGCAACTATAACGGAATGAATAAAACTGCCAACTGTGTGAGTTCCTCGGTTGACTTCCTCGTTTGGTCTCGAGGGGGAAATATCAGGATGGGTATGCTTGGTGATAGTTACAGGTTGGATCCGAATAGCCCTTTCTTATCCTAATCTGATAGTTGCCAGTTGTATTGAGTCTCTATAGGTTGTTTAGTGCATGCTGTGCTGCCACTTCAGTCAACCATACCTATGTAGGCGAGGACCACTGAATTCTAGTCTCGCCATGTACTAGCCTCAGTACTGACCGCTCTCTTTTTCCTTTGCCCGTTGTTGTCACCCCTTTTATTGAAGCAGGTTTGAGATCAACGTCGTTAGCAGGGTTACCCTTCCGGCTTGGCCTAGGCAGGGTTATGGAGTAGGCCGATGAGTTGATGCGAGTGTCGCCCTGATCTTCGAATAAACCTTCGGCAATGTTTTCAGGCGAGCATTCTCCCCCCTTTCTACCTATTTTACATTTATAGTCTTTATTTCCTCCTGTTGATCTATTGCTATCCGTGTTGCGATGCTTTAGATTTCATGCACCAGTTATATTCCTTGCAGCCTCTATATTGCCATGGACACCTCCTATTACCTATTGTTTGGTAGATAGTTGGCCTTGCGGGTCGTAGTCGCTTGCTCAGGTGCTGCTTCGCGTCATCGATGTTTCACCGTTGTTGGGTGGTTGACACATGCTTAATGGTGGAGATGATCATGGATTTAATTATGGTTTAATAACTAAAATTGAAAGTAGGTAAATAATGCAGAGGCACCAGTGGGTAATAGATAATATTTGGTATTTAACCGCTCACTGGTGCCCCGTAGGACCCCGAGTTCTTGACACCTGTTCCGAGATCGAGCGCGCTAACCACATGTGGGGTGTGTGGGCACCCCCATCGATTAGTACCTGATTTCAAAGTACTGTACCGGGGGCCACAAAGTAGTTTGGGGCTTTATTACTATCCTGTATTTATGCCATGCTTTACTGCTTTATTTACGATTGCGCAAAGTACTGTAAAACTTTGATAACCATCTTCATGTTATCTCTAAGTATGTGTTCTGGATGTTAGAAGTAACCTTCTCTGATTCACGCGCAAAATTTTGAAAAATATCACCGTGGATCTGAGTAGAGTCGTCTTTGTTCCCCTCAGAAATAATTTCAAAATCGGTCAAGCATGAGTGAAGTATTCTTGAAATGATAGGTTTTTACCTTCACATCTCGAGAAGATAAGAAGTCCAACAAAGCTTCTATATCCTCCTAAATGTTTCCTAACAAGGATTCACTTGTGTTTCATTGCAAATAATTCATGCAGGTGCAATTATCGTCTGATAACTTGCTATCATATGGGTTCCGCAATCTAGCTCATCTTTTGGAGCTTGAAATTGTAGTCCATGACTTGAGAATCTTGTAGCTTTACCTTGACAGTAAATGTTGCATGCTTTCTACTCGTACATGCCGAGTCTGAAGTATCATTCCACCTAAGCAAAGCTGAATCTTAAGCAGCAACGATGGTTGGTCGTCCTCAAAGTTTTGACATAGGTCTCTCAATACATCCGGTAAGATTGATGTAATGGTTGATACAATTAGTCGGAAGACCTATTGCCACAGTATCTTGATTCAGCAGTAACAACCACTCTTCATAAGGCTGCTTCTATGACTTATTATAGGAGTTGAGCTTATGGTTTTCTTTGCATCCGAAGTCCGACCTTTACTTGATGACTAATTAAAGGATTATCAAAAGATTGTTATTATTATCTCGAACATCAAGGAGAATGTTTAAAGTATAGTTGCTAAATGTCTTTTGGTCAATCCTCCGGATCCTTTTTGTCAACACCCGGATTTTTAATCCCAGATGCCTGTTATGCCATACCTCGCAATCCTAGGATTATCATTTTTGTGAGACATAACAGGATTGGTACCACAGTACATCATCCATTACAAACCATAATAAAGGTCTTACAAATAAAGGATCTCACGATCTAGTCTTAATACAATCAACGTAGTTGAAATTAAACGTAGCGGGGCTTCATCTTCAGGGTCACAGGCAATGCTGACGATGGGAGATGATCCTAGTTGTCATAGACCTCCCGCTGTCCATCATCCTTGTAGTCCTCCTCATAGTCTGGCCATCGGAATAGTCAGGGACAAAGCCATGAGTACTCTTTAATTACTCGCAAACTATCACTAATAAGTAAAGTAGTTCGAGTAGGAATCATAAGCTCTAGGTTTATTTGCAAAAAGCCATGTTTATTTCATAGTGAGTTTAGAAGTAAAGAAAACTAGTTTAATGTTCTACAACACATAAGTGGGAACTTAGTTTTCATATTCACAACCCTGTTGTGGTCAAGTCAAAGTCATAGTTTATTTCATAAGTCATTTTGAAAGCATCTGACGACGAAACAGTATGGCCACTCCAACTGTCCTTGACCGTGGACGCGGCTATTCGAATAGTTTGAGACTCTGCAGAGGATGTACACTATAACCACAACATTCGATACATACGTCAGGGACAACCCTAAATCATCATACTTAGTATGCGGATAATCAATCCTAACCTTTCAATTTCACACCCTAGTATAGGCACCTCCCCTCTGAGTTTGGCCTCCCAACCATGACCATCTGTCATCTTGGGTATTGCATAGGCGGACATTCATTACGAGGTAGCCTCAGCTCAACCTCTCCCGCAAGGGAACCCATACTAAGACATATAAACTTCCAGTCAAGCCCTAGCCAATTCAGGTATTGTGGTTGTACGGTAAAATTGGAATGGTATCGCATCCAAACCCAACCATCAGTTTTTATAAAGGGCTAAGGCTCATGCCTCATCATTTTCATCATCAAATCATCTTGTGCTCATGACACATGTCAAAAAATTTCAATAGAATGAATCCTCATTCCATGGTTTTCATAATCATTTTCACCAAGTATTCCCATCTAAAGTGATCAACTTTTATGCTTAGCACTAGCCAGTAAAGTTGAGGGTATTCACTAATGAGGGGTGCTAATCAGGTGTAACTATCCAACTCTAGTTTTATGCCTTTTGATGACATCTAGTTCTAACTACTTATGCCTAGTTTTATGCTCTTTATGCTATCTATACTATTTTTCCAAAACTCATAAAGCACTAACTAAAATTAAAGAAATTTGGTAAAATTAAAAGAATAAGGCTTGCAAGTAAAACTCAGAATTGGTATAATTGAGGTTGCATAACCAAAGCATTCCTAATGCATCTTTCATATGTTATCTTGCATTAGAAAGTTTGCATAGGTAGCATGCAAAGTTCTAGCTTGCATAGTTAAGAAACTTGCAAGTGTTAGCTTGCCTTGAGTAGTGGAGTGGTTAAAGTTTTCTTCTTCTTCGTAGTACTCCTCCTCCTTATAGCCTTGGTCAGTAGTAGCGTATATAAATGAATACGAGGTACACAATCAACAAACAATACTTCACTACCTCTATTTGGCACACAAAGGTTCACACTAGATGATCTAGCATCATCACAATCATCACATGAAATAAATACCTAGTCTTATCTTTCTTATTTTAGAAAAGTAATTTTTACTCATTGATAATACCTAAGATTTAATATTATCCAATTAAAATATGGGATCATATTGACACATGTCATCACCACATATTCTAATACTTGGGAATGTGATTTAAAGTGGTGGTCATATTTTATAAAGTTTAAAATTACTATTTGATACAATTAAAGTGACTAGAAATGCCTATAGAGCATTCTTTTAGTACTAATCCATGATCACTTCATGCAAACCTAAATATTTTTACATATTTACATAGATCTTGTCAAATGTGTTTTTTGAGAATTGGAATCAACTCAAAAGAATTTATCGTTGATTTTTGAAAAATGTTTGGATGTGTAAAACTCTTTGTCTTGTTATTTTTACTATAGGTGATCTATAATTCCAGATGGTTTGAATCCAACGGGCTTGGTTTGATAATTTGAATACCCTTCTAACAAAATTGGAATCCTGCAATTTGGTTTAGTGAATCGTTTTGAATTGAATTTCAAAGTCACTGACAGAACCTAGTTTCAACTAAAATGGAAAATAACTATTTGAAGCACTGGGCTACGCGCGGGAACGGGAATGTGCCGGCCCAACTGCACTGTGCTGGCGTAGCGGGCTGCTGACAGGGGGGTCCCATGCATCAGCGGCTCTATCTAACCGAAATGGTATGTTTCAATATGGGCCCTGCGATTAGACTAAGATCTACGGTCGACGTTCGTTGTCTTCGTCATATAGCTCCGACAAGACTGGACCCTAACGACGACGGTGGGGGTACGTGGTGGATCACCTGGGCTCCAGCTAGGGACGGCGATGGGGGTGAACGACGTTGTCGATGACGGCGGTTTGAACGATGGTCGCGGCAGCTCCTGGGGTGGCTCCAATCGACGGCTCCTCTTCTCCTCTGCAGCGGTGGACTCTGGCCAAGTTACGGCGGGCTGGTGCTCGCCTTGCTCTGGGGAAGGTTCAGGGGTGGTTCTGAGAGAGAGGGGAGTGAGATGGTGTGAAGAATAGAGGCAGGGGTGGCCTCTATTTATACACCGGCGATGGGGACCAAGGGGATGGCGCGGGCTCATCGGTGACGATGATATAGAGGGCTAACATCATGGATAAGGGCGTAGGACGGTGCGGTGTTACCTGGCGGTCGTCGCACACTTAAAGGATCGGCATGGGGTGATCGAGGATGGTCGGGACTGGTCGGCGCTCTTCTTGGAACCAGCGGTGTTCGAAACGGCGTATAGTGACTACTGGTCGCGCGGTGGTGAACGGGCATGTCTGGGAGGTAGCTAGGGTCGTGGCAAGTGCAGTTACACGCGGTGAGGGTGAGGCGCGGCATGCGCGCAAGGCGGATACGATGTTCTCGCGTGCTCTCAGCATGCCATACAGAGAAATGGGCGTGGCGTTTCTTGGGAGGTCCACGACTAGGCTGCGATCGAGGGGTGGACAGGGAGTGGCGGTGGACGGTGGCCTGTCTCCTAAACATCGTGGACAGGCACGGGGCGGCTAGTGTGTCACATCCCAAATTTTAGATTTGGTTCTGCATATCATTCATGCCATTGCATCATACTCTTCCATGCAAAACCATCGATTGAAAAGATTCGGCAAAACACTATTTTCTAAATCCTATTTTATCTTACTACAATGCTCCTGCGGGAGGTTTTCCTAGGACTTGAGTTTTCCACTCTTGTAGCCTAGTGGTTTCACTCATCCTTGACCCTAGGTTTATCCCCTCGATTTTACAAAAATTTAGGAACAAGAATCGCCCGATTCGGAGCTCGTATGAAGAAGCTACGGAGGTTTTAATAAAATGCAAACAAAAAAAAAGGATAAAAAAAAACGGCGCCAGCCTGTTGGGCCGCGCTGGCCCAGCCGGCCAGCACCACGCGCCGCCCGCGCGGCGGATTATATCCGCCGCCGCCCCAGGACCGTATCTGGGTAGGACCCCGCGTGGGCCCCCCCATATAGGCCGCGGACCCCGCCGCGGACCCCACCCACGCGCCAACCCCGCCGCCCGCCGCCCGCCGCCGCCTCGCCGCACGCGCCCGCGCGCACGCCCCCGGACCGCCGCCGCCTCGCGCCGCCGCCGCGTCGACCCGCCTCGATCCGCGCGCTGACTGCCTCCTCTCCGCGCAGGACTGCCGCCGACCGCCGCCGTCGCCGGAGGACCTCGCCGCCGCCGCCGGTGAGCACCGTTCCGCCTCATTGATCTCTGGCCGCCGATCTGCGATCCAACGGCCCAGTTCGGCCGTTGACCGGTCAGCCCCAGGCGCTGACTAGTCAAACGCCCAGTCAGCGCCCAGTCAGCAGCCACGTGGGCCAGTCAACAGACACAGTTGACTGGGTATTTCTTTAATCGATTTAATTGGCAGATTTTCGTAGAAACTTGTAAATTGCGTAGAAATTAATCCGCTGGGCCAAAAATTGCAAATAAAATATGTGTAGGTTCAGTAAGTCGTGTAGAATCTTGCTGTACCATTGTTTCACCCTTTTGCAGCAAGATTTAGTACAGTTTAATTAATTGAGTTAATGGCCTTTTTGGAGTAATAAATTCGTAGAAAAATATCTGTAACTCCAAAAATTGCGTATAATATGTCCCTGGATTCAGTAGAACGAGGGAAATCTCATCATGAATTAAAAGGATAGGCTTACAGTAAAAACTTCTGCAGAAACTGTCTAGTGGCTTTCTGCAGTGTTTTAATTACTCAGGGAGTTTTATAATTCCTTTTTGAGTAATTCCAATTGGTACTGTTCCTAAATAGCGATGGCCATGCGGAACTATGTTCCCAATATTTTACAAATAGTATACTACCGATAGTGAATTAATTGGATTCTAGCTCTAGAATTGAGTATTATATTTTGCATATTAGTTTTTCTTGCGCTAAAACTATTTTCCATGCATGCAATCAGTAGCTTTATTTAATAGGATTATGTGGTGCAGCTGTAGCACCAATCCACTTGTCATGCATACATTCATGCATCATCTTTGTTGCATATGCTCATGGATTGTTCGTTCATGATTGCAATTGTGTCGTGTAGATTGTGATGAGTGCAACGCTTGCTCGTGTGTGGATTGTTCTTCCGACCGCTACAACCAAGGCAAGTAGATGCTATTTTGTTCATGATATTGTCCTACTATTTTCTATGCATTGTCGTGTATTTTGTAGACGCATGTGTAGGATGATACTATCGCTATGCTATATCCTATTATGTGGTAGGGCCTTCCTTATAGATGAACCACCGTTGGTAGATGTGCTTAGCCATGCTATGATGTACGAGGGCTGGGTTACATCTCTGAGACTTGTTTCTAAAAGTATTGGTTTGTGAAATCTAAAACAACCTAATCAATGAATCTCCTGGGTGTGATGGTATTGATAATTTTTGGTGGTTTCATTGCGGAAAGGCACCCAGGTATCTAGAGAATTTGATTGGCTTCTTTATTTGGTAGCTTACGTGTACAACCATGTGCCAAAAATAAAATGGGCGGTTGGTTGGACTTAGTAGGTTGTGGTAACCCGAACCCGCGTATCCAGAGATGTAGAATTTTGGTAGCTTGGACCGGTGCGCGTCGGGATTGGGGAGCTACTTCCCGAATAGTCTCTTCTTGGACTTCTCCCTATAATCACCCATAATGAGAGTGATGGTACGAGCTGGGCTGGCCAAGTCACATGGGTAAAGTGTACTAACCCCTGCAGGGTGTATAATCTAATCGATTAGCCGTGTCCCCGGTTATGGACATCTGAGTTGCTTGATATTGATTCCATGACATGTTTCTCGCTCATTCCAATTTCATAATTTTTTAAATATTGTTGGGTTAACTTAATTGGGATCTTTTCAAAGAAAATCAAAAAAAATGTTTATGAAAGTAGGACAAAGGTATTTGCAAATGCAAGCCAGACACAGCTCCACTTGCCAAATATGCATGTAGATGTTAGTACTATTGTCTCCATTACTAGCTCTACTTGCCATACATTCCATGTATTGACCCTTCGGGGCTGCTATGTTTCATGTTGCAGGTTATTCCGATTCTGAGTAATCGATATAGGCCACGGTACTCCACTCGGCACTTGTTCACTTGTGGGCAATTTGAAGAATGGAGGATTTACTTTATTTATGTTGCTACCTGAATAATTTGAGCTAGCCTTGAGCTAAGCTTTTATTGTAATAATGGTACTCTGGATCTTCGTTATTTATGATGCACGGATATTTTGCTATGTTATTCATCTTATTCTATTATGGGCCAATGAACCGATCCAGGGATTGGCATGTCACATAGAAGCCACGGTCGTTTCAGAACCGCGGTGTTACAAGATGGTATCAGAGCCCGTGTGTCGACTGTAGGATCGTGACCTAGGATTGGATTAGGAAGCCATAGATTTATTAAAACCTATATTACCTCTGTCTTTCATCTTATGCATTTCACTCTCGTAAATTCTTATCATATGCTATTCTCACACTTTCCTCTTTAATTGATAGATGGGAGAAGTCAGGACTGAGTATGCCACCATGGAGTCACCAAGGCCCTTTGCAAGACAGTTAGCACAGCTCTCGCAGACATTGGGATTACCACTGCCCATGTTCAAGGGAAGAAGGCTGTACACCTATGGATATGGTGAGGATGCATGGGAGATTACCACCTTCATATTCAGGGATGCCGCCTTGCCAAATCCAGTGCATCTGATCTACACCAAGACGTACTGCAACTGGGGACTTGGAATTAACTTGGCCATACATGAAGCCCTGTCTTGCCAGTGCCATCATGTCCGACACCTACTGCCAGCAGATTCACCCTATCGTGACTATGGGAGGCGTGATGAAGATGGGCACAATGTGGTTACCCCGGGCGACAGGAACAACATGCCGCCCCGTCGGAGGCACATAGAGGACATGGAAAGGGAGAATGGGGCTCTAGCTGAGAAAGTGATGATGATAAAGGAGATTGCAGATTTTGCTAGCAATGGTATGGTGGTCCAAGGACAGGAGATTGACACCTTGCATGAAGCTGTGGGAGTTCTGGAGAATGCCCTGATAGCCAGAGATGCAACCATAGCTCATCTTCATGGTACGGTGCAGGAGAACACCCAGAACATACAACAGTTGCAAGGGACCGTCCAGGAAAGGGATCAAACTATTGAAGCTATGACAGCCCAGATTGCCGCTCTCCAAGCACAGCTGAATCCACCCTCTGATGATGACAATGGAGATGATGGCAACAATGGAGATGATGATGACAGTGGGAACGATGATGATGATGATGAGGACGAGGATGATGATGATGGAGACGATGATGGTGGAGATGAAGTTGTTGCAGTTGCAGCTGAGAGCGAAGAAGAAGAGGAGGATCCAGAAGAGGTGGAGTTTGAGATCTCAAGTGATGATTCAGGAGAAGTGTACACTCCGCCGCCATGGTTGAACCGTGGACCGAAGCGCCAACGCATGAGTGCAAGGACCTACTGCAACCTCTTCAAGAAGTAGATAGAAGTCCACTAATTAGTCCTTGTTAGGTAAAATCGTTAGGATTAGTCTCGATCAATGTGAAACTTAGTTGCTGTTAGTTTAAGAGTGATTAGTTTCTTATTTGTGTACTCCAATATCCCAGGAATTATTTGTGCGAATTTTATGAAAGAGTTATGGCAAGTTTGGTTAACATCTGTGTTATTTTCGCTGCAGTTTTCTGCTGATACAGCAGTACTGTATGATTTTTCATATTTTTCTGGTAACTGTGAAAAATCTGAAAAAAATAGGGCTGGTGCGAAACTCTCTGTAATGTATGTGCAAAAATCAGCTAAATTTTCTGGCGAGTCTAAGTCAGGTAGAAAAATTCGTGAACACTGCTGGACTGTTCTGGCAGATTGCTGTTTTTGTTGGTTAGTTGATCAACTGTTTGGTTAACCATTGCCAACTCTTGTAAAACTATTTCAGTAGGTATATACTGCTAGGATAACCCCTGGGATGTTGCTGGATCACTTGTTTGTTGATGTGTTGCTTGCTTGAGTTTGTCTGCTATTGATTGTTGTTGTTTGATCATAATGCATGGGTAGAATCATATTATCGTAGTTGATTCTTTCTAAGCTTACCTGTGCTGAACCGCAGATGCCTCCCCGCCGTCAATCCACTGAGTTGGAGCAGCTCATGGAAGCTCAGGCACAGCTGACCCAAGTTATGACTCAGTTCATGGAAGCTCAGAACAACAACAACAATGGAAACAGCCAGCCTCAGGGAGATGCTCTCACCAGATTTCTGAGGCTAAGGCCAACTAAGTTCTCTACTACAACGGAACCAATGGTTGCTCTCGACTAGTTGTGTTCAGTCAACAAGGATCTGGTAACGGTTGGATGCACTGATGCTGAGAAGGTGAGGTTTGCCGCTCACCTACTGGAGGGACCAGCCGCTTCTTGGTGGGACACTTTTCAGATCACCCACCCGCTGGATACTGTGACTTGTGCAATGTTTGAGGAAGGTTTCAGGACCAACCACGTGTCTTCAGGAGTTCTGAGCCTGAAGAGGAAGGAGTTCCGCAACTTGCGCCAAACCAACCGCACGGTGGCTGAGTACATTGAGGAGTTCAACAACCTGTCCCGTTATGCACCTGAGGATGTTGACACTGATGCAAAAAGGAGGGAGAGATTCCTGGATGGCCTCAGTGATGAGCTTTCAGTGCAGCTACTGGTGGTTTATTGCCCCACTTTCCAGGAGCTTATGGACAAGGCCAGGATCTTGGAAGGGAAGCACAAGCAGGTGGAAAGCCGCAAGAGGAAGAGTAACAACCACCACTCTGGTTCACACCACAAGTCTCGCACTTCAAATGATGGATACTCCAAGCATGGAGGGAGTGACTATGGGAGCCATGATCGCCACCACCATCGGGGCGATGGACATCGCCACGACAACCACAAGAGCACCCACCACAGCCACAAGGGAGGACACTCTCACCACTCTGGAGGACACGGTGGACATGACCACAACCGCGATCGCAGCTTTGTGAAGAAGGATCTGAGTGAGGTGACATGCTTCAAGTGTAAACAGAAGGGACACTATGCTGACAACTGTCCGGAGAGGAAAGGACTGAAGCCAACCAACAACGAGAAGGCCACAGTGAACCACATGAATATGGAGGAGATTCCAGATGAGCATGACCTTGTGATTGGTAAGTTCCCAATCAACACTCACCCAGCTTTCATACTTTTCGATACTGGTGCATCTCATTCATTCATATCAAGGGCATTTGTGTATAAGTATAAGTTGCCTACTGATTCTATGAAAGGGTCTATTAGAGTGAGTTCACCTGGAGGAGATATGATAGCTAGCGCGGGATGCCACACACAACTTCATTGCACATCTGGTAGTGTTGGAATCACAAGGGTTAGATGTTATTCTGGGTATGGATTGGATGTCTATGCATGGGGGACACATAGATTGTGCACAGCGAGCTGTTTCACTCAAAACCCCGGATGGTAAGAGAATTAGATTCAAGTCGGCTGCGCGACCGGGAAGGTGTAAGCTGAATTCTCGTAAGGGGGTTAGCATGGATACTGTGCCAGTGATTAGGGATTACCCTGACGTGTTTCCGGAAGAGCTGCCAGGAATGCCACCTGACAGGGAAGTGGAGTTTCTTATCGACCTGATGCCGGGAACAGGACCTATAGCAAAGAGACCATATAAGATGGATGTGGATGAGCTGAAGGAATTGAAGAAGCAGCTGAAAGAGCAGTTGGACAAGGGATTCATTCAGCCTAGTTCGTCGTCATGGGGAGCACCTGTTCTGTTTGTGGAGAAGAAAGACAGCAGCAAGAGATTAGTGGTGGACTATCACTCGCTGAATGAAGTGACTATCAAGAACAAATACCCCCTGCCGAACATAAATGATTTGTTTGATCAACTGGAAGGAGCAAAGGTGTTCAGCAAGATTGATCTGCGATCAGGCTACTTCCAATTGAAGATCCGGGAGGAGGACATACCAAAAACCGCCTTCACCACTAGGTATGGTTTATATGAGTATACGGTTATGTCTTTTGGACTAACGAATGCCCCGGCATATTTCATGACCATGATGAACAAGGTATTTATGGAGTACTTTGACAAATTCATGGTGGTGTTTATTGATGACATACTGATATATTCCAAGGATGATGCTGAGCATGAGAAGCATCTGCGACTGATTATGGAGAAGCTGAGGGAACACAAGCTGTATGCCAAATTCAGCAAGTGTGAGTTCTGGCTTAACACTGTTGGATTTCTTGGACACGTAGTGTCAGGAGAAGGAGTCGCTGTGGATCCAAGCAAAGTGACTGCAGTGACAGAATGGGAAGCACCCAAGAATGCAGCAGAGATACGAAGCTTTGTGGGACTTGCTGGATATTACAGGAGGTTCATTGAAAACTTCTCCAAGATTGCTAAGCTGATGACCGAACTTCTGAAGAAGGAGAGAAAGTTTGAATGGTTAGATGTATGTGAAGCCAGCTTTCAGGAACTGAAGCGTCGACTAGTGACCGCACCCGTTCTGTGTTTACCAGATCTTCAGAAGGATTTCCAAGTGTACTGTGATGCTTCTCGACAGGGACTTGGGAGTGTGCTGATGCAAAATGGGAGAGTAGTGTCATATGCCTCGCGACAACTCAAGCACCATGAGCGGAATTACCCTACACACGACTTGGAGTTAGCGTCAGTGGTTCATGCGCTCAAGGTATGGAGACATTATTTAATGGGAAAACACTATGATGTGTACACCGACCACAAGAGCCTGAAGTACATATTCACGCAGAAGGAACTGAACATGAGGCAAAGGAGATGGTTGGATCTTATCAAGGACTATGATATGAATCTACAATACCACCCAGGAAAGGCCAATGTAGTAGCAGATGCACTGACTCGGAAGGTTTATGCCAATGGATTGACAATTGGGGAATTGCCCGAGGATCTGTGCAAGCAGTTCAAGGACCTTAGACTGGAGGTAGTGTCTGAAGGATATTTGGCAACAATGGAAGTCCAACCAACGCTACAGGACAGAATCAGGAAGGCTCAAGTGGGAGACAAAGGGATAGATGAAATAAGGGAAAAGATGAAGGAGGGTCGAGCAAGGGAATTCCGCGAGGATGAGCAAGGAACCTTGTGGTATGGAGATCGTTTGTGCGTTCCCAACGATCCCGAGATAAGGAAGTTGATTCTGCAGGAAGCTCATGACTCGCCATAATCTATACATCCGGGCAATACGAAGATGTATATGGACCTAAAGGACAGATTCTGGTGGAACAACATGAAGGGAGACATCGCGGAGCATATTGCCCTATGTGATGTATGTAGCCGAGTGAAGGCGGAACACCAGAAGCCAGCATGACTGCTACAGCCATTGCCCGTGCCGGATTGGAAGTAGGATAGAGTGGGAATGGAATTTATCACAGGATTGCCCAGGACCAGGTCAGGGTACGACTCCATTTGGGTAGTGGTCGACCATTTGACCAAGGTAGCCCACTTTATACCGGTAAAGACGACCTATACGAGTGCAAAGTTGGCCAAGATTTACATGGACAGAATTGTGTGCCTACACGGAGTTCCCAAGAGCATTGTGTCTGACAGAGGCACCCAATTTACCTCACACTTCTGGCGCCAGCTGCACGAGTCACTTGGTACTAGATTAGAGTTTAGCACAGCGTTTCACCCACAGACTGATGGACAAACCGAGAGGGTGAACCAGATTTTGGAAGACATGCTGAGAGCTTGCGCTTTGGCTCATGGTTCTAGTTGGGATGAGAATTTGCCATATGCTGAGTTTTCCTACAACAACAGCTATCAAACCAGCATCAAGACGTCACCGTTCGATGTGCTATATGGGAAACGGTGCCGGACACCATTGCTGTGGGATGGAGTAGGAGAACGTCAGTTGTTTGGACCTGATTTGATCAAGGACGCTGAGGATAAGGTCGCCTTGATTAGGGACAGGCTGAAGGTAGCACAATCAAGACAGAAGAGCTATGCTGACGCCAAGCGTAAGGAAGTGGTGTATGAGATAGGTGATAGAGCATACCTCAGAGTGTCGCCACTTCGTGGAATCAAGAGATTTGGAATTAAGGGTAAGCTGGCACCTCGTTTTATTGGACCATATCGGGTATTAGCACGCAAAGGAGAAGTTGCTTATCAGTTGGAGTTGCCAGAGGCTCTGTCCGCTGTTCACAATGTATTCCACGTATCCCAGCTGAAGAAGTGCCATCCGGAGATGGTGGGTACACCATTGAGAGACACTGTACCACTAGAAGAGGTTCAGCTTGAGAATGACTTGACCTATGAGGAGAAGCCGGTCAAGATTCTGGAGACAGCGGAGAGGATTACACGTACCAAGACAATCAGGTTTTGCAAGGTGCAGTGGAGCCACCACACTGAATAAGAAGCCACTTGGGAGCGTGAGGATGACATCCGAGAGGACTACCCACACCTATTTGCTAGCCGCGCCGAATCTCGGGGACGAGATTCATCTTAAGGGGGTTAGTCTTGTCACATCCCAAATTTTAGATTTGGTTATGCATATCATTCATGCCATTGCATCATACTCTTCCATGCAAAACCATCGATTGAAAAGATTCGGCAAAACACTATTTTCTAAATCCTATTTTATCTTACTACAATGCTCCAGCGGGAGGTTTTCCTAGGACTTGAGTTTTCCACTCTTGTAGCCTAGTGGTTTCACTCATCCTTGACCCTAGGTTGATCCCCTCGATTTTACAAAAATTTAGGAACAAGAATCGCCCGATTCGGAGCTCGTATGAAGAAGTTACGGAGGTTTTAATAAAATGCAAAAAAAAAAGAAAAAGAAAGGGATCAAAAAAAAAATGGCGCCAGCCTGCTGGGCCGCGCCGGCCCAGCCGGCCAGCACCGCGCGCCGCCCGCGCGGCGGATTGTATTCGCCGCTGCCCCAGGACCGTATCTGGGTAGGACCCCGCGTGCCCCCCCCCCCATATAGGCCGCGGACCCCACCGCGGACCCCACCCACGCGCCACCCCGCTGACCGCCCGCGCGCGCCGCGCCGCCTCGCCGCCGCCGCGCGCGCACGCCGCCGGACCGCCGCCGCGCCGACCCGCCTCGATCCGCGCGCTGACCTCCTCCTCTCCGCGTAGGACCGCCCCCGACCGTCGCCGTCGCCGGAGGACCTCGCCGCCGCCGCCGGTGAGCACCGCTCCGCCTCATTGCTCTCTGGCCGCCGATCTGCGATCCAACGACCCAGATCGGCCGTTGACCGGTCAGCCCCAGGCGCTGACTAGTCAAACGCCCAGTCAGCGCCCAGTCAGCAGCCACGTGGGCCAGTCAACAGACACAGTTGACTGGGTATTTCTTTAATCGATTTAATTGGCAGATTTTCGTAGAAACTTGTAAATTGCGTAGAAATTAATCCTCTGGGCCAAAAATTGCAAATAAAATAGGTGTAGGTTCAGTAAGTCATGTAGAATCTTGCTGTACCATTGTTTCACACTTTTGCAGCAAGATTTAGTACAGTTTAATTAATTGAGTTAATGGCCTTTTTGGAGTAATAAATTCGTAGAAAAAGATCTGTAACTCCAAAAAATGCGTATAATATGTCCCTGGATTCAGTAGAATGAGGGGAATCTCATCGTGAATTAAAATGATAGGCTTACAGTAAAAACTTCTGCAGAAACTGTCCAGTGGCTTTCTGCAGTGTTTTAATTACTCAGGGAGTTTTATAATTCCTTTTTGAGTAATTCCAATTGGTACTGTTCCTAAATAGCGATGGCCATGCGGTAGAATTTTCCCAATATTTTACAAACAGTATACTACCGGTAGTGAATTAATTGGGTTCTAGCTCTAGAATTGAGTATTATATTTTGCATATTAGTTTTCCTTGCGCTAAAACTATTTTCCATGCATGCAATCAGTAGCTTTATTGAATAGGATTATGTGGTGCAGCTGTAGCACCAATCCACTTGTCATGCATACATTCATGCATCATCTTTGTTGCATATGCTCGTGGATTGTTCGTTTATGATTGCAATTGTGTCGTGTAGATTGTGACGAGTGCAACGCTTGCTCGTGTGTGGATTGTTCTTCCGACCGCTACAACCAAGGCAAGTAGATGCGATTTTGTTCATGATATTGTCCTACTATTTTCTATGCATTGTCATGTATTTTGTAGACGCATGTGTAGGATGATACTATCGCTATGCTATGTCCTATTATGTGGTAGGGTCTTCCTTGTAGATGAACCACCGTTGGTAGATGTGCATAGCCATGCTATGATGTACGAGGGCTGGGTTACATCTCTGAGACTTGTTTCTAAAAGTATTGGTTTGTGAAATCTAAAACAACCTAATCAATGAATCTCCTGGGTGTGATGGTATTGATAATTTTTGGTGGTTTCATTGCGGAAAGGCACCCAGGTATCTAGAGAATTTGATTGGCTTCTTTATTTGGTAGCTTACGTGTACAACCATGTGCCAATAATTAAATGAGCGGTTGGTTGGACTTAGTAGGTTGTGGTAACCCGAACCCGCGTATCCAGAGATGTAGAATTTTGGTAGGTTGGACCGGTGTGCGTCGGGATTGGGGAGCTACTTTCCGAACAGTGTCTTCTTGGACTTCTCCCTATCATCACCCATAATGAGAGTGATGGTACGAGCTGGGCTGGCCAAGTCACATGGGTAAAGTGTACTAACCCCTGCAGGGTGTATAATCTAATCGATTAGTCGTGTCCCTGGTTATGGACATCTGAGTTGCTTGATATTGATTCCATGACATGTTTCTCGCTCATTCCAATTTCATAATTGTTTTAATATTGTTGGGTTAACTTAATTGGGATCTTTTCAAAGAAAATCAAAAAAAATGTTTATGAAAGTAGGACAAAGGTATTTGCAAATGCAAGCCAGACACAGCTCCACTTGCCAAATATGCATGTGGATGTTAGTACTATTGTCTCCATTACTAGCTATACTTGCCATACATTCCATGTATTGATCCTTCGGGGCTGCTACGTTTCATGTTGCAGGTTATTTCGATTCTGAGTAATCGATATAGGCCACGGTACTCCACTCGGCACTTGTTCACTTGTGGGCAATTTGAAGAATGGAGGATTTACTTTATTTATGTTGCTACCTGAATAATTTGAGCTAGCCTTGAGCTAAGCTTTTATTGTAATAATGGTACTCTGGATCTTCGTTATTTATGATGCATGGATATTTTGCTATGTTATTCATCTTATTCTATTGTGGGCCAATGAACCGATCCAGGGATTGGCATGTCACATAGAAGCCACGGTCTTTTCAGAACCGCGGTGTTACATAGTGGCGAGTAGCCCATGGTCGACCGGCAAGGACGGCTCGGGTGGCGCGGTACTGGCACAAACGGCATAGGGGGTGCTGGTCGGCTACGTTTCTAGGTGCTAGGGGAGACCAGGGGAGTGAAAAGGGGACAAATGGTGGACAAGGCATTGATCAAGAACAATAATAGTTTGGCAGTTGTTACTGTGCTCACCAGGTGTTTGATGAAATGGGGAATTTTTTGATGAACAATAATAGTTTGGCAATTGTTACTTGCTAGACCAGGGGAATTTTTTGATGAATTTTGCTGAGTGTATTTGTACCAAGCTTGATTGTCTAAGGTTTGTTGGGTTTGCCAAGGTGAATTCATTTGAGTGGTTTTTGAAAAGTGGGGATCTTAATGCATACACTTGATTCAATTTTTAATTATCCTTTAAATAGATTTGTAATTTTTTTCTGTTGGTTTGTAAAGTGTACTTGGGTTCATTGTTACTTGGTCTAGCAAGGGGAGAAAAGAATTGGATTTGTTTCTGTTAGAAATCATTTAATAGAGATGCCCTAAGTGGGCTAGTGCTTGATTTTGGTCAAAATGTCCATTTGATCATATGCCTTCTTATTTGAATTTCCTTTTGATTTGTTTTGTTTGGAATTGACCTAGATGATATTGTTTTCATCTTTAAATCAATCCTTATCATTCATAGAAATCAAACATGTCAAATGCAATCATTCATGCATTAATCAGACACACATGCATTCATATTAATTTTAATAATAAAAGTTTTTCTTAAAGCTAAACTTGGGTGATTAGAACTTGATAATCTTGTTTAATATTTTTGAGGTGTTACAAACCTTCCCTCCTTAAAAAAAATCTCGTCCCGAGATTTAAGAAAAAGAAAACTAGGAAATAAAGAGATCTGGAAACTTAGTCCTAATGTACTCTTCTCGCTCCCAAGTATCTTCTTTTTTAGTATGGTTACTCCACTAGATCTTGAGAAACTTGATACTCCGGGTTCTGGTAGTTCCGAAGGCTTCTTCCAAAATATGAATGGGTACTTCACGATAAGTTAGGTCCTTGTTGATATCTATGGTTTGGTGATCAATATTCTTGAAAACTTCGGTATTCTTCGGTGTTTCTAGGCATTTGCGAAGTAACGAGATATGGAACACATCATGCATGGCTGACATCTCCTCCGGCAGTTCCAGTTGATATGATACTTATCCTCGGTGATTCAAAATCTTGACGGGTCCAATATATCTGGGGGCTAACTTCCCTTTCAGTTGGAAACATTGCATTCCTTTCAAGGGTGATACGTTCAGATACACAAAATCTCCGATATTGAAGGCTAGATCTTGATTAAAAGTCCAAAAGGCAAAATTCAGGAGGAACAAAAACTTTTTCTTTCATTGAGTGCTTACTAGTTTGCTTGTACTCAAGCAACTGTTGGTGTACTAGTTGTGTACTCCTCATATCAACACTAGTTTACAAAAACTATTTTGCAAAAGAGATGTCTTGGCCCATCTTTCATATTCTCAAATGTTCTAGCATTTCAAAAACCTGAGCTAAGATGACTTCAACCCAACAAAATACTTTACTAGTTTATTTTGACAAACTATGGAGACCTATATAATATCTCCTTATGTTTTCAAGACAGAACTTTCAACTACCCTTATCCCTAGGTTTTCCAAAACCTTATTAAAACATTTTCATCTCAACCTCGGTAGAGATACCAAGATGGTACTTATCATACTTCAAAGCAAAACCCCTTTCAACATACCCATCCTTACCTCAAGATAGTCTTGATGGTAACCGTAGTAGTAGTAGTTAGATGAATTGCCTTGATCTGTTTGTTGATGAATTTCCTTGATCTGCTATTTGATGAATTGCCTTGATCTGCTGTCTAATGAATTGCCTTGATCTGCTGACTGACTTGTTTGCTTAGGAACTAGAGTGAGCTAATATAGTAGCTCATCCCTTAGGACCCAATCCTTGCTTTTGATCAGCAATCCCTATCAAGCCTCCAAGCCTGGATCTATCCTAAGCCCCTCAAGTGACCCTCTTATCTCCAAATCAGCTCAACACAGGGATAATCCCTCCTGATAATTTCCAAATCATTGGAGATCCAATCCAAGCATGTATCCCCTACATCCAATATATACCTCAACATCAACCACTTGATGGACATGATAAACCCCTGCCATCCTCTCAATTGTTTCCCTCTTGAACACTAGTCAAAATCACCAAATCTACCAAAATGGCTAAGTCTGGATTTCTTATCTAGATTCAATCTTTGGAGCCCTACCTCTTCCAACCTCTGTGCATTCCTGAGAATGCATTTGAACTATCTTGTAGTACATCTCTAGTACTACCAAAGCCCAATCTTTCCCTTGGCTAAGCCAGTCTATCTACCACTCATTGATGATGGTTTTTGTAGTCAAGGTGATAATCTTTTCTGCGAATCTTATCATCTTGCCTACTTTGGCAGACGCTCACCTCTATATGCCACCTCCCCTTGACCAACTCTTTGATTGGTTGTGATCCACTAATCATAGACTATCAACTCCCACTACACTTGTTTACATTGAAGCCTTGTGCTTCCTACACCCACATGGTTTAGGAGGTCACCTGATGTATCTGTTATGGCGGCCTTATTTTCAACAAAGTTTGCCATCTCATCTAGATAACCCCAAATGCAACCAAGCCCAAACCTTGCTTCCATGATGATCTACATGACATGGTATATCCATACATATAACCCTTGTACTAAGGTGAGATCTGAGCTCCCTAATCCAACCCTGTTTAGATGGCATCAGAATAACCAAACCCTAGATCCTCCAAGAATCTAGCTTCCATCCTTTTCACCACTTTTTCTTCAAAACCAAGGCTGGCCTTGATGCCTATTTCAATTTTACAACATCTAACTTGGATATAAGCATCCCCCAAATAATTCCCATAATTATTTGGATTATTAAACTATTTTATTTCCTCTACTTACCAAATTCTCAAAATCCTTGTCTATAAAGGCAAGTTTGTTTTTCTCCAAATAACTTTGCCAAATAAATGAATACTTGAGTTCTCCATCTCATATACCATCTTTACAACTCAAAAATAAATATTTTTGAGATTCTTTATTATTTCTTTTTTCCCATTTTCTTAAATGGCTGAAAAAAGAAATAATTCTCCAAAAATACTTTCCCACCTCAATAAATCCCAATAAAATTCTCCAATATGTGTTATGGTACCTAGGACCTTATCACATCAAAAACCAAGCTTTCCCAATGTAAAAATATCATCTTATATTCTATAATCTACTTCAGCACTTTTTGAAGAAGTGCATTTAAATGGGATTATAATCATTAGACAAATCCCTTTTAAATCATGGAGATATTATTTGACCTACTCCACCTACCAGTACCATTCCCACACCTTGGCCAATGCAAATTTATCAACTTCCTTCACAAGCCTCCATTTGATCAATTTGGCCAAACCAAGGCAAACTTGATTCAAATAAAAACCAACCCAGCTCCAATCTTGTCAAGTACTCCTCCATAGCAGCACACATCCTTCCTGGTCGTGCAAAGTACCCTAAGCCACTGTAGCACCACCCCTCCCTTGTACCATGTGCTTGAGAGAGAGAAGGATCATATCTTGCCAAGATCCTTGTAATAAAGAGGCAGCGGCTACACCACTCCCCATCTCCCTCTCTGGTCGAGCACCTGGCCCCACACCACCCTCAGCACCACCCCCTCTTGCCCAATGAGCAGCCAACATCTTGCTCATGTCCTAATAGACCTTTCCCATCTCCCCTCGTTTTATAAGGCCACAGCACACCCCTCTACCCTCATTTGCCCCCTCTCCCGTCCACTTACCTCCCTAGATCTTCCCTCTCTTTCCCTTGCTCTGCCCTGCTCGAAATAAGGAGGAAGAGAAGCTTCAATCTCCTCACTCTCCTCGAGCTAGGATCCTCCCTCAGCCCTCCTCTCCCTCTGCATGTCACCCAAATGGACTCCCCTTGCTCCTCTGGTGCTAACCATGCCCTTTTCTTTGACATGCAGCAGCTCCTGGAGCCTCCCCGATGAACTTCGGCAAGCTCCACTTCGGCCACCTTCGTTTGCGCTCCTCCCCGATGTCAAGACCGCCCGTTCCGCCCATCCCCGGAGTCGCCGTCGTCGACCGCGTCACCCCGCAGCCTCCCTTACCACCCCCGAGCCCTTGGTGATCTCCCATCCATTTCCCTCTCCCCCAGTTAGGGTTTTCTCTCGCCGCAGCCATCGGGAGGAGCAGGATGAAGGTTGTGGACCGTCGATCCCCCTTCTAATCCTGCGGCCCATGGAGCTCAATACCCCTTCGGCCGCTCCCTCTAGCTGACAGGCGGGCCCCCACCACGCGGCGCTTTACTCCCTCCCTCTCGCAGCATGCTCGCACGTGGAGCCACCCTGCGTGGGCCGAATATCCTCCCTCGCGGCCCATCTGTTCTAGATCTAGCCTAGAGCCCCTCAGATCTAATTCCTTTTTCTTTAAATTCACAGATCTGGCAACTAGTAGTTTGGTTTAAATCCAAACAAATTAGTAAAACCCCGTATTTTTGCAAGATCTAAATTTTTACACATGCATGCACCTTTTCTCTAACATGCAGACCCAGATCTGGACCAAAATCCGGTCTAAATTAATTCTGATAAACCCCCTACCCAGATATATCTAGTTCACTAATTTTTATCTCCAGAAAGTTCTGCTAATCCAATCCACCCAAATCCAATTGTTACTGGAAGGTATTAAGCATACGTCTCATGTACCACTAGACCCATCCTAATTTGCTTCTTAGTTTGTCCCTGGTAAAAATATTAAAAACAGAGCCTTTCTGCCTTTAGAAATTTCTCTAGGTCAAACCAAGTGAGGTTTTGAACTAATTCCAACTCTCAGATGAGACACATAACCATATATTTCATAATCCAGTAGCTTATATTTTTATGGGTGTCTGTTGAATTTTAGTGAAATAAACTCTTCTGTGCATTATGTATTCACTAATAAAATCACTGCAGTAGCTCTGCAACTCCAAAATGGCAGATTCCAATTTCTATAGTAAGGTATTATCAGTACCTAACATATGTCCTTGGAATCAACTAAAATTCTTCTGTAAAAAATCTGATGAAAAAGACAATTCTAGTCAAGTACTGCCTTTGGGTTTCCCAAGGGCATTCTGGTAATTGTCTTGAGGTGATTCCAACTGCTCTTGAATATGTCCACCAAATACTACCTTCTCACCAAAGGAAATAATTTTTGGAACTCCATAAAAGTTATGGTGAATTATTTCCTAAAACTAATTTACAAAAGAACCTCTTATGGAGCCATCCTACCACAGCCATACTGCATATCCTTTAGTAATTGTTATCTTAAGGTGGTTTGCGAGTACATTCAAAGTACTCACCGACATTGTCCCTAGCTATTTACTTGGCCAGACTTTAAGATGATCGAGAGACACGATGGAGATGCTGACGTCTATGCGAGCTAGGCCATCTTTCCAGTCAGTTGCCTGTAGGTTAAGGCAGGACATGGGCTCTACATTTGAAGACTTCCGCTATTGATGTTGTATAGCCATAATGGCACAAATGTAAGTACTTGTATTCGTTAATTATGGATGTTGTAATGATACTTGTCGGTTATGCTCACGGCTCACTGATCATGGGAACGTGAATTGCAGGCTTAACAGGCATTCTTGGACAGTAAATCCGGGGTGCCACAGTCGGCATAACTCTTCGGTCTGGATTGGGAGGTCTTAAGATGCTCACAGATCTTGTGAACTTTCTCTTCGTCTTCTCTAAGGATGTCGGGTCCGAAAATCTGACTCCCTCCTACTTCCGACTAATTCAGTGGGGTGCGGCACTTCCTTCCATACATAAACTCAAATAGGGCCATTTGCAAAATTGCTTGGTAACTATTGTTGTATGAGAATTCTGCGAAAGGAGATAGTCCTCCCATTACATCCATATTCCAACACACAACCTCTCAACATATCTTCGAGTATCTGGTTTACTCGCTCCGTTTGTCCAATATTCCGCGGGTGATAAGTTGTGCTGAAATCCAGTTTGGCTCCTAATCCTTCTTGGACTATCTTCCAAAATCTCGAGGTAAACTGGGTTCCTCGATCCGACACAATGTTCTTGGGGATTCCATGCAAACTGACTATCCTAGCGATGTACAACTCTACTAGCTTCGAGCTCCGATAAGTGGTCTTGACCGGTAAGAAATGAGATACTTTAGAAAGTCTATCCACTATGGCCCAAATAGATTCATTTGCCCTACTAGATGGAGGAAAACCGGTGATAAAGTCCATTCTTACATAATCTCATTTCCATTCTGGAATCTGCAATAGTTGCAAAAGTCACGCGGGTCGCTAATGTCCCTCTTTGACTCTTTGACAGATATCACACTTGGCTATGTAGCTTCCGACTTCTCTCTTCATCTTGTGCCACCAAAATTGCTTATTCAAATCCTGATACATCTTAGTTCACAAAAAAAAATCCTGATACATCTTGGTTCCTCCAGGGTGGATGGAGTAAAGAGTATCATGGGCTTCTTGCAAAATAGATTGTTTCAACTCTGAATCTGTGGGCACACAGATTCGTCCTTTATACCATAGAACTCCTTCTTCATCTTCCATAAATCCGGGTACCTTCCATGTACCGCTAAGACGTTTGATTCCATCGATACTAGCATTTCCTTTCTGCACCTCCTTGATCTGACTGATCAAAGTGGGTTAGAGTTCTATGCTAGCCAAAAATCCTTCACTAACTAGCTCCATTATTAAGTTTTCCATCTCATGCAAACTTGCCTAGGCTTATTTTATCATGGTGTTCAATCGACACGACAATCTGCTAAGAGCATCTGCTATTTGCCCGAGGTGATAGTGAATGTAAAGATCATAGTCCTTGATTAACTCTATCCATCTCCTTTGCCTCATATTTAGCTCCTTTTGGGTGAAAATATACCTCAGACTCTTGTGATCCAAATAAATCTCACAACGGTTACCCATGAGGTAATGTCGCCATGTCTTCAAGGCTAAAACTATGGCTGCTAGTTCGAGGTCATGGGTAGGGTAGATCTGATCATGTTGCTTCAATTGTCGGGATAGATAGGATATGAATTTTCCTTCTTGCATCAACACACATCCGATACCAATCTTGGATGCATCACAATACACATCAAAAGGCTTCCTGATATCCGGCATAATCAAGATTGGGGTTGAAATCAATCTCTTCTTGAGATCTTGAAAACTTGCTTCACATTTGTCCATCCATTCAAACTTCTTATCTTTCTTCAACAATTGGGTCTTTGGTCTTGCGATGGTCGAGAATCCTTCTACTAACTAGTGGTAATTTCCCGCTAATCCAAGAAATACACGAACTTGGGTTTGAGTGGTTGGGGCTTTCCATTCTTCAACATCCTTAATCTTGGCAGGATCGACATCAATTCCTCCTGCCAACACGATATGTCCTAGGAATCCTACTTCCTTTAACCACATCTCACATTTCCTAAACTTGGCATACAACTGATGCTCTCTAAGGGTTTCAAGGATGGTCCTTAGGTGTAGCTCATGGTCTTCTTATGATTTGGAATAGATCAAAATATCGTCGATAAAAACAACGACAAACTTATCCAGGAAGTTCATAAAAATCTTATTCATGAGGTTCATGAAATAAGCGGGAGCATTGGTTAATCCAAAATACATGACAGTGTACTCATACAATCCATATCTGGTGGTGAAGGTAGTCTTTGGAATATCCATTGTGCGAATCTTGTGTTAATGATAAACAGTTCTAAGATCAATCTTAGAAATAACTTTCGCACCGGTCAACTGGTCAAATAGATCTTCTATCTTCGGTAGTGGGTACTTGTTCTTAATAGTGACATCATTTAGCTTCTAATAATCCGTGCACAAATGGTTACCTCCATATTTCTTATCCACAAACAAAACAGGTGATCTCCATGGCGATGCACTTGGTTGAATCAAACCTGTCTCCAGCATAGCATCCAGTTGCTTCTTTAATTCCGCTAATTCAGACAGGTTCATACTATAAGGTCTCTGAGCTACGGGTCTAGTTCCAGGGATTAGTTCAATGATAAACTCTATATCCCGATCTGGGGGCATACCAGGCAATTCATCTAGGAATACGTCGGGGTATTCACAGACTACTCTCACTTGGTCAATGGTTGGTTGGGCTAGACTCTTGTTGCACTTGAATTGACGGGGCAAAGTCTGAGATACATGCTCTACTGATACTCCAGTGGTACTAGTCATGGTTATGGCTTTCTTGGCACAGTCGATTAATCCTTTATGTTTCGACCTCCAATCCATTCCTAGTACTACTTCCAAACCTTTGATTCCAAGTATTATTAGATTAGCATCAAAATCTATTCCATGGATTCTGATAGGTACGTCCTTGAAAATTTGTCTAGCTATGGTGGTTGAACCAGGTATTTGAACTATCATAACATGCTTCAGTTTGTTGGTTGAATCTTACTAGTGCATGCAAATTCTTTTGTAACAAACGAGTGCGATTGTAGCGGACCCGAACCCGGCTTGGTTCGAAATCCCAGTGATTACAATGCTAGTCCCTGGATCGAATAGCTAGCACCCACAGTTTAAGATGTAATATCAAGATATAAAGGTCATATTACATCACATGATCCAGAATATAAATACTTATTACAATCTCATAGCCATAGGCTATCTTATTACAAAGAAGCGGAATAAAAGTAAAGCATGGAGTCCTTCATCTTCATGTGCCACAGGAAAACATGTTGGGTGCAGACTCGTAACCCCTACTCATCAAACATCACTATCATCAAGTAATCATGCAACATGATAAGTTACAGCCACAAGGGTCAATACATTTGAATTGTATTATCAAGTGTGACTACTATGTGGAAATAAGTTGGAACCTAACAATACATGCATATTTGGCTAAGTAGAGTTTAGGCTCATTTGCAGAAAGCAATATGGTTTTATCCTATATTTTTTAAAATAGTTTTGATATTTCAATAACTTTCTGAACACCATGGAAAACTCCAAGTGCTTCTACTCCCTTGTTGAAACCATCAAGTTTTACTTTGAGAAATTGGAATGTCGAGATCTTCCATAGGTTCAGGCATTAGTTGCTCAGAGTTGTCCGTGACCGGGGACTTGGCTAAGTACTTAGAACTTGATCTTCTGTAGAACTTTACCCACATGACACAATCTCGTCTTGACGCCACCAGTGGCCGCTGGATAAGTACACACCAAATGGAGTACCGGCAGATCGAGATTGTGACAAAGTCTTTCCATAGAAGTCCTCCCAATACACAATGCTAGCACGTCTACCAGGCACCAATGTAAGGATATACCTCCAATTCACAATTCTTGTTAACCTGAATAGGTACCAATGCAAGGGTCTTCCACTATGTAATTGACTAAGCCACAGCCCATTTAGCATGTGGCTGTACACGGAAGCCACTATACGAGAAACATGTTTAATCTCTAAGTCCCTAGGTGGTTTTCTTCTAGTGCACACACAAAAAAGATAGCCATAGATATGGTTCCCTTCGTTGCCACCTTTTCCACAACTGAGTATCCACATTCCACCCAAGTGATTCATTGAGTACTTGTTTTATTATATAAAACATATATTTTTCCAATACTTCATATAAGTATAACATGATATTCCACCCCGAAACTATAACAGTACTAAGCATACTACCAGTTACGATGTTTTCACTCAGTAAAGTCTAAAGGATATCCTATATAGGACATAGCATAGCATAGTAACATAGTAGCCCAATCATGCATACTACAAAAATTCAACTAAGTATAATGAAAATAGTAGGACATGGATGATAGTTCCACTTGCCTTAGTAGTTGGTGGTGTTGGTACACTCTTCGCAATAACACACTTGACAATCAACACAATCTATCAAGCAAAACAACCAAGACTAAACAATCACAAGATCAATACTAATGACAACACAAAATCATGCAAAGTATGCAAACATGCAAGATGGAAATTTTTATTGTACAAATTGTTATAACAAGGTTCTGGACATTACTAAGTGATTTATGAACATTTTATATTTTCATGATTACAAATGCAACCATTTGTGCAATTGTAGCAATTAGCAATATTTTCTAACACTTGGAAAGACCGTTCTCACTAAATAATTGCCACGATCTTATTTATACTAGAATAAAATTATATTTTGGTGTTTACTGTATAGAGGGTTCAATATTCAACCATTTGCAAAAGGATTCACTTAAAAAAAATTTACACAATAATTTTTTATACTCAAAATACTCCACAAATGGTTCTGTATAAAACGTGATTTTAACTGACTCAAAAATACCAAATTAATTAATGTTTCAATTTCTAGTACAAAACATGTATTGTATTTTTGTGGATCTGGGTATATGATTTCAATAGCTTTCATTTCATACCCAATTCATAACTTTTGGACTAGTAGATCTAAAGTTACAATTTTTCTGGTGAAAATGACCAATTCAACCATTTAATTTATAAATCAAATTTTTGTATAGAGAATAAGTAATATTATTGCAGAAATGGATTCTACAGAATCTCAGATTTTCAGGGATACCAAATTTATAATTTTGGGACTTCTAAATATTTTTCTATGAATTGTACGAGTTCGTACTAAAATCTGGAAAAGTCAAACTTTGAAATTGACTGAATTTGACCGAGTTGACTGAGTTGACTATTGACTACACTGATGTCATGATGATGTCAGAATTGACTACAGAAAAAGTTGTTCGGATAGAAAAAATTTCTACATGAAAGTTTTAGATAACAACTAGATCTATCTACTATTCAAAGGTAATTGAATTTGGAGCAACGAGGTGGGTGTAAAATGGATTATACCTTCTAATATCTGAATCTTTGACCGCGTGTTTCTCTCTGCTTGATGAACGAAACGAGGTGAAACCAGCGGGAATGGAACCGTCTTGACAAGGGGAACAACTTTCGTGTTGAAGGCGCCGCGATCCGAGGTCATCTTGAAGGTCTATTTGGGAGGAGAAGATTGGGGAGAATTTTGGACGAAAATAGGGCTATGATCTTCCTACGGAGATGAAAACTTGTGAAATTTTATGGAGTGGGGTTTATATAGGAGGGGGTGGGGGCTGGATTAAAAGAGATTAAAGAGGGAGAGCAATTAGGGGGCATTTAGTACAATTTAGGAGGGCAATTGAGGTTCATTTAAGACCAATACATAAAAATGAAATAAGACCAGTGCTCCCTGGTTCATGGAAGCGGTGGCCTCCTGGCCGATCGGCCTGGTTGGGCCGACCCATTTTGGCCAGCCTGGCCGGCCACCTTTTTTTCGATTTATATTTTTTTTCCTATTTCTTAATTCTTTCATAACTTTTGATTTAGAGCTCCGAATTTGTTGATTCAAATTTCTGCGGGTTCGTAAATTCATGGGCAAACTTTTAGGACATAAATTTGATGTATTTGGAAATATTTAATTTTCTCAATTATTAATTAGTTAATTATTGTACGATTGCATGTGTGTGATATTGGCCTAGTTGCAGGGCAATATATTTGGAATGACTTGGATTCTTTCCTTATTTGAATTTGATTCGATTTAGTTCCACTTTACATGGATAACCCATGAATTAAAGTTTGAAAATATGAGACGATAATTTTATAAAATCTTAAAATAGGTCACATAAGCTATGGTGCTTATTTTAAAACGAGACTCTTTGCTTTTATTTTTGGTTCAAAACAAAACAAAGGTTGTTTGAAACATGTAAATGAAGTAGTGTAGATGTATAGATGGTTTTTCATTGAGAATATTCCTCAAGATTAAAAATAGATTTTCAAATACAAGAAGTTTGTGAAAAAAGATTTTGAAGGGGAACCTTGCAAATTATAATTTTAAAGTAGATGAGATATATGGATAATATTGTTGCTTTGATCTTAGGGTTTTTGTTAAATGCTATTTTTATTTTAAGGAGTACCTTTATTTGGGGGAAATTTTTTGTAATAGTTTAAAAGGTTTTAATGTTTCCAATTAGAAGAAAAAAGTTTCTTTTCCCCCTAAATTTCATTATTTATTTATTTATTTTGTTTGTTTATTTTTCACATTTCAAAATTTATAAAATTTTGGGATGTGACATCGATGCTCCAGAATCAAAGAATACTCTGGCAAGTACTGAGTTAACAGAAAACATACCCAACACGACATCTGGCGCTTCCTGAGCTTCTTCAGCATTCATGTGAAATAGACGGCCATTGTAGTTGAGCGAGTTCCCTGGGGAAAATCTCCTTCTAGGCTAAACACGACGTTGCTGCTGAGCTGGTGCATTCACATTGGTGGCAGCTGTAAGCTTCTTGGGGCACTCGTTGGAGTAGTGACCCTTGACTCCGCATTCAAAACAAGTAATTAGAGACTTGTCTCTTCCTGCAACAGGAACGACATTGCTTCTAGTCCTGGGGGCATTATTGTTGTTGTTGGTATTTTTTTTGTTGTTGGATTTGGGCGGTGCACGGTTGAAATTGTTGGAGTTGTCGGAGTTGTTTTTTTGGTTTCCTCCTGGACTTGGGTTTCCTCCTCCATGGTTGGGATAGTTTTGATGGGACAAAGGGGGTCTATTGTTTCTCGAGGCATATCCTGCAGATGGGTTGGGGCGATACTTCGGGGTATGGTGGGATCCTGGTTGATGCATCATTCAATGCTGGTGATTCTCGTTGGCTTGGTTGATCTTGCCTTCCATATGGATTGCAGAATCCACTAAGGCTTCAAGGTCTACGAAGGGAATATTGACCAGCACTGTCTGCATCTCATCATGCAGACCGTTCAAGAATCTCTCCTTCTTCTTGGCTTCAGTACCAATCTCATCAGGGCATACCTAGACAAAGACAGAAATCTATCACGGTACTCTACCACAGTCATCCTTCCCTGCTTCAGCACCTTGAATACATCCCTCATCCGTAGAATCAAACCTGGTGGCACCAGATAATGGGTGGCAAATAGTACTTTCCCATTGTCCTCTACTCCTGCGACTTCTAAGTTGTTCTCCATGGTCTACAACCAGTAATCAGCATCTAATGGCTCTTCAGACTTACTAAATATGGGAGGATTGGTGTTTTGAAAGTTCTTGAGCTTGGATCCATGGTTATCCTGGTTTCCATGGCCTTGATTATTAAGGGCCATCTGAGCTATCTGTTGAAGGGTGGATAAATTAGCATGACGTTCAGATCTTCTAGCTTCACGGTCAGCAACCAACATTTGTAGGATTTGCAACATTGGATCCTGAGATGAACTGCTTCCTCCGGTATTTCCGCGAGTCATCTAAAGGCGGGCAATGATTCGATCCTTCTTGTCACGCAGATGGTGAAGTGACTTGCGCTCGTTCACAAGGATGGCGAGGGTCTGGTCCTTCTTGACTACAATGGAATGGTTGTGGTTGGCGTAAGCTCAGGCATTGTCCAACTCCTTCTGCCTATCATACAACATGAAGTCGAGATGATCCACCTGATGCTTCAGCTCCGGATGGCCTGGCACCTCCAATGGATGTCCCATAGAATCATGCCTTGTGTAGTAAGAAAAGCGAGTGCCATTGATTTTGTTGATGTTTTGCCCACACAGATGGGCAAGATCCTCATGCATAGCCCTATCGAGTCCGTCTAGCCAGTTGTTCTCCCACAAGCTGAATTGGATCTTCTCCAAGGTGGTTGCCTCCATCTTGCCTCTGAGATCTGCAACTACCAGCCATTGTATTTCTCCTCCTTGCTGATCATTGAGCTGTAGCCCGTAGAACTTGGGGTGCGTGAATTCAAGAAGTTCCGAGAGTTGGCTTAAATCTCACTCAAAGATGAGTTCTCCCCCGTTGCCCAACTAGTAGAACTTGCTATACTAGACTTCCATCTATAATAATGTAGGATAAGTAAGTTAGTGAGGTGATCAAGTGTGTCAAATTTTATGTAGGATTGCAAGAATTTTTGAGGAACATGAATTTTCTTGAAAGAATCTCAGTGATAATAATGAGAATAGGTTTTCATAAATACTCACTTATTTTGTTTTGAAACTAAGTTTTTGATTCAAGCGTCCATTCTAATTAGGGTCTCCTATGGTCAGGATGGCTCTGATACCAACTTGTAAACACCCATATTTTTAATCCAATATGCATGTTATGCCATACCTCGCAACCCTAGGATTATCATTTTTGCGAGACATAACAGAATTGGTACCACTGTACATCATCCATTACATACAATAATAAAGGTCTTACAAATAAAGGATCTCATGATCTAGTCTTAATACAATCAACGTAGTGGAAATTAAACGTAGTGGGGCTTCATCTTCAGGGTCCCAGGCAATTCTGACGATGGGAGATGATCCTAGTTGTCATAGACCTCCTGCTGTCCATCATCTTGGTAGTTCTCCTCATAGTCTGGCCATGGGAATAGCCAGGGACAAAGCCATGAGTACTCTTTAAGTACTCGCAAACTATCACTGATAAGTAAAGTAGTTTGAGTAGGAATCCTAAGCTCTAGGTTTATTTGCAAAAATCCAGGTTTATTTCATTCTGAGTTTAGAAGTAAAGAAAACTAGTTCAATGTTCTACAACACCTAACTGGGAACTTAGTTTTCATGTTCACAGCCCTATTGTGTTCAAGTCAAAGTTATAGTTCATTTCACAATTCATTTCGAAAACATCTGACGACGGAACAGTATGGCCACTTGAACTATCCATGACCGCGGATGTGGCTATTCAAATAGTTTGACACTCTGCACAGGTTGTACACTTTCACCACAACATTCGATACATCTATCAGGGACAACCCTGAATCATCATACTTAGTATGCGGATAATCAATCCTAACCTTTCAATTACACACCCTAGTATAGGAACCTCCCCTATGAGTTTGGCCTCCTAACAATGACCATCTATCATCTTGGGTACTGCATAGGTGGACATTCATGACGAGGAAGCCTCAGCTCAACCTCTTCCGCAAGGGAACCCATAATAAGACATATAAACTTCCAGTCAAGCCCTACCCAATTCAGGTATTGTGGTTGTACGATAAAATTGGAATGGTATCGCAACCGAACCCAAACATCAGTTTTTATAAAGGGCTAAGGCTCATGCCTCAACATTTTCATCATCAAATCATCTTGTGCTCATAGCACATGTCAAAACATTTAGATAGAATGAATCCTCATTCCAAGGTTTTCATAATCATTTTCACCAAGTATTCCCATCTAAAGTGATCAACTTTTATGCTTACACTAGCCACTAAAGTTGAGGGTATTCACTAATGAGGGGTGCTAATCTAGTGTAACAATCCAACTCTAGTTTTATGCCTTTTGATGACATCTAGTTCTAACTACTTAGGCCTAGTCTTATGCTCTTTATGCTATCTATACTATTTTTCCAAAACTCACAAAGCACTAACTAAAAGTAAAGAACTTTGGTAAAAATAAAAGAATAAGGCTTGCAAGTAAAACTCGGAATTGGTATAATCAAGGTTGCATAACCAAAGCATGCCTAATGCATCTTACATTAGATAGTTTGCATAGGTAGCATGCAAACTTCTAGCTTGCATAGTTAAGAATCTTGCAAGTGTTAGCTATCCTTGAGTAGTGAAGTGGTTGAAGTTTTCTTCTTCTTCGTAGTACTCCTCCTCCTCGTAGCCTTGGTAGGTACTAGTGTCTATAAATTAATGCGAGGTACACCATCACCAAACAATACTTAACTACCTCTATTTGGCACACAAAGGTTCACACTATATGATCTAGCATCATCACAATCATCACATGAAATAAAGACCTAGTCTTACCTTTATTATTTTAGAAAAGTAATTTCTACTCATTGATAATACTTAAGATTTAATATTCTAATACTTGGGAATGTGATTTAAAGTGGTGGTGATATTTTATAAAGTTTAAAATTACTATTTGATACAATTAAACTGACTAGAAATGCCTATAGAGCATTCTTTTAGTACTAGTCCATGATCACTGCATGCAAACCTAAATATTTTTTTCATATTTAGATAGATCTTGTCAAATGTGATTTTTGAGAGTTGGAATCAACTCAAAATAATTTATGGTTGATTTTTGAAAAATGTTTGCATGTGTAAAAGTCTCTGTCTTGTTATTTTTACTATAGGTGATCTATAATTCCAAATGTTGTGAACCCAACGGGCTTGGTTAGATAATTTGAATACTCTTCTAATAAAATTGGAATCATGCAATTTGGTTCAGTGAATCGTTTTGAATTGAATTTCACAGTCACTGACAAAATCAGCATTGTCCTAATATAACAAATCAAGAAATGAACATGTGTGTCTCATGCAGACTAACTAAACTAGTATGGCAGTGAATGTAGTGAATCAAGCAACTAGACTCTTTCCCTGATAAACAAATCATATCACTGCATAATGGAAATATAGAAAATATAACAAAAAGAGGTAAGTGGGATTCCTTGAGCTGCTTAGAATTGGTTAGGACAACAAGCATTAACCTATATTATAACAATAGCATTTATAAATGGTCTATAGTACGAACCAGCTATATCAGAGTGCAGTTCGAGAAATTATGGTTGGACCTCCAACCACAGATGGTAGCATTGTTTTATTCATCGGCGAACTATGATAGTATCTTAGAAAAACAACCAATAGATCAAGTGTGTGTCTTAAATAGACTACCAGCATAATTTCAGACAAACAATATATCAACCACTGCTTTTCTGTAGCCAGATCATTCAAATATTTTGATCTTGGGGCTAGTATATAAAAAATAAGAGAAACAAAGAGATGAGTCATTTTCTACCAACACAATAGTTGGATGCATCCAAAAATTAGCATGAACTTTATTTATAATGCCTACAGATTTTGTATGTCCATCTGATGAAAGTATCATTGTACATATAACCAGGGAACTAAGAAAACCAAGTAGAGAAACAAGCAAATGATACATTGTGCACCTTGCAAGGTCAATGAAGTATTTAAACAATATATGACTGGTATGAAGTGGCGGATCAAATTAAGCAGAATGTGACATTATTTTGATAGAAGCACTTTGTGCACCATATAGCGTTGGTAGCTAGGAAATGAAAAAATGATACGCCATGTGCATCATACAAACTTCCAGATTATTTGAAAAAAATATATCCAACATACATAATGTCAAGTAAAGGTATATGAGATCTGTTATCCACATTATGTTCATAGGAACCACGAAAGAATATCGCATTGTTGTAATCACAAGTCAACTAAAAATACAAAGGACTCATAACCAATTGAATCATCTGGTGGCTAATATTAAACTAGAAAGATCATCTAATCATGTATAGTTGAAATCCAGCAGACATGAGTTGGAATATATGCATAATGTATTAGGTTTTTTAGTAATCAACCATTGTATTTCTCACAGAAATTGCCATTGTTTAAGTTAAGAAAATCATGACATTGATTTAATCATGAGAAAACTAAAGAATCAAATTGGCAATAGAATCTATATGTGCACATGTAGAGTATCTAATGAGGTAACGAACTCAGCAATCAAAAACATCAGGTGCACGATAGACTTTTAGATCATAGTAAGATGGTTATATTAGATATATATAGTAACTAGGTATCATACAAAGATTAATTATGCTTTTTATATCTAGGGAGAAGATTGTTTCTTGTATTAAACAATAAGTACACTCTACACATACTACCATATTAGTAGGTTAGTAATTTCAAGAGTATCATCGGTTGTATGACGTAGCCATGCTGACAACATATATTACATGATACTAGGTATGAAACCCTCGCTATGAGCAGTCTAGCTAGAACTCCCTCCGTTTTAAAAGATAAGATGTTATGTATTTTGTGAAACGAATGTATCTAGACCCCCTTTAGTGTTGGTAGAGTAACCTGGACTAGTTTTGTATGCATTTTTACTAGTCTAAGTCACTCCCCACCAAGACCACGTAACTTAGACAAGTCTCATACATATAACACTAGACTATGTTACTACCTCAAGAGTGCATATAATCTCTAATATTATAATAGAATATAAATTAGCATAAAAGTGGATATACTTAAATTACAACCAACTAATAATATTTTAGTTAACGTATAGATAGATAGATTTGATGATGAGTCAAATATAGAAAAAAATAGACCATCACCATGATTGAGTGAGAAAATTGAATTATAAATCGAGATATTTATATTTGTTCTTTGTTACATAGTAGAAAATATAGCATAAAAATGGATATTATTAAATCACCACCACCTAATCATGGACTAGTTAATTTATAGATAGATAGATTTATTGATTGGTTGATGAACATAAGTCAAATATAGAAAGAATAGATCATCACTATGATCGAGTGAGCATATTTAATTATAATCGAGGGATTTAGATTTATTGACTTACTATTTCTCTTTGTGCGGCCCTGTTGGAGGAAATCCTGTTGTTATTTTGTTCGTTGAAGACATCCACCGCATCCAGTACTTAGATATATGATGCATCGACTTTATTGTTTCTCCTCTGTATATAGGTTTCAGCTCCTCTACATATTCAGCAATAGAAAGCAGCAGGTACTTACAAGATTCTAGGGGCGATTCACTCTACGATTCTCTGTGTTCCCTATGACAGGAAATATTATCAGATAGTGGTTATTGTTATTTACAAAGATCTAGATATACAATGTAGTATAATCAGTTGTGAAAACTTAGAGCAGAGAATGGCGGAATATAAACAAATATTTTAATGACATAAAGTTTGTCATGGCGACAAAATAGAATGCATATACAGTCGCTCCTTAGCACAAATAGAAGAGATTACAATGGTAAATGGTTTAAGTTGTGAAATAGGATTGCAAACAAATATGTAAAGTGCCATAAAATTTTCCATGATCTACAGAGCAGGAAGATACTGTATTAACATTAGGACAAACAATATAGACATTACAATGGTATACCTCGTTAACTTATATAGCAGGGAATGCAAACACATAGGTGAAGTGACTTAAAATACCATGAAGTACATAATATAAGGTAGATACTGCTGCTACAGAAATTATAATTGACAAACTTTAATTTATAGATCAGGGCATGCAGATAACCATGTTAAGTGCCTTAAAACTTCCCATGCAATACTACATCCAATCCAAAAACTAAGGCATATAAATTTTTCACAAGTCAGTCGACGCAAAATTCCACCAAGTTTGTAGAACATACCAGGAACATCTACCATGCCAAAAAAATACCATTCGATACATCAGGACATGTATTTTCATAGTCACAAATGCCATAAATTAACCCTTAATATATTTTTCTATGTGCCTGGTCAAAGTCATCATTGTTTGAATTTAAAAAGTATAGGCCTTCTTTTATGCAATGAATGTAGTACATAATAGGAGGCAGCTACTATCGGAGCTTAATTGAAATGAGATAGAAATAATAATGGCATACCTTGCAGACGGAATGCAAAACCAACAAGTTCAATGACATAAAATTTGCGAAGAATTACATAAAAGAAGGCAGTTACTGTGGCTGCTTAGTACAAACCAGTTTGAAATTAAAATAGCATAAAATCTAAACTTGTAGAGAAGAGAATGTTAACGTACATGTTCAATGGCTTAAAACTACTAATGAACTCAAAAATTACATACAGTTATTGTTGTAAAAATGGATAGAGAAAATACACATTATAATGACATAACTTACAAACTTGTAGAATAGGTAGGTAGCTTTAGATGTTCAGTGAATTAACATTTTCTATGAACTGCATAACATCAATGAACTCCAATGATGCTAGTTTTGTACTACTAAAATTGTTTATATATTAAGAGTAATTGTTGGTCAAAGAAAAAACACGCAAAACTTTAGCCCTTATAGCCACAAGTTCTTCCTCATCTCTATCAGTGATAGAGAAGTCAGTGTAGAAGATCTCATCATCGCTAGAACCATCCATGATTTTCTACGTTACTCGGAATTGGAACCTATAAATGACATTTCAAGATACTTATTATAGCACTAAAATTCATGGAATTATAACCAGTTCAAGTGACAAAATGATATCCCCAGCAGCAGGCAACATGTTTCGTCAAGGATTCACTTCGAAAGAGTACATAAATCTCAATATATTTGAATTTATGCAGATTTAAACCATTGAGAACAAAATATAGGGCAATGATAGAGATCCAAAAAAATCGGTTTAGAGACAAAAAATGGAATCAGTTCAAAAAAGAGGAAGTGTGAATGTTTTCTATACAAGGGAGAGATCAAGATCATACCTCGTTGTTCTGGGTTGCAGTCTGTCTAGCGGTGACAAACAGATTGATCTGTGCAGCGCTAGAGATGACGAATGTGGGGATGGGAAGCATCGGTGAGAGGAGGCGGCGACGAGAGGATGAGTGTGTTTTCTGCATGATGGTGGATGGATTGGGCAATGCGGAGGTGGGCAGATGAGTAAAATAAGCATGGATTTATGGGCCCAACCTATGCGGGGTCCATGTGAATGCGGACATGCCTTCTTGGTGCGTGGTGAGAAATGGAATAACTTGAGTATATAAGAGTAAAATATAGGAAGGCTGGCTAGGTCCTGATGAAGTGCATTAATAAATGTAAGTTGGTATATTTTAAGAATGAAAGATTGTAGAAGGATGGAGAACTGTGTTGGTTTATGCATGGTGTTCATGGTGATAGGATAATAGTAGAATCTTGTAGATGCTGGTCATGACATAATCTAATATTGGGATTAGTCAATCTGTATCCAACGGTCGATGTCCAAAGGTATTTATACACTATAGTTATTAGTAAGTGGCACATGCCTTGCACACGTGAGAAATGACGAATAAGATTCTAGAATTATTGAGAAGTATGTTTTGAGGTTTGTGCTGTAGGGTTCGCATCATAGAAAACAAAAAAATTCCTACGATGGAAACAACTATGTACCAAGATCTATCTACTAGATACAAGCAACGGGCGGATATACATCCGTACAGAACATACCCTTGAAGACCGACAAAGCGTAAAGAGGTTGTTCTTGTGGATGATGTAGACAAACGCTTGCTGATCTCAAGATCGAGAGGAAGTCCTCGCGCCGCAAAACTCGCAGATCATCCGTGCTCGCACACACATTCGAGCCACCGAGCAACCTCCGCCTCCTCGCTCCAGCGATGCAATGGAAGCAACAACTCTTTCTTGCCGAAAATCCACCGGGAACATGTATCTCACTAGTCCGAGACCAAGGGGAATAAACTAGAGGGGGAGAGAGATCCTTCATGAGGAGGTGTGAGTGAGAGAGAGGGAGAGGGGATCCTTTTATAGGAGGAAGGGGGAATCCCAAGGGAGTGGCCGGCGCATGGGGCCGCCCACTTTCCCTCCCTCCATTCATGTGGGTGGAAGATCCACTCACAAAAATGTCCCTTCACTTCCAGTCAAAAGCCCACTCAAAATTCCCATTAAATTTCCACCAAATTTAATGCAATCTCTCTTTAAATAAAACTCCTTTTATTTATTCAGAATTTTGTCAATTACCATAATGGACAAACATTCACATATAACCCCTTTCTAGTATTTTATTTCACATACAGAAACACTTTCAGCTATTTCACCCGAAAATAGTTTCGGTGTCTAGTGAAATAAATTCCTGCGCTTTGTTAATCTTTTCAGCATGAAACTATTTGTTCTAAATTGGATCGGTGTCTCTGAAGTGTGTCACCCTACGGTTCGCGAATAATGCAGACATGATCGAGACCCCTCTCGGATCAATAATCAAAAGCGGGACCTAGAGATCCATACTGACTCCCTCACATTCAACGATGACTTTCTTGTGATCGCGAGAACCTTTTACGCTAGAATCTTAATCCCTTTGTCTCGCGATATATTACATGTCTGATATTCGATCATCGGTATCTTCATACCTAGTTTGATCTCTTTACTAACATGTACTCTTTTCTCATACCCGTGATATAACATTCTAGTGATCAAATCACTTGCTTGCAAGCTAACCAATGTGATATCACCGATAGGGCCTATGGTATATCTATCCGTCATCGGGATGAACAAATTCCACTCTTGATCCATGGGCCTCAACATAATACTTTAGTATCACTGAAACCATCTTTATAATCACCTTGTTATGGTGTGACATTTGATGTTATCAAGATACTCTTCCAGTGTTAGTGATTGACATGATCTCATGGTCTAAGGATTAGGATTACTTCGTATGATGTTATAGTAATATAAACTCAATGACTTTGATCGTAATGCTATACTTTGGATGAATGTTCATCACACCATTCCAATAATGTTGTGTCCTTGTTATTAACAACATCCAATGTACATGATCAAGAAACCTTGATTATCTTGATAATCAACGAGCTAGTTTATAAAAGAGGAATAACTAGGAACTTTCTGTTTGTTTATGAAAAATGCATGTATTAACATTTATGTATTAATACAATTATAGCATGCAAAATAAACATCTATCGTATACTTGGAATATACATAATAACCACTTTATTATTGCCTCTCAGGGCATATTCCCTTCATGTGCATAGTGATCATAGTGCTAAAGACTATTAATAGAATCTTCTAGATGCTAGAATAGATAGAATTAAGCTAGGAAAACAGTCGGGTCAGCTCCTTCTCGAGAAAGCACCTCATTGAGCCATATGCTCCATACTACTTCGTCTTCGATTGTTTCCAAAATATGGCCAAATTTGGGGGCATGCAAATTCTTGGATATGGGATCATCATCGACATAAAGTATGATGTACATACTCGTTGGCTTGAAATCATTTTGCTTGAATTCCAAAAATGTCCATACTCGTTGACAACTAAGCTTAAATTCTTTTAGATTTTACCTATTAATTTTAGGTAAAAAATTTACCCATGCGGTGGGAGTAAATTTTACATCAAGAACCTACAAAGGGGAAAATTACATCGATGTCCATATATTTAAGACAATGGTCCCTAAAATAATTAAGCAATGAAAATAGTCGGGTTTGTTTCCTTCTATAGAGAGAAGCTGATCGAGCCATACTCTTTATGGTAGTTCCTCTTTGATTGTTTTCAAAATATGGCAAAATTTGGGGGCATGCAAATTCTTTGATATGTTATCATCATCGACATAAAGTATGCTGTATATATGTCCATGACCTTAGTCGTGCGGCTTGAAATCCAAAAATGTCCATACTCGTTGACCACTAAGCTTAAATTCATTTAGATTTTACCTCTTACTTTTAGGTTAGAATTTTACCCGTGCGGTGGGAGTACATTTTATATCAAGGACCTAAAAAGGGAAAATTACATCGAGGTCCATACATTTAGCAGAAAGGGCTAAAAAAATAAGAAAGGAAAACAATCGGGTTTGGCTCCTTCTTCACGAGAGAGCAGGTGATCGAGCCATACTCTTCATGCTAGTTCCTCTTTGATTGTTTTCAAAATACGGCCAGATTTTTCGGCATAAAAATTCTTGGATATGGGATCATCAACATAAAGTATGATGTAGATATGGCTATGACCTTGGTCTCTTGGCTTGAAATCCAAGAATGTTCATACTCATTGATAACAAAGCTTAAATTCGTTTAGATTTTACCACTTAATTTTAGGTTAAAATTTTACACGTGTGCGATAGGAGTACATTTTATATCAAGGACCTAAAAGGGGGAAATTACAACGATGTCCATACATTTAGCACAAATGACCCGAAAATAATTAAGCAAGGAAAATAGTCGGGCCTACCTCATAACGGAGAACTTTCTCGGTGGTGCACACACAAGGGGAACACTTTCATTGGAATTATGGGAGAACACAATATTTTGAGGCCATGTCTGTACATGCTAGTATCTCCAATTCAACCTTAGTATATTGTGTGGCACATACATGGCTTTTTACCCACAACGTATGTGAACATAGTCATGTCTATCCATCGATCATCACGGACGGCTTCATCACGATGAACTTTGTCGGTGTTTGCACCTTATGGGAGAACACAATATTTTTATTAGTAGGGATCATATTATCTAATATGCTACTATTGAGTATCTAATACAAGCACACAATAAGATGTAAACAAGTAGCAACATAACATGTACATTGTGATATGATATGGCCCTTCTTGCGCCTTGATATCCATCAAGTGCTCCGGCATGATCTCCATCTTGCTACGGTTTGATGCCAAGTCCATGGTGCCCCCAGTTGTTGGGGATATACATTCCGGGCATACCCACAGGCGATATTTGCTCACCAACGGGTTAGATATTTGCTCCATGAGCGACCTAGTCAGGGAAAGAGGAGGAGTCACTTCCGGCTACGACAAGGCCTAGAAGAGTTACCGACTTAGGCATGTAGTATTACTTGTAGTCCAAGCTGTATCTAGTTACCGACTCTGTAAAGTAGCCGGATATGTATCTCCTATAACCCTAGGCCCCGGTCACTATATAAACTGGACCTGAGGGAGCCTTTAGAGCACCAGATCATAGATCAACCACAACCAACTCGCACATGCGAACCTCCCTTATAATACGCTATAACATTTGGCTCTCACAGATATATTACTGGGTTGCTAGCAGGAGTAGAATATGATCACCGCAGTCAGATCTGAACCTGTGTAAACTTGTGCTCATCGCTCCCAGAACACCGTAAATCTCACACCCCATCTTCTCAACGCCGTCAGGATCCCCTACGGCATACTTGTCGACAATCCGACGACACCAGTAGGTCGTCCATCGGAACGATGACTATTACTACACAACTTAGTAACATAAAATTAAACTTCTTTACATTCATAACAAGCAAGACCATATAAAATCACATGCCCTTCCTGCAAAATAAAGTTATATGCCTCTACTTTATCTTTTGAAAGTTTACATGGTTTTTAGGGCTTTCACAATAGAACCATTTCTAATCTACGAACCTTACAACCACAATATGGATCCATATAGTTGTCTCTACTACACCCCTTTCGGGGCCCTCCGTTAAATGCTATATGAAGTATTGAAAGAGATATAAACACCCGCTAGCCACTTATAGGGAACATGCCGTATGTCGAGCGTGGAACCAGTCTCGTGTAAGAGTACGCATAAGATCGTTTTAGTCCTCTTCCTCAAACAATACTGCAATATAAACAAGTACACGTGGGAGGGTAACAACTATAGGATCAATGCCCGCACAAACAATGTGCGTACTGGTCATACAACATCAATACGCATAGATCGGTTCTGATACCACTGTTGGGGTTCTCGTGCAGAAAACAAAAAAAATCCTATGTCAGATCTCCCTAATGCCCAAGATCTATCTATTAGTAATGCAGTAATGACCGAAGGTTTCAGATACATATCCTTGTAGTCCGAAAGCGGTTAACATTCCCAGTGGAATGTGGTTGAAATAGTCGTGCTCGTAGCCCGACCTCAAGGAAGCGAAGCTCCTCGCAGGTCACCCCTTGCTCCATCACCGTGCAGCAGTCGGGCTCACGACATTAAGGTTCCCCAAGTGTTACGCCTTGTGGCTTCGTACACATATGGTGTATGATGAGACCTCCGTATCCCCGATCCCGGCGGGAGTGCAGAAGTAGATCTCCGGCTTGGAATCCCCATAGCTCAATGGCGTGATGCAGGTGCATCATACCTTGCACGAACAGTCCTGGACCAGGCCAATGTGTGGAGACAACTATAAAGAGAGAGAGATTGGAGGTGCATAGAGGAGGAGGAGAGTTCCCAGCTCATGAATTTGTGTTGTCTCTCCTCCTCGAAGGGGGGCCATTATATAGTGGAAGCGGAGGGCACCCTAACCCCCCCCCCCAGCAAGGAAACCCTAAGGCGGCCAAGGGGGCAAGGGATGGCAGCCAAGCGTAGGGGGCAGACCTAGGGCACCCCCAAACCCTAACCCTAGTTACCAACCAAGGGATGGGGTAGCCCTAGGCGCATGGGCCCTTACCATCCTTTGTTTTCCCTCATGGTCCCTTTTGCCCTAGAAAAGTTTGGCCCATTAGTGGAATACCCTTTCAAATTATATTTTTAATATTATATTTAATATTAATTACATTTATTAATACATAAATACATATTAACAAATCCTATTTGCCCCGAAACATCTTTTAGTTCCCCTTCGATTTCCTCCGAACAACTTCAGAACTTCCCTGAACAATTCCGGTTCTCTCACAGAACTTTTCTGGTTTCCCTTCTATCTTCAAACAACTTCGGATCTCTCTCCGCTGTACAATTCCAGCTTCGGATCTCTTATGCTAAACAACTTATGGATGATCTTCAGCTCATAGCACCCTTAAGTGTATCCTATCACGGCTCGAGAAAGGCACACATACATGATCTCTATCAATGATCAATATAGGGACCTGGATGCCCATATCGATCCCTGTACATTCCGTGATGACGGTGTTATTTGAACCGTAAATGTCGACTCCAATTCCCTTTGTTTTTTCGATATGACTTGTCCAAGATCTGATCATTTGCTATTACATACTTTGTTCAATCTCGTTACTATCAAGTATTGTTTCACTTGTTACCACGATATTACATCCTCGTGACCTAGTCACATGTTGCAACACTATAGATGTAATCTCACCAAGTCGTCCTAATGTATCTTACCCATCACTAGGTGAACAAATACTGGTCTTGATTCATAGGCCTGAACCTTTTCCTCCAGATACCCATCATACACCTTTATAATCACCGTTCCATCGAGTGACGTCTAATGTAGTCGAAGCAGCCTAGAGAGACAATAGTTAAAATGAACTCACGGTCTAAGGAGGAGTATACGTTTCTAACTATTGCATTGATGAACTTGGTGACTTGATCATGTCACAATCTTTGGGAAATGTCCATCACATCATTTATTAATGATATGACATCGTTGTCAACTAGCAGTATCAGGAAATCTTGATCATCAATTACCCAACGAACTAGTATGAATAGAGGCTACTAGGGACTTATGTTTCATATCACACCTATATCAATGTTTCCTCTTGATACAATTATTGCACAATATGAAACTATTACGAACTTATTGGAATATGACAATAATAACCATTTTATTATTTGCCTTTAGGGCATATTCCCTTCAAGGCGGTGGGAGTACATTTTACACCAAGGACCAAAAAAGAGGGTAAACTACAACCATGTCCATACATTTATCACAAAAGACCCTAAAATAATTAAGCAAGGAAAACAATCGGGTTTGAATCATTCTCGAGAGAGCAAGTTATCGATCCATGCTACTTCCTCTCTCAATTTTTTCAAAATATGGACAGATTTGTCGTCATGCAAATTCTTGGATATGGGATCATCAACATAAAGTACGATGTAGATATGGCCATGATCTAGGCCGTTCGTCTTGAAATCCAAGAATGTTCATACTCATTGACAAGTAAGCTTAAATTCGTTTAGATTTTACCACTTAGTTACTTTTATGTTAAAATTTTACTCGTGTGGTGGGAGTAAATTTTTCATCAAGGACCTAAAAAGGGTAAAATTACACCAAGGTACATACATTTAGAATAAAGGGCCCTAAAATAATTAAGCAAGGTAAACAGTCAAGTTCGGCTCCTTCTCTAGAGAGCAGCTGATGGAGCCATACTATTCATGCCACTTCCTCTTCGATTGTTTTCAAAATATGGCCGGATTTGTCGGTATGCAAATTCCTGGATATGGGATCATCAACATAAAATATGATGAAGATATGGCCATGACCTTGGTCATTCGGCTTGAAATACAAGAGTGTTCATACATGTTGACAACTAAGCTTAAATTCGTTTAGAGCTTACCACTTACTTTTAGGTTAGAATTTTACACAGGAGGTGGGAGTATTTTATGCCAAGGACCTAAAAATAGGAAAACTTACATCGAGGTACATAAATTTAGCACAAATGACCCTAAAATAATTAATCAAGGAAACCAGTCAGCTTCATCTCATTATCGAGAGAGCAGTTGATCGAGCCATGTTCTTCATGCTACTTCCTCTCTCGATTGTTATCAAAATATGGCTAGATTTGTCGGCATGCAAATTCTTGGATATGGGATCATCAACATAAATTATGATGTAGATATGACAATGACCTTGGTCGTTCGGCTTGAAATCCAAGAATTTTCATACTCATTTAAAACAAATCTTAAATTCATTTAGATCTTGACATTTAGTTTTAGGTTAAAATTTTACACGTGTGGTGGGTGTGAATTTTACATCAAGTACCTAAAAAATGGAAAATTACATCGAGGTCCATACATTTAGCATAAAGGACCCTAAAATAATTAAGCAAGGAAAACAGCCGGGTCCGGCTCCTCGAGAGAGTAGCTTATCGAGGCATACTCTCTAGGCTACTTCCTCTTTGATTGTTTTCAAAATATGGCAAGATTTTTCAGCATGCAAATTTTGGATATTGGATCATTAAAGTAATGTCCGATGTAGATATGACCATGACATTGTTCATTCGTCTTGGAATCCAAGAATGTCCATACTCGTTGAGAACTAAGCATAAATTCGTTTATATCTGACCACTTACTTTTAGGTTAGAATTTTACACGGGCGTTGGGAGTATATTTTATGCCAAGGACCTAAAAAGAGGGAAAATTATATGGAGGTCCATACATTTAACACAAAGGTCCCTAAAATAATTAAGAAAGGAAAACAGCTAGGTTCGGCTCATTCTCGAGAGAGCAGATGATCAAGCCATGCTCTTCATGTTACATCCTCTCTCGACTGTTTTCAAAACATGACCAGATTTGTTGGCATGCAAATTATAGTATATAGGATCATCAACATAAAGTATGATGTAGATATGGCTATGACCTTGTTCGTTTGGCTTAAAATCCAAGAATGTTCCTACTCTTTGACAAATAAGCTTAAATTCATTTAGATATTATCACGGGCTTATAGCTCCTATGCGACGTCTTTACATGGAATTGGAAGGAAAGCGACATCGTTGAAAAGAATAGCTCGCATGCGACGGTTGTGAGGCAGCTAATATCCCAGGGCCACACGGGCCTTAAAACGGTCGTAAGGACACATTTAACTTTGTTCCAATATTAGGGTTAAGCCAAACCGGTTGGTTGGGACAGCCAGTCAAACCAACCGCTTCCGACCGAGAGCGCGCGTAACACTGACTGTAGCTTCCCCGACGGCGGCGGCGGACCTCACCCATCGTTCTCGGCACCGGCGGCGGCGGCACGGCAATTAATTTAGGCGGCGGCGCTTTCGTTCGACGACGAAGGTGGTGAGTGCCATTTGAAAGCTAATTCCTCTCCCATTCTTCTCAATTCGAGATCTGAGCGTGCCCATTGATGCTAGATTGTGGAGGCGAGGGTGTGCTGAACGGGGCGAGGGGGAACGATATGGAGCATGGAGAGGGGACTTCTAATCGGTATATCCCATATCTCTGCACTTAATTTCTCTAAGGTTGAGCTCTCTGTTCGCTTCCGCTAGCTCACAGTGCCCGCCAAAAACAGGGGAGACGATGTTGCGCGCCAAACCTTCGAATTTCGCATCAATTTCTTTCCCTCTAGGGCTGTTTTAGTTGATGGCAGCACGCAGATCATTGAGAGAGACACGGTTGTTAAATGGGAGGTGGAATTAGAACATGTTGATCCCCAAGAGCTAATAAACATGGGAGAGGAGGCAGTAAGGAAAATGGTGGAAAAAATTGGGGATAGTGTGGTTTGGGGGCCAGAGCAAGAAGTTTCTTTGTTACGATTTGATGATTGCAAATGTGACTATGTTAGGGTTGAGACAGGGGAACATATAGTTGATGAAATCGATGATCGAAACGGTTGGACAAGCAAAACTGTTCTGGTTTTAGCAGAGCTCATTGATCTGAAACCTGATTCGAGGGTTGGATATGTGGCCTCGAAGCTGGCTGCTCAGATGGTCGAGGATGATTGGGCTGCACAAAGGCAAGTAATGCCTATACTTACTGAGTTGGAAGTGTTAACAGTGGAGGATGATGATGCTAATGCACAAGGGGAGGCTACAGATGGTAATGCACAAAGGATTGTAACTGTTGATTGGAATTCAGTTGAGATACATGACCGCACTGATTTGGTCATTGCACCAATAGATGACATTGAAATGGCAACGCTTTTTGGCATTCCTATAGATGACAGAGACAAGGAGAAGAAGAGGGATGAAGCTGCAAATGATGGTGACAACCATTTAAGAGATGAAGAGGCAGATATAGATCTAGAGTTGTTGGAAAATGCTGCAGTTCATGTAGATGATGCACATGATGATGAGCTAGTAACAGTTTATGACAAAGAGGACCCAGTTATTGAAGTTGGGAGATTGTTTCCAAGCATGGATGAATTGAGGATGTGTTTCAGGACATATGCAGTCAAACGTGAGTTTGCTACCAAGACTATGTGGACTGATAAAAAGAAGTTCTATGCAAAATGCATAGGTTATGATGGTGGTGCCAAGCCTTGCAAGTGGTATATATCTGCTAGACGCCAACCTGATGGAAGGACAATAAGAGTGAATCAAATTCCAAAACCTCATACTTGCATTACAAGTTCTCAAATAGTTACAAAGATGACATCACAATTATGGGTTGCAGAAAAGATCAAGCCCATTTTAGCCACAACACCAAACAACACTGCAAAGAGACTGAAAATAGACTTGGAAAAGCAGTACCCCATTAAGCTGAATTATACTACAGTGTGGAAGGCAAAGCAAAGGGCAATGAAAGAGCTATATGGTGATTGGGCAAATACCTTTCGAATGCTTTATAACTTCAAAGCAGAAGTAGAGAAGAGGTCACCTGGCAGTGTTGTGGAGATAGATACTGAGGTAACAGCTGGTGGGAAAGTCTTCTTCTCTAAATTCTTCATGGCTTTAAAGCCTTGCATCGATGGCTTCAAAGCAGGTTGCCGTCCATATTTGAGTATAGACTCATCTTTCTTGAATGGAAAGTGGAATGGTCAACTAGCAGCATGCAATGCTTTAGATGGACACAATTGGATGTTCCCTGTAGCTATTGGCATGTTTCAGTCTGAGACAGAGGCATCATGGACATGGTTCATGATGCAGTTGAAAAGATGCATAGGGCCAGTCTCTCCATTGGCAGTGCACACAGATGCATGTAAAGGTTTAGAAAATGCAGTGAAGATTGTTTTCCCTCATGCTGAGCAGAGGGAGTGCTTCGGCCATATGTGGATGAATTTGATCAAAAAATTCAGAGGAGATGATTTTGGACGCATGTGGCCAGCAGCAAGATCTTACACCCGGCAGACACATTCATATCACCTTGAGAAGATTAAGGCGGCATGCTCTGAGGAGGATAGGGTCAAGTTTTGTACATGGTTGGAAACCTACCATTCTCTTTTATGGTACAGGTCTGGTTTTAACACTGCCATCAAATGTGATCATATCAACAATAATTTGGCAGAAAGTTTCAACAACAAAGTGAAGGAGTTAAAAGACTTGCCGGTCCATGACATGGTTGACCAGATCAGGATCATGATCATGAGGTTGTGGGAATTGAGAAGAAGGCTTGGTGATGTTCTTCAAGGAGATAAGCTTCCTGATGTTGTGGAGCAGGTGGTCAACAGGAGCAGAAATCTTGCACATTTGCGTGTTGAGAAATCCTCATTGTGGGGTGCTGAAGTCAGAGATACAAAGACTGGCAGGAGGCATGTTGTTGACACTCAATTGCATGAATGCACATGCCTTGAGTGGAAACACACTGGGAAGCCTTGTGAGCATGCCATACTTTTCTTGGCCTCCAAACACAAGCTAAATATGCACCCATATTTGCATGAGTATTATTCTGTAGCAAAATTCAAGGCTGCATATGGAACACCAATTCCAGCACTTACAGATCAGTCTCAGTGGCCTGAAGTGGCATTCAGTTCTCCTTGTGTCCTCCTTTGATGAAAAGAAAGGCTGGCAGGCCCAAGCAGAGTAGATTCAAGGCTTGGTTTGAGAAAGGTGGGAGCAGCAAGAAGGGAAAGAAAGATGAAAAGAAAGATGCCAAGCCAAAAAGGGCCCAAAAAGGTAACAAGAATAGATGCAAACTCTGTGAAGAACTTGGACACCGAGCTGGCTCTACCAAGTGCAGATACACTGCTGAAAAGCCAAAGTATGTTCATCCAAAATCTATCCCATTTCTTGTTGATGATTTTTCTCCCCCAGCTAACTTGCTTGTTTTCAGGAGGAAGCGTGGATAAAAAGGCCCACCTCTTGTTGTTGACGAATGCTGGCCAGTGAAAAGGGCAAGAATCAATGGCCAAAGAAAGAAGAGAACTAACCAGATCATGTTTGGTGCTGCTGAGGTGCAATCTGAACTTGTTTTGGAGGATGATGTGCAAACTGTTGAGGCTTTAGGGCACACCGTTTCTGATTTGGAAGCTCTGGTGCAAAATGAGGGGCAAAATGAGCCTGTTGTTGAGGCTCTAGTGCAAAATGAGCCTGTTGTTGAGGCTCTGGTGCAAAATGAGCCTGTTGTTGAGGCTCTGGTGCAAAATGAGCCTGTTGTTGAGGCTCTGGTGCAAACTGACCAAGTTGTTGAGGCTCTGGTGCAAAGTGACCATGTTGTTGAGGCTCTGGTGCAAAGTGACCATGTTGATGAGGCTCTGGATCATGATCATGAGGTTGTTGAGGAGGTGCAGGAGGTGAAGGAGACTCTTGGACGTGCTGTGGGGAGGCCAGATGGTAATGGTAAGAAAAAGAAGAGCATAAACCTATTGTGTGGTGTGAAACTTGTGAAGGAGAAGAAAACGAGGGGTAAGAAGAGCCAAAAGAAATAGACATTTGTTATTGTAAACATTTGTTATTGTTGTAAACATTTGACACTTGTTGTTGTAATAATTTGGCACTTGTTGTTGTAAACATTTGTTATTATAATAATTTGTCACTTGTTGATAATTTGGACAAAATTCAAATATGATGGTAAATTTGAATTTCAACATATGTAGCTATGTCACTTTTCTATGTTTGTATGATCTTCCAACGTTTTTCTCATATGTACAATACAACTCATCCTCACCCTGATCCCTTTTGTGAAGTACAACTCACCCTCACCCAAAATGGGGTAGAAATGGGCTCCAAAGCTAGGGTAAACCACCCCATTTCTAAGCAAGTTTTTTTTCGACCATTTCTAAAACCAAGTTAGATATTTTTCCTCAGAACTATGTCACATAACATGACACCATGCGAAGGTTTTGTATTTTTTTGATTTTTTTTTAATTAGTTATGCACATTTGAATGTCTGGTCAAACTTGAAGGGTTTTCATAAATATTCTTAGCTAGGCGCTGAGGCTCGCAAAACTAGCATTGGATCTCTGATGAAATAGCATGTTGTGAATCTAAAAATTATTTTTACAAAAAATCATCAGCATGGAATCATGTACCTGTAGTTCATATCTTACCCACTTCCAACCGATTCGGCAGGATTTGTATTTTTCACCAGGGATGGAATAAAAGGTTTGAGATACTCAGGTTGGGAAATTGTACATTCTAGGTTGTCTAGTATTTTTGAAAAATAGGATGTTACCATTTTGAAACTTCAATTTGGTGGTTGCTTCACAAATCCCCCCCTCTTTCGGCACTCAGAAAATAGAAAATGATTTTTCTGTGCGTCGAAAAGGAAAACTTTGTGCTACAACATTGTTAGTCATCCCATTATAGACATGCATGCCAAATATGGGCACATTATCACAAACTATGCCTTGATTCTAGCCATATCATTGGTCATTTGACCCGAAAGCCAGAAAACCTCGGAGGAGATAGGTCATTTTGTGAAGGGTTTTTTGAAATATGATCAATAGACCAAGTTTGATATTTTTCCTCACAACTATGTGACATAACATGACACCATGCGAAGGTTTTGTATTTTTTTGATTTTTTTTGAATTAGTTATGCACATTTGAATGTTTGGTCAAACTTGTGAAACCCCGTTGACTGCATCCTAAACCCCGCTAACCCTAAGGCCGAATGAGGACCGTAGATCTAACCCTAGCGTGACACTGTGGCCGTCCGATCGCGTCTTATAGAAGGATTTCGCGGGTGGCTCTGGGCGATCCGTGGAAGGGCTTGTTCTGCAACCTGATTGGTTGGCGTCTCTTAGAAGGATTTCGTGGCTAGCTCTTGGCGATCCGTGGGATGGATGATTCTGGAATCTGATTGGCTTCATCGTTTTTACATGCAACAGCGTGGCATGCGAGCGTGGCATGCGAGGGCGCTGGGCGGGGCGGGCTGCACCATGCGGGCATGCAGCTGCCCCTAGCGTCGCAGTCTAGCTATTTTACGTCCAACAGCGCTGCAGCGTATTTACTCCCTCCGTCGCATTAAATAAGTTTACGTGTAACAACTTTCTCCAATCAAACTTACTCCCCTCAGGTTCATTGTAATAAATGAGACTTTGCATGATACCACATCTATGTTATTTTGCACTATGTAGTAGTAACTTAGACAAGTAACATATGCATGATACCACATCTATGTTTATTGCTTGTGGGTAACCCATAAGCTTGTAGGTCACCCTTAAGGAAAATCTTCTAAAGTAAACCTCCACTATGTATATGGATAGCCATATGGACTACTTTTTGGCTTGTGGATAGCCTTATGGACTACATAGTGGATGCCCAAGTGCATTGGAAAGGTAGAAGTACATTTTTTGTGGACAAATTTTGAAGCCAAGCGTACACTTATTTGTGGACAGAGGGAGTATGCATGTCACTATGACCAGCAGAAAAAATATCAAAATCTAAAATATGTAATAAATATAACGTACAGCGTTGGCACACTCCAGACCGTTGGACCAAGCGTGGCATGCGAGGGCGCTGGGCGGGGCGGGCTGCACCATGCATGCAGCATGCAGGGTCGGGGGCGGCGGTGCAGGGGTTACAGTACGTCGCATCCTAGCTATTTTTTTCTCTCTTTCACATTGATCACGCCCGCTTCCCACACGCAACGCAGCGCACGCGTCTCGTCTCGGCGTCTGGGCGGGCTGCACCATGCATGCAGCAGCTGCCCCTAGCGTCGCAGTCTAGCTATTTTGCGTGCAAGAGCGCTGCCCCATTAAATAAGTGTACGTCGAATAACTTTCTTCAGTCAAATTTACTTCCATCTGGTTCATGCGCCATACAAAAATTCAATATTACTCCCACCGATTTTTCTTGCGTGTGTAAAAACGAACGAGTACCTTGGTACTAGATTCCTGCATTTATTACCGAAGTAAATCAAGGCCAAATTATATTTTCCCTTTTATTTTTCACTGCCAATGAACAACTACCTTGGACGTTTTTTTCTCTCTTTCGCATTAATGCACATGCATGCATGCAGGGGCGGGGGCGTCGCATCCTAGCTATTTTTTTCTCTCTTTCGCATTGATCACGCCCGCTGCCCCGCTTCCCGTCTCTTTCGCATTGATCATTCATGTAGGGGCAACGCAGCGCACGCGTCTCGTCTCGGCGTCTGCGCCAACGCGACGCTGGATTCCCACGCCGCCCTTCATGCTCCGCCCTCAATAAATAGGCAAAACGCCTTTGCCTCCTCATCTCATCTTGCCCCTCATCTCTTCAACCTCGAGCCCGTCCCTTTGCCTCCTCCCAGCCGCCCCCCAAACACTCCGACCATGGCGACCTCCCCCTTCCGCCTCCCTTCCGACACCGAACTAAGCGACGAGGACAACCACCCGGACCACAAGCAGTGGTGGGAGCAGCGGGCGCCCACGCGCCCCAAGCGTGGCAAGAAGAAGGAGAAGAATTCCCGCCCTGCCCCTGGGGAGACCAGGGCCCCATCGTCCACAACCCCGTCCCCAACCTCCCCGGCGGCGGCGACCTCCCCTCCGAAGCCTACTGGGCTAAGGCGGCGAAGGAGGAGGCAAGGCAGGAGGCTGCCATCGCCAGGTGGGAGGAGAAGGAGGCCCAGCGCTCCTTGAAGAAAAGGCGCAGACGGCAGGAGGAGGAGCAACGGGAGGCCAATGGCCGGGCCTTCCGGGAGGAGCAACGGAAGCGGGACCAGCGGGAGAGGCTGGCGGCGTGGAATGCGGCTGCACCGGCACCGCCTCCACCGCCGATGGAGTAGGGGGTTAGGGTTTAGGGGCTAGCCCAGGGTTTAGGCGGGGCGCCTATTCCGCCCCTTCTATATTATTGTGCCTTTTTATTTTTATTGTAATGTTATCGATCCCCCCTATCTAATATAAGTAATGTTATCTGTGTTTTATTGTAATATTATTGCGCCTATTCCATCCCTTGTTTCATTGTAATCTGTGTTTTATTGTATTGTCATTTGTCAAAACACCCAAAACAACAAGTGTATAAAACAAAAGACACAAAAACAAGTTCATATAATACTCGTGCAATATTTATATATTTACAAGTGTATAAAATAAAAGACACAAAAACAAGTTCATATAATACTCGTGCAATATTTATATATTTACAAGTGTATAAAACAAAAGACACAAAAACAAGTTCATACAACACATGGTTCATTTTCAAATAAGACATTTACATATTTACATAAGTTAAAGGAGCGCCCAAGTTATGTTAGTTAAATGGATGTCCTTGGACTTCATTTATATATTTACTTTTGCAAAAAAAAAGATTGCAACCTGAGCACGAGTATCTGCAGATCCACACGTTCCTATTTAGATTGTAACGTGAGTACCATTTTTTTTGCCCAATCAACATATAGTTACTATTGGGCCTGGATACGTCCATTTTGGCATGACTAAGTTATATTTGGGCCTGGCCTTTTTCAATCCTCGTCAATTGTTTTTTTACTTTTCAACCCCTCCCCCTCCCCTGCACACGGGCGCCCCCTGCACACTGATAAAAGGAACACTGACGAAACTGACGAAACTGAAGAAACACTGATTTTGAAAACAGAGGAGCTCAAAATTAGCCCGAATTTGTGTTGCATTTTATTCAAGCCAAAGACATAGACCATTACATCCATTACAAAGCATCACTCGAACACTGACTGCGCTGTCTAATGACTAACGATGAGGAGATAAACTAATCCGAGAGAAATTACACAAAAATAAAAAAAACCGGCCATCAGATTGTCCTGCTTCTTCAATTCGATGATTTGCCTTAGCTGCTTGTTCATCTTCTTTAGCTCGGCCTTCACTTCCGCATCCACCGTAGTACCAGCGGAAATGGGGTTGCCACATCCCAATTGCTCCACCACGGACGGGTTTTCGAGCTCCCGGGATGCTACCTCCACCCCAATTCGCTCGATGTACTCATCAAGCCACTCAAAATGCCCACATTTTGGCAGTTCCTGAAATCGCAGAGATGAACCCTAAATCCCAAATTCGATGAAATGCATGAAATTTCGAAAGAAAAGCGAGAAATTGGCGCTCGGAACACTCAGATCTCACCTTTCCCGGCTCGGGCTTGCTCTCACACTTCACAAATTCCCGACCAATGTTGCCGTTCTTGTCGGTGGATGTGACAAGCCGCTTCAGGGGCGCGGTACGGGGGCAATCGGGGCACCTCCTCATCGGCACCGCACCATACCGAGGCCATGAGCGGTGGGAGGAATCAGAGCTCGACATCCCTCACCGGCGTTGCCGCACTTGCTCGCCGGAGAAGAAAACAGAAGGGGATGAGATGCTGGAACGGTGGCGGGAGTGCTCGGGTGCGGCGACGGATCGGGGCCAACGGCTCTCTTCAACCACAGGGTGGGTCCCACGGTATGAGGTGGACATCAGGTGAGTTCCGTCGTGACGTGGAGAGGCTGTGGGTCCTACTGTGCTCAGCTGATTCGAATTCGTTGACGGTCTCGTGGGGTTAAGTGGAAGTGTCGCACGGGAGCTATTTGCCGCTTCAGAAGTGTCGCGTGCGAGCTATTCTTTTCAACGATGTCGCTTTCCTTCCAATTCCACGTAAAGACGTCGCATAGGAGCTATAAGCCCATATTATCACGTACTTGGTTTAGTTTAAAGGAAAACACATTCTTTTTACTATGAAAATTCTAAAATGTTTTTTTGTTTCTAATAGTTGGAGACTCATATTATTGGCATCATTATTGTTCACCATGCCAAGATGCACTCATCTACCAAATATCGGAACATTAGAGATATTATTATGTATTATGTACATATATGGCCATATATTTACCCATGTTGTTTGGCTTGCAGCCTATGAATGTTCATACACTTTAGGAAAAATTGTGAAGCAGATTTATTTTTTCAAAATTTTCGAAGACTCATGATTGTCACCATGCAAATTCTTAGCAAGAAATCGAATCTTTCAAAAATCTCATTGGTTTTCTATACATTGATTGCCTGGTGGCTACTATCAAAAGATAGATTTAGAACTTTACGATAAATCTACCTCTTACTCATATTTCAAATTTACATAATATTGAAAAATCATCTTAAATTTTTTGGGAAGGAGGGAGTACTACTTGCTTCGTGAAAAAAGAGCGCTCCTCACTTTTGAACCAGCTTGCTTCGAGTGTTCTTGATGCTTCCTCTTACTAGGGTGTGAAATGGAACGAATGGAGGTGGAGTATTTGGGAGTAGGAATGATGGCCAGATCATAGTGGTGTCCCTCGGAAAAATATAAAAAGATCATAATGGTGTGCATCCAATGTGATGGGACGTATGGTAGAATCAACACACAGCTTGTCCAGCACTTAAGTAGTACTACTAGTACTTGTACCGCGAATGTCAATATTTTGAATATCCTTTCTCCCTGATGTTTGGGAAGGAAATGAAAATTTGGAAACCGGGAAAATTTGAATTGCTACTCTACTACTTTTTGCAGCCAGGGTCCAACATGGTTTTCACCAACGCAACTGACGAACATACCAGACACAGACACAGAGACGCCAACACAAGGTCGGTCGACACACGTGCGCAGTGCCACATTGTGGAAGAGGGAGAGATCAGTTGGCCGAGGTGTGTGGATGGTGATGAGGCAGTGAAGGAGAGAGAAAACACAATCTGTTTTGCATGCATATATAGTAAAGGTCATGAAAATTTACTACTATACTAGTAATGACTGTAGCCTATACCTCGTGTTAGGAACCCATCAGCTTTGCTCTAACATCGCACCCCATTCAAATCCTCCTCTTTGCTACTCTCGGGCTACCTTCTCTATGCTCTCGCATCTTGGTCCTTTCTTGCTCCTAGTTTTTTTCAACACGGGAAACTCCAAGTGGTAATATTGTTTACCATGAAAATATTTTACCATAACTTACTTTTAGGTTAAAATTTTACATGGGTGGTGAGAGTACATTTTATATCAAGTACCTACAAAACAAAAAATTATACCAAGGTCTATACATTTAGCACAAAGTACCCTAAAATTAAGCAAGCAAAAAAATCGGGTTCAGATCCTTCTCCAGAGACTAGCTGATCGAGCCATACTGTTCTAGATACTACTTCCTCTTTGATTGTTTTCAAAATATGGCCAAATTTGTCAACATGCAAATTCTTGGATACAGGATCATCAGCATAAAGTATGTAGGAATGGCCAGGACCTTGGTTGTTCGGGTTGAAATCTAAGAATGTTCATACTCATTGACAAGTAAGCTTAAATTCGTTTAGATATTAACACTTACTTTTAGGTTAAAATTTTACACGGCGGTGGGAGTACATTTTACATCAATGACCTAAAATAGGAAAATTACAATGAGGTCCATATAGTTAGCACAAAGGACCCTAAAATAATTAAGCAGTGAAAACAATGGGGTTTAGATCCTTCTTGGGAGAGCAGCTGATCGCGCCATACTCTTCATACTATTTCCTCTTTGATTGTCTTTTAAAATATGGCTAGATTTGTCGGCATGCAAATTCTTGGATTTGGGATCATCAGTATAAAATATGATGGAGACATGACCATGACCCTGGTCGTTTGGTTAAAAATCTAAAAATGTTTTTACTCATTGACAAATATGCTTAAATTCGTTTTGACTTTACCACGTACTTTCACGTTAGAATTTTACACGGGCAGTGGGTATACATCCTACATAAAGGACCTAAAAGGGGGAAATTACATCTAGGTCCATACATTTAGCACATATGACCCTAAAATAATTAAGCAAGGAAAACAGTGTGGTTCGGGTCCTTCTTGAGAGACCAACTGATCGAGCCATACTCTTCTAAATACTACTTCATGTTTGATTGTTTTCAAAATATGGCCAAATTTGTCGGCATGAAAATTCTTGGACATGGGATCATCAATATAAAGTATGATGTCGATATGGCCATGACCTTTGACATTCGCCTTGAAATCAAAGAATGTTCATACTCATTAATAATTAAGCTTAAATTTGTTTAGAATTTGACTTACTTTTAGGTTAAAATTTTACACGTGTGACGGGAGTATGTTTTACATCGAGGACATAAAAAATAGGAAAATTACATCGAGGTCCATTCATTTATCACAAAGGATCCTAAAATTATTAAGGAAGGAAAATAGTCGAGTTCGGCTCCTTCTCTAGAGAGCAGCTAATCGAGCCATACTCTTCATACTACTTCCTCTTCTATTGTTTTCAAAATATGGCTAGGTTTGTCGGCATGCAAATTCTTGAATATGGGATCATCAACATGAAGTATGATGTAGATATGGCCATGATCCTGGTCGTTCGGCTTGAAATCCAAGAATGTTCATACTCATTGACAATTAAGCTTAAATTCGTTTTGATTTTACCACGTACTTTTAGGTTAGAATTTTACTAGTTATCAATAAGTACGAACCGAGATGAGCTTTAGTTTTTTCTTGTTATCCTTAATGAGTTGAATGAACCAAGCCTTAACGATTGTGAGCCTTAATGACCAAAGCCTTAACAAGTCGAGCTGCTTGATAGACCAGTCCTATGGATCATCCACATAAAGTATGATGTAGATATGACCATGACCTTGGTATTTTGTCTTGAAATCCAAGTATGTTCGTACTCATTGACAACTAAGCTTAAATTCGTTTAAATTTTAACACTTTTAGATTAAAATTTTACATGGGCGGTGGGAGTATATTTTACATCAAGGACCTAAAAATTTGACCAAAAATCACACAATAGTTACTCCTGCAGCTACCCCTACATTCGTCCTAATCTGAAGGTAACTAGAGAAGAGGAGCATGCTTCTGTTAATCATTTTATTCAACCTCCCCTATACTACTCTCTATCCCCAGTTCCCCGTTCCCTTACCTCTATGCCAAGCTCCGTCGTTCCCATCCTCCACCATGCCTCTTTTGATCATATCCACCGTATAGTATGAGAGTGTTTATTCTTCTTCCTTTCCCGCATACCACCATCGATCTTCCCTCTTTTCCAGAAAACCAAATCAAGCCATCATCCCAACTTCCAATATCTCCCTTGCGATGGCAAGACCAAGCAAGGACAGTGATGATTCTAAGTTGTTCCAGAGGTGTTCACCGAAGGCCCGCTTGAAGAACTCATAACAAGATGCGATGTCATCACTGCCATGAGCCTCGTCGGTTCATCCAAACAACTTATTGAATCAGCAAAATATAGTGCCACTTTACATGATTCTCAGCCATTTGGCCTCCCCTGTGTTCTTCATTCTCACCCGACTAAGAAGCATGCGAATGCAACGAGTACTTCGAGGGTAAGGGCGCGGCATGAAATATGATGCCGCTAGACAGGTTCTCCCAAAATGTTGTGTTCCCGAATTATATTGGGAAGCAGTGGGTAGGTTCTAATGGATATTGGATCGCCACTGTTTGGTGCGAGTGGAAGTGGGATATCATCAATGTGTATACTCATCAGCGTGTTCCTCTCCCACAAGTCCATGAGTTTTTCCCCACCAACGATCCGTTTACATTCATGCTTAATGATCGCACGTAGGTTCCTATTTATGTATGGATTAATGCTTTGTGTGCGGTATGGAGTAGCTACCATACCACTACTTTTATCATTCTCTCTTGTATATTGAGTTGGTGTATTGATGAGATTTCACTCATTCCACGAAAGTTAGAAGTGGCCATTATCTCTTGATACTTTTACTTTCGTCCTTGTTTTTATGGAGGGTTCTCTTAGAGAATATAATCAATAATCTCTTGTTGGTGGTCTCGTCTATTTCAAGATAGAACAAATCCTCAATGATCTGGTTGAAACAAATGCAAAATCTTCTCTGTCCTCTTCATTCTACCGGTGCTCGACATCATAAAACAAGATGGATGGAAGATATATCTGACTTCAATTGTAAAATACTTTTCTCTTGGTAAAGACAATTATGGTCGATGCCATCAATCACAAAATCTATCGCAATAACCTCATGGTTAAGGAAAGCAATGGGCATCCCTACAACAAATCTAGATATTTAACATTCAACTTCTTCTCAGGATTCCACCATAAACTAGCATCACCTCTTTCTCTTGAAGATATATCTACGCACCTCAATTGTGTGATCCTAAGGTTCTTACTGGCACAATAAGAAGCTAATCTAAGAAGTCCTCAATTCTAATCTTTTTCATTGATATCATGAATCTCTATTGTTTGAAGGTAGTTTTGTTTTACAGTTCATTCTTTACATCTAAGGGAATAACCAATGCTATTTTCATAGGGGTTGATAATTTTTCCAAAGTCATTCTTTCTTTCGGCGAGAGAAGGAATCACCTTCACCTTGCAGCTCCCGAGTAGTAATCCTATCGATGTGTCTTATCGTTCAGCTTGAAGTACGAAGTTTGCCTTCCTTTTTGCGGATTCGTCTTCTACCAACTTTTTTAAGAATCCTCTATGGCCGCAGTACCTTATTCCATCTCTCTGGTTACCAAGGGAAACTTTATCCTTGATACAACGTCTTTTCAAGATTCTTTCAAGAAGTGGTTCCATTCGTATATTGTGTTCCTCGAGAGAACCTGAGCGACGTCCATCCTACCTTCCTTGTTTCTCCATAATTTTTCAATTGTTCACGTCCCTTGTTTTCAAGAATCATAATAATAGACTCGCAACAAGTCTATCAAGTTTTGCAAGGTGTAGTGGTCACACCAATACGATGAGAAATCATCTTGGGAATGTGAGGATCACCTTCGTTCCTAACACCCGCCTCTCCTTGGTCTTTTTGTTTTCCTAGGAATCTCGGGACATGCAAGCCAACTCTCAAATTTTTGGCTCAATATCTTGATAAGAACTCATGAAGATCCATAAGAAAACGAGGATTTGATGCAAACGATTCGTTGAATCCAAAGTAGATAAAGATGATGATGTTGTCGTCGTGTTGGAAGCCCCAAGCCGTCAGAAAATAATGAACGAAGATCAAGGAGACAGATGACAGATTCAATAGACAGATTAAGGAAAACACCCAAAACTTATAATAGAAGAATTGCGCAAGATCTGCAAGTCTTCATGGCTTCCTTCGGATTGGGGATAGAAGATAAAGTGAGAGGGTTTTAAAAGATTTCTTGAGGGATTGAAGACCAATGAATGTATTGTACTTGAGAATATCTGAGAGAGACTTAGCTTTCTTGAGGAATATTCAGCAGAACGATGATGATAACTTGCCAAACACAAAAAACTCCGATGATGGGTGAGGATTAACACTTGATTTGATGATTCCATAATTTTAGAAATGTCTTTAGCAGAAGGACGTGATCGAGATAGGTGACTATAAAAGTCAAGATTTACATTTTGAGAACTTTACACAGATGCAGTGTTCTCGAAGCTTGATAGGATGAAAATATCATGTCCTTCATGTTCTGCCATTGATATAGAATATGCGAGAATAACGTCAAGATATACCACCACGAAATTTCAACATAAATAGCAAGAATTTTTGTTTCGAAAGATGGATTGAATGAATAAATTATCTAGCCCTTCATATAAGAACTGATGATAAATCATACATTTAAGCAAAGCTACCAAAGATGAAAGGATGAACTTCTCTCATATGAACATAACCTTGCAGATACTGAGTTCAAAAAGATGTGAAGCATGATAAACGGATGATAATCCACCATAGTGCCTTAAGAAACTCTATATTGCCAAAGATACTTAAATATGATATAGATATGATCACGATATAACTCAAAATCAGAAAACTTAACCACGGTCATCTAGGGGATTAGATTGGTAGCATTTACCATATTCCACTCATGATAAGCGTCATATAGCTGTACCAAGAACCAAATTACAATCACAAGCATCGAATCGACACACGTTATGTATTTAGCCCAAAAGTATTTGAAGATGAAGTAAAAAACTCTAGCTTGAAGCGTAGGTAAAAAATGATCGAGTTATCATGGACATGCCGACAAAATAAGGTGAAAACTGTATCACTCACGGCTAAAAAGTAGTGTGGAAACACGGATGTATCAAAGAAAAAAATTTGGCATTAAAAAACCAATAGATGCGAAAACCAACTTAATGGATAGAGATTAGCAACTCCACATTCAGTGAAAGCATTCAGGAAGGACGAACACCCTTAAAAAGAACGTGTTGGTTCAAAAAGAGTCGGATAAATCACGTCGGTTTTACACAAAGTCTATCGATATGGAATGTACCAACAGTTGATAACCAAAGGTAGATTGCGAAGCAAAGTTGGATGCAATAGAAATATAAAGGATTTAACACGTCCTATGGTACTACCGAAACCCCAAACACATGAATCCTAGTTTGAATCTTTAGAAGAGGATTGATAAACGTTACATTTCCTTACTAAAAAGGATGGGTGGGTGGGTAAGAACAAAAATGGAAGTGGTCCTACTTTCACATTTAGTTTTTCCCTTATATACATAACTACCAAAATATTTTGTAGACTGACAACGACCATCTTGGCTGAGACCCTGAAGGGCGGAATGGGTCTGATAGTAGTTGTAATACCTCGAACACTACGCTCTAAGCAACAAGCCAGTATGAACCCAAAGTGAATATGGCGTGCTACTGCGGAAGCCCAAAGGCCACCCATGTGTAGGCCCGTCGAAGCTTAGCAGGGCATGGCCAACCACCCTACCCACTTTACAAGAACATAGTATCAGGTGCGAGCTATGTAATCGATAGGTATGAGAAAAAAACATATACAAGTGTGTATGTCAGCGACATATAATAGTACATCAGAGTCAGACCATCTAAAAGAAATAGAAATATTCAACGCCATATGAAAAGATTCAAATATCCTATATAGAGATAATAGTTCGGGATACATCCTCATACATCACACATCACAGTATCAAGCGGATACAAAAAACAAGATCCGAGTACGGATAAGAAGCAAAATGGCATAAGATGCCATAAAAATAAGCACATCCCTCCCACATAATCTCAAGAATCTCCATCACCAGAATCGCTACACCTGATGGTCGTTGCCACATCATCGGTCTCCTCGACCTAGTAACTTTCCTATGGATATACATTGTAACACCCCAGTTTTTAGTTATTACTAATTAGGGTTTTGATTGTGCATAGAATGAGCATCATATTTGAAATTATGCATTGAAGAAATATACAAAACCCTAAACCCTAGTTTCCTCTCTCTCAAAACAATTCAAAATGGTTTGAATTTCAAAAAAAATATCAAAATATTTGGAGCCCAAATGGAATACAAGGGTTCATAAGTATTTCTTATGTTTTATAAAATCCTCTGGTATTTTTGAAAGCTTTCAAAACAGATTGGAACTTGAAATTTCAAACAGGAAATGAAAACAGAAATAGAAAAGTGTTTTGCAAAGAAAAACAGTAGCCAGAGCACTCCCTCGGTCGCAGCCCAGCAGCCCAGTTTCCCTCTCCCCTCTACCTGCCGCACACCCGCAGCACCCTCGGCCCAGCCGCAGCCCAGGCCGGCCCATACCCCTTCGCGTGCTTCTCTTTTCTTCTTCCTCAGCACCGGTGGGCAAGCTGCTGCGTGCCTCACCGTCGGCCGTCGATCGCCGAGCCGAGGATAAGAATTGCCGTGATCCGCTCCCTCTCCCCATCCCCTTTTCCCCCTCTCTCTCGCCCTGTGTTCCACACGCGCAGAAGCCGAAACCCTAACCGCCATAGTCACCGGCGAGCCCCGTCATCCCAGACCTCCCCTCGCTTCACTGAACGCCCTGAAGAAGCTCCTGGTCGCCCTCGTCATCCCCGTGAAGCCACGCAAGCGAGGAAGCCACCACATCGTCGGAATCGAGCTCGTTTCGCCGTCGGCCGCCGCAGTCGACGCTTCAATTCGTCGCCGTCCGTCCTCCCCGAGCTTCGATGAGCCCACTACCGTGTTCATGGTGAGCTCCCTCACCTCCCAATACCTCTCAATCTCTCCCTCCCGCTCTGAATCGCCACCCCACCGAGCACCACCGCGTGCCGCCGCAGAACCTCACCACAGTTACTGTTCCGGTGACCCTAAACTAGCGGCTCCACTGCCTTTCTGCTCACCTGGATGCCCCGATTCGAACGAGACCTTCCCCTTAGTCGCGCGCAGCGTCCTGTGTCATCGCTGGCCGTTGTCTGCTGTGCTGTCCGGTGAGCCGACGTGGCGCCACGGTGGCAACCAACGTGGCCCAGGCCCCACCTGGCAGCCGCAGCGGCTAGCTACTGCCTTGGTGAAAACACCCCAACCGCCAACCCCCCTGTCCCACTTGACCACGTGGAGGCTAAGGTGGCCCAGGGCCCATTTTTCAGCCTCTGTGGCTAGCTGATGCTACGGTGCTAAAAGTTTCAGTATTGTTTTCATAATTTCAGAAATGGTTTAAATAAATCCAAAAATTGATATAAACTAGTAAATTCAATATCTAATTATTTATATGTCAGAAAAATACAAATAATATATCAAAATGTTCAGAAAAATGAAACCTACCTCTTCAAGATATAATCATGCATTGTTCAACAACTTAAATGGTAAGTTTAATTAGAAGAACAAACTAACCCCTCCCATATGTTCTAGAGTTTTCCCCGAGTTAGGGTTTTCACCCCTCGGAACCCCGATTAAATTGTTGAGCAATGCCTTAGGGTTACATTTCAATGCAATTTAACTTGTCATATCATCATCCTTGCTTGAGCATTGCATCGATGACATGTGTTGATTGTTTCCCTCTCTTTCCGGTGTTTGGTTCTTCCCGGTAGAATACGATATCGAGATCAAGATCGAAGAACGAGGTCAACACCGTCGAAGTTCAAAGATCGACGAACAATACTTGACCAACTATAATCAAGTCAAGTACAAGGCTTCCGAAGATCTATTTATCTGCTATCAATAGGCAAAGGCAAGCATAGCCCCACCATGATATAACCCTATGATTTCGAAAGAAATTCATTTCCTGCCATGATGCATACGATTCTACTGTGGTCTTTTATCGATAGATAAAGTATACTATCTATTGCATTACTCTCATTGAGCTTATATTACCTTATCCACTGCTCCTATCATAACTAGGTTTGGCTTGTGTGCACTGCTAGAGCTTATATATGTGTCTGCTTAGCCATGCATAGCTGTCAGTTCTGGTCCATCCAGATGATGTATCAGATGCAGAGAATCTAGTATGACAGGAGAACGTGATGAGATGATATCAGAGGTGATATGAGTTAAACATGCTAAGGCTTGTATGGGAGGCCACGGTGGGATGTGGTTTTTCTAGTCCCATGCTCGCCACCACTAGGACCTGAGTTCTTGCCTTTGGAACCGAGATGAGCATACAGCCACATGGGGCTTGGGAAACTCTCACCTGATTAACTTGCGTAGTCTTATCCATGAGTCCGTAGTTAGATATTTGGCATCTGCATATTTGGATGGGTTGAAGATGGTGCATCATATAGGGAGTGACCAAGGAGGAAGGAGGCTCCAGGAGTACTCCCGATCCTTGGACATAGAGATATGGGCTGATGGAACCCTTTCTTGGAGACTCATGGATTTAGACGAAAGCAAGGTAAAGGTTGTGGCCAACCACCCTCTGCCGGCCTTCCAAGGAAGAGTGCTAAATATCTGGCATTAAGAGTCGGTTGGTACGTGTGGGTAAAGTTGTACACCCCTGTAGGGTTAAATCTTTTCGAAAATCCATGTTCACGGTTATGGACGCTTGGTGACCAGATTCTAAGATCATAGAGAACTTTAACATAATCGTAAAGCTTGGTAGATCAACGTGTGCTTAAGGATGCTTCCTCATGGGTACGAGGGGGTGATCCTAGTTAAGATAATGATGATTCGGTGGATATCAAAAGATGATGATCAATGTTTCGGAGACATCGCTCTCTTATCCCTTTTTAAAATACTATGACTAGACGAGCTTCTCATCACTCTTGTTTTATAAACAGAAGTGGCTTTATGCAAAACAACTCCACCAGCCATAAATCTTGCGGAGTACACCCTGTACTCACCCTTGATTTGTTGATATTTTTGGCAGAGTAAGTGGTCCCCTGAAGACGAGTTCCGTACTACATCGACATCGACGAGTAGCTTGGGGTTCCCGGCCGGCAACCTGGAATCTATGGGCTGGGTCGTCATCGTTATGCTTCAGGCCTCTTAGGCCATTTGTTAAGTTTGCTATACTTAATGGCATAATTTGCCTTTTGTTGTTTGATGTTTGTGGTCAATGATCTCTGCTTGTAATAATTTGGTTCTCTGGTCAATTAGGAGCTTGCTGTAATAAATTTTGTGTCGTAGGGTCACTGCTGTGTTACCGATTCTTCATTGGATATTCTCGAGCTCAAGGTTAAGCTTATGTCAGACGGAGGTCTGGGATTTGTTTAGCCCTGATCTCGGGGGTGTCACAGGTCTTGGTATCAGAGCAGTACCGACCATAGGAAAACCTTGCTATTGGTCGATGTTGAGTCTACTGTTTGTGAAAACTATTTAAAAGATGAAAAGTATTTGCGAAAACTCTAGTATGCTTCTTTTACTCCTTATCCAGTTTCGCTCTAACTCTGGGTCATATTATCTTGTGTTGACTTTGGAAAAGTTTTGATATATCTTCTTGTTCTTCAAAACTTAGGTGCCTTCTAGGCATGTCGTTTGTAAGCCAGTTGACCTAGTGTTGAGTTCTCCAGAGTTGTGTGTGTTAAGAATTCCTTATTCCCCTTTTCTCTGCTTCATATGAGAGATTCCTTTCTATCATGATCTCTCTATCTTTTGGACCCACAATATTATATTGTTGGTTCCACAATATTCTGTTCTAGGCTTCGAGGTTTCCTTTCGCCTCGTGTGCCTCCTTTTCACTTGTTCGGGTACTTCAGAAGTTGTGTCTTCTTTGGGAAGCTACCTCGTGATTACTACCTTGCAGTGTACGCCATGTCACTCAAGTAGTAGTTATTCCTCTCTCGGGTTTTAACCCTTGGACTTGAACCGAAGATCCCCGATTGTGCTGGATTCTGGTGTTGTGAATCTTGTACATGAAGCTGACCTTTAACCTAACATACTTTCTTTGACCTTTGTTGTTGATGTTCATACATTACCTCAGGATGGCTGGTATTACAATTCTAGCCTTCAAGCTTGTGGTCTTTGTCACGATTGAATTGTGACAATGAAGGACTTCCCCTACCACATGTTATGGCAGATGTTCTTTAATAGAACCAAATAGATCACGACAAAAGTACTCCTCGTGAGTCTCGCATCTATACCGTGACTCTTCCACACCTTACCTCTTCTATGCATTGGTTTTCGGAAGATTGTTAACTTATGCATCCACATCTCGGGATTCTATCTTGAGCATGTTCTTCTCCCCTTGTTGTTTTCCGACCTTTGTTTACTAGTTGGTAGCCAAGTAGTAAATGTGCATCGGTGACTTCCATATAAGAAACTCTTGTGATCCGTCTTGACAAACCATGTCGGAATGTCTAGGAGAATCAAACTCCAGTACCTCGTCGTATCTAGGACTAGGTCAAAGTGTTGTAATCCGTAGATCAAGAGGCATTGATTGTCTTCCATCTGTTCTACCTTGAAGTATCACACTCTTTCATACTAAGAGGTCTTGCTGAGTTTCATGACCCTTAATGAAGTGATGCTCTTACACATATTTACCCACCCTTTCTCGATCTTTCGTGCTCGTGAGTGATGCGTGTGCGTAACAATGTGACTATATGAGATTCTTAGCAATTATTATTGTTTTGAACTCTAAGGACGTTTGTGTCATTCTTAGCGTGATCGGTTAACCCCGTCACTAAGCAAAGGATGATTGTGCTACCAAGTTCGCTATTTTGGTACGCTCTCTTCAGTCAAAGAGTTAGGCTCATGCCAAAGCTCCGAGACTACATCTCCTTGCCTTACAAAGCAAGTTTCCCTCTTGAACTAAGTGGCATATCGATGGTTTGTGATATTCTAGATGTCTACTAGAAGTATCGCCAGGTTGCCACATGACCGAGTTATCAAGTTCTTGAGCAAATAAGTTCTGTGAACCGCTCCTATCTCCAAGGATCCTTAATTGGATACCCCTGAACTAGTTGGTTGAGCTTAAACAACAACTTGGAGAGTTGTAAGACAAAAGTTCTAACTAACTTTGTTCCTTATTAAAGGGGATGTTTAGTTTTGTTGTGCTGAAGAATGATAAAATTTCCTTTGTGGATATATTATTTTCCCCCACCTTTGATTTGATTTGGGTTATCTTCAAATCAAACTCAGTTCCAAGGACTATCTTGATGGTGTTTCTATTTGAGATGTTTCACTAGAGTACATCTTCATGACCTTTGGTCTGACCAATATTGTTGCCTTGTTCAAGCAACATATGAGTCCATCTTCTTGGAGTGTTTTGATAAATTTGATGTTGATCCCATCGACAACATCCTTATTCCTTCCATGTTAGACTGGATTCATATGAAACATTTGGCACTAATGTTGGAAACTTTTGAGAATCATCTTCGAGTCATCTCGAAGTATGTGTTCTGGATGTTAGAAGTGACCTCTCTAGTTCACGTGCAAACGTTGAAAGATGTCGTCTTGCATTCGAGAAGAGTTATCTCCGTTACCTAAGGACACATGTGTGGTTTATTGTTATTATTTTTTGTATGTGCAGTTGTCCTTCGACAAATTGCTAATGCATAGGTCTAGCAATCTAGCTTGTCTTTCGGAGCTTGACATTGTAGTCCCTGTCTTGAGAATCTAGTAACGTTACATGTGCGGTAAATGTTGCAAACTTTCTATTCGGACATGCTGAGTCTGAAGTATCATTCCACCTAACCAAAGTTGAATCTCAAGCAGCAATGATGGTTGGTGTTCCTCAAGGTTTTGACATAGGTCTGTTTGTAAATCTGGCAAGATTGATGTAATGGTTGACACAAACTTAGCCGGAAAGACCTCTTGTCATATTCTCCTGAATCAGCAATAACAACCACTCTTCATGAGGCCTCTTCTATAATTAATTATAGGAGTTGTGCTTATGGTTTCCTTGTATCCGAAGTCCGACCTTTACTTGATGATCGATTTCTCCAACATCAAGGAGAACATTTAAAGTAGTGTTGCTAAATGTCTCTCGGTTGATCCTCCAGACCCTTTTATGATGGCAAGCATTTTGTTGTGCCAAGTAATTGAAGTCTGAGAATGAACTTTCTTTCTTCTCGTGTCATCAGGAATCTTCTTAACTACTCATCCTAGTGGTGTAAAGTAATATCATGATCTTGGCATAGATTTTGATAAATCTAGATGAATAAAGAGTTTCCTTCGTTTTCTCAATCATGTTTAAAGAGTGACTATGATTTTGGTAATCAATAGTTTCTCTTGCTACATGTTCTTTGTGACTTTTATGAGTCCTCTCCACCAAAACACCTTTCTGTCTTAAGCCTTCTGTTGAATGAAAGAGTGAACCTTCTGTGTCAAAAGTAGTTCAACAGCTTGGTTTTGTTGATTCATATCTTTACAACCTGAAATCTCTACTTAAGACGTTTAGTAGAGGTTCATCTTTCGAAGTCTGTGGTCATGTTCTTTCTATTGGATGCTTTCCTCTTCAGAAGCTTAAACTCTTCTGTGAGTTCCGTGGTCTTAATCCTTATGAAGACCAGTCGTCTAACAACTTGAAACCTTCTCCTATTGTTTCCTTTGTTACCTTGATGTGTTTCATGTCGTCACCTCAGAGTTGTTTCTAAACACTCCATCCATGAGTTGACCATGAGATACTCCGTGTGTTGTTTAGTGTTCTTCCCTCTTACCTTTAGAGTGTCCATGTTTCTTTCTCTCTCTCTCTCTCTCTCTCTCTCTCTCTCTTCCTTCCTTTGGAATCTCGGGTCGAGATTCTCGTAAGGGGGATAGAGCTGTAACACCCCAGTTTTTAGTTATTACTAATTAGGGTTTTTGATTGTGCATAGCATGAGCATCATATTTTAAATTGTGCATTGAAGAAATATACAAAACCCTAAACCCTAGTTTCCTCTCTCTCTCAAAACAAATCAAAATGGTTTGCATTTCAAAAAAATATCAAAATATTTGGAGCCCAAATGGAATACAAGGGTTCATAAGTATTTCTTATGTTTTATAAAATGCTCTGTTATTTTTGAAAGCTTTCAAAACATATTGGAACTTGAAATTTCAAACAGGAAATGAAAGCAGAAATAGAAAAGTGTTTTGCGAAGAAAAACAGTAGCCAGAGCACTCCCTAGGCCGTAGCCCAGCAGCCCAGTTTCCCTCTCCCCTCTGCCTGCCGCACACCCGTAGCACCCTCGGCCCAGCCGTAGCCCAGGCCGGCCCATACCCCTTCGTGTGCTTCTCTTTTCTTCTTCCTCGGCACCGGTGGGCAAGCTGCTGCGTGCCTCGCCGTCGACCATCGATCGTCCTTGCGCTAAGATGCCCATCGCCAATCGCCGAGCCAAGGATAAGAATCTCCCTGATCCGCTCTCTCTCCCCATCCCCTTTTCCCCTCTCTCTCGCCATGTGTTCCACGCGCAGAAGCCAAAACCCAAACTGCCCCAGTCACCGGCGAGCCCCGTCGTCCCCGAACTCCCCTCGCTTCGCTGGGACTCCCTGAAGAAGCTCCTCGTCTCCCTCGTCATCCCCGTGAAGCCACGCAAACGAGGAAGCCACCACATCGTCGGAATCGAGCTCTTTTCCGCCGTCGGCCACCGCAGTCGACGCTTCAATTCGTCGTTTTCCGTCCTCCTCGAGCTTCACCGACCCCACTACCATGTTCATGGTGAGCTCCCTCACCTCCCAGTACCTCCCAATCCCTCCCTCTCGCTCTGAATCGCCACCCCACCGAGCACCACCGCGCCGCCGCAGAACCTCACCATAGTTACTGTTCCGGCGACCCTAAACTAGCGGCTCCGCTACCTTTCTGCTCGCCTGGATGCCCCGATTCGAACAAGACCTTCCCCGTAGTCGCGCGCGCCGTCCTGTGTCGTCGCCGGCCGTTGTGTGTCGCGCTGTCTGGTGAGCCGACGTGGCGCCATGGTGGCAACCAACGTGGCCTAGACCCCACCTGGCAGCCGCAGCGGCTAGCTACTGCCTTGGTGAAAACACCCCAACCCCCCCCCCCCCCCTTGTCCCACTTGACCACGTGGAGGCTGAGGTGGCACAGGGCCCATTTGTCAGCCTCTGCGGCTAGCTGATGCTACGGTGTTAAAAGTTTCAGTATTGTTTTCATAATTTTAGAAATGGTTTAAATAAATCCAAAAATTGATATAACTTGTAAATTTAATATCTAATTATTTATAAGTCAGAAAAATACAAATAATATATTAAAATGTTCAGAAAAATGAAACCTACCTCTTCAAGCTATAATCATGCAATGTTCAACAACTTAAATGGTAAGTTTAATTAGAAGAACAAATTAACCACTCCCATATGTTCCGGAGTTTTCCCCGAGTTAGGGTTTTCACCCCTCAAAACCCCGATTAAATTGTTGAGCAATGCTTTAGGGTTACATTTCAATGCAATTTAACTTGTCATATCATCATCCTTGCTTGAGCATTGCACCTATGCCATGTGTTGATTGTTTCCCTCTCTTTCTGGTGTTTGGTTCTTCCCGGTAGAATACAATATCGAGATCAAGATCGAAGACCGAGGTCAACACCGTCGAAGTTCGAAGATCGACGAACAATGCTTGACCAACTATAATCAAGTCAAGTACAAGGCTTCCGAAGATCTATTTATCTGCTATCAACAGGCAAAGGCAAGCATAGCCCCACCATGATATAACCCTATGATTTCGAAAGCAATTCATTTCTTGCCATGATGCATACGATTCTACTGTGGTCTTTTATCGATAGATAAAGTATCATATCTATTGCATTACTCTCATTGAGCTTATATTACCTGATCCACTGCTCCTAGCATAACTAGGTTTGGATTGTGTGTACTGCTAGAGCTTATATATGTGTCTGATTAGCCATGCATAGAGGTCAGTTCTGGTCCATCCAGATGATGTATCAGATGCAGAGAATCTAGTATGACAGGAGAGCGTGATGAGATTATACCAGAGGTGATATGAGTTAAACATGCTAAGGCTTGTATGGGAGGCCACGGTGGGATGTGGTTTTTCTAGTCCCATGCTCACCACCACTAGGACCTGAGTTCTTGCGTTTGGAACCGAGATGAGCGTACAGCCACACGGGGCTTGGGAACCTCTCGCCTGATTAACTTGCCTAGTCTGATCCATGAGTCTGTAGTTAGCTATTTGGCATCTGCATATTTGGATGGGTTGAAGATGGTGCATCATATAGGGCGTGACCAAGGAGGAAGGAGGCTCCGGGAGTACTCCTGATCCTTGGACATAGAGATATGGGCTGATGGAACCCTTTCTTGGAGATTCATGGATTTAGACGAAAGCAAGGTAAAGGTCGTGGCCAACCACCCTCTGCCGGCCTTCCAAGGAAGAGGGCTAAAGATCTGGCATTAAGAGTCAGTTGGTACGTGTGGGTAAAATTGTACACCCCTGCAGGGTTAAATATTTTCGAAAAGCCATGTTCACGGTTATGAACGCTTGGTGACCAGATTCTAAGATCATAGAGAACTTTAACCTAATCGTAAAACTTGGTAGATCAACATGTGCTTAAGGATGCTTCCTGATGGGTACGAGGGGGTGATCCTAGTTACAATAATGATGATTCGGTGGATATCAAATGATGATGATCAATGTTTCGGAGACGTCGCTCTCTTATCCCTTTTTAAAATACTCTAACTAGACGAGAGTCTCCTCCCTCTTGTTTTATAAACAAAAGTGGCTTTATGCAAAACAACTCCACCAGCCATAAGTCTTGCGGAGTACACCATGTACTCACGCTTGCTTTGTTGATACTTTTGGCAGAGTAAGTGGTCCCTTGAAGACGAGTTCCGTACTACATCGACATCGACAAGTAGCTTGGGGTTCCCGGCTGGCAGCCTGGAATCTATGGGCTGGGTCATCATCGTTATGCTTCAGGCCTCTTAGGCCATTTGTTAAGTTTGCTATACTTAATGGCATAATTTTCCTTCCGTTGTTTGATGTTTGTGGTCAGTGACCTCTGCTTGTAATAATTTTGTTCTCTGCCCAATTATGAGCATGTTGTAGTAAATTTTGTGTCGTAGGGTCACTGCTGTGTTACCGATTCTTCGTTGGATATTCTCGAGCTCAAGGTTAAGCTTATGTCAGACGGAGGTCTGGGATTTGTTTAGCCCTGATCCCGGGGGTGTCACATACATGTCCATCTAAACAATATTTATTGTTTGAGACCCTAAGGGACTCAGAAAGTCTTTATGCAACTAAAGGGAACAACCTGAGGGTGACGCAATTGCAGCAACAATAAATCCTAAATGTTCTATAGAGGCACGCTACAACATATGCCTAACCAACAATAGACTTACGCTCATTAGATAAACTATAGTTACTTATCCAACATATATAAATCAACATAAATAAATATCACTCGCCCTCCTTCCTGTTCACCGAACAAGAAGGCGGAAGAACATCCCATCCGTTGGAAAATTTTATTAATCATTCCATGAATATTACACTATTAATATTAAAGTTTTAGTCATATTAAAAGTGGTACTTTAGTTATAGTTGTCTGTGATCAAGAAATTATGCTCAAAGTGTGACTGGGCTTGTCGATACCACAAAATCATGCCGCGATCCTAAACATTACAGTAGTAAATAAAGCAGTAACATAACATCAAACTAGTTTGTGGCCCCAATAAATTAAATGTGACTCAATCTAGGACTAAGGGGATTCATGGTCCCACATATAGATAGTGCGGTAGTCAAGGAACATAAATCAAGTACTCGGTATCCTATGGGACACAAGTGAGCATAAAGAATCAAATAACAGATATTTACCACCGGTACCTCTTTCTTTCATCATCCCATTACTACTCAATTCAGTTGTTTAGGTACCTAGTTATTCCAAGAATCTTCAAACCCTACACATGAAATTCTATGACTCGCATGGCTCAAACAACTCCTGTAGTAAGGTCTCATAGGATTGAAGGAACAAGCTTCAGTGGGGTTTAAAAGTAACGGATATGCAGTACATGAGGTTCAATTTAATTCGTGACGCAATTCATGATGCAAGAATAAGACATATGCAATAGGTACTATATGTAGTGCAATCATGGGGACTTTCTTGTCTAGAACTTCAGTTGCAGAATAATTGGGATCCAAATAATACTCCTAAGGCTCCTAATAGTTCCCTTGCTCGGCGTTTATCTAATAAAAACCAAACACACAAGGGGCCCAAATAAATACATTGCACAAACATGTAAATCATATGCAACAAGCAAAAAAGGTATTCCATGATGGAATGATACACAATTACATGGTATAACATAGCATGGCATGGGTGAGGTGTGGGGTAAAAGAATAAAGCATTTTATTACTTGTTTAGTCAAGTTCTGCTTGCATAAATCTCGCCGGTCCATTACTATTTATATTATGCATATTTAATTCATATCATGGAATGCATAGTTGTAAAGGTCTCTTCCCGCTTATCATTTTAGACATATAATTTATAGAATTCCGAGTTACGGAATTAAAGTTATGATTTAAACAAGATAAAGGCATTTAATAGCATTTAATAATTCGAAAAATTTAAATGCCCAAAATTTATTTTAAATAGCATATTCATATTCCTCGCATTTTTCTGATTGAAAAACATATATCATTTGTATTATTTGAATTTATGAATTTAAAACAATATTTAAATCAAAACAATTGAAATTAGGGTCAAATTCAAATGTTTGACTAGTTAGAGTCAAACTCAGAAAATATTTTAATACATATTTGAATTCACATTCACAAATGAATTAAATTTCATATTAAGTTTGAATTCAAATTCAAAACCATTTAAAAGATATTAAATATTTGAATTTTAATCATATTCTTAAATTTATTTGGTTTAGAAAAGGTTCTCTGGGTTTTTCCTACATAGCGGGATCTAGCAATAGTCACCGATAGGTGGGCAACGGGTTCTGGACTGGCTACTGCCTGTGTTGTGGCTTACAGGTGGGGTCGCTCGGCGCATAGGGATAAAAGAAAAAGGGTGGCCCCACGACCTCCAGGTCATGGCCCACTCCGGGTCAAGGACCAGACCACTTGGCTACCTATGTGATGGTGATGTTTACACGGTTTGTTGGCTCTTGACTAGCTTCTAGAAGCATTTCTCTAGCGGAAACTGCAACTCACGACTGAATCTTCTCACGGGAGAACCGAGCGGCAGGCGCGAGTTGCGGGCAGGATTCTGACCGCCGCGATGAACCAAAATGTGTGTTCTATGTCTTGTTTTGAAGAGGGTAGGTAGGTCTACGTGGTGGTACCAATATATCGGGCTAGGGCTGACTACACGCGAAGCAAGCTTCTAGCGAAGGTGTGGCCAGGGAACTTGCTGCAGCAAGCTGTTGTCCGAGGCCCCAGCGGCGACGGCACCTAGGACGGTCCACTAGGGCACGAGAGCATAAGTGGAAGTCCCCAGGAGGCATGAGGTAGCATGGTGCTGCTCCACGGGCTCGTGCGATCATGTCGGGATGCCGGCGGCGAGGCAGTGTGCGGCCGGCGGGTGCTTACTGAGGCGCGCACGACGGCTGCTCGACGAAACGCTGATAAGCTACTTGAAGAGAGGGTACGAGCAGCCATGTCAGGGGGTTTGGGTAGCTTACTAGAGGCGTGTGGGTGCGGTGCTGCAGGTAGAGGTGAAGGAAATTGACGATGGGGCTTGAAGTCCGACCACTCCTGGTATTTCGCTTCATGGTGACGTCTAGTGGTCTTCGGCGAACTCTGGCTTTGGGGGATGGTACATGTCGAACTATATGAAGTAGAAGAGGCTCGTGAACACCTTGTACAGCCTTGGAGGTCACCAGCTCGAGCATATACTAAGGAAGGCCGAGCTAGGGTTTGTAGAGGATGGGCATGGCCATGGTGGGGACTTGGGGAGGAAGGAGGAGGAAGAGGGGGTCCCTGAGAGGTGGATTTCGATCCAGATATGTGGATTAGGTTGGGAGATAGGGATGGGTGGTCACATGGTTTTTTGGTTCCATTTTGCAAAAGTAGAGGAGAGGGGTGCATGGCATCAGGTAGGTCTCTGTAAGATCCCTCCTTTATAAAGGAAAAAGGATCCCTGTGATTGCAATGCTAGTCCCTGGATCATTGCTAGCATCCACAGTTTAAGATGAAGTACATAGAAACAAAGGTCATTATTACAGTCATTCCAGAGACAAACATATTCTTTACAACTCCAAGGCCACAGGCCTAGTACAAGAGTTTGAATAAGTAAATAAATAAAAGTCTTCATTTTCATGTACCACAGGCAAACATGTTGAGTGTAGACTCATGACTCCTAATCCTCATCAGAGTAACCTGCAACATCACAAGTTACAGCCACAGTGGGTCAATACATTGGAATAGTATTGGCAAGTGATACCTTAGTATAATTTAGGTGGACTAGATACTATATGCAATTTGGCTAAGTGTAGCTTGGCTTGCTTTGCTCAAAATAGGTTTTTCCTATTAGTTGAAAACACTAAGTTTTTCTTTGTCAAAACTTTTCCCAAGGAACCACCAATAGACATTCAGGTCCTTCACCCTTGTTCACCCACAAGTTTTTACTTAGAAATTTGGATGAGGAGATTCTTCATAGCTTCCATGTCTTGATGCTCAAGTTGTCCCTTTCCAGGGACATGGCTAAGTACTTAGATTCTTCCATCTGCAGAGGTTGTGCACTTTCCCCACCAGACTTGATTTTCACCAAGACAGGACCTTTCAGAAGCCTTCCCTTAGACCAAATGGACGCGTTCCAGCCTATCATCCCACTACCACCAACTGTCCAAATGGCTAAGTTCTAGCAACCTATGTGATCCAGGCAGAGCCCATATTGCCAAGTGGCTGCACTAGAAGCTTCTTAATACTTGGCCTCTAAAATCTCTTTGTTCCTGGGTGGCTTTCCACAAGTGAGATACACAAGGTAAACCATAGAAATGGGCCTTGTGTAACCACTCAACATAAACCATTCCTTCCATTCCACCCAGGTGTTTCATTTACTTAGTTGTTTTATTAGGCAAAAACACAAGTCCAAAGACTTAGAAATATTTTCATCATAGAATGTATATTTCACCAACCCTTGGTTGCTACTAGCTAGGCTAAGCATGGCATAGATAAGCATCTTAACTTAGAAATTTCCTAGCAATTCTACAACTACTAGGATTTCGCAACATGGCATATAAGCAAAATATAGCATGCAAGACTAGCAAAATATTTCTAATGATTAGTAGAAAACATAGGAATAAAAAATATTCATGAAGCACCACTTGCCTTGGTAGTTTGGAGAGTAGCTACACTCCTCACAATCACAATCACTAGCACCAAAATCTACACAAAGAATCATAGCCACAAATCACATACAAAACATATACAAACAAAAAAAATATATGAATGCATGCAATATGATATGTGATTATTTTCAAAACTCAACAAAGCAAGTGTACAGTACTGGTTCATAAACAAGTTAAAAACTTGCCAAACAACATTTAATTAAACCCTAAAACAATTCTTAAACAATTCATATACTCAAATTAGCCGTACACAAGTTTCTGCAAATAAAACCATTTTAACAGAAGCAAAACATTAAACACATTGCATAATTAGAAAGGGCTTGTTCTCCTGATTCCATTGATATAAAATTTGTCAAATTCTAACGTGGGGATCAAAAGTTATAGCCAAAACAAAATAAAACTTCTAATAGATTCAAATCCTGTTTTTAAATCTAACTGTTGCCACGCGTCTTAATTTGATTGCGCGTACCGGTTCGCGTTGGATCACGCTTCTGAGTCGCTGGATCTGACTTAATCGCGCGACTCAGATCTAAACTTAACGCTTCGCTCGCGTTCTATCCTACCCGCAAGATCTAGATCTGACGGCGCACATCACCTTGACCATCCAGTGGCGGCGCTAGCGGCGGCGGTGCCTCTGTCAGAGTAGCTATCGGCGTTCTAGGTCACGCGGGAGAGGGGGAAGGGGCTTACCAGAATCGCAGTGTGCTGCTGATGCTCAAGGTGGCGGTGGTTTGGCAAGGAGCGCACGGAGTTGGTCGCTGGAGCTCGTCGAAGTTGCGGGCGGCGTCGGGCTTGGGTGGACGGCGACGTTGGCGATGCTCCTGGTCTCCCTAGCATGAACAAACGGCATCAGGTGATACGCAAGACGATGGCGAACATCATCATGTGAGTCAGAGGCGAAGGGGAACAAGGGGCTCACCGAATTTGGTCGCCGGAGTTGAGGGTGTCGTCTAGAAGCTGTGAAGCGGCTCGTATGAACCAGAGGGGAAGGGCCGCACGGGGCTCACCGGAATCGATCGCCGGAGTGAGCTCTGTCTGCGGCGGTGTGAGGATGATTGCGGGAAGCCTGGTGGCGGAGAGGTGGTGCTAAGTGAGGGGAAATGGTCGCAGAGAGGTGGGGGTTAAGTAGGCGGAGCAGGGGCGAGAATCTCGCGAGCAATCAACGCCAATTAAGCGCATTTGCGTCAGGGAAGAAACGGCCATGGCGAGCAGGTCTCCAGCGCGAGATTGACGACGAGCTAGACGTGGCAGTGGGTCTACCTGTCAGCGAATAAAACAGAGAGGGGGTGGGGTCCTGGCGTCAGTCTCTCAGCGGGTTCATCTGCGAGTGAGAAGGAGAGAGGGGGAACCCGGGTGGGCTTAGTGGGATGCGTCTGTTGCTGGGCTCAATTGCTGGCGCCGGCCCTTTTCTCTTTCTTATCTCTTTTTCTTTTTCTGAATCGATTTTCTGGAATGATTTTCAATCAAATTCAAAGGCATTTGAACTTCAAACCTTTTCTGGATTTTGTGTAAAGTGTAACCATCATACTTTTGGGCATAAAACCCTGTGGTCTCTCTGTACTTGCCTGGTCCCTTTGAATAAACAAAATAAACAGTGCTATAGCACTTGATTTGGAAATGTTTTGAAGATGGTTTTGAAACCATATTTGTTTTGTAAATTTTTGTCCAAACTCTACATTCAATCTAAACAACAAGGAAGCAAACAAGACTTGGTTAAAACACTTATGCTCTCAATTGAGAGTAGTAATTGATTAATGTTTGCTCACATAAAATAATATCACTAAGTGCTTCTGTTTTCTTGAAATGAGTTGGAAAATGATCCCTAAATTATATGCATGCATGTATGATATGCAATCTTTGGAATCATGATTTTAGGGATTTTACAGTCTCTCTTATCTTGCTTTCTTGTTCTTAGCCAAAAGAGGGCAAGGGAGGGGCATGTGTGCTGAACATGGTGGTGTCGGTGGCTTGGCTTGACCATCTTGTGGTGCAATAAAGGAGATGAAGGCTTGGGTGATGGTGTAGTAGCTTTTTTCCAAAAGAAGCAAAGAGATAAAAAGGCTTCTACACGATCACCCCAAAGAATAAGGCTAGAGTGTATGTGTGGTGGTGTGTGTAGGCATAAGCACACACATACACATGAAGGATAGGGTTTTGGGTAGATCCACACAACAAAGGTAGGATGGCTAGTTTGAATTAAACCATTTCAAAAGATCAAGCTCAAGAATTGGCATACACACCAAAAATAAAGAAATGGAAAAGCGGAAGGTGGAGAGTTTCTTTTGCATGAGACATGCAAGATTATTTTTTGAGGGTAAAGTAGTAGGGGGAATACACCCACTGCAACTTTTTTCTTTATTAATATAATGTAATTTATAAGTTACAAGGTTACAAGATGAAACCCCCTAAAGAACTTGTCTCTAGAACCAATCATTGAATGGAAGTGATTATTTCTTTTTCATTCTATATTTAACCCATCTCATTTCCTATAGAAAAAATTACCTTCCAATTTGTAAAGTCTGGCCTTGTAGCTTAAAAGATTTTTGGTTTATACAAATCCAAATTCCCCAAGATGTCAGAATCATTATCTCCATGGCAAAAGGTAGGTTTAATTTTGTTTTGATGTCTTGGAAGGATTCAAAAACAGACAATCCTTGAACTCTCTGGGGGCAGATATAATCCCAACATTCAGAAGCAGAAAAGGTGGACAAGTGTTTCTTCAGTGTTGCAATTCAAAGTTGCACAATTGTAGTCAGAAAGAGGACAACTTTTCTTTCTCAGAAGATTCCTTATATTAAGTCTATCCAAGAGCAATAGCCAGAATAAAAATTTGAGTTTATTTTGACAAGAGGATTACCAGATCCATGTGAATTGAGGTGGAGCAGGCTGGGAGCCAGCTAGCACCGAGTAAGCTTTTTTAACATTAAACTCTTCAGAAGCCCAAATGTATCTCCATTTATCAGAGTGACCCAGTTGACTACTGATCAAGGATTGTTGACATATGTCCTCTAGAATTTCAAATTCAGAGAAAGCCTATTGGGACAGAGGTAGATTAAAAAGATACTTAAGATATTTAGTATGAATTGCTTCATGTACTGTGATTTTAGTGTTCTTTGCATAGGACTTTAGATGAGGCATTTTGAATTAAAGGCATTCATTCCTCCAAAGATCAGTCAAGAGATAAGTAGTTTTCCCATTTCCACACTGACACCTTGCCATATCTTTGAAAGCATCAGTGAGCTTCAGGTGCGCTCTCCACCAAAAAGATCCTTCCATTTGATATCCTGGTAATTTACCATCTAAGTAGTAAGTCTCCCAAATAAGATGAACCCAATGAATATCATGATGATTGAAGAATTTGTCCAGGTTCTTGAGAAGTAGACAATTATTTTGTATATTCAAATTTAGGACCCCCAAGCCTCCTGATTTTTAGGTATGCACACCTTTTGTCCATGCCACAAGAGATGATCCTTTGTCTTGCACATCAGCAGATTTTTCCTCCACAGACAATGCCTCATATATTTGATCACTTGCTCCTTGATGGAAATGGGAACATCCAAATAGCTCATGAAAAAGTGGTAACAAGGATAATACAGATTTGACCAATTGTAGTTTGCCTCCATAATTCATAAAATCAGCAATCCCTCGCAGTCTAGATTGTACTCTGTCGTGGTATTGCACGGCAGATGCTACTGGGGTAGCTTACATAGAGGGAGCAAGGCGATGTAGGAGAATCCGGGAGCGAGATTGGCACACGATTTACCCAGGTTCACGTCCCCTCGGTGGAGGATCGCTACGTCCTACTATCAATCCAGTATATGATCATAGATTGGTTTACATGGGATTCGCCGTAGGCGGTGGGAGAGACTAGATTTAATATGATGTGGAAGAAGATGCCATATGGGGGTGCCCCTAGTGGCTTTATATATGAAGCCAGTTAGGATTTACAAGTATTTGGTGGGCTTTGTATTGAAGTGGCCATCTTGGGCCTCCAGTCGGAACCAGTCGTCTGGGTCCAGCACGCGCCAGTCGCCGTATTGGGCGAGTCGACCCGCTCAGGTCTAGGTTTCAGTCGGCTCGATCCAGCTGGCGAATCCGCTTCGTGGGTATACCCCGATTGGTATCCCCCCACCAGTAGTCCCCGAGCGTGTTGTTGATTCGACGTGGGCTTGAGGCAGGGCGCGGAGAGTCTTGAAGATGGGTCATGGCGAATCAGCGACGAGCTCCTCAACAGAGAAAAGAACCGTGAAGCGGGAGGCGGTCGGCGTGAGCCAGTCGGTGATGGCCAGTTGGCGAAAGACGCAGGGTGTCGGTGAAGCCGCCAGTTGCGGCGAGTCCCCGGACGTGGAGCGTGCCGAGTCCCCGAGCGCGGCGAGTGGCGAGGTCGAGCGACCGCGAGTGCCGAGTCCCAGAGCGTGTTGAGTACGCGAGGGCGAGTCCGCGGTGGCAAGTCCCCGAGCGTGTTGAGTACGCGAGGGTGAGTCTGCGGTGGAGAGTCCCCGAGCGTGTCAAGTACACGAGGGCGAGTCTGCGGTGGCGAGTCCCCGAGCATGGAGAGTACGCTAAGGCAAGTCCGCGGTGGCGAGTCCCCGAGCGTGTTGAGTACGCGAGGGCGAGTCCGTCCCGGCGAGTCCCCGAGCGTATTAAGTACGCGAGGGCGAGTCCGCGGTGGCGAGTCCCCGAGCGTGTTGAGTACGCGAGGGCGAGTCCGCGGTGGCGAGTCCCCGAGCGTGAAGAGTACGCGAGGGCAAGTCCGCGGTGGCGAGTCCTTGAGCGCGGCGAGTGGCGAGGTCGAGCGACCGCGAGTGCCGAGTCCCCGAGCGTGTTGAGTACGCGAGGGAGAGTCCGCGGTGGCGAGTCCCCGAGCGTGTTGAGTACTCGAGGGTGAGTCTGCGGTGGAGAGTCCCCGAGCGTGTTGAGTACGCGAGGGTAAGTCTGCGGTGGCGATTCCCCGAGCGTGTTGAGTACGTGAGGGCGAGTCCGCGGTGGCGAGTCCCCGAGCGTGAAGAGTACGCGAGGGCGAGTCCGTCTCGGCGAGTCCCCGAGCGTATTGAGTACGCGAGGGCGAGTCCGCGGTGGCGAGTCCCCGAGCGTGTTGAGTTCCGAGGGCGAGTCCGCGGTGGAGAGTCCCCGAGCGTGAAGAGTACGCGAGGGCAAGTCCACGGTGGCGAGTCCCCGAGCGCGGCGAGTGGCGAGGTCGAGCGACCGCGAGTGCCGAGTCCCCGAGCGTGTTGAGTACGCGAGGGCGAGTCCGCGGTGGCGAGTGCCCGAGCGTGTTGAGTACGCGAGGGTGAGTCTGCGGTGGAGAGTCCCCGAGCGTGTCAAGTACGCGAGGGCGAGTCCGCGGTGGCGAGTCCCCGAGCGTGGAGAGTACGCGAGGGCCAGTCCGCGGTGGCGAGTCCCCGAGCGTGTTGAGTACGCGAGGGCGAGTCCGTCCCGGCGAGTCCCCGAGCGTATTGAGTACGCGAGGGCGAGTCAGCGGTGGCAAGTCCTCGAGCGTGTTGAGTACGCGAGGGCGAGTCCGCGGTGGCAAGTCCCCGAGCGTGAACAGTACGCGAGGGCAAGTCCGCGGTGGCGAGTCCCCGAGCGTGTTGAGTACGCGAGGGCGAGTCCGTCCCGGCGAGTCCCCGAGCGTATTGAGTACACGAGGGCGATTCCGCGGTGGCGAGTCCCCGAGCGTGTTGAATACGCGAGGGCGAGTCTGTGGTGGAGAGTCCCCGAGCGCATTGAGTACGCGAGGGTGAGTCCGCAGTGGCGAGTCCCCGAGGGCGAGCCACGGTCGTGGAACCACGCGTACACGCATCATGCCTAGGAGTAGTCCCCGAGGCTCGAGTTGGCTTGTAGAGGCGACTTGAGGCTCTTTAGAGATGAATATTCTGTAAATAGTAGTTGTTGCTGCCGAGCATGGCGAGTGGCGAGGTCGAGCGACTGGTGAGCGCCGAGTACCCGAGCGGGCGAGCGACGAGGCCGAGCGACCGGTGAGCGCCGAGTACCCAAGCGGGCGAGCGACGAGGCCGAGCGACCAGCGGTCACCGAGTACCCGAGCGTGGAGAGTCTGTGATGACTGCGAGTCCGCAAGGGGAGAGTCCCCGAGCTTGGCGAGTCCGCGATGATTGCGAGTCCGCGAGGGGAGAGTCCCCGAGCGTGGCGAGTCCGCGATGATTGCGAGTCCGCGATGATGTTGATTGCGCTGTTTCTGTTAGCGAGTCTATCGTCTTGGCCCGGGGGGCCAGTCGCATGGCGACTCCAAAGATGGCTCTCGGCTGGGCGTTTTTCCTGGACGATCCGAGGCTCGGTTTGCGAGTCCTCGTGCGCAGTACTTGGCCGTGCGAGTCGCACTGTCTAAGATTGAGGAGGACATGGTGCTGTTTGTGTAGCACATCCATTTGTCTTGGCCCGGAAGGCCAGTCGAGCAAGGCGACTCCAATGATGGCTCTCGGTTAGCGTTTTTCATGGACGATCCGAGGCTCGGTTTGCGAGTCCTCGTCCGCACTACTTGGCCATTGCGAGTCGCTCTTTCAAAGGATGACAAAGGCGAATAGATTTGTTCCGAGGGGAAGAGACGCTCAGTGGTGAGTCCATGCAGCGTGGCAAGCGACCCTCTCTGGCGACTCGGACGATGAAGGTCCCTTAGCAGGTGCAGCGTACGCATTTGTCATAGCGGACAGGATCGCACGACGTTTAGCCAGAAAAAGTCGACGCGGCGGACACGGAGTCGACGCGGCGGACGGACGTCGCGCAATGGCGAAGTCGACGTGGCGGACAGAGGTCGCGCTATGGCGAAGTCGACGCGGCGGACACGGGTCGACGCGGCGGACGAAGGTCGCGCTATGGCGAAGTCGACGCGGCGGACACGGGGTCGACGCGGCGGACGAAGGTCGCGCTATGGCGAAGTCGACGCGGCGGACACGGGGTCGACGCGGCGGACGAAGATCGCGCTATGGCGAAGTCGACGTGGCGGACACGGGGTCGACGCGGTGGACGAAGGTCGCGCTTATGGCGATGTCGACGCGGCAGGCGAATCGGCACTGGGCGAGTCCCTGAGCCTAGCGAGTCCGCGTTTAAGCGTGTCCGTGGTTAGGCGAGGTCCGGAGCATGATGAATCCGTGATGGATGAGTTGTCGGACGTGGCGAGTCCGCGGCGGGAGGATCCATGAGCGTGACGAGTTCACGATGACGGTGAGTACCTCGATCGATTTGTTCCTCGTTCACAAACCAAATAAAATCAAAGATCAGTCGTAGGTCCTAATTGTGTGATCTCACATGATTTAAGCTAGCGCAAAGCCTGATCATACAAATGGGAAGATACAAAGTAGGCAAATACTAGGTAATTTATAACTGATCTAAACATGCTTTGCTATGTGAGCTCTATTCGCCAATTGATCTCCGCCGGTATTAGTACTTCGTACGTACATACTGTAACAATTAAAAAAGAGAAGAGAAAAGGGATCACCGATCAAGGATTGAGCAAATCGTTTTTCTCTTCCATTAACTGAAGCTGCACAGGCGCGTGTTGCCGCCAGGCGCTCGCTCACCCTACGTGGACATACCGTGTCGATCGATTTGTTCCTCGTATATAGGATAAATAAAACAAGCAATTAGTATACGTGACCGATTATATGATCTTAATTGAAAATAAAGCCTGATACAAAGTAAGCAAAGATGCTTTATAACCAATCTACGCATGCTCTGCTGTGTGCACACTATTTTGTGAATTAATCTAATCGTTCTAGCAGGCACCAGTATTTCATACAGTACATAATAATAATTAAAAAGAGTAGATGGAAGGCATCACCGATCGTGAATTGAGAAATTCGCTTTTCTCTTCCTTTGAACCGAAGATGCTGCAGCTCGCCGTACATGGCCGTATGGAATCAAGAATGTTTGCTTGTGGGTCGATCTGGAAGCTGAGTCCTTCCTCTAATCCTTTCGGATAACCCTGCCTTGGTATCAGATTGAACCTCGCAGCGGGGCCGAGCTTGATCATAGAGCCATGGACAGCACCGCTGCAACTTGGATCGCTTGGCTTTTCTGCTTCTTCGATCCAAAATAATAGGATCTTCCAGAAACTCATTTGTAGTACATGTTCAATACGTACAAAGGGATCATGTCTTAAAATAATCAATTGGAAAAAGGTAATCGAATATGAGATGCGATTGGATAAGGGACTCAGCTGATGTATGCAACCAATCGGGCATAGACGTATGACCGAGCTTCATCAGCACGCCGTCTTGGACGACGATCAGCCAGAACCAGCTCAATGCGATCTGGTCAGTGTTGATGGTGAGGGATCCCGCCCGGATTATCACCCTCCAAGCACCGCTTGCCCCACGGTGGGTGCCAACTGTCATGGTATTGCACGGCAGATGCTACTGGGGGTAGCTTACGTAGAGGAAGCAAGGCGATGTAGGAGAATCCGGGAGCGAGATTGGCACACGATGTACCCAGGTTCACGTCCCCTCGGTGGAGGATCGCTACGTACTGCTATCAATCCAGTATATGATCATAGATTGGTTTACATGGGAGCCGCCGTAGGCGGTGGGAGAGACTAGACCTAATATGATGTGGAAGAAGATGCCATATGGGGGTGCCCCTGGTGGCTTTATATATGCAGCCAGTTAGGGTTTACAAGTATTTGGTGGGCTTTGTATTCGGAACCAGTCGTCTGGGTCCAGCACGCGCCAGTCGCCGTATTGGGCGAGTCGACCCGCTCAGGGCTAGCTTTCAGTCGGCTCAATCCAGCCGGCGAATCCGCTTCGTGGGTATACCCCGATTGGTATCCCCCAATCATACTCTCTCAACTATTGGAAGAAATTACTCCAAAGAAGGCTTTGTCAAACTAAGAGGCAATCCAATATAGGTAAAAGAAAGGCTACGCATCTTGCAACCAAAAGTCCTAGAGAAATGAAGTATTCTTTGAGAATCCATGTTGATGGGTATCATATTGTATTAACTTTGAGGCTAGTAGATAAGGCAAAAGTGTTTAGGATAGTTTTAGAAAGAGCAATTTCTTAGAATTTGCTTTCATAACCACCAGAGTATCATGAGCATATTGAATAACTGGGAAATCAGGGCTTGTGGTGCATCTGCTGGGGGTTTAATAAGATCCTTATTCATGGTTGTGTTAAGAACAGTCTGCAGGAAATCAGCTGACAGGACAAACAATAGTGGAGAAAGTAGATCTCCCTGTCTAACTCCTCTTCTATAGTAGATTTTTCCCAGGGACTCCATTCAAAAGGATAGATGAAGTTCCTGATTGAAAAATCATGGTGATCCATTTAATCCATTTATCTCCAAAACCTTTGTCCTTCAAAATGCTTAAAATTTTTGAGTGTTCAATTTTGTCAAAGGCCTTTTCAAAATCAAGCCTAAGGATCACAATTTCTTCCATTGACTAATGACATTGAAACATGTATTCAAATGACCAGCCTAAGCAATATTGTATGGGCCTTTTTTGAGGAAACCATATTGGTTCTTGTGAACAAGCTTAAGGATGATCTTTTGAAGTCTTATAGCAAGAATCTTAGTGATGATTTTAAGCACACTATTCAGCAAGGAAATGGGTCTGAAGCCAGCAGAAGTTACAGGAGAATCCACTTTGGGGATTAGAGTAATGTATGAGGAATTGATGCTCTCAAGTGAAATTTTCTCATGGTAAAAATCCTGGATCAACTGTATAATATATTTTCCTATAATAGACCAGCATGATTTAATAAACTCATTAGGACCTAGAGATTTATCATTTGGAAGCTCCTTTATGACATCCTCAATTTATTTCTCTGAGAAAGGAACTTCCAAGGCTGCAGATGCTTCAGAATCCATGCCATTTTTGTAAACCTCTTAAAGGTTAAAATGCATTGTAGGTTTATCTGAAGAACCCATCCTTTTTTTAAAAGCTTCCCAAAGAATATGTGCTTTCCCTTCATGATCATGTATTTCAGTAAGGTTCTCATCTTTTAGCATAGAAACGTAGTTGTGTCTATAGCTGATAGTTGTTTTGGCATGGAAAAATTTGGTATTTTTATCAACAAGCGTCACCCATTTAATCTTGCCTCTCTGCTTCCAATAGGCTTTCTGATTTTGAACTAGAGTAATAACATGGTTCTTCAGGATATCCATCAAGTTCCATTCGAAAATGCTAAGTGTCCTCAATTCTTCAATTAAATCCAATAGATCAATAGTTTCATTTACCTTGAGAATCAAACTTTTAAGACAAGGTAATGTTTTTGCCCACAATTTCAATCCACTTATAACATTTTGGTGCTTAGCATTGATATTTTTATCACTGTTAGTGTGACCCACTAGAATATCCCAAGCATTCTAAACAATCTGTTTGAATTCACTATGTTGGAGCCAATAATTTTCAAATCTAAAAACTTGAGATTTAGGAATCTTTGTGCCAAGAAATAACAAAAGGTGTGTGATCAGAGGTGGGTTTTGACAGAGGGTATACAAAGGAAGATGGGTATTGAATTGTCCAGGAAGTTGAAGAAAAAAATGTCAAGCCTTTCTAGGAGGGGACCTTTCTGCATATTGCTCCAGGAAAACTTCCTTACTTTTAAAGGGAGCTCCACCAAACCAAGATTGATGATAGCTTCATTGAATAGTAGCATGCTATTTATATATCCTCCTTCTTTATTTCTATCAGATGGTTTCCTGATAAAACTAAAATCCCCTATGATTAACCAGTCCAAGTGATCAGTGTCGTCGGATTGTCGACAAGTACTCCATAGGGGTCCTAGTTGCGTTGGAAAGATGGGTGTGAGACGTCGGATGTTCCAGGAGTGGTGAGCACAAGTTTACCCAGGTTCAGATCCCACTGCGGTGATCGGATCCTACTCCTGCTAGCAACCCATTAATATATCGGTGTAAGTCGGATGTTACAGCGGATTACAAGAGAGGTTCACCCGTGTGAGTTGTGATTGTGGTAGTAAGATTGGTTTTGCCCTAAAGTCTCCCATAGGGCAGGTTTATATCGTCACCGGACCTAGGGTTACAGGAGATACCTACCCGGCTACGTTATAGAGTCGGTAACTAGATACAGCTTGGACTACAAGTAATACTATAGGCCTAAGTCGGTAACTCTTCTGGGCCTTGTCATAGCCGGAACTGGCTCCTCCTCTTTCTCTGACTGGGCCACCCGTGAAGCAAAGGTCTAACCCGTTGGTGGGCCACCCTGGTTAGCGAGTCCTGTGGGTATACCTAGAAAGTATATCCCCAATAGTAGCCCCCGGGAGTCTCCAAGATCCAAAGTCGGATAAATCGTCTAGCTTGATGGTTTTTCGTCTTGCGAATCTTGGAGGCTTCCCAAAAAATTCATTTAGTAGTGTAGGATTCCGATTCAATTGAGTCGGATATGTTTTGTTCTGACTTCAGTCTTTTCCTTGCTCAGTTTGAAATACGAGCCAGATTTTATAGCGGCGTGCGGGATGACAACTTTTTAGACCAGGTCTTGTCACTAACAGGAGTCCCATCAACACGACCGTTGGTGGGTCCTCTCCTTATGGAACAGAGCACCGTTTCAATGCCCACTCAAGAATCGAGGGGGAGGAGGAGTCGCGAGGAAGTTACCCACATCACTCCTATACGCGTGGCGTAAATCGTGCGTATCAACGCACGAATATTGGCGTAGAGGCAAATAAAAGAGAGGAGAAAACCCTTCTCTCAGATTTATCTCTCCACCGATTCATTCATTGTCTCCTTGTACTCCTCGAGCACTCCACAGCAATTCCCATCTACATGCCTCAAGGAAAAATCTCTCTCCCCCACCAGTCCTTCTTCTCCAAGAGCGATGGCGTCTTCCTCGGGTTCAGGAGCAGCGGCGGGTTCGTCGGCGGCGGATGAGAAGAAGATGCGGAGCCTCTGGGTCCCCAGCGTCATGGACGACGCCAAACTCCAGGTCATGGAGGACGAAGGATTCATCGTCGCCAGCGTGTGGCGGAGCGCCTCAGGACACGCTGTTCCCGCCCCGTGTGACGGCGAGCGGGTGCTATTCGGCACGCACATCGACCGTGGCCTTAGCCTGCCACCGTCGGACTTCTTCGTCGAGGTCCTCAATCATTACGGTGTGTATTTCCATAACCTCCCTCCCAACTCTCTGCTCAAACTTAGAATTCACGCAGATCTGTGTGAGGGGTTTCTTGGCATTAGGCCAAGTCTCACCCTTTTCCGGTACTACTATGGTACCCGTAAGAACTCAACTAGCGTCGGTGTGCCTTACACCACCGGCACCCTTAGCTTAGTCCTTAGGAGAAACTGTGTTTATCCTAGGATTAGCGCTAGTGAATCCGTCAAACGCTGGGACGGAACCTTCTTTTATCACAAGGATATTCTGGCTCCTGGAAAGGCGGAAGGTCTTCCGGCATTCGCCGACGGTGGTGCCCCCCACCTGAAGTCATGGGATGCGGAAGCACCGGAGCTGTCGGATATTTTGATCCTCGCCAAAAGGAGGATTGAATTTCTAATGAACACATGGGGATCCGTGGATCTGACTTGATCCACTGCTGGATTGAGCGTCGGATTCAACCTCTCCAGCACCATGGAGACCGCCTCATGCACCATATCACCAGCAACAAGAAGGACAAGATGCGGGTCACCGCGAGCCGGATTCCGGCGAAGGATTACAAGACCCTCATGCAGTATTTGATCAAGGAAAGAGTGGAATGAAAAGTTCCGGATGTTTCCATGAAGTAGTTCACGTCCAACCGTCCTCTGACTCCGGCAAATATTTCTACTCCGCTTTCGCGTTTTGTTGGTCTTTCTCTATTCTTTCTCAGACTCTATTTTCATCGATGACTTTGTCAGCTCGATAAACTCCCCGAGTATGATCTAGATCCACTAGAGGGATATCTCTTAGACGATCCGGAGGCGACAGATGATGAGGTGCAGGAAGTTTAAAAGGAAGCTGTTATCACTGCTGGTAGCCAAATGCTGCCAGTAGTTAAAAAGTAAGAACCCTGTCTTTTGTTTTCAGTACCTTGTACCTTTCTTTCTCTCCAGAGCACACCTGATATTTGGATTTTCGTGCTTTAGTGCTAAAGTAGTTTTGAAGAGTAAGACCAAGCCGGACAGCAAGTCGGGCAAGCAACTGCGTCAGGATTTAGTGTAGGATTACCTAAGTAGATAGATTCTTTTTGTAATCTTTATTATATTCTTTTTTAAGAACATTGTAATAGTTTATTCATATTTGAATTTCCCTTTTGTAATTTCTATACTGTAATGAACCTTTATTACTTGAATGAGTTTATTATTGTAAATTGTTTATGGAATTAAGATAAGGAATAAAGATTTATTTCTCATTTGAATTTTCTTTATATTGAATTCTTATTACTATTTATTATCTCTTTATTAAATCAAATAATATTACTAAATCATTTTGGAATTCATTCCAAATTACCAAATCCTAACTTTAAAATATAAGTTACAATTTCAATTTTGAATTCAAATTCTTTTCCCCAAAACACACTAATTCATAAAGATCATGTCAAAATTTATAACGATCACTCTGCAGAGCTATTCCTACACCTAGAGAGTGAAAGAAACTCTGAGAACTTTAGGTTTTTATTTGGCGAAAAATTTACCCGCATTTTACAGATGAATGCATGCATATGCACAAATTCCTATTTCTACCCTTCGTTGGTTCCTAAATGCTGCGATGTTACGAACTTCCTCCCTTAAATTAAACTTCGCCCAAAAGTTTGCTGAAGTGTACCTGAATAGTTCTGGATAGGCTTCTCTTAAGTCATCCTCTTTCTCCTAGGTGGCTTCTCTCTCGGGGTGATGCTCCCACTGTACTTTTCAGTACTTGATTGCCCTATTTCTCAACCTTTTCCAGTTCTCTTCCAGAATTTACAGGGTTTCTCAACATATGTCAGATCTGCTTCTAATTCCACCTCTTGATGTGTAATTGCATCATATGGAACCTTAAGACATTTCTGGAGTTGTGACACATGGAAAACATCGTGAACTTGAGCCAATCTTGGTGGTAACTCTAAAGCATAAGCTATGGTCTTGTTCTGACTCAGTACATGGTCCTATGTATCCGGGACTCAATTTTCCTTTAACTCCGAACCTCTTAACTCCTTTCATTAGGCTTAATTTGAGATATACCATGTCTCCTACTTCGGGATGCCATGAACTTTGACTTCAGCATAACTTTCCTGTCTACTTTGAGCTATTTTCAATGTATCCTTGATTAAATCGATGATATTTTGCCTTTCCTTGATATAGTCTGACGCGCAAATTATTTGCTACTACTGGGGTCATACCAACATATTTGTGATATAATTTTCTTCCATAGAGTACTTGATATGGAGCTTCCTTGAGACTACTCTGATAGCTGTTGTTGTAGGAAAATTCTGCCAATGGTAGATGATCTTCCCACGAACCTCCAAAATCTAATGCACAAGCCCTAAGCATGTCTTCCAATATTTGATTAGTTATTTCAGTCTAACCCCCAGATTCTGGATGATAGGTTGTGCTGAAATCTAGCTTTGAACCAAGTGCTTCATGTAATTGTTTCCAAAATGCTGAAGTAAACACATATCCTCTATCAGTTACGATCTTCTTGGGCACTCCATGCTTACTTACTATCTCCTTAATGTAAACTTCTGCTAACTTCTCGACATTATCTTTCTGATTTACCAGAATAAAATGTGCACTTTTAGTGAGTCTATCAACAATTACCCATATCATATCTTTCCGTTTTGGTGTCATGGGTAATCCTGTGATCAAATCCATACCAATTTCCTCCCATTTCCATTAGGGAATTTCCAAGGGTTGTAATGGTCCTGCTGGACTTTGATGTTCAGCTTTTACCCTTTGGCAAGTATGGCATTCCGACACATATTTTGCAATGTCTCTTTTCATGTTATTCTGCCAGAATAATTCTTTCAAATCCATGTACATCTTGGTACTTCCTGGATGAATGGAATATGGTGTCTCATGTGCCTCTCGGAGTATCACTTCACGAATTTCTGGCACATCTGGAACACAATACGATCTTGGAACCATAGAGATCCCAAATCTCCTAAGTGAAAAATTGATGCTTGACCCTGAGATATTCTTCGAATTTCTTCAGCAATAAAAGGATCTTCAACTTGATGTCTTTGTGCCTGAGATCACTATTCTGTTCTACAACTACCTGCATAGTAGCTACTCCTCCAAGAGTCTCTGTTCTTATGAATTGAAGTACCAATCTCTCCAAATCCATCTGTAGCTCTTTTGGCAGTTCTCGATTGCTAGGCTGAATATCTGTGCCCTTTCGACTTAAAGCATCAGTTATAACATTTTCCTTTCTAGGGGTGTAATTGATTGTCAGATCATAATCTTTGATTATCTCTAACCAACGCTTCTGTCTCATATTCAATTCCTTTTTAGTAAATAAATATTTGAGACTCTTATGGTCAGTATATAACTCACACCTTGTTCCATAAATAAAATGTCTCCATCCTTTCAAGGCAAAGACTACTGCTGCTAATTCCAAATCATGGGTTGGATAATTGACTTCATGTGGTTTCAGTTGTCTTGATCTATAAGCAATTACTTTGCGATCTTGCATTAACACACAACCCAAACCTTCTTTAGATGCATCACAATATACTATATAGTCCTTCCCTGTTTTAGGAACTGCTAGAATTGGAGCGGTAGTTAATCTAATCTTTAACACCTGAAATCTTGCTTCACACTTCTCATCCCAGATGAATAGTGTATTCTTTCTTAGCAATTTTTTCATTGGTCCAGCTAACTTGGAGAAACCTTCAATGAAACTCCGATAATAACCAGCCATACCCAAAAAACCTCGAATTTGTTTCATATTGGTTGGTGCATTCCACTCTAATACTGATTGAACCTTGGATGGATTTATAGCAATTCCATCCTTACTGATCACATGACCAAGGAATTCTACCTTATCTAGCCAAAATTCACTTGCTAAACTTAGCATAAAGCTTATGTTCTCTTAAAATCTGCAATGCTATTCTCAAATGATCACCATGCTCTTCCTTATCCTTGGAATATATCAGAATATCATCAATAAACACTATGACAAACTTGTCCAAGTACGGCATGAAGATTTTGTTCATCAGATTCATGAATATTGCTGGTGCATTGGTCTAACCAAACGGTATGATAAGATACTCATGGTGTCCATACCTTGAGACAAATGATGTATTTGGAACATCTTCCGGTTTGATTAATATCTGGTGGTATCCTGATCTTAGATCAATCTTGGAAAATACTCCAGCTCCCTTAACTTGATCAAACAGATCTTGAATTCTTGGTAATTGGTACTTATTCTTGATGGTAACATTGTTGAGATTTCTATAGTCCCCACACATCCTTCTTCCTCCATCTCTTTTATCTACAAAGATCACCAGAGTTCCCCATGGAGATACACTTTCTTGAATGAATACCTTCCTCGATATCTCATCAATTTTCTAATTTAGTTATTTTAATTCCTTCGGACCTATCTTGTATGGTGCTTGAGCAATTGGTGTTGTACCTGGAATTAGATCAATAGTGAATTTTATTTCCCAATATGGTGGCATTCCTGGTAACTCTGCTGGAAAAACATCCTGAAACTCATTTACTACAGGAATGTCCTCCAACTTGACCTACTTCATTGAATTCAACTGAACATCCACCATGATATGACTGTGCTTATCAGCTTGATAAACTATCCTTGATCCACTTGGAGTCTTGATCGAGACAGTTTTATCCTCACAATTAATCTGAGCCCCATGTTCAGTCATCCAGTCCATACCCAGCACTACTGTAATTCCCTTCAAAGGAATCACATAAAGGTCCGCAAAGTATGTACAACCACAAATCGAGATAACCTAATCTTATTTAATTTGTCGTACAACTACATTTCCCCTGCCGTTACCACAGTCATAGGGTTTTCTAACGCTGCCCTTTTAATCCCGAATTTATCACAGAATTCTTCAGAAATGAATGGACTAGTTGCACCGGTATCAAATAGAACTTTTCCGGGATTAGTAGGGATATTGAGCGTACCTATCACTGCATGCTCGGAGTTATCCACCTCCTCCAAGGTTGCACAATTTAGCTTCCCGGTAGGCCTGCTCCTCTTGCCATTATTATTTTTGACAAAGCTTCCTCCTATATTTGGTTGTCCATTGCCTCCACTGATTCGTCCTCCACCTTTAACAGGCCAACCACCTTGTGGTTTGCTTGGACAATTTGGCTTTATATGACCCCTCTGGCCACAATCATGGAAAATTATCATCGGTTTCTGGCAATCCCTGCTCATATGCCCTGGAAGTTTGCAATTATGGCATATAATATTCCTTCCGGTTGGATTTGCACTCCGGTTGGAATTGTTGTTGTTGTAGGGTCTATTCCTCGGCTTGAACTCCAGATTGGGTTTAGGTTTACTTGCTTGAATCCTCTTCATCTCTTTCTTGGCTCTCTTCCTTCGGTCCTCCTGGACATTCTTATAGTCATCTTCCAAAATGATGGCTGCATCCAGTAACTGCTGATAAGTTTGTTTATTGGCCAACCTCAACTGCATCTTCACGAATGGATTTAACCCTCGCAGAAAAGGCTTCTTACTCTTCTCTTCAGTGCTCACTTCATCCTCATCATAACGAGACAGTTGGCTAAACTCCTGGATGTACTTCATGACACTAGTATAACCTTGCTGAAGCTCCTCAAACTCCCTACACTTCAACTCCATTACACTTTCCGGAACATGATACTCATGGAACCTCTGCTTGAACTCTTTCCAAGTATACTCTCTTCCTGGCGGTTGCATGGCTAACTGATTTTCCAACCATGATGTTGCAGGTCCAGTCAAAAGACGAGTTGCATACCTCAACTTTTCCTCATCATTGCAACCTATAGTTTTCAACTTTCTCGTAGTATCTGCTAACCAATCTTCTACATCCATTGGTTCTTGGGCTGATGCAAAAGGTAATGGCCTTGCATTCTGGAAGTCGGAAAGACTCAATCCTCCTCCTTCAGGTGCTCTCTGATTTCCAGCTCGTCCTAACAGCTCTTCCATGAACTTGTTTTGGTGTTCTTGCATCATTTGCATGTACTACATAAACTTCTGCTCCATTAGCGGCCTCATTGGTGGTGGTGGTAATGCTCCCTGATTTCCAGCATCACCATCTAACTTCTCCTTAGCCTGACGCTCCATGCGCTGCTGTTCAGATTCGGTTTCTACACCCAATTCCATGACCCCTAGTCCTGCACATAAAGAGAATACTCATAATTACATCATGCACATGTGTTCTAAGCTCAAATTTACGCACAGAGCTAGTCACACAATGGAAATCAAAACCCAAATAAAATCCAAATATGCATTTCACATATTATACATTACAAACCACATAGTAAATACAAAGTCATTACAACCTATACCATATGGGTACTATAACAAATTAAAAACACTACCTCACTTATTTAGCTACATCATTCTCTTGGATTACAATACGAATACCCGATACTTCCTAATAAGTAACCTGTTTCTAGTATCCGCAGCGCTCATCATACATGCATGAAGTCCAACCGTGCTGACGTAACGTCCGTCGCATAGTTTGTGGAACAAATGGCCTTCCAGAAGGAACATACTTAGTATCTGAAGTATCAGGACTTGAGTCATTAATCAGCCTGAGTGCATTGACTCCATCCAGCTCAGCTGACAAGTCTTCAGAAACCTGTTCAACATTATCACCCACTTGCATCTCTTGAGCTTCATTCCTAGAATTGTCAACAGAATACGCAGATTCTGCTGCTCCCCAGTTGCTCTGTTGGGCAAGATAATTAAACACTAGATAGTGTACATTCCCTGGGTTTTGAGAAGGTGTTGATGATTCAAACACTCTCTCCTTAGGATCTTCTTCCTCATCCTGACTTTCTACGAATATGGTATTTCTACTACTGTTATTAGGATTGATTCTCGCACCCATCCAGCTGGATTGTCCAACATCTCTGTCAGACCCATCTACTGACATCTGATTCCCTTGGGATCCCTCAAATGACCCTATTCTCCATCCATCATAATTCTCGATAGGAAGTTCTGATTCAGATCCTTCCTCACAAGCCCATGATATAGAATACGTCATATCTAAACTAGGATCATAGGTAGGTTCTGGTTTGGATGATCAAGGATATGGTGTAAATGAGTTGGGATCTATAGGTATATCCTTAAAGATTGGTTTTGCACTACTCTTTGCTTCTTTCTCCAACTGGAATGCTAACTGTTTCCTTCTTTCTAGATTAGTTAGATCCTCTAACATGTCATTTTTATTTTCAACTATAAGTTGATGTGTATTATAAAAATACGCAACAAGTGTTTGATATCGATCCATGAACTTGGAAGCTAACTTAGGATGCTTCTTTACCAAGGTAAGATGATCCGGTATTGGCTCCGAGTCTATAGAATCATGAGGAATCATAGAAAATGTGCTCCCTTCTAACTCCTTGGCTTTATGCTCCCAGATATTGGTTATCGCGTCCACAATAGCAACATGGTATGATGCTAAATGACTCCTACCTTCACCCATAGGTAGATCGTGATATAGTTCAATCTCCTCTGGAAGTTTGAGACTCAGACGATACTTGGATAACATACGACCATCATAATAGGTTAGGGTATTCACCAGGATTTTAGTTGGACAACTAAAAATCCTTAAAAGTTGACGAAGCTGATCAATGAATGATCCTTGGTAATCTTCAAGAGTCTCCTCTTTCCTTACCAATGTTTGTTTTTGGAAACTTTGGTGCCATAACTCTGTATAATCAAAAATATTTTTATTAGTAATCAATAATATATTGCATCATAACAAAGAATTATCGCAGTAAAATATACAACAGAATATTCTCATTTGAATACCCATTATACTCTTTTAGAGAATTCTTTATCATTGCTATACACTCCTACATGTAATACCTTTTACTATGTTTCCAACCTAAGGTCCAAGAAATTTGCTCTAATACCAACTGCGGTGTCCCAGCATACCATTATATGTGTAGTACACTATAGTCGTTAACATGACATTCACAGAACACTGTTTCGTAAATATCACATCCCTCAGAGTGGTACAACAGAAACATTGCGGGTCCATATTACAAACATACACACATTATTATTACAATACCAGAAGTTCAAGACTTCAAAAGATTCAACTTACACAGCAAATATAAAGTGTTTCAGTGGAAGTTTGACAACTTCAACTCCAAATTGAGCTCAACAACTTATTATTATATATTGTTCATGTTGCTCGGCTCAATTGGTTATGAGTACTAAGGTAATTATTCTGACTCATGGTGTTCTCCTCCATAGACGACGTCGTAGTCCACCCCTTCTAAGGCACCGTATAGATCGGGCTCTTCATAGAAGACCTCCTCTTGGCTTTTGGCTGCATACATTGGGGTATCTTCTGGATCCTCAGAGTCTAAGAAGGAGATCAAAGGAAAAATGTGAGTAACAGTGTTACCAAGAAAATTCATTATATGCAAGGTGTGAAGTTTGATTCTCTATCTACCACCTTGGACTATAAGTCCTTCGCACTATGTAGTTTTCGTAAATCTTTCTTCAAAGATTTATTTTATTATTAAAAACTATGACCATCAGCCTTCACGGGTTTACTAGAACTTTCATGGAGTTCCTTTCCTTCCGTGTTTGTAGCTCCTTCCCAGAACAGGGAGTAAAAAATTACAATTCTTACACTCTGCAGAGGTGCGTTACTTTAACCATGAGAGATCAACTCCTTGTTGTCCAACCGGGCGTACTTTCCCGTCCACAATTCCATGATGTGGGGCCCAGTAGGTGATCCAAGCCAATCACTTCCCTTTCCATGACCCCATATGTCTGCATGATCCTTCGGGGCTGGCTCACCTCCGTTAAGCCCCCTTACGGGCAGGCTAAAACCCTAATGAGTTCCCGAAGATTCTATGAGCTGGTGGGGCCTAAGGGTTCCCACCCATATGTTGGATCCGCACAAGGAATCACATTGTGACATTAAGGTCGTCTTGCCTCCATACGAAAGGAAAAGGATACATCTGACTTCTCTGTCCCATTCCAAATCTCATGGTTAATGCGTTATATACGGCGCTAGAATCACTGATGTCATGGTTTGTTAAATTCCTAGGTGATTACCATTGTTGCAAATAGGAACCTAATTTCTTTTGCTCCACTATATCATCACTTAGGATGATATCAACAATTTATTTATTTGCGAAAATAATATTTTCTTTCCTTGGAACATAGATGATAACACACAGTTTATAAATACTTTGTAAAGACTCTTCAAAGGACATAAGCAAGTGATGAACTTGCCTTGTGATTGCAAGATGGTTAAGTCGGATGCTTGCACTGGACCTTGAGCTTCTATGTGTACAAAACATCATTACTACCTGGTAAGGACAATAATTAAAGAAGCAAAATGAACATGCATAGTAATGTAATGCATTACTTGTGACTTACTTTTTTTTATGTGTTTTACCCATTATTTTAGTTTTCTAAAATACTCATAGGAACTTAAGAATTTCCTTCTTAAGGAATAACCTTAATATTTTATAAATATTAATTTCTCTATTTTATATTGTAATAAATTATTATTTGAGTTAAAAGCTAAAAAAATATTTAATACAAACTCTTTTATTTATTAATTCTTTTAAGAATTAGCATTTAAATAAAAGAGAATTTATTTTGGTAACTTTAAATATTTATTTAGTATTTTTCTGAAATACTATAATAACAAAATATAATCAAAGTGATCTTTTATTTTTTTATCTGTTTTCTTTAATTTTATAAAATTCCATAAGGAATATATATTATAAAATTATTAACCAAATTTTTTATTAAAAATAGTTTCTGAATTTAATTAAATAGGTTGGATTATTATGAATCTAAAAATATATTATTTGTATTTTTTAGAATTCTATTTTATTTTATAGAATTTATTGAGTTCTAGGGGTATTTTGGTTTTTTATAAATTATTAAATTTCCTTTTAGGGTTTTGGGCCAACCCATTACGCTTATTCGGCCTAACTTGGCCCAAGTGTCCTAGTCAAAAGTTCTCCCTGAAGGGTTACTGGCCCTATCGGCCCAGTCCTCTGCCTCACCTTCTCTCGACCTCACCCCTTTCTCCTCCTCGACCCCATGGTCGCTGGCGCCGTCGCCGTACGATTCCCGCCGCCATGGTCTGCCCTGGCTACCGGCGTAGTGCATGATGTGGATATCGACCACTCTCCATTGTTTGGTCCAATTCGATTTGGACCTGGGGCCCTCCTGCAGCTAGGGTAGCCCCGTCCTGAACCCTAGGGTTTGGGGTGGTGCTGGTGATGCCTCCGCAGATGCCTCCGTGGTGCTGTGAGGTACTCGTGCGTTGATGTGGTTGAAATGTTCATCCTCCTGCGCTGTTGTGGCCGCCGCCTCGGCTCGGTGCGGGTTGCAGCGCCCTTTGTGTGCTCCCCGTGTCGCCATGCACTCTTCGACCCCTCTGCTTCCTCTTCTATTCTATAGCGAGGACCACTTGTGAGTTTGGTCTTGATTACCACCTGTGCCTTCTGTCGTCTGTTTCCTTTGATTTCATCTGTCTGCCTCTAGTGGCCATCCCTAATTAGGGTTCATACTTTTTCTAGGGTTCTTCCCTGGTTCTAGGGTTCATCCCTCTATGTAATTGTAAATGATGGATTGAAATTAGTAGTAATGGTAATTGAGGATGGCGAATGGTTATTTGTTGTGGATTACTATTTACAATTGTGTTTTTGGTGATGCTAGTGGCTTACCAGACTAATTCCAGTTGGTAATTTGATATGGTTTAAATGATAGTGCTACTGTGGAATTATTGTTTGTGGATCCTAATGATTTGGAAGCTCACTACTGTCATGACCTTATTATTGTCAGTGGTTTTGTCAGTGATTTATTCACTATATCTTTAAATGTTAGCATATATATATCCATATGCAGATTGAGGTTATTCAGTTTCTTACATTAATGCTGTGTATACATAAACATGGAAATGATTCCTGGTGATTGATTCCAGTAAAATGATGATTAGTGGTTTGTCAATTTATTTATGAAAGCTATATACTTAATCTGCTTGTTGTAGAATCTGTTCTTGTGAAACCATTTTAAAATGGCATACAAGTCTAGGTTCTACTACTAGGCTTAATTCTATTAGTGCTTATGATTGAATTAATGCCAAAGATAAGTTGAAAGCTTCTTTTAACATTTATGCCTATGATGTTGGTCTAAGGCTTAGGAACTAGGTTCCTATCTTGATGTCCCTCATAGAAATGTTTAAGTACCATAGTTGATTAATGAATCTTGGATCCTAATTGGCTAAGATGGTTGGTTTGCTCATAACTTTATACTGATACATAGATTTTGTGAAATATGAGGTGCTACTCCATTAGGAGATGTGCCCAGAATTTATAAGCTATATGAAAACATGTTGGAATATATGAGTTGTTTGTTATCACTAGGATCTATGATGTTGGTCTAAGATCCTGGTTGATTTGGTAGATTTATTGATGGCCTTTATATTCCAAAACCTCTATGATAGATTCACCCCACTTGGGTGATTACTGAGAGGTTAACAATAAAACAACACATGATTTTCTATTTAGATAAGATGAATATATTATGTGAGAGTTTTATGATACTCACCACAATAGTTGAGTGGTTGTTGTGGTTGATCTGATGATCTGATGTTACTATCTTGGTTGCTGGCTTGATCTTGTCCTTCACCTCCTGGTGCTACTCCTGCTACTTCTAGTTCTTGTAAGCTTGGCCTTGATATGCCCTTCACCTCCTAGCTCCTGCAACCTATCCTTGCTATCCACCTGATCCACCCCCTCCTTATGTCACCATCTAGTGATGCTAGGATGATCTGGTGTATGGTTTGGCTGGTGGTTTGCTGGGATTTGATAATCTTGGTGTGTTTCTGGTTTGATGAAAGAGTGAGCTGCTGGAAGCTGCCCACGGTTGTGTTACTCCTTTTGCTTGTGTGAGCTATTGTTGCTGTGTTAACAGCACACACAATGCATTTAGGTGATTGTGCTGCCTATGTGCTTGGTACACAGTTTTGGATCAGATTAGTGAGGTGTCCCACCTTTTGATCTTTTAACTTTTTGCTCTCCTGGTGAAACTTGCCCCTCTTACTTGCTGTGAATATCTAACTTGTGGCATATTTATTATGGAAGAAAAAATTCTTTCATATTGGTGAAAAACTTGCCCCTATAATAATTACTCAATGATGTATTCCTGAGCAGTGCACTTCACTGCTCTCCACTGAGAGTAAATCTAACAATTAAGCTTTTACTTTCATTTTGTTTGTTTTGAATTTTGCAGGTACAAGATATGGATACTCAAGATTTAGTGTAGGATTACCTAAATAGATAGATTCTTTTTGTAATCTTTATTTTATTCTTTTGTAAGAACATTGTAATAGTTTATTCATATTTTAATTTCCCTTTTGTAATTTCTTTACTGTCACGAACCTTTATTACTTGAATGAGTTTATTATTGTAAATTGTTTATGGAATTAAGATAAGGAATAAAGATTTATTTCTCATTTGAATTTTCTTTATATTGAATTCTTATTACTATTTATTATCACTTTATTAAATCAAATAATATTAGTAAGTACATTTGGGAATTCATTCCCAAATACCAAATCCTAACTTTAAAATATAAGTTCAAATTTCAATTTTGAATTCAAATTCTTTCCCCCAAAACACACAATTCATAAAGATCATGTAAAAATTTATAACGATCACTCTCCAGAGCTATTCCCACACCTAGAGAGTGAAAGAATCTCTGAGCACTTTAGGTTTTTATTTGGCGAAAAATTTACCCAGATTTTATAGATGAATGCATGCATATGCACAAATTCCTATTTATATCCTTCGTTGGTTCCTAAATGCTAGGATGTTACACATAGTACGTTGATATGTAGCCCCTGCATTCTTTAAGCCAAAAGGCATAGTTTTGTAGTAGAAGGTTCCGAAAGGAGTGACGAAAGACGTCTTAATTTGATCCGATTCTTTCATCGGTATTTGGTGATATACGAAATATGCATCGAGAAAACAGAGTAATTCTGACCCTGCCGTTGAGTCGATAACTTGATCGATTATAGGCAAAGGGAATGGTTCTTTTGGGCATGCCTTGTTCAAAGCGATATAATCAACACACATCCTTAAATCAATGGTGTCATTTTTAGGGACGAGTACATAATTTGCCACCCAATCTGTGTGGATGACCTCTCTTATGAATCTCGCTAACTCTAGTCGGGCTAATTCCTTGGCTATCGCTTTGCGCTTTTCATCACCAAATCATCGTAAAGACTGTTTGACGGGTTTAGCATCAGGGTACACATTAAGAGAGTGCTCGGCAAGTTCCCTAGGTACTCCGGTCATGTCAGAAGGCTTCCATGCGAAGATATCACTATTAGCTTTGAGGAACTCGACGAGCGCACTTTCCTATGCGAGTTCTAAGCCTACCCCTATGTTCGTCGTCTTGGAGGGATCGTCTTCCTTTAGCGACGTTTTCTTCATCTCTTCCGACGCCTTGAACTACAAACTTGGCTTTAGCACCTCGTTCTTCATAGCAGGCATCTCGGACGGGTTGATGGTCTTCTTGATCTCCTAATACTCTTTGGCGTGTAGCACGGCTTCAGGAAATGCAGCAGATCCTTCGTCACACTCTCGCGCCTTCCTCGGATTTCCTCGAATGGTGATTACGCCCTTTGGACCTAGAAGTTTAATCATATTGTAGATGTAACAGGGACGAGCCATGAACGCCCAGTAAGCCAGACGTCCAAAGATGGCGTGGTAAGAACTTTTGAACGGTATCACCTCTAAAGAGAGTGGCTTGGTCCGGTATTGGCTCGGGTTCCGAATGTCACGTCCAGAGTAATCTCACCCAGAGAATCTGCCTGTATCCTTGGTACAATACCATGGAAAGTTACACTACTGTAACTCAACTGGCTCTCGTGTAGCTTCATGCCGTGGAGCATCTCGATGTAGAGGATGTTAATGCTGCTCCCACCGTCCATGAGTGTTTTGGAGAACTCATAGCCATCAATAAGAGGATTGACGACCAGAGGGTACTTTACCTGACGATGTGTTTTCCTCGGGTGATCTGAGCAATCAAAGGTGATGGTTCTGTCCGACCAATCCAGAAATTGTGGAACAGCCGGAACCGTGGCGTTGAGCTCACGGAGAACCGCCTTCCTGTCTTTAGCCGGCTGAGATCCAAGGAAGCACACGTATGCGTCTTTCTTAGTCGTAAATTCCTTCTTTCCATCCGACTTGTACTGTGCGGCATCCGCTTCTTCCATGTCAGAATATTCCTTGGGCTCCTTGCCTTTCTCGGAATTTTTCTTTTCCTTTTGTCACTTGGCTCTGTAGCCAGCAAATTCGTCTTTCTTAATGTCTTCATTGAAACCACACTCGACATTTGTGTGGGTAGATCCTCCATTACTATCCAAGTGGTGGACACAGGGATTATTGGCAATGTCGGCTCATGTATAGGTTCTTCCGGGTTGCTGGTGTCCTCTTCCCTGGATTCGGGAAGTTCCACGGCCTCTACCCCGGCCGCCTCCGTGCCCTCCTCGTCCGCAAGATCCAAACAATGCGTTAACAGCTGTGTTCTCCGGAGCCAGTTTTTCGTCCAAGGTGTTCTTGCGCTTCTGAGCTTGTTGTTTTGGTTATTTGGCCGCATTGGGATTGGCCAGAATATTTAGCAGCCCTTCTGAATCATCATTGGCATCAGCATATTTTCTTGTCGTATCTATCATTTCTCCCAAATCTGTGACATGGTCACGCTTCAGCCTGTGACGCAACGGTTCGACTGGGAGTCCTGCAATGAAATCTTCTATCGCAGTTTGCTCGTTTACTCCCTTGCAGGACTTCTTTGTGTCAATCCAGCATTCGAGGTAATCCTGACAGGTTTCTTTGGGTCTTTGTGTGCAACGCTGCAAGTCTTTGACTGTGCAGGCCTCATGTATGATCCCTCGAAGTTTGAAAATAATGCACTTTTCATATCATACCAGTTATGAATTGAATTTTATGGCAGTTCATGGAGCCACGATCGATCCGTCTTCCTCAGCATAAGCGGGCGATATCGGACTGCGACCAGGTTGTTTCCTCCTTTGGCGATGCAGCAAGCATGGAAAAAAATCCTAGAGCTAGGTATATTGCCGAGCCGCGCCGTCGTAGGGTTGAATGTGTTTAGCAATACCAAATTCAACCGGCGTGTTTCCGATCTTCCTCTTCTCGTATGGGGGTGTTTCCGGTTCTTCTCTATAGCGGTTGTTTTGCCGAAAATGGTCCTAATGTGGAACCATTGCCCTGATGGCGTCTTTGGATGTAGCCGGAATAACTCTTGCCTAGTCACGCGCCGGCCGATGAGAGTAGCCATTTGAGCCGGTTCTTGAGTTTTATTCTTCTCCACAAAGACGATAGCATTGATCTGTATCCCTGCGGAGCCTTCCGTCAACTCTCTGGTCAGCGCCAGTGTGGCAAAATTCTGACTTTGAGGCCAGCTTGCCACTGAATGACGCGGTCGTTTTCTGCTGCTTTAATCATTTGTCCAGCAATACGACGCACTGTTGGACCTACTGTGGAGACGGATTATTGGCAAGGATGGCTCGAGATGTAGAAGAGTTTTCCAATGGTGTGCTGTAGACTCAGATCTTCTCTCCGGTTCTTCTGTCGAATAGATCTTTATGGATATTCAGGTTCTTGTTGGCAAGAAACGGACCTCCCCTTGTTTTGTTTGGGTATCGCTTGAAATTTGACTGATATTTGGCAGGATCACTGTCTAATTGTTGCCTAAGCTTGATGATGCGTGCGGCCTCTTCGAGCAAAAACAAAAGATGCTTTTCCAGGTCCTCAGACCTTTTCTCCAGCGCCTCCGATGTAAGATCTGAAGCTGTTGGGATTGGAATCGTGAGAGCATCTCCATAAATTTCACGTGCACCCTTGGTGATGACGTGTCCATCCACAGGAGGGTCGATCGGCGTGCTATTAATCGGATCTCCATCCTGATTCTCTATCTCGATCTGTGCATCAACCTTTTCTTCATTGGTTTCTTCGACATCCGACTCTGCCGGTGTAGGATTCTTGTTCTTCTTCTTCTTCTTTGACTGCCCAGCAGCCTTGACGTGCGTACCAGTGGCAAAGACGGCTTTTGGGCTGGTACCGGGGGATAATGTTTCATCGGTACTTTTCGTAGTGGTTGGCTTGTGGACCTCGGAGGAATATCCGGTGTCCATATCATCCTGCGAGGTGTAGCTTTCATCCATGCTATCGTATGGACTAGGATAATTTTATGGCTCACCTTGTGCTGGCTTGGAGTCATGTTATTGCTCGTACTCCTCCATCTCCTTGTCGAAGTCTCAAAGTTCCTACGACGTTATTGACTCTTGAGGGGAGCCAGGTAATTCGGCGTTTTCTTCGATTGTGTCTAGGACTGAATGGCTGTCGGCTCCAGCATCGACAGAGTCGGATCTAGAGCTTATGTGGTACACGAAACAATGCTTCTTCTTGTTTATGTTCTTGAGGTAGTGGTACAACTTGGTTTCCTCCTCTGCCATCTCGAAGTTCTCCTTGATCTCGGTGGTTGCTTTGTAATCGATGTAGGGGCGTCTCATCATCTCTGTGATCTTGCTCCTCAAGTGTTCTTTTTCTGCTATGACGTTGACAAGGCCGGATCCATAGAGGATGTATTCTTCGTCCGAGTATCCGATCTCGTCAGAGAGATCAGATCCGGATTTTTCTTCCACCGCTTCTTCCACTACAGGAGTGGGCTGGGTGGGTTCGATTTTCTCCGGAATCTTGAACTCTTCCGCCTCTACGGACAAAGTAGATCTAGATTTTTCTTCCGCTATGGTCATCACCTCAAGGGTGGGTTGGGCGGGTTCAGCAAAACCGATATAAATATCGATATCGTCGATAGACATGATCATGTAGGTCATCAGGGGTTTTGAAGAAGGAATCCAGGTCTCTTCGAGAAGGACGAGAGGTACATCACTGGCGTATACCACGCGACCAATGGCGATAGTTTCGCTGATTCCTGCACGCGCAGATTCTGCCTGGAATGAAGCTCCAAAGGTCTTCAGCCCCATGGTAGGCACCAACTGTCGTCGGATTGTCGACAAGTATGCCATAGGGGGTCCTAGTGGCGTTGTAAAGATTGGGTTTGAGACATCAGATGTTCCAGGAGCGGTGAGCACAAGTTTACCCAGGTTCAGATCCAACTGGGTGATCGGATCCTACTCCTGCTTGCGACCCAGTAATATATCGGCGTAAGCCGGATGTTACAGCGGATTACAAGAGAGGTTCTCCTGTGCAAGTTGTGATTGTGGTAGTAATATTGATTGTGCCCTAAAGGCTCCCATAGGGCCGAATTAGATAGTCACCGGGACCTAGGGTTACAGGAGAGACCTATCCAACTACGTTACAGAGTCCATAACTAGATATAGCTTGGACTACAAGTAATACTACAGACCTAAGTCGGTAACTTTTCTAAGCCTTGTCATAGCCGGAACTGCCTCCTCTTCTTTCTCTGACTAGGCCACCCATGAAGCAAAGATCTAACCCGTTGGTGGGCCACCCTGGTCAGTGAGTCTTGTGGGTATACGCGGAAAGTATATCCCCAACAATCAGGCATATCAATATTGGAGAACTAGTCAAGGAAAAAGGCTTTTTTCAGGTTGACATGGACCATAGACATTTGTCAAAATCCAAGATTCATTGGATATCTTTGAAGTAATTTTGACAGAAATGGAGAAATCATTTTAAAAATCCAACTCTCCATTGAAGAGGCTTCCATTCCAGGTGATGATTGCACCACCAGAGGCACCCATAGATGGAATGAAAGCAAATTTGTTAAATTTCTGAGGATAGAAGTTGGATAGGTCTCTCCTGTAAATTTGTTAAATGTACTCCATGTCAAAAAGATCACATTTTTCTTGAAGGCATATTATTTCACACCCTGATTCCTAAATTTTCTAACACAGGGCCACCCATTTTTCTCTGAATTGATCCCTCTTAAGTTCCAGTTTAATATTTTCCATATCCTTTTCCTATCCATGGAAACTATATGAAGGGTAAAGATATTGATGTTTATCAAATCATGATATATCATCCGTGACATAATACAGGCAGAGAACAGGACCATTCAACAGATAAAAAAGACAGTCATAAGGACAGAAGTTCCTCCACACAGCATCTGAGGACCACAAGTTCAGACACCATAGATAACACTTCCAATGGAAAATAGTTCCAAAGGAAACCACAAAATACTTAAGGTTTGCATACATTGAGACACTTATTTGTTTTGCTTCTTCTTCGCATGCTGTCCACAGGGCCCAGCATCCTCTTTCTTCTTTTTGTCCCCCTGGTTAGAGCTTGAAGCAAGTCCAGAAGGCTTCTTGACTGCACCAGGTGGCTTTATAGCTTTGTCTGCAATCTTGCTTTTTTCTACATCTTTTTTCTCAATGTTGTCTTCAGCCACCTTACAAAAATTAACAGCAAGATTTTTAACCACCTCTGTATTGATGTTTGGAGGAGCATCATTACAAGATAGACAATTATTATCAGAGCAATTAGAATAGTTTTTGAAACCACCATTAAGCTCAAAAATTCTTGGGCTTCACCTCACCTCAGATTCAACAATAAGGCCCACACATCTCCTTTTATTTGATGGAGAAGAGGGAGTTAAGTCCACAGATTCCTTGTTATTTGGAGCCTGGATACATTTTGGAGGAATCTGAGTGACACATTCAGGGATAACAAAATAGATTGTTGATTCATCTGCAATTGGTTCCTTGATAATATACCATAGAGGAGAGGAGAGGAAACTCTTTATCCAATAAAAAATTTCAAATGTGGCAAGCATAAGAGTAATGAAGTTAAACCAACTTACAGGTTTCTCAAAATTTGTCACCCCTGTGAGGAGGATTGATTCATGATATGAAGTGCAAACAATCTGTCCCAAATGCAAGACCTGCTTAGAGAACCTATGCTTGACAGCAAGAAAGTCCAGGGTGGCCATAAAATGAGTAAGTGTCATTCCAATCTGCAGATGTGCCTCATATGGGACAAGCATGTCAACATCCTCCATCAGATGATCACCATGATTGTCAGCAGATCTATCATCATCAGAGTTATGTTCATCCTCATATTCATCTAGGTAAGCTTGAAGGATATTCATAAGGCCTTGACCGATCCCAGCATCTTGTAGCTGAATAACCACGGGATGATTTACCTCTTGCACATTCCCAAGTTCAGTACCAGGAACATGAGCCTTCTCAGGTATGGAAACAGTGACCCCACTATGAGTGGCATGTGGTGGAGAGTGTTGATTGTCAATTTGCAGTTCCTCCCCAGCTTCTAGGATTTGGGCAGCAGGAGCATTTTGGGCCACATTCTCAACAACCTAGTGATCCCAACCACCAACATTGTCATTATTGTCTTGTGGGGGAGGTGGAGGGGGAGGAGGAGGAACAAAAGGGGAAGCCCCATTTTCAGGATCTGGATGTTGGTCAATATCATCCTCAGGTGCAGGATCCTCATATGGTGGGCCCCCACCAAGACAGTTGCTAAAAAGAATCTCAATAGAGGAAGGCCAAGTTTATGAATCTTCACTGTCACCAAGTGTCATCATGACACTTCTGGGATGTCTACCAGATCAGTGACCCTAACCTTAGCAATAATTTCCCATTTGTGCTCAGGATCCCTTTCCAACATTAGCATTTTTCCAATGCTATTGCCATCATTGAGGTATTTAGTTTTCATGATCAGGTGGTGCCCCAACCATCATAACCCAACATTCATTATTAAACTGGACTCTACGACAGTTAACCCCCTCATTGTGCTTAGCAAAAGAGACATGCACATCCTGGAAACCTATTGTCAACACCCGGATTTTTAATCCCAGATGCCCATTATGCCATACATCGCAATCCCATGATTACCATTTTTGCGAGACATAACAAATTGGATATCACGGTACATCATCCATTACTAACCATACATAAGGTCTTACAACAAATAAAGGATCTCATGATCCAATATTAGTACATTCAAAGGAGCGGAATAACATAGTAATAACGATAGCGCGGGCGAGGCTCCATCTTCATGGTCACAGGCAATGCTGACGATGGGAGATGATCCTATTTGCTGTAACCTTCCTGCGGTCGTTCCTCCTGATAGTCCTCTTCATAGTCTGGCGACGGGAATAGCCAGGGACAAAGCCATGAGTACTCTTTAAGTACTCGCAAAGTATCACTAACAGGTAAACTGGTTTGAGTTGGAATACTAAGCTCTAGGTTGTTTTGCAAAAATCCAGGTTTATCTCTAACTAAGTTTAGAAGCAAATAAAACTAGTTTAAGGTTTTATAACACCTAAATGGGAACTTGAGTTTCATATCACAACCCTGTTGTGGTCAAGTCATGTCATGATTCATTTCACAAGTCATTTTGAAAACATCTGATGATGGAACAGTATGGCCACTCAATTATCCATAACCGCGGATGCGGTTATTCTAATAATTTGACACTCTGCAGAGGTGGTACAGTTTCACCACAACATTTGATACATCCATCAGGAACAATCTTGAATTCACCATACTCAGTATGCGGATAATCAATCCTAACCTTTCAATTACACGCCCTAGTATAGACACCTCTCCTATGAGTTTGGCCTCCCAACCATGACCATCTGTCATCTTGGGAACTGCAAAGGTGGTCAATCTTCACGAGGTAGCCTCAGCTCAAACCTCGGCCGCAAGGGAACCCATACTAAGGTATATATACTTCCAGTCAATCCCTACCCAAATTCGGGTATTGTGGTTGTACGGTAAAATTGGAATGGTATCGCGTCCAGACAACTAGCAATTTTATAAAGTGCTAAGGCTCATGCCTCAACATTTTCATCATCAAAATCATCTGGTGTTCAAGAAGACATGTCAAAACATTTCATTAGAATTACTCATCATTCTAAGGTTTTCATAATCATTTCCACCAAGTATTCCCATCTAAAGTGATGAAGTTTTATGCTTAGAACTAGCCACTAAAATTGGGGGTAAACACTAATGAGGGGTGGTAAACAAGTGTAACTTATCTAAGTTCAATCTCATGCATCAGGATGACATCAAGATCTATCTAACTTAGGCCAAGTTTTATGCTCTTTATGCTACGTCTAATATCTTTCCAAAACTTTCAAGTCACTAGGTGAACATAATTAAAAAGCATTGATAAAGGAATAAAAGAATCAAGCTTGCAAGTAAAACTAGGATTTGGGGTAATCACGGTTGCAAGGTTTAGCTTGCTAGGATGGCTTGCCAAGTTAACTTGTGTAGTGAGGCTTGCATAATTGCAAGTGTAAGCTTGCATCAAATAGCTTGCCTTGTGCAGTCAAGTGGTTGAAGTTCTCCTCTGCTTCTTCCTCGTAGTAGTCTCCTTCCTCTTCATATCCTTGGTCAGTACTAGCGTCTATAAATAAGTACGAGGTACAAAATCACCAAACAATACTTAAATAATTCTATTTATCACACTAGGGTTTTCACTAGATGATTTAGCATCATCACAATAATCACAAAGATTAACACACTAGTTTCATTTATTATATTTTGGAAAAGTAATTTCTACTCATTGAAAACTACTTAAGATTTAATATTCTCTAATTAAAACATGGGATCATGTTGACACATGTCATCACTATATATTTTAGTACTTGGGAATGTGATTTAAAGTGGTGTAATAATTTAATAAGGTTTAAACTTTTTATTTTAAGTAATTAAAGTGACTAGAAATGCCTATGGGGCATTCTTTTATTACTTGTCTATTATTTCTGTAAGTAAACCTAGATATTTTTATATATTCATAAAGGTCTTATCAAATGTGATTTTTGAGAGTTGTAATCAACTCAAAAGCTTTAATGGTTGAATTTTGAAAAATGTTTGAATGCAGAAAAGACTCTGCCTTGTTATTTTTACTATAGGTGACCTATAATTCCAAACGTTTTAAATCTAGTAGGCTTGGATTAATAATTTTAATACCTTTCTAACGAAATTGGTCTCATGCAATTTGGTTCAGTAAAACTCTCTGGATTGAATTTTGAATCTACTGCCAGAACTAAGCTTGAAATTAAATAGATAAACCTAATTTCAAACGAACTAGGTCACGCGGGAAAGTTAACTGGGCCGGCCTACTGCGCACAGCGTGCACGCGGGCGGTTTAAGTGGTTGTCCCCACCAGTCAGCGAGACAGGGGGGTGCGAAGGCTTACAGGGCTATTACAACTGTAGGATTAGATGTAAGATCAACGGCTGAGGGGGTCTATGGCAGATCACCTGCTGAGGGGGTCTATGTCAGATCAACGGCCAATGGGGGTCTATGGCAGATCACCGGGGCTCTGGCGATGGTCGGCGATGGGGGCAAACGACAAAGTCGACGACGACGGTCCTCCTGGTACTGGTGGCTCCTCCTGGGGTGGCTCCAATCGACGGCGCCCTTCTCCTCCAGTAGCGGCAAGCTCCGGCGAAATTCCGGTGATGCTGCGCTAGCCTTGATCCAGGAAGAAGTGGGCACGATCAGTGAGAGGTGGGGAGTGTAATGGTGTGGATAAATCGAATGGGGAAAGCCTCTATTTATAGTGCGACGAGGGAACCGAAGGGTGCTGGCTAAGCTCGTCGGGGTCGGCTTCACAGTGAGCTAACGGGATGGCTGAAGGTAGGGGACGGTGCGTGGTCTATGGCGAAGCTCAACGTCTTGATGGCGAGGTGTGGGGCGGTGCGGTTTGGTCGGAACGCGTCGACACTCTGAGCGGCACCGACGGTGGTATTGATGGCACATAGTGGCTACGGGTCACGCGGTGGCGAACGGGGTTGTCTGGTAGGTTCCTGGAACGGTTGTGATCAGGTACACGGGCGGCGAAGACGGGACACAGTCTGTGCGAGCGTGCCAGGCACGACGCTCTGGCGTGCTCTGGACATGGTCGCAGAGAAATGGGCGCGTATGTTCTGGGTGGTCCATTGGCTAGCAGGGCTCGAGGGCTAGACAGGGCTCGGCACTTGCTCTAGCTAGCTTCCCATGGTCGGCTGCCAAGGGTTCCCTTGGGTTCGCATGGAATTGTGCACTGGGTAGGGGCTAGGGGTGTTCAAGGCGTTGGTTGAAACTGTGGGAGACAAGTGTGATCAATGGTGAACAATGGTTACAAAGATCACAGCTTAAAACAGTAAAATTTCGCCAATTTGATTTTCTGTCTCCAAGTGTTTGATGAAATAGCCGCAAGAAATTTAAATTTGAATTTTGGGTTGAAAATTGGTCGGTGCAATGGTCACATACTAGGTAGTCTCTGGTTGCTTGGATTTGTCAATGTGCACTGGTTTGGTTGGGTTATGAGAAATGGTGATCTTCCCATATGAACTAAATTCAAATTTCAAATGTCATTTGAATAAGGTTGCCAAATGTTTCTGTGGGATTGCAAGGTGGGCTTGGGTTCACTTTCACTTTGTCTAGCAAGGGGTGAAAAGAAATGGATTTGTTTCTGTTTGAAATCTTGGACTATAAACACTCAAAGTGGTCTAGTGAGCAAGATTGGCAAAAATGACCATTTGCTTATTTTGTTTGTTTTTGAATTTCCTTTGATTTGATTCTTCATGGAAATGATTTTGATGATGTTGTTTTCATCTTTAAACCAATCATTTCCATTCATAACAATCACACAAGTCCATTCAAGCATTCATGCAATCATCACATACACACATGCATTCATATGGATTTAAATTAACAAAAGTTTTTGTTAACCCTAAATTTGGGTGATTGGAATTGATAACCTTTATTAATATTTTTGGGATGTTACAAACCTTCCCTCCTAAAAAAAATCTCGTCCCGAGATTTGATAAAAAGAAAACTAGGATTTAAAGAGATCTTGAAACTCCGTCCTAATGTAATCTTCTCGTTCCCAGGTAGCTTCTTCTTCAATGTGGTTAATCCACTAGATCTTGAGAAACTTGATACTTCGGGTCCTGGTGGTTCTGAAAGCTTCCTCCAAAATAGGGATGGGTACTTCGGGATATGTCAGTTCATCGTTGATCTCTATGGTTCGGTGATCAATATTCTTGAATACTTTGGTCTTCTCTAGGACTTCTAAGCATTTGCGAAGTAACGAGATATGGAACACATTATGCACGGTAGACATCTCCTCTGGCAGTTCCAATTGATACGATACTTCTCCTCAATTATTCAGAATCTTGAAAGGTCTGATATATCTGGGGGCTAACTTTCCTTTGAGTTGGAAAAGTTGCATTCCTTTCAAAGGTGATACTTGGAGATACACAAAATCTCCGATATTGAAGGCTAGGTCTCGACATCTCTTGTCGGCATAACTCTTCTATATGGATTGGGCGTTCTTGAGGTTCTCATGGATCTTGTGAACTTTCTCTTCTGAATCTCGTAGGATGTCGGTGTCGTGGTGGTGTCACGGTAGATGCCATGGGTAGGCTTGAGTTGGGGGCCGAATGGGTGCTTGTGGTCACCGGGGAGGGAGCGCATGGTCTAGCCATGCATGAAGAACAAGATGAACTCTCCACACTTAGAAATTTTATTGATGCTAGAGGTTTACAAGTGCTCCCTGAGCTGTATGAACTAGTTTTCTGTGCACTAGTTCCCTACTTCGTCCAACCTCCTTCTTCTACAGCTATGCCCCTCCTTATATAGGCAATGCTAGCTAGGTTACACCCCTTTGGGTTCTAGGGTTACTGTTTGGATCTTGGTCCCCACTATGCGGGCCAGGTCGTGGGCTTGCCCAAGCCTAGTGGCCCAGTCCATAAAGCTAGACAGCTAACGGTCTTCTGGTACGTTGCCTCCTATTCCTTTTAGCGTCACGCAGTAACTTTGTACGTCAGCCCTTTCTTTGGGCGTCACCCGGCTCCTTTCATGTCACCTGGCGTCGCCCTTCTCTTTTGACCATGCTTTACCATGGTCCATCCTGAACCTCACTCGGAAAGGTGCCACGCGTCCTACCTGACTCGGCCCCTCCTCGGGAGACTAGGCTCGTTGGTTCCTGCAAGGTTAACATCTTTGTCCTATACGGGACGACATAGTTTCTATGTCGGCTGCATACGATCTTCTTAACCTGTCGTACTTATTCGGCGTAAGCCAAGTTGGGCTGTGTTTTACCACTTGTGACCCTACCGGGGGTTATCCCCCCCGAAGCTGGTGAGGTCTAGCAGTTCTTGCTGTTAGGCGTCTCTAGGTTCCTTTAATGGAATTGGAACTTCTCTTTTTGTCCTTATTTATCGCTTAGGGCGCACTGTTCGGTGCAAAATTGCACCTTGCCGAGTCTATCTGACAGCTTCTGGGTCTGTTCTTTGACTTTCTGGCTCGTTTTCGCCTCGTGCCGAGTCATTTTGGCCAATTTCGAGTCATTTTTGGCGTGCCTCAGTCACTGACAGCTGGTAATCATGGTAACTTGCCTAAATTTTTTTCCAAGCCCTGACCGCACAGTGACAGCTGCGCAGTTATTCCCCGTCATTGTGGCAGTCCCATCGGTATGTGCCCCTTTTCCTTCCTTTCGTGACGTGGCGATGGATTTTTCGTGTATTGTTATCACGTGGCGCCCGCTGATTGGCGCACTCGGCCGGGTACACGGCCACACAGTGGCCGCATGGCGCAGGGGGATCCCACGATTGGGGTTTTTACTGCTCTTAAGTAGAGGTGAGTGGATGATAACTTCCCTCGCCCGTTCAGTTTCCCATTGCCTCTTCTTCTTCCTTGCACCTCCAAAATCCAACTTCCTCCTCTGCGGTTCTTCTTGCCTTCTGTTCTTGCCTTGCGATTGTTCTTTCCCTCTTCTCATTCCACCACGGGTCCTTTTTCTTCCAAGCCTCTTCCAACGACGGAGGAGATCGAGTCGAGGAAGATCATGGACGCACGCGACGACGCTGAAGGAGCCGAAGAACAGGAGGTTCCCGCTGGCGAGCGTGGCGGCTGGGAGGGTTCGGAGGTCTCCATCGAGGAGCTCGAATGGCTTCGCTCAACTAGGCGTATCCCGCTCTAGGTTGACTGCCATCTTCCCGTTGGTGAGATCTCCCCCAAACCCGATACCAATGAGAGGGTGGTTTTCCTTTCTCATTTCGAGCGAGGTTTCGCTCTGCCAATGAGCAGTTTCTTTTCTTCCTTTCTTTCCACCTTACATCTTCAGACCCATCATTTGCCTGCCAACGCGATTAGCTCCCTTTCCTACTTCATGTCCGCTTGCGAGGCCTACTTTGGCATTTTCCCTACAGTTCTTCTGTGGGCCAAATACTTTAGTTTTAGGTTGCAAGTTGTTCCCCAGCCTGGCGCTCCCCGAGCCGAGAAGAAACCGACTCGGTGTGGTGGAGCTAGCATCACACCCAGGAGAGACTCCATCTTTCCTTGGGTTACTAGCCTTGACTCTTGCAAGAAATGGCATAGGACTTTCTTCTATGTCAAAAACAGCGGGACCACCAACTACATCCGACTCCCCCTTTCTCGGATGAGGTCCCCAGCAATAAGTTCTGTCAGCTTGACCCGCACGACCAAGACACGGCGGTGAATGAGGCCAATGTGATCTTGGAGAGGTTGTTGTCGCCAGATGAGAACTTTCATCTTGCCGACACGGACTTCATGTGCACCTTCATCTCGCGCCGGGTAAGCCCTATCCAAGCCAGGAGCCACAAGATGTGCTTCATGAGCGGCATGCATGACCCCACTCGGCACTCCACGAAGGAGCTTACCCACGATTTTGTGGCTCGTCGAGTAAGCTCGATCTTCAAGATGAACTTGGCGGATGATTTGGCTTGGAGCTGCGCTCCATTTAGCCGGGTCAAGCCTGTCCCCTGGGTAAGTTTTCGAATCAAATTTTGCTGCCGAGTCAGCTTTAGCTTGTTTGGCTATTCTCTTTCTAGTTTTCGATGCTTATTCTATTTGTCTTTCGCAGAATCTTGTTCACCAGGTTGATGACATTACTGTCCCTCCTAGCGCTTACAACAAGGACCGCTCAGACTCTAACGAAGTCGAGTATGACTTGGAGTGCTTCATGCCCATTCCGCATGCGGCTGCTGCTTCAACTCCGGGTAAGAGTCAACCTCGAAACCCCTTACAAGATTGGTCTGACAACGACGATGATGATGATGATTGTAAGATTTTGGAGGTACTTGCCTTGTGACCTTAGCCCTCTAACTTATTTGAGTAAGCCTGTCATTTACTTATGCAGCTGGCCAGGTACATGACACTCCACCTCTTGTTGTGCGCGGAGTCAGCAAACTCCCTGTCGCCAAGCCGAATAAGCGACGGGGGGCCTCCTCCAGTGCTCAGCCGGCTAAGAAGTGCAACGCTGCTGCTGCTGCAACCACGCTGGTGGAGAATCGCAAGGCAGCTAGACGCGTAGTCACTCATCGCCCACCGTGCGATCCGATTGTCACCGGGTAAGATTTTGGGGTCTGCTTACATTACATTTTTCCTTCTTATGCATTGGTACTATTTTCTTATGAGTGTCTTGTTGTTTTTCAGCGCTGTGCCTTTGTCGGCCAACCAGGCTGCTCCTAGCATCGCTTCGTCGCTAAGGCCTGCGCCTCCTCCAACTGATTCTATGGTGCAGAAGCCCGTCCGAGTCGAGGCTCCAACTGCTGAGGCTCATGCTTCTCAGTGTCAGTCAGACCCGGTGGCGCACCCGGCGGAGGAGACTTGGCCCAGCACATCTGCCACATCTCAGGAACAACTTCCTGATCTTGGTGTGCCGGCAACGCTGGCATCGAGAAGACCTTCGCCACCAGTTCCTCTGGCACCAGCCCACAAGCTGGCATTCATGAACAACTTTCTGATCTTGGTGCCAACAATACTGCTGAGCCCACTCAGTCGGCTCCCCTTTCATCTCCAAACAAACCTGCTCACTCTCCTCCTCTGTCAAAGAACCAGACCCGGCCTACTGCTCCTGGTCTGGCTCGCACCTCATCCGGCAAGACCACCTCCACCAAACAGACAACCCTGGTCTGTGCTCCGGGCACCACTCCTCAGATCCGTCCCATGACACTAGCAACAATGCTCGTCCCAACGGGTAAATCGAGCGGATCTACGGATGCCGGGTTGGGTGATGGATCTAAAGTTGTTACCCTTCACACTAGTGCTGCTGCAATCCGCACCAATGTGGGAACTACCCTGAAGAAAGGGCAAGTTCTCACTCGGACGCTCAGCGGGAATGGCCTTGGTGCCGCTGAGCCTTATGATGTGGCGTGGAACGCAGCTGGCGAGCAAGAGGTCAGCACCCGCACTGGCAAGAAGATGAAGCTGGGACCCAAGGCCGTTTCCGACATGACCCAGCAGGCCATCACCTTAATGGCTCGCGCGGATGAAGTGAACGAGGTAAATAACCTTCTTACTCTTTGTGTTATTGAGCATTTCTATTATACATATCACCTAGTCCCCGAGGTTACTGCCGAGTGAGGAACTTACTCGGCTGTAAGCTCTAAGCAATAACTTAGCTTTTATTTCCTCATGCCAAATTCGCATGTTAGACTTTCGATCCCTAGTCCCCGAGGTTACTGCCTAATGAGAAACTTATTCGGCTGTAAGCTCTAAGATAGGAGTCACTCTTTATCTGTCTTTGAGCTTGACTTTCCATTTATTCATTGTCCTTTTATTTTGCGCAGCTTATGCATAATGAGCGCACCAAGGTGCATCAAGCTCTTATCCTGGAACATCGCAAGCTCGAACTTGCTCACTAGAAGCTGCAAGCCGATACTCAAGGCCAAGGTAATTTGTCTTACTCACCATATCTTTATTCGGCGCACCTTTACTTGTTTCATTTCCTTAATCTTTTCTTGCTTTTCTCCCACAGCTTCTGTCCAGTCCACCATCGACGCGCTCCACTCGCAGATCAGTGAGATGAAGAGTAAGTTCTTAGCCCTCCTTGTGCTACTTTGTGTTCATGCCATTCTCTTGCCTTGTTATCCTGATGGATCGAGATAGTTCTGTTGCTGCTGATGAGTAATTTGTTTCGAATAAGCAGAGAAGCACCAATCCGAACTCCAGAAGGAGCGAGACGAGGTGATCCGGCTAAAAAAGCTGATGGCCGACATGGAGCAGAAGCATCAAGCCGAGGTGAAAGGGCTGAAGGAGGAACTTGCCGAGATAGACGGCCAGCATGCCGCCAGCGCCGAGAAAACCAGGGAGCTGCTCAAGGAGGCCAAGTCAACGGTTGAGTCGGCTAACATGGATCTCGACGCGCTCCAAGCCAAGTCCAAGGCTTGGCAAAGCAAACTCGGCGCCATCAACTCTTTTCTCGGTAGTGAGTTCTTACCCTATTTTGCAGTGTACTTTCTATTCCTGACTTTTTCATTTTCTTGTTACTTTGCTAATGCCCTCTTTTGCTTGAAGAGAAATTTCCCGAGGCCAATATGTTCTCCATTCGGGACATGAATAGAGTGAGAGCCGAGTCTGGCGCTCCGGTTGATGGCGAGGTGACTAATGATGAGCATCTCGAAGCGTTGTCGGAGCGTGTCAAGACCCTCAAGTCATGCGGCGTGGACTTTCTCAAATCAGCGATTCATGCGTTCCGCATGCTCTGTCCGGATGAAGATGCACCCAAACTCATCGAGCCCCGTGTTGAAAGGCTGCTTCACACCGAAGACAGGCTGGATCAGTGGCGTGAGTCGTCTGGCGGAGCTGCAGCTGACAAGGCCCTTTCCTTCGTGCTCTTATACGAGGACATCAATCTTGATGTTCTTGCACGCATAAGGGGGGACGGCAAGTGGCTGAATGATACTGAGTTGATCAAGAGACGCCAGGAGCGAGCCTACTCCATGATCGAGTACACTATGGTGCACGCTTGGTGCGATGGGACCAGCTTCCTCGATGTCGGCAAAGCACTTGCTGAAGTTGCTGATGAGGAGAGTGTTAACAGCGAGGCCACCGAGTTGGACGACCCCGAAGACTCGACGGCTGATGCCCCTGACTCGGCAGATGCTCCGGGCGATACTCCCAGCTCCAAGACCGCTCCTCCGAGTCCAACTGCTTCTTAGACTGAGTAGAAAATACTTGAACTTTGATGAGATCCCCGGTATGCTGGGTAAAAATATAATATACATTGCACTCATGTTTGGTTGTGAGCCTTTTTATAAGGCTTAAATATCTTGTTATACTTTGAATGTGAATCATCAAAGGGAAAGTCCCCGAGTCTCATTTTGTCGTTTCACCTTTCCTTGACTTTGGCTCTTGTCTACCTTTTTTGGCGTTCGACATTAGAGTCTCAAAGTAATAAGGATTTAGTTAGCGGGTATGAAACTTAGATCACTTGGTCGGGGATCATTCAGCACACAATGCGATATAACCTGCAGTGGGTTAGTTAAAAACACAAGGTCGACTCGTGCTTCTCCTTTTACTTATCCGACATTCATGTTTACTCGTCCTTCATATTTTCCTCTTGCTTGTGTCACATCCCAAAATTTTCTAAATTTTGAAATGTGAAAAATAAATAATTGTTGAAATTTAGGGTGAAAAGAAACTTTTTGATTTCAAATAGAAACATCAAAACCCATCTTGAACAAACTTTGAATAAAAAGGAATCCAACAAATTCCAAATCAAGTGAAATGCATTCATCAATGAATGAACCTTGAAATTTAAAAACTTGGAAAAGTTAAATCAAAATCCCAAAAACCCTGATAGAAGAAAATCATTTCAAAGATCTCCCTAAGACTATGGATTTGATCCATAAAAAAATTTAGCAACAAGCATTTATAAATGATCAAAATGATAAATAAAAATATTATAAAACAATAGAAATTGGTTTCACTTAATTTGGAGCCATGGATAAAAACTTATGAGTTTAATATGGAAAAAGGAAATATTTCCAAATCTAATAAAGCTCCTATCTAAAGTCCATACCAAATTGTGAGCAAAATAATCCTAAAACTATTTAAAAAGATAAACAAATATTAATTAAAATTCTACAAATTGGAATCACCAATTTTGGATCTAAAAATAAAAAGATATGGATCTTATAAGACAAAGAAAGAAATAAATAAATAAGGAATATTTAAAAGCCAAATTGAATCTTGGCCCAATCCTTAAAAATTAAAGGTTTATTGAATAATAGAAAGGGATAAAGGTTATTTAAATAAAGACAAATTGCCTAAACTAAATAATAAATCCCAAGGAAAATATTTAGAAGACAATTGAAATTAAATCCATAAGCAAATGGAATAATGATAATCCAAACCCAAATAAAATAAATGGATAAAGTATATTCAAATAAAATTATATGGCATTAACCAAACTCCATTCTATTTAAATAAAGACAAAATCCCTAATAGAAATGATTAATTAAATCATGGGAAAATAATAAAGTGGAATTTCTCAAGGTGGATATAAAATTTATTTAATTAACTTAAACGGAATAAAAGAATCATTTGAATAAAAATTTATATGGATTTAAAACCGTATTGGGTTTTATTTGAATGAAGACAAATGCTCAATTTAAATGATTAATAAATCATATTAAAAATATTTCAAATAATTCAGAATGAATTATTTAACACCCTATTAAATAAATAAAACCTACTGAAAAAGGTTTGGTGAAAATTAGAATTCAAATAAGGGTTTGAAAATATAATTAAAATCTTATTTGAATAAAAACAAGTGCCTAATTTAAATAAGGAATAAACCATAATTGAATAAAGGGATTATTCCAATATGGTCTTTAAAAACACATTTATAACAGAACTAAAATATATTGAAAGTTTGGAAAAGATTTGAACAACAATCTGAATTTAAATAGGTGTTTAAATTTGAAAACAGAAATTGGAATAAAAAAGAAAAGGAAACAAAATAAAAAAAGAGAGAAAGAAACAACCCAACCCAACAGACCAGGCCCAGCAAGCCCAGTCTGGCCCAGCGAACCCACCTCCCACTCTCCCCAAGAGTTTTTTCTACTCTAACTCAAACCCACGCAGACGCTGACGATCAGGCCCCACTAAACCCTCGCTCTCTCACTGACGATGTTACCCCACAACCACGTCATTTTCTCCTTCACCCCTTAGACCAGTTCCTCCCCCTCCTCGGCATTTCTGCCATAAATTTCACTGATTAAATTCATCTTAATGGTGCAGCAATTCCGCCCTGTGATTAATCCCATTTAACCGCCTCCCTCCCCTCTATCTTTCCCCTTGGTCGTCAACTCCTCTCCGCCTCCAAGATGTTTCAAATCAAGCCGAAACCACCACTGCCCCGACAAGCTACTCCGGCCAAATTCCAGAAACTCCGGCCACCCCTCCACTCCTAGCACCTACTAGCGTGATCCCCGTCATCAGGCGCACCATCCCATAGCCCCAGCTCGCCCGCGCGTGCCCCAGCGGCTCGGCAACATCGACGTCTGAGCGCCACCGCCTCCTGCTCCAACTCCGGCAACCTTCCCCGGTAAACCTAGAGCGCCCCCTCCTCTCTTGATGACCCAATTTTGTTCACCTAACCCACATGTGCCTGACACACCCTTTATTTTGACTTAGCACGGTCTATAGTGTCGCCGCCATCTTCAACAGAGAGCACCCGCCGCCAGGACCATCTCCGGCGAGCAATTGCCAGCATATGCGAGCGCCCCTTCGTCTGCAACAAGCACGTCGAGCTTCCCCACGTCACTGCGATCATGGTGAGCCATCCCTCTTCCTTTATCGCTTCCTAGATCATTGGCAACTTCACCATCTGAGCGTCGTCGCTGCTCGCCGCCAGTCAGCGCCTCCAAATCATGGTCAATGTGTTGTGAGGCGTCAGATGCAGATCCAGTGGTTGAGTTAGAACACTTAAGAGAGACGTTATCTTTTGATCTAGGACGCACAGATCTAATTAGATCTAATTCTCCACGTAGCGCGATCCTCACGAACCGGTACCAGCCAGTAGAAATGTGACGCGTGGCCTGTGTGTTGATTTAAAAACAGATTTGATTCTATTAGATGTTTGAATTTGTAAATTCCATAACTTTTGATCCACGCGTCCAAATTTTTCAAGTTTTATATCAGTGGAATCAGCAAGAAGAAAACTTTCCAACCATGCCCTTTGTTTAATATTTTGCTTCTGTAAAATTAGTTGTTTTTGCAGAAACTTGTTTAGGCATAATTTGAATATAAAAATTATTCTAGAAATGTTTTTAGGGTAAATTCTTTTGTAAATGTATTGTTTTGAACCTACTGACCATAGAAACCAACTTGTAGATTTAAAAGTATGCTTGGTTACACTTAGGAATTAAATCTTTGAATAAAAGCATTTCTATTTAAATAAAAATATTGATTATGGTTTAAAAATGCTTTTTGAGTATAACCTTTGGAAAATGATTTGATTTAAACTCTCTGACCCTAAACACCAAGTTTTTGGATTTAAAAATATATTTGATGAACCCTATAAAATTATTACTTTGCTAAAAGGCATTTCCAACAGAATAAAATATTGCTTTGGTTTAAAAATGGTTTATAGGTAAAACCTTTCGAAAATGGTTTTAATATTAAAAACTTGACCTTAAAACAATAACATTTGTGTTTAAAAATATATTTGTCAAACACTAGAAATTATTACTTTGATTAAATCCTTTCTAACAAAACAAAAATGATTTAAAGTGGCCATTTTCACTAACTTAATATCAAATGGTTTTGCCACTTTTGTAAATGAACAATAGGTGTTTTAAAATGTTTATAACCTATTAGAAACCACTTTTTGAAATAAAACAATCTTTGGCATGCTTTCATGCATTGCTTTGTTTTTACTATTCTATGTGTTGAATTGTTCAATGCTAGATTGAATTTGTGCCTTGATTGAATTGTAGGGAAATTTGAAGAGTGTGACTATTGCAAAGATCAAGGAGTGAACTTATATTATCTACCAAAAAGGCAAGTGGTGCTTCATACTTTTGTCCTATTATTTTCACTATGCATTAGTGATATTTCTAAGTAGGACTTGCATGGAATTTTCTAAGTATAAACTATGCCATGGGAAATCCTAGTAGATGAAACCTTAGTGGAATTTTTCTAAGTTAAGATTCCTACTACTATCATGCTTAGCTTAGCTAGTAGAAAAAAAGGGTGGATTATATTCATGCTATGGAATATTTCTAAGTCAAGGACTCGTGTTTGTTTAATAAAACAACTATGTGAATGAATCACCTGGGTGGAATGGTATTGCTTGGATGGATTTTTGTTGAGTGGTTACACAAGGCCAGGGGACTGGTGAACCTTGTATATCACACTTGTGGAATGCCACGCAGGAACAAAGGGATTTGAGATGTCAAATGTTGAGAAGCTTCAAGTGCAGCCACTTGGCATTATGGGATCTGTCTAGATCATATAGGTTGTAATAACTTAGCCAAATGGACAGTTGGTGGTAGGGGATGATAGGTTTGGGAACGCGTCCATTTTGGTCTAAGGGAAGGCTTCTAAAAGATCTTGTCTCTATGCATGTCGAGTCTTGTGGGGAAAGTGCACCACCTCTCGAGAGAGTAAAATCTAAGTACTTAGCCGTGTCCCCGGCAATGGAAAATTTGAGCATCACGACATGGAAGCTATCAAGGATCTTTTCATCCCAATTTCTAAGTTAAAAACTTGTGTTTGAACAAGGGTTAAAGGATCTTCGATCTTTGATTGGTAGATGCCTTGGGTGATTTTTGACAAACAAAAACTTAGTGTTTTCAAATGATAAGGAAAATCTATTTTGAGCAAAGCAAGCCTAAGCTCCACTTAGACAAATGCATATAGATGCTAGTTACCACTATACTACCATAGTATCACTTGCCAATACAATTCAAATGTATTGACCTTGTGGCTGTAACTTATTATGTTGCAGGTTTGTTTGATGTTAGTGAAGTGTGTTGATTAGGATTACAAGTCTACAACCAACATGAATGCCCGTGGCACTTTGAAGATGAAGGACTCCATGCTATATAATTATTTCTGCTGCATTGTAATGAGATAGCCAAATGAGCTATGTAAGATGTAATGAATTATTTTATTCCTGGTTATAAAGTTGTATTATGACCTTTGTTTCTTGATATTACATCTTAACTATGGATTCTAGCTATTGATCCAGGGACTAACATTGTAAACACAGGGATCTCTACCTTATTAAAGGTTGGGACTTCTACATCTTGCCATGAAGCCATGTTTTCGGAAAACAACATAGTCGAAGAGTTGATTTTTTCCGTGTAAACACTACTTGTTCCGAGATAAGCTTTAGGTGTTACGCTAGCCGACATAAAATAATTGAAAGGATGAACATAAGGGGCAGTCCCCGAGTTAGTTTTTTCGAGTCATACCATTTTATTATCAGCACATAGCCGGCAGAAACGTCCGACATATGAGAGTTCGAGTGATAAATGCACTACTCCTAAGTGTAGAAGGGGCGAAGTAGTGCCACATTCCATGGTCTTTTGGTATCATCACCTGCTCTGTCTGCCTTGTTCTTTTGTGCTTCACGAGCATCTATTAGATAATATGAATCATTGTGCAACGCTTTGCTTAAAATGAATGGACCTTCCCATGGGGGAGATAACTTATGCATTCCAGCTGTGCGCTGCACTAGTCTGAGCACCATATCCCCTTCTCGAAAAACACAAGGTTGAACTTTCCGGCTATGATAGCGTCATAGATTTTGCTGATATATAGCGGATCTGGACAGTGCCAATTCCCTTGCTTCTTCGACTAAGTCAGCTCCATCTTCTCGGGCCTCTTTACCTCGGCTTCTGAGTATTGCCTTACTCTTGGCGAGTCATACTCTATGTCGACAGGCAAAACTGCTTCTTCCCCATACACAAGGAAAACTAGCGTATAGCCTGTTGATCGATTCGGAGTTGTCCTTAGACTCCATAGCACTGAAGGTAGTTCCTCTATCCAATAGCCAGGTGATCTCTGGAGTGGTTCCATCAAGCGGGGTTTTATCCCGGATAGAACTAAGCCATTAGCTCGTTCAACTTGTCCATTTGATTCTGGATGAGCGACTGATGCTACATCGAGTCTTATTCGGTTTTTTTTTGCAGAATCGAGCAAAAGATCCTTCAGCAAATTTTGTGCCATTATCTATGATTACACTGTGTGGGTAACCATATCTCAGGATTATGTCCCTTAAGATTGTGAAAGTTGATCTGTTGTCCAATTTTTTATGGGCTTTACTTCTATCCATTTGGTGAACTTATCAATCATTACCAATATATGAGTCATGCCTCCCCTTGCTGGCTTGAATGGTCCTACCATATCTAGGCACCATACTACGAATGGCCAAGTGATTGGTATAGTCTTCAATTCAGACGCTAGTAAGTGTAACTTGGATGCATAATGCTGGCAACCGTTACATTTTCTGACTATCTCTTGTGCCTCTTCTAGTGCACTTGGCCAATAAAACCCATGTCGGAATGCCTTGGCCACCAATTCCCTTGATGATGCATGGTGCCCACATTCTCGTTGGTGAATATCTAACAAGATTTCATGGCCTTTCTCTAAACTTATGCAACGCTGCAGTACACTTGTCACACGTATCTTGTATATCTCCTTGTTGATTATGGTGTATGCTTTTGCCCTTCTTTCTGTTTGCCTTGCCAATATCTCATCATCTGGCAAAGTTCCATCTTTTAAGTAGTTGAATATTGGCTGCACCGATGTTGGTATCAGCGGTGTCGGATCTATTTCCCCATCAATTTCCATTGGCTCAGCCGACATATGTTCTGCCGACATGACCTGAGGAGTCCCCGAGTGTGACTCGACAACCCTTGAAGTTGGCGGATTAGTCCCCGAGTGACTCGAACCTGCCCCTGAGTCAATGTCCATTGGCACAACGTCTGACTCTTGTGTTGTCGGGATGAATATTGACTCGGACTCTGGTGAGGGCTTGATCGATGGGTTCCTAAGATGTTCCAATGCTATTCCTGGTGGTATTGCTTGCCGAGATGAACCTAACTTGGATAGTACATCTGCTACTTCATTCTCTGCTCTTGGGACGTGGTGGAATTCACACCCGTCAAAGTATCCTGAAATTTGTTGTACATGGAAACGATATAGTGCCATGTTTGCGTACAACGCGTCCTAATGCCCAGACACTTGCTGGATCACCAAATCCGAATCACCAAAACACATGATCCTTTTGCTGCCAATCTCTTTGGCCACTTTGATGTCGTGGACAAGTGCTTCATACTCGGCAACATTGTTGGAAGCAGTAAAATGGATCTGTAAGACATACTTGAGATGATCCCTCTTTGGCGATGTGAGCACTATCCCGGTGCCCAAAACCATTTTCGTCTTGGATCCGTCAAAATGCATCTTCCGGTAATTCGGATCTGGCAGTGGTGGTTCGTATTGCATCTCCATCCAATCTACGAAGAAATCTGCGACGGCTTGAGATTTAATTTCATCTCGCCTGTCATACTGTGGAGTATATGGTGCTACCTCTATGGCCCATTTTGCGACTCGGCCACTGGCATCTTTGCTGCCTAATATATTCGAGATAGGTGCCTCGCATATTACCCGGATTGGGTGTTCTTGAAAATAATGTTTCAGCTTCTTTGCTTCCATATACACCCCATACATCATTTTCTAGTAATGAGGGTAATTCTGCTTTGATATAGAGAGCACTTCGCTCAAGTAATAGACTGGCCTTTGGACTTATTTGCCCTCTTCTTTGCCAGTATTACTTCACTTACAACTTTGTTGGTTGCGGCGACATAGAGCAACATTGGCTCTTTGGATAGTGGTGATGCTAATATTGGTGTTGTTGCCAACATTTTCTTTAGTTCATGGAAAGTGCTATCAGCATGCTGTCTCCATGTGAATTTGTCTGATTTTTTCATCAGTTGATATAGTGGTAGGGCTTTTTCACCTAGCTGACTAATAAACCTACTCAACGAGGCTAGGCATCCTGTGAACTTTTGGACATCGTTGAGGGTTTTTGGCAATTACATTCTTTCGATGGCCCTGATCTTTGTCGGGTTAGCCTCAATTCCTCGGCTGGATACAAGAAACCCGAGTAACTTGCCCGCCGGGACACGAGATGTGCATTTTTCCGGTTTAAGTTTCATCCGGAATCTTCTTAAGTTCGCGAATGTTTGACGCAGGTCCTCAATTAGAGTATGACTTTGCTTGGTTTTTATTACCATGTCATCGACGTATACTTGAACATTTTTGTCCAATTGATCTTGCAAGCATTTTTGCATGCATCTTTGATATGTTGCACCTGCATTTCTTAATCCGAATAGCATGGTACGATAGCAATAAGCCCCGTACGGGGTAATAAAAGCTGTCTTTATTTGATCATTTGGATTCAGTGTTTATATGGTGGAATCCAGAGTACGCTTCCACAAACGACAACAACTCACACCCAGTAGTAGAATCTATGACTTGATCGTTCCGTGGCAGGGGAAATGGATCTTTTGTAAACGCCTTATTGAGGTTCGTGTAATCAATACACATGTGCCACACCACTTCCACGTTCGGGTCATCCTTTTTCTTCTCGACCAAGACTGGATTTGATAACCAATCCGGGTGCAGTACTTCCATGATGAATCTAGCAGCTAAGAGCCTGGCAATCTTGGCAGTTATCACTTTCCTCCTATCTTCGGCGAAGCGGCGGAGGGGTTGCTTCACCGGCTTGGCATCTGGCCTTACATGAAGAGAGTGCTCAGCCAGCTCCCTCGGAACTCCTTGCAAATCCTGTGTGGACCATGCAAAGATATCCTGATTCTCACGGAGGAAGCTGGTGAGCTCGCTTTCCTATTTGTCAGTTAACCCAGCCCCAATGGTAACTGTGCACTTTGGGAAAGTCTCATCCACTTGTATTTTCTTGATCTCTTTGGTGGCTTGGAATGACATATTGCCATGCGGATTAGTGAGTGCCGACATGGACATTTGTGTTGCTTTGGCCAATGCTGCCACCTCCAACATTTTATGCTTTTCCTGTGCTATGACCAGTGACTCGGCCAGTGAGGATCCGGCTGATGCACAAGCAATGGACCTTTTGTAATCTCCTTCAACTATGATCACCCCACATGGGCTTGGAAGCTTCATCTTCAAGTAAGCAATGTGAAGAGTAGCCATAAACTTTGCCATAGACGGCCTGCCGATTAAGGCATGATATGAGCTGACCAAGTCATCCACCTCGAACTCTATGGCTTCAGTGCGACAATTTTCTCTGTTGCCGAATAAGACGTCGACCCAGATCTTGCCAATTGGCTCACAGGACAATCCTGGCACGATGCCATGGAAAGTTTTCTTAGTCGGCTCCAGCATGTTCATGGTAATGCCTAACTTGAGCATGGTATCCTTGTACATGATGGTGATACTACTGCCATCATGGATAAGTACCTTGGAAAATTTTACGTTAATATCAGGGCCCATGAAAGTTGGATCCAAGACTAGAGCATAACCTCCTGGGGTTGGCATGATCTTGGGATGATCCTTTATGCTCCAGGTTATCTCCTGTTCAGACCAATAATTGTAGTTAGGAATTGCAGGAATTGTGGAATTCACCTCCATCATTCGTCCCTGCTGGATCTTTTTGTCATTCGGCTCTGTGACGAAGACGACATAGCTCTGGTGATGTTCTTTGTACTCATTTCTAGTTCCATGGCCGACATGAGCGTCGTCACCTCTTGGATTGTGCACCTAGTGCACAGCTTCCCTTCTCTCTTGATTATGATACCTCGGCTGCCTGCTTTCATATCTATTATCAGCTCCCACAGCTTGAGCATTTCCTCTTGTGAGTAGTGGAGGGGAGGTGGTGGTAGCTGCTTACTCGGCGAATCCACTCTATCTCCTTTCTGAAACCAAGTGCATTGTCTTGTTGTGTGATTTGTTGGCTTACTCGGACTAGGCGTGTGAAACTTACACGGCTGGTCCAGCATCATCTCATAAGAATACTTCTTTGTTCATATGGTTTTTTGCTATCATTCTTTGGTATCCACTATTGTTGTCCATTTGTCCTTTCACGTTGGCTACTTCCAGCATCTGGATGATCCTGACTTACGGCCGCAACCTGAGTCGAACCATATCTGCAGTCTGGCCTTTCATCTCTTCTTTTGCTTCTGTATCCGGTTCTTTCCTGGCGCCTCTGTGACCCGGCAGCATCATAGATCTGTGTCTCAGTCATGCCGTCTGCCGACATGAGCAGAGGCTGAGTCGGATCTCCTAACGCATACGAGTCAGCAATCCTTATTGTTTCTGCCAAGCTTGCTGGCATATCCCTCTATAACATTTGCCACAAGACACTTCTGTGTCTTCATCCTTGAGCAAACCAAGCGATTGCCTGTGATTCGATTACCCCTTCGCAAGAGTTACGCATTGTGCACCATCTTGTGAGGAACTCTCTGTCTGTCTCATTCGGCCTTTCCTTGCACATTGCTAGCTGTTGTGGGTGATTCGGCCTCTTGTAGGTGCTCGTGAAATTTCTCACAAAAGCATCCTGAAAATCGATCCAGCTGTTGATGCTTCCAGGTGGAAAATTGTTCAGCCATACCCGTGCTAGTCCCTCTAATATTTGCGGTACATATCGTACTGCCCATCTCAAATTTCCCTGCGCGAATTTCATAGAAGTTCCATAATCTATGAGCCAGTCTTCTGGCTTTGTGCTTCCATCGTAAGTTTTCGTTCCTCTGGCTAGCTGGAAATTTAGTACAGGTGGCTCCTTCATGATCCTTGGGCCAAAGCATAGTCGACCTTGTGGACCTTGCGACTCGATCAGCTTTGCCATCTTTATCCGGTCAAGCTTCAGCCTTGCATCATCCGGATGAAGGTTCCTGCCTTCTATTCTGGCTCCCATTGCTTGATATGCATGATCTGGCAAGTCATACCTGTCATTCACCATCGCCGAGTAACCATCATTGTATCTGTTTGCGTTCGGGTCAGCAGGCTGTTGTGCTGCTTTTCCCGCGCTTTGCTATCTTCTTTCGGGTTGAGCTGGAGCATTATTCGGCGCTGGATTTCCTCCTCCTGCCGAGTGAGCTCCACGCCTAGGTTGAGGCGCAAAATGTTGCCCTCCGTTGTCATTCCTCTACGCTGCTTGCCTCTCTCGGCCTGCATTTTCCTATTTCTCATTCGCCTGGTCATTATTCCTTCTCGTTCCTTGTGCATGCGCTGGGTTTCCCTGAGCCATTGCCGGGTCATAAGTGATCATTTGCTTGTTCCTCCCTGAATCCACACTCTTTTATTTTCTCTGTCTTAGCGCCGCTCTGGGTGAGGATGTCGTATGACCTGCTGATCGTGCCGGGATAGGAGTTGCCGAATGAACTAGCTGTGACCTCCCTGCTATAACGGGATTCACCTTGTAGTATGCTTCGTTCAGCATGCTTGCTGCTCTTACCAGTTCATTGACTCGCTCTTGTTGTCTTTTCTTCGATTCACCCGTCAAATGGGGTAGCTCTGCCATTGCTGCTTCTGCGACTCGCATGTTAGTTGCTGCTGTATTTAATGTCGGCCGCATAGCTGTTTCGTTGCTGTTCTCTGGTGTTATTTTTGATGTTGCATCTGCCATCTCCTCATTGAGGTTTCTTCCTCTTAATCTGTTTGCATCAAGTCGGGTCTTTGCGCCCTTTACTCGATTTGCCGAGTTGATCTCTCGGATTATGATATCCACATATTTTTGTAACTGTGCTAACTCCTTTGCTTTCTCCAGAACCTTTATCCTGGCTTCCTCCAACTCGGCTTGCACGCATGCCGGATCAGTTGCTTGCGCTACTGGGTCTTCCAACTTTTTATCGCGTCTTGCAGCTCTTTAGCCCTCTTACTCCTAGCTATGTTCTCTGGCTTTTCTAGCGGTGCCTTGGCTGTTCTTGCAGCCCTCGATGTCTCCTCTTGATTTCCTTCCTCAGCATTCTCATTCACTACAGGAGCTACTGGAGAAGCTGCTGGGTTTGGGGTTGTCATCATTACCTCCACGGAGACGAGCTGGTGAAGTTTTCCTGTGACAGGAACTGCAGGAGGATCCGGCGCCAGAACAACGCGCTCCGGATATGCGCGCTCCACGCGCACGGCAACTTAGACCTGGTGCTCGCAGAACTTGATGAAGCGACCGCGCCAAGGGAACGGCTTGGTCCCAAAGCATCCCGCATTGTCACTGACGAAGTTGAGCGCTCCAAACCTCTGGATGTGGCCGGAGTAGACGTGCTCGCCGGTCTTGGCGATGATGTTGCCCGTCCAGATGAAGACTCCATCAAGCACCTGCTTCTGCCCCATGGTGGGCGCAAACTGTCGTGGTGGTGTGACGGCAGATGCCATGGGTAGGCTTGAGTTGGGGGGCGAATGGGTGCTTGTGGTCACCGGGGAGGGAGTGCACGGTATAGCCATGCATGAAGAACAAGATGAACTCTCCACACTTAGAAATTTTATTGATGCTAGAGGTTTACAAGTGCTCCTTGAGCTGTATGAACTAATGTTCTGTGCACTAGTTCCCTACATTGTCCAACCTCCTTCTTCTACAGCTATGCGCCTCCTTATATAGGCGATGCTATCTAGGTTACACCCCTTTGGGTTCTAGGGTTACTTTTTGGATCTTGGTCCCTACTATGTGGGCCAGGTCATGGGCTTGCCCTAAGCCTAGTGGCCCAGTCCATCAAGCTAGATAGCTAACGGTCTTCTGGTACATCGCCTCCTGTTCCTTTTCGCATCACGCAGTAACTTTGTACGTCAGCCCTTGCTTTGGGCGTCACCCGGCTCCTTTCGTGTCACCCGGCGTCACCCTTCTCTTTTGACCACGCTTTACCATGGTCCCTCCTAAACCTCACTCGGAAAGGTGCCACGCGTCCTACCTGACTCGACCCCTCCTCAGGCTCGTTGGTTCCTACAAGGTTAACATCTTTGTCCTATACGAGCCGACATAGTTTCTATGTCGGCCGCATACGATCTTCTTACCCAGCTGTACTTACTCGTCCTGGTCCTTTCTTCACTCGGCGTAAGCCAAGCTGGGTTGTGTTTTACCCCTTGTGACCCTACCGGGGGTTATCCCCTCAACAATCGGGTCAGAAAATCTGACTCTCTCCTACTTCCGACCAATTCTAAGGGGTACGACACTTCCTTCCATACATGAATTCAAATGGGGCCATTTGCAAACTAGCTTGATAACTGTTGTTGTAAGAAAATTCTACGAAAGGCAGACAATCTTCCTATTTAGATCCATATTCCAACACATAGGCTCTCAACATATCTTCGAGTATTTGATTTACTCGCTCTATTTGTCCATCAGTCTGAGGGTGATAAGTTGTGCTTAAATCCAGTCGGGTTCCCAATCCTTCTTGGACTTTCTTCCAAAATCTCGAGGTAAACTAGGTTCCTCGATCTGATACAGTGTTCTTGGGGACTCCATGCAAACTGAAAATTCTAGCAATGTACAACTCTGCTAGTTTTTAACTTTGATAAGTGGTCTTGACAGGTAAGAAATGGGCGACTTTGGATAGTCTATCTACTATGACCCAAATAGAGTCATTTCCGCTACTAGATGTAGGCAAACTGGTGATAAAATCCATTCCAACTGAATCCCATTTCCATTCCGGAATCTGCAATGGTTGCAACAGTCCTGCGGGTCTTTGATGTCCCGCCTTGACTCTCTGACAAATATCACACTTGGCTATGTAGCTTCCGATTTCTCTCTTCATCTTATGCCACCAAAATTGCTCCTTCAAATCCTGATACATCTTCCTTCCTCCGGGGTGGATAGAATAAAGAGTATCATGGTCTTCTTTCAAAATAGATTGTTTCAATTCTGAATCTTCTAGCACACAGATACGTCTTTTGTACCACAAAACTCCTTCATCTTTGTTGAATTCGGGTACTTTGCCTGTACCGATGCGATGTTTGATTCCGTTGATACATTTCCTTTCTGCACCTCCTTGATCTGACTGATCAAAGTGGGTTGAAGTTCTATGCTAGCCAAAAATCCTTCACTTGCTAGCTCCATTCTAAAATCTTCCAAATCCTTGTGCAAACTTGGTTGCTCCTTCAGAATCATGGAGTTCAAGTGACATGGCAATCTGCTAAGGGTATTTGCTACCACATTGGCTTTGCCGGGGTGATAATGGATGTCCAGATCATAGTCCTTGAATAGCTCTATCCATCTCCTTTTCCTCATATTTAGCTCCTTCTGAGTGAAATTATACTTCAGGCTCTTGTGATCCGAATAATTTTCACAACGGTTACCGATAAGGTAATGCCGCCATGTCTTCAAGGCTAAAACTACAGCTGCTAGTTCAAGGTCATGGGTAGGATAGTTTTGCTCATGTTTCTTCAGTTGTTGGGATAGATATGATATGACTTTGCCTTCTTGCATTAGCACACATCCGAGACTGATCTTGGATGCGTCACAATACACATCAAAAGGCTTCGTGATATCTGACATGACCAAGATTGGGGCTGAGATCAATCTCTTCTTGAGTTCTTGAAAACTTTCTTCACATTTGTCCATCCATTCAAACTTCTTATCTTTCTTCAACAATTGGGTCATGGGTCTGGCGATACTCGATAATCCTTCTACAAACTTGCGGTAATAACCTGCTAATCCGAGAAATGCACGAACTTGGGTTTGAGTGGTTGGGGCTTGCCATTCTTCAACATCCTTGACCTTGGCAGGGTCAACGGCAATTCCTCCGGCCGACACGATATGTCCGAGGAATACTACTTCCTGTAACCAGAATTCACATTTGCTAAACTTGGCATACAATTGATGCTCCCTAAGGGTTCCAAGGATGGTCCTCAGGTGTAGCTCATGTTCTTCTTCTGATTTAGAATAGATTAGAACGTCATCGATGAAAACAACAACAAACTTATCTAGGAAGTCCATAAAAATCTTATTCATGAGGTTCATGAAATAAGCCGGGGCATTGGTTAATCCAAAAGACATGCCAGTGTACTCATACAGTCCATATCTGGTGGTAAAGGTAGTCTTTGGAATATCCTCTGCGCGAATCTTGAGTTGATGATAACCAGTTCTAAGATCAATCTTAGAAAACACTTTGGCAACGATCAACTGGTCAAACAGGTCCTCTATCTTCGGTAGTGGGTACTTGTTCTTAATGGTGACATCATTCAGCTTCCAATAATCCGTACACAAACGTTTACCTCCATCTTTCTTGTCCACAAACAAGATAGGTGATCTCCATGGCGATGCACTTGGTTGAATCAGTCCTATCTCCATCATAGAATCCAATTGCTTCTTTAGCTCCACTAATTCCGATGGGTTCATACTATAAGGTCTCTGGGCTATGGGTCCGGTTCCAGGGATTAGTTCAATGATAAACTCGATATCTCGATCTAGGGGCATACCAGGCAAACCATCTGGAAATACGTCTGGGTATTCATAGACTGCTCTGACTTGGTCAATGGTTGGTTGGTCTATACTATTGTTGCACTTGAATTGACGGGGCAAGGTTTCAGATACATGCCCTACTGATATTCCGGCTGTACTGGTCATGGTTATGGCTTTATTGGCACAGTCGAATCCTTTATGTTTCGACATCCAATCCATTCCTAGTATTACTTCCAAACCTTTGGTTCCGAGTACTATTAGATTAGCATAAAAATCTATGCCATGGATTCTGATAGGTACGGCCTTGCAAATTAATCTAGCTTTGGTGGTTGAACCAGGTATTTGAAATATCATAACATGCTTCAATTTTGTTGGTTGAATCTTACTAGTGCATGCAAATTCTTCGGTAACAAACGAGTGTGATGCTCCAGAATCAAACAACACTCTTGCAAGTACTGAGTTAATAGAAAACATACCCAGCACGACATCTGGCGCTTCTTGGGATTCTTCAGCATTCATGAGACCCAGACGGCCGTTGCGGTTGAGCGAATTCCCTGGGGAAAATCTCCTTCCAGGATGAACACGACGCTGCTGCTGAGCTGGGGCATTCACATTGGGGGCTGCTGCAATCTTCTTGGGGCACTCATTGGAATAGTGACCCTTGGTTCCGCATTCATAACAAGTCACCTGAAACTTGTCCTTTCCTGCAACAGGCACAACATTGCTTCCAGTCCTTGGGGAAGTATTGGTGTTGTTGGGGTTGTTGACCTTGGTTGATGCATGATTGAAATTGTTGGAGTTGCTTGGGTTGTTGTTGTGGTTTCCTCCTCCACGGTTGGGATAGGTTGGACAGTTCATCGGGGGTCTATTGTTTCTTGCGGCAAATCTTGCAGATGGGTTGGGGCGATACTTTGGGGTATGGTGGGTTCCTAGTTGATGCATCATTCGACGCTTGCGGTTCTCATTGGCTTGGTTGATGTTGCCTTCCATCTAAATGGCAGAATCCACTAAGGCTTCAATGTCAGCAAATGGGATATTGACTAACACTGTCTGCATCTCATCATGCAGACCATTCAAGAATCTCTCCTTCTTCTTGGCTTCAGTGTCAATCTCATCCGGTGCATATCTAGATAAGGACAGAAATTTGTCACGGTACTCAACTACGGTCATCTTCCCTTGCTTCATTTCTCTGAATTCATCTCTCATCCTCTTGATCAAACCCGATGTCACTTGGGTTCTGCTAAACTTGAGCTTGAATTCATCCCAAGTCATCATTTGTCCTCCAGTCATGGCGCGAACGCTGTTCCACCAAGCTCTTGCATCTCCTGCTAGATAGTGGATGGAAAACAGTAATTTCTCATTGGCTTCCACTACTGCGACTTCTAAGTTGTTCTCCATGGTCTGCAGCCAATCATCTGCATCTAGGGGCTCTTCAGACTTACTAAAGATGGGTGGATTGGTGTTCTAAAAGTTCTTGAGCTTGGATCCATGGTTGTCCTGGTTTCCATAGCCTTGATTGTTGTTGGCCATCTGACCTATGTGTTGGAGGGTGGCTAAGTTGGCTTGACGTTCGGCTCTTTCAGCTTCGCGGTCTGAAACCAACATTTGCAATATTTGCAACATGGGCTCCGGGGATGAACTGCTTCCTCCACGAGGCATCTAAAGATTGAGATAGATCATGAGAAAAGAGGGAAATTTCTAAGGTTCAGGTTTTTTTTTTAGTTTTTGAAGTTTGACTCAGATTTTTCTAGCAACTTGCTTTTCATTCATTCATAGCACACGATACAAACACACACCACAACAAAGAAACAGATGGTTTTAAGAACCAATCTGGGAAACTACGATATAGTGGGACCGAATACAACTCACTAATGCTAGTGCTCAAGTGCTACTACTCCTCGGAATCGGTGGCTTCCTCATCATCATCTTCATCATCATCATCATCAATAAAGGAAAAGTCATCCTCATCGGTGAAGAAGTCCAGGGCTTGATCCTCCAAGAAGTCATCATCATCACTGAGATAGGAGTAGGGGTATCCACGGAGGTCTTCCCCTACATTCTCCCTCTCCTCAAGCTGCATGTCTCTCTCGTGGATGGTCTCCTCCAAATCTGTCACCTTGTGATGAAGGCAAGCAATAATGCGATCCTTTTTGTCAAGCTGGCTGTGACGACACTAGCGATCCTTCCACAGCATGGCGATGGTCTGGTCCTTCTTGACTGCGATGGCGTAGTTGTGGTTGGCATAGGAACGGACATTGTCCAACTCCTTCTGTCGGTTGTACATCATGAAGCTGAGGTGGTCCACTTGATGCTTCAACTCCGAGTGATATGGTGCCTCCAGTGGATGTCCCATAACATCACGCCTCGGATAGAACTCAAAGCGCATGCCCTTGATCTGGTTGATACGCTTCCCACACAGACGGGCAAGAGCTTCCTGCATGGACCTGGCAAGTCCATCTAGCTAGTTGTTCTCCCTTAAGGTGAACTGGACTCCCTCTGAGGTGGGGGCTTCAATCTTCCCTCGGATACTTGCAACAATCAGCCATTGAAATTCTCCTCCTTCCTGATCGTTGAGCTGAGCTCCAAAGAAATTGGGGTGTGGGCGCTCCAGAAGTTCCAGGAGCTGGTCCAAGTCACGCTTAAATATGAGATCTCCTCCATTTCCCAACTGATAGAACTTGCTAAACTTCACATCCATCTATAAGAATGTAGGATGAGTAAGTTAGTAGAGTGATAAAGTGTGTCAAATTTTATGTAAGTTTGCAAGAATGTTTGAGGAGTATGAATTTTCATGAAAGAATCTAAGTGAAAAGAATGAGAATAGGTTTTCATAAATCCTCACTTCTTTTGTTTTGAAACTAAGTTTTTGATTCAAGCATCCATGCTAATCTAGGGTCTCATATGGTCAGGATGGCTCCGATACTAACTTGTCAACACCCGGATTTTTAATCCCAGATGCCTGTTATGCCATACATCGCAATCCCAGGATTACCATTTTTGCGAGACATAACAGATTGGATATCATAGTACATCATCCATTACAAACCATACATAAGGTCTTACAACAAATAAAGGATCTCATGATCCAGTCTTAGTACATTCAAAGAAGCGGAATAACGTGGTAATAACGGCAGCATGGGCGAGGCTCCATCTTCATGGTCACAGTCAATGCTAACGATGGGAGATGATCCTAGTTATCGTAACCTTCCTGCGGTCCTTCCTCCTGATAGTCCTCTTCATAGTATGGCCACGGGAATAGCCAGGGACAAAGCCATGAGTACTCTTTAAATACTCACAAACTATCACTAAGAGGTAAAGTGGTTTGAGTAGGAATATTAAGCTCTAGGTTATTTTGCAAAAAGCCAGGTTTATCGCTAACTGAGTTTAGAAGCAAAGAAAACTAGTTTAAGGTTTTATAACACCTAAATGGGAACTTGAGTTTTCATATCACAACCCTGTTGTGGTCAAGTCAAGTCATGATTCATTTCCCAAGTCATTTTGAAAACATCTGACGATGGAACAGTATGGCCAGTCCAACTGTCCATAACCGTGGATGCGGCTATTCGAATAGTTTGACACTCTGCAGAGGTGGTACACTTTCACCACAACATTCGATACATCCGTCAGGAACAATCCTAAATTCACCATACTCAGTATGCGGTTAATCAATCCTAACCTTTCAATTACACGCCCTAGTATAGGCACCTCTCCTATGAGTTTGGCCTCCCAACCATGACCATCTGTCATCTTGGGAACTGCACAGGCGGTCAATCTTCACGAGGTAGCCTCAGCTCAAACCTCGGCCGCAAGAGAACCCATACTAAGGTATATAAACTTCTAGTCAAGACCTACCCAAATTCGGATATTGCGGTTGTACGGTAAAATTGGAATGGTATCGCATCCAGACAACCATCAGTTTTATAAAGGGCTAAGACTCATGCCTCAACATTTTCATCATCAAAATCATATGGTTTTCAAGAACACATGTCAAAACATTTCATTAGAATGACCCATCATTCTAAGGTTTTCATAATCATTTCCACCAACTATTCCCATCTAAAGTGATCAAGGTTTATGCTTAGCACTAGCCACTAAAATTGGGGGTAAACACTAATGAGGGGTGGTAAACAAATGTAACTTATCTAAGTTCAATCTCATGCCTCAGGATGACATCAAGATCTATCTAACTTATGCCAAGTTTTATGCTCTTTATGCTACCTCTAATATCTTTCATAAACTTACAAGTCACTAGGTAAACATAATTAAAAAGCTTTGATAAAGGAATAAAAGAATCAAGCTTGCAAGTAAAACTGGGATTTGGGGTAATCAAGGTTGCAAGGTTTATCTTGCTAGGATGGCTTGCTAAGTTAACTTGTGTAGTGAGGCTTGCATAATTGCAAGTGTAAGCTTGCATCAGATAGATTTCCTTGTGCAGTGTAGTGGTTGAAGTTCTCCTCTGCATCTTCCTCATATTAGTCTCCTTCCTCTTCATATCCTTGGTCGGTACTAGCGTCTATAAATAAATACGAGGTACACAATCACCAAACAATACTTAACTAATTCTATTTATCACACCAGGGTTTTCACTAGATGATTTAGCATCATCACAATCATCACAAAGATTAAGGCACTAGTTGAAAACTACTTAAGATTTAATATTCTCCATTTAAATCATGAGATCATGTTGACACATGTCATCACCACATATTTCAGTACTTGGGAATGTAACTTAAAGTGGTGTCACAATTTAATAAGGATTAACCTTTTTATTTTAAGTAATTAAAGTGACTAGAAATGCATATGGGGCATTCTTTTATTACTTGTCCATTATTTCTATAAGTAAACCTAGATATTTTTGTATATTCATAAAGGACTTATCAAATATGATTTTTTAGAGTTGGAATCAAGTCAAAATCTTTTATGGTTGAATTTGGAAAAATGTTTGAATGGAGAAAAGTCTCTGCATTGTTATTTTTACTACAGGTGATCTATAATTCCAAACGGTTTGAATCCAACGGGCCTGGATTAAGAATTTCAATACCTTTCCAACAAAATTAGTTTCATGCAATTTGGTTCAGTGAAACTCTCTGGATTGAATTTTTAATCTACTGCTAGAAATAAGTTTGAAATTAAATAGATAAACCTAATTTCAAACGAACTAGGTCACGCGGGAAAGTTAACTGGGCCGGCCCACTACGCACAGCGTGCGCGGGCGGTTTAAGTGGTTGTCCCCACCAGTCAGTAAGACACGGGGGTGCGAAGGGGTACGGGGCTATTACAACTGTAGGATTAGATGTAAGATCAACGGATGAGGGTCATCGTCAATGTCTGAACAGAACGCGATGAGCATGGACTCTAGCGTGGCCAATGGGGTTCTGTGGCGCCTCACCGGGGATCAGGCGATGGTCGGCGATGGGGGCAAATGATGAAGTCGACGATGGCGATCCTCCTGGTACTGGTTGCTCCTCCTGCGGTGGCTCCAATCGACGGCGCCCTTCTACTCTAGCAGCGGCAAGCTCCGGCGAAATTCCAGCGATGCTGCGATCGCCTTGCTCCGGGAAGAAGTGGGCAGGATCAGTGAGAGGTGGGGGGTGGAATGTGTGGAGAAATCGAACGGGGAAGGCCTCTATTTATAGTGCGATGAGGGAACCTAAGGGTGCGGGCTAAGCTCGTCGGGGTCGGCTTCACAGTGAGCTAATGACATGGCTGAAGGTAGGGGACGGTGTGTGGTCTCCTGGCGAAGCTCAACGTCTTGATGGCAAGGCGTGGGGTGGTGCGGTTTGATCGGAACGCGTCGATGCTCTGAGCGGCACAGACGGTGGTTTTGATGGCGCATAGTGGCTACGGGTCGCGCGGCGGCGAACGGGGTTGTCTGGGAGGTTCCTGAGATGGTGGTTATCACGTACACGGGTGGCGAATATGGGGCGCGGTCTATGCGAGCATGTCGGGCGCGGCGCGCTGGCGCACTCTGGACATGGTCGTAGAGAAATGGGCGCGTGCGTTCTGGGTGGTCCAGTGACTAGCATGGCTCGAGGGCTGGACAGGGGGTGGCGGTGGACGGTTGCGTGCTTCCTAGACATGGTGGCTAGGCTCGGCGCTTGCTCTAGCTAGCTTGCCATGGTCATCTAGCAAGGGTTCTCTCGGGTAGGCATGGCATGGTGCACTGGGTAGGGGCTAGGGGTGTTCAAGGCATTGGTTGGCACTGTGGGAGACAAGTGTGATCAATGGTCAACAATGGTTGCAAAGATCACTGCTCAAAACAGTAAAGTTTGTCCAATTTGTTTTTTTGTCTCCAAGTGTTTGATGAAATGGCCGCATGAACTTCAAATTTGAATTTTTTGGTGAAACTTGGTGGGTGCAATGGTCACATACTAGGTAGTCTCTGGTTTCTTGGATTTTTCAAGGTGCACTAGTTTGGTTGGGTTTTGAGAAATGGTGATCTTCCCATATGAACTAGATTCAATTTTCAAATGTCATTTGAATAAGGTTGCCAAATGTTTATGTGGGTTTTCAAGGTGGGCCTGGGATCACTTTCACTTGGTATAGCAAGGGGTGAAAATAAATGGATTTGTTTCTGTTTGAAATCTTGGACTAGAAACACTCAATGTGGTCTAGTGAGCAAGATTGGCAAAAATGACCATTTGCTTATTTTGTTTGTTTTTGAATTTCCTTTGATTTGATTCTGCTTGGAAATGATTTAGATGATTTTGTTTTCAGCTTTAAACCAATCCTTGCCATTCATAACAATCACACAAGTCCATTCAAGCATTCATGCAATCATCACATACACACATGCATTCATATGGATTTAAATTAACAAAAGTTTTTGTTAACCCTAAATTTGGGTGATTGGAGTTGATAACCTTGATTAATATTTTTGGGATGTTACAGCAATAGGGCTACCTCTAATTAACCTTTCCCTATCACTGACATGGGTAAAATGCACATACGCAGCACCAAAGGGGCGGTCCTGAATCTCCCCAAACCCAACTCTAGCTTCATTTTGAAGGAAATCAAGAAGAACATCGCGAACATTCTAAAGGGGAATAGGTCCCGGAGGCATGGGTAAAATGGTGGCTATATCATACTGTTCATGAAGATGTTGCCGGTGAGGAATCACCACCCTTCTAAGGCCAACTCTCCCTTCCACCTGCATAATCTCGAAGCCATGAGGAAGGAAAGGGACAAGGTCGGCGGGGATATTGTCCATTTCCTCAGGAACCACCGGTGATGACGAGGTCAGACCAGGAGCAGGGGAAGTTGGGGTTTGCACAGGCCGGGGAGTTGAGGACACGGGGTGCTCTGTTTTTTTCCTTTCACTAGAAATGGTGAAATCCTTTAGACAAGAGAAAACCCGAGGTTGTAATCGTGGAGTGGGTTGCTGGGCCTTGAACCAATTAAGGTAAGAATCATTAGGCCATTCCCATTTTTGGAAAGAGGGGAAGCGCATGAAAGGAAGTAGTCCCGACAGAATAAATGCCCTAGATTTTTCGCACGAATTAAGGAGGGAAATACCTCTGATTTGATTTTCCCTTAATAACCGCCTTTGCAAATTAATGTGTATTAAAAGCCCCATAATTAGCAGTAACCGATGAGTCAACCTGTTGCCTCGTGCATGGGCGAGACTCCACCTTTGACATAGTAAAATTTAAACGGTCAGAGACCGAGTTAATAACCAAAGGCTAGCTTTTGAACGATCATTTGAATGCACCATTTTCTAGGTGAATTTTCTTGTATGAAACAACTTTCCAATCATGATCATGTTCATGATAGAACTTTTTTTTCTGCTTGCCAATTTGATCCACCTTCACCCCACAAATTGATGATCATAACAAAAATTTCATTGGAAAATCTAGAGGTGTTGTAAATTTCAAAACCAACAACTCTGGATGCAACTGAAAAGACTGAGGATCTACCTTGCAAGTGTCTGACCTGAAAGATAGAGGCAAATCCTCCAAAACAAGATCGAAGAGCAATGCTCATAGTATGGACATCAAGTTTGAAATCAGCTCTACCAAGTGAGCAAAACATGACGAAATCCCTTCTGCGAAAACCAAGATCAAAATTTATAGGGAGGCCAATCTTTCTGTGAATATCTTGATCAAACTTTTTTCCACATTGAAATCCAATGAGATAGGACTAGATAGGTTTTAAACAACCTTTTCTTTCTTTATATCAACCATTTTTTGAAAAAAATTGTTAGGGATATCCTTTTCAGCTTCAACTATCCTTTCAACCTTAACACTCTTTTGAACTCCAGGAACAGTCTTTTTAACCTTTGGCAAAATTTGAGCACCAACCTTAATCTTCAACGCTTGTAATTCTAAGGATGCTCCTGTGAAGATCTTTTCATCCTGAAGCAAATATCTAGCATCAATAATCACTTCATTTTGGTTAAGTAGAACCAATCTTTTGGTACAAGAATTGAGGATCAAAAACCCAGGAAATTTCTTATCTTGTGAAAAACAGAGAGCATGCCATTTCAAATATAAATCTTCATTAGATCCATCAGGAGAAGGAGATCTACCATAAAATCCATTCAAACAAACTAAGATCTCATTTGCTCTAGCCAAGTGAGAGGGGAAACTCACAACAGATCCAACCATGATCTTCTCCCTATTTTATAGGTTCTTGGCATCCAAAAGAGCACCCTTGGCATTGATTAAAACCAGCCAACCTTCGGAAGAAAGAACCAAATAGCCTTCGAGAAACTTACCCCCAGAACGAGCCCCTGTGTAAGAGACCTTCCAACTACCAACCGGGGAAACCATGAGGGATCAGAGGGAGGGTGGGCACCAACGCCGGAGTGGAGCCAACAAGTACCGGATGTGTTGGCCTCGAGTCACCTCAGAGCCTTAGCATGCCTCGGAAATCGTGAGGGTTCTGCATCTTTTTAGGGTTTGCCTTTCCATGCAAGATTACATCCATGAATGCATTATGTATTAATATGGTGAAACCATATCACATATGTAAGAGATAGGTTGATTTGGATCCGTACAAATATATGTGGCTTGGTTTTAAAATACTAACAACCAAAAGGCCACATACATGTATATGGTGGAAAAGAGATGATATCAAAGTACAGGTATATGGCAAGTTAGTAGAAGGATGGGGAAGTAAAATATAAGACCTCAACTCAACTTGGGCATTTAATATATATCAAAATCCAAATACAATTTACTATGAACCAAATGCAATGATAAATATAAAAGCCAATATTTAATATGATGCTCAAATGCAATATGGCATGATGACATGAGCCGGGGGAGGAGAAGCCCCCATCGCCCTCGAGGGGGGGTGGACGAGAGAGGATGGGTTGTGTCGGGGGGTGGTCCGATAATGCAACTTCCAAGGAAATCTTACTTAACTAAGTAAAAGTATATAAGCTTAAAGTTTATACTTTTAGTTTTCTAACTAACTAGAATTTTCAAGGAAGAAAACACTTACCTTCACTAAGTTAAGTGAATTATTTATGTTTGAGGCTTGTATGCTTTTTTTATGAGATGATACTTAACTTTATTTACTTTAGTATATTTTATAGAAGTTAAATAAGAGTAACCTTGCTTTTATTTAAGTGTTTTTTTTTCCTCATAATTCAGTGAAAACTTTTATCTACTTTCGAATTAGGTTTTATAATTCATAACAAAGAAATGGTGTTACTTAAAGTACATAAAAATCTTCCTTAGATTTTAAGTGAATTACTTTCTTGTAAAGAAATTATGGTGATAATGTTTAATAAGTCAAAAATACTAGTGTTGTTGATTTTGTAACTACTAGTACTCATTTTGGAAAATGGTATATAATTATTTATGAATGATAATCTTAGAATATACATTTAAATGGATTTGGACTATTTTTATTTCATAATAGCAACAACGAAGTATATTATTATTATTAGTCTTTAAATGGATAATATTAAAAATATTAGCAACATATCTATATATATATATTTATGGACTAATAATAAAATAAATAGGTTTAAATTTAAGTTATTAAATTATTAAATTTTTATTTACTTCAAAAGTGTAATATTATATTTTTAACTTGTAGTTATTACTTTTGTGAACATTTTGGTATATTATATGTCTTTTTATGATTTTTGGATAATAAGATATGATTTTCCTAAACTTTATTACTTTATAAAATAATTATAATAATAAATATTTGTTTAAGTGATATAATAGTTTATGATTATAGTTTTAAATTGTAGATATTATTTTTCTAAGAATTTTGATATATTATTTGTATTTTCTGATTTTAAAATATTAAAATATGAATTTTCAAGTTTTATTACTTATAGAATCTTTACTAAATAATAAGTATTTAGCTAAGTAATATGAAAATGTATGATGATAGATTTAGATTGTAAATTTTATTTTTATGTAATGTTTTATAAATAATACATACTTTTTGAATTATAAAATAGAAGGTATGGATTTTGTAAGATTTATTTTTTTCTAAAATTATTAAACTAAAATTTCAAAGGTTAATTACAGCACACTGACGTCAGTGTGTGGTGGGGAGTTTTTTTCACTGGTTGTGTCTAGCACCTGTCATAGACAAGTCGGCCAGGAGCCACATCAGTTGCCATAGAAATGGTGGACTCGGTTAGCGATGCTGACCTGGTTAAAGATGACGTGGGGTGACCTCACCATGATGTCACCTCGCTGGCATGCACACAGACAAAGGCAAGGCACGACAAAAGGAAGCTCGCAAAGAAGCACGGTTGCTAGTGTTCGACTCAGTGTGAAGCGGTGAACTCGATGGTACAATCGCCACTACCTTATGGTCGCCGGAATAGTGTTGGTAGTTGCATAGACCGCAGATGCTTAAATATGTGAGCAACATATTTGAGAGAATTAGGAGGATTAGTATAGGTCGATGAGGCAAGGCGCGGTCAAAATCGTCGAGGATGGTTGCGGAGCTCGTCATAGATGGAGGTGGCGATTAAGGCAATACAGACCACCTTGGCTTGAGGAAGTAGGGGAAAACGATCGAGACAAGCACCAGCAACACGATGGTGGCCATGGACGAGAAAGTGGATCTAAGATTCCCCGAGACGGTGCAGCATCTAGAGATAGGGTTTCATTGACCTCTGTGCTTGACATCACAGAGCGAGAGGGAGAGGGAAATTAGGATGAGGACAAGATGGAAAGGCTCCGTGGCGTTCGTATCCTCCTTTGGAGACGGCGGCGTGCATCTTGGCGCGTGCAACCTCAAGCGAGCTGCTTCGCTCGATCCTATGATGGAGACAAAGACGACAACGTGTCCGAAGTGGTATTTGGGCCGACCCAGTGTTGGGATGTGGCGGAGTGAGCAAAGAATTTCGGGGTACACACGCAGCGGTAGGTAGCGCAAAAAGGTTCTTGTTCATGGGTCGAGTTATTAAGCTGTTCTCTTTTATTTTCTTCATTCCTTCCTATTTCTATTTACAATTTCCTTTCGAATTTTATTTCTACAAGGTTTTACATTTTCAGAGAATTTTTGGAACATCAAAAGTATTGCTGGGATATTTGAACTTAAGTACTTTTCATTATTTTCTAAATTCAAATTATTAGGGAAATTCTTATGAGAAGGAACCAATGGTAATTTAGGGTCTTAATGTTTTGTTTACTATTTAAGGAATTATCCATAACATCAATCTCATTCCTATTTGGATTCTTGGGATTTTAAATTGTTAAGTTAATTAATGATATCCATGTAATATTTTATATTTTGCATTATATAACAATTAACAAATATATATGAGGTTTTAAATTTAATAGATCTCAAAATTGTGGTCACATTCCATCCGATAATAAATATTACTTAGGTGATAAATATGACTCACATGCCATCTGATAGTTCCTATTTTTTTTTAGGTTTTCTATTTCCATGTATTTCTTATGATTCCTAGAGGATTCATCACACTCATAAATCCTCTTTGATCTTGCTATAGAACTGGGGTTTAGGTATCTGTACTTATAGTTATGGATGATATCCAAAACTATAGTAACATAGAAAATTAACTTTCTAACATCATTTATAAAAAAATTGTTCTTGATAATTTCCTAGTAACTCATAGCTTTAGGATTTAAAAGAAAAAATAGACATGGGACTTAGCATGACTTGATATATTCTTGGTTAAAGATTTCTCAAGGCTTCCTATCTTTAATACTTCATTAAGCTTGGGCCTTAGTTAAGGAATTCATTTCCTAGATATACTTTGTATAAATCTCTCCTCTTATTCATCAAGATAACATAAGCCAATGATCTGACTCCACCATATCCATCATCATCTGGTGACATGGTCATGTAACGTCTTCACTACTAACTCTTGATTCTTCCTCTAGTATATAACTTTCATTTCTTAGCTAGCTTTGGTGAATTCATTCATGTGGTTATTTCTAACTTCTTTAATCAACACCCTTAATAACAGTTTTCTCTCATCTACTACCAGGGCTTTCAAGGCTACCAACCTCACTATGTATCAAGTGATACTAATCGTCAAGAAGAGGTATGGTGATACTTCCCATAATAAAAGATTTCCCTTGTATTAGCTTGGTTGAAATACCATGCCTTAAACTACTCCATACAACTCATGTTCCACACTTCATCATACATTAGTTTGAATTATCATGATCAATCTCATATGACTTAACTAACTAAGGTTCATCCTAGCTTGGTATACCAATACCAACCCTTTAATACCTAGTCAATTATCCCCAAATTACTTGAGAATAATGACCACTATTCTTTGATCACATTAAGGTTAGGCTTCTAATTTTTTGGTCAATATCTATCCTCAACTAAGTAACAACGTGTACTACACCTAGTCTCTTTATAGGATTTATCTTGCTAATGAAGATTATCTTATGGTTATACCTACTTTGCTTAATAATATTATTCTTTGATTCTCTATCATTACTAGCTTTCTTTTAATTTCTTAATTAGAGGTTTAACTCTTAGGTTTAGATGCCTCTTCTAGTTAACTCAGGAGCGAGTTATCTCGTACAACATCAAACCATTTGATCTCCACTAAGGATCTCATCCCAATGATGATGGCACGGTCTACCATAATTAGTTCCTATTTCTTATTAATTTACTTTAGGACTTTAGAAAAGCCAATATGATAGATCAAGGGCTAAAGGTCACCAATTTCTAGGTCAAAGATTAATATCCCAACAGTGATGATTCAAGACACAAGAACATGGTTCAATAAGAATTTCATCTATTAATATGGTTAATAAGTATATTTGGTGAATGGTCATGACTTGGTTTCCTTCCTACTCAATATAAGTAAATATTTAGGTTTAAGTATTACCATGATGCTCATGGTAGGAACAGATAATAATAAGACATATCAAGATTTAGCTATTGAATTCCTTTTACTGGAGTTAAATATTTAACTTGGTATCCTTGAGTTGTTATATTGAATAATATGATATGATCTCTAGAAGATATGGTATTTATAATTAATTAATGTGTTGTGTATTTAGTTTTATTCCATTTGATCTACCCTTAGATCAAATCATATTTACCCAAAATAAGTTTTTAACAAAGGTCACATTGAAACTTATCACAATTAACTTGATGATCTACTTCAGTTCCACCAAGTTAAGAGAAGCTTCAATAACTTTGACAAGTTTTTTTCAAAAGCACGAAAATTATCCAGATTTTTATGCATGAATGCAATGCACACACCTGATCTCAGCTTATTTCTAAGCTCGAATGTTGGGATGTTATAGTCTCTCCCCCTTAAAATAAAACTCGTCCTCGAAGTTCAAACTCTCTTAAGTTCCTTCGTGACCATAATTAGGAATAATTGTGGTATCCCATTTCCGGACCTTTCCTTGGATCCTATTTATACTCGAAAACATTCAACTATAGTTTCCAATTTATCCCATAATATAATCTCCTTGGGGAATGTATTTATAAAATATGCTTAAACCGGAACATCTTCTTGGGTTCTTTTCCCTAACTAGCTATCATAACAAAACTTCTTTACTTGATCATCGACCTTCTTCCTCTAGGCTAATTATGGTCTAGTAGGTCTCACTAGAATAGGGTTTTAAATTTAATTAATTAATAACTCGATAATAATTCTATATATGGGTTGGTCACAATATGGTTTGTCCTCGTGGTCCTTGAGATTGGTTCTGGATTCATTTAACCCAATCCAATCAAATTTTCATGTTCCTCTACACACGTCTTCTTTGGTATTCTCTATTCTTTCTTATGAACAACTTAAGAGTTGCTTCCTTTAGAACTAGTTTATTATGGTTAATCTATTTTATATCCTTCGATATTTTACCCTGTCAAGCTTTAGTAATTACTTGGCATTCCTTTCACTCCTTTATCACTTATTTTCATTAATCAAATTAAGGTCTAACTATACTACCTCGAAGTATAAACCTCGATCTTCCCTTAAGTCATACTTCGAGGAGTACTTTTACAATGACGAATTCTTATAACATTACAAAAATAAGGCTTAATCTCATCATAGTCAAGTACTTCTTCTCTAGTATTTACTTGGGAAGTCAAATCTTAGTACTTCCATTTTACTATTTACTCTCCCCCTTCGGATTTCTAATGGTCTCAAAACTGCATATATAGTAACCATTGTCTCTATAACTGTCAACACCCCGATTTTTAATTCCAGATGTCTGTTATGCCATACATCGCAATCCCAGGAATACCATTTTTGCGAGACATAACAGAATTGGATACCACAGTATATCATCCATTACAAACCATACATAAGGTCTTACAAAAATAAGGATCTCATGATCCAGTTCTTAATACAACTCAAGCAGCGGAATACGTAATAATAACGGTAGCGTGGGTGAAGCTCCACCTTCGGGGTCACAGGAAATGCTGACGATGGGAGATGATTCTTGTTGTCGTAACCTTCCTGGGGTCCATCCTCCTGGTACTCCTCTTCATAGTCTGGCCATGGGAATAGTCAGGGACAAAGCCATGAGTACTCTTTAAGTACTCGCAAACTAATACTAACAAGTGAAGGGGGTTTTTGTAGTAGGACACTAAGCTCTAGGGTTGTTTTGCAACAAGCCAGATTTACCTCTACTAAGTTCAGAAGAAACGAAAGCTAGTTGAAAATTTATAACACCTAAGTGGAAACTTGTATTTCATGCCACAACTCTGTTGTGGTCAAGTCAAATTCTCAATTCATTTCACAAGTCATTTTCAAAACATCTGACGGGGGAACAGTATGGCCACTCCAACTGTCGATAACCGCGGACGCGGCTATTCGAATAGTTTGACACTCTGCAGAGATTATACACTTTCACCACAACATTTGATACATTCGTCAGGAACAAATCCTGAATTCACCATACTCAGTATGCGGATAATCAATCCTAACCTTTCAATTACACGCCCTAGTATAAGCACCTCTCCTGTGAGTTTGGCCTCCCAACCATGACCAGCTGTCATCTTGGGTACTGCACAGGTGGACAATCTTCACAAGGTAGCCTCAGCTCCGACCTTGGCCGTGAGGGAACTAATACTAAGGTACATAAGTTTCCAGTCAAGCCGTACCCAATCTTCGGGTATTGTGGTTGTACGGTAAAATTGGAATGGTATCGCATCCAAACAACCATCAGTTTTATAAAGGGCTAAGGCTCATGCCTTAACATTTTCATCACCAAAATCATCTGGTGTTCGGAAACACATGTCAAAACATCTCAATAGAATGATCCATCATTCCAAGGTTTTCATAACCATTTTTCCACCAAGTATTCCCATCTAAAGTTGATCAAGTTTTATGCTTAGCACTAGCATCTACAAATGGGGCTAAGTACTTATGAGGGGTGGTAAACTAGTGGAGTTTAACTAAGTTCAATTTCATGCCTTAGGATGAAATGAAGATTATCTAGCTTAGGCCAAGTTTTATGCTCTTTATGCAACCTTCAATTATCTTTCTAGTATCTACAATTTACTCAAGTAAACTCTAAGTAGTAGCTTTGATAAAGAAATAAAGTAGAAATCTTGCAAGTAAAACTAGGATTGGGTTATCAAGTGGGTATAATCATATATGCTTAAGGCATATGGTTGGCTTGGTAACAAGCAAGTATTTGTTTGCATAGGTAAAGTATCTTGCAAGTGTTAGCTTGCATAGGTCAACTTGATTAGTAAGGCTTGCATCAGTATCAGTATAAGCTTGCTAAGTTAATAGCTTGCAAGTATTGGCTTGCCTTGTGCAGAGCAGTGGTTGAAGTTCTCCACGGCTTCTTCTTCGTAGTATCCTCCTTCCTCCTCGTATCCTTGGTCGGTACTAGCGTCTATAAATAAATACGAGGTACACAATCACCAAACAATACTTAACTACTTTCAATCATCACACACAATGGTTCTATAGATGATCTAGCATCATCACTAACATTACAAGATTAAAGCATTGGGCTTATTGATTTTATTTTTAGAAAAGTAATTTCTACTCATTGAAAAACTACTTAAGATTTAATATTCTCCAAACCAAACATGGGATCATGTTCCATGTCATCACCACATATTTCAGTACATGGGAATGTGATTTAAAGTGGTGTCACAATTTAATAAGATTTAACCTTTTATTTTATTTAAATAAAGTGACTAGAAATGCCTATGTAGCATTCTTTTATTACTTGAACATTATTTCTGTAAGTAAACCCATATAATTTTATATATTCTGAAAGGTATGGTTACTTGTGATTTTTGAGAGTTGAAATCAACTCAAAATCTTTTATGGTTGAATTTTGAAAAATGTTTGAATGCAGAAAAGCTTCTGCCTTGTTATTTTTACCAAGGGTGATCTACAGATCCAAATGATTTTAATCCAACGGGCTTGGATTCAGCACTTCCAGACCTTTCTAACAAAATTGGTTTTATTCAATTTGGTTCAATGAATCGAGCTGGGTTGATTTTTGAAACTAGGTGCAGAACTATGTTTGAATGAAAATGGAAAAATCAAAATTCAAACTAGTGGGTTGCGCAGGAAGAGAAAATGGGCCGGCCTGCTACGCATAGCGCTTACGCGGGCTGGTTAAGTTGTTGTCCCCACGCATCAGTGAGGGTGCGAAGCGGTACGGGGCAACGGGGTGCATTGGATCTAGTTCTAATCCAACGTCTTAGGTTCATCGTCCACGTCGGGCAGCGTCGGCGAGACAGAACCCTAACGCGGTAGGTGGGGGTCGTGGGAGGCTCACTGGGGCTCAGGCGAGGGTCGGCGAGGCGGGCGAACGACGCAGTCGACAACGGTGAACCTCCTGGTACCGGCAGCTTCTCCTGGGGCGACTCCAATCGCTGGCTCCCTTCTTCTCCAGCAGCGGCGGGCTCCGGTGAAATTTCGACGCTGCGCTGCTCGCCTTGCTCCAGGAATGAGGTGGAATGATCAGTGAGTAGAGGGGAGTGAGATGGTGTGAATAGTTTGAGCGGGGGAGGCCTCTATTTATAGTCTCGACAACGAGACCGAATGGGATGGGCAGGCGACGATGGCGACATGGCTACGGGCTTCTAGAGGCGTGGCCGAGGGTGGCGATCGATCGGTGGTCTCCTGGCGATGCTCTAAGGCTTTAATGCGCGAGTAGGGGCGGTGTCAAACGGTATGGAATGCTCGACGTTCTGCGCGGCAGAGGCGGCGTCTTCGACGGCGAGCGGTGGCTACGGGGCACGGGCGGTGAAATGGGCATGTCTGGCGGTCTCCTGGGACGGTGGGGAGCATGTTGGCGGTGGCGAGGACTCGAGGTAGTCTGGTTGAATGGGAACAACGCGTGCTCTGCGGCGCACGTCGGCATGGTCGACAGCGGCACGGGCGCGATGTTCCTGGCGATCCTGGCTACTATCTGCGAGGCAGGGCTGGTCGAGAGGGGGCGGTGAGGCATGGGCTACCTCCTAGACAAGGTTGGCACGGCTAGTTCTTCCTCTAGCTTGTTGTCCACACTGGGTGACATGGGTGCTCTCGGCTGTTCACCATTGATGACATTGTCAAGCTTACAGTGGTGCTAGGGATTAGTTAGTGCAGTTAGATGATCTACTAAGGCTAGTGGTGTCCAGAGAGGGAACAAGTTAGGCCCAAAACACTGCACACTATAGTGTTTTGATTTGTTAGATTTGAATCTACAAGGTGTTTGATGAAATGGCCGCATGAATTCAAGTTTTGAATTTTGAAAAGATTTTTGGTGGGTGTGCTAGGCATGTGCTGGTGAGTCTATGGATGCTTGGGTTTTGAAAGTTGCGCTTGTTTGATTGGTTTTTGAAAAAGTGGGATCTTCCCATATGATATAGATTCAGTTTTGAACTGTCATTTAAACTATGCATTCAAATGCTTTTGGATGATCACAAGGTGGGCCTTGGTACTTCGTTATGAGTACTATAAAGGGGTGTAAATATCCAAACAAGTTTCTGTTAAATTTTGAAATTTAGAGACAGCCAAAGTAGGCATGGGAGTTAAATTGGTCAAAGTGACCATTCAGTCATTTTGTTTGTTTTGATTTATTTGTCTTTGGGAAAAGTGTGGGGATTGTTTAGATGATGTTTAATTCACCTAAGAATCATTTTCCAAGCAAAGAAACACACAATCATGGCAATTCAAAAGAATCCAAATTTTAATGCACACTCATATGAATGCTTTCATATTTTAATTGGAAAAGTTTTTGTTAACCCTAATTTTGGTGATTAGAGTTTGTTAATTCTAGTTTAATATTTTTGGGATGTTACAAACCTTCCCCCCTTAAACAAAATATCGTCCCGAGATTTGAAAAAGGACGAAAAGATTACCTAGGATTTGAAGAGATCGGGAAACTCCGTCCTGATGTGATCTTCGCGCTCCCAGGTAGCTTCCTCTTCCGTGTGGTTGCTCCACTGAATCTTGAGAAACTTGATGCTTTGGGTTCTGTTGGTTCTGAAAGCTTCTTCCAAAATATGGATGGTTACTTCAGGATAGGTCAGGTCATCGTTGATCTCTATGGTCCGGTGGTCGATATTCTTGAACACTTCAGTCTTCTCTGGAACTTCGAGGCACTTGCGAAGTAATGAGATATGGAACACATTGTGCACGACTGACATCTCTTCTAGTAGTTCCAATTGATACGACACTTCTCCTCGACGGTTCAGAATCTTGAAGGGTCCGTAATATCTGGGGGATAACTTTCCTTTCAGTTGGAAACGCTGCATTCCTTTCAATGGCTACACTTTAAGATATACAAAATCTCCTATGTTGAAGGTGAGGTCTCGACGTCTCTTGTTGGCGTAACTCTTTTGTCTTAGCTGGGCTGTCTTGAGGTGCTCACGAATCTTGTGAACCTTCTTTTCTGCTTCTCGTAGGATGTCGGGTCCGAAGATCTGACTCTCTCCTACTTCAGACCAGTCCAAAGGGGTGCGGCACTTCCTTCCATACATGAATTCAAATGGGGCCATTTGCAAACTAGCTTGATAACTATTGTTGTATGAAAATTCTGCAAACGGCAGATAGTCTTCCCACTTAGATCCATATTCTAACACACAGGCTCTCAACATATCCTCGAGTATTTGTTTTACTCGCTCCGTTTGTCCATCGGTCTGAGGGTGATATGCGGTGCTGAAATCTAGGAGGGTTCCTAAACCTTCTTGGACTTTCTTCCAGAATCTTGAGGTAAACTGAGTTCCTCGATCCGATACGATGTTCTTGGGGACTCCATGCAAACTGACTATTCTAGCGATGTATAACTCCGCTAGCTTCGAACTCTGATATGTTGTCTTGACGGGTAAGAAATGGGCGACTTTGGACAATCTGTCCACTATGACCCAGATAGAGTCATTTCCCTTACTAGAAGTAGGCAATCCGGTGATAAAGTCCATTCCAACGGAATCCCATTTCCATTCCGGAATCTGCAATGGTTGCAACAATCCAGCGGGTCTTTGATGTCCTGCCTTGACTCGCTGACATATATCACACTTGGCGATATAGCTTCCGATTTCTCTCTTCATCTTATACCACCAAAATTTCTCTTTCAAATCTTGATACATCTTAGTCCCTCCGGGGTGGATAGAATAAAGAGTATCATGAGCTTCCTTCGAAATAAATTCTTTCAATTTAGAATCTGCGGGTACACAAATGCGTCCTTTGTACCACAGAACTCCTTCTTCGTCTTCGATGAATCCGGGTACTTTCTGCGCCTCTATGATCTGGCGCCTCTTTGATCCGTCGCTTGATTCCGTCGATACTAGCATTTCCTTTCTGCGCCTCTTTGATCTGGCTGATCAAAGTGGGTTGAAGTTCTATGCTAGCAAAAAATTCTTCACTCACTAATTCCATTCGAAAATCTTCCATCTCTTTGTGCAAGCTTGGTTGCTCCTTCAAAATCATGCAGTTCAAGCGGCACGGCAATCTGCTAAGGGCATCGGCTACCACATTGGCTTTACCAGGGTGATAGTGAATGTCCAGGTCATAATCCTTGATTAGCTCAATCCATCTTCTCTGTCTCATATTCAGCTCCTTCTGAGTGAATATATACTTCAGGCTCTTGTGATCCGAATAAATCTCGCAACGGTTTCCCATCAGGTAATGCCTCCATGTCTTCAGGGCTAGAACTACGGCTGCGAGTTCGAGGTCATGGGTTGGGTAATTTTGCTCATGTTGTTTCGATTGGATAGATAAGATATAACTTTGTCTTCTTGCATTAGCACACATCCGAGACCGATCTTGGATGCATCACAATACACGTCGAAGGGCTTCGTAATATCCGGCATGATTAAGATTGGGGCTGAAATCAATCTCCTCTTGAGTTCTTGAAAACTCGCTTCACATTTGTCTGTCCATTCAAACTTCTTGTCCTTCTTCAGCAATTGGGTCATGGGTCGGGCGATACTCAAGAATCCTTCTATGAACTTGCGGTAGTATCCCGCTAATCTGAGAAATGCACAAACTTGGGTTTGAGTGGTTGGGGCTTGCCAATCTTCGACATCTTTCACCTTTGCAAGGTCAACGGCAATTCCTCCGGCTGATACAATGTGGCCGAGGAATCCTACCTTTTTGTAACCAGAATTCACATTTGCTAAACTTGGCATACAACTGATGCTCTCTAAGGGTCCCAAGAATGGTCCTTAGGTGTAGCTCATGTTCTTCTTCGAAATGGTCAGCGCCGCTTCGCCTAGCTGGCCCAATCAGTTTCTGCCACTTGGCACGTTCTCGATTAGGGCTAGATTTAATTGGCAGATTTGTGCTAAAACTTGCGAAATTCATAGAAAAATAATTACTTGGCCAAATTTAGCATATAATATACCGTTCGATTCATAAATTTATGTAGAACACAGATATGCAATAAAATTTCAAGTTTATAGTAGGGTTTTCGGTGTAGAATTTAATCTCTAGATTAGAGTGTTTAATCTATAGAAAAATAATTAAAACTCTGATTTAGTTGATTCTTGTTGTGATGACTTTGTTTTCACAACACCTACTGAACAAAATTATAGAACCTTGCTTAAGAACATTAGATTTTATTTGGGGCTAATTAGATGGTTGGATCTACTAGTGAGCCCAAGAATTAGAAATAAGACCAAAATTTGTTAAACCCGTGGGAAATCAATACTAATAACATCCCTAAAACAATTGCAATCCAATTATACTACCTTGGTAAATTTAGAAAACAAATCTTGCATAAATACCATGTTGCATGCATGCATATCATCTCTGTGGCGTATTTTGTGCAAGTTGTGATGAGATATATGTTTGTGTTTCGTTAGATTGTTCGGAGTGCGCTGAGGAGTGCTATTGTGTAGAGTGCTGCTCGGATAAAGGCAAGTTACACCACTTGTTCATAATTTTGTCCCAGTTTTGATTCTATGCATGTGATCTTCAAAATTATGTAGTATGCATGTGTAGGATGTTCTAGTAGAATTTTTCCTTAGTATTATTTTGCAAGTGCGATGATTTTGTAGTATGCCATGAGTAGCTCTATACTTAGGATTTCCCCTCCTAATAGGTTACCCCTGTTTTTGCTAAGTATTGCTTGCTATGCTATATATATGTAAAGTACCGTTGGGGGGTTCGAAAGACAATGGATTTCTTCTAAGTATAAAGGTCGTCTTGAGCAAACTTTTCTTCTCAAAACCACTTCAAAATAAAACTAAGTTTTCTTCTGGGTGGAATGGTTTTCGGGTCAACGAGTGAGATTTTGTTGGAGGACGTTCGCCCAGGAATCAAAGAAGTCTGCCATGTTTCAGAATTCAGAAGCTTCCAGTGCAACCACAATACATATGGGCTCTGTCTTGTCCTAGTACTTAGTGGGAAACCTCACCTGGGTACCAACATTTGGAGGTCCTTGGCACAGTTGGATCCAGAAGTTAGAGGGGCTACTAAGGGAAAGCCTTGCCATGGTCTTGACTATAAAAGGACTTGATCGTGGATTGTGGGTAAAGTGCACAAACTCTCGAGAGTATTGCAATCTGATCGATCAGCCGTGTTCATGGAAACAGAACAACTTTGAGCATCTGAAGGATGGATCCTATAAAGGATCTTCCTCTCTCTCTTTCAAAACTTAAAGTTTTCTAAAAACCCAAGGCGTGAGTCATATCGCTATTGGGAGGGTTTTGGGAACTTGGTGAGTAATATCCAAGTGTTAGTTGATTGGACACTTGGTGAGTAATATCCTCGTGTGCCATTCGACCATGTATTACTTAAACAAAAGTTTACAAAGTAGGGAAACTTTCTCCTTTTCTCCATACCTAAGAGAAACTAGCTTTGAGCAAATAAACTCTACAGCCTAAACTAGCCTTGCATGTAGAGATAGTCTTTTCTTTCCTTGGTGTAATTTGCCAATACATTCAAAGTATTGACCCAACTTGTTGGCTGCACGTCTTATGTGCAGAATCCGAAGATTGAAAGGTGCGTAGGGATCGCGAGTCTACACTCGACAAGCCCGGAGCATTGATGTACTCAAGCTGCTTTTATGTTTCCGCTGTTTATTTGAGCTAGCTTAAGGCTAAGCAAATTTGTAATAAATTCATACTCTGGATTCTCCGTGTAATAATGACTTTGTGTTTTACATGATATTCATTGACTTTGAGTGCTAGATATTGATCCAGGGACTAGCATGTAAATCACAGGGACTTAGGATCCTTATTGATCCAAGGTCACTACAAGTAACTTGATGATGCAACATGCATTTGCACACCAAGTTAAACTTCATGTACAAATCTAGTCAATCAAGAAGATCCAAGAAAAACCAAGAAATCCAAATGTGGTACATATAACACACAATATTCTAGTACCTAACATGGATCCTATTGATAGTCCACACCATTTATAAAATTTCAATTATATCCTAAACTTGATCCTAGTCTACTATAACCAATTGGCTTTCCTAAGGTATCTTAGTGGTTTATATCTCATTCGGAAGACGCTAAATAGCACTTTACTAAGAGAAGATAAATAACTACTCCTACAAAATAATACCAAAGCATCCTACTTAAGTGTGACAAGGTTATCCTCAAGTGGATAGCCATCACAAGACATAAGATCATATGGTTTAGATTCCTATAATCACTATCCAGCCTGTAGATCTCCTAAAAGGTTTTTAATCCTAAGGCCAAATCATATGCTCTGATACCAGTTGAGGTGACCCAGCATACCACTACATGATGTAGTACACTATAGTCATTGACATAACACTAATGAAACACCATTCCACCAGTATTACATCCCTCGAAGTGGTACAACAGAAATATAGCATGTCCAAGACATGACTATAGGTTACAACTCGACTCTTTATGAAACATAGAAAGAACACTCTAGGTTATGTAGAGTGAAAGCAATTTATTACAAAGAAGATCCAGCAATAACAACTAATGAATATCATACTAATAGACTAGTATCTAAACTATCTGGCTTGCATTGGCTATTATTGCAATGCTCTACAGAAGTAGGTTCTTGGGCTAGAGATTATAATCCTATCTAATCAGGAACTTCGTCTTTACTTTAGTCTTTTTAAGCTTACTACAGGGGAGCCCACCGCAACCTTTTCCTTTCGTCTTTGCTTTAGTTGATGTATATGTTGACTCCATTGACTTCATTCAAGAACTTGAGCTTTCACTAACAATTTCCTTGAGCATAAGTTGGTGTTGACATCGTCTATATTGGCTTTAGAATCTAGAAAGGGTTAAGAAGGTACGGTTGAGTACGAGCGTACTCAACAAGTTCACTAAAAAGGAGTGTTTGATGCACTATCTACAGCCATAGACAAAGGTCGTAGGCTATGCAGGTTTACGTAAAAAATTCTTCAAAGGTTTATTTTATTCTAAAAAGCTATATTCGTCAGCCTTAACAGGTTTACCAGAACTTCATGGAGTTCCTTTCCTGCCGCATTCCTAGCTCCTTTCTGGAACAAGGAGTAACATGTCAACGTTTTTGACACTCTACAGAGGTGCATTATTTTACCCATGAGATATCCTTAACCATGTTGCACATCCGAGCGGCCAACCCGTTCACACTTCCTTGGTACGAGGCTAGTTATAGGGATCCAAGACAATCACTGCCCTACTCCGCGACTGTCAACACCCGGATTTTTAATCCCGGATGCCTGTTATGTCATACATCGCAATCCGAGGATTACCATTTTTGCGAGACATAACAGATTGGTACCATAGTTTATCATCCATTACAAACCATAATAAAGGTCTTACAAATAAAGGATCTCATGATCCAGCCTTAGTACAATCAAAGTAGCGGAATAATACAATAACGGTATCATGGGCGAGCCTCTATCTTCATGGTCACAGGAAATGCTGACGATGGGACATGATCCTAGTTATCAAAGACTTCCTGTTGTTCATCATCCTGAGAGTCCTCTTCATAGTATGGCCACGGGAATAGCCAGGGACAAAGCCATGAGTACTCTTTAAGTACTCACAAACTATCACTAACAAGTAAAGTGGTACAAGTTGGAATACGAAGCTCCAGGTTGTTTTCCAAAAAGCCAGGTTTATCTCTATCTGAGTTTAGAAGCAAAGAAAACTAGTCTAAGGTTTTATAACACCTAAGTGGGAACTTAGTTTTCATATCACGGCCCTGTTGTGGTCAAGTCAAAGTCATGATTCATTTCACAAGTCATTTTTAAAACATCTGACGACGGAAAAGTATGACCACTCCAACTGTCCATAACCGCGGATGCGGCTATTCGAATAGTTTGACACTCTGCAGAGGTGGTACACTTTCACCACAATATTTGATACATCCGCCAGGAACAATTCTGAATTCACCATACCCAGTATGCGGATAATCTAGCCCTCGAGCATTGACAAGCAGTGGACCACCAAGAACGCATGCGCCTAGTTTTCTCTGCCATGTCTAGAGGGCACCACCTCACCGCCCCTCGCCTTCGCCGCTCGTGCCTGCGATCACCACCTTCCCAGGAGACCACCAGACATCCCCGTTCGCCGTCGCGCGACCAGGAGGGCCTATGCGTTGTCAAAAATGTAGTCGGTGCCGCTCAGAGCACCCGTGTGTTCTGATCGAACCGCACCGCCCCTTGCCACGCCATCAAGGCGTTGAGGACTGCCAGGAGACCGCACATCGTCCCCTAGCCTCGGCCATGCTCGTAGCTCGCTGTAACCCCGAACCCGACGAGCACTACCCATGCCGCTCAGCCTCTCTCGCTCGCCTATAAAAGGAGCCTTTCCTGCTCGTTTTCTTCACACCATCTCACTCCCCACCTCTCACTGATCCTTCCCACTTCTTCCCAGAGCAAGGCGAGCGCAACATCGCCAGAATTTCGCCAGATCATGTCACTACTAGAGGAGACGGGCGACGTTGATTGGAGCCAACCCAGGAGGAGCCGCTAGTACCAGGAGAACCGCCATCGTCAACTTCGTCATTCGCCCCCATCGCCGACCATCGTCTGAGCCCCGGTGAGCCACCACAGACCCCCACTGGCCGCGCTAGGGTGCGAGTCCGTCGTGTTTTGTTTGACGAGGACGATGGCTACGAGTCGTTGATCCTTGATCTAATCCTACGGTCGTAGTTAGCCTGTACCCCTTTGCACCCCCTGTCTCACTGACGCGTGGGGACACCACTTAACCAGCCCGCGCGCTCTATGCGCAGTGGGACGGTCTAGTTAGAATTCCTGCGCGACCCAGTTAGTTTGAATTTAGATTTATCTATTTAGTTTCAAACCTAGTTGTGGCAGTAGATTCAAAATTCAATTCAGAGAGTTTTACTGAACCAAATAGCATGAAACCAATTTTGTTAGAAAGGTATGGAAATTCTTAATCCAAGCCCGTTGGATTCAAAACATTTGAAATTACAGATCACCAATAGTAAAAATAACAAGGCAGATACTTTTCTGCATTCAAATTTTTTCAAAATTCAACCATAAATTCTTTTGAGTTGATTCCAACTCTCAAAAATCACATTTGATAAGGCCTTTATGAATATATAAAAATATCTAGGTTTACTTGCAATAATAATGGAAAAGTAATAAAAGAATGCCCCATAGGCATTTTTAGTCATTTTAATTAATTAAAATAAAAAGGTTAAACCTTATTAAATTGTGACACCACTTTAAATCACGTTCCCAAGTATTGAAATATGTGGTGATGACATGTGTTAACATGACCCCATGTTTTAATTGGAGAATATTAAATCTTAAGTAGTTTTTCAATGAGTAGAAATTACTTTTCTAAAATAAAATAAATAAGACTATTGCCTTAATACTTGTGATGATTGTGATGATTCTAGATCATCTAGTGTAAACCCTTGTGTCCTAAATAGAAGTAGTTAAGTATTGTTTAGTGATTGTGTACTTCGTGTTTATTTATAGACACTAGTACCAACAAAGGATACGAAGAGGAAGGAGACTACTATGAAGAAGTAGTAGAGGAGAACTTCAACCACTTCACTGCACAAGGCAAGCTAAGCTAAAACCATGCAAGTCTTACTTGCAATCCTAAGACCACTAGTTGACCTTTGTAAGATACATTAGGCATATTTTCTTATACCACTTGATCATACTAAATCCCAGTTTTACTTGCAAGCTTTATTCATTCATTTCTTTATCAAAGCTTTTTATTTATGTTTACTTGGTGACTTGTGAGTTTTGGAAAGATAGTAGAGGTAGCATAAAGAGCATAATACTTGGACTAAGTTAGGTACAACTTGATGTCAATCTAAGGGATGAGATTATACTTAGATAATTCAACTTGATTATCACCCCTCATTAGTGTTTACCCCCAACTTTAGTGGCTAGTGCTAAGCATAAAACTTGATCACTTTAGATGGGAATACTTGGTGAAAATGGTTATGAAAACCTTAGAATGATGAGTCATTTTAATGAAATGTTTTGACATGTGTTCTTGAACACCAGATGATTCAAATGTTGAGGCATGAGCCTTAGCCCCTTTATAAAACTGATGGTTGTGTTCGGATGTGATACCATTCTAATGTTACCATACAACCACAACACCTGAATTTGGGTAGGGCTTGACTGGAAACTTATATACCTTAGTATGGGCTCCCTTGCGGTCGAGGTTTGAGCTGAGGCTACCTTGTGAAGATTGTCCACCTGTGGAGTACCCAAGATGACAGTTGGTCATGGTTGGGAGGCCAAACTCATAGGAGAGGTGCCTATACTAGGGCGTGTAATCGAAAGTTTAGGATTGATTATCCGCATACTGAGTATGGTGAATTCAGGATTGTTCCTGACGGATGTATCGAATTTTGTGGTGAAAGTGTACCACCTCTGTAGAGTGTCAAACTATTCGAATAGCCGCATCCGCGGTTATGGACAGTTGGAGTGGCCATACTGTTCCGTTGTCAGATGTTTTCAAGATGACTTGTGAAATGAATCATGACTTTGACTTGACCACAACAGGGTTGTGAACATGAAAACTAAGTTCCCACTCAGGTGTTATAAAACCTTAAACTAGTTTTCTTTACTTCTGAAGTCGGCTAGAGATAAACCTGGCTTTTTGCAAAACAACCTAGAGCTGAGGATTCCTACTTGAACCACTTTACTTGTTAGTGATAGTTTGAGAGTACTTAAAGAGTACTCATGGCTTTGTCCCTGGCTATTCCCGTTTCTAGTCTATGAAGAGGACTATCATGATGGTGAACAACAGGAAGTCTACGACAACTAGGATCATCTCCCATCGTCAGCATTGCCTATGACCCTGAAGATGGAGCCTCGCCCACGCTATCGTTATTATATTATTCCGCTTCTTTGATTGTACTAAGACCTTGATTATGGTTTGTACTAGATGATGAACTATGGTACCAATCTGTTATTTCTCACAAAAATAGTAATTCTGGGATTGAGATGTATGGAATAACAGGCATCTGGGATTAAAAATCCGGATGTTGACACTTTCTTGTAAAGAAATGATGGTGAGAATGTTTAATAAGTCAAAATATTATTGTTGATGATTTTATAACTACTAGTACTCATTTGGGAAATGGTATATAATTATCTGTGAATGATAATCTTCGAAACACATTTAAATGGTTTTAGAGTATTTTTATTTCATACTAGTCTAATATTAATATTAGACTTCAAATGGATAATATTAAAATATTAGCAACCTTTATATATTTTTATGGATTAATAATAAAACAAATAGGTTTAAATTTAGGTTATTAAAGTATAAATTTTTATTTACTTCAAAATTATAATATTATATTTTTAACTTGTTGTTATTATTTTGTGATCATTTCGCTATATTATATGTATTTTTATGATTTTTGAATAATAAGATATGATGTTTCTAAGATTTATTAATTTATAAAATAGTTATAATAATTATTATTTTTTTAGGTGATATAATAATTTATTATTATAGTTTTATATTGTATATGTTATTTTTCTAAGAATTTTGATGTATTATTTGTATTTTTATTTAAAAAAATTAAAATATGAATTTTCTAAGTTTTATTAGTTATAAAATCTTTACTAAATAATAAATATTTATCTAAGTAATATAACAATGTGTGATAATAGATTTATATTATATATTTTATTTTTTGAAATTTTTGATATATAATACATATTTTTCTTAATTATAAAACAAAAGATATGGACTTTATAAGATTTATTCTTTTTTTGAAATTATTAAACTAATTTTTAAAAGGTTAATAACATCACGCTTATGTAAGCGTGTCATGGGGAGTTGTTTTTCACTGGGCTGTGTCTAGCCCCAACCACAGACAAGTGGGCCAGGAGCCACACCAGCTGCCACAAAAACGGTGGACTCGATTAGCAATGCTTACCTGGTTAAGGATGACGTGGGGTGACCTGACCATGATGCCACCTTGCTGGCATGTGCACAAACAGCGGTAAGGCACGGTGAAAGAAAGCTCACGAAGAATCACGGTTTCTAGCGTTCAACTCAGTGCAAAGCAGTAAACTCGATTATACAATCGCCGCTACCTTATGGTTGTCGAAATAGTGGTTACAACAGCGACGAGCAACGGTGGTAGCAGTTGCAAGGCATATAGATGATTCAAGAGGCGAGCAACATATCTAAGAGTACTAGGAGGATTAGTATCTCACCGAGGTGCTCTAGGTGAGTTCGATGAGGCAAGGCCCGATCAGAATCGTCGAGGACGATGGCGGAGCTCGTCGAAGATGGAGGTGGCGATTAAGGCCATACAGACCACCCTGACTTGAGGGAGTAGGGGCTAAGTATCAAGACGAGCATCAGGAACACGATGGTGGCCATCGACGAGAAAGTGGAGGTGAGGTTCACTAGGATGATGCACAATTTGGAGCTAGGGTTTTGGTGACCTCTGTGCTTGGCATCAAAGAGCAAGAGGGAGAGGGAAATGAGGGATCCTCTGGCGACGGCGACATGCATCTTGGCGCGTGGTATGGCGTTGTGACCTCCAACGAGATGCTTTTCTCGATCCTGCGATGGAGACGAAAACGACAACATGTATGAAGCTTTATTTGGGCCGGGCCGTTGTTGGGTTGTGTCTGAGTAAGTAGAGAATTATGGGGTATGCACATGATGATAGGTAGCGCAGAAAGTTCCTGGGCCATGGGCCGCGTTATTAGGTTGTTCTCTTTTCGTTTCTTCATTCCTTTCTATTTATGTTTTCTTTTATATTTACAATTTCCTTTCAAATTTGATTTCTACAAGGTTTTCAATTTTTCAGAGAATTTGTGGAAGATCAAAAGTATTGCTGGGATATTTGAATCTAAGTACTTTTCATTATTTTTTATATTCCAATTATCAAGGAAATTCTCATGAGAAGGAACCAATAGTAATTTTGGGTTTTAGTGTTTTGTTTATTATTTAAGGAATAATCCATAATAGAAATCTCATTTCTATTTGGATTATTGGGATTTTAAATTCTTATGTTGATTAATGATATCCATAGAATCTTTTATATTTTGCAATATATAGAAATTAACAAATATATATGGGGTTTTAAATTTAATAGATATCAAAATTGTGGTTACACCTAATTCATATCCACATATCTTGATGTTTAAAGTTATCCTTGAATTATTTCTATGGCCTTATTAAAATACACAATGGTTTTATTACGATAAATAGTTTATGTATGAGTTGTGATAAAGCTTTATAAATAAATATCATTGCTAAATTTCTAATAATGATGATCTCACTTTACATATTGGTGTGAATCAAGTTTAGAATTTAATGTAGTGACTCGCCACCATTTTATGTGATTTAAACTTTGGATATGAATTTATCATGTAATTATTTGTACTAAATATTAATTAGGTGATAAATATGACTCACATGCCATCCAATAATTGCTATTTTTTTAGGTTTTCTATTTCCATGTATTTCTTATGATTCCTAGAGGATTCATCACACTCATAAATCCTCTTTGATCTTGCTAGAGAATCGGGGTTTAGGAATCTGTACTTATAGTTATGGATGATATCCAAAACTATAGTAACATAGAAAATTAACTTTCTAACATGATTTATAAAAAAATGTTCTTGATAATTTCCTAGTAACTCATAGCTTTAGGGTTTAGAAGAATAAATAGACGTGGGACTTAGCATGACTTGATATATTATATTATTGGTTAAATATTTCTCAAGGATTCATGTCTTTAATATTTCATTAATCTTGGGACTTAGTTAAGGAATTCCTTTCCTAGATATACTCTGTATAAATCTAACCTCTTATTCATAAAGATCACTTCTTCCTAAATAAGCCAATCATCTGACTGCACCATATCCATCATCATTTGATGACATGGTCATGTCACTTCTTCACTACTCATTCTCCATTCTTCCTCTAGTATATAACTTCCATTTCTTGGCTATCTTTGGTGAATTCATTCATGTGGTAATTTCTAAAAAAAATAGTCAACACCCTTAATAATCTTCTCTCATCTACTACCAAGGCTTCCAAGGCTACCATCCTCACTATGTAACAAGTGGTACTAATCCTCAAGAACTGGTATGGTTCTACTTCCCATAATACAAGATTGCCCTTGTATTAGCTTGGTTGAAATACCATGCCTTAAACTACTCCATACAACTCACTTCATCATACATTAGCATGAACCATCATGATCAAGATAAGATGACTTAACTAACTAAAGTTCATCCATCTTGGTATACCAATACCAACTCTTTAACACCTAGTCAATTATCCCCAAATTACTTGAGAATAATGACCACTATTCTTTGATAACTTTAAGCTTAGGCTTCTAATGGTATATTCAATATCTATCCTCAACTAAGTAACAACTTGTACTACACTTAGTCTCTATATGGGGTTCATCTTGCTAATGAAGGTTATCTTATGGTTGTACCTACTTGCCTTAACAAGATTATTCTTTGATACTCTATCATTACTAGCTTTCTTATAACTTATTAATTACAAGTTTAACTCTTAGGTTTAAATGTTTCTTCTAGTTAACACATGTGTGATTTAAATCCTACAACATCAAATGGTTTTATCTCCACTAAGGATCTCATCCCAATGATGATGGCATACTCTACCATAACTCTTTCCCTTTTCTTATTAATTTACTTTACAACTTTAGAAAAGCCAATATGATAGATCAAGGGCTAAAGCTCAACAATTGATAGGTCAAAGATTAATCTACCAACAATGATAATTCAAGACACTAGAACAAGGTTCAATTATAATGTCATCTATTAATATGGTTAATATGTATATGTGGTGAATGGTCTTGAGTTGGTTCCGAGTTCCCGAGCGCGGCGAGTGACGAGGTCGAGCGACCGGCGAGCACGAGGCCGAGAAACCGACGGGCGCCGAGTTCCCGAGTGCGGAGAGTGATGAGGTCGAGCGACCGGCGAGCGCCGAGTCCTCGAGCGCGGCGAGCTCTAAGTCCCCGAGCACGGCGAGCGGCGAGGTCAAGCGACCGGCAAGTGCCGAGTCCCCGAGGGCGGCGAGTGGCGAGGCCGAGCGACTGACGGGAACCGAGTCCCCGAGCGCGACGAGCGGCGAGGCCGAGCGACCGGCGAGTGCCGAGTCCCCGAGCGCGGCGAGCATCGAGACCGAGCGACCGACAGGCGCCGAATCCCCGAGCGCGGCGAGCGGCAAGGTCAAGCGACCGGCGAGGGACGAGTCTCCGAGCGCGGCGAGTGGCAAGAAAGACACTGTTTTGCTGAGAAGGAGAAAAGATACAATTGCATTAAAGTGTACTTGCATAATATATTGAATAATTGTAAGACGTGCGAACTGTAGACGTTGAAGAAAATGCACTTTTGTTAAATGGATCGATGGGCAGTATGTAAGGTTTATGCGTGTCTTTTCATGAGTAGGAAGACCTCCAACATCAAATGCTTGCCGGGTAACAGGGACACGATGCCAGACTGTTGAACCCGGAGACAAGATCGGCCTTTTGGTACCAAGCCTCACTACTTCGACGGACGCGAATAAATAACAGACAAAACTAAAACCGATCCCAAGTATGATTTTGGTCCGTGAAAGGGTCATATGCGACTGCATGGTCGGGTTTGAAGAATGAAAGAAGATGCATATATGTTTTGGACTCATAGCGTACGAGTGTAAAGAAACTTAGCTTTTAACATGGCGAGTCCGCGACGGCGAGTAAACGTGGCGAGTCCGTGAGGACGAATCCGCGATAGCGAGTTCACGATAGGCGAGTCCGCGACTATGGAGAGTCACCGATCGTGGCGAGCTCACGAGGGCGAGCTCGCGATGAAGAATCCCCGAGCGTGGCGAGTACACGAGGGCGAGCTCGCGATGGCGAGTCCCCGAGCGTGGTGAGTATGCAAGGGCGAGCTCGCGATGGCGAGTCCCCAGACGTGCCGAGTACGCGAGGGAGAATCCGTGATGGCGAGTCGACGAACATGGTTGTCTCCATGTCTTTGACGTTCTTGTTGCTGGACTAGGAGGCATCTGGTCGCGCCGTGTACACACCGATTTCATATTGTGCAGTACATGTATTGTAAAATAAGGTGCAAAGAATTAGATCAAATAACATATTAATTAATTGACATAATAATACGTGAGGGAGATGGGATCGATGTCGCCTGTCCAAGCCAAAGTAGAGGTACATGGCTGGGTGCTTGACGTTGCTTTGATTAATCCATGATAATGTTGGTTTGTCGTAGTCACACGTGTAGATTGGTCGGAGATGAGTAGTGATGGTCGAGGCTTGCCGGTTGAGTTGGCGAAAAACTCTGGCCGGATGTAGAAGTCGTGCGGTGACGATAGCCGTTTTTTGCCGGAGTCGACGCGCCGAATCGCTAGAGTTGATCCGTCTGGGTATCAGGATGTATGGCGCGCCCCATATTTTGCTTGGCTCCAGGATTCACAACAAGATGCGAACTAAATCTGCATGCATCAAAAATTACTCCGAACAATGCGTGCAAGTGCAAGCAACACACACGTATCGATTAGATTCAAATAAAATAATAATTGATAAACAGATCAATGATAGAGAGGGGATTAAATTGGAAAATCAGCCATCATACGAAACAACGGTCATACGGAACAGATTTGCACGCATGCGCCTGTGCCGTACTGGTGGCGGCCTGACCAGATTCGCACGCAACCGATTGGGCATGTATGCATAACAAGCTTTATCAGCGTGCTGCGTCAGACGACGATCGGATGGAGCCAGCTTGATGCAACCTGGCGGTGAGGGATCCTGCCCGGATTATCACGCTCCAAGCACTGCTTGCCCCACGGTGGGCGCCACCTGTCGTGGTATTGCACGACAGATGCTACTGGGGGTAGCTTACGTAGAGGGAGCAAGGCGACGTAGGAGAATCCGAAAGTGAGATTGGCACACGATGTACCTAGGTTCACGTCCCCTCGGTGGAGGATCGCTACGTCCTGCTATCAATCCAATATATGATCATAGATTGGTTTCGATGGAGCCGCCGGAGGCGGTGGGAGAGACTAGATCTAATATGACGTGGGAGAGCATATCGTGTGGGGGTGCCCCTGTTGGCTTTATATATGCAGCCAGTTAGGGTTTACAAGTGCTAGTTGGCTTTGTATACAAGTCGTCGTATTGGGCCTCTAGTCGGCGACAGTCGCCTGGGTCCAGTATGCACCAGTCGCCGTATTCGGCGAGTCGACCCGCTCTGGGCTTGGCTTCAGTTGACTCGATCCAGCTGGCGAATCCGCTTCGTGGGTATACCCCGATTGGTATTCCCCCATCATCGACGCTAGGATAGAATGGATAATTGGTTTATGAGTTTTTGTTCGGAGTCTCGGATGAGACCCAGGACATCACGAGAGGTTCCAGAATGGTCTGGAGAATAAGATTCATATAAAGGAAATCAGTTTTTGGATTTGGGAATCGTTTTGGAGTTTATCGGTATTGTACCGGAAGGTTCTAGAAGGTTCTGGAGTAGGACCAACGTGGGCCCACTTGTCGGAGGCCTGCGTGGGCCTAAGGGGAAGTTCCCTGGACACTTTGGGCCAAGGGAACAAGGCCCCTAAGGCCTAGCCGGCCAGCCCTAGGGGGACCTTCTAGAAGAGGGGGGAAGACTTGCCCCCCTCCACCCCTTGGGCCGCCGCCCTAGGGCTTGGAGGAGGGGCCAAGGGGGCCCGGCCAGCCCCCTATATAAGGAGGGCAGGGGCACAGCCTCTCCCCACTACTCCTCCAACCCTAGCCGCCAACTGCTGCCCCTCCACCTCTCTCTCTCTCCCGAATACGCGTAGGCGAAGCCCTGCCGCAGAAACTCTCCACCATAAGCACCACGCCGTCGTGCTGCAGATCCAATCTATCTCTCCACCATACTTGCTGGACCAAGGAAGGGAGGAGACGTCGTTGCACCATACGTGTGCATCTCTCGGAGGCGCAGCCACTTGCGGCATAGGATCGGATTGGATCGCGAGGAGGAGACGGCGAGTACAACTACATTAACCACGTTCTGTTGAAAGTTTCCGCTGTGCGATTTCTTCAAGGGTATGAAGATCTCATCAATCTCTCTCGTTGATTACATCTCCTAGATTAGATCTTGGCTTTCTTGTTAGCATCCATAGAATTTTTTTTGATTTACTATGCTGCGAAACCCTTTAGTAGTATCAGAGCTAGATCTATGCGTAGATGTGTTTCACGAGTAGAACGCAACATGCTTATTGCGGGCGTTGATGTTTTCTGTTGCAAACCTCTTGTTGTGTATTTCTTATGGCACGACATAGTGAGATCGAAGCGGTCTAGGCCAACTTTACGCGACCTCGTTCGCGAGACCGGCTCCGCACTTGACGTGTGGCTTGTTACACACATGCGGCTGGTGGATGCCAGTTTCTCTCACTATTGTAGTCATGGGATTTACAACGAAGTTTGGCAACCATAATATCACCGTTGTGGCTTTCCATAGGTAAGAATCGTTCTTAGCTTGTTACTCCCATAAGCCACGTAAAACATGCAACAACAAAGTAGAGGCGTCTAACTTGTTTTTGCAGGGAGTGTTTTGTGATATGGTATGGCCCAAGACATGATGTGTATGAATTGAGATGTATGCAATGATCATGTTTTGTAATATTTCACGACTTGCATGTCGATGAGTTCACAACCGGCAGGAGCCGTATGTTTGTCTTTATAATTGTGTATGACCTGCGTGTCAACTTCTTATACGCCATGTAACAGCTTTACTTTATCGCTAAGTAGTTAGCAATAGTTATAGTTGCTATTCGTGGTGGAGGCAATCATGATGGAGTGATGGAGATCATGCTGGCGCGCATAAGATGCAGATCATTGCGCGAAGATTGGCTATACCATGTCACATAAAATTATATGCATGTGATGTTTATCCTTTTATGTATCTTATTATGCTTAGATCGCGACAATAGCATTATAAGATGATTCCTCACTTAAAGATCAAGATAACATTGTGTTCTCCCCATGTATGCACCGTTGCGAAAGTTCATCGTTTTCAAGCACCTCATGATGAACGGGTGCTATAAAATCTACGTTCACATACAACGGGTGCAAGCCAGTTTTGCACACGCGGAAATACTTGGGTTTGAATTGACGAGCCTAGCATCTACAGACATGGCCACGAAACACACAAACCGAAAGGTTAAACATGAGTCATATGAATGATATGATCGACACTTTGTTGTCCACCATTGAAACCACATCTCTTCTCGTGAAGATCGGATTAGGTGTGGTGAATTTGGATCGTGTTCACTAAACAACTTGAGGGATGTTGAATTTAGTGGGAGTTCATCTAGTAATTTGATTAAGTCAAGCCCTACCCAATTTTTGGGTATTGTGGTTGTATGGTAAAATTGGAATGGTATCGCATCGAGACAACCATCAGTTTTATAAAGGGCTAAGGCTCATGCATCAACATTTTCATCATCAAAATCATCTGGTGTTCGGAAACACATGTCAAAACATTTCAGTAGAATGACTCATCATTCCAAGGTTTTCATAACCATTTTCACCAAGTATTCCCATCTGAAGTTCATCCAGTTTTATGCTTAGCACTAGCATCTACAAGTGGGGTAAGTACTAATGAGGGGTGGTAAACAAGTGGGGATTAATTAAGTTCAATCTCATGCCTTAGGATGACATCAAGAGTATCTAACTTAGGCCAAATTTAATGCTCTTTATGCAACCTTCCATTATCTTTCTAGAATCTACAATTCACTTAAGTAAACTCTAAGAGAAAGCTTTGATAAAGAAATAAAGTAGAAAGCTTGCAAGTAAAACTAGGATTGGGTTATCAAGTGGGTATGATCACATATGCTTAAGGCATATCGTTGGCATGGTAACAAGCAAGTATTTGCTTGCATAGGTATCAGTATAAGCTTGCTAAGTTAATAGCTTGCAAGTATTGGATTGCCTTGTGCAGAGCAGTACTTGAAGTTCTCCTCGGCTTCTTCTTCGTAGTATCCTCCTTCCTCCTCGTATCCTTGGTCGGTACTAGCGTCTATAAATAAATACGAGGTACACAATCACCAAACAATACTTAAATATTTTCAATCATCACACAAAGGTGTTCTATAGATGATCTAGCATCATCACTAACATTACAAGAATAAATCATTTGTCTTATTTATTTTAATTTGAGAAAAGTAATTTCTACTCATTGAAAAACTAATTAAGATTTAATATTCTCCAACTCAAACATGGGATCATGTTGACACATGTCATCACCATATATTTCAGTACATGGGAATGTGATTTAAAGTGGTGTCACAATTTAATAAGGTTTAAACTTTTTATTTTAAATAATTAAAGTGACTAGAAATGCCTATGTGGCATTCTTTTATTACTTGAACATTATTTCTGTAATTAAACCCATATGTTCTTATATATTCTGAAAGGTATGATCAAATGTGATTTTGAGAGTTGGAATCAACTCAAAAGCTATTATGGTTGAAGTTTGAAAAATGTTTGAATGTAGAAAAGCTTCTGACTTGTTATTTTTACCAAGGGTGATCTACAGATCCAAATGACTTGAATCCAACGGTCTTGGATTACGCATTTCAGTACCTTTCTAACAAAATTGGTTTCATGCAATTTGGTTCAATGAATCAAGCTGGGTTGATTTTTGAAACTAGGTACAGAACTGAGTTTGAATTAAAATAGAAAAATCAAAATTCAAACGCTTGGGCTGAGCGGGAAAGGTTTATGGGATGGCCCAGTGACACTCCGCAGTGCGGGGCTTAGCTGACAGGGGGGTTCCACCAGTCAGTGGCTCATAACACGTGAAGCGGTACGGGGCGGTGTGGTTCATTGGATTAGAAGTGAGATCAACAGCTGCGGGTCGTCGTCGACGATGAACATGTCACCGGCGAGCTCGAACCCTAGCGGCTCAGTGGTGGTGCATAGGGGGCATACCAGGGCTCCAGCGACGACAGCGAGGCGGGCAAACGAACGAGTGGTCGACGGCGAGCTCAGGGATAGTCGAGGCAGCTCCGAGGGTGGTGGCGACACGGCTACGGGAGGCTAGAGGCATGGCTGTGGTTGGCGATCGACGGGTGGTCTCTTGGCGATGCTCTAGAACCGTAATGCGAGCTTAGGGGTGGTGGCAATTGGTCGGTAATGTGCGGTGCTCTACGAGGCAGAGGCGGCAAACTCCTTGGCGAGCGGTGGCTACGATGTACGGGCGATGAAACGAACATGTCTGGTGGTCTCCTAGGACGGTGGGGTGCATGCTGGCGGGCGGCAAGGGCTGGAGGTGGTTGGGTTGCGTGGGAATAGCGCGTGCACTAGGGTGCGCGTCGGCATGGTCGATAGCGGCGCGGGAGCGGCGTTCCTGGCGGTTCTAGTCTCTATTCTTGATCTAGGGCTGGTCGAGAGGGGGCGGTGAGGAATGGGCTACCTCCCAGACAAGGTTGGCACGGCTAGTTCTTCCTCTAGCTTGCTGTCCACATTGGGGTGACATGGTGAGGCTCGGCCTGCTCACCATTGATGGCATTGGCAAGCTCACAGTGATGCTAGAAGTTAATAACTAAGCTGGATGATCTGCTAGATGTTTGCTGTGAGCTAGAGAGGGGATAAGGTTGGCCAAAACACTGCTCAAAATAGTGTTTGTGATTTGTTTGATTTGAATCTGCAACCTGTTTGATGAAATGGCCGCAAGAACTTGAGTTTTGAATTTTGAAAATATTTTTTGTGGGTGTGCTAGGCATGTGTTGAGGATTCTGTGGGTGCTTGGGTTTTTAAAATTGAACTTATTTTAGTGGTTTTTGAGATAATGGGATCTTCCCATATGAGATAGATTCAAATTTAAACTATGATTTAAACTTAGTAATTGAATGTTTTTGGATGATCACAAAGTGGGCCTTGGTACCTTATTATGAGTACTAACAAGGGGTGCAAAGATCCACAAATGTTTATGTTGAGTTTTGAAAACTAGGGATAGCCAAAGTAGGCATGAGAGTTAATTTGGCCAAACTGACTATTCACTTCATTTGTTTATTTTGAGTTGTTTATCATTGGGAAAAGTTTGGGGATTGTTTAGACGATGTTTATTTCACCTAAGAATCATTTTACAAGCAACGAAACACATAACCATGGCAATTAAAAAGAATCCAAATTTTAATACACACACATATGAATGCTTTCATATTTTTAGTTGGAAAAGTTTTTGTTAACCCTAATTATGATGATTAGAGTTTGATGATCCATGTTTAATATTTTTGGGATGTTACAACTACTCACTGCTTATTATACCAGGGTGACTCATGCTATCTACATCTGACTAATAATTGATGCAATTATAATGGAATGAATAAAATTGCCAACTGTGTGAGTTTCCTCAGTAAAACTTCTTTGTTTGGTCTCAAAGGGGAATACCAGGATGGGTATGATTGGTGTTAGTATCAGGATGTATCCGAATAGGTCTTTCTTATCTCTATCTAATAGCCTAAGTTGTATCGAGTCTCTATAGGTTGTTTAGTGCATTCTTCGTTGCCGCTTTAGTCCATCATACATATGTAGGTGAGGACCGTCGAATTATAAGACTCGTCGTGTACTGGCCTCAGTATTGAGCGCTCTCTTTTTTCCTTTTCCCTTTGCTAGAACCGCTTTTGTTTAAGCAGGTCTTGAGATCGACATTATTAGCAGGGTTACCCTTCCGGCTTGGCTTGGGCAGGGTTTCAGACGCCATTAGTTATTCTTCAGGGTTCTTATCCCCCTTTGCATCTTGTCCGTATTCGGACGATGTATCGTTTTCAAGGTGATTTGGATATTTGTACTTTATATCTGTATTCTTGACTCATGGAGTCGTTGCTGTATATATATGTTCTATGGGTTCCATCGGGAACTAATGTGTAATGGTATTACTTCATTTTCCACCCGCACGAAAGTGCCTGGTGGACACCTTTGTATTGTTTCTATGCGGGTTTAGCGGGAATCACTAAAACTTGCATAGGGCCGATCTGAGGGTGTTACAGTACACCATAAAGAGCATAAAAATTAGCCTAAGTTAAGTAATACATAAAGGAGTATGAAATTAAAGTGACCATCTTCCGAGACGCTTCACGAAATCGGGCTTACCAAAGAGAGAATGTACAAAAAGTTAAAAATTAGAAAAAATAATGTTGGGAGATTCATTTCGGATATCCATGCTCGTGCGGGTATACCGTAAGTTCTTCCTTAAGGCCTTAAATTGGTAAAGTATAAACTAAATGGAGTCCAACACCCTAGTTATAAAGCCAATGGTCACTATACATGCAGTTTTGAGACCATTAGAAATCCCCAAGTGGGATAGTAAATAGTACAATGGAAGTTTTAATATTTGACTTTGTTATAGTGTGACCTACTATTTACTATCCCACTTGGGGATTTCTAATGGTCTCAAAACTGCATGTATAGTGACCATTGGCTTTATAACTAGGGTGTTGGACTCCATTTAGTTTATACTTTACCAATTTAAGGCCTTAAGGAAGAACTTACGGTATACCCGCACGAGCATGGATATCCGAAATGAATCTCCCAACATTATTTTTCTAATTTTTAACTTTTTGTACATTCTCTCTTTGGTAAGCCCGATTTCGTGAAGCGTCTCGGAAGATGGTCACTTTAATTTCATACTCCTTTATGTATTACTTAACTTAGGCTAATTTTTATGCTCTTTATGGTGTACTGTAACACCCTCAGATCGGCCCTATGCAAGTTTTAGTGATTCCCGCTAAACCCGCATAGAAACAATACAAAGGTGTCCACCAGGCACTTTCGTGCGGGTGGAAAATGAAGTAATACCATTACACATTAGTTCCCGATGGAACCCATAGAACATATATATACAGCAACGACTCCATGAGTCAAGAATACAGATATAAAGTACAAATATCCAAATCACCTTGAAAACGATACATCGTCCGAATACGGACAAGATGCAAAGGGGGATAAGAACCCTGAAGAATAACTAATGGCGTCTGAAACCCTGCCCAAGCCAAGCCGGAAGGGTAACCCTGCTAATAATGTCGATCTCAAGACCTGCTTAAACAAAAGCGGTTCTAGCAAAGGGAAAAGGAAAAAAGAGAGCGCTCAATACTGAGGCCAGTACACGACGAGTCTTATAATTCGACGGTCCTCACCTACATATGTATGATGGACTAAAGCGGCAACGAAGAATGCACTAAACAACCTATAGAGACTCGATACAACTTAGGCTATTAGATAGAGATAAGAAAGACCTATTCGGATACATCCTGATACTAACACCAATCATACCCATCCTGGTATTCCCCTTTGAGACCAAACAAAGAAGTTTTACTGAGGAAACTCACACAGTTGGCAATTTTATTCATTCCATTATAATTGCATCAATTATTAGTCAGATGTAGATAGCATGAGTCACCCTGGTATAATAAGCAGTGAGTAGTTGTAACATCCCAAAAATATTAAACATGGATCATCAAACTCTAATCATCATAATTAGGGTTAACAAAAACTTTTCCAACTAAAAATATGAAAGCATTCATATGTGTGTGTATTAAAATTTGGATTCTTTTTAATTGCCATGGTTATGTGTTTCGTTGCTTGTAAAATGATTCTTAGGTGAAATAAACATCGTCTAAACAATCCCCAAACTTTTCCCAATGATAAACAACTCAAAATAAACAAATGAAGTGAATAGTCAGTTTGGCCAAATTAACTCTCATGCCTACTTTGGCTATCCCTAGTTTTCAAAACTCAACATAAACATTTGTGGATCTTTGCACCCCTTGTTAGTACTCATAATAAGGTACCAAGGCCCACTTTGTGATCATCCAAAAACATTCAATTACTAAGTTTAAATCATAGTTTAAATTTGAATCTATCTCATATGGGAAGATCCCATTATCTCAAAAACCACTAAAATAAGTTCAATTTTAAAAACCCAAGCACCCACAGAATCCTCAACACATGCCTAGCACACCCACAAAAAATATTTTCAAAATTCAAAACTCAAGTTCTTGCGGCCATTTCATCAAACAGGTTGCAGATTCAAATCAAACAAATCACAAACACTATTTTGAGCAGTGTTTTGGCCAACCTTATCCCCTCTCTAGCTCACAGCAAACATCTAGCAGATCATCCAGCTTAGTTATTAACTTCTAGCATCACTGTGAGCTTGCCAATGCCATCAATGGTGAGCAGGCCGAGCCTCACCATGTCACCCCAATGTGGACAGCAAGCTAGAGGAAGAACTAGCCGTGCCAACCTTGTCTGGGAGGTAGCCCATTCCTCACCGCCCCCTCTCGACCAGCCCTAGATCAAGAATAGAGACTAGAACCGCCAGGAACGCCGCTCCCGCGCCGCTATCGACCATGCCAACGCGCACCCCAGTGCACGCGCTGTTCCCACGCAACCCAACCACCTCGAGCCCTTGCCGCCCGCCAGCACCCCACCGTCCTAGGAGACCACCAGACATGTTCGTTTCATCGCCCGTACATCGTAGCCACCGCTCACCAAGGAGTTTGCCGCCTCTGCCTTGCAGAGCACCGCACATTACCGACCAATTGCCACCACCCCTAAGCTCGCATTACGGTTCTAGAGCATCGCCAAGAGACCACCCGTCGATCGCCAACCACAGCCATGCCTCTAGCCTCCCGTAGCCGTGTCGCCACCGTCGCCTGCCCATCCCTCTCGGTCTCGCCGTCGAGCTTATAAAAGGAGGAGACCCCCAGCCGATTGAAGCACACCATTTAACTCCCCTCACCTCACTGATAATTCCACCCTCTAGTCGGAGCACGAGGAGCAGCAGTTCGCCGGAATTGCGCCGGAGTAGGCCGCCTCTGGAGAAGAAGGGAGTCGTTGATTTCGACCACCCCCGGAGCTGCCTCGACTATCCCTGAGCTCGCCGTCGACCAATCGTTCGTTTGCCCGCCTCGCTGTCGTCGCTGGAGCCCTGGTATGCCCCCTATGCACCACCACTGAGCCGCTAGGGTTCGAGCTCGCCGGTGACATGTTCATCGTCGACGACGACCCTCAGCTGTTGATCTCACTTCTAATCCAATGAACCACACCGCCCCGTACCGCTTCACGTGTTATGAGCCACTGACTGGTGGAACCCCCCTGTCAGCTAAGCCCCGCACTGCGGAGTGACACTGGGCCATCCCATTAACCTTTCCCGCTCAGCCCAAGCGTTTGAATTTAGATTTTTCTATTTTAATTCAAACTCAGTTCTGTACCTAGTTTCAAAAATCAACCCAGCTTGATTCATTGAACCAAATTGCATGAAACCAATTTTGTTAGAAAGGTACTGAAATGCGTAATCCAAGACCGTTGGATTCAAGTCATTTGGATCTGTAGATCACCCTTGGTAAAAATAACAAGTCAGAAGCTTTTCTACATTCAAACATTTTTCAAACTTCAACCATAATAGCTTTTGAGTTGATTCCAACTCTCAAAATCACATTTGATCATACCTTTCAGAATATATAAGAACATATGGGTTTAATTACAGAAATAATGTTCAAGTAATAAAAGAATGCCACATAGGCATTTCTAGTCACTTTAATTATTTAAAATAAAAAGTTTAAACCTTATTAAATTGTGACACCACTTTAAATCACATTCCCATGTACTGAAATATATGGTGATGACATGTGTCAACATGATCCCATGTTTGAGTTGGAGAATATTAAATCTTAATTAGTTTTTCAATGAGTAGAAATTACTTTTCTCAAATTAAAATAAATAAGACAAATGATTTATTCTTGTAATGTTAGTGATGATGCTAGATCATCTATAGAACACCTTTGTGTGATGATTGAAAATATTTAAGTATTGTTTGGTGATTGTGTACCTCGTATTTATTTATAGACGCTAGTACCGACCAAGGATACAAGGAGGAAGGAGGATACTACGAAGAAGAAGCCGAGGAGAACTTCAAGTACTGCTCTGCACAAGGCAATCCAATACTTGCAAGCTATTAACTTAGCAAGCTTATACTGATACCTATGCAAGCAAATACTTGCTTGTTACCATGCCAACGATATGCCTTAAGCATATGTGATCATACCCACTTGATAACCCAATCCTAGTTTTACTTGCAAGCTTTCTACTTTATTTCTTTATCAAAGCTTTCTCTTAGAGTTTACTTAAGTGAATTGTAGATTCTAGAAAGATAATGGAAGGTTGCATAAAGAGCATTAAATTTGGCCTAAGTTAGATACTCTTGATGTCATCCTAAGGCATGAGATTGAACTTAATTAATCCCCACTTGTTTACCACCCCTCATTAGTACTTACCCCACTTGTAGATGCTAGTGCTAAGCATAAAACTGGATGAACTTCAGATGGGAATACTTGGTGAAAATGGTTATGAAAACCTTGGAATGATGAGTCATTCTACTGAAATGTTTTGACATGTGTTTCCGAACACCAGATGATTTTGATGATGAAAATGTTGATGCATGAGCCTTAGCCCTTTATAAAACTGATGGTTGTCTCGATGCGATACCATTCCAATTTTACCATACAACCACAATACCCAAAAATTGGGTAGGGCTTGACTTAATCAAATTACTAGATGAACTCCCACTAAATTCAACATCCCTCAAGTTGTTTAGTGAACACGATCCAAATTCACCACACCTAATCCGATCTTCACGAGAAGAGATGTGGTTTCAATGGTGGACAACAAAGTGTCGATCATATCATTCATATGACTCATGTTTAACCTTTCGGTTTGTGTGTTTCGTGGCCATGTCTGTAGATGCTAGGCTCGTTAATTCAAACCCAAGTATTTCCGCGTGTGCAAAACTGGCTTGCACCCGTTGTATGTGAACGTAGAGTTTATAGCACCCGTTCATCATGAGGTGCTTGAAAACGATGAACTTTCGCAACGGTGCATACATGGGGAGAACACAATGTTATCTTGATCTTTAAGTGAGGAATCATCTTATAATGCTATCGTCGCGATCTAAGCATAATAAGATACATAAAAGGATAAACATCACATGCATATAATTTTATGTGACATGGTATAGCCAATCTTCGCGCAATGATCTGCATCTTATGCGCGCCAGCATGATCTCCATCACTCCATCATGATGGCCTCCACCACGAATAGCAACTATAACTATTGCTAACTACTTAGCGATAAAGTAAAGCTATTACATGGCGTATAAGAAGTTGACACGCAGGTCATACACAATTATAAAGACAAACATACGGCTCCTGCCGGTTGTGAACTCATCGACATGCAAGTCGTGAAATATTACAAAACATGATCATTGCATACATCTCAATTCATACACATCATGTCTTGGGCCATACCATATCACAAAACACTCCCTGCAAAAACAAGTTAGACGCCTCTACTTTGTTGTTGCATGTTTTACGTGGATTATGGGAGTAACAAGCTAAGAACGATTCTTACCTATGGAAAGCCACAACGGTGATATTATGGTTGCCAAACTTCGTTGTAAATCCCATGACTACAATAGTGAGAGAAACTGGCATCCACCAGCCGCATGTGTGGAACAAGCCACACGTCAAGTGCGGAGCCGGTCTCGCGAACGAGGTCGCGTAAAGTTGGCCTAGACCGCTTCGATCTCACTATGTCGTGCCATAAGAAATACACAACAAGAGGTTTGCAACAGAAAACATCAACGCCCGCAATAAGCATGTTGCGTTCTACTCGTGAAACACATCTACGCATAGATCTAGCTCTGATACTACTAAAGGGTTTCGCAGCATAGTAAATCAAAAAAAATTCTATGGATGCTAACAAGAAAGCCAAGATCTAATCTAGGAGATGTAATCAACAAGAGAGATTGATCAGATCTTCATACCCTTGAAGAAATCGCACAGCGGAAACTTTCAACAGAACGTGGTTGATGTAGTTGTACTCGTCGTCTCCTCCTCGCGATCCAATCCGATCCTATGCCGCAAGTGGCTGCGCCTCCGAGAGATGCACACGTATGGTGCAACGACGTCTCCTCCCTTCCTTGGTCCAGCAAGTATGGTGGAGAGATAGATTGGATCTGCAGCACGACGGCGTGGTGCTTATGGTGGAGAGTTTCTGCGGCAGGGCTTCGCCTACGCGTATTCGGGAGAGAGAGAGAGGTGGAGGGGCAGCAGTTGGCGGCTAGGGTTGGAGGAGTAGTGGGGAGAGGCTGTGCCCCTGCCCTCCTTATATAGGGGGCTGGCCGGGCCCCCTTGGCCCCTCCTCCAAGCCCTAGGGCGGCGGCCCAAGGGGTGGAGGGGGGCAAGTCTTCCCCCCTCTTCTAGAAGGTCCCCCTAGGGTTTCCCCTAGGGCTGGCCGGCTGGGCCTTAGGGGCCTTGTTCCCTTGGCCCAAAGTGTCCAGGGAACTTCCCCTTAGGCCCACGCAGGCCTCCGACAAGTGGGCCCACGTTGGTCCTACTCCGGAACCTTCTAGAACCTTCCGGTACAATACCGATAAACTCCGAAACGATTCCCAAATCCAAAAACTGATTTCCTTTATATGAATCTTATTCTCCAGACCATTCTGGAACCTCTCGTGATGTCCTGGGTCTCATCCGAGACTCCGAACAAAAACTCATAAACCAATTATCCATTCTATCCTAGCGTCGATGATGGGGGAATACCAATCGGGGTATACCCACGAAGCGGATTCGCCAGCTGGATCGAGTCAACTGAAGCCAAGCCCAGAGCGGGTCGACTCGCCGAATACGGCGACTGGTGCATACTGGACCCAGGCGACCGTCGCCGACTAGAGGCCCAATACGACGACTTGTATACAAAGCCAACTAGCACTTGTAAACCCTAACTGGCTGCATATATAAAGCCACCAGGGGCACCCCCACACGATATGCTCTCCCACGTCATATTAGATCTAGTCTCTCCCACCGCCTCCGGTGGCTCCATCGAAACCAATCTATGATCATATATTGGATTGATAGCAGGACGTAGCGATCCTCCACCGAGGGGACGTGAACCTAGGTACATCGTGTGCCAATCTCACTTTCGGATTCTCCTACGTCGCCTTGCTCCCTCTACGTAAGCTACCCCCAGTAGCATCTGTCGTGCAATACCACGACAGGTGGCGCCCACCGTGGGGCAAGCAGTGCTTGGAGCGTGATAATCCGGGCAGGATCCCTCACCGCCAGGTTGCATCAAGCTGGCTCCATCCGATCGTCGTCTGACGCAGCACGCTGATAAAGCTTGTTATGCATACATGCCCAATCGGTTGCGTGCGAATCTGGTCAGGCCGCCACCAGTACGGCACAGGCGCATGCGTGCAAATCTGTTCCGTATGACCGTTGTTTCGTATGATGGCTGATTTTCCAGTTTAATCCCCTCTCTATCATTGATCTGTTTATCAATTATTATTTTATTTGAATCTAATCGATACGTGTGTGTTGCTTGCACTTGCACGCATTGTTCGGAGTAATTTTTGATGCATGCAGATTTAGTTCGCATCTTGTTGTGAATCCTGGAGCCAAGCAAAATATGGGGCGCGCCATACATCCTGATACCCAGACGGATCAACTCCAGCGATTCGGCGCGTCGACTCCGGCAAAAAACGGCTATCGTCACCGCACGACTTCTACATCCGGCCAGAGTTTTTCGCCAACTCAACCGGCAAGCCTCGACCATCACTACTCATCTCCGACCAATCTACACGTGTGACTACGACAAACCAACGTTATCATGGATTAATCAAAGCAACGTCAAGCACCCAGCCATGTACCTCTACTTTGGCTTGGACAGGCGACATCGATCCCATCTCCCTCACGTATTATTATGTCAATTAATTAATATGTTATTTGATCTAATTCTTTGCACCTTATTTTACAATACATGTACTGCACAATATGAAATCGGTGTGTACACGGCGCGACCAGATGCCTCCTAGTCCAGCAACAAGAACGTCAAAGACATGGAGACAACCCTGTTCGTCGACTCGCCATCACGGATTCTCCCTCGCGTACTCGGCACGTCCGGGGACTCGCCATCGCGAGCTCGCCCTTGCATACTCACCACGCTCGGGGACTCGCCATCGCGAGCTCGCCCTCGTGTACTCGCCACGCTCGGGGATTCTCCATCGCGAGCTCGCCCTCGTGAGCTCGCCACGATCGGTGACTCTCCATAGTCGCGGACTCGCCTATCGTGAACTCGCTATCGCGGATTCGTCCTCACGGACTCGCCACGTTTACTCGTCGTCGCGGACTCGCCATGTTAAAAGCTAAGTTTCTTTACACTCGTACGCTATGAGTCCAAAACATATATGCATCTTCTTTCATTCTTCAAACCCGACCATGCAGTCGCATATGACCCTTTCACGGACCAAAATCATACTTGGGATCGGTTTTAGTTTTGTCTGTTATTTATTCGCGTCCGTCGAAGTAGTGAGGCTTGGTACCAAAAGGCCGATCTTGTCTCCGGGTTCAACAGTCTGGCATCGTGTCCCTGTTACCCGGCAAGCATTTGATGTTGGAGGTCTTCCTACTCATGAAAAGACACGCATAAACCTTACATACTGCCCATCGATCCATTTAACAAAAGTGCATTTTCTTCAACGTCTACAGTTCGCACGTCTTACAATTATTCAATATATTATGCAAGTACACTTTAATGCAATTCTATCTTTTCTCCTTCTCAGCAAAACGGTGTCTTTCTTGCCACTCGCCGCGCTCGGATACTCGTCCCTCGCCGGTCGCTTGACCTTGCCGCTCGCCGCGCTCGGGGATTCGGCGCCTGTCGGTCGCTCGGTCTCGATGCTCGCCGCGCTCGGGGACTCGGCACTCGCCGGTCGCTCGGCCTCGCCGCTCGTCGCGCTCGGGGACTCGGTTCCCGTCAGTCGCTCGGCCTCGCCACTCGCCGCCCTCGGGGACTCGGCACTTGCCGGTCGCTTGACCTCGCCGCTCGCCGTGCTCGGGGACTTAGAGCTCGCCGCGCTCGAGGACTCGGCGCTCGCCCGGTCGCTCGACCTCATCACTCTCCGCACTCGGGAACTCGGCGCCCGTCGGTTGCTCGGCCTCGTGCTCGCCGGTCGCTCGACCTCGTCACTCGCCGCGCTCGGGAACTCGGAGCTCGCCGGTCGACCTCGCCACTCGCCATTCTTAGCACCAACCACTACTATTTTCAGAATATGCATCTCTAAAGAGCCTCAAGTCGCCTCTACAAGCCAATTTGAGCCTTGGGGACTACTCCTAGGCATGTTGCGTGTACGCGTGGTTCCACGACCGCGGCTCGACCTCGTCGACTCGCCGCCGCGGACTTTTCACTCGCGTACTCTCCACGCTTGGGGACTCGCCGCCGCGGACACTCGCCATCGCGTACTCAACGCTCTTGGGGACTCGCCGCCGCGGACACTCGCCATCACGTACTCAACACGCTCGAGGACTCGCCACCGCGAACTCGCCCTCGCATACTCAACACGCTCAGGGACTCGCCACCGTAGACATGCCCTCGCGTACTCAACGCGCTCGGGCACTCAGCGCACTACAGACAACGCCACTCACCGGTTGCTCAACCTCGCCACTCGGCGCGCTCGGGGACTCGCCACTCACCGGTTGCTCGACCTTGCCACTCGGCGCGCTCGGGGACTCGGCATGCTCCACGTTAGAGGACTCGCCGCAACTGGCGGCTTCACCGACACCCTGCGTCTTTCGCCAACTGGCCATCATCGACTGGGTCACGCCGACCGCCTCCCACTTCACGGTTCTTTTCTCTGTTCAGGAGCTCATCGCCGATTCGCTACGACCCATCGTCAAGACTCTCCGCGCCCTGCCTCAAGCCCGCATCGAATCGACAACACGCTCGGGGACTACTAATGGGGGAATACCAGGTATACCCACGAAGCGGATTCACCAGCTGGATCGAGCCGACTGAAGCCAAGCCCAAAGCGGGTCGAGTCGCCGAATACGGCGACTGGTGCATACTGGACCCAGGCGACTGGCGCCGACTAGAGGCCCAATACGACGACTTGTATACAAAGCCCACTAGCACTTGTAAACCCTAATTGGCTGCATATATAAAGCCACCAGGGGCACCCCCACACGATATGCTCTCCCACGTCATATTAGATCTAGTCTTTCCACCGCCTCCGGCGGCTCCATTGTAAACCAATCTATGATCATATACTGGATTGATAGCAGGACGTAGCGATCCTCCACCGAGGGGACGTGAACCTGGGTACATCGTGTTCCAATCTCGCTCCCGGATTCTCCTACGTCGCCTTGCTCCCTCTACGTAAGCCCCCCAGTAGCATCTGCCGTGCAATACCACGACAGTCGAAGCACGTTAAGTGTGTGACCCTACGGGTTCAAGAATATGCAGACATGATCTTCTATCAAAAATAAAAAGCGGGATCTGGAAACCCAATTGACTCCCACATATTCATCAATGATCATATAGGATGAACCACGATGCCAAGATTCAATTAATCCCATATATGTATTCCCTTCGTCACGCGATATTTTACTTTCTCGAGATTCAATCGTTGGTATCGGCATACCTAGTTCAATCTCGTTCACAGCAAGTACTTTACTCGTTTCGTAATCCGATATCACTTTATGATTAACTCCTTAACCACGTGCTTGCAAGCGGTGTTGACATCGATTACCGAGTGGGCCCGAAGTATACCTCTCTGACTCGGGAGGGACAAATTCCATCTCGATACATACAACCCAACAAGTACTTTCCGATAACCTGAGAGACACCATTATGATCACCCTCACATAGGATGACGTTTGGTGACCTCAAAGCTTTCTTCCGATACCAGGGAGTTGTATTATCTCATGGTCTAAGGAATACAATACTTGACATAGGAAAAAAAGCTTCGCAAAGATGAACATGATGACACGATCTAATTGCTCTGCTTAATTTGGGTCTGTCCATCATATCATTCTCCTAATGACATGATCTCATTATTAATCGACAACTCATGTCTTTGGTTAGGAAACCTTAACCATCATTAATCAATGAGCTAGTCCATAGAGGCGTACTAGGGACACGGTGTTATTCATAAACCACACAAGTATCAAAGTTTCCGCTTAGTACAATTCTAGCATGGAATATAAACTTTATCACGAACAAGAATTATAATAATAACATCTTTATTATTGCCTTTGGGGCATAATTCCAACAATATCCAAATCTGTTATGTCTCTCAAAAATGGTAATCCTAGGATTGCGATGTATGGCATGACAGGCGTCTGGGATTAAAAATCCGGGTGTTGACAAGTTGGTATCAGAGCCATCCTGACCATAGGAGACCCTAGTTAGACTGTACGTTTGAATCAAAAACTTAGTTTCAAAACCAAAGGAAGCAAATATTTACAAAAACTTATTCCCATTCTTATCACTTGGTTTCATTCATAAAAATTCATGTTCCTCAAAAACTCTTGCAAAATACATAAAATTTGACACACTTGATCACTCTACTAACTTACTCATCCTATATTCTTATAGATGGACGTGAAGTACATCAAGTTTTATCAGTTGGGAAATGGAGGAGACCTCATCTTTGAGCGGGATTTGGACTAGCTTTCGGAACTTCTGGAGCGTCCACACCCCGAGTTCTTCGGAGCTCAGCTCAATGATCAGGAAGGAGAAGATCAGCAATGGCTAGTTGTTGCAAGTCTCCGAGGAAAGATTGAACCTCCCACTACCGAGGGAATTCAGTTCACCTTAAGAGAGAACAACTGGCTCGATGGACTTGCCAGGGCCATGCAGGAAGCTCTTGCCCGTCTGTGTGGGCAGAGTATCAACCAGATCAAGGGTACCCGCTTTGAGTTTTGTCCAAGGCGTGATGCTATGGGACAGCCACTAGCAGCCCCATATCACCACGAGCTGAAGACTCAGTTGGACCACCTTAGCTTCATGATGTATGATCGTCAGCAAGAACTAGACAATGGCCGTGACTACTCCAACCACAAGTCCGCCATCATCAGGACCAAGGATCAGACCATCGCCATGCTAGCGAAGGATCTCAAGTGTCAACGTCATCAGCTCGACAAGAAGGAGCGCATCATTGCTTGTCTTCGCCACCGTATCTCGGATTTGGAGGAGAGCATCCACGAGAGAGACATCCAGTTGGAGGAAAGGGAGAATACCGGAGAAGATCTTCGTGGAGACCCCTACTCCTATCTCAGCGATGATGATGATTTTCTGGAGGATCGGGCCATGGACTTCTTCCCCGACGAGGAGGATTTCGCCTTCATCGATGACGATGAGGATGATGAGGATGACGATTACACCGACTCCAAGGAGTAGTAGCACTTGAGCACTAGCGTAGTGAGTTGTATCCGGTCCCACTATATCGTAGTTTCCAAAATGGTTCTTAAAACCATCTGTTTTTCCTTTGCTATGGTGTGTGTTGTATCGTGTGATATGAATGAATGAATGAATGAATGAAAAGGAAGTTGCTAAAAAATCTGAGTCAAGCTTTAAAAACTTTTCAAAGTCCCTGAACCTTAGAAATTTCCCTCTTTTCTCATAATCTATCTCAATCTTCAGATGCCTCGCGGAGGAAGTGGTTCATCCCCGGACCCGATGTTGTAGATCCTACAAATGTTGGTTTCTGACCGTGAAGCTGAAAGAGCCGAACGTCAAGCCAACTTAACCACCCTTCAGCAGATAGCTCAGATGGCCCACAACAATCAAGGCCAAGGAAATCAAGACAACCATGGATCTAAGCTCAAGAATTTCCAGAACAACAACCCACCTATTTTCACTAAGTCGGAAGAGCCCTTAGACGCAGATGATTGGCTGCAAACCATGGAGAACAACTTGGAAGTCGCCGGAGTGGAAGCTAATGAGAAAGTTTTGTTCGCCACCCATTATCTAGCCGGAGACGCCAGAGCATGGTGGAACAGCGTTTGTGCAATGACCGGAGGGCAGATGATGACCTGGGAGGAATTCAAGGTCATGTTCAGCAGAACCCATGTGCCAACGGGTTTGATCAAGAGAATGAGAGATGAGTTCAGAGAACTGAAGCAATGAAGGATGACCGTAGTGGAATACCGTGACAAATTCTTGTCATTAGCTAGGTATGCCCCGGATGAGATCGACACTGAAGCCAAGAAGAAAGAAAGATTCCTGAATGGTCTGCACGATGAGATGCAGACGGTGTTGGTCAATATCCCCTTTGCTGATATTGAAGCCCTAGTCGACTCTGCCATCCATATGGAAGGAAAGATCAACCAAGCCAATGAGAACCGCAAACGCCGCATGATGCATCAGCCAGGAACCCATCATACCCCAAAGTATCACCCCAACCCATCTCCAGGATTTGCCCCAAGAACCAACAGACCCCCGATGGACCGTCCGACCTATCCCAACCGTAGAAACCCAAGGCCTGGAGGAAATCACAACAACTCCGGCAACTCTGGCAATTTCAACCGTGCACCACCCAAGTTCAACAATAACAATGCTACCGCCAACACCAACACTGCCCCGAGTACTGGAAGAAATGTTGTGCTTGTTGCAGCAAAGGACAAGTCGCAAGTGACTTGTTATGACTGTGGAAATAAGGGTCACTACTCCAATGAGTGCCCCAAGAAGAATGCCGCAGCCCCCAATGCAAATGCCCTAGCCCAGCAGCAGCGTCGTGTTCAGCCCGGAAGAAGGTTTGCCCAAGGGAATTTTCTCAACCGCAATGGCCGTCTTTTTCTCATGCATGTTGAAGAAGCCCAGGAAGCGCCCAATGTCGTGCTGGGTATGTTTTCTGTTAATTCAGTACTTGCTAGAGTGTTGTTTGATTCTGTTGCATCGCAATCATTTGTCACCGAATAATTTGCCTGTACTAGTAAGATTCAACCAACCAAACTGAAGCATGTTATGATTGTTCAAATTCCCGGTTCAACCACCAAAGCTAGGCAAATTTGCAAAGCCATCCCTATCCGAATCCATGGCATAGATTTTTATGCTAATCTGATAGTACTCGGAACTAAAGGTTTGGAAGTAGTACTAGGAATGGTTGGATGTCCAAACATAAAGGATTAATTGACTGTGCCAAGAAAGCCATAACCATGACCAGTACAGCCGGAATATCAGTCGAGCATGTATCTGAAACCTTACCTCGTCAATTCAAGTGCAACAAGAGTATAACCCAGCCTACCATTGACCAAGTCTGGATAGTCTGTGACTACCACGACGTATTTCCAGATGATTTCCCCGGTATACCCCCAGATCGGGATATCGAGTTTATCAATTGAACTAATCCCCGGAACAGGACCCATAGCCCAGAGACCATATAGTATGAACCCGTCTGAACTAGCAGAACTGAAGAAGAAACTAGATGCCATGCTTGAAATTGGACTGATTCAACCAAGTGCATCACCATGGAGATCACCTGTCTTGTTTGTGGACAAGAAGGATGGAGGTAACCGTCTGTGTACGGATTATCGGAGGTTGAATGATGTCACTATCAAGAACAAGTACCCATTGCCAAAGATAGAAGATTTGTTTGATCAGTTGACCGGTGCCAAAGTGTTTTCTAAGATTGACCTTAGAACTGGCTATCATCAACTCAAGATTCGCGCAGAGGATATTCCCAAGATTGCCTTTACCACCAGATATGGATTATACGAGTATACTGTCATGTCTTTTGGACTAACCAATGCCCCCGCTTATTTCATGAATCTCATGAATAAGATTTTTATGGACTTCCTGGATAAGTTTATCGTTGTTTTCATCGATGACATTCTGATTTATTCCAAATCAGAAGAAGAACATGAGCTACACCTAAGGACCATTCTTGGAAACCTTCGAGAGCATCAGTTCTATGCCAAGTTTAGCAAATGTGAATTCTGGTTACAGGAGGTAGGATTCCTCGGTCACATTGTATCAGCCGGAGGAATTGCCGTTGACCATGCAAAGGTGAAAGATGTCGAAGATTGGCAAGCCCCAACCACTCAAACCCAAGTTCGTGCCTTTCTCGGATTGGCGGGATACTACCGCAAGTTCGTAGAAGGATTATCGAGTATCGCTAGACCCATGACCCAATTGCTGAAGAAGAACAAGAAGTTTGAATGAACAGACAAATGTGAAGCGAGTTTTCAAGAACTTAAGAGAAGATTGATTTCAGCCCCAATCTTAATCATGCCGGATATCACGAAGCCCTTTGACGTGTATTGTGATGCATCCAAGATCGGTCTCGGATGTGTGCTAATGCAAGAAGGAAAAGTTATATCTTATCTATCCCGACAACTGAAACAACATGAGCAGAACTATCCAACCCATGACCTCAAACTCGCAGCCGTAGTTCTAGCCTTAAAGACATGGAGGCACTACTTGATGGGAAACCGTTGTGAGATATATTCGGATCACAAGAGCCTGAAGTATATATTCACTCAGAAGGAGCTGAATATGAGGCAGAGAAGATGGATTGAGATAATCAAAGAGAAGATTATGATCTGGACATTCACTATCACCCCGGTAAAGCCAATGTGGTAGCAGATGCCCTTAGCAGATTGCCGTGCCGCTTGAACTCCATGATTTTGAAGGAGCAACCAAGTCTGCACAAAGAGATGGAAGATTCTCGAATGGAATTAGTGAGTGAAGGATTTTTGTCTAGCATAGAACTTCAACCCACTTTGATCAGCCAGATCAAGGAGGCATAGAAAGGAAATGCTAGTATCGACGGAACCAAGCGTCATATCAGTACATGCAAAGTACCCAGATTTACCGAAGACGAAGAAGGAGTTCTGTGGTACAAAGGACACCTTTGTGTACCAGCAGATTCTGAGTTGAAAGAAGTTATTTTGAAGGAAGCTCATGATACTCTTTATTCTATCCACCCCGGAGGAACGAAGATGTATCAAGATTTGAATGAGAAATTTTGGTGGCATAAGATGAAGAGAGAAATCGGGAGCTATATCGCCAAGTGTGATATATGTCAGAGAGTCAAGGCGGGACATCAAAGACCCGCTGGATTGTTGCAACCCTTGTAGATTTCGGAATGGAAATGGGATTCCGTTGGAATGGACTTTATCATCGGATTGCCTACTTCTATTAGGGGAAATGACTCTATCTGGGTCATAGTGGATAGATTGTCCAAAGTCGCCCATTTCTTACCAGTCAAGACCACATATCAGAGTTCAAAGCTAGCAGAGTTATACATCGCTAGAATCGTCAGTTTGCACGGAGTCCCCAAGAACATTGTATCATATCGAGGAACTCAGTTTACCTCGAGATTCTGGAAGAAAGTCCTAGAATGTTTAGGAACCCGACTAGATTTTAGCATAGCTTATCACCCTCAGGCCGACGGACAAACGGAGCGGGTAAATCAAATACTCGAGGACATGTTGAGAGCATGTGTGTTAGAATATGGATCTAAATGGGAAGACTGTCTGCCATTCGTAGAATTTTCATACAACAACATTTATCAAGCTAGTTTGCAAATGGCCCCATTTGAATTCATGTATGGAAGGAAGTGTCGCACCCCTTTGAACTGGTTGGAACTAGGAGAGAGTCAGATTTTCGGACCCGACATCCTACAAGAAGCATAAGAGAAGGTTCACAAGATTCGTGAGCACCTCAAGACCGCCCAGTCAAGACAGAAGAGTTATGCCGTTAAGAGACGTCGAGACCTCGTCTTTAACATCGGAGATTTTGTTTATCTAAAAGTGTCGAAATTGGAAGGAATGCAACGTTTCCAGCTCAAGGGAAAGTTAGCCCCCAGATATATCAGACCCTTCAAGATTCTGAACCGTCGAGGAGAAGTGTCATATCAATTGGAACTGCCCGTAGAGATGTCAGCCGTGCACAATGTGTTCCATATCTCATTACTTCGCAAGTGCCTCGAAGTTCCGAAGAAGACGGAAGTGTTCAAGAATATTGATCACCGGACCACAGAGATCAACAAGGACCTGACCTATCCCGAAGTACCCATCCGTATTTTGGAAGAAGCTTTCAGAACTACCAGAACCCGAAGCATCAAGTTTCTCAAGATCTAGTGGAGCAACCACACGGAAGAAGAAGCTACCTCGGAGCGCGAAGATCACATCAGGACAGAGTTTCCCGATCTCTTCAAATCCTAGGTAATTTTTTTCGTCCTTTTTTAAATCTCGGGATGAGATTTTGTTTAAGGGGGTAAGGTTTGTAACATCCCAAAAATATTAATCATGGATCATCAAACTTAGGGTTAACAAAAACTTTTCCAACTAAAAATATGAAAGCATTCATATGTGTGTGTATTAAAATTTGGATTCTTTTGAATTGCCATGGTTATGTGTTTCGTTGCTTGTAAAATGATTCTTAGGTGAAATAAACATCGTCTAAACAATCCCCAAACTTTTCCCAAAGACAAACAACTCAAAATAAACAAATGAAGTGAATGGTCACTTTGGCCAAATTAACTCTCATGCATACTTTGGCTATCCCTAGTTTTCAAAACTCAATAGAAACATTTGTGGATCTTTGCACCCATTGTTAGTACTCATAATAAGGTACCAAGGCCCACTTTGTGATCATCCAAAAATATTCAATTACTAAGTTTAAATGATAGTTTAAATTTGAATCTATCTCATATGGGAAGATCCCATTATCTCGAAAACCACTCAAACAAGTTCAATTTTCAAAACCCAAGCACCCATAGAATCCTCCACACATGCCTAGCACACCCACCAAAAATCTTTTAAAAATTCAAAACTCAAGTTCTTGTGGCCATTTCATCAAACAGGTTGCAGATTCAAAACAAACAAATCACAAACACTATTTTGAGCAGTGTTTTGGCCAACCTTGTCCCCTCTATAGCTCACAACAAACATCTAGTAGATCATCTAGCTTAGTTATTAACCTCTAGCATCACTGTGAGTTTGCCAATGCCATCAATGGTGAGCAGGACGAGCCTCACCATGTCACCCCAGTTTGGACAGCAAGCTAGAGGAAGAACTGTGCCAACCTTATCTGGGAGGTATCCCATGCCTCATCGCCCCCTCTCGACCAGCCCTAGCTCAAGAACAGAGACCAGAACTGCCAGGAACGCCGCGCCCGCGCCGCTGTCGACCATGCCGACGCGCACCCCAGTGCACACGCCATTCCCACGCAACACGACCACCTCGAGCCCTTGCCGCCCGCCAACATGCACCCCACCGTCCCAGGAGACCACTAGACATGTTCGTTTCATCGCTCGTAACCTTTACCCACCGCTCGCCGCGGAGTTTGCCACCTCTGCCTCGCAGAGCACCGCACGTTCCCGACCAATTGCCACCGCCCCTAAGCTCGCATTCAAGTTCTAGAGCATCGCCAGGAGACCGCCCGTCGACCGCCAACCGCAGCCATGCCTCTAGCCGCCCGTAGCCGTGTCGCCACTGTCGCCTGCCCATCCCTCTCGGTCTCGCCGTCGAGCCTATAAAAGTAGGCGACCCCTAGCAGATTGAAGCACACCATTTCACTCCCCTCACCTCACTAATCATTCCACCCTCTAGCCGGAGCATGAGGAGCAGCAGTTCGCCGGAATTGCGCCGGAGCAGGCCGCCTCTGGAGAAGAAGGGAGCCGTTGATTTCGACCACCCCCGGAGCTGCCTCGACCATCCCTGATCTCTCCGTCGACCACTCGTTCATTTGCCCGACTCGCCGTCGTCGCTAGAGCCCCGGTATGCCCCCTATGCACCCCCACTACGCAGCCCAAGGGTTTGAATTTAGATTTTTCTATTTTAATTCAAACTCAGTTCTGTACCTAGTTTCAAAAATCAACCCAGCACGATTCAGTGAACCAAATTGCATGAAACAAATTTTGTTAGAAAGGTACCAAAATGCTTAATCCAAGCCCGTTGGATTCAAGTCATTTGGATATGTAGATCACCCTTGGTAAAAATAACAAGTCAGAAGCTTTTCTATATTCAAACATTTTTCAAATTTCAACCATAATAGCTTTGGAGTTGATTCCAACTCTCAAAAATCACATTTGATCATACCTTTCAGAATATATAAAAACATATGGGTTTAGTTACAGAAATAATTTTCAAGTAATAAAAGAATGCCACATAGGCATTTCTAGTCACTTTAATTATTTACAATAAAAAGGTTAAACCTTATTAAATTGTGACACCACTTTAAATCACATTCCCATGTACTGAAATATATGGTGATGACATGTGTCAACATGATCCCATGTTTGAGTTGGAGAATATTAAATCTTAATTAGTTTTTCAATGAGTAGAAATTACTTTTGTCAAATTAAAATAAATAAGACAAATGCTTTATTCTTGTAATTTTAGTGATGATGCTAGATCATCTATAGAACAACTTTGTGTGATGATTGAAAATAGTTAAGTATTGTTTGGTGATTGTATACCTAGTATTTATTTATAGACGCTAGTACCGACCAAGGATACGAGGAGGAATGAGGATACTACAAAGAAGAAGCCGAGGAGAACTTCAACCATTGCTCTGCACAAGGCAAGCCAATACTTGCAAGCTATTAACTTAGCAAGCTTATACTGATACCTATGCAAGCAAATACTTGCTTGTTACCATGCCAACGATATGCCTTAAGCATATGTGATCATACCCACTTGATAACCCAATCCTAGTTTTATTTGCAAGCTTTCTAATTTATTTCCTTATCAAAGCTTTCTCTTAGAGTTTACTTAAGTCAATTGTAGATACTAGAAAGATAATGGAAGGTTGCATAAAGAGCATTAAATTTGGCCTAAGTTAGATACTCTTGATGTCATCCTAAGGCATGAGATTGAACTTAATTAATCCCCACTTGTTTACCACCCCTCATTAGTACTTACCCCACTTGTAGATGCTAGTGCTAAGCATAAAACTGGATGAACTTTAGATGGGAATACTTGGTGAAAATGGTTATGAAAACCTTGGAATGATGAGTCATTCTACTGAAATGTTTTGACATGTGTTTCCGAACACCAGATGATTTTGATGATGAAAATGTTGAGGCATGAGCCTTATCCCTTTATAAACTGATGGTTGTCTGGAGGCGATACCATTCCAATTTTACCGTACAACCACAATACCCGAAAATTGGGTAGGGCTTGACTGGAAACTTATATACCTTAGTATGGGCTCCCTCACGGCCAAGGTCTGAGCTGAGGCTACCTTGTGAAGATTGTCCACCTGTGGAGTACCCAAGATGACAGTTGGTCATGGTTGGGAGGCCAAACTCATAGGAGAGGTGCCTATACTAGGGCGTGTAATCGAAAGGTTAGGATTGATTATCCGCACACTGAGTATGGTGAATTCAGGATTTGTTCCTGACGGATGTATCGAATGTTGTGGTGAAAGTGTACAATCTCTGCAGAGTGTCAAACTATTCGAATAGCCGCGTCCGCGGTTATGGACAGTTGGAGTGGCCATACTGTTCCCCCGTCAGATGTTTTCAAAAGGACTTGTGAAATTAAGTGAGACTTTGACTTGACCACAACAGAGTTGTGATATGAAATTCAAGTTCCCACTTAGGTGTTATAAAACTTCAACTAGTTTTTCTTTCTTCTGAACTTAGTAGAGGTAAATCTGGCTTTTGCAAAACAACCCTACAGCTTAGTGTCCTACTACAACCCCCCCCCCCTTAACTTGTTAGTATTAGTTTGCGAGTACTTAAAGAGTACTCATGGCTTTGTCCCTGGCTATTCCCGTGGCTAGACTATGAATAAGAGTACCAGGAGGATGGACCGCAGGAAGGTTACGACAACTAGGATTATCTCCCATCGTCAGCATTGTCTGTGACCTCGAAGATGGAGCTTCGCCCACGCTATCCTTATTATTACGTTATTCCGCTGCTTGAGTTGTATTAAGAACTGGATCATGAGATCCTTATTTGTGTAAGACCTTAAGTATGGTTTGTAATGGATGATGTACTATGATATCCAAATCTGTTATGTCCCGCAAAAATGGTAATCCTGGGATTGCGATGTATGGCATGACAGGCATCTGGGATTAAAAATCCGGGTGTTGACAGCAGTTTTAGTTAACCATTCCATTGTAGTTGCAATACTTACTAGTCAGATACATATAGCATGGGACATCCCAATTCTAGCAGTTGTTGGTACTTTTATTTAGCCATTCCGTTGTAGTGAAGCTGATTACTATTCATTACAAAGTCAAATTTATAGCACTACTTTAGTTATAGTTGTCTATGATCGAGATACTATGATCCAAGTCATCCATAGACGCGAACATGGCTTTCAGAAAGTTTTACCATACAGGGGGGCGTAAATAGCAACACACACACGATCAACCTCGAAAAAACCCAACGAGGCAAGAAATCACAAGATTCATATAATATTTCAGGGGGCCACCCCACCAAGCTACCCGCGACTAAGTTGGTCGGCTCCGGAACAGACCTAGAGGTTTACGTCAATGGTTGTAAATGACTGGGAACCCGAAAGTGTGAATGGGCTTGTCGATACCGCGAAAACACTTCGCTTACCTAAACAGTACAGTAGTAAACACTTTCCACGACCAACAGTAGTAAATAAAGAAGTAAACATGGCATAAAAATGGCATAAGTACAAGATAGTAATAAAACGCCAAACTAGTTTGTGGCCCCATGAAATAATATAAGATTCAAGATCTCGCTAAGGGGATTCATGGTCCCACATGCAGATAGTTCGAATAGTCAAGGAACAGGTATCAAGTACTCGGGGTCCTATGAGACCAATGGTAAGGAAATCGGTAATCGTTAACTGCTCGTTTGGCTTGTGAGTAGCGATTAATCGGAATTCGGATGATTAACTGATTTAATCGGTCGGTTATTAATTGGTGAATCTACAAAAAATAGCACCTAAAACACGTATGACTACTCTTGCACCTCAACCTCCTACCCTAGTAAAGGCAGCCTCAAGATCCCGGATGAGATCATCAAGGAGCTCGAGCTCTTGTATCTGAGGTTTGGTCGGCAACTACGAGGAACTGGTCAAAAATGACAAGGAACTAGTTGGTGATGGCGGAAATCGAGCTCCTGGAGGTAGGGATCGAGCGGGAGCTTCGCAAAACCTACTTCATTGGGGCGGGCTAGCGGATGGATGGGCAATATGTGTTGATAATTTTGCAACTTTTTTGGCCAAGTGTAATAATTAATCGGGAACATACCTAGTAATCAGAGTGTCAAAGATATTAATCAGGCTAAAGGATTAACACAAACCATTAGTGGTAATCGACACGGTCAGGTCCCTAGTAGTGATTAATCGGCCTATTAATCGCTGATTCGGACGATTTTTTGAACAGTGTACGAGACACAAGTGGGCGGTTAAAAACCAAATAACATCTATTGCCCAATGGTGCCTCTGCATTAGTTATAACTAGCACGGAATTTTAATATCAAGTTGTAATTTGAGTCATGGTCATCTCCAATATAAAGCATATGACAACTTTCCAACAATTGTGGCACTTAATGGCACGAAGCAGCACCTGATCAAGCGACTACGACACGCAAGGCGGACTATTTACCAAACAACAGGTAATAGGAGGTGTTCATGGCAATATAGGGCTGCAAGGAATAAAGACTATAAAACAAAATAGGTAGACAGGAGGAGAATGCTCGCCTAAAAAACATTGCTGAAGATTCATCCAAAGATCGGGCCGACACTCGCATCAACGCATCGCCCTAATCCGTGAAGAAGCAAAGCACTAGAAGAAATATCGGATGCACTATTTAATACTATGAAAGAAGATTGGGCATGATGCATGTATGATGCATGACATGGTAAAGGTGCGATACAATTAGGCAATATTATGCAGAACCGCGTTCCCGACAATTAATTAGGTTGTTTATGTTGTTTATATACCCTGAAACTTAAATATTGTATTAATAAGGAAAATATATCATTGGTTCACTACACAAATTTAAATGGTCTTCATATTTAATTTAGTTGAAACTACTATATAACCCGAAACCACGAGATAATATGTATATAAGTATGAATGATTTAATGCAACAAAAAATAGAGCATTTTATGAAAACATAGATAGAGTGAGGGTCTCACTATTCGGATTGGAGAAACAGAAGTGATGGTCTATTTTGATGTTCCAGTATTCGAAGTAGAACCACCCAGTCGGCTAGTAGTTGTAAAATGTACTACGTGAGAAGGCACTGCCCAAAGTGGCATATGGCGTAATGTCGTTCTCCTCTCCCTCTCCTCACCCTCCTGATATAAACTCTAAATCCAAGCCTCAACCATGAATCCTCATCAACACCCATCCCAAGCCCCCACGAGACCCTCTACCCCAGATCTCCACCAACCATCCAATCCTCCAAACTAGTTCATGCAACAATAGTGGACTACCTGAGTGGGAAGCTACTTCTAGGGAAGGGATGGACCTTACTCCCATCTCTCATGTTCGACAATAAGGAAGCCCAAGTGCCCCGCATAATCGTCTGGTGCTGCAAGCTCCAGAAATCCCTTCTCTGGAGCTATCCATGCAAGCCATGGCGTTGGAAAAGCAGGGTCGGGAACAGAGCAACAAGTTTCAAGATAGTAAGCACAGTCTATACTTCAAGCTTGCAGCTACTAGATGCCTGCCTAGATACATATCTCTCACGGCAGTCCAGTAGAAGATGAGGAAAGCATGGAGACAACATTATGGAGATGTCACTCAAGTTCATAGGTATGTTTTCAGAGACTCCTTTGCATCTTTTGAGTCCCTCGTGTGGGTTTTCAAGAAACAGCCTTGGATGATGGGACCAGACGTTCTCTTATTTGATTTTGTTGATGAAAAAGGTGAGGGATATGAGAAAGAGCAAAAAATATTTTATGGAAAAGCATGGAAAGCCAAGATATAGTTTCAAATATGTTTATGTCATGATCAGGATATATGGTGTCCCTTGGAAAAATAGATCCATAGATTTTCTCAAAAACATTCTCAGGATTATAGGGTCACCTTCTGAATTTCATGAGTTAAAGGATAACATTATATTCAGTCATCCTGATTACATTTGGGGAGTAGTCAGACACACTGTTTGCAATCCAATTCTAGACAGAATCAAACCCAAGATGGGACCAATGCAAGAAGGAATAGCCTACTTACATTATGAAAAGATTGGAAGGATTTGTTTGTTTTGTGGAGTTATGTTTCACACCATCGGCAACTATTACCTTAGGAACTTCATTGTGACAAACCAGCAAGCTTCACCAGGATCCAGATCAAGTCCCATTTCAAAGATATGGAGCCTGGATCATAAGTGAGGAAAAGCTTCTCCAAGGAGTGAAACAAAAAAGTGTCTCAAGAAAATCCAATATTCATTACATTTCAGAACAGAGAGCTCTCAATGTTCATGTTTGCTAATTTAGAAAGAGATGAAGAACTAGAGGAACTGTCCCCAATGGTGATGCTGCTGCAGATGGAAAAGAATAGAGGAATGCATTGCAAAGTAATGAACAGTACTTAGGTCAAAGGGAAAGAGAAACAGCCAGAGCTTCACGAAGGAACTATTCTTACCAGGAATACGTGGCCTTCTATCGCATTACAGTCTCACGAAGACATGCAGATGATACATGTTGTGCAGGAGAATACATGCAACCTGTCGCGTGTAGAGGTTAATTCAGGGGAGGGTGGTAGAGTGGCAATGGAGTGCAATACATCTCAACATGTGCAAGATAGTCAGCAAGGATGTCAGTTGATGGAGATGGAAATTAATGAAGCGCAGTGTCAGGTGAACAGGGTGGGAAATGCAGAAAATCTTCCATACACTGTTGAAGAGGAGGCTGCACATTTGAGGCAAGCAGGCCAAGAAAATGTACAAGCAACTAATGTACACTTTTTGGGCCAGCATATGGAGCCTGGCCAAGGCCTGCAAAAAAATTCTTCTTCTATCCTTGGACCAGATAATCAGAAGGGAGTTTTATATACTGATCCAGTTGGAGCTTGCCTCTCTGAAAGATAGCAGTACTAGAGGGCATTCTCCAACGCCCCATTCTTCTTCTCCAGAGAGCACTAGAGGGAAAGATAGCAGTACTGACCAGTTGGAGCTTGCCTCTCTGAAAGAACACTCACCCAGCAATGAAGGACAAGAAATGCGTAATGTTTCCCTGCTCCCCCCTTCCCCCCGCCGGTCACCGTTTTCCCACTGTTTCCACCAAGAAGGACTCAATAAGAGACAACCTCAAGACAGATCGGCCTATCCCGAAAAACTATAGCCACCTCCAAAGAAAAGGGGGTCCCAGTCCTACAGAAGAGCACCAGCTAAAGGATCTAGTAGGGCAGCTGCTGGAGGACATGAAGAGGGTGTGGTCGGAGGCACGCCTCCGCCCGGCTAGCAAGGAGCAATGGGGATCTGGAGGAAGGGTTGCGGAGGAGATCCGCTATGACATTCCATAATAGGCGAGCAGGCTTGAGTTTCAAGAAAGACAAGGAGATCTGGAGGCCGGAGATCAACATCGACCTATCACAAGTACACATTTCCATGGAAGAACTCCAACAAGCCTCTCCCCTCCAAGCTCAACCTATGGGGGCGCCACCAATCCAAAGGCTCGAAGTCGTGCACGAAGGACTCGCTAGGATGAAGTCCAGCCACCTCAAGCTGGAGCGCAGCCCGGACCTTCTCTGGGACTTAGTATTAATGGCCCTGGTGGTTCCGTTTGGATCCATACTCAAGGCACCACTGTCCTGGGTTCTTGCAATGATCTATGCAGGAGGAGCAACCCTACTTTGGGAAGAATTCTGCTCCCCACTCCTTCTCCTTCTCGCAGATCAGAAGCCTCTGTCAGGGGAGACACTGTCGATTTTGACCCATGGCCCCTTTCGCCGGTCTCGGATACTTCAGAAGGTTCTGCAGATTCTCGCAGGGGAGCGTTCTCTCCTCCTCAGGAGCTTAGCAAGCCCTACGTGGCTCTCTATTCTCCTTATCATGCTACTAGCACCGACGGACCGCTCGATGCTGGACGTGAGACTCAACCTGCAGCAGCTTCTTCAGTTAATGCGAACAATCTACGAGTCCATCTGGCTCAGGAGGAAACTTCAGCGAATCAGGCACTAGTGCCATCCTCTAAGGCGTCACGGGTGCCATGAAGGCCCTGGCATGGAACTGCCAAGGGGTGGGCAGGACCCTTGCCAGTCCTAAACTGTGTCACCTTGCCTGGATGATCGCTGCTACGAAACCCCAGGTAGCATTCATCTCTGAAACAAAGAATGCTAAATTCACTGCTCCTAATATCCGCTCTCGTTTTAATATGAATGACTGTGTTGTAGTGCCTTCTCAAAGGAAATCTGAGGGATTTTGGATGATGTGGCCTGATGAAGTAGATGTTGCTCTACACTTGGAATCTAGTAACCTAGTATTATCCCTTGTCACGGATCGTGCCAAAAACCAAAAAATTGGCCTTGTTTGTATATACGGCGATCCGTACCACCATACTACTAGCACTATCTAGCAGCAGGTTTCCCATTTTGTGTATTATAATAGCAACCTCCCCTTCCTATGTATTGGTGACATGAATGACCTTCTGTATGACTCAGACAAAGGCACTCCTTATGTAAATTATAACCGTACGTTTGCTTTTCGTTCGTTTGTTAAGAGCTATGGTTTGTTTGATATTGGTTTCACTGGTCGTGCTTACACTTGGACCAATCGTCGTTTCTCTTCAAAACCCCTTTTTCAGAGATTGGACAGATGCCTGGTTAATCATGAATCGTGCTATGTGTATCCGGTTTCCAATGTTTATAACATGCCTCTCATTCATGATTTTAGTGATCATGCACCAATTCTTCTATCTACTGAAGGAAAACTTTGCAAACCAAGAAAATCTTTCAAATTTGAAAAATGGTGGCTTAGAGAGGAGGACTTTCAGAACTATGCTAGGAATTGCTGGGTAATTTTTTCCAATCCCTCTTTTACTAAAAAAACTAACCATCTTGCCTCCAAATTAAAAGTTTGGTGTAGGAAGAAAAAACCTTTGCAGGAGGAGCTTAAGGATTTGGAGAATGAAATTGAAAAGATACAATCCCTTCCCCTCAATAAGCAGGATCATCAGAAAGAAGCTAGTCTGGTTGAAAGGTACGAACGAACTATCACTAAAATGAATTATTCAAATATGCAATGTGCAAAAAAACTTTGGGTTAAAGATGGTGACAGAAACACTACTTTTTTCCATAGAGCCATTTCTAAAAGGAAAAGGAGAAATATGATTCTCTCTATAAAGGATGAACAAAAGGACACTCACTTCAGGCCAAATCAGATTGCTAACACTTTTGTCTCCTACTTTAGATCCATCTTTACTTCCTCAAACAATCAGGATGTGGAAAACTTTACTCACACGACTGACCCTATTCCTGATGATGCCACTTATTCCATTCCTGGAAAAGATGAAATCTGGGAGGTTTTAAATGACATGAAACGTAATGCCTCCCCTAGGCCTGATGGTTTTAATGTTGAATTCTATTTAGCCACTTGGGACTGGATTGGAGACGATGTCACTAACCTGGTTAGAAATTTATTTATTACGACCACTCTTCTCCAGCACATTAGTAACACCAACATTGCTCTGATTCCTAAGAAACTTATCCTCATGGTCCCTACTGAATATAGGCCAATTAGTATGTGCAATGTGATTTATAAGATTATTACTAAATTCCTTGCTAACATACTAAAACCACACCTCCCTGACAACATTTACCCTTCCCAACAAGCTTTTATTGGAGGTAAAAGAATTAGTGACATCATAATAATAGCCCAGGAAATTACTCACTCCTTCAACTTCTCTTCCTGGAAATCCAAGGACTTCATGCTCATTGACTTGGCAAAAGCTTTTGACAGAATTGAGTGGAACTTTATCTACAAAGCTCTAGCTCGTAAAGGTTTGCATGGTCATTTCATTAAAATGGTCCACACCTACATCTCCTCTCCTGTTTTTTCAGTTATCATCAATGGCCAAACCTATGCTAAATTTGGCAACTATAAAGGAATAAGACAAGGATGCCCTTTATCCCCTTACTTGTTTATTCTAGGAATCAATGAGCTCTCTATCATGCTGTCAGAAGCTTTGTCTGATGCTAATCTTGAAGGAATCTCCCTGGGCCCCTTGTGTCCCCCAATACATTCCCCTCTTTTTGCTTATGATCTCTTGGTTTTTGGGGCTGCAACTACATAGGAAGCACAGGTAAACATTGTTCTGGAATTTTGTGCAGCTTCAGGTCAGACTCCTAACTGGTCCAAGTCAGGCATTATTTATAGCAAAAGGGTAGATCCTGCAACTTCAAATGATATCACTCAAATTTTTCCTGTCCCTACCATTGATGAAAACTTTACTCATTTGGGCAAGCCTCTCATTCTTCCAGCCAGAAATAGAAGTGAGGCTTATAATTTCATTATTCAAAAATTCAAATCCAAACTTTCCACTTACAAGGATAATTATCTATCTCATGCTGCTAGGTTAGAATTAATAAAATATGTTCTTTCCTCCATTCCCGTCTACTACATGTCAAACCTCATGTTCTCCAAGAAATTACTTAAAAAACTTCAAGCCATCATTAGAGTTTTCTGGTGGACAGGCTCTTCCTCTAAACCTAGCACAAAATCTCTATGCATTACTACCTGGAAAAACATTTGTGCCCCTAAATCTTATGGAGGTCTTGGTGTGAGAAATCTACAAGCCACCAACATGGGCCTGATCCTCTCTGCTGCCTAGAGAATTGCTGAAAAGTCAAACTCTTTCATGCAAACTGTTCTTAGAGAAAAATACTTTCCTAATTCCTCCATTTGGAGAGCAAACCAAAACACTCCCAATCGGCTTTCTGGTCCTCTGTTTTAAAATTTAGGCATCTTCTCACTGCCAACTCCAATTACCAAATCTGTAATGGCAATTCCTCCATCTGGAGTACTCCTTGGTTCTCAGGGTGGGAAAATATCTATGATAACCTCATCATATAGCAACAAGGTTTCATCTACCAAACTAGGATTAACCAACTTTGGTCTCCAAACACAAAAAGCTGGAACATTAACCTAATTGAAGCCTTTTTCAACAATTGCACTGCCCAAGCCATTAAAAGAACTCTTATCATTCCCTCTGAAGAGGATGATATTATTTGTTGGAAACCCATGGCAAATGGGAAATGTAATGCTAAATCCACATACAAAGCTTGCTTGTCTTGGCTTTTTGACACAGGTACGCCAAAACCAGAACAAGTGCATGAATCAACAAAGAAAATTCTGAAAGAAGTCTGGAAATGCAAAAGGATGATTCCTAGAGTAAAGACTTTTGCTTGGAGGTTGCTAAGAGGTGCGCTTACCACTGGAGATAGGGACTCAGAGTTCTCATCACACATTGAAAAGGTTTGTTGCAGATGTAATGTTCCTGAAACTGATGTTCACCTCTTCTTTCTTTGTCCTTTTGCAAAGGCTGCCTGGTTTCTACCTCCATGCTTTATAAAATCTGAAAGCCTGGTGAAAAATATAGCGGACACTTCACAAATCATTACAACTCTGCTTAACCAGAATCACCCAACCATTAATCTCAATTTTTTGTTTACCTTTCTTTGGTGCCTCTGGAAAGCAAGGAACGATCAACTCTTTTGTAGGAAGAAGACATCTCCTCAACAGGTGCCAATCAACACTTTTGATCTTCTCAGGGACCTCGAGACCGAGTAGCTGATCCAATCCAAGGAAGCTCAGAAGTACAACCCTAGAATATCTGTTCCTACGGATTTTTATTTTGCAGGACCAAAGATTTATGTTGATGCTGCCTGGAGGAAACAAGCTGGAACTTCTCTGTCCACTGCCGGTGTGGGCATTTACTATGCTGAATCTTTCCAAGAGGGTAGCAGAAACAATGTTTTCATCATGGCATCCAAAGAGGAGGTGTCTACCCCATTATAGGCGGAAGCGCATGCCTTGGTGTTGGCTGCCCACTTTTCTGCTACAATGAAGCTTGCAAAGCCAATTTTCTTCACTAACAATCTAAACTTAGCAAAGGCGGCATTATCACCTGGTTGCTCATGACCCCCTATCCCCCGCCTTTCATATTTCCAGGGAGATCAATGGGGTTTCTCATAACTGTGCTCGTCAGGCAAAAAGATCATGATGGTCCGAGCCTATCAGTTCTTGTAGGAACTCAGCTCATAACACACTTGCATGCCCTGTGATTACTGCAATCGACTCGATTCGACATCTAGGCTTTGTAATCCACGATGTACAATGTTTTTGAGCTGCAATATATAAGGGTGCGTCTGCACCCTTTTCCGTTAAAAAACAGTAGTCGAAGTAGTGGAAGTAGGGAATGGCAGAATGCCGATCTGAAGTTCTTGCGGGAAATTCGTCGAACACATGCCGGGTGACTAAGCAGAATTTGACGAGGTGTCCGAGGAATCGGATCCGGCAGAACAAAGGCCAAACCATGAGGATCGGGATGCAGCTGCGTAGATGGACTCTGGTAGGGCGGTTAAACATATCAAGACAAAGTCTAGATAGAAAACAAATTGTGGGGCGTGCTGAGCGTCCCCCGGGGGATCAAACCCCCTATCCCCCGGGTCCCCAGCCATTGGATTTCATAAATTTGGACCGTCTGATCGCTCCTTTCACTTCCTCTGTCCCCGCTTTTGCTGTATTGAATCACCAAATTGTTTCGTCGCAGCACCTCTGAACAAAAACAGGGGAACAAGCTTCTCGCGCGGAGGGGAAGGCAAAGGAGGATACGACGGGCGTCATGGTGGTGCGCAACGGTGCCACGCCCTGTAGTAGTCACCATCGTTTGCTGGAGCAAATCGATGGCAATAGTGATGGCCCACATCCTCCACTCCATCATCTAACCCCCAAAGGCCATCCACATCCACCTAACCAACGTGCCAGCCGGCCAGCGTCGCTCCTCCTTCGTACACGGGCTTCTCCGTTGTCATCATTGCAGTGTCGCCGTCCGCTTACATAACACCACAACTGGCCTATGGTAGCAGCATGGCCGGCTGTAGCGCTAGTAGGAGGTCCGTCGGGCGCACATAGATGCACCGTCGAGGTCTTGTAGCAGGGCCATCGGGCGCAAGTAGCAGCACCGTTGAGTGCTTGTAGCGGCACTGCCAGGATCTTCTAGCGGCGCCGTCGGGCGCTTGTAGCACTGCCAGGGGCGTGTAGCAGGACCGCCAGACGCGTGTAGAAGGGTCGTCGGGCGACTACAGGGCGCGTGTAGCAGCGCTGCGGAGCGCATGTAGCAGGGTCCTCGGGCGCCTGTAGCAGGACCACCGTGCGGGCCATCGGGCGCTTGTAGAAAATCGCTGGGATCCATTTGAACCACGACCAGATATCCAATCAGCAGGCAGCCCCGCTAGTGGCTCTGGATCCCGCTTGGATGGCATGGCAACACCGCCCTGCCGCACCGGTGCTCGTCGGCTTGTAGCTCTGGTTCATAGCAACACTCGCCTCACGGTCGTTGCCGGTCCACAGCTCCAGCACAGATGTGGTGTCGAGCAAGTCGCTCAATACTTGGTGGAGTAGGAGGTCGCCGTTCGGCTAAGATAGGAGCTCACGAATCACGACTAGTCGGAAGTAGTGTTGCAGGGTGCAGATCATGGAAAATGACATGGGCGTGAACGGAGAGGGGAAAAGACGAGAGGTAAGAGAGATGCGTTAGAGAAGAGAGAGGAAAGAGATGAGGTTGCAGTGGGCCCCACACACGATGGACGTTTCCTTCCTTTAGAGGAAGAGTATCCTTTTCCAATTAATAAACAGTACGACAGTGTCGCATAAAAGAAAAACAGAGCGATTCGCTACTGCGTCGGAAACCAAGTAGAAATTCTGTACTGACGCTGGGAACGAGGCAAGGATGGAGTCGACTTGCTGCTGTTGACGCGGAGCTGGCCCCGCGATGTACGAAACATGCGCAGCTGGGTGGAGGCGGGAAATTGTACACGTACAGTCCTGGCGACCTGATGGTTGTCGCACGCGACGAACGTGGCCGAGGCTGGTGTGGCATGACGTTGAGAAAGGAAGACCAGGAGCTGTCGGCAATTAGAAATATTAGGCACACGGCGCTTGTGCTGCTCCTGCACGGGAAACAAAGGATCTATAGTACCCATATATATAGTAGAGCTGGAGAGTAGTTTAAGAAGTGCATCGATTTAATCTATGCTGCAACATACCTACACACGTCCAGCAAAAGGAAGTAATTGGATTCGTGGCTAGAAAATAAACTATCTCTATCTCTATCTCTATCTCAATCATCAATTTAGTAATTTACGTTGAGTTAGGTGTCAGCCTGTTTTTCGGTCCGTTTTTTCTTTCCGATTTTACCCCTGCAAGTTCAGAGTATTTACTTGACCTGCCACTGCCAAGTCTGAGCTTAGAGCCTAGCGCGGCCAGAGTAGAGGAGGCGGGTCAGTGTTGCGGACGTCCGCGCGCCGCGTCGCGGATTAGAGAGCGGTTCGGCCGCCCGTCAGGACCTCGCCATCGCCGCCTAGATCTCGGGCGCTCGCTGCGTCGGGGATTGGAAAGCGGTCCGACGCCGCCCGGCCGGACCTCGCCATCGCCATCCCGCTGGCTCTAGCTTTCTCTCCTCCACCTCTGGCGCCGCTCCCTCCAGCTCACGCGGCGACCTGGACATCGATTCCTTTGCTCCATGTGTATATGGCGCCAAGCGTGCAGCGTGGCCTTCGGCCCCGGCGAGGTCGTTGGCCTCGGGGCGTCACCCAGGTGAATCGTCTCCTACCTTTATGCGTCTAGATAGCTACCTCGACTCGACCTCCCATCCGTACTAGGGTGCTGGCTATCGCCCACGGATTAGTTAGCTGCAGAGCCAACGCGATCGGTGGTCACCTGCTCTTTCCTTGTGATACTATTAGCCGGTTCATGTGGATCTAATTGCTAACTTTTTTAGCTTAGGCATTATTGCTGACTAGGTATGCGTGTCGATGGATCTGATTGCTAGATACGGTTTGTGGATATGATGTGTTACTCTGTGGCTCCATCTGGTGGCAGATCAGGATCATTTGTCAATTGGAAAGGCTTTGTAGATTTTTATGTAATCATGATTTGTCCAATTTGATTCAAATTTTTCATTGTGTGTGCAAGTAATACATACGAGTTATTGATATTTTTACTGTCCATCAATGGTTCAACACTAAAGCATCGATTATTATATACCACCACACCTCTTCATTTTTACAAAGAAGAAACTTATGTGCTAATATCTCGATGGCTTTGTCCATGTTTCTGTTGCTCCGTTCAGCAGGCACAGATAGTCCCCCAGTTAATTGGTTATTTATATTTATTTTGTAAATTGAGAAGTCCATAGATGGGATTTGTTTCATAAATTGAGAAGTCCATAGCTGAATTTAATTTGTAGACTGAACCTTTTCTTCTTTGGCAGGGAACTGCAGTTTTTAGAATTTTGTGGTGCTTTAGTTTATGTCTGTTAGGAAGAAAATAAATCAAAATTAGGAGATGGTCAGCCTAAAAGGATATGTAGATATTTTCCTTTTTAAATGGTTTTCACGGTCTGCATCTTTGAGACAAGCTACAAACTTCTAACAGTATGATTACAGGATTTCGTGGAGTTCGGGGTTTTCCGAACGCATTTGCAAAGAACAGAGAGAGATGAGGTGTTGGGAGATTCTTCTTGACAGATCGGTGAGGGGCATGTCAGCAGAGTCCGGGGGCATCAGATGAGGGAAGGGAAAACCGACATAGCCACACCTGCGGGAAGCCGGATGGACACACATGGCTGGGCAGAAGAGAGGGCATGCCACCGGCGCCAGGAGAGGAGGGAGGTGTGCCGCTATGGGGTGTTGGTCGTCGAGATTGAGCTAAGCGATGTTATGGGCATGTGCGTGAAGAGGGTCTCGGTCAGAGTGCAGATGTTCCAGGAGGACCTGCTTCATGTTGGAGTGCGGACTCAATGCAGGAGCTGCACGAGGCGGGAAGGATCGTGACCAGGCGGGAGTGGCTTTAGAACTGGAGCATATGGACCTCATCTCCTAGCTACTGAACCAGGCTGCATGCAGGGCACCATGTTTGGCTAAATGAGAATACTGTTTTCCTTTTGTTGCGTGTCGTAACCTCATGTTCTGATTTCTTTTAGTGGTGGTACACTTTGAGCAAGCTATCTTTTGTTACCAAGCTACATCAATAGTGTCAGAATCTGTAGACCCAAAAAATGAAAGATTACACAACAAGCTAACTTAACTCTGATCTGAAGGATATGGCAATGGCTCGTGATACTATCGCTGAGAACACCTCTAGGACTGCACCTGCATGGTTTCATTCATTCGTAAATAATCTGGCAGTGTCATTATGCTAACATGTTTAGGCCTTTTGTTGAGAGTGGTCTTGTAATCGCCATGGATAAAAAACAAATGGCGCTACAACTTAGTGAGTTTAATTTGGATAAAGAAAACAAGGGTGCCACTATGAGCATCTGTCTTGCGGGCTGCTCCGCTGGTGGAGAGAGGGAGATGTAGCAGAACTGAGAAAGGTAATACTGCTATTTAGGCAAGACCATCTGCTAGAGAGCGACACTACTAACGATTTTCATCTATTGATCTAATTGTTTGCATCTACTGATTTGAGATATAAAATGAGAGACTTCATATATTCTTTGCATGTACTGACTAGAGAAAAATTGAAAGAGAGAGAGAGAGTATTGTTGCTAATATATATTTGCCACTTACCAAGAAGACTTACCTAATTTTTTTACAACCAACAAAAGCACATTTTAATAATCAAATTCTTTCGTGAACCAAAATAAAATAAATAGAAAATAGTCCGTATCAACGTATGGGCATTTGTGCTAGTCTGTCTATCTATCTATCTATCTGTATCAACTCATTTACGTTGAGGTAGGTTCGTCGCGTAGGAATTTCCGTCCAAATTTTTTAGACGATTTTACCCCTACAACTTTGAGGATTCTACAGGTACTGCCACCGCCAAGTCAAAACCAACGGTTAGTCCGTTCTTCTCCGCCTGATCCCACTGATCCCACTGCTCATCCGCCACCGCGTCGTTCCCACCCTCCGCTGCTTCCGTGCGCCACCGCGCTACGTCCCCGCCTCGGTTGCGCTGCCACACTGGTCTCCCGTCCCGTCTCGATCTAGCCAGGATCCCATGAGCCACGACGCGGCCCATTGTTCCTCATACGGCTGACTGGAAGGAGGGGGCGGTAGACGGTTTCCTGGTGGCGCACGGGAAGGGAAGGGGGGGAGGGAGGCGGAAAAGAGCGGGGGAGTGGAGGCGGACTGGCGGAGGGCTGGTTGCGGAGAGGGGGGAGCAGAAGGATGCTCGTTTTGGAGTGTGTGCCATGAACATGACGAAGCAGGTCGCTGCCATGGTCTTGAGATCCGTTTGTACAGTGCGAGCAGCGATGTACTCCTAACGCCACCTCTCCCCTCGCACATCTCTTGGATTTCCATGCTGGATGTTGCCCATTGATTTGTTCTGTTTCATTTATCAGATTCAGATGGGCTGTTCGTGGTATGATCCAATTTTTTTGATACGCGAGTACATGGTCTTGTCCATTGATTTCTTCTGTTTTATTTATCAGGTTCAGATGGGGCTGTTTGTGGTATGATCCAATTTTTTTGATACGCGAGTACATGGTCTAGATCCTGGTTCAGTAATCTGATATATTTCCATCACATCAGGAACTTGACAAAGGCAGAGAAGTATGGATGTGCCATTTTCTAGAAAATAGTGTATGGATGATAGAATGGCGTTCGGCAACATCCATTTCATGTACGGTCGTTTTTCTGAGGAAAAGAATTCTCGAGAGCAACCCTTTTAACCTGCCAAGGTTAGTGTTCCCTCCAAAAAAATCTGCCAAGGTTAGTGAAAGTATTCTTGTGGAAACTGCCAAGGTTAGTGAAAGTATTTCTTGGGTAGCCCGCACGAGCAATTTTCCATTCACCCTCTGAATATGGGTCATTATTATTTATCATTCACAAATTACTAAACCTTAGGAGAAAGCACGGTCGGGCTGCTCTGCTGTAGGTTAGACGAGGATGGGGGGTCATCTATTCCTCAGGTGTAAAATGATAAAACATGTGTGGAGCTGTGATCGCAATCGGTGGAGTTCCCCGATCCAATATCAAAGTTCGAGAATATCTTGATGCTGAGCACGAACAAGTAAAACCTGTTAGCTGTACTTGTACGGAACTGATTGATAGTTCAATAAAGCAAACTTGAAATGTCTATTTCTGGAGTGCATAAACATTTCCAAGAGCTTCACGGGACTGATGGTGCTGTAGGTATGAAGTCAATTATCTGGCCTCTATTTGAAGTTTGATTTCAGGACACCGTTCAGACTATCAGATTTTTTATTTGGTTGGAATCCATTGGTTTGAGATGTATGAGTAGTTTCAGATGCCAAAAATTTTAGTTTTTCCAGTTTATCAAGTCGTTTGTTTCCAAGGACAATTCAATTGCTCCGGGACACGTGAACTTGGGCAATTCAAAAGTATAAAGTAGTAAAAGACCATTTTTTTAATGTACTCTGGGAGTTTCTTATCAACTACGGTAATTATTATCAATCTATCTATCTATCTATATATATATATATATATATATATATATATATATATATATATATATATATATATATATATATATATATAATTTTACTTACGGTAGATTCCGGCAGGGATTGACCTCCAGGATGCGGAGGCAGGGATGTCGGGGCGGCTCATGGCAGCAGAGAGCGGCCAGAAGGGGAGGGGAAATTCACCTTGCCGTCAGGTTCGTTCTTCCCGTCGTCCTCACATCCTCCTCCTCCTCCTAGGGCTCCCCAATCTTCCTGATGACTTTGCTTTGCATATATTTTAATCGCTCTGATTGGAGGAATTTCTGTGAGGGATCGGAAGCGTTGTAGCTGGATCTGCAGTTTTCCTAGACGAAGGGGTCGTCTCCATGCCTCGAGTGTCTAATATGTGGCCGGAAGTCCGGAACGGCGAAACGATGAGTAACGCAAGCAGCTCGAATTGTACTCGAGTAAGTGGAAGGCGGGCGTGCGGTTTTTTAGCCTATCTCTGGGGTCTGGTCGCGTCCCATCCAGGTGTGTGGCATCCCACAAAACCACTACTAAAAAATCGCGTTGTTTTTGTGCATTGCATCATCATGACCGCATGCTCATGTCATCATGCCACATTGCATTTGAGCATCGTCATCATCTTGCAATTGCTTGCATAAAACTATTTGCGGAAAAACCTGGTTGTGTTTTCTAAACGCCCCGTTCTTATTCAAACGCAAACCCGGGTCCCCGGATTATTTTTGTTTTGTCCGCTATCGGGTTGTAAAAGCCCCGTGTTAAACAAATAAAATATTATATTATTTTAGTGGGGCAGTCGAACGGGCCGGATAGACCCGAACGACCACCCCAGTTCCAAAACGGCCCAACCCAAAAACCTTTTTCTACCAGCCCTAGTCTACCCACACCCCCTCCACCTCACCCCAGCCTATCATATCTCGCCACCTCACCCTCATCCCAATCCCCACCCAACCAGACGCCGCCACTTGGCTCACCTCCTCTCTCCCTCTCTCCTTCCTCTCTCCACCTGCCCACACAGCCAGCACACACTCACCCCACACAACAGATCCCCACCCCACTGCCTCCCGCTGGCCCCACCCCGCCTGGACCCCACCACACGCGGCCACCCCGCGTGTCCCTCTCCCCAACCTCTCTCCTCCCTCCCCGCGCTCACCTGCCCACCCCCGGCCCCAGGCCGCACCCTCCCTCTCCGCTGCGCCCACCAACCGCCGCCCCTGCGCCGGCCCCGCCGGTCGCCCTCCTGCCACCGAGCCGCGGCCCCTCGCTGCCGGTCCCCTCCTCTCCGCCATGCTCCCGCCGTGCGCCGCCCCGGCGACCCTCGCCCCGCCTTTCCTTCTCCGGCCCACCCCGCCGCCTCCGCCCTTGCCTCGCTTTCCGCCGGCCCCGGCCCTCGACCGCCTCCCGTCGCCCCCTCAAGCTCCCTCCGGCCGCGCGCCCCCTTCCCCAACCTTCCGCCCTCGTCCCCATCGGCTCCGGCGGCGCCCTCCGCCCTTCTCTCTCGCCGCATCCTCCCCTCCCCGCGCGCAGACCACCGGCGCCCCGAGCCTCCCTCTCCTCCCTCTCCTCGCCGCCGGCGTCCCCTTTGTCGCCGCACCCCACGTCCCGCGCCCACCTCTGCGCCGCCGACCCCGTTCGCCGCCACCCGACGCGCCACCGCCTCCTCCAACCTCGCCCCTCGCAGGCTTCGCCGCCTCCGGCCACCCTCGCCGGCGTGCCGTCCTGCTCGCCCTCTGCCGGCGCCCCTCCCGAGTCCGAGCCTCCGCCTCCCCGGCGCAGCAGCGCCCCGCGGCCGCCACCTCCTCGCCGGCCTCGTCAACCTCCCCGCGTCCCTGAGCTCGCCCCGGCTCGGCTCCCCTCCTCCTCGGCCGAACCCGCCGCCCCCGGCCCTCCTCTCGCCCCGCGCCCGCGTCGCCCAAGCCCGCCCCGCTCCGTCAACCTCGCGTCTGGCCCGCGTCGTCGTTGGGGCCACCCCGAGCCGCCGTCTGCCGTCCTCTTCGACAGGGAGTCGCCCCATCGTCCTCGTCATCAAGGTGGTTTGCGTTTTGTTGGTGAAGATTGGATGGCAGTGTGAAGCTACCACATGTATGCATCTACATCGACAAGAACAACAACTAGTACATCAGGAACAACCAATGCAAGTTAACCCGAAAACTGGTTCCGCCGAACGCCAAGACCTACAGTCGGGTCCGAGGACATCGAGACCCCGGTGCGACAAGTACTTCCTCCCGGGACACCAAGATCTCCTTCACGGAACCCCGATGCCTTCGACACGGATGCCATGATCTTCGTCACGGACGCCGAGAACCCCGGACCCCTGAAGACCGATCCGAACCGCCAGGACCCGAACCTGAGGAACGCCAAGATCACCGACGCAGAACATCAAGATCTTCGTCCCCGAACGTCAAGACCGGCCTGATACGCGGGCCCGACAAGAGCAACACCGACCCAAGTCCTGCTTCTCGGATGCGACAAGATCTGCCCCGTTGTTCGAGAACGTTCCCGCCGAGACCGACACCGTCAAACCCGGAACCCTGAGACCAACCCCGAACCCCGGAATCCCAAGTTCGTCGAGACCCTCTAATGTGTGAACCCCTTCCCGAAAACCCTATTTTTATAATATAACACAACTTGTCGCATATTAATTGTTCATGCATGCATCCTTGTCTGTGGTTTGGGGGCCTTATGCCGATTCACCTCTTAATTAAATATGGGGCCCATATGCGGACAAATCTAGTCTCATATTGGCCTCATTTAAATTTGTGTAGCGAACCGGTGCTATCTTTTGCTATGTTAAGACAACATTTAATTTGCGGGGTAGATAAATAACATGAACCATCTAATTAAATGTCGGGACCCCGGTTCCGCTTAATATGGCCTAATTGCATCGTACCTCTGCCATGTCATACATCATACATGCATCATGCCCGATCTTCTGCCGTAGTATTAAATATTGCATCCGGTGTTCTTCTAGTGTTTTGCTTCTTCACGGATAAGGCCGTTGAGTTGATGTGAGCTTCGACCCGATCTTCAGCTGAACCTTCGACAATGTTTTTCAGGCGAGCATCTCCCCCTTTCTACCTATCTTACTTTTATAGTATTTATTCCCTCCTGTTGATCTATTGCTATCTGTGTTGCGATGCTCTAGTTTCCGTACCCGTGAAATCCCTTGCAGCCGTATATTGCCTTGGACACATCCTATTACCTGATGTTTGGTAGATAGTTGGACCGGCGCGTCGTAGTCGCTTGCTCAAGTGTTGTCGCGTGTCGTCAAGTACCACAGTTGTTGGAGAATTGCCGCATGTTTAAGGTTGGAGATGAACATGGCTTTAATTATTAATTATTGTTTAATAACTAAAATTGAAGTAGGTAAGCAGAGGCACCGGTGGGTGATAGATAATATTTGGTTTCCGACCGCCCACTTGTGTCCCGTAGGACCCCGAGTTCTTGCCACCTGTTCCGAGATCGAGCGCGCTAACCACATGTGGGGAGATATGGGCCCCCCATCGATTTAGTACCTGAATTCAAAGTATTGTACTAGGGGCCACAAGTAGTTTGGGGCTTTATTACTATCCTGTACTTATGCCATGCTTTACTGCTTTATTTACGATTGTGTGAGGAGCACGCTGTACTGTTTTGGAAGCGGAGTGTTTTCGCGGTATCGACAGTCCCCGTTTGGGGATTTGCTGTCGTTTACAGCCACTGTCGCAAACCCTGAGTCCGTCTCGGAGACCGGCCGACTTTGTTGCGGGTGTACTTAGTGGGGTGGCCCCCCGTGCTTGCTTTGGGTCTGGGAAACGTCATGATTTAGGCCCCGCCGACATACCGATGGGCGTATGTTAACTGATCTGGCAAAAAGGGTCGAAGTGCGTGTGGATACTTTGGTGCACCCCTGCAGGGTTTAATATTTTCGAGAAGCCGTGTCCGCGGTTATGGACGACTTGGAGCACAGTGCTTGATCATAGAAAACTATAACTAAAGTTTACTGTTATAAATTGACTTGTATCCGATTTGACTAGTAATCAGCTTCATCACAACGGAATGGCTAAATAAAAGTACCAACAACTGCTGGGTTTTGGGATATCTCATGCTATCGTATATTTGACTAGTAAGTGTCGCCACTACAACGGAATGGTTAACTAAAACGGCCCACAGCTTACTTTTATCAGGATGATTACCTATACCTGACTAGTAATTGCCGCAACGACAACCGAATAAATAAAACTGCCAACTGTGTGAGTTCCTCGGTTGACTTCCTCGTTTGGTCTCGAGGGGGAATACCAGGATGGGATTGTTTGGTGTTAGTATCAGGTTGGATCCGGCTAGGTCACTCTTACCCCTCTCTGATAACCGCCAGTTGTATCGAGTCTCTATAGGTTGTTAAGTGCATGCTGCCGCTGTCGCTCAGTCCACCAAACCTATGTAGGCGAGGACCGCCGAATTCTAGTCTCGCCGTGTACTGGCCTCAGTACTGACGCTCCTATTTTTCCTTTGCCCTTTGTCGGCACCCCTTTTGTTTTAGCAGGTTTTGAGCTCGACGTCGTTAGCAGGGTTACCCTTCCGGCTTGGCCTGGGCAGGGTTATGGACGCCATTGGTTATTCTTCAGGGCTCTTAGCCCCATTTGCATCTTGTCCGTAGCTGGACGCTCTATCATTTTCAAGGTGATTTGGATCTTTGTACATTATATCTGTATTCTTGACTCATGGAGTCGCTGTGTTATATATCTGTTCTGTGGGTCCCATCGAGGACTGTTGTGTAATGTTATTACTTCGTTTTCCACCCGCACGAAAGTGCCTGGTGGGCACCTTTGAATCGTTTCTATGCGGGTTTGGCGAATTTCGCTAAAACTTGCATAGGGCCGATTCTGAGGGTGTTACAGAGTGGTATCAGAGCTCAGCAGTTGCGATACCCCACAAGTCCAGCCTGTAGGATAACCTAGCTAACGGCCGAAGTAGAGTGTCCAAACTATTTTTGCAAAATCGGTTGGATAGTTCTGATTAGGTCTGATTTTACTCCTTACCCCTCTGCTGCTCTCCTCTCACCTCTGCGTGTTTTGAATCCGCTCTCTTCTCTCTCTTCGAGTCCAGGATTTCTCGTGGTTGGGTTCCGTCGTACCTTCAGGGCTTCGCTTCCTCCTTTGATAACGGTGTTCTACCATCCGGACTTCATGCTATCTGAGTGATCCTTTATCTGTGGTACCATCCTTTGTTCCTTGTTTGTGCCTTCCGGTGTGTTCCGACGCGACGACATCATCTACGCCAGATCCGATGCAGAGTCTGCATCCCTCCTTTGTTTCCGAACCTCGCTTGTCGAGATCTTCAGTCTAATTCTGAGAGTTGGTTGCATAATCTGTTATTCGTGTACAGAGTAATGCTTTGAGTGCGGGATGGAGTCGCGACCATACCACTACTCTTATCATTTGCTTTTGTATATTGAATAGTGGATCGATGCAATTTTACTCCTTCCATGGAAGTTAGAGGTGGCCTTACCTTTAACTTCGTCCGTTGTTTCCGGAGTGTTCTCTTGAGGAACAGGATCAACGACCTATCGTTAGTGGTGTCGCGAAGATCTACCCGAAGCGAGAAGACGCAGATCGCCGACCTTCCTTCCGGTACCATGAGGCGGATCTCGAGGGCGAGATCCATTGTTAGCGGTGTCGAATTGTGGCATCCCGCAAAACCACTACTAGAAAATCGCGTTGTTTTTGTGCATTGCATCATCATGACCGCATGCTCATGTCATCATGCCAAATTGCATTTGAGCATCGTCATCATCTTGCAATTGCTTGCATAAAACTATTTGCGGAAAAACCTGGTTGTGTTTTCTAAACGCCCCGTCCTTATTCAAACGCAAACCCGGGTCCCCGGATTATTTTTGTTTTGTCCGCTATCGGGTTGTAAAAGCCCCGTGTTAAACAAATAAAATATTATATTATTTTAGTGGGGCAGTCGAACGGGCCGGATAGACCCGAACGACCACCCCAGTTCCAAAACGGCCCAACCCAAAACCCTTTTTCTACCAGCCCTAGTCTACCCAGACCCCCTCCACCTCACCCCAGCCTATCATCTCTCGCCACCTCACCCTCATCCCAATCCCCACCCAACCAGACGCCGCCACTTGGCTCACCTCCTCTCTCCCTCTCTCCTTCCTCTCTCCACCTGCCCACACAGCCAGCACACACTCACCCCACACAACAGATCCCCACCCCACTGCCTCCCGCTGGCCCCACCCCGCCTGGACCCCACCACACGCGGCCACCCCGCGTGTCCCTCTCCCCAACCTCTCTCCTCCCTCCCCGCGCTCACCTGCCCACCCCCGGCCCTAGGCCGCACCCTCCCTCTCCGCTGCGCCCACCAACCGCCGCCCCTGCGCCGGCCCCGCCGGTCGCCCTCCTGCCACCGAGCCGCGGCCCCTCGCTGCCGGTCCCCTCCTCTCCGCCATGCTCCCGCCGTGCGCCGCCCCGGCGACCCTCGCCCCGCCTTCCCTTCTCCGGCCCACCCCGCCGCCTCCGCCCTTGCCTCGCTTTCCGCCGGCCCCGGCCCTCGACCGCCTCCCGTCGCCCCCTCAAGCTCCCTCCGGCCGCGCGCCCCCTTCCCCAACCTTCCGCCCTCGTCCCCATCGGCTCCGGCGGCGCCCTCCGCCCTTCTCTCTCGCCGCATCCTCCCCTCCCCGCGCGCAGCCCACCGGCGCCCCGAGCCTCCCTCTCCTCCCTCTCCTCGCCGCCGGCGCCCCCTTCGTCGCCGCGCCCCACGTCCCGCGCCCCACCTCTGTGCCGCCGACCCCGTTCGCCGCCACCCGACGCGCCACCGCCTCCTCCAACCTCGCCCCTCGCAGGCTTCGCCGCCTCCGGCCATCCTCGCCGGCGCGCCGTCCTGCTCGCCCTCTGCCGGCGCCCCTCCCGAGTCCGAGCCTCTGCCTCCCCGGCGCAGCAGCGCCCCGCGGCCGCCACCTCCTCGCCGGCCTCGTCAACCTCCCCGCGTCCCCGAGCTCGCCCCGGCTCGGCTCCCCTCCTCCTCGGCTGAACCCGCCGCCCCCGGCCCTCCTCTCGCCCCGCGCCCGCGTCGCCCAAGCCCGCCCCGCCGCCAGCAGCACGCCCCGCTCCGTCAACCTCGCGTCTGGCCCGCGTCGTCGTTGGGGCCACCCCGAGCCGCCGTCTGCCGTCCTCTTCGACAGGGAGTCGCCCCATCGTCCTCGTCATCAAGGTGGTTTGCGTTTTGTTGGTGAAGATTGGATGGCAGTGTGAAGCTACCACATGTATGCATCTACATCGACAAGAACAACAACTAGTACATCAGGAACAACCAATGCAAGTTAACCCGAAAACTGGTTCCGCCAAACGCCAAGACCTACAGTCGGGTCCGAGGACATCGAGACCCCGGTGCGACAAGTACTTCCTCCCGGGACACCAAGATCTCCTTCACGGAACCCCGATGCCTTCGACACGGATGCCATGATCTTCGTCACGGACGCCGAGAACCCCGGACCCCTGAAGACCGATCCGAACCGCCAGGACCCGAACCTGAGGAACGCCAAGATCACCGACGCAGAACATCAAGATCTTCGTCCCCGAACGTCAAGACCGGCCTGATACGCGGGCCCGACAAGAGCAACACCGACCCAAGTCCTGCTTCCCGGATGCGACAAGATCTGCCCCGTTGTTCGAGAACATTCCCGCCGAGACCGACCCCGTCAAACCCGGAACCCTGAGACCAACCCCGAACCCCGAAATCCCAAGTTCGTCGAGACCCTCTAATGTGTGAACCCCTTCCCGAAAACCCTATTTTTATAATATAACACAACTTGTCGCATATTAATTGTTCATGCATGCATCCTTGTCTGTGGTTTGGGGGCCTTATGCCGATTCACCTCTTAATTAAATATGGGGCCCATATGCGGGCAAATCTAGTCTCATATTGGCCTCATTTAAATTTGTGTAGCGAACCGGTGCTATCTTTTGCTATGTTAAGACAACATTTAATTTGCGGGGTAGATAAATAACATGAACCATCTAATTAAATGTCGGGACCCCGGTTCCGCTTAATATGGCCTAATTGCATCGTACCTCTGCCATGTCATACATCATACATGCATCATGCCCGATCTTCTGCCGTAGTATTAAATATTGCATCCGGTGTTCTTCTAGTGTTTTGCTTCTTCGCGGATAAGGCCGTTGAGTTGATGTGAGCTTCGACCCGATCTTCAGCTGAACCTTCGACAATGTTTTTCAGGCGAGCATCTCCCCCTTTCTACCTATCTTACTTTTATAGTATTTATTCCCTCCTGTTGATCTATTGCTATCTGTGTTGCGATGCTCTAGTTTCCGTACCCGTGAAATCCCTTGCAGCCGTATATTGCCTTGGACACATCCTATTACCTGATGTTTGGTAGATAGTTGGACCGGCGCGTCGTAGTCGCTTGCTCAAGTGTTGTCGCGTGTCGTCAAGTACCACAGTTGTTGGAGAATTGCCGCATGTTTAAGGTTGGAGATGAACATGGCTTTAATTATTGTTCACTTTAATTATTGTTTAATAACTAAAATTGAAGTAGGTAAGCAGAGGCACCGGTGGGTGATAGATAATATTTGGTTTCCGACCGCCCACTTGTGTCCCGTAGGATCCCGAGTTCTTGCCACCTGTTCCGAGATCGAGCGCGCTAACCACATGTGGGGAGATATGGGCCCCCCATCGATTTAGTACCTGAATTCAAAGTATTGTACTGGGGGCCACAAGTAGTTTGGGGCTTTATTACTATCCTGTACTTATGCCATGCTTTACTGCTTTATTTACGATTGTGTGAGGAGCACGCTGTACTGTTTTGGAAGCGGAGTGTTTTCGTGGTATCGACAGTCCCCGTTTGGGGATTTGCTGTCGTTTACAGCCACTGTCGCAAACCCTGAGTCCGTCTCGGAGACCGGCCGACTTTGTTGCGGGTGTACTTAGTGGGGTGGCCCCCCGTGCTTGCTTTGGGTCTGGGAAACGTCATGACTTAGGCCCCGCCGACATACCGATGGGCGTATGTTAACTGATCTGGCAAAAAGGGTCGAAGTGCGTGTGGATACTTTGGTGCACCCCTGCAGGGTTTAATCTTTTCGAGAAGCCGTGTCCGCGGTTATGGACGACTTGGAGCACAGTGCTTGATCATAGACAACTATAACTAAAGTTTACTGTTATAAATTGACTTGTATCCGATTTGACTAGTAATCAGCTTCATCACAACGGAATGGCTAAATAAAAGTACCAACAACTGCTGGGTTTTGGGATATCTCATGCTATCGTATATTTGACTAGTAAGTGTTGCCACTACAACGGAATGGTTAACTAAAATGGCCCACTGCTTACTTTTATCAGGATGATTACCTATACCTGACTAGTAATTGCCGCAACGACAACCGAATAAATAAAACTGCCAACTGTGTGAGTTCCTCGGTTGACTTCCTCGTTTGGTCTCGAGGGGGAATACTAGGATGGGATTGTTTGGTGTTAGTATCAGGTTGGATCCGGCTAGGTCATTCTTACCCCTCTCTGATAACCGCCAGTTGTATCGAGTCTCTATAGGTTGTTAAGTGCATGCTGCCGCTGCCGCTCAGTCCACCAAACCTATGTAGGCGAGGACCGCCGAATTCTAGTCTCGCCGTGTACTGGCCTCAGTACTGACGCTCCTCTTTTTCCTTTGCCCTTTGTCGGCACCCCTTTTGTTTTAGCAGGTTTTGAGCTCGACGTCGTTAGCAGGGTTACCCTTCCGGCTTGGCCTGGGCAGGGTTATGGACGCCATTGGTTATTCTTCAGGGCTCTTAGCCCCATTTGCATCTTGTCCGTAGCTGGACGCTCTATCATTTTCAAGGTGATTTGGATCTTTGTACATTATATCTGTATTCTTGACTCATGGAGTCGCTGTGTTATATATCTGTTCTGTGGGTCCCATCGAGGACTGTTGTGTAATGTTATTACTTCGTTTTCCACCCGCACGAAAGTGCCTGGTGGGCACCTTTGAATCGTTTCTATGCGGGTTTGGCGAATTTCGCTAAAACTTGCATAGGACCGATTCTGAGGGTGTTACAAGGTGCTTAGCGAAGTCTCCCCATGCAAAATCACCACAGTCTTCTCCGTCATTGTCACACCCGTATTTTTAATCCTAGATGCCTGTTATGCCATACATCGCAATCCCAGGATTACCATTTTTCTGAGACATAACAGATTTGGATATTACAGTACGTCATCCATTACAACCATACATAAGGTCTTACAAAAATAAGGATCTCATGATCCAGTTCTTAATACAACTCAAGCAGCGGAATAACGTAATAATAAAGGTAGCGTAGGCGAAACTCCAGCTTCGTGGTCACAGGCAATGCTGACGATGGGAGATGATCCTAGTTGTCGTAACCTTCCTGGGGTCCATCATCCTGATACTCCTCTTTATAGTCTGGCCACGGGAATAGCCAGGGACAAAGCCATGAGTACTCTTTAAGTACTCGCAAAATAATACTAACAAGTTAAGGGGGGTTTTTGTATTAGGACACTAAGCTCTAGGGTTGTTTTGCAAAAAGCCAGATTTACCTCTACTAAGTTTATAAGCAAAGAAAGCTAGTTGAAATTTTATAACACCTAAGTGGGAACTTGAATTTCATATCACAACCCTGTTGTGGTCAAGTCAAAGTCTCAATTCATTTCACAAGTCATTTTGAAAACATCTGACGGGGGAACAATATGGCCACTCCAACTGTCCATAACCGCGGACGCGGCTATTCGAATAGTTTGACACTCTGCAGAGATTGTACACTTTCACCACAACATTCGATACATCCGTCAGGAACAAATCCTGAATTCAAATTACTCATTATGCGGATAATCAATCCTAACCTTTCGATTACACGCCCTAGTATAGGCACCTCTCCTGTGAGTTTGGCCTCCCAACCATGACCAAGTGTCATCTTGGGTACTGCATAGGTTGACAATCTTCACAAGGTAGCCTCAGCTCAAACCTTGGCCGTGAGGGAACCCATACTAAAGTATATAAGTTTCCAGTCAAGACCTACCCAATTTCGGGTATTATGGTTGTACGATAAAATTGGAATGGTATCGCATCCAGACAACCATCAGTTTTATAAAGGGATAAGGCTCATGCCTCAACATTTTCATCATCACAATCATCTGGTGTTCGGAAACACATGTCAAAACATTTCAGTAGAATGACTCATCATTCCAAGGTTTTCATAACCATTTTCACCAAGTATTCCGATCTAAAGTTGATCAAGTTTTATGCTTAGAACTAACATCTACAAGTGGGGTAAGTAGTAATGAGTGGTGGTAAACAAGTGGTGATTAATTAAGTTCAATCTCATGCCTTAGGATGACATCAAGATTATCTAGCTTAGGCCAAATTTAATGCTCTTTATGCAACCTTCAATTATCTTTCTAGTATCTACAAGTCACTTAAGTAAACTCTAAGAGAAAGCTTTGACAAAGGAATAAAGTATAAAGCTTGCAAGTAAAACTAGGATTGGGTATCATCAAATGTGTTCAACCAAGCATGCTTAGTGCATTGCATAGGTTATCTAACTTTCATAATTGCAAGTGTTAGCTTGCAAGGTTTCAAGTATTGACTTGCATAAGTATGAGTATAAGCTTGCCTTGAGCAGAGCAGTGGTTGAAGTTCTCCTCGGCTTCTTCTTCCTAGTATCCTCCTTCCTCCTCGTATCCTTGGTCGGTACTAGCGTCTATAAATAAATACGAGGTACACAATCACCAAACAATACTTAACTATTTTCAATCATCACACAAAGGTGTTCTATATATGATCTAGCATCATCACTTAACATTACAAGGCATTTGTCTTACTTATTTTATTTTTAGAAAAGTAATATCTACTCACTGAAAAACTATTTAAGATTTAATATTCTGCAACTCAAACATGGGATCATGTTGACACATGTCATCACCACATATTTCAGTACATGGGAATGTGATTTAAAGTGGTATCACAATTTAATAAGGTTTAACCTTTTTATTTTAAATAATTAAAATGACTAGAAATGCCTATGTGCCATTCTTTTATTACTTGAATATTATTTCTGTAAGTAAACCCATATGTTTTTATATATTCTAAAAGGTATGATCAAATGTGATTTTTGAGAGTTGGAATCAACTCAAAAGCTATTATGGTTGAAATTTGAAAAAATTTTGAATGCAGAAAAGCTTCTGACTTGTTATTTTTACCAAGGTTGATCTATAGATCCAAATGATTTGAATCCAACGGGCTTGGATTAAGCATTTCAGTACCTTTCTAACAAAATTGCTTTCATGCAATTTGGTTCACTGAATCGAGCTGGGTTGATTTTTGAAACTAGGTACATAACTGAGTTTGAATTAAAAAAGAAAAATCTAAATTCAAATGGTTGGGCTGTGCGAGAAAAGTTAATGGGTCGGACCAGTGTCACTCCGCAGCGCGGGGCTCAGCTGACAGGGGGGTTCCACCCGTCAGTGGCTCATAGCACGCGAAGCGGTACGGGGCGATGTGGTTCGTTGGATTAGAAGGGCGATCAACGGCTGAGGGTCGTCGTCGACGATGAACACGTCACCGGCGAGCTCGAAGCCTAGTGGCTCAGTGGGAGGTCATGGGAGGCTCACCGGGGCTCAGGCGAGGGTCGGCGAAGGGGGCGAACGACGAAGTCGACGATGGCGATTCTCCTGGCACCGGCAGCTCCTCCTGGGGCGGCTCCAATCGACAGCGCCTCTCCTCCTCTAGAGCGGCGAACTCCGGTGAAATTCCAGCCACCTGGTGCTCGCCTTGCTCCGGGGAAGGGTGTGGGATATTTCTGAGAGAGAGGGGAACGAACTGGTGTGAAGAAATCGGGCGGGGGTGGCCTCTATTTATAGTGGCGAGAGGGGACCGACGAGCGCGAGCTGAGCTCGTCGTGGTCGACGGCACAGGCAGCTATTGGTGTGGGCGATGGTAGGGGGTGGTTTTATGTTCCCTGGCGAAGCTCAACGGCGTGGTGGCGAGGCGTGGGGAAGTGCTGATCGGTCGGAAAACTTCGACGCTCTGAGCGGGTCCGACAGAGGTTTTGATGGCGCACAACGCACGTGGTCCGCGGCGGCGAACGGGCGTGTCTGCGGGGTTGCTAGGGTGGTGGTGATAACGCGTGCACACGGCGAGGGCCGCGCGCGGTCTGTGGGTGTGTGTCGAGGGTGGCGCTCTGGCGCGCTCTCGGCATGATCTCAAAGAAGTTTGGCATGGCTTGGGCGTGTGGTCCAGTGGCTGGCAGGGTGCAAGTGCTGGACAGGGGGTGGCGGTGGATGGTGTTTAGGCTTGGTGCTTGCTCTGGCTAGCTAGCCATGGTCGGCTGGCAAGTGTTCCTTCGGGTTGGCATGGCATGGTGCGATGGGTAGGGGCTAGGGGTGGTCAAGGCACTAGTTGGCACTAGGGGAGACAAGTCTGATCAATGGTGAACAATGCTTAGCCAAATTACTGCTCAAAACAGTGAAGTTTGGCCAATTTGATTTTCTGTCTCCAAGTGTTTGATGAAATGGTCGCAAGAAATTTATTTTTGAATTTTGAAAAGATTTTTGTTGGGTGTGCTAGGCATGTGTTGAGGATTCTGTGGGTTCTTGGGTTTTGAAAATTGAGCTTGTTTGAGTGGTTTTTGAAATAGTGGGATCTTCCCATATGAGATAGATTCAATTTTAAACTATCATTTAAACTTACCATTTGAATGTTTTTGGATGATCACAAAGTGGGCCTTGGTACCTTATTATGAGTACTAAAAAGGGGTGCAAAGATCCATACATGTTTCTGTTGAGTTTTAAAAATTAGAGATACCCAAAGTAGGCATTGGATTTAATTTGGCCAAAGTGACCATTCACTTAATTTATTCATTTTGACTTGTTTCTCTTTGGGAAAAGTTTGGGGATTGTTTAGATTATGTTTATTTCACCTAAGAATCATTTTACAAGCAAAGAAACACAGAACCATGGCAATTCAAAAGAATCCAATTTTTGAATACACACACATATGAATGCTTTCATATTTTTAGTTGGGAAAGTTTTTGTTAACCCTAATTTTGATGATTAGAGTTTGATGATCTAAGTTTAATATTTTTGGGATGTTACAGTCATGATCCTTGGAGCTCATACCCACAAGTTGAGGCGTACTCGTGCAGAGCAACATCATATATGAGCTTGCTACGCGGTGCCATTGCGACTGTTGCTTATGTATGTGTCTATGTGGGTGCTACCGATTGAAGGATTGATAGGCCAGTCTGAATTTTCAGACATTGATTTTGCGATTGTGAGAACGAAGGTCTTGGGGACGGATGAGTAACGACTAGAGAGTAGCTCGTGGAGCCAAGCGTCGCTGCTGTAGATCCCCACTTCTGTTGGATTGGATCCTCAATTAGGTTGCCGTATGTAACATCCCAACATTAGAGCTTAGAAATAAGCTGAACAAAGATGTGTGCATTGCATTCATGCATAGAAAATCTGAATAATTTTAGCGCTTTTAAATAAAAACGTTTCAAAGTGATTGAAGCTTCTCTACCTGATGGAATTGAAGTAGATCATCAAGTTGACTGCGATAAGTTTCAATATGACCTTTGCTAAAACCTTATTTTGGGTAAACATTATTTGATCTAAGGGTAGATCAAATGGAATAAAACTAAACCCTAATACATTACTTAATGATTTATATTTGATCCTTAGGTGATCATATCATAGTATTCATTATAATCACTCATGAGTACCAAGTTAATGATATAACCCAAATAATAAGAATGTAACAACTATAGTGTATTCTCATCTACTTATACCATGAGTACCATGGAAATAACTAACTTTAACTATCTAGTGAGATTGAGTAGGAAAGAAACCAAAGTTAAGATCATTCACCATATATCTTTCTTTCCATATCAATATTTATCATCTCTATTGGACCCTATCCTTATAATTGTTGTTCATCAATATTGAGTAATCCACTATTGATTCACCAATTATTAACCTATCAATTCTTGATCTAACAACTCTTGTCCTTATTATAGTATTCACTTAAGGCTATTGTTCGGAGTGCGCTGAGGAGTGCTATTGTGTAGAGTGCTGCTCGGATCAAGGCAAGTTACACCACTTGTTCATAACTTTTGTCCCAGTTTTGATTCTATGCATGTGATCTTCAAAATTCTGTAGTATGCATGTGTAGGATGTTCTAGTAGAATTTTTCCTTAGTATTATTTTGCAAGTGCGATGATTTTGTAGTATGCCATGAGTAGCTCTATACTTAGGATTTCCACTCCTAATAGGTTCCCCTGTTTTGCTAAGTATTGCTTGCTATGCTATATATATGTAAAGTACCGTTGGTGGGTTCGAAAGACAATGAATTTTTCTAAGTATAAAGGCTCTCCTGAGCAAACTTTTCTTCTCAAATCCACTTCAAAATAAAACTAAGTTTTCTTCTGGGCGGAATGGTTATCGGGACAACGAGTGAGATTTTTGTGGAGGACGGCCACCCAGGAATCAAAGAAGTCTGCCATGTTTCAGAATTCAGAAGCTTCCAGTGCAACCACAATACATATGGGCTCTGTCTTGGCCTAGTACTTAGTGGGAAACCTCACCTGGGTACCAACATTTGGAGGTTCTTGGCACGGTTGGATCCAGAAGGTAGAGGGGCTACTAAGGGAAAGCCTCGCCATGGTCTTGTCTGTAAAAGGACTTGATCGTGGATTGTGGGTAAAGTGCACCAACTCTCGAGAGTATTGTAATCTGATCGATCAGCCGTGTTCACGGAAACAGAACAACATTGAGCATTTGAAGGATCTTCCTCTCTCTTTTCTAAACAAAGTTTTGAAACCCCATGGCGTGAGTAATATCGCCAATGGGTGGTATTTTGGGAACTTGGTGCGTAATATCCAAGTGTCACTTGGTGAGTAATATCCAAGTGTTTGGTTGTTTGGACACTTGGTGAGTAATATCCTCGTGTTCCATTCGACCCTATTTTATCTAAGCAAATGTTTACAAAGTAGGGAAAATCTTCTCTTCTTCTCTCTATTTAAGAAAACTAGCTTTGAGCAAATGAACTCTACAGCCTAAACTAGCCTTGCATGTAGAGATAGTCTTTCTTTCCTTGGTGTAATTTGCCAATACATTCAAAGTATTGACCCAACTTGTTGGCTGCACGTCTTATCTGCAGAATCCGAAGATTGAAAGGTGCGTAGGGATCGCGAGTGTACACTCGACAAGCCCGGGGCATTGATGGACTCAAGCTTCTTTTATGTTTCTACTGTTATTTGAGCTAGCTTAATGCTAAGCAAATTTGTAATAAATGCATACTCTGGATTCTCCGTGTAATAAAGACTTTGTGTTTTACATGATATTCAACGGCTGTGAGTGCTAGCTATTGATCCAGGGACTAGCATGTTAATCACAGGGACTTAGGATCTTTATTGATCCAAGGTCACTACACCAGGACGTCGCGCCATCGTTTTTAGGTAGCCTAGGATCAGTAGATTCAAATTCGTGTTGGATTGCACCGTCACCTGCGCCGTAGTGCCGCCGCCGTGGGGTCGTCGACGTCTATTGAATGCCGCCATGTGACCCAGCCTGCTCATCTTGGTGGGTCCTTCTCTCTACTTGGGTGTCACACTGACGTGGCCATGGCCCACCTGTCATTGTTTAGGAGTAAGATTAGAAACGGTAACAAATGCAATTGCTACTGTGAGGTATGCTATGTGGCAACTGGCCCACGGGTCAGGGACCCTGGGTAAGTTAGCTCTGGTGTAAAAAGTTTAGTGTTTACTTAAGAAATAATTAAAACATTATAAATTCAAATTTCAATATTCCAGAAATAAAATAAAATGATTAAATCTTGTAAATTTAATATCTTTTGTTTTATAAATCAGAAAAATACATATAATATACGAAAATGTTTAGAAAAATAAAATCTACAACTTAAAACTATTATTAAATATTATTATGATAATTATTTTAATAAATATTATTTAATAAATACTTTATAAAATTTTAATACTTTGATAATGAATATTTTAATAATAGTAAATGTTAAAAATCTAAATAAAATACCAAAAATCTTAGAAAAATAAGAATTGGAGTTTAAAACTATAATCATGCAGAATTATTCCTCTTAATTAAATATTTATTATTTATTAAGTATTTATATAGTAATAAACCTTATTAAAATCATATCTTATTATTTATAAATCACAAAAATAAATGTAATATACCAAAGTGATCACAAAAATAATACCTACATGTTAAAAAATGTGATATTCCACTTTTGAGTTAAATAAAAAGTTAAACACTTTCATAACTTGAATTTAAACCTATTTCTTTAATTAATAATTCTTAAAATGACAAATAAATTTTGTTAATATTTCTTAAATTAACCAATTAAATGTAATAAATAGTATTAATCCTAAATACTAACATTATGAGGTCAAAATGATTTAACACCATTTAAATGCAATCTTATTGAATGATCCTTCAACCATAAGTATAAATTATTTATACTTAGAATCCTTATCTAATATAAAATCTCCAAGAATAATTGTAATAAAATAAAACCATTCTTTATATTAACCACAAGTTTATAAACAAATCAAAACACTATAAGTGAATCCATAAGTAGTAAATAATATTGTTTACTCATCTGGATTTCTTGGTAGATCTCCTACCATCTCTGGATCAGATGAGGACACTGGTCTTAAATGGCATGCCCTTTGCTCCTCTTTGCCGACTGATGATCTTGAGCCTTCTAAAGGATTTCTGATGCTTTTTCCTAGTTCCAAAAGGCTGGTGCTCCTCAACCACAATGAGGTTGTGATTGATGCTAGATACTTGATTCAAGGTGAGGTGGTGGCCTCAGGCATTTCTATTGATCTCCAGGTGAAGAGGGTTGTTGTCGGTGCACAGATTTTGCCTAGCCCTTTGGTTAAGAAGTTTTCCACCAATATTGAGAAGTTAGTGCCTAGATCTCTGGATTTCATCGAGAACCTCCCCTCGGTGTGTGCTCCCAAAGATGATTATTCGTGTCGGCCTGCCCTGGATTTTTCATTAGGGCGGGATTTTGAGAATAAGATTTTTGATAAATTCAGGCATCAAGTTAATTTCATTGGTGGTTTCAGGAAAAGACATTTTTATCTGGTTTGTTCTTTTGGAAGAGCAAATTTTAAGTTGGATTTTCATACGGTTGGTCTTGCACTCCAGGCTTGTTTTGGTGGTCAGGCTTCTAAATTCCATGTGAAGCTTCTGCAAGATAGAACTTTTCGTTTCTCGGTTGCTTCAAGGGTAGTGGGTTTTGAAATCTACAATATTTCAAAGTTTTCATGTACTTCTTTTGTGATCCATGTCAACCTTTGGGGTAATGGGGGGCTAAACTGGATTCATGAAGAAAGGGAGTTCTATAAAGAGTCTGCTGGAGAATGGAAAGTTGTCACGTACAAAAAAGAAAATCCAAAATAATCTCCTTCCTTGAGGCCTTCCAGTAAAGGTGGTTCGGTTTTCCAGCGTCTCAAATTTCCTACGCCTCCTGCGGTTTCTTCGCCTGTGTCTGCGAAACATATTAAAGGTGATTTCAAATCAGGTATTCAAGACACATCTTATGCTCAGGTGCTCGCTGATGGCGGAATTAAGTCGATTGTAACGCCGGTCGGGTCTTCGGGAGGCGCCAATCGCGCGGCATTTAAACTGCCTAGTCTCCATCCTTTTCTGAAATTCCCCTCTTTCCCAAAATGTATTTGGCCCGACAATTCTTACGAGGGGTGGTTCAAAGCCCAGGCAGTTACACACTCTCGGCCCATTATTCACAACAGTTTTCACGAGTTCACCACTTCTTTGCAAAAAACAACTGCCATTTCCCCTGTCTCCTCAACTCCCCCATCCGCTGAAACCCCATTCCCCTCTTGCTCGTCGCCGGCGAAGAGTGTCGTAATGGCGAACATCCCGATTGATCCTGCTCCTTTCTTGCCGAATGGCTTCCAGATTATGCAGGTGGCTGGGCGGAATCGTGTCAAAAGGGTGGTGGTGCCTCGGAGGTCGAGGTCGCATGAACAGTATGCCATTGCTACCATTAATCCCCCCCTGGTCCAGTTCCGTTCTTGAATATTCGTGATGTCCTGGTTGATTTCCTCAATAATGAGGTTAGAGTTCACTTTAGAGATGTCCAGGCTTGTCCCTTTGGGTCTGCTTATGTGCAGTTTCATCATGTGAGTGATCGAGATAGGCTCATTGCGGCTAGCCCGATTCCGTTTCAAGATGTGCATGTTTCTTTTGTTAAGCACAATGAGGGAGATAACTGGAGGAGGGCTTAGTTTAATAATGAGTGTTGGGTGATGCTAGTTGGGCCTCCTCTTGATCACTGGCATACGGAGGATCTGAATGCTGTCTTTGCTGATATTGGGAAGGTTCTGTTATGGGAGAGGGACCTAGACCAAAAGGGTAGGATTCTTGAAAGATTCGTGTCACTGACCTGGTCGACATCCCCAAGAGTGTAAGGTTTACCATTGGTGACTTGGTGGAGTCTGAATCATGGACTTTTTCTGTTGAAGTGCTGCAAAGTGACTTTCTTGGGGGGGGGGGCACCTGATGAGGACCCACTTCTAGATGACAATGAGGACCCACATCCTGTTCCTGTTCATGGCCCTGTCTTTGGGCCCCAAATTCCACCTCCTCCCCCTCCCCCACCTGCTCCTGGGGGTGGTTGGGGACAGTGGTTGGCCCCTGTGCAAGATCTTGCCCCTGATGGTGGTAATGATGAAGGTTGGGGTCCCTGGGAAGCTGCTGCTGCTCCTGTTCAAGGCCCTGTCATTGCTCCTGGTGAAGATATGCCTGTTGACAATCAACATCTGCCACCTCAAGATGTTAATAGTGGAGTTACAGGTGCTATCATTGTCCAAGACTGGGAGTCTGATGATGATGAGTCTGTCGATGAGCCTGAGGCTGCTGAGGACCAGGGTGTGGCTGTTGAACCACAAGGAGTTGGCATTGGTGAAGGCTTGCAGGATATTTTTCAGAACTATTTAGCTGATGATGATGAGGCAAACTCTGATGCTGAGGAGAGGGTGGGAAGCCCTATGGACTCAAGTACTGTGGCTCCTGATAATGATGATTGTATGTTGGAGGATCAGCATCTTCTTTCTCCAAATGAGGCTCATCTTCAGGTTGGAATGGTGAGAACTTTTGTCTCCATTCCTGATGTGCACATTGCTAAGCAAGGATTTTCCCAACAAGGCTTGGAACTCTGGGAGAATTATTTTGCTCCCCATATTCAGAAGGACACTTCTTCAATGGGCTCTCTCAAGTGTGATATCCCTGTAAGTTGGTTTAACTTTATTACTCTCATGCTTGCTACCCCTGAGAAGTTTAATTGGGTCAAGGGCTTCCTTACTTCTCCTTTATGGGAAATTATTAAAGAACCTATTGCTGAGGAGAGTTCCATTTCTTTCATCATCCCTAATGAGAGCTTTTCCCAGATGGCTCCTTCTTGTCTGGGCATTGAAGCTAATAAATCTTCCTGCTCTCCCTCTACCCCTGCCAGAAAGAGAAAGGGCAAGGAACCTCTTGTTGACACTGAGGTGAGAAGAAGCCCTAGAATTGTTGAGCTGAATGGGGGCTTTAAAAGTCACATAAATTGTCTAATTGATGATTGTCTGGTTTGTAATGCTGTTCCTCCTTGCCTGAATTCTAAAGTGGTTAAAAATCTTGCTGCCTCCTTCTGCAAGGTTAAGGATGGGAACCTGGAGAAGAGGTTGCTCAAGAAAGGGAAGGCCAATGAAGTGGCAGTTAAGGCTCCTCCAAAAGGCAGCATTAAAGGAAGTGCTTCCTCTAGCTTGGGCATTGGTGGCAAGAAGAAACCTCGGGCTGCTGGAACCTGTGGACAGCAAGCCAAGAAGAAGCCCTCCTCTTAAGTGTTTAAATGTATCAAACTAAGTCTTTTGCTGGAGTCTTGTTGACTCCCTGTCATGTGATCAGTTCTTGTGATCTTGTCATGTGTTTGGTACTTGTTGTGGAATATGTCTGTGGTGCCTTGATATGGATTGCCTTTTGCCTATGTGATTGTTTTTTCCACTCTTGGGTGATTACATTATTTATATCACCCCATATCTATACTTTCTGTTGGTTTCTTAATGAATAACAAAAGAATTTGGAAGTTCTTGAATTGGAATATCAGGGGAATTAATTCTGAAAAAAATGGATTGCTCTCAGAAATAAAATTGAGGAGTCTGGCTGTGACATTATTTGTCTTCAAGAAACTAAGAGAGAGGATTTTGACAGCTCTTACATCAAAAAATTCTGCCCCCCAAATTTACCAATTTTGAATTTCTTCCCTCCAGAGGAGCATCTGGAGGTTTGATCACCATTTGGAATAGTTCCCTGTTCTCTGGGCATCTTTCCTTCCACAATGAGTTTTCCATCTCCATCACCTTGACATCTCTCTTGTCCAATGAATCCTGTATCCTTACCAATATTTATGGGCCATGTTTACCTGAAAAAAAGGCTGAATTTTTCGATTGGTTTGGAAACATTGATATGCTTGATAATTTGGACTGGCTCATTGTGGGAGACTTCAACTTCTGTAGACAGCCTTCTGATAGAAACAAATTGGGTGGAGATGTGAATGGTATGATTCTCTTTAATGAAGCCATTAATAATTTGGGTCTCATAGAGTTACCACTTAAAGGTAGAAAGTTCACTTGGAGTAATATGCAAAAAGATCCCCTTTTGGAAAGGTTGGACTGGTTTTTTACTTCTGCTTCCTGGACTCAGAGTTTTCCCTCAACCTTTGTTGCTCCTCTTGCAAAGCCTACCTCTGACCATCTTCCTTGTGTCATTTCCATTGGCACAGTAATTCCCAAAGCCCAGGTGTTCAGATTTGAAAATCATTGGATGCATCATAAGGAATTTAAAGCTATTGTTCAAAATGCCTGGAATATTCCTGTGGGTTTTCAGGATTCTGCAAAAAAAATCAATGCTAAATTCAAAAATGTGAGAAGGGGCTGAAAATCTGGGCCAAAAATCTGCCTTGCCTGAAATCACAAATCTGTAATGTTAATGCCACCATTGATTTTCTGGATGTCATGGAGGAAATGAGAACCCTTACTGTCCAAGAATGGAATCTCAGGGATCTCCTGAAAAATCTTATAATCTCTTTGTTACAGGATCAAAATACTTATTGGAAACAGAGGGGGAAAATGAAATGGGTTAAGCTGGGTGATGAAAACACAAAATTCTTTCACTCCAGAGCTACCATAAGCTTTAGGCATAACTACATTTCCATGCTAAAGGATGTTTCTGATCTTGAGATTTATGATCATGATGGCAAAGCAAATCTCCTTTGGAATTCCTTTAAAGATAGAATGGGTACTTCTGATAAGCCTGAAATGCACTTCAATCTTAATGACTTGGCTGGGGAATGCTTACGACATGAGGAAAGGGATGCTTTGGAAAAACCTTTCTCTGATGAGGAGATTGATGAGGTCATTAAAGATCTTCCAAATGATAAATCCCCTGGCCCTGATGGTTTTAATAATGAATTCATGAAACATTGCTGGCCTATTATTAAGGATGATGTGAAACAACTCCTTGTGGATTTCTATGAGGGGAAAACTTCCTTGGAAAGCATTAATGCCTCTTTTATCACCCTCATTCCAAAAATTGCAGCTCCTTTGACTCCTGCTGATTTTAGGCCTATTTCTCTGCTCAATAGTGTCTTTAAGATTATCACCAAAATTCTGGCTAATAGACTGCAGAAGGTCATCCTTAATCTTGTTCACTAGAATCAATATGGTTTCCTCAAACAAAGATCTATCCAAGATTGTTTAGGTTGGGCATTTGAATTCCTTGATCAATGTCACAAGTCCAAGGAAGAAATTTTAATTCTTAAGCTTGACTTTGAAAAGGCTTTTGACAGAATTGAGCACTCTGCAATTATCAATATCCTTAAAGCCAAAGGTTTTGGTGATAAATGGATTTCTTGGATTCAGTTGATCTTTGGTTCAGCTTCTTCCTCTATGCTTTTAAATGGAGTGCCTGGAAAAAAAAATTATTGCAGAAGAGGTGTTAGACAGGGGGATCCTTTATCTCCCCTATTGTTTGTCTTGGCTGCTGATCTCCTTCAAAGTATCCTTAATAAGGCAATGAATCTTGGTCTTCTTTCTCTTCCCACTAAAGATGTGTTCTGTCCTGATTTCCCTGTGGTTCAGTATGCAGATGACACTTTATTAATCCTTAAAGCTGATTCTAAGCAACTTTTGTGCCTTAAGGACATTCTTCATACTTTTGCTCTCTCCACTGGACTCAAAGTTAATTACTCCAAATCCAGCATGATGCCAATTAACATGGACTCTGAGAGGCTTGGACACTTTGCTAATACTCTTTCTTGCCTCACTGGCTCTTTGCCTTTCACCTACCTTGGTTTGCCTCTAAGTTTAAATAAACCTGCAGTGGAACATTTCCTACCTATTGTTCAGAGAGTTGAGAGAAGGTTGGGTGGGATAGCTGATTTTCTTAATTATGGGGGGAAACTGCAGCTAGTTAAATCTGTTTTGTCTTCCCTTCCCATATATTACATGAGCTGTTTTGATCTTCCTGTCACTATTAAGGAACAGTTGATTAAATATATGAGGCAATGTCTGTGGAGAAAGAAAACATCTGATGTTCAAGCTAGACGTAATGCTCTTGTAGCATGGAAGAAAGTTTGTCGACCCAAGAACCAGGGGGGATTGGGAGTTCTTGACCTTAATATCCAGAACTCTGCACTTCTTTTGAAGAATTTGGATAAATTTTATAATCACAAGGATATCCCTTGGGTTCACCTTATATGGAACACTTATTACTGTAATGGTAAACTCCCTGGAAGAAGTCTTGAGGGATCCTTTTGGTGGAAAGTTCATCTGAAATTGATTGACATTTTTAAAGGAATTGCAAAGTGCTTGGTGGGAGATGGAAAATCCACACTTCTCTGGACTGATATGTGGAATGATAGGGGTCTTCAACATAAGCTTCCTCATCTCCTCTCCTATGCAAAAAAACCACACATCTCTGTTAGTGAGTTCCTGCAGACAGATAATACTCAGGATATTTTTTCCTCCCTCTGCCACAGCAAGCTTACCAGGAATATCAAAGTCTTGAGAAAATTCTTAGTATTGATAGGCAGGGGGAAGCTGATAATTGGAGTTACATTTGGGGCAGTAATTTTTCGGTCAAAGAGGCTTATTGTTCCTTATCTGGTTGCCAACCTGTACAGCCACATTTCTCTTGGTTGTGGAAATCCTCTTGTCAGCAAAAGCACAAATTCTTCTTCTGGCTCTTACTGCTTGATAGGCTAAACACAAGAAACCTTATGAAAAGGAAATGTTTTTCTCTGGCATCTTATGAATGTGTGTTCCATGGCTGCATCAGTGAAGAAACCATTCTACATTTATTTTGGGACTGCCCTTTTGCAAGAGCCTGCTGGGCTGAAATCTCGCATGTCCAAGTGGCTGATCAAAATCTTTTTGAAGCTTTAGCCAGTATTAAAAAAGATCTTAATGTCCCTTTTGCAATGGAAATTCTTATACTTGGAGCTTGGGGCATTTGGATTTGCAGAAACAATGAAATCTTCAACAACAAGCATGATTCGCTTGAGGAATGGAGAGCTATTGTAGCTCAGGAATTAAGATGGGTCCTGTATAGAATTAAGAAGAAGTATTATCAGGGCCTCAAAGTTTGGATTGAAATAATTTAGACAGGAGATAGTTGCTTAGAATGTTATCCCTCTTTTTGAGGTGGATTGAGATTGTAAATATTCTTTGTAACACTCTATGATATATAAAAATTGCAGTGGTGTTTTTTGCCCTACTGTTTTACCCTAAAAAAAACCACACCCTTATTGAGAGATAAATCCCTTTATACCATTATAATGTAAATAAATCACTACTCCAATAGAAGTAATGCCATTCTTAAGTAACTCTAAGGAAACAATATAAAGTGAACAAGATACAAGTATCATAAGTAATACACCCTAAGTCTATCTACATTCTTAAAGTTACTTATAGTTACAAAGCTTTAAGTATAATGCTAAAAACTTTATTGTATGATTTATAGTTAACTTTGGACTATTACAGTTAAATTATAAAGCATCTTAATTCCAAACCAACCCAGTTAAAAACCAAGATAGATAAGTCTCAAATACTACTAATATCATTATTCCAGTAAAGGCAATTCCTTCTAACTTAAAGACTATAACTAGAAAGAACACCTCATAAGATTAACTTAAGAGCTTAAATGTTTCTGCTTAGTCGAGTAAGATTTTCTTCAAAGGTTATTCGTTTTGCCACTTCAATCAACTTATGACAATTGATAGTAAACACCTTACTTTATACTATACTTGTATAATAAGATTGTTAATACTTAAATCCTTTATAAGTGATATTACTTGTAAAGTAAAACTTGAAGATAAACAATTAAGATGTGATCAACCTTGAGTAGCATTCCATACTGTGTATTTTGTTGTTGTATAAATACATATTGTTTTCCACACACTCACAAGCCTTAATAAGAAGCACATGTGTGAAACTTAATCTAAAAGGACAACCCATTCCAAGGAAAAACCCTTTCCAGTATCCAAACCCTAAAACAACGTTATTCTCGGGATTCGAAGTTATCAACTTGCATTACATTGTTTATGCATAAAAGCATCTTGCTTCTTTAAACATTAGTCCTTACCGGACCAATGATGCTGATTTCAGATATTGGATCTTTTATATTGTCTTGAAGACTGTGAGTGCATAATCTTGCAACCACAAAAGGCAAGTTCACACTTGCTCATGTCCTTTGATTATTTTCTGTAAAGTATTTTACAAATCCTGTTGGAGATACACCGTGCGTTGGAGATATGCCATCGTCATCCATCTACGCGCCGCCGCAGTCGTACGACTAGTCGGCCATGCTCCATAACGCGCCAAGCTACAACGCCAACCATCCCGTGCCAGAGTGGGTCATGGACTCTGGCGCTACCACGCACGTCACCAACCACCCAGGTACCTTGACCTCGTTAAATTCCTCTACAGGCATTAATTTTGGTAGTATTGTTGTGGGTAATGGATCTTCCCTTCCAATCTCCTCAATCGGCTCCACCACCCTCAATAATCGTCCCTTCCACCTAAACAATGTTCTTGTCTCTCCCTCTGTCATCAAAAATTTGATTTCTGTTCGAAAATTCACAAGAGATAATTCGTGTTCTGTTGAGTTTGATCCATTTGGCTTCATTGTGAAGGATTTGGCTACGTGGAAAATCATTCTAAAGTCCAGTAGCAGCGGTTAACTATACCCTTTCTTCGGCGATCTCGCGTGCTCGGTTGCTGCCCTCAACGTCTCCACCACCCGCGATGTTTGGCACCACCGCCTCGGTCACCCTAGTGGAGATAGTCTATCCAAGATTACCTCTGTGCTTTCTCCCTTTTGTAATAAATCTAGTGGATCCTCCCTGTCATGGTATTGCCGACGAGTACGCCATGGAGGGGTCCTCATAGTGCGTGTTTAGAGAGGTGGGGTAAGGCGGACGGTTGACAGGTATGAGGTAACACATCTTATCCAGGTTCAGATCCCACGATGGTGGCGGAATCCTACTCCTGCTATAAATCACTATAATGGCAATACACCGAGTTATAGGGATCGGTTCGCTGTGCGAGGTGTATGTTGAATCGTGCCCTAAAGGCTCCCATAGGTACGGCTTATAGATCCACCGGGTCCTAGGGTTATAGGGAAAGTCCTAGCCGAACAGGTTACAGAGTCCTACACAGTATACAATCAGTATAACGTGTCTTGCACTCCAAGGCTCTGGGTACGTCGGTGACTCCTCCGTAGCCTTCCTTTATCCGGCATGGGCCTCCCTTCTGGATCGATCTAACTGGGCCGCCTAGCAGGCCATGGGACATCCTACCAACTATGGGACACCTGGGTTATCCGGATAAGAGAAATGCTATGAGGATACCCATATAGCATATCCCCAACAGTAGCCCCCAGAGAACTCTAAGATCTTGCGTCGTCTTGCCTCTTCAGGTTGAACACTCTGTCTAGATGGATGTCGGCAAATCGTCAAGCAATATCTTGTAGTGCTCCCAAGAACCCTACAATGTTCTCCATCTTCAACTTGTAAGTCGGAGAAATGCTGAATCTTCATTCGTACTCTTCTCGTAGCCGGACTGGATCCGTCCATGCCGGAATATTCCTGTGTGATGGTTCACCTGCCTGTGTCATCTAGAACGACGTAGACATAGGTCAACGGTGCCTCGTAACTCACACCTGCAGAGAACACAATCATGTCCATTTTTCCCGCGCGACGGATATGAACCGTTGGCGGCGGCGGTTGGGAACGTGGCGAAATTTCCGCGCACGCGCACACGTCGTCCATGCGCCAACCATTCGATCACCTTGCACGAATCTTGAGGCTGGGGTTATAAATTTTAACCGTGGCAGATTTTCATCTCTTCACCTCATTTTCCCCCAGCATCATCATCTTCCTCTTGCGAACATCTCCTCGAGCCCTCTGCATGCACGCGAAAAACCTAATCTCCCCAATCTTCCCAGTCACCTCTTCTCCCATCTCAATGGCGACCAGCAGCTCCAACCCTTCGATGGCGGCATCGGCCGATGCTGCGGCAAAGTCGGCGAGCTCCGTCCAGGTACCCCTAGAGGGTCTGTTGCTGCCAAAGTCCGCGGTAGTGGAGTCTACCGGCGGCGACCATATCCCTGCGGCGCTAGAGATGCTGGAAGAAGAGGGCGACTCCCATAAGGGGGAGTGGCGTGGCTCGGATTCACCAACAACGATATCAAGGAGCTGCTCGTCGAGGCTACCTCCCCACGACGGAGGGGCTTGTCTGGCGGGCGGCGCTGGCCGGCGAGGTCACCCCTTCTCCTGAAGCCGGAGAGAAGGTGTACCTCAAAGATCAACTAGTACGCAGCATCTCCTCCCCATCTCCGACTTCTTCCTTGCTGTCCTCAAGCACTACCGAGTTCAACCTCAGAACCTTTCCCCAAACAACATCCTCGCGCTTAGCAACTATGCGGCGCTTTGTGAGGGTTACCTAGGGATTAGGCTTAGGTTAGACTTGTTCATCTACTTCTTTACCGTCAAGAGGGAAGCCGAAGCGAGCAAGGACGAGCTCAGGAATTGCGAAACAATTAGTTTTAATATCCGGCCTGGCCGGCGGTTCCCTGACATCGTCGGCCATGAATCTTGCAAGAACTGGGAGCGGACATACTTCTATGGCCCAGATATCCCTTTGGCTTGCCGAGAAGAAACGTATCCGGACTTCGTCAATGGAGCCACCACCAAAGACCCGACATGGAGATCCCAGGCCACCCTTCCCTCCGACAACGACGCTTCCCGCTCTATAAGGCAGATAGAGTGCTTCGTAGACACGAGTCTGACCGGGTTGGACCTAGCCATGTGCTGGTTCATCAGGCGGACCTGGCCTCTGCAGCACCGCTCGAAGCTGATGCATGAATATACTAAGGAGAGGAAGGATAACCTCCGCATCTCCGAGGACAACTTCTTGAGTGACTCCGTCAAGATCTGCCTCAAGGACATCGTCAAAGTGAAGGACAGGAAGCGTGGATTTACCATCACCTATGACATGTTCGAGGAGGGAAAGTGCCCAGAGGTACCTGTTTATTTTTCGTGTATGACATATACTCCAGTTCTTCCGTCTAGACATTAACTTATCATCTAACACTTTGGGATTTCCCTTAACAGCTTAAAATTCTAGAGGAGGATAGCATGGCTATCCAAATCTACGACCCCAAGATGAAGGAAGTCACCTTCGTGTCCGACGACGATGTTTCGTTGGCGCGAAAGCGGAGGAGCTCCACCTCTGACGCTGCCGACGGAGGCAAGAAGAAGAAGATGGAGGGTGGAGCCTCCAAGAAGACTACCGCCGCCCTGGAGGCGGAGAAAAGAAAGATTACTGGGATCCCTTTTACCAAAGAACCCACTGTTGTGTAAGCCTCTTTTCCTTCGACATTGTCCATTGCTCATCTTTTTCCTGTACTTACACCTTTGCATGTTTCAGGAAGAAGGCCAGTTTGAGTTTGAAGAAGACCTCCAAAACATCGGGAGCTTCTAAAAACATTAAAGACATGTTGCACTGAGATGTGTTGCACCGAGATGTGTCGCACCAAGCATCTGCCGCCATCACCCCTACCACTCCCAGCGTCCAGCCTACCACTGCTCCGCCAAGCTCTCCGTCTAAGGATGCATCTGGCCCTTCCGCCATGGAAGTGGACCCAGCTGCCTCCGCGGTGTTCGTCGTTGCCGGCGAGAAGGCGACACAAGAAAGTACTGCTTCCAAAATGGCTAAAGCTCCGGCTAAGGATGCCATCAGTAGCAGTAAGGCCATGGTGGTAGGCGGAGCGTCTCTCGAAGGCGGCGGCTCTTCACCCAGGACTTCCACAGAGCTTCCGAAGATAGTTTACCCGACACTTATGCTGAGTAGCTCAACTCTGGCTCTTGGTGCAGTGCCAACCTCTCCAACTTGCGGTCTTGAGGAGCTCCTTAGGCAAGCTGATATCCTGCGAGGAAATAGCCTTTCCTTCAGCAAGAAATTTGCCGAGAGCGCCACCAATCTCAAGATCATCGCACTTGTAAGTTTTATTTGCCTTTTGCATTTCATATGAGTATCTCACTGTAGCCCCTGAGGATTTAGATGGAAAACCATAGGTCTTTGCATCTGAATGCTCTAAGAGTGACTAAGCTAGAAAACTTCTCACTGTAGCCCCCAAGTATGTAGTTTGAATGAATTATTCCTACTAGATACTTTCAGAGTAGCATACGCAGTGTTTGTAAAATTCAATACTGTAGCCCCCAAGGTTCTAGTTGAAAACTGTATTAGTTCCGACTAGATGCTTAAAGAAATACTAAGCACATTGGTGAGCTAAAAACTCGTACTGTAGCCCCCAAGCTTCTAGACGAAACTCAATTAGTTCTGACTAGATGCTTAAAGAAAGACTAAGCATTATACCGAGTTAAAAATTCTCACTGTAGCCCCCAAGCCTCTAGGTGGATATTTATCCGGCTAGATTCTCCAAGTAGACTAAGTTAATTTGATCTTCTTTCTATAGAATGAGAATGCTCAGAGAGGCGTCGCCAATGAGAAGTTCCACAAGATGCACGCGGAGTTAGAAGCTGAAATGGGTAAAACTGCCTTCTTGAAGGAACAAATCACCAAGAGCAAGAGTCTATTTTTCCTTTAGTTTTCGTGCTCCGGCTTGGTCTTGTTCCGTGACTCTCTGACTACTCACTGTGTGTTGTTCTTTCTCCGACTTGCAGAAACCATCACTAAGGCCAAGGACATTGTTGATGAATCCAAGCACATTGAGTTGCTGGATACATTGAGTTGAAGGACGAGATTGCGATGCTCAAAGAGCAGAAGAGAGCTACGATGAGCAAAATCAGCGTAATCTTTAAGCATACAAGATCCTTCTACAAGAACGGGACTCCATGGCAGAGACGCTCCAGCAAGCCGAGGCGACCATCATTGGTAAGTGATTCTCTGTCTTGTACTTCTGTAAGCCAAGTACTCTGAACTTTGTGTTACTGAACTCATGTGCTCCTTTGTTGGAAATGCAGCTCCTATTGGTTTGACCAAGTCGCCTCCTCCGCCAAAGGAATGCATGGTCCTCGCCGGCAACTTCATCAACACCGCCATCAGTTGGAATTATGCCCTAGAGGCAATAATAAAGATGTTATTATTATAATTCTTGTTCATGATAAAGTTTATATTCCATGCTAGAATTGTATTAAGCAGAAACTTTGATACTTGTGTGGTTTACGAACAACACCGTGTCCCTAGTACGCCTCTATGGACTAGCTCATTGATTAATGATGGTTAAGGTTTCCTAACCATAGACATGAGTTGTCGATTAATAATGAGATCATGTCATTAGGAGAATGATATGATGGACAGACCCAAATTAAGCAGAGAAATTAGATCATGTCATCGTGTTCATCTTTGCGAAGCTTTTTCTTATGTCAAGTATTGTGTTCCTTAGACCATGAGATAATACAAATCCCTCGTATCGGAAGAAAGCTTTGAGTTCATCAAACGTCATCCTATGCGAGGGTGATCATAAAGGTGTCTCTCAGGTGATCGGAAAGTACTTGTTGGGTTGTATGTATCGAGATGGAATTTGTCCCTCCCGAGTCGGAGAGATATACTTCGGGCCCACTCGGTAATCGATATCAACACCGCTTGCAAGCACGTGGTTAAGGAGTTAATCACAAAGTGATATCGGATTATGGAACGAGTAAAGTACTTGTTGTGAACGAGATTGAACTAGGTATGCCGATACCAACGATCGAATCTCGGGCAAGTAAAATATCGCGTGACGAAGGGAATACATATATGGGATTAATTGAATCCTGGCATCGTGGTTCATCCGATATGATCATCGATGAATATGTGGGAGCCAATATGGGTTTCTAGATCCCACTGTTGATTATTGATAGAAGATCATGTCTGCATATTCTCGAACCCGTAGGGTCACACACTTAACGTGCATCGACGCTAGGATAGAATGGATGATTGGTTTATGAGTTTTTGTTCAGAGTCTCGGATGAGATCCAGGACATCACGAGAGGTTCCGGAATGGTCTGGAGAATAATATTCATATAAAGGAAAGCAGTTTTTAGATTTCGGAATCGTTTCGGAGTTTATCGGTATTATGCCAGAACGTTCTAGAAGGTTCTGAAGTGGGACCAACGTGGGCCCACTTGTCGGAGGCCTACGTGGGCCTAAGGGGGAGTGCCCTGGCCACTTTGGGCCAGGGGCACAGGGCCCCTAAGGCCCAGCCGGCCAGCCCTAGGGGAAACCCTAGGGGAGCCTTCTAGAAGGGGGGGGATGCCTTGCCCCCCACTCCATCCTTGGGGCCGCCGCCCTAGGGCTTGGAGGAGGGGCCAAGGGGGGCCGGCCAGCCCCCTATATAAGGAGGTCAGGGGCGCAGCCTCCCCCCACTCTTCCAACCCTAGCCACCAACTGCTTCCCTTCTTCTCTCTCTCTCTCCCAACTGCGCGTAGGCGAAGCCCTGCTGTAGAAATTCTCCACCATAAGCACCACGCCGTCGTGCTGCAGATCCAATCTAACTCTCCACCATACTTGCTGGACCAAGGAAGGAGGAGACGTCGCTGCACCGTACGTGTGCACCTCTCGGAGGCGCCGCCACTTGCGGCATAGGATCGGATCAGATCGCGAGGAGGAGACGGCGAGTACGACTACATCAACCATGTTCTGTTGAACGTTTCTGATGTGCGATTTCTTCAAGGATATGAAGATCTCATCAATCTGTCTCGTTGATTGCATCTCCTAGATTAGATCTTGGCTTTCTCGCTCGCATCCATAGAATTTTTTCGATTTACTATGCTGTGAAACCCTTCAGTGGTATCAGAGCTAGATCTATGCGTAGATGTGTTTCACGAGTAGAACGCAACATGCTTGTTGCGGGCGTTGATGTTTTTTATTGAAAACCTCTTGTTGTGTATTTATTATGACGCGACATAGTGAGATCGAAGCGGTCCAGGCCAACTTTACGCGACCTCGTTCGCGAGACCGGCTCCGCACTTAACGTGTGGCTTGTTCCACACATGCGGCTGGTGGATGCCAGTTTCTCTCACTATAGTAGTCATGGGATTTACAATGGATGTTGGCAACCATAATATCACCGTTGTGGCTTCCGTAGGTAAGAATCGTTCTTAGCTTGTTACTCCCATAAGCCACGTAAAACATGCAACAATAAAGTAGAGGCTTCTAACTTGTTCTTGTAGGGAGTGTTTTGTGATATGGTATGGCCCAAGACATGATGTGTATGAATTGAGATGTATGCAATGATCATGTTTTGTAATATTTCATGACTTGCATGTCGATGAGTTCACAACTGGCAGGAGTCGTATGGTTGTCTTTATAATTGTGTATGACCTGCGTGTCAACTTCTTATACACCATGTAATAGCTTTAGTTTATCTCTAAGTAGTTAGCAATAGTTGTAGTTGCTATTCGTGGTGGAGGCAATCATGGTGGAGTGATGGAGATCATGCTGGCGCGCACAAGATGGAGATCATTGCGCGGATATTGGCTATACCATGTCACATAAAATTATATGCATGTGATGTTTATCCTTTTATGTATCTTATTATGCTTAGATCGCAACGGTAGCATTATAAGATGATTCCTCACTTAAAGATCAAGATACAAATTGTGTTCTCCCCATGTATGAACCGTTGCGAAAGTTCGTCGTGTTCAAGCACCTCGTGATGATCGGGTGCTATAAACTCTACATTCACGTACAACGGGTGCAAGCCAGTTTTGCACACACGGAAATACTTGGGTTTGACTTGACGAGCCTAGCATGTACAGACATGGCCTCGGAACACACGAACCGAAAGGCTAAACATGAGTCATATGAATAATATGATCGACACTTTGTTGTCCACCATTTAAACCACATCTCTTCTCGTGAAGATCGGATTAGGTGTGGTGAATTTGGATCGTGTTCACTAAACAACTTGAGGGATATTGAATTTAGTGGGAGTTCATTTAGTAATTCTATTAACTTGAACTAGTTATCATGAACATAGTCTAAATTGTATTTGAAAATTTTATAGATCAAATGGCTAAGTCCAACTTCAACGTTTTTGCGGAGAAAGAAAAGCTTAAGAACAATGGGTCTAACTTCACCAACTAGTTCCGCAATCTGAGAATCATTCTCGCTGGCGGACAAAAAGACTATGTACTTGAGAAAGCGCTAGGTGATGCTCCTGCTACTGATGCGCCGGCTGATGAAAAAGCTGTTTATCAGTCACACAAAGATGATTATGGAGTAATTAAGAGTACCGTGTCGTTTGCTATGGAACCGGAACTTCAAAATTGTTTTGAGGAGTTCGCCGGGCCCTTTGAGATACTTGAGGAACTGAAAACCATGTTTCAGACTCAGGCCCGTTCTAAGAGATATGAGATCTCTGAGAAGTTCTTTAACTGCAAGATGGAGGAAGGGAGTTCCGTTAGTGAGAACACCATTAAGATGTCAGGCTACACTCAACGTCTTGAGCAACTGGACTGCAAGATTCCAGAAGAGCTCAAGATTGACAGAGTTCTGCAATCACTCCCTCCTAGATACAAAGGTTTTGTAGTTACTCACAATCAAATTGGTTCCACTGATACGATCACTGAGCTCTTCACTAAGTTGAAAGCTGCGGAGGTGGATATCAAGAAAGATAATCATGTGGTGATGGTCAACAAGACCACTAGCTTTAAGAAAGCTAAGGGTGCAAAGAAATCCTTCAAGAAAGGCAGCATCAAGCGCGTTTCCCTGCTGAGAAGAAGCTCAAGTCTGGACCTAAGACGGACACTAAGTGCTTCTATTGCAAGGACAAGGGTCACTGGAAGTGCAACTGTCCGAAGTACTTAGCGGACAAGAAGGCTGGCACCATTAAAGGTATATTTTATATACATGTTATTGATGTTTACCTTACTAGCGCTCGTTGTAGTGCCTGGGTATATGATATTGGTTCAGTTTCTAATATTTGTAACTCAAAACAGGAGCTACAGAATAGACGGCGGCTAGCAAGGGGTGAGGTGACGATGCGCGTTGTCAATGGATCAAAAGTTGACGTGATGGCCGTCGGCACGCTCTCCTTAGTTTTACCTTCGGGATTAGTTTTAAACCTTAATAAGTGTTATTATGTGCCTGCGTTGAGCATGAACATTATATCTGGATCATGTTTATTGCAAGAAGGTTATTCATTTAAATAGGAGAATAATGGTTGTTCTATTTATATGAATAACATATTTTATGGTCATTCACCTGTTGTGAATGGTTTATTTCTTCTGAATCTCGAAAGCAATGAAACGCACATCCATAACATTAAGGCTAAGAGATGCAAAGTAGATAGTGATAATCCAACTTATTTATGGCACTGCCGTCTAGGTCATATTGGTGTAAAACGCATGAAGAAACTCCATTCTGATGGACTTTTGGAGTCTCTTGATTTTGAATCATTTGACACGTGCGAGCCGTGCCTCATGGGCAAGATGATCAAAACCCCGTTCTCCGATATAATGGAGCGAGCAACGGACTTATTGTAAGCGGAATCGTTTTGCAACTCACGCCACCCGGAACACCACAGTGCAATGGTGTGTCTGAATGTCAGGATTGAACTCTATTAAATATGGTGCGATCAATGATGTCTCTTAGAGATTTGCCGTTATCATTTTGGGGTTATGCATTAGAAACCGCTGCATTCACTTTAAAAAGGGCACCATCTAAATCCGTTGAGACGACACCGTATGAACTATGGTTTGGTGCTAAACCTAAGTTGCCGTTTCTTATAGTTTGGGGATGCGAAGCTTACGTCAAGAAGTTGATGCCGGACAAGATTGAACCCAAAGCGGAGAAATGCATCTTCATAGGATACCCTAAGGAAACGATTGGGTAGACCTTCTACCACAGATCCAAAGGCAAAGTGTTTGTTGCAAATAACGGATCCTTTCTTGAGAAGGAGTTTCTCTCGAAAGAAGTGAGTGGGAGAAAGGTAGAGCTAGACGAGGTTATTGAACCTTCTCTCAAGTTGGAGAGTAGCGCAACACCTGAAATTGTTCCAGTGCCGTCTGCACCAACAAGAGAGGAAGCTAATGACGAGGATCATGAAACTTCGAACGATGCTACTACTGAACTTCGCAGGTCGACAAGGGCACGTGCCACTCCTGAATGGTACGGCAACCCTGTCTCAACCGTCTTGTTGTTAGACAACAGTGAACCTGCGAATTATGAGGAAGCAATGATGAGCCCAAACTCTGAGAAATGGTAAGAGGCCATGAAATCCGAATTGGGATCCATGAGCGAAAACCAAGTATGGACTTTTGTGGACCCTCCTAGCGACCGTAAGGCCGTTGAGTGAAAATGGATTTTCAAAAAGAAAACGAACGCGGATGGTAATGTTACTGTCTATAAAGCTCGGCTTGTCGCAAAAGGGTTTCGACAAGTTCAAGGTGTTAAATACGATGAGACTTTCTCTCCCGTAGCGATGTTTAAGTCCATTCGGATTTTATTACCAATTGCTGCATTTCATGTTTATGAAATATGGCAGATGGATGTCAAGACTGCGTTCCTCAATGGCAACATTGATGAAGAGTTGTATATGATGCAGCCCGAAGGTTTTGTTGATCCTAAGGATGCTAATAAGGTATGCAAACTTCAGTGTTCCATTTATGGACTGAAGCAAGCATCTCGGAGTTAGAACCTTCGTTTTGATCAAGTGATCAAGAGTTTTGGATTTGTTCCAAATTGCTACGATGCTTGTATCTACAAGAAAGTGAGTGGGAGCTCGGTGAAATTTTTAGTACTATATGTGGATGACATATTGATTTTTGGAAATGACATTGGTATGCTAAACGATGTGAAGAGTTATTTGAATAAATGTTTTTCAATGAAAGACCTAGGAGAAGATACTTATATATTAGGCATCAAAATATATAGAGATAGACAAAGAAGCCTAATAGCTTTAAACCAAAGTACATATCTAGACAAAGTTCTGAAAAGGTTCAGAATGGATAAAGCAAAGAAAGGTTCATTGCCCATGTTGTTAGGTAAGATATTGAGCAAGGCTCAGTGTCCAGCTACGGTAAACGATATAGATACTATGAGCAAAGTGCCATATGCCTCAGCCATAGGTTCTATCATGTATGGCATGCTATGTACTAGACAGGATGTGTCCAATGCTCTTAGTTTGACGAGCAGATACCAAAGTGATCCAGGAGTGGAACACTAGACAGCCGTAAAGAACATCCTAAAGTATTTAAATAGGACTAAAGAAATATTCTTGGTCTATGGAGGTGATGAGCAGCTCGTCGTAAAAGGTTTCGTCGATGCTAGTTTCGACACCGACCCGGATGATTCTAAATCTCAGACAGGATACGTTTATATTTTGAATGGTGGAGCTGTGAGCTGGAGAAGCTGCAAGCAAAGCGTGATTGCGGGATCTACAACAGAAGCGGAATACATGGATGCTTCAAAAGCATCAAGTGAAGGAGTTTGGATCAGGAACTTCATCACTGAGCTTGGTGTGGTTCCAAGTGCCTTGGACCCATTGGAGATATTGTGCGACAACACTGGCGCCATAGCACTGGCTAAGGAACCAAGATATCATCCAAATACCAAGCACATCAACCGCCGTTTTCATATAATTCGAGATTATATAGCAGATGGAGATCTGAAGATTAGCAAAGTACATACAAATCTGAATGTCGCAGATCCGTTGACTAAACCTCTTCCACGAGCAAAAACATGATCGGCACCTTAATGCCATGGGTGTTAGATTGTTGCCAGATGTAAACTAGATTATTGACTCTAGTGCAAGTGGGAGACTGTTGGAATTATGCCCTAGAGGAAATAATAAAGATGTTATTATTATAATTCTTGTTCATGATAAAGTTTATATTCCATGCTAGAATTGTATTAAGCAGAAACTTTGATACTTGTGTGGTTCATGAACAACACCGTGTCCCTAGTACGCCAATATGGACTAGCTCATTGATTAATGATGGTTAAGGTTTCCTAACCATAGACATGAGATGTCGATTAATAATGAGATCATGTCATTAGGAGAATGATATGATGGACATACCCAAATTAAGCAGAGCAATTAGATCGTGTCATCGTGTTCATCTTTGCGAAGCTTTTTGTTATGTCAAGTATTGTGTTCCTTAGACCATGAGATAATACAACTCCCTGGTATTGGAAGAAAGCTTTGAGGTCATCAAACGTCATCCTATGTGAGGGTGATCATAAAGGTGTCTCTCAGGCGATCGGAAAGTACTTGTTGGGTTGTATGTATCGAGATGGAATTTGTCCCTCCTGAGTCGGAGAGATATACTTCGGGCCCACTCGGTAATCGATATCAACACCGCTTGCAAGAACGTGGTTAAGGAGTTAATCACAAAGTGATATCGGATTACGGAACGAGTAAAGTACTTGCTGTGAACGAGATTGAACTAGGTATGCCGATACCAACGATCGAATCTCGGGCAAGTAAAATATCGCATGACGAAGGGAATACATATATGGGATTAATTGAATCCTGGCATCGTGGTTCATCCGATATGATCATCGATGAATATGTGGGAGTCAATATGGGTTTCCAGATCCCGCTGTTGATTATTGATAGAAGATCATGTCTGCATATTCTCGAACCCGTAGGGTCACACACTTAACATGCATCGACGCAAGGATAGAATGGATGATTGGTTTATGAGTTTTTGTTCGGAGTCTCGGATGAGATTCAGGACATCACGAGAGGTTCCAGAATGGTTCGGAGAATAAGATTCATACTCCCTCCGTTCCTTAATATAAGGTGTATAGTTTTTTTGCACGAATATTAGCGCATAGGCTAAAATGGAAAATTTTGATACTTGTAAACGTTAATACATGTAGGTGATCGATGTGAGAATAGAGCAAAAATAGGGAAATCTCTGTATCTTATCTTTCCTAATCAAATTGACTCCTAAATTGTGTTAAAAAATCCCACAATCCCATCATACACCTTATATTCTGGAATTTTTTACAGAAAATTATACACCTTATATCAAGGAACGGAGGGAGTATAAAGGAAAGCATTTTTTGGATTTTGGAATCGTTTCGGAGTTTATCGGTATTGTACCGGAAGGTTCTAGAAGGTTCCTGAGTGTGACCAACGTGGGCCCACTTGTCGGAGGCCTGCGTGGGCCTAAGGGGGAGTGCCTTGGCCACTTTGGGCCAGGGGCACAAGGCCCCTAAGGCCCAGCTGGCCAGCCCTAGGGGAGCCTTCTAGAAGGGGCGGATGCCTTGCCCCCCACTCCACCCTTGGGGCCGCCGCCCTAGGGCTTGGAGGAGGGGCCAAAGGGGCCGGCCAGCCCCCTATATAAGGAGGGAAGGGGCACAGCCTCCCCCCACTCCTCCAACCCTAGCCGCCAACTGCTGCCCTTCCTCTCTCTCTCTCCCGACTGCGCGTAGGAGAAGCCCTGCCGCAGAAATTCTCCACCATAAGCACCACGTCGTCGTGCTGCAGATCCAATCTATCTCTCCACCATACTTTCTGGACCAAGGAAGGAGGAGACGTCGCTGCACCGTACATGTGCATATCTTGGAGGCGCCGCCACTTGCGGCGTAGGATCGGATCGGATCGCGAGGAGGAGGCGGCGAGTACGACTACATCAACCACGTTCTGTTGAACTTTTCCGCTTTGCGATTTCTTCAAGGGTATGAAGATCTAATCAATCTCTCTCGTTGATTGCATCTCCTAGATTAGATCTTGGCTTTCTCTCTCGCATCCGTAGAATTTTTTTGATTTACTATGCTGCGAAACCCTTCACCGTCAAGTAAGCCAAGGAGATCGCCAAGCACCTCAATATTAATATCATGGCGGCGGACTCCGTGATGAAGTACTTGGAGATCTTGCGTCAAGCCCCCGAGCGTATCATAAGCTGGAAAGCTTCATGTACCCGGGCTGGTGCAAGGATGTCTCTGGCGATGGTCAAGGCGCACTACAAAAATGCCGACCTCGGGTCTTCCCGACATAGATGATGAAGGTCAGAAGATTGACCACAAGGCTATCTGGGCATAGCTCGCGGGTCTTGACACCAGGGTTGCCGAGTTGGTCGATCCCAACGTCTTCGTTCCGCTGGAGATCATTGACCGCGACCGCCAGAGCTCCTCTGAGTCCCTCAAGACCGCCGACCTCAAAGATGATGGCTCTCCTGCTACCGACGATGCTGCATCAAAGTCTCCTGCGCGAGAGGAATGAAAAAACACTTTGTAATATTTATTTCCTCTGGTTTGGTATATGCGGAAAAACTACTATGTTAACTTAAGGCAGAAAAACAATAGTTGTAATTTCCTGCTACTCAAGTACTAGTTCCAGCTTGTAAATATTTTTTAAGCAAGTGCTGGATTATCCATTACTTTGGTTCTTATGCTTGAACTTTCATGAGTCGGAAGACTCGTAGTCGGAACCAGGCTCTCAGGTGATGATGCCCAATGGCACCGTCAAAAACATAAGCACAAAATCGCCGACAACAAGTGCCGAAAGTCACTACTCCAGAATCCACATAAAAACAACAAAGAACGTGTAGACCAGAAAACTTAAGCTAATGCCCGTAGGAGGAATTTTCACAAGTGCAAATGCAAAGCTTGCGCATAAAGGTTTTATACGATCAAAAAATGAACACTAAAAATGAGGTAAAAGACTCAGAGATATGAGTAAACCAGAGAGATTTATTTCACTGATCATATAAGAGGTACATAGTAGATAAAAAATATGCTAAGTGTAAAAAGGACGAGGCTGTGCTATGTCCCATGGCCGATCAAGCACCGGGTAATCATCATCCGGGTCACGTCACTTACACTTATGTTCTTTGCTGGGTTTATCTTCAAGTTCACGATTGTCAATGAGGTAGTAAGCCCATTGAGCAGCGCCTTGCTTATGATGAACGGTCCTTCCCATGGCAGGGATAATTTGTGCGACCTCTTCTGCTTAAGTCGGAGCACCAGATCCCCCTCTTTAAACAAGCGATACCGAACGCAGCGACTGTGGTAGATGTGTATCTTCTGCTAGTAGATGGTGAATCTTTGGCATGCCAAGACGCGCTCTTCCTCGAGAAGGTCCACATCTAGGCGTCTGGATTCTTCAATGTCATCTTCTTTGTAGGCGGAAACTCTTGGTGAATCGTGAAGGATGTCGGAAGGCAGGCTGGCTTCTACTCCATATACCATGAAGTAAGGGGTGTAGCTGGTGGATCTGTTGAGTGTAGTTCGTAAAGTCCATAACATAGATGGTAATTCCTCCGCCCAGGCTCCAGCTGCTCTATGTAGCGGTGCCTCAAGACATGGCTTGATTCCCTACAGAATTAATCCATTGGCTCGCTCAACTTTCCCATTGGACTATGGGTGTGCCATAGATGCTAGGTCAAGTCGGATGCCCTTCTCCCAAATAAGCTTCCACTTCTCCGAGTGACAAGTTGCTGCTGTTGTCGGCGATAATGCTATGTGGGAGACCAAATCTCACCACTTGATCCCGGATAAATCTAAGTGCAGTTGCCCCATCAAGCTTTCTAATGGGTTTAGCTTCTATCAATTTGGTGAATTTATCAATTGCTACTAGCAGATGTGTAAACCCACATGGTGTCGTCTGTAATGGACCAACCATGTCTAGCCCCCAGACTGCAAATGGCCAAGTTATTGGTATTGTTTGCAATTCTTCAGCTGGAACATGTGGTTGTTGGGCATAATACTGGCATTCCATGCATTTCTCAACCAGCTTGTCAGCGTCCGCCTTCGCGGTCAGCCAGTAGAATCCCTGCCGGAAGGCTTTGGAGACCAATGATCGAGGAGCGGCGTGATACCCACAATCTTCGAGATGGATCTCACGAAGGATTTCAATACCTTGTTGATGGGAGACACACTTTAGGTATACACCAGTGGTGCTTCTTTTGTAGAGCTGTCCATTGATTATGGTATAGCCCTTTGCTCGACGTACTATTTGCCGACTTTCGACCTCGTCGATGAGCAAAGTTCCGTGTACGAGATATTCCATGAACGGTTGTGTCCAAGCCGGAGGGACCTTTGTCACTGTGTGAACAAAAGAGTCAACTCTATCCGGGTTGTCGATGTCTGCTCCCTTCACGGATGGTGTCCATAGATGCCCCAGAAAAATGCCAGGCGGAATTTGTTTGCGCCCTGATCCAATCTTAGACAGTAGATCAGCCGCCTCGTTTTCCTCCCTAGGTGCATACTTGACTTCGTAGACCAAGAAGCTCTTGGATATCTCGTCCACTTCGTCATGATATGTCGCCATCAAAGGGTTCTGCGCGTTCCAGGTGCCAGCCACCTGTTGGGAAACCAAGTCGGAATCTCCACAGCAAACTATGCGCTTGATGCCCATATCCTTGGCTACACGTAGTCCGTGAATGAGTGCTTCATATTCCGCCAAGTGTTCATAGCCTCGAAGTGGATCTGCAGAACGTAGTGTAGCTTTCCCCAGTTGGTGATTGTAGCAGTACACCAGCCCCCGAGCCATTGAGTAGTTTTGATCCGTCAAAGTGCATCACCCAGTATTCTGGCTCCGACATAGGGGTAGCATCTGGCATCTCCATCCAATCTGCGATGAAATCCGCCAAGGCCTGTGACTTGATAGCGTCGCGACTCTTGTAGGTGACTTTGAAGGCGGCAAGCTCAATGCCCCACTTCGCGACCCTTCCTGTAGCGTCGTTGTTGTTGATGATGTCAGAAAGTGGAGCCTTGCTCACAACCGTGATAGGGTGCTCCTGGAAGTAGTGCCTTAGCTTCCGAGAAGCAAGGAACACTCCATAAGCTATCTTCTGGTAGTGCGGGTAACGCTGCTTGGACTCCGTCAAGACCTCTTTTACATAGTAAACTGGTCGCTGAACTCCGTACTCATGCCCTGGTTCTTTCCTCTCTACCACGACGCCTATGCCGATTACCCGGTTGGTGGCCGCCATGTAGATTAACATAGGCTCCATAGGCTCGGGTGCTATAAGGATAGGCTCCAAGGATAGTATCTCCTTTAGCTGCTTCAGTGCTGCATCTTCCTCGTCCGTCCATGTGAATTTATCCGCCTTCTTCAGCAACTTGTATAGCGGCAGGGCCTTCTCTCCAAGTCAGCTGACGAACCGACTAACTGCTGCAACACAACTTGTCAGTCGTTGTATGTCCTTCAAGCATGTCAGACGGTTTATGTTTAGGATGGCCTTGATTTTTTCTGGGTTGACCTCGATTCCACGCTGGGAAATGATGAAACCCAACAATTTGCCGGCTGGAACCCCGAAGACACACTTCTTATTGTTAAGCATCATGTTGTATTTATGGAGATAATCAAAGGTTTCTTTTAAGTCAGAGATTAAGTCGTTTGACTTTTTAGACATCACCGCTATATCATCCACATAGGCATGAACGTTCCGACCAATTTGATCGTGTAGGAAACGCTGCATTGTCCGCTGGTACGTAGCACCTGTGTTTTTAGCCCAAAGGGCATCGTGACATAGCAAAACGTGCCATAGGGTGTGGTGAACGAAGTGGCCAATTGGTCCTACTTCCTCATCTTAATTTGGTGGTATCCTGCGTATGCATTGAGAAAACACAAAAGCTCCGAGCCAGCCATGGAGTCAATGACTTGGTTAATGCGAGGCAAAGCAAACGGATCTTTGGGACATGATTTGATCAAGCCGGTGTAATCAATGCACATTCTTAATTCTTTGGTTCCCTTTTTGGGGACAAGTATAGGATTGGCCACCCATCGGGTGTGAAGGACTTCTCGGATAAAACTAGCCTTAAGTAACCTATCTATCTCCTTGCCTGTGGCGCATATCTTCTCGTCTCCGAAACGTCGTAGAGGTTGTTTTACCGGTTTGCATTTTGGATCAATATTCAAGATGTGCTCGGCAAGTTCCCTAGGTACACATTTCATGTCAGCAGGTGTCCATGCAAAGATGTCCCTATTCTCACGGAGGAACTCGATGAGCACGCTTTCCTATTTGGGATCCAGGTTCGTCCCAATGGCGATGGTCTTGGAGGCATAGCCTACCACAAGGTCCACTGGCTTGGTTTCGATGGAGGCCTTGAATGTTGGGGCGGAGTTAGAAATCTATGTCTTTGACGCTGACATCTCCGTGGCATCGACCTTGCTCTAGATCTCCTTGAATTCTTTGCTGTAGAGGACAGCTTCTGCAAAGGCTGCTTCTCCAATCTCGCAGTCTCTTGCCTTGGTAAATCTTCCGGATACGGTGATGACACCGTTTGGTCCAGGTATCTTGAGCTTTTTGTAGACAAAGCATGGCTTGGCCATGAAGGCGTGGAATATGTCGCGTCCGAATATGACGTGGTACACGCTCTTGAAGGGGACCACCTCGAAGGTCATGCGTTCTTGGCAGTAATTCTTAACATCACCAAAAGCAACCTGAAGTGTGATGCACCCAAGGGACCGAGCCTCCCGACCAGGAACTACGCCGTGGAATATGGTGCTAGTCCGCCTTAGGTTGGCCTCCGTCAAGTTCATCTTGTGCAGCGTATCCAGGTACATGATGTTGATGCTGATGCTGCTTCCACTATCCACCATACATTTAGTGAACTCATTGCCATCAATCAGGGGGTTGGTGACCATGGCGTACTGGTTCTCCGTAGGGATGAGGTCTGGGTGATCCTTCCTGTCCCAAGTAATTGAATCTCCGACTAGCATAGGTACTGGGGAACTGGGGGTAGAGAGGCCATCAATATCCTCATAGAGGTCTTCTGTTGTCGGACAATGGGGGTGACAAGGAAAGTGTGGAAAACGGCTGCCTTCTTTTCGAAGGGGTTCTTGCCCTTTCCATCGCTCTTGGCGGCGTGCTTGGGGTCAACATCCTCATCCATGTCACTTGAATCCTTGGACTCCTCTTCTCTCTTATTCCCCTTGCCCTTTCCTCGCGGTCTATTCTTCCGACTTCGCCTGTAGCCGGACTCCGGGTCCTCCTTGTGATCGTTGACGAACTTGCAATGGCGATTGGTGTGAGTGGCTTTGCCAGTGGCGTTGAGGTGTACAAGGCACTGCATATCATGGTACTTGTAAACGCCCGGATATTTAATCGCAGATGCCTGTTATGCCATACACCGCAATCCCAGGATTACCATTTTTGCGAGACATAATAGATTGGATATCACAGTACATCATCCATTACAAACCATACATAACGTCTTACACAAATAAGGATCTCATGATCCAGTTCTTAATACAATTCAAGCAGCGGAATAACGTAATAGTAACGATAGCGTAGGCGAAGCTCCATCTTCAGGGTCAGAGGTAATGCTGACGATGGGAGATGATCCTAGTTGTCGTAACCTTCCTGCTGTCCATCTTCTTGATACTCCTCTTCATAGTCTGGCCACAGGAATAGCCAGGGACAAAGCGATGAGTACTTTTTAAGTACTCGCAAACTAATACTAACAAGTGAAGTGGTTTTGAATAGGATATACTAAGATCTTGGGTTGTTTTGCAAAAAGCCAGATTTACCTCTACTAAGTTCAGAAGCAACGAAAGCTAGTTGAAAGTTTTATAACATGTAGCATCCCAATTGTCTAACAATTGCAATGCTACTAGCCTAGTCTATATAAATGCTACTTCCTACATATAATTGTTGCATCATCATTATATCATGCTCATGTCATCATGCCACCTTGCATTTGAGCATCATATAAAACCCTCTTTCTTTGGTTCTTCTCTCATATGCATTGTAAATTGTATTTGCCTCTTGATATTGTATTTGGTTATTGATATATTGTTTAAATGCCCAAGTTGAGTTGGGGGCATATCTTTTATTCCACTCCACCACCTTTCTTTGACACCACCTTATACTTCCACCATTCCAATAACCCATGAGCTTGTAATTCTTTTCTTTGGATTTTTATTCTAGCTCATGTGGGTTGGGTGGTTCCAATTCTAAATTCTTTTGCTTGGCCTTGATTCCACTTCTTGGGAATACATAAGAATAATGCCATAGCATCATTATTGTTTTCACAAGGATAATACATGGCATTTATTAATTTGCATGGGCCATGCAAGAGTACCATCACCTTTAGCCATTTGTTTTACTCTTGGTTTAAGTAGGTTTTTCTCTTTTTGGGGTCATCTCCATCCCTCACCACCATCTCCCTCCCTACCACTCCTTTTGCTTGATCTAGTTTGGTCTTGCCAAAAAGCCACCACCACATCATCCCCTCTCTCTTATCCTCTCTCCAAAACCCTAACCCAAGACTACCCTCTACCTAACCCGAGGCCACCATCTAACCTAACCCGAGCTAGTCCCTTCCTCTCTTCTCTTCCTCACGCCGGCCCCACCCAGCAGACTCACTGCCTCGCCCTGGACCAGCCCCAGCCAGCCCAGCCGGCCGAGCACGTGCCGAGGAGGAGAGAAAAAAGGTGGCACCGAGGCCACCTTATCTACCCCCCTGCCACAGATGGCCTCCTCCCTCTCCCTCCTTTTTCCTCCTTCCACACGGCTCCTCTGCCTCTCCCAGATCCGCCCAGCGCCCTGCCCCTCCTCCCCTTCCTCTGCACCGACGCCCACCCTCTCTCGCCGGCCACCGCCAGATCCGACGTCGCTTCCTTGTTTCGGCGTTCAGGGTTGACGTGGAGGTGAACGAGAATACCGAGGATGACCCTCTGCTTCGCCCTGTACCCGCCAGCGAGGAGGAGAAGCACCAGGCTCGCCAGTACCTGCGCCATCCCGAAGAAACCCTAATTCCGCCTGGCGCCTGCTACGTCGACGATCGCCCGCTCCTCTGCCCGAACCACCACCTCCAGCAGCCTCGCGGTAAGGCAAGCTTTCTCCCAGACATCCTTGCCATCGTCGTCGTTGCCTGGTCGCGCCGCGCGTTCCGTCGAGCGCCCTCGGGGCGCTGCCAGACGCTGGTGTCTGCCTGGCGTACGTGCCGCATAGAGCCTTACCTAGCCGCGTTACCCTCTCCTGTCAACTACCCCGCCCTACCGCACTGGGAATTTTACAAAGAGCACCCCATAGATTCTTAGCCTCAACCCGCGGTCCTCAGCTGACCCACGTGGCTCTGCATGGTACACCCGCTGGTGCGTGGGCCTGCAAGCCGCTGGTCCCACCTGTCGGCCTCCGGGGCTAGCCTCTGTGCTGGTAAGAAAACCTGTTCTGCACGCTGTGTCGCCCAGTCAGCCCTGGCCCCACTTGTCACTGTCTGTGGCTAGGTCTGGGCTGAGTGACAAAAGGTTTCTGTTTTTCTGTTTTAATTTAAACTTTTCAAATCTGTTTTAAATTCAAATTCAAATCTGTTTTCAAATATCTTTTAAAATACAATTCCAAATTAAACATGTAATATATGTTTTGAAATCAGAAAAATGTGAGGATTTCAAATATGCCATCCAAAATATATTTTGAACACTTTAATTTTCGAGTTGATTAAAATTACAATAAAATGCCCTTTATCTTAATTAATTAATAACTTTTGTTTTATAACTCCAAATTTAACAAATAATATGTCTAAAATGATTAGCTCGACGAGACCTTTCTGTTTATTCATTCCATGTTCTGTTTTGCAGCATGCATCATACAAATATAAAGATTACAGCAACTTATTGGAGTATAAAAATGTGACCAAAACTCAATAAAAGGCTTTATTCTTGTATTCCACACCTCACCCATGCCATGCTACTTTATTGCCATGCAAATTGTGCATCATTCATCATGGCATGATTGTTTGCTTGTCGCATTTTATTCATATGCTTGTGCACTTTATTTATGTTGGCCCTTGTTTGTTTGGTTCTTCTTCGAATAGACGCTGAGCAGGGGATTTATCAAGAAACCCAGGAGCACTACCCAGATCCTTCTCTCGCTTCAACTGAGCTGCCAGGCAAGCACTACCACATGCTTGCATACATATAGTACCTATTGCCTCTATCTTATTCTTGCATCATTGAGTCGCGATTGAATTAAACTGAATCCCAAGTACTGCATAGCCTTTCCTTTTAAACCCCACCGAAGCTTGTTCCTCCATCCCATGAGCCATTACTACAGGAGTTGTTTGAGCCATGCCGGTCGTAGAACAGCATGTGTAGGGTATGTGGGTGTCTGATGGATAACGAGATACCTATACAACTTAACCTGAGTAGTAATGGGATAACTAATGAAAGTGGCACCGGTGAGCAATATCTGCTATTTGGTTTTTCAAGCTCACTTGTGTCCCATAGGACCCCGAGTACTTGATTCCTGTTCCTTGAATATTCGCGCTATCCACATCCGGGAGGCTTATGGGACCCCCCTGAGCCAGAGCTTGATTCATTCTTATTTCTTGGGGCCACAAACTAGTTTGAGGTTTTATTTACTATCCTGTACTTATGCCATGCTTTACTGCTTTATTTAAATTGTGCGAGGTACTGCACCTGTACTGTTTAGGGCCGTGACACGTTTTCGCTGTATCGACAAGCCCAGTCACACTTTCGGGTTCCCAGTCGTTTACAGCCGTCCCCACAAACCTTGAGTCCGTCTCGGAGCCGGCCAGTTTCGTTGCGGGTAGCTTAATGGGGTGGCCCCCTGAAATATTTCTGAATCTTGTGATTGCTTTGTCGTGACTGCCTCGTTGGGTTTTGATTTGGTTTTTCCGAGGTTGATCGAGTGTGTGTTGCTATTTGTGCACCCCTGCAGGGTAAAACTTTCTGAAAGCCGTGTCCGCGGTTATGGACGACTTGGAGCACAGTTTCTCGATCATAGACAAGTATAACTAAAGTACCGCTTTTAATTTGACTAAGTAACTGACTAGTAAATAGTGCAACACTCATGGAATGGATAATAAAACTGCCAACGGATGGGGGGTTGTTTGTCCGCTTCCTCGTTGGTAAGCGAGGAGGAGGATGGATCTGTTAATATTACTGTTATAACTGTTGTTATTAATTCACGGACATCCGTCTATCTTTGGTTAGGCGGATGGTTAGCGAGTATCTATAGAATTGTTAGGGTTTATCTTTTGCTGCAATTGCGTCACCCCAGGTTGTGTCCCCTTTAGAGGAATAAAGACTTGCTGAGTACCCCTAGGGTCTCACACGATAAATTATTTGATTCAGATGAACAGGTACACTCACGAGATGGATACTGGGTGGAGGAGACGGACGATGTGGGCAACGATCATTCGGTGTAGAGATTCCGGGAACGGGGGATCCGTGAGATCTGTGGGCGGGATGTGTTTATTATGGGGCATCTTATGCCGATTTGCTTCTTATCCGTACTCGGATCTTGTTTGCCGCTTCCGCCTGATACTCTGATGTTTGATGTATGAGGAGATATCCTAAACTATTATATCTATCTAGGACATTTGGATCTTGCCGTATGGCGTTGCAATATTTCTATTTCTTTTAGATGGAATGGCTCTGAGGACTGTTGTATGGTGGCTTGCATACATACTCATTTGTGTATGTAGTTGAACCCTTCGCCTGCCGATTACGCCGCCCGTTCTTGTCCCGATGTTTGGAAATGGTTAGGACGGCCAAAAGGTCTACCTGTGAGTGGCATTTGGGCCCCACCGTACTATTCTAACCATTTCCGCTCATCCAGGCTTGTAACTAGGAGCGTAATTTACTGAGGTAGTTACAATTGGTATCAGAGCCATCCCGCCCTTCAGGGTCTCAGCCAAATGGTCGTTGTCAGTCTAGCAAATATTTTTGGTAGCCATGTATACTAGGGAAAAACAAAACGCGAGAGTAGGACTGCTTCCACTTTTCTTCTTACCCACCCACCACCCTTTTCTGGTAAGGAAGTGTAACGTTTTCAATCCTCTTCTTAAAATTCAAACTAGGATTCACGTGTTCTGGGTTTCCGTAGTACCATAGAAAGTGTGTGTGTGTGTGTAATTCCTTGTCTATCTGTTGCATCCAACATGTTATCTTTATCTGCCTTTGGTTATCAACTGTTGGTACATTCCATACTGACAGGCTTTTGAAAACCGGCGCGATCTATCCGACTCCTTGTTAACCGGTGCCATCTTCTTAAGGGTGTCCTTCCTTCTAGCAACTCCACATTCTGTGAAACCATCAGTTGCTAATCGCTACCTGATAAGTGTTTTTGCGCATCTATTGGTATTTTAATGCCGAAAAATGCGGAAAATTTTTCTTTGATACATATGTGCTTCCACACTCCTTTTCAGTCGTGTGTGAAACATTATCTATCTCCCTTTTATCAGCATGTCCATGCTAACTCATTCTTTTGTCACCGACGCTTAATCCTAGAGTTTCTTTTCATCTCCAATTCTCTTGGGCTAATTACATAACATGTGTCGATCCGATGCTAGTGATTGTAATTTGGTTCTCGGCATAGCTATATGACACTTATCATGAGTGGAATATGGAAAATGCAATCACCACTATCCTCCAAATGGTGACGGTTATCTCCTGTGATTTTGAGTACACCGCGATCATATCTATGCATATTCAAGCATCTTTGGCAATCCAGAGCTTCTCCAAGCACTACGGCGGTCTATCATCTGTACATCATGCTGCACATCCTTTTGAACCCCATATCTGCACAATTCTCCTGGATACGAGGGAATTGCATCTTTTCGTCTCTGATAGCTTTGCTTAAGGTATGAGCTATCATCGGTTCTTATCCAAGATCTCTTTATCTTTGTAACCGGTGCTCCGATCGACAATGTGAACCAGGTGACATCTCTTTTTCTTCCGAAGGACCAGATAATCTATTCTTCCAGTGCATCTTCTTCAACACGAACCCGTGCTCGTAACGTTGATCTTTCAAAGAGCGTTGAGCTCAGAAAGTGTTTTGAGCATTTGTTCCTTCTCCCGCCTCTTGAACTTGGTATTCTGGGAATATCTTGTTAATCCATGGTGGTATATGTTGATAATATGCTTGCCTATTCGATATCTATGGAAGAACATGGAAGATCATCTGTGTCCCTTTCTCTCAAGCTTTGTTAACACTGCCTGTGTGCAAAGTCTCAAAGTGAGAATTCTGACTTTTTGTAGTCACCTATCTCGACCATGTCCTTCTGCTAAATACATTACTTCAACTCTGGAATCAGCAAGTCCATTGTTAATTCCATCCTCCATCTTCAAAAAATCCGGAGTTGTTCCTTGTTGGCAAGTTATCATCGTCGTTCCACCGAAGATTTCCTCAAGACTGCTAAATCTCTCTCAATCTTTTCAAGAACAACATGGAGTTCTTTCCACCTCCATCTCGTTAAGTAATCTCTTGAAACCCTCTCGCTCTATTGTCTATGCTCAATCCACCGGAGGCCATGAAGACCTTCCAGATCTTGTATTCTTTTGGTTCAAGTGGTGCTATCTTTTTCTTTGTCTGTGGAACCTTGCAGTTGTCCCCGTAATCTTCCTTCATATCTTTCCGGTGGCTGGTTACTTATGATATGACGACAACATCATCACCCTTATCTATCTTGGATCCGGCGAATCGTTTGCATCTATCCTTGTTTTCTAACGAAGACCCAGGAGTTTTTGTCAATACCTTCAGTCTGTTTCGGTAGTTGGGTTGCATGATTTTCTTATTCATGTGCAGAGTAATGCTTTGAGTGCGAGATGGAGTAGCTACCATACCACTACTCTTATCATTCGCTCTTGTACACTGAATTGGTGAATTGATGTGATTTCACTCATTCCACGGAAGTTAGAAGTGGCCTTTATCCCTTGATACTTTTACTTCCGTCCTTGTTTTTCCGGAGTGCTCTTTCGAAGAAAGTAATCAATAATCTCTTGTTGGTGATCTCACCCTTTCTACACGGAGCAAAATCCTCAATTATCTGGTGGAAACAAACGCAAACCTTTTTCTATCCTCGTCTTTCTATCGATGCTCGATATCCCCAAACAAGATTAAAGGAAACTATCTCTCTCTTTGTTTCATCAATTCTTTTTCTGTGGTAAAGCCAATTATGGTTGATGCCATCAGCCGCAAATCTATTGCGTTAGCCTCAAGGCTAAAGAAAGCAATAAGTATCTCTACAATAAACTCCAGATCCTCCATATTCTTTGCTTCTCGGGATTCCACCATGATCTGGCTTCACATCCGTCTCTAGAAGTTATATCCGCGCACCTCAATTGCGTGATCCTTTGGGGTCTTACCGGCGCAACAAGAATTTCATCCGACGATGTCTAACTAAATCTTTCTGTTGATATCAAGGGACTCTATTGTTTGAAGGCAATATTGTTTCCGAACTTCATTTCTCAATCCGAGAGAAGATACGATGCTATTGTAATAGTGGTTCAAAACCTCTCCAATCTAGCTCCTTTCTTCCGGCGAGACAAAGATTCATCCTCTCTCGTATCGGTAAATCTTTAATCTTAATGGTGTATCTTTCTTTATCCATGATACATCATCTTCTCCTTTTCTTTCACAAGTGGTTTATTCTTTTATCATGTTTCTTGAGAAAACCGGAGCTATGTCCATCCTATCCTTCTTGTCTCACGACAATCCTTCAATTCTTCTAACCCGTTGTTTCTCAAGCAGAACGCAAGACTCGCAACAAGTCTAGCAAGTTTTGCAAGGTGTAGTGGTCGCACCATTCCGTTGTTCATCAACTTGGGAACGTGAGGGTCACCTTCGTTCGAACACCCGCCTCTCCTTGTGTTGTTTTCTTTTTCCTAGGAATCTCGGGGCGAGATTCTTGTTTAGTGGGGGAGAGTTGTAGCATCCCAATTGTCTAACAATTGCAATGCTACTAGCCTAGTCTATATAAATGCTACTTCCTACATATAATTGTTGCATCATCATTATATCATGCTCATGTCATCATGCCACCTTGCATTTGAGCATCATATAAAACCCTCTTTCTTTGGTTCTTCTCTCATATGCATTGTAAATTGTATTTGCCTCTTGATATTGTATTTGGTTATTGATATATTGTTTAAATGCCCAAGTTGAGTTGGGGGCATATCTTTTATTCCACTCCACCACCTTTCTTTGACACCACCTTATACTTCCACCATTCCAATAACCCATGAGCTTGTAATTCTTTTCTTTGGATTTTTATTCTAGCTCATGTGGGTTGGGTGGATCCAATTCTAAATTCTTTTGCTTGGCCTTGATTCCACTTCTTGGGAATGCATAAGAATAATGCCATAGCATCATTATTGTTTTCACAAGGATAATACATGGCATTTATTAATTTGCATGGGCCATGCAAGAGTACCATCACCTTTAGCCATTTGTTTTACTCTTGGTTTAAGTAGGTTTTTCTCTTTTTGGGGTCATCTCCATCCCTCACCACCATCTCCCTCCCTACCACTCCTTTTGCTTGATCTAGTTTGGTCTTGCCAAAAAGCCACCACCACATCATCCCCTCTCTCTTATCCTCTCTCCAAAACCCTAACCCAAGACTACCCTCTACCTAACCCGAGGCCACCATATAACCTAACCCGAGCTAGTCCCTTCCTCTCTTCTCTTCCTCACGCCGGCCCCACCCAGTAGACTCACTGCCTCGCCCTGGACCAGCCCCAGCCAGCCCAGCCGGCCGAGCACGTGCCGAGGAGGAGAGGAAAAAGGTGGCACCGAGGCCACCTTATCTACCCCCCTGCCACAGATGGCCTCCTCCCTCTCCCTCCTTTTTCCTCCTTCCACACGGCTCCTCTGCCTCTCCCAGATCCGCCCAGCGCCCTGCCCCTCCTCCCCTTCCTCTGCACCGACGCCCACCCTCTCTCGCCGGCCACCGCCAGATCCGACGTCGCTTCCTCGTTTCGGCGTTCAGGGTTGACGTGGAGGTGAACGAGAAGACCGAGGAGGACCCTCTGCTTCGCCCTGTACCCGCCAGCGAGGAGGAGAAGCACCAGGCTCGCCAGTACCTGTGCCATCCCGACGAAACCCTAATTCCGCCTGGCGCCTGCTACGTCGACGATCGCCCGCTCCTCTGCCCGAACCACCACCGCCAGCAGCCTCGCGGTAAGCCAAGCTTTCTCCCAGACATCCTTGCCATCGTCGTCGTTGCCTGGTCGCGCCGCGCGTTCCGTCGAGCGCCCTCGGGGCGCTGCCAGACGCTGGTGTCTGCCCGGCGTACGCGCCGCATAGAGCCTTACCTAGCCGCGTTACCCTCTCCTGTCAACTACCCCGCCCTACCGCACTGGTCACCGCCGCCTAGCCCGAGCTCTAGGTCCCCAGTTCGAGTCCTCGATCCGCGCCGCGCGCAGATCTGCCGCCAGACGGTGGAGAAGAGAAACAGTACCGCGGCCCTTTTTTTGTGTAGAAAACTCCCCTTTTGTTTTTCGCTCAACCCGCAGTCCGCCGAGCCCACCAGCCAGCCTCTATGGGAATTTTACAAAGAGCACCCCGTAGATTCTTAGCCTCAACCCGCGGTCCTCAGCTGACCCACGTGGCTCTGCACGGTACACCCACTGGTGCGTGGGCCTGCAAGCCGCTGGTCCCACCTGTCGGCCTCCGGGGCTAGCCTCTGTGCTGGTAAGAAAACCTGTTCTGCACGCTGTGTCGCCCAGTCAGCCCTGGCCCCACTTGTCACTATCTGTGGCTAGGTCTGGGCTGAGTGACAAAAGGTTTCTGTTTTTCTGTTTTAATTTAAACTTTTCAAATCTGTTTTAAATTCAAATTCAAATCTGTTTTCAAATATCTTTTAAAATACAATTCCAAATTAAACATGTAATATATGTTTTGAAATCAGAAAAATGTGAGGATTTCAAATATGCCATCCAAAATATATTTTGAACACTTTAATTTTCGAGTTGATTAAAATTACAATAAAATGCCCTTTATCTTAATTAATTAATAACTTTTGTTTTATAACTCCAAATTTAACAAATAATATGTCTAAAATGATTAGCTCGACGAGACCTTTCTGTTTATGCATTCCATGTTCTGTTTTGCAGCATGCATCATACAAATATAAAGATTACAGCAACTTATTGGAGTATAAAAATGTGACCAAAACTCAATAAAAGGCTTTATTCTTGTATTCCACACCTCACCCATGCCATGCTACTTTATTGCCATGCAAATTGTGCATCATTCATCATGGCATGATTGTTTGCTTGTCGCATTTTATTCATATGCTTGTGCACTTTATTTATGTTGGCCCTTGTTTGTTTGGTTCTTCTTCGAATAGACGCTGAGCAGGGGATTTATCAAGAAACCCAGGAGCACTACCCAGATCCTTCTCTCGCTTCAACTGAGCTGCCAGGCAAGCACTACCACATGCTTGCATACATATAGTACCTATTGCCTCTATCTTATTCTTGCATCATTGAGTCGCGATTGCATTAAACTGAATCCCAAGTACTGCATAGCCTTTCCTTTTAAACCCCACCGAAGCTTGTTCCTCCATCCCATGAGCCATTACTACAGGAGTTGTTTGAGCCATGCGGGTCGTAGAACAGCATGTGTAGGGTATGTGGGTGTCTGATGGATAACGAGATACCTATACAACTTAACCTGAGTAGTAATGGGATAACTAATGAAAGTGGCACCGGTGAGCAATATCCGCTATTTGGTTTTTCATGCTCACTTGTGTCCCATAGGACCCCGAGTACTTGATTCCTGTTCCTTGAATATTCGCGCTATCCACATCCGGGAGGCTTATGGGACCCCCCTGAGCCAGAGCTTGATTCATTCTTATTTCTTGGGGCCACAAACTAGTTTGAGGTTTTATTTACTATCCTGTACTTATGCCATGCTTTACTGCTTTATTTAAATTGTGCGAGGTACTGCACCTGTACTGTTTAGGGCCGTGACACGTTTTCGCTGTATCGACAAGCCCAGTCACACTTTCGGGTTCCCAGTCGTTTACAGCCGTCCCCACAAACCTTGAGTCCGTCTCGGAGCCGGCCAGTTTCATTGCGGGTAGCTTAATGGGGTGGCCCCCTGAAATATTTCTGAATCTTGTGATTGCTTTGCCGTGACTGCCTCGTTGGGTTTTGATTTGGTTTTTCCGAGGTTGATCGAGTGTGTGTTGCTATTTGTGCACCCCTGCAGGGTAAAACTTTCTGAAAGCCGTGTCCGCGGTTATGGACGACTTGGAGCACAGTTTCTCGATCATAGACAAGTATAACTAAAGTACCGCTTTTAATTTGACTAAGTAACTGACTAGTAAATAGTGCAACATTCATGGAATGGATAATAAAACTGCCAACGGATGGGGGTTGTTTGTCCGCTTCCTCGTTGGTAAGCGAGGAGGAGGATGGATCTGTTAATATTACTGTTATAACTGTTGTTATTAATTCACGGACATCCGTCTATCTTTGGTTAGGCGGATGGTTAGCGAGTATCTATAGAATTGTTAGGGTTTATCTTTTGCTGCAATTGCGTCACCCCAGGTTGTGTCCCCTTTAGAGGCATAAAGACTTGCTGAGTACCCCTAGGGTCTCACACGATAAATTATTTGATTCAGATGAACAGGTACACTCACGAGATGGATACTGGGTGGAGGAGACGGACGATGTGGGCAATGATCATTCGGTGTAGAGATTCCGGGAATGGGGATCCGTGAGATCTGTGGGCGGGATGTGTTTATTATGGGGCATCTTATGCCGATTTGCTTCTTATCCGTACTCGGATCCTGTTTGACGCTTCCGCCTGATACTCTGATGTTTGATGTATGAGGAGATATCCTAAACTATTATATCTATCTAGGACATTTGGATCTTGCCGTATGGCGTTGCAATATTTCTATTTCTTTTAGATGGAATGGCTCTGAGGACTGTTGTATGGTGGCTTGCATACATACTCATTTGTGTATGTAGTTGATCCCTTCGCCTGCCGATTACGCCGCCCGTTCTTGTCCCGATGTTTGGAAATGGTTAGGACGGCCGAAAGGTCTACCTGTGAGTGGCATTTGGGCCCCACCGTACTATTTTAACCATTTCCGCTCATCCAGGCTTGTAACTAGGAGCGTAATTTACCGAGGTAGTTACATAACACCTAAGTGGGAACTTGAGTTTCCTATCACAACTCTGTTGTGGTCAAGTCAAAGTCACAAATCATTTCACAAAACATTTTGAAAACATCTGACGGGGGAATAGTATGGCCACTCCAACTGTCCATAACCGCGGGCGCGGCTATTCGAATAGTTTGACACTCTGCAGAGATTGTACACTTTCACCACAACATTCGATACACCCGTCAGGAACAATACTCAATTCACCATACTCAGTATGCGAATAATCAATCCTAACCTTTCAAATACACGCCCTAGTATAGGCACCTCTCCTGTGTGTTTGGCCTCCCAACCATGACCAACTGTCATCTTGGGTACTGCACAGGTGGACAATCTTCACAAGTTAGCCTCAGGTCAGACCTTGGCCGCAAGGGAACCCATACTAAGGTATATAAATTTCCAGTCAAGCCCTACCCAAATTTCGGGTATTGTGGTTGTACTGTAAATTTGGAATGGTATCGCATCCAGACAACCATCAGTTTTGTAAAAGGATAAGGCTCATGCCTTAACATTTTCATCATCAAAAATCATTTGGGTTTCGGAAACACATGTCAAAACATTTCAGTAGAATGACTCATCATTCTAAGATTTTCATAACTATTTTCACCAAGTATTCCCATCTAGAGTTGATCAAGTTTTATGCTTAGCACTGGAATCTACAAGTGGGGGTAAATACTAATGAGGGGTAATAAACAAGTGGGGATTAACTAAGTTCAATCTCATGCCTTAGCATGACATCATGATTATCTAACTTAGGACAAATTTTATGCTCTTTATGCTACCTTCAGTTATCTTTCTAGAATGTACAAGTCACTAAGTAAACTTTTGCTAGAAAGCTTTTTTTAAGGAAAATAAAATACTAAGCTTGCAAGTAAAACTAGGATGGTGTGTCAGGTGGGTATAATCACATATGCTTAAGGCATATAGTTGGCATAGTAACAAGCAAGTAGCAGCTTGCATTAGTGGGGTATCTTGCAAGTATTGGCTTGCTAAGATATCAGTATAAGCTTGCTAAGTTGCAAGTCTTAGCTTCTTCCTCGTAGTATCCCCCTTCCTCCTCGTATCCTTGGTCGGTACTAGCGTCTATAAATAAATACGAGGTACACAATCACCAAACAATACTTAACTATTTCTAAACATCACACAAAGGTTCAAACTAGATGATCTATCATCATCACTAACATTACAAGGATTAAAGCACTTGTCTCATTTATTTTATGTTAGAAAAGTAATTTCTACTCATTGAAAAACTACTTTAAGATTTAATATTCTCCAACTCAAACATGGGATCATGTTGACACATGTCATCACCACATTTTTCAATACATGAGAATGTGCTTTAAAGTGGTTTCACAAGTTAATAAGGTTTAACATTTTTTATTTTATTTAATTAAACTGACTAGAAATTCCTATGTGGCATTCTTTTATTACTTGATCATTATTTCCGTAAGTAAACCTGTATATTTTTATTCTGAAAGGTATCGTTAAATGTGATTTTTGAGAGTTGGAATCAACTCAAAAGCTCTTATGGTTGAATTTTGAAAAATGTTTGAATGCAGAAAAGCCTCTGCCTTGTTATTTTTACCATGGGTGATCCACAAATCTAAATGGTTTGTATCCAACGGGCATGGATTAAGCATTCCAGTACCTTTCTAACTGGTTTCATGCATTTTGGTTCAGTGAATCGAGCTAGGTTGATTTTTGAATCTAGGTACAGAACTGTGTTTGAAATTAAATGAATAAACTTAAGTTTGAATTATTGGGTCGCGCGGGATGTTTAACTGGGCCGGCCCACTATGCATAGCGCACGCGCGGGCTAGTTAAGTGAGCGACCCCACTCGTCAGTGAGACAACAAGTGGCGAAGTGGTATGGGGTGATCTAGGCCGCACGATCTAACTCTACTAGAACGGCTCTGGTTCATCGTCCATGTTGGGCAGTGCCGGCGAGACAGAACCCTAGCTTGGCCAGTGACGGTCGTGGGAGGCTCACCGGGGCTCAGGCGACGGTCGGCGACGGGGGCGAACGACGAAGTCGACGACGATGATTCTCCTGGTACCTACAGCTCCTTCTGGGGCAGCTCCAATCGATGGCGCCTCTCCTCCTCTACAACGGCGAACTCTGGTGAAATTCCAGCCACCTGGTGCTCTCCTTGCTCCGGGAGTGAGTGGGGGGTATCAGTGAGAGATGGGGAGTGGACTTGTGTGAAGAAAACAAGCAGGGGATGTATCCTTTTATAGTGGCTGAAGGGGACTGAATGGCACGGGTGGAGCTCGTCGGTGTCGACGGCACAGAGAGCTAACGGCATGGGCAGCGATAGGGGACGGTGCTGTGCTCCCTGGCAAAGCTCAACAGTGTGGTGGCGAGGCGTGGGGCGGTGCGAGATGGTCGGAACATCGCGGTGCTCTGGGCGGGTCTGTCGGTGATTTTAATCGTGCACAGCTTCTACGGTCCGCGCAGCGGCGAACGGGCATGTCCGTGGGGTTGCTGGGGTGCTGGCGATCACGCACGCAAGTGGCGAGGGAGACGCGCGGTCTATGGGTGTGTGTCGCGGTTGGGCACTGGCGCGCTCTCGGCTCGCACGCAGAGAGACTGGGCGCGTGCTTGGTGGGTTGTCCAGGGGCTGGCTACGGTCGGGGCTTGGACAGGGAGTGGCGGTGGACGGTGGTCAGTGCTCCAGACATGCTTGCTAGGCTTGGTGCTTCTCCTAGCTTGTTGTCGACATGTGGGCGGGAAGTTAGGCTCGACATGGTCACCATTGATGGATATGCCAAGCTCATAGTGGTTCTAAGGCTTGTTAATTCGGCTAGATCATCTACTGAGAGTATAGAGTGAGCTATAGAGGGAACAAGGTTGGCCAAAACCACTGCTCCTAATAGTGTTTTGTGTTTGTGTGTTTGCTGCTGACAAGGCGTTTGATGAAATTGCCGAAAGAAATTCAATTTTGTGAGTTTTCTAGGCACATACTAGGGAGTATCTGGTTAGTTGGATTGGTCAAGGGGCACTGGTTTGGTTGGGTTTTGAAAATGTGTGATATTCACAAATGTTAAAGATTCAATTTTGAATTGTCATTTGAATGGGGTTGCTAAATGTTTCTGCCAGTTTGAAAGGTGGGCTTAATTTCACTTTTACTTGGTATTGCAAGGGGTGAAAAGAATTGGAAAAGTTTCTGTTTGAAATCTTGGACTAGAAACACTCAAAGTGTCCTAGTGAGCAAGATTGGCAAAAATGACCATTTGCTTTATTTGATTTGTTTTTGATTTTCTCTTTATTTGTTTCTGTTTGGAAATGTTTTGTATGATGTTATTTTCATCTTTGAATCATTCCTTGCTATTTAGGTTAATCACACAAGTCAATTCATGCATTCATCAAATCATCACATACACACATGCATTCAATTGGTTTTTATTTAATAAAAGTTTTTCTTAACCCTAAATTTAGTGATTAGAGTTTGAGGATCATGATCAATAGTTTTGGGATGTTACAAAACTCCCCTCTTTAAACAAAATCTCGTCCCGAGATTTGAAAAGGAAGAAAAAAGATTACCTAGGATTTAAAGAGATCGGGAAACTCCGTCCTGATGTGATCTTCTCGCTCCCAGGTAGCTTCTTCTTCATTGTGGTTCCTCCACTGGATCTTAAGAAATTTGATGCTTCGGGTTCTGGTGGTTCTGAAAGCTTCTTCCAAAATACGGATGGGTACTTCAGGATACATCAGGTCATCGTTGATCTCTATGGTCTGGTGATCAATGTTCTTGACCACTTCGGTCTTCTCCAGGACTTCAAGGCATTTGCGAAGTAACGATATATGGAACACATTGTGTACTACTAACATCTCCGCTGGTAGTTCCAATTGATATGATACTTCTCCTCGATGGATCATAATCTTGAAAGGTCCGATATATCTGGGGCTAACTTTCCTTTGAGCTGGAAAAGATGCATTCCCTTCAAAGGCGACACTTTGAGATACACAAAATCTCCGATATTGAAAGCGAGGTCTCGACGTATCTTGTCGGGGTAACTCTTCTGTCTTGACTGAGAGGTCTTGAGGTGCTCTCGAATCTTGTGAAATTTCTCTTCTGCTTCTCGTAGGATGTCGGGTCCGAAAATCTGACTATCTCCTACTCCCGACCAATTCAAAGGGGTGCGACACTTCCTTCAATACATGATTTCAATGGGGCCATTTGCAAACTAGCTTGATAACTGTTGTTGTATGAAAATTCTGCAAAAGGAAGACCGTCCTCCCATTTAGATCCATACTCTAGCACACATGCTCTCAACATATCTTCGAGTATTTGATTTACTCGCTTCCTTTGTCCATCAGTCTAAGGGTGATAAGCTGTGCTGAAATCCAATCGGGTTCCCAAACCTTCTTGTACTTTCTTCCATAATCTTGAGGTAAACTGAGTTCCTCGATCTGATACGAACTTGTCAACACCTGGATTTTTAATCACAGATGCCTGTTATGCCATACATCGCAATCCCAGGATTATCATTTTTGCAAGACATAACAGATTCGATATCACAGTACATCATCCATTACAAACCATACATAAAGTCGTACACAAATAAGGATCTCATGATCTAGTTCTTAGTACAATTCAAGAAGCGAAATAACATAATAGTAACGATAGCATAGGCGAAGCTCCATCTTCAGGGTCACAGGCAATGCTGACGATGGGAGATGATCCTAGTTGTCGTAACCTTCCTACTGTCCATCTTCCTGATACTCCTCTTCATAGTCTGGCCACGGGAATAGCCAGTGACAAAGCCATGAGTACTTTTTAAGTATTCGCAAACTAATACTAACAAGTCAAGTGGTTTTGAATAGGATATACTAAGATCTAGGGTTATTTTGCAAAAAGCCAGATTTACCTCTACTAAGTTCAGAAGCAACGAAAGCTAGTTGAAAGTTTTTTAACACCTAAATGGGAACTTGAGTTTCCTATCACAACTCTGTTGTGGTCAAGTCAAAGTCACAAATCATTTCACAAGTCATTTTGAAAACATCTGAAGGGGGAATAGTATGGCCACTCCAACTGTCCATAACCACGAACGCGGCTATTCGAATAGCTTAACACTCTGTAGAGATTGTACACTTTCACCACAACATGCAACACATCCGTTAGGAACAATCCTCAATTCACCATACTCAATATGCGGATAATCAATCCTAACCTTTCAATTACATGCCCTAGTATAGGCACCTCTCCTGTGAGTTTGGCCTCCCAACCATGACCAATTTTCATCTTGGGTACGCAAGGGAACCCATACTAAGGTATATAAATTTCCAGTCAAGCCCTACTGTAACATCCCAGGATTAGTACGTGGAAATAGAGAGAACACATGTTTGTTCATTGCATTCATGCATAAGAAAATCCGGGGAATTTTCGCGCAAAACTAAAAGAGCTATAGAGGGATCGGGATCTCTCTTGTACTGGAGGAAACTTCGGAGCAACTGCGACAGATTTCGACATGACCTTTGTAGAATTCTTTGTTTCAAGGGAAGATTTGTTCAAACATGTATTTGAATTTCAAATATGAAATTCAAAGGAATTTATAAAATTGACAAATAGGAAATGGAAATATTTAATAACTTGAAATTAAATGATTACAAAGATGATATAAAAAGGATACTTTATATTATTATACATATAGTATTATATTGATCTTTTACAATAGTTAAATAAAAGTAAAGTATTAGGAAACAAATAAGTAGAAAAAAAGAATTACATAATTGAAATAAATAACAGAATTCTTTATTACAACAAAATATATATGCCATTGTCTTTACAAATGAATTGTAAAATAAGAAGGAAATAAGTAAACTTTATTGAATAAAATACAAAAGTACAATGTTTTTACAATTTTCAAATAGAATATAAATTACAATGTCTCAATATTATTCAATCATAAAAGAAATTACACATATATATAAAGAAGAAAACCTAAAACTATTTCCTAACTACATTTCTTCACTTCCAACATCTTCATCTCTTCTTGATCCCTGCAACATAAAACAATAAACAGGAAGAGACAAGCAAGATAAATAATAAACAAGGGGTTAGTGTAGTAACTTACTCTTAGATTTAGCATACTGATGATATTTTTAAGCTCATCATAGAGTGTTTATAAATAGAACAAGTGTAGGTTCTATTCTTTTTATATCCAATGACCTCAGCACAACATCATGGGTCTAAAAGGGTCAAGTTTCACCAAAGCGAGATAAGAAGGTAAAGACGTAAAACATTAGGAAATATCAAGCTTTTACTTGATCTGATCCCCAAACCACAACATGCAAGCATGCTGCTCATTCACCAGCATGCACTAGTGTGCTATCAACACCACAGCAGTAGCCAATGCACATAAAAGGGAGAGCACAACCGTAGCAGCTCAGCTAGAGCTGATCCATATCTCTCTATAGCACATCAACACACAGCCAGCTCATTTCTTAGCACTAGAGCTCCCAAGCCCACACATAAACAACCACAAGATCATAGATCTAGACCAACACCATCAACCAACTCTGGTTGCTCCTTGGAGCCATCCAAGAGTTAGTCTCAGGAGAAGAAGGAAAGGCCATAGTTGCATCAGGAGTAGATCAAGAACAAGTGAAGTATAGCAACTAGGTGGATAAGGACAGGAACATGAAGCAGTAAATGAATCAGATCATCCACATTAGCTAAAATACATTGGTGTGATCGAACCAAATCTAGAAATTATCATCTACACAAGGAAACAAGGTAAATGAAAGTACCACCAGATCATATAGCATCTGTTTTCATAATTTGCACCATCAGGTTCAAATATAATAATGGCCTTATTACAAATTCATCCAAATCCAGCTAACCTGCAACTAGAGATTGTCTAGGAGGATTAGAAGGAGAGATTTCTCTCAGTTTGCATAGTGATGCTATGCAAGTTCATCCTAGAGAATCTGGTAGCCACACTTTAGCATATGTTCTTATTTAGAGTTTGGCCTCAGCCTTTACATCATAGGCCAGGTATAGGATCTTATCAAGTTTTAGTCAATCAAGCTCACAACAGTTCATGTAAATAGGAAACCAATATGCACACTCCAATGGAGGCACCACAGTGGTAGCTATTAACCATAAGCCTTGCTAAATGAGACAGTCACAACAGCCCAAATAAAATAAAATCATCTTCCTAGAAAAATCCTAGGAATCATTTATAATTAATTGACTATCATGTTGATAGTATACATATTTGATCACTTCCTCACTTATTAAGCATTCAAATCATTTTCCTAAGTATACACATTAAGAATCATTCTAAAAAAAATCATCATTTCCATATGGATCAACCATAGATGATACACATTAAGAAGCATTCAAATCATTTTCCTAAGTATACACATTAAGAATCAAGCAACAATGGAATACCAAATCCTTAATCTAGTCTCTAAACTAGAACATTAGCTCTTCATCAAGAGAATAATAAATCACTTTCTTAGATATCCAAGAATATCCAAGAATCATTCTATATTTTAGAACAAAAGTAACTAAATCAAAGATTCAGATGCACATTGCACACCTCCACATTTTGATTCAAGGCAGCACACCACAACAGTAGCTTAAACAGATTTGTTCTATAACAGCAGTAGCTCAAACAGGATTGTTCGACAACATCAATAGCTCACTCACAACCATCTACAAACATATAGAATATGTTCAACCTCAACATATACTGGACCAGTTGGTCAGTATAGAGCACAACTAAAATTCAGACCCTCTTCCAAAAATTGCAAGTGGAATAATCAAGCCACTAGTATTAATCATTCCAATTCCACAGTGTAGATATCACCAAATAACCTATGTTGGGGATAACTATTAATCCAATCAGCACCACAGATTAAACCCAAGATTTCCAGAACCTAGGAATGTGTTCCACACCTAAAAAATTCATCGGCTCGAAGGCCGGTCACAACAAAAATCACCGAGGGTGCCGAGCACCTGGAGCGGAGGGGTGGTGTAGTCACAGTTGTCCCAGTTGATGCCATGGTTGCGCCGTAGCACCGTCCCTCTGGCATCTAGGGAAGGGTAGATCGCAGTAGCTACTGCATAACCACATCACAATCAAAAGTGTGGGAGCAGCAGGTTGGGGTCGAGGAAGGGGATATCCTGATCTTCCTCGAGCAGCAACCGGGGATATGGGGGAACAGAGGATCCACCCCGGTAAGATAAACCGAGGATAGGGTTCATAGTAGAAGCACACCAAGGATGCACAGCCAGGGTCGAGGTAAACGAGAAACTAGAGAGAAACCTGGAGGGAGCGTGTGTCCGCCAGCAGCCGTAGACCAGGGCCAGAGCCAACCAGGCCAGCGATGGCGACGCCACGCTGCATCGCCAGATTAGGGTTGGGGGCGAGGTCCAGAGAGCCCCATTAACCAATCGAATCGGATGGCCTAGTCGGCCAGGAGGTGGCGGCGCTCCGACAACCAACGGAGGCAACCGTAGCATCCTGCCTTGCCAGAATCGAGTAGGAGACGGCGGCGCCTCGCTGCATCGCGTGAGAGGAATCGGGGTCAAGGTCAGGGGCGTGCGTGGAGTGCCTGGGTGCGAGGAGAAAGGGGCCAGGGGTGATATGGTTGGACCCAATCCCAAACTCGGCCAACCTAAATGGGCCAGGCCAGCCCATATACCCAAACAAATGGCCCAAGTTAATTAGAATAAGAAATGAAATAAAAGTAAAACAAAAAAATAACCAAAATAATCTTTAAACATTTGCAGCTATAGAAAATTATAGAAAAATCATAAAAATACATTTAAAATGTTAAAATTATCATAAAAGTAAGATCTATTTATAAAAATATAACTTTATTTATTTAAAATAAATATAAGGCATAAAAATATTAACATCATTAAATCGTGAGTAAAATTTCATAAAATAAGAAAAACTCCTAAAAATAAATAAAAATCATTTTTGTGTATAAAAAATAACTCTACTATGTTATAAAAATACTAACTTAGAGTTTTACAAATAAAATATAAAGCAAATATTGGAAGACACTTAATTCTTTGACGAATTTTATAAAAATAAAGGTAAGACTTGAAAATAAATAAAATTCATTTTTAAGATCTTGAATGAATATATTTTACTAGAAAAATACTATATATATTATTCTAAAACATTTAAATAACATTAGATAATAAAACTCATTTACTTATTTTACTAAAATAAAATAACCACTTTGTTAATTCTCTAAAATTATTAATTAAGAAAGAAATATTCACATTTCTTAGTAAAAAACACTAAATTCTTTAAATTTAATTATTAAGTCTAAATCCATAATCAAAATAAAACTTAAATATAACTATTAGCCTTTAAATGTTTTTAAATTTTAAATTCAAATTAAAATCCTTTTAAATAAATATTATATATCACTCATGTATAAGATGGTGAATAATATTCATCTCTTAATCACTCTTAAAATGATTCTAAACTCTAACAAATTTATAAGATCATCTAATTATGCTCCCATGAACAAGATACATTTTGTAAATTCATCTTTTAGTTACATTAAAAAAGATCATCCATAATCATATTTGTCAAAACCCTAAAACTAGATGATATTCTAAAACTCATTATATCTTAAAATTCATTTCTATTTATATAGTTAACTTTTGTCTAAACAATCATAAACATCTCATTTGAAGTTTATTCATGTTTTTAAAGTCAACTTTAGTCACTTGTATCATCAATTGAAATATGATAACTCAACATCATTTGTAACCCTCACAAACCCTAATGTAAAACCTAATAACCCTTAAGACTAATTAACCTTAACTAAATACTAGTTTCTTCAAATGTTATTCTTTTTTCCACTACACACAAAAAAGTCTATAATAGTTCCTTCAGCTCTTAAGAACTCTACCCAAGAACTTCTTATCCTAGTCACTAGATAACAATTAATCATAATCACATTACGATATCCGTACTTGTATATTTTGGATTGATAACACTTAAGTTCCTTATCAATGCCATCGCTTATGAAATAAACTTAAAGATAAACCCAATCTTAAAGAAGATACCTAAGATCAAGTTATTTATAATACTAAGGGTTTCACTTTGGGAATTATAAAATTGCATAGCATTATTTATGCATAATGGCATCTTGCTTCTTTAAACATTAGTCCTTACCGGACCAATGATGATGATTTCGGATATTGGATCTTCTATTATCTTGAAGACCATGAGTGCATAATCTTGGAATCACAAAAGGCAAGTTCACACTTGCCCATGTCCTTTGATTATTTTCTGTAAAGTATTTTGCAAATCCAGTGTTGTCATCACCTGCATTTCAAAAAGGTCAGAAAACACTATTTTCATAATAATATGATTATATGTTAATTACCATGAGGTAATAACCTTCTATGGAAGTTCCGGTGGTAAAGGAACATATTATCTAGGACTTAACAACCAATGTCGCCAGTGATTCTTGCGCCGTATATTACGCGTTAACCATGAGATTTGGAATGGGACGGAGAAGTCAGCTGGATCGTCTCTCTCTCTCGCATGCCAACGGATGACCGTGCCATTTTTGCAACTCCTCTTGTAGAGGGTTAGCAGGTTATGGGTGGGATCCCTCAACGTCCCACGGCTTCTGGTATCTATGAGGGTTGTACACCTTAGACTGAGAATGGAAACAAGTTTTATCCTAGGTCTGATGTACAATCCGTCTGGTATGCGGGGTCGCGGAGAAGGACCGTGATTGGCTTTGATCTTAGTCTGGGCCTCACACCAAGGAAGTGTGAACGAGCCTATAACTGGGATGTGCAACAAAGCTAAGATCTCTCATGGGTAAAGTGACGCACCTCTGCAGAGTGTAAAAACTGTAACTTGTTACTCCCTGTTCCGGGAAGGAGCTGCGAACGCTGCGGGAAAGGAAATCCATGAAAGTTCTGGTAAACCCGTGAAGGCTGATGGACATAGCTTTTCAGAATAAAATCAACCTTTGAAGAAATATTTACGAAAACTGGCATTGCCTACGACCTATGGTCTGTGGCTGTAAATAGTGCATCAAACACTTCTCTTTAGTGAACTTGCTGAGTACGCTCGTACTCAACGTATCCTCTTAACCATTGCTAGATCTCGGAGAAACCAATGGCGTTCCCAGGAAATAAGTTACTTGAAGAGTTGAAGATATCTGAGGGAGATCAACAGAGTCGAAGACCCTACCGAATTCTATCGAAGACAAGCTAAAGCGTAGAATATAAATAAAACTCCTAAAATCTAAAACCTACTTCTGTAGAACAATACTATAGTAGTACTTTCAAGCCTTATACATATATTAATAGTAGTACTACTAAAGTAACTCCGAATGGATCTTTCTGGTTCTTTCTGTATAATATTCCTCACTGTTCGAGGAAGTTCTCTGGATCTTTTGTAATATGTTATATGTAATCTAAAGTGTTGTCTTGGACCCGCGATGTTTCTGTTGTACTACTCTGAGGGATATAATGCGTATGGAACGGTGTTCCGTTGGTGTTATGTCAACGACTATAGTGTACTACATCATGAAGTGGTATGCTGGGTCACTGCAGTTGGTATGAGAGCATATGCTTTGACCTTAGGTTGGAAACCTAGTAAATGGGTAGAACCTGTAGATTGGATAGTGAGTATAGGAAGCCATCTTATCTACACCATATTTCCTTATACAAGTGATGAATATTCACTTGAGGATAACCTTGTCACACCTTAGTGGAATTTTTAGGTTTTTCTTATTAATGATACTTATCTACTATTTAATTTAGGAAGTACCTATCCAGTATTTCATAAGTAGGCAATATATCTTCTACTAAACTATTCCATACTATAACTAAACTAGAGTAGTATATCACCAAGTCAGAGTACCTCATAAGGGAGTAGTTAATCATGGTGTTATCTTACTAAGAGAAGCCATGAAATGAAGTAAAACTTTGTTATTATCTTTATACTAGTGTTAAATACTAGAAGAGTACGCCCCAAAACCTTAAACAACATGTTATTGTAGGGGAAGTAACTAATGTTTTGTTTAACTAAAAGCTATTATATGAAGAATAGAATATTATCAAGAGTAATAAATAGGGTTATGCTTATATAACCCCATGTAATATGCCAAATCCATACTGGCATGAATGACAAGGCAATATTCTTGTAGTACAAGTAGATCTATATAGGTTATGAAACTGGTTAAAATTTGAGAATTATTCGTTGTTATAATAAATGTTCTTAGGGAAGTTAAGATTAGAAACAAAGGGTAGAAATTTGAGGATGATGTTTAGTATGTAACTCCAAGGATAATTAAGTTATAACCAATTATAGAGTGATTTAACCAACTATCTCTAGAGTCGGATCAAATTTTACCAAAAGTTATCCCTTTGCAAATGGGAAAATGATGTAATTTCAAAGACAAAGAACATTATGATCCGTACAAATAGGTATATAACTATAGAAGTCCATACACTATATGTATCAAAAAATTGCAGTGTATAACATCAAAGCCTTAGTACTAGAGATGTTTTACTCGAAGTACTATTTCTACAGGCTTTTGATGTATGTTTTCTAGAGGTAATATCTGGATTTGTTGGATTTTATTGGATTTTATTATGTGACTAGGTCTATGCATAAAGTTTGAACTTTATGGGCATATGCATGATGTTTCATGGAGTCCTTACTTGATGTACATGTCTAGAAGGGAAAATGGGTTCGCGTGAGGGAGAGGCGAATTATCATTTAATATTGGGAAGATGAAGGCTCATGAGATATTGGTGATACCAAAAAAGGAGGCTAACCAGGCAATTCTGAAGGAAGGATCAAATCAAAAGCCGTATTTAACCACCAAAGAGGAGGTTCTTCAGTATATGAGGAGTATGGAAGAAGGAAGAAAGGTTGAAACAGAGAGGCAGAACTAGTTTTATCAGGAGACATTAAAGGTTAGGCATGAGAAGCAATTCAAGGAATTACATCCTAGGGTTAAACTGGTGGAATTCTTAGAAACCAAACCCTAGAGTTTTTCCATGTTTGAAGAACCTATGGAGACAGAGAATTGGTTAATGGATACATCCCGTAAGCTTAAAAGTGTGGGATGCAAGGATGAAGAAAAGGTGCGCTATGCAACTTATCTATTGACCAGAACCGCAACCATGTGTTGGGAAAAGTCCAAGTTCGTGATCCCAGAAGGAGGTGTCAATACCTGGGCTGAGTTCAAAAAGAAGTTTCGGGAAGAATTTGTTCATCGGGACAATGGGAAAAGGAAGAAGAATGAAGACATAGAGAAAATGAATCTTCCAGTCCTTAAACATGTATGGGAGTTTAACCGTTTATCCAAGTACATTAGTGAGAAAGTAAACAGGGAGGCGAAACGGCAAAGGAAGTTTATGAAAGTACTACAAGTAGTTATGAAGATGCAGCTCAGGATTGTGCGTGCAAAGGAGTTCCAGGAATTGGTGGATAGTGCAAATATATCAGGAGATGATGAGATTGATGCACCTGAAGGAAAGAAAAAGAGAATTCAAAAACAGACCACAACAGGTCAGGTCCAAGCACATATGACGAAGAATTATCCGGATCCACATATGACATACAAAACAGAGAAGATATGTCACAACTGTGGAATTCGCGGCCACGTGTTGAACGAGTGTCCAAAACCTAAGATAGTATGTTACCAATGTGGAGAATCAGGACACATGAAAAAGAACTGCTTAAAACCACAGTTAACTCATGGATCAACAGTAGGAGTAATAGAACCAGTAATGGGGTTATCATCTGTGGCATCCTGCAAAACCACTACTAGAAAATCGCGTTGTTTTTCGTGCATTGCATCATCATGACCACATGCTCATGTCATCAAGCCACATTGCATTTGAACATCGTCATCGTCTTGTATTTGCTTGCATCAAACTATTTGCAGAAAAACCTAATTTGTTTTCTAAACGCCCCGTCTTTATTCAAACGCAAAACCCGGGTCTCCGGAATATTTTGTTTTGTCTAAACACAGATTGCAAACGCCCCGTTTTAATTAAATAAAATGTTTAATTATTTTTAGTGGGGGCAGTCGAACGGGCCGATTCGACCCGAACGACCACCCCCAGTCCAAACAATCGGTCCGTCTAAATACCTAAGCTACCCAACCTATCCTACCCAACCCCTCTCCACCTCACCCCGACCACTCCCCTCGTGACACCTCACCTCTCTCCCTCTCCCCCTCCAATCCGCTGCTGCCACCTCATCCTCACCTCCTCTCAACCACCCCACTCCCCACTCAACCCCACCCCAGCCCACACAACCCACACACGCACACACACACTGCCACCCGGGTCCCACACCGACAGCCCCCCTGGAACCCCGCCCCTGCCCCGATCCCCACGTCACCCCTCCGGCCCTGTTCTTCTTCCTCCTCCCCTCCCTCTCCCCCGTCCGGCTCACCTCCCTCGCCCCTGCCCGCGGACGGCCGCCCGCCTCGCCTAGCCGCCTCCTCCGCCACCGTCAGCCGCCCCCAGAGGCGCCTCCGCCGCCGGCGTTCCCCCTCCCCTTCTCCACCCTCCACCCCGCAGCTTCCTCCGGCGCCGGCCCCGACCATCCTCCGCCGCGGCCGCCCAGCCTGCGCGCCGCCTCCCTCCTTGCCGCCTCTGCCGGCGTCGCCCCTCACCTCATCCCCGCCCCCTCCAGTTCCTCCTTCGCCGTCGACAGGTCCTCCCGCGCCCGACGCCCGCGACCCCGCCGGCCCTTCCCGAGCCCCTCCGGTCGCCCTCCCCGCGTCGTGCTTCGCCCTCTGCCCCGGCTTCTCCTCCGGCGCCGCCTCCGGCGCCTCCCGGTGAGCCCCGCCGTCCGCGGCTCGACCGGCCCCTCCTCCCGCGTTGCCCCGTCGCCTCCCGACGCCCGAGCCCCGCCTCCGGCCTCTCCCTCAAGCGCGGCCCCCACGAGCCCACCGCAGCGAGTTTCTCTGCCTCCAACCGTGCACGTTTTCTGTGTAGTACCAAGTTGGTACTAAGCTATTGGGTGTGGAGATGGCAAAACCACAAAATCTTCCGTGAACCGACGTCGAGTTGAGCCGAGAAGGGCGTCACTAGAAGACCATCGAGGTTTGAAGATTATCCCGAGGGGCCCTATTGAACTCGGTGTCACCTATTCAAGTACTCCATCGACATCAAGACCGTCACTGGAGCAAAACGTCGAACCCCGGAGTCCGAGCCCCGAACCCGAAGGTATCCTACATGGAACGACAAGAACTCCTACTGGACCGGTGAAGCGGGAGCCTCAAGATCTCCCACGCGGACTCGAGTACCCCGGTACCCGATCCACTCAAGTTCGCCATCGACGACAAGAACGACAGCAACCAGGGCGAGTCCGATGCCCCGACGCCAGACCAAGTACTTCCTCCCGGAACGCCAAGATCTCCGCGCGAGACGACAAGACCGACAACATGGCCTGACCACCGCGGATGCGACAAGATCTGCCCCGTTGTTCGAGGATGTTTCCGCCGAGACCGACCCGTCGAACCCTGGACCCTGCCGAACCCCGAACCCCCGGAACCCCAAGCTCGTCGAACCCTAATGTGTGACCCTTATCTGAACCCCTATTTTTTATAAATGCTAAACATAAAACCTGTTGCATATTACATTGTCATCCTCGCATGCATATCATTGGTTTGGGGGCCTTAGGCCGATTCACCTAAAAATTAAATATGGGACCCATATGTGGGCAAATCTAGTCTCATATTGGTCTCATTTAAATTTGTGCATCGAACCGGTACTATCTTTTGCCATGTTCAAACAACATTTAATTTGTGGGGTAGATAAACAACTTGAACCATATAATCATTTGTCGGGACCCCTGGTTCCACTTAATATGACCTAATTGCATCGCACCTTTGCCATGCCATGCATCAACCATGCATCATGCCGATCTTCTGCCGTTGCACTAAATACTGCATCCGGTGTTTATTCTAGTGATTTGCTTCTTCGCGGATAAGGCCGTTGAGTTGATGTGAGCTTCGCCCCGATCTTCGGATGAACCTTCGACAATGTTTTCAGGCGAGCATCTCCCCCTTTCTACCTATCTTACTTTTATAGTATTTATTCCCTCCTGTTGATCTATTGCTATCTGTGTTGCGTTGCTCTAGTTTCCGTACCCGTGAAATCCCTTGCAGCCATATATTGCCTTGGACACATCCTATTACCTGTTGTTTGGTAGATAGTTGGACTTGCGCGTAGTAGTCGCTTGCTCCAGTGCTGTTGCGTGTCGTCAAGTACCACCGTTGTTGGAGAATTGCCGCCCGTTCAATGTTGGAGATGATCATGGTTTATTTATGGCTCATTTTAATTATTGTTTAACAACTAAAATTGAAGTAAGTAAGCAGAGGCATCGGTGGGTGATAGATAATATTTGGTTTCCGACCGCCCACTTGTGTCCCGTAGGACCCTGAGTGCTTGATACCTGTTCCTTGATTTATTGCGCTATCCACATACGGGGAATTATGGGCCCCCCTTAGCCAGAGCTTGATTCAGTCTTATTTCTTGGGGCCACAACCTAGTTTGAGGTTTTATTTACGATCCTGTACTTATGCCATGCTTTACTGCTTTATTTACGATTGTGCGATGGATAGCACACTGTACTGTTTAGGTAAGCGGAGTGTTTTCGCGGTATCGACAACCCCAGTTTTGGGTTCCCAGTCGTTTACAGCCATTGTCGCAAACCTTGAGTCCGTCTCGGAGCTAGCTTACTTCGTTGCGGGTCTACTCAATGGGGTGGCCCCCTGAAATACTTCTGGATCCTGTGATTGCTTTGTCGTGAAAGCCTCGTTGGGTTTTGATTTGGTTTTTCCGAGGTTGATCGTGTGTGTGTTGCTATTTGTGCACCCCGGCCGGGTTAAAACTTTCTGAAAGCCGTGTCCGCGGTTATGGACGACTTGGAGCACAGTATCTCGATCATAGACAACTATAACTAAAGTAGTGCTATAAATTTGACTTTATAATGACTAGTAATCAGCTTCAACTACAACGGAATGGCTAAATAAAACTGCCAACAATTGCTTGTTTGGGTTGTCGCTTGCGACCATTGTACCTGACTAGTAAGTATTGCAACTACAACGGAATGGCTAAATAAAAGTACCAACAACTGCTGGGTTTTGGGTTATCTCATGCTATTTGTATCTGACTAGTAAGTGTTGCAACTATAACGGAAAGGTTAACTAAAAGTGCCCACTGCCTATTTTATAAGGATGATTATCTATAATTGACTAGTAATTGCTGCAACGATAACTGAATAGATAAAACTGCCAACTGTGTGAGTTTCTCGGTTGACTTCCTCGTTTGGTCTCGAGGGGGAAACACCAGGATGGGTTTTGTTTGATGATAGTATCAGGTTGGTTCCGAATAGGTCTTTCTTACCCCTCTCTAATAGTCGCCAGTTGTATCGAGTCTCTATAGGTTGTTTAGTGCGTGCTGCCGCTGCCGCTTCAGTCCACCATACCTATGTAGGCGAGGACCGCCGAATTCTAGCCTCGCCGTGTACTGGCCTCAGTACTGACGCTCCTTTTTTTTCCTTTGCCCTTTGTCGGCACCCCTTTTGTTTAAGCAGGTTTTGAGATCGACGTCGTTAGCAGGGTTACCCTTCCGGCTTGGCCTGGGCAGGGTTATGGACGCCATTGGTTATTCTTCAGGGCTCTTAGCCCCATTTGCATCTTGTCCGTAGCTGGACGCTCTATCATTTTCAAGGTGATTTGGATCTTTGTATATTATATTTGTATTCTAGACTCTTCGAGTCGTTGTTGTATATATATCTGTTCTGTGGGTCCCATCGAGGACTGTTGTGTAATGTTATTACTTCATTTTCCACCCGCACGAAAGTGCCTGGTGGGCACCTTTGAATCGTTTCTATGCGGGTTTGGCGGGTTTCGCTAAAACTTGCATAGGGTCGATTCTGAGGGTGTTACATCATCTACTCAAAATATTCATCCTAAGCCAATTGGAGAAAGGAATGCATGAGCATTTCGGGGAAAATGTATCAAGTGTGGAATCCTAGGACACAAGAAATCATGTTGTCCAGAACATCAGGAGGATTGTGGAACATCAGTGGGAAGAGACATAACATCCACCAAATTACCATCAAAATAGGATGTTTGTGAAGAAGGTACATCTTCAGGAAAACGGAAGCATGAAACTCTAAATGAAGTCAATAACAGTGGACTCCACAACAAAGCAAGTGGTAAGTTAAGGCATTATTAAATGATATAAGTTATCTTATACATGCACTTAAGGAGTTAGATAATTTGCACCGCTATTTCCCAAGTATGTGGGTGTACCATCTATTCCTCAAAAGACCATTAGAAAATCTCAAGGGGGAGAGTGAATAATGAAGCATCGAGAGTTGATATACGGAGTAAGGTTGAGGAGAAAGCCAAAACATTCTTAAAACGTAAGCCATAAGGACTAAGTATACCATAAATAGATTAATATTAGAGTCAAGCTATATTTAGCCAAAATATAAACCAGAATCTTACCTTAAGGAGACATTCCAAAAAACTTAGACACTTTTTGAATAGATGTCCTAATATGAAAACACTCAAGAGGATCTGATCAGGGCAGAAGCGCTAGATTCAAAAGAAGTTTGTACATCAAATGGGATTAGAAGTTGGCTCATTGCAAATCATAAGAGGATCCAAAGAAAAGCTTGAATGAAGATACAACAATTATCTTCCTCCCGGATTTAAAAGAGTCACCAGTATTTGAAGAAGTCAATTTTATCTTCGGAAACGTAAGAGGGTGCGAACTTCGAGGACGAAGTTTATTTTAAGGGGGAGAGTCTGTAACATCCTAGGATTAGCACCTGGAAATAGAGAGAACACATGTTTGTGCATTCCATTGATGCATAAGAAAATCCTGGAAATTTTTGCGCAAAACTAAAAAGAGCTATAGAGGGATCGAGATCTCTCTTGTACTGAAGGAAACTTCGGAGCAAGTGCGACAGATCTCGACATGACCTTTGTAGAATTCTTTGTTTCAGGGAAGATTTGATCAATCATGTATTTGAATATGAAATTCCAAAGAATTTATAAAATTCACAAATAGGAAATGGAAATATTTCATAACTTAAAATTAAATGATTACAAAGATGATATAAAAAGGATTCTTTATATTATTATACATATAGTATTATATTGATCTTTTACAATAGTTAAATAAAAGTAAAGTGTTAGGAAACAAATAAGTAGAAAAAGAATTACATAATTGAAATAAATAACAGAATTCTTTATTACAACAAAATATATATGCCATTGTCTTTACAAATGAATGGTAAAATAAGAAGGAAATAAGTAAACTTTATTGAATAAAATACAACAGTACAATGTTTTTACAATTTTCAAATAGAATATAAATTACAATGTCTCAATATTATTCAATCAGAAAAGAAATTACACATATATATATAAAATAAAACCTAAAACTATTTCCTAACTACATTTCTTCACTTCCAACATCTCTTCATCTCTTCTTGATCCCTACAACATAAAACAATAAACAGGAAGAGACAAGCAAGATAAATAATAAACAAGGGGTTAGTGTAGTAACTTACTCTCAGATTTAGCATACTGATGATATGCTTAAGCTCATCATAGAGTGTTTAGAAATAGAAAAAGTGTAGGATCTATTCTTTTTATATCCAATGACCTCAGCACAACATCATGCGTCTAAAAGGGGCAAGTTTCACCAAAGCCATATAAGAAGGTAAAGAGGTAAAACATCAGGAAATATCGAGCTTTTACTTGATCTGATCCCCAAACCACAACATGCAAGCAGGCTGCTCATTCACCAGCATGCACTAGTGTGCTGTCAACACCACATCAGCAGCCAATGCACATAAAAGAGAGAGCACAGCCATAGGAGCTCAGCTAGAGCTGATCCATATCTCTCTATAGCACATCAACACACACCCATCTCATTTCTTAGGACTAGACCTCCCAAGCTCACACATAAACAACCACAATATCACATATCTAGACCAGCACCATCAACCAACTCTGGGTGCTCCTTGGAGCCATCCAATAATTAGTCTCAGGAGAAGAAGACAAGGCCACCGTTGCATCAGGAGTAGATCAAGAACAACTGAAGTATAGCAACTAGGTGGAGAAGGACAGGAACATGAAGCAGTAAATGAATCAGATCATCCACATCAGATCAAATACATTGGTGTGATCCAACCAAATCCATAAATTATCATCTACACAAGGCAAAAAGGTAAATGAAAGTACCACCAGATCATATAACATCTGTTTTCATAATTTTCACCATCAGGTTCGAATATAATAATGGCCTTATTACAAATTCATCCAAATCTAGCTAACCTGCAACTAGAGATTGTCTAGGAGGATTAGAAGGAGAGATTTCTCTCAGTTTGCATAGTGATGCTATGCAAGTTCATCCTAGAGAATCTGGTAGCCACACTTTAGTATCTGTTCTTATTTAGAGTTTGGCCTCAGCCTTCGCATCATAGGCCAGGTATAGGATCTTATCAAGTTTTAGTCAATCAAGCGCACATCAGTTCATGTAAATAGGAAACCAATATTCACACTCCAATGGAGGCACCATAGTGGTAGCTATTAAGCACAAGCCTTGCTAAATGAGACAATCACATCATCCCAAATAAAATAAAATCATATTCCTAGCCAAATCCTAGGAATCATTTATAATTAACTGACTATCATGTTGATAGTATACATATTTGATCACTTCGTCACTTATTAAGCATTCAAATCATTTTCCTAAGTATACACATTAGGAATCATTCTAAAAAAATCATCATTTCCATATCGATCAACCATAGACGATATACCATTCTATCTGCAAGCAACAATGGAATACCAAATCCTTAATCTCGTCTCTAAACTAGAACATTAGCTCTTCATCAAGAGAATAATAAATCACTTTCTTAGATATTCAAGAATATCCAAGAATGATTCTATATTTTAGAACAAGAGTAACTGAATCAAAGATTCAGATGCACATTGCACACCTCCACATTTTGATTCAAGGCAGCACACCACAGCAGTAGCTTAAACATATTTGTTCTATAAGAGCAGTAGCTCAAACAGGTTTGTTCCACAACATCAATGGCTCACTCACAACCATCTACAAACAGATAGAATATGTTCAACCTCAACATATACTGGACTAGTTGGTCAGTATAGAGCACAACTAAAATTTAGATCCTCTTCCAAAAATTGCAAGTGGCTTAATCAAGACACTAGTATTAATCAGTCCAATTCCATACTGTAGATATCACCAAATAACCTATGTTGGCGATAACTATTAATCTAATCAGCACCACAGATTAAAACCAAGATTTCTAGAACCTAGGACTGTGTTCGACACCTAAACAAATTCATCGGCTCGAAGGCCGGTCACAACAAAAATCACCGGGGGTGCAGAGCACCTGGAGCGGAGGGGTGTACTCACAATTGTCCTAGCCGATGCCATGGTTGCGCCGCAGCACCGTCCCTCTGGCATCTGGGGAAGGACAGATCGCATCAGCTACTGCAGAACCACATCACAATGAAAAGTGTGGGAGCAGCAGGTTGGGGTCGAGAAAGGGGATATCCTGATCTTTCTCGAGCAGCAACAGGGGATATGGGGGAACAGAGGATCCACACCGATAAGATAAACCGAGGTTAGGGTTCATAGCAGAAGCACACAAAGGATGCACAGCCAGGGTCGAGGTAAACGAGAAACCAGAGAGAAACCTGAAGGGAGCGTGTGTCCGCCAGAGCAGTAGACCAGGGCTAGAGCCAACCAAGCCGGCGATGGTGATGCCACGCTGTATCGCTAGATTAGGGTTGGGGGCGAGGTCCAGAGAGCCCCATTGACCAATTGAATCGGATGGCCTAGTTGGCCAGGAGGTGGCGGCGCTCCGACAACCAACGGAGGCAACCGCAGCATCCTGCCTTGCCAGAATCGAGCCGGACACGGCAGCGCCTCGCTGCATCGCGTGAGAGGAATCGGGTTCGAGGTCAGGGGCATGCGTGGAGTGCTTGGGTGCGAGGAGAAAGGGGCCAGGGGTGAGATGGTTGGACCCAATCCCAAACTCGGCCAACCTAAATGGGCCAGGCCAGCCCATATACCCAAACAAACGACCCAAGTTAATTAGAATAAGAAATGAAATAAAAGTAAAACAAATAAATTACCAGAATAATCTTTAAACATTTTTAGCTATAGAAAATTATAGAGAAATCATAAAAATACATTTAAAATGTTAAGTTTATCATAAAAATAAGATCTATTTAATAAAAATATAACTTTACTTATTTAAAATAAATAAAAAGCACATAAATATTAACATCATTAAATCCTGAGTAAAATTTCATAAAATAAGAAAAACTCCTAAAAATAAATAAAAATCATTTTTGTGTATAAAAAATAACTCTACTATTTTATAAAAATACTAACTTAGAGTTTTACAAATAAAATATAAAGCAAATATTTAAAGAAACTTAATCCTTAAAATATAAAGCAAATATTTAAAGAAACTTAATCCTTTGAAGAATTTTATAAAAATAAAGGTAAGACTTAAAAATAAATAAAATACATTTTTAAGATAATGAATGAATATATTTTACTAGAAAAATACTATATATATTATTCTAAAACATTTAAATAACATTAAATAATAAAACTCATTTACTTATTTTACTAAAATAAAATAACCACTTTGTTAATTCTCTAAAATTATTAATTAAGAAAGAAATAATCACATTTCTTAGTAAAAAACACTAAATTGTTTAAATTTAATTATTAAGTCTAAATCCATAATCAAAATAAAACTTAAATATAACTATTAGCCTTTAAATGTTTTTAAATCTTAAATTCAAATTAAACTCCTTTTAAAAAAATATTATATATCACTCATGTATAAGATGGTGAATAATCTTCATCACTTAATCACTCTTAAAATGATTCTAAATTCTAACAAATTTATAAGATCATCTAATTATGCTCCCATGAACAATATACATGTTGTAAATTCATCTTTTACTTAAATTGAAAAAGATAATCCATAATCATATTTGTCAAAACCCTAAAACTAGATGATATTCTAAAACTCATTATATCTTAAAATTCATTTCTATTTTTATAGTTAACTTTGGTCTAAACAATCATAAACATCTCATTTGAAGTTTATTCATGTTTTTAAAGTCAACTATAGTCACTTGTATCATCAATTGAAATATGATAACTCAACATCATTTGTAACCCTCACAAACCCTAATGTAAAACCAAATAACCCTTAAGACTAATTAACCTTAACTAAATACTAGTTTCTTCAAATGTTATTCTTTTTTCCACTACACACAAAAAATTCTATAATAGTTCCTTCAGCTCTTAAGAACTCTACCCAAGAACTTCTTATCCTAGTCACCAGATAACAATTAATCATAATCACATTACTATATCCGTACTTGTATATTTTGGATTGATAACACTTAAGTTCCTTATCAATGCCATCGCTTATGAAATAAACTTAAAGATAAACCCAATATTAAAGAATATACCTAAGATCAAGTTATTTAAAATACTAAGGGTTTCACTTTGGGAATTATAAAATTGCATAGCATTATTTATGCATAATGGAATCTTGCTTCTTTAAACATTAGTCCTTACCGGACCAATGATGATGATTTCGGATATTGGATCTTCTATTATCTTGAAGACCATGAGTGCATAATCTTGGAATCACAAAAGGCAAGTTCACACTTGCCCATGTCCTTTGATTATTTTCTGTAAAGTATTTTGCAAATCCAGTGTTGTCATCACCTGCATTTCAAAAAGGTCAGAAAACACTATTTTCATAATAATATGATTATATGTTAATTATCATGAGGTAATAACCTTCTATGGAAGTTTCGGTGGTAAAGGAACATATTATCTAGGACTTAACAACCAATGTCGCCAGTGATTCTTGCGCCGTATATTACGCGTTAACCATGAGATTTGGAATGGGACGGAGAAGTCAGCTGGATCGTCTCTCTCTCTCGCATGCGAACGGATGACCGGGCCATTGTTGCAACTCCTCTTGTAGAGGGTTAGCAGGTTATGGGTGGGATCCCTCAACGTCCCACGACTTCTGGTATCTATGAGGGTTGTACACCTTAGACTGAGAATGGAAACAAGTTTTATCCTAGGTCTGATGTACAATCCGTCGAGTATGCGGGGTCGCGGAGAAGGACAGTGATTGGCTTTGATCTTAGTATGGGCCTCACACCAAGGAAGTGTGAACGAGCCTATAACTGGGATGTGCAACAAAGCTAAGATCTCTCATGGGTAAAGTGACGCACCTCTGCAGAGTGTAAAAACTGTAACTTGTTACTCCCTGTTCCGGGAAGGAGCTGCGAACGCTGCGGGAAAGGAACTCCATGAAAGTTCTGGTAAACCCGTGAAGGCTGATGGACATAGCTTTTCAGAATAAAATCAACCTTTGAAGAAATATTTACGAAAACTGGCATTGCCTGCGACCTATGGTCTGTGGCTGTAAATAGTGCATTAAACACTTATCTTTAGTGAACTTGCTGAGTACGCTCATACTCAACGTATCATCTTAACCCTTGCTAGATCTCGGAGAAACCAATGGCGTTCCCAGGAAATAAGTTACTTGAAGAGTTGAAGATATCTGAGGGAGATCAACGGAGTCGAAGACCTTACCGGAATCTATCGAAGACAAGCTGAAGCGTAGAATATAAATAAAACTCCTAGAATCTAAAACCTACTTCTGTAGAACAATACTATAGTAGTACTTTCAATCCTTATACATATATTAGTAGTAGTACTGCTAAAGTAACTCCGAATGGATCTTTCTGTTTATTTCTGTATAATATTCCTCACTGTTCGAGAAAGTTCTCTGGATCTTTGGTAATATGTTATATGTAATCTAAAGTGTTGTCTTGGACCCGCGATGTTTCTGTTGTACCACTCTGATTGATATAATGCGGATGGAACGGTGTTCCATTGGTGTTATGGCAACGACTATAGTGTACTACATCATGCAGTTGTATGCTGGGTCATCGCACCTACCCAAATTTCGGGTATTGTGGTTGTACGGTAAAATTGGAATGGTATCGCATCCAGACAACCATCAATTTTGTAAAGGGCTAAGGCTCATGCCTTAAAATTTTCATCATCAAAAATCATATGGGTTTCAGAAACACATGTCAAAACATTTCAGTAGAATGACTCATCATTCTAAGGTTTTCATAACCATTTTCACCAAGTATTCCCATCTAGAGTTGATCAAGTTTTATGCTTAGCACTGGCATCTACAAGTGGGGGTAAATACTAATGAGGGGTAATAAACAAGTGGGGATTTACCAAGTTCAATCTCATGCCTTAGGATGACATCATGATTATCTAACTTAGGCCAAATTTTATGCTCTTTATGCTACCTTCAGTTATCTTTCTAGAATCTACAAGTCACTAAGTAAACTTTTGCTAGAAAGCTTTTATTTAGGAAAATAAAATATTAAGCTTGCAAGTAAAACTAGGATGGTGTGTCAGGTGGGTATAATCACATATGCTTAAGGCTTATAGTTGGCATAGTAACAAGCAAGTAGTATCTTGCATTAGTGGGGTATCTTGTAAGTATTGTCTTGCTAATATATCAATATAAGCTTTCTAAGTTGCAAGTGTTAGCTTGCCTTGTGCAGAGCAGTGGTTGAAGTTCTCCTCAGATTCCTCCTTGTAGTATCCCCCTTCCTCCTCGTATCCTTGGTCGGTACTAGCGTCTATAAATAAATACGAGGTACACAATCACCAAACAATACTTAACTATTTCTAAACATCACACAAAGGTTCACACTAGATGATCTATCATCATCACTAACATTACAAGGATTAAAGCACTTGTATCATTTATTTTATTTTAGAAAAGTAATTTCTAATATTCTCCAACTCAAACATGGGATCATGTTGACAAATGTCATCACGACATATTTCAATACATGAGAATGTGCTTTAAAGTGGTGTCACAATTTAATAAGGTTTAACCTTTTTATTTTATTTAATTAAACTGACTATAAATGCCTATGTGGCATTATTTTATTACTTGATCATTATTTCTGTAAGTAAACCTATATACTTTTATATATTCTGAAAGGTATGGTTAAATGTGATTTTCGAGAGTTGGAATCAACTCAAAATCTCTTATGGTTGAATTTTGAAAAATGTTTGAATGTAGAAAAGCTTTTGCCTTTTTATTTTTACCATGGGTGATCCACAAATCTAAATGGTTTGAATCCAACTAGCTTGGATTAAGCATTCCAATACCTTTCTAACAAAGTTGGTTTCGTGCATTTTGGTTCAGTGAATCGAGCTGGGTTGATTTTTCAATCTAGGTACAGAATTGTATTTGAAATTAAATGAATAAACTTAAGTTTGAATCGTTGGGTCGCGCAGGATGTTTAACTGGGCCGGCCCACTACGCAAAGCGCACACGCGGGCTGGTTAAGTGAGCGACCCCACTCGTCAGTGAGACAACGAGTGGCGAAGCGGTACGGGGTGATCTACGCCGCACGATCTAACTCTAATCGAACGGCTCTGGTTCATCGTCCATGTCGGGCAGCGCCGGCGAGACAGAACCCTAGTGCGGCCAGTGGGGGTCGTGGGAGGCTCACCAGGGCTCAGGCGATGGTCGGCGATAGGGGAGAACGACGAAGTCGACGACGGCAATTCTCCTGGTACCGGAAGCTCCTCCTTGGGCGGCTCCAATCGACGATGCCTCTCCTCCTCTTCAGCGGTGAACTCCGGTGAAATTATGGCCACCTAGTGCTCGCCTTGCTCCGAGAGTGAGTGGGGGGTATCAGTGAGAGGTGGGGAGTGAACTGGTGTGAAGAAAACGAGCGGGGGATGTCTCCTTTTATAGTGGCTCAAGGGGACCGAATGGCGCGGGTGGAGCTCGTCAGTGTCGACAGCACAGAGAGCTAACGGCATGGGCGGCGATAGGGGTCGGTGCTGTGCTCCCTGGCGAAGCTCAACGGTGTGGTGGCGAGGCGTGGGGCGGTGCGAGATGGTCGGAACGTCGCGGTGCTCTGGGCGGGTCCGATGATGATTTTAATGGCGCACAACATCTACGGTCCGTGCGGCGCCGAACGGGCATGGTCTGTGGGAGTGTGTCGCGGTTGGCGCACTGGCGCGCTCTCGGCTCGCACGCAGAGAGACTGGGCGCGTGCTTGGCGGGTGGTCCAGGGGCTGGCTGCACTCGGGGCTTGGACAGGGAGTGGCGGTGGACGGTGGTCAGTGCTCCAGACATGCTTGCTAGGCTTGGTGCTTCTCCTAGCTTGCTGTCGACATGTGGGTGGCAAGTTAAGCTCGGCATGGTCACCATTGATGGCTATGCCAAGCTCACAGTGGTGCTAAGGCTTGTTAATTGGGCTAGATCATCTACTGAGAGTATAGAGTGAGCTAGAGAGGGAACAAGGTTGGCCAAAATCACTGCTCCTAGTAGTGTTTTGTGTTTGTGTGTTTGCTGCTGACAAGGTGTTTGATGAAATGGCCGAAATAAATTCAAATTTGAATTTTGGATTCAAACTTGGTGGGTTTTCTAGGCACATACTAGGGAGTATCTGGTTAGTTGGATTGGTCAAGGGGCACTGGTTTGGTTGGGTTTTGAAACTGTGTGATATTCACATATGTTAAAGATTCAGTTTTGAATTGTCATTTGAATGGGGTTGCTAAATGTTTCTGCAAGTTTGAAAGGTGGTAGATTCACTTTTACTTGGTCTTGCAAGGGGTGAAAAGAATTGGAAAAGTTTCTGTTTGAAATCTTGGACTAGAAACACTCAAAGTGACCTAGTGAGCAAGATTAGCAAAAATGACCATTTGCTTTATTTGATTTGTTTTTGATTTCTCTTTATTTGTTTTTGTTTGGAAATGTTTTGTATGATGTTATTTTCATCTTTGAATCATTCCTTGCTATTTAGGTTAATGACACAAGTTCATTCATGCATTCATCAAATAATCACATACACACATGCATTCATTTGGTTTTTATTTCATCAAAGTTTTTGTTAACCCTAAATTTAGTGATTACAGTTTGAGGATCATGATCAATAGTTTTGGGATGTTACAGTACTCCTCGTACGTTTGGGGAACACGGAGCGCTGCCGAGGTAGTTTCACTACCTCGCTGATGCCCACGACCAGCCCCCCCGTCCTTGGCCACGCTGTCCGCCATCACCTCATCCTGCAAATGTCATGGCGACCATGTCTTTAACATCCCAAAAATGTTGAACACTGATTACCAAATCCCAATCACCTAAATTAGGGTTAACAAAAACTTTTGTTAATCAAATCAATATGAATGCATGTGTGAAGGTGATGATTGTATGAATGCATGAATGGACTTGTGTGATTGATCTAAATAGCAAGGAATGGTTTGAAGATGAAAACAACATCATCTGATACATTTCCAAACAGAAACAAATCAAGAGAAAACCAAAAACAAAACAAATAAAGCAAATGGTCATTTTTGCCAATCTTGCTCACTAGACCACTTTGAGCGTTTCTAGTCCAGGATTTCAAACAGAAACTTTTCCATTTCTTTTCACCCCTTGCTAGACCATGTAAAAGTGAACCCAAGCCTACCTTTCAAACTTACAGAAACATTTGGCAACTTGATTCAAAGGATATTTCAAAATTGAATCTTTAACATATGTGAAGATCACCTATTTTCAAAACCCAACCAAACCAGTGCCCCTTGACCTTTCCAACTAACCAGAGACTCCCTAGTATGTAACTAACACACCCACCAAGTTTGAATCAAAAATTCAAATTTGAATCTCTTTTGGCCATTTCATCAAACACCTTGCAATCACCAAACCAATAAACATCAAACACTATTAGGAGCATTGAATCTGGCCTAACTTGTTCCCTCTCTGGTTCACAGCAAGCTATTAGTAGATCATCTAGCCCAATTAACAAGCTCTAGCACCACTGTGAGCTTGCCCTAGCCATCAATGGTGAGAATGCCAAGCTCAACTTGCCACCCCTTAGTCGACAGCAAGGTAGGAGAAGCACAAAGCCTAGCAACCATGTCTGGGACACTCACCACCGTCCACCGGCTCCCCCTGTCCAAGCCTCGAGCACAGCCAGCCCCTAGACCACACAGCCGGAGCGCGCCCAGCTTCTCTGCGAGCATGCTGAGAGCGCGCCAGAGCATCACCTGCGACACACGCCCACAGACCGCGCGCCGCCCACGTGCATGCGTGATCACTACCGCCCTAGGAACACCCTAGACACGCCCGTTTGTCGTCGCGCGACCAGGAGAGGACGTGGGCCATGAATTTTATCGTCGGACCCGTCCAGAGCGCCGAGACGTTCTGACCATTTCACATCGCCCCATGCAGCTTAGCCATGCCGTTGACCTTCTCCAGGGAACACAACACCGTCCCCTACCTTTGCCCATTCCCGTAGCTCGCTGTAAGGACGACACCGACAAGCTCCGCCCGCGCCATTCGGTCCCCTCGCTGCACTATAAATAGATGACTTCCTAGGAAGAATTCCTCACACCATCTCACTCCCCACCTCTCACTGATCATACCCACTCATCCCCGGAGCAAGGTGAGCAATAGGTGGCCGGAATTGGAGCTTGCCGCTGCTGGAGGAGAAGGGTGTCGTTGATTGGATCCGCCCCAGGAGGAGCCACCGATACCAGGAGGATCACCGTCGTCGACTTTGTCGTTCGCCCCCATCGCCAACCATCGCCGGAGCCCCGATGAGGCCCCGTAGACCCCCACTGGCCGCGATAGGGTTCGAACTTGACGCGTCCTGTTCAGGCGTGGACGATGAACCACATCCGTAGGATTAGAGTTTGATCGCACAGCCTAGATCGCCCCATACCGCTTCGCACCCCTCTCTCTCACTGACTAGTGGGGTTTCACTTAAACTCACCCGCGCGCGCTGTGCGTAGTGGGTTGGCCCAGTTAGCATCCCGCGCGACTCAGTAATTCAAATTTAGGTTTATTCTTTTAGTTTCAAACTCAGTTCTATACCTAGATTCAAAAATCAACCCAGCTCGATTCACTGAACCAAAATGCATGAAACCTATTTTGTTGGAAAGGTACTGGAATTCTTAATCCAAGCCCGTTTGATTCAAGTCATTTGGATTTCTATATCACCTATAGTAAAAATAACAAGGCACAAGCTTTTCTGCATTCAAACATTTTTCAAAATTCAACCATCAAAGATTTTGAGTTGATTCCAACTCTCAAAAATCACATTTAACAAGACCTTTCAGAATATATAAAAATATATAGGTTTACTTGAAGAAAAAATGGTCAAGTAATAAAAGAATGCCTCATAGGCATTTCTAGTAACTTTAATTAATTAAAATAAAAAGGTTAAACCTTATTAAATTGCGACACCACTTTAAATCACATTCCCAAGTACTGAAATGTGTGGTGCTAACATGTGTCAACATGATCCCATGTTTGAGTTGGAGAATATTAAATCTTAAGTAGTTTTTCAATGAGTAGAAATTACTTTTCTAAAAGAAAGGAAATAAAACTACTTCCTTAATCTTTGTGATGCTTGTGATGATCCTAGATCATCTAGTGAAAACCTTGGGTGATAAATAGAACTAGTTAAGTATTTTTTGGTGCTTGTGTACCTCATATTTATTGATATACGCTAGTACTGACCAAGGATACGAGGAGGAAGGAGAATACTATGATGAAGAAGCCGAGGAGAACTTCAACCACTGCTCTGCACGAGGCAAGCTAACACTTGCAACTTAGGAAGCTAATCCTTGCAAGCCTATACTAATATATTAGCAACCTACTATCTTAAGCAAGCTAAGTTAAACCATGCAAGTTTTACTTGCAAGCTTAGACCACTTGATACCCAACCCTAGTTTTATTTGCTAGCTTAGTATTTTATTTCTTTATCAAACTTTCTATTAGAGTTTACTTAGAGACTTATAGATTTTAGAAATATATTTAAAGGTATCATAAAACTTGGCCTAAGTTAGATAATCTTCATATCATCCTGAGGCATGAGATTGAACATAGATAAGATACACTTGTTTACCACCCCTCATTAGTATTTACCTCCACTTGTAGATGTTAGTGCTAAGCATAAAATTTGATCAACCTTAGATGGGAATACTTCGTGAAAATGGTTATGAAAACCTTAGAATGATGAGTCATTCTACGTAAATGTTTTGACATGTGTTCTTGAACACCAGATGATTTTGATGTTGAAAATGATAAGGCATGAGCCTTACCCCTTTATAAAACTGATGGTTGTTTGGATGCGATACCATTCCAATTTTACCGTATAACCACAATACCCAAGAATTGGGTAGGGCTTGACTGGAAGTTTATATACCTTCGTATGGGTTCCCTTGCGGCCAAGGTTTGAGCTGAGGATACCTTGTGAAGATTGTCCACCTGTGAAGTTCCCAAGATGACAGTTGGTCATGGTTGGGAGGCCAAACTCACAGGATAGGTGCCTATACTAGGGCATGTAATTGAAAGGTTAGGATTGATTATCCGCATACTGAGTATGGTGAATTCAGGATTGTTCCTGACGGATGTATCAAATATTGTGGTGAAAGTGTACCACCTCTGCAGAGTGTCAAACTATTCGAATAGCCGCATCCGTGGTTATGGACAGTTGGAGTGGCCATACTATTCCATCGTCATATGTTTTCAAAATGATTTATGAAATAATTTGTGACTTGACTTGACCACAACAGGGTTGGGATATGAAATTCAAGTTCCCATTTAGGTGTTATCAAATTTTCAACTATCTTTGGTTCTGAACTCAGTAGAGACAAATCTGGCTTTTTGCAAAACAACCTAGAACTTAGTATTTCCCACTCAAAAACCACTTCACCTGCTAGTATTAGTTTGCGAGTACTTAAAGAGTAGTCATGGCTTTGTCCCTAGCTATTCTCGTGGCCAGACTATGAAGAGGACTATCAGGAAGATGGACAGCAGGAAGGTTACGACAATTAGGATCATCTCCCATCGTCAGCATTGCCTGTGACAATGAAGATGGAGCCTCGCCTACGCTATCGTTATGATTACGTTATTCCACTACTATGATTGTATTAAGACTGGATCATGAGATCCTTATTTGTGTAAGATCTTATGTATGGTTTGTAATGGATGATGTACTATGATATCCAATCTATTATGTCTCGCAAAAATGGTAATCCCGGGATTGTGATGTATGGCATAACAGGCATCTGGGATTAAGAATCCGGGTGTTGACAAGTTGGTATCAGAGCCATCCTGACCATAGGAAACCCTAGTTTAGAATGGACGTTTGAATCAAAAACTTAGTTTCAAAACCAAGGAAATGAGTATTTATGGAAACATATTCTCATTCTTATCACTTAGATCCTTTCATGAAAATTCATGTTCCTCAAAAAATTCTTGCAAACTTACATAAAATTTAACACACTTGATCACTCTAATAATTTACTCATCCTATATTCTTATAGATGGACGTGAAGTATATCAAGTTCTATCAATTGGGGAATGGAGGAGACCTCATCTTTGAGCGTGACTTGGACCAGTTGTCGAAGATGCTGGAGCGTTCGCACGCCGACTTCTTCGGAGCTCAGCTCAACGATCAGGAAGGAGAGGAGTTGCAATGGCTAGTTGTTGCAAGTCTCCAAGGAAATATTGAAGCCCCCAACTCAAAGGGAATTTAGTTCACCTTAAGAGAGAACAACTGGCTCGATGGACTTGCCATGGCCATGCAGGAAGCTCTTGTCCGTCTATGTGAGCAAAGTATCAATCAGATCAAGGGTACCCTCTTTGATTTCTGCCCAAGGCGTGATGCTATGGGACACACACTGGAGGCACCATATTACCATGAGCTGAAGACTCAACGGGACCACCTCAGCTTCATGATGTATGATCGTCAGAAGGAGTTGGACAATGCCCGCTCCCACGCCAACCACAAGTACGCCATTGCCACCAAGAAGGATCAGACCATTGCCATGCTGGTGAAGGATCGCCAGTCTCGTCGCCGTCAGCTCGAAAAGAAGGAGCACATCATTGCCCATCTTTGCCACAGGATCACAGAGTTGGAGGATATTGTCCACGAGAGGGATTTGCAGCTGGAGGAGAGGGAGAATGCAGGAGAAGACCTTCGTGGAGACCCCTACTCCTATCTCAGTGATGATGATGACTTTTTGGAGGATCAGGGTATGGACTTCTTCACCGATGAGGATGACTTCTCCTTCATTGATGATGATGAGGAGGAGGATGATGAAAACACCGACTCCAAGGAGTAGTAGAACTTGAGCTCTAGCGTTAGTGAGATGTATCCGGTCCCACTGTATCGTAGATTCCCGGAATGGTTCTTAAAACCATATGTTTTCCTTTGTTGTGGTGTGTGTTTGTGTCGTGTGCTCTGAATGAATGAATGAATGAATGAAAAGCATGTTGCTAGAAAATTTGAGTCAAACTTCGAATTTTTTTCCAAATCAAAACCCTGAACCTTAGAATTTCCCTCTTTTCTCATGATCTATCTCAATCTTCAGATGCCTCGCGGAGGAAATAGTTCATCCCCGGACCTGATGTTGCAAATTTTGCAAATGTTGGTCTTAGACCGCGAAGCTGAAAGAGCCGAACGTCAAGCCAACTTAGCCACCCTTCAGCACATCGCTCAGATAGCCAACAACAATCAAGGCCATGGAAATCAGGACAACCATGGGTCCAAGCTCAAGAATTTCCAGAACACCAACCCACCCGTTTTCACTAAGTCTGAAGAGCCCCTAGATGTAGATGATTGGCTGCAAACCATGGAGAACAACCTAGAAGTAGCCGGAGTAGAAGCCAACGATAAGGTACTGTTTTCCACCCACTATCTTGCCGAAGATGCAAGAGCATGGTGGAACAACATTCGTGCCATGACTGGAGGTCAGATGATGACTTGGGAAGGTTCAAAATCAATTTCAGTAGAACCCATGTGCTATCGGGTCTAATCAAGAGGATGAGAGATGAATTCAGGGAACTGAAGCAAGGGAGAATGACAGTAGTGGAGTACCGTGACAAATTTTTGTCATTGGCTAGGTATGCACCTGATGAGATAGATACCGAAGCTAAGAAGAAGGAGAGATTCCTGAATGGTCTGCATGATGAAATGCAGACAATGTTAGTCAATATCCCCTTTGCTGATATTGAAGCCTTAGTGGATTCCGCCATTCAGATGGAAGGCAAGATCAACCAAGCTAATGAGAACCGCAAGCATTGCATGATGCATTAACCAGGAACCCATCATTGTTGGAGATATGCCCTAGAGGCAATAATAAATGTAGTTATTATTATATCTTTGTGTTTATGATAAATGTTTACATTCATGCTATAATAGTATTAACAAGGAAACATTGATACTTGTGTGATTTGTAAACTAAATTAGAGTCCCTAGTAAAGCCTCTTTATAATACTAGCTTGTTGGTTAATAAATGATTGTGGTTTCCCTATCATGAACGTTGAGATGTTATTAACAACAAGATCATATCGTTAGGAGAATGGTATGATGGACATACTCCTATAGATAAGCGTAGCATAAATATCAAGTCATTTTAATAGTTCAATTGCTATATGCTTTCTGATACATAGTAACCTAATTCCTTCGACCATGAGATCATGCATATTACCATCACCGGAAGGATGCTTTGATGACATCAAACACCACACCGTAACTGGGTGGTTATAAAGGTGGCATTGAGTGTTCAGAAAGTATCGGTTGAGACACAAGGATCAAGAGTGGGATTTGTCCATCCATATGACGGATAGATATACTCTGGGCCCTCTCGGTGGAATGTCATCCAATTGGCTTGCAAGCATGTGACTGGCTCACAAGGGATCACATATCACGGGAACGAGAAAAGAGTACTTATCAGTAACGAGGTTGAACTAGGTATGCAGAGATACCGACGATCAAAACCTCGGATAAGTAAACTATCATGAGACAAAGGGAAATTGGTATCGTATGTAAGTGGTTCATTCGATCGCAAAGTAATCATAGAAATATGTGGGAGCCATATGAATTTCCAGATTCCTCTATTGGTTATTGTTAGGAGAAGTGTCTCGATCATGTCCGCATAATTCACGAACCGTAGGGAGACACACTTAAGGATTAGATGTTGTTGAGTAGTTATGGAATGATGAGTAACAGACCGAATGTTGTTCGGAGTCTAGGATGGGATCTGAGATATCATGAGGATATCCGGAATGGTCCGGAGAATAAGATTCATATATGGAAAGTCCTGTTTCGGGGTTGGAGAATGGTTCCGGTGTTTTCATCAGGAATGTTCTAGAAGGTTCCGGAAGGTCCGGCACTCCGGAGGGGAAGGTTACATGAATGTGTCATAACAAGTTGGAATGGTTGCATCATGTACTAGGTGTCATCGCTGAGAAAAATAAAGGGATAAATCAAATCCTAGTTTGAAAAGTCAAACGCCAATTTGAAAAGTCAAACGCCAATTTGAAAAGTCAAACGCCAATTTGAAAAGTCAAACGGCAAGTTTGCTTGGTGGAGGGAGAGTAGGAAACCTACTTGGGGAGGAGTTCTGTAGCACCCTCAGAATCGACCCTATGCAAGTTTCAGCGATTCCCGCCAAACCCGCATAGAAACGATTCAAAGGTGCCCACCAGGCACTTTCGTGCGGGTGGAAAACGAAGTAATAACATTACACAACAGTCCTCGATGGGACCCACAGAACAGATATATCTACAACAGCGACTCAATGAGTCAAGAATAAAGATATAGTATACAAAGATCCAAATCACCTTGAAAAAAGATAGAGGGTTCAACTACGGACAAGATGCAAATGGGGCTAAGAGCCCTGAAGAATAACCAATGGCGTCCATAACCCTGCCCAGGCCAAGCCGGAAAGGTAACCCTGCTAACGACGTCGATCTCAAAACCTGCTTAACAAAAGGGGTGCCGACAAAGGGCAAAGGAAAAAGAGAGAGAGCGGTCAGTACTGAGGCCAGTACACGGCGAGGCTAGAATTCGGCGGTCCTCGCCTACATAGGTATGGTGGACTGAAGCGGCAGCGCGGCAAGCACTAAACAACCTATAGAGACTCGACATAACTGACGGCTATCAGAGAGGGATAAGAAAGAGCTATTCGGATCCAACCTGAATCTTACACCAAACAATCCCATCCTGGTATTTCCCCCTCGAGACCAAACGAGGAAGTCCACCGAGGAACTCACACAGTTGGCAGTTTTATTTATTCGGTTATCGTTACACCAATTACTAGTCAGGTATAGATAGTCATCCTGATATAATAAGCAGTAGGCAATTTTAGTTAACCATTCCGTTGTAGTTGCGACACTTACTAGTCAAATACAATTAGCATGAGATATCCCAAAAACCCAGCAGTTGTTGGCACTTTTATTTAGCCATTCCGTTATAGTTGCAATACTTACTAGTCAGATACAATGGTCGCAAGCGACAACCGAAACAAGCAATTGTTGGCAGTTTTATTTAGCCATTCCATTATAGTAAAGCTGATTACTAGTCATTATAAAGTCAAATTTATAGCACTACTTTAGTTATAGTTGTCTATGATCGAGATACTGTGCTCCAAGTCGTCCATAACCGCGGACACGGCTTTCAGAAAGTTTTACCCTGCAGGGGTGCACAAATATCAACACACACTCGATCAACCTCGGAAAAACCAAATCAAAACCCAACGAGGCTTTCACGACAAAGCAATCACAGGATTCAGAAATATTTCAGGGGGCCACCCCATTGAGTACACCCGCAACGAAGTTAGCTGACTCCGAGACGGACCCAAGGTTTGGGTGGACGGCTGTAAACGACTGGGAACCCAAAACTGGGCTTGTCGATACCGCGAAAACGTGTCCCGATCCTAAACAGTACAGGTGCTCCTCGCACAATCGTAAATCAAGCAGTAAAGCATGGCATAAGTACAGGATAGTAAATAAAACCTCAAACTAGTTTGTGGCCCCAAGAAATAAGAATGAATCAAGCTCTGGCTCAGGGGGGGTCCCATAATCCTCCCGGATGTGGATAGCGCGAATATTCAAGGAACAGGTATCAAGTACTCGGGGTCCTACGGGACACAAGTGGACGGTTAACAACCAAATAACATCTATTGCCCACCTGTGCCTCTGCATTTACCTACTTCAATTTTAGTTTTTAAACAGTAATTAAAGTTATGATCATCTCCAATATTAAACATGCGGCAATACTCCAACAACTGTGGTACTTGACGACACGCAACAGCACTTGAGCAAGCGACTACGACACGCAAGTCCAGCTATTTACCAATCAACAGGTAATAGGAGGTGTCCAAGGCAATATAAGGCTGCAAGGGATAATCACGGGTACGAAAACTAGAGCATCGCAACGCAGATAGCAATAGATCAACAGGAGGGAATAAATACTATAAAAGTAAGATAGGTAGAAAGGGGGAGGTGCTCGCCTAAAAACATTGTCGAAGGTTCATCCGAAGATCGGGGCGAAGCTCACATCAACTCAACGGCCTTATCTGCGAAGAAGCAAAACACTAAAAGAACACCGGATGCACTATTTAATACTACGACAAAAGATCGGGCATGATGCATGTATGATGTATGACATGGCAAAGCTGCGATGCAATTAGGTCATATTAAGCGGAACCGGGGTCCCGGCAATTAAATATATGGTTCAAGTTGTTTAGATCCCCGCAATTTAAATGTTGTATTAACAAGGCAAAAACATGGCATCGGTTCACTACACAAACTTAAATGGGTCCAATATACGACTAGATTTGCCCGCATATGGGCCCCATATTTAATTATGAAGTGAATCGGCATAATGCCCCCAAACCACACAATATGCATGCGAGTATGACAATTTAATATGCAACAAGATATATCATTTATAAAAAAAATAGGGGCTTAGGGTCACACATCTGGGTTCGGCAGATCTTGGGTTCCCGGGGTTCGGGGTTCGGTCTCAGGGTTCCGGTTTCGACGGGATCGGGGCTACTGGGTCGGAGATGAAGAGCTTGGCGTTCCGGGAAGAAGGACTTGGGGTGGCGTCGGGGGCGCATCGGACTCGCCCTGGTCGGTGTCGATCTTGTCGGGCCCGCGTATCAGATCGGTCTTGGCATCCGGGGGGGGGGGGGGGGGGAAGTTCATGTCGTATCCGTGTCGACGACCTTGGCGTTCAGGGGGAGTTCTCGGTGTTTCGTTCCGGGAAGAAGTACTTGTCGCACCGGGGCCTCGGTGTCCTCGGTTCCGATTGAAGATCTTGGCGTTTCGTGCAGCGGGTGTTCAGGTACCAGCATTGAGAGTCGATGACAGACTTGAAATATCGCCGGTAGCTTTCAAGTGGAATCCTGGTCGTGTACTTAGGTTCACCTTCATGCATGGGTACAGAATGGAACTTGTACTCCTCAGGGCATCACACCAACTCCACGTAGTAGATCTTGGCTGGGTAAGGCATCATGCCAGAAAACACTTATGAGTGCTACAAGCCCGAGCAGCCGAAGACGAAGCTGGGGATGGCGATGCCGTGCGGCGTGCCGGAGGCGCTGCAGGCGAGGGCGGGCGCGTGGCCTGAGACTGGGGGGAACAGAGGGCGGCGACCATGATGCGGGGAGCGCGGCACCGACCCACGGCTCTGCGTGCGTCCAGGAGGGCGAGGACGAGGCCGGCACGCGGGCGCTCTGGTGGGAGCGGACAGAGAAGCTCGCCGGAGGCGGGCTCGCCGGCGGCGGCGTGCGCGTCCCGGTCGAGGAGGCGGTTGCCGCGGATTGGAGGAGGGTCGGCCTCGCGCTGGCGGTTGTTGATGAGGCGGCCGGAGGCGAGCACGAGGCCAGGGACGGGAGCTGAGCGGCGGCTCGCAGAGGCCGGGGAGGAGGAACGAGGAGAAGGCGGCGGGGCCGGCGAGGTAGAGACTGGGCGCGGTGGTGGGGTGGAGGCCGCGGGCGGCGGAACGGCGGGTTGGAGAGGAGCCCGACGGCCGGAGGGAGGAGGAGAGGCGGGCTCGACGGGGTACCGCGGTTACCGGAGGCAGAGCTCGGTGGAGAGGGACGCACGGCCGCGGGGCGTCCGGCGCGTCGGTGGAGGCGGCCTCCGGTGAGCGAGGACGGGGCGGCCGGAGGAGGAGCGGCGAGGGTAGGTGGAGACGGCCGAGCGCCGGGGGTGCGGGGACGGACGGAGGAGGGCGGCGGAGCTTGTGGAGGTGGGGCGACGCGGTGGGGAGGGGAAGCCGGAGGAAGGAGGCCGGGGGCGCACCTGGGCGGGGAGCCGAGGCCGAGCGGGGCGGTGGTTGGGTGCGGGAGGAGGGAGCGCGTGAGGGAGAGAGAGGAAGGAGACGGGGTCAGGGGGACGCGGGGCCAGGGGGTGGGGCCGCGCGGGTAGGCGCGTGCGGGTCGGTGTGTGAACAGGGAGGGTGGGCGCGTGGTGTGCGTGGGAGGGAGCGGGGGTCGGGGCGGTGTGGAGTGGTGGGGCCCAGGCGGGGCCGGTCACCGCTGCAGGGTGCGTGCGTGCTGTGCGTATGGCGTGTGCTGCGGGGTGAGAGAGGTGGCTGGGGTGACGTGGCGCGCCGTGGTTGGCTGCAAGATTGGCCAGGGTGAGGTGGCGACCCGTCATAGGAGGGGGTGATGTGGCTGGTTGGTGGTTAGAATAGGATTGGGTAGAATAGGACTGGGTTTAGTTTAGGTGGACCGGATTGTAGGTAGTCTGGTCCGATTGGGCCTCTGGCCTGACCGGTCGGACTGCCTCTCCGGACAAAATATTTTATTGTTTTAATTTTATTTGTAAAACATTTTTGTAAATACTTTTTAGACAAATAAAAGATCTGAATAGACCGATGTTTTAATTTGAAATAAAGACGGGGGTTATTTAGAAAACAAAACTAGGCGTTTCGAAATAGTTTCAGACAAACAATGCATGATGATGACGATGCAATGCACAAAAACAATGCGATTTACTAGTAGTGGTTTTTGCGGGATGCCACAATTCGACACGACTAACAATGGATCTCGCCCTCGAGATCCGCCTCATGGTACGGGGAAGAAAGCCGACGGTCTGAATCTTCTCGCATCGTGTAGATCCTCGCGACACCACTAACAAGAGGTCGTTGTCCGTGATCGTCGAGAGAACACTCCGGAAACAAAAGGTCGAAGGTAGAGGTATCAACCAATAAAGCCACCTCTAGCTTCCGTGGACGGAGTAAAATTGCTGGATCCACTGATTCGATGTACAAGAGCGAATGATAAGAGTAGTCGGATGGTGATCAGTCCATCGCGCACCCAAACCATTACTCTGCACACGAATAGGAAATTATGCAACCAACTCTCAGAATTCAGATTGTAGATCTCGACAAGCGAGGTTCGTAAACAAAGGAGTGATGCAGACTCTGCATCGGATCTGGCGTAGATGATGTCGTCGCGTCAGAAAACACCGGAAGGCACGAGAAGGAACAAAGAGAAGTCCACCAGACGAAGGGTTCCTCGAATAGCATGAAGACCAGATGTAGCAACACCGTTACCAAAGGAGGAAGCGAAACCCTGAAGGTACGATGGAACCCAACCACGAGAAATCCTGGACTCGAAGAGAGAGAAGAGAGCGGATTCAAAACACGCAGAGGTGAGAGGAGAGCAGCAGAGGGGTAAGGAGTAAAATCAGACCTAATCAGAACTATCCAACCGATTTTGCAAAAATAGTTTTGACACTCTACTTCGGCCATTAGCTAGGTTATCCTACAGGCTGGACTTGTGGGGTATCGCAACTGCTGAGCTCTGATACCACTCTGTAGCACCCTCAGAATCGACCCTATGCAAGTTTCAGCGATTCCGGCCAAACCCGCATAGAAACGATTCAAAGGTGCCCACCAGGCACTTTCGTGCGGGTGGAAAACGAAGTAATAACATTATACAACAGTCCTCGATGGGACCCACAAAACAGATATATCTACAACAGCGACTCAATGAGTCAAGAATACAGATATAGTATACAAAGATCCAAATCACCTTGAAAAAAGGTAGAGGGTTCAACTACGGACAAGATGCAAATGGGGCTAAGAGCCCTGAAGAATAACCAATGGCGTCCATAACCCTGCCCAGGCCAAGCCGGAAAGGTAACCCTGCTAACGACGTTGATCTCAAAACCTGCTTAACAAAAGGGGTGCCGAAAAAGGGCAAAGGAAAAAGAGAGAGAGAGGTCAGTACTGAGGCCAGTACACGGCGAGGCTAGAATTCGGCGGTCCTCGCCTACATAGGTATGGTGGACTAAAGCGGCAGCGCGGCAAGCACTAAACAACCTATAGAGACTCGACATAACTGACGGCTATCAGAGAGGGATAAGAAAGAGCTATTCGGATCCAAACTGAATCTTACACCAAACAATCCCATCCTGGTATTTCCCCCTCGAGACCAAACGAGGAAGTCCACCGAGGAACTCACACAGTTGGCAGTTTTATTTATTCGGTTATCGTTACACCAATTACTAGTCAGGTATAGATAGTCATCCTGATATAATAAGCAGTAGGCAATTTTAGTTAACCATTCCATTGTAGTTGCGACACTTACTAGTCAAATACAATTAGCATGAGATATCCCAAAAACCCAGCAGTTGTTGGCACTTTTATTTAGCCATTCCGTTATAGTTGCAATACTTACTAGTCAGATACAATGGTCGCAAGCGACAACCCAAACAAGCAATTGTTGGCAGTTTTATTTAGCCATTCCATTATAGTAAAGCTGATTACTAGTCATTATAAAAGTCAAATTTATAGCACTACTTTAGTTATAGTTGTCTATGATCGAGATACTATGCTCCAAGTCGTCCATAACCGCGGACACGGCTTTCAGAAAGTTTTACCCTGCAGGGGTGCACAAATAGCAACACACACTCGATCAACCTCGGAAAAACCAAATCAAAACCCAACGAGGCTTTCACGACAAAGCAATCACAGGATTCAGAAATATTTCAGGGGGCTACCCCATTGAGTACACCCGCAACGAAGTTAGCTGACTCCGAGACGGACCCAAGGTTTGGGTGGACGGCTGTAAATGACTGGGAACCCAAAACTGGGCTTGTCGATACCGCGAAAACGTGTCCCGATCCTAAACAGTATAGGTGCTCCTCGCACAATCGTAAATAAAGCAGTAAAGCATGGCATAAGTACAGGATAGTAAATAAAACCTCAAACTAGTTTGTGGCCCCAAGAAATAAGAATGAATCAAGCTCTGGCTCAGGGGGGTCCCATAATCCTCCCGGATGTGGATAGTGCGAATATTCAAGGAACAGGTATCAAGTACTCGGGGTCCTACGGGACACAAGTGGACGGTTAACAACCAAATAACATCTATTGCCCACCTGTGCCTCTGCATTTACCTACTTCAATTTTAGTTTTTAAACAGTAATTAAAGTTATGATCATCTCCAATATTAAACATGCGGCAATACTCCAACAACTGTGGTACTTGACGACACGCAACAGCACTTGAGCAAGCGACTACGACACGCAAGTCCAGCTATTTACCAATCAATAGGTAATAGGAGGTGTCCAAGGCAATATAAGGTTGCAAGGGATAATCACGGGTACGAAAACTAGAGCATCACAATGCAGATAGCAATAGATCAACAGGAGGGAATAAATACTATAAAAGTAAGATGGGTAGAAAGGGGAGGTGCTCGCCTGAAAACATTGTCGAAGGTTCATCCGAAGATCGGGGCGAAGCTCACATCAACTCAACGGCCTTATCCGCAAAAAAGCAAAACACTAAAAGAACACCGGATGCACTATTTAATACTACGACAAAAGATCGGGCATGATGCATGTATGATGTATGACATGGCAAAGCTGCGATGCAATTAGGTCATATTAAGCGGAACCGGGGTCCCGACAATTAAATATATGGTTCAAGTTGTTTAGATCCCCGCAATTTAAATGTTGTATTAACAAGGCAAAAACATGGCATCGGTTCACTACACAAACTTAAATGGGTCCAATATACGACTAGATTTGCCCGCATATGGGCCCCATATTTAATTATGAAGTGAATCGGCATAATGCCCCCAAACCACACAATATGCATGCGAGTATGACAATTTAATATGCAACAAGATATATCATTTATAAAAAAAATAGGGGCTTAGGGTCACACATCTGGGTTCGGCAGATCTTGGGTTCCCGGGGTTCGGGGTTCGGTCTCAGGGTTCCGGTTTCGACGGGATCGGGGCTACTGGGTCGGAGATGAAGAGCTTGGCGTTCCAGGAAGAAAGACTTGGGGTGGCGTCGGGGGCGCATCGGACTCGCCCTGGTCGGTGTCGATCTTGTCGGGCCCGCGTATCAGGTCGGTCTTGGCGTCCGGGGGGGGGGGGGAAGTTCATGTCGTATCCGTGTCGACGACCTTGGCGTTCAGGGGGAGTTCTCGGTGTTCCGTTCCGGGAAGAAGTACTTGTCGCACTGGGGCCTCGGTGTCCTCGGTTCCGATTGAAGATCTTGGCGTTTCGTGCAGCGGGTGTTCAGGTACCAGCATGGAGAGTCGATGACAGACTTGAAATATCGCCGGTAGCTTTCAAGTGGAATCCTGGTCGTGTACTTAGGTTCACCTTCATGCATGGGTACAGAATGGAACTTGTCCTCCTCAGGGCATCACACCAACTCCACGTAGTCGATCTTGGCTGGGTAAGGCATCATGCCAGAAAACACTTATGAGTGCTACAAGCCCGAGAAGCCGAAGACGAAGATGGGGATGGCGATGCCGTGCGGCGTGCCGGAGGCGCTGCAGGCGAGAGCGGGCGCGTGGCCTGAGACTGGGGGGAATAGAGGGCGGCGACCATGATGCGGGGAGCGCGGCACCGACCCACGGCTCTGCGTGCGTCCAGGAGGGCGAGGACGAGGCCGGCACGCGGGCGCTCTGGTGGGAGCGGACGGAGAAGCTCGCCGGAGGCGGGCTCGCCGGCGGCGGCGTGCGCGTCCCGGTCGAGGAGGCGGTTGCCGCGGACTGGAGGAGGGTCGGCCTCGCGCTGGCGGTTGTCGATGAGGCGGCCGGAGGCGAGCACGAGGCCAGGGACGGGAGCTGAGCGGCGGCTCGCAGAGGCCGGGGAGGAGGAACGAGGAGAAGGCGGCGGGGCCGGCGAGGTAGAGACGGGGCGCGGTGGCGGGGTGGAGGCCGCGGGCGGCGGAACGGCGGGTTGGAGAGGAGCCCGGCGGCCGGAGGGAGGAGGAGAGGCGGGCTCGGCGGGGTACCGCGGTTGCCGGAGGCAGAGCTCGGTGGAGAGGGACACACGACCGCGGGGCGTCCGGCGCGTCGGTGGAGGCGGCCTCTGATGAGTGAGGACGGGGCGGCCGGAGGAGGAGCGGCGAGGGTAGGTGGAGACGGCCGAGCGCTGGGGGTGCGGGGACGGACGGAGGAGGGCGGCGGAGCTTGTGGAGGTGGGGCGACGCGGTGGGGAGGGGAAGCCGGAGGAAGGAGGCCGGGGGCGCGCCTGGGCGGGGAGCCGAGGCCGAGCGGGGCGGTGGTTGGGTGCGGGAGGAGGGAGCGCGTGAGGGAGAGAGAGGAAGGAGACGGGGTCAGGGGGACGCGGGGCCAGGGGGTGGGGCCGCGCGGGTAGGCGCGTGCGGGTCGGTGTGTGAACAGGGAGCGTGGGCGCGTGGTGTGCGTGGGAGGGAGCGGGGGTCGGGGCGGTGTGGAGTGGTGGGGCCCAGGCGGGGCCGGTCACCGCTGCAGGGTGCGTGCGTGCTGTGCGTGTGGCGTGTGCTGCGGGGTGAGAGAGGTGGCTGGGGTGACGTGGCGACCCGTCATAGGAGGGGGTGATGTGGCTGGTTGGTGGTTAGAATAGGATTGGGTAGAATAGGACTGGGTTTAGTTTAGGTGGACCGGATTGTAGGTAGTCTGGTCCGATTGGGCCTCTGGCCCTGACCGGTCGGACTGCCTTTCCGGACAAAATATTTTATTGTTTTAATTTTATTTGTAAAACATTTTTGTAAATACTTTTTAGACAAATAAAAGATCTGAATAGACCGATGTTTTAATTTGAAATAAAGACGGGGGTTATTTAGAAAACAAAACTAGGCGTTTCGAAATAGTTTCAGACAAACAATGCATGATGATGACGATGCAATGCACAAAAACAACGCGATTTTCTAGTAGTGGTTTTTGCGGGATGCCACAAGTTCCTCTCCCTCCACCCGCCGGCCTTGGAAGCCGAGTTGGGGAGAGACTCCCCTCCCCTTGGCCGGCGCCCTCCACCTATATAAGGAGGGGCAGGGCTGCCCCTCCAAGACTACACCTCCACCACCCAAAACCCTAGCCCTAGCCGCCGGCCCTCCTGCAGCCGCCGCCGCCCTAGGGCAAACCCTAGCCTCCGACTTGGGGCAATCCCCTTGCCCTAGCCGCCGGCCTAGCTCCCTCTCCTTGGTGTGTCTAAACCCTAGATCACCGAGGCCTCTCTCATAGTCCACCATACTCGCTCTGGCTTAAGGCGAAGCCCTGCGAGATCTCCCCTCTACTTCCGGTACCACGCCGTCGTGCTGCCGGAATCGTGAGGAGAGTGCTACAACCTCCGCTGCCTGCTGGAACAAGGAGAGGAAGGTCTTCATCGAGTACCGAACGTGTGACCGACTGCGGAAGAGCTGCCGGAATGTAGCGCCGGAAGGATCGTCTACACGATCTTGAGATCGGCAAGAGTACGACTACATCAGCCACGAGAATCCTCTCTCGTTAAACACTTTGGAATCTTCGAGGGTGAGTTATTCCATCGACTCGTTGCTAAAATCTAGTAGATAGATCTTGGCTTGTTTGTTTGTATGCGGTAGAAAATTTTTGTTTTCCATGCTACGAACCCCAACAATCATACCCCAAAGTATCGCCCCAACCATCTCCAGGATTTGCCCCAAGAACCAATAGACCCCCGATGAACCGTCCGACCTACCCCAACCATGGAAACCCAAGGCCCGGAGGAAATCACAACAACAACCCCGGCAACCCCAGCAATTTCAACCATACACCACCCAAGTTCAACAACAGCAATGTCGCCACCAACACCAACACTGCCCCAAGGACTGAAGCAATGTTGTGTCTGTTGCGGCAAAGGACAAGTCTCAGGTGACTTGTTATGAATGTGGAACCAAGGGTCACTATTCCAATGAGTGCCCAAAGAATATTGCCACAACCCCCAATGCAAATGCCCCAGCTCAGCAGCAACGTCGTGTTCAGCCCGGAAGGAGGTTTTCCCCAGGGAACTCGCTCAACCGCAACGGCCGTCTCTTTCTCATGCATGCTGAAGAAGCCCAAGAAGTGCCAGATGTCGTGTTGGGTATGTTTTCTGTTAACTCCGTACTTGCTAGAGTGTTGTTTGATTCTAGAGCATCGCACTCGTTTGTTACTGAATAATTTGCATGCACTAGTAAGATTCAACCCACCAAATTGAAGCATGTTATGATAGTTCAAATACCTGGTTCAACCACCAAAGCTAGACAAATTTGCAAGGCGGTGCCTATCCGAATCCAGGGCATAGATTTTTATGCTAATCTAATAGTACTCGGAACTAAAGGTTTGGAAGTAGTAAAAGGAATGGATTGGATGTCCAAACATAAAGGATTAATCGACTGTGCCAAGAAAGCCATAACCATGACCAGTATAGCCGGAATATCAGTAGAGCACGTATCTGAAGCCTTGCCCCGTCAATTAAAATGCAACAAGAGTCTAGCCCAACCAACCATTGACCAAGTTAGAGTAGTCTGTGAATACCCCGATGTATCATCATTGGGGTAATGTGATAGATCGGCCCGTATACGTAGCAACCTGGCAAGGTAATCGCGGGGGTTTTCACTGTCTCTCTGCACGCAACGCACCAGATCGAAGATGGTCACCACTCCGACAAACTTGGATATCTGCTGTCCAGACACACGGACGAAGCCGGCGGACTTGCAGCGATCTTCCACCAGTATATCATGCACATGGGCGGTTTCGGTGGGCCTTGAAATTTTCCGATCTTTGTCGGCAAACTCCAAAGAGAGATCCGATATCGATCCTTCCGCGAACGTATCCTGCCCGTAGGCGGTCCGTGCGGGTCTTGATACTCCTCCGATTTCCAGGGAACTAGTGCCTAAGTCGGTTTCGCTGATGAAGAGGTGGATGTCTCTGATGGGGACGATCGAGCAACGGGTAGGGTTCGTCTTCGCCGGGACCCAGATATCGTCGGGAGGGACGATCGGGACATTTCCAGAGAAAAGAATGCGACCGATGGCTACAGTTTCGCCGATTTCCACGAAGATCTTGGACCTCGCCCGCTGTAGAGCCTAAAGCGCCTCTTGCCCCACGGTGGGAGCCAACTGTCGTGGTATTGCTGACGAGTACGCCATGGAGGGGTCCTCACAGTGCGCGTTTAGAGAGGTGGGGTAATGCGGATGGTTGACAGGCACGAGTTAACACAGTTTACCCAGGTTCAGATCCCACGACGGTGGCAGAATCCTACTCCTGCTATAAATCACTATAATGGCAATACGCCAAGTTACAGGGATCGGTTCGCTATGCGAGGTGTATGTTGAATCGTGCCCTAAAGGCTCCCATAGGTGTAACACCCCCGAATCGGGTCTATGCAGATCTTAGCATTTCCCGCCAAAATCCGCATAGAAGCGATTCAAAGACGCCCACCAGACACTTTCGTGTGGGTGGGATTTGAATACAAGTAGTTACATCACAATAGTTTACAACAGAGTCCACAAGAACTTATATATACAACAATAGATCAACGAGTCAAGAATATAAAAGGTACAACACGATGATACAACTCAAGAAGAAACCAAGATAGTATCCGAGTACAGACAAGAACCAAATGGGACTAAGAGTCCTGAAGAATAACCAAGCGGTGTCCAACCCTGCCCAGGCCAAGCCGGAAGGGTAACCTTGCTAACGTCGCCAATCACATACCTGTCACGCCGAAAGGGTGCCGACAAAGGGCAAAGGAAAACAGAAAGAGAGCGGTCAGTACTGAGGCCAGTACAAGGCGAGATTAGAATTCGGCGGTCCTCGCCTACATAGGTATGGTGGGCTCAGCGGCAGCAAGGCTTGCACTATCTAACTTATAGGGACACACTACAACTTCGGCTATTAGAGCGAGATAAGAGAGCACTACACGATAGCATAATATAACACCAAACATAACCCATCCGAAGATTTCCCCCTCGAAGACCAGTCGAGGAAGTCCCCTTGCGGAACACACAGTGGCAATTTTAGTTAAGCAGGTGTTTAGTTGATAAGGCTAATTACTAATCATAATATTAAAGGCAAAACATTAGTGGCGTTGTCTATGATCATGAAACTGTACTCCTAAGGCGTCCATAACCGTGGACACACGGCTTCTCGAAAAGATTTACCCTGCAGGGGTGCACTACTATACCCAAACACATGCTCAACCCATCAGGCAACATATTACGCGTGCCATCCGAATCTCACAACAAGAACTGTCCCTTAACTACGCGCATATCCAGAGGCATCACCTACTGTGGGGAACCAACCAAGAGGTACAACGATTCTCAAGGAAGGCACAGCATTTGCGCCTACTGGTGGATCGGGCCCTGCGGGGTAACTTGTACACACCGTGGGTGCCGCCACCGTGTACCGCAGTTTATGTATGCAAGCCATGGCAATCCACCAAAACGTCAAGTCCGAAGACATATCAACTCACCCATGTCCGAGGACATATTATGCGTATGCACCAAATGGAAAACCAATTTTGTAACCCTCTGGATATACGAATAGCGCCGGTAGTTGAGGGGGGGGGTCCCAGAGGCCCCACGTTTGGTTAGCGCGATCAACTCAGAACTGGTATCGTAGAAAGAACGGGTCCTAGGTCGGCTCAAGCAGTTCCCAAAGGTGGTCCCTGCCGGGGCCTTATCATTAGGTGAAGCCATAACCAACGACATCATATTAATTATCTTATCACCAACCATGTTCAAGTATCATGTTCCACCTGTATGAGAGCGATACTAAGCATGCCTATGACTCGCAAGGACAAAGCTAGCTAATCAAACAAGGCAATAGGATAACCAAGGCAATATAGTGGAGCAGGTAATTAAAGGAACGGTACTATAGCATCGACAATAAGGATAGCAATAGATCAAAGGAAGGAAGTAAAGACTATAAATGCAAAATAGGTAGAAGGAGGAGAATGCTCGCCTGAGGAACAAAGTCGAGGAACCGAGGGCATGTTGTATCTCGCATCAACTCGTCGTCCTAATCGGTGAAGAAGCAAAGTACTAGAAAGAACACCCGATGCAATCTTTAATAATACGACGAAAGATCCAGCATGTTTATGATATGATGCATGGTATGGCAGTATGCGGCCCCATGTAGCAATATTAAGCGGAATCGAAATCCTGATAAATAAATATTATGATTCGAGTTATTTATCTATCCCGCAATTTAAATGTTCGCTTAACAAGATAAAACAAGGCATCGGTTCACTACACAATATTAAATGGAACCAATATTAGACTAGATTCTCCAGCATATGGGCTCCATATTTAATTATGAGGTGAATCGACAAAGTACCCCAGACAAATAAATATGTATGCGAGTATGAATGATTTAATATGCAATAAGATACATGACATTTATAAAATAAGGTGAGTCGGGGTCTCACACGACTCGGATCAAAAATAGGGAGACGGCATCTTCGGATTACAGTTGGAGTAGTAGAAGGCAGGGTTCGTCAGCAAATGGACGCATATTAGTAACATCTTGGGGTTCTAAGGGTCGTAGTAGGCGAATTGAGTGCCAAGCCATGGTCGAAACACCTGCTCGCCTGGTTGCTATTGGTGGACAGCGTCCCATCTGGGGCGTTGACCCGGTAGTGGCTTGCGGAAGTGCGGCAAGCGGGAGAAAACAGTACGCAGGGACGAGTTCAGGTGGCGAGGCGCTGCTGGAGTGCGTGAAGGGACAAGGAGACGGCTCGGCGCTGTCGCGTGCCTGCGGTGGAGTACATGCGGGTGGTGATACTCTGCTGCTGAGCTGCTGCAGGGGAAAGGAGCCAAGCTGGAGGGGTGCAGGTCGCCAGATTCCTGGGTGATTCGAGGACGCATGCTGTGATTACTGTTGTTGCTGATTACATGCGGCGACCAACAAAAAGTGGCAGGATTGATTCAATCGATGGGGGCATGTATCACGTATGCTTATGAAATTGACGAGTAGATTGATGAATGGGAAATATTAAGATCTTGACCTCCAGAGATGCATCTGGCGCAGGCGCAGGACATGGCCGATGTACATGCGGCGCTGGGAATGGGCCAAGCAAGGAATCAAGGTGCTATTGTGACATGTGGATTTTGTGACTTAAATCTTAAGTGGAGATCGATTGGGGCAGCAGGGTAAAATTGGATGGTTGGCACAAGGATTAAGATAAGGCAGCGGAATTTGCTGGGGATTTCTATTGGGCATGGATTGAAAGGGGAAGGGAGATTAGAGAGGACAAGAGCATGCCCGCGGCACCGAGGACAAATAGAAGAGAGAATTATATATCTCAGATTTGGGATTAGGGTTTGGGGAGAACGAAGGGAATGGACTACTTATCTAGTCCAAAGTAGACTAGATGAGGCTTTTGGGCCAAAACATTAGACGGGATTTTAGCCTAATTTTATTTATATAAAACAAGAAAATATTTTGCCGCGAGAAATATTATTTGTTTTAATTTTAAAATATGAACGAGGGACGGGTTTAATAAAACCACATGGATATTTGGTAAAACAAAAATATGGTTTGATAAAATAATTTTACGGATAAAATATGCATGATAATGTCATGATGATGCACAAAATAAAATAACAATCAATTTCTAATTTTTACTATTTTTCGGGCATTACAACTCGACACCACTAACAAGGATCGCGTCCCGAGATCCAAGCAAGGACACCGGGGGAAAGGAGGTTTGATGATCGGATCTTCTTGCACCAGGGTGATGGTCGTGACACCACTAACAAGAATTCTTGCTCCATGTTGAAATCGTCGACACCACAAACAAGGGTTGGTTGCTCACGTTCTTGGAGAGAACACTCCGGAGAAGCAAATTCGAAAGTAAAGGTCTCAAAGATAAGGCCACCTTTAACTTCCATGGAAGGAGTAAAATTGCATGGTTCCACCACTCAGTGTACAAGGCGAATGATAAGAGTAGTGGTATGGTCATGACTCCATCCCGCACTCGGAGCATTACTCTATACATGAATAGAAGAATCGTGCAACCAACTCTCAGAATCCAGACCGAAGATCTTGACAATCAATATTTTGGAAAGCTTCGGAAAAAAGGTCCAGAGATAAAGCGGTCGTCATCTTAGAGGTTGCACAACACCGGAAACATATGATGGAAGCTCAGATAGAGAGAAAACCGAATGTAGAACCACCGTTGCAAAAGGAAGGAAGAGAAACCCTAAAGGTACGACAGGGAAACCAACCACGAGAATCCTAGACTTGAAGAAGGTAAGAGATCAGATTTAAAAGACGCAAAGATAAGAGGAGAAAGAATGGAGGTAAGGATTAAAATCAGAGCTAATCGGATCTATCCAACGCATTTGTAGCAAAATAGTTTTGACACTAGACATCGACCGTTGGCAAGGTTAACCTATAGGCTGGACCAGTGTGGTATCGTAAAACCTTTGCCCTGATACCACTTGTAACGCCCCCGAATCGGGTCTATGCAGATCTTAGCATTTCCCGCCAAATCCGCATAGAAGCGATTCAAAGACGCCCACCAGACACTTTCGTGTGGGTGGGATTTGAATACAAGTAGATACATCACACTAGTTTACAACAGAGTCCACAAGAACTTATATATACAACAACAGATCAACGAGTTAAGAATACAAAAGGTACAACACGATGATACAACTCAAGAAGAAACCAAGATAGTATCCGAGTACAGACAAGAATCAAATGGGACTAAGAGTCCTGAAGAATAACCAAGCGGTGTCCAACCCTGCCCAGGCCAAGCCGGAAGGGTAACCTTGCTAACGTCGCCAATCACATACCTGTCAAGCCGAAAGGGTGCCGACAAAGGACAAAGGAAAACAGAAAGAGAGCGGTCAGTACTGAGGCCAGTACACGGCGAGACTAGAATTTGGCGGTCCTCACCTACATAGGTATGGTGGGCTCAGCGGTAGCAAGGCTTGCGCTATCTAACTTATAGGGACACACTACAACTTCGGCTATTAGAGCGAGATAAGAGAGCACTACACGATAGCATAATATAACACCAAACATAACCCATCCGAAGATTTCCCCCTCGAAGACCAGTCGAGGAAGTCCCCTTGCGGAACACACGCGATGGCAATTTTAGTTAAGCAGGTGTTTAGTTGATAAGGCTAATTACTAATCATAATATTAAAGGAAAAACATTAGTGGCGTTGTCTATGATCATGACACTGTACTCCTGAGGCGTCCATAACCGTGGACACACGGCTTCTCGAAAAGATTTATCCTGCAGGGGTGCACTACTGTACCCAAACGCATGCTCAACCCATCAGGCAACATATTACGCGTGCCATCCGAATCTCACAACAAGAACTGTCCCTTAACTGCGCACATATCCAAAGGCATCACCTATTGTGGGGAACCAACCAAGAGGTACAACGATTCTCAAGGAAGGCACATCATTTGCGCCTACTGGTGGATCGGGCCCTGCGGGGTAACTTGTACACACCATGGGTGCTGCCACCGTGTACCGCAGTTTATGTATGCAAGCCATGGCAATCCACCAAAACGTTAAGTCCGAAGACATATCAAATCACCCATGTCCGAGGACATATTATGCGTATGCACCAAATGGAAAACCAATTTTGTAACCCTCTGGATATACGAATAGCGCCGGTAGTTGAGGGGGGGGGGGTCCCAGAGGCCCCACGTTTGGTTAGCGCGATCAACTCAGAACTGGTATCGTAGAATGAACGGGTCCTAGGTCGGCTCAAGCAGTTCCCAAAGGTGGTCCCTGCCGGGGCCTTATCATTAGGTGAATCCATAACCAACGACATCATATTAATTATCTTATCACCAACCATGTTCAAGTATCATGTTCCACCTGTATGAGAGCGATACTAAGCATACCTATGACTCGCAAGGACAAAGCTATCTAATCAAACAAGGCAATAGGATAACCAAGGCAATATAGTGGAGCACGTAATTAAAGGAACGATACTGTAGCATCGACGATAAGGATAGCAATAGATCAAAGGAAGGAAGTAAAGACTATAAATACAAAATAGGTAGAAGGAGGAGAATGCTCGCCTGAGGAACAAAGTTGAGGAACCGAGGGCATGTTGTATCTCGCATCAACTCGTCGTCCTAATCGGTGAAGAAGCAAAGTACTAGAAAGAACACCCGATGCAATATTTTAATAATACGGCGAAAGATCCATCATGTTTATGATATGATGCATGGTATGGCAGTATGCGGCCCCATTTAGCAATATTAAGCGGAATCGAAATCCCGACAAATAAATATTATGATTCGAGTTATTTATCTATCCCGCAATTTAAATGTTCACTTAACAAGATAAAACATGGCATCGGTTTACTACACAATATTAAATGGAACCAATATTAGACTAGATTCGCCCGCATATGGGCTCCATATTTAATTATGAGGTGAATCGACAAAGTACCCCAGACAAATAATTATGTATGCGAGTATGAATGATTTAATATGCAATAAGATACATGACATTTATAAAATAAGGTGAGTCGGGGTCTCACACGACTCGGATCAAAAATACGGAGACGCCATCTTCGGATTACAGTTGGAGTAGTAGAAGGCAGGGTTTGTCAGCAAATGGACGCATATTAGTAACATCTTGGGGTTCCAGGGGTCGTAGTAGGCGAATTGAGTGCCAAGCCACGGTCGAAACACATGCTCGCCTAGTTGCTATTGGTGGACAACATCGCATCTGGGGCGTTGACCCGGTAGTGGCTTGCGGCAGTGCGGCAAGCGGGAGAAAACAGTACGCCAAGACGAGTTCAGGTGGCAAGGCGCTGCTAGAGTGCGCGAAGGGACAAGGAGACGGCTCGGCGCTGTCGCGTTCCTGCGGTGGAGTACATGCGGGCGGTGATGCCCTGCTCCTGAGCCGCTGCTGGGGAAAGGAGCCAAGCTGGAGGGGTGCAGGTCGCCAGATTCCTGGGTGATTCGAGGACGCATGCTATGATTACTGTTGTTGCTGATTACATGCGGCGACCAACAAAAAGTGGCAGGATTGATTCAATCGATGGGGCATGTATCACGTATGCTTATGAATTTGACGAGTAGATTGATGAATGGGAAATATTAAGAGCTTGACCTTCAGAGATGCATCTGGCGCAGGCGCAGGACATGGCCGATGTACATGCGGTGCTGGGAATGGGCCAAGCAAGGAATCAAGGAGCTATTGTGACATGGGGATTTTGTGACTTAAATCTTAAGTGGAGATCGATTGGGGCAGCAGGGTAAAATTGGATGGTCGGCACAAGGATTAAGATAAGGCAGCGGAATTTGCTGGGGATTTCTATTGGGCATGGATTGAAAGGGGAAGGGAGATCAGAGAGGACAAGAGCACGCCCGCGGCACCGAGGACAAATAGAAGAGAGAATTATATATCTCAGATTTGGGATTAGGGTTTGGGGAGAACGAAGGGGGATGGACTACTTATCTAGTCCAAAGTAGACTAGATGAGGCTTTTGGGCCAAAACATTAGACGGGCTTTTAGCCTAATTTTATTTATATAAAACAAGAAAAGCTTTTGCCACGAGAAATATTATTTGTTTTAATTTTAAAATATGAATGAGGGACGGGTTTAATAAAACCACATAGATATTTGGTAAAACAAAAATATGGTTTGATAAAATAATTTTACGGATAAAATATGCATGATAATGTCATGATGATGCACAAAATAAAATAACAATCAATTTCTATTTTTTACTATTTTTCGGGCATTACAACTCGACACCACTAACAAGGATCGCATCCCGAGATCCAAGCGAGGACACCGGCGGAAAGGAGGTTTGATGATCGGATCTTCTTGCACCGGGGTGATGGTCGCGACACCACTAACAAGAATTCTTGCTCCGTGTTGAAATCGTCGACACCACAAACAAGGGTTGGTTGCTCACGTTCTTGGAGAGAACACTCCGGAGAAGCAAATTCAAAAGTAAAGGTCTCAAAGATAAGGCCACCTTTAACTTCCATGGAAGGAGTAAAATTGCATGGTTCCACCACTCAGTGTACAAGGCGAATGATAAGAGTAGTGGTATGGTCATGACTCCATCCCGCACTCGGAGCATTACTCTGTACATGAATAGAAGAATCGTGCAACCAACTCTTAGAATCCAGACCGAAGATCTTGACAATCGGTATTTTGGAAAGCTTCGGAAAAAGGTCCAGAGATAAAGAGGTCGTCGTCTTAGAGGTTGCACAACACCGGAAACATATGATGGAAGCTCAGATAGAGAGAAAACCGAATGTAGAACCACCGTTGCAAAAGGAAGGAAGAGAAACCCTAAAGGTACGACAGGGAAACCAACCACGAGAATCCTAGACTTGAAGAAGGTAAGAGATCAGATTTAAAAGACGCAAAGATAAGAGGAGAAAGAATGGAGGTAAGGATTAAAATCAGAGCTAATGAGATCTATCCAACGCATTTGTAGCAAAATAGTTTTGACACTAGACATCGACCGTTGGCAAGGTTAACCTACAGGCTGGACCAGTGGGGTATCGTAAAACCTTTGCTCTGATATCACTTGTAACGCCCCCGAATCGGGTCTATGCAGATCTTAGCATTTCCCGCCAAAATCCGCATAGAAGCGATTCAAAGACGTCCACCACACACTTTCGTGTGGGTGGGATTTGAATACAAGTAGTTACATCACAGTAGTTTACAACAGAGTCCACAAGAACTTATATATACAACAACAGATCAACGAGTCAAGAATACAAAAGGTACAACACAATGATACAACTCAAGAAGAAACCAAGATAGTATCCGAGTACAGACAAGAACCAAATGGGACTAAGAGTCCTGAAGAATAACCAAGCGGTGTCCAACCCTGCCCAGGCCAAGCCGGAAAGGTAACCTTGATAACGTCGCCAATCACATACCTGTCAGGCCGAAAGGGTGCCGACAAAGGGCAAAGGAAAACAGAAAGAGAGCGGTCAGTACTGAGGCCAGTACACGGCGAGACTAGAATTCGGCGGTCCTCGCATACATAGGTATGGTGGGCTCAGCGGCAGCAAGGCTTGCACTATCTAACTTATAGGGACACACTACAACTTTGGCTATTAGAGCGAGATAAGAGAGCACTACACGATAGCATAATATAACACCAAACATAACCCATTCGAAGATTTCCCCCTCGAAGACCAGTCGAGGAAGTCCCCTTGCGGAACACACACGGTGGCAATTTTAGTTAAGAAGGTGTTTAGTTGATAAGGCTAATTACTAATCATAATATTAAAGGCAAAACATTAGTGGCGTTGTCTATGATCATGACACTGTACTCCCGAGGCGTCCATAACCGTGGACACACGGCTTCTCGAAAAGATTTACCCTACAGGGGTGCACTACTGTACCCAAACGCATGCTCAACCCATCAGGCAACATATTACGCGTGCCATCCGATTATCACAACAAGAACTATCCATTAACTACGCGCATATCCAGAGGCATCACCTACTGTGGGGAACCAACCAAGAGGTACAACGATTCTCAAGGAAGGCACATCATTTGCGCCTACTGGTGGATTGGGCCGTGCGGGGTAACTTGTACACACCGTGGGTGCCGCCACCGTGTACCGCTGTTTATGTATGCAAGCCATGGCAATCCACCAAAACGTCAAGTCCGAAGACATATTGTAACATGCTCAAAATCATGTTTCAAACTTATGCATATCATCCATGCATCCATGAGCATATGAATTTCATTTCAAACAAATCAATTCAAAACAGAAGAATTTGTGCTTATTATTTTATGTAGGTTTGCTCAAGCCTTAGTGCTATCTTCCAATGAGAAGAATACTTGTTTTGATTCAGTAAAGTTTGTTTATTCAAACTTAGTCACCACCAAAAGTTTGAACAAATTTCAAAACAAAATGAATAATAAAACCAATATTATGCCTACTGAATATATATCATAAAGGCTTGGTTTTATTTTTAGTTTCTTCTGATCAAAATGTTTGGTTTGGACAGTATTGTTGGGCACACATTTGAGTGCAAGGTTACAGTATAAGAACCTAGGGAAGATTTGAATTCAAACTCATTTGATTTGGATTTGAAAAACATTTCAAAAAATCAAAACAGAAAAAGAAAAGGAGAAAAGAAATAGAAAAGGGCCAGCGCTACCTATCTGGCCCAACTACTAATCTAGCCCAATAAGCCCACCCGGGGTCCTTCTTTCTCTCGCTCACCCGCAGACACACCCCCAGAGTCACTGACCACACGACCCCACCCCCTCACTGTTTAAACCCACTGACGAGTGGACCCTGCGACCACGTCGCCTTCGTCGTCAATCACGCACGCCAGCGCCGCTCGCTCCGCCGTTACCTCGCCGATGTTACTGCGCGCTTAATTGCCATTGATTCGCCGCGCAATCCTCGCCCCCGCTCTGGCTATAAGATCCCCTCTGCACCGCGGCCATTTCCCCTCACCAAGCGCCACCTCTACGCCCCCAGGCTGCCCGCAATTACCTCTACACCGCGGCAGACATAGCAACTCCGGCAGGCGATTCAGGTAAGCTCCGACCGCCCCGCCGTCTCTGGTTCAAACGAGCGTGACCGCCATGTCCTTGTGCATCTGCTAACACCCCTGGTTTTCTTGCTCGTGACCCAGGTCGTCGTTCTCGTTCACGCCCGCAACCACCAGCGCCGCCGCTCGACTCCGACGAGCAATAGCGGTAAGAACTAAGTGCCCCTTTCCTTCCCTTTGGTACCATCTTGTTCGCCAGACACTTGCGCATCTCCTAAACCCTCTAACTTGTGCTAGGACGACGCAGAACCTCGACAACGACCTCGACAGCAAGCGACAGACGCCGCCCGCAACTCCGACGAGCCCCAGCGACCGTGTCCGTGTGCCCCTTGCCAAGCCGCCACCAGGTTGATCATCAGCACGTCGTCGCGTCTTTGGTAAGCGTCTCCAACAACCCCCTAGCCACCTGTAGCGCCGCGCCGCCGTAGGCCGAGATCGCCGCCGCCAGTAGCCACCGGCAGCGCCGCCCAGCTTTGGTCGCTTGATCCAGAGCCGCCCAACAGGATTAGATCACTTAACGAATCGTTACGAGTAGATCTGAGCCGTGCAGTTTAAGTAGATCTAACGGCTCAGAAGCGTGATCCTACGCGAAGCGGTACGGGCCAATTAGAACAAGACGCGTGGCATCAGTTAGAGTTTAAAAACATAATTTGAATCTATTAGATATTTAAATTTGTTTTGGCTATAACTTTTGATCCCCACGTTAGAATTTGACAAATTTTATACCGTTGGAATCAGGAGAGCAATATCTTTCTAAATATGCAATGTGTTTAATGTTTTGCTTCTGTTAAAATGATTTTATTTGCAGAAACTTGTGTAGGGCTAATTTGAGTATATGAAATGTTTAGGAAAGAATTTAGGGTTTAAATAATTGTTGTTTGGCAAGTTTTTAACTTGTTATTGAACCAGTACTGTTTACTTGCTTTGTTTAGTTTTAAAAATCATCACATATCATTTTGCATGCATGCATATATTTTTGATTGTATATGCTTTGTATGTGATTGTGGTTATGATTCTTTGTGTATATTTTGGTGCTAGTGATTGTGATTGTGAGGAGTGTAGCTACTCTCCAAACTACCAAGGCAAGTGGTACTTCATGAATATTTTTATCCCATGTTTTATACTAAGCGTTAGAAATATTTTGATAAGTCTTGCATGTTATTATTTTGCTTATATACCATGTTGGGAAATCCTAGTAGTTGTAGAATTGCTAGGGAATTTCTAAGTTAAGTATTATCTATGCCATGCTTAGCCTAGCTAGTAGAAAACAAGGGTTGGTGAAATATACATGTTATGATGAAAATATTTCTAAGTCTTTGGACTTGTGTTTTGCCTAATAAAACAACTAAGTTAATAAAACACCTGGGTGGAATGGAAGGAATGGTTTGTGTTGAGTGGTTACACAAGGCCAGGGGACTAGTGAACCTTGTGTATCTCACTTGTGGAAAGCCACTCAGGAACAAAGAGATTTTTAGAGGCCAAGTGTTAAGAAGCTTCTAGTGCAGCCACTTGGCAATATGGGCTCTGCCAGGATCACATAGGTTGCTAGAACTTAGCCATCTGGACAGTTGGTGGTAGTGGGATGATAGGTTGGAACGCGTCCATTTGGTCTAATGGAAAGCTTCTGAAAGGTCCTGTCTTGGTGAAAATCAAGGCTTGTGGGGAAAGTGCACAACCTCTGCAGATGGAAAAATCTAAGTACTTAGCCAAGTCCATGGTAATGGACAACTTGAGCATCAAGACATGGAAGCTATCAAGAATCTCCTCATCCCAATTTCTAAGTAAAAACTGGTGGATGAACAAGGGTGAAGGACCTCAATGTCTATTGGTGGTTCCTTGAGAAAAGTTTTGACAAAGAAAAACTTAGTGTTTTCAACTAATAGGCAAAACCTATTTTGAGCAAAGCAAGCCAAGCTACACTTAGCCAAATTGCATGTAGTATCTAGTCCACCTAAATTATACTAAGGTATCACTTGCCAATACTATTCCAATGTATTGACCCTCTGTGGTTGTAACTTGTGATGTTGCAGGTTACTCTGATGAGGATTAGGTGTCATGTGTCTACACTCAACATGTTTGCCTGTGGCACATGAAGATGAAGACTTTTATTTATTTACTTATTCCAAACTCTTGTACTAGGCCTGTGGCCTTGGAGTTGTAAAGACTATGTTTATCTCTGGAATGACTGTAATAATGACCTTTGTATCTGTGTACTTCATCTTAAACTGTGGATGCTAGCATTGATCCAGGGACTAGCATTGCAATCACAGGGATCCTTTTCCTTTACAAAGGAGTGATCTTACAGATGGTATCAGAGCGCTGTGTTGCCTGTAGGATTATGACCCTAGGATTGGAAACCAATAAGGAAAAAATTTCAACAACTTCTACACTTGTCTATTCTTCTCGTAAACTTTTCTAATCTTCTTTCTCATCTCTATTTGTAGATGAACTCCATCAACGAAGCCGTAAGGAAAGGACCACTCATGACAATGACTTTGGAGTGTGAGACAGAATTCCCCAAGGCTCTCAAGGACCTCATGGTTGCATTAGAGATACAAGGTGCAATTGTGTACAAAGGTTTCCCTGTGATGGACGAAGGAGTGGAATACTGGTGGGTGCAACTTCACTTGTATAAAAACAAGGAAGACAACCACCAGGAAAAAGGATTCTGCATGTTCACCAATTCAGTGGTGCACACTACATTCTTTGAATCAGCAAGGGATGCAGCTTGGAAGACCATCAAAGAACTTGGTGATAGAGTCAAGTGCAGAATGCTCAACCTCCAAAATGATCTAATGGAAGAGAAGAAACATACCCAAGAGTTGGAAGCTACCAACCAAACCTTAAGAGGAGACATTATAGACTTAGTGATGGAGTCATGTGAGCAAGATAGATTGATTGCTTCTAGAAACATTGTGTTAGCCAATAGATCCAGTGAGATAGGATTGTAAACGTACTTCGTTAGTTGGACCACCACTTATCACCTTATTTTCCAAATGTTGCTTTTAAAAATAAGTTGAACCTTGGTTATTGTAATGAATCCATGTATGCCATGACTTGTGTGTTTTGATTTCCAAGGATATGTATGTGATGTTTTGCCTTGTGTATTATCTTGAATTGTGTTGTCCTAACTTTTTCTATCTTATAAATAGATGCCTACTGTTACCTTCAGCACTGTTGAGGAGTTCCAGGGAACTAGCTTTGGTCCTCGTATTGTTGAGCTTACTACTTTGCTCAATCTCCCTCTTCCTACCATGATGGTGCTTCCCCTCACCAAGTTTGAGAGGAAAGACCTTTGGGGCTTCAAGGTCAACCAGCCCGGACGCCAGACAGAGCCTACCACGGAGGCCATCATCTTTAAGCTCATGCATGATGACAAGGAGAGAGGCCTTGAGGTAGTCATGCAGGATCTGATAGGACGTCTGCTAGGGAGACACTCCCGACAGGTTAGAGGTACTCACTTCCACATCTTCGGTAGACGTGATGAGGATGGAGAGTCCATCGAATTCGAGGACGATTCGAGGGACACAGCAGAGCCGATTCGTCTATACCTCCAGGACTTGGAGTCTCTTATTAGGCACGTGGACACTGACAGGACCAACGTCATGCTCAACAATGACGAACTCCAGGTGCAGCTTCGCGAGAAGGACAAGCTCTTCGCGGAGCAAGATGACATAGTCAAGGAGATGGAGGCGAAGTTCGAGAGCCAGGACAGAAATTTCAAGAGTCAGGAGAAGCGGGTCCAGGATAGGAACAAGAAGATCCGGGACATGACTGAAGAACTGCAGTCCAAGGACTTCGAGCTCGTGCATCAGCAGACGGTGATTGAGAGGCTTCGTTCCTAGAAGAGGGCTCTCAAAGCCAAGATAGAGACCTTGACCACCAGTGTCGATGAATACAAGACCGCGATGGAGAACGCAGGTCTTACCTTTGTCGAGGAGGAGGTTGATGCCGATGAGTAGAGTTGACTACTCATTTATCATTTATTATCGTACTAGTTGATTGGGAACTTGTTATTTGACCATCCGACATGTGGATGGCTTGCTATTTGTGTGCGTTTTACTTTACGAACCTGTTATCTGGTTGTTGAACTTTTATCATTATGTTGCATGCTTTGTGATTGTTTATGTGATGTATTGTGCATGAAAGCATCTATGGGTATCTCATTCTTATCTCTATTGAACCAACCACAGATGCCTCCTCGTCGTGCAAACCCCAACCCCTACAACAACAACATCACACCAGAAATGCAGCAAATGATGACCGCTCAAACTCAACTGATGCAAATGATGACGACGCTCATCCAGAACCAAAACAACAACAAAAACAATAACAATAACAACAACAACCCACCGGGTTTTGATATGCTTACCAGGTTCTTGAGATTGAGGCCAGCAAAGTTCTCAGGAACGACTGATCCCATGGTGGCCAATGATTGGCTACGCTCTGTGAACAAGGACTTGGTAACTGTGGGCTGTACTGATGCAGAAAAGGTCAGATTTGCAGCACACTTGCTGGAAGGACCAGCCGCCACTTGGTGGGATAACTTCCAGATCACCACTCCCATAGAAGATGTGACATGGGCTATCTTTGAAGATGGCTTCCGTACTTCTCATATCTCATCTGGAGTGATGAGTCTGAAAAAGAAAGAGTTTCATAACCTGAAGCAGCGCCACCGCAGCGTCGCTGAATATATTGAGGAGTTCAATAATCTGGCGCGATATGCACCGGATGAAGTTCAAACTGATGCTAAGAGGAAGGAAAAGTTCCTCGAAGGGTTGAATGATGAGCTGAATCTGCAGTTGGTTGTGGCCTATGTTCCCACTTATCAGTCTCTCTGTGCCAAGGCTGCTATTTTGGAGAACAAAATAAAGCAAGTTGAAACTCAGACAAGCACAGCTCGGGATCGTCTCACAAACGTTCCCATTATGATGATAGTGGAAGATCAGGATCCCACAAGTATGGGAAATTCAACAAGCACCACAAGCACAACCATCATGACAACAAGCATCACCGCAGTCATGACAATGACAAGTACAAGAACCACAAGGGTGGATACAAGAGGCACCACAGTGGTAATGGAAGTGGAAGTGGAAGCCAGCCTGTCAAAAAGGACATAAGTCAGGTTGAATGCTTCAAGTGCAAGAAGATGGGGCATTATGCAAATGAATGCCCAGAGAAGAAAGTTGAAGGACCCAACAAGCCCAACCCTTTTCAAAAGGGACAGGTGAACCACATCAATGTGGAGGAAATCTATGAGGAGCCTGATGCTGTTGCTGGTAAGTTCAAACTCAATTCTGTTCCAGCATTTGTTCTCTTTGATACTGGTGCATCTCATTCATTCATATCAAGAGCATTTGTTGAAAGAAATGAACTGCCGGTAGAAACTATTGGGTGTCCTATAAAAGTAAGTTCTCCTGGTGGAGAAATGATAGTGAATTCAGGATGTCATGATCTAGTCATAGAGTTTGGGAAGTATAAGTTTCCCGTTAACTTAATAATCCTAAACTCCCAAGGATTGGATGTCATTTTGGGAATGTACTGGATGACTAAGCACAAGGGAGTGATAGACTGTGCCAACCATACTGTCTCACTCACAACTCCAGAAAATAAAAGGATCAGATTCAAGACCAACTTTGAAGCAAGAAGGAGTATGCTAAATTCTCTTAAGGGGGTTAGCATAGAAAGTGTGCCAATTGTGAGTGAGTATCCGGATGTGTTTCCCAAAGAATTGCCGGGAATGCCACCAGATAGGGATGTGGAGTTTCTTATAGATTTGCTACCAGGATCTGGGCCAATAGCAAAGAGACCATATAAGATGTCAGTTGATGAACTGAAGGAACTCAAGAAACAACTTGGAGAACAGTTGCAGAAAGGATTTATTCAACCAAGTTCTTCATCTTGGGGAGCCCCAGTTTTGTTCGTGGAGAAGAAAGATAGAAGTCAAAGGTTATGCATAGATTACCGTTCACTCAACGAGGTGACTATCAAGAATAAATATCGTTTGCCTAGAATCAATGACTTGCTTGATCAGCTAGAAGGACCTTGTGTATTCTCAAAGATTGATCTCCGGTCAGGCTATTTTCAACTCAAGATAAGAGAACAAGACATACCCAAGACAGCTTTCACCACAAGGTATGGATTATATGAGTATACCGTGATGCCATTTGGTTTGACCAATGCTCCAGCATACTTTATGAATATGATGAACAAGGTGTTCATGGAATTCCTTGACAAGTTTGTTGTCGTTTTCATCGATGACATTTTAGTCTACTCCAAGAGCAAAGAAGAGCATGAAGGACATTTGTGTTTGATACTTGAGAAGTTAAGAGAGCATAAACTTTATGCCAAATTCAGCAAGTGTGAATTCTGGTTGAATGAAGTTGGTTTTCTTGGACATGTTATGACAAAGGATGGTGTAGCAGTTGATCCTGCTAAGGTTCGGCTGTAACCGAATGGAAATCTCCCAAGTCAGTGAAAGAAGTTCGTAGTTTCCTTGGCTTAGCAGGTTACTACAGAAGGTTCATTGAAAATTTCTCCAAGGTAGCTAAGCCCATTACAGAATTGCTAAAGAAAGACAAGAAGTTTGCTTGGTCTGAAGGTTGTGAACTCAGCTTTCAGGAATTAAAGAAGAGACTTGTGACAGCACCAGTCTTGTGTTTGCCAGACTTGGAAAAAGACTTTCAGGTGTATTGTGATGCATCTCATCATGGTTTGGGTGCAGTACTTATGCAAGAAGGAAAAGTAGTGGCGTATGCCTCGAGATAACTCAAAACTCATGAAGTGAACTATCCTACTCATGATTTAGAGTTAGCCTCTGTTGTCCATGCACTCAAAACATGGAGGCACTATCTTTTGGGAAAGCGTTGTGAAGTGTTCACAGATCACAAGAGTTTGAAGTATATCTTCACCCAGAAGGAAATTAATATGAGACAAAGAAGATGGCTAGAACTCATCAAGGACTATGACTTAAGTTTGCAATACCATCCCGGTAAAGCAAATGTTGTAGCGGATGCCTTAAGTCGTAAGGTTTTTGTGAATGGCCTTACCAAAGGAGAATTGCCAGATGATTTGTGTGCCCAATTTAGAGATCTCAGATTGGAGATTGTGCCTGAAGGACATCTCATGTCTTTGGATGTTCAACCCACTTTGCTGGACAAGATCAAAGAAGCCCAGAAGATTGGTAAAGAAATTGAAGAGATTAAAGAAAAGATTGGCAAAGGAAAAGCCAAAGGGTTCCATAAAGACGAATAGGGTACTTTATGGCATGGGAAACGTATCTGTGTTCCACAAGATCTGGAGCTTCGGAAACTGATTTTGCAAGAAGCACACAACTCTCCGTATTCCATTCATCCGGCTAACACCAAAATGTACATGGACATGAAGGAAATATTTAGGTGGAATAATATCAAGAAGGACATCGCCGAACATATTGCTTTGTGTGATGTGTGTAGTAGAGTGAAAGCGGAACATCAGAAACGAGCAGGTTTGCTCCAACCACTACCTATTCCTGATTGGAAGTGGGACAAGATTGGTATGGATTTCATTACCGGATTACTAAGGACCCGGTCAGGATACGATTCTATTTGGGTAGTAGTGGATCTCCTAACTAAAGTGGCTCATTTCATACCCGTGAAGACAACCTATACAAGTGCTAAGTTGGCTAAGATCTACATGAGTAGAATTGTATGTCTACATGGAGTGCCAAAAAGCATTGTGTCTGATAGGGGAACTCAATTCACATCCCATTTTTGGAGACAGCTACATGAGTCATTGTGAACGAGGTTGGAATTCAGCACTGCTTCTCATCCTCAAACTGATGGACAGACAGAAAGAACTAATCAGATTCTTGAAGACATGTTGAGGGCCTGTGCCCTAGACTATGGAGCCAGTTGGGACGAAAGTCTTCCCTACGCAGAATTTTCGTATAACAACAGCTATCAAGCCAGCATTGAGATGGCACCGTTTGAGTTTCTCTACGGAAGAAAGTGTACCACCCCATTGCTATGGAATGGTGTGGGAGAAAGAAGTTTATTAGGACCAGAACTTATCAAAGAAGACGAAGAGAAGGTCAAGTTAGTTAAGGACAGATTGAAGATAGCACAGTCCCGACAGAAAAGCTACGCAGATCCTAAGCGTAGAGAAGTCACCTACGAAGTCGGTGATAGAGCTTATCTTAGAGTGTCACCACTTCGTGGAGTGAAGAGGTTCGGAGTCAAAGGAAAATTGGCCCCAAGATATGTGGGACCATTCAAGATTCTGAGTCGTAAAGGAGAAGTTGCCTATGAAATTGAACTACCAGAATCTCTGTCAGCTGTTCATAATGTGTCTCATGTGACTCAGCTTAAGAAATGTCATCCAGAAATGGAAGAAACTTCTTTGAAGGATACTATACCTTTGGAAGAGGTTCAGTTGGAAAGTGATCTTACTTACGAGGAGAAACCTATCAAGATTCTTGAGACTGCAGAAAGAGTCACACGGACTAAGACTATCAAGTTTTGCAAAGTGTAGTGGAATCATCATTCTGAAGAGAAAGCAACATGGGAAAGAGAAGATGATCTTCGGAAAGACCACCCTCACCTATTTGCTAGCCAACCCGAATCTCGAGGGCGAGATTCACCTTAAGGGGGTTAGATTTGTAACATCCTCAAAATTATGTTTCAAACTTATGCATATCATCCATGCATCCATGAGCATATGAATGTCATTTCAAACAAATCAATTCAAAACAGAAGCATTTGTGCTTATTATTTTATGTAGGTTTGCTCAAGCCTTAGTGCTATCTTCCAATGAGAAGAATACTTGTTTTGATTCAGTAAAGTTTGTTTATTCAAACTTAGGCACCACCAAAAGTTCGAACAAATTTCAAAACAAAATGAATAATAAAACCAATATTATGCCTACTGAATATATATCATAAAGGCTTGGTTTTATTTTTAGTTTTTTCTGATCAAAATGTTTGGTTTGGACAGTATTGTTGGGCACACATTTGAGTGAAAGGTTACAGTATAAGAACCTAGGGAAGATTTGAATTCAAACTCATTTGATTTGGATTTGAAAAACATTTCAGAAAATCAAAACAGAAAAAGAAAAGGAGAAAAGAAATAGAAAAGGGCCAGCGCTACCTATCTGGCCCAACTACTAATCTAGCCCACTAAGCCCACCCGGTGTCCTTCTTTCTCTCGATCACCCACAGTCACACCCCCAGAGTCACTGACCACACGACCCCACCCCCTCGCTGTTTAAACCCGCTGACGAGTGGACCCTGCGACCACGTCGCCTTCGTCGTCAATCACGCGCGCCAGCGCCGCTCGCTCCGTCGTTACCTCGCCGCTGTTACTACGCGCTTAATTGCCATTGATTCACCGCGCAATCCTCGCCCCCGCTCTGGCTATAAGATCCCCTCTGCACCGCGGCCATTTCCCCTCACCAAGCGCCACCTCTACGCCCCCAGGCTGCCCGCAATTACCTCTACACCGCCGCAGAAAGAGCAACTCCGTCAGGCGATTCCGGTAAGCTCCGACCGCCCCGCCGTCTCTGGTTCAAACGAGCGTGACCGCCATGTCCTTGTGCATCTGCTGACACCCCTGGTTTGCCTGCTCGTGACCCAGGTCGTCGTTCTCGTTCACGCCCGCAACCACCAGCTCCGCCGCTCGACTCCGACGAGCAATAGCGGTAAGAACTAAGCGCCCCTTGCCTTCCCTTTGGTACCATCTTGTTCGCCAGACACTTGCGCATCTCCTAAACCATCTACCTTGTGCTAGGACGATGCAGAACCTCGAAAACGACCTCGACAGCAAGCGTCAGACGCCGCCCGCAACTCCGACGAGCCCCAGCGACCGTGTCCGTGCGCCCCTTGCCAAGCCACCACCAGGTTGAGCATCAGCACGTCGTCGCGTCTCTGGTAAGTGTGTCCAACAACCCCCTAGCCACCTATAGCGCCGCGCCGCCGTAGGCTGATCTCGCCGCCGCTAGTAGCCACCGCCAGCGCCGCCCAGCTTTGGTCGCTTGATCTAGAGCCGTCAGATCTGGATCTAGCGTATATGATTAGATCACTTAACGAATCGTTACGAGTAGATCTGAGCCGTGCGGTTTAAGTAGATCTAACGGCTCAGAAGCGTGATCCTACGCGAAGCGGTACGGGCCAATTAGAACAAGACGCGTGGCAGCAGTTAGAGTTTAAAAACAGAATTTGAATCTATTAGATATTTAAATTTGTTTTGGCTATAACTTTTGATCCCCACGTTAGAATTTGACAAATTTTATACCGTTGGAATCAGGAGAGCAAGCTCTTTCTAAATATGCAATGTGTTTAATGTTTTGCTTCTGTTAAAATGATTTTATTTGCAGAAACTTGTGTAGGGCTAATTTGAGTATATGAAATGTTTAGGAAATAATTTAGGGTTTAAATAAATGTTGTTTGGCAAGTTTTTAACTTGTTATTGAACCAGTACTGTTTACTTGCTTTGTTGAGTTTAAAAATCATCACATATCATTTTGCATGCATGCATATATTTTTGATTGTATATGCTTTGTATGTGATTGTGGCTATGATTCTTTGTGTAGATTTTGGTGCTAGTGATTGTGATTGTGAGGAGTGTAGCTACTCTCCAAACTACCAAGGCAAGTGGTACTTCATGAATATTTTTATCCCATGTTTTATACTAAGCATTAGAAATATTTTGCTAAGTCTTGCATGTTATTATTTTTCTTATATACCATGTTGGGAAATCCTAGTAGTTGTAGAATTGCAAGGGAATTTCTAAGTTAAGTATTATCTATGCCATGCTTAGCCTAGCTAGTAGCAAACAAGGGTTGGTGAAATATACATGCTATGATGAAAATATTTCTAAGTCTTTGGACTTGTGTTTTGCCTAATAAAACAACTAAGTTAATAAAACACCTGGGTGGAATGGAAGGAATGGTTTGTGTTGAGTGGTTACCCAAGGCCAGGGGACTGGTGAACCTTGTGTATCTCACTTGTGGAAAGCCACCCAGGAACAAAGAGATTTTTAGAGGCCAAGTGTTAAGAAGCTTCTAGTGAAGCCACTTGGCAATATGGGCTCTGCCAGGATCACATAGGTTGCTAGAACTTAGCCATCTGGACAGTTGGTGGTAGTGGGATGATAGGTTGGAACGCGTCCATTTGGTCTAAGGGAAAGCTTCTGAAAGGTCCTGTCTTGGTGAAAATCAAGGCTTGTGGGAAAAGTGCACAACCTCTGCAGATGGAAAAATCTAAGTACTTAGCCAAGTTCATGGTAATGGACAACTTGAGCATCAAGACATGGAAGCTATCAAGAATCTCCTCATCCCAATTTCTAAGTAAAAACTGGTGGGTGAACAAGGGTGAAGGACCTCAATGTCTATTGGTGGTTCCTTGAGAAAAGTTTTGACAAAGAAAAACTTAGTGTTTTCAACTAATAGGCAAAACCTATTTTGAGCAAAGCAAGCCAAGCTACACTTAGCCAAATTGCATGTAGTATCTAGTCCACCTAAATTATACTAAGGTATCACTTGCCAATACTATTCCAATGTATTGACCCTCTGTGGCTGTAACTTGTGATGTTGCAGGTTACTCTGATGAGGATTAGGTGTCATGAGTCTACACTCAACATGTTTGCCTGTGGCACATGAAGATGAAGACTTTTATTTATTTACTTATTCCAAACTCTTGAACTAGGCCTGTGGCCTTGGAGTTGTAAAGACTATGTTTATCTCTGGAATGACTGTAATAATGACCTTTGTATCTGTGTACTTCATCTTAAACTGTGGATGCTAGCATTGATCCAGGGACTAGCATTGGAATCACAGGGATATTTTTCCTTTACAATGGAGGGATCTTACACATATCAACTCATCCATGTCCGAGGACATATTATGCGTATGCACCAAATGGAAAACCAATTTTGTAACCCTCTGGATATACGAATAGCGTCGGTAGTTGAGTGGGGGTCCCAGAGGACCCACGTTTGGTTAGCGCGATCAACTCGGAACTAGTATCGTAGAACGAACGGGTCCTAGGTCGGCTCAAGAAGTTCCCAAAGGTGGTCCCTGTCGGGGCCTTATCATTAGGTGAAGCCATAACCAACGACATCATATTAATTATCTTATCACCAACCATGTTCAAGTATCATCTTCCACCTGTATGAGAGCGATACTAAGCATGCCTATGACTCGCAAGGACAAAGCTAGCTAATCAAACAAGGCAATAGGATAACCAAGGTAATATAGTGGAGCAGGTAATTAAAGGAACGATACTATAGCATCGACAATAAGGATAGCAATAGATCAAAGGAAGGAAGTAAAGACTATAAATGCAAAATATGTAGAAGGAGGAGAATGCTTGCCTGAGGAACAAAGTCGACGAACCGAGGGCATGTTGTATCTCGCATCAACTCGTCGTCCTAATCGGTGAAGAAGCAAAGTACTAGAAAGAACACCCGATGCAATATTTAATTATACGGCGAAAGATCCAGCATGTTTATGATATGATGCATGGTATGACAGTATGCGGCCCCATTTAGCAATATTAAGCGGAATCAAAATCCCGACAAATAAATATTATGATTCGAGTTATTTATCTATCCCGAAATTTAAATGTTCACTTAACAAGATAAAACATGGCATTGGTTCACTACACAATATTAAATGGAACCAATATTAGACTAGATTCGCCCGTATATGGGCTCCATATTTAATTATGAGGTGAATCGACAAAGTACCCCAGACAAATAAATATGTATGCGAGTATGAATGTTTTAATATGCAATAAGATACATGACATTTATAAAATAAGGTGAGTCGGGGTCTCACATGACTCGGATCAAAAATACGGAGACGCCATCTTCGAATTACAGTTGGAGTAGTAGAAGGCAGGGTTCGTCAGCAAATGGACGCATATTAGTAAGATCTTGGGGTTCTAGGGGTCGTAGTAGGCGAATTGAGTGCCAAGCCACGGTCGAAACACCTGCTCGCCTAGTTGCTCTTGGTGGACAGCGTCACATCTGGGGCGTTGACCCGGTAGTGGCTTGCGGCAGTGCGGCAAGCGGGAGAAAACAGTACGCCGGGACGAGTTCAGGTGGAGAGGCGCTGCTGGAGTGTGCGAAGGGACAAGGAGACGGCTCGGCGCTGTCGCTTGCCTGCGGTGGAGTACATGCGGGCGGTGATGCTCTGCTGCTGAGCCGCTGCAGGGGAAAGAAGCCAAGCTGGAGGGGTGCAGGTCGCCAGATTCCTGGGTGATTCGAGGACGCATGCCGTGATTACTGTTGTTGCTGATTACATGCGGCGACCAACAAAAAGTGGCAGGATTGATTCAATCGATGGGGCATGTATCACGTATGCTTATGAATTTGACGAGTAGATTGATGAATGAGAAATATTAAGAGCTTGACCTTCAGAGATGCATCTGGCGCAGGCGCAGGACATGGCCGATGTACATGCGGCGCTAGGAATGGGCCAAGCAAGGAATCAAGGAGCTATTGTGACATGGGGATTTTGTGACTTAAATCTTAAGTGGAGATCGATTGGGGCAGCAGGGTAAAATTGGATGGTTGGCACAAGGATTAAGATAAGGCAGCGGAATTTGCTAGGGATTTCTATTGGGCATGGATTGAAAGGGGAAGGGAGATCAGAGAGGACAAGAGCACGCCCGCGGCACCGAGGACAAATAGAAGAGAGAATTATATATCTCAGATTTGGGATTAGGGTTTGGGGAGAACGAAGGGGGATGGACTACTTATCTAGTCCAAAGTAGACTAGATGAGGCTTTTGGGCCAAAACATTAGACGGGCTTTTAGCCTAATTTTATTTATATAAAACAAGAAAAGCTTTTGCCGCGATAAATATTATTTGTTTTAATTTTAAAATATGAACGAGGGATGGGTTTAATAAAACCACATGGATATTTGGTAAAACAAAAATATGTTTTGATAAAATAATTTTACGGATACATGATAATGTCATGATGATGCACAAAATAAAATAACAATTAATTTCTAATTTTTACTATTTTTCGGGCATTACAATAGGTCTGACTTATATAGCCACCAGGTCCTGGGGTTATAGGGAAAGTTCTAGCTGGACATGTTACAGAGTCCTACATAGTATACAATCAGTCTTACGTGTCTTGCACTCCAAGGCTCCGGGTACGTCGGTGACTCCTCCGTAGTCTTTCTTTATCCGGCATAGGCCTTCCTTCTGGATCCATCTAACTGGGTCGTCCAGCAAGCCATGGGCCATGCTACCAACTATGGGTCATTCAGGTTATCCCGATAAGAGACATGCTATGAGGATAACCATATAGCATATCCCCAACACTCCCCGATTTGCGAGGCATGTCAATTAGGCAAGCAACCTAGGCTCCCCTTTTCTTCTTCTTCTTCTAGTTTCACCACGGCCCCTTTTCAGATTGTGCACTGTGACTTGTGGACGTCACCAATTTCAAGTTATTCAGGTTATGATTATTATTTGGTTGTCTTAGACGATTAATTACACTACTCATGGACTTTCCCTCTATGATACAAATCTGAAACATCCTCTGTTCTCCAGCGCTTCTTTGCCTATGTCCAAACCCAATTCCATGTGATTATTAAATGTGTTCAAAGTGATAACGGGGGTGAGTTTCTTAATTATGATTTGCGGTCCTTATTCTCTACTAATGGCGTATCCTTTCGACTATCTTGTCCTCACACCTCTCCATGGAATGGGAAAGATGAACGAGTCCTTCAAACCAAAAATGACATTGTTCGTACTCTCCTTGTCCAAGCAAATCTAACTCCCTCGTTTTGGGTTGAAGCCCTCCACACAGCCACGCACTTGCTTAATATTCGCCCCTCCCGTGTTATTAACCATGCCACGCCTCATTTTCAACTCTACGGCCACCATCCAACCTTACCCAAATTTGTACGACACCACCACGAACAAACTCCTCCCTCGCTCCTCCCGCTGCATATTCATCGCTTATCCTCGCGAGCACAAAGGCTACATGTGCTTTGATCTCACTACCCAACGAGTTATCATATCGCGACACGTTACTTTCGACGAAGCCACTTTTCCCTATATATCTGTAGAGTCCGTCCCACAGGTACCTCCACCAGCTCCAGCCACAGCCGATCCGGGAGGGCACGGACCGATCTACTCTGGGATCCGCATCTCCCGGCCCAGCCAACCTCAGCCTCCCACGTTGCCCGCATCTTCCTGGGGATCGCCCCAGATCGGATCTTCCTCCGAGTCCATGCGTCAATCATCGCCTGTCGACACCGCGTCGCCCATGGTCCCCTCCACCGAATATTCCTCGTCCACCGCTCCCACGACCCACCTGAGCCCACCTCCCACCACTCCGCCCACGCCACGTCACCAGCCACTACCCCCACATGCCAAACAAGTTTTTTGATGCCTCGTCGTTTAATCAACCTATCTGTCTCCACTTCTGCCATCTCGCCTATCCCCTCCACCTATAAACAAGCCCTAAAAGATCCTAATTGGCATGCAGCGATGCTCGATGAGTTTAATGCACTTTTACAGAATGAAACTTGGTCTTTGGTTCCTTGTCCTGCAGGTGTGACCGTGGTCATGGGAAAATAGATTTTTCGGCACAAGATGAACACGGATGGCACATTGACGCGTTACAAGGCAAGGTGGGTGCTACGTGTATTTACCCAATAGGTTGGCATGGACTATGGAGAAACGTTCAGCCCCGTCATCAAGCCCGCCACAATTCGAGTGGTTCTTGCCCTCGCAACCTCTCAAGCTTGGCCAATCCACCAATTGGACGTGAAAAACGCATTCTTGCATGGATATCTTCAAGAAACCGTCTATTGCCATCAACCCTCAGGTTTTGCCGATCCTCACTTTCCATCTCATGTTTGTCGCCTCAACAAGTCCCTCTATGGGCTTAAACAAGCACCCCGCACCTGGTTCCTTCGATTAACTACATTCATTCTCTCCCTCGGTTTTGTGACATCTCGGTGTGACTCATCCCTATTCATTCTCAAAACTGGCACCCACACCGCATATCTACTTCTCTACGTAGATGACATAATCCTAACCGCCAATACCACTTCCTTACTCCACTCCATCATTTCCTCATTAGCCAAAGAGTTTTCCATGGCTGATTTGGGTGACTTGCATCACTTTCTTGGCATAAATGTGCATCGCACCTCCACTGGGTTGTTTCTTTCCCAACAACCGTATGCCCTAGAGCTACTTGATCGTGCCAACATGTCCAACTGCAACCCTATATCCACACCGATTGATACTCGCTCAAAAATCTCGGCTAGTAACGGCACACCCTTGACCGATCCATCACTCTACCGTAGCCTCGCAGGTGCCCTACAATACCTCACCCTAACACGCCCTGACCTCGCCTATGCAGTGCACCAAGTCTGTCTTTTTATGCACGCCCCCACGACTGCCCACTTCCATCTCATAAAACGCATCCTCCGCTATATTCAGGGCACCTCCCACTTCGGGTTGCAGCTATATCGTTCATCGTCACACCACCTTCTTGCCTATAGTGATGCCGACTGGACGGGGTGCCTGGACACCCGCAAGTCTACTTTTGGCTTTTGTGTGTTCTTGGGCAGCAACCTTGTGTCGTGGTCATCCAAACGCCAAGCGACGGTCTCTTGTTCAAGTGCTGAAGCGGAGTACAGGGGCGTTGCCAATTGTGTTGCCGAATCTTGCTGGTTGCGACAATTGATGCAAGAACACCATCATCCACCAAGCCGAGCGACGGTGGTCTTTTGCGACAATGTCAGTGCCATATATTTGTCGTCAAACCCTGTGCAACATCAGCGTACTAAACATGTCGAAATAGATCTTCATTTTGTTCGGGACAAGGTGGCTCTCGGTGAAATAAAGATTCTGCACGTGCCAACAACTCTCAGTTTGTAGATATATTTACGAAGGGGCTTCCGTCGCAGGTTTTCTAAGAATTCAGGTCCAGCCTGAACATCTTGCCACCAGATGTTCCGTCTGCGGGGGTGTTGACACGGACATATACAGAATGTGTCAATGTACCGTTGTCATTCTCTGTAACGTTTGTAACCATCGTGTATATCTGTAACTACCTGAGCTAGTCGTTAGGATAGAAGTAGTCTAGATGAGATCGTAGATTAGCGCCATGCTCCTACGATCTGGGAAGCACCCCCCTGTGTATTTATATGTGACCAGCTGAGATGAATAGTAGTGTGGTGAATTCTGTATTTCTGCTTCGGATCCGGAAGAACAAAGGCCAGACGATGAGGATGAGGGCGGTTGAACATATCAAGACAAAGTCCAGATAGAAAACAAATTAATAAACAGTACGACAGCATCGCATAAAAGAAAAACAAAGCGATTCTCTACTGCGTCGAAAACCAATTAGAAATTCTATACTGACGCTGGGAACGAGGCAAGGATGTAGTCGACTTGCTGCTGTTGACGCGGAGCTGGCCCGGCGATGTATGGCACATGAGCAGCTGGGTGGAGGCGGGAAATTTTACACGAACAGGCCTCGCGACCTGATGGTTGGCGCACGCGACGAACGAGGCCGAGGCTCGTGTGGCATGACGTTGAGAAAGGGAGGCCAGGAGCTGTCGGCGATTAGAAGTATTAGGCACACGGCGCGCTCCGCACGCAAGGTGCACAGGAACCAAACGATCTATAGAACACATGTAGTAGAGCTGGAATAGCTTAATAAGTGCATCGATTTAATCTAGGCTGCAACATACCTATACATGTCCAGCAAAAGGAAGCAATTGGATTTGTGGCTTGAAAATACTCTCAATAAGATGGGGATCTGGTGGAGACTCACGCCCTGAAGTAGAAGAAAAGAAGAGGCGTAGCTTAGCTGTGGCGTCGCGCTCATAGCAAAAAAAACCGGCGGCCACCGCAGAGAAAAAGAGGAGCACGCCAAGTGAGGTGGAGAATTTTAGGATATTTCAGTTCTAAATTTAGATAGATTTGGGGCTAGGGTTTGAGGAGGAAGAAGAGGAAGAAAATAGATTATTTATATAGTCTATAAAGTAGATTATGTGGATTAGTTTTGGGCCAAAACTTTAGATGAGTTTTTTTTTTCTACTTTTAGTTTTACTAAAATAAGAAAAATCTTTTGTCATAATACGACGGCTAGAAAATATTGTTTTGTTTTAATTTCAAAATAAGAAAAGTGAGGCAGTTATATATATATATATATATATATATATATATATATATATATATATATATATATATATATATATAACCATACAAATATTTAAGAAAACTAAAAGAAATATGGTTTTTAATAAAAGTAATTTTTGATTCAAAATATGTATTTTGATGGCAATGTTTAGCTATAATTTTAGGAGAAGCAGAGAATAAAAATAGGAAGGAGTGGCGATGCATTATGTGACAAGTATAATATCACAAGAGATGGAAATAAAATAATTTTAAAGGAAAAGGGCCTGGGATATGTGTAGGAATAAAGAGAAAGAGAGAGATTGAAGCAAGGTAGTAGATTAATTAGCAAGAAGACTATTAGTGCATGTATGTGGTAATATAGTGTCATGTTCATGTGTAGAATGGAAAGAATAAATAACACATGTAATGGGGACAAGGATAGACGATTAAAAGATGTAGAGATCAACACAAATCAAATGGGCATGATTTAAATTCATAAGGAAAAATAAAAAGAACCCATCTGTCTTATGTGGTACAATTTAAAATGATAATAAGGACTAGATAGATTGGCAAGTTAGTGACAAATACACTTGAAGAGATGATGCCCCCAACTCAATTTGGGCATTCTAACAAATATAAAATAGCAAGACTCAAGTAACATATTTTAGACATTATGGTTTCATATCAAATGGCACCAACTAGAGATAGAATAGAGGGAGGTTAAAATAGATATGAGCAATGGCAAGCTTAAATACAAAAATCAAAAACGAAACACAAGTGTAACAATTAATTATATGTTCCATGCAAGGTGGCATGATGAACATGAGCATGATATCATGATGATGCAACAAACAAACACCAAGTGATTTTCTAGTAGTGGTTTTACCCGGGGTGCTACACATACCAAGACGACATGGTTAACTAAACCAACAAAATATCAGTTGTGAACCATCCTAGGGTGTATGGATTACCCTATGGTTTTCAACTTACTACTGGTATTTTCTCTAAAATTTCAGAACATGAATACCATTTTTGTTCCAATATTTCTTCTTTCATTTCATGATTCTTCCGTGAATCTAGTTATTACTACTTCATCAACTCTTTAGCAGTATTACCTACTACAAGTAAACCTAGATTCATCACTTCAAGTTGCTCCATACCTTTTATGCACTAATATTCCTTCCTGTTGCCGACTAATAATAATTTGGAATTGATCGATCCATCAAAATAGTGTTGATACTCCTTATATTTGGCTTCACTCTCCAAGCAATTCTTTATATTGATCTTTGGAACTCGTCACTCCCTTACACGAATTCCCCTTTTCTATCTAGGTCTATAATATCAAGTAATAACTTGATGATACAACATGCATTTGCACACCAAGTCAAACTTCATGTATAAATCTAGTCAATCAAGAGGATCCAAGAAATCCAAATGTGTTACATATAACACACAATATTTCTAATCCCGTAATATAGTAGTTGAGTATAGCATCTTTAGAATTCAGGCTTAGTTGTGTAGTGTATGGCACCTCATATAGGTTTACATTGTGATACTTAGCACATATGGTTCGAACTACTATTTGTATCAGTATTTACCCAGATTGCTCCATTGCAACAGGATACTTTTGAGCAAAGTGGTCTCAATTTTGTTACATGAACTTATTATTTCTCTTTTGGCATGCCTAACTATAACCAACCTTTCATTATTCAGGAAAAAACCTTACATGATCTCTCCAAGCAACTAACAAAAATCTATTTAATATCAAAAACCAAGGATTATCGGGTATTTATGACATCTATGACTTCTATCACGGTCCTACACTATTCTTTTCTTACTTATACACCAATATTATTTACTAATTACTTGTCATATTTACACCCTCATCATGGTTTCAGAGCTAATCTCACAATAATCTTGTTATGATTCACCTATTCATCCTGGTTTAATAGCTAATATCACCATGATGACTCTTCTTTTTATTATGACATTATTAATTCTAAGCAACTTTCATTCCATCACATAGAATTCTCAAGTTAATCCTACATGATATACTACCCATTGAATCAATACATGTTCTAGTGGTCTTCATTATGTTGTTTATAATTTTCTACTAATCATAAGATTCCCTTACCTAACATGGATCCTATTGATAGTCCACACCATTTATACAATTTCAAACAATATCCTAAACTTGATCCTAATCTAGTATGACCAATTGTTTTTCCTAAGGTATCTTAGTGGTTTATATCTCCTTCGGAAGACACTAAATAGCACTTTACCAAGAGAAGATAAATAACTGCTCCTACGAAAGATGAGAAAAGCATCCAACTTAAGTGTGACAAGGTTATCCTCAAGTGGATACCCATCACAAGTCATAAGATCATATGGTTTAGATAAGATGAATTCCTCTAATCACTATCCAACCTACATATCTCCTAAAAGGTTTTTAATCCTAAGGTCCAAGTATAGGCTCTCATACTAGCTGAGGTGACCCAACATACCACTACATGATGTAGTACACTATAGTCATTGACATAACACCAATGAAACACCGTTCCACCCGTATTACATCCCTCAGAGTGGTACAATAGAAACATAGCAGGTCCAAGACATGACTATAGGTTATAACTCGACTCTTTACAAATGATCCAGAGAACACTTTAGGTTATAGAGAGAGAAAGCAACTTATTACAAATAAGATCCAGAAATAACAACTCATGAATATCATACTAATAGACTAGTATCTAAACTATATGGCTTGCATTTGCTGTTACTGCAATGCTCTACAGAAGTAGGTTCTTGGGCTAGATATTATACTCCTATCTAATCAGGCAATTCATCTTTACTTTAGTTGATGTAATTGTTGACTCCATTGACTTCATTGAAGAACTTGATATTTCGGTGACGATTTCCTTGAGCATAAGTTGGTGTTGACATCGTGTTTATTGGCTTCATAATCTAGCAAGGGTTAAGAAGGTACGATTGAGTATGAGAGTACTCAGCAAGTTCACTAAAAAGGAGTGTTTGATGCACTATCTACAGCCACAGACCAAAGGTCGCAGGCTATGCAGGTTTTCGTAAACATTTCTTCAAAGGTTTATTTTATTCTTAAAAACTATGTTTGTCAGCCTTCATAGGTTTACCAGAACTTCATGGAGTTCCTTTGCTTCCGCGTTCGTAGGTCCTTAACGTAACAAGGAGTGACATGTCATTGTTTTGTACACTCTGAAGAGGTGCCTTAGTTTACCCATGAGAGATCCCTAACCATGTTGCACATCCGAGCGGCCAACCCGTTCACACTTCCTTGGTATGAGGCTAGGTATAAGGATCCAAGACGATCACTACCCTTCTCCGCAACCCTGTTGGGTTTGCAACATAGAAAACAAAAAAAATCCTACGATGGGAACCACTAAGCACCAAGATCTATCTACTAGATACAAGCAACAGGTGTATATACATCCATAGAGAACATACCCTTGTAGAACGACAAAGTTTAACGAGGTTGTACTCGTGGATGATGTAGTCGAATGCTTGCCGATCTCAAGATCGAGAAGAAGTCCAGCGCCGCAAATCAGCAGCGCATCCGTGATCGCACACACGTTCAACCCACCGAACAACCTCCGCCTCCTCGCTCCAGCGATGCAGCAGAAGCAGCAACTCGTTCCAGATGAAAAGCCACCGGGAACATGTATCTCGCTAGTCCTAGACCATGGGGGAATAATTCTAGAGAGTGATAGAGATCCTTCATGAGAAGGTGTGAGTGTGAGAGAGGGAGAGGGGGGCCTTTTATAGGAGGATCGGGGTCACCCCAAAGGCCATGGCCAGCGCATGGGGGAAGCCCCGACCCCTTCCTCCATTCATTTGAGTGGAGCTCCTACTCACAAAATGTCCCTCCATATTCTCCACTCAAAATTCCCATTAAATTTCCACCAATTTTAATGTAATCTCTCATTAAATAAAACTCCTTTTATTTATTTATTCAGAATTTTGTCAATTACATTAATTAACAAACATTCACATTAAACCCCTTGCTCCTTTTCAATTTCACATGTAGAAAAAATTTCAGCAATTTCACATGAAACAATTCTGGTGTCCATTAAAATAATTCCAACGCTTTGTAATTATTTCATCTAGAACATATTTTCTCCAAATGGTGTTTGTGTCTCTTAAGTGTGTCACCCTACGGTTCGCGAATAATGCAGACATGATCAAGACCCCTCTCGGATCAATAATCAGAAGCGGGACCTGGAGATCCATACTGACTCCCACACATTCAACAATGACTTCTTGTGATTGTGAGAACATTTTATGCTAGTAAATTAATCCCTTTGTCTCGCGATATATTACATGTCCGAGATTCGATCATTGGTATCTCCATACCTAGTTTGATCTCGTTACCGACATGTACTCTTTTCTCGTTCCCATGATATAACATTCTAGTGATCACATCACTTGCTTGCAAGATAACTAATGTTATATCATCGAGAGGGCCCAGAGTATATCTATCCGTCATCAGTCTGGAAAATTCCACTCTTGATCCATGAGCCTCTACATAACACCTTCGTAGCACTGAACCCATATTTATAGTCACCCTGTTAAAGTGTGACGTTTGATGTTATCAAGATACTCTTTCAGTGTTAGTGATTAACATGATCTCATGGTCTAAGGACTAGGATTACTTCGTATAATGTTATAGCAATATAAACATAATGACTTTGATCGTAATGCTATACTTTGGATGAATGTTCATTACACCATTCCAATAATGTTGTAACCTTGTTATTCACAACATCCAATGTCCATGATCAGGAAACCTTGATCATCTTGTTAATCAACGAGCTAGTTTATAAGAGAGGGATAACTAGGAACTTTCTATTTGTTTATTAAACATACTTGTATTAACGTTTCCGTATTAATACAATTATAGCATGCAAAATAAACATCTATCATATACTTGGAATACTTATGATAACAACTTTATTATTGCATCTTAGGGCATATTCCCTTCAGTCTCCCACTTGCACTAGAAAAAATAATCTAGTTACATAGTGATAAATCTAACACCCATGGAGTTCTGGTGTTGATCATGTTTTTCCCTAGGGAGAATTTTAGTCAACGGATCTGCTACATTGAGATCCGTGCATACTTTACAAATCTTTATATCTCCATTCTTGACTTGTTCGCGGATGGAGTGAAACCGACGCTTAATATGCTTGGAATTCTTGTGAGACCTTGGTTCCTTGACATTGGCTATGGCTCCATTGTTGTCACAATAGATCACCATTAGGTCCAACGCACTAGGAACCACACCTAGTCCGGTTACGAACTCCTTCATCCAAACTGCTTCCTGGGCTTCTTCCGAAGCAGCAACATTTGGCCTCCATTGTTGATCCCGCCACCACGGGTTGTTTGGAACTTTTCCAACTAACTGTTGCTCCGTCCATGAGAAATACGTATCCGGATTGAAACTTAGAGTCATCTGGATCGGTGTCGAAGCTAGTGTCGACATAACATTTAGCGACGAGCTCTTCTTCACTTCCTTAAACGAGAAACATTTCCTTAGTTCTTCTCAAGTACTTAAGGATATTCTTGACCGCTATCTAGTGTTTCGTATGTAGATCAGATTGGTATCTACTAGTCAAACTAATAGCATGTTCTACATCTGGTATTGTACATAGGATCACATACATGATAGAGCCTATGGCTGAAGCATTGGGGATATTGTCCATTATCTCTCTTTCTTTCGCCGTAGCTAGACTTTTAGTCTTACTCAATGTCTTGCCTTGCAACATAGGTAAGCACCCCTTCTTACTTTCGTCCATTTTAAACTTCTTTAAAATCTTATCAAGGTATGTACTCTGTGATAGCCCTATCAGGCGTCTTTATATATCTCTATAGATCTTTATGCCTAATATGTATGACGCTTCACCTAGGTCCTTCATGGAAATTTTGCTGTTTAGATAACTTTTAACAATGTTTAAAAGATCTATATCATTTCAAATCAGTAATATATCATCCACATATAATATCAGAAATGACACATTGCTCCTACTCACTTTTTTGTAAATACAAGCCTCTCCATAAATCTAGACAAATCCAAACTCTTTGATCACCTCATCAAAGCGGAGATTCCAACTCCGGGATGCTTGCTTCAGTCCATAGATTGATCGCCGAAGCTTGCATACCTTGTCAGCATCCTTAGGATCGACAAAACCATTTGGTTGTATCATATACAAATCTTCTTCAATGTTTCCATTCAGGAACATAGTTTTGACATCCATCTGACATATCTCATAATCAAAATATGCAGCAATTGCCAACATAATCCTAACTGACTTTAGCAGCGCTATGGGAGAGAATGTCTCATCGTAGTCAACTACTTGAATTTTTCAAAATCCCTTTGCGACAAGTCAACCTTTATAGATGGTTACATTACCATCAGCATCAGTTTTTCTTTTGAAAATCCATTTGTTCTCAACGGCCTTTTGTAACACCCTCAGAATCGGACCTATGCAAGTTTTAGCGAAAACCCGCCAAACCCGCATAGAAACGATTCAAAGGTGCCCACCAGGCACTTTCGTGCGGGTGGAAAACGAAGTAATAACATTACACAACAGTCCTCGATGGGACCCACAGAACAGATATATACAACAGCGACTCAAAGAGCCAAGAATACAGATACAATATACAAAGGTCCAAATCACCTTGAAAACGATAGTGCGTCCAGCTACGGAAAAGATGCAAATGGGGCTAAGAGCCCTGAAGAATAACCAATGGCGTCCATAACCCTGCCCAGGCCAAGCCGGAAGGGTAACCCTGCTAACGACGTCGATCTCAAAACCTGCTTAAACAAAAGGGGTGCCGACAAAGGGCAAAGGAAAAAGAGGAGCGTCAGTACTGAGGCCAGTACACGGCGAGGCTAGAATTCGGCGGTCCTCGCCTACAAAGGTATGGTGGACTGAAGCGGCAGCGGCAGCATGCACTAGACAACCTATAGAGACTCGATACAACTGTCGGATTTAAGAGAGGGGTAAGAATGACCTATTCGGATCCAACCTAAAGCTAACACCAAACAAACCCATCCTGGCGTTTCCCCCTCGCGACCAAACGAGGAAGTCAACCGAGGAACTCACACAGTTGGCATTTTTTTATTTATTCGGTTATCGTTGCAGCAATTACTAGTCAGGTATAGATAATCATCCTGATAAAATAAGCAGTGGGCACTTTTAGTTAACCATTCCGTGGTAGTTGCAACACTTACTAATCAGATACAATTAGCATGAGATAACCCAAAAACCCAGCAGTTGTTGGTACTTTTATTCAGCCATTCCGTTGTAGTTGCAATACTTACTAGTCAGGTACAATGGTCGCAAGCGACACTCCAAACAAGCAATTGTGGGCAGTATTAATTAGCCATTCCATTATAGTGAAGCTGATTACTAGTCATTATAAAGTCAAATTTATAGCAATAAACTTTAGTTATGCTTGTCTATGGTCGAGATACTGTGCTCCAAGTCGTCCATAACCGCGGACACGGCTTTCAGAAAGTTTTAACCCGGCCGGGGTGCACAAATAGCAACACACACACGATCGACCTCGGAAAAACCAAAACAAAACCCAACGAGGCTTTCACGACAAAGCAATCACAGGATTCAGAAATATTTCAGGGGGCCACCCCATTGAGTAGAACCGCAACGAAGTAAGCTAGCTCCGAGACGGACTCAAGGTTTGCGTCAATAGCTGTAAACGACTGGGAACCCCAAACAGGGATTGTCGATACCGCGAAAACATTCCACTTACCTAAACAGTACAGTGTGCTATCCATCGCACAATCGTAAATAAAGCAGTAAAACATGGCATAAGTACAGGATCGTAAATAAAACCTCAAACTAGTTTGTGGCCCCAAGAAATAAGACTGAATCAAGCTCTGGCTAAGGGGGGCCCATACTCCCCGTATGTGGATAGCGCGATAAATCAAGGAACAGGTATCAAGTACTCGGGGTCCTACGGGACACAAGTGGGCATTCGGAAACCAAATGTTATCTATCACCCACCGATGCCTCTGCTTACTTACTTCAATTTTAATTGTTAAACAGGAATTAAAATGAACAATAAGTAAAACTATGATCATCTCCAACATCAACATGCGGCAAGGCTCCAACAACTGTGGCATTTGACGACACGCAACAACACTTGAGCAAGCGACTACGACGCGCAAGTCCGACTAGCTACCAAACAACAGGTAATAGGAGGTGGCCATGGCAATATAGGGCTGCATGGAATATCATAGGTGCGGAAACTAGAGCATCGCAACACAGATAGCAATAGATCAACAGGAGGGAATAAATACTATAAAAGTAAGATAGGTAGAAAGGGGGAGATGCTCGCCTGAAAAAAATTGTCGAAGGTTCAACCGAAGTTCGGGGCGAAGCTCACATCAACTCAACGGCCTTATCCGCGAAGAAGCAAAACACTAGAAGAAACACCGGATGCAATATTTAATACAACGGCAGAAGATCGGCATGATGCATGTATGAGGTATGGCATGGCAAAGGTGCGATGCAATTAGGCCATATTAAGCGGAACCGGGGTCCCGACAATTAATTAGATGGTTCAAGTTATTTAACTTCCCTGCAATTTAAATGTTGTTTAACAAGGCAGAATATATCACCGGTTCGCTACACAAGTTTAAATGAGGCCAATATAAGACTAGATTTGCCCGCATATGGGCCCCATATTTAATTATTAGGTGAATCGGCATAAGGCCCCCAAACCACATGAATGTATGCATGCAAGAACATTTAATATGCGATAAGTTGTGATTATATTATAAAATAGGGTTACGGGAAGGGGTTCACACATTAGGGTTCGACGAACTTGGTCCCAGGGTTCGGGGTCGGTCTCAGGGTCCAGGGTTCGACGGAAACGTTCTCAGACTCCGGGGTTAGGGTCTTCGGATCGGGGTAGATCTTGGCGTTCGGGTAGACGAACTTGGCGTGGCGTCGGGGCGCATCGGTCTCGCCCTGTACGGTGTCGAACTTGTCGGGGCCGCGCAGTCGATCTTGGCGTTTCCGGATGATCTTGTCGACTCCATGCGAAGGCCTTGGCGCTTCGGTTCGGTCTTCGGATCGGGGGCATCGGGGTCTTGGGTTCGCGTCCGCGTGGAGAACTTGAGGGTCCAGCGTCTCGGTGTCCTCGGATCCGAGCGGACGAACTTGTCGGGTCGGGAAGGAGGTCTTGCGGTTTCCGTGTCTTCGGTTCCATGAAGGCGCGCTTGTCCTCCGTGATGGCGAACTCGATGTCCCGAGAAGATCTTGGTGTCCAAGGTGCGGCATCAAATCAGCGGGGTCTTGTCGTTTTGTGTTGGCCTTGGTATCTTGGACGGCACCGTAGATCCTGTGGGCGCCTTGGTCTCGACGGCACAAACAACTGGAACATCCGGACCATGCATGCGCGTGAGGTCTGGTGACATCGGCCGGCTCCAAGAGGTGGAGGGGTTTCCCTGCGAGCGAACCAAGAACACGCCCACGACCCGGGCAGACGCGCTGGCGGGCTCGGTGACGTACGGAGGCCCGGGTCGCGCAGGGTCCGTGGCGGCGCCAGACCGCAGCGACAGCGGCACGCGCAGGGTGTCGCTGGAGAAGCGGGCAGGGCTCCGGCGGACAGAGGCGCCAGGGAGACGCACGACGGCTGCAGACGAGGCCTGGGAGGAGGACGCGGACGAGGAGCTTGCAGAGGCGGCCGCGGCTCGGGCGGGGCGGCGCTGCCGGGCCGGGAGGCGAGGAGGCCGGAGCCGCGAGGCTGCGCGGCGGCGGAGGGCGGGACCGCGCCGGCAGAGGGAGGAGCGGCGGCGGGGCGGCGCTTGGGGTTGCAGACGGAGGCGGCCGAGGCGCCGGCGCGAAGGCGGGGTGGAGGGCGCGGCTCCGGCGAGCTCGGGCGGCGGCCGGGGAGAGCTCGGGCCGGGCGCAGACGCCGGAGACGGGGAGGAAGATGGCCAGGAGGAGGACGGGCTGGTGGCGGGCCGGCGGGCGCTGGGAGAAGGCAGCGGCGACTGGAGGAGAAGCGGCGGCGGCGGGGTGGAGCAGGCTCGACGCGGGCGAGGTGGGAAAGGGGAGAAGGGCGAGGTCGGGGGAAGCGTGGTGGTGGGCGGCGCTGGAGGCCAGAGGAGGGAGGGGGAGGCGGTGGCCGGCGAGGGGGGCCCGGCGACCGGAGCTGAGGGGGAGAAGGTCGGGGAGGTGCGGAAGGTGAGGGACGGGCAGGGGCGCGGGGTGGGGAGAGAAAAGCGAGATGGAGAGGGACGGGGCGGGACAGGTGAGTGGCGGGACCGGGGTGGCCAGGCTGTCGGTTCCAGGGGGGCGGCTGGGGCCAGGGAGAGAGGGCCGGGGTACAGCGAGTTGGGGGGGTGGGATTGCTAGTGGAAAAAGGGTGGACCGGGTCCAGGGAAGTGGGGTGTGGGGCTGGCGTGTGAGGAGGAAGAGAGAGGGAGAGAGAGGAGAGGCCAAGTGGCAGCGTCTGATTGGGTGTGGGGAGAGGAGAGGTGAGGTGGCGCGAGATGATATGCTGGGGTGAGGTGGAGGGGAGGGCTGGGTAGGTTAGTTGGTAGCTGTAGGATTTAGAAGGGCGGGTTAGGTGGACCGATTGTAAAATCCTGGGGGTGGTCGTTCGGGTCGAAACGGCCCGTTCGACTGCCCCCGCTAAAATTAATTAAATGTTTTATTTATTTAGAACAAGGCCTTTGCAACCCGATATCCGACAAAACAAAATAATCCGGAGTCCCGGGTTTGGCGTTTGAATAAAAGAGGGGGCGTTTAGAAAACATGAACCGGTTTTTTCGAAAATAGTTTTATACAAGCACATGCAAGATGCTGACGATGCTCAAATGCAATGTGGCATGATGACATGAGCATGCGGTCATGATGATGCAATGCACAAAAACAACGCGATTTTCTAGTAGTGGTTTTGCGGGATGCCACACCTTTAGATCGTGAGGTAAGTCCACCAAGGTCCAAACCTTGGTTTTTCGTACATGGATTCCATCTCGGATTTCATGGCTTCTAGCCATTTGTTGGAATCCGGGCTCATCATTGCTCCTTCATACATCGCGGAGTCATCTATTTCATCAACCATAAAATTCATAACAGAATTTCCGTACAGTTCAAGAGCTGCACGTGTCTTTCTTGACCTGCGAGGTTCGGTAGTATTCTATTTAAGAGTTTCATAGTCATTATCATTAGCTCCCTCTTCATTCGGTGAAGTTAACTCCGGAACAATTTCTGGCCCTGTGCTACTTGCCGTTTTATAAAGAGAAGGTTCAATAAGCTCTTGGAGTTCTACCTTCCGACTACACACACCTTTCATGAGAAACTCTTTCTCTAGAAAGGATCCATTCTCGGCAACAAAAACCTTGCCCTCGGATCTGTGATAGAAGGAATACCCAATAGTTTCCTTAGGGTATCCTATGAAGACACATTTTTCCGCTTTGGGTTCGAGTTTATCAGGCTGAAGTTTCTTCACATAAACATCGCATCCCCAAACTTTAAGAAATGATATCTTAGGTTTGTTTCCAAACCATAACTCATACGATGTATTTTCAACGGATTTAGATGGTGTCCGATTTAAAGTGAATGTAGCGGTTTCTAGCGCATAACCCCAAAATGGCAGTGGCAAGTCAGTCAGAGACTATTACACACTCTTTCATATGTGCGCTAAACTCGTAACTTAGATACTCACCTCCACGATCGGACCGCAAAAAATTGATCTTTCTATTATGATGATTTTTCACTTTACTCTGAAATTCCTTGAACTTTTCAAAGGTTTCAGACTTGTGTTTCATCAAATAGATATACCCCTATCTACTCAAATCATTCGTGAAAGTAACAAAATAATGATATCCACCTTGTGGCGACACACTCATCGGACCACATACATCAATATGTATGATTTCCAATAAATCTATTGCCGGTTCCATTGAACCGGAAAATGGCGTTCTAGTCATCTTGCCCATAAGGCATGGCTCACTTGTATCAAATGATTCGAAATCAAGTGATTCCAAAAGTCCATCTGAATAGAGTTTCTTCATGTGTTTAACGCCAATATGACCTAGATGGCAGTGCCACATATATGCAGATATATCATCATCAAGTTTAATTCTTCTAGCATCAACATTATGAATATATGTAACACTATTATCAAGATCCAACAGAAATAAACCATTCATCAAAGGTGCATGACCATAAAAGATATCATTCATATAAATCGAACAACCATTGTTTTCAGATTTAAATGAATAACCACTTCGCATCAAACACGATCTGGATACAATGTTCATGCTCAATGCAGGCACCAAATAACAATTATTTAGGTTTATAACTAATCCCAACAATAAGTGGAGAGGCAGCGTTCCGACAGCAATCACATCAACTTTTGATCCATTGCCGACACACATCATGACCTCACCCCTTGCTAGCGGTCGCTTGTTCTGCAGCCCCTGATTCAAGTTACATATATGAGAAACTGATCCAGTATCAAATACCCAGGTTCTACTGTGTGTACTATTCAAGTATAGATCAATAACATGTATATCATATATACCTTTGTTTGCCTTGTCGGCCTTCTTGTCTACCAAATACTTGGGACAGCTGCGCTTCCAACGGCCAATCCCCTTACAATAATAGCACTCGGTATCAGACTTAGGGCCATCTCGGGATTTCTTTTCAGGCGTGGCAACAGATTTGCCGCCCTTCTTTCCTTTTCTGTTTATCCTTCTTGTCTTTCTTGAAACCAGTGGTCTTATTGATCATCAACACTTGATGTTCTTTCTTGATCTCCACCTATGCAGTCTTAAGCATTGACAGATGCTCGGGGAGAGACTTCTTCATGCCCTGCATGTTATAGTTCATCAGGGAGCTCTTGCGGCTAGGTGGCAGAGATTGGAGAACACAATGCATGCCTATGTCAATGGGAATCGTTATTTCCAAGGATACAAGCTTATCGGCATACCTAGACATTTTGAGTACGTGCTCACTAACGGAGCTATTCTCTTCCATCATGCAGGTAAATAACTTTTCAGAAGAATTATAACTATCTACATCAGCATGGGTATCAAAAATCATTTTCAATACACCCATTTTATCAAAGGCATTGCCATTTTCAAAACGCTTTCAAAGTTCTTGATCTAGCCCATACAGTATGCCACAATGAAATAAGTTGTGGTCCTCTTGACGGGTCAAATAGATTTTCTTTTCCTCATCAGGTGCATCATCAAGTGGTGGGGGCCTAGCGGCGTTTCTAGCACATATTGCTTTTGTGCAGCAGAGAGGAGAATTCTGAAATTCGTGGCCCAGTCTGTAACTTTTCTACCATTCGTCGCAAGTTTATCTTTCTCCATGAACACATTGAAATTAAAAGCAAGTGGTTCCATCTACAATAGAATCTGTAAAGTTTAGAGTAAGTTTATGATAGACCGAGTTCAACTAATCCAAATTATAAATGAACTCCCACTAAAAACAACATCCCTCATGTCTTTTTGGTGATTACATGAACCAAATCCACTACACCAAGTCCGATCATCACGTGAGTCAGAGTAGTTTAAAGGCGAGCATCTATATGGGCATCATATCGAATATATTACTCATGCTTAGTCTTTCAGTCCGTGTTCTGAGGCCATGTTTATATATGCTAGGCTCGCCAAGTAAGAACCTTAGTATTTGCGTGTGTAAAACTATCTTACACTCAAAATATGATCATGGATTCAAGTACATCTGATCATCATGTGATGTCTTGAAGCATCGAAACTTAATTGGTGCATACTTAAGGGAGAACACATTTTTATCTTGATATCAAAATGAGGGATCATCTTATAATGCTACTAAAATGCCAAAAAAGCTTCTGTGAACGAAGCCTCTCAATCACACCTTGTTGATGATTGAGCTCGAAGTCCTTGGCCTCTAGTTCTGCAGTCATGTCTCGAATCCTCTTGTTCCTATCTTGGACTCTCTCTCTTGACTCTTGAACTTTCTATCCTGACTCTCAAACTTGGCCTCCATTTCTTTGACTATCTCATCTTGCTCCGCGAAGAGCTTGTCCTTCTCACGCAGCTGCACCTGGAGTTCGTCATTGCTGAGCATGACGTTGGTCCTATCAGTATCTAGGTGCCTAAGAAAAACCTCTAAGTCCTGGAGGTATAGACGAATCAGCTCTGCCATCTCTCTAGCAGTATCCTCGAAGTCAATGGCCTCACCATCCTCATCACGTCTACCGAAGGCGTGGAAATGAGTACCTCTAATCTCCCGAGAGTGTCTCCCTAGCAAACGTCCAAGCAAATACTGCATGACTACTTCTAGGCCTCTCTCCTTGTCATCATGCATGAGCTTGAAGGTGATGGCCTCCGTGGCTGGCTTAGTATGGCGTCCTGGCTGAGTAACCTTGAAGCCCCAAAGGTCCTTCCTCTCGAACTTGGCGAGGGGAAGCATCATGATGGTAGGAAGTGGGAGATTGAGAAAACTAGTGAGCTCAATAATACGAGTTCCAAAACGAGTTCCCTTGAACTCTTAAGTCGTGCTGATGGTAACATTAGGCATCTATTTTATAAGATAGAAAAAGTTAGAATCAACATACATAGAGATGAATCACAAGACAAGGCATCACATGCATATCTTTGACAATCAAAACATTCAAGTCATGGCATACATAAAACCATTACAAGCATCCAAGGTTCAACTTATTTTAAACAACATTTGGGAAATAAAATGATAAGTGTGGTGGTCCAACTAACTAAGTACGTTACAATCCCATCTCACTTGCCAAGTTGGCTAACAGGGCATCCCTAGAGGCAATCTGTCGATCCTGATCACATGACTCAGTGGCTAAGTCTATGATGTCTTCTATTAAACGTTGGTTGGTAGCCTCTAACTCTTGGGTATGCTTGCTTTCTTCCCTAAGGTCATTCTGAGTGTTGAGCATTCTGCACTTGATTCTATCACCAAGCTCTTTGATGGCTTTCCAAGCTGTATCCCTTGCTGAATCAAAGAATATGGTGTGCATCACTGAGTTGGTGACCATGCAGAATCCTGACTCCGTGTGGTTTTATTCCTTGCTTTTATACAAGTGAATTTGCACCCACCAGTACTCAACTCCTTCATCCATCACAGGAAAGCCTTTGTACACAGCTGCACCATGTATTCCCATGGTAACCATGAGGTCCTTGAGAGCCTTGGGGAATTTTGTCTCACATTCCAAAGTCATAGTCATGAGTGGTCCCTTCCTCACGGCTTCGTTGATGGAGTTCATCTACAAATAGAGATGAGAAAGAAGATTAGAAAAGTTTGCGAGAAGAAAAGACAAGTGTGGAAGTTGTTGAAATTTTTTCCTTAGTGGTTTCCAATCCTAGGGTCATAATCCTACAGGCAACACAGTGCTCTGATACCATTTGTAATATCCCTTCCTTTATAAAGGTAAGGATCCCTCTGATTGCAATGCTAGTCCCTGGATCAATGCTAGCATCCACATTTTAAGATGAAGTACACAGAAACAAAGGTCATTATTACATATCATTCCAGAGACAAACATAGTCTTTTACAAACTCCATGGCCACAGGCCTAATACAAGAGTTCAAATATATAATAAGATAAATAAGTCTTCATCTTAATGTGCCACAGGCAAGAATGTTGAGTGTAGACTCATAACCCCTAATCATCATCAGAATAACCTGCAACATCACAAGTTACAGCCACAGTGGGTCAATACATTGGAATAGTATTGGCAAGTGATACCTTAGTAGAATATTAGTAGTCTAGATACTATATGCATTTTGGCTAAGTGTAGCTTAGGCTTGCTTTGCTCAAGATAGGTTTTACCTATTAGTTGAAAACTCTAAGTTTTTTTTGACAAGGAAACACCAATAGAAATTGGTGAACCTTCACCCTTGTTCACCCACAAGTTTTAACTTAGAAATTGGGATGAGGAGATTCTTGATAGCTTCCATGTCTTGATGCTCGAGTTGTCCAATACCAGGGACATGGCTAAGTACTTAGATTCTTCCATCTGCAGAGGTTGTGCACTTTCCCCACAAGACTTGATTTTCACCAAGACAGGACCTTTCAGAAGCCTTCCCTTAGACCAAATGGACGCGTTCCAACCTATAAACCCACTACCACCAACTGTCCAAATGGCTAAGTTATTGCAACCTATGTGATCCAGGCAGAGCCCATATTGCCATGTGGCTGCACTAGAAGCTTCTTAACATTTGGCATCTCAAATCCATTTATTCCTGGGTGGTTTTCCACAAGTTAGATACACAAGGTAAACCATAGAAATGGGCCTTGTGTAACCACTCAACACAAACCATTCTTTCCATTCCACCCAGGTGATTCATTCACTTAATTGTTTTATTAAGCAAAAACACAAGTCCAAAGACTTAGAAATATTTTATCATAGCATGAATATATAACCACCCTTGGTTGCTACTAACTAGGATCAGCATGGCATAGATAAGCATCTTAACTTAGAAATTTCTAGCAAATTTACAACTACTAGGACTTCCCAAGCATAGCATATAGATTAAAATATTCATGCAAGTCTAGCAAAATATTTCTAGTGCATAGTTGAAAAACATAGGAATAAAATCATGAAGCACCACTTTCCTTGGTACTTTGGAGAGTAGCAACAATCCTCACAATCACAATCACTATTTGCACCAAAATCTACACATAGAATAATAGCACCAAAATCGCATACAAAATATATACAAGCAAAAATATATGGATGTATGCAGAATGCCATGTGATGATTTCCTACACCAAACAAGACAAGTGCACCATACTGAATCATAAATAAGTCCAAAACAAGCCAAATAACCTGTATTTGAATAACATAACATTTTTCAGATAATTACTATACACAAATTATGCCTACAAATGTTTCTGTAAAAACAATCATTTTAACAGAGGCAAAACATTAAACACATGGCATAAACAGAAAGTATTTTGTCTCCTGATTCCAATGATATAAAATTTGTCAAATTTGGACGTGGGAATCAAAAGTTATGAATTTTACAAGTTTAAACATCTAATAGATCTAAATTCAGATTTTAAATCAAAGAGCTGGCCACACAGCGCTCCCTGATTGGTTGATACCGATTCACACCGGTTCACACTCGCGGGCCGTTGGATTTAACTTAACATGCACGTCCCAGATCTGTTCGTACCGCTTCGCTACAGATCTATTCCTAATCGCTAGATTTAGATCCTACGGTCACGGTTCAATCGACCACAGACGGGCGGCGCTAGCGGCGGCGAGTGGCGGCGGCGGCTCTGTCAGAGACGGTGCCAATGATTTAGGTCGCGCGAGAGAGGGTGAAGTGGCTTACCGAGTTTGCCGTACGTTGCTGATGCTCAAGGTGGGCTTGGTTGGCGAAGGGGCGCGCAGAGGTGGTCGCTGGAGCTCGTCGGAGTCGTGCGCGTCATCGGGTGGTTGCAGATGTCAACGTTGCTGAGGCTCTGCGCCATCCTAGCATGAATAAAATGCATCAGGGGGTGCGCAAGGTCATAGTGAGCAATATGGTTTCAAGGAGAATGCAAGGGGCGCTCGTTTCTTACCGCTATTGCTCGTTGGAGTTGAGCGGCGGCTCGGGTGGTTGCGGCCGTGAACGAAGACGATGACCTGGGGCGATATAGCGCAAACAGAGAGTGTGAGAAAATGCACACAGGAAAGGCAGACAAGCTCGTATGAACGAGAGGTGAAGGGGAGCACGGGACTCACAGGAATAGGTCGCCGGACTGCGTCGGTGCTGCGGGGTTCCGAGCTCGAATGCCCGCAGCCTGGTGGCGGAAATGGTGCTCTGGGTGAGGGGAAATGGGCAGCGAGAGGAGGGGGTCTTATAGACGGAGCAGTGGCGAGAATCCCGTGAGAAAACACCGGCAATTAATCTCGCATAAATCACGGCAGTGATGAGGTAACGGCGGCGTCGACGGGGTCGTGGGGGGCGCGTGGCTGGGGACGATGCTTGCGTGGCACTTGGGTCCACCAGTCAGCGAGCGCGGGGTAGTTCTGTGCCGCGTGAGAGAGATAGGGGAAAACCCCGGGTGGGCTTAGTGGGCTAGGTCTGCTTCTGGGCTAGATTGGTGGCGCCAGGCCCAGTTGGTTTTCCTAATTCCTTTTCTTTTTCTATAATGAATTTCAGGAATCATTTTCAATCAAATTCAAAAGCAATTAAATTCAAATCTTTTCTGGATTTTTTTAAAGTGAAACTTGTATAATTTTGAGTATAGAATCATACTGTCTTGTTGGACTAGCATGGTCCTTGAAGATTTTTAAAAATAATAGTGCCTTAGCACATGGTTTGATATAGATTTGAAAATAGTTTTAAAACCATATTTGTTTGTAAATTTTTGTCCAAACTCTAGAATTCAACTAAAACAATCAAAGAACAAACAAAGCTTGGTTTAAGACATTTATATTCTCAATTGAGAGTGGCATTTGATTAATGGTTGCTCACATAAAATAATAGCACTGAGTGCTTCTTATTTCTTGAAATGAGTTGGAAAATGATCCCTAAATTATATGCATGCATGTATGATATGCAATATTTGAAAACATGATTTTAGGGATGTTACAAATATAACCCCCTTAAGGTGAATCTCGCCCTCGAGATTCGGGTTGGCTAGCAAATAGGTGAGGGTGGTCTTTCCGAAGATCATCTTCTCTTTCCCATGTGGCTTCTTCTTCGGAATGATGGTTCCACTGAACCTTGCAGAATTTGATAGTCTTAGTCCGAGTAAATCTTTCTGCAGTCTCAAGAATCTTGATAGGTTTTTTCTTCATAAGTGAGTTCACTCTCTAATTGGACCTCTTCCAAAGGTATGGTATCCTTCAAAGAAGTCTCTTCCATCTATGGATGGCATTTCTTAAGTTGACTCACATGAAACACATTGTGAACGGTAGACAATGATTCTGGCAATTCAATCTCGTAAGCTACTTCTCCTTTACGACTCAGAATCTTGAATGGTCCAACATATTTTGGGGCCAATTTTCCTTTGACTCCAAACCTTTTCACCCCACGAAGTGGTGACACTCTAAGATAAGCTCTATCACCCACTTAATAGGTGACTTCTCCATGCTTAGGATCTGCGTAGCTCTTTTTTCGGGGATGTGCTATCTTCAATCTGTCCTTAACTAGCTGGACTTTCTCTTCAGCCTCTTTGATTAGTTCTGGTCCGAACAAACTTATTTCTCCTACACCATTCCATAGCAATGGGGTGGTACACTTTGTCCCATAGAGAAACTCAAATGGTGCCATTTCAATACTGGCTTGATAGCTGTTATTGTAAGAGAATTATGCGTAAGGCAGACTTTCATCCCAATTGGCTCCATAGTCTAGGGCACATGCCCTCAACATATCTTCAACAATCTGGTTGGTCCTTTCTGTTTGTCCATCAGTCTGAGGATGAAAAGCAGTGCTAAATTCCAACCTCGTTCCCAATGACTCATCTAGTTGCCTCCAAAAATGAGAAGTGAATTGAGTTCCCCTATCAGACACAATACTCTTGGGTACTCCATGTAGACATACAATTCTACTCATATAGATCTTTGCTAACTTAGCACTTGTATAGGTTGTCTTCACGGGTATGAAATGAGCCACTTTAGTTAGGCGATCCACTACTACCCAAATAGAATCATATCCTGACCTGGTCCTTGGCAATCCGGTGATGAAATCCATGCCAATCTTGTCCCACTTCCAATCAGGAATAGGTAGTGGTTGTAGCAATCCCGCTGGTTTCTGATATTCCGCTTTCACTCTTCTACATACATCACACAACGCAATATGTTCGGCGATGTCCTTCTTGAGATTATTCCACCAAAATCTTTCCTTCATATCCATGTACATTTTGGTGTTACCCGGATGGATGGAATACGGTGAGTTATGTGCTTCTTGTAATATCAGTTTCCGAAGCTCCGGATCTTGTGGAACACAGATACGTTTTCCATGCCAAAAAGTACCCTGTTCGTCTTCACGGAATCCTTTGGCTTTTCCCTTGCCAATCTTTTCCTTAATATCCTCAATTTCCCTATCTATCTTTTGTGCTTCTTTGATTTTGTCCAACAAGGTGGGTTGAACATCTAATGACATGAGATGTCCTTCAGGCACAATCTCCAATCTGAGATCTCTAAATTGAGCACACAGATCATATGGCAATTCTCCCTTAGTAAGGCCATTCAGAAAAACCTTACGGCTTAGAGCATCCGCTACAACATTTGCTTTACCGGGGTGGTATTGCAAACTCAAGTCATAGTCCTTGATGAGTTCTAGCCATCTTATTTGTCTCATGTTAATTTCTTTCTGGATGAAGATATACTTCAAACTTTTGTGATCTGTGAACACTTCACATCGCTTTCCCAAAAGATAGTGTCTCCATGTTTTGAGTGCATGGACAATAGAGGCTAACTCTAAATCATGAGTAGGGTAATTTACCTCATGAGTTTTGAGTTGTCTCGAGGCATAAGCCACAACTTTCCCTTCTTGCATAAGTACTGCACCTAATCCATGAAGAGATGCATCACAATACACCTGGAAATCCTTCTCCAAATCTGGCAGACATAAGACTGGTGCTGTCACTAGTCTCTTCTTCAATTCTTGAAAACTGAGTTCACATCCCTCAGTCCAAGAAAATTTCTTGTCTTTCTTTAGCAACTCTGTCATAGGCTTAGCTAACTTGGAGAAATTCTCGATAAACCTTCTGTAGTATCCTGCCAAGCCAAGGAAACTACGAACCTCTTTCACTGACTTAGGAGATTCCCATTCAGTTACAGCTGAAACTTTAGCAGGATCAGCTGCTACACCATCTCCTGACACAACGTGTCCAAGAAATCCAACTTCATTCAACCAAAACTCACACTTACTGAATTTGGCATATAGCTTATGCTCTCTAAGTTTATCAAGTATCAAACGCAAATGTCCTTCATGCTCTTCTTTGCTCTTGGAGTATACTAAAATGTCATCGATGAATACGATGACAAACTTGTCAAGGAACTCCATGAATACCTTGTTCATCATATTCATGAAGTAAGCTAGTGCATTGGTCAAACCAAATGGCATCACGGTATACTCATACAATCCATACCTAGTGGTGAAAGCTGTCTTAGGTATGTCTTGTTCTCTTATCTTGAGTTGGAAATAACCTGACTGGAGATCAATCTTTGAGAACACACAGGCTCCTTCTAACTGATCAAACAAGTCATTGATTCTAGGCAATGGGTACTTGTTCTTGATAGTCACCTCATTGAGTGAACGGTAATATATGCATAGCCTTTGACTTCTATCTTTCTTTTCCACAGCCAAAACTGGTGCTCCCCAAGATGAAGAACTTGGTTAAATAAATCCTTTCTGCAACTGTTATCCAACTTTATTCTTGAGTTCTTTCAACTCATCAACTGACATCTTGTACGGTCTTTTTGCTATGGGTCCAGATCCTGGTAGCAAATCAATAAGAAACTCCACATCTCTATCTGGTGGCATTCCCGGCAATTCTTCCGGAAACACATCCGAATATTCACTCGCAATTGGCACACTGTCTATGCTAACCCCCTTAAGAGAATTTAGTTTACTCCTTTTCGATTCAAAGTTGGTCTTGAATCTAATCCTTTTATTTTCTGGAGTTGTGAGCGAGACAGTATGGTTGGCACAATCTAGCACTCCCTTGTGCTTAGTCATCCAGTCCATTCCCAAAATGACATCCAATCCTTGGGAGTTTAGGATTATCAGATTAACAGGAAACTTATACTTCCCAAACTCTATGAATAGATCATGACATCCCGAGTTCACTATCATTTCTCTGCCAGGAGAACTTACTTTTATAGGACACCCAATAGTTTCTACCGGTAGTTCATTTCTTTCAAAAAATGCTCTTGATATGAATGAATGAGATGCACCAGTATCAAAGAGAACAAATGCTGGAACAGAATTGAGTTTGAACTTACCAGCAACATCATCAGGTTCCTCATAGATCTCTTCCACATTGATGTGGTTCACCTGTCCCTTTTGAAAAGGGTTGGGCTTGTTGGGTCCTTCCACTTGCTTTTCTGGGAATTCATTTGCATAATGCCCCATCTTCTTGCACTTGAAACACTCAACCTGACTAAGATCCTTCTTGCCAGGCTGGCTTCCACTACCACTTCCACTTCCATTGTGGTGGCTCTTATATCCACTTTTGTGATTCTTGTACTTGTCATTGTCATGACTACGGTGGTGCTTGTTGTCATGATGACGGTTGTGGTTGTGGTGCTTGTTGTACTTCCCATGCTTGTGGAATCCTGAATTCCCACTGTCATCATAATGGGAACGCTTGTGAGACGATCCTGAGTTGTGCTTGTCAGAGTGCTTCCTCTTCCTGCTTTCAACTTGTTTCATTTTGCTCTCCAAAATAGCAGCCTTGTCACAAAGAGACTGGTATGTGGGGACATAGGCCACAACTAACTGCAGGTTCAATTCATCATTCAATCCTTCAAGGAACTTCTCCTTCCTCTTAGCATCCGTGTCAACTTCATCCGGTGCATAGCGCGCCAGATTGTTGAACTCCTCAATATACTCTGCTACGCTGCGGTGGCGCTTCTTCAGGTTATGGAATTCCTTCTTTTCAAACTCATCATTCCGGATGAGATGTGAGCAGTACGGAAACCATATTCAAAGATAGCCCATGTCACATCCGCAATGGGAGTGGTGAGCTAGAAGTTATCCCACCAAGTGGCTGCTGGTCCTTCCAACAAGTGTGCTGCAAATCTGACTTTCTCTTCATCAGTACAGCCAATAGTTACCAAATCCTTGTTCACAGAGCGTAGCCAATCATTGGCCACCATAGGATCAGTAGTTCCTGAGAACTTTGCTGGCCTCAGTCTTAAGAACCTGGTAAGAATGTCAAAACCCGGTGGGTTATTCTGATTGTTGTTGTTGTTGTTGTTGTTGTTGTTGTTGTTGTTGTTGTTGTTGTTGTTGTTGTTGTTGTTGTTGTTGTTGTTGTTGTTGTTGTTGTTGTTGTTGTTGTTGTTGTTGTTGTTGTTGTTGTTCTTGTTCTGGTTCTGTATAAACATGGTCATCATCTGCATCAACTGCTCTGAGCTATCATCATCTGCTGCATCTCAGGGGTGATGTTGTTGTTGTTAGGGTTGGGATTGGCACGTCAGGGAGGCATCTGTGGTTTTCAATAGAGATAAGAATGAGATACCCATAGATGCTAACATGCACAATACATCACATAAACAATCACCAAACATGCATCACAATAGTAAAAGTTCAACAACAAAGACAACATGTTTTGAAAAGTAAACACACCAATAGCAAGCCATCCACATGTTGGATGGTCATTGCGACTCAATAATCAAAAGTATGATAAATAACGGTAAATGAGTAGTCATCACTACTCCTCTGCATCAACCTCCTCATCAACAAGTGTAAGACCTGCATTCTCCATAGCGGTCTTGTACTCCTCAACATTGGTGGTCAAGGTCTCTATTTTGGCTTTGAGAGCCCTCTTCTGTGAACGAAGCGTCTCAATCACACCTTGCTGATGCTCGAGCTCGAAGTCCTTGCTAGTTCTGCAGTCATGTCTCGAATCCTCTTGTTCCTATCTTGGACTCTCTTCTCTTGACTCTTGAACTTTCTATCCTGACTCTCAAACTTGGCCTCCATTTCTTTGACTATCTCATCTTGCTCCGCGAAGAGCTTGTCTTTCTCACGCAGCTGCACCTGGAGTTCGTCATTGCTGAGCATGACGTTGGTCCTATCAGTATCTAGGTGCCTAAGAAAAACCTCTAAGTCCTGGAGGTATAGAAAAATCGGCTCTGCCGTCTCTCTAGCAGTATCCTCGAAGTCAATGGCCTCACCATCCTCATCACATCTACCGAAGGCGTGGAAATTAGTACCTCTAATCTCCCAAGAGTGTCTCCCTAGCAAACGTCCAAGCAAATCCTTCATGACTACTTCTAGGCCTCTCTCCTTGTCATCATGCATGAGCTTGAAGGTGATGGCCTACGTGGCTGGCTCAGTCTGGCGTCCTGGCTGAGTAACCTTGAAGCCCCAAAGGTCCTTCCTCTCGAACTTGGTGAGGGGAAGCATCATGATGGTAGGAAGTGGGAGATTGAGCAAACTAGTGAGCTCAATAATACGAGTGCCAAAACGAGTTCCCTTGAACTCTTCAGTCAAGCTGATGGTAACATTAGGCATCTATTTTATAAGATAGAAAAAGTTAGAATCAACATACATAGAGATGAATCACAAGACAAGGCATCACATGCATATCTTGGACAATCAAAACATTCAAGTCATGGCATACATAAAACCATTACAAGCATCCAAGATTCAACTTATTTTAAACAACATTTGGGAAATAAAATGATAAGTGTGGTGGTCCAACTAACGAAGTACGTTACAATCCCATCTCACTTGCCAAGTTGGCTAACAGGGCATCCCTAGAGGCAATCTGTCGATCATGATCACATGACTCAATGGCTAAGTCTATGATGTCTTCTCTTAAACGTTGGTTGGTAGCCTATAACTCTTGGGTATGCTTCTTTTCTTCCCTAAGGTCATTCTGAGTGTTGAGCATTCTGCACTTGATTCTATCACCAAGCTCTTTGATGGCTTTCCAAGCTGCATCCCTTGCTGAATCAAAGAATGTGGTGTGCATCACTGAGTTGGTGACCATGCAGAATCGTGACTCCGTGTGGTTGTCTTCCTTGCTTTTATACAAGTGAAGTTGCACCCACCAGTACTCAACTCCTTCATCCATCACAGGAAAACCTTTGTACACAGCTGCACCATGTATTCCCATGGTAACCATGAGGTCCTGGAGAGCCTTGGGGAATTCTGTCTCACATTCCGAAGTCATAGTCATGAGTGGTCCCTTCCTCACGGATTCGTTGATGGAGTTCATCTACAAATAGAGATGAGAAAGAAGATTAGAAAAGTTTACGAGAAGAAAAGACAAGTGTGGAAGTTGTTGAAAATTTTTCCTTAGTGGTTTCCAATCCTAGGGTCATAATCCTACAGGCAACACAGTGCTCTGATACCATCTGTAAGATACCTTCCTTTATAAAGGTAAGGATCCCTGTGATTGCAATGCTAGTCCCTAGATCAATGCTAGCATCCACAATTTAAGATGAAGTACACAGAAACAAAGGTCATTATTACATATCATTCCAGAGACAAACATAGTCTTTTACAAACTCCATGGCCACATGCCTAATACAAGATTTCAAATATATAATAAGATAAATAAGTCTTCATCTTCATGTGCCACAGGCAAGCATGTTGAGTGTAGACTCATAACCCCTAATCATCATCAGAATAACCTGCAACATCACAAGTTATAGCCATAGTGGGTCAATACATTGTAATAGTATTGGCAAGTTATACCTTAGTAGAATATTAGTAGTCTAGATACTATATGCATTTTGGCTAAGTGTAGCTTAGGCTTGCTTTGCTCAAGATAGGTTTTACCTATTAGTTGAAAACTCTAAGTTTTTCTTTGACAAGGAAACACCAATAGAAATTGGTGAACCTTCACCCTTGTTCACCCACAAGTTTTAACTTAGAAATTGGGATGAGGAGATTCTTGATAGCTTCCATGTCTTGATGCTCGAGTTGTCCAATACTAGGGACATGGCTAAGTACTTAGATTCTTCCATCTGCAGAGGTTGTGCACTTTCCCCAAAAGACTTGATTTTCACCAAGACAGGACCTTTCAGAAGCCTTCCCTTGGACCAAATGGACGCGTTCCAACCTATCAACCCACTACCACCAAATGTCCAAATGGCTAAGTTATTGCAACCTATGTGATCCAGGCAGAGCCCATATTGCCATGTGGCTGCACTAGAAGCTTCTTAACATTTGGCATCTCAAATCCCTTTATTCCTGGGTGGCTTTCCACAAGTGAGATACACAAGGTAAACCATAGAAATGGGCCTTGTGTAACCACTCAACACAAACCATTCTTTCCATTCCACCCAGGTGATTCATTCACTTAATTGTTTTATTAAGCAAAAACACAAGTCCAAAGACTTAGAAATATTTTATCATAGCATGAATATATAACCACCCTTGGTTTCTACTAGCTAGGCTAAGCATGGCATATATAAGCATCTTAACTTTGAAATTTCTAGCAATTTTACAACTACTAGGATTTCCCAAGCATAGCATATAGATCAAAATATTCATGCAAGTCTAGCAAAATATTTCTAGTGCATAGTTGAAAAACATAGGAATAAAATCATGAAGCACCACTTGCCTTAGTAGTTTGGAGAGTAGCAACAATCCTCACAATCACAATCACTATTTGCACCAAAATCTACACATAAAATAATAGCACCAAAATCACATACAAAATATATACAAGCAAAAATATATGGATGTATGCAAAATTCCATGTGATGATTTCCTACACCAAACAAGACAAGTGCACAATACTGAATCATAAATAAGTCCAAAACAAGCCAAATAACCTTTATTTGAATAAGATAAAAATTTTCAAATAATTACTATACACAAATTATGCCTACAAATGTTTCTGTAAAAAAATCATTTTAATAGAGGCAAAACATCTAATAGATCTAAATTTGTCAAAATAGAAAGGATTTTCTCTCCTGATTCCAATGATATAAAATTTGTCAAATTTGGACATGGGAATCAAAAGTTATGAATTTTACAATTTTAAACATCTAATAGATCTAAATTCAGATTTTAAATCAAAGAACTGGCCACGCGGCGCTCCCTGATTGGTTGATACCGATTCGCACCGGATCACACTCACGGGCCGTTGGATTTAACTTAACATGCACGACCCAGATATGTTCGTACCGCTTCGCTACAGATCTATTCCTAATCGCTAGATCTAGATCCTACAGTCACGGTTCAATCGACCACAGACGGGCGGCGCTAGCGGCGGCGAGTGGCGGCGGCGGCTCTGTCAGAGACGGTGCCGATGATTTAGGTCGCACGGGAGAGGGTGAAGTGGCTTACCGAGTTCGCCGTACGTTGCTGATGATCAAGGTGGGCTTGGTTGGCGAAGGGGCGCGCGGAGGTGGTCGCTGGAGCTCGTCGGAGTCGTGCACGGCATCGGGTGGTTGCAGACGTCAACGTTGCCAAGGCTCTGCGCCGTCCTAGCACGAATAAAATGCATCAGGGGGTGTGCAAGGTCACAGTGAGCAAGATGGTTTCAAGGAGAAGGCAAGGGGCGCTCGTTTCTTACCGCTATTGCTCGTCGGAGTTGAGCGGCGGCTCTGGTGGTTGCGGTCGTGAACGAAGACGATGACCTAGGGCAATATAGTGAAAACAGAGAGTGTGAGAAGATGTGCATGGGCAAGGCATACAAGCTCGTATGAACGAGAGGTGAAGGGGAGCACGGGACTCACCGGAATAGGTCGCCGGAGTGCGTCGGTGCTGTGGGGTTCCGAGCTCGAATGCGCGCAGCCTGGTGGAGGAAATGGTGCGCTGAGTGAGGAGAAATGAGCAGCGAGGGGAGGGGGTCTTATAGCCGGAGTAGGGGCGAGAATCCCGCGAGGAAACAACGGCAATTAAGCTCGCATCAATCGCGGCAGTGATGAGGTAACGGCGGCGTCGACGGGGTCATGGGGGGCGCGTGGCTGGGGACGATGCTTGCGTGGCACTTGGGTCCACCAGTCAGCGAGCGCGGGGTAGTTCTGTGCCGCCTGAGAGAGAGAGAGAGGGGAAAACCCCGGGTGGGCTTAGTGGGCTAGGTCTGCTGCTGGGCTAGATTGGTGGCGCCAGGCCCAGTTGGTTTTCCTAATTCCTTTTCTTTTTCTATAATGAATTTCAGGAATCATTTTCAATCAAATTCAAAAACAATTAAATTCAAATCTTTTCTGGATTTTTGTAAAGTGAAACTAGTATAATTTTGAGTATAGAATCATACTGTCTTGTTGGACTAGCATGGTCCTTGAAGATTTTTAAAAATAACAGTGCCTTAGCACATGGTTTCATATAGATTTGAAAATGGTTTTAAAACCATATTTGTTTGGAAAATTTTGTCCAAACTCTAGAATTCAACTAAAACAATCAAAGAACAAACAAAGCTTGGTTTAAGACATTTATATTCTCAATTGAGAGTGGCATTTGATTAATGGTTTTTCACATAAAATAATATCACCAAGTGCTTCTGATTTCTAGAAATGAGTTGGAAAATGATCCCTAAATTATATGCATGCATGTATGATATGCAATCTTTGAAAACATGATTTTAGGAATGTTACAAGTATCAACTATGCATCTACTTAAAAATTACGATATCATGAGACTACCCAACAACAATTTAAACTAGACGCTTCTAATTTATCTATTGCATGTTTTATGTGGCTTAGGGCTTTTGAAGATAGAACCATTCTTACGTATGAACATGGAACCACAATGATGATAACCAAATTATTAACAACTCATTATAAATCAGATATTGACTATAGTAGGAGAGACAGACACCCGCTAGCCACTTATGCTGTAACACTACAACACTGAAAAGACTGTTGCTTCTATGCAACTTGCCAATCCTGGATCGGTTCATTGGCTTACATAGAACTTAGATGAATAACAAAGTAAAATATCTGTGTATCATAAATAACGAAGATCCAAAGTATACATTTATTACAATAAAGCTTAGCTCAAACTTATTCAAGTATCGAACATAAATAAATAACTCCTTCAATCTCCAAATTGCTCACAAGCGAACAAGTGCAGAGTGAAGTACCGCGACCTAGCTGATCATTCAGAGTCGGAATATCCTCCAACATAAAATGTAGCAGTCCCGAAGGGTCAAAACATAAAATGTATGGAAAGTAGCACTAAATAGGGAGACACTAAGCCTAGTGACTACATGCTTATTTGGCTGGTGGAGCTGTGGCTATCTTGCATTTTTCAAATACTTTGTCCTACTTTATTAAACCAATTTGATTCACAACAACCCATTAAGTTCACCCATCAAGTTATAGAAAAAAAGAAATAAGGATGAGCGAGAATATGTCATAGCATCAATATCAAGCAACTCATTTATCCGTTAACGGGGACACGGCTAAGCACTTAGTTTATACACCCTACATGGGTTTGTATACTTTACCCCCGTGACCTGAACAGCCCAACTCGTACCACCACATGCATATTGTGTGATGATAGGGAGAAGTCCAAGAAGAGACCGTTCAGGAAGTAGATCCCCAAACCCCACTGCGCACCGGTCCCAACCTACCATTCACTACATCTCTGGCTACGCTAGGTTCGGGTCACCACGACCTACTGAGTCCAACCAGCCACCCATTTCTTACTGGTACACGGTTGCACACGTAATCTACTAGAATAAAGACAAATAATCCTTCTCAGTGCCCTGGGCGACATTTCCCACCATTATTCACACTCCGATGACCAATCCAGCCACTCCGCCCAGGTAGTTCATTGACATTATGTTGTTTTAGTAGAACAAAACCTTTACTTTACCAAAGAATGATCTCTTCCTCGTATCTACAACAATGATAAGCACTTCTACCATACGGGAGCTCAACTACAAAGAAATTTCCTACCACAATACATAGGATATAACATAGCATAGTAATAACTACACATGTAGCTACAAAAATACACTACAAATGCATAAGGGAAAATAGTAGGACAAATTCATGACCAAAATAGCAACTACTTTCCTTGACGATAGGAGTCGAGAGTACAGTCCTCATAGAAGCAAGCATTGCACTCGTCATAATCTACATGGTACACAATTGCAACACATAAACAATAAAATACAACCATAATAATGCAATGTGCATGCATGACAAGTTGAACAAAGCTTCAGTAGCATTCTACAACCTTGTTCAGTATAGCTACTGTATGCATGCATGGAAAACATTTTTAAAGTATTGAAAACAATGCATGCAATTTTAAATGGCCAAACAATGGAGCTATAACCCAATTATTAATCCACTGCTATTGACTAGTTTTTAAAATCTTGGAAAAGTAATTACTATGTAGAAAATCTAAAATAGATCCAGGGCCAACTGGAATCACTCAAAAAGGACTTACAGAACTTTTTATATAATTAAAATAATCTAGAAAGCCTTTTAATTGTTTCTGAAACTTCTAGTACTGCAAGGCTACCTTTTCAATTCACAAACAGATGCTACTTGTTCTACTGATTCTAGGGACACCTCATTCGCAATTTTCTGAGTGGTAAAACTTTTCCTATGAATTTATTACTCTAAGTAGGCCATTAAACCATTAAATTAATCACGGCAAAACCTTGCTGCAAAAGTATGAAGTGCACAGCAATATTCTACGTGAAAAACTGAATCCAATGATATATTATTTGCAATTTTTGGCCTAGTATATTAATTTCTACGAATTTTACAAGTTTCAACTATTTTGTGCTATTTCCAAATTTCTTAAAAGAACTTATATTGTGCGGTCCACGCGACCGGCGGGTCAGCGCTGACGCGGTGACACATGGCAGCCTGGTACTGGCTGGTACCCCTTCACTGGTCGTTCTAATCTAGAGTGTCCACGCTAGATCGGACCACCGTGAGAGAATGCATCTGGGGCTCACCGGTGGCGATGGAGAGGTGGCGGCGGCGGTCCTGGCAGCGACGGGCACGACGGGGTTCGGAAGGGTGCAGCGGTCCTGGGGGTGACTTCGACTGCTTCCCTCGTTTCCTCAAGCAGCGGCAGCGACGGCTGATCGACATGCGGCGGCTCCGGCAAGTAATTCTACGATGCTCGGCGCACTGCAGATGGAGAAAAGGGGTTAGGGCGATGCTGTGGAGCGAGGGGGAGATAGGAGGGTCAACGGGGTGAGAGAGGACGACCTGTGCAGCGAGCTCAAGCTCTTACCTTCGGTAATGGCGGCGGCGTCAACCAACTCCGGCGAGCAATCTCGCGCAGATGGCAGTGTATTAGAAGGTGGTTTTCGGGGGTTTTCGAAGAGGGAGAGCTAGGGAACTAAAGAGGGGCAACAACCAAGCGCAGGGGGAGGGGAGGTTCAGATTCGTCGCGGAAATCTCGCGTGAACGCGTCAGTAGTTTGAGTCTGGGACGAACACGCACCTGAGGAAGCTGACGAGTGGGTCCCTCCTGTCAGTTGGAAAAAAACGAAACAAAAAGAAAATGGAAGGAAGAAAGGGGTCGCGTGGTGGTGACTGGGCCATCTGGGCTGCGCTCGCTGCTGGCGTGCTGCGCACAGCTGGCTGCTGGTGCGCTAGACCCAGGGTGGGCCAGTGCTGGGCCGAGGGCTGGCCGACACGCTGGAGTGCGTTGTTTCCCTTTTTTCCTTCTTTTTCTGAATTTTCCTGGGGTATTTCTTATCTCAACTTTCTGTCTGAAATCTGTCTGAATTTTTACTGAAAATTCAGTTCGCTGTATCTTTTGATCCGTTGCTCCGATTGAGGTGATTCAAAGTTCTACGGGTTCATGCTGGAACCATCTACTCATCTATGCCTTCCAAATAAATAAACTATAACTTTCTAGCAGATGCAAGGTAGAAAACAAACAATCATGTATATGTGACAAAAGGCATGCAAGTGGGATTTTGACAAAAAGTTTGAAACTGATTTTTTTTGCAATGATGCTCATGATGCAATGACATGTATGATACGCAGTACCAAATCTCAAAATTTGGGATGTGACAAGACTAACCCCCTTAAGATGAATCTCGTCCTCGAGATTCGACGTGTCTAGCAAATAGGTGTGGATGGTCCTCTAGGAGGTCGTCCTCTGGCTCCCAAGTGGCTTCTTCTACCATGTGGTGGCTCCATTACACCTTGCAAAATAGATCGTCTTGGTACGGTTAAACCTCTCCGATGTCTCCAGTATCTTGACCGACTTCTCTTTATATGTCAAGTCACTCACCAGATGTACCTCCTCTAGTGGAACAGTGTCTCTCAATGGTGTATCCACCATCTCCAGATGGCACTTCTTCAGCTGGGACACGTGGAACACGTCATGAGTAGCGGACAGAGCCTCTGGCAACTTCAACTGATATGCAACCTCTCCCTTGCGTGCTATGACCTGGTACGGTCCTATGAATCGAGGTGCCAGCTTACCCTTGATACCAAACCTCTTAATTCCACGCAGTGGCGATACTCTAACGTATGCTCGATCTCCAATCTCATACACCACTTCCTTGCGTTTGGCGTCAGTGTAGCTCTTCTGTCTCAATTGTGCTACCTTCAGCCTGTCCCGTATAAAACTAACCTTCTCCTCGACATCTTTGATCAAATAAGGCCCAAACAGTTGACAATCACCTACACCATCCCATAACAATGGTGTTCTGCACCTCTTAGCATACAACACATCTAACGATGATGTCTTGATGCTGGAATGGTAGCTGTTGTTGTAGGAAAACTCCACATAGGGAAAATTCTCATCCACACTAGAGCCATGAGCCAGAGCGCAATCTCTCAACATATCCTCCAAAATCTGATTCACCCTCCCTGTCTGTCCATCTGTCTGAGGGTGGAATGCCGTGCTAAACTCCAACATGGTTCCTAACGACTCATGTAGCTGGCGCCAAAAGTGAGAGCTGAATTGAGTACCTCTATCAGACACAATGCTCTTGGGCACACCGTGCAGACACACAATCCTGTTCATATAGATCCTGGCTAGCTTCGCACTGGTATAAGTGGTCTTCGGAGGTATAAAGTTAGCCACCTTGGTCAAATGATCCACCACTACCCATATAGAATCATAACCAGACCTGGTCCTGGGTAGTCCTATGATAAAATCCATCCCCACTTTATCCCACTTCCAATCCGATACCGGCAATGGCTATAGCAATCCTGCTGGCTTCTGGTGTTCAGCCTTCACTCTACTACACATCGCATAAGGCAATATGCTCGGCGATATCTACCTTCATATTGTTCCACCAGAATCTTTCCTTTAAATCCATATACATCTTGGTATTTCATGGATGTATCAAGTATGGCGAGTCATGGGCTTCCTGGAGAATCAACTTCCTTATTTTTGGATCGTTGGGCACACACAGACGATCACCATACCATAGGGTTCCTTGCTCATCCTCACGAAATCCCTCCACTTTGCCCTTGGGTATGTTTTCCTTTATTCCTTCCAACTCGCTATCCTTCTTCTGAGCTTCTCCAATCTTTTCCTGGAGCATTGGCTTAACCTCCATTGATGCCAAATATCCCTCGGATACTACCTCCAATCTAAGATCCTTGAATTGCTCGCACAAATCCCTCGGCAAATTTCCCACACTTAGTCCATTTGCATAAACCTTGCGGCTTAGTGCATCTGACACTACATTTGCCTTTCCTGGGTGGTATTGCAGACACATGTCATAATCCTTTATGTGTTCCAAAAATCTTCTTTGCCTCATGTTCAGCTCCTTCTGGGTGAATATGTACTTCAAGCTTTTGTGGTCCGTGTAACACCCCAGTTTTAGTTAAACTCTAATTAGGGTTTTGTTTGCGCATTCATGAGCATCATATCAAAATTTGCATGCATTAAGAGATAAAATTCAAACCCTAAACCCTAATTTCTCCCTCTATCTATTTGAAAACAATTCAATTTGTTTTGAAAATAATTGAAAAATCCAAAATGTTTGGAGCCCAATTGGACTAAAAGTGCCCCTAAAATAATTTCATATTTTTTATAAATATCTCTGGTATTTTCAAATTACTCAAAACAGTTTTGAATTGGAAAATACAAAACAAAATTTGAAAACAGAAATAGGAAAGAGTTTGGAAATAAAAAATAAACAAGAGAGCAGCCAGGCCGCAGCCCAACACCCTTCTCTCTTCTCTCCCTTTTCCTGTCGCCTGCATGCAGCAGCCCGCGGCCCAGCCAGTCCATCTCGGCCCATACCCCTTCGTTGTCTTCCTCTTTTCCTTCTTCCTCGCATCGGTGGACAAGCTGCTTGTTGTCCATGCGCCGGCCGTCAATCTCCTCTACGCCACGATGCACGCCGCCGATCGCCGAGCCGAGGATAAGAACGCTAATGTTGTGCTCTCTCCCCACCCCCATTTCCCTGTTTCTCGCACCCTGTGTCGCTCGCGCGTAGAGGTACCTAAAACCTAGCCACCGATGCCGCCGTGCGCCACCATCTCCGGCCTCCCGTCGCACATCTGAGCCCTCCACGAGTTTCGCCTCGTCTTCCTCTCGCTCTCTAGTGAAGATCGTTTGCATGGGTGTCTCCTATCGCTAGAACCGAGGCTTTTCTTCCCGACACCGACGAGCACCGACATCGCCATTGCCGCCGATTTGGTCCACCCCGAGCCTCTCCGTCACCTCCGTCTGCTTCGTGGTGAGACCCCGAGTCTCCCCGTACCTCCCGCGCTTCCTGGATAGGCCCATAGTGCTCCCGCGCCGCGCGCTGCCGCGCACCGCCGTTGGGCAACGTCGAAACCACGCCTCCGACGAACAAAACACAGCGGCGCAGCCACCCACGTGCTCGCCTTGCTCTGCTATTTCGAACGAGCTACCCCGCACGTCCTAGATCGCACCCTAGCGCTGTCCTCGTCGCTAATCCGAGAGGTCACCGCCGGTGTGACGTCATCGTGACGCCAGCGCACGGTTCTGACCAAGTCAAACCAGCCCCAGTCCCATTTGCTTGCTTGGCTCGCATACGTGTCGCAGGCCCCACTTGTTAGTCTCTAGGGCCATCCCATCCCTTTGTGTAAAAAGTTTAAAGTCCTGATCTGACGTCATCCTTGCCCAGTAATTGTTTTATATTGGTTTATTAATTCCATAAATTGATATAAAACTTGTAAAATTCATATCTAATTATTTATAAGTCAGAAAAATATGAATAATATATCAAAATGATCAGAAAAATGAGAACTATCTATTAGAGCTATAATCATGAATTGTTCAACAACTTTCATAACAAGTTTATGTAGAAGAACTTAGTAACCCCTCTCATATACATCCGGAGTTTCCCCGAGTTAGGGTTTGTACCCCTCGGAACGCCGATTAAATTGTCGAGCATGTTTTAGGGTTTCAATTCAGTACAATTTAACTTGTCATATCATCATACTTGCTTGAGCATTGCATCAATGTCATGTGTTGATTGTTTCCCTCTCTTTCCGGTGCTTTGTTCTTCCCGGTAGAGTACGATATCGAGATCGAGATCAACACCGTCGAAGAGCGAAGATCGACGAACAATACTTGACCAACTGTAACCAAGTGAAGTACAAAGCTTCCGAAGATCTATTTATCTTCTATCAATAGGCAAAGGCAAGCATAACCCCACCATGACACAATCCTATGATTTCGAAAGCATTTCTATTTTTTCCATGTTGCATACGATTCTAGTATGGTCTTTTATCGATAGTTAGAGTATCCTATGTGTTGCATTACTCCCTTGAGCTTATATTACCTGATCCACTGCTCCTAGCATAACTAGGTTTGGCTTGTGTGCGCTGCTAGAGCTTATTATGTGTCTTGCTTAGCCATGCATAGCTATTGAGTCTGCTCCATCCAGATGATGTATCAGATGCAGAGAATCTAGTATGACAGGAGAACATGATGAGATGATATCAGAGGTGATATGATATTAAACATTCTAAGGTTTGTATGGGAGGCCACAGTGGGAAGTGGTTTTTCTAGTCCCATGCTCGCCACCACTAGGACCTAAGTTCTTGCCTTTGGAACCGAGACGAGCGTACAACCACAATGGGCCTCGAAAACCTCTCGACTAACTAACTTGCCTAGTAGATTCCATGAGTCACATAGTTCTGGCATTCCATTCGACATATGCATAGAAAACCTTTTGAAAGATTTGACGGGTGAAGGTGCATTCATAACAGGTAGGGCAGCGTGGATCAGGTTTCTTGGGGTCGATGGAGCCCCTGGTGAACCAACCTCGCCTCACATCTTTATGTACCGGCTTTGGGATTTGACCCGTTACGGCGGAACCATACTTATTCATGAATGATGGTCTCGGCGAAAGCAAGGTAAAGGTTGTGTCTAACCACCGTCTGCCGGCCTTCCAAGGAAGAGGGCTTATCTAGTGGCATTAAGAGAAGGTTAGTACGTGTGGGTAAAGTTGTACACCCCTGTAGGGTAATAATCTTTTATAAAAGCCGTGTTCACGGTTATGAACGCTTGGTGACCAGATTCATAGATCATAGAGAACTATAAACTAATCGTAAAACTTGGTAGATCAACGTGTGCTTAAGGATGCTTCCTCATGGGTATGAGGGGGTGATCCTAGATAGGGTTCAGATGATGATGAGTTGGTGGATATCAAAAGATGATGATCAATATTTCGGAGATGTCGGTCTCTTATCCCCTTTTAAAATACTCTGATTAGACGAGCTTCTTCTCCCTCTTGTTCTAAAAACAAAGATGGATTTATGGAAAACAACTCCACCAGCCATAAGTCTTGCGGAGTACACCCTGTACTCACCCTTGCTTTGTTGATACTTTTGGCAGAGCAAGGGTTCCCTGAAGACCAGTTTCGTACTACATCGACATTGACGAGTAGCTTGGGGTTCCCGACCGACAGCCTGGAATCTATGGGATGGGACGTCATCGTTATGCTTCAGGCCTCTTAGGCCATTTGTTAAGTTAGCTATACTTAATAGCATAATTTGCCTTCCGTTATTTGATATTTGTGGTCAGTGACCTCTACTTGTAATAATTTCGTTCTCTGCTCAGTTATGAGCTTGCTGTAATAAATTTTTGTGTCATAGGGTCACTGTTGTGCTACCGATTATTCACTGGATATTCTCGAGCTCAAGGTTAAGCTTATGTCAGACGGAGGTCTGGGACTTGTTTAGCCCTGATCCCGGGGGTGTCACGGGTTTTGGTATCAGAGCAGTACCGACCGTAGGAAAACCTTGCTATTGGTCGATGTTGAGTCTAGTGTTTGAGAAAACTATTTGTAAAGCTGAAAAGTATTTGCGAAAACTCAAGTATGCTTCTTTTTCTTCTTATCCAGTTTCGCTCTAACTCTCGGTCATCTTATCTTGTGTTGAATCTGGAAAAGTTTTGATGTCTCTTCTAGTCTTTCAAAGCGTAGGTGCCTTCTTGGCATGTCGTTTCTCAGCTAGTTGACCTAGTGTTGAGTTCTCTAGAGTTGTGTGAGTTGTGAATTCCTTGTTTCCATTTGCTCTGTTTCATCTAAGAGGTTCCTTTATATCATGATCTCTCTATCTTGTGGGTCGACAATATTAAGTTGTTGATTCCACAGTGTTATATTCTAGGCTTCGAGGTTTCCTTTCGCCTCGTGTGCCTCCTTTTTGTTTGTTTGGTACTTCAGAAGATGTTTCTTCTTTTGGAAGCTACCCCGTAATTGCTATCTTGTAGTGTACGCTACGTCACTCAAGTAGTAGTTATTACTTCCTTTGGGTTTTAACCCTTGGACTTAAGCCTAAGATCCCGGATTGTGCTTGATTTTGGTGTTGTGAATCTTGTACATGAAGCTGATCTTTAACCCAAGATCCATTCCTTTGAAACCTGTTGGCAATGTTCACACATTACCTTAGGGATGGCTGGTATTACAATTCTAGCCTTCAAGCTTGTGGTCTTTGTCGCGATAAAATTGTGACAACTAAGAACTTCCCCTACCACATGCTATGGAAGATGATCTTTAATGGAACCACATAGATCACGAAAAGAGTACTCCTCGAGAGTCTCGCGTCTATACTCGTGACTCTGCTACACCTTACCTTTTCTATGCATTGGTTTTCGGAAGATTGTTAATCTTATGCATCCACATCTCGGGATTCTATCCTGAGCATGTTCCTTCTCCCTTGTTGTCTTCCGACCTTTGTTTACCAGTTGGTATCCAAGTAGTGCACGTGCATCAGTGTTTTACGATGTAAGATACTCTTGTGGTCCGTCTAGACAAACCATTTCGGAATGTCTAGAAGAAACAAACGCTAGTACCTCGTCATATCCAGGACCAGGTCAAGTGTTGTAATCTGCAGATCAAAAGGCATTGATTGTCTTTCATCTGTTCTATCTTAAAGTATCACACTGTTTTATACTAAGAGGTCGTGCTGAGTTTCCTGACTCCTTAATGAAGTGATGTTCCTACACATATTTACCCACCCTCCCTCGAGCTTTCGCGCTCGTGAATGATGTGTGTGTGTAATAATGTGGCCATCTAAGATTCTTAGCAATTCTTATTGTTTTGAACTCCAAGGACATTTGTGTCATTCTTAGCATGATTGGTTAACCCCATCACTAAGTAAAGGAATGATTGTGCTACCATGTCCGTTATTCTGGTACACTCTCTTCGGTCAAAAGAGTTAGGCTTGTGTCGAGACTCTGAGACTGTTTCTTCTTGCCTTTCTAAGCAAGTTCCCTCTTGAACACATGACATATCGGTGGTTCGTGATATTCTAGTTGTCTTACTAGAAGCATCGCCATGTTGCCACATGACCGTGATGTCAAGTTATTGAGCAAGCTAGTTCTCTAAAATGCTCTTTTCTCCAAGGATCCATACTGGATACCCTTGAACTAGTTGGTTGAGCTTAAACAACAACTTGGAGAGTAGTAAGAAAAAAATGTTATCTGACTACGTTCTTTATAAAAGGAATGTCTAGTTTGTTCGTGTTGAAGAAAGATAGTATTTCCTTTGTGGATATGTTATCATCCCCCACATTCGATTTGATTTTGGTTATCGTCAAGTCAAACTCAGTTCCAAAGACTATCTTGATGGTGTTGCTACTTGTGATGTTTCACTTTAGCACATCCTCATGTCCTTTGGTCTGACCAATACATTTGCCTTGTTCAGGCAACATATGAGTCTATCTTCTCGGAGTGTATCGATAAGTTTGTTGTTGAGCCCATCAAAGACACTCTTATTTTCCCCATGTTAGATTGTATTCATATGGAACATTTGGCATTGATGTTGGAAACTTTCGAGAACCATATTCGAGTCATCTCGAAGTATATGTTTTGGATGTTAGTAGTATCCTTCTCTGGTTCACGTGCAACTGTTGAAAGATGTCGCCATGGATTCGAGAAGAGTTATCTCCTTTTCTCTAAGGACACATGTGTGTTATATTGTTAGTACTTTATGTGTATGCCGTTGTCTTTTGACAAGTTACTAAACACATGAGTCTAATAACCTAGCTCAGTCTTTTGGAGCTTTACACTGTAGTCCATATCTTGAGACTCTAGTAACTTTATCTTTGTGGTAAATGTTGCGAACTTTTTTTTCGGACATGCTCAGTCTGAAGTATCATTTCACCTAACCAAATTTGAATCTCAAGAAAATATGATGGTTGGTGTTCCTCAAGGTTTTGACATAGGTCTCTCTATATATCTAGCAAGATTGTTGTAATGGTTGACACACTTAGCCGGAAAGACCTTTTGTCATATTCTCTTGATTCAGCAATAACAACTACTCTTGATGAGGCATCTTATATGATTTATCATATGAGTTGTTCTTATGGTTTCCTTTGTCTACGAAGTCCGACCATTACTTGATGATTGCTTCCTCGAACATCAAGGAGAACATTTAAAGTAGTGTTGATAAATGTCTCTCGATCAATCCTCCAGACCCTTTATGTTGGCAATCATTGTTGTGCCAAGTAATTGAAATCTGAGAATGAAGTTTCTTTCTTCTCGTGTCATCATGAATCTTATTACCAATTCATCTAGTGGTGAGAAGTGATATCATGATCTTTGGCAAAGATTTTGATATACCTAGATGAATAAAGAGTTTCCTTCATTTTCTCAACCATGTTTCAAGAGTGACTATGATTTTGGTAGTCAGAAGTTCCTCTTGCTACATGTCCTTTGTGCCTCTTATGAGTCCTCTCCACCCAAAACACCTCTCTATCTTAAACCTCTTGTTGAATGAAGGAGTGACCCCTCTGTTTCAAAAGTAGTTCAACAGCTTGGTTTTGTTGATTCATATCTCTCCAATCTGAAATCTCTTCTTAAGCCGTTTAGTAGAGGTCTCATATCAAAATTTGTGGTCATATTCTTTCTGTTGGAAGCTTTCTTCTTCAGAATCTTCAAAACCTCATGTAAGTTCCATGGTTTCAATCCTTATGAAGACCATCTATCTAACAACTTGAAAGCTTCTCCTCTTGTTTCCTCCGTTACCTTGACGTGTTTCATGTTGTCATCTCAGAGTTGTTTTGAACAATCCATCCATGAGCTGACCATGAGATACTTTGTGTGTTGTTTAGTGTGTTTCCCTCTTATCTTTAGAGTGACCCTGTTTCTTTCTCTCTCTATCTCCTTTCCTACCTTTGGAATCTCGAGTCGAGATTCTCGTAAGGGGGATAGAGCTGTAACACCCCAGTTTTAGTTAAACTCTAATTAGGGTTTTGTTTGCACATTCATGAGCATTATATCAAAATTTGCATGAATTAAGAGATAAAATGCAAACCCTAAACCCTAATTTCTCCCTCTCTCTATTTGAAAACAATTCAAGTGGTTTTGAAAATAATTGAAAAATCCAAAATGTTTGGAGCCCAATTGGACTAAAAGTGCCCCTGAAATAATTTGATATTTTTTATAAATATCTCTGGTATTTTCAAATTACTCAAAACAATTTTGAATTGGAAAATACAAAACAGAATTTGAAAACAGAAAAACAAAAGAGTTTGGAAATAAAAAAGAAACCAGAGAGCAGCCAGGCCGCAGCCCAGCACCCTTCTCTCTTCTCTCCCTTTTCCTGTCGCCTACGTGCAGCAGCCCGCGGCCCAGCCAGTCCATCTCGGCCCATACCCCTTCGCTGTATTCCTCTTTTCCTTCTTCCTCGTGTTGGTGGACAAGATACTTGTTGTCCGTGCGCTGGCCGTCGATCTCATCTACGCCACGATGCACACCGCCGACCGCCAAGCCGAGGATAAGAACGCTAATGTCGTGCTCTCTCTCCCCACCCCCATTTCCCTCTTTCTCTCACCCTGTGTCGCTCGCGCATAGAGGTGCCTAAAACCTAGAAACCGATGCCGCCGTGCGCCACCATCTCCGGCCTCCCCTCGCACATATGATCCCTCCACGAGTTTCGCCTCGTCTTCCTCTCGCTCTCCAGTGAAGATCGTTTGCCAGGGTGTCTCCTATCACTGGAATCGAGGCTTTTCTTCCCAGCACCAACGAGCACCGACGTCGCCATTGCCGCCGCTTCAGTCCACCCCGAGCCTCTCTGTCACCTTGGTCTGCTTCGTGATGAGCTCCCAAGTCTCCCCGTACCTCTCGCGCTTCCTGGCTTAGCCTGTAGCGCTCCCACTCCTCGCGCCGCCGCTCGCCGCCAACGGGCACCGTCGAAGCCACGCCTCCGGAGACCAAAACACAGTGGCGCAGCCACCCACGTGATCGCCTTGCTCTGCTGTTTCGAATGAGCTACCCCGCGCGTCCCATATCGCACCCTAGCGCCGTCCTCGTCGCTGATCCGAGAGGTCACCGCCGATGTGACGTCATCGTGTCGCCAGCGCGCGGGTCTGACCCAGTCAAACCAGCCCCGATCCCATTTGCCTGCGTGGCTCGCTAACCTGTCGCAGGCCCCACCTGTCTGTCTCTAGGGCTAGCCCAGCCCTCTGTGTAAAAGTTTTAAAGTCTTGAGCTGACGTCAGCCTTGCGCACTAATTGTTTTATATTGGTTTATTGATTCCAGAAATTGATATAAAACTTGTAAAATTCATATCTAATTATTTATAAGTCAGAAAATATGAATAATATATCAAAATGATCAGAAAAATGAGAACTATCTATTAGAGCTATAATCATGCATTGTTCAACAACTTTCATTACAAGTTTATTTAGAAGAACTTAGTAACCCCTCTCATATACATCCAGAGTTTCCCCGAGTTAGGGTTTGTAGCCCTCGGAACCCTGATCAAATTGTCGAGCATGTTTTAGGGTTTCAATTCAGTACAATTTAACTTGTCATATCATCATACTTGCTTTAGCATTGCATCGATGCCATGTGTTGATTGTTTCCCTCTCTTTCCGTTGTTTTGTTCTTCTCGGTAGAATACGATATCGAGATCGAGATCAAAGACTGAGATCAACACCATTGAAAAGCGAAGATCGACGAATAATACTTGACCAACTGTAACCAAGTCAAGTACAAGGCTTCCGAAGATCTATTTATTTGCTATCAACAGGCAAAGGCAAGCATAGCCCCACCATGATATAATCCTATGATTTCAAAAGCATTTCTATTCTTGCCATGTTGCATATGATTCTACTGTGGTGTTTTATCGATAGTTAGAGTATCCTATCTATTGCATTACTCCCTTGAGCTTATATTACCTGATCCACTGCTCCTAGCATAACTAGGTTTGGCTTGTGTGTGGTGCTAGAGCTTATTCTGTGTCTTGCTTAGCCATGCATAGCTATTGAGTCTGGTCCATCCAGATGATGTATCAGATGCAGAGAATCTAGTATGACAGAAGAACATGATGAGATGATATCAGAGGTGATAAGAGACTAAACATGCTAAGGTTTGTATGGGAGGCCATAGTGGGATGTAGTTTTTCTAGTCCCATGCTCACCACCAGTAGGACCTGAGTTCTCTGCCTTTGGAACCGAGACGAGCATACAACCACACGGGGCCTGGAAAACCTCACGAGCAACTAACTTGCCTAGTAGATTCCATGAGTCACATAGTTCGGGCTTTCCATTCATGATATGCATAGAAAACCTTTTGAAAGATTTGCCGGGTGAAGGTGCATTCATAACAGATAGGGAAGCTTGGACCGGGTTTCTTGGGGTCAATGAAGCCCCTGGTGAACCAACCTCGCCTCACAACTTTAAGTACCGGCTTCAGGATTTGACCCGTTACGGTGGAACCATACTTATTGCGTGACTTATGGTCTCGGCGAAAGGAAGGTAAAGGTCGTGTCTAACCACCCTCTGCCGTCCTTCCAAGGAAGAGGGCTTATCTAGTGGCATTAAGAGAAGGTTAGTACGTGTGGGTAAAGTTGTACACCCCAGCAGAGTAATAATCTTTTCGAAAAGCCATGTTCACAGTTATGAACGCTTGGTGACCAGATTCTAAGATCATGGAGAACTATAACCTAATCGTAAAACTTGGTAGATCAAGTGTGCTTAAGGATGCTTCCTCATGGGTACGAGGGGGTGATCCTAGATAGGGTGTAGATGATGATGAGTTGGTGGATATCAAAAGATGATGATCAATATTTTGGAGATGTCGCTCTCTTATCCCCTTTTAAAATACTCTGATTAGACGAGCTTCTTCTCCCTCTTGTTCTAAAAACAAAGATGGCTTTATGCAAAACAACTCCACCAGCCATAAGTCTTGCAGAGTACACCCTGTACTCACCCTTGCTTTGTTGATACTTTTGGTAGAGTAAGTGTTCCCTGAAGACCAGTTTCGTACTACATCGACATTGACGAGTAGCTTGGGGTTCCCGGCCGGCAGCCTGGAATAGGGGCTAGGACATCATCGTTATGCTTCAGACCTCTTAGGCCATTTTTTAAGTTTGCTATATTTAATAGCATAATTTGCCTTCCGTTGTTTGATATTTGTGGTCAGTGACCTCTGCTTGTAATAATTTGGTTCTCTGCTCAGTTATGAGCTTGCTGTAATAAATTTTTGTGTTGTAGGGTCACTGTTGTGTTACCGATTCTTCACTGGATATTCTCGAGCTCAAGGTTAAGCTTATATCAGACGGAGGTCTGGGATTTGTTTAGCCATGATCCCGGGGGTGTCACAGGCCGTGAATTCATCGCAATGTTTCCCCATCATATAGTGTCTCCATACCTTGAGTGCATGCATGACCGATTCTAATTCCAAATCATGTTTGGGATAGTTCCTCTCATGGTGCTTGAGCTGGCGCGAGGCATATGACACCACTCTTCCATCTTGCATCAACACACTACCCAGACCTTGTCGAGATGCGTCATAGTATACCTGGAAATCCTTCTATAGATCAGGCAAGCACAAAATAGGTGTGGTCACTAGGCAACACTTCAGTTCCTGGAACTAGCCTCGCATTCCTCGGTTCATTCAAACTTCTTCTCCTTCTTCAACAATTCCGTCATTGGCTTCGCAATCTTGGAGAAATTCTCTATGAACCTTCTGTAATATCCAGCAAGTCCCAAGAAGCTCCGAATATCACCCACATTCTTGGGCACCTCCCATTATTTAACCGATGATACCTTGCTTGGATCAACTGCGACTCATTCTCCTGACACCACATGTCCTAGAAATCTAACAGTGTTCAACTAGAATTTGCATTTGCTGAACTTTGAATATAGCTTGTGTTCCCTCAGCTTTTCCATAATCATCCGCAAATGCCTCTCATGCTCCACATCATTTCTGGATTATATCAATATGTCGTCCATGAACACCACCACAAACTTTTCCAAGTACTCCATTAATACCCTGTTCATCATGGTCATGAAATATGCCGGAGCATTCGTTATTACAAAAGAAATAACTATATACTCATATGAACCATACCTGGTGGTGAAAGCAGTTTTTGGTATGTCATCCTCCTGGATCTTCAGTTGAAAATATCCCGATCTCAGATCAATCTTGGAAAACACCTTTGCTCCTTCCAACTGATCAAACAAATCATTTATATTGGGAAGAGGGTATTTATTCTTGATAGATACTTCATTCAGCAAACGATAGTCCACTACCAGCTTCTTGCTACTGTCCGTCTTCTCCGCAAACAGAATAGGCACCCCATGACGACGAGCTGGGCTAAATAAATCCCTTGTCCAATTTCTCTCTCAATTTCTTCTTCAACTCCTTCAGTTCATCCACATCCATCTTGTATGGACTCTTGGCTATTGGTCAAGTCCCCGACATTAAGCCAATAAGAAACTCCACATCACGGTCCGGTGGCATCCCTGGTAGCTCCTCTGGAAACACGTCGGGCTATTCTCTCACTAGAGGTACTGCCTCCATGCTAACCCCCTTAAGAGAATTTACCTCGTCACTCCTAAGACGTGCTGAAGATTTAAACTTAATAATCATGCCCCGTGGATTTCTGAGTGAAATTGCTTTCCATGCACAATCCACTTGGCCATCTTGCGCGGACAACCAATCCATACCTAGTATCACATCTAGTCCCTGTGACTCCAAAACAACTAGGTGTGCTGGAAAACTATGTGCTCCAATTCGCAGGGTCAAATCACGACAAGCCACACTACTAACATTTCTCCTCCCGCTGTGCTCACTCTAATTTTCCCTTTTAGTGCCTCAGTGGGTAACTTATGTCTATCCACAAACACCCTTGATACGAATGAATGCGATGCTCCAGTATCAAATAAAACAAGTGCAATGTGGGAATCGACTGGGAACTTACCAATCACGAGGTCGGACTCATCACGGATCTCTTCCACATCCACATGGTTCACATTATCCTTCTGGTTGGGGCCAATCTTGGGTACAACTCCTGGAATCTTCTTCGGGCAGGTGCTTGCATAGTGACCCAGCTTCTTGCACTTGTAGCACTCCACATTGTTGAGGTCCTTCTTGCTCACATAGTTGTGTACATTATTCCTCACAGAGCTGCTATTGTAGTTCTTGTGACCATTGTGGTGGCGGTCGTTCCCTCCACGATGGTGGCTGCTGCTCCTGTGTCCATCGTGGTGATGTCCATTACCTTCGCGGTGGTCGCGGTCATCACCTCCATGCCTAAAGTGTCCAGAGTTTCCATCATTGGAGGTGCGAGCACGGTGGTGTGATCCAGAAGAGTGACTGCTGTGATTCCTGTTGCGCTTTTCCACTTGCTGCAGCTTTCCTTCCAGGATTCTAGCCTTATCATTCAGCTCCTAAAATGTTGGGCAATAAACCACTAACAACTGCACCGAGAGCTCATCACTGAGACCATCCAGAAACCTCTCTCTCCTCTTGGAGTTAGTGTCCACATCCTCTAGAGCATAACGTGACAGATTATTGAACTCCTTTATGTATTCTGCCACAGTGCGGTTGGTCTAACGCAAATTGCAGAACTCTTTACTCTTCAGACTTAGAACCCCTGAAGAGACATGGTTGGTCTTGAAACCTTCCTCAAACATGGCCCAGGTAACTGTATACAGTGGGTGGGTAATCTGGAAAGTATCCCACCAAGAAACAGCTGGTCCCTCTAGTAGGTGAGCAGCAAACCTCACCTTTTCAGCATCTGTGCATCCAACAGTTACTAGCTCCTTGTTCACCGAATTCAACCAGTCGAGATCAATCATTGGTTCAGGTGCAGTTGAGAACTTTGCTGACCTTAGCCTCAGAAACCTTGCAAGTGCATCACCTTGGGCTGGTTGTTCCCGTTGTTGTTGTTGTTGTTGTTGTTGTTGTTGTTGTTGTTGTTCTAAGGAGGCATGAATTGAGTCATCACCTGCGCTAGCTACGCCTGGGCTGCCACCAGCTTCTCCATCTCATTGGGTTGATGGAAAGGCAGCATCTGTGGTTCAACAAAGGTAAGTTTAGAAAGAGCATCTACAAAAATAAAATCCTACCCATGCATTATGATCATACAGCAATAAAACAAGCACAAGCAACCACACACAAGCATCACATCAGCAAATTAGAAAGCAAGCACTGTTCCATTGGGTTATCCTAATAGTATACAGCTACCGAAATAGTTTTAGAGGCATTAGCAACAATTATAAACATAAACATGCCAACAAAGGAACAAAACAGAAATCTGCCAGAACAGTCCAGCACTGTTCACGAATTTTTCTGCCTATCTTAAACTCGTCAGAAAATTTAGCCGATTTTTTTACATATAGTACAGGAAGTTTCTCACCAAACACAATTGTTTTAGATTTTTACCAGTTACCAAAAAAACATGAAAAATCATACAGTACAGCAGGGTCAGCAGAAAACTGTGGCAGGAAAACCACAAAATTCAACCAAAACTTTAGAGTACACAATAAATCATTTAGAAATTCGCACAAATATTCCTGGAACTTTAGAGTACACAATAGAGCATCCTAAACACTTTAAACTAACAACAACAAAGTTTTACATTGATCGATGGCTTAAATCTAACGAAATATCCTAACGAAGACTAGTTGGTGGCCATATCTAATTACTTCATTAAGAGGTTGCAGAAGGTCTTTGAAGTCATGCATTGACGGTTCACTCCACCGATCATCCATGGTGGTGGCATATACACTTCATCTGAATCCTCGCTTGAGATCTCAAAATCCACCTCTTCGGGATCCTCTTCTTCTCCCTCATCCTCTGCTGCAACGTCAACTGCTTCATCTCCTCCACCATCGTTGTATCCATCCTCCTCATCATCATCTTCATCCTCATCATCATGATCATTGTTCTCTCCGTCATCATCATCATCATTGTCATCATTTCCATTGTTGTCATCTTCAGGTGGTGGATTCAACTAAGCTTGGAGAGCGGCGATTTGAGCCGCCATATCAACAACGGTCTGATCCCTTTCCATCACAACTTGGTTCCTCTCTTGGACAGTCCCTTGCAGCTGCTCTATGGCTTGATCCTTCTCCCGGAAGGTCTCATTCAGCTATTCTATACTCTCATCCTTCTCTTGGATGGCTCCATTCAGCTGTTCTATGGTTGCATCGGTGCCAATAAGTTATTTCTCCAGAACATCCACAACGTCGTGTAAGGAATCAATTTCATGTCCTTGAACCACTAGACCGTTGCTGGCAAAATACGCTATCTCCTTTACCATCATCACCTTCTAAGCTAGGACTCCATTCTCCACCTCCATATCCTCCATGTGCCTCCGACAGGGTGGCATGTTGTTCCTGCTGCCTGGCGTAACCACAACATTCTCATTCTCATCACGCCTTCCGTAGTCATAGTAAGGGGAGTCTTCTGGCAGAAGGTGTCGATGAAGATGGAACTAGCATGACAGGGCTTTATGCAGGGCCAAGTTTATTCCAAGCTCCCAGTTGCAATACTACTTGGTGTAGACCAGATGCACATGGTTTTTCAAAGCAAAGTCTCTAAAGATGATAGTGGTTATTTCCCAGGCATCCTCGCCATATCCATAGGTATATAGCCTTCTTCCCTTGAACATGGGAAGCGGCAAGCCCAATGACTGTGAAAGCTTTCCCAAATGTCTTGCAAAGGGCCTTGGCGACTCGATCCCAGCATACTCAGTCCTGACTTCTCCCATCTATCAATTAAAAGAGGAAATTGTGAGAATAGAAAATGATAAACATTTACGAGAGTGAAAGGCATAAGATGAAAGACAGAGTAAATATAAGCTTTAGTAATTCTATGGCTTCCTATTCCAAACTAGGTCATGATCCTACAGTCGACACACGGACTCTGATAACATTTGTAACACTATAGTACAGAAAAAATTATAGATTCTATGCAACTTGCCAATCCCTGAATCGGTTCATTGGCTTACATAGAACTAAGATAAATAACAAAGTGAAATATCCGTGTATCATAAATAACGAAGATCCAGAGTATACATTTATTACAATAAAGCTTAGCTCGAAGTCTACCTCAAACTTATTCAAGTATCAAACATAAATAAATAACTCCTTCAATCTCCAAATTGTCCACAAGGGAACAAGTGCAGAGTGAAGTACCGCGACCTAGCTGATCATTCAGAGTCGTAATATCTTGCAACATAAAACATAGCAGACCCGAAGGGTCAATACATGGAATGTATGGCAAGTAGCACTAAATAGGGAGACAATAAGCCTAGCGACTACATGCTTATTTGCCTGGTGGAGCTGTGGCTAGATTGCATTTTCCAAACACTTTGTCCTACTTTATTAAACCAATTTGATTCACAACAAACCATTAAGTTCACCCATCAAGTTTTAGAAAACAAGAAATAAGGATGAGCGAGAATATGTCATAGCATCATTATCAAGCAACTCATTTGTCCGTAACCGGGGACACGGCTAAGTACTTAGTTTATACACCCTACAGGGGTTTGTACACTTTACCCATGTTACTTGAACATCCCAACTCGTACCACCACACGCATGTTGTGTGACGATAGGGAGAAGTCCAAGAAGAGACCGTTCGGGAAGTAGATCCCCAAACCCCACTGCGCACTAGTCCCAACCTACCATTCACTACATCTCTGGCTACGCTGGGTTCGGGTCACCACGACCTACTGAGTCCAACCAGCCACCCATTTCTTACTGGCACACGGTTACACACGTAAGCTACTGGAATAAAGACAACTAATCCTTCTCAGTGCCCTGGGCGACATTCCCCACCATTATTCACACTTCGATGACCAATCCAGCCACTCCCCCCAGGTAGTTCATTGACATTATGTTGTTTTAGTAGAACAAAACCTTTAGTTTACCAAAGAATGATCCCTTCCTCGTATATACAGCAATGCTAAACACTTCTACCATATGGGAGCTCAACTACAAAGGACTTCCCTACCACAATACATAGGATATAGCATAGCATAGTAATACCTACACATGTAGCTACAAAAAATACACTACAAATGCATAAGGGAAAATAGTAGGACAAATTCATGACCAAAATAGCAACTACTTGCCTTGACGGTAGGAGTAGAGAGTACAGTCCTTATAGAAGCAAGCATTGCACTCGTCACAATCTACACGATACACAATTGCAACACATAAACAATCATATACAACCATAATAATGCAAGGTGCATGCATGACAAGTTGAACAAAGCTTCAATATCATTCTACAACCTTGTTCAGTATACCTACTATATGCATGCATGGAATTTTTTTTAAAGTATTGAAAACAACGCATGCAATTTTAAATGGCCAAAAAATGGAGCTATAACCCAATTATTAATCCACTGCTATTGACTAGCTTGTAAAATCTTGGAAAAGTAAATACCGTGTAAGAAATCTAAAATAGAGCCAGGGCCAACTGGAATCACTCAAAAAGGACTTACAAAACTTTTTATATAATTAAAATACTCCAGAAAGCCTTTTAATTGTTTCTGAAGCTTCCAGTACTAAAAGCCTACCTTTTAAATTCACAAACAGATTCTACTTGTTCTACTGTTTCCAGGGACACCTCATTCACAATTTTCTGAGTGGTAAAACTTTTCCTATGAATTTATTACTCTAAATAGGCCATTAAACCATTTAATTAATCATGGCGAAACCTTGCTGTAGAAGTCTGAAACAGTTGAACAGAAATATTCTACGTAAAAAACTGAATCCAATTGTATCTTATTTGCAATTTTTGGCCCACTAGATTAATTTCTACAAATGTTACAAGTTTCAACTATTTTCTTCTATTTCCAAATTTGTTAAAAGACTTTATATTGTGCAGTCAACGCGACCGGCAGGTCAGCGCTGGCGCGGTGACACATGGCAGCCTATTACTAGCTGGTACCCCTTCGCTGGTTATTCCAATCTGGAGCGTCCATGCTAGATCAGACAGTCAGGAGAGAATGCATCTGGGGGCTCACCGGTGGCGATCGCTAGGTGGCGGCGGCGGTCCTGGCGGCGTCGGTGGCGAGCAGCTCCGGCGGTAATGGCGGCGGCGGCGGGCACGACGAGGTTCGACGGGGTGTAGCGGTCCTAGGGGCGCTTCGGCTGCTTCCCTCGTTTCCTCAGGCGGCAACAGGAGGCGGCTGATCGGCATGCAGCGGCTCCGGCAAGCAATTCGACGATGCTCGGCGCACTGCAGATGGGGAAAATGGGGTAGGGCGATGCTATCGAGCGAGGGGGAGATAGGAGGGTCAACGGAGTGAGAGGGGACGGCGTGTGCAGCGAGCTCAAGATCTTACCGACGGTAATGGCAGCGGCAGCATCAACCAACTCCGGAGAGCAATCTCGCGTAGATGGCTGCGTATTAGGAGGTGGTTTTGGGGGTTTTTCGAAGAGGGAGAGCTAGGGAACTTAAGACGGGCAACAACCACGCGGGGGGGGGGGGGGATCGGATTCGTCGCAGAAATCTCGTGCGAACACGTCGGTACTTTGAGTCTGGGACGAACACCCCCTGAGGAAGCTAACGAGTGGGGCCCGCCTGTCAGTTGGAACAAAACGAAACAGAAAGAAAATGGAAGGAAGAAAGGGGTCGCGTGGTGGCGACTAGGCCGTCTGGGCCACGCTCTCTGCTGGCGTGCTGCGCGCGGCTGGCTACGGGCGCGACGGACCCCAGGTGGGCTGTCGCGCTGGAGTGCGTTGTTTCCCTTTTTTTCTTCGTTCTTTTTCTGAATTTTCCTCGGGTTTTTCTTATCTGACCTTTCTGTCTGAAATCTGTCTTAATTTTTTCTGAAAATTCAGTTCTATGTATCTTTTGATCCGTTGCTCCAATGGAGGCAATTCAAAGTGCTACGGATTCGTGCTGGAACCCTCTACGCACCTATGCCATGCAAATAACTAAGCTATAACTTTCTATCTGATGCAAGGTAGAAACCAAGCAATCATGTGTATGTGAGAAAAGGCGTGCAAGTGGGATTTTGACAAAAAGTTTGAAACTGATTTTTTTGCAATGATCTTCATGATGCAATGACATGTATGATACGCAGTGCCAAATCTAAAATTTGGGATATGACAAGACTAACCCCCTTAAAATGAATCTTGTCCTCGAGATTCGACGTGGCTAGCAAATAGGTGCGGATGGTCCTCTCGGAGGTCGTCCTCTCGCTCCCAAGTGGCTTCTTCTACCGTGTGGTGGCTCCATTGCACCTTGCAAAATCTGATCGTCTTGGTACGGGTAAACCTCTCCACTGTCTCCCGTATCTTGACCACTAAGAACCAAGATCTATCTACTAGATGCAAGCAATTGGTGGATATACATCCATAGAGAACATACCATTGTAGACCGACAAAGTTTAATGAGGTTGTACTCGTGGATGATGTAGTCGAATGCTTGCCGATCTGAAGATCTCTAGATACAAGCCACCGAACAACCTCCGCCTCATTGCTCCAGCGATGCAGCGGAAGCAACAAGTCCTTCCAGACAAAAAGCCACCGGGAACATGTATCTCGCTAGTTGAAGACCATGGGGGAATAAATCAAGAGGGGGGTAGAGATCCTTCACGAGGAGGTGTGAGTGAGAGAGAGGGAGAGGGGGGCCTTTTATAGGAGGAGGGGGGTTACCCCAAAGGCCATGGACGGCGCATGGGGGCAGCCCCCACTCTTTCCTCCATTCATCTGAGTGGAGCTCCCACTCACAAAATGTCCCTAAATATTCTCCACTCAAAATCCCACTCAAAATTCCCATTAAATTTCCACCAAATTTAATGTAACCTCTCATTAAATAAAACTCCTTTATTTATTTATTCATAATTTTGTCAATTACATTAATTAACAAACATTCACATAAAACCCCTTGCTACTTTTCAATTTCACATGCAGAAACAATTTCAACAATTTCACCCAAAACAATTCCGGTGTCCATTGAAATAATTACAATGCTTTGTAATTCTTCCGTCTAGAACATATTTGCTCCAAATGGTGTTGGTGTCTTTTAAGGGTGTTACCCTACGGTTCACGAATAATGTAGACATGATCGAGACGCCTCTCAGATAAATAATCAGAAGAGGGACCTGGATATCCATACTGACTCCCACACATTAAACGATGACTTCTTGTGATCGTGAGAACCTTTTATGCTAGTAACTTAATCCCTTTGTCTCGCGATATATTACATGTCCGAGATTCGTTCATTGGTACTCTTTTTGTTTTCCCATGCTATAACATTCTAGTGATCACATCACTTGCTTGCACGCTAACTAATGTGATATCACCAAGAGGGCCCAGAGTATATCTATCTGTCATTGGGATGGACAAATTCCACTCTTGATGCATGAGCCTCTACATAACACCTTCGTAGAACTAAACTCACCTTTATAGTCACCCTATTACGGTGTGACGTTTGATATTATCAAGATACTCTTCCAGTGTTAGTGATTGACATGATCTCATGGTCTAAGGACTAGGATTACTTTGTATGATGTTATAGCAATATAAACATAATGAATTTGATCGTAATGCTATACTTCATATGAATGTTCATCACATCAGTCCAATAATGTTGTGACCTCGTTATTAACAACATCCAATGTCCATGATTAGGAAACCTTGATCATAATTTTAATCAACGATATAGTTTATAAGAGAGGCAGAACTAGGAACTCTCTATTTGTTTATTAAACACCCATGTATTAACGTTTCCATATTAATACAATTATAGCATGCAAAATTAAAATCTATCTTATACTTGGAATACTTATAATAACAACTTTATTATTGCCACTTAGGGCATATTCCCTTCAGACCCACATGCCCCCTTGGTGCATGACATGACCACCTTATGTATTATGGCAATGAAATGTACAGACCATTATAGATGCTAGAACTACCATGGGACGTTTATGGATCCCACCCATATGTTGTATACTCTTCTACAAATTAAACCACACAACAAGGAGTTCAGTTGCGGCCTGCACATCCATTGACATGCAAAATGAAGAAGATTCAGCTGACTTATATATCCCATTCAAAATCTCATGGTTAACGCGTATTATATGGCACACGAATCATTGGTGACATTGGTTGTTTAAGTCCTAGATAATATTTTCCTTTAGCAAAGAACTTCCATAGTAGATTATTACCATTTGGTAAATAACCCATAATCATATAATTATGAAAATAGCATTTTCTGACCTTTTTGAAATGTAGGTGATGACAACATTGGATTTGCAAATGCTTGATATAAAATAATAAAAGGACACGATCAAGTGTGAACTTGTCTTTTATGATTTTAAGATTATGCACTCACAGTCTTCGAGACAATAGAAGATCCAATATCTGAAAACAACATCATTGGTTCGGTAAGGACTAATGTTTAAAGAAGCAAGATGCCATTATGCATAAGTAATGTAATGCAATTTGATAAACGTGAATCCCTAGAATAAATGTCGATGATCTAGGGTTTTGGGAATTGGAATGGTTTCTTTAGAATTTGTTGCCCTTTTAGATTTTTTTCACACTTATGCTTCTTCTTAAATCTTATGAGAGTCTGTGAAGTAACTTCCAATGTACATTTGAATGGATTTGGACTATTTTTATTTCATCCTAGCAAAAACTAAGTCTAATATTATTATTATACTAAAAATGGATAATATTAAAAATATTAGCAACATTTATATATATATATATTTATGGATTAATAATAAAGAAATAGGTTTAATATATTGCATCTATCTTATTCTTGCATCATATGTCGCAATCCGAATTAAATTCAATCACAAGTATTGCATAACCTTTACTTTTAAACCCCACCAAAGCATGTTCCTCAATCCTATGATTCATTACTAAAGGAGTTTTTTAAGCCATGCAAGTCATAGAATTGCATGTACAGGGTTTGTGAGAGTATTTGAATAAAGAGGTACCTAAACAACTGAATTGAGTAGTAATGGGATAACTAATGGAAGAGGCACCGGTGGGAATTATCTGCTATTTGGTTCTTTAAGCTCACTTGTGTCCCGTAGTACCCTGAGTACTTGATTCGTGTTCCTTGACTATTGCACTATCCATATGTGGGACCATGAATCCCCTTAGTTTTAGCTTGAGTCGTATTTAATTTCTTGGGGGCACAAGTAGTTTGGAGCGTTATTACTATCCTATACTTATCCCATTCTTTACTGCTTTATTTACTCATGTTGCTCGAGGAGCATTTACTACTGTCTGGTTTTGGAAAAAAATGTGGAATGGTTACACGGTATCGACAAGCCCAGTCACACTTTTGGGTTCCCAGTCGCTTATAGCCATGGTTGCAAACCCCTCGGTCCATCGCAGATCCCGCCAACTTCATAGCGGGTAGCTTAGCATGGTGGCCCCCTAAAATCATATGTGAATCTTATGAACGCTTTGTCATGATGCCTCGTTGGGTTTTCATTTAGTTTTTTCCAAGGTTGATCGTGCGTGTGTTTCTATTTGCGCATCCCTATAGGGTAAATATATTTGAAAGTCGTGTTCACGGTTATGGACGCCTTGGAGCACAGTTTCTCGATCATGGACAAGCATAACTAAAGTACCACTTTTAAATTGACTAACACTTGATTAGTAATAGTGCAATATTCATGGAATGATTAATAAAACTGCCAACGGATCGGGTGTGTTATTTCTCCTTCTTGTTCGGGAAACGAGGAGGTGGGCGAGCAATGTTTATTTATGTTGATATATATAAATATATGTTGGGTAATTAATTGTTTTTTATTTAACGAATGTTCATTTATCATTGGTTAGGCAAATATTGTAGCATGTCTCTATAGAACTGCTAGGATTTAATTTTGATGCAATTGCGTCACCCTCAGGTTGTTCCCTTTAGATGCATAAAGACTTGCTAAGCTCCCTAGGGTCTCACATGATAAATATTGTTTAGATGGACAGGTATATCCATGGAAAGGTTACTTGGTCGAGGAGACCTATGATGATGGCAACGACCGTCAGGTGTAGGGATTTCGGGGATGGAGATCCTTGAGATCCGTGGCCAAGATGTGCTTATTTCGGATCATCTTATGCCAAATTGCTTCTTATCCGTACTCGTATCTTCTTTTCCGCTTCTTCTTGATACTCTGATGTGTGTTGTATGAGGAGATATCCTATACTATTACCTATCTAGTATTTTTTATTTTGCCGTATGGTGTTGAATATTTCTATTTCTTTCAGATGGTTTGGCTTTGATGTACTCTTGTGTGTCATTGGCATACATACTCATTTGGGTATGCTGGACACGCAGTCCAACCGGCTAGGTCTCTCGCACATGAAGCTATAACCACGAGAAGTGGATAGGGTGGTTTGCCGGTACCGTGCCATGTTCCTCTCAGATAGGACCTACAAGTGGGTGGCCCTTGGGCCTCCTCGGTAGGACACCTTATGCACTTTCTGGTTACACGGGCTTGTGATTTAGAGCGTAGGGTCCAAGGTATTACATGTGGTATCAAAGCCAGGTTTCGATCTTGTGACTTGTGGGTTATGGTCCCACCATGCATTGCATATGGTTATGATCAATTCGAAACTCATGAAGTCAATTATCCCACTCATGATTTGGATCTTGTAACAGTTGTCTTTGCTTTGAAGATATGGAGACATTACTTGTTGGGCAACAAATGTAAGATCTTTTTGGATCACAAGAGCCTCAAATATATATTCACTTATCCATATCTCAACCTTTGGCAAAGGAGATGGATTGAAACAATCAACAACTTCGATCTCACGATCAACTACACTATGGGCAAAGCTAATGTGATGGCCGATGCCTCGAGTCGTAAAGCTTATGTGAATAATCTCAAGGTGAAGAAGCTTGAACCTCAGTCATGTGAGGAAGTCCGTCAGCTCAATCTCAGCCTTGTTGCCAAGGGCTACCTTGCAACTTTGGTGGCTACTCCTCCTTGGAAGAAAAGATTCGCTCTGCTCAAATGGAGGATCCCTTCTATAAAGAGGATGCAATAAAGTCTCGGGATCTAAAGTATGGAGCATACCACCTCGATGATCAAGGAACCTTATTCTATGATCACAGGATGGTTGTTCTTAAACTTCCCGGCTTGAGACAAGAGGTCCTGAAGGAAGCTCATGATTCTGTCCTTCCCATCCACCCCTGCAGCACAAAGATGTACATGGATCTGAAAAGATAGCACTGGTGGCCAGGAATGAAAATTGACTGTTCCAAGTATGTTTCAGAGTGCGATGTCTACCGTAGAGTGAAAGCCATCCATCAAAAACCATTTGATATAATTTAACCTTTGAAGCCTCCAGAATGGAAATGGGAGAAGGTAGAAATGGACTTCATCACTGGCTTTCCAAGGTCTCAAGAAGGCAGCAATGTTTTCTTTATTGTCACCAATATGCTTTCCAAAGTGTCTCATTTCTTCCCGGTCAAGGAGACTATTTCTACTAGTCAATTGGCCAAGCTCTACCTTAACAGGATAGTCTTGCTCTATGGTGTTCCTCTAGAAATCAGCTCAGATCATGGGACTATCTTTACCTCCATGTTCTAGGAAAGCTTCCAACAAGGCTTGGGCACTAAGCTCAATTTCAGCACGACATATCACCCTCGGTCTCAAGAACATGTGGAAAGAATCAATCAAATCCTCAAAGATATGCTTCGTCCTTGTGTCATCTCCTTTGGAATGAAATGGGACGAATGCCTTCCATATGCTAAGTTCTCCTACAACAATAGCTTCTAGAAAAGTCTCAAAATGGAACCCTTTGAGGTTCTCTATGGCTACAAGTGCCATACTCCAATTGGTTGGTCAGGTACAGGTAAAAGGAATTTCTTTGGCCCTCACATTGTCACTCAAGAAGAAGAAAAGATTCTTATCATTCTTGAGAACTTGAAAGTTGCTCAGAGTCGGCAGAAGAGCAACTATGACAGGAAACATGTGGATATGGAGTATGTTCCTGGTGATCTGGTTTACCTTCATATCACTCCCATGATAGGCACCCATCGTTTTGGTATCAAGGGAAAGCTTGTGCCTAGATGCATCGGTCCCTTCAAAATTCATGGAAGAAGAGGAGAAGTGGCTTATGCACTTGAGCTTCCTGAAAAAACTCAAGGTGCACGATGACTTTCACGTCTCTCAGCTCAAGAAGTGCTTCAAAGATCCCGGCAGGACCGTGGATCACAAGCTCATCGACCTCCAAGAATATCTCTCCTATGATGAGCACCCCGTGAAATTTCTTGAAATCGTAGAACGAAAGACTCCCAACAAGTCTATAAAATTCTGCAAGGTTCAATGGTCGCACCATTCCGTTGATGAAGCCACTTGGGAGCACGAGGATGACCTCCATTCAGAGTATCCTACCTTGTTTGATTCTTGTTCTTCTTCCTAGAATCTCGGGGCAAGATTCTTCTTTAGTGGGGGAGAGTTGCGGCATCCCATCTGTCTAACATCTGTAATGCTACATCAATCATAATAAAATGCTACTTCCTACATGTCATTCATTGCATCATCATTATATCATGCTCATGTCACCATGCCCCCTTGCATTTGAGCATCATATAAAACCCCTATATTTGGTTATTATCCCATATGAATTATTTATTGTCTCACTTGTATATGCCTCTTGATATATTGCAGTTTCTTCTTGATAAGTTGCTACATTCCCAAGTTGAGTCGTGGGCATATCTCCTATTGATTTCCACCACCTTTCTTTGTCACCACCTTATAATGCCACCATCCCAACTATATATGAGCACTTGCATTTATTTTGGCATTTATCTAGCTCATATGTAATAAGATGGGTCCACTAATAAATTCCACATGCTCCCATAATGGTTTCTTATTGTTTTCACAATATTGATATGTGGAGCCACATGGCCACCTTTGCTTGCCATGTGTATAGAAATCTCTTTTCCTAGCTTCCATATGCTTTGATCTTGAATATTGGTCATATAAGGATATGATATGGCTATATGCTACCTTGTGGGTCACACACACAAGCTTGGCCATCTTATTCTCGCATGCTTATATTCTGGACCATATGGAACATATAGCTTCTTTTCTTTGGCTTGGCTTTAGTTCAAATTTGAATGCATGCATGGATGTAATTTGACCATATGGGATCATAATTGTTTTGACAATTATAATGTCTCCTTCAATTCACATGCATGGCTCATGAAAGAACTTCACCATCCTCCCCTTCTTATTTTGCTTTCTTTTGGTTTATGGAGATTTTGGATTTGAATACTCTCATGAGAAACAAATCAAACAAATCACATGAACCATCTATCTTTTCCCTTCCACATGTTTCCTCCTTGGTTTTGCTTGAGTTGTTTTTCAATTCAATCCATGACAAATAAGTTCAAATAAAACCTAACTATTTAACCTATCAACTAAACCACCTATCTACCTAGCAATCCTTGCCATCTAGCTAAACCATATCTACTCCAAGCCCTCTTTCTTTCGTTTGAACCAAACCAGGATCATCACGTCACCTACCCATCTAACCTCTCTCCTAACCCTAACTCGAGGCCACCATGGCATAGCCATGCCCATGTGCGTGTGCCACCCCTTCCCTGCCTACCTATACCCACATACCTTACTCTCTTGCTGCCCAAGAAGAACCCGGGTCCACTCCTAACTAACCCTGGCAACCCCTGCCGTCCACCCCTAGAGATAGAGGAACCAAAAATCAACCATGGTTAATTTTGCTTCTACCCTAACCCGACGAGCTTTCCCTCTCCCTGTCCTTATCTAGTCCCCTTCCCCACCCCTCTCTGCCGTTCCATACCACTAGGGCACCGCCCAAAACCATCTCCCCTTCCCTAGCTTCCTCCTTTGCTAGCCCCCACCCTCCACCATATCCGATACCTTTGGTGGTTGCTTGTCCGGCGTAATTGAGAAGGAGGCGAGGATCCTGAGGAGTCGAGGAAGACTGGCGCCACCCCTGTACCACGCTTGCACAAGGAGAACTAGAGGAGGAGGACCGTAACCTGCAGAACAAGCCATTCCTGAGTCTAAACACTAGTTCTTCAGAGCGCTAGCATTGCCTTCGATCACCGCCTCGCCAAGATGATCCACCGCCACCAACATCCCCGCCGTGAGCCCAGGAACCTCCCAGACATCATATTTTCCTTGATCGCTTCCCGAATCGATGAATTGTTTCGTTGAGCATGCTCCATGTGCCGTCGCTCGTCTGTGTCTCACTTCCACAATACCTCTGTTGCTCGTCTCGTGCTTGCTCGCTAGCGCTGTCATGCATGTGTCACCGCACCACACCACCTAACCCTAGTCGCAACGCCTGTAGCCGCCCTAGCCATGCCGCTTGACACCGCCATGTCGGTCCTATCGTTGCATCATCAGAAGTGGATGAAGACAAATGCCTAAACCGCGTCTAGCCCCGCCATGCCACCTAGTAGAAGCCGCCAGACACCGCACTGGTTCCATCCCACCAGCACGATCCACAGGTCGCCGGATCGACCTCGTGCGGCTCTGCCTTGATTGTAGTGTCATGTGTTTCTGTCAGTTTTGTCAGATAAGCACCGGAGAAGAAAAATAGTGCCGCATTGCCCTTTTTCATTCAGCCCCTCACCTTCTTCTTTGTGAATCCAGCGTCCACCCCGTAGCCCCACCTATCAGCCTCTCACACACCACCGTCTAGGCAATTTTCTAAAAAGGTACCCACATTTTTGGAAACATCAACACGGCTCCCCTTATAGTTGATCACCCACGTGTCGAGCCCCTACTGTCTTGTGCGAGTGTGGCCCGGATCAGATAGCCCACGCGTCAGTGGCAGTAGGTAGGAGGCCAATGAGTAACAAAAGTCTGGGCCAAATTTTAAACCAAATTCAAAATAATTTTATAATATGTTTAAATTCAATCTGTTAATTACTTTTTAAATATTTCGAATTAGAGTAAAATTTTAATATGAAATTTTTTCAAATTTTTAATATGAATCCATCTTTGAATTCTAATGTTTTCAAATCTGTTTCAAACTAGTCAAACCTTTGACTTTGACCCCTTTTGAATATTTTGAGTTTAATATTAATTTAAATTCATAAATTTGAATAATATATGTTTTTAAATAAGAAAAACACGATGAATATGATTATGCTATTTACAATATCATTTGAGGAATTTAAAATTTTCGAATTATTAAATGCTACTAAAAAGCCAATTCTTAATAATTGCATAATTTTAAGTCCATAACTCCGATTTCGACAAATGATATGTCTAAATCAATTAGCTCGAAGCATGCATCATATAAATATTAAATGTCCATCAAGGTTTATGCAAGAAAAACATGACTAAAACTTAATAGAATGCTTTACTCTTGCACCCCAAACCTCACCCATGCTATTCTATGTTATACCATGTAATTGTGTATCATTCCATCATGGAATACCTCATTTTCTTGGTGCATATGATTTATATGATTGTGCAATGTATTTAATTTGGCCCCATGTGTGTTTTGTTTTTATCCGGATAGACGCCAAGCAAGGAGAGTATCAAGAGCCTCATGAGTTTTACTCGGATCCTTCATATTCTGCAACTGAGCTTCCAGGTAAGAAATTCCACATGATTTCACTACATATAGCACCTATTTCATATAAATTATTCTTGCATCATATGTCGCAATCTGAATTAAATTGAATCCCAAGTATTGCAGAAGCTTTAATTTTAAACCCCACCAAAGCTTGTTCCCTCAATCCTATGAGCCATTACTATAGGAGTTGTTTGAGACATTCAAGTCGTAGAATTGCATGTGTACGGTTTGTGAGAGTCTTTGAATAATGAGGTACCTGACGAGGGTTCGACTCGATAAGGTGGGGATGCTGGAAGTTTTGGAACGGTTATCACGCAAGCAACACGGGGACACGAGATTTACCCAGGTTCAGGCCCCCGGAGAGAAAACCCTACTCCTGCTTGTCTGCTGTTGATTACGATGGAACCGAATGTTACAAGGATGCGTAGATGCAATCTGGCGTGGAGGTGTGTGTATGAGGTGTTGAGATCCTTCTCTTCGTACCCTCCTGGCCTTTATATAGATAGGCCAGGTCCCGGGTTAGGTCTAGTCGGTTACAGATTAGGTTGATACCCTTTGAAATTCTATATAATCTAGACTTGTCCTCCAAGGATTCGAATTTGCCATGGGCTTGGACCACCCAAAACCTTCATGGGCTGCAAATCCTCGCGTGGGCCTTTGTTGGAGATACGCCCAAGAGGCAATAATAAAGAGGTTATTATCATATCTTCAAGCTTATGATAAATGTTTACATACCATGCTAAAATTGTATTAACCGGAAACATTAATACTTGTGTGATTTGTAAACATAAAAGGGTCCCTAGTAAAGCCTCTTGTTAAACTATCTTGTTGGTTAATATATGATCATGGTTTCATGATCATGAACATTGAGATGTTATTAACAATAATATCATATCATTAGGAGAATGGTGTGATGGACATACTCCTATAGATAAGAGTAGCATAAAGATCAAGTCATTTCAAATAGTTCACTTGCTACAAGCTTTCTGATACATAATAACCTAATTCCTTCGACCATGAGATCATCCTAATCACCATCACCGGAAGGATGCTTTGATGACATCAAGCACCACACCGTAACTGGGTGGCTATAAAGGTGGCATTGAGTGTTTGGAAAGTATGTGTTGAGGCACATACTTCAAGAGTGGGTTTTTTCCATCCATACGAAGGATAGATATACTCTGGGCCCTCTCGGTGGAATGTCATCCAATTAGCTTGCAAGCATGTGGCTGGCTCACAAGGGATCACATATCACAGGAACGAGAAAAGAGTACTTATCTATAACAAGGTTGAACTAGGTATGCAGAGATACCGACGATCAAACCTCGGATAAGTAAACTATCACGAGACAAAGGGAAATTGGTATCGTATGTAAATGGTTCATTCGATCGCAAAGTAATCATAGAAATATGTGGGAGCCATATGAATTTCCAGATTCCTCTATTGGTTATTGATCGGAGAAGTGTCTCGGTCATGTCCGAATAATTCACGAACCGTAGGGAGACACACTTAAGGATTCGATGTTGCTTAGTAGATATGGAATGTAAGTAGGGAGACCAAATGTTGTTCAGAGTCTTGGCTGGGATCCGGGATATCACGAGGAGATCCGGAATGGTCCAGAGAATAAGATTCATATAAGGAAAGTCGAATTCCGGAGTTCAGGAATGATTCCGATGATTGCATCAGAGAGGTTCTAGAAGGGTCTAGAAGGTTCACCGGACCAGAAGGGGAAGGGAACATGAATGTTTCATGGATAAGTGGAATGATTGGATCATGTTCTATGTCACTTGGTTAGGCATTAGCAAGAAAGAAATCAAGCTCCAAACTGAAAGTCAAAAGGCAAGTTTGAAAAGTCAAACTGGGACAATGTGTCCTCGTGGAGGAAGGAAAGAATCCTTCTTTCCCTCCACCATAAGCCAACAAGGAGAGGGAGTTGGGGAAGGATTCAAACTCCCCTCTCCCAAGCTGCCCTCCCTCTCATAAATAGAGGGGAGGGGTGCCCAAGAGACACACAACATCAGCCCCTCCCCACCTAGCCACGCCACCGCCGCCCTAGGCACCGTCGGCCACACCTCCTCCTCTCCGTCCCTCTAAACCGTAGATCGCTGGAAACCCTAGATCCACCATAACCTGCTCCGGCTTAGGCGAATCCCTGTAGGATTTTCCCTCTACTTCCGACACCACGCTGTCGTGCTGCCGAAATCGCGACGGGAGAACTACAACCTCCGCTTCCTGCTGGAACAAGGGAGAGGAAGGTCTTCATCGAGTACCGAACGTGTGACCGACTGCAGAAGCGCTGCCGGAACGCAGCGCCGGAAGGATCGTCTACATGATCTTGAGATCAGCAAGTGTACGACTACATCACCCACGAGAATCTGCTCTCATTAACCGCTTTGGAATCTTCGAGGGTGATTATTCTAATCGACTCGTTGCTACAATCTAGTAGATAGATCTTGGCTTGTTTGTGTGCATGCGATAGAATTTTTTTGTTTTCCATGCTACGAACCCCTACAGTGGTATCAGAGCCGTGTCTATATGTAGATCTATTGCACGAGTAGAACACAATGGTCATTGTGGGCGTTGATGCTTTTGTTGTCGATTGCTTCTTGTGTACTTTGCATCTTGCGGGATGGTGGGATGAAGCGGCCCGGGCTAACCTTACATGACACCGTTCATGAGACTTGCTCCACGCTTGACATGCAACTTGTATTTCATAAGTGGCTTGGCGGGTGCCTGTTTCTCCCAACATAGTGAACATTCAATTTACAACGGGTGATTGACAATACTAGTATCAACGTTGTTTTTCTTGTTCGTAAGTTAGAACGACACTTGATGAAAGCCCCAAACCACATAAAACATGCAAAGAAAATTAGAGGCGTCTAACTTTGTTTTGCAGGGGTGTGTTGTGATGTGATATGGCCATGATTGTGATTATATATGATGTATGCAATGTTCCTTATTGTATGTTGGCAACCGGCATGAGCCATATGGTTGTCTTTTAGTTTCTTCTAGACATGCGTGTCTATTATTCAAAGTAGTTATAATAGTTGATGCTGGTTGACGACAACCATGGAGCGGCGCCATTGACCTTGACGCCACGCCGGTGATGATGGAGATTATGTTCGTGCTTGAAGATGGAGATCGGAAGCACAAGAAGAAAATCCATATCATATCACATATTATGAATTGCATGTGATGTTAATCCTTTTATGCATCTTGTATTGCTTAGTTCACGACGATAGAATTATAAGATGATCCCTCTCACAAAATATCAAGTTATGGAGTGTTCGTCCTTAGTAGGTACTGTTGCCAAAGCTCGTTGTTTCGAAGCACCACGTGATGATCGGGTGTATTAGATTCTACGAGTGTATACAATGGGAGCAAGCCAGATTTGCTCATGCGGAAGCTAAGGTTTGATCTTGTTGAGCCTAGCATGTACAGACATGGTCTCGGAACACGGAATACCGAAAGGTAAAGCATGAGTCAAATAGATGATATGATGAACATGATGATTGTTCGCCTTTGAAACTATATCATGTCATGTGATGATCAGACTTGGTGTAGTGAATTTGGTTCGTGTGATCACTAAAACAATGTGAGGGATATTGTTTTGAGTGGGAGTTCAACAGCAATATGATTAAAAGTTGAACACAATTTATCATAAATTAAATCAAAGTGAATTTGCATAGTTGTTGTAGTCATTGGCATCCGTTTACCACCTTGCACTTAGTTATAATTGAGATAATAGAACTATAGATTTATGGTTAATTACTTTATGAACTGGTATCGTATTGTTTTGAAGTGTTAATCTAAAGTTTAAAAGTCCTATTGCAAACTTTTAGTAAGTTCCGGTTACTCCGTGAAGTTTAATAATTGGTATTAAATCAAGAGTAACAATTCCAGTGTTAGTATATAAGTATAATGTTTATCTCCATCATTCTTGATATTCAAAAGATTGTTTTAATATCAAGGTTACCTAGGAACATCATATGTGGAATACTGCGATATCTGAAACGACGTTTTTGATTATAACATGATAGAGTATAATATGGCAAAGTTTATGTTCTCATATTTGATGGGAATTTTTAAAAGGTTGGAGACGCTAGTCTTCCTAATCCTCCAAAAGTTTTTGGAGAACAATATTATACTCGCGATTCACCTTTATAATCTAAAGCATCTTGATCATGAATAATTCCATGATAAGGATACATATTTGATGTAGGTAAAATGTTTACTATAGAATGGAATTTGAAAGAACACCAAACATTTGATGATGCTGATCTACTTCAAAGTGCAAGTCCAAAGACATTGGTATTTAACTATACATGCTTTGGACTATGTGTCATGTGTATGGCTCCACTATTGATGTTGATAAATTCTTTCAAACAGAAAATGAAATACTGAAAGAGAATCTCATAAATATATGGCAGAAAAGAGAAGACCATAATTTTTCAGATTAGGTATATAGAGGATATACATGTTATGGATGTATTCTTTCCTTGTTAAATAATGTGGTTCTTAAGTATTAGATACTGAAATTCTTGGTGTGAATCGTCATATGAAACAACACAATTTATGAACTACAATTCCTAAGTAACTAGCAAAATAATATGTGATGATGTTCATCGAGAACAAATAAAGGGTTATTGTGTTGCTCGTTGAAATCAAATCTTGCCTTCAAGATTTGTTTTATCAGGTATTATGAGAACAAAAGGGTTGTTCATATAATTGCCGTAATCCATAAAAGATGTATGATTTACGAATCTCGTTGGAGAAATCACATCCATAAAACTAGTGCTAAAAATGTCGAAAGACAAATTGATTGAAAGATCACTTAGGAAGTGACATCGCTGTTTAAATTATATTGGAAAGAAAACATGAAGAAACTCCATGTGGATGGAATTTTGGAGTCTTTTGATTTTTAATCAAATGACGTTTGTGAAACTTTCCTATAGATAATTAAAACTCCGTTCATAGGCCAAAAGGGAACAAACAACTAGATTATTGGAATTTGTACATATTTGATGTATGAAGTCCATTATGTGTAGTCATGAGCGATGGATTTCAACTTCATATGCTTTCTCCGGAAATTTGAGTGAATATATGAATATTTACTTAATGAGGATGAAGTGTGAAACATTTGAAAAGTTCAAAAACTTTCAAGATGAAGTGCAAAATCAATGTAACAAGAAAATAAAGAATTTATGATAGGATCATAAAGGAAGATATTTGAGTTACAAGTTTAGCATAATACCTTAGATTTGAGGAATTGTTTCGTGGATTTGCATTTCCCGAAACATCATAAGAGTATGGAGCGTTCGAGATATGTAATGAAACCTTGTTTGACATGGTAAAATCAAAGGTGTAATTTATAAAACTGCCATTATATTTTAAAGATTAAAGCTTTAGAGACTACCGTTTTTCCACTAAAAAGAGCTACATCATAATCCATTGAAATGACACCATATAAAGTTATGGTTTGGGATGAAACCCAAGTTGTCCTTTCTTAAACATTAGTATGCTATGCATAAGAAAGATGTTTGCAACCAAAATCGGATGAACATATCTATGTGTGTTATTTTGAATAATCGTTGAGTATTCCTCCATAACACCAAAGACAAAAATGTTTGTCACTTAGAACGTCAAGTTTCTTTGAGAAATGAATTTTCTGTGAAAAGTTAAGTGGGAGGACAATAGAACTTTGATAAGGATAAAAGAACCTTAGATATATGTGCAAAGTTGCGCAGCGCTGAAAAGTGTTCCGGAGGCATCAACAATGCTCATGGCTCACGTGCCTCAAAGCTTGTGATCACGAAAGTCTAAGTTCTATTAAACCAAGTAGGTCGGATAAACAATCAAATACCAAGATTTGAGGGTTGAATCATTATTTGACAATAATGAACCGACTACATGCAAAGAAGCGATGATGGTCCCTAAGTCCGTCAAATGGCTTGGAACCATAAAATCCGTGATAGTTCCATACACGAGAAATCAAGCTTTGAACTTTAAAGACCCTCCGGAAAGGTGTAAAACCTTATAGTCGTGTTTGGATCTATAAAGAAATAGACATGGATGTTTCACATCGATGAAATAGTCGACATGTTGGGAAAGAGTTCACAACAATGTTCAAAGGTTGAATATGACAAGATTTTATCTTTCATAGCGATATTTAGTCTAGACGGAATAATGTAGCAACCACTACATATAATTTTGTTATGTGGTAGTTGAATAAACCAAACAAGTTCTTCTTATAGAATTGGTACCTAGGACGTGTGCATAACACAGTCCATAGGGTTTTGTTAATTCAAAGGATGCTAAAAGCGTATGCAAACTAGAATGGTTGAAGTGAGCATCGCGGAGTTGAAATCTTCACCATGATGAAACTATTAAAAGAGTTTAATTCATCAGAGACGATGAAGATGCTTGCATTTGCAAGAAATTAAGTGGGAGCGCTAAGACATATTTCTAATACATTATGTGGAAGAAATATTGTTGATTGGAAATGATGTATCTTTTATTAACACATGTTAAGAATTTCATCTCGATAAAAGACTTAGGGAAAACCTGAATATTTGGCATCAATATCTATATAGATAGATTGAGACGCTAATATGGTTGTGCCAAATGTACATAGATGAGATATTGAATGAGTTCAATATGGAAATGACAAGAAAGGTTCTTGCCACACATAAAGGATTAAATCAAAATTCAAGTGTATAGACACTTGGTAAGTGAAACAAAGATTCAAGTATAGATTGATACTTGATGTATGAAATCACAAAGAGTATTTATATCAATCATATTGTGATATGTCCAAATCCAGATATGTCCTATGCTCTAAATGTTATGAGAATATACTAGAATTATTCATAAGATGATCATTGGACGATAGTAAGGATATTCTTATGATCTTTTGGAAGAAATAAGAATATATTATTTTTGTAGATGTGACAAATAGATGATTAGTTCATTGTAAAAGTACTACATTGATACTAGTTTTGTCACAAAGTACAAATTATGTTTATCTCAATATAAACTAAGGGTGGCACAATATAATGGAAAGTAAGTTCCATAATGGATTTGGATGAGTTCCAAAGTTAAGACATTGTGATAGATACTAAAACAAAAGGCTAAGTATATGACTGCTATTATAGCATCAAAAGAGGGCATTTGTGTTAAGTAGTGTGTTATCAAACTAGGTGTCGTTCACAGCGGGATAGTACCATGAAAATATATTGTACGACAATATTATCAACATGTTTTAACCCCAAGGAACCAAAGGTCTCACCAAAGGACCAAATTTACACAAAGCCATCTCATTACAGAATGAGTGATGCATAGAGAGGCAAAGACATGCAATTACACACAGACTTGAAAGAGTCGGATCCGAAGATCAGTTGACCACTAGCAATCGTGTAAATACAACACCGGAAAGCCATAGGTGTTGAATACACAATGATTTGAAACTATATTATTGTCTCTAGTGCAAGTGGGAGACTGTTGGAGATACCAAGAGGCAATAATAAAGAGGTTATTATCATATATTCATGTTTATGATAAATGTTTACATACCATGCTATAATTGTATTAACCGGAAACATTAATACTTGTGTGATTTGTAAACATAAAAGGGTCCCTAGTAAATCCTCTTGTTAAACTATCTTGTTGGTTAATATATGATCACAGTTTCCTGATCATGAACATTGAGATGTTATTAACAACAAGATCATATCATTAGGAGAATGGTGTGATGGACATGCTCCTATAGATAAGCGTAGCATAAAGATCAAGTCGTTTCAAATAGTTCACTTGCTATAAGCTTTCTGATACATAGTAACCTAATTCCATCGACCATGAGATCATGTAATCACCATCACCGGAAGGATGATTTGATGACATCAAAAACCACACCGTAACTGGGTGGTTATAAAGGTGTCACATCCCAAAATTTTCCAAATTTTGTAATGTGAAAAATAAATAAACAAAATAAATAATTGTTGAAATTTAGGGTTAAAACAAACTTTTTGATTCTAAATGCAAACTTAAAATCCCCTCTTGAACAAACTTGAGTAAAGTTTGAATCCAACTAAATTCAAATCAAGTAGAATGCATTCTTCATAAATTCATCTGGAAATTTAAACACTTGGGAAATAAACCAAAACTCTAAAACCCTAATGGAAGGAAAACATTTCCAAGTTATATAAAGCCTATGGATTTGATCCATCTAAAAATTGGTCAAACAAACATTTCAAAATGATCAAGAATAACAAATAGAAATATTATAAAACCATATGAATTGGTTCTATTTGGATTAAGACAAATTCCCTAATAAGAATGACCAATTAAATCATAGGAAAATAAAAATTGGAATTTGCCCAAGTGGAATAAAAGTTAAATAATTAACTTAAATAGAATCAAAGAATTATTTGAAACAAAATTTATATGAGATTAAAACCATATTTGATATTATTGGAATAAAGGGAAATAACCAATTTAAATGATGAATAAAACATATTAAAATAATTCAAAGTGAATTATTTAACACCCTATTGAATAAATAAAACTTACAAAAAGGGGTTTTATAAACATTTGAATTTAAAACAGAAAGTTAAATCATTTGAATAAATAATATGGATTAGAATCATATTTAAAATCCTATTTAAATAAAGACAAAGGTCCATCTTAAATAAATATTTAAACCATGTGGGAATAAAAGAAATGTTCCAAAATTATCTTTAAAATACATGTTTGAACAGAATAGAAACTTATTGAAAATTATGAACTGAATAAGGGTTTGAAATTATTTGAATAAAATCAAAACAGAATAAAAGAAACAGAAAAAGAAAAATGAAACAAAGAAGAAGAAAAATAGAAAAGGAGCAGCCCAGCCCACTGGCCCAACTAGCCCACTCCCTCTCTCCTCTCCCCCGAACCGTCTTCTTCTACTCGCAAACGAACCCGCAAAGTCGCTGACGATTGGACCCCATCCAAACTCTCTCTCTCTCGCTGACAGAATGACCCCACCTCACCGCGCGCAACCAGTTCGTCGACGTTTCTGGCTGTAATTCCGCGGGCTTAATTCGCCTTAACGCTGCAGCCATTACTCGTTGTGATCACGCACACTTAATTGCCTCCCTCCCCTCTATCTTTCCACCCATACTCCGTCCCCTCTCTGCCACAGGGTTGCCGCAATTCTTCACGAGACTCCCCTCTGCTCCGACGAGCTGCGACCGCAATTCCGGCCACCACCGCCAGCCCCACTGCCTCCAGAGCACACGAGCTTGCTCGCCATCATCTTCTGCACCTGCCAGTGCCTTCCCCTCGCTCGCGCGTGCCCCCTATCGTCGGCAACTACTTCGACTGAACGCGCCACCGTCTGCCATTTACTCCAGCGACCCTTTCCCGTAAGTACTGTCCACCCCTTGCACTCCTTTTGATGCTCACTTGTCTACAACATGCGTACGAAGCTAACAGCAACCTCCGTTTGCTCTCTCGTGCTCCGTAGCATCGCCCTCGACGACGACTGACCGCACCCGACGCCAGGCACCTCTCCGGCAAGCAATTATGGTCAACCCCGTGCGCCCCTCGACAAACAGAAAGCACGTTGAGCATCAGCAGCAAGCTGCGAACCCGGTGAGCACCCTCTCTCTCTTCCTCGCATCCTGCATCGTTGGGAACCTCGCCGCCAGAGCGTCTCCACCGCACAGCCGCCGCCAGCGCCGCTCATTCTAGGTCAAGCTCGCAGGAGCCGTTGGATTTGGATCTGCATGTGCGATAAAAACTAACACGAAGGGGTATAGACAGATCTGTGCCGTGTGATGTTAAGTAGATCTTGTGGTCCATGTTTCCTGATCCGAACGAAGCGGTACGAGCCAATGAAAACATTCCACGTGGCCAGAGTCTGATCTGAATTAGAAAATTTGACCTTTTAGATGTTCAATTTTGTAAAATCTATAACTTTTGATGCACACGTCCAAATTTTGCAAATTTTATATCAATGGAATCAGCAAGACAAACCCTACCCAACCATGAACTTTTTTTAAAATTCTGGAAAAATGGTTGTTTTTGCAGAAACTTGTGTAGGCATGTTTTGAATATAAAATTCTTTCTAAAATTATTCTTGTGTTAAAATCTTTGGCAAATGTTTTGTTTTGAACCTACTAACCATAGGAACCAACTTGTAGATTCAAAAACATATTTTGTGAAGCAAGAGAATAAAACTTTGAATTAAAGCATTTCTAGTCAAATAAAAATATTGTTTATTTGTTGAAAACACTTTTTTGGAGGAAAACCTTTGGGAAATGTTTTGATTTAAACTCTCTGACCCTAAACACAAAGTTTTATGAGTTAAAAATATATTTTGAGAACCCTATAAAGATTATTGCTTTGCTAAAGGCATTTTTAACCACATAAAATATTGATTTGGTTTAAAAATGGTTTATAAGGTAAAACCTTTTGCAAATAGTTTTGCCACTTTTATAAAAAGACAAATAGGTGTTTTAGAATGTTTATAACCTATTAGAAACCACTTTTCCAAATAAAACAATCTTTAGAATGCTTTCATGCATTACTTTGTTTCTATTATTTTATGTGTTGTTTGCTTGAATGGTAGATTGAAATTGTGCCTTGCTTGATTGAATTGTAGTGTTTTGAAAAGTGTGAATATTGCAATATCAAGGAGTGAACTATATTCTATACCAAAAATGCAAGTGATGCTTCATACCTTTGTCCCATTATTTTCACTATGCATTAGTGATGTTTCTAAAGTAGGACTTGCATGGAATTTTTGCTAAGTGTAAACTATGCCATGGGAAATCCTAGTAGATGAAACCTTAGTAGAAATTTCCTAAGTTAAGATTCCTACTACTATCATGCTTAGCTTAGCTAGTAGAAAACAAGGGTGGATTATATTCATGCTATGGAATATTTCTAAGTCAAGGACTTGTGTTTTGTTTAATAAAACAACTAAGTGAATGAAACACCTGGGTGGAATGTAAGGAATGGTTTGTGTTGAGTGGTTATACAAGGCCCATTTCTATGGTTTACCTTGTGTATGTCACTTGTGGAATGCCACCCAGGAACAAAGAGATTTGAGATGCCAAATGTTAAGAAGCTTCTAGTGCAGCCACATGGAAATATGGGCTCTGCCTGGATCACATAGGTTGCAATAACTTAGCCATTTTGACAGTTGGTGGTAGTGGGATGATAGGTTGGAATGCATCCATTTGGTCTAAGGGAAGGCTTCTGAAAGGTCCTGTCTTGGTGAAAATCAAGTCTTGTGGGGAAAGTGCACAATCTCTGCAGATGGAAGAATCTAAGTACTTAGCCATGTCCCTGGTATTGGACAACTTGAGCATCAAGACATGGAAGCTATCAAGAATCTCCTCATCCCAATTTCTAAGTTAAAGATCTTGTGGTTGAACAAGGGATGAAGGATCACCAATTTCTATTGGGAGATGCCTTGGGTGCTTTTGTCAAGTAAAAAACTTAGTGTTTTCAAATGATAAGGAAAATCTATTTTGAGCAAAGCAAGCCTAAGCTCCACTTAGCCAAATGCATATAGATGTTAGACTCCACTATAACACCATAGTATCACTTGCCAATACAATTCAAATGTATTGACCCTTGTGGCTGTAACTTATTATGTTGCAGGTTTGTTTGATGTTAGTGTAGTGTGTTGATTAATATTACAAGTCTACAACCAACATGTTTGCCTGTGGCACTTTGAAGATGAAGGACCCCATGTTATTGTTATATTCTTCTGCATTGTAATGAGATAGCCAAATGAGCTATGTAAGATGTAATGAATTATTTTATTCCTGGTTATAAAGTTGTATTATGACATTTGTTTCTTGATATTACATCTTAACTATGGATGCTAGCTATTGATCCAGGGACTAGCATTGTAAACACAGGGATCTCTACCTTATTAAAGGTTGGGACCTCTACAAAAGGTGGCATTGAGTGTTCGGAAAGTATGTGTTGAGGCACATGGATCAAGAGTGGGATTTGTCCATCCATATGACGGATAGATATACTCTGGGCCCGCTTGGTGGAATGTCACCCAGTTAGCTTGCAAGCATGTGACTGGCTCACAAGGGATCACATATCACAGGAATGAGAAAAGAGTACTTATTGGTAACAAGGTTAAACTAGGTATGCAGAGATACCGACAATCAAACCTCGGATAAGTAAACTATCGCGAGACAAAGGGAAATTGGTATCGTATGTAAGTGGTTCATTCGATCGCAAAGTAATCATAGAAATATGTGGGAGCCACATGAATTTCTAGATTCCTCTATTGGTTATTGATCAGAGAAGTGTCTCGGTCATGTCCGCATAATTCAAGAACCGTAGGGAGACACACTTAAGGATTCGATGTTGCTTAGTAGATATGGAATGTAAGTAGGGAGACCTAATGTTGTTCGGAGTCTCGGATGGGATCCGGAATATCACGAGGAGATCCGGAATGGTCCGGAGAATAAGATTCATATAAGGAAAGTCCAATTCCGGAGTTCGGGAATGATTCCGATGATTTCATCAGAGAAGTTCTAGAAGGGTCTAGAAGGTTCACCAGACCGGAAGGGGAAGGGAACATGAATGTGTCATGGATAAGTGGAATGATTGGATCATGTCCTAGGTCACTTGGTTGGGCATTAGCAAGAAGTAAATCAAGCTCCAAATTGAAAGTCAAAAGGCAGGTTTGAAAAGTCAAACTGGGACAATGTGTCCTCGTGGAGGAAGGAAAGAATCCTTCTTTCCCTCCACCACAAGCCAACAAGGATAAGGAGTTGGGGAAGGATTCAAACTCCCCTCTCCCAAGATGCCTCCCCTCTCATAAATAGAGGGGAGGGGGTGCCCCAAGAGACACACAACAGCAGCCCCTCCCCACCTAGCCGCGCCGCCACCGCCGCCCTAGCCACCGCCAGCCACGCCTCCTCCTCTCCAGCCCTCTAAACCCTAGATCGCCAGAAACCCTAGATCCACCATAACCTTCTCCGGCTTAGGCGAAGCCCTGCAGGATTTTCTCTCTACTTCCAACACCACGCCGTCGTGCTGCCAGAATCGCGAGGGGAGAACTACAACCTCCGCTGCCTGCTGGAACAAGGGAGAGGAACGTCTTCATCGAGTACCGAACGTGTGATCGACTGCGGAAGCGCTGCCGGAACGCAGCGCCGGAAGGATCGTCTACATGATCTTGAGATCGGTAAGTGTACGACTACATCACCCACGAGAATCTGCTCTCGTTAACCGCTTTGGAATCTTCGAGGGTGAGTATTCTAATCGACTCGTTGCTACAATCTAGTAGATAGATGTTGGCTTGTTTGTGTGCATGCGATAGAAATTTTTTGTTTTCCATGCTACGAACCCTACAGCCTTCCTTGGGCACGACCGGGTATACTAATGTTGTGCACCCGTAGGGTATATCCATGTCAGTAGCCCCCGAGTGTTTAGTCGAATCACAGATTCGACTGGAGACTCCACAATCTTTCGGGTGCGTTGTACTTGATCCTATCTTTAGGAAGAAATGTTCAGTTCATAGGGACTGTTGATGCGTGTGTATGGCTCACCCGACGGATCAGGGCATGTTAACCGTCATAGGACAAAACAACACGATCTTCATCAGACTCAAGTCCCCGGACTCGAATCCGGAAATATTCTAGTGTGATTCGACTCTGGACGTTGAGGTCTTATAGGAGTCGAATCCCAATGTTTTTCAAATGATGTACCCAATGCGTCCGTCGGGATTTTCATCATGCCAGTTCACATGGAAATTTACTAGCAGAGCATAGTCGGGTGTGTTGCCATACCATCAGATGGTATCTATAGGACTTTTCTTTGCGTCGTAGACACAACATCCGAAATTTTTATCAAAGCGGAGGCGTTTCGGGTGGCCAAGGAGACTGCTTCACACTTAGCATTAATTTTGGCAAAGTTGCCAAAATATTTTGTCATATTTGATCCGAAGGATCTCAGTCGAATAATTTATAGGGTGCGCGAGCAGCGCTCCCTATGGGAGTATCCCCCAAGTGTCTGTTCGAGTCGTAGACTCGATCAGAGACTTTAATTAAGTTGTTCTCATAATTTTGCATTATTAGTCTGAAGGACACATTTTTTGAATGCCCGACGAGCGCTCCCTATGGGAGTAGCCCCCGAGTCCGTAGTGGAGTCGCAGACTCGACGTAGAACTCAAAGATGTGTTTTCGAGGTGACATTACCTTTGTAATTTTTCTCAGGTGTGCGGCCAGCGCTTCTGATAGGAGTAGCCCCCGAGTAGTTGGTTGAGTCGTAGACTCGAGTAAGTAGTTTTATGTTTAGTCGAAATCTTCAAGCTGTTGTTGGCTTTCCTTAGGTGACATCATTGCTAACGATCGGTGAGCTCAGCCGTCTACAGCAGCAGAGACGATGCGATAAAACGACGTCGGGTGCCACTTGCTTTTGACTAGTCACACGGAACATGGCGAAAGTTACAGCGTCTCCTCGATTTCCGTCCGAAGTGGACGACGTACTGGCGACGGTTTAGTTTGGTGCTGACACGTGGACGATGAGATCTGAGGCATGCGTTAGGGCTTCCCAATCGACGGCTCTGCTGTTTTGTCTTCGTCCTTTTATACTATGGGGAAAATAGTGATTTTTCACCCTTCGCCATTTGCTTCTACCTCATCGCCATTGCCACCATTCGAGATCTCTGTTCCCATCGCGCACTGGACGTCCTCCGTAATTTTCCTTCCTCTTTCCTTCGCTCTCATCGACGCATTCACCGCACAAAGATGGGCAAGCCGAAGAAGGCATCCTCCGCTGTAGCGGGGTCCAGCGCCGTCGGTGCTGGGAAGAAGGCCGCTGCTCCGAGCCGTACCACCGACGGCGGGTGTCAGCGCACGGATATGCGTGACTCGGATTTGTGCAAGTTGCGTGACGCCGGGCTAATCTCCAAGGAGAAGGACGACGCCATCCTCCCCGATCTGGAGGTAATTCCTCGCCCACCCGAAGGTTTTCGGGTTATGTTTTACGCCTTTATTATCAGAGGTCTTTCTTTGCCTGCCCACGAATTTCTTCGTGGGCTTCTCTTTGTAATCCGACACTGATGGCGCCTGAGAGCGCTTTGTCGGGAAACCCCAAGAGAAAGGTGATGATGGTTTGCAACAAGTAAACAGTAATAGTTAAAGATGTATCAATGGTAAAGATTGGTCTGGGGTCCATAGTTCACTAGAGGTGTTCACCTTAGATAAACAAACATGGCATGCTCGGTAAACAAATTATAGGAGGACAATTGACAGGACTGATCAAGGCATAACAATGCAATACTATACAAAAAGATCCTATGAGATTCGATTGGGCAATACAACAATATACATACACAGCCATCCAACTGCATCTATGACCAGAAGTCCACCTTCAGGTTATCATCCGAACTCCCTCCAGTATTAAATTGCAAGCAACAGACAACTGCTTTAAGCAAAGTGTGTAAGGTAAATAATCCCCTTGTTCCATGAACAAGAGACCGTTGTTTTCTCCCTAGTGGCAACAACACATCTACCACCGAAGATATTTATGTCACTTACCTTGGAAAATAGAGGCATGAACCCACTATCGAGCATAAATACACCCTCTTGGAGTCACTAGCAACTACTTGGCCAAGATAGCTACTAACAACGGAGAGCATGCAAGATCACCAAAAACATAGACATGATAGAATCAAATAGACAAAACCATTAATCAATCTGACATAGTAACCTCAATATCCATCGGTTCCCCGCAAACACAACATGCATTATTACAAATATATTAGATCTTGATCATGAACGGAGCTCACAAGATCTATACATGAAAGCACAAGGAGGAGATACAACCATCTAGCTAGTAAATGGACCCATAGTCCAAGGTGGAATTACTCACGCTTCATATCGGAGGCTGGCATGATGAAGAAGAAGGCCTCTGGAATGATCTCCCCTCTGGCAGGGTGCCGGGAAGAGCTTCAGATCCCCCCGATCTAGGGACGATGGTGGCAGCGGCTACAGACGGTTTCATGGAGTTTTGATCGGGTGTCTAGGGTTCCTGCATCGGGGGGACTTTATAGGCGAAGAGGCAAGGGAGAGGGCCACTAGGGCTGTTGCACCCCCCCTCGCGGGGTGGGCCCATCTGTGCTGCCAGGGGGTGTGCCCCCAGGTAAGCCTCCTCGGTCTCGTATTTTGGCTTCGTGTTGCCCACGGTAAAATATTAAATTTGGCTTTTTTCCCGTCCAATTCCGAGAATATTGATTTTCTGCCTTTCTGGAACCAAAAACAGAAGAAAACAGGCAACTGGCACTATGGAAACTTGTTAATAGGTTAGTTCCAGAAAACATATTTGAACACCTCATAGTGTAAACAAAACAAAGCAAAGTTGTGACCTCATTATTAACAAGCATGGAACATCAAAAATTACACTAATGTTCATCACACCATTACACTAATGTTGTGACCTCATTATTAACAACATCCAATGTCCATGATCAGGAAACCTTGATCATCTTGTTAATCTACGAGCTAGTTTATGAGAGAGGCATAACTAGGAACTTTCTGTTTGTTTATTAAACACACATGTATTAATGTTTCCGTATTAATACAATTATATCATGCAAAATAAACGTCTATCATATACTTGCAATATACATAATAACCACTTTATTATTGCCTCTCAGGGCATATTCCCTTCAGTCTCCCACTTGCATTAGAGACAATAATCTAGTTACATAGTGATAAATCTAACACCCATGGAGTTCTGGTGTTGATCATGTTTTGATCTAGGGAGAGTTTTAGTCAACGGATCTGCTACATTGAGATCCGTGTGTACTTTACAAATCTTTATATCTCCATCCTTGACATGCTCGCGGATGGAGTGAAACCGACGCTTAATATGCTTGGAATTCTAGTGAGACCTTGGTTCTTTGGCATTGGCTATGGCACCATTGTTGTCACAATAGATCACCATTGGGTCCAACGCACTCGCAACCACACCTAGTTCGGATATGAACTCCTTCATGCAAACCGCTTCCCGAGATGCTTCCGAAGCAGCAACATATCCGGCCTCCGTTGTTGATCCCGCCACCACGGGTTGTTTGGAACTCCTCCAACTAACCGCACCGCTATTCATGAGAAATACGTATCCGGATTGAGACTTAGAGTCATCCGGATCAGTGTCAAAGCTTGCATCAACATAACACTTAGCGACGAGCTCTTCTTCACCTCCGTACACAAGAAACATATCCTTAGTTCTTCGCAAGTACTTAAGGATATTCTTGACCGCTATCCAGTGTTCCGAACCTGGATTCGATTGGTACCTACTAGTCAAACTAATAGCATGTGCCACATCTGGTCTTGTACATAGCATGTCGTACATTATAGAGCCTATGGCTGAAGCATAGGGGACTTTGTCCATTATCTCTCTTTCTCCTGCCGTAGCCGGACTTTGAGTTCTACTCAATTTCTTGCCTTGCAACATAGGTAAGAACCCCTTCTTACTTCTGTCCATTTTAAACTTCTTTAAAATCTTATCAAGGTATGTACTTTGCGATAGCCCTATTAGGCGCCTAGATCTATCTCTATAGATCTTCATGCCTAATATGTATGACGCTTCACCTAGGTCCTTCATTAAAAATTTGTTGTTTAGATAAATTTTAACACTGTTTAAAAGATCTATATCATTTCCGATCAATAATATGTCATCCACATATAATATCAGAAATGCCACATTGCTCCCACTCACTTTCTTGTAAATACAAGCCTCTCCATAAGTTTGGACAAATCCAAACTCTTTGATCACCTCATCAAAGCGGAGATTCCAACTCTGAGATGCTTGCTTCAGTCCATAGATGGATCGCTGAAGCTTGCATACCTTGTCAGCATCTTTAGGATCGACAAAAACCTTTGGTTGTATCATATATAACTCTTCTTCCATATTGTCATTGAGGAACACGGTTTTGAAATCCATCTGCCATATCTCATAATCGAAATATGCAGGAATTTCTAACATTATCGTAACTAACATTAGCATCGCTACGGGAGAAAATGTTTCATCATAGTCAACTCCTTGAATTTGTCGAAACCCCTTCGCAACAAGTTGAGCTTTATAGACGGTCACATTACCATCAGCATCAGCTTCCTTTTGAAAATCCATTGGTTCTCCACGGCCTTTCGGTCATGAGGTAAGTCCACCAAGTTCCAAACTTTGTTTTCGTACATGGATTCCATCTCGGATTTCATGGATTCTAACCATTTGTTGGAATCCGGGCTCATCATATCTTCCTCATACGTCGCAGGGTCATCAATTTCATCAACCATGAAATTCATAACAGGGTTTCAGTACAGCTCGGGAGCTACACTCGTCCTGCTAGACCTGCGAGGTTTGGTAGTACTCTCTTTTGGAGTTTCATGATCATTATCATTAGTTCCCTCTTCAATTGGTAAAGCCAACTCCGGAACGACTTCCGATGCTGTGCTACTCGCCATACAATGAAGAGAAGGTTCTACAACCTCTTCAAGTTCTACCTTCCGACTACTCACACCTTTCGGGAGAAACTCTTACTCTAGAAAGGATCCATTCTTGGCAACAAAAACCTTTCCCTCGGATCTATGATAGAAGGAATACCCAATAGTTTCCTTAGAGTATCCTATGAAGACGCATTTTTCCGCTTTGGGTTCGAGTTTATCCGGTTGAAGTTTCTTCACATAAACATCGCATCCCCAAACTTTAAGAAATGACAGCTTAGGTTTGTTTCCAAACAACATGTAAGATCCCTCCTTTATAAAGGAAAAGATCCCTGTGATTGCAATGCTAGTCCCTGGATCAATGCTAGCATCCACAGTTTAAGATGAAGTACACAGAAACAAAGGTCATTATTACAAGTCATTCAAGAGACAAACATAGTCTTTTACAAACTCCATGGCCACAGGCCTAGTACAAGAGTTTAAATATGTAATAAGATAAATAATTCTTCATCTTCATGTGCCACAGGCAAGCATGTTGAGTGTAGACTCATAACCCCTAATCACCATCAGAATAACCTACAACATCACAAGTTACAGCCACAGTGGGTCAATACATTGGAATAGTATTGGCAAGTGATACCTTAGTAGAATATTGGTAGACTAGATACTATATGCATTTTGGCTAAGTGTAGCTTAGGCTTGCTTTGGTCAAAATAGGGTTTACCTATTAGTTGAAAACACTAAGTTTTTCTTTGACAAAACTTTCCCAAGGAAACACCAATAGAAATTGGTGAACCTTCACCCTTGTTCAACCACAAGTTTTTACTTAGAAATTGGGATGAGGAGATTCTTGATAGCTTCCATGTATTGATGCTCAAGTTGTCCAATACCAGGGACATGGCTAAGTACTTAGATTCTTCCATCTGCAGAGGTTGTGCACTTTCCCCACAAGACTTGATTTTCACCAAGACAGGACCTTTCAGAAGCCTTCCCTTAGACCAAATGGACGCGTTCCAACCTATCATCCCACTACCACCAACTGTCCACATGGCTAAGTTATTGCAACCTATGTGATCCAGGCAGAGCCCATATTGCCAAGTGGCTGCACTAGAAGCTTCTTAATATATGGCATCTCAAAACCCTTTGTTCCTAGGTGGCTTTCCACAAGTGAGATACACAAGGTAAACCATAGAAATGGTCCTTGTGTAACCACTCAACACAAACCATTCCTTCCATTCCACCTAGGTGTTTCATTCACTTAGTTGTTTTATTAAACAAAACACAAGTCCAAAGACTTAGAAATATTTTATCATAGCATGAACATATAACCACCCTTGGTTGCTACTAGCTAGGCTAAGCATGGCATTGATAAGAATCTTAACTTAGAAATTTCTAGCAATTCTATAACTACTAGGATTTCCCAAGCATAACATATATAGATCAAAATATTCATGCAAGACTTAGCACAATATTTCTAATGCATAGTTGAAAAGCATAGGAATAAAATCATGAAGCACCACTTGCCTTGGTAGTTTTGGGAGTAGCAACAATCCTCACAATCACAATCACTATTTGCACCAAAATCTACACATAAAATAATGGAACAAATCACATACACAATATATACAAGCAAAAATACATGAATGTATGCAAAATGCCATGTGATGATTTTCTACACCAAACAAGACAAGTGCACAGTACTGAATCATAAACAAGTACAAAACAAGCCAAATAAACTTCATTTGAATAACAAATCATTTTCCAAATAATTACTATACTCAAATTATGCCTACAAATGTTTCTGCAAAAACAACCATTCTAACAGAGGCAAAACATTAAACACATTGTATAAATAGAAAGGTTTTTCTCTCCTGATTCCAATGATATAAAATTTGTCAAATTTGGACGTGGAAATCAAAAGTTATGAATTAAACAAGTTTAAACATCTAATAGATCTAATTCATATTTTTAAAACGAAACACATGCCACGCGGCGTTTCCTGATTGGATGGTACCGCTTCGCGCGGATCACACATGCGCACCATCAGATCTAAATGAGATCCAGCAGCTCAGATCTGCCCGTACCCTTTCAGACTGGCGTCTAATCTAGACCAGTGGATCTAGATCGAGTGGATCTAATCGTGTTGACACTAAACCAGCGGCTCTCATGGACACATCGGCGGCGACGGCTCTGCCGGCGATGGTCCAGCGATTCTAGCGAGGGCTGAGGGTGATGTTGTTACTTACCAGACTCGCACGTGCACGAGGAAGCTCAACGTGGTCGCCGTTGGGGCGGGGGCGTGTTGTGGTGGCGGCTAGGGGTCGTCGGAGCTGCGGGCGGCGTCGGGTTCCCTACCAGAGATGAAGGAGACAACCTAGTGCGCAAGGGAACAAGCGGAAAGTATTAGCAGATGGGCAAGACAAAAGCAAACTCACCCGCGTGAACCAGAGATCAAGGGGAATACGGGGCTCACCGGAATGGCTCGTCGGAGTTGAGCTGAGCTTTAGACACTTGCAGTCGTTGACGGGGGCGACGACCTGGGGTGATTTAGGACAAACTGAAAGCATGAGAAGATGCGCAAGGCGATGACGAAGCAGGTCGTGTGAACTAGAAGGCAAGGTGTGCTCGGGACTCACCGTGATGGCTCGCCGGAGTGGTTCGGGACAGCGGCGGTGCGAGCTCGATTGTGGACAGCCTAGCGGTGCTCTGTGGTTGGTGAGTGAGGGGAATGGAGTGGAGTGATGAGGGGTTTAAGTAGCCGGGGCAAGAGAGGGAGTTATGCCTGCAGTAACGCGTAATCAAGCGCGAGATCATCGGGAAGAAACGGCCGCGGCAGAGCTGGTCGCGATCGTGATTTGGGGACGAAGGGGTGACGTGGAGGTGGGTCTGGGGCGTCAACGAGAGGGGGGTGCTCGCGTGGGTGAGAAACAAAGGGAGAGGGAAACCCCGGGTGGGCTGGTTGTTGGGCTGGATCCAGTGTTGGGCCAGATTGGCAACGCTGGCCCTTTTTCATTTCTTTATTCCTTTTTCTATTTCTGTTTTGATTTTCTGGATTCATTTTCAAATGTTTTTCAAATGAGTTTGAAGTCAAACTTTCTTTGGATTTTTATAAAGTGAACCATGCACATAATTGAGTATAAATTTTTTTTGTTCACTCAAAAATACATTGGTCCATTGAAATTAAAATAAAACCATGCCTTAATTATTTATTTATAGATAGGCATATGAATAGTTTTGAATTTATATTTTTTCTTTGAAATTTGAACAAGCTTTGAAATCAACATTCAAACCTATAATCAAAACTTCTCTGGTTGAAACAAAGTATTCACATTTTGGAGAGTAGAAATAAATCCATGGCCTTTCCTACATAAGATATTAGGCAACAATTTACTTCTGTTTTGAAATCTTATTTGAAGAAAATGATCCAAATGCTTGTGCATGCATGAGTGATATGCAATCCTTGAAAACATGATTTTAGGGATGTTACACCACAATTCATACGGTGTCTTTTCAATGGATTTAGATGGTGCCCGATTTAAAGTGGATGCAACAGTTTCTAGTGCATAACCCCAAAATGACAGTGGCAAGTCCGTCAGAGACATCATAGATCGAACCATATCCAATAAAGTACGATTACGACGTTCTGACACACCATTTCGCTGTGGTGTTCCAGCAGGTGTGAGTTGTGAAACAATTACACATTGTTTCATATGAGTGCTAAATTCGTAACTTAGACACTCACCTCCACGGTCAGACCATAGAAATTTGATCTTTCTATTACGATGATTTTTCACTTCACTCTGAAATTCCTTGAACTTTTCAAAGGTTTCAGACTTGTGTTTCATCAAGTAGATATAACCGTATCTACTCAAATCATCCATGAAAGTAACAAAATAATGATATCCACCTCACGCTGACACACTCATTGGACCACATACATCAGAATGTTTGATCTCCAATAAATCTGTTGCCCGTTCCATTGAACCAGAAAACGACGTTCTAGTCATCTTGCCCATAAGGCATGGCTCACATGTATCAAATGATTCAAAATAAAGTGATTCCAAAAGTCCGTCCGAATGGAGCTTCTTCATGCGTTTAACACCAATATGACCTAGATGGCAGTGCCACATATATGCGGATATATCATCATTAAGTTTAATCCTTTTAGCATCAACATTATGAATATGTGTAACACTATTATCAAGATCCAACAGAAATAAACCATTCATCATCGGTGCATGACCATAAAAGATTTAATTCATATAATAGAACAACCATTGTTCTCGGATTTAAATGAATAACCACTTCGCATCAAACACCATCCAGATACAATGTTCATGCTCAGTGCTAGCACCAGATAACAATTATTCAAGTTTATAACTAATCCTGACGGTAAGTGGAGAGGTAGCGTTTCGACGGCAATCACATCAACACTTGATCCATTTCCGACACGCATCTTGACCTCACCCCTTCCTAGCGGTCGCTTGTTCCGCAGCCCCTGATTCGAGTTACAAATATTAGCAATTGAACTGGTATCAAATACCCAGGTGCTACTGCGAGTACTAGTCAAGTACACATCAATAACATGTATATCATATATACCTGTATTTTCCTTGCCGGCCTTCTTGTCTGCCAAATACTTGGGGCAGTTGCGCTTCCAGTGGCTAGTCCCCTTACAATAATAGCACTCGGTATCAGACTTAGGGCCAACTCGGGGTTTCTTTTCAGGAACGACAACTGACTTGCTGCCCTTACTTCCCTTCCGTTTTACCTTCTTTTCTTTCTTGAAACCAGTGGTCTTATTTATCATCAACACTTGATGTTCTTTCTTGATCTCCACTTTTGTAGTTTTAAGCATTGATAGAAGCTCGGGGAGAGACTTCTTCATGCCTTGCATATTATAGTTCATCACGAAGGTCTTATAGCTAGGTGGCAAAAACTGCAGAACACGATGGATGCCTAAGCAATGGAATCATTATTCCCAAGGACACAAGCTTATCGGCATAACCCGACATCTTGAGTACATGATCACTTACGGAGCTGTTCTCTTCCATCATGAAGCTAAAGAACTTTTCTGAAGCATTGTAGCTATCTACAACAGCATGTGTGTCGAAAATCATTTTCAATTCACCCATTGTATCAAATTCATTTCTGTTTTCAAAACCCTTTAGAAGTTCTGGCTCTATCCCATACAATATGCCGCAATGAACTAATTTGTGGTCATCCTAACAAGTCTGATAGACATTCTTCTCCTCTTCAGGGGCATCATCAAACGGTAGGGGGCCTAGCGGCGCTTCTAGTACATATAGCTTTTGTGCAGCAGAGAGGGTCTCCTCAAATTCATGGTCCATTCGGTAAAGTTGCTACCGTTCATTGCAAGTTTCTCTTTCTCCATAAACACATTGAAATTAAAAGCAGGTGGTGCCATCTACAACAGAATTTCTAAATTCTAGACTAAGTTTATGATTGATTGAGTTCAACTAATCCAAATTAAGAATGAACTCCCACTAAAAAAAGACACCCCTCGTGTCTTTTTGGTGATTACATGAACCAAATCCACTACACCAAGTCCGATCATCACGTGAGTCGGTGTAGTTTCAAAGGCGAGCATCAAATGGGCATCATATCTACCATATGACTCATGCTTAACCTTTCGGTCCATGTTCCGAGGCCATGTCTGTACATGCTAGGCTCGCCAAGTAATAACCCTAGTATTCGCGTGTGTAACTATCTCACACCCGAAATATGATCGTGGATCCAAGAACACCCAATCATCACGTGATATCTTGCAGCGAAGAAACATAATCGGTGCATACTTAAGGAAGAACACATTCTTATCTTGATATCTAAATGAGGGGTCATCTTATTATGCTAATAAAATGCCAAACAAGCAATATAAGATGCAATCAAACATCACATGTTTATAAGTGAAATGATATGGTTCTTGCACTCGATCTCCATCATGTGCATCGTGGTATGATCACTATCATACCTCTATGTGTAAGGCAAAGGTCTATGGAACTTACACGTTATGTGTGTTGTAAGAGTATCAACTCATACTTCTACTTACAACATCACCATATCATGACACTAGCCCAACAACAATCTAAACTAGACGCCTCTAATTTATCCATTGCAAGTTTCACGTGGCTTAGGGCTTTCGAGGATAGAACCGTTCTTACCTACGAACATGAACCACAACGAGGATAACCAAATTGTTGACAACTCTTTGCAAATTAGATATTGACTATAGTAGGAGAGACAGACACCCGCTAGCCACTTATGCAAAACTAGTTGCATGTCAAGCGTGGAACATGTTTCATGTGCGAGGACATGTAATGTTTGTCCGGGCCGCTTCATCCCACTATGCCACCAATATCCAAAGTACAAACAAGAAGCAATAACATGATCATCATTGACCACATACTCATATGTGTACTACCCGTGCTAAGCATCTACGCATAGATCCGGCTCTGATACCACTGTAGGGTTCGCAGCATAGAAAACAAAAAATTTCCTACGATGGGAACAACTATGTACCAAGATCTATCTACTAGATACAAGAAACGGGAAGATATACATCCGTAGAGAACATACCCTTGAAGATCGACAAAGCTTAACGAGGTTTAAGTCGTGGTTGATGTAGACGATCTTTTGCTGATCTCAAGAACAAGAGGAAGTCCTAGCGCCACAAATCAGCGGTGCATCCGTGCTAGCACACATGTCCGAGGCACCGAGCAACCTCCGCCTCCTCGCTCCGGCGATGCAGCGGAAGCACAAATCTTTCTTGCCGAATAGCCACCGGGAACATGTATCTCGCTAGTCTGAGACCATGGTGGATAAATATTAGAGGGGGAGAGAGATCCTTCACGAGGAGGTGTCAGTGAGAGAGAGGGAGGGGGGTTCCTTTTATAGGAGGAGGGGGCACCCCAAGGGGGTGGCTGGCTCATGGGGGCTGCCCCTTGCCCTCCCTCCATTTATGTGGGTGGACACTCCACTCACAAAAATGCCTTTCAATTCCCTCCACTCAAAAACCCACTCAAATTCCCATTAAATTTCCACCAAATTTAATGCAAACTCTCATTAAATAAAACCCCTTTTATTTATTCAGAATTTTGTCAATTACTTTAATGACAAACATTGACATATAACCACTTTCTAGTATTTCATTTCACATGCAAAAACACTTTCTGCAATTTCACCCGAAAACCCATTTCGGTATCTAGTGAAATAAATTCCTGCGCTTGTTATTCTTTCCGGCATGAAACTTTTGATCCAAATGGATGTCGGTGTTTCTTAAGTGTGTCACCCTATGGTTCACGAATAATGCGGACATGATCGAGACCCCTCTCAGATCAATAATCAGAAGCAGAACCTAGAGATCCATACTAACTCCCACACATTCAGCGATGACTTTCTTGTGATCGCGAGAACCTTTTACGCTAGTATCTTAATCCGTTTGTTTTGCTATATATTACATGTCGGAGATTCGATCATCGGTATCTCCATATCTAGTTTGATCTCGTTACCGACATGTAATCTTTTCTCGTTCCCGTGATATAACATTCTAGTGATCAAAATACTTGCTTGCAAGCTAATCAATGTAACATCACCGAGAGGGCCCAGATCATATCTATCCGTCATCAGGATGAACAAATTCCACTCTCGATCCATGGGCCTCAAAATAACACTTTAGTAGTACTGAACCCATCTTTATAATCACCCTTTTACGGTGTGACGTTTGATGTTATCGAGCTATTCTTCTGGTGTTAGTGAATGACATGATCTCATGGTCTAAGGATTAGGATCACTTCGTATGTTGTTATAGAAATATAAACTCAATGACTTTGATCATAATTCTATACTTTGGATGAATGTTCATCACACCATTACACTAATGTTGTGACCTCGTTATTAACAACATCCAGTGTCCATGATCAGGAAACCTTGATCATCGTGTTAATCAACGAGATAGTTTATGAGAGAGGCATAACTAGGAACTTTCTATTTGTTTATTAAACACACATGTATTAATGTTTTCGTATTAATACAATTATAGAATGCAAAAATAAACATCTACCATATACTTGGAATATACATAATAACCAATTTATTATTGCCTCTCAAGGCATATTCCCTTCATTAGTCTCTTCCATTTGTGGAAAGCATCAATTAAAATATTCAAGAATATAGCCATTTTCTTCCTTGTAATTATCAAAGCAAAATTTAAGTATCTCATAAACCTCATGTTCATAACCACTTTTTTGTGTTTTTGATAAGAGAAAGCAAACCAAACTAAATTAATTTTTTTTGGAGTTTTTGATAAAAAAGAGGCAAACAAAACTAAGAAAACCGAAAACAAAGTAAAGAGAAAGGTTGAGGGGACTCCCCTTGTGAAGACTCCTTGGCCTCCCCAGAAATGACGCCTTGTTGATGGCACCTGAGAGCGCTTTGTCGGGAAACCCCAAGAGCAACGTGATGATGGTTTGCAGCAAGTAAATGGTAACAGTGGAAGATGTATCAACGGTAAAGATTGGACCGGGGTCCATAGTTCACTAGAGGTGTTCTCCTTAGATAAACAAACATGGCATGCTGGGTAAACAAATTACAGCAGGGCAATTTACAGGACTGAGCAAGGCATAACAATGCAATACTAGACAAAAAGATCCTATGAGATTCGATTTGGCAATACAATAATATACATAGACCGCCATCCAACTGCATCTATGACTAGAAGTCCACCTTCAGGTTATCATCCGAACCCCCTCCAGTATTAAGTTGCAAGCAACACACAACTGCTTTAAGCAAAGTGTGTAAGGTAAAAGTCCACTTGTTCCATGAACAAGAGACCGTTGTTTTCTCCCTAGTGGCAACAACACATCTACCACCGAAGAGATTTCTGTCACTTCCTTGGAATATAGAGGCATGAACCCACTATCGAGCATAAATACCGCCTCTTGGAGTCACTAGTAACTACTTGGCCAAGATAGCTACTAACAACGGAGAGCATGCAAGATCACAAACAACACAGACACGATAGAATCAAATAGACAAAACCATTAATCAATCTAACATAGTAACCTCAATATCCATCGGATCCCCGCAAACACAACATGCATGATTACAAATAGATTAGATCTTGATCATGAACGGAGCTCACAAGATCTATACATGAAAGCACAAGGAGGAGATACAACCATCTAGCTACTACATGGACCCATAGTCCAAGGTTTAACTACTCACGCTTCATACCGAAGGCTGGCCTGATGAAGAAGAAGGCCTCCGGGATGATCTCCCCTTCGGCAGGGTGCTGGGAAGTGCTTCAGATCCCCCGATCTAGGGATGATGGTGGAGGCGGCTACAGACGGTTTCGTGGAGTTTTGATCGGGTGTCTAGGGTTTCTGCATCGGGGGGACTTTATAGGCGAAGAGGCGAGAGAGGGGGGCCACCAGGGAAGCTGCACCCCCCCAGGCGCGGGGTGGGCCCACCCGCGTGGCCAGGGGGTGTGGCCCCCTAGTGAGCCTCCTCAATCTCGTATTATGGCTTCGTGTTGCCCATGGTAAAATATTGACTTTGGGTTTTGTCCCGTCCAATTCCGAGAATAATGATTTTTTGCCTTTCTGGAACCAAAAACAGAAGTAAACAAGCAACTGGCACTCTAGCAACTTGTTAATAGGTTAGTTCCAGGAAACATATAAAACACCTCAAAGAGTAGACAAAGCAAAGCAAAGTAGATACAAAACAAGCATGCAATATAAAAAATTATAGATACGTTTCCGACGTATCAGGCACCAGTGGTGTTTATCCACTAGGTGGTTGCGGAATCTCTATCCGCTCCATAGTCCAGTTCTTCTCTTTTTCTCTTTTTGAGTCCATCCAGTACTGGCGCAGGAAGTGGTTCTACATCTGCGACGTTAAACTGGACGGTCAGCACTATGGGCTTGCTACCTTCGACTCCCACCAAGAGATTATCCGAAAAAGGTCCTGGGGGAACGATATCTTGAAGGGTGAATCTGCGAAGGTGGAGAAGCTCTACAAGCTGGTGGAGGCTCCCAAGTTGGTGGCTGGCAAGGAGGTCAACAGCGTCTACATCATCGCACCTTCTTCAAGCATCGGGTGTAGCCGCTCCAAGCGAGGGCGCACCCGATGTTTCTTTATGCTGGCCCCAACGACCCGACAAGGGTGTTGTCTAAGGAGATGTCCTCGGTTGACCTCAGTAAGGCTCTCCGGACTCTACTGAAGGACAAAGTCGATGAGGATCTCCCGGGGAAGTCCTTACTGCGCCCTTTAGTGCCAGGAAGGCTGTCCCCCAGGTGAAAATTGTAGTTGTGCCTAGCGCTATCTCGAATGCTAGATGTTTGCTATTGGTACTAATAATTGTTCATCTTCTTCGATTTGCATGATCTCAAGGTAGATGATGCCCCCTCTACCTGAGAAGTACATGGACATGTGATATGTTGTAAACGTATCTATAATTTTTGATGTTCCATGCTTGTTTAGTATCAACTTTGTTATGCTTTGTCTACACTTTGAGGTATTTTTATACATTTTCTGGGACTAAGATATTAACAAGATGCCGCAGTGCCAGTTTCCTGTTTTCTTCTATTTTTGGTTTTAGAAAAGCTAGTAAGGAAATATTCTCGGAATTGGATGGGACAAAAGCCAAAGTTAATATTTCACCCTGGAGAACAAGGAGTCCATAGGAGAGACGGAGGGGAGCCACATGGTGGACACACCCTCCACACGCGGGCCCACCCTAGGCTGCTCCTGGGAAGGGTGTGACCCCCTGGCCGCCCTCCTGCCTCGCCTCTTCGCCTATATAAACCCCCTGATGCCAAAACCATAAGGACCTGATCAGATCTCCACGAAATAGTCTATAGCCACTGCCACCATCATACCTAGACCGGGGGGGTATGAAGCTCTTCCCGGCACCCTGCCGGAGGGGAGAGATCATCCCGGAGGCCTTCTTCATCAGCATGCCAGCCTCCGGTATGATGCGTGAGTAGTTCAGCCTTGGACTATGAGTCCATACAGTAGCTAGATGGTTGTTTCTCCTCCTTTGTGCTATCATGTTTAGATCTTGTGAGCTCCGTTCATGATTAAGATCATCTATTTGTAATCATGCATGTTGTGTTTGCGGGGATCAGATGGATATTGATATTACTATATCAGATTGATTATTGATTCTACCATGTCGTCTTGATTATTGATTCTATCATGTCTATGTTTTTTGATATCTTGCATGCTCTCCGTTTCTAGTAGCTATCTTGGCCAAGTAGATGCTAGTGACTCCAAGAGGGAGTATTTATGCTCGATAGTGGGTTCATGCCTCTATTGAATCTAGGGAAGTGACAGAAATCTCTAAGGTTGTAGATATGCTATTACTACTAGGGAGAAAACAACAATCTTTTGTTCATGGAACAATTGTATTGGTTACTTTACACACATTGCTTAAAGCAGTTATCCGTTGCTTGCAACTTAATACTAGAGGGGGTTTGGATGATAACCTGAAGGTGGATTACTAGTCATAGATGCAGTTGGATGGCGGTCTATGTATATTGTTGTAATTCCCAATCAAATCTCATAGGATCATGAATGTCTAGTATTGCATTGTTATGCCTTGCTCAGTCTTGTCAATTGCCCCGCTATAATTTGTTTACAAAGCATGTTATGTTATTTATCTCAAGGAGAACACATGTAGTGAACTGTGGACCCCGGTCCAATCTTTACCATTGTTACATCATCTACTATTACTATTTAATTTCTGCAAGCAACCATTACCTTCCACACCATATGTTTAATCCTTTGTTTTCTGCAAACTGGTGAGATTGACAACCTCATTGTACGTTGGGGCAAAGTCTTGAGTTTGTTTTGTGCAGGTTCCAAGTTGTTAGCAACACCTTGGAGTTGTTTCCTTCCTCCTACTGGTTCGATAACCTTGGTTTCATAACCGAGGGAAGAAATACTGCTCTTCTCATCACACCATCCTCTTGGGGTATCCCAACGAAGCTCTATAGTGATCTGAGCCACATCAAGACGTTTTCTGGCACCGTTGCCGGGGAGTTAAGGACGACTTCGCAAGGGGAGTCTTTGACAACCATTTTGTAAGGGTCACAACCATTAATAAGGTAGAGTCCCCTGTGTTTACAATGCTAGTCCCTGGATCAATAGCTAGCATCCACAGTTAAGATGTAATATCAAGAAACAAAGGTCATAATACAACTTTATAACCAGGAATAACATAATTTTATTACATCTTACATAGCTCATTTGGCTATTACATTACATTGCAGCAGAATAACTATAAGCATGGGGTCCTTCATCTTCAAAGTGCCACAGGCAGACATGTTGGTTGTAGACTTTGTAATCCTAATCAACACACTTCACTAAATCAATCAAACCTGCAACATAACAAGTTACAGCCACAAGGGTCAATACATTTGAATTGTATTGGCAAGTGATACTATGGTAGTATAGTGGTGTCTATCAATTATATGCATTTGTCTAGGTGGAGTTGAGGCTTGCATTTCTCAAAATAGATTTTTCCTTAACATTTGAAAATACTAAGTTTTTGCTTGACAAAATCATTTCTCCCAATCAAAGATTGAAGATCCTTTTATCCCTTGTTCAAACCACAAGTTTTTAACTTATAAATTTGAATGATGAGATTCTTGATTGCTTCCATGTCTTGATGCTCAAATTGTCCTTTACCAGGGACATGGCTAAGTACTTAGATTTTACACTCTGCAGAGGTGGTGCACTTTCCCCACAAGACTTGGTTTCCCAAGACAAGATCTTTCAGAAGCCTTCCCTTAGACCAAAATGGACGCGTTCCCACCTATCAAACTCTACCACTCACTGTCCATATGGCTAAGTTCTTGCAACCTATATGATCCAGGCAGAGCCCATAATGCCAAGTGGCTGCACTTGAAGCTTCTCAACATTTGACATCTCAAATCTCTTTGTTCCTGGGTGGCCATCCACAAGTGAGATACACAAGGTAAACCATAGACATGGGCCTTGTGAACCACTCAACCAAAATCCACCAAGCAATTACCATTCCACCCAGGTGATATATTAACTTAGTTGTTTTATTAAACAAAAACACAAGTCCTCAGACTTAGAAATTTTCCATAGTATGAATATATAATCCACCCTTGTTTTCTATTAGCTAAACTAAGCTTGATAGTAGTAGGAATCTTAACTTAGGAAAAGTTCCACTAAGGTTTCATCTACTAGGTTTTCCTATAGCAAGGTTTATACTTAGCAAAATTCCATGCAAGTTTTACTTAGAAAAATCACTAATGCATAGTGAAAGTAATGGGACAAAAAGTATGAAGCATCACTTGCCTTTTGGGTAGAGGGTATAAGTTCACTCCTTGTCCTTGCAACAATCACACTCTTCAAGTCACTACAATTCAATCAAGCAAGGCACAATCTTAATCTACCAATCAAGCAAAACATCACATAAAATGATAAAGTCAAAGTAATGCATGCAAGCATGCCAAGCTTTGTTTTGTTTGAAAAAGTGGTTCCTAATGGGTCATAAACATTTGAAAACACCTAATGGTCATTTTATAAAGTGGCATAGTCATTTGCAAAAGATTTCACTTCATAAACCATTTTCAAAACAAGGTATTATTTTATGTGGTGTAAAAATATTTTTACTAAGGCATTAATCTCTAAGGTTCACCAAATATGTTTTCAAACCATAAAACTTGGTGTTTGGGGTCAGAGAGTTTAAAACAAAACATTTCCCAAAGGTTTTCTTCCAAAACCATTTTTAATAAATAAACTATATTTCTATTTGACTAGAAATGGTTTTAAATCAAAGAATCATTATTTTTCTTTACCAAATATATTTTTGAAACCACAAGGTGTTTCCTATGGTCAGTAGGTTCAAATCACACCATTTGCCAAAGATGTTATCCACAAAATCACTTTTGAATAATTTTTATAACCTAAACAAGCATACAAATGTTTCTGCAAAAACAATCATTTTTCCAGAAGATTTTTACTAACCAAATGGCATGGTTGGCTAGGGCTTGTTCCACTGATTCCATTGATATAAAATTTGCAATTTTTGTACGTGTGGATAAAAGTTATAAGGTTTTCAAAATTGCATCTAATTCTGATTTCAAATTCTGTTTTAACTCAAACCAGTGACACACGTCCTAATTCTATTCGTCCATACCGTTTCGGTTGGATCGACTGCTCTGGTGCGTTGGATCAAGTCAGATCGTGCGGCACAGCTGGATACTTACCCTTTCGGCTAAGGATCTATCGTGAGCGTCGGATCAAGATCCTACGGCGCGCAGCACGCTTGCCAACTAGTGGCGGCGCTGGCGGCGAGGTTGCCGGTGATACAGGGAGCTAGAGAAGGAGTGGGGTGGCTCACCGGAATCGTCGACGCTTGCTGATGCTCAACGTGTTGTTGGTTCGACGAGGGGTGCACGGGGTAGTCCCGAATCGCTCGCCGGAGTTGGTTTGGGCGGCGGTGTTCTCAGGTCGTCGTCGCTGGCGTCGTTTGGAACCACGTTAAGACAAAGTGGAGGCATGGTTAGACGCAGGATGATCTGGGGAAGATGTGTGCATCACCGAGAGAGCTTAGGGCGGTCGGAGTTCACCTGGGGTGCTCAACGGAGTAATGGCATACGGCGGCGCACGCTCGGTGTCGACGAAGCCGAGGCTACAGGGCACTCGCGGGCGAACCAGTGGCACGGGGAGATGCGCCAGGACGTGTGGAGTATGTGTGCGTGGTCGATGAGGAAAGGGGCGGCGCTGGGTCGCCGGAATTTGCACCGGAGCATCGTCGGAACAGAGGGAGTGTTGAGCGAAATTCGACAGCCTGGGGGCGTGTTGAGATGGGGCGACAGAGGGGAAGTGGAGAGGTGGGGCAGGCGCTTTAACGTGCGTGGTCAAGGGGCTGATTAATGGCGTGGTTAACGCGTATTACGCCGGACTTAATTCGCCTGCAACGGCTGGCGAGGGGGAGGGCGTAGTCCACGGGTGGGGAAGAAGGGAGCGTGGTTGTGGGGCCTAGTGTCAGCGAGAAAAGGAGTAAGGGGGAGGGTCCACCGGTCAACTTTTGTGCGGGTGCAAGACTGTGTGTAGAAAACTTTTCGCTGGGTAGTGTTGGTGGGCTGGAGTTGGGCCTAGACTGGGCTGCTGGGTTGGGTCAGTCTGTTTCATATTTTTTCTGTCTGTTTGATTTATCCTTTTCTATTTCTATTTACTATTTTGAAATTCAATCAAACAAATCAATTCAAACAACCAAATCAAATCAAAACACTCACCAAACTTTGTATTGTGTTAGTTCTGTTTAGCAACACAAAACCAAAGTCCAAAATAAAATAATCTTTTTACGATACATTTATTAATTAAATAAAATAGATCTTATTAATTCAAATAGGATTTGTTTCATTTAAAATCTCCATTTGAAATCTAAATATTATCAAAATCAAATCAGTAGGTTTTATTTGAAAGTATAAGATACTTGGAAAACTTGTTTATAATAAAATAACATTTTTATTTTAGGGTCCATTAATTATTAAATAAAATGGACCTTAGTTATCAAATCAAATAGGATTTGTTTTATTAAAAACTTTATTTTGAAATCAAAAATAAAATCAAAAACACTTCAGTAGGTTTTATTTGAGAATGTAAAATACTTAGAAAACTTATTTAAAATAAATAAATAAGTTTTAGTGTTTATTTAAAATGGAAAAAGCCTTTACTTAAATAAAATTGGATATTAAATCCTTATTATTTTATTTAAATAAACCTTTACTATTTTCAATCAAAACAAAACATTTTATTTCAAAATATTGGCCAAGGTTTTATTTGGCTTTATAAAATAATCTTTATTTATAAATCTATCCTTTTTCATTTGAAAACCAAATCTCTTTATTAAAAGATCCAAAATAGTAATTCCACTTATTCAAAATATTTTCTTTATTAACTGTTTAACTTTTCAAATCCCTTTAGGATTTGTTTGATCAAAAAGGTTTGAAGGTTTCCAATTGGAATCAAAAAGTTTCTTCTCACCCTAAAAATCAACAAAGTTTTATTTTATTCTTTTATTTTTCACATTACAAGATTTGGAAAATCTTGGGATGTGACACATTCTCTTTACTTTGTTTTTGTTTTGCTTTGTTTTGCTTGCTTCTTTAGACAAAAAATACAAAAAAAATTAGGTTTGCCTTTTCTTATCAAAAACACAAAAAAATATAGTTCCTACTATAGTTGTTGTTCTGTTATTGCCTTGTTTTTTCATGATTTATATCAATGGTTGGTTTATTTGAAACTAGTTCTTTTTAGCAAGGTGGGTTCACGGAAGAACAAAAATATTATTATAAGGAACACCGATTGTCACAAAAAGGGAAACACTTATGGGAACAAATTGATAAATTGAATACCATTGCTAGAAATGTGTTCTCTACTTATACTGTTACTTATTTCTGTGATAAATCTTGTTGCTGTAGGAGGTATAACCACCTCCCTTTTCAATGTGAGTATAATGATAATGTTACCATATCTTTTTATGTTAAAGGAAATTATGAATTTTATGATGTGGAACAAATTGAAGAATTTATTGCTTGGAAGGGTGCATTTGAACTTGCTAGTTTTCTTGAAAATACCGATGATTCACCATATGAATATGAGTTTTATGATATACTTAAATTTTGCTTTGATAATTACAAGGAAGAAAATGGCTATATTCTTGAATATATTAATAGATGCTTTCCACAAACGGAAGAGACTAATGCCTTGCAGGAGCTTACGGAAGAACAAATTGTTGAAACGGGAAGCTCATTAGATGAAAAAGAGGAGGAGAGTGATGAACAAAAGGAGAAATAATGGTTCTGCCCATGCCTACCTTCCAATGAGAGTAACTCTTTATCCCTTACATTATTTGATTGTCCCCCATTCTTACCAAAGGAGGATGAATGTTATGTTCCTGTGGATCGTTTTGAAATATCTACTTTGGGTAAAACCTGTGATAATAATTTTTCTCCTGTTATCTATGATAATCCTTGCTATTTTGATAAATCTTATGGTAATCCTTTATTTGTTCCTAAGTTCGAAATGCATGGTACTAAAGAGTTTTGCTTAGAAAATGTTTATGATAAAGCTCTAGATGATGGTACTATATTGGTTGATAATATTAATAGTACTACTATTGAAAATGATATTGGAGAGGTCTTGACTTTATCTTGGAACTCCATACCTCTTGAAAATGATCAGTCATCTTGTTATAAAATTGTTAAAAGTGGGTTTGAAGGTTTTAAACCCACTATTTGATCTTGATAAAAATTATGTGTTTGTAGATCATGAAAAGCATACTTTATGTGATAGTTATATTGTTGACTTTATTCATGAGGCTACTGAAAATTATTATGAGAAAGGAAAATATGGTTGTAGAAGATTTCATGTTACTGAAACACCTCTCTATGTGCTAAAAGTTTTGAAGTTTCTCTTGTTTTATCTACCCATTCTTGTTACTATGTGCTTCTTTGCTTTATTTTCTTACAATATTCCTATGCATATGAAGTGGTTTAGACTTAATTGTGTTTTGAATTTGCTTCTTGATGCTCTCTTTTACTTCAATTCATATTTCTTATGTGAGCATCATTGAAATTATCATGCCTAACTTAAATGAGTTAAAGAAAAGTATTTATTGGGAGATAACCCAATAGTTTTCTTGAGTCTTGGAAATTACTACTTCTGTAATAACCTCTCCTTATCCTTTTTGTTTGATTTTGGTGCCAAGAATAACCTCTAATGAGAGAGAAGTAAGATATGGGGAAGTTGCTGTCCTGAAGCGGATTTTTGTGCTTCACTGTAAACATTCGTGAAAAATATTTGTATGTCGGATTGAGCTGTAATTTTCGCAATAAAACCCCCAGGTTTTTATCTAACTTCCGTTAGTTCAACACTTTTTGATTTGAGCAACAGAAGGTCTTCAAAAAAATTGGTTTTTACCTGCTAGTTTGTTTTGACAGATTTCTGCCATTATTTGCATTTGTCTCCTATCGATTTCTTTTTGGGTTCTCTTTGGTAAATTGAGCTTCTTGAAGGTATTGCTTAGTAGCTTGTGTCTTTAATGAAAGTTTTTCTGTTTTGAAACAAAACCCAAATGTTTGTTAATTTTGAATGCCCTAATGTTGCTAATGAAGATTGTGTGGAGTTTTGTATGAAGGAAAATTTCCAGGTGTAAGGGAAGAATGATGTAATGAGATGAAGAATGGACAAAATCTAAAGCTTGGGGATGCCACCCCGTGTCACCCCAAGAAATATCCAAGAGGTACAAGCGTCAAATCTTGGGGATGCCTAAGGCATCCCCTTCTTCATCAATAAAAATCTCAGGTCTTTCTAGACACTTCATTTTTATTGTTTCATGCACTGTTGTGTTGTTATTGGAGCGTCTTAGTTTTCATTTTTGGTTTTCGTTTGCTTAGTTTGCTTGAATAAAGTAGTTGGACCCCCGCTTTCACTGTGTTGTTTCAGATAAGTTGATTGTTGTTAGAAAGGAGTAGAAAGTTCCATGCTTATAATGGTACAAAGGGAGCTTGTTTTGACTATGGCTTAGACTTTATCATGTCATGCTAGATATTGTTTTGACCATATAATTAGTGATTATTGCTATAGCATGACTTGTTCCAAACAATTGAGATTGCTTAATGTGCCTTGAAAGAATCATCCGTTGTTTTAGCATACAAAAGCATAGTATTGTGGTATTCTCCTTTGATGCTTTGTTTGGGTTGACTTGGCACATGCTCACACCATGTTATGACTTTGAACCAGTCACCTTAGCCTCTATGATCATTTAGTTTTTTACTTGTGGTAGCACTTTATGCTTTGATTGATAATGTTTTCTCGCTCTGCATGATTATGGTCATTATTGCTCTCTTAGTTGGTCGCTCCCAGTCTTTTGCTAGCCTCCACTTTTATTGAGTAAGCTCTACTCATGCATCCAACTCCCAAGAAACCAAGTTATTCCAAAGAGTCCACTATAAAATCCTATGCATGGTGTGTTACACCATTCCAAGTATGTTCTTGTTTTATCTATCTTCCAAATTAAACTTGTTATGTGAAAATTAGTGATTAAAGCTCACACAAATTTGATGGCACACTTTATTTTTCTTGCCCCTAATAAACTTGAACCATTGTGTCATGTATGTTGTATATGCTTGCAATTCTAAGTTGGGAATTAGCAGAACCGTGCTGTCACGGGGAACACTTTCAACATCTGTAAATATCTACCCAATTGATATCATGCTCTTTTGTTTATGGATTTCGGCGATGTGAAATAAAAGGGGAGCTTGTAAGTCCATGGAGTTATGTATATGTGTTAGAGAAATGCCTGGGCCACTATCCTAAGACATGCCTAATCATGGTGGAAACTTGCAGCATCACCATAGTGAGCAATCTATGAAGCATTCTTCTTATAAAAAAGAGAGAGAGAAAACAGGAAAGAAGAGAAAAAAAGCACCATTTTCCCATGGAAAATAAGAAGATTTCTGAGATGCTCATTGTCTGTTTCCTTGTCATTTGATATGGGATAGCTCCTATATCATCGGGCAAGAGGTACCCCGTTGGCGGTTCTCTATGATACACATATACTTACTATGACAAGAACTTACCGGTAACTAAAGTTGAGTAGCATGAGGAACGACCCTCATACTCAAGGGACATGAGATTGCCAACTTATACTTTGTAAAGCATATAATCCATATTTTGTTCACTTTAACCTTAATCACTTTAAGATTCTTATGATAGGGGCAATGACAGCTGAAAGCTAACAAGTACCATAGTTTTTGGAAGCTCTTGATGAAACTTGAAATCCCTGCTTCCCTTTGAAGGGCCTTTCTTCCACTTTTATATTGAGTCTCCACCTTCTCTCTTTAGGCACCAATTAAGAGAGCATAGTTATCATTCTTAGTTCTATGTGCATTTTCCAAAAACTTATTGATTGATTCATAATGTTGATATTGCTTGTTCTTGAACTATTTGTATCTAGTCACCCTTATGAACTTTGAAGGTGTCATGTGCATTTATTTTTTTCTACTCCATGTGGGACAAGCTGAATGCCACTATGCTATGTTTTCTATATGTGAAACAAACAAACGTCTCTCAATGCATTGTTATTCATGAATCTTTGTTTGTATCCTTTCATTTTGCAGCATAGTTCCTTTGTATTGTTAGAACTTCAACTTTCATGCTCATGTTTAGAGTACTTTGATCCCAGCTTTTAATGCTTGCAAATGGTTTAATCATGATTGTGATGATGCATGTCACCTCAAAAATTATTCTTTATCACTTACCTACTCGAGGACAAGCAGGAGTTATGCTCGGGGATGCTTGATACGTCGTAAACGTATCTATAATTTTTGATGTTCCATGCTTGTTTAGTATCAACTTTGCTATGCTTTGTCTACACTTTGAGGTATTTTTATACATTTCCTTGGACTAACCTATTAACAAGATGTCGTAGTGCCAGTTGCCTGTTTTCTGCTGTTTTTGGTTTCAGAAAAGCTAGTAAGGAAATATTATCGGAATTGTACGAGACAAAAGCCAAAGTTAATATTTCACCAAAGAGAACACGAAGTCCTGAGGAGAGATGGAGGGGAGCCACAGGGTGGCCACACACCCCCCACACGCGGGCCCACCCTAGGTCGCGCCTAGGCAGGGTGTGACCCCCCTAGCCGCCCTCCTGCCTATCCTCTTCGCCTATATAAACCCCCCGGTGCCAAAACCCTAAGGACACGATCAGATCTCCACGAAATAGTCTGTAGCCACCGCCACCATCGTCCCTAGATCAGGGGGATCTGAAGCTCTTCCCTACACCCTTCCGTATGGAAGAGATCATCCCGGAGGCCTTCTTCATCACCATGCCAGCCTCCGGTATGATGCGTGAGTAGTTCACCCTTGGACTATGGGTCCATACAGTAGCTAGATGGTTGTTTCTCCTCCTTTGTGCTATCATGTTTAGATCTTCTAAGCTCTGTTCATGATCAAGATCATCTATTTGTAATCATGCATGTTGTGTTTGTGGGGATCCGATGGATATTGAGATTACTATGTCAGATTGATTATTGATTCTATCATGTCTTCTTGATTATTGATTCTATCATGTCTGTGTTGTTTGAGATCTTACATGCTCTCCGTTTCTAGTAGCTATCTTAGCCAAGTAGATGCTGGTGACTCCAAGAGGGAGTATTTATGCTCAATAGTGGGTTCATGCCTCTATTGAATCCGGGGAAGTGACAGAGATCTCTAAGGTTGTAGATGTTCTATTGCTATTAGGGAGAAAACAAAAATATTTTGTTCATGGAACAATTGTATTGTTTACTTTACACACATTGCTTAAATCAGTTATCCATTTTTTGCAACTTAATACTGGAGGGGGTTCGAATGATAACCTAAAGGTGGATTACTAGTCATAGATGCAGTTGGATGGTGGTCTATGTATATTGTTGTAATGCCCAATCAAATCTCATAGGATCATGAATGTCTAGTATTTCATTGTTATGCTTTTCTTAGTCCTATCAATTGCCCCGTGTAATTTATTTACCCAACATGTTATGTTATTTATCTTAAGGAGAACACCTCTAGTGAACTGTGGACCCTGGTCCAATCTTTACCATTGTTACATCATCTATTGTTACTGTTTACTTTCTGCAAGCAACCATTATCTTCAACACCATACGTTTAATCCTATGTTTTTAGCAAACCGGTGAGATTGACAACCTCACTGTACGTTGGGGCAAAGTCTTGAGTTTGTGTTGTGCTGGTTCAAAGTTGTTATAAACACATTGGAGTTGTTTACTTCCTCCTAGTAGATCAATAACCTTGGTTTCATAACTAAGGGAAAACTTACTGATGTGCTCATCACACCTTCCTCTTTGGGTATCTCAACGAAGCTCTATAGTGATCTAACCCGCATCAATGCATCGGACCATGAAGCAGCTGTCGTGGTGGTTTCACGGCATATGCCATGGGTAGGCTAAAGTTGGGGCCGATGGACACTGGAGGAATCCGGGGAGGGATGATGAAGTTAAGACCGCATACGAAGAACAGGGAAGAACCCCAGAGATCATCGATGTATGATGAACTCCTTCTTTTATTTCTTCTGTATATTGGTTACAAGTGCTCCTTGAGCTGTTTCCCTAGTTGCTAATTGGAGCTTGAAGAAGAAGAATAAGTGTTCATACTTGAACTGAGAGGAGAGGAGCCCTCCTAGGCCTCTCTGGGAACGATCCCCCTAGTGCTCCTTATAAAGGGGAGCCCAGGGGACAAGGTATGTCCCACAAGTACTGCCTATGAGCTGGATAATGGGTCCTTGCCAGGTCATCTTGTCCTTTGCCTTGTCCTTTAGTGAGTCATCAGTCTTATCCCTTCGGCATATTCCTTAGCATCTTATGAGATGCCCAGCATATTCCTTAGCATCTTTTGAGATGCCCAGCATATTCCTTAGCACCTTGTGAGATGTCCAGCATATTCCATAGCATCTTGGACCAACTGTGCCAGTCTGAGCTAGGGGCTTCCTAAGACTGCCATCTGATGTAAGAGCTTGACCTGGCGAGTGGTATGTCGATGTAGAGGTTGAGAGGGCATCTGGAGATGAATACGAGGTCACCTGGGGTGAATTAACTCGGCCCAAGTGCTCTAGATGAATAGAAGATTCAGCCTGGATTGCTCCTGTTGGCCAATCTGAGTCAAGGATCCGAGTCATGAATCTGAGTAAAGGATCCAAGTCAAGGAGATCTGAGTCACGGATTCGAGTCAAGGATTCGAGTCTAGGGTCCGAGTCAGGGAGTAGCCCAGCCCAGTTTTCCCTAAGCCGGCCCAATTGGCCTTTTTCCTCCTTTCCTTTTATCCTATTCATTTTATACATCACATCCTCTTACATATATGTATTTTATCTTCACATCCTCTATTGAATTACTCATGGCTTTGTTGAATCACTTGATACCACGACTCTGGGGTACCCGGGGTCATATCCCCGACATTAGTCCCCGAGGCTATGTGGGACTCATAGAGTCGCGCATACGCTTCATATTATAATATCCCCAGAGTGGTGTGATCCAAATCCGAGTCATATGACTCATAATCCAAGTCATGTGACCCAAATACGAGTCATATAAATTTGACTCTTTCCGTCTATCATATTCTAACATACATGTCCAAATCCGAGTCATATGAATTTGACTCTTTCCATCTTTCATATTTTGACATACATGTCCTAATCTGAGTCATATGACTCAAATACAAGTCATTTAAATTTGACTCGTTTTGTCTGTCATATTCTAACATACATGTCCTAATCCGAATCATATGACTTAAATCCGAGTCATATGAATTTGACTCTTTCCGTTTGTCATATTCTGACATACATGTCCAAATCCAAATCATATGATTCAAATACAAGTAATATGAATTTTACTCATTCTGTCTGTCATATTCTGACATACATGTCCTAATACGAGTCATATGACTCAAATCCGAGTCATATGAATTTGATCTTTCCGTCTGTCATATTCTGACATACATGTCCAAATCCGAGTCATATGACTCAAATTCGAGTCATATGAATTTGTTTTGTCATATTCTGACATACATGTCCTAATCCGAGTCATATGACTCAAATCCGAGTGATATGAATTTGACTCTTTCCGTCTGTCATATTCTGACATACATGTCCAAATCTGAGTCATATGACTCAAATCCGAGTCATATAAATTTGACTCTTTCCGTCTGTCATACTCTGACATACATGTCCAAATATGAGTCATATGAATCTTTCCGTCCATCATATTCTGACATACATGTCCAAATCCTAGTCATATGACTCAAATCCGAGTCATATGAATTTGAATCTTTTCTACTGTCATATTTTGACATACATGTCCTAATCTGAGTAATATGACTCAAATCAGAGTCATATGAATTTGACTCTTTCCATCTGTCATATTCTGACATACATGTTTATCCGAGTCGTATGACTCAAACTCCAGGTTAAGTAACACAAAATTTGATATACCGCCTTCATTAGGCAAAATTACATATAACCTTCATGGGCATTCATCATATAACCTCAAGGTCTGACACCGGGCCTTCATGGGCACTTGTCATATAACCTCTTTGGGTAAATGACATATAGCCTTCATGTGCATTTTTCATATAACCCTTTCTGGGTGAGTTTTGACATCTTTCCTTCTTGGGCACTCATCATTTTACCTCTTTGTGTAAGTTTTGACTTATAGCCTTCATGGGCATTTGACATATAACCTCTTTGGGTAAATTTTGACATCTGGCCTTCATGGGAACTTCTCATATAATGTAAGGGTCCCAAACTTTAATAAGGTAGAGTCCCCTGTGTTTGGAATGCTAGTCCCTGGATCAATAGCTAGCATCCACAATTAAGATGTAATATCAAGAAACAAAGGTCATAATACAACTTTATAACCAGGAATAACATAATTTTATTACATCTTACATAGATCATTTGGCTATTACATTACATTGCAGCGGAATAACTAATAAGCATGGGGTCCTTCATCTTCAAAGTGCCACAGGCAGACATGTTGGTTGTAGACTTTGTAATCCTAATCAACACACTTCACTAAAACAATCAAACCTGCAACATAACAAGTTACATCCACAAGGGTCAACACATTTGAATTGTATTGGCAAGTGACACTATGGTAATATAGTGGAGGCTATCATCTATATGCATTTGGCTAAGTGGAGTTGAGGCTTGCATTGCTCAAAATAGATTTTTCCTAAACATTTGAAAACACTAAGTTTTTGCTTGACAAAATCATTTTTCTCAATCAAAGATTGAAGATCCTTTAACCCTTGTTCAAACCACAAGTTTTTAACTTATAAATTTGAATGATGAGATTCTTGATTGCTTCCATGTCTTGATGCTCAAATTGTCCTTTACCAGGGACATGGCTAAGTACTTAGATTTTACACTCTGCAGAGGTGGTGCCCTTTCCCCACAAGACTTGGTTTCCCAAGACAAGATCTTTCAGAAGCCTTCCCTTAGACCAAAATGGACGCGCTCCAACCTATCAAATCCTACCACCAACTGTCCATATGGCTAAGTTCTTGCAACCTATATGATCCAGGCAGAGCCCATAATGCCAAGTGGTTGCACTTGAAGCTTCTCAACATTTGACATCTCAAATCTCTTTGTTCCTGGGTGGCCATCCACAAGTGAGATACTCAAGGTCAACCATAAACATGGGCCTTGTGAACCACTCAACCAAAAACCACCAATCAAGTCCCATTCCACCCAGGTGATTCATTGACTTAGTTGTTTTATTAAGAAAAACATAAGTCCTCAGACTTAGAAATTTTTCATAGTATGGATATATATTCCACCCTTGTTTTCTATTAGCTAAGCTAAGCTTGATAGTAGTAGGAATCTTAACTTAAGAAAATTTCTACTAAGGTTTCATCTACTAGGTTTTCCTATAGCAAGGTTTATACTTAGCAAAATTCCATGCAAGTTTTACTTAGCAAAATCACTAATGCATAGTGAAAGTAATGGGACAAAGTATGAAGCATCACTTGCCTTTTTGGTAGAGGGTATAAGTTCACTCATTTTCCTTGCAACAATCACACTCTTCAAGTCACTACAATTCAATCAAGCAAGGTACAAACTCAATCTACCAATCAAGCAAAACATCACATAAAATAATAAAACAAACAACACATGCAAGCATGCAAAAAGGGTTGTCTTATTTGTAAAAGTGGTTCCTATTGGGTCTTAAACATTTGAAAACACCTATTGGTCATTTTGTAAAGTGGCAAAGTCATTTGCAAAAGTTTTCACTTTATAAACCATTTTCAAAACAAGGTATCATTTTATGTGGTGTAGAAATATTTTTACTAAGGCTTTAATCTATAGGGTTCACCAAATATGTTTTCAAACCATAAAACTTGGTGTTTGGGGTCAGAGAGTAAAACAAAACATTTCCCAAAAGTTTTCTTCCAAAACCATTTTTGATAAATAAACTATATTTTTATTTGTCTAGAAATGGTTTTAAATCAAAGAATCATTATTTTGCTTCACCAAATACATTTTTGAATCCACAAAGTGTTTCCTATGGTCAGTAGGTTCAAATCACACCATTTGCCAAAGATTTTATCCCCAAAAGCATTTTTGAACAATTTTTATAACCTAAACAAGCATACAAATGTTTCTGCAAAAACAAACATTTTAACAGAAGCTTTTTGCTAAAAAAATGGCATGGTTGGCTAGGGCTTGCTCCACTGATTCCATTGATATAAAGTTTGCAATTTTTGGACGTGTGGATCAAAAGTTACAAGGTTTTCAAATCTGCATCTAATTCAGATTGAAAGTTTGTTTTAAATCAAACCAGTGACACGCGGCGTGCTCTGATTCGTCCATACCATTTCGGTTGGATCGACTGCTCTGGCGCGTTGGATCAAGTCAGATCGTGCGGCACAGGATCACTCGTACCCCTTCGGCTAAGGATCTATCGTGACGCTTGGATCATCATCTAACGGCTATCATCGCATTGACCAAGCTCTGGCGGCGCAAGGTCAACGGCGAGCGGCGGTGCGGTCAGATGGTGGCGGCGCTGGCGAAGCAGGAAGCGAGGGAAGGTGGGGAGATGCTCACAGTGATCGCAGGGCGACGCCGAAGCTCAACGTGGGGTCGTCTTGGCGAGGGGCGCACTGGAGCGGGCTTGATTGCTCGCCGGAGTTTAGGACAGCGTCGGGCAGGCACTGGCGTCGCAGTTGGCGAGGCTACAGGTCACGGAAAGGCAAAACAGGGGGTCTGTTAGACGCGCAAGAGAGAGTAGAGCGTAGGAGTATCATCCTGAGATGAAGGGGAGGTCGGTGTTACCGGGGGGAGGTCCTCGGAGAAGAACCAGACGCGGCGGCGCTCAGTGGTTGTTGGAGTAGAGGTTCTGGGGCGCCCGCGGTTGAATGGGAGGTACAGGGAGATGCTCCTGGGAGTGGGGAAGGTGTGAGCTTGGTCGGGGAGGCAAGGGGTGGCGCGGTTCGGTCGGAATTGTCGCCGGAGTGTCGTCGGAGCAGCAGCGGTGCAAGGCTGATTCGAGGCAGCCTAGGGGCTCTCTGGTAGCGGGGTTTGAGGGGAAATGAAGAGGAGAGGGAGGGGACTTATCACGCGTGATCACTGCGAGGTTTAAACGCGGCATTAAGGCGAATTGACGACGCAAATCAGCGGCAGAAACGAGAGAAGAACTGGTCGCGCTGGGAAAGACGCTGACGTGTCTAGTGGGGTCCGTCTGACAATGAGATAGGAAGAGAAGAAATGGGGTCCACGCGTCATCGACTCTGCGGGTTCTGTCTACGGTGTAAAAACGTTTCGCCGCGGGAGAGAGTAGGTGGGTTGGACTGGGTCTTGTTGGGCCAGTTTGTTGGGCTGGGTCCTTTGCATATTTTTTTCTGTCTGATTGTTTTATCTTTTCTATTTCTATTTTCTGTTTTGAAAATCAAACAAGAAATCAAACATTCAAATTAATTCAAACATTCACCAAACATTCAATTGAATTTGGTTATGTTTAACAACATAAACCAAAGTCCAAAGATCAAAATAATATTTTTATTCTTTTTTAGGATCCATTCATTAATTAAATAAAATGGACCTTAGTTATTTAATCAAAATACGGTTTGATTTATTTAATAAAATCTCCATTTGAAATCTAAATATTTTCAAAACCAAATCAGTAGGTTTTATTTGAAAATATAGAATACTTGGAAAACTTGTTTAAAATAAAATAACACTTTTTATTTTAGGGTCCATTAATAATTAAATAAAATGGACCTTAGTTAATAATTCAAATAGGATTTGTTTTATTAAAATCTTTATTTTGAAATCTAAAATAAAACCAAAACACTCCAGTAGGTTTTACTTGAGAATATAAAATACTTGGGAAAACTTATTTAAAATAAATAAATAAGTTTTGATGTTTTATTTAAAATGGGAAAAGCCTTTACTTTAATAAAATTGGATATTAAATCCTTATTATTTTATTTAAATAAAGCTTTACTATTTTTATCAAAACAAAACATTTTATTTCAAAATATTGGCCAAGGTTTAATTTGTCTTTATGAATAATTCTTATTTATAAATCTATCTTTTCTTTTGAAACCAAAACTTTTTATTAAAAGATCCAAAATAGTAATTTTAAATATTTAATATTTTTTTTATTAATTGTTTTATCTTTTTAAATCCCTTTAGGATTTATTTGTTCAAAATAGGTTTGAAGGTTTCCAATTGGAATCAAAAAGTTTCTTCTCACCCTGAAAATCAACAAAGTTTTATTTTATTCATTTATTTTTCATATTACAAGATTTGGAAAATCTTGGGATGTGACATATTACCCTTTTGGGTAAGTTTTGACCTCTGGCCTTCATGGGCACTTGTCATATAATCATTTCGGGTAAGTTTTAACATCTGGCCTTCTTGGGCACTGGTCATATAACCCTTTTGCGTAAGTTTTGACATCTGGCCTTCATGGGCACTTGTCATATAACCATTTTGGGTAAGTTTTGATATCTGGCCTTCTTAGGCACTGGTGATATAACCCTTTTAGGTAAGTTTTGACATCTGGCCTTCTTGGGCACTTTTCATATAACCTTTTTGGGTAAGTTTTGACATCTGGCCTTCTTGGGCACTCGTCATATAACCCTTATGGAAAATATTTGACATCTGGCCTTCATTGGCACTTGTCATATAACCATTTTGGGTAAGTTTTGACATCTGGCCTTCTTGGGCACTGGTCATATAACCCTTTTGGGTAAGTTTTGACATCTAGCCTTCACGGGAACTTAGTCATATAACCCTTTTTTGGGTGAGTTTTCATGTGTTTGAATCTGGCCATCCTATCATAATTCTGACATATAAGTCCTAATCCGAGTTATCCATCTGAGTTATCCTCCTGAGTTACATGACTTAAATCTAACATATGTCTCATATCCGAGTTATATGATACTCATCCGAGTTATAATTTTGAGCTTTAGTATGACTTGGGGATATGCTAGCAAACTGTCATAAGTCTGGATCCGAGATATCGATCCGAGATATAATTTGAGTTTATGATATGCTGGCAAACTTCCATAAGTAGAGACCCGAGATATGGATCCGACATATAAATTCGAGTCATAATTTGACTCTATATATGCTGGGAAATTGCCATGAATAGAGTTACGAGATATAGATCCGAGATATAAATCCGAGTCATCATTTGACTCTATGATATGATGGCAAACTGCCATGAATAGAGATCCGAGATATAGATCTGAGATATAAATCCGAGCCATCATTTGACTCTATGATATGCTGGCAAACTGCCATGAATAGAAATCCGAGATATAAATCCGAGTCACAATTTGACTATGATATGCTGGCAAACTACCATGAAATAGAAATCTGAGATATAGATCCGAGATATAAATCCGAGTCATCATTTAACTATGATATGCTGGCATACTGCCATGAATAGAAATCTGAGATATAAATCCGAGTCATCATTTGACTCTATGATATGCTGGCAAACTGCCATGAATAGAGATTCGAGATATAGATCCAAGATTTAAACCCGAGTCATCATTTGATTCTATGATATGCTGGCAAACTTCCATGAATAGAAATCCGAGATATAAATCCGAGTCATCATTTGACTATGATATGCTGGCAAACTGCCATGAATAGAAATCCGAGATATAAATCTGAGTCATCATTTGACTATGATATACTGGCAAACTTCCATGAATATAAAGTCAACTCATCATTTCACTCTATGATATGCTGGCAAACTGTCATGAATAGAAATCCGAAATATAGATCTGAGATATAAATCCGAGATATAAGATGACCTGGCAAACTGATATAAACGGTAATCCGAGATATATTTTAACCTGGAAAATTGAGGTAAACAGTAATCCGAGATATAAGTTAACTTGGAAAACCAACACGAATAGCGATCCGAGTCATAAAATGACCTGGCAAACTGATAAAAACAGTAATCCGAGATATATTTTAACCTGTCAAACTAAGGTAAAAAGTAATCTGAGATACATTATATGCTTTTCTCTAAGTAACAATTCTATGCATGGGGATGGCAGGTTAAATAACGACTGAGTCCCTAAGACTCTTTTTCCATCTATGGGTTAATCTACAAGTATGTTGGCTAGTCCCCGGGTTGGGTCATCTCGCTGAGTCAAGATTGTTGATTCAACTGATACTTACAGTACTCTTGGTGATGAGGTTGAGTCACCCTTGTTGAGTCAACGAGGAAGGATCGTATGCCAACCTCCCTGATCTCTGTATGTTGGGGAAGAAGATGAAGAAGTTGTTGCTCGATGGTGAAGCAGAGGTTGATGAAGATGTTCCTGTCCAGATGGAAACCCAACCAGCGCCTCTAATCTACCCCACGGTGGGCGCCTAATGTCGTGGTGGTCTCACGGCATATGCCATGGGTAGGCTAAAGTTGGGGCCGATGGACACTGGAGGAATCCGTGGAAGGATGATCAAGTGAAGACCGCATACAAAGAACAAGAAGAACCCCAGAGATCATTGATGTATGATGAACTCCTTCTCTTATTGCTTCTGTATATTGTTACAAGTGCTCCTTGAGCTGTTTCCCTAGTTGCTACTTGGAGCTTGAGGAAGAAGAAGAAGTGTTCATACGTGAACGGAGAGGAGAGGATCCCTCCTGGGCCTCTCTGGGAATGATCCCCCTGGTGCTCCTTATAAAGGGGAGCCCAGGGGACAAGGTATGTCCCACAAGTACTTCCTATGAGCTGGATAATGGGTCCTTGCTAGGTCATCTTGTCCTTTGCCTTGTCCTTTAGTGAGTCATCAGTCTTATCCCTTCGACATATTCCTTAGCATCTTCTGAGATGCCCAGCATATTCCTTAGCATCTACTGATATACCCAGCATACTCCTTAGCATCTAGTGAGATGCCCAGCATATTCCTTAGCATCTTGGACCAACGGTGCCAGTCTAAGCCAGGGGCGTCCCAAGACTGGCATTTGACGGAAGAGCTTGACCTGGTGAGTGGTATGTCGATGTAGAGGTTGAGAGGGCATCTAGAGATGACTACGAGGTCACCTGGGGTGAATTAACTCGGCCCAAGTGCTCTGGATGAATAGAAGATTCGGCCTGGATTGCTCCTGTTGGCCAATCCGAGTCAAGGATCCGAGTCACGAATCCGAGTAAAAGATCTGAGTCAAGGATTCGATTAAATGATCCGAGTCAAGGATCTGAGTCAGGAATTCGAGTAAAGGATCCAAGTCAAGGATCCGACTCAAGGATCCGAGTAAAGGGTCCGAGTTAGGGAGTAGCCCAGCCTAGTTTTCCCTAAGTCGTTCCAGTTGGCATTTTTCCTCCTTTCGTTTTATCCTTTTCATTTTATACATCACATCCTCTTACATATATGTCTTTTATCTTCACATCCTCTATTAAATTACTCATGGCTTTGTTGAATCACATGATACCTCAACTCTGGGGTACCCGGGATCATATCCCTGACAGCGGCGGAGTTCGAATCCGAGCTTCCCCCGATGCATTCTCCCACCATGGAAGCCATCGAGCCGAGCGAAGGGCAGACCCAAAAGATTTCTCGGAGTGAAACCTCAGATGGGGCGACACAACCAACGCCGAAGGGTCCGTCCTTCCTCGAGCAGCACGGCAAGGATGAGGGTGCGTCGTATGCACCTTTTCTTGTCGTGCCATTTCTATTTCCTGTCTTCAATTTGTTATACATACCATCTTAAGTCATTCTGTTTGAGTCTTGTTACTTTATTTATGTTCTAAGTATTAGGTAGTTGTTGATTTGGTAATTGCTAGCAGTAATTATTCGAAGGAGTCCCTTGATGAGGACACCGAAGAGTTGATCGCGGAATCGAAGCCGACATATTTGTTTCCCAAGATGGTGGCCAATTCCGAGAATGAGCATTCGAGCTCCGCGAGGCAGGAGGCTCATGCACTCGTGACTCATAAGACTATATGTAAACCCTCGGAGTCCACTCCAGACCACGTAAGTGTTGATCTTTCACTATGTGGGGGAGCCCCTGAGTCCTTTACTCATCAGACCTGCTGGTATTTTTTGCAGCCTTTTGTCCGCGGCGCCAACCTCTTATCCAGCAGCATCTGTCTCTGGAAGGTGAACTCAAGCAGCTCCAAGGTGCGTAGGTGTCTTGTTTCTGATTTTTCGAGTCTGTCAAGTTTGTTTTTGTATTCATCCAATGTTTCTCAATGCTGCAGATGAGAACAATGCTGCTATCCGTAGGCTGAATGCTCTCGAAAAGAGCCTCGGCCATGCGGAGAAGAAGGCAACGGATGCCGCAGAGGCCCTTGAGCGCCAGCAGAAGGAGGCCGGAGATCATGACCAGCAGCTCGCACTCGTTGCAGCCACTCGGGAGAAGGCCATGGCTGACAAGCTTATGGTTGCTGCCAAGGCTATCTCTGGTTAGCTGCCCTTGTCTCCTTTTTGTGTCTTCTGTATCTTGGGATGCCTTTTTTGTTCCTCACTCTAATTTTTCCTTCTTTTCTTGCTAGATGCTTCTGGCGTCTCGTTTGACCATAGCACGCTAGAGCACAGAGATCTTCTGGTAGATGTTATTGCAGCGATCGAGTGCTTACGCACTTCTACAAGGAGGTCAACCCCAAGGGCGTTTCCCTTGAGGACGTCAGCTCGCTAGCGGATGCTCTGTCAGGTGACGCTCCAACAGATTACAAATGCAAGCAGAAGGGATTCGGTGCTGCCATGGGATTGGCCTTGGAAATGGTGTCTGGAGTGGAGCTGGATCTGGCCTAGGTCATGTCTAGGATGCCGACGGCGGCAGATGGCTCTGAGGTAGCTTTTGCCACCTTTACCTCCCGCTGCAAGCATTTTGGGCCTAAGCTTATTGATCTCCTGGCCGACTATTCGGCAGAGCAGTAGCGAGTGGCCAAGAGTAGGAACTGTGGCTCCGAAGCTGCTCCAGGAGCTGGCGCTTCGGTCCTTCTTTATCGTAGTTAGTCTATCTTTCTTCTTTTGCTGCATCTATAACACCTTTTGGATGAACAAGCCTCACTTTTGCCGTGAAATGGCTTTATTTATGGACATGTATGAATCCATCTTTCAACTGTTGCCAAAAATGTTTGTGATATTCGTGTTTGCCTGTGCACCCTTAGCGTCCTTCGAGTGGGGCTCCAATGATCACACCTTCTCCTGTGCCTGGTCCTCGCCCGTCGTTGAGCGAGTCATCGCAGTTGCCTTTCCTGCGTGACCGCGTCTGAAGTTTGGAAAAGGATATCCTTAGCATCCGTGTGGAAGTCGAAGGCTGAGCGAGCCATTGCCAGGAAGAGTTCTTGATTGAAGAATTTAGGAAGATGGGTGAGCAACTCCAATGGGAGTCCTCGTAAACTGATGCTTTTTCGAGTGCGCCTTATTTTTATGTTGGCTCACCAGATATTTTGTGCAGTTGTAAATATGCTTCCAAAAAAAGAGAAGGATCGCGTCGCTATTCAGATGAATTGGCTAATGCAACAAGACTTGGAGGCCGGAGGATTTTTCTAGATGGACCGTGATCGAGCGATCGTCCTTGCAACGGTGCAAGATCACAAACACCAAGTTCTTCGGGTATTGAAGCGGGCAAGGTCGTCGCTTGTGGCCATTTGTGCCACCATGTTTCCTTTAGACTCTGCACCTTCTAGATTTCTAGGCTTGCTCGGGAAGTTTCGAGATGCATGTCACGTGAAGGAGCTGATGTGCCCTCAGCTGATTACGGGCATGAAGGTAGCCGTATCTCTTGTTCGACTGCATCGTCGTGATGTTGACCTTGCGGAGATAGCGGCTGGGCTGCCTCCTCCTCGATATGGCATGGCGTGGGATATGCGTCCACATTACGCAGCTGTAGCGCAGTACGCCGAAGAGATTGTAGATGTGTTTGAGGAGCGGACGAACGTTCTGCTGCAGCGTGGTTAAGTCCTGTAAAGGAAAAAGGAGATAATGTAAATTCTATTTTTATTCGAGTGGGCTTGTAATGCCCTTTGTAAAGTTTGTATGTGTTGGCGCATAGTGCGTTGTGTGATTATGTAATGTGCATATCCTTTTCGTTAGCCTGACGTGGTCAGCTACTCAGGTTGTATGCGTTGTTGTCAGTCGACGAAGTCGTAAGGTGAGGCGCAGCCCACGAGCGTGTTTAGCAATAAATAATGCAAGGAGAAAAAGGTATTTGGGCCAAGGAACTTAGCTTTTATTCATTGTAAACGAGGAGGTACATTGTTCGGCTGAGTAACCTAGTTGAATAGCCTTATTGAAAGTAAAGGGTAACTAGGGGTAGAAGCATCGCAGTCGTGCGACGTTCCAGGGGTTGGAGTATTCGACTCCGAATGCGACATCCATGAGGTGATAGGTGCCACCTGGGATGACTTCAGTGACGATGTAGGGTCCTTCCCAGGGTGACCCGAGCTTCTTATGCCCTTCTTGCTTGAGTCGTAGGAAGAGATCGCCTTCGACGAGGAACCTTCGGCGCAGCTGACGGCTGTGGTAGTTGCGGAGGCTCTGCTGATACACCGATGAGCGACCCGTGGAGATGTCACGTGCCTTGTCGAGCGTGTCGATGGCATCTTCGAGTGCGGCCAATAATTCAGCCTCGCTGTAGGCGACTCCCGGGGGGCCTTGTGGCGTACCTCAGCAGGTAGCACGGCTTCGGCTCCGTGCACCATGCAGAAGGGCGTATAGCTAGTTGGGTTGTTCGGCGTTGTGCGCAGGCTCCAGAGAACAAAGGGTAGCTCGTCTACCAGGCTCCCGCAAACCTTTTGAGTGGGCATAGTATGTTCTTCTTGATGTCGTTGCCTATGAGACCGTTGGCCTTTTCGACCTGCCTGTTGGTCTGCGGGTGCACCAAAGAGGCGTATGATATGTTGATTCTGAAGTACCCGCAGAAGTCTCGGAATTTCTTCGAGATGAAATTCGATTAGTTGTCCGTTATGATGCTATGGGGCATGCCGAACATGTAGACGATGGACTCAAAAAACTTGATTCCAGTTTTGCCGCTTTGCTTGGTGACGGGCATGGCATCGATCCACTTGGAGAATTTGTCGACTGCGACCAGGAGGAAGACGTGGCCTCCTGGGGAGGACTTTGGCAATTTGCCAATCATGTCGAGGCCCTACTAGGCGATGGGCCAGGCCACTAGTATAGGCCTCAGTTCGGATCCTAGAGCGTGTGGCTTGTCCGCGTACCTCTGACAGGCGTTGCACCTTGAACTATCTCCTTGGAGTCATTCATTGCGGTTGGCAAGTAGAACCCAGCTAATAGAGCTTCGGCGACTAGGGCACAGCTGCCTGTGTGATGGCCGCAGATACCAGGAGTGTCAAGTTTCTCAATATCCAGTGGACCAACCATAATAAAGAAGAAGCCACCATGAGTGTCAAGTTTCGTATTTTGGAAGAAGCTTTCAGGACTGCCCGAACCAGGAGTGTCAAGTTTCTCAAGATCCAGTGGACCATACTAAAGAAGAAGCCACTTGGGAAAGCGAATATTACATGAGGACTGAGTTTCCCAATCTCTTTAGTTCCTAGTTTTTCCTGAATCTCGGGACGAGATTCTGTTTAAGGGGGAAGGTTTGTAACATCTCAAAAATATTAATGAGGATATCAATTTCTAATCACCCAAAATTAGGGTTAACAAAAGCTTTTATGTTTGCAATGCCATGTTTGATTGTTGTAAATGATGAGAAATGGTTTAAAGATCAAAACCATACCATCTAGGTCATTTCCAAACCAGATGAAAAAATAGAAAATTAAAATATGAAGCATATAACCTAATGGTCATTTTTTTCAGAAGTTAGCAATTAGCTCACTTTGAGCATCTCTAGCAAGTGATCTCAAACAGAAACAATTCCATTTTTTCTCCCCTTGCTAGACCAATTAACACTAAACACAATGGAGCTTTCCAATCTTGCAGAAACATTTTCAAATCCATTTGAGAGGCAATTCAAAATTGAATCTTACTTATGCATCAAGATAGTCTTTTTTGGAAACCCACTAAAACCTCCACCACTTAGAAAACCCTTGAACCCAGAGACTACCAAGATTAGTACCAGCACACCCACCAAAAATCACTTAAAAATATGAAAGTTTAGTTCGTGCGGCCAATTGATCAAACACCTGTTGATCATAGTACAACCTCAACAACTATCTATTGTTTTGATCAATCCTTAGATCATCTTTGTGACCTAACCGAGCTCCCACGATGTTCCCTTAACTCACCTATTACCAGCCCGTGCAATGGAGCTCCTATCACTCGCCATTTTGACCCGTGCAAAATGGTACCCGAGCTCACCTTGCCAGCCCGACGCGGACACGCTACCACAGACCACGCCACCCTCGCCCATGATGTCTAGGAGGTAGCCCTGACCTCACCGCCCCTACATGTGCACGCCACGACCAACGACCACCCGTGGAGACGCCAGTGTAGCCACGCCCATTTAACACCCGACCATGTCGATCGCCGCTCCAGAGCGCCGAGCAATCACGCGCGCACATGCCGCGCCTCGCTCCCTCCTTGCGCCAATAATTTTGTCGTGACTCCCGCGACCGCCTAGACATGATCGTTTGACTCCGCGCTCACCGTGACCATGTACACCATGTCGAATGCAGATGGTACCTCTGTAGAGCACATATGTTCTAGAACGATGGAGAACGCGCCTCATCGTGCCACTGTGCACATGACCACCGCCCTGAAGCACCGTGTCGACCTACACCCTTGACCATGCCGATAGCACATTGTAACTACGTCGCCGACGAGCCTGAGCCATGCCGATGTGCCCCCTTCGCTGTAGTATAAATAAAGCCGTTCTCTGGCCTCAAAACACACACCATTCTACTCCCCTCTCACCCAGCAACCTCTCTGACCCGTCCTTGGAGCAAGGCGAGCACCACCTCAGAAAAATTTCACCGGAGCCCGCCACTGTAGTGGAGAAGAGGAGCCGACGCTAGGAGCCGCCCAGGAGCTGCCACGACCACTGGTCGAACTGTTGTCATCGACTTGTTCATCTTCCCACTCGCCGGACCTAGATGGATCCCTGGTAAGCCCCCGACGACCCCCGCCATAGCGCTAGGGTTCTGTCTCGCGCGCCCCGTGCGATGGAGACAACGACGCCCAGCCATCGATCGCGCTCTAAACGTGCGTCTTAGATTCTAAGTTGCCGCTTCACGTTTGGTTAGCCGCTGACGAGTGGGACCAACCCCAGTGCAGCCCTCCGCGCGTGCGTCGCGTAGTTGGGCCATACCATTAGCATTCCCGCAAACTTAGGTTTTGTTTTAATTTTAAAATCCCATACTGTAGGTAACTTTGAAAATTAATTTAGGAAGATTCACTGAACCAAATTGAATGAATCCAATTTTGTTAGAAAGTAGAGGAAAATCTATAATCACTCCCGTTTGATTCATACAGTTTGAAATTATATATCATCCTTAGTAAAAATAACAAGATAGTAGCTTTTATCACTTCAAACATTTTTCTAAAATCAACCATAACTGATTTTGAGTTGATTCCAATTCTCAAAAATCACCTTGGCCATGACATATCTGAATATGTAAAAATATATAATTTTGCACACAGTAGTCCTAGACCAAAATTAAAGAATGTCTTTATAGTCATTTATAGTCACTTAAATATTATTAATTGGTATTGTTAAACTTTACAAATTAGGCCAACCACTTTAAATCACATTCCCAAGAATTGGAATATGGGGTGATGACATGAGTCAATATGATACAGTATTGCAATTGGAGAATACTAAATCTTAAATAGTTTTTCAATGAGTAGAAATTACTTTTCCTAAATAAAATCTTGTCACCCTTTTCTTGTAATGATAGAGATGATGCTAGATCATCTAGTGTGACTCCTTGTGTGTTAAATAGATGTAGAGTATTGTTTGGTGATTGTGTACCTCATATTGATTTATAGAAGCTAGTATCAATCCGGGGTACGAGGAGGAAGAATTCTACGAAGACGAGGAAGAGAACTTTGACCGCCTTACTAACCAAGTCAAGCTAAGCTAAACCATGCAAGCCTCACTTGCAAGAAGTTGTGATACCACTTTGATTATACCAATCCCAAGGTTTACCTGCAAGATTTATCTTTTATCATTTGTGCAAAGTTGTTCAAGTAGTTAATTAATTGGTGATTAGTGGAAGATTAGGAAAGGGTCATCAAGAGCTTGGAACTTGATGTAGGTAGTTACACTTGTTTAGCACCCCTAAATAGTAACACCCTCATTGATAGGTGCTAGTGCTAAACAAATCTTGATAACTATAGATGGGAACAAATGATTATGAAAACCTTGGAATGATGAGTCATTCTATTGAAATGTTTTGACATGTGTTATGGACACAATGAGTTGAAAATGATACTGAATGAAGTATGTGACCTGACTTTGATAAAAACTGATGGTTGGGTTCGGATGCGATACCATTCCAATTTTACCGTACAACCACAATACCCGAGTTTGGGTAGGGCTTAACTGGAAGTTTATGTGTCTTAGTATGGGTTCCCTCGCTGAACAAGGTGAGCTGAGGCTACCTTGTGAATATGAATGTCCACCTATGCAGTTCCCAGGATGACCGATGGTCATGGCTAGGAGGCCAAACTCATAGGGGAGGTGCCTATACTAGGGTGTGTAATTGAAAGGTTAGGATTGATTATCCGCATAACAAGTATGATGATTCAGGGTTACCCCTGATGGATGTATCGAATGTCGTGGTGAAAGTGTACTACCTCTGCAGAGTGTCAAACTATTCGCATAGCCATGTCCGCGGTTATGGAGAGTTGGATGGCCATACTATTCCATTGTTAGATATTTTCCAAAATTACTTGTGACTTGAAGTATGACTCTGATTTGACTCCACAAGGATGTGGACATGAAACTAGGTTCCCACTTAAGTAATATAGACAACTAAAGTCAGGTCTTACTACTAAGTACTTATGAAATAAAATTAGCTTATTGCAAACAAACCTAGTGCTTAGGATTCCTAGTAGAATGGTCTTGCTGCTTTAGTGATAGTTTGCGAGTACTTAAAAGTACTCATGGCTTTGTCCCTGGCTATTCCCATGGCCAGACTACGAAGGAGAGTACGAGGAGGATGGACAGCAGGACGCCTACGATAACTAGGATCATCTCCCATCGTCAGTATTGCCTGTGACCCTGAAGATGGATCCTCTACTACGCTACTATTATTCCGCTGCTATGATTTGTATTCAGACTTGATCTCATGATCAACTACTTGTAAGACTATTATGGTTTGTAATGGATGATGTACCATGCTACCAATTCTGTTATGTATCGCAAAAATGGTAATCCTGGGATTGCGATGTATGGCATAACAGGCATCTGGGATTAAAAATCCGGGTGTTGACACGGAGACTGCGAGGTTGGCGCAGGGACGGTGCCAGTAGAGGGAGGTGGCGGCGAGCTAGGCCGCGACATCGTGGAGGGACGCCCTAACACTAGGCTCAAGCAGTACGGCAGGGCGAGCTTGGGGAAGAGCATCTAGAGGCGATTAGGAGGTGGGCATCCTGCTGGTGGCGGCACCATGGTCGGAGGCAGGCTTGCAGAGGAGAAGCAGGCCAACGAGGCTGCGCAGTGGCTGCCTGCCTGCAAGCAAAGGAGGCGGCGGCGGCTGTGCGAGATCGAGTGAGAGGAAGGCGGGGATTGTGGGCGACGGTAGGTGGTACGCTGGGTGGGCGACGCGTTTGGGAGCGTGGAACTGTCGGGGTGGGGCCCAGGGGCGCAGGCGGGCTCTGCGGTTGGTGGACGGGAGGGTGTACATGCGGGTGCGTGTGGCATGTTGCCGCAGGGGGTGGCGGCTGGCGGTGTGGAGTAGGTGGTCTAGGGTTTGTGGTGGTTCTAGGTTAGGGTTTTGGTCAGACCGGTGGTTTTGGTTTGGGCCGATTGGGGTGGTAGGTGGGCTGGCTTTCGGGCCGGGCTACCTCCCGCGACCAAAACAACTATTGTAAAAGATTTTGTTTTAATAAAAATGTTTCTTTTAATTTTGGTAAAAGATTTTGTAATTAGCTTTAGACAAACATACTATCTGTAAGCTTCCGGGGGTTTGATTTGAAATAAAGATGGGGTTTATTTGGAAAACAAAGATAGACTTTTACAAAATAGTTTTTGGCAAATAATATGCATGATGATATGACGATTCTCAGATGCAATGTGGCATGATGACATGAACATGTGGTCATGTTGGTGCACAAAAATAAGCGATTTTCTAGTAGTAGTTTTACCCGGGGTGCTACAATGTAATATCTAGATAAATCGCTTAGGAAATATAGGCATTTAGTTGATGCCATCGTCACATGATAATAGGCGGTACCATAACTGTGCTAGCCAGGTCGATTAGGGAACAACATCACGCATTGTTATTGTCCTTTCTTGTATTGGGTCGACGAGTAACATTAAAAGATGCTCGCCACTTGTACACCTTTGATGATATAGGCATGGGCTTTAGAAAGGCCGTAACTGTAAAAGATTGTAAAAATAACGGGCCGATCCACATGTAGGCTCTAATAACAGTAACATGCCAAAAAAGTAACAAACCAAAATAGTAACATGCCAAAATATTAATAGGCCAGAATAGTAACATGCTAGAACAGTAACATGCCCGAATAGTAAAAGGCCAGAACAGTAAAGGACCAGAACCATAAAAAGGCAAAACTATAAAAATGCAGAATAGTAGCATGCCAAAATAATAATGGGCTAGAACAGCAAGAGGCCAGGACAACAATGGGCTAGAACTATAATAGGCCAGAACAGTAACTGGCTGGAAAATTTACCAGGTTAGAACAGTAACAGACCGGAAAACTTACCCGGCAGAACAGTAACATGCCAGAACCTTAGCAGTCCGCTTATGGGCCAGAATAGTAGAAGTCCAAAACATTAATGAACCTTCTCAAAGAAGGGTCGTTAGTGGGCGATCCATGACGGGTTGTACAAATAGTGACGAGCCGACCGCATGCCTTAATAGTATCGGGTCGACTTTGCGTAGGACGCTAATCGAATTTACAGTATTGATCCAAGGCATGCCTTCTTTAGGAAACAACATTAATGGGTCTAAAAGTTTATGGGAAATAGAGGGATGCAAAAATTCAAGGGGTTCGTAGCAGAAAATGAAAAAAAATCCCAATGCGAACACGATCACCAAGATCTATACTATGTAGACATAAGTAACGGAGAGGAAGAACAGAGGTCATACCCATGAATACTGTGGCGGGCCATACGCAGGTAGGCGTATAGCGATAAAGACAGCGCCCCAAGTGTTGCTCCTCGAAGCTCTACACATGTATGGTCTAGGAATGTCTCCTAGGATCTGATCCATCAGAGCAGCGGAAGAAGAAACAAAATGGACCGTCCTACACACGACGGTAGTGCGGAGGTGGAGAACTAAACCAAGAGGCTATATCCAATCTAATGGAGAGAGCTCTAGGTTTTAGGGCAGAGAGGAGAGAACTTGTTGTTGGGTGCAAATAGAGGGGAGGGGGCTCCTCAATTTATAGTAGGGAGGAGGTAGGGAAAACCCTAGGGCTTGGGGGTGGGCACCCCAAGCCTCCACCGCTAAATCTAGGCCCCACCCCATGGGTGGGAACCCTAGGGTTTGGCCGGTGGCCCCTCTCCCCTTTATCCCTTGGCGCCTACACTATTGGGACCTTCTAGAAGAGGCCCAATAGCAAATAAGGCAGCCCTAAAATATAAAAATAAAATATGTTTTAATATTAATTCAACCAATTAACATAAAACAAATATATTAATGTATTCCATACACCGTAACTCCTTTCAGACCTCCTCCGATCACCATCAAATAATACCCGGAACCCTTTCGGTTTCGCTCTCTCATTTCTCCTTCGATATCGGTTGAATCCAAAAGCGTTCCTACCCTTAAGTGTGCCACCCTTCGGCTCAGAGTAGCAACGGACATGACCAAGACTCTCTTGTATCAATGATAAACATCGGGACCTGGACGTCTATAGTGATCCTCGTGCCCTCCTTATTAATCTCATCGCTTGAACCTCGACTACGTAGTGCTATTCCTTTTGTCATACGATACCAAGGTCATCCGAGGTTTAATCTCAAGTATCTCCATACTTGTGTTTGATATCATTACTGATGAACTCGTTTACTCACTCCCATGTCATTCCATTCCATGATCCAATCACATGCTTGGAAGCTGCATTAATGCAATGTCACCGAGTTGGCCCCGTGTATCAACCCATTACTTGGATTGACAAATCCTGGTCTTGATAAAACTCCTCAACCTATTTCTTCAAGAAAACTAATGACACCTTTATGATCACCCTTTCATAGCTTGATGCTTGATGTCATTAATTTTTCCCTCTAAAATACTGATTATTCATTATCTCATAGTCAAAGGATGTAAGCCACGGTGTCTTCATGTTATCATCAATGACGAACGTTTCAGTAACTAGATCTCATTATAATTATCTTTAGGGTGAATGTATATCACATCATTCTCCAATGATGTGACCTCATTGTCAATCGGCACTATCACCATGATCTCGAAATCATAAGATCATCACTTGCCCAATGAGCTAGTCTTCTAGAGGCAACTAGAGACCTCGTTGTTTACATACCACACATGTATTAACATTTAGTATTAATACAGTTATAGCATGGTAAGAAACGTATTATCAACAATAGGAATATCAAATAAAAAACTCTTTATTATTTCCTCTAGGGCATATCTCCTTCAGTCTCCCACTTGCACTAGAGTACAAATTAATCTAGTTTTACAATAGGCAATGGCCTTACACCAATACTATCCCGGTGTTACTTATGCTTGGTTTGCGGAATATTTTTGGTCAGTGGATCTGTGACATTCAGATCCATATGTACTTTTTCAAATCTTTACTTCACCATTCTCAACATTTTGTCTAATGGCATGGAATCTAAGATGGATGTGCTTGGCTATGGAATGATTTCTTGATTCCTACGTGTTTGCTATGGCTCCGATGTTGTCACAATAGAATTACATAGGGAAATCTGCATTAGGAACAAATCCCAGTTCAATGACGAAATTCCATAGCCATACAACTTCATTCGCCGCAGAGTTAATTGCGATCTATTCTGACTCCATTGAAGACTATGACACCACTGGTTGCTTCACGTTTCTCTAGGTTACCATGCCACCATTCACCAAGAAGACAAATCCCATCTAATATTTTGATTCATCGTAGTCCGTGTTCCACCTCGCATCCACGTAACTAGTTATGTTCAGAGCTACATCATCACCTCCAAAGACTAGGAACATATCCTTAGTTCATTTCATATACTTCAGGATATTCTTTACAGCTTTCCAATGTTCAACTCCTGGATCACTTTGGAAACAACATGTCCAACTAAGAGCCAAAGACACATCGGGTCTAGTACATAGCATAGCATACATGATAGAACCTATGGCTAAGGCATAGGAGATATTAATCATTTTCTTTCTATCAGCATCTGTTGTTGGACATTGAGTCTTACTCAATTTCACAATTTTCATAAGAGGCACAAACCCCCTTTTGGAGTCTTCCATTTTGAACTTCTTCAAAATCTTGTTTATGTATGTACTTTTACTTAACGCTATAATGCGTCTCGATCTATCTCTGTAGATCTTAATTCCCAATATATAGGTTGCTTCACCTAGATCCTTCATCCATAACTGACTTCTCAGATATTCTTTCATGCTTCCTAATAAATCCTCATCATTCCCATTTAGTAGTATGTCATCCACATATACTACTAGGAATGCCACTAAGCTCCCACTTACTTTCTTATAAACACAAGATTCTTGATTATTTTGGACAAATCCAAAAATCTTGATCACTTGATCAAATCGTTTGTTCCAACTCTTGGATGCTTTCTTTCATACCTTTCCAGCATCCTTACGATCGATAAACCCCTCTGGTTGCATCATATATGAAGGGGTTCGTAGAATTGAAAACAAAAAAATTCTACCACATGAACACACACAAGGCAAGATCTATATAATAGATTGTAGCAACGAGTAGATAGAGTACTAACACTCGAAGATTCCAAAGTGGTTAACAAGATCCGATTCTCGTGGGTGATGTAGTCGTTCACTTTACGATCTCAAGATCGCGTAGACGATCCTTCCGGCTGCATTCCGGCAGCTCTCCCGCAGTCAGTCACACGTTCGGTAATCGATCAGACCTTCCTCTCCCTTGTTCCAGCAGGCAGCGGAGGTTGTAGATCTCTCCTCGCGATTCCGGCAGCACGACGGCGTGGTGTCAGAAGTAGAGGGGAAATACCGCAGGGCTTCGCCTAAGCCGGAGCGGGTATGGTGGATTAGAAGAGGGCCTCGGCGATCTAGGGTTTAGAGGCTGAGTTTTAAAGGTTGCAGGCGGCTAGTATAGGTTCTAGTCGGCGACTACTTTTAGAGGCCCTAAATCGGCTGTCAACTTTTTAGAGGAAACAACCAACCTAGGGTTTAGAGGTGAGGGGTAGGGGGTGCCCTACCCCTCCTTATATAGGTGGGGAGGCGGAAAGGGGAGGGGAATCCTCCCCCAAGTACACCTTGTGTGGCCAGCGTCAAGGAGAGGGAGGAATCCTCCCTTAGGTAGGATTCCTTCCCTCCCTCCACTAGGTAATCAATGTTGGCGTTTGACTTTTTCAAACTAGAGTTTGATTTCTCTCTTCCAATTGCCCAGCCAAGTTACAAAGGACATGATGCAACCATTCCACTTTGGCATGACACATCCATGTACCCTTCCCACTCTGGATCGGTGGACCTTCTATACCCTTCTAGAACATTCCGGTAAAACACCAAAACCATTCCCGAACTCCAGAATTGGACTTTCCTTATATGAATCTTATTCTCCAGACCATTCAGAATCTCCTCGTGATGTCCTGGATACAATCCAAGACTCCGAACAACATTCCGTCTTCTTACTCACATTGCATATCTATTAAACAACATCGAATCCTTAAGTGTGTCTCCCTACGGTTCGTGAATTATGCAGACATGATCGAGACTCTTCTCCGATCAATAACCAATAGAGGAACCTAGAAATTCATATGGCTCCCACTTATTTCTACGATTACTTTGTGATCGAATGAACCATTTACATACGATACGAATTTCCCTTTGTCTCGCGATACTTTACTTATCCGAGATTTGATCGTCGGTATCTCTTCATACCAAGTTCAACCTTGTTAGCGATAAGTACTCTGTACTCGTTCCTGTGATATGTGATCCCTTGTGAGATAGTCACATGCTTGCAAGCCAATTGGATGACATTCCAGCGAGAGGGCCCAGAGTATATCTATCTGTCATATGGATGGATAAATCCCACTCCTGATCCATGTGCCTCAACCCATACTTTTCGAACACTCAATGCCACCTTTATAACAACCCAGTATTTAATTGGTGTTTCATGTCATCAAAGCATCCATCTAGTGATGGTGATTAACATGATCTCACAGTCAAAGGATTTAGGTTACTATGTATCTAAAAGCTTATAGCAAACGAACTATTGAAATTCCTTGATCTTATGCTACGCTCAACTACAGGAGTATGTCCATCACACCATTCTCCTAATGATATGATCTTGTTGTTAATAACATCTCAATGTTCATGATCAGGAAACCTGATCATATATTAACCAACAAGCTAGTATTACAAAGAGGCTTTACTAGGGACTCCTACAAGTTTACAAATCACACAAGTATTAATGTTTCCGGTTAATACAATTATAGCATGAATGTAAACATTTACCATAAACACAAAGATATAATAATATCTACTTTTATTATTACCTCTTGGGCATATCTCCAACAATATACAACTCTTCTTCAATGTGACTATTGAGGAAGGCGGTATTTACATCCATCTGCCATATCTCATAATCATAATATGAAGCAATTGTGAGTAAAATCCTGACAGATTTCAACATTGCTACAGGAGAGAATGTCTCACTGTAGTCAATTTCTTCCACTTGTCGAAAACCCTTTGAAACAAGTCTCGCCTTATGGACAATCACATTTCCATCAGCATTTTTCTTCTCCTTAAAGATCCATTTGTTCTCCATAGCCTTTCGACCTTTAGGGAGATCCACCAAGTTCTAGCCTTGGTTCTCATGCATGGATCCTATCTCGGATTTCATGGCTTGTATCCATTTCTTGGAGTCAGCACTTTCCATTGCTTCTTTGTAGGTTTTAGGTTCATATTGTTCATCTAAAAAGGTTGCCATCACAAGGCTACTGTACCAATCTCGGACAGCACGAGCTCTTTTTGATCTCCGAACCGTAGGAGCATCGATGTTATGATTTGTCTCATTCATTTCTTCTTCCACTTCAGAGGAAGGTTCCGGAACAGTTTCTGTTGTGCTACTCGGTACCTGTAGAGAAGGGTCAATGATATCATCTATCTCTATCTTTCTTCCACTAACTCCTTTCATGAGAAACTCTTTCTCTAGAAAGATGTCGTTTTTAGCGACAAACATTTTGCCCTCGGCTTAGTTGTAGAAAGTATACCCAATAGTCTCCTTCGGGTATCCCACAAAGATGCATTTCTCCCATTTTAGTTCGTGTTTGTCAGGCTGTAGTTTCTTAACATAAGCCTCACATCCCCAAACCTTCGAGAACGACAAATTTGGTTTTTTGCCACGCCATATCTCATATGGGGTTGTCTCCACGGATTTGGATGGTCCTCTGTTTAAACTAAAAGAAGCGGTTTCTGATGCATAGCCCCAAAATGACATAGACAAATCAGTCAAAGACATCATGGACCGAACACTATCCAATAGAGTACGGTTACATCATTCCGACACACCATTATGTTGTGGTATTCCGGCTGGCGTAAGTTGTGGTACTATAACAAAGTTCCTCAAGTGCATACCAAACTCATAACTCAAGTATTCGCCTCCCCGATCGGTCGAAGATGCTTAATCTTCTTGCTGAGTTGATTCTCTACCACATTCTGAAATTCCTTGAATTTTTCAAAGGTTTCAGACTTATGCTTCATCAAGTAGATATACCCGTATGTACTCAAATCATCAGTAAAGGTAACAAAATAATGATACCCATTGCATGTTGAGACACTCATTGGTCCACATACATCTGTAGCCCGCTCCATAGTATCGGAGAAGGGTGTCCTGGTCATCCTTCCCATAAGGCAAGGCTCGCATGTATCAAGAGATTCAAAATCTAGTGATCCCAGAAGTCCATCAGAATGGAGCTTCATCGTGCGCTTTACGCCAATATGACCAAGACGGCAATGCCATAGAAACATGGTATTATCTCCATTATGCTTGCAGCGCTTGGCATCAATGTTATGGACGTGTGTACTATCATCAAGATCTAGTAAGAATAAACCTTTGCATACATGAGTATGAACATAAAAGACATGATTCATAAAAATAGAAAAACCACTTGTTCCGGATTTAAACGAATAATGATCTTGCAACAAGCAAGATCCACTAACAATATTCATGCTCAAGGCGGGTACAAAGTAGCACTTTTTCAAAACTAATATTAATCCCAAAGGCAGACGCAGAGACAAATCGCCGACGGCTTTGACATCGACATTCGATCCGTTGCCGACGTGCATCGTCACTTTGTGCTTCGCCAGGCACCGCTTATTCCGTAGCTCCTACTGGGAGTTACAAATATGAGCAACCGAAACGGTATCAAATACCCAGGTGTTACTCATGGTGCTTCTAAGCAAAACATAAATAACATGTATATCACATATACCTTTTCCTTTCGCGGAAAACTTGCCGGCTTTCTTGCCATCAAGGTGCTTGTTTCAGTTTCGCTTCCAATGCCCGTCTCCCTTGCAGTAGTAGCACACGACTCTAACCTTATGTTTTGGGACCTTAGGGGATCGGGCAACTTTCTTGCCATCCTTCTTAGGAGTCTTGCCCTTAGCTACTGCTATCTTTTTAAAGTTGGTGGTATTATTGACCATCAACACCATGTGCTCCTTCTTGATTTCTACCTCAGCAGTCTTGAGCATGGCGAACAACTCAGCAAGGGTTTTAACCATCCCTTGCATGATGTGGTTCATCACAAAAGCTTTGTAGCTAGGAGGCAACAAGTGCAACACCCTATAAATCGCTAGCTCGTCCGGGATTTTGCACTCCAGGGTGTTCAAGCGTTGAACGTAGCCAGACATTTTGACCAAGTGCTCACTTATATTGCTATGCTCTTCCATCCTGGTGGAGAAGAAGAGCTTAGAAGCTTCATACCTCTATGCCCGATCCTTAGGAGCAAAGATGGCTTTGAGATCTTCAAGGATCTCAAATGCAGCCATATTCTCAAAGAGCATTTGAAGCTCTAGCTCCATGGCATAGAGCATTCCACTCTGGATGAGGGAGGCATCATCTGCCTTGGACTGCTAGACATTCTTTTCATCCTGAGTGGCGGTGTCTGCGGATTTGGTGGGCAGTTCTGCCTCTAGGACATAGTTGAGCTTATAGGGGGTCAGGAGGATCCCTAGGGTGCGATGCCAGGCGGTGAAGTTTGTCCCATCGGTTTTCAGCTTGTCCTTCTCTAGGAATGAGCTAGGGTTGAAGGTCGGTGGGCGAGTGTAACATCCCAAAAATCATGATTTATAAAAGTTTGCATAGCATTCATGCATTCATAAACATTTGATCTTTTCAAATAAATTTTTAACATAAGAAACCATATTTTTCCTATTACTTTATTCAAAGTAAGGCAAGGTTTATATTTTACTTTCTAAATATGATTAAGGTTTGATCAGTGATGATTGGAAGATGAATACAAAGCCACATAAAATATCTAAAAACAAGTTCTAATATAAAACCATCTTTATGCCTATTATCTTTATTTTATTAAAGGCATGGTTTTATAATTATTTTCAAACTGAAAATGATTTTTGAGTGTAAATAGATGTTTCACACATTCTTGGACACAAGAAACACAGTACAAAATCTGGGAAAAATTCAAATTGAAATAGACATTCAAATTCAAACCAGAAAATCAAAACAGAAAAATAAAAGAGAAAAAGAAGAAAAAATAAAGCCAACGACCTAACTAACCCAACCCACCCGCGGCCCAGCAAGCCATCCCATCAGCCCACCCGGGAAACTCCCCCTCCCCCTCACTCTTGCTCACTCACGCGCGAACCCTCTCTCTCTGTTGAGTGGACCCAATGCCGAGTCAGCATCATCGTCCCCAAATCACCACGCGATGACCCGCTCCGCCGTTTCCTCCTCGCAGTGACGCCATGTTGATTCCTCGCTTAATTCTCATTGATGCAGCATGTAATAACCATCTCCCCACCCCGCTCATTTTCCCTCACTCACCAACCATAGAGCGCCGCTAGGTTGTCCACAATCGAGCTTGCGCCGCCGCGGTACTGAGCATCTCGGGCAGCTAATTCCGGTGAGTCCTGACCACCCCTGTGCCTCTCCTTCAAACGAGTGTGACCAGCATGTCCTAGTGCACCTTCTGATACCATTTGTTTGCCTGCTCGTGACCCAGGACGCCGTCCCCATTCATTTCTGCAAACGACCGAGCCGTCGCTCAACTCCGGTGATCGATTACGGTAAGTACTGATCACCCCTTGACCCCTCTTGCATACGACTAGGTTCGCCTTGCCCTTGCGCAGCTACTGATGCCTCTAGTTTGTTCTAGGAAGATCCAGAGCGTCGGAAACCACTCTGTCTGCAAGGACCCGACGCCGCCTGTAATTCCGACGAGCTCTAGCCCCCGCTACAACACGCCCCCGCCCCAACCACGACCACGTTGAGCTTCCTCGTAGCCGTGCGACACTGGTAAGACCAACCACTTCCCCTATCCCCCTCTAAAATTGCCAGAACACCATCGCCAGTAGCGCCGCCGCCGCACCGCCGTTGCTAGCGCCGCCCATCCATGGTCGTGTGCTCAGCAGCGTTGGATCTAGATCTAACGCGTAGAATTAGATCACTTAACGAAGGGGTACGGGTGAATCTGGCCCATGCGATTTAATTTAGATCGTGCGGCTCATGTTGATCGATCCGGCCGAACCGGTACGGGCCAATCAAACACGCCCATGTGTCTGGGTTTTGATTTAAATTCTGTTTTTGAATCTATTAGTTATTCAAACTTGTAATTTCAATAACTTTTGATCTTTTTATCCAAAAAATACAAATAATATACCATTGGAATAAAAAAAATCCTACACATCTATGGTCTTAGTTTTGTATTTTGTTTCTGTCAAAATAGAAATTTATGCAGAGACATTTGTAGGCCTATTTTGTGTATAAAAATTATTTGAAAAATGTTTTAAAGGCCAAAGTTAGTTTATTTGGTGAATGTTTAGTTTAATGCTCAGTACTGTTTTACTTGTCTTGGTTGGTTTAGAAAAATCATCACATGGCATTTGCATGCATTCATATATTTTTGTTTGATTATTTGGAATGTGAATTTGGTGCTATCATTTTATGTGTAGATTTTGGTGCTAGTGGTGATTGTAACTGTGAAGATTGTTGTTACTCCCCCAACTACCAAGGCAAGTGGTGCTAAATATTTTTATCCCAATATTTTGACTATTTTGTATCTAATTAGTGATATTTTGAGTGGGGCTTGCATGTTAATTTTTGCTAAGTATCTATATGCTATGCTTGGGATATCCTAGTAGTTGTAGAATTGTTAGAATTTTCTCTAAGTTAAGATACTTGCTATTACCATGCTTAGCCTTGCTAGTAACAACCAAGGGTGGTTTATATACACATGCTATGGAAAATATTGCTAAGTCTTTGACTTGTGTTTTTGCTTAATAAAACAACTAAGTGAATGAAACACCTGGGTGGAATGGTAATTGCATGGATGGATTTTGGTTGAGTGGTTACCAGGTCCCATTGTACAATGGTCTACCCTGTGTATCTCACTTGTGGAATGCCACCCAGGAACAAAGGGATTTGAGATGCCATATGTTAAGAAGCTTCTAGTGCAGCCACATGGCATTATGGGCTCTGCCTGGATCATATAGGTTGCAATAACTTAGCCAAATGGACAGTTGGTGGTAGAGGGTGATAGGTTTGGAGCGTGTCCATTTTGGTCTAAGGGAAGGCTTCTGAAAGGTCCTGTCTTGGTGAAAATCAAGTCTTGTGGGGAAAGTGCACCACCTCTGCAGAAGGAAGAATCTAAGTACTTAGCCCTGTCCCCGAAAATGGACAATTTGAGCATCAAGACATGGAAGCTATCATGAATCTCCTCATCCCAATTTCTAAGTTATAAACTTGTGGTTGAACAAGGGTAAAGGTTCAACAATGTCTATTGGTGGTTCCTTGAGAGTTTTTGCCAAACAAAAACTTAGTGTTTTCAACTGATAGGTAAAACCTATTTTGAGCAAAGAAAGCCTAAGCTACACTTAGCCAAATTCATGTAGAAGATAAACACTATTATTGTACTAAGGTATCACTTGCCAATACTATTCCAATGTATTGACCCACTGTGGCTGTAACTTGTGATGTTGCAGGTTACTCTGATGAGGATTAGGGTTATGAGTCTACACTCAACATGCTTGCCTGTGGCACATGAAGATGAAGACTTTTATTTATATTGTTAAGTTAAACTCTTGTACTAGCATATGGCTATGGATTTGTAAAAGACTATCTTATCTCTGGAATGACGATGTAATAATGACCTTTGTTTCTGTGTACTTCATCTTAAACTATGGATGCTAGCAATTGATCCAGGGACTAGCATTGAAATCACAGGGACCTTTACCTCTATAAAAGTGGGGTCTTACAGATGGTATCAGAGCACTATGTTGCCTGTAGGATTATGACCCTATGATTGGATTACAAACCACTAAGGAAAAAATTTCAACACTTTAAAAAATTTCCACACTTGTCTTTTTCTTCTCGTAAACTTTTCTAATCTTCTTTCTCATCTCTATTTGTAGATGAACTCCATCAACAAAGACGTGAGGAAGGGACCACTCATGACCATGACTTTGGAGTGTGAGACAGAATTTCCCAAGGCACTCAAGAACCTTATGGTTACCATGGGGATACATGGTGCAGCTATGTACAAGGGATTCCCTGTAATGGATGAAGGAGAAGAGTATTGGTGGGTGCAACTTCACTTGTACAAAAACAAGGAAGACAACCACAAGGAGTCAGGATTCTGCATGGTCACCAACTCAGAAATGCACACAACATTCTTTGACTCTGCAACAAATGCAGCGTGGAATGCTATCAAGGAGCTTGGTGATAGACTCAAGTGCAGAATGCTCAACACCCAAAATGACCTTAGAGAAGAAAAGAAGCATACCCAAGAATTAGAGACTACCAACCAACAACTAAGGGGAGATATCATAGACTTAATATGGGAATCTTGTGAACAAGATAGATAGATGGCTACTAAAGATGCCCTGATAGCTATTTTGTCTAGTGAGTGAGAGTTGTATCGAACTTAGTTAGTTGGACCACCACACTTATCGTTTTTACTTCCAAAAATTTGTCTAAGTTATGTTGAACCTTTGATGTTTGTAGTGGATTTTTGTATGCCATGACTTGTGTGTTTGTTGCAAAAAGATGTGCTTGTGATATTTTGTCTTGTGATTTTTCTCTATTGATGTTGATTCTAACTTTTCTCTATCTTATAAAAATAGATGCCTAATGTTGTTATCAACACGGCCGAGGAGTTCAAGGGAACTCATTTTGGTACTCGTCTCATTGAGCTCACTAGTGTGCTCAACCTTCCACTTCCTAGCATCATGACACTCCCACTCACCAAGTTTGAGAGGAAGGACCTATGGGGCTTCAGAGTCACCCAACCGGGACGCCAGACAGAGCCAACCATGGAGACCATCACTTTCAAGCTGATGCATGAGGACAGGGAGAAAGGCCTAGATGTAGTCATGCAGGAGTTACTTGGGCGCCTGGTAGGGAGACACTCCACCGAGCTTAGAGTTCTTTACTTTCACCCCTTCGGGAGACACAACAAGGAGGGTGAAGCTATAGAGTACGAGGATGCTTCTAGAGAGCCGATAGAGCCGATTCGTCTGTATGTTCAGGACCTAGAGGGTCTTATTAGACACATAGATACTGATAGGACCAACGTCATGCTTAGCAATGACGAGCTCTAGGTTTAGCTTCGAGAGAAGGACAAGCTCTTCACAGAGCAAGACGAGATAGTCAAGGAAATGGAGGCCAAGTTTGAAAGCCAGGACAAGAAGTTCAAGAGCCAGGAGAAAAGGGTCCAAGACAAGAAAAAGAATATCCGGGAGATGAAAGAAGAGCTAGAGGCCAAGCACTTCGAGCTCGAGCATCAGCAGGAAGTGATCGAGAGGCTTCGCTCATAGAAGAGGGGTCTTAGGGCCAAGATTGAGGCCTTGACTGTTAGTGTGGATGAGTACAAGACCTCCATGGAGAATGCAGGTCTTACCCTTGTTGATGTGGAGATTGATGCGGAGGAGTAGTGTAGACTAATCGATTATCTTTCATCTACTGTACTTTGATTATTGAGTCGCAATGACCATCCAACATGTGGATGGCTTGCTATGGTGTGTTTGCTTTTTCCAAAACTTGTTGTTTATGTCGTTTAAACTCTATGTTATTTTGATGCTTGGTTATTGTGATGTATTGTGCATGATAAACATCTATGGGTATCTCATTCTTATCCTTATTAAGACCACAGATGCCTCCTCGACGTGCAACCCCAACCAAAACAACAACAACGATGTCACTCCCGAGATGCAACAGTTGATGACAGCACAAGCTCAACTGATGCAGATGATGACAACCTTCATGCAGAACCAGAACCAGAATAATAACAACAACAACAACAACAATAACAACAACCAGAATAATCCGCCAGGATTTGACATGCTCACCAGATTTCTAAGACTTAGGCCTGCCAAGTTCTCAGGAACCACTGATCCAATGGTGGCCAATGATTGGTTACGTTTAGTGAACAAAGACTTGGTGACTGTTGGCTGCACCGACGAAGAGAATGTCAGGTTGCAGCACATCTGCTAGAAGGGCCAGAAGTAACCTGGTGGGACAACTTCCAGATCACCACTCCCATTGAGGATGTGACTTGGGCTATCTTTGATGATGGATTCCGTACAGCTCACATCTCATCCGTAGTGATGAATTTGAAGAAGAAGGAGTTCCACAACCTGAAACAGTGTCACCGCAGCGTGGCTGAGTATATTGAGGAATTCAACAATCTGGCGCGTTATGCACCGGATGAAGTTCATACTGATGCCAAGAGGAAGGAGAAATTCCTTGAAGGACTGAATGATGAACTGAATCTACAACTATCTATTTCCTATGTCCCAACCTACCAATCACTTTGTGACAAGGCTACCATCTTGGAAAACAAGATGAAACAGGTTGAGAGTAGGAAGAGGAAGCACAACTTTGATAAGCACAGCTCGAGATCGTCTCACAAGCGTTCCCATCATGATGATAGTGGGTGTTCTGGATCCCACAAACATGGAAAGTACAACAACCACCACAGCCACAGCCGCCATCATGACAACAAGCATCACCGCAGTCATGATAATGACAAGTATAAGAGACATAAGAGTGGACACAAGAGCCACCACAGTGGAGGTGGAAATGGTAGTGGAAGTCAGCATGCAAAGAGGGATATCAGTCAGGTTGAGTGTTTCAAATGTAAGAAGATGGGACACTATGCAAATGAGTGCCCCGAGAAGAAGGTTGAAGGAACCACCAAGCCCAAACCTTTTCAGAAGGGACAAGTGAACCACATCAATGTGGAAGAGATATATGAGGAATCTAATGTTGTGGCTGATAAGTTCAAACTCAATTCTATTCCAGCACTTGTTCTTTTTGATACTGGTGCATCATATTCATCCATATCAAGAGCATTTGTTGATAGAAATGGATTTCCAACTGAAAATATTGGGTGTCCTATAAAAGTAAGTTCTCCCGGTGGAGATATGATAGTAAGCCTTGGATGTCGTGATCTAGTAACAGAATTTGGAAAGCGTAAGTTTCCAGTTAGTCTGCTAATCCTAGATTCCCAAGGATTGGATGTTATTTTGGGAATGGATTGTATGACCAAGTATGAAGGAGTACTAGATTGTGCCAACCATACTGTCGCACTCACAACCCCGGATAAGAACCGGATTAGATTCAAGTCTAACTTTGAATCAAAAGGGAGTAAGCTAAATTCTCTTTAGGGGGTTAGAATAGACAGTGTGCTAATTGTGAGAGAATATTCGGATGTGTTTCCGGAGGAATTGCCGGGAATGCCACCAGATAGAGATGTGGAGTTCCTGATTGACTTGCTGCTAGGATCCGGACCAATAGCAAAGAGACCTTACAAGATGTCAGTTGATGAGTTGAGGGAACTCAAGAAACAACTTGGAGAACAGTTCCAGAAAGGATTTATTCAACCAAGCTCTTCATCTTAGGAAGCACCAGTTTTGTTTGTGGAAAAGAAAGATAGAAGTCAAAGGTTATGCATAGATTATCGTTCACTCAATGAGGTGACTATCAAGAACAAGTATCCTTTGCCCAGAATCAACGACTTGTTTGATCAGCTAGAAGGAGCCCGTGTGTTCTCAAAGATTGATCTCCGATCAGGCTACTTCTAGCTAAAGATAAGGTAACAAGACATACCTAAGACTGCTTTCACCACTAGGTATGGATTGTATGAGTACACCGTGATGCCATTTGGTTTGACCAATGCACCAGCCTACTTCATGAATATGATGAACAAGTTGTTCATGGAGTTTCTTGACAAGTTTGTTGTCGTTTTCATCGATGACATTTTGATCTACTCAAAGAGCAATGAAGAGCATGAAGGACATTTGCGATTGATACTTGAGAAGCTTAGAGAGCATAAACTGTATGCCAAATTCAGCAAGTGTGAATTCTGGTTGAATGAGGTCGGATTTCTTGGACACATTGTATCAGGAGATTGTGTAGCAGTTGATCCCGCAAAAGTGTCAGCTGTAACTGAGTGGGAATCTCCTAAGTTAGTGAAGGAAGTTCGTAGTTTCCTTGGCTTGGCAGGATACTATAGAAGATTCATTGAGAATTTCTCAAAGGTAGCTAAGCCAATGATGGAGTTACTTAAGAAAGACAAGAAATTTGATTGGACTGAAGGATGTGAACTCAGTTTCCAAGAGTTGAAGAAGAGACTAGTGACAGCACCAGTCTTATGTCTGCTAGACTTGGAGAAGGATTTTCAAGTGTATTGTGATGCATCTCACCAAGGATTAGGTGCAGTTCTGATGCAAGAAGGGAAAGTTGTGGCATATGCCTCGAGACAACTCAAAACTCATGAAGTGAATTATCATACTCATGATTTGGAGTTAGCCTCTGTTGTCCATGCACTCAAAACATGGAGACATTATCTTTTGGGAAAGCGTTGTGAAGTGTTCACAGATCACAAAAGTTTGAAGTATATCTTCACCCAGAAAGAAATCAACATGAGACAAATAAGATGGTTAGAACTCATCGAGGACTATGAATTGAGTTTGCAATACCACCCCGGTAAAGCAAATGTTGTAGCGGATGCATTAAGCCGTAAGGTTTAGGTGAATGGCCTTACTAAAGGAGTGTTGCCAGATGATCTGTGTGCCCAATTCAAAGATCTCAGATTGGAGATTGTGCCTGAAGGACATCTCATGTCATTGGATGTTCAACCCACCTTGTTGGACAAGATCAAGGAAACCCAAAAGATGGACAAGGAAATTGAAGAGATTAAGGAAAAGATTGGCAAGGGAAAATCCAAAGGATTCCATGAAGACGAACAAGGTACTTTATGGTATGGAAAACGTATCTGTATTCCGCAAGATCCGGAGCTTCGGAAACTGATTTTACAGGAAGCACACAACTCACCATATTCCAATCATCCGGGTAACACCAAAATGTACATGGATGTGAAGGAAAGATTTTGGTGGAATAATCTCAAGAAAGACATCGCGGAACATATTGCTTTGTGTGATGTATGTAGCAGAGTGAAAGCGGAACATCAGAAACCAGCAAGATTGTTACAACCATTACCTATTCCTAATTGGAAGTGGGACAAGATTGGCATGGATTTCATCACTGGACTGCTAAGGACTAGATCAGGATATGATTCTATTTGGGTCGTAGTTGATCGCCTAACTAAAGTGGCTCATTTCATACCCGTGAAGACAACCTATACAAGTGGTAACTTAGCCAAGATCTATATGAAAAAGATTGTATGTCTGCATGGAGTACCCAAGAGTATTGTGTCTGATAGAGGAACTCAGTTCACTTCGCATTTTTGGCGACAACTGCGTGAGTCATTGGGAAAGATATTAGAATTCAGCACAACTTTTCACCCTAGACTGATGGACAGACACAAAGGAACAAACAGATTTTGGAGGATATGTTGAGGGCATGTGCCCTAGACTATGGTGCTAATTGGGATGAAAGTCTGCCTTACGCAGAATTCTCTTACAATAACAGCTATCAAGCCAGAATTGAGATGGCACCGTTCGAATTCCTCTATGGAAGGAAGTGTACTACGCCACTACTATGGAGTGGTGTTGGAGAAAGAAATTTGTTCAGAACTGAACTGATTAAGGAAGTTGAAGAGAAAGTTAAATTGGTAAAGGACAGATTGACAATAGCACAATCCTGACAGAAGAGCTACGCGGATCCAAAGCGTAGAGAAGTCACCTATGCGGATCCACGATCTATATGAATATGATTGTGTGTCTACATGGAGTACCTAAGAGTATTGTGTCTGATAGGGGAACTCAATTCACTTCCCATTTTTGGAGGCAACCGCATGAATCATTGGGAACGAGATTGGAATTCAGCACTGCTTTTCATCCCCAGACTGATGGACAAACAGAAAGGACCAACCATATTCTAGAGGATATGTTGAGGGCATGTGCCCTTGATTATGGTGCTAGTTGGGATGAAAGTCTTCCTTACACGGAATTCTCTTACAACAACAGCTATCAAGCCAGTATAGAGATGGAACCGTTTGAATTTCTCTATGGGAGAAAGTGTACTACACCATTGCTATGGAATGGTGTTGGAGAAAGAAACTTGTTCGGGCCAGAACTAATCAAGGAAGCTAAAGAGAAAGTCAAGTTGGTAAAGGACAGATTGAAGATAGCACAGTCCCGACAAAAGAGCTACGCAGATCCCAAGCGTAGGGAAGTCACCTATGAAGTGGGTGATAGAACTTATCTTAGAGTATCACCACTTCGTGGAGTGAAGAGGTTTGGAGTCAAAGGAAAATTGGCCCCAAGATATGTTGGATCATTCAAGATTCTAAGCCGTAAAGGAGAAGTAGCATATGAGATTAAATTGCCTGAATCATTGTCTGCCGTTCACAATGTGTTTCATGTGAGTCAGCTAAAGAAATGACATCCGGAGATGGAAGAGACTTCTTTGAAGGATACTATACCTTTGGAAGAGGTCCAATTGGAAAGTAATCTCACTTATGAGGAAAAACCTATCAAGATTCTTGAGACTGCAGAAAGAGTTACACGGACAAAGACTACCAAATTCTGCAAAGTTCAGTGGAACCATCATTCCGAAGAAGAAGCAACATGGGAAAGAGAAGATGATCTTCGGAAAGACCACCCTCACCTATTTGCTAGCCAATCCGAATCTCGAGGGCGAGATTCACCTTAAGGGGCTAAGATTTGTAACATCCCAAAAATCATGATTTATAAAGTTTGCATAGTATTCATGCATTCATAAACATTTGATCTTTTCAAATAAATTTTTAACATAAGAAACCATATTTTGCCTATTACTTTATTCAAAGTAAGGCAAGGTTTATATTTTACTTTCTAAATATGATTAAGGTTTGATCAGTGATGATTGGAAGATGAATACAAAGCCACATAAAATATCTCAAAACAAGTTCAAATATAAAACCATCTTTATGCCTATTATCTTTATTTTATTAAAGGCATGGTTTTATAATTATTTTCAAACTGAAAATGATTTTTGAGTGTAAATAGATGTTTTACACATTCTTGGACACAAGAAACACTATACAAAATCTGGGAAAAATTCAAATTGAAATAGATATTCAAATTCAAACCAGAAAATCAAAACAGAAAAATAAAAGAGAAAAAGAAGAAAAAATTAAAGCCAGCGACCTAACTAACCCAACCCACCCGCGGCCCATCAAGCCATCCCATCAGCCCACCTGGGAAACTCCCCCTCCCCCTCACTCTTTCTCACTCACGCGCGAACCCTCTCTCTCTGTTGAGTGGACCCAATGCCGAGTCAGCATCATCGTCCCCAAATCACCGCGCGATGACCCGCTCCGCCGTTTCCTCCTCGCAGTGACGCCATGTTGATTCCTCGCTTAATTCCCATTGATGCAGCGCGTAATTGCCGCCCTCTCTCTGGCTACATAACCACCTCCCCACCCCGCTCATTTTCCCTCACTCACCAACCACAGAGCGCCGCTAGGCTGTCCACAATCAAGCTCGTGCCGCCGCCGTACTGAGCATCTCCGGCAGCAAATTCCGGTGAGTCCTGACCGCCCCTGTGCCTCTGCTTCAAACGGGTGTGACCAGCATGTCCTAGTGCACCTTCTGATACCATTTGTTTGCCTGCTCGTGACCCAGGATGCCGTCCCCGTTCATTTCTGCAAACGACTGAGCCGTCCCTCAACTCTGGCGATCGATTACGATAAGTACTGATCACCCCTTGACCCCTCTTGCATACGACTAGGTTCGCCTTGTCCTTGCGCAGCTACTGATGCCTCTGGTTTGTGCTAGGAAGATCCAGAGCGTCGGCAACAACTCCGTCTGTAAGGACCCGACGCCGCCTGTAATTCCGACGAGCTCTAGCCCCCGCTACAACACGCCCCCGCCCCAACCACGACCACGTTGAGCTTCCTCGCAGCCGTGCGACGCTGGTAAGACCAACCACTGCCCCTAGCCCCCTCTAGAATCGCCAGAACACCATCGCCAGTAGCGCCGCCGCCACACTGCCGTCGCTAGCACCGCCCATCCATAGTCGTGTGCTCAGCAGCGTTGGATCTAGATCTAACGTGTAGAATTAGATCACTTATTGAAGGGGTACGAGTGAATCTGGCCCGTGCGATTTCATTTAGATCGTGCAGCTCACGTTGATCGATCTATGAGTCTACTGTGGCTGTAACTTGTGATGTTGCAGGTTACTCTGATGAGGATTAGGGTTATGAGTCTACACTCAACATGCTTGCATGTGGCACATGAAGATGAAGACTTTTATTTATATTGTTAAGTTAAACTCTTGTACTAGCCTATGGCTATGGAGTTGTAAAAGACTATGTTATCTCTGGAATGACAATGTAATAATGACCTTTGTTTACGTGTACCTCATCTTAAACTGTGGATGCTAGCAATTGATCCAGGGACTAGCATTACAATCACAGGGACCTTTACCTTTATAAAGGTGGGGTCTTACAGCGAGAAATCTATAATGGATTTGCAAAGAGTTCAGACCATGTTCATAATATACTAAGCACATGTTTTAAGTTTTTCCTATAAACTTTAGTTAACGAGGCTTCCACTCAAGACGAACATCCCTCCAATCTTCTTAGTGATCACATGATCCCATATTGCTATATCATCCCCGATCGTCACGGCCGATGATATAGTTCCAAAGGTAAACATTATTAATGTCGATCACATATCTATGTGACTCATGCTCGACTTTTCGGTCTCTGTGTTCCGAGACCATGTCTGCACATGCTAGGCTCGCCAACTCAAACTCGTGTGTATTGTTGTGTAACCTTTCTTACACCCACCGTATGCGAACGTAGGTATGTCTAACACCCAATCATCATAGCATGCCTCATACGGAAGAAATTTCTTGGTGGTGCACACACAAGGGGAACACTAACATTATAATTTTAGAGGAATCATCCAATTTAGCTACCATCATATAACTTAATATACTATGCCAAACAAGATGAACAAATAGTTACTTCATAAGTATGGTGCCATGACATGGTTGTAGCACCTTGATATCCATTGAGAGATCCAATGGACAATCGTTTCATAAACTTACCATTACCATGTCATGACATACTCCCCTGCAAAACAAAGTTAGACGCTTCTACTTTATCCTTTTGCAAGTTTTATGCATATTTAGGGCTATCATGGTAGAACCCTTTCCCACCTATGAACGTTAAGCCACAACATTGATTCAATGGTTACCTCCTCGCTCCCTTTTCAGGGCCCTATGGTATAAAAGTCATATCTACTATTGAGAGAGAGACAGACACCCGCTAGCCACTTATACGGAACAAGTCATATGTTATGCATGGAACCAGTCTCGCGTAAGCTAACGCGGAAGGTCGGTTTGGCCCGCTTCATCAATCAATCCTGCGAAATGACAGGAACACGAAAGAGGGTTGCAACTAGAGAATCAACACCCACATATTTCTATGTGTTCTATACGTATGACATGTCTACCCATCGATTTGGATCTGATACCACTGAAAGGGTTCGTCACAAAAAATCAAAAAAAATTCCGACACGAACATGATCACCAAGATCTATACTATGTAGACATAAGTAACGGAGAGGAAGAACGGATTTCATTACCATGAAGACCGTCGCACACCTTACGCACGTAGGAGTATAGCGATGAAGACAGTGCCCCAAGTGTCGCGCCTCGAAGCTCTACAAACGTACAGTGTAGGAACGTCTCCCGGGATCTTATCCAGCAGAGCAGCGGAAGAAGAAAGAAACTGGACAGTCCTTCACACGATGGTAGTGCGGAGGTGGACAAATAAACCAAGCGGTTAGACCTAATATAATGGAGAGAGATCTAGGGTTTAGGGGAGAGAGGAGAGAACTTGTTGGGTGCAAATCGAGGGGAGGGGGTCTTCTATTTATAGTAGGGAGGGGGTAGGGCAAACCCTAGGGCTTGGGGATGGGAACCTCCAATCCGCCGCCCCAGGGGAGGGCTTGCCGCCGTCGGCCTTGGGCTCCACCCTGCGGGTGGGAACCATAGGGTTTGGTCGGTGGACCCTCTCCCCTTTCTCCCTTGGTGCCTACCCTATTGGGCCCTTCTAGAAGCGACCTAGTAGCAAATAAGGAAGCCCTAAAATATATAACAAAATATGTTTTAATATTAATTCAACCAATTAATATAAAACACATATATTAATGTATTCCATACACCGAAACTCCTTTCGGACCTCTTTAGATCACCATCGGATAATACTCGGAACCCTTCTAGTTTCTGTCTCTTGTTTCTCCTTCGATACTGGTTCAATCCGAAAGCGTTCCTACCCTTAAGTGTGCCACCCTTCAGCTCGGAGAAGCAACGGATATGACCAAGAATCTCTTGTACCAATGCTCAACATCAGGACCTGGACGTCCGTAGTGATCCCCGTGCTTTGATGATTAATCTCATCGCTTGAACCTCGACTGCGTAGTGTTATTCCTTTTGTCATACGATACCTAGGGCATCCGAGATTTGATCTCAAGTATCTCCATACTTGTGTTCGATCTCGTTACCGATAAACTCGTTTACTCGTTTCCATGCCATTGCGTTTCATGATCCAATCACACACTTGCAAGCTTCATTAATGCAACGTCATCGAGTTGGCCATGTGTATCTATCTGTTACTTGGATTGATAAATCCCGGTCTTGATAAAACCCTCAACCTATTTCTTCAGGAAACCTAATGACACATTTATGATCATCCTTTGATATCTTGATGCTTGATGTCATTAACGCTTCCCTCCAAAACACTGATTATGCATTATCTCATAGTCAAAAGATATAAGCCACGGTGTCTTCATATTATCATCAATGACAAACGTTTAAGTAACAATGTATATCACATCATTATCCAATGATGTGACCTCATTGTCAATCGGCACTATCATCATGATCACGAAACCATAAGATCAACACTTTCCCAATGAACTAGTCTACTAGAGGAAACTAGAGACCTGGTTGTTTACATACCACATATGTATTAACGTTTTGTATTAATACAGTTATAGCATGGTAAGAAACGTATTATGAACAAGAAATATATCAAATAAAAAACTCTTTATTATTTGCTTCTAGGGCATATCTCCTTCAAATGGGCCTTATTTCAAATATTGCATGACAAAACAGTAATGGTCGTCTTCCTTGTCCGAATGGGCTGGCCCACTTAATAATTAGCAGGCATTGACTAGACTTGGCTTCTACCACGGTTTTCATGACAGTTAACGGTGGTAACTGGCCGTTAACGCCGTTCGCCATGTGGTAGTTTGCATGATGTCAGCAACCAATGAGGCTAATAAACAGATCTACGACGGAACAAGTTTTCAGGTCTGAAGGGCGTGATCCGCCACGGTTGGAAAAAACCCGTGGTGGATTCATTCTTGGCTGAAGGTCTTTTACGATGAAGGGCATCTGTCGTAGAATACTTTTCAACCATGAAAAACGTGTCTTCAACCACGAAAATCGTCCGTTGTAAACAGTAATTTTTCTTGTAGTGATGTTGTGCTTGTTGGTTGTACCTCCAAATTAGTACCTATATCAATAACATTCCCATCAGATGTAGTAGACACCGAAACATCCTCCCAAAGTGACAATGCCCGACATCCTTCCCAAGTGACAATGCCCAATCATATGAAACATGTTGTAGAAAAGATGCCCCCCTTTCTTCATAAGCAACCTATAGATCACAAGATATAATACTAGGAGTATACACGTTATGCTAGTAGACACCTCACGTGTCTCATTAACGTCCACTCTCAAAATTTTTAGAATAGAACATTTGTAGTTGTTCAAAACCTAGAACACATAAATTCCTTGAAATCTTTCCAAATGAACGTTTTAACTATTACACCATACACAGTCCTTGCATCATTCCACCAACGAGCTACCTTTTCATCCACACGTCGGTGAGCAAAAATATATTCTATATGGCCACTAAACTTGCTATCGAAGGTATGAAATCTCACAAAACCATGTTCCAGAACAGATTCCCAGATCTGATATTCTGCGGGTGTCACGGAATATTCCAATTGCCACCTGATTATTATTGGATCATATGCCGTACCGACCACAATAGCTAAATATTCATGGTAAGCATCATTCGATTGTTGCATCACATCAACACTAAGAGAAGTCATGGTTAGTAGATTAGTGCACAAAACACAAAAATATGTTGGTGGAATGCTCACAACTCACTGAAAACTGAAAAAAGAGGTATCTTGCCATTCCAAAGTAAATTATAAATGCTTACCAACTTGGATAAACAGAAATGTGCACGGATGTGATAAAGCGAATACCAAAGGTACAAGAACTATCACACGACAAATCAAGGTATATGGTGGAGCTTGGTTGGGATACTTAACAACACCAATTCATAAATCTTAGTGCGGCTCGTACAAAAAAGACTTACAGAAAACACATATTGTGGAGATAAATGGGGAAATTAAAAATCTGAAAATGAGCTAAATTAAGGTATGTCGGAGTTATGATCGTGTCGTATTGCATAAAGAGAGACGCTAGCAATGTCTCGACAAAACAGGCATAATATTTCTACACTGAATATCCCGCAAAGCACTACGCACACTAATCTCGTAGGATAATTTTAAACACCAACAAATGCTTATTAAGTCTCATAAAGATAGAAACTCCATGTGAACTTAGTATAAAAAACACAAAAGATGACTGACTTGACACAAAACAGACTCTAGGATGGCTTGTTGTCTGGCGAGTGTGCCACTTTGCGTAAGGGCCGTGCTAAGCGTCTCCCGGGAGATCAAATCTCCCGATCCCCCGGATGCCCAGCCATCGGATCAAACAATACCAAACCATCAGATCTTTCGACTAGTGTGGACAATGTTTCCTTTAACCAACTCCTCTCCCCAAAATGTGCCCGCACTTCATGGTAAAAAATCCCCTCGCTTCTGGCTGGCGGCAGACTCATCGTGTATCCGTGCGTAGGTCTATCGTGGGCTACAACCACCGTGACCTATGGCCGACGGCAAGAAATCCTTTTGCAATCGCGGACTCTCTCTTGGAAAAGTAGCAAGTAGCTACGGCTTGGCAGCACATTCCCGAGCTATCCCCATAGCTCTCTAAAACCTGGTCACCAAGACCACTCCTCGGTGAGCCACAACCATCGCCGGAGAAGACGGATGTCGCTGTGTCCAACTGTCGCTCGCTTGTAACTTTGGCTCCATGGTAGCATCAACGAGTGCCTGTGGTAACAACGACAGGCGTTGCAGGTAGCAACGCCGGGCTCCCGTGGTAGCATCGGCGAGCGAACTAGGCAGCATCCTCCAGCATTGGAGGTAGCAATGATGGGCGCCGCATGTAGCATTGGCGGACGATGGAGGTAGCAACGGCGGGCGATGCATGTAGCATCAGTGGGCGAAGCACGTAGCATCCTCCGGTGTCGGAGGTAGCAATGATGGGCACACATGTAGCATCGACGGGTGCTAGAGGTGGCATCGGCGGGCGTCAGAGATAGCAACGGCAGGCGGCACATGTAGCATCGGCGGGCGCCAGAGGTAGCAACGACGGGCGCTGCAGGTAGCAAATCCTCCTGTTGTCGTGGTAGCATCACTGGTTACCCCTTGCAACAGTAGAGCCTAGAACAACTTCGCCTGTGGCTGGAAGCGCCGTAGGCTGCCGATGGGAAGCATCTCTCCCATTCGACGGGAAGCTTCGCTGTCATCTCCCCATAGCAGTACCTGGTGGCATGCCTTGCAGCACGCACACAACAGATAGACGGGCGTTCGAAGAGGCAGTAAGGGATGCGAGCAGCTTGACAAGCATGTGGTGTGGGAGGGCAGGGTGGTGCGCCTGCGGGAAAAGCAGGGGCGGAGCTCTGGGAGTGGGTAAGGAGGTGGTGCGCCATGGATTCTGGTTGGGGGAACGGAGGTGTAGAACGATCAAACGGGAGACTCGCGTCGTGTGTGGGGATAAAACGGTGCCGGTGGGCCTTACTTCGCGCGTGTCTCGAACTAGCAAGGACACGTTTCAGCCAAAGAGAGCCGGGGGCGAGTGACGCGCGATCCCCCGGCCGGGTGAACCGTATCTTTTTTTTGAAAACGAGTAAAGGGCCCGAAGGACCTGGTTGCTGCATTAACTCGGGGCAGTGGTACAAATTATAGGAGGGACCTTTGGAGAAGTAAAAATTAAAAACAGGTCCTTGAAACATACACAAGAGACCTCAGAAAGATTTTTGAAAACGCCATCAAGTCCCTGTGCCTCACCACCAAGATCTGAGATGCATGTCACCATCGGCCGCCGTCTTCCTCACCGGGGACATCGCCACTTGGGAAGAAGAGGGCGGAGAGTGCCTCCGTCGCACCATCGAGAAGGGGCCTCCGTTGTTGAAGGATAAGAAGACACACCCATGGCGTCAGCAGATGCCTTCCTTTGGCATCGAAGATCGGCGGCCCGCGTTGGACCACCGTGGTGTAGCTCGTTGATGTCGCAGCAGCAGCTTCCCTTCTCCGCCAAGCTTCAACTCCTGGGGATCGCGCACAGCTTCTTCTCTCCTCGCCTCCGCGGCCGTCCAGGGAAGAAGACAGAGCCGAGTCTAGGAATCTCCGCTCCTGGAGACCACAGACCTTATTTATGGAGCCTCTGGTAGAGGTCGTCGACGCTGCATCCAGCTCCGCCCATCGGAGTGCCGCGACGGCAAGGAGCACCACCAGCATGCCCTGGATTTGGCCAGCGAAATCCATCGTGAAGCTCCCGACATATAGCCAAACTATGGCACAAGGCCAACCTATAGAAAGTAAAAACCTAATACTCCCTCCGGCCCATATTAATTGACTCAAATTTCCCTAGATTTAAATGAATCTATACACTATTTAGTATATAGGTACATCCAAATTTTTACAAATCAAAGTCCATTAATATGGATCGGAAGGAATACTAGCTACTCCGGCGCCGCTTCAGGACCAGCTTCAGCCGGCTATTCCGGCAGAGATGCCATCGGAGCGGCCCGGTCTGGGGAGAAAGACTCTCAAGATACTGTAGAGAAGAGAGAGTGGGTGGAGGAGGAAGTCCACCGGGTGAACCGTATCATTATCCTTTGCTTAACCAAGCGCACGCGAAAGAGGGCAGAGTCTGGTCTAAACACAAAACTCACGCATGGAAACTCTACTATCTAAAAAGAAACTTCCGTTGTCAACCGTCTCGCAATACGCCGTCCGCTTCGTCGCACACTCTGTCCATCGTCCATCGTCGGTTTTTCCTCACTGTGAGTTTCGCTCAGGTATTAACTAGGATTAACACATGCCCACGATTTCGTCTCGATTGGCAGCTGAATCTCGCCCACAACCAGCTGCCGGCCCGTCAACATTGAGCGCATCTACCTGTTCCTCGCCCAATGCCATCCCGCTCTCGGATTTTCCACACGGCGCCACCCTCAATCACGCCTTCATGCTGCTCGACATATGGAGTTCCCGCCTCTGCGCGTCGCCGCCAAACAACTGCGACGCACTCAACACGTGCACCTCTAGGCCGACGCCATACACAAATGCCTTTGTTCCTCCTCTGCCATAATCAGCGGAGATGGGACTCTGCTCCACGCCAATACTTGGCGCCACCACCGGTTTGACCGGCCACAACACGCGCGGCAAGCAGCTCCCCCGGATCTCCGCACCACAAAGCGCCTCCGAGATCTCCGCCGCCACGACGGATCCGGTGCTGCCAGTCGTCTCCGGATCTCGGCCTTCCTGTAGATTTTTACCGGTTGGCGGATTTGAACTTGGTTTGACGGTCCGATCTGTTTGTTTGCAGGCTGTTCATCAATCTCTTCGGCTAGCCATCGGCGGCCGTGGTGCCCTCGGGCGAGCCGGTGGCGACAAAGCCGCTCAAGATCAGCCTCATGCTTTCTGGCGGCCAGGCTCTTGGCGGGAGCAATGTGATTTGCGACATCTTTGGTGACTACGAACGATGAATTATAATTGTATCTAAACGTTGTTCAACAAAGAAGACCCAACGAAGTGCGAACTGCAAAGGCTTTGCTCGCATGTACAGTATACTCTATGTTCCCATCTTGCCACATCGAAGCAAATAATAGTTGCTGGCAGGCTTCCTCTTTTGCGCGCAAAATATAGTTTTAAGATAGTTTTTATATGTTTTCTCTGGGCTGCAAAATCAAAACCCTACAGCACCGAAAGAGTGCAACCAGGCTAAAACAACAAACTGTAGAATGAACACGGCCTGGAGGCTTCAAACAGGGCATGGCCTCACGTTAGATTTTTGATGCACTGCTAACAGTTCTCTTCTGCAAAAGCTCAGTTTTAAAACGAGGATGTGATAAATTTAAATTGTGATCTGAAGTTTATAATAACAGATGGGTTAGTGTCACTATGTCAGTCTCATCTCCGCTAGAAGACAATGATATTTGTTAGTTAAAGTGACATATCCTTCGGTGTGCTTCCACTTGTAGATCTTGTTAGATAGTGATGTTTCGAGGGGGTCTCTTGAAGTTTTCTTGCCGTTGAATTGTCAATTGTCATGCTCAGATTACCTGAAGGATTGTGCAAAGGTAGCACCATGTATTCTTACCTATAATGGCTGCTAGGCAACCCGCCTCCTCAGAGCTCCTCAGCGCGCGTGTGGTCGTCCGTCGTTGGATCGGTTATGAATAAAAGCTTCCGACGCCTCTTTTGGTTTGCAGCCGTTGGATGTGTTGTGTTCTTTTCTTACTTCCTGTTTCTCTGAGTGACTCCATGACATCCTAGGACCACATGCGTGCGGGGCCGTAGGTCAGAGACAACAAAGGCAGGTTTTTTGCATTGCGTTTCTGCCTTCCTGAGACGTTGTTGTGCTCTCTTCTCGCCTCGTGGACAGAGACGACCAAACCAAACCGCTAGGGTTCCTGTCCTCATTCTTCCCCTCCCATCCCAGTCGTCTCTCCCCATCTCTCCTCTGTTCCATTCCACGGGCGCCTTCTCGAGTGGCGAGCAGATGGAGCTGCACAGGGCGACCACGGTGGCAGCCGGTAGGAGGCGCTGCAGCAGCACTGCGGCTAGCGGATGGGGATAGTCGCGGTGGCGGGATGGAGGAGATCCGGACGGGGCGACCACGGTGGCGGGAGGCGCTGCAGCAGCACTGCGGCGAGCAGACAAGGACTACAGTGGTGGCGCGATGGGGAGCCGGACAGGGCGACCATGGTGGCGGCCGGTAGGAGGCGCTGCTGCAGCAGCACTGCGGCGAGCGGACGGGGACAGCCGCGGTGGCGGGATGGAGGAGGCGCTGTGGGAGCGCATCCTAGAGGACTGTGGCGAGCGGACAGGGATGGCTGCGGTGGCGGGCTGCAGGAGCGCACACGGAGGAGGGCGGCGTCGCGCCTTGGAGTGCCGGGCACCGGTGTTGCACACCGTCGGTCATCGGTCGTCCACAACCGCCTAGGTTTAAAGTACAATTTTAGGTTTGTTCTTCCTCTTTTATTTCATCGTTTTAGCAATTTCTGATTTTGCTAGCTTGTCACCAGATCTCATGCTTGTCAATTTTAGGTTTAAAGTACAATTTTAGCCACGTCTAATTCACTGTTTCAAGTTTTTCCTATTTCAGGCCTATATTAAACGGTTTAGGGACTGCTGATTGATGGTCTGATTTGCATTTTTCAGTGGTCGTGGCATTGCAATTGGAAGAGCAATATCAAAACAGTTCTAAATACGTGATTGAACAAATATAGACTGGCTCGACGAGTGGAAAGTGCAGCTGGATTTAGCTCTATCATGTCCCAGGAGTTAACAGCTGCTATCCTCACAGCACAGACATACCAAGATAAATAGTCCTGGCAAGGCTTAACATAGAACATTCCTATTTGAAACTAGATATTACAGATTATGTCAAGATGAATATGGTTTGGTCAAAATAAATTCCATGTGATGTATTGTTGCTCTATGTGCACTCTGAAAACATACCGTACCATGTTCTAATGAGAAAAAAACCACCATTACCCTCTCTTCTATGCACATTTCTCACCTCTCCATTGTTGTTCCGTTTCCTATTACCATCAGAATTTTTCCCTTGTTGGATTGATCCAAATGACTATCCTGATCATCGTGCAGTTGCTGGAAGAAGTGAGGAAAAAAAGCTCCACGGAAGTTCATCTGCAAGATGTAAGTCACGACTTAAGTTTCAGTTTTGTTAGCCTTGATTTGGTGATCAGATGTAAGTCACGACTCAAGTTTCACTTTTCTTTGTCATGATTAAAAGTAGCTCGGGGTGGATGCACGACCAAATTTGGAAGAACTTAATGCTTTATTTGTCATAAATCCAAGTTTTATTTTTTTACATTTAGAATCATTCAGGTTTGAGGTTTGGACCCGGTTCTTGGCTCTCTAGGAATTGTTATTCTTGACTTTTATCTGTATTAATTACACCACTGTTATTTTCTCCCTTTGTAGTTGTATGATAAGTGGAACAGTTTGGACTAAATAATGGTCCAACTGCAGGAGTTACAAAAGAACAAATAAGTTACAATTCTTTCCTTGGCATTTTAGTCATATAAACCCTAGCTGAAGTGATTATGTTTGAAAAAATAAAGGTATAAAGTTTCTATTTTTCTTATAATATTCAGATTCATTAAAATGGGGGTTTCACTATGCGTCGCATTAAATACTAGAGTTGGGATCAGGAACATAGTTTTTTGTATTGTTTGACAACAAAACCATTTGTGTCTCATGCCCAAGTTTCAGTACTAATATTCTACAAATTGATCCCTTAAACCTTAGTGGACTTCTCGACTCCTCAGTTAGCTATCCTCCTATGAAGCATTGCCCATGGCTGTTTGTTGGAGTCATCGCTGCTTCCTTTTACGCCTCCTACCGTTCGATTTGCTAGTCTGCTGGTTCACGTCTTACTAATATTATGTGGTAATTTTATGTTTTGTTTCGCATCCTCGCACAGGTTAACCTGGACACCAGCCGTCTGGCGAAGCAGGAGAGCCTGATGGTGTGGGGAAGTAGCGGTGAGGCCTGGGTTGTTGAGAAGCTAGTGGCAGCGGGGTGTAGCGGGGACAAGCAATGGGGCACCGATGGTGGCCGAATCGGAGCACACCACCATCTCCTTCCATCTTCCCACGTGAGCTCTTTCTTCTGATTCATTACTCAAATTTACTTCCTTTTATTTTTCCTCTTAAGGTTTGGGGTGTGGCCTCTAGATTCTTACTCTGATTTAGTTTCTTTTAATTTTCCTCAAAGGTTTGGGGGTGTTCCCTGTAGTTGTAACAAGACAGAACACTGAAGATCAGAAACCTGCTAACAAGAGGTCTCTTGTTCCCAAGAAATATGCTTTAGCAAATATGGAGTAGTACATAATATCATGACACATCTATTGAAAAACTTCTACAGGAAGTGAAAAGTGATAAGTTCTAGCACAATCCAGGTTAGTTCTCCTATATTTTCCCTCTATCTTTTGGATTTGCTGAATTTAAGTAACATGGTAACACCATTACTTAATCTGGAAAATTATACGTGAAAATCTTTGAAAGGCGTGAAATAGGCGTGAAATAGGTATGATATGTTGGATAGGAATTTGCTCATCCCTTGAAGAATAATGAAGGAATTATGTTGTGTACTAATACTATCCTAAAAATCAAATTGCAGTTTTCTGGGGCACATCAGAGAGTGACCTTATTTTCAGTTTAGGCCCGAGTGGCCATTATGTTGGATAGGATGAGTATCGCTATTTAATTAAGAAATTTCTGAAACTAAAAGTAGTTTCCTTCTTCATGTTTTGTTCTGTTAGTGCCTCGTGCTGGTTCCTTTTATTTTTATTTGGTGTGTGACTAAGTTATAAATGGAAAGCAAATTGAGGCCTCTACTTCCAATCCATAGTTTCTTATACCATGTTCTTCTCTTTGTTCATGCCCCTCTTGTGTTTCCTGTCCAGATTTGTCCATCATGATCCAGATATCCTTGAGTGTCTGACAGCTTGCTTTGCTCCCAGATCTGGTGCTTCTGTTCCAGATTTTTACTTATGTATTGTGTAGCAAGTACATTTAGTAATTTAGTTTTCTATCTTTAGCATACTAGCTTCCAGATATACAGCTTTTTTCCTACTTGGGTTGCATGGAGGTTCAGAGAATGACCTCTTTGTGCCTTCTAGGAAACTTGCAAAGCTAGAGTGTTTGAGAGGATTGATACTGATTGGTTGGTTGACATCCCCCTCGATCGATATATTCTTATTTTCCTTACACGGTAAAGTGCCTGAAAGGGTTCATGCTAAATTGTTCATATAATTTTGGTGTTGGTACGGGTGAGAAATATTTTTTCTTGGGACCTACTGATAGCTAACATCTACCACATGTAGATGCAGCGTAGATTAATTAGTAATCATTTAGAGAATGGCTACTAGTTGCAGAATAGGTATATAGATAGTTTTTGCAATAGTTCAGGATTCATAATCAACTGACTGTACTTCCAGATCTACCAACTAAAAAAGGTATATAATACCTAATTGTTTAAAATCTAATGTAGCATAAGATCTTTGACGCATTTAAAAATATATGTGATCTTTTCTTAGTCGTAAAACCATCAATGTTGTGATTTTTGAATGTGTGGGTTAATAAAGCGGATACTTTGGATATAAGTCATTACTGTACCAAGGTAGGAGTTGGAAAAGAGATGATTTTGTTTGTCCTATTACCTCTCCGTGTCTAATAGATGACACGACATTATCAGTTCAGTTGTTATTGTCATCTATTTGAGTATAGTGAGTAGAATTATCTAGCAGGATATGGATTAAACATATTTTGAATTTAGTATTTTGATTATCCTATAGTCATAATTACCTGCATATGCACGACCATTCCTCTTGGTGGAAAAATAGTGTTTTTCTTACAGATCCATTATTAACCTATATGTTGTGACAACTTGTGCTTTATTGCTATTTACTTCCTGGTTTCCCCTTGGGGTGCAGAGAGAGAGGGAGAGAGCTTCCAGGTCAAGCCACTATGTCTGGTAGGTAAGGTAAAGTATTTCAATCCTCTTTATTTGCCTCTTGCATCCTCCATTACGCTGATATTTTGAGAGTTCAGCAATTTGAGTTTTAATTGATAATTGATGTTGTGAGAGTTCAGCAATTTGAGTTTTAATTGATAATAGTTTCCCCTTCTCATTGAGCTCACCATTATGAACTAAAATTTCTGTTGATGCGGGTGTCTTTTGATCATATATGCTTGCAACTGATTATCCTGGTAATAGGCCGGTGGATGTTAAGAATCCTTCAATGAGTTGGATGACCGGCCTCATGTTTGTTGTTCATTTGTTATTATGTTTATCTAATTACACTTTTATTTTTAGATGAAGGGAAGTAACTTAGTCATGTCTTCTAGGATAAATTTTAATAAAATAAGCTTTGTTTTTGTGTTTATAAGGTGATGGTAATTGATTACAATCTTCTTCTGATCTTTAACCGTTCTGCATTGGTATATTCATAGATTTTGGTCGGTCAAAGGTTCTGTCCCTTGTGGTAGGTTTTCTTGGCGAATTCTTTAGCTTAATTGATGTGTAGTCGTTATAATTCTCAGTAGCAAGTGCATCAGGTGCTTCCATACGCCATTCTAAGTCCACTTTTATGTTTTACTTTTTTACTTTTAAATGATATATATTACATTTGTATCTTCTAGCTACTATGACACATAGTCCTGTAGTTGTTTATGCATTTAAGATGAACCGTATCAATTACATGTGAAAATGAGTAATATTTCAGTTTACTGAAAAGAGCTACACAGACAATAAGAACTTGACAAAAGCATTTTCTTTCCTGGCAATACTGTATCGCTTCCTGAATGTTATGACTTGTCTACTTATATCGAGTTTTTTTAGATAATTTATGAACATGTCCATTGGTACCAAATATGCTTCTAATCAATTTCGTTTCTGAAGCCTACTCTTTGATGGCCCTCTTCCCCTGTTAGCCGGTCCTGAGATCATCTCATGCTATAGTTGCAAGGCTTCTGTGTTCTATGATAGAATAGTTTTACATACGGCCACAGGTTGGTGATAATAAAAATGTAATGCCTCCTTTGGAACACCTGCACAGAACTTTGGGCAATTTTCATTCAGAAATATTCTCTTTTGGATACCGTTTCGAAGTGTTCTGAGATATCGTGATGCCTTTAGAATCTAAGAAACGTTGTTTGTTTGTAGATAAAGCGGAAACACAATACAAAACAGAACGATGTAGCTGAAACAAATGAATGGATGATGAGCCATTGATATGTTAACGCAGTAGGCAGGCCAATTCTTCCAACACCTTGTAACATTTTCTAAAATGTCCGCCAAGCATGTGGCTGTTAAAGGCTAGAAGTCTTGTCATCTGATCCATTTGTTTGTCAGTGAGCGGTGCATATTCAGCCTGACACTAGCCATGTCACCTCTCTTCGTGACGAGTGTCGTCTCCTCTTGCATGAGCAATGCCAACGGTGACACCTTTTGCTGATTCCTTCAAATTGATCCAGGTATCATCTTTTATCTTGTTCCATCCTCACCTTTTCCATTTCTCTTTCTCTATATTTTTGAATCTATCATATGTAAGAGATTCTGTGATTTTTTGAACGATAAAAAAATCACATGATTGGTGTTCAGAGATGGTATTTGTGCTTTAGATTGGCATAAATAGCTAAGTTTACTTTTTGGGATTTTTTAAAAATATTTCTCACTTGTTCGGTTCATTCTGTTGTCAGGATTATCCTTCTATTTAAATATCCAGTATTTGTCTCAGTTTTTTACGTTTTGCTTTGTATCACTATATGATCTTTTTGTTAGACTGTTCGAAGCAACGTGAAGAAACATGGATGTTCAAGATGTAAAGGTGGATACCATGTTCTCGATGCGAGTGGAATTTTAGTGCGAAAATGTGAGAGGCTTCAAGGAAATAGAATTTCTGACGCAATCCCAATGCTTAGTAATTATTTATTACTGAATTTAGAGTCGGCGGCAGACCTGAATCTGCATGCTTTGCTCGCTTCTTTGTTGGAGTTTTTTGTCTCTTTTTCGTGTAGAACTTAGTACACCTCCATCTCCGTGTCATGATCATGTCATTTTGTATGTTGTTTGAAATAAAATAATCAAATTTTGTGAAGTTTTTGCTTCATTTGTAAATCACATGCTGAAGTATCCCTTTAAACCCAATTAAGATGTGATATATTTTTTCTTTACAAGAATACATGTTGTCTCTTATGATTGTTCTTACTGATTCTAAGATTACACACTTATAGTTTACCTTGAATTCATGTGTTCTCAGTGCATACTATAAAGACTATGATGTATATTTCTTGCATGAAGGTGCAAGTTGTTAAGAGTTACTTCCTCTTTGGGGTTTCTAAAATCAATTTATCTCAACCATAGATAACAATATGGATAAAACCAATAGCTACAATATTGTCTTGCTTTCGGCCTCAGCGCCGGTGGCGCACCGGGTCATCTAGTGGATTCAAGAGAGGCCCATCTAGGGTCATGAACATTAAGGGCAAGATCGTCGAGCTCAATGCTGATTTCGTCTACCCCTACAGGAACCAGGTATGGCAACATAACCTTTGCTGAACACACATTCACTGAAATTTCCAAATGTGGTCACTCGTGTGTAAACTGCATGAAAAAAGTACTGTTAATCATAGTGTTCCTTAATTACTCTGCATTTTGAACTTTTTCCTTTTTCGGTAGGCGGGATTTGATATGATCTATAATGTACATTGAGTGTGCCAAATGTTTATTGGATCCTTCTTTTCCCTTTCTGGACTTGATACCATGTTATCTTTGTTTTAACTCTATTTGGTGCTTGTGCAGTTCAAGCAAACTGTAAGACACAGTCAACATACTTGGTTTGGATGGACTTGTTGTCATTGGTGGTGATGATTGAGTCACCAACACATGCCTCCTTGGTGAATACTTCAGGTTGGATGCTTAAACCATAACTATTTTTTTGCTGCACCTAAAGGATTTTATTTGGTTTCTGTCAGTGCCTGAAGCTTTATACTGTTAAATGCTTTTGTTTTCATTCTACAAGGTTGTAATGTCTAATCTGGATTACCTATATTTTTTCTTAAATTATAAACATGTAAATTCTCAATAATAATCAATATAGATTATAGTCGATGCCTTCTATACAACATTTTACTTTCTCCGCTCCAAATTATCACTCATTCTGAGTGGGCACAAGGACAGGAACCTATGGAACTAAGAGAAAGAGAAGATCAAATGGTCATGCTTCCCACACTTAAATACTTGGATACAGATAAAGCATTAGTTTGTGAATGTAGGAAAGACCATCTGTGATAAAAAGGGCAAACAATGAAAAAACGTGTACATTTGGATCCATGCCTAATATGTAACAATCTTTCGATCGCAGCATTTTGTATCAATCAAATTGCACCGGAGTATATTACGTCCACAACAGTATATGAGGCAATAATTGGATAACATTATTGTGATTTATCTAATTATCTGATTTACCAAGCAAAATAGCATGACTTTATGCAACTTATTTATTCATAGCAACTTTAAAAATAAGCTTATGAACTGTAAGATAAGCTCAACTTGATGCTTGGCCGTCTTATTAAATCGTTCATGTTTCCATTTCCTATGAGATTTGTATATCATATCAGCAAGAGTTATGGTCTCAGATTTTCAGATCAAAGGTAGTTAATCTTTTGTTCACATGTCCTAATAGTGTTTTGTTCAGTTCGGTGGATCAACTAGAGTTTACTACAAGACAAGAATATGAGAAAGAGAAGCCGGGAAAGAGGAGGCCAAGATCAAGCAGACAAAAAAGTAGAAAGAGTAGATTAAGAAGAGAAGCATGAGCTAAAAATGGAGCAGAGGAAGATCTGTCTGGGATGTGGCTTAACTCAGAAAACCAAACTTTGAGACTTTAAAATTAGTAGTTTTCTTTTTCAAATACGGCTATACATGATACCAAAATAAAGTACTACTGGACTGTGAAAATGCAGCATTGTTTTAGCTCTCAACGCACGGACATGTATCCTAGTAAGACATAAAAACTGTAGTTGGTATGGTATGGATCGAACCTCCTTTTCTTTTGCTTCACACGCACTTGGCCAGATATAAAGGAGAGTTTGTCCGGTAAAAAATCGTACGTACTTGTATCGAGCGGGTTTTTTTAGCAAGCAAGCTGTATGTACTTGTATCGATCGAGATTTTTTTTTCACAACCGCACGTACGTGGTTAAGTTAGATCGATTCCAACCAAGAGCTATCGCTAGGTCTTTTTTTCTCTTGCTCGTGAAGGAAACTCACGTACGTGTCAAGGTAGCGATCTTGTTTTTTTAGGTACGTGTCACGTGAAGGAAAGGTACAGATCTTACAACTCTAAATCAAGAAAAGATGAACAGATCTAAAAGATCGAAAACTCAAGAATACAATAAACAGTCTAAAAATATTTTAGGGATTTCGACGACGCGATAAAAACAGACAAAACCTAGACACAATCTACGACTCAGATGAAAAAAAAGACTACGATCAGAAACTAGAACTCACAAATAATACTAACGAGGCTATGGCAAAACTATGAATCCCAATATTTTTGCGTGGCTTTTTCTATATAGAGCGAAAACAAAAACTAATCTATGGATGGATTTGTGGATGCTCACCGAGTAAACACTGAAATCTGATACCAAGATTATACGGGGCGGCCCGGTCTTCTCGGTGAGCTGGGGTAGATGGCTATGTAGATGATGAAGATAACTTGTATGAATCTGAGAACTCTCGACTAATCCCTGCATCCAAATGCAACAGCTCTCAACCCTTTGGTCATCCGCAAATCTACAAACTTGTGCTTATAGCCGCTGATCAGGATCGGACGCGGTATTGCAATCTTCAAATTCCCAAGGAAACAACATATCACTCTCAAAAACTTGCAATTGGATAATTTCCAATGGAACAATTAATCACACAAGATTATAGTACCAACACACCAGATCGATACGAATTGGGGCTGAATAATTCAGAGTTTTGATGTAGCAAAACGATCTGAATATAGGGTTTATCTTAAACGTGTTCTAAAGCTAATAACCACGACTTATAATCCTATATAAAGGCTTCTAGACGTTCAAAACATAGAGTTGGGACTAAAACCAAACATATATCTAACTTGCCTGACTTAAATTGATTCTATTTGTAAACCGATATAAAATGACTGTCGACTTGTTTTGGTCTCTGCTCCCATCCTGTAATGAAACTGGAAACGTGCGAGTACCCGTTGGAAAGCTCTCGGAATTATATTTCCAACAAGTACTTATTTTCTTGATTTGGAGTTGTTATGAGGAAACTATGGCCTTTTCAATTTCAGAGCTTTTATTTGTCCGAACTGCACCTTCCTTCTTGGACCGTGGTTTTCTCATTGTCTTTTCCGCCTACAATCTCTCAATCGCCTTCCTCTCTCTCCTCCCGATGGAAGCTGGGAGAAGCCTCCTTCGCCGAGTATGTCCTCTATGGAGAAGAGTTCAAAGAGATCCAAAAGAAAATGGATTTTTCCAAAATGTCAGCTTTGAAGAAGTAGATTTGTGACTTAGATCCTTCCTTCAAGGTAGCCAATGACACCAAGAAAGTGGAACTTGTCGAAGGTGATGCCTCCCAGGTCAGCACCATTGGTACCACACTGTGATGAGGGTTAACCTCGTGGGGTGGCCCAATCTTCACGGATTTAGAGGGGAAACAAGGAGGAGGGTGATGAACATGATGAACTCGGAGAACACGAAGAATGAAAGTAAGATACAAAATTATGCACATGAACACTTCCGGTTTCCCATGTTGGCCCGAATCACCAACTCGATAGAATCCAGGTGGAAGAGGTCGCTAGGTAGAGATCCATGGTGGAAAGATCGCTAAGTAATTGGATATAATCCTATTTTGAAGATTATTAGAATTGATAGATACCTAAAGGGAGAGATCAAAGGCAATAGAGTGCACAATAGAAAATATTCGAAACACAAGGTGGGACTTGTACAACTCCAAGATGTTGATCTATCGAGAAGTCCCCATAAGGAAAGTGGAGGGTAAGCCAATACAATTCAATTCAATTCTAACCCCACATCTAAGCTATCAGGATTCTATTTATAGTACTTGGGAAAAGGGGCATGTTATGGATAATATTACATGTCCAAGGGGAAACTTGGGCTCGCAGTCCCACACTCAGATGGTAGTATCGGCCCGGCTCTCATATGAGATTTACATGGCATGGGAAGTAGTACTAGTGTCATGGTATTACCGACGAGTACACTATGGGGGGTCCTAACGATGAGTTTAGAGAGCCAGGCGTAAGACCTCACCCTTTAAGGTAAAGGTCGCTGTGATTGCAGTGCTAGTCCTGGATCAAATGGCCATCCACAAGTGTGATACACAGGATAAACCATAGACATGTGCCCTGTGTAACCACTCAACACAAACCATACTAGTCTCATTCCACCCAGGTGTTTCATTAACAAGTTGTTTTCTTAGTCAAAAACATATAGGCATAATCTTTCCATAATATCATAACATGAATTTTCCACCCTTTAATTCTAATATCTAGGCTAAGCATACTAGCATATTATGTCTCCTCACATAGAGAAAATACTACCAATATATCATCTATAGGATCTACCACAGCATATACTTTGAAAAATTACCATGCAAATCCTACCAAAATATCACTAGTGCAATAAGTAAAATAATAGGACAAAAGATGGATTATCACTTGCCTTGGTAGCTAGGGCAATAGGTACAATCCTCACAGTCATACTCTCCACAATCCACAAAATCTACACAACAATTCATACAACAAAATATTCACAAATCAATATACACACAAAAATAATTATGAATGCTTGCAAAATGCAATGAGATGATTTGCCACACTTTTTAAGTCAAACTCTACAGTACCAAAGACAAAGCATACATTCTAAAGTCTAAATGACACAAAAACCACTTTAAAATAATAATCTAAATAACTTTTATAGTCAAAATAGGCCTACAAATACTTCTACATAAAATCCAAAATTTTCAGAAGAAAATGGCCAAAAAAAGGCCATAGATGCAAAGATCTCGTTTTTATGAATCCATAGACACCTAATTTAAATTTTTTGGCTTTACAGAACAAAAGTTATGCAATTTACAAGTTTAAACAACTAATAGATAGAAATATCGATTTTAAATCAAAACTACAGACACGCGGCGTGTTCTGATTAGATGATACCGCTTTGTGTGGATCATGCACGCGAGCCGCTGGATCTAAGTTGCATCCTGCGGTCCAGATCTGCCCGTACCTATTCGCTACCAGATCTAATCTAGACCACTGGATCTTGATCTAGTGGATCACGTTGCTCTGACCAAAAGCTAGCGGCGCAAACGGCCGCTGCGGCGACGCTACTGACGGCGACGCGCCGGCGAGGCTAGGGAGCAGGAGAGGGGTTGCTAGGGATAACCAAGGTCGCGACGTCGTGTTAAAGCTCAACGTGGTCGTGGACGGGGCTGGGGCGCACGGACACGAACATAATCGCTCGTCGGAGTTTGTCTCGTTGTAGGGTGCTCGCAGTTGAAGATGGGGATGGCGACCTAGGGAACAAGGGGACAAGTGGTAGGAATTAGCAGGTGCGCAAGGACGTGGCAAACACAATCGGGTGAACCAGAGGCTAAGGGGAGCACGGGACTCACCGCGATAGCTCGCCAAAGCTCGTCGGTACCGTGGCGGAGCAGCACAAAATTTGGGGAGCCTGGTGGCGCTCAGAGGTGGGTGAATGGGGGGGGGGGAATGTTGCTGGTGCCGAGGGTGTTAAGTAGCCAGAGCGAGGGAGGGAATCACGCACGCCATCAACGGCAATTAATGGATTTCAATTCGTCTTTGAAAGGGGGGAGAAACGGCAGGAGAGCGCGGTCTCTGGTGCGAGATTGACGACGCTGAGTTGTCGTGGGTGTGGGGCCCAACTGTCAGTGAGCGGGTGCGCGAGAGCGGGGTGATAAATAGAGGGGGTGCGGGGTTTCCCGGGTGGATAGGTGGGATGTGCATTGGGCTTGGGCCAGAATGGCTGGTTGGCTTTATTGTTTTCTCTCCTTTGCTTTTCTTTTTTTGTTTTTAATTTCCAATTAAGATTTGAATGGGCAATTCAAATCCAATTCGATTCAAACCTTCAAAAAAAAATTTGTGATGTGATCGTAGTGTTAAAAAGTGTGTCAAACACAATAGATCACACCAAAACATTTTGGGGTTATATAAATAAATAAAACCAAGCCCCATACATGTAATATAAAAGGGGTATAAAATATGGTTTTGCTAGGGTTTTAGCTTTGAAAATTTTTGTGCAAAGTAAACATGCCATGATGCTATGAATGCAATAAGATGGTTTTGAATTTGATGAAATTTGGGATGTTACAAATCTAACCCCCTTAAGATGAATCTTTCCCTCGAGATTCGGATTGGCTAGCAAATAGGTGAGGGTGATCTTTACGAAGCTCATCTTCTCTTTCCCAAGTTGCTTCTTCCTTGGTATAATGATTCCACTGTACTTTTCAGAATTTGAATGTCTTAGTACGAGTAACTCTTTCTGCTATCTCGAGAATCTTGATAGGTTTCTCTTCATAAGTGAGATCACTCTCCAATTGAACTTCTTCCAATGGTATAGTGTCCTTTAAAGAAGTTTCTTCCATCTCTGGATGACACTTTTTCAACTGGCTCACATGAAACACATATTAAACTACTGACAGTGATTCTGGTAGTTCCAACTCATAGGCCACTTCTCCTTTACAGCTCAAAATCTTGAATGGTCCTACATGACGAGGTGCCAATTTCCCTTTGACTCCAAATCTCTTCACACCACGAAGTGGTGAGACTCTAAGATAAGCTCTATCACCTACCTCATAGGTGACCACTCTACGCTTTGGATCTTCATAACTCTTTTGTCGGATTTGGGCTATCTTTAATCTGTCCTTTACCATTCTGACTTTCTCTTCGTCTTCCCTGATCAGATCTGATCCCAATAAATTTCTTTCTCCTACTCCATTCCATAATAATGGTGTATTACATTTCCCTCCATAAAGGAATTCAATTGGAGCCATATCTATGCTCGATTGATAGCTGTTATTATAAGAAAATTCTGCGTATGGCAGACTTTCATCCCAACTAGATCCATAGTCTAGCGCACAAGCTCTCAACATATATTCCAAAATCTGATTGGTCCTTTCTGTCTGTCCATCAGTCTGAGGATGAAATGCTATGCTGAATTCTAGTCTAGTTCCCAATGACTAATGCAGTTGTTTCCAAAAATGCGAGGTGAATTGAGTTCCTCTATTTGACACAATACTCTTAGGTACTCCATGTAGACATACAATCCTGTTCATATAGATCTTGGCTAATTTAGCACTTGTATAGGTGGTATTTATGGGTATGAAATGAGCCACTTTAGTTAGGCGATCCACAACAACCCATATAGAATCGTATCCAGATCTGGTCCGTTGGCAGTCCCGTATAAAATCCATACCAATTTTATCCCACTTCCAATTAGGTATTGGTAGTGGTTGCAATAACCCTGTCGGTTTCTGATATTCCGCCTTCACTCTACTACACACATCACACAAAGCAATGTGCTCCGCGATATCTTTCTTTAGATTGTTCCACCAAAATCTTCCTTTAACATCCATGTACATCTTGGTGTTACCCGGATGAATAGAATATGGTGAATTGTGTGCTTCCTGCAGAATCAATTTCTGAAGCTCCGGATCTTGTGGAATGCAGATACGCTTTCTATACCATAAGGTTGCTTGTTCATCTTCATGGAATCCATTTGCCTTTCCTTTACTAATTTCACTCTTAATTTCCTCTATTTCCTTGTCCAACTTTTGGGCTTCTTTGATTTGATCCAACAATATTGGTTGAACTTACAATGACATGAGATATCCTTCAGGCACTATTTCCAATCTTTGTTCTTTAAATTGGGCACACAAATCATATGGCAATTCTCCTTTGGTGAGGCCAGTTACATAAACCTTGCGTCTTAATGCATCAGCTACGACATTCACTTTACTGGGATGGTATTGCAAACTCAAGTCATAATCCTTGATGAGTTATAGCCACCTTATTTGTCTCATGTTGAGCTCTTTCTGGTGAAAATATATTTCAAACTCTTGTGATCCGTGAATACTTCACAACGCTTTCCCAAAAGGTAGTGTCTCCATGTTTTGAGTGCATGGATAACAGAGGCCAAATCTAAGTCACGTGTAGGATAGTTTGCTTCATGAGTCTTGAGTTGTCTTGAGGCATAAGCCACAACTTTTCCTTCTTGCATCAATACTCCACCCAATCCTCGGTGAGATGCATCAAAGTAGACATGGAAATCTTTCTCTAGATCTGGCAGACATAAAACCGGTGCTGACACTAGTCTTTTCTTCAACTCTTGAAAACTGGTTTCACATCCTTCAGTCCAGTCAAACTTCTTTTCTTTCTTTAGTAACTCTGTCATTGGCTTAGCTACCTTCGAAAAATTCTTGATGAACCTTCTATAGTACCCGGCCAAGCCTAGGAAACTACGGACTACTGTAACTGACTTGGGAGATTCCCACTCGGTTACAGCTGACACCTTTGCGGGATCGACAGCTATACCATTTCCAAATACAATATGTCCAAGAAATGCAACTTAATTCAACCAAAACTCACACTTACTAAACTTAGCATACAACTTGTGCTCCCTAAGTTTCTCAAGAATCAAACGCAAATGTTCTTCATGCTCTTCGTTGCTCTTGGAGTAAATCAATATGTCATCGATGAATACTACAACAACCTTATCAGGAAACTCCATGAACACCTTGTTCATCATGTTCATGAAATAAGCTGGTGCATTTGTTAGTCCAAATGGCATCACTGTATAATCATACAATCCATATCTAGTGGTAAAAGCAGTTTTTGGTATGTCTTATTCTCTAATCTTTAGCTGAAAGTGGCCTGATCGAAGATCCTTCTAGCTAATAAAAAAGATCATTGATTCTAGGTAAGGGATACTTGTTCTTTATAGTCACCTCATTGATTGATCGATAGTCTATGCATAGACTCTCACTTCTGTCTTTCTTCTCGACAAACAAAACTGGTGCACCCCAAGACGAATAACTTGGTTGGATAAATCCTTTCTGCAACTATTCTCCAAGCTGTTTCTTGAGCTCTTTTAACTCATCAACTGACATCTTGTAGGGTCGCTTTGCTATTGGTCCAGATCCTGGCAATAAGTCAATCAAAAATTCCACATCTCTATCTAGTGGCATTCCTGGTAATTCCTTCGGAAACACATCAAGGTATTCCTTCACTACTGGTACACTGTCTAGGCTAACCCTCTTAAGAGAATTTAGCTTACTCCCTTTTGGTTCAAAGTTAGACTTGAACCTAATCTGTTTCTTATCCGGGGTTGTGAGTGTAACAGTTCTTCTGGCACAGTCTATTACTCCCTCATAACAGGTCATCCAATCCATGCCCAAAATTACACCCAATCCTTGGGATTCAAGGATTATCATACTAACTGGAAACTTGTATTTTCCAAAGTCTATTACTATATAATGACATCCAAAATTTACTATCATCTCTCCACCTAGGGAGCTTACTTTAATAGGACATCCAATTGTTTCAGTTGGAAGTCTATTTTTGTCTACAAATTCTCTTGATATGAATGAATGTGATGCGCCGATATCAAAAAGGATAAGTTCTAGAAAGGAATTAATCTTGAACTTACCAGCCACAGCATCAGATTCCTCTTGGATTTCCTCCACATTGATGTGGTTCACATGACCCTTCTGAAAAGGGTTTGGCTTGTTGGCTCCATCAGTCTTATTTTCTGGGCATTCATTTGCATAGTGCCCAGTTTTCTTGCACTTGAAGCATTCAACCTGATTGATGTCCCTCTTAGCTGGCTGATTCCCGTTGCCATTTCCACTATGGTGACTCTTGTGTCCACTCTTGTTGTTGCCATAATCACCATTGTTGTGTCCATGATGTTTATTTCTATCGTGGTGATGGTTACTGTTGTGGTGGTTGTTATGATTCCCGTGTTTGTGGGATCCAGAACCTCCACTTCCTTCACCAAAAGAACGCTTGTGAGACGATCCAGATCCATGCTTATCAAAATGGTGCTTCCTCTTCCTATTCTCCACTTGCTTCATCTTGCTTTCCAAGATGGTAGCTTTGTCACACAGAGATTGATAAGTTGGAACATATGCAACAGATAGTTGCGTGAACATCTCATCATTCAGACCTGCAAGGAACTTCTCCTTCCTCTTTGCATCAGTGTCAACATCATCCGGTGCATAGCGTGCCAGATTGTTGAACTCTTAGTATATTCTGCAACACTGCGATGGCGTTGTTTAAGGTTGTGAAATTCTTTCTTCTTCAACCCCATCACTCCTGAAGAGATATGAGAAGTGCGGAATCAATCCTCAAATATTGCCCAAGTCACTTCTTCGATAGGGGTAGTGATTTGGAAGTTATCCCACCAAGTGGATGTTGGTCCTTCCAACAGGTGTTCTGTAAATATGACTTTCTCCTCATTAGTGAAACCAACTGTGACTAAGTCCTTGTTCACAGAACATAGCCAATCATTTGCTACCATGGGATCAGTGGTTCTAGAAAACTTAGCACGCCTCAATCTTAGAAACCTTGTGAGCATATGAAAAGCTGGTGGGTTGTTTTGATTGTTGTTATTATTATTATTATTATTATTATTGTTGTTGTTGTTGTTGTTGTTGTTGTTGTTGTTGTTGTTGTTGTTGTTGTTGTTGTTGTTGTTGTTGTTTTGATTCTGATTCGCCATAAACTGAGTCATCATTTGCATCAACTGAGTCTGTGCAGTCATCAGCTGCTACATCTCATTCCCATTGTTGTTATTGTTGGGATTGGAACGACGGGGAGGCATCTGTGGTTTCAATAAGTATAAGTAATGAAATATAACACATATATCCTAACATGCACAATACAATATATAGCAACAATCACAAATGACAAGCACAAGATAAACTTTAGGATTCAAAACGAACAACAAGTTTGCAAAGTAAACACACTAGCATAGTCATCCACATGTTGGATGATCAATGCGACTCGATAAATAAAATGATGATAGATGGATAGATAGCTAAGTAGTCAACACTACTCCTCCATATCGACTTCCTCATCCACTAGAGTAAGTCCTGCTGCGTCGATGCCTGTCTTGTACTCCTCCACGCTGGTGGTCAAAGAATCGACCTTCGCCTGACGCTCTCTCTTCTGTGAACGCAACCTCTATATCACCTCATGTTGTGTCTCTAGCTCAAGATCCTTGAGCTCCATATCGGCCTTCATCTCATTGATCTTATTGTTCCTATCTTGCACTCTCTTTTCTTGGTTCTTGAACCTCTTGCCTTGCTTCTCAAACCTAGTCTCCCTCGCCTTGATGCTCTCCTCCTGCTCCTCGAAGGGCTTTTCCTTCTCCCTCAACTGGACGCGTAGCTTGGTATTGCTAAGCATGACGATGGTCCTATCAGTATCGAGGTGCCTAAGAAGGATCTCTAGGTCCTGAAGATTGAGGCGCACTGGCTCAAAAGTCTCCCTAGTGGCCTCGTCCAACACTATAGCCTCTCCCTCCTTGTGCGTCTCCCAAAGGGATGAAAGTAGAGGCCCTGAAGCTCGATGGAGTGACGTCCACAAAGGAGTCCAAGAAGCTCCTGCATGGATACGTTGAGGCCCTTCTCCTTGTCATCATGGAGTATCTTGAAGGCGATGTCATCAGTGGGAGGCTCTGACTGGCGTCCTGGATGAGAGACTCTAAATCCCCATAGGTCCTTCCTCTCAAACTTCCTAAGCTGAAGTCCCTTAATGTTAGGGATAGGAAGATTGAGCACACTGACGAGATCGACGATACGGGATCCAAAACGAGTTCCCTTGAACTCCTCGGCGGTGCTGAGAACAAATCTAGGCATCTATTGCATAGGATAGAGAAAATTTAGAAACAACACAAGTAAAGAGTAAAACATAAAGTATTAAAACAAAAGCCAAAAACATACATTCAAATCATTAATCACACAAGTCATGGCATACAATATTCAATCACAAGCACCAAGGTTCAACATAACTTAGTCTAATTTTTGCCATACCACATAGGTTGGTATGATCAAATTATTAACGCGAGAAAACGACAAGTGTGGTGGTCCAACTATTGGAGTACGTCACAACTCTCACTCACTAGTAAAGGTAGCTATCTGGGCATCCTTGGTGGCAATCTGCTTGTCTTGATCACAAGACTCCCATGCTAAGTCTATGACATCGTCCCTTAGATATTTTATTGTGGCCTCTAAGTCTTGGGTATGCTTCTTCTCCTCTCTAAGGTCATTCTGAGTGTTGAGCATTCTACACTTGAGTCTTTCTCCAAGCTCCTTGATGGCATTCCATGCTGCATTCCTTGCAGAGTCAAAGAATGACATATGCATTTCAGAGTTGGTGACCATGCAAAATCCTGACTCATTGTGGTTGTCCTCCTTTTTTTATACAAGTGGAGTTATACCCATCAATACTCTTCTCCTTCATCCATCACTTGAAATCCCTTTTACACGGCTTCACCATTTATCCCCAAGCTAACCATGAGGTTCTTGAGTGCCTTGGGAAACTCCGTCTCACATTCTAGGGTCAGGGTCATCAGTGGCCCCTTATTGACGGCTTCGTTGATGGCGGCCATCAACAAATAGAGATGAGAAAGAAGATTAGGATAGGATTTTTGATATGAACAGAGATAAGTGTGAAATTTTACAAAGGGGTTGCATTTTTCCTAGTGGTTTCCTTAGTCTAATCCATCTTAGGGTCACAAACCTACATGCAACACAGTGCTCTGATGCCATCTGTAAGACCTCATCCTTTAAGGTAAAGGTCCCTGTGAGTGCAGTGCTAGTCTCTAGATCGAATTGCTAGCACCCACAGTTTAATATGAAGTACACAAATACAAAGGTCATTATTACATCGAAATTCCAGGAGTACAATAGTTCTTACAACTCATTATCCCAAGGATAACACATAGCGTTCTCATTACATAGTAAATAAATAAAGTCTTCATCTTCCTCTGCCACAGGCAAACATGTTGAGTGTAGACTCATAACCCTACTCACCATTAGAGTAACCTGCAACATAATAAGTTACAGCCATAAGGGGTAAATACATTTGGAATTGTATTAGCAAGTGATATCATAGTTACATAGTAGATACTATCATCTACATGAATTTGGCTAAGTGTGGTTTTAGGCTGGCTTTGCACAAAGTAGTTTTGTCCTACTAGTTGAAAACACTAAGTTTTTCTTTACAAAAACTCTAAGGATCCACCAATAGACATTGGTGTACCTCTACCCTTGTTCACCCACAAGTTTTAACTTAGATAAATTGGGATGAGGAGATTCTTGATCATTTCAATGTCTTTGATGCTTAAAATTGTCCATTACAGGGGACACGACTAAGTACTTAGGTTTTACCCTCTCGAGAGGTGGTGCACTTTCCCCACAAGACTCGACATGCATCGAGATGAGACTTTTTAGAAGCAATCCCTTAGACCACCATGGACGCGTTCCATCCTATCAACCCTACAACTATATGTCCATCTGGCTGAGTTCTTGCAACCTAGTTGGTCAAGGCACATCCCATATGCCATGTGGTTGCACTAGAAGCTTCTCAACACAAAACATCTCAAATCTCTTTGCTCCTGGGTGGCCATCCACAAGTGTGATACATATGGTAAACCATATAAATGGGCCCTGTGTAACCACTCAACACAAACCATACTAGTCCTATTCCACCCAGGTGTTTCATTAACAAGTTGTTTTCTTAGTCAAAAACATATAGGCATAATCTTTCCATAATATCATAACATGAGTTTTCCACCCTTGAATTCTAATAGCTAGGCTAAGCATACTAGCATATCATGTCTCCTAACATAGAGAAAATACTACCAATATATCATCTATAGGATCTACCATAGCATAACATATACTTTGAAAAACTACCATGCAAATCCTACCAAACTATCACTAGTGAAATAAGTAAAATAATAGGACAAAAGCTGGATTATCACTTGCCTTGGTAGCTAGGGGAATAGGTACAATCCTCACAATCACACTCTCCACAATCCACAAAATCTACAAAACAATTCATACAACAAAATATTCACAAATCAATATACACACAAAAATAATTATGAATGCATGAAAAATGCAGTGAGATGATTTTCCACACTTTTTAAATCAAACTCTATAGTACCAAAGACAAAGCATACATTCTGAAGTCTAAATAAGAAAAAAAACTTTAAAATAATAATCTAAAAAACTTTTATAGTCAAAATAGGCCTACAAATGCTTATGCATAAAATCCAATTTTTTCAGATGAAAATGGCCAAAACAAGGCCATATATGCCAATATATCATTTTTCTGAATCCACAGACACCTAATTTGCAATTTTTGGATTTACGGAACAAAAGTTATGCAATTTACAAGTTTAAACAACTAATAGATAAAAATCTGGATTTCAAATCAAAACTACACACGCGTCGTGTTCTGATTGGACGATACCACTTCGTGCGGATCACGCACGCTAGCCACTGGATCTAAGTTGCATCCTGTGGTCAAGATCTGCCTGTACCTGTTTGCTACCAGATCTAATCTAGACCACTGGATCTAGATCTAGTGGATCACGTTGCTCTGAGCAAAAGCTAGCGGCGCAAATGTCCACTGCGGCGGCGATGCGCCGGCGAGGCTAGGGGGAAAGGATAGGGGGTTCTAGGGCTTACCAAGGTCGTGGCATTGAGGTGAAGCTCAACGTGGTCGTGGATGGGGCGGGGGCGCACAGACACGAACAAAATCGCTCGCCGGAGTTCGTCTCGTCGTAGGGTGCTCGTAGTTGAAGACGGGGACGACGACCTAGGGCACAATAGGACAAGTGGTAGGCATTAACAAGTGCGCAAGTACATGGCAAACACAATCGCGTGAACCAGAGGCTAAGAGGAGCACGGGAATAACCGCGATAGCTCGCCGGAGCTCGTCGGTACCGTGGCGGAGCAGCACAAAATTTGGGGAGCCTGGTGGCGCTCAGAGGTGGGTGAGTGGGGGGAAATGCTGCGGGTGCCGAGGTTGTTAAGTATCCAAAGCGGCGGAGGGAATCACACACGCCATTAATGGCAATTAACGAATTTCAATTCGGCTTTGAAAGGGGGAAAATGGCAGGAGAGCCCGGTCTCTGGCGCAAGATTGACGACGCTGAGCTGTCGTGGGTGTGGGGCCCAACTGTTAGTGAGCAGGTGCGCGCGTGGGGTGAGAAACGGAGGGGGTGAGGGGTTTCCTGGGTGGGCTAGGTGGGCTGCGCATTGGGCCTGGTTGGCTTTATTTTCCTCTCCTTTTCCTTTGACGACACATAGTTTTTGCAATCATTGTGACTTTCCCGCACACGTAATTTAGAACATGGTGGTGATTATGAAACCAAGTAGTAGTGATGCAGGAGACACATTGGCACACGCTTCGCACAAGTTGCCCCATGTACACATTCACGCGAATCCTGATGCCTTAGCCCTATAAAATACCGCCGTGGTAGTCTAGGTTTTACACCACATTCTTCCCCATCACGTCCGAATCCATCTTATTCCTCCTAAGATCTAGCTTCCCGTCGACTAGCCTGAGAACCCTACCACTACCTCTCACATTCTCCACTCTAATGGACGATATGGGAGAAAATCTGAGCACACCGGCGAGAGAGGAGGAGATTGCCAGTATCCTAGAGACAAACCTAGCACCGTAAGCGGCAATGTAGGAGATCACTATCCTTGTGGGCACCTTCATGGCAATAAAATGGAGGAGGAAGCAGACGAGGTGGCTTAAGGCGACGATGTCACTGCCAAGCATCTACGGGAAGAATTTGTCACCCCCTCGCTCAATGGTAGCAACACCGAAGCTCTCAACGCCGAGGGGTATCTGTTGCCGGTGTCATCCTAGTGGCGGCTACCGTAGGAATGTTAGTATCCTCCTCGACCTTGACCTAGGGAGAAGTTATCCTTCAAATCTCAAATAGAATGTGGGTTATCCCTTCTAGTGTTCGACTTGTTCTTAGAGTTAGTCGAGAAACTAGGCGTGCAGCCCCACAATATCCCACCTAACATCATCACATGCCTAATTAAATTCGTAGCTTTGTGCGAAGTCTAGCTAGGTATTAACCCTATGATATATTTGTTCTAGTACTTATTTTCCATGAAGGAATCAGTCGTAGCTGGTGTCTCCTTGGTCATTTGTGGGTCAATTTATTTTATGATTATAACCAATAGAAAGTACCCGCACATCGTAGGCCATGAGTCGGTCAAGACCTAGAAGTCCACATTCTTCTATGTTTCTAACACCCACTCTCTAGCTGAGAGTGGAAATTCCCCGACATCGTTGATGATGATTCCATCAAACTTCCGAGCTGGAGAAACAAAGGTCTCCTCCCCTTTGATCCAGAAGCCCCTCGCATTGTTTGGTGGATAGATAAGCTGATCCATATCAAGTTGAAGGGAATCAACCTTACCATCTGCAAGTTCAAGAGGTGGATACATCTGCTTAAGTTATGCTCCGTGTTCTTCATGAATGCGCCGAGGATAGTGCTGACTGGCAAATGATTAGCAGGGACAATTTGTGCAAGGATGCTCTCAAGCTTCGGCTAAAAGACATGGTGAAACTGAAGGACATAGCCAAAGGTTTCAAGATCACTCTTGATATATACACGAAGAGGAGTTGACCCAAGGTAGTACTCATCTTATATTATACTCCATTTCTTCCGACTTGGAACTGCATCGTTTGAAGTTAGGTGTTTCATCCATTTACCTGTTGCACGAAGATCTTCCCGAGGACAATTTTGCTTCACGGGTTTATGAAGGAAATGGCTAGGATATCTCAGTCCGAGTCCTTTCGAATGATGAGTCCACCAATACTGATGTCATATTGATGGCTCGATAAAGTGCTTTGTCGGGAAACCCCAAGAGCAAGGTGTGAAGAGCGCAGCAGTAAGTCTTCCCTCAGTAAGAAACCGAGGTTATCTAACCAGTAGGAGGAAGAAAACATCTCAAAGGTGTTGCTAGAAACTTGGAAACCTGCACAACACAAACTCAAGACTTTGCCCCAACGAATAGTGATGTTGTCAATCTCACTAGTTGCTATAACAAAGGATTAACTGTATGGTATGGAAGCTAATAGTGGTTTGCAGAATGTAAACAAGAACAGTGGAAGATGTATCAATGGTAAAGATTGGACCGGGGTCCATAATTCACTAGAGGTGTTCTCCTTAGATAAACAAACATGAGATGTTGGGTAAACAAATTACAGCAAGGCAATTAATAGGACTGAGCAAGGCATAACAATGCAATACTAGACATTCATGATCCTATGAGATTCGATTGGGCAATACAACAAGATACATAGACTGCCATCCAACTGCATCTATGACTAGAAATCCACCTTCAGGTTATCATCCAAACCCCTCCAGTATTAAGTTGCAAGCAACAGATAATTGCTTTAAGCAAAGTGTGTAAGGTAAACAATCCACTTGTTCCATGAACAAGAGACCGTTGTTTTCTCCCTAGTGGCAACAACACATCTAAAACCTTAGATATTTCTGTCACTTCCCTTAGATTAAATAGAGGCATGAACCCACTATCGAGTATAAATACCCCCTCTTGGAGTCACTAGCATCTACTTGGCCAAGATAGCTACTAGAAACGGAGAGCATGCCAGATCAAAAACAACACAAACATGATAGAATCAATAAGACAAAACCATTAATCAATCTGACATAGTAATCTCAATATCCATTGGATCCCCGCAAACACAAAATGCATGATTACAAATAGATATGATCTTGATCATGAACGGAGCTCACAAGATCTAAACATGATAGCACAAAGGAGGAGATACAACCATCTAGCTACTACATGGACGTGTAGTCCAAGTTGGAAATACTCACGCTTCATACCGAAGGCTGGCATGATGAACAAGAAGGCCTCCGGGATGATCTCCCATCCGGCAGGGTTCCGGGAAAAGCTTCAGATCCCCCTGGTCTAGGGATTATGGTGGCGGCGGCTACAGACGGTTTTGTGGAATATTGATCGGGTTGCTTAGGGTTTTGGCATCGGGGGGGGGGGGTGGTTCTTTTTAGGCGAAGAGGCGAGGCAGTGGGCGGCCAGGGTGGTCACACCCCCCAGGCGTGGCTAACCCTAGACCGCGCCGCAAGGGGATGTGGCCCCCTGGTGCCTCCCATCTGTCTCGTACTCTGCTCTGTGTTCCCCACGGTAAATATTGACTTTCGATTTTGTCCCGTCCAATTACGAGAATATTGATTTTCTGCCTTTCTGGAACCAAAAATAGAAGAAAATAGGCAACTGGCACTGTGGCATCTTGTTAATAGCTTAGTACTCGAAAACATATAAAAAGACCTCAAAGTGTAGACAAAGCAAAGGAAAGTAGATACTAAACAAGCATGGAACATCAAAAATTATAGATACGTTTCCGACGTATCAAGCATCCCCAAGCTTAACTCCTGCTCGTCCTCGAGTAGGTAAGTGATAAAAAGAATAATTTTTGAGGTGACATGCACCATCAAAATCAAAATCAAACCATTTGCAAGCATTGAAAGCTGGGATCAAAGAACTCTAAACATGAGCATGAAAGATGGAGTTCTAACAATAAGACAAAGTAACTATGCATGCAACATGAAAGGTTACAAACAAATATTATGAATAGCATGCATTGAAAAACATTTGTTTGTTTGACATACAGAAAACATGGCATAGTGGCATTCATCTTGTCCCTCATGGAGTAGCAAATAGTTGCATAGGACACCTTCAAAGTTCATCAGAGTGATTAGATACAAATAGCACAAGAACAAGTAATAACAACAATATGCATCAATCAATAAGTTTTGGGACAATGCACATAGAGCTAAGAATGGTAACTATTCTCTCTTAACTGGTGCCTAAGGATAGAAAGTGAAGACTCAATATAATGGTGGAAGAAAGGCCCTTCATAAAGGGAAGCAGGTATTTCATGTCTGAAAAAGAGCTTCCAAAAATTATGTTACTTGTTAGATTTCAGCTCTCATTGCCCCTATCATAAGCATCTTGAATTCATTAAGGTTAAAGTGAACGAACTATGTAGTATATGCTTGACAAAGTATAAGTTGGCAATCTCATGTCCCTTTAATATGAGGGCCGCTCCTCATGCTACTCAAGTTTAGTTACTTGCAAGTTCTTGTCATAGTAAGTACATGTGTATCAAAGAGAACCGCCAACGGGGTACCCCTTGCACATGGTACAGGAGATATCCCATAACCAAAATGACAAGGCAAGCAGACAATGAGCATCTCAACATTCTTCTTATTTACCATGGGAATATGGTGCTTTTTTCTCTCTTTCCTCTTTTCTCATATATTTTTCTCTTTTTCTCAATCTCTTTTTTTATAAGAAGAATGCTTCATAGATGTCACTATGGTGATGCTGCAAGTTTTCACCATGATTAGGCATAGCTTCGTCTAGTGGCCCAGGAGTTTCTCTAACACACATACCTAACTCCACGGAATTACAAGCTCCCCTTTCATTTCACACCGACGACATCCATATACAAACGAGCATGATATCAAATGTGTATAAAGTACAAGTGCAATGTTGAAAGCGTTCCCCATGATAACATGGTTCTGCTAATTCCAACATATAAGTGCAAGCATATACAACATAGATGACACAATGGTTCAAGTTTATTAGGGGCAAGAAATATAAAGGGTGCCATCAAGTTTGTGAGAGCTTTAATCACTAAGTTTTCACATAACAAAATACTTTTTAATTGGAAGATAGATGAAAACAAGAATATAATTGGAATGGTGTAACACACCATGCATAGGAATTTATAGTGGACACTTTGGAATAACTTGGTTTCTTGGGATTTGGATGCATGAGTAGAGCTACTCATACAAGTGGAGGCTAGCAAAAGACTGGGAGCGACCAACTAAGAGAGCAATAATGGAAATAATCATGCAGAGCAACAAAACATTACTAATCAAAGCATAAATGTGATACTACAAGTTAAGGACTAAATGATGATAGAGGCTATGGTGACTTGTTCATAGTCATAATGTGGTGTGATCATGTGCTAAGTCAACCCAAATAAAACATCAAAGGAGAATACCACAATACTATGCTTTTGTATGCTAAAACGACGCATGATTCCTTCAAGGCACACTGAGCAATCCCAATTGTTTGGAACAAGTCATGCTACAGTAATAATCACTAAGCATAAGGTCAAAAAAACACATAGCATGACATGATAAACTCTAAGTTACAGTCAAAGCAAGCTCCTCTTGTACTATTCAAGCAAGAACTTTCTACTCCTTCCAACACCAATCAAATTATTTGAAACAACACAGTGAGAACGGGGGTCCAAACTACTTGTAACATCCCAAAATTCATGAATTACAAAACCATGCATTTCATTCATGTATTCATAGCATTCTTGACTTATACAAAAAAATTCAAATCAAAACTCCAAATAAAACCAATTTTATGCCTATTATTTATATATCATTAAGGCATGGTTTTATTTTAATTTTCAAATGATCAAAGTGTATTTGAGTAAACAGAAGTGTTTGACACACATTTGAGTACAAAGTTCACTGTATAAAAATCCAGAGAAAATTTGAAATCAAACTTGTTTGAAAAGGGTTTGAAAATGATTCCTGAAAAACCAAATAGAAAAACAAAAGGAAAAAGGAAAAAATAAACAGGCGCTGCACTTTTGGCCCATCCCCAGAACCAGTCCAACAGCCCACCCGGCCGTTTCCCTCTCCCCCTCTCTCTCTCACCCACACTCACTCTACCCCGCATTTCCCGTGGTCCCGCGCCAGCTCAGCTCCTTCTCCCCTAAACCTCGCGCGCAGACCCTGTCGCCACCGCTGTTTCCTCCATCAACGTCGTGTTGATTCCGGGCGAAATTGTGGTGACCCAGCATACCACTTCATGTGTAGTACACTATAGTCGTTGACATGACATCCACAGAACACTGTTCCGTAAATATCACATCCCTCAGAGTTGTACAACAGAAACATTGCGGGTCAATATTACAAACATACACACATTATTATTATTACAATACCAGAAGTTCAAGTCTCCCAAAAGATTCAACTTACAAACCAAAATATAAGTGTTTTGGCGGAAGCTTCGAATTTAAAACTTAAACTCCAAATTGAGCTCAACAACTTATTTCTATATATTGTTCATGTTGCTCGGCTCAAGTGGCTACTAGAACTATAGTAATTATTCGGACACTTGGAACTCTCCTCCGTAGACGATATCGTAGTCCTCCCCTTCTACGACTCCATGTAGGTTAGGCTCTTCATAAAAGACCTCCTCCTGGCTTTCTGTTGCATACATTGGAGTATCTTCGGGATTCTCAGAGTCTAAGCAAGGATTCAAGGGAAAGGATGAGTAACAGCGTTACCCAGCAAATTCATTATATGCAAGGTAGGAAGTTTGATGCTCTAACTACCACCTCGGACAATCAGTCCTTGGCATGATGCAATTTTCGTAAATATTTCTTCAAAGATAGCTTTTATTATGAAAATCTATGACAATCAGCCTTCACAGGTTAACCAGAACTTTCATGGAGTTCCTTTCCTGCCGTGTTCGTAGCTTCTTCCCGAAACAGGGAGTAACAAGTTACAGTTCTTAGACTCTGCAGAGGTGTGTTACTTTCCCATGAGAGACTAACTCTTTGTTGTACAACCGGGCATACTTTCCAGTCCACAATTCCATGATGTGGGGCCCAGTAGTTGGTCCAAGCCAATCACTGCCCTTTCCGCAACCTCATATGTCTGCATGATCCTTCGGGGCTGGCTCACCTCTGTTAAGCCCCCTTTCGGGCAGGCTAAAACCCTGATGAGTTCCCGAAGACTCTATGACCTGGTGATGCCCGGAATAGTACCATTTACATGGACTATATCCCTAAACACCATTCATGGATAATCTAGACACCAAAAGTGTGGGGCGTAAGGGTGCCCACCCATATGTTGGATCCGCACAAGGAATCACAACGTCACATTAAGGTCATCTTGCCTCCATACAAGAGGAAAAGGATACGGCTGACTTCTCCGTCGCATTCCAAATCTCATGGTTAACACGAAATATACGACGCTAGAATGACTGATGTCATGGGTTATTAATCCCTAATTGTTCATCATCATTGCAATTAGAAACCTAAGTTCTATTGCACCATCATATCATCACTTAGGATGATACCTAAGATTTATTTATTTTGAGAAAATAATATTTTCTTTTTCTGGAATATAGATGGTAACACACAATTTGTAAATACTTGATAAAGACTCTTCAAAGGACATGAGCAAGTGATGAACTTGCCTTGTGATTGCAAGGTAGTGAAGTCGGATGCTTGCACTGTACCTTGAGCTTCTATGTCTACAAAACCATCATTATTGCCCGGTAAGGACAATATTTAAAGAAGCAAAATGATTATGCAAAGTAATTTAATGCATTATTTAGCTTTATGTGTATTCTCCCATTATTTAAGGTATAAAAATTCTTTTAATAACAAAGAATTTATAGATATTAATTTCTTAATATTATTGAATATTGTATTATTTTATTTTATTTTCTTTTTTTGCATTATATTTACATACTAGTTCCTTTAAGAATTATCATTAAATACCAAAAATTGATATTAAATATTTGTTTAGTATTTTTTCTAAAATACTACAATATTAATATATAATGAAAGTGATTTTTATTTATTTTTTTCATCTTTCAATAATTTTGTAAAATTCCATAAGGAATATGTATATGACAAAATGCTTAATATAATTTATATGTCTAAAATTTTATTCATTAATTTATTTGGATAGTTTGGATTATTGTGGATCCAAAAATATTTTATTTATAATTTTTGGATTTTTATTTTATTTTCTAGAATTTATTTAAGTTCAGGAGCATTTTCGTCTTTTCCTATTTATTAAAAATGGCCTTTAGGTAAATGGGTTGCCTGTGTTGGTTTATTGGGCCCTGGTGGCCCAATAGGGAAGAGTCAAAACAACACCCCTAAGGGTTCTGGCCCAACTAGCGCAACTCACTCTTTGTCTCTCTCGATCTCACCTCTCTTCTTCTCCTCCCCCGACCTCGTGGTTAGCGATGCCACCGCCAATGATTCGCGCCGCCGTGGACCTTCCGGGTCACCGCCGTGGTGCATAGGGCGGTTGTCGACCCTGCTCCACCCTTTTGTCTAATTTGATTTGGACCTGGAGCCCTCCGTCCCGAACCCTGGGGTTTGGGGTGGCGTTGGTGCTGGCGCCGCCGCTGCTGCGGTGTGCTGTGGTGGTGATCCTCGCCTTCAGGAGTGGCGATTGTCGCCGCCTCGGCGTGGTGTGGGTCGCAGCGCCCCCTTGGGGTGCTCCCCGTGCCGCCGTGTTCGTCGACGACCCTCTACTTCCTCTTCTAAATTATAGCAAGGACCACAGGTGAGTTGGTCCTAGGATTTTTACCTGTGCCTCTACCTCAACTAAGTTCATATGTGTGTAACTAGTGGCCATTCCTTATTAAGGTTCATGTTGGTTCTAGGGTTCTTCCCTGGTTCTAGGATTCATTCATCTTTGTGCTTGTAAGATGATGATTTGATCTGGTAATGATGCCTAATGAATATTGTGCTCACTGTACTTCCGTGCTTTCTGTCATGTTTCGATTATCTGATGCTATTGTTGATCTGATGCTAGTGGTTCAGTAGTGTTGCCTCTAATTGGTGATAAAGCCTTGTTAAGCTGATGTTGTAACTGTGAAACTTGGTTGGTTAGGTTGATGCTTAGGGTGTCTCTCCACTGTCAGTACTCTAGTACTGATGGTAGCACTGTCAGTGGTGATACAATGCACCAGTAAATGTTGGCTTAGGGATTTGTGGCATCCCGCAAAACCACTACTAGAAAATCGCGTGAATTTGTGCATTGCATCGTCATCATCATGCATTGTTTGCATAAAACCATTTTCGCAAAGCCCGTTTTGTTTTCTAAAACGCCCCATCTTTATTCAAACGCAAAACCCCGGGTCTCCGGATTATTTTGTTTTGTTGCTATCGGGTTGCAAACGGTCCAATTAAAGTAAATAAAATATTAAGTTATTTTAGTGGGGCAGTCGAACGGGCCGAACGACCCGAACGACCACCCCCGGAATTAAATCGGGCCACCTAAAACAGCCCCCCTAAATCCTAAAGCTACCAACAAACAAACCCACACCCCTTTGGCCACCTCACCCCGGCCAACCCCGTCGCGCCACGTCACCTCTCCCCTTCCCCCTAGCCTACCAGACGCTGCCACATCACTCCCTCACCCCTCTCTCTCTCCTCTCTCTCCCCAACCCCAACCCACACCACACACTCTCGGCCACACACAGCCACCCAACCGGTCCACCCCAACCGCCCCGGACCCGCACCTAGCCCCATCCCGCAGGCCCCACCGCCACCAGCGCCCCGTCGTCCCCACCTCCCTCCCTCCTCTCCTCCCCACGCGAGCAGCCCCTGCCCTCCTCTGCCTCGCGTCCGACGCGCGCGTCTGCCCTCCTCCCTCTCCGGCGTGCTCCGCTCGTCCCGGACCCCTCCGCTCGACCTCTCCGCGGCCGAGCCCGAAGCTCCCACGCCAGCCCCGCGGCCTTCCCCGGCCGAGCCGCGCCGCCCCTTCGTCCTCCTCGTCGCGGTGCCCGCCGCCCGTGGCCTTCTCCGGCCGCTGCGCTCGCCTTCGCCCTCCCCGCCGCCGCTCAAGCCGCCGTCGCCGCCTGCCTCTCTCCTCTGCAGCCTCGCCGACCCCGCGCCTGCTCCCTCACCGTCGCCCCCAAGCCCCGCCTGCCCTGGCCAACCCCGCCGGTCCGGCGCTCGCCCCGCTCGCCGGAGCGACCCCGCGCGCCCACCTGCAGACGCCGGCCTCGCCGCGCCCCGCCTGAAGGCCTCCCCGACCTCGCCGGCCTGGCCCTCGCCGCTCACCCCATCCCCTCTGCGTCGGCTACGCCTCCGTTTCCTCGAGCTCGTGAGCACCAACGCTCAGGCCAGGGCGTCTTCGAGGTCAGTCTGGTCGACCAGGCCAAGAAGCTGCCGACGTTCGTGGCGCTCTCCCGGAAGGAGCCCGTGGTGTTCCGCGCCAGCGCGCCTCCTCGAGCCCCTCGGCCTTCCCGTCCCTGGCCGCAGCACGATCCTCTGGCCGGCCGCTCGTGCCGACCTCGCCCGCACCGCACGCTCTCTGTAACCGTCGCCCTTGGCTCGTGCGTGTTCGACGGACCCGGAGTCAGCCCAGCGAGGCCTCGGGTTTCTGCAGCAACGCACAAGGCCTCTTTGGTGAAGATAAGTGCAGCCAATAGACTATATTAATACGATGTGTGTGTTGATGTATGTCTTTGGAGTTCACCTTTGCACGGGTCTATCAATCCTAGATATCTCGACAAGATCCACCGGACGCCGAGAACCCCAACCCAAAGAGGACCGGAAACCGCAATACCTCCTTCCCGAACCCGAAGGTATTCTACATGGAAGACAAGAACATCTACGGGACCCGGTGAAGCGGGCGCCTCAAGATCTACTTCACGGACTCGAGTACCCCGGTACCCGATCCACTCAAGTTCGCCATCGACGACAAGAACGACAGCAACCAGGGCGAGTCCGATGCCCGACGCTACGCCAAGTTCGCCGAGACCCCGAACCAGAGGGTCCCTCGACAAGACCGTCTCGTCACAAGAGCCCCGATGACCTTTTGTCGCCAAGATCTGCATCGCTACGTGTTTCGTCGACCAATGAGCGAGGTGGAACCCGATGGAGCCGGTACCAACAAGATCGACCGCCGGACGCCAAGCACTTCACCCCGGACATCGAGACCCTGGACGACAAGTTCTCCATATTGTATCCGAACCTCGCCGATCCCGGAGTCCGAGAACGTTTCCGTCGAACCCTGGACCCCGAGACCGACCCCGAACCCCGAACCCCCCAGAACCTCAAGTTCGTCGAGACCCCTAAAGTGTGAACCCCTTATCCGAGAACCCTATTTTATAAATGGTCAACTATATGAATTGTTGCATATTTAATTGTCATCTCGCATGCATATCTTTGGTTTGGGGGCCTTATGCCGATTCACCTAATAATTAAATATGGGGCCCATATGCGGGCAAATCTAGTCTCATATCGGCCTCATTTAAACTTGTGTAGCGAACCGGTGCTATATCTTGCCTTGTTAACATAACATTTAAATTGCGGGGTTTCTAAATAACTTGAACCATCTAATTAATTGTCGGGACCCGGTTCCGCTTAATATGACCTAATTGCATTGCATCTTTGCCATGCCATACATCATACATGCATCATGCCGATCTTCTGCCGTTGTATTAAATATTGCATCCGGTGTTTCTTCTAGCGTTTTGCTTCTTCGCGGATAAGGCCGTTGAGTTGATGCGAGTGTCGACCCGATCTTCGGTTGAACCTTCGACAATGTTTTTCAGGCGAGCATCTCCCCCTTTCTACCTATCTTACTTTTATAGTATTTATTTCCCTCCTGTTGATCTATTGCTATCTGTGTTGCGATGCTCTAGTTTCCGTACCCTTGATATTACTCGCAGCCTTATATTGCCTTGGACACATCCTATTACCTGTTGTTTGGTAGTTAGTTGGACTTGCGCGTCGTAGTCGCTTGCTCAAGTGCTGTTGCGTGTCGTCAAATGCCACAGTTGTTGGAGCCTTGCCGCATGTTTGATGTTGGAGATGATCCTAGTTTTACTTATCGTTCACTTTAATTCCTGTTTAACAACTAAAATTGAAGTAAGCAGAGGCATCGGTGGGTGATAGAAAATATTTGGTTTCCGAACGCCCACTTGTGTCCCGTAGGACCCCGAGTACTTGATACCTGTTCCTTGATTTATCGCGCTATCCACATCCGGGAGGTATATGGGACCCCCCTGAGCCAGAGCTTGATTCAGTCTTATTTCTTGGGGCCACAAACTAGTTTGAGGTTTTATTTACGATCCTGTACTTATGCCATGCTTTACTGCTTTATTTACGATTGTGCGATGGATAGCACACTGTACTGTTTAGGTAAGCAGAGTGTTTTCGCGGTATCGACACCCCGAGTTTTCGGGTTCCCAGTCGTTTACAGCCATTGACGCAAACCTTGAGTCCGTCTCGGAGCTAGCTTACTTCGTTGCGGGTCTACTCAATGGGGTGGCCCCCAGAAATATTTCTGAATCCTGTGATTGCTTTGTCGTGAAAGCCTCGTTGGGTTTTGATTTGGTTTTTCCGAGGTTGATCGAGTGTGTGTTGCTATTGGTGCACCCCGGCCGGGTAAAACTTTCTGAAAGCCGTGTCCGTGGTTATGGACGACTTGGAGCACAGTATCTCGACCATAGACAATCATAACTAAAGTTTATTGCTATAAATTTGACTTATAATGACTAGTAATCAGCTTCACTATAATGGAATGGCTAACTAATATTGCCCACAACTGCTTGCTTTGGGTGTCGCTTGCGACCATTGTACCTGACTAGTAAGTATCGCAACTACAACGGAATGGTTGAATAAAAGTACCAACAACTGCTGGGTTTTGGGTTTATCTCACGCTATCTGTATCTGATTAGTAATTGTTGCAACTATAACGGAATGGTTGACTAAAAGTGCCCACTGCTTATTTTATCAGGATGATTATCTATACCTGACTAGTAATTGCTGCAACGATAACTGAATAAATAAAACTGCCAACTGTGTGAGTTCCTCGGTTGACTTCCTCGTTTGGTATCGAGGGGGAAACACCAGGATGGGTTTGTTTGGTGTTCGCTTCAGGTTGGATCCAGATAGGTCATTCTTACCTCCCTCTGATAACCGCCAGTTGTATCGAGTCTCTATAGGTTGTTTAGTGCATGCTGCCGCTGCCGCTCAGTCCACCATACCTATGTAGGCGAGGACCGCCGAATTCTAGTCTCGCCGTGTACTGGCCTCAGTACCGACGCTCCTCTTTTTCCTTTGCCCTTTGTCGGCACCCCTTTTGTTTAAGCAGGTTTTGAGATCGACGTCGTTAGCAGGGTTACCCTTCCGGCTTGGCCTGGGCAGGGTTATGGACGCCATTGGTTATTCTTCAGGGCTCTTAGCCCCATTTGCATCTTGTCCGTAGTCGGACGCTGTATCGTTTTACAGTTAATTTGGATCTTTGTACTGTATATCTGTATTCTTGACTCATCGAGTCGCTGCTGTATATATATATATCTGTTCTGTGGGTCCCATCGAGGACTGTTGTGTAATGTTATTACTTCGTTTTCCACCCGCACGAAAGTGCCTGGTGGGCACCTTTGCATCGTTTCTATGCAGGTTTGGCGGGAATCGCTAAAACTTGCATAGGTCCGATTCTGAGGGTGTTACAGGATTCATGTGCAGACTGAGGTTAATTAGATTCTTCCAGTACTACTCTGTACATATAAACTTGATCCTGATTCCTGGTTATTGTTTCCAGGAAAATTATAGTTATTGGCTTGCTGGTTTAATTATGAAAGCTAAGTAATTGTTTGGCTTGGTTTTAGAGTTTGTTATTGTGACACCATTCAAATGGCACACAAGTGATGATTCTACTACTGGGCTTTACTATGGTTAGTGCTTAAGATTGAATATCTGTTAAAGATAAACTATAAGCTTCTTTCTTTTAAAGTTCAATGCCTATGATGCTGGTCTGAGGCTTAGGAATTAAATTCCTATCCTACTGGCCCTTATAGATATGCTTAAGTATCAAGGTTGTTCACTGGATCCTGGTTAGCTAAAATGATTTGTTTGATTCTAGCTGAAGGTTGATGCATATAGTTTATGAAATCTATGGTGCTACTCAATTAGGAGATGTGCACAAATTTTATAAGCTATTTGAGAACATTTTGGAATATAAATGAGTTGTTGATGATCACCAGGATCTATGATGCTGGTCTGAGATCCTGGTGGATTTGGTAGAGTTTACTATTGGCCTTATATTTCAAATTTCCTCTATGATAGGTTCACCCCACTTGGGTGATCACTGAGAGGTTTAATTTGTAAAACAACACATGCTTTTCTATTTGAATATGATGAACAGAATATGTGGATGTTTTATGATGCTCACCACACTTGGGTGTTGTTGTTGCAAGTTGTTGATCTTGTGGCTAGCTTGATCTGGTGCCTTTCCTGATACTTTCAGCTCCTGGACTTGTCCTTGATCTAGCTCTCCACCTCCTAGTCCTGGTGGCTTGATCTTGTCCTTGCTCTCCACCTGATCTACCCCCTCCTTATGTCACCATCTTGGTGAGATGATCCAGAGTTTGGTTGGTGTGATTTGGTTTGGCTTTGCTAAGCTGAATGTGTTCTTGGTGTGTAAGAACAGGGAAATGGTGTGGGGTTAGCTTGCCCACGGCTGTGCTGTGTAGTTTTGTGTGTGTGGCCTGTTGATGTTGTGCTGACAACACACACCATGCAGTTTGGTGTGTGTGCTGCCTGTGTGCCTGCTGCACCATGTGGACATGCTCTGGATATGAAAGTTACTTCTATCTAGTTACATTTACTTGTCTTGGTGAAATTTTCCCCTCCTTGCTGTTTATTTGGCTTATGACTTGAAATTATGAAAGATATATTCTTTCATATAGGTGAAATTTGCCCCTTAAATAATTACTCCATGATGAACCTTGAACAGCGCAACTCACTGTCAAGTCTGAGAGTAAAACATTTTTAATCCCTAACTTTCTTTCTTTTTGTTTGGGTTTGATTTGCAGGTACCAGACTTGAAGATTCAAGACATTAGTTTAGGTTTTCTTTTCTTTATAGAATAATCACTTGTAATATTTATTTTATCCCTTTTTAATTTTTATTCTATTCTTTTTAATAAAGATTGTACTTATACTCAATATGTAAATATTCTTATTTTGTTTCATTACTATTGTAAAGATTCATAATAGTTATAAAATAAATATTCATTTTATTGATTAATTTATTTTATCTAAAGTTTGAGTTATTAATTGTTAACTCTTGATTAAATCAAATCACTCAAACCTAATTCTAAATCCTTCTACATTATAAATCCAACACTTAATTTTAAATTCAAATTTCATTTCCCAAAACACACTCATCCACAAAGATCATATCAAAGTCTATAACAATCATCCTTCAAGACTATACCTAATCTCAAAGCATGAAAGAAACTTTGATCACTTTAGCTTTTTATTTGGCGAAAAATTTACCCACATTTTTTACAAATGAATGCATGCAATTTCACAGATTCCTAAATCTACCCTTCGTTAGTTCCTAAATGCTGGGATGGTACAGACTTCCCCCCTTAAATTAAAGTTCGTCCCGAAGTTTGGTGAGATGTACCTGAATAGTTCTGGATAGGATTTTCTTAAATCCTCTTCTTTCTCCCAAGTGGCTTCCCTTTCAGGGTGATGTTCCCACTGTACCTTGCAATACTTGATTGCCCTATTTCTCAACCTTTTCCAGTTTTCTTCCAAAATTTTGCAGGGTTTATCCACATAGGTCAAGTCTGCTTGTAACTCTATCTCTTGGTGTGTGATTGCATCATCTGGAACTTTCAAACATTTACGAAGTTGTGAAACATGGAAAACATTATGAACTTGAGCCAACCTTGATGGTAACTCTAAAGCATAAGCTATAGTTCTATTCTGACTCAGTATCTTGAATGGCTCGATATATCTTGGACTCAATTTTCCTTTAACTCCAAACCTTTTAACCCCTTTCATTGGACTTAATTTAAAATATACCATGTCTCCCACTTCTGGATGCCATGATCTTCGACTTTGATCAGCATAACTTTTCTGCCTACTCTGAGCCATTTTCAGTCTATCCTTGATCTTATCGATGATATCTTGTTTTTCTTGGATATAGTCTAGTGCAAATTCCTTGCTGCTTCCAGGCTCATACCAACATATCGGTGATCTACATTTCCTTCCATACAAAACCTAATATGGAGCTGCCTTCAGACTACTCTGATAGCTATTATTGTAGGAAAATTCTGCCAATGGTAGATGATCTTCCCACGAACCTCCAAAATCTAATGCACAAGATCTTAACATGTCTTCTAGTATTTGATTCGTTCTCTCTGTTTGACCTCCTGTCTCTGGATGATAAGCTGGGCTAAAATCTAACTTTGAACCAAGTGCTTCATGTAATTGCTTCCAAAATGCTGAAGTAAATACTGATCCCCTATCGGATACAATCCTTTTGGGCACTCCATGCTTACTTACTATATCTTTGATGTAAACTTCTACTAACTTCTCGGCATTATCTTTTTGATTTACCAGAATAAAATGTGCAACTTTAGTGAGTCTATCCACAATTACCCATATCATATCCTTCCGTTTAGGTGTCATCGGCAATCCTGTGATGAAGTCCATACCTATTTCCTCCCACTTCCATTCGGGAATTTCCAAAGGTTGTAATGGTCCTGCTGGACTTTGATGTTCACCGTTCACCCTTTGGCAAGTATGGCATTCTGATACATATTTAGCAATGTCCCTTTTCATGTTATTCCACTATAATAATTCTTTCAAATCCATATACATCTTAGTACTTCCTGGATGTATAGAATATGGTGTTTCATGTGCTTCTCTGAGTATGACATATCGAATCTCAGTCACATATGGAACATAAAGACGATCTTGGAACCACAAAGACTCATAATCTCCAAGGTGAAAAACTAATTTTTGCCCTTGAGATATCCTCCGAATTTCCTCAGCAATGAAAGGATCTTCTGTTTGATATCTAGAAATTTCGTGCTTGAGATCACTGTCCTGCTCTACAACTACCTACATAGTAGCTAATCCTCCAAGAACCTCTGTTCTAATGAATTGAAGCTCTAATCTTTCCAAGTCCATTTGTAACTCTTTTGGTAGCTCTCGATTGCTAGGCTGAATATCTGCACTCTTTCTGCCTAAAGCATCTGCTACAACATTTGCTTTTCCTGGAGTATCATAATCTTTGATTAGTTCCAAGGTTGGAAAAAGCGTTAGGCGTAGGTGAGGCGTTTGGCCTTCGCCTAGTGCCTAGGAGGCGCTTAAGCGCCCTAGGCGTGGCCTAGGCGAGCATATAATTTTTACCATCAAGGGTATATATGGGTTATTATATGTGATATACATTAATTTAGAGCATGTAAATGAGTAAACAACCAAAGACCACCATTGGAATATGGCCTATCTAGCTAAAAAGTCAAAAAATTCATGATTTCTTGCTCGATAAGAAAATTTATTAGTTACCCTGACTAGACTTCCACTTATGCTCTAGGCGAGGCGCTTGTCTACTGCCTAGTGCCTAAGCGTGCTTAAGCGTTGCCTAGGCGCCGCCTAATCCAACAGTGGTTCCAACCAACGCTTCTATCTCATATTCAACTCCTTTTTAGTGAAGAAATATTTAAGACTTTTATGGTAAGTGTATAACTCACATCTGGCTCCATAAAGAAAATGCCTCCATCCATTCAGTGCAAAACCACTGCTGCTAACTCTAAATTATGAGTTGGATAGTTGACTTCATGTGGTTTCAGTTGTCTTGAACCATAAGCAATCACTTTACTATCTTGCATTAACACAAAACCTTCTTTAGATGCATCACAATATACTGTAAAGTCTTTCCCTGTTTCTGGATCGGCTAAGAATGGAGCTGTGGTTAACCTGGTCTTTAAATCCTAAAAACTCACTTCACACTCAATTGAATGGTGTATTCTTTCTTAACAACTTGGTCATTAGTCCAGCTATTTTGGAGAAACCTTCAATGAATCTCCTATAATAACCAGCCATCCCCAAGAAACCTCGAATTTGTTTCACATTGGTTGGTGCAGCCCATTCTAGTACTGATTGAACTTTAGATGGATTTACAGCAATTCCATCTTTACTGATCACATGGTCGAGGAATTCTACCTCATCTAGACAAAATTCACACTTACTAAACTTAGCATAAAGTTTATGTTCTCTTAAAGTCTGAATGCTATTCTCAAATGATCAGCATGCTCTTCCTTATCCTTGGAATATATTAGAATATCATCAATGAAGACTATGACGAACTTATCCAAATATGGCATGAAGATTTTGTTCATCAGATTCATGAATATTTCTGGTGCATTGGTCAAACCAAATGGTACTACCAGATACTCATTGTGTCCATATCTTGAGACAAATGCTATCTTTGGAACATCTTCAGGCTTGATTTTTATTTGATGGTATCCAGATCTTGAGACAAAATACTCCGGCTCCTTTCACTTGATCAAACAAATCTTGAATCCTTGGTAAAGGATACTTATTATTTATGGTAACATTGTTCAAATTTCTATAGTCTCCACACATTCTTCTTCCACCATCCCTTTTATCCACAAAGATTACTGGTGTTCCCCATGGGGATACACTTTCCTGAATAAATCCTTTTCTGGCTAAGTCATCAATTTGTTCTTTGAGTTCTTTTAATTATTTTGGTCCCATCTTATTGGTGCTTGAGCTATTGGTGTTGTACCAGGAATGAGATCAATAGTGAACTCTATCTCCCGATCTGGTGGCATTCCCGGTAGATCTGCTGGAAAAACATCTTGAAATTCATTTACTACTGGAATATCTTCCAATTTGACCTCTTTCATTGAGTTAACTGCAGATCCACCATGCTATGACTATGCTTATCTGCTTGATAAACTATCCTTGCTCCACTTGGAGTTTTGATTGAGGCAGTTTTCTCCTCACAATTTATCTGAGCCCAATGTTCCACCATCTAGTCCATCCCCAACAGTACTGCAATTCCCTTCAAAGGAATAACATAAAGGTCTACAAAATATGTACAACCATAGATCGAGATAACCTGATCTTGTTTAATGTGGCGTACAATCACATTTCCCCCTATCGTAACTACTGTCATAAGGTTTTCTAACGTTGCCCTTCTAATCCCGAACATATCACAGAATTCTTCAGAAATGAATGAAGTAGTTACACCAGTATCAAATAGAACTTTGCCGGGATTGGTAAGGATATTGAGCGTACCTATCACTGCATGCTCCGAATTATCCACCTCCTCTAGGGTTGCACAGTTCAGCTTCCCGGTAGGTCTGTTCCTCTTGCCATTGTTGTTCTTGCCATTATTCCCTCCTTGTTGGGATGTCCATTTCCTCCACTGGCTTGCCTTCCATCTCAAACCGGCCAACCTCCTTGTGGTTTGCTTGGACAATTTGGTTTTATGTGGCCTCTCTGCCCACAAGCATGGCATACAATTACTGGTTTCGGGCAATCCCTGCTCATATGCCCTGGGAGTTTGCAATTGTGGCATATAATATTCTTTATGTTTGGATTTGCACTCTAATTGGAATTGCTATTGTTATAGGGCCTATTCCTTGGTTTAAATTCCAGATTGGGCTTGGGCTTGCTTGCTTGTATCCTCTTTGTTTCCTTCTTAGCTCTCTTCCTTCTATCCTCTTGGACATTCTTGTAATCATCTTCGAAGGTAATAGCTGCATCTAGCAACTGCTGATAAGTTTTCTTATTAGCCAACCTCAACTGCATCCTCACAAACGGATTTAATCCATGCAGGAAATGCTTCTTCCTCTTTTCCTCTGTATTAATTTCTTCCTCAGCATATCGAGATAATTGACTAAACTTCCGGATATACTTCATAACACTAGTATATCCCTGCTTCAGCTCCTCAAATTCTCTCCGCTTTAGTTCCATAACACTCTCCGGAACATGATATTCATGGAATCTCTGTTTAAACTCTTCCCAGGTATATTCCCTTCCTGGCTGTTGCATGGCTAACTGATTCTCCCACCATGATGCTATAGGTCCATTCAAAAGATGAGTTGCATACCTCAATTTCTCCTCATCATTGCAACCTATAGTTTCAGCTTTATTTTAGTATCTGCTAGCCAATCTTCTGCATCCATTGGTTTAGGAGCTGATGCAAAAGGTAACGGCCTTGCATTCTGGAAGTCAAAAAGACTCACTCCTCCACCTTCAGGTGCTCTTTGATTTGATCGTCCCAGCAACTCCTCCATAAACTTGTTCTAGGTCTCTTGCATCAATTGCATTCATTGCATGAAGTTCTGCTCCATTAATGGCCTCATTCGTGGTGGTGGTAATTCTTCCTGATTTGCTGCATCTGCATCGGCCTTCTCTTTGGCCTCACGTTCCATCCGCTGCTGTTCAACTTCAGTCTATACACCCGTATACATGACCCTCTAGTCCTGCACATAAAGAGAATACTCATAATTACATCATGCACATGTGTTCTAAGCTCGACTTTACGCACAGAACTAGTCACATAATGAAGATCCAAATAAAAATCCAAATATGCATTACACATATTATACATTACAATATCATAATAATACAAAGTCATTATAACATATACCATATAGGTATAATCACAACACTACCTTATTTATCTAACTACCTTTTTCTTGGATTACAATACACGGTACTTGACACCTCTAAATAGATTCCTACTTCTAGTAGTAACTACGCTCATCATACATGACTGATGTCCAACCGTGATGACGTGATGTTCGTCGCACAGTTTGTGGAACAAATGGCCTTCCAGAAGGAACATACTCAGTATCTGAAGTGTCAGGACTTGAGTCATTACTCAACCTGAGTGCATTGACTCCCTCCAGCTCAGTTGAAAAGTCTTCAGAAACATATTCAACATTATCTCCCACTTGCATCTCCTGAGCTTCATTCCTTGAGTTGTCAACAGAATACGCAGACCTGTTGATTCCCAGGTGCTCCTTTGGGCAAGATAGTTGAACACCGGATAATGTATATTCCCTGGGTTTTGAGAAAATGTTGATGATTCAAACACTCTCTCCTCAGGATCTTCTTCTTCATCATGATTATCTATGAACATGGCATTTCTACTTCTACTAGGGTTAATTCTTGCACCCATCCATCTAGATTGTCCAACATTTCTATCAGAACCATCTATGGACATTTGGTGTTCATGAGATCCTTCATATGATCCCATTCTCCAACCATCAGAATTATCAATAGGAAGTAATCAAAACCATCCTATGAACCCTGTGGTACTGCATACCTCATATCCATAGTAGGATCATATATAGGTTCAGGCCTTGGTGAATAAGATATGGTGTAAAAGATTCAGGATTTATAGGTTTTGCACTACTACTTGCTTCCTTCTCCAACTGGAATGTTAACTGCTTCCTCCTTTCCGGATCAGTTAGATCCTCTAACATGTCATTTTTATCTTCAATAATCACTTGATGTGACTTATAAAAAGACGCAATGAGTGTTCGATATCTATCCATAAACTTGGAAGCTAACTTAGGATGCATCTTAACTAAAGTAAGATGATCTGGTACGGCCTCCGAGTCTATAGAATCATGGGATATCACAGAAAATGTTCTACCCTCTAACTCCTTGACTTTATGCTCCCGGATATTAGCTATCGCCTCCACAACAGCAACATGATAGGCTGCTATGTGACTCCTACCTTCACCTATAGGTAGATCGTGATATAATCCAAGCTCCTCTGTGTAACATCCCTAAAATCATGTTTTCAAAGATTGCATATCATTCATGCATGCATATCATTTAGGGATCAAATATCAAACCCATTTCAAGAAAACAGAAGCACTAAGTGCTATTATTTTATGTGAGCATGCATTAATCTAATGCCACTCTCAAATGAGAGTATAATTGTTTTAAACCAAGCTTTGTTTGCTCTCATGTTGTTTTGGTTGAATGTTAGAGTTTGGACAAAAATTTACAAAAAAATATGGGTTTAAAACCATCTTCAAAACATATTCAAATCAAGTGCTATGGCTCTGTTTATTTTTATTTTCCCAATAAAACCTAGCAAGCCCAAGGAGACAGGAAGGTTTTATGTCTAATTTTATGAAGTTTATACTTTACAAAAATCCAGAAAAGGTTTGGATTTCAAATTCTTTTTAATTGTTTGAAAATGATTCCTGGAATTCATTCTGGAAAAAGAAAAAGAAACTAAAAACCCAACTGGGCCTGGCGCCAGCTATTCAGCCCAACAGCCAAAGCAGCCCACCCGAGCCACTCCTCTCTTTGTCTTTCCCCACCCGCGCTCGCACACACCCACTCACTGACACCCCGGACCCACTGCCACGTCAAGTTCGTCGTCAATATCGCACTGAAGACCTGCTCGCCGTGGCCGTTTCTTCCCCGACGCAAATGCGCTTAATTGGCGTTGATTGCTCGCGAGATTCTCGCCTCTGCTCCGCCTACTTAACCCCCACCCATCTGCGACCATTTCCCCTCACTCAGCGCCCCCACTCCGCCACCAGGCTGCCCACACCCCAATGGTCCGTGCTAGGGTGATCTACATTGTCGGCAACAACACCATGTGTAAGCACCCGACGCCGCGCGCAACTCCGACGAGGTCCTGCCGCCGCGTTCGTGCGCCCCTCGACAAACTACTGCCATGTTGAGCTTCCTCGTGACCGTGCGAGTCTGTAAGCCACGCCACACACCCCATCCCCTCCTGTATTCGCCGGAGTGTCGCTGACAGAGCGTCGCCGTCGTGCCACCATCGCCAGCGCCGCTAGACTTTGGTCGCATGGTCCAGGACCGTTAGATCTAGATCCAACGAATCTGATAGAATCACTTAGCGAAGGGGTATGAAAAAGATCTGGCCGTGTGATTTAAGTTAGATCTGACGGTCCACATTAGTCGATCCGCGTGAATCGGTATCGACGAATCAGAACACGCCGCGTGTCTGTAGGTTTGATTTAAAATCAGAATTTAGATCTATTAGATGTTTAAACTTGTAAAATTCATAACTTTTGATTTCCACGTCCAAATTTGACCAATTTTATATCATTGGAATCAGAAGAGAAAATCCTTTCTGTTTATGCAATATGTTTAATGTTTTGCTTCTGTTAAAATGATTGTTTTACAGAAACATTTGTAGGCATAATTTGTGTATAGTAATTATTTGAAAAATGTTATGTTACTCAAATAAAGTTTATTTGGCTTGTTTATGATTCAGTACTTTGCACTTGTCTTGTTTGGTGTAGGAAATCATCACATGGCATTTTGCATGCATTCATATATTTTTGCTTGTATATATTTTGTATGTGATTTTGGTGCCATTATTTTATGTGTAGATTTTGGTGCAAATAGTGACTGTGATTGTGAAGATTGTTGGTACTCCCCAAACTACCAAGGCAAGTGGTGCTTCATGATTTTATACCTATGTTTTTCAACTATGCACTAGAAATATTTTACTAGACTTGCATGAATATTTTTGATCTAGATGCTATGCTTGGGAAATCCTAGTAGTTGTAGAATTGCTAGAAATTTCTAAGTTAAGATGCTTATCAATGCCATGCTTAGCCTAGCTAGTAGCAACCAAGGGTGGTTATATATTCATGCTATGAGAAAATATTTCTAAGTCTTTGGACTTGTGATTTTTCTTCATAAAAGAACTAAGTGAATGAAACACCTAAGTGGAATGGAAAGAATGGTTTGTGTTGAGTGGTTAAACAAGGCCCATGTCTATGGTTTACCTTGTGTATCTCACTTGTGGAAAGCCACCCAGGAATAAAGCGATTTGAGATGCCATATGTTAAGAAGCTTCTAGTGCAGCCACATGGCAATATGGGCTCTGCCTGGATCACATAGGTTGCAATAACTTAGCCATTGTGACAGTTGGTGGTAGTGGGATGATAGGTTGGAACGCGTCCATTTGGTCTAAGGGAAGGCTTCTGAAAGGTCCTGTCTTGGTGAAAATCAAGTCTTGTGGGGAAAGTGCACAACCTCTGCAGATGGAAGAATCTAAGTACTTAGCCATGTCCCTGGTATTGGACAATTTGAGCATCAAGACATGGAAGCTATCAAGAATCTTCTCATCCCAATTTCTATGTAAAACTTGTGGTTGAACAAGGGTGAAGGATCACCAATTTCTATTGGTGATTCCTTGGGAAAAGTTTTGTCAAATAAAAACATAGAATTTTCAACTGATAGGTAAAATCTATTTTGAGCAAAGCAAGCCTAAGCTACACTTAGCCAAAATGCATATAGTATCTAGACTACTAAAATTCTACTAAGGTATCACTTGCCTATACTATTCCAATGTATTGACCCACTGTGGCTGTAACTTGTGATGTTGCAGGTTATTCTGATGATGATTTGGGGTTATGAGTCTACACTCAACATGCTTGCCTGTGGCACATGAAGATGAAGACCTATTTATCTTATTATATATTTGAACTCTTGTATTAGGCCTGTGGCCATGGAGTTTGTAAAAGACTATGTTTATCTCTGGAATGATATGTAATAATGACCTTTGTTTCTGTGTACTTCATCTTAAACTGTGGATGCTAGCATTGATCCAGGGACTAGCATTGCAATCACAGGGATCCTTACCTTTATAATGGCAGGGATCTTACAGATGGTATCAGAGCACTATGTTTCCTGTAGGATTATGACCCTAGGAATGGAAACCACTAAGGAAAAAATTTCAACAACTTCTACACTTGTCTTTTCTTCTCGTAAACTTTTCTAATCTTCTTTCTCATCTCTATTTGTATATGAACTCCATCAACAAAGCCGTGAGGAAGGGACCACTCATGAGTATGACTTTGGAATGTGAGACAGAATTCCCCAAGGCTCTCAAGGACCTCATGGTTGCCATGGGAATACATGGTGCAGCTGTGTACAAAGGTTTTCCTATGATGGATGAAGGAGTTGAATACTTGTGGGTGCAACTTCACTTGTATAAAAACAGTGAAGACAACCACAAGGGATCAGGATTCTGCATGGTCACCAACTCAGTGATGCACACCACATTCTTTGATTCAGCAAGGGATGCAGCTTGGAAGGCCATCAAAGATCTTGGTGATAGAATCAAGTGCGGAATGCTCAACACTCATAATGACCTTAGGGAAGAAAACAAGCATACCCAAGAGTTAGAGGCTACTAACCAAAGCTTAAGGGAGGACATCATAGACTTAGCAATGGAGTCATGTGATCTAGATAGACAGATTGCCTCTAGGGATGCCCTGTTAGCCAACTTGGCGAGTGAGATGGGATTGTAACGTACTTCATTATTTGGACCACCACACTTTCATTTTATTTTCCCAAATGATGTTTAAGATAAGTTGAACCTTGGATGTTTGTAATGGATTCATGTATGCCATGACTTGTGTGTTTTGATTTCCAAAGATATGCATGTGATGCCTTGTCTTGTGATTTATCTTTAACTGTGTTGATTCTAACTTCTTCTATCTTATAAAATAGATGCCTAATGTTACTATTAGCACGGCTGAAGAGTTCAAGGGAACTCGTTTTGGCACTCGTATTATTGAGCTCACTAGTTTGCTCAATCTCCCACTACCTACCATCATGATGCTTCCCCTCACCAAGTTTGAGAGGAAGGACCTTTGGGGCTTTAAGGTTACTCAGCCAGGACGCCAGACTGAGCCAGCCACGGAGGCCATCACCTTCAAGCTCATGCATGATGACAAGGAGAGAGGCCTAGAGGTAGTCATGTAGGATTTGCTTGGAAGTTTGCTAGGGAGACACTCTCGAGAGATTAGAGGTACTCACTTCCACGCCTTCGGTAGACGTGATGAGGATGGTGAGGTCATCGACTTCGAGGATACTTCGAGAGAGACGGCAGAGCCGATTCGTCTATACCTCCAGGACTTAGAGGTTCTTCTTAGGCACCTAGATACTGATAGGACCAACGTCATGCTCAGCAATGACGAACTCCAGGTGAAGATTCGTGAGAAGGACAAGCTCTTCGCGGAGAAAGATGAGATAGTCAAAGAAATGGAGGCCAAGTTTGAGAGTCAGGATAGAAAGTTCAAGAGTCAAGAGAAGAGAGTCCAAGATAGGAACAAGAGGATTCGAGACATGACTGCAGAACTGGAGGCCAAGGACTTCGAGCTCAAGCATCAGCAGGTGGTGATTGAGAGACTTCGTTCACATAAGAGGGCTCTCAAAGCCAAAATAGAGACCTTGAACACCAATGTCGAGGAGTACAAGACCGCTATGGAGAATGCAGGTCTTACACTTGTTGATGAGGAGGTTGATGCAGAGGATAGTGATGACTACTCATTTACCTTTATTTACCATGTCTTTGATTATTGAGTCGCAATGACCACCCAACATGTGGATGTCTTGCTATTGGTATGTTTACTTTTCAAAACTTGTTGACTTTGTTGTTGAACTTTTACTACTATGATGCATGTTTGGTGATTGTTTATGTGATGTATTGTGCATGATAGCATCTATGGGTATCTCATTTTTATCTCTATTGAAAACCACATATGCCTCCCCGACGTGCCAATCCCAACCCCAACAACAACAACAATATCACCCCCGAGATGCAGCAGATGATGACAGCTTAGACGCAGCTGATGCAGATGATGACCACGTTCATACAGAATCAGAACAACAACAACAACAATAATAATAACAACAACAACAACAACAACAACAATCAGAACAACCCACCGGGTTTTGACATGCTTACCAGATTCTTAAGACTGAGGCCAACAAAGTTCTCAGGAACTACTGATACTATGGTGGCCAATGATTGGATACGCTCTGTGAACAAGGACTTGGTAACTGTTGGCTGTACTGATGAAGAGAAGGTCAGATTTGCAGCACACTTGTTGGAAGGACCAGCTGCCACTTGGTGGGATAACTTCCAGATCACCACTCCCATTGCGGATGTGACATGGGCTATCTTTGAAGATGGTTTCTGTACTTCTCACATCTCATCCGGAGTGATGAGTTTGAAGAAGAAGGAATTTCATAACCTGAAGCAGCGCCACCGCAGCGTGGCAGAGTATATTGAAGAGTTCAAAAATCTGGCGCGTTATGCACTGGATGAAGTTGACACTGATGCTAAGAGGAAGGAGAAGTTCCTCGAAGTATTGAACGATGAACTGAACCTGCAGCTATCTGTGGCTTATGTTCCCACTTATCAGTCTCTTTGTGACAAGGCTGCTATTTTGGAGAGCAAGATGAAACAGGTTGAAAGCAGGAAGAGAAAGCACTCTGACAAGCACAGCTCGGGATCGTCTCACAAGCGTTCCCATTATGATGATAGTGGGAGTTCTGGATCCCACAAGTATGGAAAGTACAACAAGCACCACAACCACAACCTTCATCATGACAACAAGCACCACCGTAGTCATGACAATGACAAGTACAAGAATCACAAGAGTGGATATAAGAGCCACCATAGTGGAAGTGGAAGTGGAAGCCAGCCTATCAAGAAGGATCTTAGTCAGGTTGAATGTTTCAAGTGCAAGAAGATGGGGCATTATGCAAATGAATGCCCAGAAAAGAAAGTTGAAGGACCCAACAAGCCCAACCCTTTCCAAAAGGGACAAGTGAACCACATCCATGTGGAAGAGATCTATGAGGAACCTGATGCTGTTGCTGGTAAGTTGAAACTCAATTCTGTTCCAGCATTTGTCCTCTTTGATACTGGTGCATCTCATTCATTCATATCAAGAGCATTTGTTGAAATAAATGAACTACCGGTAGAAACTATTGGGTGTCCTATAAAAGTAAGTTCTCCTAGCGGAGAACTGATAGTGAACTCAGGATGTCATGATCTAGTCATAGAGTTTGGGAAGTATAAGTTTCCCGTTAATCTGATAATCCTAAACTCCCAAGGATTGGATGTCATTTTGGGAATGGACTGGATGACTAAGCACAAGGGAGTGCTAGATTGTGCCAACCATACTGTCTCACTCACAACTCCAGAAAACAAAAGGATCAGATTCAAGACCAACTTTGAATCAAAAGGGAGTAAGCTAAATTATCTTAAGGGGGTTAGCATAGACAGTGTGCCAATTGTGAGTGAATATCCAGATGTGTTTCTGGAAGAATTGCCGGGAATGCCACCAGATAGAGATGTGGAGTTTCTTATTGATTTGCTACCAGGATCTGGACCGATAGCAAAGAGATCGTACAAGATGTCAGTTGATGAGTTGAAAGAACTCAAGAAACAACTTGGAGAACAGTTGCAGAAAGGATTTATTCAACCAAGTTCTTTGTCTTGGGGAGCACCAGTGTTGTTCGTGGAAAATAAGGATAAAAGTCAAAGGTTATGCATAGATTACCGTTCACTCAATGAGGTGACTATCAAGAACAAATACCCTTTGCCTAGAATCAATGACTTGTTTGATCAGTTAGAAGGAGCATGCGTGTTCTCAAAGATTGATCTCCGATCAGGTTATTTTCATCTTAAGATAAGAGAACAAGACATACCTAAGACAACTTTCACCACTAGGTATGGATTGTATGAATATACCGTGATGCCATTTGGTTTGACCAATGCACCAGCTTACTTCATGAATATGATGAACAAGGTGTTCATGGAGTTTCTTGACAAGTTTGTTGTCATATTCATCGATAACATTTTTATCTACTCCAAGAGCAAATAAGAGCATGAAGGACATTTGCGTTTCATACTTGAGAAGCTTAGAGAGCATAAGTTGTATGCCAAATTCAGGAGATGGTGTAGCAGTTGATCCTGCTAAAGGTTCAGCTGTAACTGAATGGGAATCTCCTAAGTCAGTGAAAGAGGTTCGTAGTTTCCTTGGCTTGGCAGGATACTACAGAAGGTTCATTGAGAATTTCTCCAAGATAGCTAAGCCAATGACAGAGTTACTAAAGAAAGACAAGAAATTTGCTTGGTCTGAAGGATGTGAACTCAGTTTCCAAGAATTGAAGAAGAAACTAGTGACAACACTAGTCTTATGTCTGCCAGATTTAGAGAAGGATTTCCAACTGTATTGTGATGCATCTCATCATGGATTGGGTGCAGTACTAATGCAAGAAGGGAAAGTTGTGGCTTATGCCTTGATACAACTCAAAACTCATGAAGTAAATTACCCTACTCATGATTTAGAGTTAGCCTCTATTGTCCATGCACTCAAAACACGGAGACACTATCTTTTGGGAAAGCGATGTGAAGTGTTCATAGATCACAAAAGTTTGAAGTATATCTTCACCCAGAAAGAAATTAACATGAGACAAAGAAGATGGCTAGAACTCATCAAGGACTATGATTTGAGTTTGCAATACCACCCCAGTAAATCAAATGTTGTAGCTGATGCTCTAAGCCGTAAGGTTTTTGTGAATGGCCTTACTAAGGGAGAATAGCCAGATGATCTGTGTGCCCAATTTAGAGATCTCGGATTGGAGATTGTGCCTGAGGGACATCTCATGTCATTGGATGTTCAACCCACTTTGTTGGACAAAATCAAAGAAGCCCAAAAGACAGATAAGGAAATTGAAGAGATTAAGGAAAAGGTTGGCAAGGGAAAAGCCAAAGGATTCCATGAAGATTAACATGGTACTTTATGGTATGGAAAACGTATATGTGTTCCACAAGATCCAGAGCTTCGGAAACTGATACTACAAGAAGCACACAACTCATCGTATTCCATTCATCCAGGTAACACCAAAATGTACATGGATATGAAAGAAAGATTTTTGTGGAATAATCTCAAGAAGGACATCGCCGAACATATTGCTTTGTGTGATGTATGTAGTAGAGTGAAAGCAGAACATCAGAAACCAGCAGGATTGTTACAACCACTACCTATTCCTGATTGAAAGTGGGATAAGATTGGCATGGATTTCATCACCAGATTGCCAAGGAACAGGTCAGGATATGACTCTATTTGGGTAGTAGTGGATCGCTTAACTAAAGTGGCTCATTTCATACCCGTGAAGACAACCTATATAAGTGCTAAGTTAGCAAAGATCTACATGAGCAAGATTGTATGTCTGCATGGATTACCCAAGAGTATTGTGTCTGATAGGGGAACTCAATTCACTTCTCATTTTTGGAGGCAACTACATGAGTCGTTGGGAACGAGGTTGGAATTCAGCACTACTTTTCATCCTCAGACTGATGGACAAACGGAAAGGACCAACCCGATTCTTGAAGATATGTTGAGGGCATGTGCCTTAGACTATGGAGCCAGTTGGGATGAAAGTCTGCCTTACGCAGAATTCTCTTACAATAACAGCTATCAAGCCAGTATTGAGATGGCACCATTTGAGTTTCTCTATGGGAGGAAGTCTACCACCCCATTTATATGGAATGGTGTGGGAGAAAGAAGTTTGTTCGTACCAGAACTAATCAAAGAGGCTGAAGAGAAAGTCAAGTTAGTTAAGGACAGATTGAAGATAGCACAGTCCCGATAGAAGAGCTACGCAGATCCTAAGCGTAGAGAAGTCACCTATGAAGTGGGTGATAGAGCTTATCTTAGAGTGTCACCACTTCGTGGAGTGAAGAGATTTGGAGTCAAAGGAAAATTGGCCCCAAGATATGTTGGACCATTCAAGATTCTTAGTCATAAAGGAGAAGTAGCTTATCAGATTGAATTGCCAGAGTCATTGTCTGCTGTTCACAATGTGTTTCATGTGAGTCAGCTAAAGAAATGCCATCCAGAAATGGAAGAGACTTCTTTGAAGGATACTATACCATTGGAGGAAGTCCAGTTGGAAAGTGATCTTACTTATGAGGAAAAACCTATCAAGATTCTTGAGACTGCAGAAAGAGTTACTCGGACTAAGACTATCAAATTCTGCAAAGTTCAGTGAAACCATCATTCCGAAGAAGAAGCCACATGGGAAAGACAAGATGATCTTCGGAAAGACCACCCTCACCTATTTCCTAGCCAACCCGAATCTCGAGGGCGATATTCACCTTAAGGGGGTTAGATTTGTAAAATCCATAAAATCATGTTTTTAAAGATTGCATATCATTCATGCATGCATATCATTTAGGGATCAAATATCAAACCCATTTCAAGAAAACAGAAGCACTAAGTGCTATTATTTTATGTAAGCATGCATTAATCTAATGCCACTCTCAAATGCACTGTTGGATTAGGCGGCGCCTAGGCAATGCTTAAGCACTCTTAGGCACTAGGCAGTAGACAAGCGCCTCGCCTAGAGCATAAGTGGAAGTCTAGTCAGGGTAACTAATAAATTTTCTTATCGAGCAAGAAATCATGAATTTTTTGACTTTTTAGCTAGCTAGGCCATATTCCAATGGTGGTCGTTGGTTGTTTACTCATTTACATGCTCTAAATTAATGTATATCACATATAATAACCCATATATACCCTTGATGGTAAAAATTATATGCTCGCCTAGGCCACGCCTAGGGCGCTTAAGCGCCTCCTAGGCACTAGGCGAAGGCCAAACGCCTCACCTACGCCTAACGCTTTTTCCAACCTTGCTCAAATGAGAGTATAATTGTTTTAAACCAAGCTTTGTTTGCTCTCATGTTGTTTTGGTTGAATGTTAGAGTTTGTACAAAAATTTACAAAACAAATATGGTTTTAAAACCATCTTCAAAACATATTCAAATCAAGTGCTATGGCTCTGTTTATTTTGATTTTCCCAATAAAACCTAGCAAGCCCAAGGAGACAGCAAGGTTTTATGTCTAATTTTATGAAGTTTATACTTTACAAAAATCCAGAAAAGGTTTGGATTTCAAATTCTTTTTAATTGAAATGATTCCTGGAATTCATTCTGGAAAAAGAAAAAGAAACTAAAAACCCAACTGGGCCTGGCGCCATCTATTCAGCCCAGCAGCCAAAGCAGCCCACCCGGGCCACTCCTCTCTCTGTCTTTCCCCACCCGCGCTCGCACACACCCACTCACTGACACCCCGGACCCACTGCCACGTCAAGTTCGTCGTCAATCTCGCGCTGAAGACCTGCTCGCCGTGGCCGTTTCTTCCCCGCCGCAAATGCGCTTAATTGGCTTTGATTGCTCGCGAGATTCTCGCCCCTGCTCCGCCTACTTAACCCCCACCCCTCTGCAACCATTTCCCCGCACTCAACGCCCCCACTCCACCACCAGGCTGCCCACACTCTCGCTTACACCGCCGCAGTACCGAGCCACTCCAGAAAGCGATTACGGTGAGCTCCCACCGTCCCTCTGCTTCTGGTTCATACGAGCGTGACCTCCACATCCTTGTGCATCTGCTGACACCCCTGGTTTGCATGCTCGTGACCCAGGTCGTCGTCTTCGTTCACGCCCGCAAACACCAGAGCCACCGCTCAACTTCGACGAGCAATAGCGGTATGAATCGAGCGCCCCTTGTCTCCTCTCTGACCCTGTCAAGTTCGCCACAGCTTTGTGCATCCCCTAACCCCACTGGTTCGTTCTAGGGCGATCTACATCGTCGGCAACAACACCATCTCCAAGCACCCGACGCCGCGCACAACTCCGATGAGGTCCTGCCGCCGCGTTCGTGCACCCCTCGACAAACTACTGCCACGTTGAGCTTCCTCATGACCGTGCGAGTCTGTTAAGCCACGCCACACACCCCAGCCCCTCCAGTATTCACCGGAGCGTCGCTGACAGAGCGTCGCCGCCGTGCTACCGTCGCCAGCGCCGCCAGACTTTGGTCGCATGGTCCAGGACCGTTAGATCTAGATCCAACGAATCTGATAGAATCACTTAACGAAGGGGTATGGAACAGATCTGGCCGTGTGATTTAAGTTAGATCTGGCAGTCCACGTTAGTCGATCCGCGCGAATCGATATCGACGAATCAAAACACGCCGCATGTTTGTAGGTTTGATTTAAAATCAGAATTTAGATCTATTAGATGTTTAAACTTGTAAAATTCATAACTTTTGATTTCCATGTGCAAATTTGACCAATTTTAGATCATTGGAATCAGGAGAGAAAATCCTTTTTGTTTATGCAATGTTTTTAATATTTTGCCTCTGTTAAAATGATTGTTTTTACAGAAACATTTGTAGGCATAATTTGTGTATAGTAATTATTTAAAAAATGTTATGTTATTCAAATAAAGTTTATTTGGCTTGTTTTGAACCTTTTTATGATTCAGTACTGTGCACTTGTCTTGTTTGGTGTAGGAAATCATCACATGGCATTTTGCATGCATTCATATATTTTTGCTTGTATATATTTTGTATGTGATTTTGGTGCCATTATTTTATGTGTAGATTTTGGTGAAAATAGTGATTGTGATTGTGAAGATTGTTGCTGCTCCCCAAACTACCAAGGTAAGTGGTGCTTCATGATTTTATACCTATGTTTTTCAACTATGCACTAGAAATATTTTACTAGACTTGCATGAATATTTTTGATCTAGATGCTATGCTTGGGAAATCCTAGTAGTTGTAGAATTGCTAAAAATTTCTAAGTTAATATGCTTATCAATGCCATGCTTAGCCTAGCTAGTAGCAACCAAGGGTGGTTATATATTCATGCTATGATAAAATATTTCTAAGTCTTTGGACTTGTGATTTTGCTTAATAAAAAAACTAAGTGAATGAAACACCTGGGTGGAATGGAAAGAATGGTTTGTGCTGAGTGGTTACACAAGGCCCATGTCTATGGTTTACCTTGTGTATCTCACTTGTGGAAAGCCACCCAGGAACAAAGAGATTTGAGATGCCATATGTTAAGAAGCTTCTAGTGCAGCCACATGGCAATATGGGCTCTGCCTGGATCACATAGGTTGCAATAACTTAGCCATTTGGACAGTTGGTGGTAGTGGGATGATAGGTTGGAACGCATCCATTTGGTCTAAGGGAAGGCTTCTGAAAGGTCCTGTCTTGTTGAAAATCAAGTCTCGTGGGGAAAGTGCACAACCTCTGCAGATGCAAGAATCTAAGTACTTAGCCATGTCCCTAGTATTGGACAATTTGAGCATCAAGACATGGAAGCTATCAAGAATCTCCTCATCCCAATTTCAAAGTAAAACTTGTGGTTGAACAAGGGTGAAGGATCACCAATTTCTATTGGTGATTCCTTGGGAAAAGTTTTGTCAAATAAAAACATAGAGTTTTCAACTGATAGGTAAAATCTATTTTGAGCAAAGCAAGCCTAAGCTACACTTAGCCAAAATGCATATAGTATCTAGACTACTAAAATTCTACTAAGGTATCACTTGCCTATACTATTCCAATGTATTGACCCACTGTGGCTGTAACTTGTGATGTTGCAGGTTATTCTGATGATGATTTGGGGTTATGAGTCTACACTCAACATGCTTGCCTGTGGCACATGAAGATGAAGACTTATTTATGTTATTATATATTTGAACTCTTGTATTAGGCCCGTGGCCATGGAGTTTGTAAAAGACTATGTTTATCTCTGGAATGATATGTAATAATGACCTTTGTTTCTGTGTACTTCATCTTAAACTGTGGATGCTAGCATTGATCCAGGCACTAGCATTGCAATCACAGGGATCCTTTCCTTTATAATGGGAGGGATCTTACACTCTGGAAGTTGGATACTCACACGATACTTGGATAACATCCGGCCATCATAGTAGGTTATGGTGTTCACTGGAATTCTAGTTGGACAACTAAAAATCTTTAAAAGTTGACAAAGTTGGTCTGTGAATGATCCTTGATAATCATCTAGAGTCTCTTCTTTCCTTACCAAAGTCTGTTTTGGAAACTTTGGTGTCATAGCTCTGTATATCAGAAAAAATATTTTTATTAGTAACCAATAATATATTGCATCATAACAAAGAATTATCACACTAAAACATATAACGGAATATTCTCATTTGAATACCCATTATATTTCTTTTAGAGAATTCTTTATCATTGCTTCACTCTCCTACAGGTAATACCCTTTACTAGGTTTCCAACCTAAGCTCAAAGCAATTTTCTCTGATACCAACTACGGCGACCCAGCATACCCTTTACTATAGTCGTTGACATGACATCCATAGAACACCGTTCCGTAAATATCACATTCCTCAGAGTGGTACAACAGAAACATTGCGGGTCCATATTAGAAACATACACACATTATTATTATTACAATACCGGAAGTTCAAGTCTCGCAAAAGATTCAACTTACAAACCAAAATATAAGTGTTTTGGCGGAAGCTTCGAATTTAAAACTTAAACTCCAAATTGAGCTCAATAACTTATTTCTATATATTGTTCATGTTGCTCGTCTCATGTGGCTACTAGAACTATAGTAATTATTCGGACTCTTGGAACTCTCCTCCGTAGACGATATCGTAGTCCTCCCCTTCTACGACTCCATATAGGTTAGGCTCTTCATAGAAGACCTCCTCCTGGCTTTCAGTTGCATACATTGGAGTATCTTCGGGATTCTCAGAGTCTAAGCAAGGATTCAAGGGAAAGGATGAGTCATAGCGTTACCCAGAAAATTCATTATATGCAAGGTAGGAAGTTTTATGCTCTAATTACCACCTCGGACTATCAGTCCTTGGCATCATGCAATTTTCGTAAATCTTTCTTCAAAGATTGCATTTATTATGAAAATCGATGACAATCAGCCTTCACAGGTTGACCAGAACTTTCATGGAGTTCCTTTCCTGCCCCGTTCGTAGCTCCTTTCTAGAACAGGGAGTAACAATTTACAATTCTTACACTCTGCAAAGGTGCGTTACTTTTCCCATGAGAGATCAAATCTTTGTTGCACAATCGGGTGTACTTTCCCTTCCACAATTCCATCATGTGGGGCCCAGTAGTTGGTCCAAGCCAATCACTGCCCTCTCCGCGACCTCATATGTCTGAACGATCCTTCGGGGATGGCTCACCTCTGTTAAGCCCCCTTTCGGGCAGGCTAAAACCCTGATGAGTTCCCGAAGACTCCATGACCTGGTGATGCCCGGAATAGTACCATTTACAACGACTATATCCCTAAAAACCATTCATGGATAATCTAGACACCAAAAGTGTGGGCGTAAGGGTGCCCACCCATATGTTGGATCCGCACAAGGAATCACAACGTCACATTAAGGTCGTCTTGCCTCCATCAAGAAGAAAAGGATACAACTGACTTCTCCGTCTCATTCGAAATCTCATGGTTAACGCGAAATATATGGCGCTAGAATCACTGATGTTCATGGGTTATTAATCCCTAATTGTTCATCATTATTGCAATTAGAAACCTAAGTTCTATTGCTCCATCATATCATCACTTAGGATGATACCTAAGATTTATTTATTTTGAGAAAATAATATTTTATTTTTCTGGAATATAGATGATAACACACAATTTGTAAATACTTGATAAAGACTCTTCAAAGGACATGAGCAAGTGATGAACATGCCTTGTGATTGCAAGGTAGTGAAGTCGGATGCTTGCACTGGACCTTGAGCTTCTATGTCTACAAAACCATCATTATTGTCTGGTAAGGACAATATTTAAAGAAGCAAAATGATTATGCAAAGTAATGTAATGCATTATTTAGCTTTATGTGTATTCTCCTCCATTATTTAAGTTATAAAAATTCTTTTAATAATAGAATTATAGATTAATTTCGTAATTTTTATTGAATATTGTATGCTTTTATTTTATTTCCTTTTATTTGCATTATATTTACTTACTAGTTCCTTTAAGAATTATCATTAAATACCAAAAATTGATACTAAATATTTGTTTAGTATTTTTCTAAAATACTACAATATTAATATATAATGAAAGTGATTTTTATTTATTTTTATCATCTTTCAATAATTTCGTAAAAATCCTTAAGGAATATGTATATTACAAAATTCTTAATAAATTTATATGTCTAAAATTTTATTTCTTAATTTATTTGGATAGTTTGGATTATTGTGAATCCAAAAATATTTTATTTATAATTTTTGGATTTATATTTTATTTTCTAGAATTTATTTAATTTCAGGGGCATTTTGGTCTTTTCCTATTTATTAAAAATGTCCTTTAGGTAAATGGGCTGCATGTGTTGGTTTATTGGGCCCTGGTGGGCCAATAGGGCAGAGTCAAAAAAACACGCCGAAGGGTTCTGGCCCAACTAGCCCAAATCACTCTATATATCTCTCGATATCACCTCTCTTCCTCTCCTCCCCCGACCCCGTGGTCAGCGATCCCACCGCCGACGATTCGCACCGCCGTGGACCTTCCTAGCTGCCGTCGTGGTGCATAGGGTGGTTGTCGACCCCGCTCCACCCTTCTGTCTAATTTGATTTGCACCTGGAGCCCTCCTGTGGCCAAATCGACTCCGTCCCGAACCCTGGGATTTGGGGTGGCGTTGGTGCTGTTGCCACCGCTGCTGCCGTGTGCTGTGGTGGTGCTCCTCGCCTTCAGGTGCGGCGATTGTCGCTTCGTCGGCATGGTGTGGGTCGCAGCTCCCCTTGGGGTTCTCCCTGTGCCGCCGTGTTCGTCGAAGACCCATTGCCTCCTCTTCTAAACTACAGCGAGGACCACAGGTGAGTTGGTCCTCGGATTATTACCCGTGCCTCTACCTCCTCTGAGTTCATATGTGTGTAACTAGTGGCCATTCCTCATTAGGGTTCATCTTGGTTCTAGGGTTCTTCCCTGGTTCTAGGATTCATTCATCTTTGTGCTTGTAAGATGATGATTTGATCTGGTAATGATGCCTAATGAATATTGTGCTCACTGTACTTCAGTGCTTTCTGTCATGTTTTGATTATCTGATGCTAGTGGTTCAGTAGTGTTGCCTCTAATTGGTGATAAAGCTTGGTTAAGTTGATGGTGTAACTGTGAAACCTGTGAAATCAGTGGTGATTCATTGCACCAGTAAATGTTGGCTTAGGGATTCATGTGCAGATTGAGGTTAATTAGTTTCTTCTAGTACTACTCTGTACATATAAACTTGATCCTGATTCCTGGTTTTTGTTTGCAGGAAAATTATTGTTATTGGCTTGATGGTTTAATTATGAAAGCTAAGTAATTGTTTGGCTTGGTTTTGGATTTTATTCTTGTGAAACCATTAAAATGGCACACAAGTGATGATTCTACTACTGGGCTTTACTATGGTTAGTGCTTAAGATTGAATATCTGTTAAAGATAAACTATAAGCTTCTTTCTTTTAAAGATCAATGCCTATGATGCTGGTCTGAGGCTTAGGAATTAAATTCCTATCCTACTGACCCTTATAGATATGTTTAAGTATCAAGTTTGTTCACTGGATCTTGGATCATGGTTGGCTAAAATGATTTGTTTGATTCTAGCTTAAGGTTGATGCATATAGTTTATGAAATCTGTGGTGCTACTCCACTAGGAGATGTGCCCAAATTTTATAAGCTATTTGATAACCTTTTGGAATATAAATGAGTTTTTGATGATCACTAGGCCTGGTGGATTTGGTAGAGTTTACTATTGGCCATATATTTCAAATTTCCTCTATGATAGGTTCACCCCACTTGGGTTATCACTGAGAGGTTTAATTTGTAAAACAACACATGCTTTTCTGTTTGAATATGATGAACATAATATGTGGGTGTTTTATGATGCTCACCACACTTGGGTGTTGTTGTTGCAAGTTGTTGATCTTGTGGCTAGCTTGATTTGGTGCCTTTCCTGATACTTCTAGCTCCTGGACTTGTCCTTGATCTAGCTCTCCACCTCCTGGTCCTGGTGGTTTGATCTTGTCCTTGCTCTCCACCTGATGTACCCCCCTCCTTATGTCACCATCTTGGTGAGATGATCCAGAGTTTGGTTGGTGTGATTTGGTTTGGCTTTGCTAAGCTGAATGTGTTCTTGGTGTGTAAGATTAGGGAAATGGTGTGGGGTTGGCTTGCCCATGGCTATGCTGTGTAGTTTTGTGTGTGTGGCCTGTTGATGTTGTGCTGATAGAACACACCATGTAGTTTGGTGTGTGTGCTTCATGTGTGCCTGCTGCACCATGTGGATATGCTCTGGATATGAAAGTTACTTCTATCTGGTTACATTTACTTGTCTTGGTGAAATTTGCCCCTCCTTGCTGTTTATTTGGCTTATGACTTGAAATTATGAAAGATATATTCTTTCATATAGGTGAAATTTGCCCCTTAAATAATTCATCCATGATGAACCTTGAACAATGCAACTCACAGTCAAGTCCGAGAGTAAAACATTTTTTAATCCCTAACTTTCTTTATTTTTGTTTGGGTTTGATTTTCAGGTACTAGACTTGAAGATTCAATACTTTAGTTTAGGTTTTCTTTTCTTTATATAATAATCACTTGTAATATTTCTTTTATCCCTTTGTAATTTCTATTCTATTCTTTTGTAATAAAGATTGTACTTTTATTCAATATATAAAGATTCTTCTTTTTTTCATAATAAGTTACATTTTGTGACTCATTTATTGAATAAAGTTATAAAATAAATATTCATTTTATTGATTAATTTATTTTATCTAAAGTTTGAGTTATTAATTGTTAACTCTTGATTAAATCAAATCACTCAAACCTAATTCTAAATCCTTCTACATTATAAATCCAACACTCAATTTTAAATTCAAATTTCATTTCCCAAAACACACTCATCCACAAAGATCATATCAAAGTCTATAACAATTACTCTTCAAGACTATACCTAATCTCAAAGCATGAAAGAAACTTTGATCACTTTAGGTTTTTATTTGGCGAAAAATTTATCCACATTTTTTACAGATGAATGCATGCAATTTCACAGATTCCTAAATCTACCCTTCGTTAGTTCCTAAATGCTGGGATGTTACAGTAATTGCCATTGATTCCCTGAGTAATCACATCGCCCCCGCTAGCTAGTTAACCCCCTCGCCTCCACGGTCATTTCCCTCAACCACCAGCACTAGAGCGCCCCTAGGCTGGCCGTATTTGAGATTGCGTCGCCGCTGCCCGAGCATCTCCGGTGAGCCTCGAGCGCCCCCTTGCCTCTCGTTCATTTGGTGTTGTTCCTCTACCCCTTACGCATCCTCTGAGACCACTGGTTCGTCCTGTACTGGCCCAGGTCGTCGACTCCATCGAGCACTGCGAGCACCCGACGCCGCCCTCACCTCCGACGAGAAATCCCGGTAAGATGCGGCCGCCCCTTGGCCTCTGAATCAGACGAACTTGTTCGCCTGAACCTTGCGCATGTACTGATACATTTGGTTTGCGCTAGGGTGATCTAGAGCATCGCCGTCGTCTCTGCCAACTCGTGCCCGACGCGAGTGAAGATTCCGTCGAGCTTTTCCGGCCACAGCAGCACGCCCCTGTCCAAGCCGAAACCACCATGACCTTTCTCACGACCGTGCGACACTGGTAAGCTGCTGCACCGCCCCTAGCCCCCTATAGAACCGCCGGACCATCGCCGCCAGTAGCGTCGCTGCCAGCACCCATTAGCGCCGCCAGACTTTGGTCGCATGCGTCATAGATGTTAGATCTAGATCTAGTGGATCTAATTAGATCACTTAACAAAGGGGTATTGATAGATCTGGCCCGTGCGATTTCATTTTAATCCTGCGGCTCTCGTTCATTTTATTTTAAAATCTGTTTTTATATCTATTAGAGATTCAAACTTGTAAAATTCATATCTTGAGTTCCTTTTGTCCAAAAAATGCAAATAAGATATCATTGGATTGAAAAAAAAATTCTACACTACTGTGGGCTTGAATTTGTATTTTGCTTCTGTAAATTAGGTATATTTGCAGATTCAAATATGGGCTTATTTTGGCTATATAAGTTATTTAGAAAATGATTTTTAAAGCAAATTTAAGTTTATTTAAACTATAAATAGTTGTCTTTAGTACTGTTTGACTTGACTATATCATTTCATTGCATTTGCATGCATTCATAATACTTTTGCTTGAATATTGGAATGTGAATTTGGTGCTATTATTTTATGTGTAGATTTTGGTGCTAGTGGTGATTATGATTGTGAAGATTGTTGCTACTCCCCCAACTACTACCAAGGAAAGTGGTGCTTCATGTATTTTGTCCTATTATTTTGACTATGCACTAGTGATATTTTGAAAAGGGCTGCATGGAAATTTTATAAGTTATATACTATCCTATGCCTTGGGAAATCCTAGTAGTTGTAGTCTTAGTAGAATATTTCTCTAAGTTAAGATACTTGTTTTGTTATCATGCTTAGCCTAGATATTAGCAAACAAGGGTGGATTATATTCATGCTATGAAATATTTCTAAGTATTTGACTTGAGTTTTGTTTAATAAAACAACTAAGTGAATGAATCACCTGGGTGGAATGATATGATGGTTTATGCTGAGTGGTTACACAAGGCCCATGTCTATGGTTTACCTTGTGAATCTCACTTGTGGAAATCCTCCCAGGAATAAAGGGATTTGATATGTTTAGTGCTGAGAAGCTTCTAGTGCAACCACATGGCATATGTCCTCTTCCTTGATTATATAGGTTGCAATAACTTAGCCAGATGGACAGTTCGTGGTAGGGTTATAGGATGGAACGCGTCCATGGTGGTCTAAGGTAAGGCTTCTGAAAGATCTCGTCTCGATGCATGTCGAGTCTTGTGGGGAAAGTGCACCACCTCTCGAGAGGGTAAAACCTAAGTACTTAGCCGTGTCCCCGGCAACTGACAATTTGAGCATCAAGATATTGAACCTATCAAGGATCTCCTCACCCCAATTTCTAAGTTAAAAACTTGTGGTTGAACAAGGGTAAAGGTTCACCAATGTGTATTGGTGGTTCCTTGGGGGGGGGGGGGTTTGTCAAACAAAAACTTAGTGATTTCAACTGATAGGAAAGCCCTATTTTGAGCAAAGCAAGCCTAAACTACAATTCCAAATGTATTGACCTACTGTGGCTGTAACTTATGATGTTGCAGGTTATTCTGATGAGGATTAGGGTTATGAGTCTACACCCAACATGCTTGCCTGTGGCACATGAAGATGGAGACTTTATTTTATTTGCTTATGTTATGAACTCTTGTATTAGCCTTTGGCTATTGAGTTGTAAAAGACTATGTTATCTTTGGAATGACGATGTAATAACGACCTTTGTATCTCTGTACTTCATATTAAACTGTGGATGCTAGCATTTGATCCAGGGACTAGCATTGCAATCACAAGGACCTTTACCATATAAAGGTGGGGTCTTACACTACTTTATTGAAGAAAACTAAGCAAATAAACAAAAACTAAGACGCTCCCAGAACAACACAACAGTGCATGAAACAATAAAAACGAAGTGTCTAGGACGACCTGAGATTTTTATTGATGAAGAAGGGGATGCCTTGGGCATCCCCAAGCTTTGGCGCTTGTACCTCTTGAATATTTATTGGGGTGACACGGGGTGGAATCTTGAAGCTTGAGCTTTTGTCCATTCTTCATATCATTACATCTGTAAGATCCCTCCCTTATAAAGGTAAGGATCCCTGAGATTGCAATGCTAGTCCCTGGATCAATAGCTAGCATCCACATTTAAGATGTAATATCAAGAAACAAAGGTCATAATACAACTTTATAACCAGGAATAAAATAATTTATTACATCTTACATTGCTCATTTGTCTATCTCATTACAATGCAGCAGAAATAGCTATAGCATGGGTTCCTTCATCTTCAAAGTGCCACAGGGAATCATGTTGGTTGTAAACTTGTAATCCTAATCAACACACCTCACTAACATCAAACAAACCTGCAACATAATAAGTTACAGCTACAAAGGTCAATACATTTTAATTGTATTGGCAAGTGATACTATGGTAGTATAGTGGAGTCTATCATCTATATGCATTTGGCTAAGTGGAGCTTAGGCTTGATTTCCTCATAATAGATTTTCCTTATCATTTGAAAAACACTAAGTTTTTGCTTGACAAAAACATCCAAGGCATCTCCCAATAGAAATTGGTGATCCTTCAACCCTTGTTCAACCACAAAATTTTAACTTAGAAAAATTGGGATGAGGAGATTCTTGATAGCTTCCATGTCTTGATGCTCAAATTGTCCTTTACCAGGGACATGGCTAAGTACTTAGATTTTTCACTCTGTAGAGGTGGTGCACTTTCCCCACAAGACTTGGTTTCACGAAGACAAGATCTTTCAGAAGCCTTCCCTTAGACAAGAATGGACGCGCTCCAACCTATCAATCCCCTACCACCAACTGTCCATTTGGCTAAGTTATTGCAACCTATATGATCCAGGCAGAGCCCATAATGCCAAGTGGCTGCACTTGAAGCTTCTCAACATTTGACATCTCAAATCTCTTTGTTCCTGGGTGGCCATCCACAAGTGTGATACACAAGGTAAACCATAGAAATGGGCCTTGTATAACCACTCAACACAAACCATTCCTTCCTTTCCACCCAGGTGTTTCATTCACTTAGTTGTTTTATTAAACAAACCACAAGTCCTTGAATTAGAAATATTCCATAGGATGAATATAATCCACCCTTGTTTTCTACTAGCTAAGCTAAGCATGATAGTAGTAGGAATCTTAACTTAGGAAATTTCTACTAAGGTTTCATCTACTAGGATTTCCCATGGCATAGTTTATACTTAGCAAAAATTCCATGCAAGTCCTACCTAGAAATATCACTAATGCATAGTGAAAATAATGGGACAAAAGTATGAAGCATCACTTGCCTTTTTGGTAGAGAATATAAGTTCACTCCTTGATCTTGCAATATGCACACTCTTCAAATTCCACTACAATTCAACCAAGCAAGCAATATTCATTCTACCATTCAAGCAAACGTCACATAAAATAACAAAAAATAAAGCAATGCATGCAAGCATGCCAAAGATTGTTTTATTTACAAAAGTGGTTTCTAATAGGTTATAAACATTCTAAAACATCTATTGGTCATTTATATAAGTGGCAAAATCATTTGCAAAAGATTTTACTTATAAATCATTTTTAAACCAAATCAATATTTTATGTAGTTGAGAATGCCTTTAGTAATGCAATAATCTTTAGACGGTTCACCAAATACATTTTTAATTCTAAAACTTGGTGTTTGGGGTCAGATATTTTAATCCAAATCATTTCCCAAAGATTTTCTCCAAAAAATATTTTTAGCATATAAACAACATTTTTAATTGACTAGAAATGTTCTAAATCAAAGTTTTATTCTTTTGCCTCACAAAATATGTTTTTGAATCCACAAGTTGGTTTATATGGTCAGTAGGTTCAAAAAAATCCATTGGTCAAAGGTTTTACCATAAAAAAAATTTAGAACAAATTTTATATCCAAAATATGCCTACACAAGTTTCTGCAAAACCAATCAATTTAATAGAAGCAATTTACTAAACAAAGTGCATGGTTGGGAAGTACTTCTCTTGCTGATTTTATTTATCTAAAATTTGCAAAATTTGGACGTGTGGATCAAAAGTTATAGATTTTACAAAATTGAACATCTAATAGATCATTTCTGGTTTTTATTAAAACAGACTGGCGACGTGGCGTGATTCTACTTGGCGATACCAGTTCGGTTGGATCGGCCTATCTGGTGTGTTGGATCTAAGCTGAAACGCACGGTTCAGATCAAAACATACCTCTTCGATTAGTGAATCTATCATAGCCGCGCGATCGTGATCTAACGGTGCTCAGGGGCCTGACCAAAACTGAGCGGCGCTAGCAGCGGTGGACGGCGGCGCGCGCTCTAGCGGTGTCATTGCCGACGATACAGGATGCGAGGAAGAGAGGGGGGGCTCACCGAGTTCGCAGCATGCTTCTAATGGTCAACGTGGTCGTCACTTGTCGAGGGGCGCTCTGAATCATCGGTGATTCCTCGCCGGAGTTCAAGGCAGCGTCAGGCACGCTCTGTCGCGGTCCGAGACGAGGTTGTAGATGGCGCGCGGTTGATTCGCGAGCACCTGGAGATGGATAAGACACAGGCGAACAAAACGGCATTATTCACTGGTCGAGGCGCGCACGGAGTCGAGTTCTAGGGCTCACCGGAGTTGCGGGGTCATTGGTGGCGCACTGGTGAAGACATTGCCGACGTTCTGGACCGTGCGCGAGTGAGCTAGTGTCACTGGGAGGTGCGTAGGGAGATGGGGAGCAAGCTCGCGTGGTTGAGGGGGAGAGGGCCGACGGTGGCTGGCCGGAATCGTCGCTGAAGTGCGTCGGAGTTCGCGGCGGTGCAAGGTAAAATTGACGCAGCCTTGTGGCTCTCTAGCAGCGAGGTTTGAGGGGAAAGCGAGAGAAGAGAGAGGGGATTTATCGAGCATGATCGCAAGGAGAAATTACTGCGCCATCAACGCGTATTGACGCTGAGAAATTTTCGCCAGAAACGGTCAGGGAGGAGGCACGGTCACCGCGGGTGGAAGGGATGATGACGGGGCAATCGACGTGGCGTGGGGTTCGCGGGTCAGTGAGAGAGTAGGGTAGGTGTTCGAGTGAGTAAAGTCCAGGGAGAGAGGGGAGCCGGGTGGGCTGCTGGGCTTGTTGGGCTAGGGTTTGATGGGCTGGGACTTTTTTTTTCCTTTCAGAAACTTTTTCTCTTTTCTGATTTCATTTTCTGTTTTGATTTTATTCAACTAATTTCAAACTCTTTTTCTTTCAAATCTTTTAAAACTTTTCATTATGCTTTAATACTGTTTTAAACCTGTATTTTATATACCATTTTGGTATAATTCTTTTATTCTTTTATGGTTTATATTTTATTTAAAAAGGGCACTTGCCTATATTCAAATAAGATTTTAAATAAAATTCCAACTCTTATTTGAATTCAAAATTTCACTAAACCTTTTCAGTAGGTTTTATCTATTTAATAGGGTGTTAAATAATTCACTTTGAATTATTTGAAATATTTTTAATATGATTAATTAATCATTTAAATTGAGCATTTGTCTTCAAATAAATAAAATTTGATTATGGTTTTAATACTATAAAATATTATTGGAATATTCTTTATCCATTTATTTTATTTGGATTATCTTTATTTTCATTTGCTTATGGATTAGGACAAGATTTAATTTGACTTTAAAAATATTCCTTATTTATTATTTCTTTCTTTGTCTTATAAAATCCATATCTTTTTATTTAAAGTTCCAAACTTGGTGATTCCAATTTGTAAAATCTTATTTAATATTTGTTTATCCTTTTAAATATCTTTAGGATTATTTTCTCACCATTTGGTATGGATTTTTAGATAGGTGCTTTATTAGCTTTGGAAATTCAATTTCCTAAATTCATAAGATTTTATCTATGGTTCCAAATTGAATAAAATCAATATCTATGGTTGTATAATATTTCCATTTGTCATTCTTGATCATTTATAAATGTTTGTTCACAAATTTTATATGGATCAAATCCATGATCTTAGAGATATCTTTGAAATGATTTTTCCTCCATTAGGGTTTTAGAGTTTTGGTTTATTTTCCAAGTGTTTAAATTTTCAAGATGCTTTTATGAAAAAGCATTCCACTTGATTTGAATTTAGTTTGATTCAAACATTACTCAAGTTTGTTCAAGATGGGATTTTAAGTTTCCATTTAGAAACAAAAAGTTTCTTTTCACCCTTAATTTCAACAATTATTTATTTTGTTTATTTATTTTTCACATTAAAAAATTTGGAAAAAATTTGGGATGTGACAGGCTAGCACCCTTAAAATAAATCTCGTCCCGAGATTTGGGAAAGATAGGGGTTACAAGTTGGCTCAAAGCAACTAGGATACTACCACCCTTAAAAGTTTTCCAACTAGATTACATCTTGGCTTGCTTGGAATCTTGATGTAACTTCTCTGGGCAAACATCTGCATAGTGTCCTTTGTTTCCACACTTGAAACATGTGACAAGGCTGAGATCCTTCATAGGCTTGTTTATCTTGTGCTTCATCTTTTCTGGACAATTTCTTGCATAATGTCCTTGATCACCACAATTGTAACATGTGACAAGATTGAGTTCTTCACGTATTTTCTGTGGACAAGTTGACACATAATGGCCTAGCTCTTTGCAGTTGTTGCACCACACTTGGCTATTTTCCTTATACTTTTTCATCTTCTCTAGACATTCATTGGCATAGTGTCCCATCTCTTTGCAATGGCAACACTTCACTTGAATTTTGTCCTTCTTCTTCTTGGGTTTCTCCAAATCTAGGAGTGCTTCTAGTTCATGCTCTTCATATCTCACCTCAAAGGTGGGAAATTCTCCTGGTCTCCTTAATCTCTTCCTTGGTAATACATATGTCTCCTCTTTGGTCCATAAAATTGAGTCGTATTGCATGGAGGTGCAAGCTGAGATTTTCCTTTGTCTTCACCCTTCTTGGTAGAAGTTGTTCCCTCCTGAGGGTTTACAATCTGTTTATGCACTCCACCTTGTTTCCTTTGTTGAACTATGGAATGGACGGGGCATTGGATAGGGACATGATTATTTCCTTCACATAGGAAACAAGTAGCTTGATATGTGGGGCATTGATTAGTTGGATGTTTCTCTTCACAATTAGGGCATTGATCTTCATGCTCTTTGGAAGTGTGATCCTTGTCTCCACAAATATTGCAAGCTTGAGTTCCTTCTATAATATCATCCTTGACATCCTTGTTGTCACAAGTTCTTTGGGAAGGGTTGTCTCCCATGTTGATCATTTGACTTGTCATCCTATGCAACAATTGGGTTTGGGTTTCCAAAAACCTTTGCATGGTTGGGTCTAAATCATTGTTGTTGGCCCAAAATTGAGTTGTCACTTGGTTCAACTGGGTTTGGGTTACTATGAGTTCTCTCATGTTGATCTCTTGGTTGTTGTTGTTGTCACCATCCTTGATGTTGGAGTCTCTTGGGGTAGTCATCTGTTTGGGTTGGATTGGGATTAGAATAGACAAAAGATTTCTAAGGAATTAATTCTAATCACACACATCACAATTCACACAAGAAATGTGAAAGCAATCACAAACAAACATTCCACTCAAACAGTAAATTTCAAGCACATTTTTAGGCAATAAAATATTTTTGCTACACCACATAAGTTGGTGGGTTTGATCTAAACTTAATATGGTGGTCCAACTATATGGTTCACTTGAGATCATTCCATCCTTCTTGGTTGCTTCTTGAATGATATCATTGTATCCTTGGGGAAACTTTGTGTCTTGGTCACAACTTCAAATGTGATGATGGTTCCTTCTAAGTTGTGTTTCCTTAGTCTTCAAGTCTTGGGTAATATTTCTTGTCTCACTTGTAGTACTTAGTGATATCCAAGTTGAAGTCCTTGGTGAAAATAAAGTTGAAGTCCCTGATGATGGTCAAGTTGAAGTCATTTGAGTTGGTGAAGTCCTTTGCTCATGTTGAAGTCTTTGCTCATGGTGGAGGCTTTATCCATCAAGTTTGAGATAGAAGAGATGTAGAGTCAAAACCAAAAGCTTGAGGAAAGAGTTTACAAGATTGTTTGTAAATATGTTTTGGAACAAATTCAACTCCTATTTTTCTAAGGGGTTTTGTCCAATCCTAGGTTTACAAATCCTATAGGGAACACAGTGCTATGATACCATCTGTAAGATCCCTCCCTTATAAAGGTAAGGATCCCCGTGATTGCAATGCTAGTCCCTGGATCAATAGCTAGCATCCACAGTTAAGATGTAATATCAAGAAACAAAGGTCATAATACAACTTTCTAACCAGGAATAAAATAATTTATTACATCTTACATAGCTCATTTGGCTATCTCATTACAATGCAGCAGAAATAGCTATAGCATGGGGTCCTTCATCTTCAAAGTGCCACAGGCAATCATGTTGGTTGTAGACTTGTAATCCTAATCAACACACCTCACTAACATCAAACAAACCTACAACATAATAAGTTACAGCCACAAGGGTCAATACATTTGAATTGTATTGGCAAGTGATACTATGGTAGTATAGTGGAGTCTATCATCTATATGCATCTGGCTAAGTGGAGCTTAGGCTTGCTTTACTCAAAATAGATTTTCCTTATCATTTGAAAAACACTAAGTTTTTGCTTGACAAAAACACCCAAGGCATCTCCTAATAGAAATTGGTGATCCTTCAACCCTTGTTCAACCACAAGATTTTAACTTAGAAAAATTGGGATGAGGAGATTCTTGATAGCTTCCATGTCTTGATGCTCAAATTGTCCTTTACGAGGGACATGGCTAAGTACTTAGATTTTTCACTCTTCAGAGGTGGTGCACTTTCCCCATAAGACTTGGTTTCACGAAGACAAGATATTTCAGAAGCCTTCCCTTAGACCAAAATGGACGCGCTCCAACCTATCAATCCCCTACCACCAACTGTCCATTTGGCTAAGTTATTGCAACCTATATGATCCAGGCAGAGCCCATAATGCCAAGTGGCTACACTTGAAGCTTCTAAACATTTGACATCTCAAATCTCTTTGTTCCTGGGTGGCCATCCACAAGTGTGATACACAAGGTAAACCATAGAAATGGGCCTTGTATAACCACTCCACCCAGGTGTTTCATTCACTTAGTTGTTTTATTAAACAAAACACAAGTCCTTGACTTAGAAATATTCTATAGCATGAATATAATTCCCCCTTGTTTTCTACTAGCTAAGCTAAGCATGATAATAGTAGGAATATTAACTTAGGAAATTTCTACTAAGGTTTCATCTACTAGGATTTCCCATGGCATAGTTTATACTTAGCAAAAATTCCATGCAAGTCCTACTTAGAAATATCACTAATGCATAGTGAAAATAATGGGACAAAAGTATGAAGCATCACTTGCCTTTTTTGTAGAGAATATAAGTTCACTCCTTGATCTTGCAATATTCGCACTCTTCAAATTCCACTACAATTCAACCAAGCAAGCAATATTCATTCTACCATTCAAGCAAACATCACATAAAATAACAAAAAAATAAAGCAATGCATGCAAGCATGCCAAAGATATTTTTATTTACAAAAGTGATTTCTAATAGGTTATAAACATTCTAAAACATCTATTGGTCATTTATATAAGTGGCAAAATCATTTGCAAAAGATTTTACTTGTAAATCATTTTTAAACCAAATCAAATATTTTATGTAGTTGAGAATGCCTTTAACAATGCAATAATCTTTATAGGGTTCACCAAATACATTTTTAATTCTAAAACTTGGTGTTTGGGGTCAGAGAGTTTAATCCAAATCATTTCCCAAAGATTTTCTCGAAAAAATATTTTTAACATAAAAACAACATTTTTAATTGACTAGAAATGTTCTAAATCAAAGATTTATTCTTTTGCCTCACAAAATATGTTTTTGAATCCACAAGTTGGTTTATATGATCTATTAGGTTCAAAACAATCCATTGGTCAAAGGTTTTACCATAAAAATATTTTTAGAACAAATTTTATATCCAAAATATGCCTACACAAGTTTCTGCAAAACAATCAATTTAACAGAGGCAATTTGGACATGTGCATGGTTGGGAAGTACTTGTCTTGCTGATTCCATTGATATAAAATTTTCAAACTTTGGACATGTGGATCAAAAGTTATAGATTTTACAAAATTGAACATCTAATAGATCATTTCTGGTTTTTATTAAATCAGACTGGCCACGTGGCGTGATTCTACTGCGCGATACCGGTTCGGTTGGATCGGCCTCTCTGGTGCGTTGGATCTAAGCTGAAACGCACGGTTCAGATCAAAACATACCTCTTCAATTAGTGAATCTATCGCAGCAGCGCGATCGTGATCTAACGGTGCACAGGGGCCTGACCAAAACTGAGCGGCGCTAGCGGCAGCGGACGGCGGCGCGCGCTCTGGCGGTGTCGTTGCCAACGATGCAGGATGCGAGGAAGAGAGAGGGGGGCTCACCAAGTTCGCAGCATGTTGCTAATGCTCAACGTTGTCGTCACTTGTCGAGGGGCGCTCTGAATTACCGGTGATTCCTCACCGGAGTTCAAGACAGCGTCGGGAACGCTCTGTCGCGGTAGGAGACGAGGTTGTAGATCGCGCGCGGTTAATTGGCGAGCACCTCGAGATGCATAATACACAGGCGAACAAAACGACATGATTCACTAGTCGAGGCGCGCACGGTGTCGAGTTCTACGGCTCACCAGAGTTGCGAAGTCGTCAGTGGCGCTCTGGTGAAGACGTTGCCGATGTTCTGGACCGTGCGCGAGTGAGCTAGTTTCACAGGGAGGTGCGTAGGGATACGGGGAGCAAGCTCGTGTGGTTGAGGGGGCGAGGGGCGATGGTGGATGGCCGGAATCGTCGCTGAAGTGCGTCGGAGTTCGCGGCGGTTCAAGGTAAAATCAACGTAGCCTGGTGGCTCTCTGGCAGCGAGGTTTGAGGGGAAAGAGAGATAAGAGAGAGGGGATTTATCGAGCGTGATCGCAAGGAGAAATTACTGCCCCATCAACGCGTATTGACGCTGAGAAATATTCGCCAGAATCGGTCGGGGAGGAGGCGCGGTCACCGCGGGTGGAAGGGATGATGACGGGGCAATTGACGTGGTGTGGGGTTCGCGGGTCAGTGAGAGAGTAGGGTAGGTGTTCGAGTGAGAAAAGTCCTAGGAGAGAGGGGAGCCGGGTGGGCTGCCGGGCTTGTTGGGCTAGGGTTTGATGGGTGGGACTTTTTTTTTTCCTTTGAGAAACTTTTTCTCTTTTCTGATTTCATTTTCAGTTTTGATTTTATTCAAATAATTTCAAACTCTTTTTCTTTTCAAATCTTAACAAACTTTTCAGTATACTTTAATACTATTTTAAACCTGTATTTTAAATACCATTTTGGTATAATTCTTTTATTCTTTTATGGTTTATATTTTATTTTAAAAGGGAACTTGCCTTTATTCAAATAAGATTTTAAATAAAATTCCAACTCTTATTTGAATTCAAATTTTCACTAAACCTTTTTAGTAGGTTTTATCTATTTAATAGGGTGTTAAATAATTCACTTTGAATTATTTGATATATTTTTAATATGATTAATTAATCATTTAAAATGAGCATTTGTCTTCAAATAAATAAAATTTGATTATGGTTTTAATACTATGAAATTTTATTGGAATATTCTTTATCCATTTATTTTATTTGGATTATCTTTATTTTCATTTGCTTATGGATTAGGCCAAGATTTAATTTGACTTTAAAAATATTCCTTAATTATTATTTCTTTCTTTGTCTTATAAAATCCATATCTTTTCATTTAAAGTTCCAAACATGGTGATTCCAATTTGTAAAATCTTATTTAATATTTGTTTATCCTTTTAAATCTCTTTAGGATTATTTGCTCACCATTTGGTATGGATTTTTAGATAGGTGCTTTATTAGCTTTGGAAATTGAATTTCCTAAATTCATATGATTTTATCTATGGTTCCAAATTGAATAAAATCAATTTCTATGGTTGTATAATATTTCCATTTGTCATTCTTGATCATTTCTAAATGTTTGTTGACAAATTTTATATGGATCAAATCCATGATCTTAGAGATATCTTTGAAATGATTTTTCCTCCATTAGGGTTTTAGAGTTTTGGTTTATTTTCCAAGTGTTTAAATTTTCAAGATTCTTTTATGAAAAAGCATTCCACTTGATTTGAATTTAGTTGGATTCAAACATTACTCAAGTTTGTTCAAGATGGGATTTTAAGTTTCCATTTAGAAACAAAAGGTTTCTTTTCACCCTAAATTTCAACAATTATTTATTTTTCACATAACAAAATTTGGAAAATTTTGGGATGTGACAACATCATTCTCTCTCTAGACCTGCAAATTTTCCTTCATATAAAACTTCACACAATCTTCATTGGCAACATTGGTGTATTCAAAAGATAATAGACCCATTGGTTTTAGATTTATAACAGCAAAACTTTCACTAAAAACACAATCTACTGTAGAAATTCCCTCAAAAATCTCAATTTCCCAAAAGGAACCCAAAAAGGAATCAATAACAAGCAAATGCAAATAATGGCAGAAATCTATCAAAAGAGACCAACAGGTAGAAAACGATTTTTTCGAAGACCTTCAGTTTCTAAAATCAAAATGTGTTGAACTAACGAAAGTTATATATAACATACTGGGAGATTTATTCGCAAAATATCAGCTCAATCCAAATTACATAGATTCTTCACAAATTTTTATGGTGGAGCACAAAAATCTGTTTTGGGACAGCAACTCCCCAAATCTTACTTCCCTCTCATTAGAGGTCATTCTTGGCACAAAAAGAAAACAAAAAGGATAAGGAGAGGTAATTACTGAAGTAATAACTTCCAAGACTCAATAAAACTCTTGGGTTATCTCCCAACAAGTACTTTTCTTTACCACCTTTAAGTTATGCATGATAGTTCAAGAAGATGCTCACATAAGAAATATGAATTACAGTAAAAGAGAGCATCAAGAAGCAAATTCAAAAGACATTTAAATCTAATCCACTTCCTATGCATAGGAATCTTGTACACAAATAAATTCACAAAGAACAAAGTGCCAAGAATAGGAAGCTAAAACAAGAGTAATTTTAAAACTTTCAGCCCATAGAGAGGTGTTTCAGAACCATGAAAACTTCTACAACCATAATTTCCTCTCTCACAATAATTTTCAGTAGCCTCATGAATAAACTCAACAATATAACTATCACATAAAGCATGCTTTTCATGATCTACAAACACATAATTTTTATCACGCTCAAAAATAGTGGGATTAAAACCTTCAAACCCACTTTTAAAAATTCTGTAATAAGGTGACTGATCATTCAATATAGGACCATCATCTAGAGCTTTATCATAAACATTTTCTAAGCAAAACTCTTTAGTACCATGCATTTCGAAGTCAGGCACAAAAAAGGATTATCATAGATAACTGGAGCATAATTAATATCACAAGTTTTATCCATAGTAGGTATCTCAAAAGAATCCACAAGAACATAACATTCATCCTCCTTTGGTAAGCAAGGGGAACAATAAAATAATGTAAGGGATAAAGAGTTACTCTCATTAGAAGGTAGGCATGGGTAGCTAATACATTCTTCTGCCTTTTGTTCATCACTCTCCTCCTCCTTTTCATCTAATGAGCTTTTAGTTTCAACAATTTCTTCTTCCATGGGCTCCTGCAAGGCATTAGTATCTTCCATTTGTGGAAAGCACCTATTAAAATATTCAAGAATATAGCCATTTTCTTCCTTGTAATTATCAAAGAAAAACTTAAGTATCTCATAAACCTCATATTCATAAGGTGCATCACCAGTGTTTTCAAGCAAACTGGCAAGTTCAAATGCACCCTTGAAAGCAATAAATTCTTCAATTTTTTCCACATCATAAAAGTCATAATTTCCTTTAACATAAGAAGATATGGTAACATTATGATTATTCTCACATTGAAAAGGTAGGTGTTTATACCTCCTATAGCAACAAGATTTATAAAAGTAATAAGTAATATTATAAGTAGAGCACACCTCTCTAGCAATAGTATTCAATTTATGAATTTGTTCCCATAAGTGTTTCCCTTTTTGTGACAAATGGTGTTCCTTATAAACATACTTTTGTTCTTCTGTGAATCCACCTTGCTAATATGAACTAGTTTCAAAGAAACTATCCATTGATAGAAATCATGACAAATCAAGGCAATAACAGACGAGCAACTAGAACAGGAACTAAGAGAAACAAAAACGAAGTAAAGCGAAAGGTTGTGAAGGACTCCCCTTGTGAATACGTCCTTAGCCTCCCCGGCAACAGCGCCAACAAACTTGTTGATGGCGCCTGAAAGCGCTTCATTGGGAAACGCCAAGAGCAAGGTGTGAAGAGTACAACAACAAGTCTTCCCTTAGTAAGAAACCGAGGTTATCAAACCAGTAGGAGGAAGGAAACGTCTCAAAGGTGTTGCTAGCAACTTGGAAACCTGCACAACACAAACTCAAGACTTTGCCCCAACGAACAGTGAGGTTTTCAATCTCACCGGTTGCTATAACAAAGGATTAACTGGATGGTGTGGAAGGTAATAGTGGTTTGCAGAAAGTAAACATGAATAGTGGAAGATGTATCAATGGTAAATATTGGACCGAGGTCCATAGTTCACTAGACGTGTTCTCCTTAGGTAAACAAACATGACATGCTGGGTAAACAAATTACAGCAGGGCAATTGACAGGACTGAGCAAGGCATAACAATACAATACTAGACATTCATGATCCTATGAGATTCGATTGGGCAATACAACAAGATACATTGTCCTCCATCCAACTACATCTATGACTAGAAATCCACCTTCAGGTTATCATCTGACCCCCTCCAGTACTAAGTTGCAAGCAACAGATAACTGCTTTAAGCAAAGTTTGTAACGTAAAAAATCCACTTGTTCCATGAACAAGAGACCGTTGTTTTCTCCCTAGTGGCAATAGCACATCTACAAACTTAGAGATTTCTATCACTTCCCTTAGATTAAATAGAGGCATGATCCCACTATCGAGCATAAATACCCCCTCTTGGAGTGACTAGCATCTACTTGGCCAAGATAGCTACTAGAAACGGAGAGAATGAAAGATCACAAACTACACAGACATGATAGAATCAATAAGACAAAGACATTAATCAATATGACATAGTAATCTCAATATCCATCGGAACCCCGCAAACACAACATGCATGATTACAAATAGATATGATCTTGATCATGAACGGAGCTCACAAGATCTAAACATGATAGCAAAAAGGAGGAGATACAACCATCTAGCTACTACATGTACCCGTAGTCCAAGGTGGAACTACTCACGCTTCATACCGGAGGCTGGCATGATGAAGAAGAAGGCCTCTGGGATGATCTCCCCTCCGTCATGGTGCCGGGAAGAGCTTCAGATCCCCCCCGATCTAGGGATGATGGTGGCGGCGGCTACAGACGGTTTCATGGAATATTGATCGGGTTGCATAGGGTTTTGGCATCGGGGGGTCTTTATAGGCGAAGAGGCGAGGAAGGGGGTAGCCAGGGTGGTCACCCCAGGCGCGGCTAACCCTAGCCCGCCGCGCAAGGGGGTATGGCCCCGTGGTGCCTCCCCTCCGTCTCATACTCTGGCTCCGTGTTCCCCACGTAAAATATTGAATTTGGCTTTTGTCCCGTCCAATTCCGAGAATATTGATTTTATACCTTTTTGGAACCAAAAACAGAAGAAAACAGGCAACTGGCACTATGGCATCTTGTTAATAGGTTAGTACCAGAAAACATATAAAAACACCTCAAAGTGTAGACAAAGCAAAGAAAAGTAGATACTAAACAAGTATGGAACATCAAAAATTATAGATACGTTTCTGACGTATCACATACTAGCACCGTGTAAGCAGAAAGCTCCCTCTACTAGAGCTGTGGCGACCAAGAAGAATATGGAGGCCATGACCTCCAAGAAACGAACGGTTGTCTTAAAGGCAGAGAACAGGAAATATACTCTTTCAAGTAGTGAAGCCAGAGCCATGCAAATCAAGGCGTCACCCACCAAGTAGGCGACCGATTTTTCTTCCCTTTTGGTCCTGAGTTAATTTTCACTCCTTTATGCACTTGTTAATTTAACTTTGTGCTACGTAGGAACAAAACAACTTTGAGGCATACTTCAAAGGATATCCCCGACTTTGTGGTACCCAAGTCCTCTCCCATGATAGCCCCTTCAACTCCCGCCATCCCTCAAGGTGCTTCCGAAGGTGCATCCAAATCCTTCGCCATGGATACTGAACATAAACATATGAGCGAGGGATTCGACGCGCTAACACTCGACTCCACTACTCCAAGCATTGAGGTGGTCAAGGATAGCACCAACCCAGATAACACTGTTGAAGTTTCAGCTAAGGATGCCGCAGATGAAGGAAAAGCAAAGGAGGAAAGTAGGAAGATGGAATAATAGGTTATGCGTCAATCACAGACAACAACCATCCCATCTCTGACTTTGTCACATACACTTCCTCTTACTCTACGAGCTCCTGCTAGAAGATCTAATGAAGGCAGCAAATGCCATCATGGCTGGAGCCACTGCCTATTAGAGCAACTCTACCAATTATGCCAGCACCATGAATATCGTGGCCACAATAAGTTTTTATTTCACATAGAGTTATTTACATATCACCCTATAGCCCTTGATCTTCAAGGAGGAAATCCCATAGGATTTATGCTTTGGTGATCTAAGAAGACTTAGTGACATTTTGTTAGATTAACCATCTAGCCTTTAGTGCAAACTAGAAAATTTTGTAACTAGGAGAACTACAATTAAGTTTAGTTTTCCATACTGTAGGCCCCAAGAATCTAGTAAAAATTCATAAAATTATGTGCTAGAAACTCTAAAGTGACCTAAGGACACAAATAATACAGAAATGCTGATGCAGAATGAGTTAGCCAAGATTCTTAGGATGGTGTCGGACATCAACCAGCTTAAGATAGCTTACTCCACCATGAAGAAATCATTGGATGAGAAGAATAAAATCTTGAATCTTGAGGAGAAGATTAGGGAGAACAAGAGTATGATGTTCTCCATACTTGTCATCTTTTCCATAAACTCATGCTATCACTTTATCATAGTTTCTTTTTTATCCATCTTGCAGAATATGTGTTCAATGCTAAGGAGGTGCTGAGCTCAGAGAAGAACTTGGAGTCACTAATGTAGGAGGTGGAAAGTTGGATGTCAAAAAATCCTCCATTATCGATCATCATGGGAGAACTCTCAAGACTGAGAAGGCCACCTTCACAACCGAGAATGAGAAACTGAAGAAACAACTTGATGGAATAGAGAAGCCAACTTCTGACTTGAACAAGCAGTGCCACTAGAGCCAATCTAAACTCAAAGAACTCCGCGCCCCACTTGACAATTACCTAAAGGAGTGTGATCCCGTTGATAGCCACATTCTTGGTAATACTTACTCACCACTTCTTCCGCAAGTCAGAAAATTTATTGCATTGTCCCTGACCTTTATCCCTTGTTGCCCCCTTGGTCTGATAACTTAATAAGAAATGTCCATCCAACTAGGAAATATAGTCACGACGAGGGATTTATTTGACCACATTAGGGAGAACCCCAATTAAATGTTTTCGGTATCAACATCAAAACTCGCGATTCTGCCATCATGTTTGGTGAAATCCTTATGCTTGCTCCACAATGTGCAGAGAACTATAAGTTCTCATCCATCAGAGCAGGGGCGAGTATGGCACTGGTGTTGTGGTATTGCCGACGAGTACGCCATGGAGGGGTCCTCACAGTGCGTGTTTAGAGACGTGGGGGAAGGCGGACGGTTGACGGGTACGAGGTAACACAACTTACCCAGGTTCAGATCCCACGACGGTGGTGGAATCCTACTCCTACTATAAATAACTATAATGGCAACACGCCGAGTTACAGGGATCGATTCGCTGTGCGAGGTTATGTGTAGTTGTGCCCTAAAGGCTCCCATAGGCCCGACTTATATAGTCGCTAGGTCCTAGGGTTACAGGGAAAAGTCCTAGCCAGACAGGTTACAGAGTCCTACACTGCCTATAACTAGTCTAGTGTGTCTTGCACTCCAAGGCTCCGGGTACGTCGGTGACTCCTCCGTAGCCTTCCTTTATCTAGCATGGGCCTCCCTTCTGGATCCATCTAACTGGGCCTCCCAGCAGGCCAAGGGCCATGCTACCAACTGTGGGCCACCCGGGTTATCCGGATAGAGGACATGCTATGAGGATACCTAGCATATCCCCAATAGTAGCCCCCGGAGAACTCCGAGATCTTGCGCCGTCTTACCTCTTCACATTGCATGCTCCATCTAAATGGATGTCGGCAAATCTTCAAGCAACATCTTGTAGTCCTCCCAAAGAATCCTGCAAGGTATTCTCCGTCTTCAACTTGTAAGACGGAGAATTGCTGAATCTTCTATCGTACTCTTCCATAGCCGGATTGGATCCTTCTATGCCGGAATCTTCCGATGTGATGGTTCACCTACTAGTGACAGCTAGGGCGACGTAGACATAGGTCAGCAATGCCTCGTAACTTACACATGTAGAAAACGCAATCATGTCTAATTTTTCTGCGCGAGCGATACGAACCGTTGGCGGCAACGGTTGGCAACGTGGCGAAATTTCCGCGCACGCGCCCGCATATGTTGTCCACGCGTCAACCGTTCGATCATTCCACACGAATCTTGATGCCGGAGGTTATAAATTATAAAGGCAATGGAAATTTTACTTTTCACCTCATTCCCCTATGCGTCATCTTCTTCCTCCAGCGAGCACCTCCTCGAGCTCTCCGCGCACAGTGAAAAAAACCCTAGCCCCTCGACCTTCCCCAGTCACCACCGTAATCCCTCCATGGCTAGTAGCAGTTCCGCCCCCTCATGTCGGTGTCAGGCGATGCCGCGGCAAAGCCGGCAAGATCCTTCGTCGTGCCCCCAGAGGGTCTTGTGATCCCCAGATCCGCGGTTATCGAAGCCACCGACGGTGACCATAACTCAGTGGCGATGGAGCGGTTAGAGGAGGAGTACGACTCCCACAAAGGCGACTGGCGCGTTTCGTATATTACGGACCATGATATTATGGAACTGATCATCAAGGGCTACCTTCCTGCGATGGAGGGGATCGCCTGGCGGGCGGCGCCGGCCGGTGAGGTCACACCTTCTCCCCAAGCTGGAGAAAAGGTGTACCTCAAACCACAACTGGTACGCGGCGTCTCCATGCCCATCTCCAACTTCTTCCTAGCTGTCCTCAACCATTACCGAGTACAGCCTCAGAACCTCTCCCCCAATAGCATCCTCGCGGTTAGCAACTACGCGGCGCTTTGTGAGGGGTACTTAGGGATTAGGCCTAGGCTATATCTCTTTATATACTTTTTCACCGTCAAGCGCGAAGCCGGAGCCGGCAAGGAAGAGCTTAGGAATTGTGGCACCATTAGTTTTAAGATCCGGCCTGGCCGGCGCTTCCCCGACATTGTTGGCCACGAGTCCTGCAAGAAATGGCAAAGACGTATTTCTATGGCCCAGATATCCCTCTGTCTGGCCGACAAGTGACGTACCCGGACTTTGTCGATGGAGCTGCCGCCAAAGCCTCGACATGAAGATCCCAGGCCTCCCTTCCCTCTAACATCGATGCTTCCCGCGCTATAAGGTGGATAGAGTGGTTTGTAGAGACGGGTCTAACCGTATTGGACCTGGCCATGTGCTGGTTCATCAGGCGGATCCAGCCTCTACAGCACCGCTTGAAGTTGATGCACGCGCCTAGCAATGAGAGGAAGGATAGCCTCCGCATCTCCGAGGACAACTTCTCGAGCGACTCCGTCAAGCTCCGCCTCAAGGACATCGTCAAGGTGAAGGATGAAGGTTTCGCAACATAGAAAACAAAATTTTTCCTACGATGGGAACTATGTACCAAGATCTATCTACTAGATATAAACAACGGGCGGATGTATATCCGTAGATAACATACCCTTGAAGACAGACAAAGCTTAACGAGTTCAAATCGTGGTTGCTGTAGACGATCTCTTGCCGATCTTAAGATCGAGAGGAAGTCCTGGCGCCGCAAAGTAGCAGCACATCCGTGCTCGCACACACGTACAAGACACCGAGCAACCTCTGCCTCCTCTCCCTAGCGATGCAGCGGAATCACAACCCTTTCTTGCCGAATAGCCACCGGGAACTTGTATCTCGCTAGTCCGAGACCATGGGGGATAAATTCTAGAGGGGGAGAGAGATCCTTCACGAGGAAGTGTGAGTGAGAAGTGAGGAGAGGGGTGCCTTTTATAGGAGGAGGGGGGCACCCAAGGGGGTGGCCGCCAGCCATGGGGCTGCCCCCTCCCCTCCTTCATTCATGTGGGTGGACACTCCACTCACAAAAATCCATTCAAATCCCTCCACTCAAAATCCCACTCAAACTTGCTATTAAATTTCCACCAAATTTAATGCAAACTCTCATTAAATAAAACTATTTTATTTATTCAGTATTTTGTCAATTAATTTAATGACAAACATTCACATATAACCCCTTGATAGAATTCTATTTCACATGCATAACCACTTTATGCAATTTCACCCGAAAACCTGTTTTGGTATCTAGTGAAATAAATTCTTGCGCTTGTTTATTCTTTTGGCATGAAACATTTGCTCCAACTAGATGTCAGTGTCCCTTAAGTGTGTCACCCTACGGTTCGCGAATAATGCGGACATGATCGAGACCCTTATTCGATCAATAATCAGTAGCAGGACCTGGAGATCCATACTGACTCCCACACATTCAACGATGAATTTACTGTGATCGTCGAAACCTTTTACGCTTGTATCTTAATCCCTTTGTTTCACGATATATTACATGTCTGAGATTCGATCATCGGTATCTCCATACCTAGTTTGATCTCGTTACTGACATGCACTCTTTTCTCGTTCCCGTGATATAACATTCTAGTGATCAAATCACTTTCTTGCAAGCTAACCAATGTGATATCACCGAGAGGGCCCAAAGTATATCTATCCGTCATCGGTACGAAAAAATTCCACTCTTGATCCATGATTCTCAACATAACACTTTAGTAGCTTTGAAGCCATCTTTATAATCACCCAGTTACGGTGTGACGTTTGATGTCAACAAGAAACTCTTCCGGTGTTAGTGATTGGCATGATCTCATGGTCTAAGGATTAGGATCACTTCGTAAGTTGTTTATAGCAATATAAACTCAATGACTTTTATCGTAATGCTATACTTCGGATGAATGTTCATCACACCATTACACTAATGTTGTGATCTCGTTATTAACAACATCCAATGTCTATGATCGGAAAACTGTGATCATCTTGTTAATCAACGAACTAGTTTATGAGAGAGGCATAACTAGGAACTTTGTGTTTGTTTATTAAACACACATGTATTAACGTTTCCATATTAATACAATTATAGCATGCAAAATAAATATCTATCATATACTTGGAATACACATAATAAACACTTTATTATTGCCTCTCAGGGCATATTCCCTTCAGTTTCCCACTTGCACTAGAGACAATAATCTAGTTACATAGTGATGTATCTAACACCCATGGAGTTCTGGTGTAGATCATGTTTTGCTCTTGGGAGAGTTTTAGTCAACGGCTACATTGAGATCCGTATGTACTTCACAAATCTTTATATCTCCATCATTGACATGCTCGCGGATGGAGTGAAACCGGCGCTTAATATTCTTGGAATGCTTGTGATACCTTGTCTCTTTGGCATTGCCAATGGCACCATTGTTGTCACAATAGATCACCATTGGGTCCAACGCGTTTGCAACCACACCTAGTTCGGATATGAACTCCTTCATCAAAACTGCTTCCTGAGCCGCTTCTGAAGCAACAACATATTCGGCCTCCGTTGTTGATCCCGCCAACATAGGTTGTTTGGAACTCCTCCAACTAACCGCTCCGCCATTCATGAGAAATACATATCCGGATTGAGACTTAGAGTCATCCGGATCAGTGTCAAAGCTAGCGTCGACATAACACTTAGCAACGAGCTCTTCTTCACCTCCGTATACAAGAAACATATCCTTAGTTCTTCGCAAGTACTTAATGATATTGTTGACCGCTTTCCAGTGTTCCGAACCTGGATCCAATTGGTACCTACTAGTCAAACTAATAGCATGTGCCACATCCGGTCTTGTACATAGCATGGCGTACATTATAGAGCCTATGGCTAAAGCATAGGGGACTTTGTCCATTTTCTCTCTTTCTTCCGCCATAGCCGGACTTTGACTCTTACTCAATGTCGTGCCTTGTGTCATAGGTAAGAACCCCTTCTTACTATCTTCCATTTTAAACTTCTTTAAAATCTTATCAAGGTATATACTTTGCGATAGCCCTATTAGGCGCCTAGATCTATCTCTATAGATCTTTATGCCTAATATGTATGACGCTTCACCTAGGTCCTTCATTGAAAATTTGCTATTTAGATAACTTTTGACACTATTTAAAAGATCTATATCATTTCCGATCAATAATATGTCATCCACATATAATATCAGAAATGCCACATTACCCCCACTCATTTTCTTGTAAATACAAGCTTCTCCAGAAGTTTGGACAAATCCAAACTCTTTGATCACCTCATCAAGGCGGAGATTCCAACTTCGTGATGCTTGCTTCAATCCATAGATGGATCGCTGAAGCTTGCACACGTTGTTAGCATCCTTAGGATCGACAAAGCCCTTTTGTTGTATAATATACAACTCTTCTTCAATATTACGATTCAGAAACGCGTTTTTGACATCCATCTACCATATATCATAATAGAAATATGCAGCAATTGCTAACATAATCCTAACTGACTTTAGCATCACTACGGGAGAGAATGTCTCATCGTAGTCAACTCCTTGAATTTGTTGAAACCCCTTGCAAAAAGTCGAGCTTTATAGATGGTCACATTACCATCAGCATCAGTTTTCCTTTTGAAAATCCATTTGTTCTCCACGTCCTTTCGGTCGTGAGGTAATTCCACCAAGTTCCAAACTTGATTTTCATACATGGATTCCATCTCGGATTTCATGGCTTCTAACCATTTGTTGGAATCCGGGCTCATCATTGCTTCTTCATACGTTGCAGGGTCATCATTTTCATTAACCATGAAATTCATGACAGAATTTCCGTACAGCTCGGGAGCTGCACGCGTCCTGCTAGACCTACAAGGTTTGGTAGTACTCTCTTTAGGAGTTTCATGATCATTATCATTAGTTCCTTCTTCAACTGGTGAAGCCAACTCCGGAACGACTTCCGGTGCTGCGCTACTCGCCATACTTGGAAGAGAAGGTTCAATAACCTCTTCGAGTTCTACCTTCCGACTAGTCACACCTTTCACGAGAAACTCTTTCTCTAGAAAGGATCCATTCTTGGCAACAAAAACCTTGCCCTCGGATCTGTGATAGAAGGAATACCCAGTTGTTTCCTTAGGGTATCCTATGAAGACGCATTTTTCCGCTTTGGTTTCGAGTTTATCCAGTTGAAGTTTCTTCACATAAACATCGCATCCCCAAACGTTAATAAATGACAGCTTAGGTTTGTTTCCAAACCATAATTCATACGGTGTCTTTTCAACGGATTTAGATGGTGCCCGATTTAAAGTGAATGCAGCAGTTTCTAGTGCATAACCCCAAAATGACAACGGCTAGTCCATCAGAGACATCATAGATCGAACCATATACAATAAAGTATGATTACGACGTTCCGACACACCATTTCGCTATGGTGTTCTGGCAGGTGTGAGTTGTGAAACAATTCCACACTCTTTCATGTGAGTGCTAAACTTGTAACTTAGATACTCACCTCCACGGTCGGACCGTAGAAATTTGATCTTTCTATTATAATGATTTTCCACTTCATTCTTAAATTCTTTGAACTTTTCAAATGTTCTAGACTAGTGTTTCATCAAGTAGATATAACCGTATCTACTCAAATCATCCGTGAAAGTAACAAAATAACGATATCCACCTCGCGCTGACACACTCATTGGACCACATACATCAGAATGTATGATTTCCAATAAATCTGTAGCCCATTCCATTGAACCGGAAAACGACGTTATAGTCATCTTGCCCATAAGGCATGGCTCACATGTATCAAATGATTCAAAATCAAGTGATTCCAAAAGTCCATCCGAATGGAGCTTCTTCATGCGTTTAACGCCAATATGACCTAGACGGTAGTGCCACATATATGCGGATATATCATCATTAAGTTTAATCCTTTTAGCATCAACATTTTGAATACATGTAACATTATTATCGAGATCCAAAAGAAATAAACCATTGATCATCGGTGCATGACCATAAAATATTTCATTCATATAAATGGAACAACCATTGTTATCGGATTTAAATGAATAACCACTTCGCATCAAACACGATCCAGATACAATGTTCATGCTTAGTGCTGGCACCAGATAACAATTCTTCAAGTTTATTACTAATCCCGATGGCAAATGGAGAGGAAGCGTTCCGACAGCGATCACATCAACGCTTCATCCATTGCCGACACGCATCTTGACCTCACCCCTTGCTAGCGGTCGCTTGTTCCGCAGCCCCTGATTCAAGTTACAAATATTAGCAACTGAACCGGTATCAAATACCCAGGTGCTACTGCGAGCACTAGTCAAGTAAACATCAATAACATGTATATCATATATACCTTTGTTTGCCTTGCCGGCCTTCTTGTCTGCCAAGTACTTGGGGCAGTTGCGCTTCCAGTGGCCAGTTCCCTTACAATAGTAGCACTCGGTATCACACTTAGGTCCAACTCGGGGTTTCTTTTCAGGCACGGCAACCGGCTTGCCGCCCTTACTTCCCTTCCATTTTCCCTTCTTGTCTTTCTTGAAACCAGTGTTCCTATTGATCGTCAACACTTGATGTTCCTTTTTGATCTCCACTTTTGCAGTTTTAAGAATTGACAGAAGCTCGGGGAGAGACTTCTTCATGCCTTGCATATTATAGTTCATCACGAAGCTCTTATATCTAGGTGGCAGAGACTGCGGAACACGATTGATGCCTAAGTCAATGGGAATAGTTATTCCCAAGGACACAAGCTTATCGGCGTAACCCGACATCTTGAGTACATGCTCACTAACGGAGCTGTGCTCTTCCATCATGCAACTGAAGAAATTTTCTGAAGCATTGTAGCTCTCTACAACAGCATGTGTGTCGAAAATCATTTTCAACTCACCGATTGTATCAAATGCACTGCCATTTTCGAACCGCTTTCGAAGTTCCGGCTCTAGCCCATACAATATGCCGCAATGAACTAAGTTGTTGTCCTCCTGACGAGTCTGATAGACATTCTTCTCCTTGTTAGGGGAATCCTCAAAAGATCGGGGGCCTAGCGGCACTTCTAGCACATTGCTTTTGTGCAGCAGTGAGGAGAATCCTCAAATTCATGGCCCATTCGGTAAAGTTGCTACCGTTCGTTGCAAGTTTCTCTTTCTCCATGAACACATTGAAATTAAAAGCAGGTGGTGCCATATACAACAGAATTTGTAAAGTTTAGACTAAGTTTATGATAGATTGAGTTCAACTAATCCATATTACGAATGAACTCCCACTCAAAAACGACATCCCTCGTGCCTTTTTGGTGATTACATGAACCAAATCCCCTACACCAAGTCCGATCATCACGTGAGTCGGTGTAGCTTCAAAGGCGAGCATCAAATGGGCATCATATCTACTATATGACTCATGCTTAACCTTTCGGTCTGTGTGCCTCTACATGCTAGGCTCGCCAAGTTAGAACCTTAGTATTCGCGTGTGTAACTGTTTTACACCCGATATATGGTCGTGGATCCAAGAACACCCGATCATCACGTGATGTCTTGGAGAGACAAAAACATAATCGGTGCATACTAAAGGAAGAACACATTATTATATTGATATTTAAATGAGGGATCATCTTATTATGCTAACAAAGCGCTAAACAAGCAATATAAGATGCTATCAAACATCACATGTTTGTTAGTGAAATGATATGGTTCCCGCATATGATCTCTATCATGTGCATCGTGGTATGATCACTATCATACCTTTATGTGTAAGTCCAAGGTCTATGGAGTTTACACACTATGTGTGTTGTAAGAGTATCATCTCATACTTATACTTACAACATCACCATATCATAACACTAGCCCAGCAACAATCTAAACTAGACGCCTCTAATTTATCCATTGCAAGTTTTACGTGGCTTAGGGCGTTCGAAGATAGAACCGTTCTTACCTACGAACATGAACCACAACAAGGATAACCAAATTGTTGACAACTCGTTGCAAAATAGATATTGATTATAGTAGGAGAGACAGACACCCGCTAGCCACTTATGCAAACTAGTTGCATGTCAAGCGTGGAACATGTCTCATGTGCAAGGACATGTAAACTTTGTCCAGGCCGCTTCATCCCACCATGCCACCAATATCCAAAATTACAACTAAGCAGCAACAACATGATCATCATCTCCCACATACTCATATGTGTACTGTAGCATCCCTGGTAAAACCACTACTAGAAAATCGCTTGTGGTTCCTACTTTGTGCACCATCAGGGCATCATGCATATTTTACCATTTGAAAACATTTTCATTAAAAGACTATTTTTTTCCACAAATATCCCTTCCTCTTTATTTCAAATACAAAACTTCGGTCCTTTCGAATATTTTGTTTGTCTAAAAATTATTTACAAAAGTATCTTTAAAATTAAAATAAACAATCATAATTTTTTTTGGACCAGAGAAGGCAGCCCAGCCATTAGGCCAGGCCACCTACAACTCCGGCCCAATAAAAACCCTAACTTAAAAGCCTAGTTTCCCTACCCGAGACCTAACTCTAACCCTATATACTCCCCCAAGCCGTCGCCACCACTCACCCTTGCTGCCACCGCCATCCCCTGGCCCACCCCACTAGGTCCCACCTCGCCCGACCGCGCACGCGCCCCACCTCGTCTCTCCTTCCCCAATCCCCTCGCGATTTCCTCCTCCTCCCCACCTCGCATAGGACACCTCCGCCAACTACCGCAAGCCCCCGCCTCCCTTCGTTGTGCCAGCATCCTCTGCACCTCCGACGACCTCTGTGCACCGCTAGGGCCCCTCTCGCTTCCCGTGCGCGCCTTGTGTCCCCCTGCTGCTCCTCACCTTCGCCATGTCGTATGAGCCCCGCCGACGGCACCTTTGCCCTGCACTGGCCCTCGTCGAGCCCGTCGTCGCCCCCTGCAAACTCTCCTGCGCTGTCGGCTTCCACCTCCCCCAGCGGCCTCCCATTGAGCCGCTGTGCCCCTCCACCTTGCGACCACGCGTGCGAGCCAAGCCCGGCCCCTCCGTCTAGAGTGTCGTCGCCCGCGTCTGCACGTCGCTGCGCCATCCTCGGCTCACCCTTCTGACCGTCCAGCATGTCTCTGCAACCTCCGCCTGTCCGTCGGTCCTGCGCGGCCACCCCTGCAGCGTCGAGCCGTCCGCTTGCAGCGCTAAGCCACCTGCCCGCAGCCCGCATTGGCCTCCACCTCTGCGACTCCAAGCCGCAGCAAGCCGATCGGCCCTTCTCTACAACACTTATTTCGTCCTCTGTTTTCACCGTGTTCATCCAGGTGCCTGCAAGGAGTTCCTCTAGCAGCCCGGACTTTTGGTTGTGCTCCTGCCAGTTGTTTAGACATGCCAAGACCAGTGCGTCCAGGCCTTTGTTTCCCGGCGCTCTCCGTTCCTGTTCGACATTTGCACCTGCGTGGTTGTTTCCTCGTTAGTGTCGAGTGTTTCCCACACGCAAGCCAATATCAATGCTCGACAAGGCTTGTGTCGACAAGAACATCAACATGGGCAAGTACACCGTGTAGATCGACATCGACCGGATGAATTAGATGAACTGCCGGCACCGAAGTCCAAGATCGATCCATCGGAATTCCAAGATCTCCTTCACGGATGTCAAGGCCCTAGAACCAAACCCCGAAGATCGATCCTCGAAACCCAAGATCGCCGAATCCTAAAGTGTGCCCCTTATTCTGAGAACCCTATTTTTTATAAATGATATAAATTTGTTGCATATTAAATTTGTCATACTTGAACACATATCATGTGGCTTGGGGGCATTATTCCGATTCACCTCATAATCAATATGGAGGCCATATGCGGGCTTTTCTAGTCTTATATTGGCCCCATTTAAATTTGTGTAGCAAACTGGTGCTATCTTTTGCCATGTTAATGCAACATTTAAATTGGGGTTATCTAAACAACATGAACTTAATAATTAATTGTCAGGACCCCGGTTCCGCTTAATATTGCCCAATTGCATCGCATCTTTTCCATGCCATACATCATACATGCATCATGCTCGATCTTTTGTCGTAGTATTAAATGGTGCATCCGGTGTTTCTTCTAGCACTTTGCTTCTTCACGGATTAGGCCGATGAGTTGATGCGAGTGTCGACCCGATTTTCGGATGAACCTTTGGCAATGTTTTTCAGGCGAGCATTCTCCCCCTTTCTAACTATTTTACTTTATAGTTTTTATTTCCTCCTGTTGATCTATTCCTATCTGTGTTGCGATGCTCTAGTTTTCATACGCGTGATATCCTTTGTAGCCTTATATTGCCTTGGACACATCGTATTACCTGTTGTTTAGTATATAGTTGGACTTGCATGTCGTAGTCTCTTGCTCAAGTGCTATTGCGTGTCATCAAGTGCCACAGTTGTTGGAGTAATGTCGCATGTTTAATGTTGGAGATGATCATGGCTTTAATTACCGTTTAATAACTAAAATTGAAGTAGGTAAATAATGCAGAGGCACATGTGGGAAATAGATGTTATTTGGTTTTTAACCGTCCACTTGTGTCCCGTAGGACCCCGAGTACTTGATACCTGTTCTTTGAATATTCGCATTATCCGCATGTGGGACCATGAATCCCCCTAACCCTAGATTGAGTCATATTTAATTCCTGGGGGCCACAAACTAGTTTGGGCCTTTATTACTATCTTGTACTTATGCCATGCTTTACTGCTTTATTTACGATTGCGCGTGGAGCGCCTGTACTGTTTAGGAACAAATGTGGTATGTTTTCGCGGTATCGACAAGCCCAGTCACACTTTCGGGTTCCCAGTCGTTTACAGCCATTGGCACAAAACTCTGGGTCCGTCTCGGAGCCGGCCAACTTCGTCACGGGTAGCTTGGTAGGGTGGCCCCCTGAAATCAAATATGAATCTTGTGAATGTTCTGTCGTGATGCCTCGTTGGGTTTTTATTTGGTTTTTCCCGAGGTTGATCATGCGTGTGTTGTTATTTGAGCCCCCCTGTAGGGTAAAACTTTCTGAAAGCTGTGTCCGCGGTTATGGACGACTTGGAGCACAGTATCTCGATCATAGACAACTATAACTAAAGTAGTGATATAAATTTGACTTTATAATGACTAGTAATCAGCTTCACTATAATGGAATGGCTAAATAAAAGTGCCAACAACTGCTGGTTTGGGTTGTCACCTGTTACCATTGTATCTGACTAGTAAGTATTGCAACTACAACGGAATGGCTAAATAAAAGTACCAACAACTGCTGGGTTTTGGGATGCCTCATGCTATATGTATCTGACTAGTAAGTACTACAACTACAACGTAATGGTTAACTAAAACTGCCCACTGCTTATTATATCATGATGACTCATGCTATCTATATCTGACTAGTAATTGCCGCAACTATAACGGAATGAATAAAACTACCAACTGTGTGAGTTCCTCGGTTGACTTCCTCGTTTGGTCTCGAGGGGGAATTATCGGGATGGGTATGCTTGGTGATAGTTTCAGGTTGGACCCGAATAGGTCTCTCCTATCCCTATCTGATAGCCGCCAGTTGTATTGAGTCTCTATAGGTTGTTTAGTGCATGCCGCTACCGCTTCAGTACACCATACCTATGTAGGAGAGGACCGCCGAATTCTAGTCTCGCTGTGTACTGGCCTCAGTACTGACCGCTCTCTTTTTCCTTTGCCCTTTGTCGGCACCCCTTTATTTTAAGAAGGTTTTGAGATCGACGTCGTTAGCAGGGTTACCCTTCCGGCTTGGCCTGTGCAGGGTTATGGACGATATTGGTTATTCTTCAGGGCTCTTAGCTCGATTTGCCTCTTGTCCGTACTCGAACGCTGTATCGTTTTCAAGGTGATTTGGCTCTTTGTATTGTATATCTGTATTCTTGACTCATGTAGTCGTTGTTGTATATATCTTTTTTGTGTGTTCCATCGTGGACTAATGTGTAATGATATTACTCCGTTTTCCACCCGCACGCAAGTGCCTGGTGGGCACCTTTGAATCGTTTCTATGCGGGTTTGGCGGGAAGCGCTAAAACTTGCATAGGGCCGATTCTGAGGGTGTTACATGTACTACCCATGTAAAGCATCTACGCATAGATCCGGCTCTGATACCACTGAAGGGTTCGCAGCATAGAAAACAAAAAATTTCCTACGATGGGAACTATGTACCAAGATCAATCTACTAGATACAAACAACGGGCGGATGTATATCCATAGAGAACATACCCTTGAAGACCGACAAAGCTTAACGAGTTCAACTCGTGGTTGATGTAGACGATCTCTTGCTGTTCTCAAGATCGAGAGGAAGTCCTAGCGCCGCAAAGTAGCAGCGCATCCGTGATCGCACACACGTACAAGACACCGAGCAACCTCCGCCTCCTCTCTCCAGCGATGCAGCGGAAGCACAACCCTTTCTTGCCGAATAGCCACCGGTAACATGTATCTCGCTAGTCCGAGACCATGGGGGATAAATTCTAGAGGGGGAGAGAGATCCTTCACGAGGAGGTGTGAGTGAGAAGTAAGGAGAGGGGTGCCTTTTATAGGAGGAGGGGGGCTCCCAAGGGGTGGACGCCGGCCATGGGGCTGCCCCCTCCCCGCCTTCATTCATGTGGGTGGACACTCCACTCACAAAAATCCGTTCAAATCCCTCCACTCAAAATCCCACTCAAACTTGCTATTAAATTTCCACCAAATTTAATGCAAACTCTTATTAAATAAAACTCTTTTATTTATTCAGCATTTTGTCAATTACTTTAATGACAAACATTCACATATAACCCCTTGCTAGAATTCTATTTCACATGCATAACCACTTTATGCAATTTAACCCGAAAACCTGTTTCGGTATCTAGTGAAATAAATTCCTGCGCTTGTTTATTCTTTCGGCATGAAACATTTGCTCCAACTGGATGTTAGTGTCCCTTAAGTGTCTCACCCTACGATTCACGAATAATGCGAACATGAACGAGACCCTTCTCCGATCAATAATCAGTAGCTGGACCTGGAGATCCATACTGACTCCCACACATTCAACGATGACTTTCCTATGATCGTCGGAACCTTTTACGCTTGTATCTTAATCCCTTTGTTTCACGATATATTACATGTCCGAGATTAGATCATCGTTATCTCCATACCTAGTTTTATCTCGTTACTGACATGCACTATTTTCTCGTTCCCGTGATATAACATTCTAGTGATCAAATCACTTGCTTGCAAGATAACCAATGTGATATCACCGAGAGGGCCCAGAGTATATCTATCCGTCATCGGGATGAACAAATTCCACTCTTGATCCATGATTCTCAACATAACACTTTAGTAGCTTTGAAGCCATCTTTATAATCACCCAGTTACGGTGTGACGTTTGATGTCAACAAGAAACTCTTCCGGTGTAAGTGATTCGCATGATCTCATGGTCTAAGGATTAGGATCACTTCGTAAGTTGTTTATAGCAATATAAAATCAATGACTTTGATCGTAATGCTATACTTCGGATTAATGTTCATCACACCATTACACTAATGTTGTGATCTCGTTATTAACAACATCCAATGTCCATGATTAGAAAATTGTGATCATCTTGTTAATCAACGAACTAGTTTATGAGAGAGGCATAACTAGGAACTTCATGTTTGTTTATTAAACACACATGTATTAATGTTGCCGTATTAATACAATTATAGCATGCAAAATAAACATCTATCATATACTTGGAATAGACATAATGAACACTTTATTATTGCCTCTTAGGGCATATTCCCTTCAAAGGATAGGAAGTGTGGCTTCACCATCACCTACGACATGTTCGTAGAGCGCAAGTGCCCAAAGGTACCTGTTTATTTTTCGTGTATGACATATACTCCAGTTCTTCTGTCTAGCCATTACCATCTCATCTAACACGGTGGTTCTTCACTTAACCGCTCAGCGACATAGATGAGCATAGCATGGCTACCCAAATCTATGATCCAAAGATGAAGGAAGTCACCGTCGTGTCCGACGATGATGCCCCGTTGGTGCGAAAGAAGAAGAGCTCCACCTCTGACGCTTTCGACCGAGGCAAGAAGAAGAAGACGGAGGGTGGAGCCTCCAAGAAGACTATCGCCGCCGTAGATGTGGAGAAAAGAAAGGTTACCGGGATCCCCTTTGCCAAAGCACCCCCTCTTGTGTAAGCTTCTTTCTCTCTGACATTGTCCATTGTTTGTCTTATTCCTGTACTTATACTTTTTGTACGTTTCAGGAAGAAAACCATTACTAGTCTGAAGAAGACCTCCAAAACTTTGGGGGCTTCTAAAAACATTAAGGATATGTTGCAACATGACGTGTCTTCCCACGCATTTCCCGCCATCGCCCCTGTCACTCCCATCGTCAAGCATGCGTCCGCTCCGACAAGCTCTCAAGCCAAAGAAACATCTGGCCCTTCCGCCATGGAAGTGGACTCAGGTGCCTCCACTGAGCTTGCTGTTGTTGGCGAATAGGCGACGCAGGAAAGTGCCGCAAACCAAATGGTTGAAGCTCCGGCTAAGGATGCCATCGGTAGTGGTAATGTAGTGGTGGCAGGTGGTACGTCTGTCGAAGGCGCCTCCTCTGCACCCAAGAAGACCATAGAATTCCCGAAGATAGTCTATCTGGTGCTTACGCCGGGTAGCACTTCTCTGGTTCCTGGTGCGGTACCGACATCTCCAACGTGTGGCCTTGAGGAGCTTCTCCGGCAAGCAGAAATCTTGCAAGGAAACAGTTTGTCCTTTGGCAAGTTGCTTGTTGAGAGTGCTACAAACCTCAAGATCATCGCACTTGTAAGTTTTATTTGCCTTTTGATTTTCATATGAGTATCCCAATATAGACCCCGAGGATTTAGACGGAAAACCATAGGTCTTTGTATCTAAATGCTCTAAGAGTGACTAAGCTAGAAAACTTCTCACTGTAGCCGCCAAGCATATAGTTTGAATGAATTATTCCGACTAGATGCTTTTCAGAGTAGCATACGCAGTGTTTATAAATTTCAATACTGTAGCCCCCATGCTTCTAGTTGTAACTGAATTAGTTCTGACTAGACGCTTTAAAGAGAAACTAAGCATATGACTGAGTTAAAAACTTTATACTGTAGCCCCCAAGCTTCTAATCGAAAACTGAATTAGTTCCGACTAGATGCTTAAAGAAAGTCTAAGCATATTTCTAAGTTAAAAACTCTCGCTGTAGCCCACGAGCTTCTAGGTGTGAAATTCTCCGGCTAGATGCTCCAAGTAGACCAAACAGCGTTTAACTTTCTTCTTCCACAGAATGAGAATGGTCGGAGGGGTGTTGCCAATGACAAGTACCAGAAGATGTGTGCGGACTTGGAAGCTGAAAAGGGTAAAACTGCCTTCTTGAAGGAACAGATCATCAAGAGCAAGCGTCTATTTTTCCTTTCTTTTCGTATTCCGACGTGGTCTTGTGCCAACATTCTCCGAGTAGTCACTGTGTATAGTTCTCTCTCCGACTTGCAGAAACCATTTCCAAGGCTAAGGACATTGTTGATCAATCCAAGCATATTCAGCAGATGGATAGCGAAAACAAGATCCCTAAACAAGAGAGAAAGGACATGCTGAAGATGCATGAAGACTCAATGAAAGCCCTGCAAGACTCCACCAGCGAGGAGATGAACCGCTTGAAGGAGGAAATCGATATCCTGAAAGAGAAAAATAAAGCCGCTAATGAGCAAAATCAGCGCCATCTAGATGCGTACAGGATCCTCCAACAAGAACGGGACTCCATGGCGGAGACTCTCCACAAGGCTGAAATTAGCATCTTCAGTAAGTGATTCTCCATCTTGGACTTCTGTAAGCTAGATACTCTGAACTTTTTGTGTTATTGACCTCATATGCTCCTTTGTCAGAAATTTGCAGCTCCTATAGGTTTAATGTTGGGGATGTGCTATATGGGTATCCTTATAGCATGTCTCTTATCCGACTAACCTGGGTGGCCCATAGTCGGTAGCATGGCCTATGCCCTGCTGGGCGGCCCAGTTAGGTGGATCCATAAGGGAGGCCCATGCCGGATAAAGGAAGGCTACGGTGGAGTCACCAGCGTACCCGGAGCCTTGGAGTGCAAGATACACAAGACTAGTAATTGACGGTGTAGGACTTTATAACCTGTCCGGCTAGGACTTTTCCCTGTAACCCTAGGACCCGGCGACTATATAAGTCGGTCCTATGGGAGCCTTTGAAGCATCGATTCATACAACCTCGCACAGCTAACCTATCTCTGTAACTCGGCGTATTTGCCCTTATAGTGATTTATAGCAGGAGTAGGATTCCGCCACCATTGTGGGATCTGAACCTGGGTAAGTTATGTTACCTCGTACCTGTCAACCGTCCGCCTTACCCCACGTCTCTAAACACACACTGTGAGGACCCCTCCATGGCGTACTCGTCGGCAATACCACGACAGTTGGCGCCCACCGTGGGGCAAGAGGCGCTTCAGGCTCTTCAGCGGGAGAGGACCAAGATCTTCGCGGGAATCGGCGAAACCGTAGCCATTGGCCGTGTTCTCTTCTCCGGCAATGTTCCGATCGTCCCTCCCGACGAGTTCTGGATCCGGCGAAGACGAACCCTACGCGGTGTTCGATCATTCCTATCGGAGACATCCACCTCTTCATCGGCGAAACCGACTCGGGCACTAGTTCCCTGGGAGTCGGAGGAGCATCAAGACCCGCACGGACCGCCTACGGGCAGGATACGTTCGCGGAAGGATCGATGTCGGATCTCTCTTCGGAGCTTTCTGGCAAATATCGGAAAAATTCAAGGCCCACCCAAACCGCCCCTGTGCAGGATATAAAGGTGGAAGATCACTACAAGTCCGTCGGCTTCGTCCGTGCGTCTGGACAACAGAGATCCAAGTTTGTCGGCGTGGTTACCATCTTCGATCTGGCGCGCTGTGTTCAGAGAGAAGGAGAAAACCCCCGCGATTACCTGGCTAGGTGGCTCCGCATACGAGCCGACCTAGCCCACTACCCCGATGATAATGCTCTGTATCACTTCGTGGAAAGACTAGACCGTGGCACGCTTCTCCGACATTCTTTAAGGCGGCAGCAGGCAACAGGATGCCTTACCCTCGAAGATATGGTGAGCACCGTCAACAACTACGTGGGATCTGCGCTCATTGACAAAGCCCCTCCGATTCAGCCACCGCCACAACCACCTCCGGCCGCCATCATCGCAGCAGCACCACCACCTCCAGTCATCATCGAGCCCGTTGCACCTCCACCGCCCGCCATCGAGGAAATCCTGGCACCCACCGACTCTGTCATTGACGCGCCCTATGCTGATTTCAGTGCAGATTCAGAGGAGATAGTCTTCAGTCCAGAAGAGCTAGACTCCGCTATGTAGGAGATGGAGGAGGAGTAATCACGCGACGAGCAGGCCAACAACATTGTCGCGTCCTGAGGGGTGTTCGTCACCATTGGGACGGCGATGGACGAAGATCAACCCGGACGAGCTCCGCCTACGGCGCTGGAAAAGGGGAAGGGGCCACTTATTGCTGCTGACGATGATCGCGCAAAAGACATGCCTCCTCCCCCCATCCTAGTGCAGCAGCCGCAGGAACTCGGCACCGGCCCGAGTAACAACAACACCGCAAACTTGCCGCCTCCAGCATCTACGTCTGCAGCATCCCAAGTCACTCCAGCTGATAGAGTGATATATGGCAATCTCCTCATCGAGCCACTGACCGTTGCTCATATCCGGAACGTGACCCAGCTTGATGAGAAACGTCAGCAGCTACTGGAGGAGGCGCAAGCCATCGCGGAGCAGGGCGCTAAGCTAGATCGAGATCTGGTCAACGCGCAGAAGTCTATAGAGAAAGATAGAGCAATGGAGGACGAGTACAAGACTCTGCTACAACAGCAGAAGGCTAAGAAATCCCCGGCTCATGTCATGAACAATCCTGGTGTACGGCGCAACCTAGGATGGGCTCCCTCGAAGCCGGCACAAGCCAAGCCATACATTGACAGTGAAGGCAAGCAGGTGATGCCCACCCCACTACTTAACCTCGCCGTCGCCAAGACCCTTCTGGAGCAGGATAGATCCCCTGAGGCAGTGGAACAGGTCTACGACCTAGTGGCCAAGGCGGTAAAGCAGCAGGAAAAGGCCACCTCTCAGAGGCTTGAGTCCGACCCAACACTCTGCCAGTCTAGCCAGTACAAGCCGCCAAGGGACAGATCTCCTCTTGATGTTAGGTCCCAGACTGGTTCCTCAGAACGAAGACGGAGGGATGCGTGCAATAGGAAGGATGCTATCCCAATATCCTCCGACCATGGAGAAAAGGCCCGACCTCGTCGCCCATCGCCACCGCCCCGGTCTCCCCGACATCGCGAAGATTACAAAGCTCACCATCGTACGGATCTGCCCCCACCAAAGCAGCGTGGCATCGTCATCCGCGACAACGCGGAGCAGACCCGTCATGACGAAAAGCACAACGAAGGACATAAGAGCAGGTCGCGCCATGACCCTCCGCGTCTGACAAGCAACCATGACAGGCGTGAGGAGTCGCAGGAGGGTAACAACATGAAGGCTAACCCACCGCCACCTCCGCCTCCATCACCACCAAGAAGTCACCATGGCGGAGGAGGCCGCGTCGTTCACGCAGCCCATCCCCTGTTGACAAGAAGAAGAAGAACCCGGAGCCATACGATGCACGTTCGCGGATCGACAAGATCCACGAGGCCCGGGAAGGACCATACTTGGGACCATGTTGCTTTTGACCTGCAATACGGTCTGCAACTTACCCCAAAGGCTTCCGGATTGACAAGACCATCAAGCCCTATGACGGCACCGCCAAGCCAGCCACATGGTTGCAGGACTAAGGCAACGCGGTGGAGATTGCCAGAGGCAACCCAACGTCGCCGTCAAGTACCTCCCATTAATGTTGGTGGGTACGGCCCGTCAATGGATCGACGACTTGCCAGAGAAATCTATCTACAACTGGTTGGACATGCAAGAAGCGTTCACCAAGAACTTTGAGGGTACATACAAGCGTCCCTGCACTGTGGCGATCTACAGCGGTGCGTGCAAGAGAAAGATGAGACATCTCGCGCCTACCTCTCCCGCTGGCTGGACATGAAAAATTCCTGCGCAGGAGTGCACGTTCAGACCGCCATGGCCGCCTTCATCGATGGGTTGGAAAGGGGCACGTTGCTTCGACATAAGCTGAAGCGCTTGCAGGACAATTACCAGCTTGACTTGAACCAGATGATTTAGTTGGCCAGTGAGTTTGCAGCCGCTGCTGACGATGCTCGTGGCTCCTTGCCGGCAACGGCCGTTCCAACTCAAGCTCGGAGGAACAGTAGTACAAAGCGGAAAACCGCCCCAGAAGAAAAGCAATCTACCGACATGGTCGCTATGACTTTTGCAGGATGAGGAGAGGGCAGACAGCGTGGCAAAGGAAGGGGAGCTGGTCGTGGGAAGCAGCGAGGAAGTGAAACCACCTCGGCGCCGCTCCATGTTCCCCAAACCTACGAGGAGTACCGTAATATGCCATGCCTCATACACCTCGACGTCAACGGCAAAGCCACCCATACTAATCGACACTGCAAGTTCGTCAACAACCTCAAGGAAGACCCGGAGTTCGGCTACAAGAGAAGTCGGAAGAACAGACCGCACGGCAAGGGCAAAGGGAAGAAGAAGGAGGAGGAGTCCAAGGATTCATGTGACATGGACGAAGACGTTGACCCCAAGCACGCCGCCAGGAGTGACGACAAGGGCAATAACCCCTTCACAAAGAAGGCCCCAGTCTACCATACTTTCCTTGGCACCCCCATCGTCCGACAACAGAAGACCTCTCTGAGGATCTTGATGGCCACTCTCCCTCCAGTCCCCCAGTACCTGCACTGGTCGGAAGTTGCGATAACTTGGGACAAGACGGACTACCCAGACCTTGTGCCCACGGAGAACCAGTAAGCCATGGTCATCAACCCATTGATTGACGGCGTGGAGTTCACCAAGTGCATGGTGGACAGTGGAATCAGCATCAACATCATGTACCTGGATACACTGCAAAATATGAACTTGACGGAGGCGAACCTAAGGCGGACCAACACCGTTTTCCACAGCATAGTTCCTGGTCGGGAGGCTAGGTCCCTTGGGTGCATCACACTTCAGGTAGCCTTTGGCGATGTTAACAACTACCGCCAAGAGCGCATGACCTTCGAGGTGGTCCCCTTCAAAAGCGTTTACCACGTCATATTCGACGGCGACATATTCCACACGTTCATGGCCAAGCCATGCTTCGTCTACAACAAGCTCAAGATACCCGGACCAAACGGTGTCATCACTGTATCCGGAAGCTTTACCAAGGCAAGGGACTGCGAGATCGATGAAGCAGCCGTTGCAGAAGCTGTCCTCTATAGCGAAGAATTCAAGGAGATCTAGAGCAAGGTCAATGACTCAGAGATGCCCGCATCGAATAAGAAGATCTCCGACTCCGCTCCTGCGTTCAAGGCCGCCATCGAAACCAAGCCTGTGGAACTTGTGGTAGGCGATGCCTCCAAGACCGTCGCCATTGGGACGAACCTGGATCCCAAATAGGAAAGCGCGCACGTCGAGTTCCTCCATGAGAACAGGGACATCTTTGCCTGGCAACCTGCCGACATGAAAGGTGTACCTAGGGAACTTGCCGAGCACAGCTTAAACATTGATCCAAAATCCAAACCAGTGAAACAACCTCTACAACACTTTGGAGATGAGAAGAGACGCGCCATTGGCAAAGAGATAGCTAGGTTACTCAAGGCTAGATTTATCCGAGAAGTCCTTCACACCCAATGGGTGGCCAATCCTGTACTTGTCCCCAAAAAGGGAACCAATGAATTAAGAATGTGCGTTGATTACACCGGCTTGAACAAAGCATGTCCCAAAGATCCGTTTGCTTTGCCTCGCATTAACCAAGTCATTGACTCGACGGCTGGCTCGAAACTTTTGTGTTTTCTCGATGCATACTCAGGATACCACCAGATCAAGATGAGGAAGTCCGACCAATTGGCCACTTCATTCACTACCCCATACGACACGTTTTGCTATGTCACGATGCCCTTTGGGCTGAAAAACACGGGTGCTACCTACCAGCGGACAATGCAACGTTGCCTTCACGACCAAATTGGTCGGAACGTTCATGCCTACGTGGACGATATCGCGGTGATGTCTAAAAAATCAAACGAATTAATCTCCGACTTAAAAGAAACCTTCGATAATCTCCGGAAATACAACATGATGCTTAACCCTAAGAAGTGCGTCTTCGGGGTTCCAGCCGGCAAATTGTTGGGCTTCATCGTTTCCCAGCATGGAATCGAGGTCAACCCGGAGAAAATCAAGGCCATAATAAACATAAACCGTCCGACATGCCTAAAAGACATTCAACGACTAACAGGTTGTGTTGCAGCAGTTAGTCGGTTCGTCATCCGACTTGGAGAGAAGGACCTGCTGCTGTACAAGTTGCTGAAGAAGGCGGATAAATTCACGTGGACGGACAAAGCAGATGCCGCATTGAAGCAGCTCAAGGAGATTCTTTCCTCAGCGCCCATCCTTGCAGCACCCGAGCCTGGTGAGCCCCTGTTAATTTACATGGCGACAACCAACCGGGTTATCAGCATCGTCTTCGTCATAGAGCGGAAGGAACCGGGCTATGAGCACGGAGTTCAACGACCAGTTTACTATGTAAGCGAGGTCTTGACGGAGTCTAAGCAGCGTTACCCGCACTACAAAAAGATAGCATATGGAGTATTCCTTACTTCTCGGAAGCTGAGGCATTACTTCCAGGAGCACCCAATCACAGTGGTGAGCAAGACTCCACTGTCCGACATTATCAATAACAGCGATGCCACAGGAAGGATCGCGAAGTGGGGCATTGAACTTGCCGCCTTCGAGATCACCTACAAGAGACGCGGCGCTATCAAGTCACAGGCCTTGGCGGATTTTGTTGCAGATTGGACGGAGATGCCAGATGCTACTCCGTTACCAGAACCAGAGTACTGGGTGATGCACTTTGACGGATCAAAGCTGCTCAACGGCTCGGGGGCTGGTGTATTGCTACAATCACCAACAGGAGACAAGCTACACTACGTTCTGCAGATCCACTTCGAGGCTACAAACAACATGGCGGAGTATGAAGCACTCATTCACGGACTACGTGTAGCCAAGGATATTGGCATCAAGCGCATAGTTTGCTGTGGTGATTCCGACTTGGTTGCCCAGCAGGTGGCTGGCACCTAGAATGCGCGGAACCCTATGATGGCGGCATATCAAGACGAAGTGGACGAAATAGCCAAGAGATTCTTGGGCTACGAAGTTAAGTATGTGCCTAGGGAACAAAACGAGGCGGCTGATCTGCTGTCTAAGCTAGGATCAGGGCGCAAGCGAATTCCGCCAGGAGTTTTCCTCGAGCACCTGCGCACACCATCCGTGAAGGGAGCCGACATCGATAATCCAGATAGAGCTGACTCTTTCGTCAACATGGTAACTAAGGTCCCTCCGGCTTGGACAATACCGTTCATGGAATAGCTCGAACACGGAACTTTGCCCGATGACAAAGTCGAAAGACGGCAAATAGTATGACGAGCAAAGGGTTATACCATAATCAATGGGCAACTCTACAAAAGGAGCACTACTGGCGTATACTAAAAGTGTGTTTCCCAGCTAGAAGGTATGGAAATCCTACGCGAAATCCATCTCGGAGATTTCGGGCATCACGCCGCTCCTCAATCGTTGGTCATGAAAGCCTTCCGGCAAGGATTCTACTAGTTAACCGCGAAGGCGGACGCCGACATGCTGATTGAGAGATGCATGGGATGCCAGTATTATGCCCGATAACCACATGTTCCTGCTGAAGAACTACGAACAATACCAATAACTTGGTCGTTTGCGGTCTGGGGGTTGTACATGGTGGGACCGTTACAGATGGCACCTTGTGGATTTACACATCTGCTTGTAGCAGTTGACAAATTAACTAAATGGATAGAAGCTAAACCCATTAGAAAGCTTGATGGGGAAACTGCCCTCAGGTTTGTCCGGGATCTAGTGGTGAGATTTGGTCTCCCACATAGCATTATCACCGACAACAGCAGCAATTTATCACTTGGAGAAGTGGAGGCATATTGCTGGGAGAAAGGCATCCCACTTGACCTTGCATCTGTGGCACACCCACAATCCAATGGTTAGGTTGAGCGAGCCAATGGATTAATTCTGCAGGGAATCAAGCCACGTCTTGAGGCACCGCTACATAGAGCAGCTGGAACCTGGGCGGAAGAATTGCCATCTGCGCTGTGGAGTTTACGAATTACACCCAACAGATCTACCGGCTACACCCCTTACTTCATGGTATATGGATCAGAAGCCATCCTGCCTTCCGACATCCTCCACGATGCACCAAGAGTTTCTGCCTATGACGAGGATGACGCTGAAGAATCCAGACGCCTGGATGTGGACCTTCTCGAGGAGGAGCGCATTTTGGCATGCCAAAGATCCGCCATCTACCAGCAGAAGCTACGCAGCTACCATAGTCGCCGCGTTCGGCATCGCTCGTTTAAAGAGGGGGATTTGGTCCTCCAACTTAAGCAGAAGAAGTCACACAAATTATCCCCGCCATGGGAAGGACCGTTCATCATAAGCAAGGCGCTGCTCAATGGGTCTTACTACCTTGTTGACAATCGTGAACTAAAGGATAGACCCAACAAGGATCATAAGCGTAAGCGACGTGACCCGGATGATGACTACCCGGAGCTTGATCGGCCATGGAACATAGCACAACTACGTCCTTTCTACACTTAGCATTTTTTATCTAATTGTGTACCTCTTATATGATCAATGAAATAAAGCTCTTTGGTTCACTCATATTACTGAGTCTTTTACCTCCTTTAGTGTTCATTTTTGGATCATGTAAAACCTTTATGCACAAGCTTTGCATTTTCACTTGTGAAAATTCCACCTACGGGCGTTAGCTTAAGTTTTCTGGTCTACACGTTCTTTGTCGTTTTTATGTGGATTCTGGAGTAGTGACTTTTGGCACTTATTGTCGGCTATTTTGTGCTTAGGTTATGGACTGTGCCATTGGGCATCATCACCTAAGCGCATGGTTCCGACAACGAGTCTTCTGACTCACGAACAGTCAAGCAGAAGAACCAAAGTAATGGATAAGCCAGCACCTGCTTAAAAATATATACATGCTAGGAACTAAGTTCTTAAGTAGCAGGAAATAACAACGATTTTTCGCCTTGAGTTACGTCATTAAGTAGCAGGAAATATTACATAGTGTTTTTCACTCTTTGGGCGCAGGAGACTTGGAAGCAGCATCGTCCCCAGCCGGAGAATCACCCTCAGCGTTGGCACTGTGATGAGACTCGGAGGAATCTTGGTTGACGCTGTCGATGGTGTTCCTGGGAACGAAGACGTCAACGTCCACCAACTCGGCAACTTTGGTGTCATAACCCACGGGTGATGACATGATGGCTTCGTGATCTATCTCCTTGCCGTCATCATCCACGTCGAGAATGCCAGAGGTCACCGTATCGATGTCGGCATCGTCGTAGTGCGCCTTCACCATTGACAGCGCCATCCTTGCGCCAGCCCGTGCACATGAAGCTTTCCAGCTCGTGACACGCTCGGGGGCTCGGCGCAGAATCTCCGAGTACTTCTTCATGGACTTCGAGGACTTGATGTATATCTGGAGGGGCTTGGCAATCTCCTTGGCTTGGGTGATGGCGGTGTTGATGAAGTTGCCGGCAAGAACCATGCATTCCTTGTCCGAAGGAGGCGAGCGGGTTAAACCCAGAGGCGCTGAAAATTCCAACAAGGAGCGCATGAGTTCAATAAACTCTAAGTATCCAAACTTCATAAATACAAGGCGGAGGAAACTTACTGAAGATGCTGGCCTTGGCCTGCTAGACGTTGTCCGCCAAGGATTCCTTCTCTTGTTGGAGGAGATTAAACGCCTCGCTGTGGCGTTGGTTTTTCTCATCAACAGCTTGCTTCTGATCTTTTAAGATCGCAAGCTCCTCCTTTAAATGATTGATTTCCATATAGGCGGAATCCTGCAGGGCTTTCATGGAATCCTCGTGCATCTTCAGCATCTCTTCCCTCTCCTTCTTAAGGATTTTGTTCTCACTGTCCAGCTGCTGGATGTGCTTGGACTGCTCGACAATATCCTTGTCCTTCGCAACATGCTCTGCAAGTCGGAGAAAGTAAAATACAAAGTGAGTACTCGAAGAAGGAAGGCATAAAACCAAGACGGAATGCGCAAAAAAGAAAAGAGACTCTTTTTTTGATGATCTGTTCCTTCAAGATGGCAGTTTTACCCTTTTCGGCTTCAAGATCTGCGTGCATCTTCTGGTACTTGTCGTTGGCCATGCCCCTCTGAGCATTCTCGTTCTGTGGAACAAAGTAAAAAAGTTAAACTCTTGTTTAGTCTGCTTGGAGGACCTAGTCGGAAATTTTCCATCTAGGCGCTCGGGGGCTACAGTGAAAGTTTTACAACTCAGCAATATGCTTAGCTTTTCTTTAAGCATCTAGTTGGAGCTCCTTCAGTTCTCGATTAGAAGCTTGGGGGCTACAGTATAAAGTTTTAACTCGGAAGGTGCTTAGCTTTTCTTTAAGCATCTAGTCGGAACTAATTCAGTTACAACTAGAGGCTTGGGAGCTACAATATTGAAAATTATAAACCCTGCGTATGCTACTCTTAAAGCATCTAGTCGGAATAGTTTCTTCCATCTAAATGCTTGGGGGCTACCGTAAGAGTTCTTTCTAACTTAGTTACTATTAGAGCATATAGACGCAAAACCTATGGTTTTCCGTCTACATCCTCGGGGGCTACAGTGGGACACTCATAATGAAATGCAAAAGGAAAAGTAAAACTTACAAGTGCAATAATCTTGAGGTTTGTAGCACTCTCGGCCAGCAGCTTGCCAAAGGAAATGATATTTCCCCGCAAGATATCTGCTTGTCGGAGCAGCTCCTCAATACCGCACGTCGGGGATGACGGCACTCCTCCAGGAACCATAGTTGTGTTACTCGGCAGGAGCGCCGGGTAAACTATCTTCGGGAACTCGAAGGGTTTCTGGGAGTAGGGGCGCCTCCTTCGGCAGAGGTACCAGATCCCACTGCCGCCTTGCCGCTACCGATGGCATCCTTAGCCGGAGCTTCAGCCATTTGTAGAGCAGTGCTCTCCTGCGTCGCCTGCTCGCCGACAACAGCAAGTTCGGTAGAAGCGTCAGAATCCACTTCCATGGCGGAAGGGCCTGGTGCCTCCTGAGCTTGAGAGCTTGTCGGGTCAGAGGAAGGCTTGACGGCAGGAGTAGCAGGGGCGATGGCGGGGGAGGAGTCGCGATGCAGCATATCTTTGATATTTTTAGAAGCCCCCAAAGTCTTGGAGGTCTTCTTGAGGCTGGTCATGGCTTTCTTCCTGAAACGTGCAAAGTGCATAAGTACAGGAACAAGACAGATAAATAAGACAATGTCGGAGAATGAGAGGCTCACACTAATGGGGGTGCTTTGGCAAAAATCCCGGTGGATCTTTTCTTTTCCGCCTCCAGAGCGGCGGTAGTCTTCTTGGAGGCTCCACCCTCCGTCTTCTTCTTCTTGCCTCCGTCGGCAGCATCAGAGGAGGAGCTCTTCCGCTTTCGAGCCAACGGGACATCATCGTCGGACACGACCGTGACTTCCTTCATCTTTGGATCGTAGATTTGGGCAGCCAGGTTGTCCTCATCTAGATCACTAAGCTGTTAAGTTAGAAATCTCTGTGTTAAACGAGGTGGTAATGGCAAGACGGATAAACTGGAGTATATGTCGTACACGGAAAATACATATCTACCTTTGGGCACTTGCCGTCTATGAACATGTCATAGGTGATGGTGAATCCACGCTTCTTATCCTTCACCTTGACGATGTCCTTCAGGCGGAGCTTGACGGAGTCGCTCGAGAAGTTATCCACGGAGATCCGGAGGGTATCCCTTCGATCAATGGTATACTCGTGCATGAACTTCACGCGGTGCTGCAGAGGTTGGATTCTCCTGATGAACCATCACATGGCCAGGTCCCAGCCGGTCAAACCCGTCTCTACGAACCATTCGATCCGCCTTATTGCACGAGAAGCGTCGAGGTCGGAGGGAAGGGAGGCATGGGATCTCCATGTGGAAACTTCAGCGGCGGCTCCATCCATGAAGTCCGGGTACGTTACTTCTCGGCCCGCCAAAGGAATGTCGGGGCCGTAGAAGTACGTCCGTTGCTAGTTTTTGCAGGACTCATGGACGACGATGTCGGGGAACCGCCGGCTAGGTCGAATCTTTAAGCTTATGGTGCCACAGTTCCTAAGCTCCTCCCTACTATGTCCAGCTTCATGTTTGACGGTGAAGAAGTACACGAACAAGTCTAACCTAGGCCTAATCCCTAGGTAACCCTCACAAAGTGCCGCGAAGTTGCTAAGCACTAGGATGCTATTGGGGGAGAGGTTATGGGGTTGGACCTTGTAGTGGTTCAAGACGGAGAGAAAGAAGTGGGAGATGGGCAGAGAAACACCGCGTACCAGCTAAGCCTTGAGGTACACCTTTTCTCCGGCTTGGGGATAAGGTGTCACCTCGCCGGTAGGCGCCGCCCGCCAGGCGATCCCCTCCGTCGCGGGGAGGTAGCCTTCGGCGACCATCTCGTGGATGTCGCGGGCGGTGATGTCCGAGCTGCGCCAGTCGCCCTTGTGCGAGTCTGGCTCCTCTTTCAGTGGTTCCAGAGCCGCCAGATTATGGTCGCCGTCGGTGGTCTCAATCACCGCCGATGCGGGGATGACCAGACCTTTTGGAGGCACAACGACGGAGCTCGTCGGCTTCGTCGTGGCTTCGCTCGACGCCGCCATTGATGGGGAAGAACTGCTGCTAGCCATGAGATGCTGGAAGGGCGCGACGTACGCAGATGGAAGCTAGGGTTTTCGAGGATTCTCGCGGAGAGCTCGAGGAGGCGTGCGGCTGGAGGAAGAAGACGATGACGCGAGAGAATGAGGTAAAAAGTGGCAAGTGTCCCACGGTTACTATTTATCATACTCTGCGTCAAGATTCGTGCAGCTGATCGGACGGTTGCCGCGTTGACGACGTGTTCGTGAACGTGCGTGGTAATTTCGCCACGTCTCCAACCGTCACCGCCAACGGTTCGTATCGCTCGCGCGGGGAAATCGGATATGATTGCGTTCTCTGCATGTGTGAGTTACGAGGCGTCGCTGACCTAAGCCTACGTCGTCATAAATGACATGGGTGATGAGCCATCACATCGAAGATTCCGGCATGGACGGATTTAATCCGACTACGGAAGAGTACGATGGAAGATTCAGCATTTCTCCGCCTAACCATTTGAAGACGGAGAAAACCTTGCAGGGTTCTTTGGGAGGACTACAAGATATTGCTTGACGATTTGCCGACGTCCATCTAGACGGAGCATTCAACGTGAAGAGGCAAGACGGCGCAAGATCTCGGAGTTCTCCGGGGGCTACTGTTGGGGATATGCTATATGGGTATCCTTATAGCATGTCTCTTATCGGACTAACCCGGGTGGCCCATAGTCGGTAGCATGGACTATGGCCTGCTGGGCGGCCCAGTTAGGTGGATCCAGAAGGGATGCCCATGCCGGATAAAGGAAGGCTACGGTGGAGTCACCAGCGTACCCGGAGCCTTGGAGTGCAAGATACACAAGACTAGTAATAGACGGTGTAGGACTATGTAACCTGTCCGGCTAGGACTTTTCCCTGTAACCCTAGGACCTGGCGACTATATAAGTCGGGCCTATGGGAGCCTTTGAGGCATCGATTCATACAACCTCGCATAGAGAATCTATCTCTCTAACTCGGCGTATTTGCCCTTATAGTGATTTATCGCAGGAGTAGGATTCCGCCACCGTTGTGGGATCTGAACCTAGGTAAGCTGTGTTACCTCGTACCCGTCAACCGTCCGCCTTACCCCACGTCTCTAAACACGCACTGTGAGGACCCCCTCCATGGCGTAATCGTCGGCAATACCACGAAATTTAACATGGTCGCCTCCTCCGCCAAACGAATGCATGGTCCTTGCCGTCAACTTTATCAACACCGCCATCAAGCAGACCAAGGAGATAGCAAAGCCTCTCAAGATTAACATCAAGGCGGCAGACTCTGTGACGAAGTTCTCGGAGATCCTGCGCCGAGCCCCCGAGCGTATCTCAAGCTGGAAAGCTTCGTGTGCACGGGCCGGTGCAAGGATGGCGTTTTCCATGGTCAAGGCACATTACAAAAATGCCGACATTGACACGGTGACCTCCGGTATCCCCGACGTAGACGACGAAGGCCAAAAGATAAACCATGAATCTTTCTTGGCGTCGCTCACGGGTTATGATACAAGAGTCGCCGAGTTGGTCGACGTTAATGTCTTTGTGCCCATGAAAACCATCGATGGCGGCAACCAAAGCTCCTCCGAGTCTCTCAACACTACCGACTTCGAGGAAGGTGACTCTCCTACTGCCGATGATGCTGCTTCCAAGTCACCTGCGCCAGAGGAATGGAAAACAATTTGTAATATTTGTTTCCTCTGTAATGTGTATGCAGAAAACTATGTGTTAACTTAAGGCGGAAATCAATGGTTGTTATTTCCTGCTACTCAAGAATTTGTTCCAGCATGTATATATTTTTTAAGCAAGTGCTGGCTTATCCATTATTTTGGTTTTATGCTTGACTTTTCATGAGTCGGAAGACTCGTTGTCGGAACCATGCGCTCAGGTGATGCTGCCAAATGGCGCCGTCAAGAACCTAAGCACAAATCGCCGACAGTAAGTGCCGAAAATCACTAATCCAGAATCCACATAGAAACGACAAAGAACGTGTAGACCAGAAAACTTAAGCTAACGCCTGTAGGCGGAATTTTCACAAGTGCAATTGCAAATCTTGTGCATAAATGTTTTATATAGTCAAAAAATGAACACTAAAGGAGGTAAATGACTCAGAAATATGAGTGAACCAGAGAGCTTTATTTCATTGATCATATAAGAGGTACACAATAGATAAAAAATTCTAAGTGTACAAAGGACGTAGTTGTGCTATGTTCCATGGCCGATCAAGCTCCAGGTAGTCATCATCTGGGTCACGTCGCTTACGCTTATCATCCTCGTTGGGTCTATCCTTCAGTTCACGATTGTCAACGAGGTAGTAAGACCCATTGAGCAGCGCCTTGCTTATGATGAATGGTCCTTCGCATGGCGGGGATAATTTGTGTGACTTCTTCTGCTTAAGTCGGAGCACCAAATCCCCCTCTTTAAACAAGCGGTGCCGGATGCGGGGACTATGGTAGCTGCGTAGCTTCTGTTGGTAGATGGCGGATATTTGGCATGCCAAAACGCCCTCCTCCTCGAGAAGGTCAACATGTAGGCGTCTGGATTCTTCACCGTCATATTCGTCATAGGCGGCAACTCTTGGTGCATCGTGAAGGATGTCGGAAGGCAGGATCGCTTCTGCTCCATATACCATGAAATAAGGGGTGTAGCCAGTGGATCTTTTTGGTGTAGTTCGTAAACTCCACAGCACAAATGTCAATTCTTCTGCCCAGGATCTAGTTGCTCTATGTAGCGGTGCCTCAAGACGTGGCTTGATTCCCTGCAGAATTAATCCATTGGCTCGCTCAACCTGACCATTGGACTGTGTGTGTGCCACAGATGCAAGGTCAAGTAAGATGCCTTTGTCCTAACAATAATCCTCCACTTCTCCGAGTAACAAGTTGCTGCCGTTGTCGGTGATTATGCTATGTGGGACACCAAATCTCACCACTAGATCCTGGACAAACCTAAGGGCAGTTGCCCCATCAAGCTTTCTAATGGGTTTAGCTTCTATCCATTTGGTGAATTTATCAACTTGTACTAGCAGATGCGTAAATCCACATGGTGACATTTGTAACGGACCCACCATGTCCAGCCCCCAGACTGCGAACGGCCAAGTTATTGGTATTTTTCGCAATTCTTCAGCAGGAACATGTGGTTGTCGGGCATAGTACTGGCATCCCATGCAGGTCTCAACCAACTTGGCGGCGCCCGCCTTTGCGGTCAGCCAGTAGAATCCTTGCCGGAAGGCTTTCACGACCAAAGATCGGGGAGCGGCGTGATGCCCGCAATATCCGAGATGGATTTCACGTAGGATTTCAATACCTTCTTGCTGGGAAACACACTTAAGGTATACACCAGTAGTGCTTATTTTGTAAAGTTGTCCATTGATTATGGTATAGCCCTTTGATCGACGTACTATTTTCCCTCTTTCAACTTTGTCGTCGGGCAAACTTCCGTGTACGAGATATTCCAAGAACGGTTTTGTCCAAGCCGGAGGGACCTTTGCCACCATGTGGACGAAAGAGTCTACTCTGTCCGGGTTGTAGATGTCTGCTCCCTTCACGGATGGTGCCCGTAGATGCTCCAGGAAAACTCCAGGCGGAATTCGTTTGCGCTCTGATCCAAGCTTAGACGGCAGATCAGCCGCCTCGTTCTGCTCCCTAGTTACATACTTGACCTCGTAGCCCAAGAAGCTCTTGGCTATATCGTCCACTTCGTCTCGATATGCCGCCATCATAGAGTTATATGCATTCCAGGTGCCAGCCACCTCCTGGGCAACCAAGTGGGAATCTCCACAACAAACTATGCGCTTGATGCCAATATCCTTGGCTACGCGTAATCCATGAATGAGTTCTTCATACTCCGCCATGTTGTTCGTAGCCTCAAAGTGGATCTGTAGAACGTAGTGTAGCTTGTCCCCAGTTGGTGACTATAGCAGTACACCAGCCCCCGAGCCGTTGAGCAGCTTTGATCCGTCAAAATGCATCACCCAGTATTCTGGCTCCAGCAATTGGGTAGCATCTCCATCCAATCTGCAATAAAATCCGCCAAGGCTTGTGATTTGATAGCGTCGCATCGCTTGTAGGTGATCTCGAAGGCGGCAAGTTCAATGCCCCACTTCGCGACCCTTCCTGTAGCATCATTGTTGTTGATGATGTCGGACAGCGGAGTCTTGCTCACCACTGTGATGGGGTGCTCCTAGAAATAATGCCTCAGCTTCCGAGAAGCAAGGAATACTCCATGAGCTATCTTTTGGTAGTGCGGGTAACGCTGCTTGGACTCCGTCAAGACCTCTTTTACATAGTAAACTAGTCGTTGAACTCCGTGCTCATAGCCGGGTTCCTTCCGCTCTACCACGACGACGATGTTGATTACCGGTTGGTGGCCGCCATGTAAATTAACATGGGTTCTCCAGGCTCCAATGCTGCAAGGATAGGCGCTGAGCAAAGAATCTCCTTGAGCTGCTTCAATGTTGCATCTGCTTCGTCTGTCCATGTAAATTTGTCCGCCTTCTTCAGCAACTTGTAAAGCGGTAGCACCTTCTCTCCAAGTCGGCTGACGAACCGACTAACTGCTGCAACGCAACATGTTAGCCATTGTATGTCCTTTAGGCAGGTCGGACGGTTTATGTTTAAGATGGCCTTGAATTACTTCGGGTTGACCTCGATTCCATGCTGGGAAACGATGAAGCCCGACAATTTGCTGGCTGGAACCCTGAAGACGCACTTCTTGGGGTTAAGCATCATGTTGTATTTTCATAGATTATCAAAGGTTTCATTTAAGTCAGATATTAAGTCATTTGACTTTTTAGACATCACCGCTATATCGTCCACATAGGCGTGAATGTTCCGACCAATTTGATCGTGTAGGCAACGTTGCATTGTCCGCTGATACGTAGCACCTGTGTTTTTCAGCCCAAAGGGCATCATGACATAGCAAAATGTGCCGTAGGGTGTAGTGAATGAAGTGGCCAATTTGTCCAACTTCCTCATCTTGATCTGGTGGTATCCTGAGTATGCATCGAGAAAACACAAAAGTTCCAAGGTAGCCGTCGAGTCAATGACTTGGTCAATGCGACGCAAAGCAAACGGATCTTTGGGGCATGCTTTGTTCAAGCTAGTGTAATCAACGCACATTATTAATTCTTTGGTTCCCTTTTTAGGTACAAGTACAGGATTGGCCACCCATTGGGTGTGAAGGACTTCTCGGATAAAACTAGCCTTAAGTAACCTAGCTATCTCTTTGCCTGTGGCACGTCTCTTATCATCTCCAAAGCGTCGTAGAGGTTGTTTCACTGGTTTGTATTTTGGATCAATGTTCAAGATGTGCTCGGCAAGTTCCTGAGGTCCACCTTTCATGTCGGAAGGTTGCCAGGCAAAGATGTCCCTATTCTCACGGAGGAACTCGACGAGCACGCTTTCCTATTTGGGATCCAGGTTCGTCCCAATGGCGGTGGTCTTGGAGGCATCGCCTACCACAAGTTCCACCGCCTTGGTCTCGATGGTGGCCTTGAATGCTGGAGCGGAGTCAGAAATCTGTTTCTTCGACGTGGGCATCTCCGAGGTATCGACCTTGATCTGGATCTCCATGAATTCTTCGCTATAGAGGACAGCTTCAGCGAGGCTGCTTCTCCAATCTCGCAGTCCCTTGCTTTGGTAAAGCTTCCGGATACGGTGATGACACTGTTTGGTTCGGGTGTCTTGAGTTTGTTGTAGACGAAGCATGGCTTGGCCATGAAGCTGTGGAATATGTCGCGGCCAAATATGACGTGGTACACGCTCTTGAAGGGGACCACCTCAAAGGTCATGCGTTCTTGGCGGTAATTATTAACATCACCAAAAGCGACCTGAAGTGTGATGCATCCAAGGGACCGAGCCTCCCGACCAGGAACTACGCCGTGGAAGATGGTGTTGGTCCGCCTCCATCAAGTTCATCTTCTGCAGTGTATCCAGGTACATGATGTTGATGCTGCTTCCACTATCCACCATACATTTGGTGAACTCATTGTCGTCAATCAATGGGTTGATGACCATGGCGTATTGGTTCTCCGTAGGGATGAGGTCTGGGTGATCCTTCCTATCCCAAGTAATTGGAATCTCCTACCAGCGCAGGAACTGGCGAACTAGGGGACAGTATCCATCAGTATCCTCATAGAGGTCTTCTGTTGTCGGACGGTGGAGGTGCCAAGGAAAGTGTGGAAAACTGCCACCTTCTTCTCGAAGGGGTTCTTTCCTTTGTCGTCACTCTTGGCGGCGTGCTTGGGGCCAATGTGCTCGTCCATGTCACTTGAATCCTTGGACTCCCCCTCCTTCTTCTTCCCCTTGCCCTTTCCTCGCGGTATGTTCTTCCTACTTTGCTTGTAGCCAGACTCCGGGTCCTCCTTGAGGTCGTTGACAAACTAGCAGTGGCGATTGTTGTGGGTGGCCTTGCCGTTGGCATCAAGGTGTACGAGGCACGACATATCGCGGTATTCCTCGTAGGTTTGGGGAACACGGAGCGCTGCCGAGGTAGTTTCACTTCCTCGCTGCTGCCCACGACCAACTCCCCGTCCTCGGCCAAGCTGTCCGCCATCACCTCGTCCTACTAAGGTCATAGCGACCATGTCGGGAGTTTACTTTTCTTCTGGTGCGGTTTTCCGCTTTGTGTTGTCGTTCCTCTAAGCTTGAGTTGGAACGGACGCTGCCGAAAGAGAGCCGCGAGCATCATCGCCGGTAGCTGCGAACTCACTGGCCAACTAAATCATCTGATTCAAGTCTGGTTGGTGATTGTCCTGCAAGCGCTTCAGCTTATGTCGGAGCAACGTGTCTCGTTCCAACCCATCGATGAAGGCAGCCATGGCGGTCTGAGTGTGCACTCCTGCACAGGAATTCTTCATATCCAGCTAGCGGGAGAGGTAGGCACGAGATGTCTCGTCTTTCTCTTGCACGCACCGTTGTAGATCGCCAACAGTGTAGGGACGTTTGTACGTACCCTCGAAGTTCTTGGTGAACGCTTCTTGCATGTCCAACCAATTGCAGATGGATCTTTCCGGCAAGTCATCAATCCATTGACGGGCTGTGCCCGCCAACATCAATGGGAGGTACTTGACGATAACGTTGGGGTTATCCCCGGCGATCTCCACCGCGTTGTCATAGTCCTGCAACCATGTAGATGGCTTGGCGGTGCCGTCATAGGGCTTTATGGTGTTGTCAATCCGGAAACCCTTGGGGTAAGTTGCGGACCGTATCACAGGTCCGAAGCAACGTGGTCCCAGGTATGGTCCTTCCCGGGCCTCGTGGATCTTGTCTATACGCGAACGTGCGTCGTATGGCTCCGGGCTTCTTTTCTTCTTGCTAACAGGGGATGGGCTACATGAACGATGCGGACCTCCTCCGCCATGGTGGCTGCTAGGTGGCGACGGAGGCAGAGGTGACGGTCGGTTAGCCTTCTTGTTGTTACCCTCCTGCGACGCCTCACGCTTGTTGCGGTTGCTTGTCGGACGCGGATGGTCATGGCGCGACCTGCTCTTGTGTCCCTGGTTGCGCTCTCCCTCATGATGGGTCTGCTCCGCGTTGTCGTGGATGACGATGCCGCTCTGCCTTGGCGGGGGCATATCCGTACGACGGTGAGCCTTGGTGTCTTCGCGATGTTGGGGTGAGCGGGGCGGTCACGATGGGCAACAAGGTTGGGCTTTACCTTCGTGGTTGGAGGATATGGGGATAGCATCCTTCCTGTTGCGCGCATCCCTCCGTCTTCGTTCTGACGAACCCGTCTGAGACCCGTCATCAAGAGGAGATTTGTCCCTTGGCGACTTATGCTGGCTAGACTGGCAAAATGCTGGGTCATACTCAAGCCTCTGAGAGGTGGCCTTTTCATTTTGTTTCACCGCCTTGGCCACTAGGTCATAGACCTGGTCCATCGCTTCAGGTGATCTATCCTGCTCCAGAAGGGTCTTGGCGACGGCGAGGTTGAGGAGAGGAGTGGGCATCACCTGTCTGCCTTCACTGTCAATGTATGGCTTGGCTTGTGCCGGCTCCGGGGGAGCCCATCCTAGGTTTTGCCGCACACCAGGATCATTGATGACGCGAGACAGAGCTTTCTTGGCCTTCTGCTGCTGCAGCAGAGTCTTGTACTCGTCCTCCGTTACTCTAGCTTTCTCTATTGACTTCTGCGTGTTGGCCAGATCTCGATCTAGCTTTGCGCCTTGCTCCGTGATGGCCTCCGCTTCCTCCAGCAGCTGATGGCGCTTCTTGTCAAGCTGGGTCACGTTCCGGATATGAGCTATGGTCAATGGCTCAACGAGGAGATTGCCTTACATCACTCTATCAGCTGGAGTAACTTGGACAGCAACATATGTAGATGCTGGATGCGGTGGGTTTGCGGTGTTGTTTTTGCTCGGTCCGGTGCCGAGTTCCTGTGGTTGTTGCACTAGATTAGGCGGAGGGGGCATGACCTTTGCGCGATCATTGTCGGCAGCAAGAGGTGGTCCCTTCCCTTTGTCCAGAGCTGTAGGCGGAGCTCGTCCGGGTTGATCCTCTTCCATCGTCGTCCCAATGGCGACGAACACCTCTCGTGACATGACAGCGTTGTTGTCCTGCTCGTCGCATGTGTACTCCTCCTCCATCTCTCCTGCATGGCAGTGTCTAGTTCCTCCGGGCTGAAACCTATCTCCTCCGAGTCTGCACTGAAGTCGGCGTAGAGCACGTCAATCATAGAGTCGGAGGGTGCCAGGGCTTCTTCGATGACGAGGGTTGGAGGTGCAACAGGTGCGACGATGACTGGAGGTGGTGGTGCTAGTGCGGCGATGGCAGCAGGAGGCGGTGGTGGTGGTGGCTGAATGGGTGGCGCTCTGTCAATGTGCGCAGGAGCCGCCTGAGCTACCTCTTCAGCCTCCGCGTAGTTGTTGACGGTGTTCACCATGCTTTCGAAAGTGAGACATCCTAAAGCCTGCTGCCGCCTTACATAATGCCGGAGAAGCGTACCCTGGTCCAGTCCTTCCACAAAGTGATACATGGCATCATCATTGGGGTAATGCACCAGATTGTCCCATATACGGAGCCACCTGGAAAGGTAATCGTGGGGGGTTTTACCCTCTCTCTGAATGCAACGTGTCAGATCGAAGATGGTAACCACGCCGACGAACTTGGATCTTTGCTGTCCAGACGAACGGATGAAACCGGTGGACTTGAAGTGATCTTCCACTGTTATATCTTGCACAGGGGCGGTTTGGGTGGGCCTTGAATTTTTACGATCTTTGCCGGGAAACCTTGAAGAGAGATCCGACATCGATCCTTCCGCGAACATATCCTGCTCGTAGGCGGTCCGTGCGGGTCTTGATGCTCCTCCGACTCCTAGGGAACTAGTGCCCGAGTCAGTTTCACCAATGAAGAGGTGGGTGTCTCCGATGGGGACGATCGAGCATCGAGTAGGGTTCATCTTCGCTGGGATCCATAACTCGTCGGGAGGGACGATCGGAACATTTCCGGAGAACAGAACATGACCGATGGATACGGTTTTGCCGATTTCCGCGAAGATCTTGGTCCTCGCCCACTGAAGATCCTAAAGCGCCTCTTGCCCCATGGTGGGCGCCAACTGTCGTGGTATTGCCGATGAGTACGCCATGGAGGGGTCCTCACAGTGCGTGTTTAGAGACGCGGGGAAGGCAGACGGTTGATGGGTACGAGGTAACATAGCTTACCTAGGTTCAGATCCCACGACGGTGGCGGAATCCTACTCCTACTATAAATCACTATAATCGCAACACGCCGACTTACATGCATCGATTCGTTGTGTGAGGTTATGTGTAGTTGTGCCCTAAAGGCTCCCATAGGCCCGACTTATATAGTCGCCAGGTCCTAGGGTTATAGGGAAAAGTCCTAGACGGACAGGTTACAGAGTCCTACACTGCCTATAACTAGTCTAGCGTTTCTTGCACTCCAAGGCTCCAGGTATGTCGGTCACTCCTCTGTAGCCTTCCTTTATCCAGCATGGGCCTCCCTTCTGGATCCATCTAACTGGGTCACCCAGCAGGCCAAGGGCCATGCTACCAACTGTGGGCCACCCGGGTTATCCGGATAGAGGACATGCTATGAGGATACCCATATAGCATATCCCCAACAACTGGTGCTGGTAAAGGCCCACTATGATGAGATTTACATAGACCTTGTGGCCTCCTACATGATGAAAGAAGACGTAGACAACAAAGAGATTGACCCAGATGCCATCCAAGCTTCCATGGCCGACTATGAAAATCTCACGGTAAACATGATGAATGACAATGTGTCTATGCCTTCCATTTTTTCGCCAAACCCTCCAACTACCTATGATGACTCAAAGGTTCCTTATTTTGACTCTAACGAGGAGAAGTCCCAAGCCCCAAAATATACAAAAAACACCGTTGCATCAATTTGTCTTTTATATGCATGGGAAAACTTTAACACAGAAAAATTACTGGCTACTTAGCAATATTTTTTATATTTTAAGCAAGTGCTAGTTTATCTGTCTATATAGTTTTTCTTGGTTAACTTTTCATGGGAGTAAAAAATCAAAGTATAGAACCTTGTGCCAAGGCGATAGCGCTGAGTAGCGCAACAATCTAGAACATTATCAGCAAATACGCCAACTTCGAGCGCTGAAAACCACTACTCAAGAATCCATAACAAACAATACAAAACGTGTAGGCTAGAAAACTTAATCTCACACACATAGGAGGATTTTTTGAACATGATCACGAAGAAAATCGTGCAGGTTTTATATGATCCAACAGTGAAAAACTAAAGGAGGTAAAAGACTTAGTAAATATTATAGAAAAAATATGCTAAGTATAAAAGGTACATAGTTGTGTTATGTTCCATGGTTGTTCTGTCTCCGGAAAGTTATCTCCAGGGTCACGCTTCTGGTGTTTGTGGCTATCATTAGGTCTATCTTTGAACTCGAGAAAAATGATGAGGTAATAGGAACTATTCAAAAATGCTTTGCTTATGACGAACGGTCCTTCCCAAGGCAAGGAAAGTTTGAATCCTTTTTCTTCTTGAGGCGGAGCACTAGATCCCCTTCCTTAAATGAGCAATGTCAAGCACAGACACTATGATAGCAATGTAGTTTCTACTGCTAGATCTTTGAAGTGCTAAATCACGTTCCTCTTTGACAAGGCCCACAAAAGGTGCATAGATTCTTCAGGATTATCTTTGTCATATGGGGCTACACATGGTGAATCATGCATAGTTTCTATTGGCAAGACGACTTCTACTCCCTATACCATGAAGAACAACGTGAAACTGGTGGATTGGTTAGTGGTTGTCCGCACGGTCTAGAGCATAGAGGTAATTACTCTATCGAAGCCCCCGCTGCATGTTGTAGTAGTTCTTCAAGGAGTGGCTTGATTCCTTGCAGAATAATCACACTAGTACATTCTACATGTTAGACTATGGATGTTCCATAGATTCCAAGTCAAGGCGGATCCCCTTCATATGATAGTAGTTATCCAATTATCCTTGCGGGAGGTTGTTTCTTTTGTCGGTGATAATCCTATATGGGAGACCAAATCTCACCGCAAGGCTACGAACAAATGTAAGGGCAGTTGCCCTGTCAAGCTTCATGATGGGTATAGCTTAAATCCATTTAGTAAACTTGTCAACTACAACAAACAAGTGGGTAAATCCACATGATGCCTTCTTCATAGGCCCAACCATGTCCAGCCATACACTTAAAATGTCCAAGTGATTTGTATAGTTTGTAGTTCGTCAGCTGGTACATGAGGCTACCTTGCGTAGTACTGGCATCCCCAACAAGTTTCAACTATCTCTTCTGTGTCTGCCTTAGCAGTGAGCCAGTAGAAACCTTGACATAAGGCTTTAGAGATGAGGAATCTAGGAGCGTCATCATTCTGGAATTACCAAGATGAATTCCCCTAAGGATCTTGACGCCCATGTTGTTGCGATAAATATTATAGGAATACTAAAGTGTGTTCTTATCTTGTAGAGCTTCCCATTGATGATGATATAGACCTTTGCTCTACGCATGATTTGTGGCCTTTTAATTTCGTCAGTAGACAATGTGTTGTCATTAAGGTAATCCATCCATGGCTTGTTCCAAGATGGACGTATTACCATCATGTGTTAATGTGGATCTGCTCCTTTGATGGAACGTACATGAAGGTGTTGTAGGAACATACCAGATGGGATAGGTCTTTGATCTGAGCCAAGTTTGGATTTCTCATCTACCGCCCAGTTCTCATCTCATGGAACATACTTGAGTTTGTAGCCGGTGAAACATGTCGTTCCCATGAAGAAAGGGGGTCAACCCTAGACTGCCTAACAGTGAGCCTGAAGAAGTTGTCGCGTATAAGGGCCTGGCATGGAAACTTCATCCGGGGTGGTACCTAGTGCAAGTGAAAAGAGATCGAGGAAGAAGGGCACAACTGGAAACATGTGCCTAACAAAGAAGCCTAGGTGACCTCTGCACACTCATATGCTGGCCCGTGCTATCGGTGGCAGAACATCATCGCCATGTCTTATCCATGCATGTATCGCCCTACTGCGTGGTATCTCCACCTTGTCATGTGGTTCCGGAATATATGGTGCCCCCTTACCGTTATAAAAGGAGGCCCAAGCCAAAAGAAGGAGAAAAAGAAAAAAAGAATAGGCTTAGCTAAGAAACTAGTGACTCCTTCCCCATAAACTATCTCTATAACCAGTTCATCATCCACCAGATAGTTCATCAATGCAGGACTTAGGGTTCCACACAATGTTGCATGAACCTAGGTAAAAAGCATGTGTCTCTATGTGCTTGTGTGTACTTATCATTCACCCATCAAGCTTGTCGTACTTTGCGCCCCTGGCCAAACTAAAAGGAGATCTCCCATTCGTAGTGTACAAACCTCGGAAATGACATCCCGTGCACCACGTAGGGGGTGCACTAGAGGCAGCCTCTGTTGGCACCTTTTACCATGTGTAGGGGCACTAGAGGAGCTACCTAGGGTATGATGGGAGCTACCACCCGCATCAGCCCAACCAACGACAGGCGGAGTGCCAACACCAAGAATAATAAGAAGCTATCAATCTTGCTTTGTTAGGCCCGGAGTCCCTCCGGACTAACATGCCGGCGGTGGATGCTTCTCCAGAACGCTCTCCTACAACCGAGCATCACCCTCAAGGATGCACCCACACCACATAAAGATAGGGAGGGAGAGGGCCGAGCCAACACGTGGCTAGCAAGATTGGTGCATCTCATAAGCGTCGCCCGTATCTAGAGAGGGCCATCTATCTTGCGCTCAGCAGTGCGGCCCCACTATCCTCGAGAGCGTAGGGAATCACCTAGCGCCAAGTAGAAATCTCTCTACCCCCGTACCCCTCCCGTAGAGGATCCACTTAGGATACTCATCACCTACCAAATCACGGCCTCCTAGGGGCCGTTGTGAGGGGAACTTGCCTGCAATGCAGCGGGAGAGGGAGGTGATGACCATGCCTAGGTGGGGTCCTCCAGAACCACTCTCTCAAAGGAACTCCATCAGGTACTGGAAGAATGATAAGGGGAGATGCCCCGACACGCATTGAGCGTTGTTAGGAATTCCATCATCGTGAAGAGGTTGAGTCGGCAAGAGTTGGGAGGAGCGCTCTACCTTCTTGGCCTGATATGCCTCCTTCACCCTGAAGCTACAACGGGTCAAGTTCCCCCCCTAAGTTCTGACCCATTGTACCATACAAGTACAACAGGGAGACTAACCCGAAGCATTTCCTGTATATATACTTCACCACTATTCAGGCAGCCAAAGGGGACGAATGTTTCATGAACAACTAGTTCCCTCTTGCTCTGAAAGCAAACAAAGGGCGTGGCTCATCAACCTTCCCGTCGGATCCATCAACTAATCGGAGGACCTATGCGATCAGTTAGTAGGTTCCTACCAGGGAGGATTTAAGCCCTCGGGGACTGTTAGTGACCTGCACAAGCTTTCACAGAATCCCGGAGAGAACATGCGCAAGTTTACACAATGGTTCTTCTAGGTGCTACACTATTACCAATATCTCCCCCGAAGCTATCATCACAATGTACCACTTAGGCGTCCAAGACCCTTACATGAGGGAGAAGATGAGCATGAAGGATCTCGACTATTCGACCTGGCTAACAAGTGCGCCCGGGCCAAGGAAAGGTGGTTCCTACCCCGGAGAGGCCATAAACGACGAGGACAACCTCACCGAAAAGAAGAACCACAAGCTTTTTCCCGCGAAGCAGGCCCTAGTGGTAGAACCCGAACTCAAGAAAACCAAGACCTCTAAAATCTTCACTGCCACCAACAACGACAGTGTCCCTTGGTTAACCATCCAGAACTCGTCGACTCAAGCCCTCAATGAATGTAGTCGGGTGAAAACTCTGGTGGAGAGGTGATCCCATGATGACTTATTCATCTGCCTCAAGCCTGGTCACTGCACCAAGGATGTACTGGACCGCGGAGACCAGGAAGGCGCAGGGGGTGACCAGGGTGGCCAAGGTGGAGCTCGATACATGTGTGCCCGGTGGGATTACGTCCAAGGGCGCAGGGACGATGGAAAACCCACCCAGAACCTTGTAGGAGGTCCACACCGAAGATTAAATTTTGGGGGCTCCCTAGAAGAAGAACTAGCTCTAACACCTAGCCACATCTAGTTAAAGCACAGAAGAAACACAGTGTGGCATTTTCTCCTTGGTGATGCAAGAGAAGGTCATGTCCCACTAACTAAGGGCATTATGCATAGGGATTAGCCCTTGAGCAAGAACATGGTGGGATTTGTCCCACCGAGAGATCGATGCTCCGGCTTTGCCCGGAGCACGCCAAACAAGCAAACCATTCTCGGTGGTCCTGTACACCGGTCCTGTACCGCCTCACAAGCAGAATTGGAAATGTATCAACCTTAGATCTTTACAATTAATTTGACTAAAGTATCAAAAGTTCTAGGGTTGGTCTTTTATAACATCCCAAATTCAGTAACCCTGATTTGTTGCCTAGAATGCAAAAATTAGGGGGAACAAGAACTTTTTCTTGTTTAATGATGCAATGTTTGCTTGTATGTTTGTTGGTGCTTATGCATCTTATGATACAGTAGATTACACACTCCTTACCTCCACCCTAGTTGATAAAAGCTTTTTAACCAAAAATGTCTTGGCTCATCTTACATATTCTCAAATGCTCTGGCATTTCAAAACCTGAGCCAAGATGTCCTTTTTACAACAATTATTTCTTAGCTTCTATTTAACAAAACTATGGAGATCTATATGATATAATATCCTTATGTTTTCAAGACAGAACTTTCAACTACCCTTACCTCTAGTTTTCCCAAAACGTTTTTATAAAACCTTTTGAACTCTACTCTTGGTATAAGTACCAACAGGCTCTCATCTTCTTTCACTAACACAACCTTTCAAAATACCCATCCCTACCTCAATCTAGGCTTGATAGTAACGTCAGTAGCAACTTGAGAAGTTGTTAAGATGAATTGCCTTGATCTGTTGTTTGATGAATTTCTTTGATATGCTGATTGACTCGATTTCTTAGGAATAGCATGAGCCACCCTAGGATCTCATCATTTAGTCTCAGGATAAATCAAGAATACAAATACTAAGTAAATCCCCTATGTTTGATCTGATCTCTAGTCACTAACGTGTCCCTCTCATCTCTTAACCAGATAAATCTAGGGTTAATCCCTTCTTATAGTCTCCAACTCAATGAAGACCAAATATAAGCATGGTTCCTTTCTACTCAATAAAAACTTCAAAATCATCTACTTGATCATGATTTTGGAACCTATATTTCTCTCAAAATCATCTACTTTTGTAATCTATCCCTAAATCTGCCATGTCTGAAACTGCTATCATCCTCACCTCTTTGAGTCCTTCCATTTATCAACCCTTGTACCTTTTGGAAATGCACTTGAACCATCTTGTAGACCATCATAACGACTTCCAAATTCAACACTTTCCCTTGACACAATCATCCTTTGAGCCACTTATTCTTGGTGGTTTTACAGGCAGGAAAATAAGAATATCTAGAAATCACATCATCATGCCTACTTTGACATAAGCTCCCATCTCCATGCCATATACTCTTTACCAACTCTTTGAATGATTATGATCTAATAACCATCGTCTATCAAACCACACTTTCCTTGTTTCCGTTGGAGCTCTTTGCTTCTTAAACCCACATGGTTTTTGAGGCTAATTGATAATCTATTATGGAAGCCTTAATTTCAACAAATTTTGGAATCCTTTGTAGAAGCCCTCAAAAATGATCAAGCCTAGATCTTGGTTCTATGATCATATATATATAAAACTTTCTCTATCTATCCATCTATATCTTGCATCAAGGTGAAATCTAAGCTCACTAATATAACAAGGTTTAGGTGGTATAAAAATATCATTGCCCTAGATCCCCAAAACCTTGTTTTCTTCCGAAACCAAGATCCTTTTGCCAAAAACAAGGTTTAAAATAATGGATACATCAAGTTTACATCTTATACCTTGTATTCAAAGAATTACCAAATAATTCCCATAATTATTTGGGCCCTAAAACAATTTAATACCCCTCCTTGGCCAAATCCTCAAAACTTATTCTATAAAGGAAAGTTTGTTTTTCTCCAAAGTACTTTGCCAAATCAAGGTACAACTGAGGCCTAAATATGATATCCTAACTCCCCATCTCAAAAATAAATATTATGAGAAGCCTTATTATTTCTTTTTGCCCTTTTTCTTAATTGTAAGAAACAAGCAATAATTGCCTAAAAATCCTTTTACATGTCAATAAATTCTAGAAAAATTCTATAATGAGCGATATGGTATTTAAGACCAGTTCAGAGCAAATACCAATCTTTTCCACTACAAATATATGAAATAAGCTTCTAGAAACCATTCAGCAATATTTGAATAAATGATAGTAAGTGGACCTAATTTTTTTGGAAAAATCCCAAATAATTCCTAGAGAGGTGTATTAACCTCATGCGTCCAACAGTACCCTTGTTCCACCCTTCCGAGATCAAATTTCTAGACTCCCTTCATAACCATATTTTTGATCAATTTACAAACTAAGCAAACCTTTCAAGCAAAATCTCACCAAATCCCAAACACAGCCCTTGATTGTTGGACATACCAACTCACCTCAACCAGGTTGTGTGGTACTATAGCATGGCTACTATAGCTTATCCCCCCTCTCCTTGTCTTATGTGCATTATATGAGGAAGAAGAGGATCTTGTATTAAATGAGATGTCTCCCCATATCGGACAATAGCATGCCTCCCGTCTCCCTATGGTCATGTACCAGGCCCCACCTCACCCTCTCCACCTCCTCCCTCGACCAATACCCGAGGAGCATCCCTTCCTCTCCCTCAAATGGACAAAGTCCACCATAAGACACTCCAATCCGGAATAAATGGCTAGAGGCCCTACAACCCTCCTCAGGCTGTCCCTCTTCCCCTCCCTTACTCCCCTGTACCCTGACTTCCCCTCCCTACTCTATCTCGACCGGGAGAAGGAGGAGAAGGAATTTTGGCATCCTCAAACAACCAACCATAGAACCCTCCTCCCAACACTTTGCCTCGTTGCATGTCACTCTAATGGACGTGCTTTGATCTCCTCTCTCTAACTGCACTCCCTGTTCGTCCAGGGAGAACCCCAGTGCCAGCCTCCGACGAGCTCCCAAGGAACCCCGACTCCATTTTTGCGTGAGCCCGCTCCCACAGCCAACTGTCACCGTGTTGCCCCTCCCCTAATTCACTATCGCATGCTACATCATTCTGCAACCTCCCCTTTGCCTCCCAGGGCCTCAGGCGAGCACCCCGCTCTTCCCCAACACCTCTAGGGTTCCATCACCACCGGGAAGTCATCTTTCAAGATGATGACGGAGGGTCGTTCGTTCCCACTTGATGCAATAAATCTCATGGTCGGGTACCATTTCGACGCCATGGGCCCTGTCCCCCGAGGTACCAACTGTGTTCCCGTGCGTGTCGTCGCCCTGTTGGTCTAGATCCGCCCTGGAATGGCCCAACACCATACAGATCTGGCCCGTTGGCCTCGTTTCCCCTTTTCTTTTTCCATATTTATTTCCAGATCTACAATTCTTCTCCTTTAGTGTAAATAGAAAATAAAATGGAAAACACCTTATTTTTGTCTGATGCATTTTTATACATGTTCACACTTCATTTGTTAAACATGCATACAAAGTACCTTGTCGAAATAATAACTAGGGTTTTATTAGAGTTTGAAATACCTACAAGTGTCTAAATTAATCAAACCTTATTCTAGAGAGTTCTATAACTACAAATAGGATGAACCATTTTTGTACTGCTGGATATCTTAGATACATTTCATGTAAACTTGGGACCACCCTAAATTGCTTCATACTTTGCCTACAGTAAAAATAAAAAAAACAACACTTTCTGTCTTTAGGAATTTCTCCAGGAAAAACCAAAAGTCATATTGACCTAATTGAAACTCTGAGAACTCACAAATCCTCATATCCTTCAAACACTAGGAGCCCAAAATTTATTATGTTTTGGTTGATCTTTAGTGAATAGAATTATTGTATGCATGGTTGATTAACCTATAAAATGACTCCAATAGTTTTGTAAATCTAAAAAGGGTGATGCCAATTTCTTCAGCAATGTATTTCAAATACCTAACCTGTATCTTTGGAATGATATCAAAAGCCTCTTTAGATTAAATATGGTGCAAAAGACAAATACCTTCTATAACTAACTTTGGGATTTTTTAAGGGCATTATGGTAATTGTTCTGAAGTGTTTCCAACTCTCAAAAATAAAAAAATTCAAAGATATACAAAAATCTCCAAGGAAAACTTTATTTGGGCTCCAGATATTTTCTGGTGATTTATTCACCTAAACTAGTGTTATTCCCACTAGAATAATCATAAAAAATTAAGGAAAAATGATAAAGTCATGAAACCACTTTAGTTGGCCTTGTTATTTCAATACCTATCTGTTGATATCATTTTTTGTACATTGATATCATACAAACTCAAGCCTTAGTTCAAAACCCCTCCATTAGGTGGTATTTCACAATTAGTTCATAAAGGAATTTCTACAAAGGCAATTACAGTAATTCCAAGTGCTATAAACTCAATCTATCAAAACCTACTGAAGTAAATAATGTGTTTTGTGAATATTGATGTATTTTATTGATGCTTGTATGCCATGTGTTGACGGTGGCCTTGTTTGCTTGCATGTATGATCCATAAAGACGATAGATGCGATTATATCGGAGACTAGAACAAGATACTTATTATTATTGGTTATTATGGTTTTCCAAGAAGAAGTCCAAGGAATATATTGCTAGCTTGCTGATCATAGGCAAGCCACCTTATTTATCATAAGCATTGTCTTAATTGTTTTACTTATGCACGTTTTACCTACTGTTTATGAAACTGCATTGTTTTAATATATGATGAGTTATATTTGGTAGTGGCTTGGATCCTCCAAATCATTACACCTTGGTACTACTAAGTACAACCCCCTTGATGATACCTACTTGTCGCTAGTATGGTAGATGGTGTATAACACCATACCCCTTTGGAGACCCCGTTTTAGCCGGAGCAAAACTATAGGATGGGAAGACCCCGAAAAGGTTTTACAAAAATGTTTTATGGAAAACCTTGGTGAGGTGTGCCTACCAAGAGAAGTTCAAGAAATGAAAATATTTGTTTTACAAAAAGCCTAAGAAAAGATGAAAAAGCACCCGGTTATTTGTAGTTTTGCCAGAACAATTAACCCGTGCAACCACATTAGTCTGGAATGGGACAGGGCTGGACTTAATGTTTGATACTCTGGCGTGGGATTCTCATGACTACTTATAAGGGAACATCTCCATTTAATTATAGGATGCCTTTATAGAAAGGGTCAACTGTTAGATAGTCACGTGGAGGAAGAAGACCACCCATGTGAGTGACTAGGCGATACTATGATCCTCTCATTGAAAGTGCACACTCTCGAGGTGTCAGAATGCACTCCGGTTGGTATTTGGATCCCCAACATCCCGGTGTTGAGATGGACAACTCATAGGGTATGGCCTATGCTAGAGTGGCATCTAGAGAGTCTTTATTGGTTACTCGACTCACAATTAGTGAGGATAAGGTCAGGGTACTCGGTTGGTGTGGGTAAAGTGTAAAACCTATGTAGAGTGTAAATTTATTCTAATAGCCGTGTCCGCGGACTTGGACGGTTGGGAAGGTTGCTGTAGAGCGGTGCTGGTTTTGATTCCAAAAAGGACTTATGAAAAGCAAAGGCTCTGGAAAATGTTTTGACCATGGGATGGTCAGAAAGGTTGCATGTTTGGACCATGGGATGGTCGGAAAGGAAAGAGGAATGTTGGTCATGGGATGACCAGAAGGAGGAAGAAATGCGTGACCCAGTCCAGTGGTTTTCCAAATTTTTTGAAAAAGGTTTCCAAAATGTTTTGCAAGAGTTTTCAACAAAGATATAGACATGCTATATATACAAGAAAAACTATTTGAGAAAAGAACCTCCCTTATATCCCTCCTATTACCACATCCATGTTCCATATAAGTTTATTGTTATTATACTAAGGTGGTTTGCGAATACATTCGAAGTACTCACTGGCATTGTCCCTGGCTATTAAGTTGGTCATATTTGAGAAATAAGGAAGAAAAAGGTGACGTGGACAATTATGCGAGCTAGGACGTTCTCCTAGTCAGCTGACTGTAGGTTAAGGCAGGGATCGACTCTATGCTCTATCAAAGATTATGTTGATGGTGATCATTATAGCGATAATGGCATTAATGTATGACTTTTATCCATTTAATTGATGGATGTTTACTTTGATACTTTTCGGTTATATGCCACGACAGAATGATCATGGGATGATGGTGATATGCATAACAGGGACTCTCGATGGATTAATTTGGGCCCCACAAACTTGCTATCAGAGTCATCCTGACTGTAAGAGAACCCGATTTAGCATGGTCGTTAGATAGGAAAACTATTTTGGAAATAGCGGCTTTCTAAAACTAATTTATCAAAGCTTTTCAAAAGATACTACCTCTTATCTCTTCTAATCTTAAAGGATTTCAAAAATTGGTTCCCTCTATCACTTGTCCCGTACCTAAAAAAATACGGATTTCAAACCAACATGACCTAAAACCCAGTAAAGAAGATCATAGCAAGAGGAAGAGAAGCATATTCCGGAAAACACAAGGTGACTACAAGATCGCCATACGAGCAGAATCCTCATGATCAGAAGAAATCAAGGTTGCACTACCCGAAAGCATCAACCTACGCGGCAAAAGCTTCATCTGCGAGATATGACCCAGACCATAATAACGCGACATCTATGATTAGTAGTCCTACGAGAGAATTCCCCTATATCACGAGTAGTTAACTCCTTGGTCTATATAGTAGACCTTGTTTGTTCGCCTAAGTGCTTATTGTGTGCTTGAGGTGTGCTATTTGTGCTTATCTGTTTGATTACGACCAAATCACTATGTTTGTCTTGTGTGTATGCTCCGACTCGATTCACCCAAGCCACCTGTGTAATAAGGATTGATAAACCACCTAGAAACTTAGGAAGACCTTGTTAATTGTCGCCAACAAAACGCCTTTTTGAACCTCGAGAGTTATGAGAGGAAGAGTACCTTCAAAACCAGGACTTCGACATCATCAAGATAGGATAACTTGAATATTCCCTCCATAGACGGATGGCATACTTCGTCAAACTAACTTCTCAAGAGCCGTTACCACCCGACACTCCTCCATTCACCTACCAACAAGAGCAAGTGCCTCGTTGATGCTGTAAGTCTACCACCATCCCGATGAAATCACAAGATTTGCTAATAAAGACCAGAAGTGAAAACCTAACTCCACTAACCTTTGACATATTAGAACTTCTGGCAACCTAAAAGGACTAACTAGCTTATAAACCCCTCTGACCATATCAACGAGAAATTGCTTACCACAAGGTCAAAAATTCCTAGAATCCTGAATAAAAAGATGAATGAAGACAATGAGTCTAATTCACCATTAAGCAAAAGGGACACCAAGAATTCAAGCGAAGATAGCCCCTCTGAAGTTGAATGCCTCTACCCCGACTGAAGACTAAGAAGAAGCATCGCTAACTGCAAACCTCCCCTGAGTTAACCCCTAAAGCTTTGTTAGGAAATCACCACAACAAGGTAGTCTCAATAAGGCGTCACTCGAAGACCTCAAATAAAGCGTCATGCCAATGCTCCAAGACAAAAGATCTACCCGAGCCTCGACGACACTACATAGAGATCTAAGGTGGAAAGACTGCACCTTTCCACTAAATTCCAGAAGATACCTCAGGAAGATCTCCAATGCAAGGACCTGCTCCAAGCATCACCTCAAGAGTCGTTAGAGGAACAGAACTTAGACCTCATCAACAACTGTCAGAAGTCTACTCGATCTTCCCAATATTCGTAAACCTCAGAATCAGGATGACATGAATACCTGAAGCTGATAAGAATACTCTCCCTCTAGTATGAAGTGACCTAAATAACCAAGTTTTATGAAGATGTTGTGAAGCCCCGACTCCTCCATCTTAAATGAAGATCCACCTGAAGGAACTAAGATTTGTTAACCCCTTAGTACTAACCCATTCAGAACCTCTGCAATTTCAACCTCTCAGAGTAGGGTAAATTAGACTAGAAGTAGTATATGAGCCTCGTATGATAGAGTTTGCAGACGTCATCTAAAGAGTTTAACCCCAGGCAAAAGCTTTCGATGTTCACCGTGCAACTATAGAGGAAAGAAGATATGTGTCGTCTCTTACCACCTTTAGTAACACTTTAAGGGGGAAAGATTGCGACTTTCCCACTCAAATAGATCTAACCCTGTATCAGAAGACACTCTCTGAAATCTAGACAAAATTCACCGACCATCCCTGAAGAGGTAGCTCCCAATGAAGTCCAGTAAGGAGGCACTCAGAAATCTCAAGATTGGCAAGGCTGCGTCAACAACAAACTATACCCTCCCAACTCGTCGTCACAACTCAACAAAGAACTCTGATATCCCTAAACTACCCTAGTTTAACCCTAAGGGGAAAATACTGCGTCTTTTCCACAAAACTAGAGTAACCCTCTGCCAGAAGCACCCTCGGAGTTTTGACCCTAGTCGTTGAATAAGCTACGATAAGCACCCGATGAAAACACCATGGGTCCTAAGAAGAAGATATCAGTACGAAGAATCTATCCTCAAAGGAGTACTTCATGAAGTTCCCATCAGAGGAAATTCGACCAGCCATAGCCCTCGAGAGATCGAGTTCAAAAGGAAAAGAAAACTATCTCTCACAACCAGGTCTAAAGACCCCTTAACTCTCCAATCTTCCAAGAAGACTGGAGTTCAAACTTCCCGACATAGTGACCACTTTAAAGACGAAGCCCATAAGTTAGTACAATAGTGATCCATGATAATACCTGAAACAAAATCCCTTAACTCCACTGTCCTGAATCTCGGGACGAGATTCTTTTAACGGGGAAAGGTCTGTAACATCGCAAATCTAGTGACCATGATTTCTTGCCCAAAATGCAAAAATTTGTGGGGAAAAAATCTTTTTCTTGTTTAATGATGCAATTTTTGCTTGCATGTTTTTTTGTGTTTATGCATCTTATGATATAGTAGATTACATACTCCTTACCTCCACCCCTAGTTGACAAAATCCTTTTAACCAAAACTATCTTGTTTCATCTTACATAATCTCAAATGCTCTGGCATTCCAAAACTTGATCCAAGATGTACTTTTTTACACCAATTATTTCTTACCTTCTATTTAAAAGCACTACAAATATCTATATGATATAATCTCCTTATGTTTTCAAGACAGAACTTTCAACTAGCCTTACCTCTAGTTTTCCCAAAACCTTTTTATAAATCCTTTTGAACTCTACTCTTGGTAGAGTTCAAAATAGGCTCTCATCTTCTTTCAAAAACACACCCTTTCAAATACCCATCCCTACGTCAAGCTAGGCTTGATAGTAACTTCAGTAGCAGCTTGAGAAGTTGTTAAGATGAATTGCCTTGATCTGTTGTTTGATGAATTTCTTTGATCTGTTGATTGTCTTGATTGCTTAGGAAGTAGCATGAGCCACCAAAGGGCTCATCCTCTAGACTCAAGCTAAATCAAGAATACAAATCCTAAGTAAACCGCCGATGTTTGATCTGATCTATAGTCACTAAAGTGACCCTCTCATCTCTTAACCAGATCAATATAGGGTTAGTCCCTTCTAATAGTCTCCAATGTTGGGAATATTCCCTAGAGGCAGTCATGTATGATGATATTTCCCATTGTATTCATAAATATATTAAGTTGTCCTTGTATAAACATCTGATGTGTATCATTGAATATGTGATTCAGTTGTGGAACTATGCATTCATGTTTTTTGTACCAAATATCCATGGTCATCGAGGTTGTGCTGGACACACAACTTAGATCAATGTGAAAGTCGGCTGATGACTCGGTTCCACTTGTCATGGGCATGGAGATGCTATTCCGAATTACTTAGATTTGGCTAAAGAGTTTATTGAGCCATATTGAGGTACAATGAACAAGTTTTTATTTGTATATCTTAATAAATGTAATCCTGAGACCTGAGGTTGTTGCACAGTTCGATTTGAGGATCACCGACTTAGGTTCTGTCAAACGCTGATCCATATCTAGGCAGTTATAAAGGCAGAGTCGGGTCGACTGAGAATGAAGCTGCGTGATGTGAATAACCAAGATGGGATTTTCCCCCCAGTTGGAGAGATATTCTATGGGCCCTCTCGGATGATATGATTCGGAAAGCATGGCCATGCACGACTCATTTAAGTGTTAACCAAGGCAATTCACTAAGATTTAGTATAATGAATCACTTATCTCGGATCAAGAAGAGAGTCGGATTATTTAAGGGATGACAATTATTCGCCTATAGTCTGACAAGGTATATCGTGAGGCAAAAGGGACTCGGACGCAAGTGGCATTGGAAAGGCAAGTCTTCATGACTCTTTGGTAATTGGGATTCGGCACATTCTTCTAGGATCCGCTACTGAATGATCGATTGAGAGTCAGACTCCAATCGTGTCCAAGTTGCCATGAGCGTGCGGGGTCACACACTTAAGAGCGGAGCAAGTTCGGATTGGATCTGAACTAGAAATCTGGTTGGACCTCAGCCGTATTTGGACTAAGTTATTGAGTCAGACTCACAGTGACTAATATTATATGGGCTTTAGTGAATGGGCCACGAGTGAGTGGAGCACACGTCCACTCCCTATATATAGTGCAGCGCAGAAACCTAGGAGGGTTGATCGGTTAGGTCATTCCATGCGTTGGAAACCCTAGCTCCACAGCAGTCCATTCGTCCTATCGAACCTAGCAGTTCGCCGCTGGTGCTACCCCTTGTACGTGTGGTTACCAGCAGAGGTGCTATACGACCTTCACCAGGACGACCGTGATCGGATCTTGAGGACTGCACTGCATTCAACTGACGCGCTTCATCAGTATTCCGCAACTACGCGTCTAGTGGTAATCCTCATGGGCTTCTACCTCATCTAGATCTTGGGATCACCACATTAGAGGAAAAAGTTTTGTTTTATCTCTACGTGGCCCAACAATGGTATCAAAGCGATAGCTTCTGGTTTTAGGCTCGAGATCTCACATATTTGATATGCGGTTGGCTGTAGATTGGATCTATGTGCTATTTTGGTGGTTGATCTATGAGATAGATCGGTTTTGTATGATGTTGATTGGATCAACTATACTCGGGGAATGGTAGATCTGATTTTCGTGATCATACTGCTAAAGTCATGGAATGATATACCCCTACCAGTCGGTTTCCGCCATTGGGGTAGACTGTGACACGTAAATCCAGAAGTGGTGATCGAAGATCAAAAGAGTTTATCGAGTCGAAACGATGGTTGGAATCCATGTTCGGAATGTAGATGAGATCTATGTTTTCGAATAAATCTCCGGACCGCAGGCTTTGCCCTGCAGTAGCGCCATAGATGTCATTGCGAGTTTCACAACACCGGTAGATAGCGTATCTATGCATAACTTGCTTTTGGAGGAAGTTGTGAATGGTATGGTTCATGTGCATGTGATGTATGTGTGTAATCCATACGTGATATGCGAATCACGGTTTTATCAGCCGGCTGGAGCCTAGGTGCTGCCATTTTATTGTATAACGCCATGTGTGTCAGATTCTCTATGTAATTTACTTTACTAAGCTAGTGTAGCTGTTTGAAGAACCCAGAATGGCATGCAAGTCGATGTACAAGTCGGCGACATGGTCTAATACGACAAGTGACAAGAGTTGGCACGAGTTGGATTACAAGCTTTGTGGAGACGGAGATCGCCATGAAGAGATCCATACAATTTCACATTATAATTGCTTTATTTTGTGTTATTGTTATGTCTTTGTTTTACCTCTATTAGATAGTCAGTAAAATTTAATCCCTCAAAGAAGGTCTAGTCGGTTTTCCCGCCAGTTTTTGCACCATCACAAGTCAGACATTTTTGGTAGTAGGCTCATAAAATTGAGGTGCTGCCAATTCTTTCCGGCTAGGTGAGTTCGAGTCGGACTCTTACAACGGAAACACTCGGTAAGCTAGACGGGTCTATCACAATGGTTGTGGGACTCGGGGAAAAGTCGGATGGGGGCTGGGGCATGTGATGCCGCCTGACCAACACGAGTCGTATGAGATACGATTGACAAGGAGTTGTCTACTTAGATCATTTGGCGGCTAGCGGTGATACTAAAGCTCACTAGCCGACTTGCTTATCTAGGATCCTGAATCATTAAGTAACCATCGGAGTGGTGTTGGTTCTAGTGGGAGCATAAAATATTAAAGTTTTTAATATGCTTGCTCTTTTATGAATACATGTCTTAAGTGTTTTGCATATTTCTATTGTAGATCATGGCACCAAGTAACAGTCACTCTCAGATATCTAGTTTTTCTTTGAGAACCATTCTTGAGAAAGATAAACTGAATGGCACTAATTTTACCAACTGGTATCGAAATCTGAAAAATTGTTCTCAAACAAGAAAAGAGGACCATGTCCTAGACAACCCACTTCCAGATGAGCCGAATGAGAATGCGACTGTCGCTTCCACCAATACCTACCGTCGGGCTAAGGATGAGTCCACAAATATTAGCTATCTTATTCTTGCTCACATGGAACCGGACTTGCAAAAGAAGTTCGAGAATGTTGATGCCTATGATATGATCAAAGCCTCAAAAGTATGTTCTAGGCTCAGGCCAAGACTGAGAGGTATCAATTCTCTCAAGCTTTGTTGAGTTGCAAGATTAAGGATGGTGATCCACTGAGCCTGCATGTGATCAAAATGGTTCATTACATGTAGTATTTGGAGAGGCTTGGCTACCCCATTAGCGAAGAGTTCGCTATGGATATAATTCTGAACTCTCTTCCTAGTGCGTATGGTCAACTCATTTCGAACTACCACATGCATGGTATGGATAAGAAGCTCACTGGATTTCATGGTATGCTCAAGCAGGCAGAGGCGGATCTCAAGAAGGGCGCCAGTCAAGTGTTTATGGTGTAGAATAATGCTAAGTTCAAGAAGAGTTCTTGGACTAAGAAGAAGGCTAAGTCGGGAGGAAATCAGGCTCAGGACCCGTTCCCAAGTGCTTCCTCAGGGACTAAGCCATCTCCTTCAGCCGGATCCAATCGTTTCTATTGGAAGGCGGATGTCCACTGGAAGAGGAACTGCAGTAAGTATTTGTCCGACAAAGCCAAGAGTGGAGGTATGAATTTCGACTCAGGTCCACTTGTTTGCAATGTTATAGACATTTATCTTGTTGATGCACCTAATAATTCTTGCTTATATGATACCGGATCAGTTATTCACATCTGCAACTCGTTGAAGGGACTGGTAAGAACTAGGAGCATAGCAAGAGGCGAGGTTGATTTCGAGTCATAAACAAAGCGAGAGTTGCTGCGTTGGAAGTCAGCACGATGCAGCTTGATTTACCTTCCATATTCATTATGGAACTGAATAATTGTTATTATGTTCTAGTGCTCAGTCAAAACATTATTTGCTCGTCATGTTTGATGAGGCAAGGCTATGAGTCAATATTAAGAATAATGGTTGTTATTTATATTTGAATGATATATTTCATGTATTTTCACCCGTCCAGGACGGGTTATTTATTTTGAATCTTGGTGGTGAGTCGGTTTATAACATAAATATTAAAAGGTTGAAACCAAATGATTTGAATATGACTTACTTTTGGCAATGTCTGCTTGGTCATATAAGTTGGAAATGCATGAAGAAGCTCCATGATGATGGACACCTAACTTCGTTTGACTTGGAGTCGTTCGAGACATGTGAATCTTGCCTACTCGGAAAAATGACCAAGACACCTTTTGCAAAGATTTGTGAAAGGGTGTCCGACTTGTTGGGACTAGTACATAGTGATGTATGTGGACCAATGAGCACGACGGCCAGAGGTGGTTATGAATAGTTCATTACCTTCACTAATGATTTGAGTAGGTATGGATATATCTACTTGATGAAACATAAGTCGGAAGCCTTTGAAAAGTTCAAAGAATTCCAGAGTGAAGTACGTAATCAACTCGGCAAGAAAATATAGTTTCTTCGGTCGGACCGAGGAGGCGAGTACATGAGCCACGAGTTTGATGACAATCTGAAGAGTTGTGGAATAGTTCCACAACTTACTCCGCTGGGAACGCCAGAGAGGAAAGGTGTGTCGGAAAGGCGAAATCATACCTTGATGGACATGGTATGATCAATGATGAGTTAGACATATCTGCCTTTATAATTTTGGGGTTATTGTCTAGAAATAGCAGCGTTCACACTAAACAGAGTACCATCAAAGTCGGTAGAGAAGACACCGCATGAGATGTGGACAGGCAAGAAGCCGAGTTTGTCTTTTCTTAAGATTTGGGGTTGTGAAGCTTTTGTCAAGCGACTTCATTCGGACAAGCTTATGGCCAAGTCGGATAAGTGTATTTTCGTGGGGTATCCGAGGGAAACCTTGGGTTACTACTTCTACAATCGAGAAGAGGGCAAAGTGTTTGTCGCTCGGAACGGTGTCTTCCTAGAGAAAGAATTTCTCAGTCGGGGAGTCAGTGTGAGCACAGTTCAGCTCAAAGAAATTCGATAGGAACCGGCTAGTAGAGAGTTGGCAAAAACCTTTGAGGTTGAGCCAGTCATGGTAGCGGAGCCGACTGCAGCTCATGTACTACGAAGATCGACAAGATTACGAAGTGTTCGTGATGTATTATAGTTAGACAGTGATGAGCCGACATATTATTCAGAAGCGATCGTGGGATCTGATTCCGAGTCATGGCATGGAGCCATGAGATCTGAGTTAAAGTCCATGGAAGAAAATCATGTTTGGAACTTGGTTGATCTGCCAGACGGTGCAAGACCCCTCGAATGCAAATGGGTCTTTAAGAAGAAAACTGATATGGATGGAAATGTCTCCGTCTATAAAGCACGTCTTGTCGCGAAGGGGTTCCGACAAGTTTAAGGAGTTGATTACGATGAGACCTTCTCTCCTTGAGCGATGCTTAAATCAGTTCAGATCATGTTAGTTATAGCAGCCTATTTTTTCTATGAGATCTAGCCTATTTCGCCTGGATCAGATCTTGAGGACTGCACTGCATTCAACTGACGCGCTTCATCAGTAATCCGCAACTTCGCGTCTAGTGGTAAACCTCATGGCCTTCTACCTCAGCTAGATCTTGCGATCACCATGTTAGAGGAAAAAGTTTTGGTTTATCTCTACATGGCCAAACATCTAATTAAATGAAGACCAAATATAAGCACGGTTCGTTTCTACTCAATAAACACTTCAACATCAACCACTTGATCATGAGTTTAGAACCTATATTTCTCTGAAAAACATCTAATATTGTAATCTAACCCTAAATCTGCCAAGTCTGAATCTGCTATCATCCTCACCTCTTTGAGTCCTTCCATTTCTCAACCCTTGTACCTTTTTGGAAATGCGTATGAACCATCTTGTAGACCATCATAACGACTTCCAAATTCCACTCTTTACCCTGACTCATTCATCCTTTCACCCACTTATTATTGATGGTTTTATAGGCAAGAAAATAAGAATTTTTGCAAATCACATCATCATGCCTACTTTGATAGAAGCTCCCATCTCCATGCCATATCCTTTTTACCAACTCTTTGCATGGTTCTGATCTAATAAACATCGTCTATCAAACCACACTTCCCTTGTTTCCATTGGATCTCTATGATTCTTAAACCCACATATTTGTTAGGCTAACTTATAATCTATTATAGCAGCCTTAATTTCAAAAAAGTTTGGAATCCTTTCTAGAAGCCCTCAAACATGATCAAGCCCAAATCTTGGTTCCATGATCATCTATATAAATTTGTCTATCCATCCATCTATCTCTTGCATCAAGGTGAACTATAAGCTCACTAATCTAACAAGCTTTAGGTGGCATAAAAAATCATTGCCCTAGATCCCCAAAACATTGTTTTCTTCCGAAACCAAGATCCTTTTGCCAAAACCAAGGTTTCCAATAATGGATACGTCAAGTTGACATCATCTACCTTGGATTCAAATAATTACCAAATAACTCCCATAATTATTTGGGCCATAAAACCATTTAATTCCCCTCGGAAAATCCTCAAAACTTCTCCTATAAAGGAAAGTTTGTTTTTTCTCCAAAGTACCTTGCCAAATCCAGATACTCCTGAGGCCTAAATATCATATCCTATCTCCGCATCTCAAAAATAAATAATTGGAGAAGCCTTATTATTTTGTTTTACCGTTTTTCTTAATTGGCAGAAACAAGAAATAATTGCCTAGAAATACATTTACATCTCAATAAATTCTAGGAAAATTATCTAAAGAGTGATATCATATTTAAGACAAGTTCACAGTAAAAACCAATCTTGTTCAATACAAGTTTATCAAATAAGCTTCTGGAAACCATTTCAGCACTATTTGATTAAATGATACTAAGTGTACCTAAATTCTTTGGAAAAATCCCAAATAATTCCTAGAGAGGTATCTTGACCTCCTCCATCCACCAGTACTCTTGTTCCACCCTGCCAAGATCAAATTTCTAGACTCCCTTCACAACCATATTTTTGATCAATTTGCAAACTAAGCAAACCTTTTAATAAAAATCCCACCAAATCCTCAACACAACCCTTGATTGTTGGGCATAGCAACTCACCTCACCCACGTTGTGTGGTACTATAGCATGGCTACTATGGATCCCCCCTCTCCTTGTCTTATGTGCATTAAATGATGGGAGAATAGGATCTTGTTTTAAATGAAATGTCTCCCCATATCTCACAGTAGCATGCCTCCCCTCTCCCTATGGTCGTGTACCAGGCCCCACCTCACCCTCTCCACCTCCTCCTTAGACCAATACCCGAGCAACATCCCTTCCTTCCCCTCAAATGGACAAAGTCCACCATAAGCCACTCCAAACCGTAATAAATGGATAGAGGCCCTACAACCCTACTCAGGCTGGACCTCTTCCCCTCCCTTACTCCCCTATACCCGCACTTCCCCTCCCCTTCTCTATCTCGACCGGGAGAAGGAGGAGATGGCATTTCGGCATACTCAAACAACCAACCGTAGAACCCTCCTCCCTACACTTTCCCCCCCTGCATGTCACTCTAATGGATGTGCCTCGATCTCCTCTCTCCAACTGCACTCCCTTTTCTTCCAAGGAGAACCCTAGTATTATCCTTCGACGAGCTCCAGAAGGTACCCCGACTCTGTTTTCGTGCGAGCCCGCTCTCGGATCCAACAGTCGCTGTCTCGCCCTCCCCTGAGTCACTATCAAATGCTGCATCATTTTGCAGCCTACCCTTTGCCTCCCAGGGCCTCAGGTGAGCACCCCTCTATTCCTCGACACCTCTAGGGTTCCAGCACTGCCAGGAAGTCCTCTTTGGAGTCGACAAAGGAGGGTCGTCCATTCCCACTCGATCCAACAACTCTCATGGCTTGGTACCCTTTCGATGCCACGAGCCGCTGATGAGGGGTCCCTGTCGCCCGAGATACCAACCGTGTTCTCGCATGTGTCGTTGTCCTGCTGGCCTAGATCCGCCCCGGAATGGCCCAACACTGTATAGATCTGGCCCATTGTCCTCCTTTCCTCTTTTCTTTTACCAAATTTCTTTCCAGATCTGCAATTTTGACCCTTTAGTTGAAATAGAGAATAAAATAGAAAACCCCTTATTTTTGTCTGATGCATTTCTCTAGATGTTCACACTTGATTAGTTAAACATGCATATGTAGTACCATGTCAAAATAATAACTAGGGTTTTATTAGAGTTTGAAATACCAACAAGTGTCTAAATTACTAAAACCTTATTTCATAGTTCTATAACTCCAAATAGGATGAAACATTTTTGTACTACAAGATATCTTAGATACCTTGCATGCAAAATTGGACCCACCCTAAATCGCTTCCTAGTTGGCCGCAGTAAAAATAATAAAAACAACCATTTTCTTCCAAGACAAACCAAAAGTGATATTGACCTAATTCCAACTTTGACAACTCAAAAATCCTCATATACTTCAAACCTTAGGAGCCCAAAATTTATTAGGTTCTGGTTGATTTTTAGTGAATAAAATTATTTTGTACATGGTTGATTCACCTATATAATCACTCCAGTAGTTCTATCAATCCAAAAAAGGTGATTACAATTTATTCAGCAATGTATTTCAAATACGTAACCTGTGTTTTTGGAATCATATCAAAAGCCCCTGTAGATTAAATATGGTGAAAAAGACAAATACCTTCCATAATTGACTTTGGGATTTTCTCAAGGGAATTCTATTAATTGTTTTGAAGTGTTTACAACTCTCAAAAATCAAAAATTCAAAGATATACAAAACCTTCTGAGGGAAACTTTATTTGAGCTCCAGATATTTTCTGGTGATTTATTCACCTAAACTAGTGTTATTCCCGGTAGAATAATCATAACTAATTAAGGAAAAAATGATAAAATCATGAAACCACTTTTTTGGGCTCGTTATTTCAATACATATCTAGTGATATCATTTTTTGTACATTGATATCATACAATCCCAAACCTTAGTTCAAAACCCCTTCATTAGGTGGTATTTCATAATTCGGTGATAAAGGAATTTGCACAAAGGCAATTATAGTAATTCCAAGTGCTATAAAATCAATCTATCAAAACCTACTGAAGTAAATAATGTGTTGTATGAATGTTGCTGTATTATATTGATGCTTGTATGCCTTGTGTTGAATGTGGCCTTGTTTTCTTGCATGTATGATCCATAACAACGATATATATGATTATATCGGAGAACAGAAGGAGATGCTTATTATTATTGGTTATTATGGTTTTCCAAGAAGAAGTCCAGGGACATATATTACCAGCTTGCTGATCACAGGCAAGCCACCTTGTTTCTCATAAGCTTTGTCCTAATTGTTTTACTTATGCATGTTTTACCTCCTATTTATGAAACTGCATTGTTTTAATATATGATGAGTTATATCTGGTAGTGGCTTGGATCCTCTAAACCATTACACCATGGTAATACTAAGTACAACCCCCTTGATGACACCTACTTGTCCCTAGTATGATAGATGGTGTATAACACTATACCCCTTTGGAGACCCTGTTTTAGCCGAAATAGTAAGGGTCAACTGTTAGACAATCACCTAGAGGAAGCATGATCACCCATGTGAGTGACCGGGCGATACTATGAGCCTCTCATTGAAAGTTCCCACTCTCGAGGAGTCGGAATGCTCTTTGGTTGTTCCGTGGATCCCCTACGTCCCGATGTTGAGAGTCTTGATCGGTTACTCTACCCACGATACGTGAGGATCAAGGCAGGGTACTCGGTTGGTGTGGGTAAAGTGTACAACTTCTGCAAAGTGTAAATCTATTCGAATAACCGTTTCCAGGGTCATGGACGGTTGGGAAGGTTTCTATAGAGCAGTGCTGGTTTTGATTCCAAAAAGGACTTCAGAAAAGCAAAGGCTTTGGAAATGTTTTGACCATGGGTTGTTCAAAAAGGATGCTTGTTTTGACCATGGGATGGTCGGAAAGGAAGGAGGAATGTTGGTCATGGGATGACCAGAAGGAGGAACAAATGGGTGACCCAGTCCTAGTGGTTTTCCAAAACTTTTCAAAAATGTTTTGCAAGAGTTTTCAACAAATATATAGACATGCTATATCTACAAGAGAAACTATTTGAGAATAGAACCTCCCTTGGAGCCCTCCTACTACCACATCCATATTGCATATAAGTTTATTGTTATTATCCTAAGGTGGTTTGCGAGTACATTACAGTACTCACTTGCATTGTCCCTGGCTATTAACTTGGTCAGATTCGAGAAGTAAGGAAGAAGAAGGTGACATGGATGATTATGCGAGCTAGGACGTTCTCCCAGTCAGCTTCCTGTAGGTTAAGGCAGGGCTCAACTCTACGGTCTATCAAAGATTCCGTCAATGGTGATCATTGTAGCCATAATGGCATTAAGGTATGACTTGTATCTGTTTAATTAATGCATGTTTACTTTGATACTTGTCGGTTATGTGCCACGATAGACTGATCACGTGATGATGGTGATATGCATAATTGGGACTCTCAGAGGATTAATCCGGGGCCCCCACATATTTCCTCATGTTTTCCTCTCGGTGTCTAGGGTAATGTAGAAATAGATCCCTGTCGGGTTTGGGTGCTTTGGGAGGAGAAGGTTTTCAAAAGGGTATACCCATATATATTCCCGTGGACTAGTTGACGGGACCATTTTTCCAACCACTAGCGGAGTCGAGCATTTTGGATGGACAAGGTTCCTATGAGGGTTCCCCCATGTATATTCCCGCGGCCTTGCAGATGAGGCTATTTTCCAACCAACAATGGAGAAAAAACCTGCCGACTCGTGTCCTCCGCATATGATGCACCGGTCGGATAACGTCCTCATCGTTATCTACAGTACTTGTAGGGGGTTGGCCGTCATGTATGGCTTGTGTCGAAATATAGAAACCAGGGATGTCGCAGAACCCCTTGTTGTTTGGCAGTGGGCACTAAGGTAACACAACCTCAGCTCATACACAACACAAACAATGTCTTTTACCCAGGTTCAGGCCACCCTTTTGCTAACAACCCAGTTGGGAATATTCCCTAGAGGAAATCATGTTTGATGCAATTACCTATGTATTCATGAAGTTAGTAAGTTGTCCTTGTATCAACATCTGATATGTACTATTGAATATATGATTTAGTTGTGGAACTATATATTCATGTTTTTCATACTAGTTGTCCTTGGTCATTGAGGTTGTGCATGAGCTGAGGCCGTGTTGAAAGTCGGCAGATGACTAGGTTCCACTTGTCATGGGTGTGGTGATGCCATTCCGACTTACGCTGATTCAGCTAAAGAGTTTAGCGAGTTAGACTGGCCCATATTAATATACAATGAACAAGTCATCATTTGCATGTCTCAATCAACGTAATCCTTAGACCTGAGGTTGTCACACAATCCAAATTGTGGATCATCGACATAGGTTCTATCAAATGTTGTTCCATAATTGCATAATTATAAAGGCAGAGTTCGGGTCGACTAAGAATCAAGCTGCATGATGTGGATGACCAAGATGGGATTTTACCCCTCCATCTGGAGAGATATACTCTTGGCCATCTCGTGTGATATGATTCGGAAAGCATGGCCATGCATTACTTGATTTAGTGTTAACTGAGGCGATCGACTAAGAATTAGTAAGATGAATCATATATCACAGATCGAGAAGACAGTTTAGCTATTTAAGGGATGACGATAATTCACATATAGCTTGATAAGTTATATTTTGAGGAAAAAGGGACTTGGACGTAAGTCGCATTGAAAGGTATGTCGTCATGACTCTTTGGTACTTGGGAATTGGCATGTTCTTCTAGGAGCTGCAACCAATTGATCAACTGTGAGTAGGAATCAATTCGTGTCCAACTCGCCATGAGCCTGTGGGGACACTCACTTAATAACGGGAACAAGTCGTTTTGGTTGGAACGAAACTAGACATAGACTGAGTCAGTGAGTTGGACTTGTAGTGACTAGTATAGGCTTTAGTGAATGGGACACAAGTGAGTGAAGCTGTCAACACCTAGATTTTTAATCCCAGATACCGGTTATGCCGTACATCGCAATCCTAGAATTACCATTTTTGCAAGACATAACAGAATCGGTAGCACAATACATCATCCATTACAAACCATAATAGTCTTAGAGTAGTTGATCGTAAGATCAAGTCTGAATACAAATCATAGCAGCGGAATAATAGTAGTGTAGTAGAGGCTCCATCTTCAGGGTCACAGGCAATGCTGACGATGGGAGATGATCCTAGTTATCGTAGGCGTCCTGCTGTCCATCCTCCTCGTACTCTCCTTCATAGTCTGGCCATGGGAATATCCAGGGACAAAACCATGAGTACTTTTAAGTACTCGCAAACTATCACTAAAGCAATAAGACCATTCTAGTAGGAATCCTAAGATCTAGGTTTGTTTGCAATAAGCCAATTTTATTTCATAGGTACTTAGTAGTAATACATAATTTTAGTTGTCTAGATTACTTAAGTGGGAACCTAGTTTCATGTACACATCCTTGTGGAGTCAAATCAGAGTCATACTTCAAGTCACAAGTCATTTTGGAAAACATCTGACAACAGAACAGTATGGCCATCCAATTGTCCATAACCGCGGATGCGGCTATTCGAATAGTTTGACACTCTACAGAGGTGGTACACTTTCACCACAACATTCGATACATCTTTCATGGGTAACCCTGAATCATCATACTTGATATGCGGATAATCAATCCTAACCTTTCAATTAGACACCCAAGTATAGGCACCTCCCCTATGAGTTTGGCCTCCCAGCCATGACTATTTGTCATCCTGGGAACTACACAGGTGTACATTCATATTCACAAGGTAGCCCCATCTCACCTCGTTCCGCGAGGTAACCGATACTAAGATGCATAAACTTCCAGTTAAGCCCTACCCAAACTCGGGTATTGTGGTTGTACGATAAAATTGGAATGGTATCGCATCCAAACCCAACCATCAGTTTTTATCAAAGTCAGGTCACATACTTCATTCAGTATCATCTTCAACTCATTGTTTCCATAACACATGTCAAAACATTTCAATAGAATGACTCATCATTCCAAGGTTTTCATAATCATTTGTTCCCATCTATAGTGATCAAGATTTGTTTAGCACTAGCATCTATCAAGGAGGGTGTCACTATTTAGGGGTGCTAAACAAGTGTAACTACCTACATCAAGTTCCAAGCTCTTGAGGACCCTTTCCTAATCTTCCACTAATCACCAATTAATTAACTACTTGAACAACTTTGCACAATGGATAAAATATAAAGCTTGGGATTGGTATAATCAAAGTGGTATCACAACTGCTTGCAAGTGAGGCTTGCATGGTTTAGCTTAGCTTGCCTTGGTTGGTAAGGTGGTCAAAGTCTCTTCCTCGTCTTCGTAGAATTCTTCCTCTATGTAGCCCAGATTGATACTAGCATCTATAAATCAATATTAGGTACACAATAACCAAACAATACTTAACTACCTCTATTTAACACACAAGGAGTCACACTAGATGATCTAGCATCATCTCTATCATTACAATAAAAGGGTGACAATATTTTATATATTTTATTTTAGAAAAGTAATTTCTCCTCATTGAAAAACTACTTAAGATTTAATATTATCCAATTGCAATATGGGATCATATTTACTCATGTCACCACCACCTATTCCAATTCTTGGGAATGTGATTTAAAGTGGTTGGCCTAATTTGTAAATTTTAACAATACCATTTAATGATATTTAAGTGACTAGAAATGACTATACAACCATTCTTTAATTTTGGTCCAGGACTACTATATGCAAAATAATATATTTTGATATATTCAGATAGGTCATGGGCAAGGTGATTTTTGAAAGTTGGAATCAACTCAAAATCAGTTATGGTTGATTTTAGAAAAATGTTTGAAGTGATAAAAGCTACTGTCTTGTTATTTTTACCGAGGGTGATGTATAATTTCAAACTGTTTGAATTCAACGAGAGTGTTAAGAGATTTTCCTCTACATTCTAAAAAAATTGGACTCATTCAATTTGGTTCAGTGAATCTTCCTAAATTGATTTTCAAAGTTACCTACCATATGGGATTTCCGAACAAAAACAAAACCTAAGTTTGAATCTGTGGGCTACACGCGGGAATGCTAATGGGCTGGCCCAACTACGTGACGCGCGTGCGGCGGGCTGCACCAGGGTTGGTCCCACTCGTCAGCGGCTAACCAAACGCGAAGCGGTAACTTACAATCTAAGCCGCACGATTAGAGAATGATCGACAGCTGGGCGTTGTCGTCTCAGTCGCACGAGGCGCACGAGACAGAACCCTAGAGCTACGGCGGGGGTCGTCGGGGGCTTACCAGGGCTCCATCTAGGTGCGGAGAGGTGGGCGAACAAACAAGTCGACGATGGCGGTTCGCCTGGTGGTCGCGGTAGCTCCTGGGGAATCTCCCAGTGTCGTCTCCTCTTCTCCATTGCAACGCCGGGCTCTGGTGAAATCTCGGCAAGGTGGTGCTCGCCTTGCCCAAGGGACGGGTTAGAGAGGTTGCTAGATGAGAGGGGAGTGGAATGGTGTGGGTTTTGAGGCCGAGGGAGGGCTCTATTTATACTGCAGCGAAGGGGGCACGGCGGCATGGCTCGTGTTCGTCAGCGATGTCTTTAAAGTGTGCTATCGGTATTGCCAAGGGTGTAGGTCGACGCGGTGCTTCAGGGCGGTCGTCATGCGCACAGTGGCACGGTGAGGCACGGTCTCCACCGTTCTAGAACATCCATGCTCTACGGCGGTACCATCAGCATTATTCATGGTGTACGTTGGTCACGATGAGCGCGGGGTCAAACGATCATGTCTGGGCATTCGTATGAGTCACAGCAAACTTATTGACGCAAGGAGGGAGCGAGGCGTGGCGTGTGCACGCGGGATTGCTCAGCTCTCTGGCGCGGCGATCGGCATGGTCGGGTGTTAAATGGGCGTGGCTGCGCTGGCGTCTCCGCAGGAGGTCTTTGGTCGAGGCGTGCATAGGGAGGGGCAGTGAGGTCAGGGCTACCTCCTAGACATCATGGGCAAGGATGGCGCGGTCTGTCGCAGCGTATCCACGTCGGGGTTGCAAGGTGATCTCGGGTCCCATTTTGCACGGGTCAAAACGGCGAGTGATAGGAGCTCCATTGGACAGGCTAGTACTAGGTGAGTTACGGGCACATCGTGGGAACTCGGTGAGGTCACAAAGAAGATCAAAGGATTGATCAAAACAGTAGATAGTTGTTGAGGTTGTACTGTGATCACTAGGTGTTTGATCAAATGGCCGCAAGAACTAAACATTCATATTTTCAAGTGATTTTGGGTGGGTGTGCTGGTACTAATCTTAGTAGTCTCTGGGTGCAAGGCTTTGCTAAGTGGTGGAGGTTTCAGTGGTTTTCCAAAAAAGACTATTTTGATCCATAAGATAGATTCAATTTTGAATTGCCTCTCAAATGGATTTGAAAATGTTTTTGCAATATTGGAAAGCTCCATTGTGATTAGTGTTACTTGGTATAGCAAGGGGAGAAAAGAAATGGAATTGTTTCTGTTTGGGATCAATTGCTAGAAATGCTCAAAGTAAGCTAATTGCTAACTTTTGCAAAAATGACCATTAGGTCATATGCTTCATATTTTAATTTCCTTTTTTTGTGATCTCGTTTGGAAATGACCTAGATGATATGGTTTTGATCTTTAAACCATTTCTCATCATTTACAATAATCAAACATGGCATTGCAAACATTCATACACACATGCATTAAAAAATATTGTTTATTAATAAAATCTTTTGTTAACCCTAATTCTGGTTGATTAGAAATTGATATCCTCATTAATATTATTGAGATGTTACAAACCTTCCCCCCTTAAACAGAATCTCGTCCCGAGATTCAGGAAAAAATAGGAACTAAAGAGATTGGGAAACTCAGTCCTCATGCAGTCTTCGCGTTCCCAAGTGGCTTATTCTTCAATATGGTTGCTCCACTTGATCTTGAGAAACTTGATACTCCTGGTCCGGGTATTCCTAAAAGCTTCTTCCAAAATATGAATAGGTACTTCACGATAGGTTAAATCCTGGTTGATCTCCACGGCTTTATGATCGATGTTCTTGAACACTTCTGTCTTCTCTATAACTTCTAAGTATTTTCAAAGTAACGATATATGAAACATATCACGAATGGCTGACATCTCTTCAGGCAGTTCTATTTGATATGATACTTCTACTCGGTGACTTAAAATCTTCAAGGGTCCAATATATCTTGGTGCATGCTTTCCTTTGAGTTGGAAACGTTGCATTCCTTTCAAGGGTGATACTTTGAGATAAACAGAGTCTCCAACATTGAAGGTCAGGTCTCGACGTCTCTTGTCAGCGTAACTTTTCTGTCTGGACTGAACGGTCTTGAGGTGCTCATGGATCTTGTGAACCTTATCCTCGGCTTCTCGTAGGATTTTTGGTAAGAATATCTGACTCTCTCCTACTTGCGACCAATTCAGGGGTACGACACTTCCTTCCATACAAAAACTCAAATGGGGCCATTTGCAAACTGGCTTGCTAACTATTGTTGTATGAGTATTCTGCGAAGGCAGGCAATCTTCCCATTTAGATCCATATTCCAATACACAAGCTCTCAACATGTCCTAGATTATCTGGTTTACACTTTCCGTTTGTCCATCGGTCTGCGGGTGATAAGCTATGCTGAAGTTCAGTTTGGTTCCTAAACCTTCTTGGACTTTCTTCCAAAACCTCGAGGAAAACTGGGTTCCTCGATCTGATACGATGGTCTTGGGGGTTCCGTGCAGAATGAATATTCTATCAATATATAACTCTACTAGCTTCGAGCTCTGATAAGTTGTCTTGACTGGTATGAAATGAGCTACTTTGGAAAGTCTATCCACTATGACCCAAATAGAATCATTTCCTCTAGTCGATGTAGGCAAACCAGTGATTAAATCCATTCCAACTGAATCCCATTTCCGTTCTAAAATTTCCAAAGGTTGCAAAAGTCCTGCGGGTTGCTGGTGTTCCGCTTTGACCCTCTAAAAAATATCACATTTGGCTATGTACCTTCCGACTTCCCTCTTCATTTTGTGCCACCAAAATTGCTCCTTCAAATCCTGATACATCTTGGTTCCTCCCGGATGAATAGAATAAAGAGAATCATGGGCTTCTTGCAAAATAACTTGCTTCAACTATGAATCTGCTGGCACATAGATTCTTCCCTTATACCATTGAACTCCTTCATCTTCCGTGAATCCGGGTACCTACCCTGTACCTATATGACGCTTAATTCCGTCAATACTGGCATTTCCTTTCTGAGCTTCCTTTATCTGATCTATCAAAGTGGGTTGAAGTTCAATACTAGCTAGGAATTCTTCGATAACTAGATCCATTCTGAAATCCTCCAACTCCTTATGTAAACTTGGCTGATCTTTCATAATCATGGTGTTTAATCTACTCGGCAGTCTACTAAGGGCATCTGCTACCACATTTGCCTTGCCAGGGTGGTAGTGAATGTCAAGGTCATAATCCTTGATCAACTCTATCCATATCTTTTGCCTCATATTCAGCTCCTTCTAGGTAAAAATATACTTCAAAATCTTGTGATCTGAATAAATCTCACAGCAACCCATGAGGTAATGACACCATGTCTTTAATGCTAAAATTACGGCTGCTAGTTCTAAGTCATGGGTTGGATAATTCTGCTCATGTTGCTTCAGTTTTCGGGACAGATAGGATATTACTTTGCCTTCTTTCATCAACACACATCTGAGACCAATCTTGGATGCATCACAATATACGTCAAAGGGTTTCGTGATATCCGGCATGATCAAAATTGGGGCTGAAATCAATCTCTTCTCGAGCTCTTGAAAACTTGCTTCACATTTGTCCGTCCATTCAAACTTCTTGTCTTTCTTCAATGTTGAGTCATCGGCCTTGCGATGCTTGAAAATCCTTCAACAAACTTGCGGTAATATCCTGTAGGGATACAGGTAGGCTACACTAGCGCAAATCAAAAATTTCTACCGCGTAAACCAGGAATATTGTTGTCATAGATCACGGGATTACCACTAGATGCACAGTTGCAGAGCTTGACGAAGTGCGTCGAGGCAGTGTAGATGTTCTACGTCTCCTCCTCGTCCTCGTCCCACGAGCAGCTCCCCTTGCGCGGCTCTTCCAAGTGCCACAGATGCAGCACCTCTGAGGTATCCACATGTGTGGGGTGGAAGCGTTAGACGTCGGACTGTTAGATCCACGCATGCAACACATGAGTGAGGAGTGGAGGCTGGGTGGAATGGTCTACCCCGGTTCAGCTTGCCCCACCCTCTCTTATATAGGCGTACCTAGTGGGCTTCTACATTAGCAGCCCATTAGTAGCCTAAGCCTGGTCCAATTCGGATCTAATCCTCATTAGGCTTCCAGACCCTTAAGTGTGTGACCCTATAGGTTCATATACGTATAGACATGACACGAATAGATTTATTCTGTCAATAGTTGTTAGCGGCCTCTAGCAAGGCGTGCCAACTCCTATACGCATACAAAGATCATATCGGACGAACCATCACAAGGTTTAGTACATGTCTTTCCCTTTGCCTCACGATATTTGGTCTAGCTCCAAGGTGACCTCCCTTTCTCGATACTATGATTCAGAATCCCTTTACTAGGTTAACTCTTAACAATATGTAGCATGGCCATGCATTTCTGGATCGGATCACTCGAGGGGCCCAAAGATATCTCTCTCAAGTAGAGAGGGGCAATTCCCATCTTGATTGACCATGCCTTGCAACATGCTTCAGGACAAACCCGAAAGCTACCTTTATAACTACCCAGTTACGGAGTAGCGTCTGATAGCCCCAATGATAGGGCGAAGGTGTCCGATCTTTCGATGATATGGTGATAGTCGATTTGGTGGAGTTCGGGCTTGACGATCCGACTACACGTGCGAGCACGAGCGCCAATGCAATCGCTAGGCCAATCTCCTGGAGGTTACCGATCCTGCGGGAACACGATCAGCCTGACCAGCGAGGGTCTTAATTCCTACCTGAAATTGAGAACAAGTAAGAACTAATATTGCAATCAAGATATTGCGAATTAGATGAAAACTTTATTGAAAAGGTGGGATCATATATAGGTGCGAAGTAGAATAGGCCTCTGCGACGCTTGAGCCTTGGCGAAGTTGCTATGATGGCTAATTTAATGTCTAAACAAAATCCGAGTCTACGGTGACGGCTAAGGCGAGTATTTAAGGAGGAAAAGGTAGGGTTTCGGCCAGCCATGGAAGTGGTGGCCGAATCCAACCCTAGAAGTCCTTTTCTCCTCAAATACGGACTCTAAAAAGTAGCTATTTAAAATCCTGCGAAAATTACATGGGCCTGTCCCAAAATAAAGGTGTCGCAGCACCATATTAAGCTATGGACGAAGTCGTGAAGTATTAATCTGTTGGGGAGGTGACCCCGGATAGGGTAAGGACGGGGAAAGACAGAAGGAAGTTCCCTGTCCAGTTTCTGAGTTATTGTCTAAATCGGCCGAATCCTGTAAAGGTAGGCCGAGGTAAGCAAGAGTAGGACCCTTATGAGAAGAGCGAGGCGTTACCCGGCGACATACTGTGTAAGTCGGCCGGGTCTACCCGAATTATCTGAATGCAAGTGAAGGCCAAGCCGAGTTAAGCAAGGCAGGGCCGAGTAACGTGAAGCTTGCATGAGAAGGAAGTGCTGATAGTCAAACCCTAGCCACGAGCTATGAAGGATCTGGGCACAGCCAAACAGAAAGGACAAGGCGCAGAGTGGCAGAAGGGCAGAAGGAGGTCACGGAGGTGACAGTCCTGGAGCCCGAGGCGTGCAGGTGGGGTTCTCTGAGACTTTGCCGTCATTAGAAGGGCGACACGGAAAGGAGGCCGCCGAATTACTATTTTGGGACAAGAATATTCTTTGAATATGCTTGCCACGTCAGCCCTAGAATAGCCAAGGCTCCCCTTTATAAGGAGAGACTTGGACTCTGAGAAGGGCATCGGCTCATTTGGTACCGTTAGGCTGGTAAAGTTCTTCTTCTCCACTTGTATACGGCTCAAGGAGCACTTGTAGCCCAAGAAAGGATAAATAAAGATCTTTATGTTAGTTTTCTGTGTGTAGAATCAACTACATCTTCCCTCCCCAGATCCCTCTAGTATCCATTGGCCCCATACTTTAGCCTACCCATGGAATCTGCCGTGCCACCACCACGACAGTTGGCGCCCACCGTGAGGCCAGCAGCGGTGCTAGCTGGAGTCATGATCCGGACGGGAAACTTCATCCACACTAGCGAGCGCGTTGTCTCTGGCTTGGTCCGGAGAATCGATCTCTGTGACTATGTCCGCGATAACGCAAGCAGCTTCAGGGGAAAAACCCCTCCGCGCAACAGCGTCTTCATCAACTTGGGCATGCACCAGATCTACGTCGGCGTCGATACCTCCGGCGTTTATCCTCACCAAGTTATTATTGCAGGAGAGCCTCCCCTTAGCGCCGCAAACGGTCCGCGTGGAGAGCGCCCCGTCAGCAGCGTTGAGGTGATGGTCGTAGCCAGGGTACAGGCAGGAGCAGCGGGCGCCGGATCAAACAAGGATCCGACGATGGGTGTGCAGGTGGCCACGAAGCAGGCAGCTCCACCGCCCACCGAGGTAAATCCTTCAGCAGCCAACCCAGCCGAGGTGCAGGATACGACTCCAAAGGCACCAAGGGTAAGAGGGCCACCTCTGGAAAGACCAGAGAATGTTCTCCAGGCAACCATAGATAATCTGACTACACCTATAGCACCGATACTTGATCCAGCCAATGCTCAGGCAGAGTTAGAAGAAACCAGGCAAAGAGTACTGGTAGAGGCAAAAAAGGTGTCAGCATTGCGGGAGTCCTTAAACAGGACCCTGCGAGAGTATGCTAGGGCAAATAAGCTTGATGTCGCCCCCGAGCGGGTTGATGAATGAAGATTGAGAGGAAAGAACCTCATGGATGATATCAACAAAAGATCATAAGACTCATAAGGGAGATTCAGTCGATCTAGGCTTTCTGAGGTATAGCACCCAGGCAAAGAACTTAAGAGCGGCAAATGCTGCTGTACTAGAGTTAGAAGGACTGACCGGCGAAGCCCGGCAGAAGCAACAAGAAAGAGTGAATGAGCTGGTGCGCATCGCGAACCAGCAGAATGAAGAAATGCTCAGGGCAGACCCGGCAAGGCCTGGTGCCTCGCGAATGGTTCATTCGGCTGGTGCAGCACCCGCCCTATCTGTGGCAGCAGCATCCTCTCCCGGAAACAATGCGCGGAAGACAGAGTGGTAACTTCGGGAAAAATAAATAAGCAAATTGTTCCGTATGATCCGGCAGTAGCCAGAAAAGCAAATGAGAACAGAGGCAATGGAATCCGAGGTAACAGTGGCGAAAGAAACCCCGGCCGTGCCGACAAAGGCAACGGAAGCCGAGGTAATGGAGATCTCGGAAGAGGAAATCACGAGAATAATACCCCGGCAGAAGGAAGGAGAGAACTGCCACCCAATCCTCAACCGAGATATGAACCTCGGCAGGAAAGAGAAGTGAGACCAGCTCGCCACAATCAGGTGAATGAGAGGTATAATGATGGTTATTCCGAGATGGAATATGTGGCTCATGGTGGAAATAACCACTATGGACTGCAGGAGAGAATTCTGTACAGAGATTTGCCATCAAGTGATGCAAGAGTAAAACTGGACCGACTGTACCGGTCCGAGTTGTTAGAAGAGCAGGGTCTACCGGGACCAACATGTTTTGGACCACGGATCATGGGCAAGCCGCCAGTGCCGAACTTTTAGCTAGAAAGAGGCACGAAAACATACAACGAGAGCACCAAACCACAGGATTGGTTGATTGATTATGCCACTACTGTGAAAATAGCAAGTGGAAACTTGCGGTGGGCAGTAAGATATGTCCCGCAAATGCTGGAAGGACCATCTAGAGTATGGCTGAATAATCTGCCTCTAGGCAGCATCAACTGTTGGTTGGATTTTGAAGAAATGTTTGTTAGCAACTTCACCAGTACTTACAAAAGGACAAACCGGCCGCAGCAGCTAGCCATGTGCAAGCTAAGGCCGAATGAGACAGACAGAGAATTCTTAACTCGGTGGTGTAATCTCGGGAATTCATGCGAGGGAGTTATAGAATCACAAGCGATAACTTGGTTTGCTCAAGGATGTCGTTATGGCAGTGTATTGTGGCAGCGATTGCAAAGAGATATGCCAATCAGGATAGCGGATTCGTATGCATTGGGAGATCCGACACAACCAGAACTAATGTCAGCAGATCATCGGGAACATCAAGATCAATATGCAAGAGATGCGGCCGGGTCATCAAGGCGCAATGAGTTTAGAGGAAGAAGAAGAGAAGAAAGACCGGATTATAGATATGGCTCAAATCAGGTGGCAGCAGTAGTGCAAGATCAACCGAGTCACGGAAGCAATCAGCGGAAAAATAATGGTCCTCAGCAGTGGACACCAAGGAACGAAGGGAAGAGACAGTGGACACCTGAACAGAAGAAGCAATGGCAGGAAAGGCCGAAGTACATGTTTGAGTCTATGTTAGATCAACCGTGCAAGTTTCATACTTCAAACTCGGCCAAGCCAGCCAATCATACAACTCGGCAATGCGCCAGGATGAAAAATGCAATGGGTAACCCGGCGGGCATGCAAGCAACATCCCACCAGGCACATCAGCAGCATCAGCCATAGTTGACTGGAGCAAATGCACAACAACTAATGTTACCACCTCCTCCCCCGAGGTATGATAACTCGGACCGAAGAGATGCAGTGAAACAAGTGATAAGTCAGGGTCCGGATGGAAGGACGAACCCAGGAAATAGTGGACGCAATGATTACAGGGAACATCATCAATCATATTGCGTGTTCACAATATAACAACAAGACAGGCAGAGTGTACATCGCCGGCATATGGAAGTAAATGCAGTTATGCCAGCAGTACCAAGATATGTGATTTGGTCAGATCAAGAAGTAACTTGGAGCATAAAGGATCACCCCAAAATAATGCCAAATCCGGGATCGTACGCACTCGTACTAGATCTGACATTTTTCGGACCGAGCATTAATGTGAAATTTTCAAAAGTACTCATTGACAATGGGAGCAGTATCAATATCATGTACAAGGATACAATGCATAAACTCGGAATATCGCAGAATATGCTGCAATCCACGAGAACCACATTCCATGGAATAGTACCAGGGATTTCATGCGAACCCATTGGAAAGGTACGAGTGGATGTGTTATTCGGAACAGAGATAACTGCAGAGCAGAAAATTTGGAGTTTGAAGTGGTGGATCTAGAGAGTTGTTATCATGCTCTACTCGGACGGCCGGCATTAGCCAAATTCATGAGCAGCTGCAACATAACTTACTTGAAAATGAAGTTACCAGGACCACAAGGGGTGATAACAGTAGCAGGAGATTCCAGGAAGTCAATGGAATGTGCTTCAGCCGGATCAAATCTGGCCGAGTCATTGGTAATAGCAAGAGAAAAAAGAAGAATTCAGGAGGTAGCGGCCCACGCTCAGTTGGCACAACTGAATATGCCGGCATTGGCCAATCCACATGGAAGTGTCTCTTTCCAGCCGATTAAAGAAACAAAAAAGTTCCAGATAGATGAGCAGTTCCCAGAGCGCACCGTCACCATTGGTGCCGGCCTAGATGCTAAATAGGAAATAGGGCTCACCAACTTCCTCCGTGAGAATCGGGATATCTTTGCATGGTCAACTCAGGATTTGCAAGGTGTGCCGAGGGAGTTGGCTGAGCACTCTCTGAATGTGAGGCCAGGAGCAAGGCCGGTGAAGCAACCTCTCTGCCGCTTTGCCGAAGACAGGAGAAAAATAATAGGGGATGAGATAGCTCGGCTCCTTGCAGCCGGGTTCATCATGGAGGTGCTTTATCCGGATTGGCTATCAAACCTAGTGCTAGTAGAAAAGAAGAAGGATGATCCAAATGTAGCCATTGTATGGCGAATGTGTATTGACTACACGAACCTGAACAAGGCGTGTCCAAAAGATCCTTTTCCGTTACCTAGAATAGACCAGGTCATTGATTCGACCGCTGGTTGTGAATTGTTATCATTTGTAGACGCATATTCTGGTTTTCACCAAATACCGTTAAATCCGACCGATCAAATAAAGACTGCATTTATTACCCCATATGGGGCTTATTGCTATCGCACCATGCCATTCGGCCTGCGTAATGCAGGGGCAATGTACCAGAGATGTATGCAAAAGTGTCTGCATGACCAAATAGGAAAAATGTACAAGTATATGTAGATGATGTGGTTATCAAAACCAAAGAAAGCAAAATGCTACTGGATGATATTCGACAAACTTTCGCGAACTTGAGAAGGTTCCGAATGAAGCTTAACCCGGAAAGTGTACCGGCTGGAAAACTACTCGGTTTTCTCGTATCTAGCCGAGGTATAGAGGCCAACCCAACCAAGATAAGAGCAGTGGAAAGGATGGAATTGCCGAAATTTCTAAATGACGTACAGAAGTTCACAGGTTGCCTAGCGTCGCTTAGCCGATTTTTATGTCTATTGGGAGAGAAATCATTACCACTTTATCAATTGATGAAAAAATCAGATAAGTTCATTTGGACACCACAAGGAGACAATGCGTTCCATGAATTGAAGAAGATGTTGGTCACAGCACCAATCCTGGCTTCTCCATTGTCAAAAGAGCCTATGTTACTTTACATAGCCGCCATGAACAGAGTAGTAAGTGCTGTGATCATGGTGGAACGAATTGAAAATGACAAATCAGTACAAAGGCCGGTACATTACCTAAGCGAGGTACTATCAACCTCAAAGCAAAATTACCCACATTATCAGAAGATGGCATATGGGGTATACATGTTAGCGAAGAAACTTAAACATTACTTCGAAGAGCACCCCATCAAAGTGATCTGTGAAGCACCCATAGCCAACATATTGAGCAACAAGGATGCAAGTGGCCGAATAGCAAAATGGGCAATTGAATTGTCACCTTATGCTCCGCAATTCGATAGGCGAGATGCAATAAAATCTCAGGTTGTGGCCGACTTCTTCGTGGACTGGGCCGAGGTACAATTTGAGCCACCATTACCAGATCCGAGTTATTGGACGATGCACTTCGACGGCTCCAAACTGAGAAATGGTTTGGGGGCGGGGATAGTGTTAACCTCGCCAAAAAGAGATCAACTGAAATATGTGTTGCAAATACATTTTGCCCCATCAAACAATGTAGCCGAATATGAAGCACTCGTCCATGGATTGAAGGTAGCAAAAGAGATTGGCATACGCCAAATCTTATGCTACGGAGATTCAGATCTAGTGGTACAACAAGGCTCAGGCAATTGGGATGCATTAGATGCCAATATGGCCTTATATAGGTTTCATGTGCAAAAACTCAGTGGATACTTCGATGGATGTGAATTTCATCATATACCTCAGGCAGAAAACGACGCCGCAGACACATTGTCATAACTCGGATCAACCGGACAATCAATTCCCCCAGGTATCGCCCTAGAGCACCTGAGGAAACCATCAATAACACCATCACCAGAGTCCGAATCCATCTTTATTCCGGCAAAATCAAGAGAAGATAGTGTGACGATGGAAATTGACAAGGAATGTAACCCGGAATTTCCAAAAATGAACCCGGCCGATGCTAAGATGGATATGAAAAAATCCGAGGTAGTTAGCTCGGCGGAAAATATGGAAATAGATAGTGAGATTACCCCAGAAAAAATCATACCAACATGGGCGCAACCCATATTTTCTTTCTTTAAAGATGCGATTTTGCCGAATGACAAGGTATTGGCGAGACAGACAGTGAGAAGAGCTAAAGCTTATACAATCATAAACAATGAGCCGTATAAAAGGAGCGTCACAAGCGTGTTGCAAAGATGTGTGAACTCGGCGGAAGGCCAGGAGATCCTCCTAGATATACATCAAGGAGAATGCGGGCATCATGCCTCGTCCAGAGCTTTAGTGGCCAAAGCATTCAGGCATGGGTTTTATTGGCCAACAGCGTTGAAAGAAGCCAAAGAACTGGTGGAAAAATGTAATGGTTTCCAGAGATATGCCAACAAGATACATATGCCATCGTCCGAATTAAAATGATACCAATTACTTGGCCATTTTCTGTATGGTGCTTAGATATGGTAGTACCATTCAAGCCGGCCCGGGGCGGGATGACCCACATTTTAGTCATGGTCGACAAATTCACAAAATGGATTGAAGTGAAACCAATAAAGAAGTGTGATGGGCCCACAACAGTAAAATTGCTAAAAGATATTATCCTAAGATATGGCTACCTACACAGTGTTATTACAGACAATGGTACAAACTTTGCTGAAGGAGCCTTCGCTAGATTCTGTCAAGAAAAACACATAAGACTAGATGTCGCCTCGGTGGCTCACCCAGCATATAATGGGCAAGTAGAAAGATGTAATGGACTAGTCTTGTCCGGAATAAAACCACGACTCATCGAACCACTGCAAAGGTCGGCAGGGTGTTGGATTGAAGAACTACCAACAGTACTATGGAGCCTCAGAACTATCCCAAACAGGTCAACAGGGTATACACCATTTTTTCTAGTATATGGGGCAGAAGCCGTGCTTCCAGTCAACATAATACATGACTCGCCAAGGGTTACCCAGTATACAACAGCTGAGGTAAATGAAATAGCTCGGCAAGATGATGTCGATATGCTAGAAGAGGCCAGGGAGTTGGCACTATCAAGATCAGCTATTTATCAGCAGGACTTGCGACGATATCACAGCAAGAAAGTAAATCCAAGAGTGTTTAAAGAAGGAGATTTGGTTCTTCGGTTAGTGCAACGCACGGCCGGCATGCACAAACTATCAACCCCAAGGGAAGGACCGTTCATCGTGAGCAAAGCATTGCACAATCATGCGAATTAATTAATTAATGCTCAGTCGCCAGAAAAGAACAAGGCAGACAAAGCCGGCGAAGAATTGAAAAGACCATGGAACGTAGCTTTACTTCGTCCATTTTACTCGTAGGAGTCATCTATGACACATTGTAAAGTAACGCTTCAGGACAAAGTATCAACTATGTATTAAACCTCGGCACCTTGAGCAGTGACTCGGGGACTATCCTATATTGTTTCTGAGTTTGGGTTATGTATTAAGCCTCGGCACCTTGAGCAGTGGCTCGGGGACTGTCCTATATTGTTTCTGAGTTTGGGTTATGTATTAAACCTCGGCACCTTGAGCAGTGGCTCGGGGACTGACCTATATTGTTTCTGAGTTTGGGTTATGTATTTAACCTCGGCACCTTGAGCAGTGGCTCGGGGACTATCCTATATTGTTTCTGAGTTTGGGTTATGTATTAAACCTCGGCACCTTGAGCAGTGACCCGGGGACTATCCTATTTTGTTTCTGAGTTATGTATTAAACCTCGGCACCTCCAGCAATGACTCGAGGACTGCCCAATATTATTTCGTATTTTTTAGTGATGTGCTATGTCTCGATTTTCAGAGCAGTGATTAGGGAATTGCTCCACAATTGTCTCTAGTTATAGAAATGGATATCAAACTTCGGCACCCAGAGCGATACTATTTCGTTCTCCCCAGATATGGGCTTCGAGATTTACAACTTGGATAAAATTCAAGAACAGAATGGTTGAATTGTCAAGGTCGGGCAATATTAGACGCCGAATTACCGTACGACAAAGGCAAACACACAATCCGAACTTAAGAAATTAAAGGCCACCAAAGCAAAGATTTAAACAAACAGGATCAGTTTAAACAGAATAACAACGATCACAACCATGTGTGCCTCAGCGGCAAAGGAAAAAAAAGGTTCATACCACACAGAAAGTCGGACAATTGTTTCACACATACCATATGCCCGGCATACTGGGGATAAGAAATGACTTGGTCAGGTACTGGGCACCGATGGAAGATTCCTTTTAAACCTAAGGGGCAGCGACTTGGTCAGGTACTGGGCACTCCGAGGTAGACGACACCTCAGCCGAAGTTGCTTCGCCGTCCACAGAACCAGGAGCGACTTCGGAGGAAGCCCGGGGCTGTTGAGAAACATCAGCTTGAGCTTGAGAATGTCCAGTCCCTTTCGAGGAGGATCGCGCGTCGCCATTGCCATCCGAGCTTGCGCTGGAATCACCAGAAGTATCCGAGTCGCCCTCATCCTCGCCCTGGTCGGCTGAGTTATCATCAGAGGCCTCTTCAACTTCGACCTCATCCGCCGGGTTAGAAAGGAAACTCGGCCCTTCAATCCAGTTATGCACATCCGCATACTCAACAAGCTGGAAGGCGCGAGCATGTCGGCGAGCGACGAATTCTGGATCTTCAACCCAACGGGAGCCAGTGCGCAAATTTATCAAGGTATCAAGGGAAATATCCTCATACCATGACATAACAACTGTGAGGGCCATATCAGCACCAGCTCGTCCAGGGGATTCCCTACACAGATATAACTGGTTCTGGGATGCCATCAATCTTTCCACCAGTATTTTGATCTCATCAATATCTAGAGTCCCAGAAGTATTCGGCCAGATAACATGGTAGGCCCGAATGGCTGCTTGCACCAAGTCCCTGCCCATAATCTTCATCGGGCCAACGGTAGCACCAACGACAACCAAGTAATCTTCCATCGAGTATTCTAGGCTCGCATCAGCAGCAACACCTCGGTGCACACGAGCATTAACCACCGCTCTAGAGATCATGGGCTTAGCTTCTGGAAAATGGTCTGCGCAGAACAAAACTACGTCGGTCAATAGTAAGAAAGGGAAAAATATAACTCGGCCGCGGTCAGAGGCTTACAGTGAATATAGGTCAGCATTCTCTGAAGATCTTGAGCCCAGTGACCCTTGGTTTTCTCAAAGCGAGTGGTCTCCTCGCTCATCGCCCGTGTCTTGAGTTCGGCAGCCTCGAGGAGTTCTTTATTTTTCTGCAATTGCAGAGCTAGCCGATTCTTCTCCTCGGAGAACTCCTGGTCAACTTTCTCTAACTCAGACTTCTGAGAGAGCTTGAGGGACTCCACCTCGGCGCGCAAGCGAATTATCTCGTCGTCTTTATCTTTCAGCTGCGCCGAGTAAGTAGCGGCTTGTTCTAAAAAATGCAGCATCATATCAGGCATAGGTGTGCAGTCTTGATGTGACGCTGCAAAAGTTTGTAACTCGGATTTACCAAATCCAAAAGGGTTAAAAGAAACCCAGTGCACATTTCAAATGGAAGTATGCAAAGAAAAAGAGTAACTAACCTTCCAGGGCCTTGACTTTCTTCTCAAGACGGATGTTAAGATTGTTGATGTTACCTATTTACCAGCAAAGTGAGCTAACACCTCACGTCCAAAACAATAAGAGCTTTAGGGATAATGCAAAAGTTTTTTAACTTACCAGCCTTCTTCACCACAGGAATGACCTTCTCATACTTATCTTGCAATTTTTTATGTGCGAAAAGAAGACTTTGGAATTCGGCGGTCCGCCGGTCATGCGCAACCTAAGCAACAAAATAAATAGCAAGAAGATATTCGAAACTAAAACAGATCCGAGTCAAGCAAAACTTAACTCGGATCTAGGTGGCTGCATATTGGAAACTCAGACAGATCCAAATCAAGCAAAACTTAATTCGGATCTAGGTGGATGGACATTCGAACACTAAGACAAAATTGAACCAGGCCAAGCATAATAAAACTTCCAAACGAATAATAAATTATTCGGTTGCAAGCTTCGGGGACTAGAGTATATATAATATCATTCGAATGATTAATCAAACATTGATAAAATCAATTACCTCATTCATCTTATCGCTGTCAAGAACGATCTTGGCAGCGATATGTAAGCGACTGCTGATGTCGGAGAGTTGAAAGGGCTGGCTGCTTCGATTGCCCTCGAGCTGATCAACAGCATTCCAATTGTTGGCATACTCAACCAACGAGCCGAGGCTGTTCCCACTCTCTGTACGAGTCAGGACTTTACCTCGGACGTGTTGTGTAGCCACCGCCTCCGCGGGACTCTTGTGAAGAGCGAGCTGTGTATCAGCAGCCGGGGTAACAATAGTCTTGGCAGAAGAAACCCCCTTGCGCAGTGCATCAGCAATTGTAGGCTAAGAAGAGCTGGCAAGCCCTTTCTGGGACGAGGGAGGCTTGGTGACGACGACCTTTCTAGCCTTAGAAGAAGCGTCGGCAGGAGCCGTTACCTCGGTACTCGGAGCGGCTTCTTTGGGGGCCGGAGGGATTACGGTTTCTGAGGGCGCCGAGATATTGGTATCCTCTGCAGGAGTCGGAGTCGCAGTAAAGGTTGTGGGGGTCGAAGGGATCTCGGGGGAAACTTCGGGATTCACGGAGGAGGCAGCAGGCTCGGTAGAAATATCTACTGGCCGAGTTATATCGACATCAGCAGGAAAGACCTCTGGCGCATCCTAGCGAGATGACGTTTGATTCGGAGCGGGAGGAGAGTTGACGCGAGCAGGACTAGGAACTCTAGACTCTTCAGGAGGCGGAGGAGAAGGTGGAGTCGTGTGACTCGTCTTGCTAGGACCACTAGGCTTAACAGAAAGAGGAGCCCTGCAAAGGCAAAAAAGATCAGGTCAAAAGGCAGAAAGAGAAAAACAAGTAATACAAATAAAAAGCAACTCACCCAGTAACCCCGGGCATAGTTTTACGCTTCGGAGGGTGTTGGGCTGACTTCTTCATTCGTTTCTTGGGAGCGGCTTCCGAGATACCAGCTGGAGTGCTACGTTTCCCCGAGGTAACAGGAGGTCGGGAGGCGAGAGGCTCGGCGTTGTGAACCTGACCGGCCAGATTAGCTGAGAAAGTAGAGGCCGGAAATGCATAAGAAATTGGCATTGCGGCAACTACCTCAAGAACTTCGACCTCGTCCGAATCACCTTCCTCCTCGTGGGCCGGGGTCTTGCCACGGGCACGAGCAGGAGCAAGGTCCGACTTGGGAACGAACTCCTCCGAGTTCGGCTCCCCGCTGTCCGGATTGTTCCGATCCGCGGGCCACGGGAGAGACAAAACCTCGGCATCCTCAATCTTCTGTTCCTCAAACCTCTGCAGGAAAAGAAAGAGAGAAATTAACAAGAGAAATCACAGATGTGATTAAAAGTCAAAACACAACTGCAAGAACTTACTCTGGGAGGGGGATGCTCGCGGGTGAACTGCTTCAGTCCCTAGGCCCAGTCCTCCGGCATCTCTGTCTTAAAGATAGCCCGGATGCGCTTGAAGATAAGGTAATTATCCAGCTCCACCGTTGAGACTCGGTTGGGATCAAGATGACTGCTCATATAGCAGAGCTTATGCGTGCGTTTCTAGAATGGGCAGATCCGTCTGCTGACGAAGGTGGTCATCAGATCCTCGCCGCGTAGCCCGGAGCGGATCAGTTCCTTCAGCCAAATCTCAAAGGCCTCGGCCAGAGCATGACTCTTCCTCGGGTTATAAGTCCAGTTCTTCTTGGAAGGGGGGCCGATGGAAAAAGAAGGGAGCCGAATCCTGTCCTCCTTCCTAGAATTCTTGACATAAAAGAACGATTTATGCCATTTCTTGCACGACTCTAGACAAGCAACGCGAGGAAACTCGGATTTCCTCCGAGGTGTGATTGACGCAGCTCCGCACTGGGTGAGCAGTTTCTCGGAAGGTTGAAGGGATTTGTCTGGGACAACATTGGAACGGATTTGAAAGAACTTCGACCAAACGTGCACAGACGTCCATAGGCCGAAGTATCCTTCCGAAGCAGAGATAAAAGCGGAAAGAGAAGCGATGGCATTAGCCGGAAGATGATGCGGCTGCAGGCCGAAGTAATCAAGGAACTCCCTAGCGAAATCGCTAAGGGGGAGACCAAACCCGCGAACGAAGTGTGACATAAAGACGACGTAGTCGCCCTCGTTGAGAACGGGAGAAGATTCACTGCCGGGTAAGAGACGGGCTACCTCGGCAGGAATCCGGCGAGTTCGAATTAACCACTAAACCTCTCGGCGGGTGATGGAAGAGCCCTGCCAGGATCCCCGCTCAGGCCCAGACGCTGCATCGTCATCCTCAATAAGCGCGCCGCTAACGGAGCTCGACATAGGGTCGCCGGAGGAATCTACGGAAGATGAACTAGCGGCGGAGCGAAGCCTAGAACTGCAAGGCGCCGTCGTGATTCTACGCGAAAACGGCGGCGGAGCAGAAGAGGAACCGCCGCGGGAAATCTAAAGAGAAGCCGAAGCGTCTAGAGGATAAACTAGGCAATGAGACCGAATAAACTCACCGGCAACGGCGCCGGAGCAAGTATACGGGGACGGGGTCGACGGAGCAGAGCGATGGGAGCCTCGCCATCGAAGAGTCCGATGGGCGCACGGCGGCGGGAGCAAGAACAGGCGCAGAAGCGAGAGGAGGAAGAAGGGCAACGCTAAGCGGAGGAGAAAAGTAAATCCCCTAGCCCCGTGCCCCTCTTTATAACCACGCGGCCTGAGTGGTAGTGGGATCGTGCGTGTGGGTGTTAACTGTGTAGATCGTGCGTGCGGCACAACTGCACGCCGCTGAGTGGAACCGCACCAACGACCACACGATGCTGGAAAGGATCAAGATCCCTGACGGAAACGGTGCGCGAGGTGTTGCAGCGCCGACGCGACAGGCGCAGTAATTACTGTAGCCTGTCAGTAAGCACTGTAGAGGAACAAAAAACTAGAGAAACAATGATGAGCATGACACGTAGGACGAGGCGTACGCGAGAAGATGCACAGATACCTCGGACGAGGGAAAAATAACTCGAAAACAAGGAGAAGCGAATATTAGGAAACTGATATGGCCCGGCCGAGGTTATAGGCAGGACCATACCAGCTTCAGGGAAAAATGTTGGGGAGGTGACCCCGGATAGGGTAAGGACGGGGAAAGACAGAAGGAAGTTCCCCGTCCAGTTTCCAAGTTATTGTCTAAATTGGCCGAATCCTGTAAAGGTCGGCTGAGGTAAGCAAGAGCAGGACCGTTATGAGAAGAGCGAGGCGTTACCCGGCCGACATACTGTGTAAGTCGGCCGGGTCTGCCCGAATAATCTGAATGCAGGTGAAGGCCAAGCCGAGTTAAGCAAGGCATGGCCGAGTAACGTGAAGCTTGCAGGAGAAGGAAGTGCTCATAGTCAAACCTAGCCACGAGCTATGAAGGATCTAGGCACAGCCAAACAGAAAGGACAAGGCGCAGAGTGGCAGAAGGGCAGAAGGAGGTCACGGAGGTGACAGTCCTGGAGCCCGAGGCGTGCAGGTGGGGTTCTCTGAGACTTTGCCGTCATTAGAAGGGCGACACGGAAAGGAGGCCGCCGAATTACTATTTTGGGACAAGCATATTCTTCGAATATGCTTGCCACGTCAGCCCTAGAATAGCCAAGGCTCCCCTTTATAAGGAGAGACTTGGACTCTAAGAAGGGCATCGGCTCATTTGGTACCGTTAGGCTGGTAAAGTTCTTCTTCTCCACTTGTATACGGCTCAAGGAGCACTTGTAGCCCAAGAAAGGAGAAATAAAGATCTTTATGTTAGTTTTCTGTGTGTAGAATCAACTACATCTTCCCTCCCAGATCCCTCTAGTATCCATTGGCCCCATACTTTAGCCTACCCATGGCATCTGTCGTGCCACCACCACGACATAATCTTGAATATTTCGTCCAAGCCTTCTTTCTTCATTATGGTGGCCTCAAAGTGCTGAAATCTTCTTCCGTGGCCTTCTCTTGGATCATCACATGCTTGCTGCCATCTCCATGCATGGCCATGCTCCAATGCTTGTCCCTCTCATCCATGCTTGGTCCATCATTCCTAAGAGTAAGAAATACATCTGATTTAGGCAGCATCATATTCTCATGTATGTGAGGAATAGTTCCAAGAAACGAAAGTACTTGATAGGTAAGTTGTTTGGCACGAGATCTTGTGATAGGTCCTTGTATGTGTGTAGCTGTAGGTACAACGGTTGTATCAATAGAAGGGATGTACACATCATTCTCCCCTTCTTGAATTGAAGTCGTCCTCGACGCAATCTCATCTTCCTCACCAAAGTAAGGCTTCAAATCTGCAATGTTAAACGTAGGACTAACCATACCAAAGTCTGCAGGCAACTCAAGTTTATATGCATTATCATTTATTTTCTCTAACACCTTAAAGGGACCAGCAACACGCGGCATTAACTTAGACTTGCGTAAATCAGGAAAACGATCTTTACGCAAATGTAACCAAACAAGATCTCCAACATCAAATACAACATGCTTTCTCCCTTTATCCCCAGCAAGTTTATACTTAGCATTCATGTGTTCAATGTTATCTTTAGTAGTCTTATGCAAGTTTAATATCATTTCAGCGCGTTGTGTAGCATCCAAATTATTTTGCACCGAAGAAGGTAAAGGCAATAAATCAATAGGTGCACGGGGAACAAAACCATACACGATCTCAAATGGGCAAATCTTTGTGGTAGAATGCAGCGAACGATTATAAGCAAATTCTATATGAGGTAAACACTCTTCCCACAATTTTAAGTTCTTCTTTAAAACAGCCCGCAACATAGTAGACAAAGTTCTATTTACTACTTCAGTTTGTCCATCAGTTTCGGGATGACATGTAGTACTAAACAGCAATTTAGTCCCCAACTTAGCCCATAAACATCTCCAAAAGTGGCTAAGAAATTTAGTATCACGATCAGAAACAATAGCATTTGGCACACCATGCAAACGGACAATTTCACGAAAGAACAAATCAGCAATATGCGCAGCATCATCCGTTTTATGAAAAGGAATAAAGTGTGCCATCTTAGAAAACCGATCCACAACAACAAAAATACTATCCCTCCCCTTCTGTGTTCGTGGCAATCCCAAAACAAAGTCCATAGAAATATCCTCCCAAGGAACACTAGGAACAGGAAGAGGCATATATAAACCATGTGGATTAAGGCGAGACTTAGCTTTTTGACAAGTAGTGCAGCTCTCAACATCTCGATGCATACGTGGCCAAAAGAAGTGTGCAGCAAGAACATCCTCCGTTTTCTTGACACCAAAGTGTCCCATCAATACTCCTCCATGCGCCTCTTGTAACAAAGAAAGACAAACAGAACTATCCGGAATGCATAGCTTGTTAGCATGGAACACAAATCCATCATTGAAGACGAACTTGTTTCATGTTCTACCATCTCTACAATTCTGCAACACATCTTTAAATTCAGCATAATGCACATATTGTTCCTTAATAGTTTCTAATCCAAATATTTTGAAGTCAAGTTGAGATAAAAAAGTATAACGGCGCGACAAAGCATCAGCAATAATATTATCTTTACCCTTTTTGTGTTTGATAACATAAGGAAAATACTCAATAAATTCAACCCACTTTGCATGACAACGATTCAACTTAGCTTAACTATGAATATGCTTCAAAGATTCATGATCAGAATGTATAACAAATTCTTTAGGCCATAGATAATGTTGCCAAGTTTCTAATGTTCGAACCAACGCATATAATTCTTTATCATAAGTAGAATAGTTTAGACTAGCCCCACTCAATTTCTCACTAAAATATGCAACAGGTTTTCCCTCTTGTAATAACACGCCTCCCAAACCAATTCCACTAGCATCACATTAAAGCTCAAAAGTCTTAGTAAAATCAGGAAGTTGGAGTAAGGGAGCATTTGTTAGCTTATCTTTCAATATGACGAAGGCCTGTTGTTGTGCATCGCCCCAAACAAAGGGCACATCCTTCTTGGTAAGTTCATTCAGCGGCGCGGCAATTGATCCAAAGTATTTGACAAAGCGCCTATAAAAACCAGTAAGGCCAAGAAAACTCCTCACTTGTGTGACCGTCTTGGGCTGCGGCCAATTCTCAATAGCTTCAATCTTGGCTGGATCCACTTCAATACCCTGTGATGTAACAACATTGCCAAGAAACGCAACTCGATTGGTGCAAAAGGTGCACTTCTCAAAGTTACTAAACAAACGTGCATCACGTAAAGCATTGAAAACAACACGTAAATGGTCCAAATGATCCGCTAAAGATTTGCTATAAATCAGAATATCATCAAAATAGACTACCACAAAACGTCCAATGAAAGCACATAAAACTTCGTTCATTAATCTCATGAAAGTGCTGGGTGCATTAGTTAAACCAAACAGCATCACTAACCACTCATATAAACCGAACTTAGTTTTAAATGTTGTTTTCCATTCATCTCCTAATTTCATACGAATCTGATGGTAACCACTACGCAAATCAACTTTAGAAAACATGGTAGAGCCACTCAATTCATCAAACATGTCATCTAAACGTGGAATAGGATGACGATATCAAATAGTAATATTTTTGATAGCTCTACAATCAGTACACATGCGCGAATAACCATCTTTCTTAGGTACCAAAATAATAGGAACAACACAGGGGCTAAGGGACTCACGAATATGAACTCTGTCGAGTAGTTCCTGAATTTGGCGTTGTACCTCCTTTGTCTCCTCTGGATTGGTTCTATATGGTGCGCGGTTGGGCAACGTACCACTAGGAATTAGATCAATTTGGTGCTCAATTCCTCTAATAGGAGGTAGTCCTGGTGGCAGATCAGCGGGAAAGACGTCCACATATTCCTGCAAAAGGTTAGCAATAGCGGGTGGCAAAGAAGGAGGCATATCCTTAAATGAAAAATAAACCTCTTTGCAAATAATTGCATAACATTGAGTATTGTTTACATCCAGTTCAGCAATATCAATTTTATTTGCAAGCATACATGGACTCTTCAAACGAATTTCAGTAGCATGTGTAGAATCAGATTAAGTGTTCTTTGGTGGTACAAAATCTGCAGCAACAATCTGATTCTCACTTTTATTTTTCTCAACAGTTTTAGCTCTACTAGCTCTAGCAAGATCATCTTTTAAAATCTGTTCAGGAGTCATAGGTTTTAGACCAATTTTCTTTCCATCATGCATAAGAGAATAGTGATTAGTTTTGCCATTATGAACAGATCTCTATCAAATTGCCATGGTCTACCAAGTAACAAAGAACAAGCTTGCATAGGTACAACATCACAATCAACAAAATCAGAATATGTACCAATAGTAAAATGCACGCGTACCGTTCTTGTTACCTTGATCTTGCGAGAACTCTCAAACCATTGGATGTAATATGAATGTGTGCGTTGTCTTGTTGGAAGTGCAAGCTTCTCTACCATGTTAACACTAGCCAGATTGTTACAACTCCCTCCATCAATGATGATCCGTATAGCTCTTTCCTTGACAACACCACGTGTTTGGAATAGGTTGTGGCGTTGATCTTGCTCAGATTGCTCAATTGCACACTCAATACACGTTGTGTAATTAAGATCTTGTATTGATCAGTAGCTTCAGCTCCCATTACCTCTGTCTTCATCAGAATCACACTTGTCTCCATCTTGAGCAGAAATAAGGGCTAACGTATCTTCATCAAAGTCACTCGCTGAATCATATTGACCATCATCACGCACCATCATAACACGTTGTGTTGTGCACGGTCTCTCAATATGACCAAAACACCAGCACTTGCGGCATTGTATATCCTTTGTTTTACCCGTGGAAGCCATAGAAGATGCGCTACGAGCAGGAGTATTGGATGACGGAGGGGGAGCAGCTGAAAATCTTGTAGTGGCCTTGGATGTGGTAGTAGCTGGTGGTGAATCACGAGAAGGAGGTGCTGATTGTTGGGATGTCCAAGTGGATGTGCGACCTGCAGAATTATTAGTCCTCCTCCATGGTGTTTGGCGGTCCTGCACTTCACGTTCAGCTTTGCAAGCAAGATGAAACAAACAAGTGATAGAATTATATTCATTATAATCTAATATGTGCTGAATGTCCTTGTTTAATCCACCAAAGAAATGTGCAAGCATTTGTTCAGTAGATTCAACAGATCGTCGTCGTCGGGGTCGTAGTAGTACCCGTCGTCTGTCTCCAATGTCGCAGCAGCAGCCGCGGCGGAAGTCTGAGGTGCGTCAGCTGCAGCGGTAGCCCCCTGAGGTGCGGCGGCAGCCGAACCAGCAGTCCGACCCGTGATCGGAATGGGCCGTGCGCCATGCTGAGGTGCCAATGGGGCGGGTGCGGGTGCCGGCAATCTGGCCAAAACCTCCTTGAACCGAGCGTCAAGCTTGTTGTTGAAGGATTTCTCGAGCCCATCGATCTTGTCCATGGCGTTGGTGAGCTTGGTGTCAAACTCCCCTAGGCGTGCATCCACATCTTTAGCACGACCGACCAAGAGCTCGGAGAAGTGGGCATGAAGTTCTTGGTTCGTCATTGTGGGAGGGTTCCGCGACGTATCTGTCATGGTTAGTCCTTTAAAAGCACAGGTATATACTACGCAAATATGGTGGAAGGCAGGCGTAATCCTTCAAGCAATATACGAAGCTCTAACAAGTTCTTACCAAACAGCAGGAAAAGGCGATGTGCAACCGCGAGGATCAGTGGGTCCAGAGATTGAACAGAGCGATTACCGGGAGTCGAGACACCGCACGTGGAGAATATTTGTGGAGCTCTGGGAAGGCTTAGCAAAGGGATTAGAAATTATCAAAACAGCAATGCAAAAGTTGAAAGAATGCTCAACGACGGTACTGTGCTGGTCCTAGGCTAAACCGTACTAGAGACGCGAGCCTAGATCACCAACGATGTCACGACGCGACACAACAAGCAATATATGATGATATGGCACCCTGAAAAGCGAACCGAGATGTTGAAAATCACTATGATGGTGAGTGTCTAGAACTGATCTACGGGGTCTAAAAATAGGTTAGCCCCAAAGTTTTTTTCGAAATTTTTGTATTTTGCTCCGGAAAGCGCGCAGGCGCCAAAAAAATATCGCTATAACGGCCAATGGAGAAAAATGATGCCCAGAGCCGAAAACTAGTATAGCCAGAAATTTTTTTCGGAGGCAGTTCCAGACTTACGACCGAACTCTGAGCTCGACACGGACTTTATCTTAACATGGAAACAACAAACAAGGAAAGTAAAAAGAAATAACTAGGAAACAATAACTCAACTCGGACTCGTGCCGCGGTAGGAAAGATGATCGGATCCATGTCGCGGTAGGAAGGCGGAGGCGGGGTTTTAGGGTTTATGGTGGCTGGGTGTATGGCGGCGGAATATGGTGGTGGAATATGGTGGCGGTGATCTGCGAGGGTGGCGGTGACTACTATGATCAGAACTCGAAACTCTATGGGACAAGACACTAAGACCAGCAACTTTACGCGACGATGCAGACACAAATTCAACAATGCAAAACTGAAAATATAATGCAAGGCGTAGATTGGTGATGGGATGGATCTAAACTCTAATTGTGTTTTTGGCTTTTTTGTGGGTTATAGGTAAAAACAGATCTAATCTACGAAAACAGTAAAATCTCACCGAGCAACCTGAAATCTGATACCACTTGATAGGGCAAAGGTGTCCGATCTTTCAATTAGATGGTGATATTCGATTTGGTGGAGTTAGGGCTTGACGATCCGACTACACGTGTGAGCACGAGCGCCAATGCAATCGCTAGGACAATCTCCTGGAGGTTACTGATCCTGCGGGAACACGATCAGCCTGACCAGTGAGGGTCTAAATTCCTCCCTGAATTAGGGAACAAGTAAGAACTAATATTGCAATCAAGATATTTCTGATTAAGATGAAAGCTTTATTGAAAAGGTGGGATCCTTTATAGGTGCGAAGTACAAGAGGCCTCTGCAAAGCTCGAGCCTTGGCGAAGTTGCTATGATGGCTAACTTAATGTCTAAACAAAATCCGAGTCTACGGTGACGGCTAAGGCGAGTATTTAAGGAGGAAAAGGTAGGGTTTCGGCCAGCCATGGAAGTGGTGGCCGAATCCAACCCTAGAAGTCCTTTTCTCCTCAAATACGGACTCTAAAAAGTAGCTATTTAAAATCCTGCGAAAATTACATGGGCCTGGCCCAAAATAAAGGTTTCGCAGCACCATATTAAGCTATGGACGAAGTCGTGAAGTATTAATCTTGAATATTTCGGCCAAGCCTTCTTTCTTCATTATGGTGGCCTCAAAGTTCTGAAATCTTCATCAGTGGCCTTCTCTTGGATCATCACATGCTTGCTGCCATCTCCATGCATGGCCATGCTCCAATGCTTGTCCCTCTCATCCATGCTTGGTCCATCATTCCTAAGAGTAAGAAATACATCTGATTTAGGCAGCATCATATTCTCATGTATGTGAGGAATAGTTCCAAGAAGCGAAAGTACCTGATAGTTAAGTTGTTTGGCACGAGATCTTGTGATAGGTCCTTGTATGTGTGTAGCTGTAGGTACAACGGTTGTATCAATAGAAGGGATGTACACATCACCCAAAGTAGGTCGATCCACATCTCAAATACATGCGACAATCTCAGGTCTAAGGACAAAACGTACACGATGTGTAGAGAGAGTTGCAAGTCTAATTGCCAGTCTCAAGTTGGGTCAGTCCAACCCCATGTTCATAACATGTGTCCACATCATTGGTTTGACATCTCCATGTCCAGGACTTGCGAAACATACTCATCAACCAATCGATGTTCTAGTCTAATATTCACGTGTGTCCTCACATGAACTCCGACTAGGGACAACTATTAGATAACCATACAAGTATAGAGTTTCACAAACAATTCACATAATTGCAAATCAAATACAATTTGCTTGATATGGATATTCAAGGAACATTACAATAACTCATGGATACATAAGAAATATAAACATCTCTATGATTTCCTGTAGGGCATATTTCCTTCATGTCCCGCTAATCCAAGAAATGCACGAACTTTAGTTTGAGTGGTTGGGGCTCTCCATTCTTCAACATCCTTAATCTTGGCAGGGTCGATGGCAACTCCTCCGACTGACAAGATATGTCCTAAGAATCCTACTTCCTTTCACCAGATTTCACATTTGCTGAACTTATATAACTGATGCTCTCTAAGTGTTCCAAGGATGGTTCTTAGGTGATTTTCATGTTAATAAATCAGAATGTCATCGATGAAAACAACGACAAACTTACCCAAGAAGTTCATAAAAATCTTATTCATGAGGTTCATGAAATAAGCGGGGGAATTGGTTAATCCATATCGGGTAGTGAAGGCAGTCTTTGGGATATCCGTTGCGCGAATTTTTAGTTGATGATAACCAGTTCAAAGATCAATCTTAGAGAACACTCTGGCACCGGTCAACTATTCAATAAAATCTTATATCTTCGGCAATGGGTACTTGTTCTTGACGGTGACGTCATTCAGCTTCCCGTAATCCATACATAAACGGGTGGAACCATCTTTTTTATCCATAAACAAAACAGGTGACCTCCATGGCGAAGCACTTGGTTGAATCAAATCTTTGTTAATCATGTCAACAAGTTTCTTCTTGAGCTCCACTAATTAGTTCATACTATAGGGTCTTTGAGCTATGGGTACAGTTCCGGGAATTAGTTCAATGATAAACTCGATATCCCGATCTAGGGGTATACCGGGTAATTCAGCTGGGAACACATCGGGGTATTCACAGACTACTCTAACTTGTTCTAGGGTTGGTTGGGATAAACTATTGTCGCACTTGAATTGACGAGGCAACATCTCAGACACATTCTCAACTGATACTCCGGTGCTACTGATCATGGTTATGGCTTTCTTGGCACAATCTATTAATCCTTGATGTTTCGACATCCAACCCATTCCTAGTACTACTTCCAAACTTTTTTTTCCAAGTACTATTAGATTGGCATATAAATCTATTCCATGAATTCTGATAGGTACAGCTTGCAATTTTTTTAGCTTTGGTGGTTGACCCAGGTATTTGAACTATCATAACATGCTTCAAATTTGTTGGTTGAATCTTACTAGTGCATGCAAATTCTTCTGTAACAGACGAGTGTGATGCTCCAGAATCAAACAACACTCTTGCAAGTACTAAGTTAATAGAAAACATACCCAACACGACATCTGGCGCTTCCTAGGCTTCTTCAGCATTCATGTGGAATAGACGGCCGGTACGGTTGTTCTTGTTGCCTGGGGCGAATCTCTTTTGTAACATCCCCGGGATTAGGGTTAAACTAACCTCAGATCATTATCTAAGATAAGCTCAACTCCAAGCACGGAAGATCACAATAAGATTCGGTAACATTACAGAACTCAGGAATTCAACAGCATAAGTTTAAACTCTTAACAGAGTACGATATCAGAGTTATTACAAACCAGAGGTCATAGACCCAACATTACATCAAATAGCGAAATAAAATATGTTGTTCCACACAACAACTTAGCAAATGGCCTAAGAGGCCACAAACAGAAGCGACGTCTATCCCATAGTCCCTCAACTACTCGTCGATGTCAACGTAGAAGCCACCTTCTTTTGCAACTAGATCATCTGTAAAAAAACAATAATGGCGCAAGGCTGAGTACGAGAATGTACTCCGCGAGACTTAGATAACCTAGATTCTACATGCTCTAGCTAGAAAGTCTTTCTCTCGATTTACTTTTGCATAAAGCGATCCTTATTTGTAAATAAGAGAGAGAAGAGGCTCATCTACTCAGAGACTTTTAAAAGAGATAAGATAACGACTTCTTCAACTTGATTAGCATATCTCGATAACCAACAGCTTCATCAGAACCTCCTATCTAGGATCACCCCCTCGACCTAGAGGAATCATCCTTAAGCACACGTGGATCAGTAAGTTTTAATTTAGGTTATAGTTCTCTATGATCATCATGTCCGTTCCCAAGTTGTCCATAACCGTGAACACGGCTTTTCAAAAATATTAATACCCTGCAGGGGTGTACAACTTTACCCACACGTACCAACTGACTCTTAATGCCAAATTATTAGCCCTCTTCCTTGGAAGGCCGGAAGAGGGTGGTTGACCACGACCTTTACCTTTCTTTCGCCGAGACCATGAGTCACGCCCTAAGGATGGTTCCACCGTAACAGGTCAAGTACCGAAGCCGGTCCCCAGAGATGTGAGGCGAGGTTGGTTCACCATGGGCTCCATCGACCCCAAGCAACCCAGTCCACGCTTCCTTACCTGTTATGATGCACCTCCTTCACCTCCTTGTTCGAAAACATTTCCAATGCGTATGCAAAATGGAAATCCCGAACTATGTGACTCATGGAATATACTAGTCAAGTTAGTTGCTCATGGGGTTTTCCAGGCCCTGTGTGGTTGTACGCTCTTCTTGGTTCAATAGGCAAGAACTCGGGTCCTAATGGTGGCGGGCATGGGACTACAAAAACCACACCCAACATGGCCTCCCATACAAGCCTTAGCATATTATTTATCTCCATCAATGATACCTCCACCTCCTACCTTTCTAGATTCTTTAGAACCTTCGAATCATCATCCGAATGTATCAGACGGTACAATTAAGCATGGCTAAGCTGTCAGTCGCAAAATCTCTAGAAACGCTCAGATGCCAGACCTAGGTATGCTAGGAGCAGTGGATCAGGAGTATAAGGCTACAAAAAGGGAAAACTGTGCATAAGATAGGTAACACTAGCTATTGACAAAATACCACATTGGAATCATGTGAATCATAGCAAGAAAGTAAATAATTTATAAAACATAGGTTCAGAATGAGAGGCTATGCTTGCCTTGTTCTTTAGTAGACAAATATGGATCTTCGGTGTCGTTGGCTTCACCCTCGGGCTCGGATCCTATCGCGAAGAACCAATACCAGAAAGGAAGGCGGCAATCAATACATGGCTAATATGTCGGAAACATATCTATAATTCTTGATGCTCCATGCTTGTTTTGTATCAACTTTGCTTTGTTTTGTCTACACTTTGAGGTATTTTTATACACTTCCTGGTACTAAACTATTAACAAGATGCCACAGTGCCAGTTGCCTATTTTCTTCTATTTTTGGTTCCAGAATGGCAGAAAATCAATATTCTCAGAATTGGACGGGACAAAAGCCAAAGTCATTATTTTCTCGGACCAACACGGAACCACGAAACAGAGACGAAGTAGGGCACCAGGGTGGCCGCACCCCCCAGGCGTGGGCAAGCTATGGTGGCGCCTACAGGGGGTGTGGGCCACCTGGCCCTCCATAGACCTTGCCTCCTTCGCCTATAAGAATCCCCCAGGTATAAAACCCTAAATAATCTAGAAGAAATCCACAAAAACCTCCATAGCGCCTCCGCCACCGAAGGGGAGATTCGAGGGACAGAAAAACTCTGTTCCGGCACCCTGCCGGGATGGGTAAGTGCCCCCGGTGCCATCTCCATCGATATCCATCGCCATCTTCATCACCGTTGTTGATTCCCATGATGAGGAGGGAGTAGTTCTTCCTCAAGGATAAGGGATCTACTGGTAGCTATGTGTTCATCTCTCTCTATGCATGGTCATATTGTGACAATGAGCTTTGTAATCAAGTAGATCTACCTTGCTACTCAAGTGCTTTTATAGATCTCTGCTCTCCCCATGTATGGTGAAAGTGACAGCGTGCACGCCATGGTGGCACTTAGGTTTGAGTCTACATAAATTGTTGGGGATATGCTATATGGGTATCCTTATGGCATGTCTCTTATCCGGATAACCTGGGTGGCCCATAGTTAGTAGCATGGCCCATGGCCTGCTGGGTGGCCCAGTTAGAAGGATCCAGAAGGGAGGCCCATGCCAGATAAAGGAAGGCTACGGAGGATTAACCGACGTACCAGCAGCCTTGGAGTGCAAGACACGCTAGACTGGTTGTATGCAGTGTAGGACTCTGTAACCTGTCCAACTAGGACTTTTCCCTGTAACCCTAGGACCTGGCGACTATATAAGTAGGGACTATGGGAGACTTTAGGGAAGAACACCAAGTGCATAGGACAACTCGCACATCGAACCAATCCCTATACCCTGGCATATTGCTATTATAGTGATTTATAATAGGAGTAGGATTCCACCACCGTTGTGGGATCTGAACCTGGGTAAGCTGTGTTACCTCGTACCCGTCAACCGTCCGCCTTACCCTATGTCTCTAAACATGCACTTTGAGGACCCCTCCATGGCGTACTTGTTGGCAATACCACGATAGTTGGCAGCCACCGTGGGGCAAGAGGCGCTTCAGGCTCTACAGCGGGCGAGGACCAAAATCTTCGCGGGAATCGGCGAAACCGTAGCCATCGGTCGTGTTATCTTCTCCGGCAACGTTCTGATTGTCCCTACTAACGAGTTCTGGATCCCGGCGAAGACGAACCCTACTCGGTGCTCAATCGTCCCCATCAGAGATATCCACCTCTTCATCGGCGAAAACGACTCGGGCACTAGTTCCCCAGGAGTCGGAGGAGCATCAAGACCCGCACGGACCGCCTACGGGCAGGATACGTTCACGGAAGGATCGATGTCGGATCTCTCTTTGGAGTTTACTAACAAAGATCGGAAAAATTCAAGACCCGCACGGACCGCCTACGGGCAGGATACGTTCGCGGAAGGACTGATGTCAGATCTCTCTCCGGACTTTGCCAACAAAGATCGGAAAAATTCAAGGCCCACCCAAACCGCCCCTGTGCAGGATATAACGGTGGAAAATGGTTGCAGGTCCGCCGGCTTCGCCCGTTCGTCTAGATAGCAGAGATCCAAGTTCGTCGGAGTGGTGACCATCTTCGATCTGGCGCGTTGCGATTATACAGATGGCGAGAACCCCCGCGACTACCTTGCCAGGTGGCTCCTATACGGGCCGATCTGGCTCATTTCCCTAATGATGATGCTATATATCACTTTGTGGAAGGACTAGAGCAAGGTACACTTCTCCGGCATATGCTAAGACGACAGCAGGCTTCAGGACGCCTCACCTTTGAAAGAATGGTGAACACCGTCAATAGCTACGCGGAGGCCGAGGAGGAAGCTCAGACAGAACTTGCACTCATTGGCGAAGCCCCTCCGCCTCAGCCACTGCCACCTCCGCCTCCGATCGTCGTCGCCGCAGCTGCGCCACCACCACCAATCATCGTCGCTACTATTGCACCTCCAACCCCCATCATCAAAGAAGCCCCGACATCACTCAGTGCTTGACGCGCTCTATGCTTACATCACGCAGATTCAGAAGAGATAGACTTCAGCCCGGAGGAGCTAGACTTCGCGCCTGTAGGATATGGAGGAGGATTACAAGCGCGATGAGCAAGCCAACAACGCCGTTATATCCCGAGAGGTGTTTGTCGCCATTGGGACGCCGATGGATGAAGACCAACCCGGACGAGATCCACCTACAGCGCTGGACAAGGGGAAGGGACCACTTGTTGCTGCCGACAATGATCACGCAAAGGTCATGCCCCCTCCGCCTAACCCAGTGCAGAAGCCGCAAGAACTCGGCACCGGTCTGAGCAACAACAACACCGCAAACCCGCCGCCTCCGGCATCTACGTCTACTGCTACCCAAGTCACTCCGGCTGATAGAGTGATGTACGGCAATCTCCTCGTCGAGCCGATGACCGTGTCTCGTATTCGCAATGTGGTCCAGCTTGACGAAGCGCCAGTAGTTGCTGGAGGAAGCGCAGGCCATCGCGGAGCAAGGCGCTAAGCTAGATCGAGATCTGGCCAACGCGCAGAAGTCAATAGAGAAAGCTAGAGCAACAGAGGCCGAGTACAAGACTTTGCTACAACATCAGAAGGCTAAGAAAGCTCCGGCTCGCGTCATCAACGATCCTGGTGTACATTGAAAGTGAAGGAAGGCAGGTGATGCCCACTCCTCTTCTCAACCTCGTCGTCGCCAAAATCCTTCTGGAGAAGGATAGATCACTCGCAGCTATGGGTTAGGTCTATGACCTAGTGGCCAAGGCGGTGAAACAACAGGAAAAGGCCACCTCTCAGAGGCTTGAGTCTGACCCAGCGTTCTGCCAGTCTAGCCAGCATAAGCCGCCAAGGGACAGATCTCCTCATGATGTTGGATCACAGACGGGTTCGTCAGAATGAAAACAGAGGGATGCACGCAACAGGAAGGATGCTATCCCCATATCCTCCGACCATGGAGGCAAGGCTCAACCTCGTCGCCCATCTCCACCGCCCTGTTCGCCACGACATCGCGAAGACACCAAGGCTAACCACACCATCGTATGGATATGCCTCCGCCAAGGAAGAACGGCATTGTCATCCACGACAACATGGAGCAGACCCGTCATGAAGAAGAGCATAACCAAGAACACAAGAGTAGGTCGCGCCATGACCCTGCACGTCTGACAAGAAACAGCGACAAGCGTGATGCGTCGCAGGAGGGTAATAGAAAAAAGGCTAACGACCTCCACCTCTGCCTCCGTCGCCACCCAGCAGCCACCATGGAGGAGGAGGCCCGCGTCGTTCACGCAGCCCATCCCCTGATGGCAAAATAAGAAAAGAAGCCCGGAGCCATACGATGCACATTCACGGCTGGACAAGATCCACGAGGCCCGGGAAGGACCATACCTGGGACCACGTTGCTTTGGACCTTTGATACGGTCTTCAACTTACCCCAAAGGTTTCCGGATTGACAAGACCATCAAGCCCTATGACGGCACTGCCAAGCCAGCTACATGGTTGCAGGACTATGGTAACGTGGTGGAGATTGCCGGTGGTAACCCCAACGTCTCCGTCAAGTACCTCCCACTAATGTTGGCGGGCACGGCCCGGCAATGGATTGATGACTTGCCGGAGAGATCCATCTGCAATTGGCTGGACATGCAAGAAGCATTCACCAAGAACTTCGAGGGTACGTACAAACGTCCCTGCACTATTGGCGATCTACAGCGGTGCGTGCAGGAGAAAGACGAGATATATCGCGCCTACCTCTCTCACTAGATGGATATAAAGAATTCCTGCGCAGGAGTGCACGCTCAGACCGCCATGGCCGCCTTCATTGATGGGTTGGAAAGGGGCACGTTGCTCTGACATAAGTTGAAGCGCCTGCAAGACAATCACCAGCTATATCTTAACCAGATGATTCAGTTGGCCAGTGAGTTCGCGGCTGCCGAAGACGATGCTCGCGGCTCCATGCCGGCAATGGCCATTCCAACTCAAGCTCGGAGGAACAACAGCCACAAATGGAAGGCCCCGCCAAAAGAAAAGCAAACCTCCAACATGGTCGCTATGACAGGGCGAGGTGATGGCGGACAACATGGCCGAGGACGGGGAGCTGGCCGTGGGCAGCAACGAGGCAGTGAAACTACGTCGGCAGCGCTCCGTGTTCCCCAAACCTATGAAGAGTACCATGATATATCATGCCTCGTACACCTCGATGCCAACGGCAAGGCCACCCACACCAATCGCCATTGCAAGTTCGTCAACAACCTTAAGGAGGACCCAGAGTCCAGCTACAAGCGAAGTCAGAAGAATAGACCGCGAGGCAAGGGCAAGGGGAAGAAGAAGGAAGAGGAGTCCAAGGATTCAAGTGACATGGATGAGGATGTTGACCCCAAGAACGCCGCCAAGAGAGATGGCAAGGGAAAGAACCCCTTCGAGAAGAAGGCGGCCGTTTTCCACACTTTCCTTGGCACCCCCACTGTCCCACAACAGAAGACCTCTATGAGGATACTAATGGCCAATCTAACCGCAGTTCCCCAATACCTACGATGGTCGGATATTCCAATTACTTGGGACAGGAAGGATCACCCAAACCTCGTCCCTACGGAGAACCAGTACGCCATGGTCATCAACCCCCTGTTTGAGGACAATGAGTTCACCAAATGTATGGTGGATAGTGGATGCAGCATCAACGTCATGTACCTGGATACACTTCACAAGATGAACTTAATGGAGGCTAACCTAAGGCGGACCAGCACCATCTTCCATGGCGTAGTTCCTGGTCAGGAGGCAAGGTCCCTTGGGTGCATCACACTTCAGGTCGCGTTTGGAGATGTAAATAATTACCGCCAAGAACGCATGACCTTTGAGGTGGTCCCCATCAAGAGCGTGTACCACATCATATTCGGTCACGACATCTTCCACGCCTTCATGGCCAAGCCATGCTTCGTCTACAACAATCTCAAGATACCCGAACCAAACGGTGTCATCACCATATCCGGAAGCTTTACCAAGGCCAGGGACTACGAGATTGGAGAAGCAGCCTTTGCGGAAGCTGTCATCTACATCGAAGAATTCAAGGATATCCAGAGCAAGGTCGATGCCTCGGAGATGCCGACGTCGAAGAAGCAGATTTCTAACTCCGCCCAGCTTTCAAGGCCGCCATCGGAACCAAGCCGGTGGAACTTGTGGTAGGCGATGCCTCCAGGACGACCACCACTGGGACGAACCTAGATCCCAAATAGGAAAGCACGCTCGTCGAGTTCCTCCGTGAGAATAGGGACATATTTTCCTGGAAACTTGCCGACATGAAAGGTGTACCTAGGGAACTTGTCGAGCACAGCTTGAATATTGATCCAAAATGCAAACTGGTGAAACAACCTCTACGATGCTTCGTAGATGAGAAGAGACGCGCCATAGGCAAGGAGATAGCTAGGTTACTTAAGGCTAGTTTTTTCCGAGAAGTCCTTCACACCCGATGGGTGGCCAATCCTGTACTTGTCCCCAAAAAGGGAACCAAAGAATTAAGAATGTGCGTTGATTACACCGGCTTGAACAGAGCGTGTCCCAAAGATCTGTTTGCTTTGCCTTGCATTGACCAAGTCATTGACTCGAAGCTGGCTCGGAACTTTTGTGTTTTCTCGATGCATACTCAGGAAACCACCAAATTAAGTTGAGTAAGTCGGACCAATTGACCACTTCGTTCACCACACCTTACGGCACATTTTTCTATGTCACGATGCCCTTTGGGCTGAAAACGCAGGTGCTACGTACCAATGGACAATGCAGCGTTGCCTACACAATCAAATTGGCCGGAACGTTCACGCCTATGTGGACGATATAGCGGTGATGTCTAAAAAGTCAAACGACTTAATCTCTGACTTAAAAGAAACCTTTGATAATCTCCGGAAATACAACATGATGCATAACCCTATGAAGTGCGTATTTGGGGTTCCAACAGGCAAATTGTTGGGCTTCATCGTTTCCCAGCGTGGAATCAAGGTGAACCCGGAGAAAATCAAGGCCATTCTAAACATAAACCATCCGACATGCCTGAAGGACATACAACGACTAACAGGTTGCGTTGCAGCGGTTAGTCGGTTCATCAACCGAGTTGGAGAGAAGGCTCTGCCTCTATAAAAGTTGCTAAAGAAGGCGGACAAATTTACATGGACGGACGAAGAAGATGCAGCACTGAAGAAGCTAAAGGAGATATTATCCTCAGCACCTATCCTTGCAGCACCCGAGCCTGGGGAGCCTATGTTAATATACATGGAGGCCACCAACCGGGTAATCAGCATCGTCGTCGTGGTAGAGCGGAAAGAACCAGGTCATGAGTATGGAGTTCAACGACCAGTTTACTATGTAAGCAAGGTCTTGAAGGAGTCCAAGCAGCGTTACCCACACTACCAGAAGATAGATTATGGAGTGTTCCTTGCTTCTAAGAAGCTAAGACACTATTTCCAGGAGCACCCTATCACAGTGGTGAGCAAGACTCCACTGTCCGACATCATCAACAACATCAACACTACAGGAAGGGTCGTGAACTAGGGCATTGAACTTTCCTCTTTCGAGATCACCTACAAGAGACACGAAGCTATCAAGTCACAAGCCTTGGCGGATTTTATCGCAGATTGGACAGAGATGCGAGACATTACCCCAATGCCGGAGCCAGAGTACTGGGTGATACACTTTGACGGATCAAAGCTACTCAATGGCTCGGGGGCTGGTGTACTGCTATAGTCACCAACCGGGGAAAAGCTACACTATGTTCTGCAGATCCACTTCGAGGCTACGAACAACATGGCAGAGTATGACTCATTCACGGACTACGTGTAGCCAAGGATATCGGCATCAAGCGCATAGTTTTCTGTGCAGATTCCGACTTGGTTGCCCAGCAGGTGGCTGGCACCTAGAACGCGCGAAACCCTATGATGGCGGCATATCTAGACGAAGTGGACGAGATAGCCAAGAGCTTCTTGGGCTACGAAGTCAAGTATGTACCTAGGGAGCAAAAAGAGGCGGCTGATCTACTGTTTAAGCTTGGATCAGGGCGCAAACAAGCTCCCCTGGCGTTTTTCTGGAGCATCTACGGACACCATACGTGAAGGGAGCGGACATCGACAACCCGGATTGAGTTGACCCTTTCATTCACACAGTGACAAAGGTCCCTTCGACATGCACACAACCGTTCATGGAATATCTCGTACACGGAACATTGCCCGATGACAAAGTCAAAATACGGCAAATAGTACGTCAAGCAAAGGGCTATACCATAATCAATGGACAGCTCTACAAAATAAGCACCACTGGTGTATAACTTAAGTGTGTTTCCTAGCAAGACGTTATTGAAATCCTACGTGAGATCCATCTTGGAGATTGCGGGCATCACGCCGCTCCTCGATCTTTGGTCTCCAAAGCCTTTCGGCAAGGATTCTACTGGCTGACCGCGAAGGCGGACGCCGATAAGCTGGTTGAGACATGCATGGGATGCTAGTATTATGACCGATAACCCCATGTTCCAGCTAAAGAACTGCGGACAATACCAATAACTTGGCCGTTTGCAGTCTGGGGGCTAGACATGGTTGGTCCATTACAGATGACACCATGTGGATTTACCCATCTATTAGTAGCAGTTGATAAATTCACCAAATGGATAGAAGCTAAACCCATTAGAAAGCTTGATGGGGCAACTGCCCTTAGGTTTGTCCGGGATCTAGTGGTGAGATTTGGTCTCCCACATAGCATTATCACCGACAACGGCAGCAACTTGTCACTCGGAGAAGTGGAAGCTTATTGTTGGGACAAGGGCATCCGACTTGACCTAGAGTCTGTGGCACACCCACAGTCCAACGGACAAGTTGAGCGGGCCAATGGATTAATTCTGCAGGGAATCAAGCCACGTCTTGAGGCACCGCTACATAGAGCAGCTGGAGCTTGGGCGGAGGAATTACCATCTGTGCTGTGGAGTTTACGAACTACACCTAACAGATCCACCGGCTACACCCCTTACTTCATGGTATATGGAGTAGAAGCCATCCTGCCTTCCGACATCCTTCACGATGCACCAAGAGTTGCCGCCTACGACGAAGATGACGCTGAAGAATCCAGACGCCTAGATGTGGACCTTCTCGAGGAGGAGCGTGTTTTGGCATGCCAAAGATCCACCATCTACGAGCAAAATATATGTAGCTACCATAGTCGCCGTGTTCGGCATCGCTCGTTTAAAGAGGATCTGGTGCTCTGACTTAAGCAGAAGAAGTCACACAAATTATCCCCACCATGGGAAGGACCATTCATCATAAGCAAGGCGCTGCTCAATGGGTCTTACTACCTTGTTGACAATCGTGAACTTAAGGATAGACCCAACGAAGATCATAAGCGTAAGTGACGTCACCCGGATGATGACTACCCGGAGCTTGATCGGCCATGGAACATACAGCTATGTCCTTTCTACACTTAGCATATTTTGTATCTACTGTGTACCTCTTATATGATCAATGAAATAAAGCTCTTTGGTTCACTCATATTTCTGAGTCTTTTACCTCTTTTAGTGTTCATTTTTGGATCGTATAAAAACCTTTATGCGCAAGTTTGCATTTGAACTTGTGAAAATTCTGCCTACGGGCGTTAGCTTAAGTTTTCTGGTCTACACATCCTTTGTTGTTTGTATGTGGATTCTGGAGTAGTGACTTTTGGAACTTGTTGTCGGCGATTTTGTGCTTGGGTTTTTGATGGTGCCATTGGGCATCATCACCTGAGCGCATGGGTCCAACTACAAGGTCAAGCATAAAAACCAGAGTAATGGATAAGCCAGCACTTGCTTAAAAAATAATTACAATGCTGGAACTAGTGCTTAAGTAGCAGGAAATTACACATATTGTTTTTACTCCTTAAGTTAATAAGTAGTTTTTTCCGCATACCAATTCCAGAGGAAACAAATATTACATATTGTTTTTCATTCCTCTGGAGCAGGAAACTTGGAAGAAGCATCATCGACAGCAGGAGAGTCATCGTCCTCGAAGTCGGTGGTCTTAAGGGACTCAGAGGAGCTTTGCTGGACGCCGTCAATGGTTTCTAAGGACACGAAGACATTTTGGTCGACCCACTCGGCAACCCTTGTGTCATAGCTCGCGAGAGATGCCCAGATAGACTTATGATCAATCTTATGGCCGTCATCGTCTACGTCGGGAAGACCTGAGGTGACCACGTTGATGCCGGCGTCTTCATAATGCGCCTTGACCATCGACAGTGCCATCCTTGCACCATCCCGTGTACATGAAACTTTCCAGCTTATAATACGCTCGGGGGCTTGGTGCAGGATCTCCGAGAACTTCATCACGGAATCCACCACTTTGATGTTAATCTGGAGGGGCTTGGCTATCTCCTTGGCCTGCCTGATGGCGGTGCTAATAAAGTTGCCAGCGAGGACCATGCATTCCTTAGGCGGAGGAGGCGATTGGGTTAATCCAATAGGAGCTGCATTTCCCACAAGGGAGCGCATGAGTTCAATAACACAAAAATTCAAAGTACCTGAATTACAGGAGTACAAGGCAGAGAATTACTTACCAAATATGCTCCCCTCAGCCTGCTGGAGATTTTCCACCACGGAGTCTCGTTCTTGTCGGAAGATCTTGTATGCTTCAAGATGGCGCAGATTCTGCTCATCGGCAGCTTTCTTCCGCTCTTTCAGTATCACAATCTCCTTCTTCAAGTGGTTCATCTTCATGTTGGCGGACTCCTGCAGGACCTTCATGGAGTCCTCGTGCATCTTCAGCATATCTTTTCTCTCCTGCTTAAGGATCTTGTTTTCGCTATCAAGCAACTCAATGTGCTTGGATTTCTCAACAATATCCTTGTCCTTGGCAATGGTTTCTGCAAGTCGGAGAAATGCCAGTACACAGTGAGTACTCGGAGAATGGAATCGCAAGACCAAGCTGGAGTACGAAAACAAAAGGAAAAACAGACTCTTGCTCTTGGTGATTTGTTCCTTCAAGAAGGCAGTTTTACACTTTTTAGCTTCCAACGCCGCACGCAACTTGTGGAATTTCTCATTGGCGACACCTCTCCGAGCATTCTCATTCTAGGGAAAGAAGAATTGAAGTGTTTAGTCTACTTGGAGCATCTAGCCGGATAACTATCCACCTAGAGGCTTGGGGGCTACAGTGATAGTTTTAAAACTTGGCAGTATGCTTTAGTCTTTCTTTAAGCATCTAGTCGGAACTCATCAGGTTTCAACTGGAAGCTTGGGGGCTATAGTATAAAGTTTTTTACTCAGTCATATGCTTAGTATTTCTCTAAGTATCTAGTCGGAGCTAATTCAGTTACAAATAGAAGCTTGGGGGCTACAGTATCGAAATTTACAAAAACTGAGTATGCTACTCTGAAAGTATCTAGTAGCAATAATTCATTCAAACTAAATACTTGGGGGTACAGTGAGAAGTTTTCTTGCTTAGTCACTCTTAGAGCATTCAAATGCAAAGACCTATGGTTTTCTATCTAAATCCTCGGGGGCTATAGTGGGATACTCATATGAAATGCAAATAAAACTTACAAGTGCGATGATCTTGAGGTTGGTAGAGCTCTCGGCAAAAAACTTGCTGAAGGAAAGGCTATTTCCTTGCAAGATATCTGCTTGTCGGAGGAGCTCCTCAAGACCACAGGTTGGAGATGTCGGCACTGCACCAGGAACCAGAGTGTAGCTACTCGGCGTAAGCGCCGGGTAGACTATCTTCGGGAGATCTGTGGTTATCCTGGGTGCAGAGGTGCCGCCTTCGATGGATGTTCCACCCACCACCACTGCCTTGACAGTAGCGATGGCATCCTTAGCTGGAGCTTCAGCCATTCTGGTTGCCGTACTTTCTTGCATCGCCTGCTCGCCAGCTACGACGAGATCCGTGGAGGCAGCTGAGTCCACTTCCATGGCAGAAGGGCCAGATGTATCCTTGGCTGGAGAGCTTGTTGGAATAGGCGTAGGTTGGACGTTGGGAGTGACAGGGGCGATGGCGGGATATGCTTGGTGCGGTACATCACGCTGCAACATATCTTTGATGTTTTTAGAAGCCCCTGATGTTTTGGAAGTCTTCTTCAAACTCAAGCCATCTTTCTTCCTGAAACGTGCAAAAGTATAAGTACATGAAAAGGAAAACAATGGACAATGTTGGACGAAAAGAAGCTTACACAATCGTGGGTGCTTTGATAAAAGGGATCCCGATAATCTTTCTTTTCTCTTCCTCCAGGGCGGTAGTGGATTTCTTGGAGGCTCTACCTTCCGTCTTCTTCTTCTTGCCTCTGTCGGCAGCGTCAGAGGTGGAGCTCTTCTGCTTTCACACCAATGGGACATCGTCGTCGGACACGACAGTGACTTCCTTCATCTTTGGGTCATAAATTTGGACAGCCATGTCATCCTCCTTTAGACGCTTCCTATCCTTCACCTTGACGATGTCCTTGAGGCGGAGCTGGACGGAGTCGCTAGAGAAGTTGTCCTCGGAGATGCGGAGGCTATCCTTCCTCTCCTTGGTATACTCATGAATCAACTTCGAGTGGTGCTACAGAGGCTAGATCCGCCTAACGAACCAGCACATGGCTAGGTCCAATCCGGTCAGACCCGTCTCTACAAACAACTCTATCCGCCTTATAGCGCGGGAAGCATCGATGTCAGAGGGAAGGGAGGCCTGGGATGTCCATGTCGAGGCTTCGACAGCATCTCCATCGACAAAGTCCAGATACGTCGCTTCTCGGCCAGACAAAGGGATATCTGGGCCATAGAAGTATGTCCGTTGCCAGTTTTTACAAGACTCATAGCCGACGATGTCAGGGAACCGCCGGCCAGGCCGGATCTTAAAACTAATGGTGCCACAGTTCCTGAGCTCATCCTTGCTGGCTCCGGCTTCCCTCTTGACGGTGAAGAAATAAGTAAAGAGGTCTAACCTAGGCCTAATCCCTAAGTAACCCTCCCAAAGCGCCACGTAGTTGCTAAGCGTGATAATGCTATTGGGGGACAGGTTCTGAGGTTGAACCCGGTAGTGGTTGAGGACGGCTAGGAAGAAATTGGAGATAGACAGGGAAATGCCACGTACAAGTTGTGCTTTGAGGTACACCTTTTCTTCGACTTGGGGAGAAGGGGTGACCTCGCCAGCCGGCGCCGCCCGCCAGACTAATCCCTCTGACGAGGAAAGGTAACCTTCAACGACCAGCTCCTTGATATCACTGTCTGTGATATCCGAGCCGCGCCAATCTCCCTTGTTGGAGTCTCCTTCTTCCTCCAGCAGCTCTAGCGCTGCTGTAATTTGGTCGCCGTGGGTGGATTTGACCATCGTGTATTTGGGCAGCAGCAAGCCCTCTAGGGGCACATGAATGGAGCCCGCCGGCTTCGCCGCGGCATCGCCTATCGCCACCATGGATGCGCTGGTGCTGCTGCTCGCCATTGATGAAGGAAGGGGAGGTGACTACGAGATTGTAAAGCTACGGTTTTGCGTTCGCGCGGAAGGCTCGAGGAGTGCTCGCTTGAGGAAGAAGATGACGCAGGAGGAGAATGAGGTGAAAAGTAAAATCCGCCGCAGTCGTAATTTATAACCCCTGGCGTCAAGATTCATGCAAAGTGATTGAATGGTCAGCGTGTGGACGACGTGTGCAGGCGCGTGTGCGGAAATTTCTCCACGTTCCCAACCGTCGCCGCCAACGGTGCGTATCCATTGCGCGGTAAAAAGGACATGATTGTGTTCTCTGCATGTGTGAGTTACGAGGCGTCGCTGACCTATGTCTATGTCGTCCTAGCTGTCACTAGTAGGTTGACCATCACATCGGAATATTCCAGCATGGACGGATCCAGTCCGGCTACGAGAAGAGTACGATGGAAGATTCAGCGTTTCTCTGACTTGCAAGTTAAAGACAGAGAATATTGTAGGGTTCTAGGGAGGACTACAAGATATTGCTTGACAATATGCCGACATCCATTTAGATGGAGCATTCAACCTAAAGAGGCAAGACGACGCAAGATCTCGGAGTTCTCCGGGGGCTACTATTGGGGATATGCTATATGGGTATCCTCATAGCATGTTTCTTACCCGGATAACCCGGGTGGCCCATAGTTGGTAGCATGTCCCATGGCCTGCTGGGCGGCCCATTTGGATGGATCCAGAAGGAAGGACCATGCCGGATAAGGGAAGGCTACAGAGGAGTCACCGATGTACCCGGAGCCTTGGAGTGTAAGACACGCTAGACTGGTTGTATACAGTGTAGGACTCTGTAACCTGTCAGACTAGGACTTTTCCCTGTAACCCTAGGACTTGGCGACTATATAAGTAGGGCCTATGGGAGCCTTTAAAGAAGAACATCAAGTGCATAGAACAACTCGCACAGCGAACCAATCCCTGTAACCTAGCGTATTGCCATTATAGTGATTTATAGCAGGAGTAGGATTCCGCCACCGTTGTGGGATCTGAACCTGGGTAAGTTGTGTTACCTCGTACCCGTCAACCGTCCGCCTTACCCCACGTCTCTAAACACGCACTGTGAGGACCCCTCAATGGCGTACTCATTGGCAATACCACGACATAAATACTCTTTGTGCTTTAATAGATCTATGATTTTCCCCACGTGTGTGAAAGTGACAGCGTCCATGCCGTGTGTGGCATTTAAGCTAGATTATATATATTCATGAGTATATTTGGAGTTGGATGTATCTATGAAATTGCGGTGTTTGTTGGAACCATCTAGCGCTCAACGTGACAGTGTGAGGTTATCTAGATTGTGGAAGGCCCTACCGTGGATTAGAGTGTCCAACCGGAGAGTAGTTAAGAGTAGTATCATGAACAGATGATATTTATATGAGAGAGTGTTCACTAGTGAAAGTATGATCCCTAGGCCTTGTTTCTAAACATTGAAACACCATTTGCATCTAGATTTGTTGCATGTTTGGTTGCTTCCTTCTTTATTTTAGTTTGCTTTCAGTCTCACAGACGTTACCCCACGTCAATAGCAAGTCATAAGATATATTCTGTCACCTTTACCACTTGTATTTCATTATCTCTTCGCCGAACTAGTCCACCTATACACCTGACATGTGTATTGGGTGTCTTGGGGACACAAGAGACTTCATGTATCTTGATTGCAGGGTTGCTTGAGAGGGGATACCTTTGACCACTTCCTCCCTAAGTTCGATAAACCTTAGGTAATCCACTTAAGGGAAACTTGCTGCTGTTCTACAAACCTCTGCACTTGGAGGCCCAACAACTGTCTACAAGAATAGAAGTGCGTAGACATCAAGCTATTTTATAGCGCCATTGCCGGGGAGGTAAGGTAAAAGGTACTCACATCCTTCGGTGTGAGTGCTCGAAGTTATTTCCTTTAGATTCTGCAATTTTGTCTTTTTTTTTCTTGTTTTCACTAGTTAGGCTTAATGGAAAAAAAATTAGAGAGCTTTATAGTATCTATCTTGAGTTAGGACAGGAAGTGTTTGAAGAGAAAATTTAAAAACCTATGGAACTTTTTTTGCATGCTAATAGCAATGTTATTAGTATGAACTCTTTGGACACCATTATTGCTAATGCTATGGAAACGTCTAAGCTTGGGGAAGCTAGTTTTTATGAAAATGATCTTTTTAGTTCCCCAGCTTTGGAGGATAGCTATTCTATTGCTTATGATGATACCAAACCTCCAATATTTGATGATTACAATGATGAATATGATATTTTCATTCCACCTACTATTGAGGAGAAAATTTATTGTGATTATAATATGCTTCCTATATTTGATGATTATGGTGCTGAGAATACTAGTGATAGATATTTTGTTGAATTTGCTCCCACTATAATTAATAAGAATGACTATGCTTATGTGGAGAGTAATGATCATTTTATGCATGTGGCTCATGATAAGAATGTTTTATGTGATAGTTATACTGTTAATTTTATTCATGATGCTACTAAAAGTTATTATGAGAGAGGGAAACAGGTTTTATGCATCTCAATAATATTAAGTGTCCCCTCTTTATGTTGAAAGTCTTGAAGTTGCACTTGTTTTTCTTTCCTATGCTTGGTGCTTTGTGCTTTCATGACTTGTTTCTTTACAAGATTCCTATGCATAGGAAGTGGGTTAGACTTAAATATGTTTTGAATTTAGTTCTTGATGCTCTCTTTTACTTCAATTCATATTTCTTATGTGAGCATCTTCTCAAACTATCAAGCCTAACTTAAAGGTGTTAAAGAAAAGTACTTGTTGGGAGATAACCCAAGAGTTTTCTTGAGTATTGGAAGTTATTACTTATGTAATGACCTCTCCTTATCCGTTTTGTTTGTTTTTTTGTGCCAAGAATGACCTCTAATGAGAGAGAAGTAAGATTTGGGGAGTTGTTGTTCCGAAACAGATTTCGGTCCTCAACCATAAACATTCGTGAGGAGTCTCTGTAAATCGGATTGAGCTGAAAATTTAGGAATAAATCCCCCAGTACGTTAGCTAACTTTCGTTAGTTCAACACTTTTTTATTTGAGCAACAGAAGGTCTTCGAAAAAATCGGTTTCTACCTGCTTGTCTGTTTTGACAGATTTCTGCCATTATTTGCAATTGCTTCTTATTTATTCCTTTTTGGGTTCTTTTTGGGAAATTGACCTTTTTGAGGGAATTTCTACAGTATATTGTGTCTTTAGTGAAAAAAATTACTGTTTTAAAGCTAAACCCAAAGGTCTATTATCTTTTGAATACACTAATGTTGCTAATAAAGATTGTGTGAAGTTTCGTATGAAGAAAAAAATTCAGGTTTAGAGAAAGAATGATGTAATGAGATAAAGAGTGGACAAAATCTCAAGCTTGGGAATGCCACCCGGTGTCACCCCAAAAAATAATTAAGAGGTACACGCGTCAAAGCTTGGGGATGCCCAGGGCATCCCCTTCTTCATCAATAAAAAGCTCAAGTATGTCTAGACACTTCGTGTTTATTGTTTCATGCATAGTTGTGTTGTTCTTGGAGCGTCTTAGTTTTTGTTTTTGGTTTTTGTTTGCTTAGTTTTCTTGAGTAAGTTGGTTGGATCACAACACACTTGTTTTGGAGAGAGACACACTCTGTTTTCATTGCCTAGAACACTCTAGTTTTCATTCTTATTGTCTTGTGAGTGTTATCTTTTGCAAGCACTATGTTTAGCCTTAGTTTTCTTATGCTTTCAGATTAGAACTTTTTATTGATAAAATAAGTTGCTTGATGTTGGAAAGGAGTAGAAAGTTTCATGCTTTAGTGGTACAAAAGTGAGCTTGCTTTGACTGTGGCTTAGATTTTATCTTGTCATGCTAGATGTTGTTTTGACCTTATGCTTAGTGATTATTGTTGTAGCATGACCTGTTCCAAACAATTGGGATTGCATAGTGTGCCTTGAAAGAATCATGTGTTGTTTTAGCATACAAAATCATAGTATTGTGGTATTATCCTTTGATGCTTTGTTTGGGTTGACTTGGCACATGCTCACACCATGTTATGACTATGACAGGTCACCTTAGCCTCTATGATCATTTAGTCCTTGACTTGTAGTACCACTCTATGCTTTGATTAGTAATGTTTTGTCACTCTGCATGATTATGGCCACTATTGCTCTCTTAGTTGGTTGCTCCTAGTCTTTGCTAGCCTCCACTTGTAGGAGTAAGCTCTACTCATGCTTCCAACTCCCAAGTAACCAAGTTATTCCAAAGTGTCCACTATAAACTCCTATGCATGGTGTGTTACACCATTCCAATTATATTCTTGTTTTCAGCTATCTTCCTATTAAAAACTATTTTGTTATGTGAAAACTTAGTGATTAAATCCCTCACGAACTTGATGACACACTTTATATTCTTTGCCCCTAATAAACTTGAACCATTGTGTCGTATATGTTGTATATGCTTGCACTTATACGTTGGAATTAGCAGAACCATGCTGTCATGGGGAACGTTTTCAACATTGCAGTTATACTTTGTACTTAGTTGATATCATGCTCTTTTGTCTATGGATGACACCGGTGATAAATAAAGAGGGAACTTGCAAGTCCATGGAGTTTGTATTTTGTGTTAGAGAAAAGCCTAGGCCGCTAGCCTAAGCCATGCCTAATCATGGTGGAAACTTGCAGCATCACCATAGTGAGCTATCTATGAAGCATCCTAAATAAAAATCTATGCACATAGTAAATAAAAATATCGCTGAGATGCTCATTGTCTGCTTGCCTTGTCATTTTGGTTATGGGATAGCTCCTGTACCATGTGCAAGGGGTACCCTGTTGGCGGTTCTCTATGATACGCATGTACTTACTATGACAAGAACTTACAGGTGGCTGAAGTTGAGTAGAATGAGGTGTGGCCCTCATATTCAAGGCACATGAGATTGCCAACTTATAATTTGTCAAGCATATACTCCATAGTTTGTTTACTTTAACCTTAATCACTTCAAGATGTTATGATAGGGGAAATGAGGGCTGAAAGCTAACAAGTACCATAATTTTTGGAAGCTCTTTTTGAAACTTGAAATCCCTGCTTTCCTTTATGAAGGGCCTTTCTTCCACTATTATATTGAGTCTCCACCTTCTAACTTTAGGAGCCATTAAGAGAGCATAGTTGCCATTCTTAGTTCTATGTGCAGTGTCCCAAAACTTATTGATTGATGCATCTTGTGATATTACTTGTTCTTGTTCTATTTGTATCTAGTCACTCTTATCAACTTTGAAGGTGTCTTATGCATCTGTTTGCTACTCCATGAGGGACAAGCAGGTTGCCACTTTGCCATGTTTTCTGTATGTGAAACAAACAAACGTTTTTCAATGCATTGTTATTCATGAATCTTTGATTGTATCCTTTCATGTTGCATGCTTAGTTACTATATTTTACTGTTACAACTCCATCTTCCATGCTCATGTTTAGGGTTCTTTGATCCTAGCTTTCAATGCATGCAAATGGTTTGATCTTGGTTTTGATGGTGCATGTCACCTCAAAAATTATTCTTTTATCACATACCTACTCGAGGACGAGCAGGAGTTAATCTTGGGGATGCCTGATATGTCGGAAATGTATATATAATTATTGATGCTCCATGCTGATTTTGTATCAACTTTGCTTTGTTTTGTCTACACTTTGAGGTATTTTTATACACTTTCTGGTATTAACATATTAACAAGATGCCATAGTGCTAGTTGCCTGTTTTCTTCTATTTTTGGTTCCAGAAAGGCAGAAAATAAGTATTCTTGGAATTGGACGAGACAAAAGCCAAAGTCATTATTTTTCCCGGACCAACACGGAACCACGAAGAAGAGACGGAGTAGGGCACCAGGATGGCCGCACCCCCGAGGCACGGGCAAGCCCTGGTGGAGCCTACAGGGGATGTGGCCCCCCTAGCCCTCCACTGGCCTTGCCTCCTTCGCCTATAAGAAGCCCCCGGGGAGAAAACTCTAAATAATCCATAAGAAATCCACGGAAACCTTCGTAGCGCCGCCGCAACCGAAGGGGAGATTCGAGGGACATAAAGTCTCTATTAAGGCACCCTGCCGGGACGAGGAAGTGCCCCCGGAGCCATCTCCATCGATCGCCATCGCTATCTTCATCAACATTGTTGATTCCCATGATGAGGAGGGAGTAGTTCTTCCTCGAGGATAAGGGCTCTACCGGAGGCTATGTGTTCATCTCTCTCTATGCATGGTCATATTGTGATCATGAGCTTTGTAATCAAGTAGATCTACCTTGCTACTCAAGTGCTTTAATAGATCTCTGCTCACCCCAGGTGTGTGAAAGTGACAACGTGCACGCCATGGTGGCACTTAGGCTTGAGTCTACATAAATACTCTTTGTGCTTTAATAGATCTATGTTTTCCCCACGTGTGTGAAAGTGACAGTGTGCATGCCGTGTGTGGCACTTAATATACAGTATATATATATATTCATGAGTATATTTGGAGTTGGATGTCTCTATGAAATTGTGGTGCTTGTTGGAACCATCTAGCGCTCATGGTGACAGTGTGGGGTTATATTGATTGGGGAAGGCCCTACCGTGGATTAGAGTGTCCAACCGGAGAGTAGTTAAGAGTAGTATCATGAAGAGAGGATATTTATATGAGAGAGTGTTCACTATTGAAAGTATGATCCCTAGGCCTTGTTTCTAAACATTGAAACACCATTTGCATCTAGATTTGTTGCATGTTTGCTTCCTTCCTTCTTTATTTCAGTTTTCTTTCATTCTCACACACACATTACCCCACGTTAACAACAAGTCAGAAGCTATTTTCTAGCACTGTTACCACTTGTATTTCACTATCTCTTCGCCGAACTAGTGCACCTATACACCTGACAAGTGTATTGGGTGTGTTGGGGACACAAGAGATTTCTTGTATCTTGATTGGAGGGTTGCTTGAGAGGGGATAACTTTGACCACTTCATCCCTGAGTTCGATAAACCTTGGGTAATCCACTTAAGGGAAACTTGCTGCTGTTCTACAAACCTCTGCACTTGGAGGCCCAACAACAGTCTACAAGAATAGAAGTTTGTATACATCAATGGCATAGTGCAATGCGCAAACAATATATATGACATGTCAGATTAGAGACTACACAGTAACCCTAAGTGCAACACCAATTTAAGAGGGTCCGGAATGCCCTAGCGGAGCCACATCATCGAACCCACATGCACCTAAGGGGTATCGATGTTTCCTTGTTTAATCTAGGGTTTTAAGTTGCTTGACAATGTATGATGTTAGCATGGATAGGTAGGTCTCAACTTTCTATACATTTTGATATATTATACATATTTTTATGACTTAATATGAATTAGTTATGATTATTATTTATTTAAATCCATATTAATCCATTTTAGGAAATGATAAAATATTTTTGGAATATTTAAATTATTTTCCAACTTGGGCCCACATGTCATAAGTTTATTCATTTCTGAAATCATTTATGAAAAACATTAATAACCTGACAGCCTGGGATCACCTGGGTTATTTATTTCCAGAAATGATTTTCAGAAAACATTTAAACAAACATAAATAATTTAATGCATCATGGTGACGTCACTGTGACGTCATCAATGGTGGATCTCTCAGATCGAGAGTGGGGCGGGCGATTGGCTGAGTCTGGGGATGTGCGGGTGGTATTGCTGGAAAGAGGAGGCCGCGATGAGCAATATAGTGGCGGCGCCGCCTCGGTATGGTCACCGGAGCGACGACAGCGACAGGTGTTCGTCGGGGAAGCGATACAACGCGAGAAGGAAGAAGCAGAGGAGTTCAAGAGGACCGCGTGCTCACCACGGAGGCAGTGGAGGGGTCGAGGATGGCAGCCAGGGTCGAAGACGATGGAATCGAGCGGCGGTGCTTTTACGGGCCATGGAGAAGACGAAGTCGATGACAACAATTCTGGGCGCCCCTCTTCGATTCCTTCTGCGGGGAGGTAGAGGGCGGCAAGGCGGAGCTCGTGGGCTCGCTGGCTTGGCTCAGGGCGGCTCGAGACAATGGAGAGGATTAGCTAGGGTTTGGCCAGAGAGGGAGAGAAAGCGCGCGCGAGAGAGAGGACGCAGGAAAGAGTGAGAGGATAGGGTTGAGAGGGAGACCCAGGCGGTGGTCTTATCCTCGTTTAGAGCTCGTCGGACGACGCAGGATTCACGGTGGAGATCGACGATGACAGCAGTGGCACGCAGGTGCTCGCCGTCGGGGACGAAGACGAAGAAAGGTGCCGAAGTGGTACGGGGCCGGCTCCTGGGCCCTAGGTGGGCCGAGCTCGGCTGTTGTCCGCTGCTCGCGGTTGGCAGGGAGAGGGAAGAGGAGAGATGGGCCATGACCCATTGACTTTTTTTGTAAAACAATTTTTCTTTTTCTGTTTTTGCATTTTCTCTTATAGATTTCATATGTATACTGTTTTTGGTATTTCAAAAATACTAGAAGGTTTTAAAATATTATTTGAAACACATAGGGGCCCTTGTAACCCATTTGGGCTCCATTATTTTTGTACTTTTCAAATTCAAACCAGTTTGGAAGGATTTATGAGAAAGAGAAAACTAGGGTTTAGGGTTTGCATTATTCAAAAACTTGCTCACATGCATTACTCTATTGATTTAACATATGCATGCAATGCTTAAGGTACTAATTACATTATCACAAACTTTGTTTGTTACATCTTTCCAGGTTGGACACGACGCTGCTGTTGGGCAGGTGCAGTGACATTGAGTGCTGCAACAATCTTCTTGGGACACTCATTGTAGTAGTGACTCGTCACTCCACATTCAAAGTAGGTGATCATTGACTTGTCCTTCCCTACGATAGGCACATCATTACTTCTAGTCCTTGGGGCAGTATTGTTGGTGTTGTTGGTGGGCCTTGGCGGTGCACGATTGAAGTTATTGGGGTTGCCAGTGTTGTAGTGGTTGTTTCCTCTGAGCCTCAGGTTTCCTCCACTACGATTGGGGTAGTTGGGACGGGGCATAGGTGGCCTATTGTTCATTGGTGCAAATCCTGCAGACAAACTAGAGCGATACTTTGGGGTATGGTGGGGTCCAGGCTGGTGCATTATACGACGCTTACTGTTCTCAGTGGCTTGGGTGATCTTTCCTTCCATATGTATAGCAGAGTCCACTAGAGCTTATAAATCCGCAAACGGAATATTGACTAGCACTTTCTGCATCTCATCATGTAGACCATTCAGAAAACTCTCTTTCTTCTTGGCTTCAGTACCAATCTCATCAGGGGCATACCTAGACAGAGACAGAAATCTGTTATGGTACTCTACCACAGTCATCCTTCCCTGCTTCAACTCCTTGAATTCATCCCTCATCCATAGAATCAAACCGGGTGGCACATGAGTTTGGCTGAACTTGAGTTTTAATTCATCCCAAGTCATCGTTTGGCCTCCGTTGATTGTATGAGTGCTATTCCACCATGCTCTTGCAGAATCTGCCAGATAGTGAGTGGCAAATAGCACTTTCTTCGCTACATCCACTCCTGCAACTTCTAAGTACTCCATGTTTTGCAGCCAGTCATCAACATCTAGAGACTCTTCAAATTTGCTAAAGATAGGGGGATTGGTGTTCTGGAAGTTCTTAAGCTTGGATCCATGACGATCCTAATTTCCATGGCCATGGTTGTCATGTGCCAGTTGGGCGATCTATTGAAGAGTGGCAAGATTGGCTTGACGCTTGGTTCTACCGGCTTCTCGATCGGCTACTAGCATTTGCAGAATTTGGACCATCGGGTCTTGAGATGAGCTACCTCCACCGCGAGTCATCTGAATTAAGGATGGCAATGAGCATGGTATGGGAAGGGTAGAACAATACCATACCCATACCCGTGTAGCCAATGGGTACAAAAACTTACCCATACACGTACCCGTGGGTATAAAACTTTACCCATACCCATACCCGGCGGGTACCTGTACCCGACGGGTATATCCAATAGTATACAAGTTATTCAAAATTTTACTTTCATCAATAGAATATTTTTTTAAAAAGATAATAATCTCTACTTACTAATAGTAGACGTGTACATGAAACTATCAAATTAAATATTAGAATTCGCAATCTCATACTCGTCGCAAGGCATCTCGGACGCATAGGTTCAAACTCTATAGATAAGTTTGACATGTCAGTTTAAACGGGCAGGGTATGGGCATACCCATGGGTACAAGTCTATACCCGTGCCCGTACCCGTGACTTAACGGGTAGGGTATGGGTATTACCCATGGGTATAAAAGTGTGCTCATACCCTACCCATGCGGGTACGGTATCCGTGGGTACCCATACCCATGAGAAAAATTGCCATCCTTAATCTGAATATTGAGATAGATCATAAGACAAGAGGGAAATTTTTCTAAGGTATATGAGTTTGGGTTAAAAGCTTTCAAATTTTGAGTAAGGCGAGGGCTTGAAAGCCAACAACTCTTTTTCATTTATTCCTGCACACACACAAACCACACATTCCAAACACATCACAACGATAAAATAGATGGTTTTAAGAACCATTCTGGCAAGCTACGATACTATGGGACCAGATACAACTCACACCTACGATAGTGCTCTGGTGCTACTACTCCTCATCACAACCGGTGGCTTCTTCATCATCAATGAAGTCGCGGTCCTCATCATCAATGTGGAACTCCTGGTCCATGTCCTGTCATCATCATCACTGAGGTACGAGTATTGATCTCCATGGATATCTTCCGCTTCATTCTCCCTCTCCTCAAGCTCCATGTCCCGATCATGGATGGTCTCTTCCAGGGCTGACACTTTGTGATGAAGGCGAGTAATGATGCGATCCTCTTGTCCCGCAGGCGGCAAAGGGACTTGCGCTCCTTCATGAGGATGGCGAAGGTCTGGTCCTTCTTGGCGGCAGCAAGTTGCTTCTCGTTGGCGTCAGCACGGGCATTGTCCAGTTCTTTCTGATTTTCGTGAAGCATGAAGGTAAGATGGTCCACATGGTGCCTTAGCTCGGGGTGAGCGACGGGAATGCTTCCTCGTCCTCATCTCTGTCAGTTGGAACACCAACGGATGAGCCGGACATGCCTGTTGTTGCTTCCCCTTCTTCATCTCTATTAGAGCCGAGCGCACCAACGCAAACCGCCACTTTCAACGAGAACCAGCAAGCTGCAGGATATCTGTGGCGTTATGTTGAAGACGTTCAATACAAGGGGCGAGGAGGAGAAGTCAGGGAATGCTCTTGCCACCCATGCGTACTCTCCGCGCGCCGTCCTGGATGTTGTCGCCACATCAACGACCTCGTCCTTCTCCGTCCATGAACCCCCGCGATCGACCCCCTCTAGGTGAGCTCGACCTCACCTCATCACCCCTTGGATCACCTCCTTCCCTGTCGTCCCCTACCAGAAGCCTGCACATGCATGACACACGCGACACTCACTCACCTATCCGTGCCTGCGTGCCACAGACCGCCTTGCCGCCGGCCTCCTCACATGCTCACACGAGCCCGTGGAGATGCGCCATGTTACTCCCTACCTCCCCAGCACCACCACGTATATTTGGAGCCCTGGCCTCGTCATCTCCGATGATGGTGCGCCACTGCGAGCTCTGAAGTCCCACATGTACTCCTTGTCTTCCTCGTTTCCTAGTCATCGCCATGGTTCCCCTATGCTCGAGTACCCTGAATAGTTGTTGTAGCCGGTACTACTAGCTACACACCTGCTCAAACCGCACACAAAACTGATGACCACAACCCTCTCCCTCATCTTCGAAAGTCGTCACCGTCATACTGTTAGCTGTCAAAATTCAGTGGCGCGGGTTCAGTTTCAGTTAAGGCAACCCCGTCTCTTTTCCATAGAATCCCATGGGGTTTTCCTACCTGAACCCGGTGTCCAGCCACTGTCCCCACCTGTCAGCCGCTAAACACGCCCGCCAGCATAGCCGCCCTATCAGCCGCATGCCCATACATATGTGTCTATGGTTAGCTTGATCTCGGTAAGAAAAGCCGGCACGATTCAAATTCGAATTCAATCCCTAGTTAAACCCTAACTAAACCTTTGACCAAGAATTAAATAAAATTTGTAATGAATTTCAAAATAATTCCAAAACTAAAGATGCTTATTTTTGCATGTTGAACATTAATATGGTCTCTGTTATTTTGTCACACATGGAAAAATAATAAATGTTTTATGATTATTAATAATTACTTTAATAATCTTTAAGTGTTAACTTTTATTTGCTAATTCCAAATAATGCTAATAATATATGTTTGGAGATCCGAAATATGAAAGGATTAATAATATGACATCCAAAATAATTTTGATCAAATAAAATTTCGAAATTATTTTAAATGTCATAAATTCCTTATTCTTAATAAACCATAAATTTTGAACCGTAATTCCAAATTCGATAAATGATATCGCTAAATCGATCTACGTGACGTGCCCTTTCCAACTGTGCATTCCACATGTGAAATTACATCATGCATCATGGATAACTTGTAAAATCAGAACTGTTTATGCAAGGAAAACATGATGAATAAAACGGGGAAACAATTATTTATTGTTAATAATGCCTCACTAATGTTGTATCATCAATATACTATACAGATGACATCTTATTAACATGGTTTGCATCACTAAATTTCCATGCCATGCATCATATCATGATCATGTTGGTTCTTCCGCATTAGTTCTAATTGTTGTATAGGTTATTTCTTTTACTGCTTTGCTTCTTCCCGAGTAGGACGATGAGATGTGTGACATTAGAAAATTTCTCCAACTTATCTTCAGTAATGGTTCCTAGGAGAGCATTCTTCCCCTTGCTAACTATTTTTATTTTTATGTCTTTGCTCCTCCCTATTGCTATCCATGGTGCGATGCTTTAGTTTCCATACCTTTACACTCCTTGCAGCATATCTTTCCTTGGTCACTTCCTCTTACCCCTTAATTTGGTAAATAGCTAGCCTTGCAATTCGTAGTTTCTTTCTTAGGTGTTGGTTCAAGTTGTCGAGTTCCATAGTTGTTGGGGGTTGGCACATGCTTAGTGGTGGAGATAATCATGATTCTACTTGCAATTGGATAATTGAAATGCTGGAAATAAATGTACTTAATAAAGAGACATCGGTGGATAATAGTTGAGATCTGACTCTTATCCTTCCGACTTGGGTCCACGTAGGACGCGATTTCTTGACACATGTTCTGAGACTGAACGCTCTAAACACATGTGGGGTGTGTGGGAACCCCTATCGTCTTCTTACCCGATTTCAAAGTACAATATTGGGGACCCCAAACTAGTATGAGGTTTTCAATATGTCATGCCATGCCATGTTATTTTTTGTTGCTTGATGAGCATTTACTACTGCACTGTTTAGGATGCAGGTTGTTATGTTGAGGATTATACCTATGGCCTCTGATCTCTTGGCTAATCTCGCAACCTCTAGGCCATCTCTGGAGCTCAGCCGACTTCATTACGGGTAGCTTAGTGGGGTTTCCCCCAACTGCTTGCTTTATGTTCTGGGAAATGTCGTGTCTAAAGCTCAGCCAACATACCGATGGGTGTATGTTAATTGATCTGGCAAATTTTGGGTGGAAGTGCATGTGGATACTTTGATGCACGCCTATAGGGTTAAATCTTTTCAAAAAACCATGTCTGTGGTGATGGACGACTTGGAGCATAGTTTCTTGATCATAGACAACTTACAATATGGTAGTACTCTAAATATGACTTGGATCTGACATGGCTAGTAAGTTGGTCAACTACCATGGAATGATTAATAAAACTGTCATGTGTGAGTTTTCCTTACATGGACTTCCTCGTTTGGTCTCGAGGGGAAATTACGGGATGGGTTATGTTCGGTGATATTATCAAGTTGGTTGCGAATAGGTCTCTATCATCCGTCTTTAATAGTAGACAGTTGTATCGTGTCTCTATAGTAGACAGTTGTATCGTGTCCCACCATACCCCTCTAGGTGAGAGCCACCAAATTCTAAGACTCGCCATGTATCGGCCTCAATACTGACCACTCCCTTTTTCGTTTACCCTTTGTTGGCGCCACTTTGCTTTGGCAGGTATGAGTTTGACGATGTTAGCAAGGTTACCCTTCCGGATTGGCCTGGTAAGGGTTATGGATGCCATTGGTTATTCTTAAGGACTCTTAGTCCAATTCTCTTCATGTCCATACTTGGATGTTTTATCATTTTCAGTGTGATTCAGATCTTTTGTAATGTATATTGTATTCTTGACTCGCTGAGTTGATGTAACAAATCAGTTACATCGTGAACTATTGTGTAATGTTATTACTTTGTTTTTACACCCGTACACAAGTTCTTGGTGGGCATCATCAAATCTTTTCTATGCGGGTTTGGTGGAAATCTCTAAAATATGCATAGGGCCAATTCAAGGGTGTTACAATTAGTAACAAATCCTTCGTTTTTGATACCCCACTATTCCAGCCTGTAGGTTAACCTAGCTAACAAACGATGTAGGGTGTCAAAACAGTTTTGCAAAATCCGTCAGATAGATCTGAGTAGCTATGCTTTTACTCCTTACCTCTATGATGTTCTCCTCTAACCTGTGCGTAATTTGAGTTTGCTCTTACCATCCTTCATGTCAGGATTTCTCATGGTCAGGTTTTCTATCGTACCTTCAGGATTTCAATTCCTTCCTCTTGCAATGGTGTTTATACATTTGGGCTTCATGAAGTCTGATGGATCTTTCATTTGTTTGTACCTTTCATTTGTTCCAAAATTCACTATTTTTTTCCTTTATATCTTCTGGTGTTTTACATTATGATGACATCCTCTGCGTCACATCCAATAAATATTTCAAAGCTTTCTAAACATCTCTTTTCAAGATCTTCAGTCTAAATTCCTAGAATGGGTTACACCATTATTCTACTACACGTGTAGATTAATAGTTTGGATGCGTGATGGATTGGCCCCCTACCGACTACTCATTATATTCTCTCTTAAACATTGAAGTGGATTAGGTTGCACCCAGGAAGGTGGAGGTGGCCTTCACCTTTGAGACCTTTACTTCTTCCTTTATTTCTCTAGAGTGTTCTCCCAATGAACATGAGAAACAATCTCTTATTGGTAGTGTCGACCATTTCAAGATGGAGCAAGAATCCTTGTTAGTGTGTCACGAGGATATAAATGAAGCGAAAAGAATCAAATGATCACCTTCCTCTCCTGTACCATGGAGCGGATCTTGGGGGCGAGATCCATTATTAGTAGTGTCGAATTGTAGCACCCTAGGAATTTCCTAATTAGAATTTTCTTATTCTTTTAATTCATTGCATCATCATGATATCATGATCATGTCATGATGCCACATTGCATGTGAGCATCATATCAAACATTACATTTGTTTGTTTGGCTTGTGTTGTTACTATCATCAATATCTATCCCTCTTTGATATCTCTATTTTGTTTTCCACAACATGGGAATCCATTGCTAGGGTTTCATATTACAAAATGGCTTTGATCTTTTCTAAAACCCTAAATCAATATGTCTTGTATATGCACAAATGTAACATGGTACATGTGGGCATCTCTTTTCTCCATGATCTTCCCTCCTATCACATTTACTATGCTCTAACACCCTTGTTCAAATACATCTGCAAATGTTCAAAAGTATTTTGAATTAAGTGGTTGTTTTAAATCTTCAAAACATTTGTTAAAATCCAAAATAGAAAAGAATAAGAGAGAGATAGAGTAGAAGCATCAGGCCATTTGGCCCAGCCCATAGCTGATGGGGTTCGTTGCATAGTATTTTTTCCTAAGATTGCAACTGCCAAGATCGAATCTAGGAGATACTTTATAATGGTTTTAGATGGACTCACCCTTGAACACCATTAGCGGGATAATGTTTCTGCAAACAAACGTGGTTGATATAGATGTACGCGACCGTACTCAAGGATGTGCAGACGATCAGCGCTACAAGAGCGAAGCGCCTCCGTAATCGGTCCCACGTATGGTGTGCCAACGACTCCTGAACCCTCGCTCCAGCCGGGCAGTAGCATTAGTGGATCCCTGAGAACTCCAACAGCGCTACGCCGTGGTAGAGGAGGTGGAGGGAAGATCTCGAGTAGGGTTTCTCCTAAGCACTTTTTCTTATGGCAATTGACAAGCCTAGGAAGAGGGAGACGATGCCAACCAAAGGGCATATAAGAGGAGTGGGCAAGTGTGTGAGAGGGAGGAGGTCTCCACCTCCTTTTATAGGGGAGAGGGCGGCAAGCCCCTCCCTTGGACGGTGGCCAAGACGGTGGCCTTCTCCTCCCTTGGACGGTGGCCAAGAAGGTCTTTCAATTAAATCATTTTAATTATCTTGGTTTAATGCAACTCAATTAAAGCGAACACTTAATTTAATGAGTACATCATTTAATGAACACTTTATTTAATGAACAAATTAATATTTTATTTCCTTGATTTATTTTGATATCCCAAAACCATTTTGGCAGTTTCGACAGAACAAATTGCTACGATATCCACTCAATTGCATCGACTAATCTTAAGTGTGTCTCTCTACGGGTTCAAGAACTATGTAGACATGACCGAGACTTTCTCTGATCAATAATCATTAGCGGGACCGGGAGATCCATAATGACTCCCACTAGTTTCACGAAAATCCAATGATTGTCTGAACCTTTTTCGCTGTAATCAAATTCCTTTTGTCGATATTTTTCTTATCTGACACTACAAGAAATATGTTGTGTAGTGACCTAAACCTGGAGATCCATAATGACTCCCACTAGTTTCACGAAAATCCAATGATCGTTTGAACCTTTTTCGCTGTAATCAAATTCCTTTTGTCGATATTTTGCTTATCTTACACTACAAGAAATGTGTTGTGTAGTGACCTTTTCTTAACGACCCTATTTTTTTGGTCATAGATCTTTGACCATTTCAAACCAACTGGTCGTTAGGCCCATTTCGGAGGGACAAACCATGAAAAACTATGATTTTTTTGTTAAGAAGATCATAATTTAATTACACCAATTGTTCGTAAGATACATAGAAATGGTCTATGACTTTAGTTTGAGACCCACATTTCCACCCTAACTAGGAAAAAACACATGTGCTTCCCCGCGCGACCTGCAGACAGGACCGGGACCCATTAGTGAGGACTAAATTTTTTTAATAATTAATTAATTCGACGGGACCCACCAAGCCCGCATGCCCCAGTCGCGAATAAACCTAGAAAAAAGGTATCCGATGTGTTGTGTAGTGATCTTTTCTTAACGACCCTATTTTTTTGGTAATAGATCTATGACAATTTCAAACCAACTGGTCGTTAGGCCCATTTCGGAGGGACAAACCATGAAAAACTATGAATTTTTTTTGTTAAGAAGATCATAATTTAATTACACCAATTGTTCGTAAGATACATAGAAATGGTCTATGACTTTAGTTTGAGACCCACATTTCCACGCTAACTAGAAAAAAACACATGTGCTTCCCCGCGTGACCTGCAGACAGGACAGGACCCATTAGTCAGGACTAAAATTTTTTAATAATTAATTAATTCGACGGAACCCACCAAGTCCGCATGCCCCAGTCACGAATAAACCTAGAAAAAAAAAGTAACCGTATAACTCGAACCCACGACTGCCCTCCAACGATTTAGTGTGCAACAAGCATGCAACTTGAGAGTTTGAGGCTCCATACGAACGCGATAGCTATAAGTGTAAAACAGCGTAGGTGGGCTTAGGACTCGAGTCACCTGCACCTGCTCGGCTGATTTGGGCTGGACTTGGGCCACCAGCAGCGTGCCATCACGCATGCTTGCTGCGCTGGGCCATTTGGCTAGTGGGTTCAATCGGTCGGGTGCCTCCGGCTATTTTTCTCTTTGTTCTTTTCCGAATTCTTTTTTATCTTTTTATTAATAACTTCAAATTAAGTAAAACAAAATTCAGAAAACTTGTCAAACTTCATATAACATTTTTAGGACATTATGGAACACTTTCATTTTCCATAAAAATACAAGGACATACTTTTCATATAAAACCTTAATAGGTGTAATTAGAGATTTTGAATCATGATCTTGACAATAGGAATTTAAAATTCAAATTTTGTGTCTACAGGTTGAGCCTCGCCAAACTTGCATTGGATATCTGATAAAATAGCATATTGTGAACCTAAAAAATATTTTTGCAAAAAACACAAGCAATTGATCATGTATCTTTTGTTCAAATCGGACCCACTTCCTACCTATTTTGCAGGAATTTGTCTTTTTTCGCCAGGGGTGGACGTAGATGTTTGAGATACCCTGGTTCGGACATAGTCCATGTAATACGGTCTAGTATTTAAAAAAAATATGGTGGTTGCATTTTGAATGAGCACTTTGGTGATTACTTCACAAAACACTCCATTTTTAGCATTCAGAAAATGGAAAATGCATTTTCTGTGCGACGAAAAGGAAAACTTCCTCCTGTAATTTTCATTTAAAGATTCACATGCATACACAGGGCATATTATCACAAACTATGCTACGATTCTTGCCATAAAATTGGTCGTTTGACCCGAAAGCCATGAAACCTCAAACAAGATAGGTCATTTTTGTGAAGGTTTTTTGAGATGCAATCAATATACCAAGTTTTGTATTTTTTTGCAACTATGTATGGACCTTTTTTAAATTTATTGTGCCTGTTTCAAACTATGGTCAAAACGGCGCGCATGAAGGTTCTTAGCTATGGGATGAGCATCGCTAAAATTTCATTGGATCTCTAAAGAAACATCATATTGTGAGTCTATTAATTATTTTTGCAAAAAAACATGAGCATTAGATCATGTAACTGTAGTTCAAATCTGACCCACTTCCTACTGATTTGGCAAACATTTGTATTTTCCGCCAGGGATGGACGAAAAGGTTTTGGATATCCCGGTTCGGACATTGTCCATGTAATATGGTCTAGTATTTTTGAAAAATATGGTGGTAGCATTTTGAATGAGCACTTTGGTGGTTGCTTCACAAAACACCCCATTTTTGGCATTCAAAAAATAGAAAATGTATTTTCTATGTGACGAAAAGGAAAACTTCCTCATGCAACATTGTTTGCCATCCCAAGATGCACATGCATGAACAATATGGATATATTATCACAAACTATGCCGCGATTCTGTCCATAACATTGGTCGTTTGACTCAAAAGCCATGAAACCTCGAACAACATAGGTCATTTCAGTGATGGTTTTTTGAGATACAATCAATATACCAAGTTTAGTATTTTTCCTTGCAACTATGTCACATAATATGACATGACACGAAGGATTTACCTTGCTTTGACCATTTTAAAATTTCTTATGCCCATTTCAAACTATAATCAAAACGGTGCGCATGAAGGTTATTAGCTAGGGGATGAGCCTCACTAAAATTTTATTGGATCTCTGAAGAAACATCATATTATGAGTCTAAAAATATTTTTGAAAAAAATCATGAGCATTAGATCATGTACATGTAGTTCAAATCGGACCCACTTCTTACTGATTCGGTAAACATTTGTCTTTTTCGCCTGGGGTGTATGGAAATGTTTAAGATACCCCGGTTCGGACATTGTCCATGTAATCTGGTCTAGTATTTTTTAAAAATGTGGTGGTATCATTTTGAATAAGCACTTTGGTGGTTGCTTTACAAAACGCCCCGTTTTTGGCAATCGGAAAATGGAAAATGCATTTTCTGTGCGACAAAAAGGAAAACTTCCTCCTGCAACATTGTTCGGCATCCAAGATGCACATTCATGCACAATATGGGTATATTATCACAAACTATGCCGTGATTCTGGCCATAACATTGGTGGTTTGACCCGAAAGCCATGAAACACTGAACATTATAGGTCATTTCTGTGAAGGTTTTTTCGAGATGCAATAAATATACCAAGTTTGGTATTTTCCCTTGCAACTCTTTCATATTATATGACACCACGTGAAGGATTTACCTTGTTTGGACTATTTTTTAATTTCTTATGCCCGTTTAAAACTATGGTTAAAACGACGCGCATGAAGGTTCTTAGCTAGGGGATGAGCCTCATTAAAATTTCATTGTATATCTTAAGAAACATCATAATGTGAGTCTAAACATGATTTTTGAAAAAAAACATGTGCATTTGATCATGTACCTGTAGTTAAAATCGGACCCAGTCCCTATCGATTCGGCAAATATTTGTCTCTTTCGTCAGGGGTGGATGAATAGTTTTGAGATACCCCGGTTAGGACATTGTCCATGTAATACGGTCTAATATTTTTGATATTCTGGTAGCATTTTGAATGAGCACTTTTATGGTTACATCACAAAACCCCATTTGTTGCATTTGGAAAATGGAAAATAAAGCCAACCAATCAGAAAAGAGAACCAACTAACCACAGATCAGCCCATCAAAGGAGCTCTCAAAAATTCAAATGACCTCTATCCAATGCTCAAAAATGACAACACTTGTTTCTGCCGCCGACCCATCCCTCACACTTGGAAGTGAATTGACAAACACTACATGGAAAAGGGCTAAAGGTAATCCGCACATCCGTGGCTCACATGGTTGAAGTGCCCCATGGGTAAAACACGCCTGGCTCACCTGTAGGTAGTGCTCTACTAGTAACTAGAACAACCATGGCGCACATAGTGATAGTGCGCCACAGATATGTGTGGGCCAGGGGCCTGCCGGCCGCATGCCATATAGCTGTAGCGCACATGGGGTATGTGCCCTACGGTTGTTAGGGGTAACCATGGCGCATTTGCACCCCGTGCGCTACGCCTAACCCACCGCAGGTCCTGCTGGCTAACTGGGAAAACACATCCGTGGCGCACGTGTACATAGTGCGCCACGGTTGTGGCAAGTTCTATGGAGCACTAGGTCATGTGCGCCACGGATGTGTCGACCACTTTTTGGCAGCTCCACTTTGCACATGTGACTATCCACTACCACACCCATACTTAACTTTCCCCTTCTTCTTCCTCCTTAGATCTAGTCGGGATCCTCCTCCATCCCACCTCAATTTCTCCACTCATTCAACATTTTTAGCATGTAGAAATTACCTTGGATGCTACACACATAAGAGAGGAAGCTCTCCTTCCGGACACACCATCCTCTCGGTCTCGCACCTCTCCTTTCCATCTTCTCGATCGGTCTCTCATCTCGGTAAGTTTTCCATGTAAGGACGTGTTCATGTATATATGGATGATGTGCTCATATGTATGTAGAGTATCGATGCTCATGTGTGTATGAAGAGCATCGATGCTCATGTGTGTGTATATGGAGAGGATCGATGCTCATGTGTGTATGGAGAGGATGATGTGTTCATGTGTATGGATCGGTCTCTCTGTTGTGTTTATGTGTGAATGAGTTTCCATTTGTTTTGCCAAAATGTTGATTTATTTACATTTTGGCAAGACTTTGGCATTTCGCAAAGGTCCTTAAATTAGGATACGTCATGCCGAAATTTTCTATCGACCATTAAATGCATGCATTAATTATATGGTTCTAATAAACTTCTAATTGTACCATATACACCGCGCAGGCAACCATGGTCCGCATAATGATCGAAGGCATTATGGCTAGATTTTTGAAATGCGTCACGGCTAACACGATACGAAATAACAAGACGGAGATAAGATGTCTGTGCAGAAGATGCAAACTCAAATAGTTGATTGACCCAGATTCCGGGCATCTTTAGGGGCACCTACTCCGCCATGGTTTCATGGATGGATACACTGGTTGGATAAGTGATGAAGAAGATGATGGAGACGGTGAAGGTGGGCAACATGATGATGATCATCACGGCGAGGACGGGCGAGATGATGAATAGTCTCCTGGAGATGGTGAAGGTGCGAAAGCAGACCAGGATGATGATGATGATCTAGCTGCCGGAGGATCAGACGATGATGGAACAACATCAGGCTAGGTGCCGGACCCTTCTGTGCAAGAGCAGCTTCTCAAGCAGATGAGTAACTCCAAGGCTGCCGCTAGAGGAAAGCCAAGCTTGCGCAACTTGAGAAAGATATGGTTACTCCATTGTATGAAGGATGCAGGCTCGATGATACCCGGTTGAATGTAACGCTCAAGGCTATGGAGATGAAGACAAAACACAAATTGACCGATGCAAGCTTCAACGATATGATGGCATTCTGGCATGATCGTCAACCGGAGGGGAACACGTGTCCAACTAGTATCAAGGACGCCAAGAAAATCGTCTATCATCTCCATCTACCGCATGTTAGATACCACGTATGCATCAATGATTGCATCATTTATCGGGGCAAGGACGCGGAGAAAACCACATGTCTGGTGTGCGGCGTGAGTCGATACAAGAAAGGGAAGAAACACCTCAAAAAGTGGTATGGTACTTTCCTATCACTCCTCGTCTACAGCGCGATTTCGTGGACCCTAAGGAAGCGAAGCTCATGCGATAGCATGAGGAAAGGAAGAAGCCAGGAGATGACGATGACCCCTAAAAGCACGAGCTGATGATGCACCCTTCAGATGATAGCCAGTGAAAAGCATTGGACCTCGAATTCCCAGAATTCAATGGAGATTCGAGGAACATCAGGCTTGGTGCGAGCACCGATGGACTCAATCCGTTCGGTAGCCAGAGCAGCACGCAAGCACTTGGCATGTGTTTGTATGGATGTACAACCTCCCTCCATGGATGTGCATGAATAAGAAGTACATACAAATGATTATGCTAATTCAAGGGCCGAAACAACCTGGTACCGACATCAATCTGTATCTCGGGCTATTGAAAGAGGAGCTAGCCACGTTATGGGAATCTGGAGCCAATACGTACGACGCCGTCACACAAGATTATTTCACTATGAGAGCCTCATTGGTCACTACGGTGCAAGACTATCCATTTTGCAGGTATATCTCGGGGTAGGTTATCCAAGGATTCTCCGCATGCGTTAGGTGCATGGATAACACAAGCTATCTCCAACTTGAGAAAGATCCAGGGTCTTCGAAAACTATGTTCATGGTGCACCGGAGGTGGCTCAGCAAGAATGATCCATGGAGAAAACATGGAGATCTGTTTGATGGAAAATCTGAGACCTGAGGAATATAGAGAGGAGGAGCAGCCAAGAAGTGGAAGAATTGCTAAAAAACTAGAAAGATTGTCCTAAGCCTAAAAAGAAGCGAAAGAGGCAGCAAGACAAGCCGCTGCTGAAGGTATGGAAAACAAGGTTTGTTTTCTGGGAGTTGCCATACTGGAAGTTTCTCCGCACGGCTCATAGCCTTGAAATCATGCATATCATGAAAAATGTGTGCAAGAGTCTGGTCGCCACCATAATCAACATGACAGATAGGACGAAAGATGGTCCAAAAGCAAGGCACGACCTGATATTCATGGGCATCCAGAAGGAGCTTCACGGAGGATGCACTACTCCTGATGATCAGGAAGATGACAATGATCATGAGTCGGAGGCGACACAAGGTCGTCGGAAGGTTTAAAAGGTCAAGAAGAACGAATATTACTGCCCTCCTTCTTGCTTCACTCTAAGCCAGGATGAGATCAAATAGTTTTTCATGTGCCTTCTAGGAGTGAAATTTCCTTACGGCTACACGGGCAAGATAAGCAGATACCTAGACGAGGCGAAGCATAGGTTAAGTGGCATGAAGTATCACGACTGTGCCGTGCTAATGATACAGGTACTTCCAGTTGCACTAAGAGGGATAATGGACAAGCATGTCCGTGAAACGTTGTTTGCGCTCTGCAAGTTTTTCGATGTCATCTCTCGAAAATCGATTGACGTGAATCATCTCGGGAGGCTACAGGAGGAGATCGTGGTGATACTATGCGAACTTGAAGTCTACTTCCCGCCCGCATTCTTCGACATTATGGTGCATCTGCTGGTCCATGTCGTGGAGGACATCGTCCAACTCAGGCCGATGTTCCTCCGCAGCATGATGGCGTTCAAAAGGATGAACGGACACATCAAAGGATACGCTCGCAACAGGTCCCGTCCAAATGGAAGCATAGCCAAGGGCTTTCTGGCCGAAGAGTGCATCTCTTTCTGCATGAATTATCTAGACATCGAGAACCCTGTCAGTCTTCCCGTCAATAGGAACCTTGGAAAGCTCGACGGATCTGGTCACCGAGAGGGTCATCGCGTACTGCATGCAGACTTCGATTGTCGATGCACGGACTTGAAGGGGTTCGCGGCATAGTAAATTAAAATTTTCTACGGATGCGAACAGAGGTAAATCCAAGATCTAATCTAGGAGATGCAATCAACGAGAGAGATTGGATTAGATATCCATACCCTTGAAGATTCGCACAGCGGAACGTTCGTCGGAACGTGGGTGATGTAGTCGTACTCGCTTCTCCTCCTCGCGATCCGATCCGATCTAGCACCACAAGTGGCGGTGCCTCCGTGAGATGCACACGCGCAGCACCTCGACGTCTCCTCCTTCCTCGGACCAGCAAGTATGGTGGAGAGATAGATTGGATCTACAACACGACGGCGTGGTGTATATGGTGGAGAATTTCTGCAGCAGAGCTTCGCCTACAAACAGTCGGGAGGGAGAGAGGAAAGCTAGCAAGGCGGCTAGGGTTTGGAGGAGAGGTGTGTGGGGTTGGTGCGCCCCCACCCCTCTTTATATAGAGGGGGGGCGCAGCCCTATCCCCTCCCCCAAGCCCAAAGGATAAGGAGTGGGGGGCATGGACTCTCCCCTCTTCTAGAAACCCTATCTCTAGTTTAAACGATTTAAACTCTCTAGGATCGGCTGGGCCCTATGGGGCCTTGTGCCCCTGGCCCAAAGCGGCCAGGACACTCCCTCATAGGCCCATGCCCCCTCCCGGAAGGTGGGGTCACGTTGGTCCCCTTCCGGAAGGTTCTAGAAGCTTCCGGTACAATACCGATTAACCCGGAACAATTCCGAACTCCAAAAACTGCACTGCCTTATATGAATCTTATTCTCCGGACCATTCCGGAACCTCTCATGATGTCCCGGATCCCATCCGAGACTCCGAACAAAAATTCATAAACCAATTATCCAATCTATCCTAGCGTCGAGATACGTTAAGTGTGTGACCCTGCGGGTTCGAGAATATGCAGACATGATCTTCTATCAATAATCAACAGCGGGGTCTGGGCACCCATATTGACTCCCACACATTCATCGATGATCATATCGGATGAACCATGATGCCAGGATTCAAACAATCCCATATATATATTCCCTTCGTCTCGCGATATTTTACTTGCCCGAGATTCGATCGTTGGCACCGTCATACCTAGTTCAATCTCGTTCACAGCAAGTACTTTACTCGTTCCGTAATCCGATATCACTTTGTGATTAACTCCTTAACCACATGCTTGCAAGCGGTGTTGATATCGATTACCGAGTGGGCCCGAAGTATATCTCTCCGACTTGGGAGGGACAAATTCCATCTCGATACATACAACCCAACAGATACTTTCCGATCACCTGAGAGACACCTTTATGATCACCCTCTCATAGGATGACGTTTGATGACCTCAAAGCTTTCTTCCGGTACCAGGGAGTTGCATTATCTCATGGTCTAAGGAATACAATATTTGACATAGGAAAAGCTTCGCAAAGATGAACACGATGAAACGATCTAATTGCTTCGCTTAGTTTGGGTCTGTCCATCATATCATTCTCCCAATGATATGATCTCATTATCAATTGACAACTCATGTCTATGGTTAGGAAACCTTAACCATCATCGATCAATGGGCTAGTCCATAGAGGCGTACTAGGGACACGGTGTTGTTCACAAACCACACAAGTATTAAAGTTTCAGCTTAATACAATTCTAGCATGGAATATAAACTTTATCATGAACAAGAATTATAATAATAACATCTTTATTATTGCCTCTAGGGCATAATTCCAACAGGACTTTGATCGAGCAAACCTCGTCGCGCTATAGCATTTAGAACTGGTCGATCCTTGGGTACAGAAGCACAAAAGGTTAATCGAGAAGAAGTACAGTGACTGGGGCATACAGAGGACGCGGGGAGAAATAATCAAAGAGCATAACTCATTTTTCACGCGTTGGTTTAGGCAGACACTCCTTGATAATCCCCCGTGATCGCATTCTTCTAACATGGAAAAGATCATATTCACATTATCGCAGGGACCCATGTAAAACCTGGTGACCTATCAGGCGTATGATATCGTCTACACATTCTACACAGAGGAAAATACAACAAGTGTGATTATCAGAACTCAGACATAACATCGGAATTCTACACCGATGACAATGTGAAGGAAAGATTCTACGGAAGTATCGAGGAGATCTGGGATTTCAGATGGGCCAAGAGCGTTGAAAGAGAAGACCGGTATTTCACAACCATGGTTATACCCGAAGCAGCCAAATCCAAGGCCACCGGTGCGAATGTGGCCACGAAAAATGAACCGTGGGTACTGGCTAGCAAAGTGGACCAACATTTTTCATTATCGACCCGACAAAGCCAAGCCATGTTGTCATGAGGAGAGGAAAAAAGAAACATCATCGGAATGGATGGAGTCGCCAACGAGCAAGACCCACCTTTTTTTATTTCATCGGAATAGATGACGACGACTACGATGCAAGAACATACATCACAAGAAGAAAAAGAACAACCCTACCCAAAAAAGCTAGCCCAATCGAAAGAAGAAACATTAAAGCGCGACAAAGAAGGGAAAAAACATTGTAAAACACTAGCTCAAAAAATATTGTAAAACGCGTGGTCAAAAAAGATTGTAATATTTATGGACAAATTATTATTTAATTTAGTTATACTTTGAATCATATTTGTACCACTTTTATGACATATATTATCACTTTTGGGCATTTTTGGAATATTTAAAAGTATTTTAAAATCAAAACAAAACTTCAATGGCATATATCACCACTGTTGGGCATTTTTTGGAACATTTAAAAGTATTTTTGAAATAAAAAAAGGTGGGTACCAGGATTCGAACCTGGGTGCTCATAGGTTCAAAATAGAGCTAAGGACGGAACCATTGGGATAGGCTAGTGTAGTTGTTTGAGAGTGAGGCTGCAGTTATTTTATACAGTTGTTAGAAGCCGATAGGAGTAGCGCACTAACCCGGAGTGTGTTACAGATATCCGTAGCACACTATTCCCAAGTGCGCTACGCCTATCTGGGATTTATCCACACGCGCGCCCGAGCCCCCCTCTCTCATCCCCATCTCAGTCCGAGCCCGAGCCCCCCCACCGCCACCGCTCTCGATCCGCCACCTTGCTAGCCCCGCCAGCAACCGCCGCTTGAGGAGGAGGCCCGCCCGTGTCCGAGGAGGAGGAGGCCTGCCCGCGTCCGAGGAGGAGGAGGCCCGTGCGCGTTTGAGGAGGAGGCCGCCGTCGTCTGCCTGTCGTTGTCCGCCCGCCATCAGCGTCCTCCTCTCAGAGGTGAGCCCCTCCCCTCTCTCCCTAGCTCCCTCCCTCCCTCTCTCCCCTCTCTCTGCAGGCGGTTTAGATTACGGTTCAGATAGCTAGGGTTCAGATTAGGGCGCATACTAGAGCCTTCCGACTACAACCTTGTGGTTGTTTTTTGACAGATTGTTGAGGAATGTAATCTTTGCAACCTTACCAGATTGTTGAGGAATGTAATCTTTGTAATCTTTGCAACCTTGTGGTCTAGTTTGCTCTGTGGTTTAAATCTTGTTCAGCGACTACACAAAATAGTCACATGGATTCTATCATGTACTACTAGGTTGTATGGAGCACGGATTGGTCTTGTTGGGGATTACTGCTTTGAGATTAAAATTTGAAATATGCTTAGACTGAATAGTGGCCAGTCCAGTGCGTAGTGTGGATGCTATTTCTAAAGTCTTGAGTAGAAGTATATCCTAGCAATCTAGTGTCGGCTGCTATTGCTGACTTTAGATCTCATCAAGGGATTGCTGATTATTGACTAGTACTAATTGAATCAAGGTGTAAAACTTCATTTTTGTTCATAATATTTTTTGTTGGTCAAGGATGAAGCTTGGCCATTTCCAGCATTTCAGCTTCATTTTGTTTCACAATATTTTTTGTTGCTTTGAGATTAAAATTTTGGGGATTGGTCTAATTTTGTTCAAAATTCTGAATGGACCATAGAATTTTGTTGCTAGTTTGAATATCAGAAAACAATAAATTTTGGGGGTAGGATTCTAAATATCAGAAGCAAAGAGAAATTTATCAAAGAACCAAAATAATTGTGTAGTTGCTGTCAATAAATTTATCAAAGAACCAAAAGAGAAATTTATCAAAAAACATTGTTGTGTTTCTTTTATCCCCTAGTTTTCTCCTTCATCATTTTTTAGTTAGCAGTAGGTTAGTTTTTTAGGTTTAGTTAGTTGCTGTCAAGAAGTAGGTTACTTAGCAAGCAGTGGGTTGTGTATTGCTGTCAAGAAATAGGTTAGTTGCTTTTTTAATGCTGTGCAAAGCTGATGTATACTGTGTACTGTGTATACATTGATGTTTTTACTGCTATATACTGTGTATACATTGATTTTTTACTGATGTATATTGTTGTGCAAAGTTGCTGTCTATACTGATGTGTATACTGCTATCAGTTTTGAATTGGCAAGGCCATGATGGAGGTTTATGATCTTTATGTAGGTTCTTGTATGAAATAAGTCCTGATTTTTGCCGGAATGTTGATTAACTTCCGTTTCGGCAGAAATCGGGCACTCCTAGTTTAAGAAGATTAGCAAAGGTCATGCCGGATTTCTCTGGTCACTTTATTACTAACCATTATTTGCTTTTTATTAGTGCAAGCATGTGTGACAATGACGTGGCTGGTTGTTCTAAGCGCATCAACGCTGAAGGAGAAGTCAGACCTTCAAATAAACAATTGTTATTCTGGGAGGAGGCCCAACGGCTAGAAGAAGATGAAGAATACCATCCTTCGGAGAGCGAGGAAAATGAGATGGAAGACACGGAGGAAGAAGCCGAAGGAACGGCGGATGATGAAACCACTAATGGCGGCGAGGGCACAACGACTGGTAGCAATCCTCCTAAGAAGAAGAAGCCGAAGGAATGGCGCCCGAACACAGTTGGCACTGTTAGTGAGTAAATTACCAAAGTGATCCCAACAGGGGTTCCTTTGGCGCCCGACCTTGTCGTCAGAGGGTACGGTGGGGAAGTGGCGGCTATCACCCGGTCCACCATCTCGATCAACACCGAGAATCTCCGGCATAAAGATAATGGCCATTTGCCCACACTCCTCTTCGAGAAGTTGCACGCAAGATACAAGTTCCTCACTGAGTATCGGAACACAAATTATCATGGGAATGAAGTAAACAAATCCACCCTCACAAAGATGAGCACCGCCATGGCCAGCTGGAGAACCCGGATAAAGAAGAAGATCTATAAAGAAGGAAAAAGTCTCGAGGAGATCCAGAAGAAATACCCACAGATCAATGAAGATTAGTACCGGGTGTTCAAGGATATGTGCGAACCGGAAAGAGCCCAGGCCTCGAGTAATTGGGGAAAGGTGCTACAGGCGATGAATATAGGTCACCACCATCTCATATCTGGTGGATACAGAACCGCTGAGGCAAAATGGGATAATGAGGACGAATAGTAGAGAGCTAAGGGGATAGCTAACCCCTTTGAGAAATTCAAAAATGGACAGCTTCGAAACTTCATCAGGAGACGTTACCATGTGGACCCAAAAACCAAACAACTCACCGCAGATCCTGTGGTCAAGGAATTCGAGGAAATTGTTGTAAGTAATTTAATTACCGCGGATCAACTCGATTGCATTCTAATCGACAAAGTCGAATTTCTAAACGGTTCACTATTACTTCTTCTGCAGGAGGAAATTGCTAGTCATGGATCCCACGGTTCCTCATCCCAGGGGTCGACGGCGGCCACCCGGTGGGATAACCCTTTTAACGGGGCGATGAACTGGCCTTAGGGGTAAGAATTGGGTGGATCATTTTGGTCCGCCACCGAGGACGCGTGTGGCGCTGTCGGAAAGGAGCGAGGAGGAAAACCGCGAGGTTCAAGAACTAAAGGAACAAGTGGCACGGATCTCGCAGATTGTCCACGACAACCTGGCAATCACCCTCACGTCCATCTTGCCTACCTTGGTGGAGTCAATAGAGAACTGGAGTGCGGGTGGTCGACAAGGGCCATGCCCGATTCCAAGCATGGTCAGCAGCCACTCAAACAACGCGGCACCGACGAACATTTGAATTATGTGTTCGTGATTCCTCCCGCTAGCATCGCGACACCGGAAGTGTTGGTGTCCCCCCTGTCATCACCGCGGTGCCGGACATGTTGGTGACTCCCCCTGCCATCATCGCTGCGGCACTGGAGCTCCAAGCACCCGGTAGGGAGAATACACTAGCGGCCGGCATCGCGCCATCAAGCAGCCCCTCAGTCTCTTGCATGCCCGTCGTCGTATGCGTTTCCTCGACATTCGCCAATCTCGACGCCATCACGGTAAACAAATTACTTTACCGCCTTTAATGCAATCTATTACTCTTATGGCATCTCTCTAACGCCGTACATGTTTTTCGTAGACGGATGTTCCTTGAACTCTCGTATGCTACGTGAACAACGAGCTGAGGGATGTTGCCAATGGTACCATCGTTCAACCCTTGCAATGCACCTTCAACTCAAGGCCGATACCAGATAGCGTGCACAGGGTTAAAATTAGTCTAGTGCTAAGGGGTTGTGACGACTTGGAACCTCCCATTCAACCTCCAGAGTGGATGAAGAAGAGTCAACTATCCTCAGAAGTTGCTTTCGCTTATTCTTGAAATGTCTAAAGAGCATGATTCGTTTGGGGATGGCGGGGGCCATCACGCCACATACAACAACATCGCCTGTCGTGCCAGCGACAAGCGGTGGCAAGGCCCCCTTACTGTCCCCGCCGTCACCTCCACGCGGTGGGTCGGATGATCATGTTGATGATATGCACATGGCGCAGGATCCGAACGAGGACGACGAAGACTTTGATCAGTTCTTCAACACTCAGTTTTGCAACGAAGACCCATCTGGTGGCCCCACAGATAAACCCACTATCACCAAGCGTTTGTTTGGTTCTTAGGAGACGCCTCCAGCTTGCGCCTTCACCGTGGCAGCTGATACAACCAACCGACCCTTTATTCTAAGCCCTAACACACTACATAGGGCGGCAGGTGCTCAGATTGCGGTGCCTGCCCGCTCTCCAATAGGAAAAAAGGCCAGGAAAAGAAAATCTAGTAGCTCGAGCCAGGCGGTGGCGTCAACTGTGAATCCGATCAGGTTTCGGGATGGGCCACCAAGACCCGAGGGTATTATGTGGAGGATTCATGTGGCGGGTGAGCCCATGCTACAAAAGAATTTGCGGAGGCTCGCCAGTTCGGAAATGAAGAGTGTGCATGACGGTGTGCTGACGGTAGAGAGACGCCTTCTGGCGGAGAAAGACCCCTCGCACCCGGTATTCGTGGTTATGGTGCCACCAGGCTTGGGCTTCGTCGACAATGCTCCCGCGGATCAGTTCCTCCCGCGGTTTGATGAACTCTTATGTTGGGGATATGCTATATGGGTATCCTCATAGCATGTCTTTTATCCGGATAACCCGGATGGCCAATAGTTGGTAGCATGTCCTATGGCCTACTGGGCGGCCCAGTTAGATGGATCCAAAAGGGAGGCCCATGCCGGATAAGGGAAGTCTATGGAGGAGTCACCGACATACCCGGAGCTTTGGAGTGCAAGACACGTTAGACTGATTGTATACTGTGTAGGACTCTGTAACCTATCCGTCTAGGACTTTCCCTATAACCCTAGGACCACGTGACTATATAAGTCGGGCCTATGGGATCCTTTAGAGAATAACATAACTCATACCTCGCACATCGAATTAATCCCTGTAACTCGGCGTATTGCCATTATAGTGATTTATAGCAGGAGTAGGATTCCGCCACCGTTGTGGGATATGAACCTGGGTAAGCTGTATTACCTCGTACCCGTCAACCGTCCGCCTTAACCCACGTCTCTAAACACGCACTGTGAGGACCCCTCTATGGCGTACTCATCGGTAATACCAGGACATTTGGCGCCTACCGTGGGGCAAGAGGTGCTTCATGCTCTACAGCGGGCGAGGTCCAAGATCTTCGCGGGAATCGGTGAAACCGTAGCCATCGGTCGCATTCTCTTCTCCGACAATGTTCCAATCGTCCCTCCGGACAGTTCTAGATCTCGGCGAAGACGAATGTAACACCCCCGGAACCAGGGCTAAACAAATCACAGACCTACATCTGAAATAAGCTTAACCTTGAGCTCAAGAATATCTAGTGGAGAATCGGTAACAAGGCAGTGACCCTACGACACAAAAATTTATTACATCAAGCTCATAACTGAGTAGAGAACCAAATTATTATAAGAAGAGGTCACTGACCACAAACATTAAACAACGGAAGGCAAATTATGCTATTAAGTATAGCAAACTTAACAAATGTCCTAAGAGGCCTGAAGCATAACGGTGACGTCCCAGCCCATAGATTCCAGGCTGCCGGCTGGGAACCCCGAGCTACTCGTCGATGTCGATGTAGCACCAAACTGATCTTCAAGGAACACTTACTCTGCCAAAAGTATCAACAAAGAAAGGGTGAGTACAGGATGTACTCCGCAAGACTTATGGTTGGTGGAGTTGTTTTTCATAAAGCCATCTTTGTTTATAAAACAAGAGAGAGAGAGAGAAGAAGCTCGTCTAATCAGAGTATTTTAAAAGGGGATAAGAGAGCGACATCTCCGAAATATTGATCATCATCTTTTGATATCCACCAAGTCATCATCATCTGAACTAGGATCACCCCCTCGTACCCATGAAGAAGCATCCTTAAGCACACGTTGATCTACCAAGTTTTACGATTAGGTTTTAGTTCTCTATGATCTTAGAATCTGGTCACCAAGCGTTCATAACCGTGAATACGGCTTTTCGAAAATATCTAACCCTACAGGGGTGTACAACTTTACCCACATGCGCCAACCGATTCTTAATGCCACTATATATTAGCCCTCTTCCTTGTAAGGCCGGCACAGAGTGGTTGACCACGAGCTTTACATTTCTTTCGCCGACACCATGAGTCAAGCAATAAGTATGATTCTGCCGTAACAGGTCAAATCCCAAAGCCAGTACTTAAATATGTGAGGAGAGGTTGGTTTACCAGGGGCGCCATCAACCCCAAGCAACCCGGTCCATGCTTCCCTACCTGTATGAATGCACCTCCTTCACCCCCTCTTTCGAAAACATTTTCAATGCGTATGTCGAATGGAACGCCCGAACTATGTGACTCATGGAATCTACTAGGCAAGTTAGTTAGTCATGAGGTTGTCCAGGCCCCGTGTGGTTGTACGCTCGTTTCGGTTCCAAAGGCAAGAACTCAGGTCCAAGTGGTGGCGATCATGGGACTAGAAAAACCACATCCCGCTATGGCCTCCCATACAAGCCTTAGCATGTTTAACTCATATATCACCTATGATATCATCTCATCACGTTCTCCTGTCATACTAGATTCTCTGCATCTGATACATCATCTGGATGGACCAGAACTGACAGCTATGCATGGCTAAGCAGACACATATATAAGCTCTAGAAGTGCACACAAGCCAAACCTAGTTATTCTAGGAGTAGTGGATCAGGTAATATAAGCTCAAAGGGAGTAATGCAATAGATAGGATACTCTATCTATCGATAAAAGAACATGGTAGAGTCGTATGCATCATGGCAGGAATTGAAATTCTTTCTAAATCATAGGATGATATCATGGTGGGGCTATGCTTGCCTTTGCCAGTTGATAGCAGATAAATAGATCTTCGGAAGCCTTGAACTTGACTTGGTTGGAGTTGGTCAAGTATTGTTCGTCGATCTTTGACGGTGTTGTCCTCGGGCTTCGATCTCGATCTCGGCATCGTATTCTACCGAAAAGAACCAATTACCGGAAAGAGAGGGGAAACAATCAACACATGGCATTGATGCAATGCTCAAGCAAGGATGATGATATGTCAAGTTAATTTGCATCTGAATGTAACCCTAAGGCATGCTCAACAAATTAATCGGGGTTCCGAGGGGTAGAAACCCTAATTTGGGAAACTCCGAAACATATGAAAGGGATGCATTTGTTCTTCTAATTAAACTTGTCATGAAAGTTAGTTAACAATGCATGATTATAGCTTAAATAGGTAGGTTTCATTTTTCTAAACATTTTGATATATTATTTATATTTTTCTGAATTATAAATAATTACTTATTGAATTTATAAGATTTATCGTTTTTCTGAAATTAATAAAAAGGTTTAATCCTTCAGCATGACGCATGGCTGACATCATCAGACTGAACAGATACTTTTAACACAGCGGCAGAGGCTACTCACAGTGACTGATTGATGGGCCCTAGGCCATATCAGCAGCCACATGGGCAAAAGGAGCCACAAAGAGTTGACCACCTTGACCATGCGCCGGCTGATGTCATGATGACGTCGGTATGACGTCATCCCGGCAGTTGCTCTCAGATCGACAACGGGGAGGGTGACTGGGAGCGCGAGGGCAAGCGGGAGCGGGCGCGGGCGTGGATGACTTGGCATGACGCAGGCGACCATTTAGTGGTGGCGCCGCTGGATTTTGACCACCGGAGGAACTCCGGTGACATGGCCAAGCGGCGGCCGATGGTGGCGTGCGGCCCTAGCGATCTACAGAACGCGAAGAAGCAAGGCGAGGCTACCAGGAGGATCACCAGCTCACCAGAAGCACGGAAGTGCGGTCGGTGAAGCCATGCGAGGGCGAAATCAACGGGAACGGCGGCGGCCAAACTTCGGGAAGGAGCTTCCAATTCCGGCGTTTGGGAGCCTCTCGGCTTGCGATTCTTGGGGCAAACAATAGAGGAGATCAAGGCGGTCACAGGAGCGTGCGCTATGGAGCTCGGGGCTACCAGTAATGGCGAGGCACCGGTGAGGTTGGAGTCTAGGGTTTGGGATCTGCGTGGGCGAACGCTGGAGAGAGAGGGGGAACGAGAGAAGAGGATAGAGAAAGAGAGGAGAGACGTGCGGTCTTCTTCACATCCTCGGGTAGTCATCGGGTCCAGGGGCGGCGACGGTGACGTGACGATCGGCGAACCGGAATAGGGCACGCAGCTGCCTCCTCGCAGTCGTTCTGTCTCGAGGAGGAAGAGAAGAAAATAGGGCGAAGGGGTATGCGGGCCAGGATTGGGCCGCTGCTGGGCCGGCTAGGCTTCTGCACGGGGGCAGGAGCTGGGCTGTGGCTGCTGCTATTTGCTGCGGGTAGGCGGTGTGGAGGGGTGAGAAAAGATGGGCTGTGGCCCACTGGCTTCCTGGCTTGTTTTTATTTAGCAAAACCTTTTCTTTTTCTATTTGCAATTTCTTCTTGTATTTTTCCAATTTGAATCTGTTTTGAATTATTTCAAAAATACCAGGGCTTTTATAAAACATAGTAAAATAGTGTGGGGCCCTTTTTATTCCATTTGGGCTCCATTCATTTTGTAGATTTCAAAATGAAAATCATTTCAATGGATTTTCAAATAGAAGGAAGGAAAGATTAGGGTTTGCATTTTATTTTCTTGGTTGCATTTTTAGAGGATGATGCTTATGCAATGCACAACCAAACCCTAATTAATGACTATCTAAAACTGGGGTGTTACAACGAACCCTACGCGGTGCTCAATCGTCCCCATCGGAGATATCCACCTCTTCATCGGCGAAACCGACTCGGGCACTAGTTTCCTGGGACTCGGAGGAGCATCAAGACCCGCACAGACGGCATACGGGCAGGATACGTTCATGGAAGGATCGATGTCGGATCTCTCTTCGGAGTTTGCCGACAAAGATCGGAAAAATTCAAGGCCCACCCAAACTTCCCTTGTGCAGGATATAACGGTGGAAGATCACTACAAGTCCGCCGGCTTCGCCCATGCTTCTGGACAGCAAAGATCCAAGTTCGTCAGAGTGGTGACCATCTTCGATCTGGCATTGTGTTCAAAGAGAGGGAGAAAACCCCCGCGATTACCTTGTCAGGTGGCTCCGTATACGGCCGATCTGGCTCATTACCCAAATGATGATGCTATGTATCACTTTGTGGAAGGACTGGACCAAGGTACGCTTCTACGGCATATGCTAAGACGGAAGCAGGCTTCAGGACGCCTCACCTTTGGAAGCTCAGATAGAACTTGCCCTCATTGGCGGAGGCCCTCCGCTTCAGCCATCGCCACCTCCGCCTCTGATCGTCATCGCCACAGCTGCGCCACCACCACAAGTCATCGTCGCTGTTGTTGCACGTCCACCCCCATCATTGAGGAAGCCCCAGCACCCTCCGAATCTGTGCTTGACGTGCTCTACGCCGACATCAACGCAGATTCAGAGGAGATAGACTTCAGCCCAAAGGAGCTAGACTCTTCCATGCAGGAGATGGAGGAGGATTACAAGCGCGACGAGCAAGCCAACAACACCGTCACGTCCAGAGAGGTGTTCGTCGCCATTGGGATGGCGATGGATGAAGATCAACCCAGACGAGCTCCGCCTACAGCGCTGGACAAGGGGAAGGGACCACCTGTTGCTGCCGACAACGATCACGCAAAGGTCATGTCCCCTCCATGTAACCCAGTGCAGCAGCCGTAGGAACTCGACACCGGTCCGAGTAACAACAACACCGCAAACCTGTCGCCTCCAGCATCTACGTCTGTGGCTTCCCAAATCACTCCAGCTGATAGAGTGATATACGGCAACCCACTCGTCGAGCCCATGACCGTGGCCCATATACGGAACGTAGTCCAGCTTGATGATAAGCGCCAGCAGCTGCTGAAGGAACAGGCCATCACGGAGCAAGGCGCTAAGCTGGACCGAGATCTGGCCAACGTGCAGAAGTCAATTGGAAAAGCTAGAGCTATGGAGGCCGAGTACAAGACACTGCTCCAGCAGTAGAAGGCTATGAAAGCTCCGGCTCGCGTCATCAACAATCCTAGGATGGTCTCCCTCGAAGCCGCCACAAGCAAAGCCATACATTGACATCTAGGGCAGGCAGGTGATGCCCACCCCTCTTCTCAATCTCAACCTCGCGTCGCCAAGACCCTTCTAGAGCAGGATAGATCACCCACAGGTGTAGAACAGTTCTATTACCTTGTGGCCAAGGCGGTGAAACAGTAGGAAAAGGCCACCTCTTAGATGCTTGAGTCTGACCCAGCATTTTGCCAGTCTAGCCAGCCTAAGCTGCAAAGGGACAAATCTCCTCATGATGTCGGGTCCCAGACGGGTTCATCAGAACGAAGACGGAGGGATGCACGCAACAGGAAGGACGCTATCCCCATATCCTCCAACCATGGAGGAAAGGCTCAACCTCGTCGCCCATCTCCACCGCCTTGATCTCCCCGACATTGCGAAGACCCCAAGGCTCACTGTTGTACGGATATGCCTCCGCCAACGCAGAGTGGCATCGTCATCCGCGACAACGGGGAGCAGACCCATAATGATGGAGAGCGCAACCAGGGACACAAGAGCAGGTCGCGTCATGACCCTCCGCGTCCGACAAGCAACCGCAACAAGCATGAGGCGTCATAGGAGGGTAATAGCAAGAAGGCTAACACACCGCCTCCACCGCCTCCGTCGCCCCCCATTAGCCACCATGGCGGAGGAGGCCCGCGTCGTTCACACAGCCCTTCCCCTGGCGGCAATAAGAAAAGAGCAAGCCTGGAGCCATACGACGCACGTTCATGCTTGGACAAGATTCACGAGGCCAGGGAAGGACAATACTTGGGACCACGTTGCTTTGGACCTGTAATACGGACCGCAACTTACCCCAAGGGTTTCTGGATTGACAAGACCATCAAGCCCTATGCCGGCACCGCCAAGCCAGCTACATGGTTGCAGGATTACGGAAACACGGTGGAGATCGCGAGGGTAACCCCAACATTGCCGTCAAGTACCTCCCATTGATGTTGGAGGGCATGTCCATGGATTGATGACTTGCCAGAGAAATCCATGTGCAACTAGTTGGACATGCAAGAAGCGCTCACCAAAAACTTCGAGGGTACGTATAAGCGTCCCTGTACTGTTGGCGATCTACAGTGGTGCATGCAGGAGAAAGACGAGTCATCTCGCGCCAGCTCTCTCGCTGGCTAGATATTAAGAATTCCTGCGCAGGAGTGCACGCTCAGACCGCCATGGCCGCCTTCATCGATGTCTTAGAGAAAGGTACGTTGCTCCGACATAAGTTGAAGCGCTTGCCATACAATCACCGGCTATATCTCAACCAGATGATCCAGCTAGCTAGTGAGTTCGCAGCTGCCAACGATGATGCTCGCGGCTCCCTACCGGTAACAGCCGTTCCAACTCTAGCTAGGAGGAATAGCAGCACCAAGCGGAAGAGCCCGCTAGAAGAAAAGCAAACCTACGACATGGTCGCTATGACTTTTGAAGGACGAGGGGATGGCGGGCAGCATGGCAGAGTACGGGGGGCTAGTCATGGGCAGCAGCGAGGTAGTGAAACTACCTCGGCAGCGCTCTGCGTTCCCCAAACCTATGAGGAGTACCGCGATATGCCGTGCCTCGTACACCTCGACGCCAATAGCAAAGCCACTCACACCAATCTCCATTTCAAGTTCGTCAATGATCTCAAAGAGGACCCGGAGTCCGGTTACAAACGATGTTGGAAGAACAGATAGCGAGGCAAGGGAAAGGGGAAGAAGAAGGAAGAGGAGTCCAAGGATTCAAGTGACATGGATGAGGATGTTGACCCCAAGCACGCCGCCAAGAGAGATGGCAAGGGCAAGAACCCCTTCGAGAAGAAGAAGGCCATTTTCCACACTTTCCTTGGCACCTCCACTATCCGACAACAGAAGACCTCTATGAGGATACTGATGACCACTCTACCCCTAGTTCCCCAGTACCTGCGCTCGTCGGAGATTCCAATTACTTGGGACAGGAAGGATCACCCAGATCTCATCCTTATGGAGAACCAGTACGCCATGGTCATCAACCCCCTGATTGACGGCAATGAGTTCACCAAATGTATGGTGGATAGTGGAAGCAACATCAACATCATGTACCTGGATACACTGCACAAGATGAACTTGACGGAGACTAACCTAAGGAGGAGCAGCACCATCTTCCACGGTGTAGTTCCTTGTCGGGAGGCTCGGTACCTTGGGTGCATCAAACTTTAGGTCGCTTTTGGCGATCTTAATAATTACTGCCAAGAACGCATGACCTTTGAGGTGGTCCCCTTCAAGAGCGTGTACCATGCAATATTTGGCCGCGACATCTTCCACGCCTTCATGGCCAAGACATTCTTGGTCTACAACAAGCTCAAGATACCTAGACCGAATGGTGTCATCACCGTATCCCGAAGCTTTACCAAGGCAAGGGACTGCGAGATTGGAGAAGCAGCCTTTGCAGAAGCTGTCCTCTATAGCGAAGAATTCAAGGAGATCCAGAGCAAGGTCGATGCCTCGGAGATGCCGGCGTCGAAGAAGCAGACTTCTGACTCCGCCCCAGCATTCAAGGCCGCCATCGAAACCAAGCCGGTGGAACTTGTGGTAGGCGATTCCTCCAAGACCACCACCATTGGGACGGACCTGGATCCCAAATAGGAAAGCGCGCTCGTCGAGTTATTCCATGAGAATAGGGACATCTTTGCCTGGAAAACCGCCGACATGAAAGGTGTACCTAGGGAACTTGCCAAGCATAGCTTGAATAGTGATACAAAATGCAAACCAGTGAAACAACCTCTACGACGCTTCGGAGACGAGAAGAGACGCGCCATAGGCAAGGAGATAGCTAGGTTACTTAAGGCTAGTTTTATCCGAGAAGTCCTTCACACCCGATGGGTGGCCAATCTTGTACTTGTCCCCAAAAAGGGAACCAAAGAATTAAGAATGTGCGTTGATTACACCGGCTTGAACAAAGCGTGTCCCAATGATCCATTCGCTTTGCCTCGCATTGACCAACTCATTGACTCGACGGTTGGCTCAGAACTTTTGTGTTTTCTCGATGCATACTCAGGATACCGCCAAATTAAGATGAGGAAGTCAGACCAATTGACCACTTCATTCACCACACCTTACGTCACGTTTTGCTATGTCACGATGCCCTTTGGGCTAAAAAATGCAGGTGCTACCTACCAGCGGACAATGCGGCGTTGCCTACACGATCAAATTGGTCAGAACGTTCACGCCTATGTGGACGATATAGCGGTGATGTCTAAAAAGTCAAATGACATAATCTCCTAATCTAGTTTACATAGTCATAAATCTAAATCACATAGAGTTCTGGTGTTAATCATGTTTTTCCCTTGGGAGAGCATTAGTTAACAGGCCTGTCACATTTAGATTCGTGTCTAATTTGTAAATCTCTAGATTGCCATCTTGTACATGTTCTGGGATGGAGTTAAACCGACACTTTATATGCTTGGAATTATTGCGAGACATTGGTTCCTTAGCATTGTCTATGGCACCATTGTTGTCACAATAGATTACCATTGGATCCAAAGCACTTGGAACCACACCCAGTTCAGAAATGAACTCCTTCATCCAAACTGCTTACGCCACTACTTCTAAGGCAGAGATATATTCCGCCTGCATAGTATATCTCGATATCACTGGTTTCTTGCAGCTCCTCCAACTCACCACTTCACCATTCATCAAAAATACATATCCGAATTGTGACTTAGCGTCATATGGATCGGTGTCGAAGCTAGCATCAGCATAACACCTTGCGAAGAGCTCTTCTTCACCACCATTTATGAGAAACATGTCTTTAGTTCTTATCAAGTACTTAAATACATTATTAATTGCCTTCTAGTGTTCTAAACCTAGATTAGATTGGTACCTGCTAGTCAAAATAATAGGATGTGCGACATCTGGTCTTGTACATAGCATATCATACATGCACTACTAGAAAAAAGGTTGTTCATGGTGCACCGGTTTTGCGTATTCGTGGCGCACATGCAGTGCGCCACTAAACGTACGTCACAACTAACTTCTGGTTGTGGCGCACTAGGTGGTGCGCCACGGGAAAAAAGTTAGCCGTGGTACACTAGCTAGTGCTCGATGGGTAGGGGTAGCTAGTGCGCCACAATCGCCTCGTCGGAGAGGTGGCCGTCATCACCTCATCGGAGAGGTGGCTGTCGTCACCTCGAAGAGGTGGCCATCATCGCGTCTTAGAGGTGGATGTCGCTGCCTCATTAGAGGTTAAGAAGTAGGCTAGAGTAAGGATGCCGCTGGAGGTGAAGGAGGCCGGAGCAAGGAGGCCAGCAAGAAGAGAAGGAGATGAAGGAGAACAGGAGGAGGAGAAGAAGAGGAAGGAGAAGAGGAGCAAGGAGGCCGGAGAGAAGAGTGGGAGGAGAACAGGAGAAGGAGAATGAGACGAGGAGAAGGAGAAGGGGAGAAGGGGAATGGGAGGGGAAGGTGGACGAGAAGTAGGAAGGGGTAGGTAGGTGTGGCCAGCGGGATTTAAATTTCAAATCCCACCCTCACTTAGCCGTGGCGTACCATTCTGAGATGCGCCATGGCTATGTGGCCTCAAAAAAATTTGTAGGAAAAAATCTTATTTCTCCCATAACTTTTTACTCTTTTCGAAATTGGGGAATCTCAAAATTCTAGAATGGCCTTTGGCCGTTTTACCATGGCATGACCTATTTTTGCAAAAAAGTTCAAAATTCATGTTTGTTAAGTTTCCTAGAAACTATATCCAATAACCTACCTATATCTGAAAGGATTTTTTTTGAAGTGTTTATCATTTTCTGTTATTTTTTTGCAAACCTAAAAAGGCAATCCAAGGGGGGTGGAGATGAAATTAGGCAGTGCACTTAGTCATGGCGCACTACTATGAGGTGCCCCACGGGTAACCCACATAGCCGTGGCGCATGGCCTCGATGTGCGCCACGGGTAAGTGGGGTGCACTCATAGGCACCCTGGCCCACAAATAGTTGTGGCGCACCACTTCCATGTGTGCCACAGGTAAGTTACCTACCCGTGGGGCACATGCTCCTGGTGCGCCACGACTATTTGCCCGTGGGTCACCACCTTCCATGTCCGCCACGGCTATACGTATTACTTATAGTTGTTTTCCTAATACTGATAAGAGAACCTATTGCTGAGACATAGGGGACATGGTCCATAATTTTTCTATCTCTTGCTGTAGCTGGACTCCGAGTCTTACTCAAAATAGTACCTTACAACATAGGTAAAAACGCCTTCTTACTTCCGTTCATTTTGAACTTCTTCAAAATCTTGTCAAGGTATGTACTCTATGCCAATCCTATTAAGCGTCTTGATCTATCTCTATAGATCTTGATGCCTAATATATATGCAGCTTCACCAAGATCTTTTATCGAAAACTCAATATTTAATTAATCATTTACGCTTTTCAAAAGTTCAATATCATTTCCAATCAACAATATGTCAGACACATATAATATTATAAATTTACAAAGCTCCGACTCACTATCTTGTAAATTCAAGCTTCTCCGATGGTTTGGACAAATCCAAAACCTTTGATTACTTAATTTTAAAGGTCCCAACCTTTAATAAGGTAGAGATCCCTGTGTTTACAATGGTATTCCCTGTATCAATAGCTAGCATCCATAGTTAAGATGTAATATCAAGAAACAAAGGTCATAATACAACTTTATAGCCAGAAATAAAATAATTCATTACATATTACATAGCTTATTTGGCTATCTCATTACAATGCAGCAGAAATAACTATAGCATGGAGTCCTTCATCTTCAAAGTGCCACAGGCAATCATGTTGGTTGTAGACATGTAATCCTAATTCAACACACTTCACTAACATCAGACAAAACCTGCAACATAATAAGTTACAGCCACAAGGGTCAATACATTTGATTTGTATTGGCAAGTGATACTATGGTAGAATAGTGGTATCTATCATATATATGCATTTGGCTAAGTGGATCTTAGGCTTGCTTTGCGCAAAATATATTTTCCTTATCATTTGAAAACACTAAGTTTTTATTTGCCAAAATCACCCAAGGCATCTACCAATAGAAATTGGTGATCCTTTAACCCTTGTTCAACCACAAGTTTTTAACTTAGAAATTGGGATGAGGAGATTCTTGATAGCTTCCATGTCTTGATGCTCAAATTGTCCATTGCCGGGGACACGGCTAAGTACTTAGATTTTACTCTCGAGAGAGGTGGTGCACTTTCCCCACAAGACTCGACATGCATCGAGACAAGATCTTTCAGAAGCCTTCCCTTAGACCAGAATGGACGCGCTCCAAACCTATCATCCCCTACCACCAAGTGTCCATTTGGCTAAGTTATTGCAACCTATATGATCCAGGAAGAGCCCATAATGCCAAGTGGCTGCACTTGAAGCTTCTCAACATTTGACATCTCAAATCTCTTTGTTCCTGGGTGGCATTCCACAAGTGATATACACAGGGTAAACCATTGAAAAATGTGCCCTAGTAACCACTCAACAAAAATACAACCAAGCAATTACCATTCCACCTAGGTGATTCATTCACTTAGTTGTTTTATTAAAGAAATACAAGTCCTTGACATAGAAATATTCCATAGCATGAATATAATCCACCCTTGTTTTCTACTAGCTAAGCTAAGCATGATGGTAGTAGGAATCTTAACTTAGGAAAATTCTACTAAGGTTTCATCTACTAGGATTTCCCATGGCATAGTTTACACTTAGCAAAAATTCCATGGAAGTCCTACTCAACACATCACTAATGCATAGTGAAAATAATGGGAAAAAAGTATGAAGCACCACTTGCCTTTTTGGTAGAGAATATAAGTTCACTACTTGATCTTGCAATAGTCACACTCTTCAATTTTCACTACAATTCAATGAGGGCACAAATTCAATCTACCATTCAAGCAATTCATCACATAGAATAATAAAAACAAAGCAAATGCATGCAAGCATGGCAAAGATTGTTTTATTTGGAAAATTGGTTTCTAATAGGTTATAAACATTTTAAAACGCCTATTGGTCATTTATAAAAGTGTCAAAACCATTTGATATTAAGTTAGTGAAAATGGCCACTTTAAGTCATTTTTGTTTTGCTAGAAATGGTTTAAATTAAAGTAATAATTTCTAGTGTTTGACAAATACATTTTTAAAGAAAAATGTTAGTGTTTTATGGTCAAGTGTTTATTATTAAAACCATTTGCAAAAGGTTTTACCTATCAACCATTTTTAAATCAAACAACATTTTATTTCATTAGAAATGCCTTTAAACAAAGTAATAATTTTCTAGAGTTCACCAAATATATTTTTAAATCCTAAAAGTTGGTGTTTAGGGTCATATATTTTAAATCAAATAATGTTCCAAAGGTTTTACTCAAAAAGCATTTTAAAACATATTCAACAATTTTATTTTGTTAGAAATGCTTCAATTCAAAGATTTATTGTTTAGCTTCACAAAATACTCTTTTAAATCCATAAGTTGGTTTTTATTGTCATTAGGTTCAAAACAATCCATTTACAAAAGATTTTATCTCAAAAACATTTTTAGAATAAATTTTATACACAAAATAAGCCTAAACAAGTTTCTGCAAAAACAACTAATTTTGGAGAATCAATTCATTAAACAAAGAGCATGGTTGGAAAGTACTCTTTTTTCTGATTCCATTGATATAAAATTTGTAAAATTTGGACGTATGAATCAAAAGTTATGAATTTTGTAAGTTTAAACATCTAATAGAAAAGTTTCTGTCTATTTAAAACAACAGAGTGCCACGCGTCTTGTTCTTATTGGCCAAAAAAGGTTCGGCTGGATCGAGTGCTATGGCGCGTTGGATAAAAAGGGGATCATGCGGCTCTGATCTAGCGTATCCCTTCGCTTAAGTGAAACTATCATAACCATGCGATCATCATCCAACGGTTTGTAGAGGCTTGACCAGAGATGGGCGGCGCTAGGGCAACGGCGAGCGGCGGAGCGCTCTGCACGAGGTGGTTTCGGCGAAGCAGGAAGCAAAGGAGAGCATGGAGTAGCTCACAGGGTTCGCTGGGGTGCGGAGAAGCTCGACGGGGTCGTGGTGGACGAAGGGACGCTCGGGTGTGACTGCAAATCCTCCTCGGAGATGTTGCTGAGGATGGTGTGCTCGGGCTGTCGTCGTTGGCGACATTACAGACTGCGCTAAGACAAACCAGTGGTGCAGTTAGATGCGCGGGAGAGAGGAGGTTGTAGGAGTAGCAACCAGTGATGAGGGGGCATTCAGGTCTCACCGTGGGGGGTCGCCGGAGTGGAAGCAGTAGGCGGTGGCGTTCTGTCGAAGACGAAGGCGAGTATATGGGGGGCGCGGGGGCGAACTGGGGTTGCTGGAAGATGCGTCTGGTTCTTGTGAGCATGCTCGTGCAGTTTAGGGGGGCGAGGAGAGTCTGGTTTGGCAGGAATTCGTACTGAGGCTCGCCGGAGTAGACAAGGTTACGAGTAGAATTCGTAGCAGCCTGGTGGCTATGGTTGGATGAGATATAAGGGGAAAGAGAGAGGGGAGGGAGGTGTTTTATCAAGCGTGGTCGCAGGGAGTAAAGGTTGCGGCATTGACGCGAATTTATGCTGGCAATCAACGGCAGGAAACAGCCGGCGTGGTCGTCGCGCGCGACGTGAAGACGACGACTGACGGGTGGGGTCGCTTTGTCAGTGTTAGAGAGAGAGGAAGGGTGGGGTCTGATCGTTAGGGACTGTGCGGGTGCGTTTGTGAGTAGGAAAACATTTCGCGTGGAGAGGAGGGAGTGGGATGGTTGCTGGGCCTGCTGGGCTTAGCTGGGCTAGGCTGGTTTCTTTTTTTTTTCCCTCTTCTGTTTTCTTTTTATTTTTCCATTTTGATTTTCTGTTTTCAAATTCAAACTCTTATTTGAATCAGATTTATTTATCAAATCTTTTCAAAACTTTTCAGTAGTTTCCATATTGTTTAAACATGTATTTTAAATATCATTTTAGGAATAATTCTTTTATGCTTTTATGGTTTATATTTTATTTAAAATGGCCACTTGCCTTTTAATCAAATAAGATTTTGATTTAATCTTCAAACCCTTATTTGAATTCTATTTTTTCACCAAACCCGATCCAATACGTTTTATTTATTTAATAGGGTGTTAAATAATTCACTTTGAATTATTTGAAGTAGTTTTAATACGATTTATCAATCATTTAAATTGAGCATTTGTCTTCATTTAAATAAAATCCAAGATGGTTTTAAATCCATACAAATTTTATTTAAATGATTCTTTTGTTTCATTAAAGTTAATTTAAATAACTTTTATTCCACTTGGGCAAATTCCATTTATTATTTTCCCATGATTTAATTAATCATTTCTATTAGGGATTTTGTCTTTATTCAAATAGAATAGAATTTGGTTAATGTCATATTATTTTATTTGAATATTCTTTATCCCTTTATTTTATTTGATTTATATTTATTTAATTTTCTCATGGATTTGGCCAAGATTTAATTTGGCTTTTAAATATTCCTTATTTAATTATTTCTTACTTTATCTTATAAAATCCATATCTTTTTGTTTATAGATTCAAAATTGGTGATTCCAATTTGTATACTTTTATTTAATATTGGTTTATCCTTTTAAATCTCTTTAGGATTATTTTTCTCACAATTTGGTATGGATTTTTGATACGTGCTTTATTAGCTTTGGAAATTATTTCCTTTCATCTTATTAAATTCATAAGTTTTTATCTATGGTTCCAAATTAAGTGAAACCAATTTATATGATTTTATAATATTTTTATTTATCAATCTTTGAGCATTTATAAATGTTTGTTGACCAATTTTTATATGGATAAAATCCATAGTCTTTGAGAGAACTTGGAAATGATTTATTCCATTAGGGTTTTGGGTTTTGGTTTAATTTTCCCAAGTTTGAATTTCAAGATACATTCCTTGATGAATGCATTTTACTTGATTTGAATTTTATGGGTTTCCCTTTTATTCAAAGTTTGTTCTAGATGGGTTTTAATGTTTCCATTTAGAAATAAAAAGTTTATTTTCACCTTAAATTTCAACAATTATTTATTTTGTTTATTTATTTTTCACATTACAAAATTTGGAAATTTTTGGGATGTGACATTAATCAAATCAGAGATTCCATCTTTGGGATGCTTGCGTCAGTCCATAATGGATCGCTAAATTTTGCATCCCTTGATAACATCCTTAGGATCGACAAAACTTTTAGGTTACATCATATACAACTCTTCCTCAATGTTTCCACTAAGGAACTCTGTCTTGACATCCATCTGCGAGATTTCATAATTGAAAAATGCAGCAATTGCTAACATATTCTTAATAGACTTTAGCATCGCTATGGGTGAGAAAGTCTCATCATAGTCAACTCCTTGAATTTTTGGAACCCCTTCGTGACAAGTCATGATTTATAGATGGTCACATTACCTTCAGCTTCCGTTTTCTTTTTGAAAATCCATTTATTATCAAAAACCTTTCAGTTGCGAAGTAAGTCCACCAAATTCCAAACTTGGTTTTCATACATGGATTCCATTTCGGATTACATGGCTTCAAGCCATTTGTTGGAATCTGGGCATTGCTTTATCATACATCGCAGGGTGATCGCTTCCATCTATCATGAAATTTAGGACTGGATCACCATATAGTTCAAGAGTTGCACGTATCTTGCCCGACCTATGAGGTTTGGCAGTACTCTCTATCGAAGTTTCATGAGGAGGTGGTACCTCATCATCATTTCCTTCTTCCATTGGTGGAGTCAACATTGGAAGATATTCCGGCGCTACACAAGTGGCAACTTCAGGAAGAGAAGGTTTAATAACCTCGTCGAGTTCTACCTTCCTACTACTCACACCTTTCGAGAGTAACTCATTTTCAAGAAAGGATCTGTTCTTATCAACAAAAAACTTTCCCTTTGGTTTAGTGATATAAGGTGTACCCAATTGTTTCATTTGGGTATCCTATGAAGACACATTTTTCCGCTTTGGGTTCAAGCTAATCAGGATGAAGTTTCTTCACATAAGAATCACAACCCCAATCTTTTAGAAATGACATATTAGGTTTGCTACCAAACCATAATTCATATGATGATGTTTCAACGGGTTTTCATAGTGCCCTATTTAAAGTGAATGCAAATGTCTCTAATGCATGACCCCAAAATTATAGTGGCAAATTGGTAAGGGACATCATAGATCATACCATATATAATAAAGTTTGATTACGACATTCAGATACACCATTACTCCATGGTGTTCCAGCGGAAGTGAGTTGTGAAACTATTCCACATTACATGTGTGTACAAAACTCATAACTAAGGTATTCTCCTCCACGATCAGATCACAGAAACTTGATCTTTTTGTTATTATTGTTTTCTACTTTCATCTAAAATTCTTTAAACTTTTAAAATGTTTCAGATTTGTGTTTCATCAAGTAAATATACCCATATCTACTTAAATCATTTGTCAAGGTTACAAACTAACGATATCCGTCGCATGCTGACACAATCATTAGACCGCATACATCGGTATGTGTTATTTCCAACAAGTCGGTCGCATGCTCCATTGTTTTGGAGAACGGAGTTCTAGTCATATTTCCCATAAGGTATCATTCACATATTTCAAAGGATTCATAATCAAGTGATTGCAGTAGTCAATCAAAATGGAGCTTCTTCATGCGTTTAACACCAATTTGACCTAAACAGCAATGCCACATATATACAACAATATCATCATTTAACTTGATTATTTTGGCATTCACATTATGAATTAGTGTACTACTTATATCAATATTCAAAACAAATAAACATTCAACATAGGTGCATGATCGTAAAAGATTCAATAGAGGCATGAACCCACTATCAAGCATAAATACTCCCTCTTTGGAGTCACTAGCATCTACTTGGCCAAGATAGCTACTAGAAACGGAGAGCATCAAGATCACAAACAACACAGACATGGTAGAATAAATAATAAAGAAGACATGATGGAATCAATAATCAATCTGACATAGTAATCAAAATATCCATCGGATCCCCACAAACACAACATGCATGATTACAAATAGATGATCTTGATCATGAACGGAGCTCACACGATCTAAACATGGTAGCACAAAGGAGGAGAAACAACCATCTAGCTATTGTATGGACCCATAGTACAAGGTGGAACTACTCATGCATCATACCGGAGGCTGGCATGGTGATGAAGAAGGCCTGTGAGATGATATATCCCCTCCTTCAGGGTGCCAAGAAGAGCTTCAGATCCCCCCGATCTTGGGACGATGGTGGCGGTGGCTACGGACTGTTTCGTGGAGATCTGATCGGTTACTTAGGGTTTTCGCTTCGAGGGGATTATATAGGTGAAGAGGCAAGGCAGGAGGATGGCCAGGGGCCCACATCCTGCCCAGGCGCGGCCCAGGGTGGGCCCGCACGTGGGGGGGGGGGTGGCCACCCTGTGCCTCCCCTCCGGTCGCCCTTCGGTCTCTGTGTTCGTCTCAGTGAAATATTGACTTTGGCTTTTGTCATGTCCGATTCCGAGAATATTTCCTTACTAGCTTTTCTGAAACTAAAAACAACAGAAAACAGGCAACTGGCACTATGGCATCTTGTTAATAGTTTAGTCCCAAAAAATGTATAAAAATACCTCAAAGTGTAGACAAATCATAGCAAAGTGGATACTAAACAAGCATGGAACATCAAAAATTATATATACGTTTACGACGTATCAAGCATACCCAAGCTTAACTCCTGCTCGTCCTTGAGTAGGTAAGTGATAAAAAGAATAGCTTAGCTAGGAAGGAACAAGTGATTCCTTCCCAGGAAACAATCTCTGTAACGAGTTCATCATTCACCAAATAGTTCACCATTGAAGGACGTAGAGTTTCACACAATGTAGCATGAACCTAGGTAGAAAGCTAGTGTCTCTGTGTTCTTGTTTGTTCTTATCATTCGTCGATTGAGCTCGCTGTACTTTGCTCCCATGGCCGAAATAAAAGGGGAGCTCCCATCGCCGGTGTCAAAACATTGAACACGACAAAACACTTGGCCAAATTATCTACTTCGTCGCAATACACTGACACACATTATTTGAACTGATCCAATCTCCTCGACGATGCGAAGTCCGTGAAGAAGACCTTCATACACCACCAAGTTGTGGGTGGCATTTAAGTGAATTTGTAGGATGTACTGTGGTGACCCAGCATACCACTGCATGTTCTAGCATACTATAGTCGTGGACATAACACTCACGGAGTACCATTACACAAATATTACATCCGCAGAGTGGTACAATAGAAACAAAGCGGGTCCACAACATACATTGTCATTATTACAATCAGAAATTTACATGATGTCTTTGAGATCCTCCTAGGTCCATAGAGGTATCCCGATGACTCAGGGCTACTATAATAACTCGGAGAACAGAAGAAAGAAGCAACGAAGTTTTATACGAGATTTAATATAGACAGAAGATAGAGATCTATGCTACTGGACTAGATCACTATATATACTACATCTATACTTCACATACTTCGGTCTCCATTCCATAGATGTTTTCATAATTGTTCCCTTTGACGCTTCCGGATACTTCTGGTTCTTCATAGTGGAATTCTTCTCGGTCATCAATTGGATAGAGTATTTCCTCTTCCTGACCGTTAATGTCTTCAAAATCTAGCAAGGGTTAAGAAGATACGTTGAGTACGAGCATACTCAGCAAGTTCACTAAAAAAGGAGTGTTTGATGCACTATATCTATAGCCACAGACCATAGGTCGTAGGCAATGCAAGTTTTTGTAAACATTTCTTCAAAGGTTGCTTTTATTCTGGAAAGCTATGTCCGTCAGCCTTCACGGGCTTACCAGAACTTTCGTGGAGTTCCTTTCCCGCCGCGTTTGCAGCTCCTACCCGGAACAGGGAGTAACAAGTTACAGTTCTTACACTTTGCAGAGGTGCGTTACTTTACCCATGAGAGATCTTAGCTTGGTTGCACATCCGAGCGCGCATTGCCGTTCACACTTCTTTGGTATGAGGCCCAGACTAAGATCCAAGCCAATCACTGTCCTTCTCTGCGACCCCGCATACACCACAATTGTTGGATGCCCAAACTCAAGGTAGAATATTCCCCGTATAAAACGGCTATACCTTAGTTGGATACACACAGCAACCATTAACACTAGAAAGCTGTCTTTTGTAAGCCCAGATCCACGGTAGACTTTCCCCCTATAAAATGGCTATACCCACGATCTACAACTTACAAATGCCCAGAACAATGTCCAATGCATGCGAAAGGGAGCCGATCTAGCTGACTTCTTCGTCCCATTCCAAATCTCATGGTTAAAGCGTAATATACGGCGCAAGAATCACTGGCGACATTGGTTGTTAAGTCCTAGATAATATGTTCCTTTACCACCGAAACTTTCATAGTAGGTTATTACCTCATGGTAAATAACCTATAATCATATTATTATGAAAATAGTGTTTTCTGACCTTTTTCAAATGCAGGTGATGACAACACTGGATTTTTAAAATACTTTAAAGAAAATAATCAAAGGACATGAGCAAGTGTGAACTTTCCTTGATATAGTAGAGTATTGTAGTCGAATGTCTTGACTTGACCTTGGATCTCGGGTTCTATAAGAATACCATCATTGCCCAGTAAGGACAATATTTAAAGAAGCAATATGATGTTATGCATAAGTAATGGGATGCATAATGCAAAGTCCTCAGTAATTCTTTAATTATTACAAATGAGATATATTTAGATGATTTGCTTTATTTTAATTTTACTTCATAAAAAGGTATAGTTGCTAGGACTCTATGATAAACATATAAAATATGAAAAGTAAAGTACAATTACAATACCATTATAAGGTTCAATGATATTATGTAATTATTACAAGGTTTATGTTTTAAGTTGTTGTGACTTAGAAGAAATGGTATAGTGTTTCCTTTGAAGTGGCAAAAAGAATAACATTTGAAGAAAATATTCTTTATGTTAAGTTATTCAACTCTAGAGATTAATAAGATTAAAGTTATGGTTTTTGATGAGGTTTAAATGATATTGAGACATTATATACCTGGCTTATGATATATATCAGACCAAAGTTAACTATAAATACATAATTAGACTTGACATATTTATGGTATTAACCATAATTAGGGTTTTTTCCTAAGCATAATGAAAATTATTCTTAAAGACTTAAAGATAGTATATTTAATATTCATAAATTATACTATAAGATTTTTCTATATAAAGAAAATAGGTGAAATTATTTTATAATATAATTAGTGAATACTAAGTTTGTTAATATGATTATATTGAATTGAGATCACTTACTTCTAATCTAAGTTAATGATTTGCAAGACTAACCTTGTAAATCTTGGACTTATAGTTGATTAAATATTTTAAAAAAATATTATAAAATTGATTATTTAAATTTGGATAGTATCCTAAATTATAATTATAGGTTAGAGTATTTTAGAGTCAAAAGTTTGTGTTTTGAACATGATTATTTCTTACTTAGGAAATAATGTTAAATATTTAATAAAACAACTATCTCATTTTAATAATTGAATATATATGATCTAAGAATTTTAAAATGTTTTTGGAATAAAATATTTAATATTATCCTAATAATTATTCTTATTTAAAATCTCAAAATTGAATTTTATTTATCTTTAGGTATTTTTTTATAAAATTTCTCAATTTTTGAATGTCTTTAAATATTTGTTTTAAGTTTTATTTGTAAAATTTTAAATTAGTATTTTTATTATATAAGAGATTTATTTTTATGCATGAAAATGATTTTTATTTATTTTTAGGAATTTTTCTGAATTTATTAGATTTCATTTAGTTATTTAAGGGTGTTAATGTTTATCTATATTTTATTAAACTTAAATAAATATGATTATATTATTCTTAGGTGGAGATTATTTTGATAAGCATTTAGATGTATTAAATATATTTTTAGGATTTTTTCTACATTTTATATATATAAAATAGTGTTTAGGGGTGTTCTGGTCATTACTTTATTCTAGCTTTTTCTTATGCCCCCCCTTTTTTTTAATTTTTGTCTATTTGGTTGATAACAAGAACGGCCCGGCCCAGCCAGGCCTGGCTCGGGGTTAACCCGACCCTGGCCCCTTCACACCCTCACTCACGCGCATACAGAGACACTCCCCATCTTCTTTCATTCGACTCCACCGACACCGGCGCTGCCGCTTGCTCCCCATGGCCCTCGCCACCATATCCAGCTCCGCCGCTCACCATCCGACCTCCCCTCGGTCTTCTCCTTCCATTTCTTTGTGCCTTGAGGTTGCTCTATCTTCCCCTGTGCATGCCTCTGTGAAACCCTAGCTGCACGATTTGGGTCTGCTGGCACGGTACCAGCACCCCCCGGTTGTTCTTCCCTGGAGGCTAGACCGCTCTACCTTATCGGCCCCTTCGAGCTTCTACTCGAGCCTGCTATTCTCGGCCCCTCCTGGTTTTTTTGGTGCTTCTACTTCCTCCTTCTAGAATTGACCAATTTCTTGATGTTGGCAGGATAGCAAGTTCATTGCAACCCCAATGTCTACGACTCATTGCTCTAGTTTGATTTCTATGGTTGATGTTGTGATGATGGTCTACTAGTGCTGCTTCCGACGGGACGGCAGTGACGTCGTCACTGTAACCTCGCTCCTGCGCTGCATCCAGGCTTCGTCACACCTCCGCTCCAGGTGCTGGGCACCCCCGGTGAGTTTTATTGTGACCGGCCTTCGAGCCGATGAACCGCTTGGTGATCTGTGGAGTAACTATATGGTGTTGGGTGCAGACATGTAGTGGTGATGGTTCAGAGATGTTGTTACTGATATTCTCAAGATTTTCCTAAAATAAATAGTGAGATGCTTCTAAGTGCCATGCTTCAGTTTGGATGAACATTCATCCCTAGCATATGTTAGTGGATGGTTTCATATTGTGTTGAATTTGACTAGCAATAGTCTAGTGGCTTGCTTCATTACTTATGATTTTGAATGAAAAAGGTATATGGTGATATTGGGATCAAAATGATTCCTAAGTTGTTGACTTAGGGAAATGATTGTTGTTGGTGGTTATAACTTTGATTAACATAAGAGATGGATTTTGGCTTAACTGAAGCTTTGCTACAGTGATGTACTTGATGATTCCTAGATAATGTGGAAACTATCCTCTGTGTCTTCTGCTGCCCTGGGCTGCTGCTGTGGTGCCTCCAATCTTGGAGTGTGCACAGTGGTAGCCCAGGTAGCATGATTTGTTGTTGGGAATCACTACAATGATGTAGTTGATGTTGAAAAAAATAAAGATTTAGCTCATGATGCAAAAGGATGAAGCTTTACTTGTGTTGTACATGATCATATATAATTGTTGCCTTGCAACTGATTTGGCTAGTCTATGTGTACAAACTTTGTGGCTACTGTAGCTAGGCTATGCTGTTGTAGTATCTCCCTATAGGATGCACAACAAAATAGATACTTCTACAGATTTCTATAAATCTTGGTTGGCAAAATTAAATCATGGGCAATTGCCAAGGATGCAAAGGCTAAGGCCAAGTGAATAATAGAAGTATATATGTGGCTGGGGCACTATGCTTACTCCTATGATGATTTGATACTCCACTTGAGTATAAATCTGAGGAGATGATCATTTAAAACTAAATCATGCTTGGAAACTGGTAGGAACAAACATTATGCATGATTTATAATAGAGAAACCTTTTTTTTTTGCTGAATTAGTGTTGTGACTTCTTGTTCCTGGTGGATCTTGTTCCTGGATGCTACTGGATAAGATCCTCCTTGTTCGATTGGCTGGCTTCTTGTGCTTTTGGCCTACTCCTTATGCTGCTGACCTCCTCCTGGTGCTCTTGGATGGCTTCCTCAAGCAACCAGGGCACTGATATTGTGGTGGTAGTGCACTATGGAATGTTGGTGCTAAACTATAAGCTTTGGAAGTGTAGAAATGGCCTGGATGGTTGATCTGTGTTGGTTGTATTGGTTGTTTCTTGCTATGGTGAAGAAGGTTCAGCATAGCACTCCCTCTACTACGGTTGTGTACTTATCTCTTTCCCATAGTGCCTCCTGTGTAGACAGCACATCCACATGCAACTGTGTGTGAGCTGCATGTGTGTTTCCCTCACTAAAATGGATCAAATCAAGTAAAAACTGGATCTTTTGCTGGGTATTTTGTTTGTCTTTTACTTTTTACTGAATTGGTGAAACTTGCCCCTCTTCCTGTGAGGTTGTACTGAGGCAAATAAGATACTATTGAGATCAGATACTCCTTTGGTGAAACTTGCCCCCCCATTTTTAATATGCTCAATGATGTGGCAACAAATGCATCACATTGCATTACTGAGAGCAAACTAATTAACACTAACCCCTCTCTTTTGTCTTTTATTTGTTTGTTTTGCAGGAATTAAAAGAATATCTAGGAACATCAAAGTAGATAGAGATTTTATCTTAGATTTATAACTTTTGTAATTCTTTTATTTAATTGTAATAACAATGTATTATTTTATATTTTATTGAAGCTTTTCTTTTTCTTTATTTGTAGTTATTCATCTATGTAATGACTTTGAATTTTCTTGTATTGATTAAATATTTGTTTTATTGAACAAAGATTTCTTCATATTTGTATTTCTTTGATTTCCATCAATTTGTATGACTTCTACTTTTTATTTAATGTATTTTACTTTATCTTTATTCTTTTATTGTAAAAGAATAATGTAATACTTCATGTTTTATTTTATTATAAATAATTCTGTTATATCCTTGTTGTAATCATTTCTTTTTATTCCTTTATTATAAAAGGATAATGTAATCTACATTTATTCTTTTAATAAGGAACTCTTCTATTTGTTCCATTATTGTAATTCATTTTCCATTTTCTTTATTCATTTAATTATTTTATTATAATCTTTTATTTATTCTTTTATTTTGAAGGAACATTGTAATGTTGGATTTTTAAGGATCTTTATACTTTTATTTATAATACTTGCATTTGTATTATTGTGAATAATTAGTTATAAGTCAAATTTCTCCCCTCATGACTCCAGAAAACAATAGAGGTCATGTCAAAATTCATCTCACCCCCCTTCTAATAACACTAAACCTAATTCATCGGAGTGAGAATTCTGATCACTCTAGTCTTTTAGTTTGGCGAAAAATTTACCCGTATTTTTATATGCATGCATACAGATGCACAAAATCCTAAATCTACCCTTCGTTTAGTCCTAAATGCTAGGATGTTACAGACTTTCCCCCTTAAATTAAAATTCGTCCCGAAGTTTGTGGTTTTTGGTTCATGAAGGCTTCAGATAAGCTCGTCTTGAGTTTTCTTATTTCCTCCCAGTATCTTGTCTTCCCAAAATGATGTTTTTAGTAAACTCGGCGTTCCTTGAGTTTACTTTTATCCTTAAATCAGTTATGGTTAATGCCTAATGCTAAATTTACACTTTCTTCCAAAACTTCATGAAATAGCTTTTGACCTTGAACCACATTATTGACGAAGAACTACTGATGCTAAGCATACCTATTATAGCCTTGCCAGTGTTGTTCCATCCGAAGTTCCCACCTTTTGATGGTAATCCTTCTCCTTGAGTAACCAACATGTTGGGACATTCAGATCTCTTATGTCCGTCCAGACCACACCTATAACACACCTTATCGGTCTTCCAACAATTCCTGCTTAGATGACCTGAAGTTCCACACTTATTGCATATGAGTTGTTTCTTTCGTCTTGATGCCTCATATTTTGATATACCATTTGCGGATATGAATTTGGGCATAAAATATAAGTTTGATGTTGATTCTGGAGATTGAATCTTCTTTGGTTCTCTTATAGCTCATTTCTTGGCTAATTTCTTCCTCTCTTCCAGTAGCATCTTGTAATCATCCTCGAAAGTAATTGCTACATCAACTAGCTGTTGGAAACATCGTGTTAAAGCCCCTCATATTTTCATCTGCATATAAGGGTTTAGTCCTTCCATGAACCTTCTCTTGTGCTTCTCCTCCGTATTTACCTCATCAACTGCATAACGAGATAATTCACTAAACTTGCTAACATATTTCATCACGGTTTCATCATTTTGTCATAAATCCTTGAATTCTATCGTCTTAAATTCCATAATGCTCTCTGGAACATGATACTCATGAAACATCCGCTTGAATTCTTCCCAAGTGATTATCTCTTCTGGTGTGAGCATGGCTAATTGATTTTCCCACCAATTTGTGGCAGGTCCTAATAGAAGAAATGTTGCATAATGTAACTTCTACTCATCATTGCATCCAGCTGTTTTAAGTTTCCTTTTTGTATCCATCAGCCAATCCTCCGCATCCATAGGTTCTGGTGCAGACACAAAAGAAACTGGTTTGGCATTTTGGAAATCAGAAAGACTTACTCGGATATATTTATTCCCCTCTCCGGGTCCAATTCGTTTGAGTATCTCTTGCATGAACTTACTCTGGTACTCTTGCATCATTTGCATGTATTGCATGAAATTCTCCTCTGTCAACGGACGAGTTGATGGTCCAGTTGCGGGTACATCCTCATTACTTTCCCTCTGCTTAGCTTCTTGCTCCATACGCTGTCCTTCAGACCCAGCCTCTACTCCCGTATCCATACCCTCTCTAGTCCTGCTACATAAATCGAATACTCATACTTACATCATGCATATGTTTTCCGAGCTCAACTCTATGCACAGTGCTAGTCACACAAGGAAATCAAGAACCAAATCCAGATAACAACCAAACCTATACCATGTATTATACATGTTTTTATAAGCTATTACAAACAATCCTCACCATTATAGCTTAACTCACAACTAATATATTACTCGTATATTGCAAGACCTCACTTACTCACATGAGAATACTCTCACTTATTATGTCCTGCCTCACAAACACTACAATACACTTTACTGGATGTACCTTATTTAAGCCCTCTACTTCTATGGATTGTCTCTCCTCACTATTCTCCCTCTTCTTAGTACTTCCTGGAATTCTGTCCATGATGACGTGAAGTCCAGCAACTACCTTCTGGAGCATAAAAACATCCAGAGGATGCACACTCTTGATTAGAAGTACTAATATTGAGATTAGCCATTGAGAAATGACTAGAAAATGCGTGACCTTCCGTGGAATTCTCAAGTCCACCTTCAAACGCACCATCGAAGTAATTTGTATTTTCTGCTTTTCCTTGATTCAGTCATACATATAGATCTAATAAATGTCAATGCCTTCTTCCATGTCAATAGTATTGGTACTACCCCCATATGGATCATAGGTTCCACGCTAATCTTGCTGGTTTCTACTCCTTTCTTAGGATCACAGGTATAGGATTCTTCCTGGTTCCAGTCTAAGATTGTACTCCCCATCCATCGTAATTCCAAACTGGAATACTTGGATTGGTTGTTTCCTGAGCTTCCTATTTTGTTTTATACTCGTCCATGATCTACGTGTTTATAAAACCCATTATGATAATTAGGCATAGGTTTTGGACTATGGTCCCTCAAATTCATTCTCTTTAGACACCACTTTTGAAAAGACTATTCTAAGATGCCTAGCTTCTCTATCTGACTCCATTTTTGCATTCTATTGCTTTAGTAGGATCAACATAATCCTCAAGGTTGGATCAATCTCCTGGACTAGAACCTTAATGTGTGTCACGATAGGTACTGAATAATGTCCTATTATGATCTATGTACTCGGAAGCTAAGGTAGATTTAGTCTGCACAAATGCAGCATGATCCAACTTAAGTTCTGAATTTATGGAATCTTGAGGTATAGTAGAATGAGTACTACCTACCAATCCCCTTGGATTCCTGTTTTTGAAGCCTGGTTATTGCTTCTAAAACTGCAATTCGATACACCGCTGCCATAAATCTCATCTTCCCTGATGGCATTTCTTCACTTATCCCCAACTTTTTTGGTAAGATAAGCACTACATGGTACTTGACTAACACCTTCCCGTAATGGAAACTGTAAACCTTGACTAAAAGTCGAGATTTGCAATTCCATATTCCATACAAATTGTCTTAAAAGTTCTGCCCAATCACCTACATAGTCCTCTAAAGTCATATACATCACTTAAACATTTCAGTTTGAGTACCGAGATGCCATTCCTTACTGTAGGTAAGAGATTTAATTGGTCCTACTAGGTTATAACTTATTATTATTACCCAAATTGCATCATAATAAAGAATTATCGCACTAGAAACATGACAATGTAATTCTAAATGTGAATATGTAGTGACCTCGGATCGGTAAGGATCCTAAGTCCCTGTGATTAACATGCTAGTCCCTGGATCAATAGCTAGCACTCACAGTCGATGAAATATCATGTAAAACACAAAGTCTTTATTACACGGAGAATCCAGAGTATGAATTTATTACAAAAATTGCTTAGCACTAAGCTAGCTCAAATAACAGCGGAAACATAAAAGCAGCATAAGTCCATCAACGCCCCAGGCTTTTAGAGTGTAGACCCGCGATCCCTACGCACCTTTCAATCTTCGGATTCTACACATAAGACGTGCAGCCAACAAGTTGGGTCAATAGTTTGAATGTATTGGCAAATTACACCAAGGAGAGAATAGACTATCTCTACATGCAAGGCTGGTATAGGCTGTAGAGTTCATTTGCTCAAAGCTAGTTTTCTTAAGTAGAGAGAAGAATAGAAGATTGTCCTACTTTGCAAACATTTTCTTATATAAGATAAGGTCGAGTGGCACACGAGGATATTACGCACCAAGTGTCCAAACAACCAAACACTTGGATATTACACACCAAGTTCCCCAAAATCCCACCCATTGGCGATATTACGCACGCCATGGGGTTTCAAAACTTTGTTTTAGAAAAGAGAGAGGAAGATCCTTCAGAGGATCCATCCTTCAGACGCTCATTGTTGTTCTATTACCGTGAACACGACTGATCGATTAGATTGCAATACTCTCGAGAGTTTGTGCACTTTACCCACAATCCACGATCAAGTCCTTTAACAGACAAGACCATGGCGAGGCTTTCCCTTAGTAGCCCCTCTACCTTCCGGATCCAACCGTGCCAAGAACCTCCAAATGTTGGTACCCAGGTGAGGTTTCCCACTAAGTACTAGGCCAATACAGAGCCCATAATGTATTGTGGTTGCACTGGAAGCTTCTGAATTCTGAAACATGGCAGACTTCTTTGATTCCTGGGTGGCCGTCCTCCACCAAAATCTCACTCGTTGTCCCGACAACCATTCCGCCCAGAAGAAAACTTAGTTTTATTTTGAAGTGGATTTGAGAAGAAAAGTTTGCTCAAGAGAGTCTTTATACTTAGAAAAATTCATTGTCTTTCGAACCCCCCAACGGTACTTTATATATATAGCATAGCAAGCATTACTTAGCAAAAATAGGGGAACCTATTAGGAGGTAAATCCTAATTATAGAGCTACTCATGGCATACTACAAAATCATCGCACTTGCAAAATAATACTAAGGAAAATTCTACTAGAACATCCTACACATGCATACTATAGAATTTTGAAGATAAAATGCATAGAATCAAAACTGGGACAAAAGTTATGAACAAGTGGTGTAACTTGCCTTGATCCGAGCAGCACTCTACACAATAGCACTCCTTAGCGCACTCCGAACAATCTAACGAATCACAAACATAGATCTGATCACAACTTGCTCAAAACATATCACAAAGGAAATCATGCATGCATGCAACATGGTATTTTATGCAAGTTTGGTTCTTCTAAATTGACCAAGGTAGCAAGTTTGTGTTGTGATAGTGTAAGGGTGTCACTAGGATTGATTTCCCAAAGGTTTAGATCTAATTGAATCACTAAAACAATTCCTAGGATTAATGGAGATCAAATCATCTAATTAGCCCCAAGCTAGATCTAATGATCCTAAGCAAAGTTTAATGATTTTGTTCAGTAGGTATTGTGGAAACAAAGTTATTGCAACAAGAATCAATTAAAACAGAATTTTAATTATTTTTCTATAGAATAAACACTCTAATCTAATGATTAAAATCTACACCTAAAACCTTACTGTAACCTTAGAATATTAATGCAGATCTGGGTTCTACATAAAATTAGGAATCCAACGGTATATTATAAGCTATAATTGGCCAAGTAGTTATTTTTCTATGATTTTCACAATATTAAACTCAATCTGCAAAAATCAAACCAAACTAGCCTAACCCTAGCTCAGATCGCGCCAAGTGGCAGCGCCTGGTTGGTCCAGCTAGGAAAACGCGGCGCGCGCGCGGCTGTTGACGCCGTTTGCCACGCAGCATGGCGCGGTTGGTTGGTAGTTCACGTGCCGGCCTAACTGGCCCGTTTAGGTTAGTTAGCCCTTTTTTTCCTATTTTGTTTTTATTAAATTCTGTTTCACTAAAACATACATAACTTTTGCAAACAGGGTCCAAACTTAATGAAATTTGTTTCTAAATTTTTTTTTAAAAAAGGTGGTCAACATAGGACCATGGCTTGATGTTTCACAAGGCTTCTTAGAAGGAACAAGCTTGTTACAACAATGATGCCTACATATGGCAACCACTAATAGGGTTTTGCTTTGCTAGGTTTATGTGTTTAGGATTTGTTGAAAAAAATTCATTTGTAGAATGCAATGATGCAAGGATGATGCATGGAACTAATAACATCCTAATATAGAATCTGGTATGTTACAAACCTACCCCCTTAAGAGGAATCTCGTCCCCGAGATTCGGGTTGGCTAGCAAATAGGTGTGGGTGTTCCGCCTTCAAGTCTTCTTCACGCTCCCACGTAGCTTCTTCCTCGGAGTGGTGGTTCCATTGTACCTTGCAGAATCTTATAGTCTTGGTGCGGGTAATACTTTCAGCTGTTTCCAGTATTTTGATGGGTTTTTCCTCATAGGTAAGGTCATTCTCCAATTGAACCTCATCTAGGGAAATGGTGTCTCTTAGCGGTGTTTCAGCCATCTCCGGGTGACACTTCTTTAGTTGCGACACATGAAACACATCATGAACAGTCAGTCCTTCCAGCAACTCCAACTGATAGGCAACTTCCCCTTTACAGTCCAGAACCTTATATGGTCCTATGAATCGTGGGGCTAACTTGCCCTTGATTCCAAACCTCTTAACTCCTCGTAGGGTTGAAACTCGGAGATACGCACGATCCCCTATCTCATAGGCCACATCTCTGCGCTTGGAATCAGCGTAACTCTTCTGTCGGGATTGGGCTACCTTTAGCCTATCCTGAATCTGTCGTACCTTTTCTTCAGGATCCTTTATCAAGTCAGGTCCAAAAAGACTGCGTTCACCAACTCCATTCCATAGCAATGGAGTCCTACACTTCCTGCCATATATAACTTCAAATGGAGCCATTTTGATACTTGTCTGGTAACTGTTGTTGTATGAGAACTCAACATACGGCAGGTTATCGTCCCAACTAGACCCATAGTCCAGCGCGCAAGCTCTCAACATATCCTACAAAATTTGATTCACCCTTTCTGTTTGGCCATCTGTCTGAGGGTGGAAGGCAGTACTGAATTCTAGTTGGGTTCCAAGAGACTCATGGAGTTGTCGCCAAAACTTTGAAGTAAACCTGGTGCCTCTATCTGACACAATTCCCTTGGGAACACCATGCATACTTACAATTCTTGACATGTATATCTTAGCAAGCTTAGCACTTGTATACGTGGTCTTCACGGGGATGAAGTGAGCCACCTTGGTGAAGTGGTCCACCACTACCCAGATAGAATCAAATCCAGAAAGAGTCCGGGGCAACCCCGTGATGAAATCCATGCCTACCTTGTCCCATTTCCAGTCGGGTATAGGTAGTGGTTGGAGTAGTCCTGCCGGTTTCTGATGCTCGGCTTTAACTCTATTGCATACATCACACAGAGAAATATACTCTGCAATATCTCTTTTTAGGTTATTCCACCAGAATCTATCCTTCACATCCATGTACATCTTCGTGTTACCTGGATGAATTGAGTATGGCGAATCATGAGCTTCTTGTAAAATCATCTTCCTGATTTCAGGGTCATTGGGAACGCACAAACGCTCCCCATACCGGAGGGTTCCTTGTTCATCCAGACGAAATTCTTTAGTCTTTTCTTCACTTATCCTGATTCTTATTTCTTCCAACTCTTTATCTCCCTTCTGTGCTTCCTTGATTCTCTCCTGGAAGGTGGACACTATTTCCATAGTCGCTACGTGCCCTTTCGGAACTATCTCTAGCCTGAGATCCCTGAATTGTTTGCATAAATCCTCTGGAAGTTCCCCTGCGGTAAGTCCATTCACATACACCTTACGACTTAAGTCATCAGCCACCACGTTTGCCTTTCCGGGGTGGTACTGTAAATCCATGTCATAATCCTTAATTAGCTCAAGCCATCTTCGTTATCTCATATTCAACTCCTTTTGGGTGAAGATGTACTTCAAACTTTTATGATCTGTGAACACATCACAATGTTTGCCCATGAGGTAGTGTCTCCATACCTTGAGTGCATGAACCACAGATACAAGTTCCAAATCATGTGTGGGATAATTGTGTTCATGGTTCTTAAGTTGTCGGGAGGCATAGGATACCACTTTCCCACCCTGCATCAATACACTTCCAAGTCCTTGTCGAGAAGCGTCACAATAGACTTGAAAATCCTTCTGGATATCAGGCAGACACAGAATTGGTGCCGTTACAAGGCGTTTCTTCAACTCTTAAAAACTTTCTTCACATGCCTCGGTCCATAGGAATTTCTTTTCCTTCTTTAATAGTTCCGTCATGGGTTTTGCTATCTTGGAAAAGTTTTCGATGAACCTTCGGTAATATCCTGCGAGGCCCAAGAAACTTCTAATATCTCCCACATTCTTGGGTGACTCCCATTCCGTCACGGAAGCTACCTTACTAGGATCTACGGCAACTCCTTTAGCTGACACAACATGACCAAGGAATCCCACTTCCTTTAACCAGAACTCGCACTTGCTGAATTTGGCATACAACTTGTGTTCTCTTAGCTTCTCCATGATAAGGCGCAAATGTTTTCCCTCTCATCCTTAGAGTATATGAGTATATCATCTATGAATTCCACGATAAACTTGTCCAAATATTCCATGGACACTTTGTTCATCATGGTCATGAAGTATGCTGGGGCATTACGTTGTACTCATACAATCCGTATCTTGTGGTGAATGCTGTTTTGGGCACATCCTGTTCTCGAATCTTCAGCTGAAAATAGCCTGATCGTAGATCGATCTTTGAGAACACACTGGCTCCTTTTAACTGGTCAAACAGGTCATTGATGTTGGGTAGAGGATACTTATTCTTGATCGTCACCTTGTTTAACGAGCGGTAATCCACAACCAGTCTCTTGGTTTTATCCTTCTTCTCCACAAATAGGACGGGTGCTCCCCAAGATGACGCGCTGGGTTGAATGAACCCCTTGTACAATTGTTCCCTAAGCTGTTTCTTGAGTTCCTTTAACTCATCCACATCCATCTTGTATGGTATCTTAGCTATCGGCCCCGTGCCTGGCATTAAGTCAATGAGGAACTCGATATCACGGTCGGGGGGCATTCTTGGTAGTTCCTCCGGGAAGACATCTGGGTATTCCTTTACAATAGGTACCTCTTCCAAGCTAACCCCCTTAAGAGAGTTCACCATGACTTCTTTAAGTGCAAAATTCGACTTGATACGAATCCTCTTCCCTTCCGGTGTTGTGAGCATGACAGTTCTCTTGGCACAATCTATGACTCTTTCATATTCGGTCATCCAATTCATGCCCAAGATTATGTCTAATCCTTGTGATTCTAGAACTACTAGACTGGTGGGAAAAATGTGTGTCCCAATCCTTAGTTCTAATTCCCGGCAACCGGAGTTTGCCACTATTTCTCCCCCAGGAGAACTTACCCTTAGAGGAAAGTTTATAGTCTCCGTTGGTATCTTGCCTCTATCCACAAATACCCTTGATATGAATGAATGCGATGCACCGGTATCAAAAAGAACAACTGCGGGAATAGAATTGAGTTTGAACTTACCAATCACAGAGTCTGGCGCATCACAAGCATACTCCATAGAAACATGATTCACCGTGGCTTTGACAAACGGATTTGGCTTCTTCCCGTTTCCATTGCCATGGTTGTGTCCATTTCCATTCCCATTGCATTGCCATTGCCATTCTTCCTCTCGGGGAAAGAGGTTGCATAGTGCCCTGTCTTGTTGCACTTAAAGCATGTCACCTCACTGAGATCCTTTCCATTGCTGCCATTCCCATTGCGGTTTTTATGCCCATTGTGTTTGGGGCCACCATGGTTATGACTGTTATGGTTGTGGCCATTATTGTTATAAGGTGGAGGCGAAGAGTTGCGCTGCTTCGGATACGGAAGAGAGTGCTTGTGAGGATTAGACTTCCTCTTGCGGTTTTCTATGCTCTTCCTCTTTGATTCAACCACAATGGCTCTGTCCAGGAGTTCCTGAAAGTTGTCAAATTTCTGAGCCACAAGCTGAATGGATATCTCATCATTGAGCCCTCTTAAGAACTCCTCCTGTCTCTTGGCATCAGTAGAAACATCATCAGGTGCATAACGGGCTAGCTTATTGAAAAGCTCACCATACGACCTCCCCTCGGTCCTCCCCTTCCATTTCTTTGTGCCTTGGGTTGCTCTATCTCCCCCTGCGCATGCCTCTGTGAAACCCTAGCTACGCGATTTGGGTCGGCCGGCGCGGTACCATCACCCCCGGCTATTCTTCTCTGACGGCTACGAGTTCCTCTAGGACCGCTCTACCTTGTCGGCCCGTTTGAGCTTCTGCTCGAGCCTGCTGTTCTCGGTCCCTCCTGGTTCTTTCTGCTAGTGCTGCTGGCGACGGGACGGCAGTGATGTCGTCACTGTAACGTCGCTGCTACGCTGCGTCCAGGCTTCGTCACGCCTCTGCTCCAGGTGCTGGGCACCCCCGATGAGTTTTATTGTGATTGGCCTTTGAGCCGATGAACCGCTTGGTGATTAGTGGAGTAACTATATGGTGTTGGGTGCAGACATGTAGTGGTGATGGTTCAGAGATGTTGTTACTGATATATGTTAGTGAGATGCTTCTAAGTGCCATGCTTCAGTTTGGATGAACATTCATCCCTAGTATATGTTAGTGGATGGTTTCATATTGTGTTGAATTTGACTAGCAATAGTCTAGTGGCTTGCTTCATTACTTATGATTTTGAATGAAAAAGGGATATGGTGATATTAGGATCAAAATGATTCCTAAGTTTTTGACTTAGGGAAATGATTGTTATTGGTGGTTATTGCTTTGATTAACATAAGAGATGGATTTTGGCTTAACTGAAGCTTTGCTTCAGTGATGTACTTGATGATTCCTAGCTAATGTGGAAACTATTCTCTGTGGCTTCTGCTGCCCTGGGCTGCTGCTGTGGTGCCTCCAATCTTGGAGTGTGCACAATGGTAGCCCATGTAGCATGATTTGCTGTTCGGAATCACTACAATGATGTAGTTGATGTTGAAAAAAATAAAGATTTAGCTCATGATGCAAAAGGCCGAAGCTTTACTTCTTGTTCCTGGTGGATCTTGTTCCTGGATGCTACTGGATAAGCTCCTCCTTGTTTGATTGGCTGGATTCTTGTGCTTTTGGCCTACTCCTTATGATCCTGACCTCCTCCTGGTGCTCTTGGATGGCTTCCTCAAGCAACCAGGGCACTGATGTTGTGGTGGTAGTGCACTATGGAATATTGGTGCTAAACTATAAGCTTTGGAAGTCTAGAAATGGCCTGGATGGTTGATCTGTGTTGGTTGTTTCTTGCTATGGTGAAGAAGGTTCAGCATAGCACTCCCTCTGCTACGGTTGTGTACTTATGTCTTTCCCATAGTGCCTCCTGTGTTGACAGCACATCCACATGCAACTGTGTGTGAGCTGCCTGTGTGTTTGCCTCACTCAAATGTGTCAAATCAAGTAAAAACTGGATCTTTTGCTGGGTATTCTGTTTGGCTTTTACTTTTTAATGAATTGGTGAAACTTGCCCCTCTGCCTGTGAGGTTGCACTGAGGCAAATAAGATACTGTTGAGATCAGATACTCCTTTGGTGAAACTTGCCCCCCCCCCATTTTTAATATGCTCAATGATGTGACAAGAAATGCAGCACGTTGCATTACTGAGAGAAAACTAATTAACACTAACCCCTCTCTTTTTGTCTTTTATTTGTTTGTTTTGCAGTAATTAAAAGAATATCCAGGAACATCAAAGTAGATAGAGATTTTAGCTTAGATTTATAACTCTGTAATTCTTTTATTTAATTGTAATAACAATGTAATTATTTTATATTTCATTGAAGCTTTTATTTTTCTTTATTTGTAGTTATTCATCTATGTAATGACTTTGAATTTCTTGCATTGATTAAATCTTTGATTTATTGAACAAAGATTTCTTCATATTTGTATTTCTTTGATTTCCGTCAATCTGTATGACTTCTACTTTTTTATTTAATGTATTGTACTTTATCTTTATTCTTTTATTGTAAAAGAATAATGTAATACTTCATGTATTCTTTTATTATAAATAATTCTGTTATATCCTTGTTGTAATCATTTTTTTATTCCTTTATTATAAAAGGATAATGTAATATACATTTATTCTTTTAATAAGGAGCTCTTCTATTTCTTCCATTATTGTAATTCATTTTCCATTTTCTTTAGTCATTTAATTATTTTATTATAATCTTTTCTTTATTCTTTTATTTTGAAGGAACATTGTAATGTTGGATTTTAAGGATCTTTATACTTTTATTTATAATACTTGCATTTGTATTATTGTGAATAATTAGTTATAAGTCAAATTTCTCCCCTCATGACTCCACAAAACAATAGAGGTCATGTCAAAATTCAGCTCACTCCCCTTCTAATAACACTAAACATAATTCATCGGAGTGAAAATTCTGATCACTCTAGTCTTTTAATTTGGCGAAAAATTTACCCGGATTTTTAGATGCATGCATGCAGATGCACAAAATCCTAAATCTACCCTTCGTTTAGTCCTAAATACTAGGATGTTACATGTACTTGGGTTCTTTCCCTTTTGGTTCGAGCACCACGCTAGCCCCGAGCCATTGATCATCTTGGACCCGTCAAAGTGCATAGTCCAATACTCAGGTTTCGAGGGGGTGTAATGACCTAGGGAATAAAAAATAGGAAAGGTTAGAAATGTGATTTTGATGTTTTGCATAGAATGCATATAGAAATTTTAGGGTTAGTTTGAAAATTACAAAACCTGATTGGAATTGATTCTAGTGAGGTTATTTTGTAACCAAATGGTCAATAGGAATAGAAGTCAAGTTCAATAGTAAATACAGAGAATTCAAAATGGATGTTTGATCTAAGTCAAACTTGAGTTCAAATTCGAATCCTACAGGCATACAAGTCACAAGGACACGAATTCAAATATCACACTAACATTAAATATCATAATTTAAATAGTAACCACAAGTAATATGAAACCAACTTGACATTTATTCAAACATAACATGAGTACACAATCCAATTTACAACAGATGTTAAAATAAGAATGTGAAAACCCTAGTTACAAACTACACATGACCTAAACTACACCTATATATCTTCTTATCCTTATGGATGCTTGATGCATGTAAAATGCATACACGAACCTTGTAGTTTATTGACACATATTCCCCCGTATCTACAAAATTTATAATGTAATAACCATGTTTATTGATTTCTGGGGATTTACCAATGATCCCCTTTATTTTGGTTATAACTCTGCAGGATATGAAAACCCTGTTTTGTGTATTTTGATCTTTTAGGGACCCGAACAAAGTCCAATGCAGCTAAGATTCTGGGAAAGGCTGTATTTTGATAATACAATGAGGTGGAGTGCTTGGACCTCACGGGGGAGTACTAGAGGCCCGAAAGAGTGTGGGTAGCATGGACTGCCCTCGTGCACGTGCCACCACACCTCTTTCGATCCTCGGCCATCCGATTCGCTTCAATATTTCTCCCACCCACTTGGTTTGACCTAAAAACTGCTATAGAAAGGGCCCCCATGGCATCCTCGAGGAGAGCGCCACAAAAAACACCAAAAAGGACTCAGTACCAGCGAAGATTGGAGCCATCAGATGTATCTCTACCATCTCCAACGTCTCCAACTTCATCACCATGATGAAGAGGGAGTAGTCCACCTCTAGACTATGGGTTTGTGGCGGTATGTTGATCTCTCTCTCTCTCTCTCTCTCTCTCTCTCTCTCTCTCTCTCTCTTATTCTTAATAGATCTAGTACCATATGAGATTCGCAACATTATTATGGTCATATATGTAATTCCTATGAAGTGGATCATTATTCTATGATTTGACATATAAGATTGGAACCTATCTATGCAAGATGTATTGATAGATGCGTATGATGTACACCGTTCTGAATTGCTTATTTTGATCCAACTTGTATGCAAGAGCGTGTGTGGGGGGAAAGTGTGTAATAAATGGTTGTAACATTGTGGTGGTGATTTAATAGTGACAACAAAATCAAGATATACTATTTTTTACCATTCTTTTGTTACCTCACTAGGGATTAAGTGAATTTATGTGCTATAATTGTCTTGTGATAGCCTGATAATCTTGTTTGGTCAAGGTAGCATTTCTGTTATTCAAACATCATGTCAAAGTACTTAAGGCTATGCACTGTTAATTCTTAATTCTAGATTGCTTGGAGTTTTACCTTTCTAGAGGACTATAAGAGAGGTGTTTTGCATCATCTATATGTTAGGACGTGATGCCCATATGAATTATTATTGAACACATAGTGCAGTTTCACTATTATTATATTGATGATGAATTGTTTTATGTTCACTACAACTTAAAATAGAGTAGAAAGTGAGCCCATGAACCCCGGTCCAACTTTTATCATAAGAAACAACCTTCAAACACTAATAATATCATTTACCTTTGCTGCAATTTATTATCTTAAAAACATAAATACTTTCTTTCATGCAAACACAAAGGAAATAATACGTTCTATTATTATATTTACCTTACTTGTACACTTTATTACTATTTTACAATATTTTTTATCATTTTATTATTTCATATTACTAAGATGAAACAATGTTCTTGACAACCACACGGGGGAGTAAGGGACACAACACAAAAACTTTTTTTTAGGTTGCTTGAGAAGAGAAGGAAAGGATACTCTTTACCAATTTCTCGAGAGTACGATATAAACCCTTGAGTCACCCTTATGGGGGAAATACGCTTTCTACAACAGTCTGCACTTGGAGTCTCAACAAGTTGGTATGCACAGATTTGTTGCCATGAACCCTCGATCTTGCTAACCTACAAACAAAACACAAAAATGAGAACCAACATTTGGTTAAAATGTTGGATTCACCAAATGTCAATCCATTCAATGTACAATCCATAATCAAGGCTTAGGAAGTTGTCCTGAACAATATCAACTTGAGGTAGAAAATCTTAGGAATTATAGACAGAACTAGATAGAAGTTAGAAGACCAAACTAAGGACCAACTAAAACTCAATTCACCACTGATAGTAGCTAAGAATAGCCTATACAAAACCATAGAAATGATCCCAGAACCAAACCATAGGATGAAAGTCAAGTTTCCATCTTTTTCATGTCCAAAAAGTAATACAAAGAAATGTTTCCGGAATAAATATACCTATCAACCAAACATTTTCCGCAAGCCATGGGTTCTTTGAAGAACATATCAAATAAAAAAAGTAAAAAGAAGTTAGTCTAAAAAGTAATACAATAAACATAAGAACAACTGTAGGAGATTTGTCCCGTGAAAGAAACTAGGTCCAACGATCCCTTGGTTCGAGAGTGGGCTGGACACGCGTTTCTAAGGAGCCTCGGTGACGATGGTGATGGTGGAGCGAGCACACGATAGAGAGGTGACACAAAGGTTTTTTACCTAGGTTCGGGACCCTCGTGAAAAGTTAAAGCCCCTACTCCTACTTTTTTGTATTAAGCTTTGTTTTATTGATCCCGTTCTAAGATAGGAGAAGGTCTCCTTATATAGGGAGGTGCAGGTCCTCTTCCCCCCAATCTCAGGCGGGAAGGGCACATTCCCACCATGCGGGCTCATGTTTTCCTAGTATTCAGGCGGTCATTAGTCACCTGTAGCAACGAGGTGGCAGGTAGACGTCTATCTCCCGCTTGGCATCACCCTGGTCTCCTTGCACCAATGTAGCAACGTTGGGCGCTGCCTCTACCCTTTTTCACCCCCTCCCATCTTTATATAGAGGAGGGAAGGCAACATCTCGCTTTCCCAAGGCAAACCGGTCATTGCTTGGAGTGACCGTTGGTGTGTCGTCTTGCGGGGAGCACCCTTTGCAGATAAGGCTTTCCCTCGTGGGGCCTTAGAAAGGGGCCTTCCGCCCAAGGCGAGGTTGGTATTGTCGCTTGCCAAATCTCTGGGCTCCTCCTCCCGTCCCGAGGATCGCACTCCTAGCGAGTCCTCTAGAGGTAGGTCTGGTGACTCGGCAGGACGGGGTACACCTAGTGCCAATAGTTCGACAACAACCTATTCTACACTTTATTACCATTGAAAAGAAAATTGGATCAAACCATAACCAAATATGAACTAGGCAGTAACTTGTGATTAGAATAGCTTCTAATCCAATCAAACTAAAGAGTATTCTCTAATCCAACCAAACATAACTGCAAGTATTCATAGACTAAATCCAACAAAAAATATTAAGGATAACTGAAATAACACTTGTCGTTGTCCAAGGCCAGGACATGAAAAATTGAATCCGACATTATTAAATAGGCATATATAGATACATTGTATCTTCATATTGGATAATAGATCTCATACGCAAAAATTTTAGCAGACACACATAGGTTAAAAATAGCATGGGATAACCACTGAAAAACCCATGCCACCTTCACATAGGTTAACACACAAAGAAGGTTTCACACATGCCAAAGTAGGTAATTCACCTAAATGCATGATTGAGATGTCAGTCTTATAGTGATTCCAAAGCACTATAAATAGTTGGGGATCTCTGTCATGTGTCAGAATGCAGACACTGGAATGTCGCATAGCCCCTTGTGGTTCAATGGTGGGAACTAAGGTAACACGGCCTAAGCTCATACACAGATCAAACATAATACACATGATTTTTTTACCCAGGTTTAGGCCGCCCTTCGACTAACAACCTTATGTCCTGCTCTCGTGGATTATCTAGTGGATGTTGTACAAAGAGATGAAAAATCTAGTGTCGGGGAGCCGCGTTTAGCTAGCTTCTATGCTTCATGTGCTTCCTCTTTATTTTTATCTCACACTCTCTCCATGAGAGCTTCTCAACACTTCCTCTCTCTCTAATTCTCCTCACAAAGCCTCTCACATCCTTTCTCTATATATTTCTCAATACCACCAAGAAACGTCCCTTGGTGTGCTTGGAAAACCTCATTAGGTGTATGTCACATCACAAATTTTAGATTTGGTCTTGCATATCATTCATAGCATTGCATCATATCTTTCCATGCAAAACCGTCGAGTAGAAAGGTTCGGCGAAACGCCATCTTCAAAACCCTATTTTATTTCTCTACGAGTTTCCTGCGGGAGGCTTTAGAGAGACTTGCAACAACCACCCCTGTAGGTTCGAGTTTTCACTCAAACTTTGACTGAAGGTTGTGCCCCTCGACGATACGAACCCGTAGGCGCGAGAATCGCTCCAATCAGAGTTTGTATGCAAAAGACTCGGACGTTTTAGTGAACCGCCGGAAAACGGTCCGAAAATCTGGACCGATTTCCGAATCGGAGTCCAACTGCGGACCGATTCTGTTTAGGATTTCCGCGCGCAGGACTATTTGAGCAGGACCCACCCGGCCTCGATTTGCGTGCCCGACTTCCACCTGCCGACCCCGCCTCCCACGCGCGCGCGGTTCCCGAGATCGAACCGCCGCCGCCGCCGACTCCTGGCCGCCGCCGCCGGCCACCGCCGTCGCCGCCGCCAGGTGCGTCTTGCCGCCGCCTCTCCGTTCCCGCGCGTCGCCGCCGCGATCGCCGCCGCCATCGCCGTCGCGGCCACGCCGCCGTCGCCGCCCTTCGCGCGGGCCACCGCCCGTGGCCGCACCGCACCACCCGGCCGTCACCGCCCGCAAGCACGCCGCCGCCCTCCGCCGCGCGAGCCGCGACCGCCGCCGTGCGCCACGCCGCCGATGGCCGCAGCCGCAAGTCGCCGCCGCCGCTCGCTGCCACCGCCGTGCGCCGCCACCGCGCCGTGCGCGCGACACCGCCGCCAAGCCGTCGCCTTGCTGCGCCGCCTCGCTGCGCGCACTAGCCGCTGTCTCGATTCGCGTGAGCATCATCGCATGCGCGCTTGCATGCACGCATACACACACGTACGCGTGCCGCGTTGATTTTTCTCGGACCGTTCGTTGACCGTGTGCGTCCGTGCAGGAAGAACCCCGACGCCGGAACCAATCGCCACCGCCGTCCGGAGCTCTCCACGCCTTCCGGAGTCCGATTCGCCATCCGTTTCCGGTAAGACAGCAGCCACCGTCAGATCTCAGATCAGCGGCTTAGATCGTTCGTTGACTGGTCAGCATCTCAGGCGTTGACTAGTCAGACGCCCAGTCAGCAGACGCTTGACCAGTCAAACAGACACAGTTGACTGGGTCAATTTCGTTAATCCCTTTAATTGACAGATTTCGGTAGAATCTTGTAAATTGCGTAGAAATTCAACCGCTTGGCCAAAAATTGCAAATAAAATATGTATGGGTTCAGTGAGTCGTGTAGAATCTCTCTGTACCTTTGGTTCAGACTTTTACTGTCAGGTTTAGTACAGTTTAATCAAACTAGTTAGTGGCCTTTTCGGAGTAATAAATTCGTAGAAAAAGATCCGTAGCTCCAAAGATCGTGTGTGATATGTCCCTGAACTCGTGTGAACGAGGGGAATCTCATCGTGAATTAAGAAGGTAGGCTTAGAGTAAAAACTTCTGCAGTATTTGTCTAATGGCTTTCTGCAGTGTTTTAATTACTCGGGGAGTTTTATAAATCCTTTTCGAGTAATTCCAATTGGTACTGTTTCTAATCGGCGATGCCTTTGCGGTAGAATATTTCCAAGATTTTACAAATAGTATACTACCGGCAGTGAATTATTTAAATTCTAGCTCTAGTTGTGAGCATTACTTTTGTCTATTAGTTTCCCTAGCGCTAAAACTATTTTTCATGCATGCAATCGGTAGTGTTATGTTATAGGATGTTGTGGTGCAGCTGTAGCACCAAATCACTTTCCGTTCTTGCATTCATGCATCATATTTGTTGCATATATTGTGGATTGTTTGTTTATGAATGCAATTGTGTCGTGTAGATTGTGCTGAGTGCAACGCTTGTTCGTGTGAGGATTGTGCTCCAGACCGCTACAACCAAGGCAAGTAGATGCTAAATTGTTCATGATATCGTCCTACTATTTTCTATGCATTGTTGTGTATTTTATAGATGCATGTGTAGGATGATACTATCGCTATGCTATGTCCTATTATGTGGTAGGACCCTCTTTGTAGATGAACCACCGTTGGTAGATGTGCTTAGCCATGCTATGTTGAACGAGGGCTGGGTTACATTAATTACACTTGTTTTCTCAAAGTATTGGTTTGTGAAAACTAAAACAACCTAATCAATGAACTCCCTGGGTGTGATGGTATTGATAAATTTCGGTGGTTTCATTGCGGAAAGGCACCCAGGTATCAAGAGAGAATGATTGGCTTCTTTATTGTGTAGCTTACGTGTACAACCATGTGCCAATAATGAAATGGGCGGTTGGTTGGACTTAGTAGGTTGTGGTAACTCGAACCCGCGTATCCAGAGATGTAGAATTTTGGTAGGTTGGACCGGTGCGCGTCGGGATTGAGGAGCTACTTCCCGAACAGTCTCTTCTTGGTCTTCTCCCTATCGTCACCCAAAATGAGAGTGACGGTACGAGCTGGGCTGGCCAAGTCACATGGGTAAAGTGTACTAACCTCTGCAGAGTGTATAATCTAATCGATTAGCCGTGTCCCCGGTTATGGACATCTGAGTTTCTAGATATTGATTCCATGACATGTTTCTCGCTCATTCTAATTTCATAATTGCTTTAATATTGTTGGGTTAACTTAATTGGGATCTTTTCAAATAAAATCAAACTGTTTATGAAAGTAGGACAAATGTATTTGCGAATGCAAGCCAGACACAGCTCCACTTGCCAAATATGCATGTAGATGTTAGTACTGTTGTCTCCTTTACTAGCTCTACTTGCCATACATTCCATGTATTGACCCTTCGGGGCTGCTACGTTTCATGTTGCAGGTTATTCCGATTCTGATTGATCGTTATAGGCCACGGTACTCCACTCGGCACTTGTTCACTTGTGGGCAATTTGAAGATTGGAGGATTTACTTGCTTTTGTTGCTACCTGAATACTTTGAGCTAGCTTTACGCTAAGCTTTCATTGTAATAATGGTACTCTGGATCTTTGTAGATCATGATACACGGTTATTTTGCTATGATTATCTATCTTACTCTATTGTGGGCCAATGAACCGATCCAGGGATTGGCATGTCACATAGAGGCCATGGTCTTATCAGAACCGGGGTGTCACAGGATGGTATCAGAGCCCGTGTGTCGACTGTAGGATCGTGACCTAGGATTGGATTAGGAATCCATAGAATTATTAAAGCCTATATTAACTCTGTCTTTCATCTTATGCCTTTCACCCTCGTAAATTCTTACCATATGCTATTCTCACACTTTCCTCTTTTACTTGATAGATGGGAGACGTCAGGACTGAGTATGTCACCATGTAGTCACCAAGGCCCTTTGCAAGGTAGTTAGCTCAACTCTCTCAGTCACTGGGATTGCCACTGCCTATATTCAAGGGAAGAAGGCTGTACACCTATGGATATGGAGAGGATGCATGGGAGGTCACTACCTTCATATTCAGAGATGCCGCCTTGCCAAACCCCTCGCACCTGGTCTACACCAAGACATACTGCAACTGGGGACTTGGGATCAACTTGGTTGTACATGAAGCCCTGTCTCGCCAGTGCCACTATGTCCGACACCTAGTGCATGCAGATTCACCCTACCGTGATTATGGAAGGCGTGATGAATATGGGAACATTGTGGTTACCCCACAGGAACAACATGCCGCCCCGTCGGAGGCACATAGAGGACATGGAAAAGGAGAATGGAGCTCTAGCAGAGAAGGTGAGGATGCTAAAGGAGATTGCAGATTTTACTAGCAATGGTATGGTGGTCCAAGGACAGGAGATTGACACTTTGCATGAAGCTGTGGGAGTTCTGGAGACTGCCCTGATAGCCAGAGACGAGACCATAGCCCATCTTCATGGCACTGTGCAAGAGAATGCCCAGAACATACAGCAATTGCAAGGGACCGTCCAGGAAAGGGACCAAACCATTGAAGCTATGACAGCCCAGATTGCCGCTCTCCAAGCACAGCTAAATCCACCCTCTGATGATGACAATGGAGATGATGGCAAAAATGTGGATGGTGATGACAGTGGAGATGATGATGATGATGAGGACGAGGATGATGATGATGGAGACGATGATGATGGAGGAGATGAAGCTGTTGCTGTAGCAGCTGAAGATGAAGAAGAAGAGGAGGATCCCGAAGAGGTGGAGTATGAGGTCTCAAGTGATGGTTCAGGAGAGGTGTACACTCTGCCGCCATGGTTGTACCGCGAGCCGAAGCACCAACGCATGACCGCAAGGACCTACCTCAATCTCTTCAAGAAGTAGATAGAAGTCCACCAATTAGTCCTCGTTAGGCGAATTCGTTAGGATTAGTCTCGATTGTTGTGAAGCTTAGTTCGTGTTAGTTTAAAAGTGTTTAGTTGCTTATTCGTGTACTCCAATATACCAGGATTTATTTGTGCGAATTTTAATGAAAGAGTTATGGCAATTTGGTTATCATCTGTGTGTTTTTTCGCTGCAGTTTTTCTGCCGATACAGCAGTACTGCGCGATTTTTCATATTTTTCTGGTAACTCGGAAAAATCTGAAAACAAATGGGCTGATGCAAAACTCTCTGTGCCATATGCACAAAAATTGGCTAATTTTTATGACGAGTTTAAGTCAGGCGGAAAAATTCGTGAACGCTGCTGGACTGTTCTGGCAGAATTGCTGTTTTGTTGATTTGTTGATCTATTGTTTAATTAACCATTGCCAACTCTTGCAAAACTATTTCAGTAGGTATATACTGATAGGACAACACCTGGGATGTTGCTGGACCGCTTGTTTGTTGCTGTGTTGCTTGCTTGGGATTGTCTGCCATTGCTTGTTGTTGTTTGATCATATGCATGGGTAGAATCCTATTATCGTAGTTGATTCTTTCTAAACTTACCTATGCTGAACCGCAGATGCCTCCTCGCCGCCAACCCACTAAGATGGAGCAGCTCATGGCAGCTCAGGCACAGCTGACCCAAGTGATGACTCAGTTCATGGCAAATCAGAACAACAACAATGGAAACAATCAGCCTCAGGGAGATGCTCTCACCAGATTTCTGAGGTTAAGGACAGCTAAGTTCTCTACTTCAACGGAACCAATGGTTGCTCTCGACTGGTTGTGTTCAGTCAACAAGGATCTAGTAATTGTTGGATGCACTGATGCTGAGAAGGTGAGGTTTGCCGCTCACCTACTGGAGGGACCAGCCGATTCTTGGTGGGACACATTTCAGATCACCCACCCGCTGGATACCGTGACTTGGGAAATGTTTGAGGAAGGTTTCAAGACCAACCACGTGTCTTCAGGAGTTCTGAGCCTGAAGAGGGAGGAGTTCCGCAACTTGCGCCAAACCAATCGTTCCGTGGCCGAGTACATTGAGGAGTTCAACAACATGTCCCGTTATGCACCTGAGGATGTTGACACTGATGCCAAAAGGAGGGAGAGATTCCTAGATGGCCTCAGTGATGAGCTTTCAGTACAGCTACTGGTGGTTTATTGCCCCACTTTCCAGGAGCTTATGGACAAGGCCAGAATCTTGGAGGGGAAGCACAAGCAAGTGGAGAACCGCAAGAGAAAGAACAACAATCACCACTCTGGTTCACACCACAAGACTCGCACTTCATATGATGGATGCTCCAAGCATTGAGGAAGTGACCATGGGAGCCATGACCGCCGCGATGGACATCGTCATGACAACCATAGGAGCAGCCACCACAACCACAAGGGAGGACACTCTCACCACTCTGGAGGACACAGTGGACATGATCGCAACCGTGATCGCAACTTCGTGAAGAAGGATCTGAGTGAGGTGACGTGCTTCAAGTGCAAGCAGAAGGGGCACTATGCTGACAACTGTCCGGAGAGGAAAGGACTTAAGCCAACCAACGGCGAGAAGGCCACAGTGAACCACATGAATGTGGAGGAGATTCCAGATGAGCCTGACCTTGTGATTGGTAAGTTCCCAATCAACACTTACCCTGCACTTATACTTTTCGATACTGGTGCATCGCATTAATTCATATCAAGGGCATTTGTGGATAAGTATAAGTTACCTACTGAGTCTATGAAGAGGTCTATTAGAGTGAGTTCACCTGGAGGAGATATGATAGCTAGTGCGGGATGCCGCGACTTGACTGTGAGGATTGGAACACACAACTTTATTGCACATCTAGTAGTGTTGGATTCACAGGGATTAGATGTCATTCTGGGTATGGATTGGATGTCTATGCATGGGGGACACATAGATTGTGCACAGCGAGCTGTTTCACTCAAAACCCCGGATGGTAAGAGGATTAGATTCAAGTCGGCTGCACGACCGAGAAAGTGTAAGTTGAATTCTCTTAAGGGGGTTAGCATGGATACTGTGCCAGTGATTAGGGATTACCCCGACGTGTTTCCGGAAGAGCTGCCAGGTATGCCACCTGACAGAGATGTAGAGTTTCTTATCGACCTGCTGCCGGGAACAGGACCAATAGCAAAGAAACCATATAAGATGGATGTCGATGAGCTGAAGGAATTGAAGAAACAGTTGAAGGAGCAGCTGGAAAAGGGATTCATTCAGCCTAGTGCATCGTCATGGGGAGCACCTGTTCTGTTTGTGGAGAAGAAAGACAGCACCAAGAGATTAGTGGTGGACTATCGTTCGCTGAATGAAGTAACCATCAAGAACAAGTACCCTCTGCCAAACATAAATGATTTGTTTGATCAACTGGAAGGAGCAAAGGTGTTCAGCAAGATTGATCTGCGATCTGGCTACTTCCAATTGAAGATCTGGGAGGAGGATGTACCGAAAACCGCCTTCACCACTAGGTATGGTTTATATGAGTATACAGTTATGTCTTTTGGACTAACGAATGCCCCGGCATACTTCATGACCATGATGAACAAGGTATTTATGGAGTATTTGGACAAGTTCGTGGTGGTGTTTATTGATGACATACTGATATATTCCAAGGATGATGCTGAGCATGAGAAACATCTGAGACTGATTATGGAGAAGCTGAGAGAACACAAGCTGTATGCCAAATTCAGCAAGTGTGAATTCTGGCTTAACACTGTTGGGTTTCTTGGACACGTAGTGTCGGGAGAAGGAATTGCTGTTTATCCAAACAAAGTGACTGCAGTAACAGAGTGGGAAGCGCCCAAGAATGCTGGAGAGATTCGAAGCTTTTTGGGACTTGCTGGATATTACCGGAGGTTCATAGAAAACTTTTCTAAGATTGCTAAGCCGATGACTGAACTTCTGAAGAAGGAGAGGAAGTTCGAATGGTCAAACGTATGTGAAGCCAGCTTTCAGGAACTGAAGTGTCGACTAGTGACCGCGCCTGTTCTATGTTTACCAGATCTTCAGAAGAATTTCCAAGTGTACTGTGATGCTTCACGACAGGGACTTGGGAGTGTGCTGATGCAAGATGGGAGAGTGGTGTCATATGCCTCACGACAACTCAAGCACCATGAGCGGAATTACCCCACACACGACTTGGAGTTAGCGTCAGTGGTTCATGCGCTCAAGGTATGGAGGCATTACTTAATGGGAAAACACTGTGATGTGTACACCGACCACAAGAGCCTGAAGTACATATTTACACAGAAGGAACTGAACATGAGACAAAGGAGATGGTTGGAGCTTATCAAGGACTATGATATGAATCTACAGTACCACCCAGGAAAGGCCAATGTAGTAGCTGATGCTCTGAGCCGGAAGGTTTATGCCAATGGATTGACAATTGGTGAATTGCCTGAGGACTTGTGCAAGCAATTCAAGGACCTTAGACTGGAGGTAGTATCTGAAGGGTACTTAGCAACAATGGAAGTCCAACCAACGCTACTGGACAGGATCATAAAGGCTCAGATAGGAGACAAAGAGATAGATGAAGTTAAGGAAAAGATGAAGGAAGGTCGAGCAAGGGAATTCCGCGAGGATGAGCAAGGAACCTTGTGGTATGGAGATCGTTTGTGCGTCCCCAACGATCCCGAGATGAGGAAGTTGATTCTGCAGGAAGCTCATGACTCGCCATATTCCATACATCCGGGCAATACGAAGATGTATATGGACCTAAAGGACAGATTCTGGTGGAACAACATGAAGGGAGACATCGCGGAGCATATTGCCCTATGTGATGTATGCAGCCGAGTGAAGGCAGAACATCAGAAGCCAGCAGGACTGCTGCAACCATTGCCCGTGCCGGATTGGAAGTGGGATAGAGTGGGAATGGATTTTATCACAGGACTGCCCAGGACCAGGTCAGGATATGACTCTATTTGGGTAGTGGTCAACCATTTGACCAAGGTAGCCCACTTTATACCAGTGAAGACGACTCATACGAGTGCAAAGTTGGCCAAGATTTACATGGACAGGATTGTGTACCTACATGGAGTTCCCAAGAGTATCGTATCTGACAGAGGCACCCAATTTACCTCACACTTCTGGCGCCAGCTGCACGAGTCACTTGGTACTAGACTGGAGTTTAGCACAGCGTTTCACCCACAGACTGATGGACAGACCGAGAGGGTGAATCATATTTTGGAAGACATGCTGAGAGCTTGCGCCTTGGCTCATGGCTCTAGTTGGGATGAGAATTTGCCGTATGCGGAGTTTTCCTACAACAACAGCTACCAAACCAGCATCAAGACGTCACCGTTCGATGTGTTGTATGGGAAACGATGCCGTACACCATTGCTGTGGGATGGAGTAGGAGAACGCCAGTTGTTTGGACCTGATTTTATCAAGGACGCGGAGGAGAAGGTCGCCTTGATTAGAGATAGGCTGAAAGTAGCACAATCAAGGCAGAAGAGCTACGCTGACGCCAAGCGCAAGGAAGTGGTGTATGAGATAGGTGATAGAGCATACCTCAGAGTATCGCCGCTTCGTGGAATTAAGAGATTTGGAATTAAGGGTAAGCTGGCACCTCGATTTATTGGACCGTATCGGGTCTTAGCACGCAAAGGAGAAGTTGCTTATCAGTTGGAGTTGCCAGAGGCTCTGTCTGCTGTTCACAACGTGTTCCACGTATCCCAGCTGAAGAAGTGCCATCCGGAGATGGTGGATACACCGTTGAGAGACACTGTACCGCTAGAGGAGGTTCAGCTGGAGGATGATTTGACCTATGAGGAGAAACCGATCAAGATTCTGGAGACAGCAGAAAGGACTACCCGTACCAAGACAATCAAGTTTTGCAAAGTACAGTGGAGCCACCACACCGAAGAGGAAGCCACTTGGGAGCGTGAGGATGACATCCAAGAGGACTACCCACACCTATTTGCTAGTCGCGCCGAATCTCGAGGACGAGATTCATCTTAAGGGGGTTAGTCTTGTCACATCCCAAATTTTCGATTTGGTCTTGCATATCATTCATAGCATTGCATCATATCTTTCCATGCAAAACCGTCGAGTAGAAAGGTTCGGCAAAACGCCATCTTCAAAACCCTATTTTATTTCGCTACGAGTTTCCTGCAGGAGGCTTTAGAGAGACTTGCAACAACCACCCTTGTAGGTTCAAGTTTTCACTCAAACTTTGACTGAAGGTTGTGCCCCTCGACGATACGAACCCGTAGGCGCGAGAATCGCTCCAATCAGAGTTCGTATGCAAAAGACTCGGACGTTTTAGTGAAACGCTGGAAAACGGTCCGAAAATCTGGACCGATTTCCGAATCGGAGTCCAACCGCGGAATGATTCTGTTTAGGATTTCCGCGCGCAGGACTATTTGAGCAGGACCCACCCGGCCTCGATTTGCGTGCCCGACTTCCACCTGCCGACCCCGCCTCCCACGCGCGCGCGGTTCCCGAGATCGAACCGCCGCCGCCGACGACTCCTGGCCGCCGCCTCCGCCGCCGCCGGCCACCGCCGTCGCCGCCGCCAGGTGCGTCTCGCCGCCGCCTCTCCGTTCCCGCGCGTCGCCGCCGCGATCGCCGCCTTCCGCCGCCGCGGCCACGCCGCCGTCGCCGCCCTCCGCGCGGGCCACCGCCCGCGGCCGCACCGCGCCAGCCGGCCGTCACCGCCCGCAAGCACGCCGCCGCCCTCCGCCGCGCGAGCCGCGACCGCCGCCGTGCGCCACGCCGCCGATGGCCGCAGCCGCCATCGCCGCCGTAGCTCGCTGCCACCGCCGTGCGCCGCCACCGCGCCGCGCGCGCGACACCGCCGCCAAGCCGTCGCCTTGCTGCGCCGCCTCGCTGCGCGCACTAGCCGCTGTCTCGATTCGCGTGCGCGTCATCGCATGCGCGCTTGCATGCACGCATACACACACGTACGCGTGCCGCGTTGATTTTTCTCGGACCGTTCGTTGACCGTGTGCGTCCGTGCAGGAAGAACCCCGACGCCGGAACCAATCGCCACCGCCGTCCGGAGCTCGCCGCGCCTTCCGGAGTCCGATTCGCCATCCGTTTCCGGTAAGACAGCAGCCACCGTCAGATCTCAGATCAGTGGCTTAGATCGTTCGTTGACTGGTCAGCATCCCAGGCGTTGACTAGTCAGACGCCCAGTCAGCGCCCAGTCAGCAGACGCTTGACCAGTCAAACAGACACAGTTGACTGGGTCAATTTCGTTAATCCCTTTAATTGACAGATTTCGGTAGAATCTTGTAAATTGCGTAGAAGTTCAACCTCTTGGCCAAAAATTGCAAATAAAATATGTACGGGTTAAGTGAGTCGTGTAGAATCTCGCTGTACCTTTGGTTCAGACTTTTACTGTCAGGTTTAGTACAGTTTAATCAAACTAGTTAGTGGCCTTTTCGGAGTAATAAATTCGTAGAAAAAGATCCATAGCTCCAAAAATCGCGTGTGATATGTCCCTGAACTCGTATGAACAAGAGGAATCTCATAGTGAATTAAAAAGGTAGGCTTAGAGTAAAAACTTCTGCAGTATTTGTCTAATGGCTTTCTGCAGTGTTTTAATTACTCGGGGAGTTTTATAAATCCTTTTCGAGTAATTCCAATTGGTACTCTTTCTAATCAGCGATGCCTTTGCGGTAGAATATTTCCAATATTTTACAAAGAGTATACTACCGGCAGTGAATTATTTAAGTTCTAGCTCTAGTTGTGAGCATTACTTTTGTCTATTAGTTTCCCTAGCGCTAAAACTATTTTTCATGCATGCAATCGGTAGTGTTATGTTATAGGATGTTGTGGTGCAGCTGTAGCACCAAATCACTTGTCGTTCTTGCATTCATGCATCATATTTGTTGCATATGTTGTGGATTGTTTGTTTATGAATGCAATTGTGTCGTGTAGATTGTGCTGAGTGCAACGCTTGTTCGTGTGAGGATTGTGCTCCAGACCGCTATAACCAAGGCAAGTAGATGCTAAATTGTTCATGATATCGTCCTACTATTTTCTATGCATTGTTGTGTATTTTATAGATGCATGTGTAGGATGATATTATCGCTATGCTATGTCCTATTATGTGGTAGGACCCTCTTTGTAGATGAACCACCGTTGGTAGATGTGCTTAGCCATGCTATGTTGAACGAGGGCTGGGTTACATCAATTACACTTGTTTTCTCAAAGTATTGGTTTGTGAAAACTAAAACAACCTAATCAATTAACCCCCTGGGTGTGATGGTATTGATAAATTTCGGTGGTTTCATTGCGGAAAGGCACCCAGGTATCAAGAGAGAATGATTGGCTTCTTTATTGTGTAGCTTACGTGTACAACCATGTGCCAATAATGAAATGGGCGGTTGGTTGGACTTAGTAGGTTGTGGTAACTCGAACCCGCGTATCCAGAGATGTAGAATTTTGGTAGGTTGGACCGCTGCGCGTCAGGATTGAGGAGCTACTTTCCGAACAGTCTCTTCTTGGTCTTATCCCTATCGTCACCCAAAATGAGAGTGACGGTACGAGCTGGGCTGGCCAAGTCACATGGGTAAAGTGTACTAACCTCTGCAGAGTGTATAATCTAATCGATTAGCCGTGTCCCCGGTTATGGACATCTGAGTTTCTAGATATTGATTCCATGACATGTTTCTCGCTCATTCTAATTTCATAATTGCTTTAATATTGTTGGGTTAACTTAATTGGGATCTTTTCAAATAAAATCAAACTGTTTATGAAAGTAGGACAAATGTATTTGCGAATGCAAGCCAGACACAGCTCCACTTGCCAAATATGCATGTAGATGTTAGTACTATTGTCTCCTTTACTAGCTCTACTTGCCATACATTCCATGTATTGACCCTTCGGGGCTGCTACGTTTCATGTTGCAGGTTATTCCGATTCTGATTGATCGTTATAGGCCACGGTACTCCACTCGGCACTTGTTCACTTGTGGGCAATTTGAAGATTGGAGGATTTACTTGCTTTTGTTGCTACCTGAATACTTTGAGCTAGCTTTACGCTAAGCTTTCATTGTAATAATGGTACTCTGGATCTTTGTAGATCATGATACACGGTTATTTTGCTATCATTATCTATCTTACTCTATTGTGGGCCAATGAACCGATCCAGGGATTGGCATGTCACATAGAGGCCACGGTCTTATCAGAACCGGGGTGTCACAGTGTACCCCCAAAAACCTCCCTCCTCCTACTATGGCTGAGGCCCTCCTTTTATATCGCAAGGGGATACCAAAGTGCTCGGCGTGCAGGTGTGTCAACACCAGGATTTTTAATCCCAGACGCCTGTTATGCCATACATCGCAATCTTAGGATTACCATTTTTGCGAGACATAACAGAATTGGATACCATAGTACATCATCCATTACAAACCGTACATAAGTTCTTACACAAATAGGGATCTCATGATCTAGTTCTTAATACAACTGCAAGAAGCGTAATATGTAATAATAACGGTAGCATAGGCGAAGCTCCATCTTCGGGGTCACAGGCAATGCTGACGATGGGAGATGATCCTAGTTGTCGTAACCTTTCTGGGGTCCATCCTCTAGGTACTCCTCTTCATAGTCTAGCCACGGGAATAGCCAGGGACAAAGCCATGAGTACTCTTTAAGTACTCGCAAACTAATACTAATAAGTGAAGGGGTTTTTTGATAATAGGACACTAGGCTCTAGGGTTGTTTTGCAAAAGCTAGATTTATCTCTACTAAGCTGAGAAGCAAGAGAAGCTAGTCACATTTTTATAACTCCTAAGTAGGAACTTGTATCTCATGTCACAACTCTGTTGTGGTCAAGTCAAAATCTCAATTCATTTCACAAGTCATTTTTAAAAGTCTGACGGGGGAACAGTATGGCCACTCCAACTATCCATAACCGCGGACACGTCTATTCGAATAGTTTGACACTCTGCGGAGATTTTACACTTTCACCACAACATTCAATACATCCGTCAGGAACAAATCCTGAATTCACCATACTCAGTATGCGGATAATCAATCCTAACCTTTCAATTACACGCCCTAGTATAAGCACCTCTCCTGTGAGTTTGGCCTCCCATCCATGACCAACTGTCATCTTGGGTACTGCACAGGTGGACAATCTTCACAAGGTAGCCTTAGCTCAGACCTTGGTCGTGAGGGAACTAATACTAAGGTATATAAGTTTCTAGTCAAGCCCTACCCAATCTTCGGGTATTGTGGTTGTACGGTAAAAATTGGAATGGTAGCGCATCCAAACAACCATCAGTTTTATAAAGGGCTAAGGCTCATGCCACAACATTTTCATCACCAAAATCATCTAGTGTTTGGAAACACATGTCAAAACATCTCAGTAGAATGACTCATCATTCTAAGGTTTTCATAACCATTTTTACCAAGTATTCCCATCTAAAGTTGATCAAGTTTTATGCTTAGCACTAGCATCTACAAGTGGGGGTAAGTACTAATGAGGGGTGGTAAACAAGGGGTGTTCTAACTAAGTTCAATCTCATGCCTTAGGATGACATCAAGATTATCTAGCTTAGGCCAAATTTTATGCTCTTTATGCAACCTTCAAATATCTTTCTAGTATCTACAATTCACTAAAGTAAACTCTAAGTAATAGCTTTGATAAAGAAATAAAGTAATAAGCTTGTAAGTAAAAACTAGGAATGGTTTATTAAGTGGGTAGGATCATCTATGCTTAGGGCATATAGTTGGCATGGTGATAAGCAAGTATTGGCTTGCACAGTATCAGTATAAGCTTGCTACATTGCAAGTGTTAGCTTGCCTTGTGCAGAGCAGTGGTTGAAGTTCTCCTCGGCTTCTTCTTCGTAGAATATTCCTTCTTCCTCGTATCCTTGGTCGGTACTAGCGTCTATAAATAAATACGATGTACACAATCACCAAACAATACTTAACTACTTGCAATCATCACACAAAAGGGTCCTATATATGATATAGCATCATCACTAATATTATAAGATTAAAGGTTGGATTAATTCCTTTTATTTTTAGAAAAGTAATTTCTACTCATTGAAAAACTACTTAAGATTTAATATTCTCCAAACCAAAATGGGATCATGTTGACACATGTCATCACCACATATTTTAGTCCATGGGAATATGATTTAAAGTGGTGTCACAATTTAATAAGGTTTTACCCTTTTATTTTAATTAAATAAAGTGACTAGAAATGCCTATGTGGCATTCTTTTATTACTTGACCATTATTTCTGTAAGTAAACCTATATATTTTTTATATATTCTAAAAGGTATGATCAATTGTGATTTTTGAGAGTTGGACTCATCTCAAAAGCTATTATGGTTTTAATTTGAAAAATGTTTGGATGTAGAAAAGCTTCTGCCTTGTTATTTTTATCAAGGATGATCTACAGATCCAAATGACTTGAATCCAACGGGCTTGGATTCAGCATTCCCAAACCTTTCTAAAAAAATTGGTTTCATTCAATTTGGTTCACTGAATCGACCTGGGTTGATTTTTGAAACTGGGTACAGAAGTGTGTTTGAAATAAAATGGAAAAGGTTAAATTCAAATAACTGGGCTGCGCGGGAAGTGATACTGGGCCGGCCTGCTAAGTGCAGCGCTTACACGGGCTGGTTAAGTGGATTTCCCCACGCGTCAGTGAGACGAGGGGGTGCGAAGCGGTATGGGGTGATGTGGTGCGTTCGATCTGGTTCTAATCCAATGGCTAAGGGTCATCGTCGACGTTGGACAACGCCGGCGAGACAGAAACCTAGCGCGGCCAGTGGGTGTCATTGGGGGCTCACCGGGGTTCAGGCGAGGGTCGGCGAGGCGGGCGAACGACGAAGTTGACGACGGCGAACCTCCTGGTACTGGCAGCTTCTCCTGTAGCAGCTCCAATCGTTGGACCCTTCTTCTCCAGCAGCGGCAGGTGAAATTCTGGCGACGGGCTGCTCGCCTTGCTCCGGGAACAGGGTGGCACGATCAGTGAGGAGAGGGGAGTGAGATGGTGTGCTCAATTCGGCTGGGGGTGGCCTCTATTAATAGTCGCGACGACGAGACCGAACGGGATGGGCAGTCGACGGTGGCGACATGGCTACGGGCTGCTAGAGGCATGGCCGGCGGTGGCGATCGCTTGGTGGTCTCCTGGCGATGCTCTAAGGCTTTAATGCGCGCGTAGGGGCGGTGCGGTTTGGTCTGGAACTCGCGATGCTCTGCGCGGCAGAGGCGGCGTCTTCGACGGTGAGCGATGGTTGTGCGTCATGGGGCAGCGAACGGGGATGTCTGGCGGTCTCCTGGGTTAGTGGCGATCATGTATGCGCGCGGAGAGGGCGGCGCGCGGTTTGTGGGCGTCGGTCGAGTGTGGCGCTCTGGCGCATGCTCTGCATGGTTGCTAGCGAGCTGGGCGCGGTCCGTGCGTGTGGTCCAGGGTTTGGCAACGCTCGCGGCTGGGACAGGGAGTGGCGGTGGATGGTGGGCTGTCTCCTAGACAAGGTTTGCATGGTTAAATCTTCTCCTAGTTTGTTGTCTCCACTGGGGTGGCATGGTGAGCTTCGGCTATTCACCATTGATGTCATTGCCCAGCTTACAGCGAGTCTAGTGCTTGGTTTAACTTGCTAGATGATCTACTAAGATCGTTGTGAGCTAGAGAGGGGACAAGTTAGGCTTCAATCACTGCTCACAATAGTGTTTAAGATTTTGATGATTTGTGTCTACAATGTGTTTGATGAAATGGCCGCAAGAATTCAAGTTTTGAATTTTGAAAAGATTTTTGGTGGGTGTGCTAGGTTGGTGTTGGTGAGTCTGTAGATGCTTGGGTTTTGAAAGTTGAGCTTGTTTGAGTGGGTTTTTGAAAAAGTGGGATCTTCCCATATATAAAGATTCAATTTTGAATTGTCATTTAAACTATGCATTTGAATGTTTCTGGATCATCACAAAGTGGGCCTTGATACTTTGTTATGAGTACAATCAACGGGTGCAAAGATCCAGAAAAGTTTCTGTTAAGTTCTGAAAGTTTGGGACAGCCAAAGTAGGCATGGGAGTTAAATTGGTCAAAATGACCATTCCCTTATTTTATTTGTTTTGATTTACTTGTCTTTGAGAAAAGTTTGGGAATTGTTTAGATGATGTTTATTTCACCTAAGCATCCATTTACAAGCAAAGGATCACACAAACAAGTTGGTTCAAAAGAATTCAAAATGAAATGCATACTCACATGCATGCTTTCATATTTTTATTTAGCAAAGTTTTTGTTAACCCTAAATTTGATGATTAGAGTTTGATGATCCAAGTTTAGTATTTTTGGGATGTTACAAACCTTCCCCCCTTAAACAAAATCTCGTCCCGAGATTTGAAAAAGGACGAAAAAGATTACCTAGGATTTGAAGAGATCGGGAAACTCCGTCCTGATGTGATCTTCCCGCTCCCAGGTAGCTTCCTCTTCTGTGTGGTTGCTCCACTGAATCTTGAGAAACTTGATGCTTAGGGTTCGGTTAGTTCCGAAAGCTTCTTCCAAAATACGGATGGGTACTTCAGGATAGGTCAGGTCATCGTTGATCTCTATGGTCCGGTGATCGATATTCTTGAACACTTCGGTCTTCTCTGGGATTTCGAGACACTTGCGAAGTAACGAGATATGGAACACATTGTGCACTGCTGACATCTCTTCGCGTAGTTCCAATTTATACGACACTTCTCCTCGACGGTTCAAAATCTTGAAGGGTCCGATATATCTGGGGGCTAACTTTCCTTTGAGTTTGAAACGCTGCATTCCCTTCAATGGCGACACTTTCAGATAAATAAAATCTCCTATGTTGAAGGCGAGGTCTCTATGTCTCTTGTCGGCGTAACTCTTCTGTCTGGAACAGTCTTGAGGTGCTCACGAATCTTGTGAACCTTCTCTTCTGCTTCTCGTAGGATGTCGGGTCCGAAGCTCTGACTCTCTCCTACTTCCGACCAGTTCAAAGGGGTGCGACACTTCCTTCCATACATGAATTCAAATGGGGCCATTTGCAAATTGGCTTGATAACTGTTATTGTATGAGAATTGTCCAAACCACAGACAGTCTTCCCATTTGGATCTATATTCTAACACACAAGATCTCAGCATATCTTCGAGTATTTGATTTACTATCTGCGTTTGTCCATCGGTCTGAGGGTGATAAGCGGTACTGAAATCTAGGCGGGTTCCTAAACCTTCTTGGACTTTCTTCCAGAATCTCGAGGTAAACTGAATTCCTCGATCTGATACGATGTTCTTGGGGACTCCATGCAAACTAACTATTCTAGCGATGTATAACTCCGCTAGCTTCGAACTCTGATATGTGGTCTTGACGGGTAAGAAATGGGCGACTTTGGACAATCTGTCCGCTATGACCCAGATAGAGTCATTTCCCCTCCTAGAATTAGGCAATTCGGTGATAAAGTCCATTCCCACGGAATCCCATTTCCATTTCGGAATCTGCAAGGGTTGCAACAATCCAGCGGGTCTTTGATGTCCTGCCTTGACTCACTGACATGTGTCACATTTGGCGATATAACTTCCGATATCTCTCTTCATCTTATGCCACCAAAATTGCTCTTTCAAATCTTGATACATCTTAGTTCCTCCGGGATGGATAGAATAAAGAGTATCATGAGCTTCCTTCAAAACAACTTATTTCAACTCCGAATCTGCAGGTACACAAAGGCGTCCTTTGTACCACAGCACTTGTTCTTCGTCTTTGGTGAATCTGGGTACTTTGCCTGTACCGATACGACGCTTGATTCCGTCGATACTAGCAGTTCCCTTCTGTGCCTCTTTGATCTGACTGATCAAATTGGGCTGAAGTTCTATGCTAGCCAAAAATCCTTCACTCACTAATTACATTTGAAAATCTTCCATTTCTTTGTGCAAGCTTGGTTTCTCCTTCAAAATCATGGAGTTCATGCGGCACGGCAATCGGCTAAGGGCATCTTCTACCACATTGGCTTTACCAGAGTGATAGTGAATGTCTAGGTCATAATCCTTGATTAGCTCAATCCATCTCCTCTGTATCATATTCAGCGCCTTTTGAGTGAATATATACTTCATGATCTTGTGATCCGAATAAATCTCACAACGGTTTCCCATCAGGTAATGTCTCCATGTCTTCAGGGCTAGAACTATGGCTGCGAGTTCGAGGTCATGGGTTGGGTAATTTTGCTCATGTTGCTTCAGTTGTCGAGATAGATAAGATATAGCTTTGCCTTCTTGCATTAGCACACATCCGAGACCGATCTTGGATGCGTCACAATACACATCGAAGGGCTTCGTGATATCCGGCATGATCAAGATTGGGGCTGAAATCAATCTTCTCTTGAGTTCTTGAAAACTCGCTTCACACTTGTCGGTCCATTCAAACTTCTTGTCCTTTTTCCGCAATTGGCTCATGGGTCTGGCGATACTCGATAATCCTTCTACGAACTTGCAGTAGTATACCGCCAATCCGATAAATGCACGAACTTGGGTTTGAGTGGTTGGGGCTTGCCAATCCTCTACATCTTTCACTTTGGCAGGGTCAATGGCAATTCCTCCGGCTGATACAATGTGACCGAGGAATCCTACCTCCTGTAACCAGAATTCACATTTGCTAAACTTGGCATACAACTGATGCTCTCTAAGGGTTCCAAGAATGGTCCTTAGGTGTAGCTCATGTTCTTCTTCTGATTTGGAATAAATCAGAATGTCATTGATGAAAACAACGACAAACTTATCCAGGAAGTCCATAAAAATCTTATTCATGAGTTTCAGGAAATAAGCGGGGGCATTGGTTAATCCAAAAGACATGGCTGTATACTCGTATAGTCCATATCTGGTGGTAAAGGCAGTCTTTGGAATATCCTCTGCACGAATTTTGAGTTGATGATAACCAGTTCTAAGATCAATCTTAGAAAACACTTTGGCACCGGTCAACTGATCAAACAGATAATCTATATTGGGCAAGGGGTATTTGTTCTTGATGGTGACATCATTCAACTTCCGGTAATCCGTACACAAACGGTTACCTCCATCTTTATTGTCCACAAACAAGACAGGTGATATCCATGGTGACGCACTTGGTTGAATCAATCCAATTTCCAGCATGGAATCCAGTTGCTTCTTCAATTCTGCTAACTCCGATGGGTTCATACTATAGGGTCTCTGAGCTATGGGTCCAGTTCCGGGGATTAGTTCGATGATAAACTTGATATCCCGATCTGGGGGCATACCGGGCAAAACATCTGGAAATACGTCGGGGTATTCACAGACTATCGGGACTTGGTCAATGGTAGGTTGGGCTATACTCTTGTTGCATTTGAATTGGCGAGGTAAGGTTTCGGATATATGCTCGACTGATATTCCGGCTGTATTGTTCATGGTTATGGCTTTCTTGGCACAGTCAATCAATCCTTTATGTTTGGACATCCAATCCATTCCTAGTACTACTTCCAAACCTTTAGTTCCGAGCAATATCAGATTAGCATACAAATCTATGCCATGGATTCGGATAGGGACGGCTTTGCACATTTTCCTAGCCTTGGTGGTTGATCCGGGAATTTGAACAATCATGACATGCTTCAGTTTGGTTGGTTGAATTTTACTAGTGCATGAAAATTCTTCGGTGACAAATGAATGCGATGCACCAGAATCAAACAACACTCTTGCAAGTACTGAATTAACAGAAAACATACCCAGCACGACGTCTGGCGCTTCCTGAGCTTCTTCAGCATGCATGAGAAAAAGACGACCATTGCGGTTGAGCGAATTCCCTAGGGCAAACCTTCTTCCGGGCTAAACACGATGCTGTTGCTGAGCTGGGGCATTGGCATTGGGTGTTGCGGAATTCTTCTTGTTGGGGCATTCGTTGGAGTAGTGACCCTTATTTCCACAGTCATAACAAGTTACCTGCGACTTGTCCTTTGCTTCTATAGGCACAACATTGCTTCCAGTCCTCGGGGCAGTATTGGGGTTGGAGGTAGCATTGTTGTTGTTGAACTTGGGTGGGGCACGATTGAAATTGCTAGAGTTGTCGGGGTTGTTGTTGTGATTTCCTGTGGGCCTAGGGTTTCCATGGTTGGGATAGGTCGGACGGTTCATCGGGGGTCTGTTGGTTCTTGGGGCAAATCCGGGAGATGGGTTAGGGCGATACTTTGGGGTCTGATGGGTTCCTGGCTGATGCATCATGCGACGCTTGCGGTTTTCATTGGCTTGGTTGATCTTTCCTTCCATCTGGATGGCTGAGTCGACAAGGGCTTCAATATCATCAAAGGGGATATTGACTAACACTGTCTGCATCTCATCATGCAGACCATTCAGGAATCTTTCTTTCTTCTTGGCTTCGGTGTCGATCTAATCTTGGGCATACCTAGCTAATGACAAAAATTTGTCATGGTATTCCACTAGAGTCATCCTTACTTGCTTCAGTTCTCTGAACTCGTCTCTCACCCTCTTGATCAAACCCGGTGGCACATGGGTTCTGTTGAACTTGACCTTGAATTCCTCCCAGGTCATCATCTGGCCTTCGGTCATTGCGCGCACACCATTCCACCATGCCCTGCCATCTCCGGCTAGGTAGTGGGTGGCAAACAGAACTTTCTTGTTGGCTTCCACTCCGGCGAATTCTAGGTTATTTTCCATGGTCTGTAGCCAATCATCGGCGTCTAGGGGTTCTTCGGACTTAGTGAAAATAGGTGGGTTGGTATTCTGGAAATTCTTGAGCTTAGATCCATGGTTGTCCTGGTTTCCGTGGCCTTGGTTGTTGTGGGCTAGCTGAGCTATATGTTGCAGGGTGTCTAGGTTGGCTTGACGTTCCGCTCTTTCAGCTTCGCGGTCAGAAGTCAACATTTGCAGGATCTGCAACATCGGGTCCAGGGATGAACCACTTCCTCTGCGTGGTATCTGAAGATTGAGATAGATTATGAGAAAAGAGGGAAATTTCTAAGGTTTTGGGGACTTTGAAAAGTTTTTAAAGTTTGACTCATATTTTTCTAGCACCTTGCTTTTCATTCATTCAGTCATAGCACACAATACAACACACACCACCACAAAAAAAAACAGATGGTTTTAAGAACCATTCTGAAAACTACGATACAGTGGGACCGAATACTACTCACTACGCTAGTGCTCAAGTGCTACTACTCCTCGGAATCTGTGGCTTCATCATCCTCATCATCATCGATGAAGGCGAAATCATCCTCATCGGTGAAGAAGTCCATAGCCTGATCCTCCAGAAAATCATCGTCATCGCTGAGATAAGAGTACGGGTCTCCACGAAGATCCTCTCCGGCATTCTCCCTTTCCTCCAACTGCATGTCTCTCTCGTGGATGGTCTCCTCCAAAGATGAGATGCGGTGGCGAAGACGGGCAATGATGTGCTCCTTCTTGTCGAGCTGACGGCGGCGAGACTTGTAATCCTTTGCTAGCATGGCGATGGTCTGATCCTTCGTCTTGATGATGGAAGACTTGTGGTTGGAGTAGTCACGGCAGTTATCCAACTCCTGCCGACGATCGTACATCATGAAGCTAAGGTGGTCCTATTGGGTCTTCAGTTCGGGATGGTATGGGGCTTCCAGTGGTTGTCCATTAGCATCACGCTGTGGCGCCCCGCAAAAACCACTACTAGAAAATCGCGTTGTTTTTGTGCATTGCATATTCATGACCTCATGCTCATGTCATCATGCCACCTTGCATTTGAGCATCGTCATCATCTTGCATGGTTTGTTTAAAAACTATTTTCGAAAAATCTGTTTTTGTTTTCTAAACGCCCCGTCTTTATTCAAACACAAAACCTGGGTCTCCGGAATATTCTGTTTTGTCTACCCGTGGTTTGCAAAAGCCCCGTTTTAAATAAATAAAAAATTTAAATTGTTTTTAGGAGGCAGCCCGCCAGGCCCGAAAGCCCGGCCGGCCACCTCCAAACCCTAGTCTAAAAATATCTAGTCCTAATCCTACCTACACCTAATCCTACCCAGCCCCCTCCACATCACCCCGGCCAACCCCATCCCGCCACCTCACCACTTCCCCAACTCCCTCCACTCCCATGCCACCACATCAGCCTCCTGGCCCACCTCCTCTCCGCACCCTTGCCCCTTGGCAGCATGCAACACACACACAGAACGCAACGCACACCCCGCACTCACCTGGTCCAACCCCCGGCCCCACCACTCCCGCAACCCCCACCTCGTGAAGCCCCCGAACCCCGCTCCTCTCGCCTCCTGCCTCGCGTTCCCCCACCCCGCAATCACCGCCGCCTCCATCCGGCTCCACGGTCGCCCCCCCTCAAGCTCCTCTGGCCGGAGCCCGGCCACCCGCCTCCGTCGCCATGTCCCCTCGCTGTGGCAGGCTCCACCCCCCCCCTCCCGAGAGCGGCCCCCACCGCGGTCTCCACCAACCTCCCAGGGTCCCTCTCCTCGTCCGCCTCGGCCGGCCGTGATGCCTGAGCACGCACCGCTTGGTCCTCGTCGGCCACCTTCCTCTGTCGACCTCTCGACCTCCTCGTCGAGCCCCCCTGCCGCCCGCGAGCTTCTCTGCCTCGTCGTCCAAGCCCCGAGCGCTGCCGGTTCTCCCTCCCTCTGCAGCACCGGCTCGCCGGCGACCCCAGCCGCTGCTCCCTTGCCTGCGTCGCCCTTCCGCCTTTCCTCTCCGAGCTGTCACCGCCGAGCCTCGCCGCTCTCCGCTCAGGGCCGCCCTCGAGAGCTGCCGGCCGCCTGCCTCCTCCCCTCTGTCCCGAGCGCAGCGCCTGCCGCCCTCCTCCCTGCAGAACCACCCTCGCCTCAGGCCGCAAGCACCGCTGCAGCGAGCCACCATCGCCGCCCGTCGACCCCGTCCTCGCGCCATCACTGTCGGCAGCGAGCCCGCCGCCCGAGGCCGTCCTCCTCTGGCCCGACCCTCCTCCCGAGCTCTCGCCGCGCCCCCGTGTCACCTCCATCTCCCGAGCCGCCGCTGGCCGTCTTCCACAGCGGCGCCGTACCGCTGCCCTGAGCGCCTCTGCCTCGCCGGCACAGCGCCAGCCGTCGCCGCAGCGTCGTCTCCCATGCCGGCCTCGACCTCCTGCTGTTCGCCCCGTCTCCAAGTGTGCCCCGCGCGTGGACGCCCCTGCTGCTCGAGCTCGACCTCACCTAGCGCTGCCACCCGTTTCCAGCATGACCACACCTTGCCCAGTTTGGCCCGTTTCTCGCGCTGCAACCAAGGGTGTGAGGTGCTGTCGTTGCCCAGATGATGTTGGTGTGGGGATGTTGGTAGATAAATCCACTAGTGACAAGGCACCCCAGATCCTTACATGGAACCCGAAGTTAAAGAGACGCATCCCAATGTCATCGACATGGCTCCGACGTACCTGAAGATCCTCGAATCCGAAGACCTTCGACACGGAAACCCCAAGATCTCCTTCACGAAATTCGAGAAGCCTGTTCGGGTGCCTGAAGACCGAACCCCGTCGAAACCTGACCAAGATCGTCGAAGACATGTGTGAACCTCTTTCCGAGACCTTATTTTCATAAATGAAATATATAAATTGTTGCATATTAAATTGTCATGCTTGCATACATATTGTGGGTTGGGAGTATGTTGCCGACTCATCTAATAATTGAATATGGAGGCCATATGCGGACGAATCTAGTCTAATATTGGCTCCATTTAAATTTGTGTAGTGAACCGATGCCATCTTTTCGCCTTGTTAATACAACATTTAAATTGCGGGTATCTAAATAACATGAACCATCTAATTAAATGTCGGGACCCCGGTTTCGCTTAATACTGCCTAGTTGCATCGCACCTTTGCCATGTCATACATCATACATGCATCATGCCCGATTTTCTACCGTAGTATTAAATAGTCCATCCGGTGTTTCTTCTAGTGCTTTGCTTCTTCACGGATTAGGCCGATGATTTGATGTGAGTGTCGACCTGATCTTCGGATGAACCGTCGACAATGTTTTCAGGCGAGCATCCCTTCCCCTTCTACCTATTTTGCATTTATAGTCTTTATTTCCTCCTGTTGATCTATTGCTATCTGTGTTGCGATGCTCTAGTTTCCGTACCCGTGATATCCCTTGCGGCCTTATATTGCCTTGGACACATCCTATTACCTGTTGTTTGGTAGATAGTTGGACCTGCGCGTCGTAGTCGCTTGCTCAAGTGCTGTTGCGTGTCATCAAGTACCACAGTTGTTGGAGTATTGCCGCATGTTTAATGTTGGAGATGATCATGGCTTTAATTATTGTTTAATCACTAAAATTGAAAGTAGGTAAATGCAGAGGCACCGGTGGGTAATAGACAATTTTTGGATTTTAACCGCTCACTAGTGTCCCGTAGGACCCCGAGTTCTTGACACCTGTTCTGAGATCGAGCGCGCTAACCACAGGTGGGGTGTGTGGGCACCCCCATCGATTAGTACCTGATTTCAAAGTATTGTACTGGGGGCCACAAGTAGTTTGGGGCTTTATTACTATCCTGTACTTATGCCATGCTTTACTGCTTTATTTACGATTGTGCGAGGAGCACCTGTACTATTTAGGACCGTGACACGTTTTCGCTGTATCGACAAGCCCAGTCATACTTTCGGGTTCCCAGTCGTTTACAGCCGTCTACACAAACCCTGAGTCCGTCTCGGAGACCGGCCGACTTCGTTGCGGGTAGCTTAGTGGGGTGGCCCCCATGTACTTGCTTTGGGTCTGGGAAACGTCATGACTTAGGCCCCGCCGACATACCGATGGGTGTATGTTAACTGATCTGGCAAAAAGGGTCGAAGTGCGTGTGGATACTTTGGTGCACCCCTGCAGGGTTAAATCTTTTCGAAAAGCCATGTCCGTGGTTATGGACGACTTGGAGCACAGTTCTCGATCATAGACAACTATAACTAAAGTTTACTGCTATAATTTGACTTGTATCCGATATGACTAGTAATCAACTTCACTGCAACGGAATGGCTAAATAAAAGTACCAACAACTGCTGGGTTTGGGGATATCTCATGCTAATTGTATCTGACTAGTAAGTGTTGCAACTACAACGGAATGGTTAACTAAAAGTGCCCACTGCTTAGTCTATCAGGATGACTATCTATACCTGACTAGTAATTGCTGCAACAATAACTGAATAAATAAAACTGCCAACTGTGTGAGTTCCTCGGTTGACTTCCTCGTTTGGTCTCGAGGGGGGAAATACCAGGATGGGTATGTTTGGTGGTAGTATCAGGATGGTTCCGAATAGGTCTTTCTTATCCCTCTCTGATAGCCGACAGTTATCTCGAGTCTCTATAGGTTGTTTAGTGCATGCCGCGCTGCCGCTCAGTCCACCATACCTATGTAGGCGAGGACCGCCGAATTCTAGTCTCGCCGTGTATTGGCCTCAGTACTGACCGCTCTCTTTTTCCTTTGCCCTTTGTCGGCACCCCTTTTGTGTAAGCAGGTTTCGAGATCGACGTCGTTAGCAGGGTTACCCTTCCGGCTTGGCCTGGGCAGGGTTATGGACGCCTTTGGTTATTCTTCAGGGCTCTTAGCTCAATTTGCATCTTGTCCGTACTCGGACGCTGTATCGTTTTCAAGGTGATTTGAATCTTTGTACTGTATATCTGTATTCTTGACTCATTGAGTCGCCGTTGTATATATCTGTTCTGTGGGTTCCATCGTGGACTATTGTGTAATGATATTACTTCGTTTTCCACCCGCACGAAAGTGCCTGGTGGGCACCTTTGAATCGTTTCTATGCGGGTTTGGCGGGTTTCGCTAAAACTTGCATAGGGCCGATTCTAAGGGTGTTACACACGCCTTGGGAAAAAATCAAAGCGAGTACCCTTGATCTGGTTGATGCTTTGCCCACACAAACGGGAAAGAGCTTCCTACATAGTCCGGGCAAGTCCATCGAGCCAGTTGTTCTCTCGTAAGGTAAACTGAATTCCTTCCGCAGTGGGAGGTTCAATCTTTCCTCGGAGACTTGCAACAATTAGCCACCGCAGATCTTCTCCTCCTTGATCATTGAGCTGAGCTCCGAAGAACTCGGGGTGTGGACGCTCCAGAAGTTCCGAAAGCTGGTCCAAATCCCTCTCAAAGATAAGGTCTCCTCCATTCCCTAACTGATAAAACTTGCTGTACTTCACGTCCATCTAAAAGAATATAGGATGAGTAAGTTAGTAGAGTGATCAAGTGTGTCAAAATTTTATGTATTTTGCAAGAGTTTTTGAGGAACATGAATTTTCATGAAGGAATCAAAGGGATAAGAATGAGAATAAGTTTTTGTAAATATTTTCTTCCTTTGGTTTTGAAACTAAGTTTTTGATTCAAACGTCCAGTCTAACTAGGGTCTCATATGGTCAGGATGGCTCTGATAACAACTCGTCAACACCCAGATTTTTAATCCCAGATGCCTGTTATGCCATACATCGCAATCCCAGTATTACCATTTTTGCGAGACATAACAGAATTGGATACCATAGTACATCATCCATTACAAACCGTACATAAGTTCTTACACAAATAGGGATCTCATGATCCAATTCTTAATACAACTTCAAGCAGCGGGGCGGAATATGTAATAATAACGGTAGGGTAGGCGAAGCTCCATCTTCGGGGTCACAGGCAATGCTGACGATGGGAGATGATCCTAGTTGTCGTAACCTTCCTGGGGTCCATCCTCCAGGTAATCCTCTTCATAGTCTGGCCACGGGAATAGCCAGGGACAAAGCCATGAGTACTCTTTAAGTACTCGCAAACTAATACTAACAAGTTAAGGGGTTTTTGATAATAGGACACTAGGCTCTAGGGTTGTTTTGCAAAAGCTAGATTTATCTCTACTAAGCTGAGAAGCAAGAGAAGCTAGTCACATTTTTATAACTCCTAAGTAGGAACTTGTATCTCATGTCACAACTCTGTTGTGGTCAAGTCAAAATCTCAATTCATTTCACAAGTCATTTTTAAAAGTCTGACGGGGGAACAGTATGGACACTCCAACTGTCCATAACCACGGACGCGGCTATTCGAATAGGTTGACACTCTGCAGAGATTGTACAGTTTCACCACAACATTCGATTCATCCGTTAGGATCAAATCCTGAATTCACCATACTCAGTATGCGGATAATCAATCCTAACCTTTCAATTACACGCCCTAGTATAAGCACCTCTCCTATGAGTTTGGCCTCCCAACCATGACCAACTGTCATCTTGGGTACTGCACAGGTGGACAATCTTCACAAGGTAGCTTCAGCTCAGACCTTGGCCGTGAGGGAACTAATACTAAGGTATATAAGTTTCCAGTCAAGCCCTACCCAATCTTCGGGTATTGTGGTTGTACGGTCAAAATTTGGAATGGTATCGCATCTAGACAACCATCAGTTTTATAAAGGGCTAAGGCTCATGCCTCAACATTTTCATCACCAAAATCATCTGGTGTTTGGAAACACATGTCAAAACATCTCAGTAGAATAACTCGTCATTCTAAGGTTTTCATAACCATTTTTACCAAGTATTCCCATCTAAAGTTGATCAAGTTTTATGCTTACCACTAGCATCTACAAGTGGGGGTAAGTACTAATGAGGGGTGGTAAACAAGGGGTGTTCTAACTAAGTTCAATCTCATGCCTTAGGATGACATCAAGATTATCTAGCTTAGGCCAAATTTTATGCTCTTTATGCAACCTTCAAATATCTTTCTAGTATCTACAATTCACTGAAGTAAACTCTAAGTAATAGTTTTGATAAAGAAATAAAGTAATAAGCTTGTAAGTAAAAACTAGGATTGGTTTTTCAAGTGGGTAGGATCATCTATGCTTAGGGCATATAATTGGCATGGTGACAAGCAAGTATTGGCTTGCACAGTATCAATATAAGATTGCTACATTGCAAGTGTTAGCTTGCCTTGTGCAGAGCAGTGGTTGAAGTTCTCCTCGGCTTCTTCTTCGTAGAATCCTCCTTCTTCCTCGTATCCTTGGTCGGTACTAGCGTCTATAAATAAATACGATGTACACAATCACCAAACAATACTTAACTACTTGCAATCATCACACAAAAGGGTCCTATAGATGATCTAGCATCATCACTAACATTACAAGATTAAATCTTGGTTTAATTCCTTTTATTTTTAGAAAAGTAATTTCTACTCATTGAAAAACTACTTAAGATTTAATATTCTCCAAACCAAACATGGGATCATGTTGACACATGTCATCACCACATATTTTAGTCCATGGGAATATTATTTAAAGTGGTGTCACAATTTAATAAGGTTTTACCCTTTATTTTAATTAAATAAAGTGACTATAAATGCCTATGTGGCATTCTTTTATTACTTGAACATTATTTCTGTAACTAAACCTACATATTTTTTTTATATTCTGAAAGGTATGATCAATTGTGATTTTCGAGAGTTGGAATCAACTCAAAAGCTATTATGGTTTTAATTTGAAAAATGTTTGAATGTAGAAAAGCTTCTGCCTTGTTATTTTTACCAAGGATGATCTATAGATCCAAATGACTTGAATCCAACGGGCTTGGATTCAGCATTCCCAGACCTTTCTAACAAAATTGGTTTCATTCAATTTGGCTCACTGAATCGACCTGGGTTGATTTTTGAAACTGGGTATAGAAGTGTGTTTGAAATAAAATGGAAAACGTTAAATTCAAATAACTGGGCTGCGCGGGAAGTGATACTGGGCCGGCCTGCTAAGCGCAGCGCTTACGCGGGCTGGTTAAGTGGCTGTCCCCACGCGTCGGTGAGACGAGGGGGTGCGAAGCGGTATGGGGCGATGTGGTGCGTTCGATCTGGTTCTAATCCAATGGCTGAGGGTCATCGTCGACGTTGGACAATGCCGGCGAGACAGAAACCTAGCGTGGCCAGTGGGGGTCGTTGGGGGCTCACCGGGGTTCAGGCGAGGGTCGGCGAGGCGGGCAAACGACGAAGTCGACGACGGCGAACCTCCTGGTACTGGCAGCTTCTCCTAGGGCGGCTCCAATCGCTGGCCCCCTTCTTCTCCAGCAGCGGCAGGCTCCGGTGAAATTCCGGCAAGGGGCTGCTTGCCTTGCTCCAGGAACGGGGTGGTACGATCAGTGAGGAGAGGGGAGTGAGATGGTGTGCTCAATTCGGCTGGGGGTGGCCTCTATTTATAGTCGCAACGATGAGATCGAATGGGATGGGCAGTCGACGATGGCGACATGGCTACAGGCTCCTAGAGGCATGGCCGGCGGTGGCGATCGCTTGGTGGTCTCCTCGTGATGCTCTACGGCTTTAATGCCCGCGTAGGGGCGGTGCGGTTTGGTCAGGAACGCGCGATGCTCTGCGCGGTAGAGGCGGCGTCTTCGACAAGTGAGCGGTGGCTGTGCGTCATGGGGCGGCGAACGGGGATGTCTGGCGGTCTCCTGGGTCGGTGGCGATCATGTATGCACGCGGCGAGGGTGGCGCGCGGTCTCTGGGCGTCAGTCGAGTGTGGCGCTCTGGCGCATGTCGGCATGGTTGCTGGTGAGCTGGGCGCGGTCCATGCGTGTGGTCCAGGGTTTGGCAACGCTCGCGGCTAGGACAGGGAGTGGCGATGGACGGTGGGCTGCCTCCTAGACAAGGTTGGCATGGCTAAATCTCCTCCTAGCTTGCTCTCTCCACTAGTGTGGCATGGTGAGCATCGGCTATTCACCATTGATGTCATTGCCCAGCTTACAGTGAGTCTAGTGCTTGGTTTAACTTGCTAGATGATCTACTGATATGGTTGTGAGCTAGAGAGGGGACAAGTTAGGCTTCAATCACTGCTCACAATAGTGTTTAAGATTTTGATGATTTGTGTCTACAATGTGTTTGATGAAATGGCCGCAAGAATTCAAGTTTTGAATTTTGGTGAGTCTGCAGATGCTTGGGTTTTGAAAGTTGAGCTTGTTTGAGTGGGTTTTGAAAAAGTGGGATCTTCCCATATGATAAAGATTCAATTTTGAATTGTCATTTAAACTATGTATTTGAACGTTTGTGGATGATCACAAAGTGGGCCTTGATACTTTGTTATGAGTACAATCAAGGGGTGCAAAGATCCAGAAAAGTTTCTGTTAAGTTCTGAAAGTTTGGGACAGCCAAAGTAGGCATGGGAGTTAAATTGGTCAAAATGACCATTCCCTTATTTTATTTGTTTTGATTTACTTGTCTTTGAGAAAATTTTGGGAATTGTTTAGATGATGTTTATTTCACCTAAGCATCCATTTACAAGCAAAGGATCACACAAAAAATTTGGTTCAAAAGAATTCAAAATGAAATGCATACTCACATGCATGCTTTCATATTTTTATTTAGCAAAGTTTTTGTTAACCCTAAATTTGATGATTAGAGTTTGATGATCCAAGTTTAGTATTTTTGGGATGTTACAAGGCGCCTTCATATCATTCTTGGGATCCACTACAGCCATTCCACAAGGCATGGCGGCAGAGGGGCGGTGTTGCTGGCCACTCCTAGCCACGGGCGGTGCCTTTGACCACTACCTGGCCGTGGGAGGTGCAGTACAGTACTTGAAAGTGAGGGGATGGCACAGTGCACGTGCCATCACATTGGGAGTTCACCGCCAAACCCGCATAGAAATGATTCAAAGATGCCCACCAGGCACTTGCGTGTGGGTGTAAAACGAAGTAATACCATTACAAAGTGGTCTATGGTGGAACGCACATAATAGATATATATAACAATGACTCAACGAGTCAAGAATACATATATATAGTACAAAGATCCAAATCACCTTAAGAGAGATTGTAGGAGTAGAATGCACATAGTGTATTAGGAATTGTAGAATCCATAGTGATCTAGAGAGAGAGAAATAAGTAGGAGTAGAATGCACATAGTGTATTAGGGATGCACACTATGCATCTTCAACATGTGAAGAACTCCACGGGAACAACTAAACCTATACTCTGACACATCAATAGACACTAGCTAGAGGAAGAAGAATAAACATAAGTAATCAACCACAAATAGAAAAATAATTCCCAATCCCACCATTCATCCCTAGATAGAATCCTAAGATAATCCTAAGGACGAGAATGGAGATAAGGAACATGCATTCTAAATTAAAACACCTGCATAAGAAACAGTAAATAATCTTTAACCCAACACACTTAAAGAATTGAGCTTCAGTTAAAATCTCAAGTAACAGTGAACTAAACGATATTACTAAACTAATTTGAGTGAAAATATAGCTAACACTATAATAAATTCCCTCCAAAAAGAACACTAGAATTAAAACTACTAAGAATTAGAGCAATGCCTAGAACAAGTAGTGACTTGAGATAAATTGTACACCATTTCATCATTAACATGAAGATAAAACTAACTAAGCCAATACTTAATTAAAACATGTGTAGATCACAATTTAGTAGCTACTAACCAATGACAGCACCAATTGGCTCGATGAACTCGATGAACTCCACACACAAATAAGCATGATGAACACACGCAAAACACAAACACAAAACACACCATTGTCTCACCCTAGAGGCTACCGGTCCAATATAATGGGATCGGTATTGGGCAAGAGATCCTTCTAAATTCGACACCACGATGCGAGATTCTTGACGAGACCTTGATAGCTTCATGAAAGAAAACTCAATATGAAGATCTTTTACAACTCGAACGCTCTTAAGCAATCCCGACATGTTGACTTAGTATATTTTTGGCATAGGTGACATAGTTGCAAAGAGGATTAGGATATTAGGTCACATATTATTTGTCATGAAGGATCAAGTCCAAAGGTATTAGCTTGGTATATTTCTATAGTTGCTTCTAGAAGGAGCAAGTACAAAGCCATGAAATCTGTGATGGTTCCATACACGAGAAATCAAGTTTTTGAACTTGGAAGTCCCTCTAGAAAGGTGTAAAACCTTACAGTCATATTTGGATCTATAAAGAAATATACATGGATGTTTCACATATATGAAATAGTCGACATGTCGGGAAGAGTTTAAGGAGTTGAGTTGCCAAATTATTCGTGTGGTTTCATATTATGTGACATAGTTGCATGTATAATGTTTTTTGATATATGAGAACATATATTTGGCTCTACGCAATATTAGGTGCTCCTCATTAAGGTGACATGAGGAACTATGTCACCAAATATGCCTGCCCACCAAACTTGGTATATTTTTTGAGATATGAGAACTTATATTTTGCCAAATTATACTCTATCATGATGCAACCAAAACATTTTTTTAGATATATCAATATATTCTACACGTGATGGTTTCTAAAACATTTCTTTTAGATCCTAGATAACCTTGATATTAAAACAATATTTTAAATATCAATAATCATGGAGGCAAACATGATACTTTAGGTACCAACACTGGAATTGTTACTCTTGATTTAATAACAATTATTAAACTTTAAAAAGTAAATGGAGTTTGTTGAAAGTTTGCAACAGGAATTTTAAAATTTAGATTGACACTCAAAACAATACGATACCATTTCATAAAGTAATTGTCTAGAATTCTATAGTTCTATTATCTCAATTATAAATAAGCATAAGGTGGTGAACGGATGCCAATGACTGCAACAATTATGCAAATTCACTTTGATTTAATTTATGTTAAATTGTGTTCAACTTTAATCATATTACTATTTGAACTCCCACTCAAAACAACATCCCTCAAGTTGCCTTAGTGATTACACGAACCAAATCCACTACACCAAGTCCGATCATCATGAGAGAAGATGTAGCTTCAAAGGAAAACAATCAACATGTTCATCATATCATCCATATGACTTATGCTTTACCTTTTGGTATTCCCTATTCCGATGCCATGTCTGTGCATGCTAGGCTCGTCAAGTTTAACCTTAGTATCCACATGTGCAAATATGGATTGCACCCATTGTATGCATAGGTAGAATCTATAACACTCGATCATCACGTGATGCTTCGAACGACAAGTCTTAGCAACAATGCCTACTAAGGACAAACATCTTATTAGTTGATATTTAGTGAGAGGGATCATCTTATAGTTCTACCGTTGCGATCTAAGAAATACAAGATGCATAAAAAGGATTAACATCACATGCAATTCATAATATGTGATATGATATGGCCTTTCTTCTTGTACCTTTGATCTCCATCTCCAAAGCACAAACATGATCTCCATCATCACTAGCGTGGCATTAAGGTCAATGGCTCCGCTTCATGGTTGTCCATCACCAACAACAACTATTACTGTAGGGGTTCGTAGCATGGAAAACAAAAATTTTCTATCGCATACAAACAAACAAGCCAAGATCTATCTACTAGATTGTAGCAACGAGTCGATAGAGGAACTCACCCTCGAAGATTCCAAAGCGGTTAATGAGAGCAGATTCTCGTGGGTGATGTAGTCGTACTCTTTCCGATCTCAAGATCGCGTAGACGATCCTTCCGGCGCTGCGTTTCGGCAGCGCTCCCACAGTCGGTCACACGTTCGGTACTCGACGAAGACCTTCCTCTCCCTTGTTCCAGCAGGCAGCGGAGGTTGTAGCACTCTCCTCGCGATTCCGGCAGCACAACGGCGTGGTACCGGAAGTAGAGGGGAAATCCCGCAGGGCTTCGCCTTAAGCCGGAGCGAGTATGGTGGATTATGAGAGAGGGCTATTAGTGGTCTAGAGATTAGACACACCAATTAGAAGGCTCTAAACCGCAGGATAAAGCAATTAGAAGCTCTAAACCAAAACGGCTCTAAACCGGAGATTAGAGGTAGAAACTTGTGTGTCTCAAGGAGGAGCCCTGCCCCTCCTTTTATAGGTGGAGGGGCTAGGCGCGCCAGGGAGGGAGGGAGTCCCTCCCCAACTCGGCCTAGGGCTGGGCGCCGGCTTGGAGGAGAGGAACTCCTCCTCCAAGTTGGTTTCAACCTCCTCTTGCTTGTTTCCCACAGTTTCCTGTTTCCCACAGTTTCCTGTTTTCCACAGTTTCCTGTTTTAGCCGTTTGACTTTCAAACTGGCAATTTGACTTTCATGTTTTTGGAACAGCAAGAACACTTAGTACATGATGCAATCATTCAATGACACATTCATGTACCTTCCCCCCCGGAGTGTCGGACAATCCGGAATCTTCTAGAACATTCCCGATGAAAACACCGGAATCATTCCCGAACTCCGAAACGGGACTTTCCTTATATGAATCTTATTCTCCGGACCATTCTGGATCACCTCGTGATATCCTGGATCCCATCCGAGACTCCGAACAACATTCGGTCTCTTTCTCATAATACCATAACTACTCAAACAACGTCGAATCCTTAAGTGTGTCTCCCTACGGTTCGTGAATTATGCGGACATGATCGAGACACTTCTCCGAACAATAACCAATAGAGGAATCTGGAAATTCATATGGCTCCCACATATTTCTACGATTACTTTGCGATCGAATGAACCACTTACATACGATACCAATTTCCCTTTGTCTCACGATAGTTTACTTATCCGAGGTTATGATCGTCGGTATCTCTGCATACCTAGTTCAACCTCGTTACCGATAAGTACTCTTTTCTCGTTCCCGTGATATGTGATCCCTTGTGAGCCAGTCACATGCTTGCAAGCTAATTGGATGACATTTCACCGAGAGGGCCCATAGTATATCTATCCGTCATATGGATGGACAAATCCCACTCTCGATCCATGTGTTTCAACCAATACTTTCCGAACACTCAATGCCACCTTTATAGCCACCCAGTTACGGTGTGGTGTTTGATGTCATCAAAGCATCCATCCGGTAAAGGTGATATGCATGATCTCATGGTCGAAGGAATTAGGTTACTATGTATCATAAAGCATATAGCAATTGAACTATTGTAATGACTTGATCTTTATGCTACGCTTATCTATAGGAGTATGTCCATCACATCATTCTCCTAATGATATGATCCTGTTGTTAATAACATCTCTATGTTCATGATCAAGAAACCATGATCATATATTAATCAACAAGCTAGTTTAACAAGAGGCTTTACTAGGGACTCTTATTTTAGTTTACAAATCACACAAGTATTAATGTTTCCGGTTAATACAATTATAGCATGTTATGTAAACATTTATCATAAGTGTGAAGATATGATAATAACCACTTTATTATTGCCTCTTGGGCATATCTCCAACAGTCTTCCACTTGCAGTAGAGTCAATAATATAGTTTCAAACCTTTGTGTATTCAACACCTATGGCTTTCCGGTGTTGTATGTACACGATTGCTAGTGGTCAACTGATCTCCGGATCTGACACTTCTAGGTCCGTGTGTAATTGCATGTCTTTGCGTCTCTACGCATCACTCATTCTCTAATGAGATGGCTTTGTATAAATTTGGTCTTTCGGTGTGACCTTTAGCTCTTTGGGGTTAAAACATGTTGATAATATCGTCGCACAATATATCTTCATAGTATTATCCCACTGTGAACTACACCTAGTTTGATAACAAACTACTTGACACAAATGCCCTCTTTTGCTGCTAAAATAGCAGTCATATACTTAGCCTTTTGTTGTAGTATCCGTCACAATGTCTTAACTTTGGAACTCATCCAAATCCATTATGGAACTCACTTTCCATTATATTGTGCCACCCTTAGTTTAGATTGAGATAAACTTAATTTGTACTTTGTGACAAAGCTAGTATCAATGTAGTACTTTTACAATGAACTAACCATCTATTTGTCACTTCTACAAATATTATACTCTTAGTTCTTCCAAAAGATCATAAGAATATCCTTACTATTGTCCAATGATCATCTTACGAATCATTCTGGTATATGCTCACAACATTTAGAGCATAGGACATATCTGGATTTGTACATATCACAGTATGATTGATATAAATACTCTTTATGATTTCATACATCAAGTATCAATCTATACTTGATTATTTGTTTCACTTTACCAAATGTCAATACACTTGAATATATCATCAACATTGAACTCATTCAATCCTTTCTGTGCGACAAGAACCTCTCTTGTAGTTTCTATATTGAACTCATTCAATATCTTGTCTATGTACTTCTGGCACAACCATATTAGCGTCTATTGATGCCAAATATTTGGGTTTTGCCTAAGTCTTTCATCGGGATGAAATTCTTAATATGTGTTAATAAAAGATACATTATTTCCAATCAACAATATGTCTTCCACATAATGTATTAGAAACATGTCTTAGCGCTCCCACTTAATTTCTTGCAAATGAAAGCATCTCCATCGTCTCTGATGAACTTTTAAACTCCTTTAACAGTTTCATCACAGTGAAGATTCCAACTCCGCGATGCTCACTTTAACCATTGAAGTTTGCATATACTTTTAGCATCCTTTTGAATTAACAAAACCCTATGGACCGTGTTATGCACATGTCCTAGGTAACGATTCTATTAGAAGAACTTGTTTTGTTTATTCAACTACCATATAACAAATTATATGTAGTGGTTGCTACATTAATCCGTCTAGACTAAATATCACTATGAAAGATCAAATCTTGTCATAGTCAACCTTTGAACATTTTGTGAACTCTTTCCCAACATGTCGACTATTTCATAGATGTAAAACATCCATGTCTATTTCTTTATAGATCCAGACACAACTGTAAGGTCTTACACCTTTCTCGAGGGTCCTTCAAGTTCAAAACTTGATTTCTCGTGTATGGAACTATCACGGATTTTATGGCTTCAAGCCATTTGACGGAGTCAGGGCCCATCATCGCTTCTTTGTATGTAGTCGGTTCATTATTCTCAAATAATGATTCAACCCTCAAATCTTGGTATTTGATTGTTTACCCGATCTACTTGTTTTAATAGGAACTTAGATCTCCGTGACCACAACCTTTGAGGCTCGTGAGCCATGAGCTTTGTTGCTGCCTCCAGAACACTTTTCGGTGCTGCGCAACTTTGCACATATAGCTAACGTTCTTTTAACCTTATCAAAGTTCTATTGTCCTCCCACTTTACTTTTCACGAAAAATTCCTTCTAAAAGAAACTTGACGTTCTAAGTGACAAACACTTTTGTCTTTGGTGTTATGGAGGAATACTTAACAAAGACAGGTTCATCCGACTTTGGTTGCAAACATCTTTCTTATGCATAGCATACCAATGTTTAAGAAAGGACAACTTGGGTTTTATCCCAAACCATAACATATGGTGTCATTTCAACGGATTATGATGGAGCTCTTTTCAGTGGAAAAACGGTAATCTCTAAAGCTTTTAATCTTTAAAATATAATGGCAGTTTTATGAATTATACCTTTGATCTTACCATGTCAAACAAGGTTTAATTACATATCTCGAATCCTCCATACTCTTATGGTGTTTCGGGAAATGCAAATCCACGGAACGATTCCTTAAATCTTAGGTATTATGCTAAACTCTGTAACTCAAATATCTTCCTTTATGATCTTATCATAAACTATTTATATTCTTGTTACAATGATTTTGCACTTCATCTTGAAAAACTTTGAACTTTTCAAATGTTTCATACTTCATCCTTATTAAGTAAATATTCATATATTCACTCAAATTTTCGGAGAAAGCATATGAAGTTGAAATCCATCGCTTTTGACTACACATAACGGACTTCGTACAACAATATGTACAAGTTCCAATAAGCTAGTCATTCGTTCCCTTTTGGCCTATGAACGAAGTTTTAATTATCTCTAGGAAAGTTTCACAAGCGTCATTTGATCAAAAATCAAAAGACTCCAAAATTCCATCCACATGGAGTTTCTTCATGTTTTCTTTCCAATATAATTTAAACGGCGATATCACTTCCTAAGTGATATTTCAATCAATTTTGTCTTTCGACATTTTTAGCACTAGTTTTATGGATGTGATTTCTCCAACGAGATTTGTGAATCATTCATCTTTTATGGATTACGGCAATTATTTGAACAACCCTTTTGTTCTCATAATACCTGATAAAACAAATCTTGAAGGTAAGATTTGATGTTTAACGAGCAACACAATAACCCTTTATTTGTTCTCAATGAACATCATCACATATTCTTTTGCTAGTTACTTAGGCCATTGTAGTTCATGAATTGTGTTGTTTCGTATGACGATTCACACCAACAAATTCAGTATCAAATACTTGAGAACCACATTGTTTAATAAGCAAAGAATATAGCCATAACATGTATATCATCTATATACTTAAGCTGAACAATTCTAGTCTTTTCCTTTCTGCCATATACTTATGAGATTTTCTTTCAATATTTCCTTTTCTGTTTGAAAGAATCTATCAACATCAATAGTGGAGTCATACATATGACATATAGTCCAAAGCGTGTATAGTTAAATACCAATGTCTTTGGACTTGCACTTTGAAGTAGATCACCATCATCAAATATTTGGTGTTCTTTCAAATTCCTTTCTTTAGTAATCTCTTGGTGTAGTAAACATTTTACCTACATCAAATATTCACCCTTATCATGGAATTATCCATGATCAAGCTACTTTTAGCTTATAACGGTGAAACATGAGTATAATGTTGCTCTCCAAATCCTTTTGGACGATTAGGACAACTAGTGTCTCCAACCTTTTGCAATTTCTCATCAAATATGAGAACATGACTTTTGCCATATTATACTCTATCATGTTGTAACCAATACTTCGTTTCAGATATCACAATATCTTCCACACGTCATGGTTTCTGAAACAACTCTTTCAGATCCTAGATAACCTTGATATTAAGACAATCCTTTGAATATCAAGAATCATGGATACAAACATGATACTAACACTTGGAATTGTTACTCTTGATTTAATACTAATTATTAAACTTCATGGAGTAACCGGAACTTACTGAAAGTTTGCAATAGGACTTTTAAACTTTAGATTAACACTTAAAAAACAATACGATACCAGTTCGTAAAGTAACTAACCAGAATTCTATAGTTCTATCATCTCAATTATAACTAAGCGCAAGGTGGTAAACGGATGCCAATGACTACAACAACTATGCAAATTCACTTTGATTTAGTTTATGATAAATTGAGTTCTAATTAATAATTAAATTAATCTAGGTGAACTCCCACTCAAAACAATATCCCTCACATTGTTTTAGTGATCACACGAACCAAATCCACCACATCAAAACCGATCATCACGAGAATTGATATAGCTTCAATGGCGAACAATCAACATGTTCATCATGTCAACTATATGACTCATGCTCTACCTTTCGGTAATCCGTGTTCCTGAGGCCATGTCTGTACATGCTAGGCTCATCAAGATCAAACCTTAGCTTCCGCATAAGCAAATCTGGCTTGCTTACGTTGTATACACTTGCAGAATCTAACACACCCGATCATCACGTGGTGCTTCGAAACAACAAGCTTTAGCAACGGTGCTAACTAAGGGTGAACACTTTCGAACTTGAAATTCATGTGCATGAGGGATCATCTTATAATGCTACCGTCGTCTACTAAGCAATACAAGATGCATAAAGGATTAACATCACATGCAATTCATAATATGTGATATGATATGGCCTTTCTTCTTTGTGCTTCTGATCTCCATCTTCAAGCACGAACATGATCTCCATCATCACCGGCATTGCATCAAGGTCAATGACGCTTCTCCATGGTTGTCGTCCACCAGCTTCAACTATTACAAATACTTTGAATAGACACGCGGGTCTTAACATATATTAAAGACAACCATATGGCTCCTGCCGGTTGCCAACTTACAATAAGGAACATTGCATACATCAAATATAATCACAATCATGGCCATATCACATCACCTGCACACCCCTGCAAAACAAAGTTAGACGCCTCTACTTTCTTTGCATATTTTACGTGGCTTGGGGCTTTCAATAAGTGTCATTCTAACTTACGAACAAGAACCACAACATTGATACTAGTATTGTCAATCACCCGTTGTAAATTGAATCTTAACTATGCTAGGAGAAACAGGCACCCGCAAAGCCACTTATGCAATACAAGTTGCATGTCAAGCGTGGAGCAAGTCTCATGAACGATGTCATGTAAAGTTAGCCCGGGCCGCTTCATCGCAACATGCCGCAAGATGCAAAGTACACAAGAAGCAATCAACAATAAAAGCATCAACGCCCACAATGACCATTGTGTTCTACTCGTGCAACAGATCTACATATAGACACGGCTCTGATACCACTGTAGGGGTTCGTAGCATGGAAAAAAAAAATTTTATCGCATACAAACAAACAAGCCAAGATCTATCTACTAGATTGTAGCAACGAGTCGATAGAGGAACTCACCCTCGAAGATTCCAAAGCGGTTAACGAGAGCAGATTCTCGTGGGTGATGTAGTCGTACTCTTTCCGATCTCAAGATCGCGTAGACGATCCTTCCGGCGCTGCGTTCCGGCAGCGCTCCCGCAGTCGGTCACACGTTCGGTACTCGACGAAGACCTTCCTCTCCCTTGTTCCAGCAGGCAGCGGAGGTTGTAGCACTCTCCTCGCGATTCCGGCAGCACAACGGCGTGGTACCGGAAGTAGAGGGGAAATCCCGCAGGGCTTCGCCTTAAGCCGGAGCGAGTATGGTGGATTATGAGAGAGGGCTATTAGTGGTCTAGAGATTAGACACACCAATTAGAAGGCTCTAAACCGCAGGCTAAAGCAATTAGAAGCTCGAAACCAAAACGGCTCTAAACCGGAGATTAGAGGTAGAAACTTGTGTGTCTCAAGGAGGAGCCCTGCCCCTCCTTTTATAGGTGGAGGGGCTAGGCGCGCCAGGGAGGGAGGGAGTCCCTCCCCAACTCGGCCTAGGGCTGGGCGCCGGCTTGGAGGAGAGGAACTCCTCCTCCAAGTTGGTTTCAACCTCCTCTTGCTTGTTTCCCACAGTTTCCTGTTTCCCACAGTTTCCTGTTTTCCACAGTTTCCTGTTTTAGCCGTTTGACTTTCAAACTGGCAATTTGACTTTCATGTTTTTGGAACAGCAAGAACACTTAGTACATGATGCAATCATTCAATGACACATTCATGTACCTTCCCCCCCCCGGAGTGCCGGACAATCCGGAATCTTCTAGAACATTCCCGATGAAAACACCGGAATCATTCCCGAACTCCGAAACGGGACTTTCCTTATATGAATCTTATTCTCCGGACCATTCTGGATCACCTCGTGATATCCTGGATCCCATCCGAGACTCCTAACAACATTCGGTCTCTTTCTCATAATACCATAACTACTCAAACAACGTCGAATCCTTAAGTGTGTCTCCCTACGGTTCGTGAATTATGCGGACATGATCGAGACACTTCTCCGAACAATAACCAATAGAGGAATCTGGAAATTCATATGGCTCCCACATATTTCTACGATTACTTTGCGATCGAATGAACCACTTACATACGATACCAATTTCCCTTTGTCTCACGATAGTTTACTTATCCGAGGTTATGATCGTCGGTATCTCTGCATACCTAGTTCAACCTCGTTACCGATAAGTACTCTTTTCTCGTTCCCGTGATATGTGATCCCTTGTGAGCCAGTCACATGCTTGCAAGCTAATTGGATGACATTTCACCGAGAGGGCCCAGAGTATATCTATCCGTCATATGGATGGACAAATCCCACTCTTGATCCATGTGTTTCAACCAATACTTTCCGAACACTCAATGCCACCTTTATAGCCACCCAGTTACGGTGTGGTGTTTGATGTCATCAAAGCATCCATCCGGTAAAGGTGATATGCATGATCTCATGGTCGAAGGAATTAGGTTACTATGTATCATAAAGCATATAGCAATTGAACTATTGTAATGACTTGATCTTTATGCTATGCTTATCTATAGGAGTATGTCCATCACATCATTCTCCTAATGATATGATCCTGTTGTTAATAACATCTCTATGTTCATGATCAGGAAACCATGATCATATATTAATCAACAAGCTAGTTTAACAAGAGGCTTTACTAGGGACTCTTATTTTAGTTTACAAATCACACAAGTATTAATGTTTCCGGTTAATACAATTATAGCATGGTATGTAAACATTTATCATAAGTGTGAAGATATGATAATAACCACTTTATTATTGCCTCTTGGGCATATCTCCAACAATTACAACTACTTGGAATAAAGCTATTACATGATGAATAGACACACATGTCTTAACAAATTTAAATACAACTATTAGGCTCCTGCCGGTTGCCATATTATAGTAAGGATCATTACATACATCAAATATAATCACAATCATATCATGGCCATATTGCATCACATGCCCCTGCAAAAACAAGTTAGACATCGCTAATTTTCTTTGCATTTTTTATGTGGCTTGAGGCTTTCGAATAAGAACTATTCTTACCTACAAACAAGAACCACAACACTGATACAAGTGTTGTCAAGTGCATATTGTAAATTGAATCTTACCTATGGTGGGAGAGACAGACACTCGAAAATCCACTTGTGCAATGCAAGTTGCACGTTTAGCGTGGATCAAGTCTCATGTGCGATGACATGTAAGGTTATCCCGGGCCGCTTCATCCCACCATCCCGCAAGATGCAAAGTACACGAAAAGAAAGCGACAACAAGAGCATCAACACCCGCAAAACCATTGTGTTCTACTCATGCAATAGATCTACACATAGATTCGGCTCTAATACTACTATAGGGTTCGTTGCATGGAAAACAAAAAATTTATATCGCAACAACGAATAAAACTAAGATCCAATCTATGGCAAAGCCAAGATCTAATCCATGGGATAGGTGCAACGAGATTGGAGAGAACTAACCCTCAAAGATACAAAGTGTTTAACAAGATTGTTATCTCATGGTTGGTGTAGTCGATCACTTGCCAATCTCAAGATCGTGATGACGATACTTATGGCACCGCGTTCCGCCAACGCTTCCTCACTCAGTCACACGTATACCGTCGTCTCCCTGTTCCAGTGGGAAGCTGTGAGACCCCCGGGATCAGGGCTAAACAAATCCAGACCTTCGTTTGATATAAGCTTAACCTTGAGCTCGAGGATATCCAGTGGAGAATCGTTAACATAGCAGTGACCCTACGACACAAAATATATTACAACAAGCTCATAACTGAGTAGAGAACAAAATTATTACAAGTAGAGGTCACTGACCACAAACATCAAACAACGGAAGGCAAATTATGCTATTAAGATAGCAAACTTAACAAATGGCCTAAGTGGCCAGAAGCATAACGATGACATCCCAGCCCAAATATTCCAGGCTGCCGGCCGAGAACCCCAAGCTAATCGTCGGTGTCGATGTAGTACTGTGGCATCCCGCAAAACCACTACTAGAAAATCGCGTTGTTTTTGTGCATTGCATCGTCATCATCATGCATTGTTTGTCTGCAGTATTTTGAAAAGCCTAGTTTTGATTATACAAATACCCCCCCTCTTTATTTTAAAAGGCAAAACCCCGAGCGTATCGGATATTTTGTTTCCCTGAAAACTATTTTGCAAGGTGACTTTGTTTTAAATTGAACAGAACCAAACAAACACACACATGTAAGACAGCCCCCTCTAAAACCTATCCCCACCCAATCCTAATCTACCCTCCAACCAAAACGTGCCACCTCCCCCCTCTCACCCAAAACCTACCCACCTGCCACCTCATCCATCCAGCCCCTTTCCCCTCTCCTTTTCTCACCCTGACCCTCTCTATCCTCTCTCTCTGCCAACCGGGACCCAACCAACACACCACCCCTGGCCCAGCCGGCCACCCGCGCCCTACACGCGCCCGCACGCGCCCCGCACGCGCTCTCCACACGCCCCTCCCCGCGTGGCCCCCTGACACCCTGGCCCCGCGCCCTGCGCCCCCTGGGTCCCACCCCGCGACCACGCATCCCACGCGGCGCGGCCGCGGACCTCTCTCTCCCTGCGCGCGGCCTTCTCCCTCCTCAGGCTCGCCCCGCGTGACCTCCTCCCTCCCCTCCGCAGCTCCGCCGCCGCCCACCGTCGCCTCTCCCGCCTCCGGCCACCGCTCCCCGCTCCGCCCGTCCCGCGCACACCGGCGACCGCCTCCGCTCTCCTCGCGCTGCGCAGCCCCGGCCGCCTCCCGCGCGCGCCGCCTGGCCTCATCGCCGCCGGACGCTCTCCGGCCAACCTCGCCGCCCCCTCCGCGTCCCCGGCCCGCCTCTGCGCCCCCCTCGCCGCCAGTACCTCTGCCGCCGGCCCGTCGTCGCCTCCCCTCGACCTCCGCAGCCTCCGTCGCCTCCGCTCCCCGGTGCCGCCGCAGAGCGTCCCGCGCCCCGCCGCCTCGGGTCCCCTCCTCCCCGCCTCCGGTAGTCCCCGCCTCTGCCGCCTCGCCGGTTCGCCAAGCTCCGCCCGCCCGCCTCCGTCGGCCCGCAACCCCCTCGCCAGCCCCCCGCCAGAGCCGCTCGTCCCCGCCGGCCCTGGCCGTGGTGCCCTCTGCGGCCGCGCCGCTGGCCTCCTCCGCTCCCCGGTCGAGCCGAGCGCCGCCCAGGGCGCGACCAGGCTGCAGGTTCCGGCCGTCCCCGGCCCACGCGTCCCCACCCCTCTGCGGCGTCCGTCCCAGCCGAGCCGCCGCAGCGCCCCGTGCTCGCCTCGAGCCCCCGCCGTACCCTTCGGTGCCGCATCCATGCACCTAGAACTAACAGAATCTGGGGAATGACAAGATCGACGCCGTGTCAAGAACATCCTCAACAGTGGAGTCGAACGCCAAGAACCCCACGCGAACCCGAAGGCCGTTCCCGTACCCGGTGCCGCGCCAAGATCTCCGAAAACCCCGGTACCGAACAAGTTCGCCATCGACAATTGAAGCCGGCACCCTTCAAGATCTTCTCCCCGATACGGCAAACCCTCCATCCCGGACGCCAAGGTCGTCGTTGCGAATACGACAAGTGCTTCATCCCGAACGCCATGACCGTCTACACGGGCCCGAAGACCGCGGATGCGACAAGAACGACAGCGATCAGAACGAGTCCGATGCGCCCCGACGCCGAACCAAGTCCTGCTTCCGGAGCGTCAAGATCTACCCCCGCTATCCGAGACCGCTTCCGTCGAACCCCGAACCCCAGATCCGTCGAACCCTGAGACCGACCCCGAACCCCGGAACCCCAAGTTCGTCGAGACCCCTCAATGTGTGAACCCCTCCCTGAAACCCTATTTTATCATATATAACAACTTGTTGCATATTAACTGCCATACTTGCATGCATAATCATGTGGTTCGGGGGCCTTATGCCGATTCACCTAATAATTAAATATGGGGCCCATATGCGGGCAAATCCAGCCTTATATTGGCCTCATTTAAATTTGTGTAGCGAACCGGTGATATATTCTGCCTTGATAAACAACATTTAAATTGCGGGGATCTAAACAACTTGCACCATCTAACTAATTGTCGGGACCCTGGTTCCGCTTAATCTGACCTAATTGCATTGCACCTTGGCCATGTCATGCATCATACATGCATCATGCCGATCTTCTGCCGTTGTATTAAATATTGCATCCGGTGTTTCTTCTAGTGTTTGCTTCTTCGCGGATAAGGCCGTTGAGTTGATGCGAGTGTCGTCCGCTCTTCGGTTGAACCTTCGGCATGTTTCAGGCGAGCATCTCCCCCTTTCTACCTATCTTACTTTTCTAGTATTTATTTCCCTCCCGTTGATCTTTGCTAACTGTGTTGCGATGCTCTAGTTTTCGTACCGTGATATCCCTTGCAGCCATATATAGCCTTGGACACATCCTATTACCTGTTGTTTGGTAGATAGTTGGAACCGCGTGTCGTAGTCGCTAGCTTAAGTGTTTCGCTTGTCGTCAAGTACCACAATTGTTGGAGGATTGCCGCATGTTGACGTTGGAGATGATCATGGCTTTAATTATTGTTTCACTTTAATTCCTGTTTAACAACTAAAAATTGAATTAAGCAGAGGCATCGGTGGGTGATAGGTAAGATTTGGTTTCCGACCGCCCACTTGTGTCCCGTAGGACCCGAGTTCTTGACACCTGTTCCGAGATCGAGCGCGCTAACCACAGGTGGGGAGATATGGGCCCCCATTGATTATTACCTGATTTCAAAGTATTGTACTGGGGGCCACAAACTAGTTTGAGGTTTTATTTACTATCCTGTACTTATGCCATGTTTACCGCTTTATTTACGATTGTGTGAGGAGCACGCTGTACTGTTTAGGAAGCGGAGTGTTTTCGCTGTATCGACAGTCCCCGATTGGGGACCTGCTGTCGTTTACAGCCACTGACGCAAACCCTAAGTCCGTCTCGGAGACCGGCCAACTTCGTTGCGGGTGTACTCAGTGGGGTGGCCCCCATGTACTTGCTTTGGATCTGGGAACGTCGTGACTTAGGCCCCGCCGACATACCGATGGGTGTATGTTAACTGATCTGGCAAAAAGGGTCGAAGTGCCTGTGGATACTTTGGTGCACCCCTGCAGGGTTAAATCTTTTCGAGAAGCTGTGTCCGCGGTTATGGACGACTTGGAGCACAGTGCTTGATCATAGACAACTATAACTAAAGTTTACTGTTATGGATTGACTTGTATCCGATTTGACTAGTAATCAGCTTCACTACAACGGAATGGCTAAATAAAAGTACCAACAACTGCTGGGTTTTGGGTTTATCTCATGCTAATTGTATCTGACTAGTAAGTGCCGCAACTATCATGGAATGGTTAACTAAAAGTGCCCACCGCTTACTTTATCAGGATGATTATCTAAACCTGTCTAGTAATTGCTGCAACGATAACTGAATAAGTAAAACTGCCAACGGTGTGAGTTCCTCGGTTGACTTCCTCGTTTGGTTTCGAGGGGGAAACGCCAGGATGGGTTTGTTTGATGCTAGAATCAGGTTGGTTCCGAATAGGTCTTTCTTACCCCTCTCGGATAGCCGCCAGTTGTATCGAGTCTCTATAGGTTGTTTAGTGCATACTGCCGCTGCCGCTCAGTCCACCATACCTATGTAGGCGAGGACCGCCGAATTCTAGTCTCGCCGTGTACTGGCCTCAGTACTGACGCTCCTCTTTTTCCTTTGCCCTTTGTTGGCACCCCTTTTGTTTAAGCAGGTTTGAGATCGACGTCGTTAGCAGGGTTACCCTTCCGGCTTGGCCTGGGCAGGGTTATGGACGCCATTGGTTATTCTTCAGGGCTCTTAGCCCCATTTGCATCTTGTCCGTAGCTGGACGCTCTATCGTTTTCAAGGTGATTTGGATCTTTGTATATTATATTTGTATTCTTGACTCATTGAGTCGCTGTTATATATATCTGTTCTGTGGGTCCCATCGAGGACTGTTGTGTAATGTTATTACTTCGTTTTCCACCCGCACGAAAGTGCCTGGTGGGCACCTTTGAATCGTTTCTATGCGGGTTTGGCAAATTTCGCTAAAACTTGCATAGGTTCGATTCTAAGGGTGTTACAAGTACCAACTGATCTTCAGGAGAACACTTACTCTGCCAAAAGTATCAACAAAGCAAGGGCGAGTACAGGCTGTACTCCGCAAGACTTATGGCTGGTGGAGTTTTTTTGCATAAAGCCATCTTTGTTTATAAAACAAGAGAGAGAAGAAGCTCGTCTAATCAGAGTATTTTAAAAGGGTATAAGAGAGCGACATATTTGAAATATTGATCATCATCTTTTGATATACACCAAGTCATCATCATCTACCAACTAGGATCACACCCTCGTACCCATGAGGAAGCATCTTTAAGCACACGTTGATCTGACAAGTTTTAAGATTAGGTTATAGTTCTCTATGATCTTAGAATCTGGTCACCAAGCGTTCATAACCATGAAAACAGCTTTTACAAAAGATTATTACCCTGTAGGGGTGTACAACTTTACCCACACGTACTAACCTTCTCTTAATGCCCCATGATTAGCCCTCTTCCTTGGAAGGCCGAGAAAGGGTGGTTAGAGACGACCTTTACCTTGCTTTCTCCGAGACCATGAGTCATGCAATAAGTATGGTTCCGCCATAACAGGTCAAATCCTAAAGCCGTTACTTAAAGATGTGAGGCGAGGTTGGTTTACCATGGGCTCCATCGACCCCAGGCAACCCTGGCCATGCTTACCTACCTGTTATGATGCACCTTCACCCGGCAAATCATTCAAAAGGTTTTCTATGCATATGTCGTGCCCGAATTCTGTGAATCATGGAATCTACTAGGCAAGTTAGTTGCTCGTGAGGTTTTCCAGGCCCCGTGTGGTTGTACGCTCATCTCGGTTCCAAAGGCAAGAACTCGGTTCCTAGTGGTGGCGAGCATGGGACTAGAAAAGCCACATCCCACTGTGGCCTCCCATACAAGCCTTAGCATGTTTAAACTCATATCACCTCATCAATATATCTCGATCTCCTGTCATACTAGATTCTCTGCATCTGATACATCATCTGGATGGACCAGACTCAACAGCTATGCATGGCTAAACAGGACACATATATAAGCTCTAGTAGTGCACACAAGCCAAACCTAGTTATGCTAGGAGTAGTGGATCAGGTAATATAAGCTCAAGGGGAGTAATGCAACAGATAGGATACTCTATCTATCAATAAAAGACCATAGTGGAATCGTATGCATCATGGCAGGAATTGAAATGCTTTCAAAATCATATGATTATATCATGGTGGGGCTATGATTTCCTTTGCCAATTGATAACAGATAAGCAGATCTGCAGGAGCCTTGTACTTGACTTGATTATAGTTGGTCAAGTATTGTTATTCGAGCTTCGATCTTCGACGGTGTTGATCTTGGTCTTTGATCTTGATCTCGATATCGTATTCTACCGGGAAGAACTAAACACCAAAAAGAGAGGGAAACAATCAACACATGGCATCGATGCAATGCTCAAGAAAGGATGATGATATGACAAGTTAAATTGTATCAAAAATTAACCGTAATACATGCTCGACCATTTAATTGGGGTTCCGAGGGGTACAAACCCTAACTCAGGGAAACTCCGGAATCACCTGTGAGGGTTCCTATGTTATTCGAATTGAACTTGTCATGGAAGTTGTTGAACAATGCATGAGTATAGCTCTAATAGATAGTTCTCATTTTTCTAAACATTTTAATATATTATTTGTATTTTTTTGTCTTATAAATAATTAGATATGATTTTTCTCAATTTAAATCATTTTTAAAACAATTAAATTTTTTTGTAATATCTAATTATTTTCCAACCTGGACCCACATGTCAGGTTTTTATTAATTACAAAAAAAAAATCAGAAATGATTAAAAGGCTCACAACCTGGGCCCACTTGGGGTTATTTTTATTTCAGAAATGATTAAATGATTTGAGAAAACATTAAAACATATGAAAAAGGATTATGGCATTAGCATGACGTCATGCTGACGTCAGCTTCGCCATTGCTCACAGATCAAGCACAGGGTAGGAGATTGGGGGTGCGCGCGCATGCGTGGCTGAGGGCGTCGGAGAGAGCGCGGCGCGGTCTACCTAAAGGTGGTGGCGCCGCCCTAGATTAGTCACCGGAGCTTCGGATCCGACGAGCATTTGCAGCGGCGTCGGGCGGTGCACGGCACGGTGATGACATAGAGAGTGAGGGACGAATCAGAGAGGTCCTTGGGGACCACGGGCTCACCATGAAGCTAGCATAGGGTGCGAGGGGGTGAGGAGAGCTCAGTCGGCACCAGAATTGATGTTGCACACGGTGACCGGAGCTCGGACAGATGATCACGATGGCGTCGATTACGGCTTCCCCAGCTCGATTCCTTCAGAGGAAAGACGGTGGGCAACACGGAGAAGCTCCAAGGTGCCTTATCTTGGCTCGGGAAGGTCAGGAGCAACGGCGGACGGCGAGGTTAGTGGGTTAGGGTTTCGCTGATTTGGGGGAAATCGACAGAGAGCACAAGATGGAAAGAAATGAGTATGGGGAGAGAGAGGAGGAGGCGGCCGTTCTTATCCATTTGTCTAGGGGCAGCGGCAGGAATCGCTGCACGGCGGAGATCGACGGCACACGCTCGGGCACGCAGCATCTTGATGTCCTAAGGGAAGACAACGACGAGGTTAGGGGCCGAAGCGGTACGGGGCCATGGTTTGGCTGGCGTTGTGCCAAAGACGGCCACGCCATAGGTTACTAGCTACACTGGTGGCGGTAATGAGAGAGGAGGGAAGATGGGCTGGCTTGGGCTGCTTCCCAGGGAGTGCTCTGACTGCAGTTTTTTTAGAAACCTTTTCCTTTTTCTGTTTTCAAATTTCTGTTTTGTGTTTCCATTTGAAATCTGTTTTGTGTAATTTCAAAAATACCAAAGGCTTTATAAAATATATAAAACATTGCAAGGCCCTTATAATCCATTTGGGCTCCAACATTTTTGTAATTTTCAAATTTAAACCATTTTGAATCGATTTCAAGAGAGGGGGAAAACTAGGGTTTTAGGGTTTGATTTATTTTTCTTTGCATGCATTTTAAGGAATGATGCTCATGAATGCACAATCAAAACCCTAATTATACATTAGCTAAAACTGGGGTGTTACAGCAGCGGAGTTAGTAAATGCCCTCAGAATCCCAACAGCACGACGGCGTGGTGATGGTGGTGGAGGAGAGAATCCTGCAGGGCTTCGCCTAAGCCGGAGCAACAAGAAGGAGGTGGAAGGAAGGTGGCGACTAGGGTTGGGAGAGAGGGTATGGTTGTGCCCTCCCCTCCCCTCATTATATAGAGGGGGGCTGCGGCTAGAGTTGACCATTTGGCCTCTCCCTCCTAGCTCCGGTCAAAATACTGATAAATTTTCCGAACCCCGGAAAATGACTTTCCTTATATGAATATTGTTATCTGGACCATTCCGGATCTCCTCGTGATTTCCTAGATCCAATGCGAGACTCCGAACAACATTCGGTCTCCAACTCATATTCCATATCTACATAAACAACATCGATCCTTAAGTGTGTCACCCTAAGGTTCGTGAACAATGCAGACATGATTGAGGAACCTCTCCGGTCAATAACAAATAGTGGGATCTGGAGATCCATAATGTCTCCCACATATTCAACGACGACTTCGTGATCGAATGAACCATTAACATACGATACCGATTCGCATTGCTCCGCATACTTTACTTATCCAAGGTTCGATCGTCGGTATCTCCATACCTAGGTCAACCTCATTACTGATAAGTAGTCTTTACTCGTTCTGTGATAGGACATCCCTTGTGACCTAATCACATGCTTGCAAGCCAATTGGGTGACATTCCGCCGAGAGGGCCCAGAGTATATTTATCCATCATTTGGATGGACAAATCCCACTCTTGATCCATGTGCTTCAACACATACTTTCAGAATACCCAATGCCACCTTTATAACCACCCAGTTATGGAAGTGGCATTGATGTCATCAAAGTACTCATCCAGTGATAATGATTAACATGATCTCATGGTCAAAGTATTAGGTTACTATGTATCTGAAAGCTTGTAGCAAAAAGAACTTAATGACTTGATCTTATGATATGCTTACTATGGGTGTGTGTCCATCACATCATTATCCTAATGGTATGACCTTGTTATTAATAACATCCAATGTGCATGATCAGGAAACCATGATCATCTATTAATCAACAAACTAGCTTAATAAGAGGCTTACTAGGGACTGTTTTATGTTTACAAAACACACAAGTATTAATGTTTCCTATTAATACAATTATAGAATGGGATGTAAACATTTATCATAAACACAAAGATATAATAATAACCACTTTATTATTGCCTCTTAGGCATATCTCCAACAACACAATGCCGTCGGTGTGAGTTTCCAACTATCAGGACAGAACATTCTCATTTTTAGTAAAGAAAGTGCAAAGAATATGGATCTAAATACCACAAGCCAAGCTTACAGACATATTAAGTGGACCAACATGTTTTACTTACGATTCCCATGTTTAATGTTATGAGTTTTCAAACTTCGCCCTAGCTAACTATGTCCACTTGAATGACTTTATGCCGATTTATCAAAATTATGTCAAATTTGACCTACGAGTAAATTGTAGGTTGATTTGAAAGTTTTGTGATTTTTTTGGAGGTAACCATGGGGGTCATTTAATATATCACAAACCACCACAGAGTGTTTTGACAATAGGTTAAACTTCTTGCTAAGATTTTGCATCTTGATAATTTAACGAAATTAGGTCAAACTTGAGCTACAAGTAAGTGCGATAGGGGGCTCTCAAATTAAATGTCATTTCGTAGGTAGATGAGTGCATCTTCTTGCAGCAAGCAACACTATAGGTGTGAGTTTCCAACTACCAGGAAATAACACTCTAAATCTTTTGAGTGATGTCGAGATCATTCCTTTTCGAAAAGAAAGTCTAAATAATACGAATCTGAATGATACATTCCAAGATTTCTCACATATATATAGTGGACCAAAATGTTGTACTTACAATTCCCATGTTTTATGAGCTTTCAAACTTTGTCCTAGCTTACTCTATAAACTTGAATGTCTTTATGTCAATTTATAAAAACCAGGTCAATTTTAAACTATAAGTAAATTGTAGATTGTGTTGAAAGTTTTACGATTTTTTTAGAGGTAACCATCAGGGTGTCATTTAACATATCACAAACCACCACCGAGAGTTTTGAAAACAGGTTCAACTTCTTGCTAAGATTTTGCATCTTGACAACTTAACTAAATTAGGTCAAACTGATGTACTAGTAAGCACGATAGATTGATCTTGAATTAATTTTATTTTCGGAGGTAGATGGGTGCATCTTCTTTCAGTAAAAAATGTCATTGGTGTGAGTTTCCAACTATCGGGGATATAACCTCAGGTACCCCAGAGTTGGGTTATGAGGATATACAAGTGGAATAAAATAACTCTATAAAGTTTGCGTGTAAGAGAAGGTCATTTAATGAAAATATAAGGAAAATAGGAAAGGATAAAGAAAAAAGGCGCTCCAGGACAAATTAGGCCTAATTCGGCCTTAAGACGTATTTCTTGGACCGAATTTGGCCAACCAGGGCCGAATCGGTCTTAAACTCGGTGGTGGGCCAAATTAAGCTGCCCACCTCACCGAACCAACTTCCCGCGCTCCCTTTTTTCCCGCCAGAAGCCGAGTCAACCATCACAGTGCTCCTGCCAGAAGCTCCCGCGCCGACACTCCCGCCAGGATCCATCGTCGACCTCCCCGGGTGGGCCAATTGATGACCGACTCGGCCCACGACGGGCAACGTCGCCACAACACGCTGCCAGGCCTCCCCAGGTGGGCCGACTGATGCCTCACCACAACGCCTCGCCAAGCACCCCTGGGTGGGCCGAGATAAGGGTGACTCGGCCCACCATGGGCCGACTCCGCCAATCCAAGCTGTTGCTTAACTTCATGGGCCGAATCAACGGCCGGAGCCCCAAATCAGACTCGGCTGGGCCCTAATGTGAGCCGGTCGGGCCGTCCTTCTCCCAGGCCAAGTCAACCGAGGACCAGGCCGAGTCAACACTTCATCTAGGGCGTTTGGACCTCGTTAATTTACCTCGGACATCTTATAATTCATCCTCGGACGCTACCTCAACCACTATATCGACATACGATCGAGCCAAGACAAGCCCCGCCAGAATCATGCATTCTTGGGACGCCCCTGGCTCAGACTGGCACATGGCATATGGAATATGCCCTTGGCATCCAAGAAGATTCTAGGGAATATGCCAGGCATCTCAAAGATGCCAAATAATATGCTGGGCATCTCAGGAAGATGCCAGGAATATGCTAAACAAATGCGAATCGTGGGGAACAAGTCTTATCCCCTGGGCTCCCTTTATAAGGAGCACCAGGGGGATCGTACTAAGGGAGACCCCCGAAGGGCTCCTCTCCTCTCTGCTCGCTAGGAGCTCACCTTCTTCCCCCTCCACTCTCATAGAAAAATCTAGATAGAGGCATAGGATAATCAACTCAAGGAACACAATTGTAGCCACAAGCATGGCAAGATTATATGAGAATGGATGCAAGGGAAGAGGTGTTATATCAACATGAGAACCTCCAACCTGGATACATTGTGTTTCTCTTTCTTCTTACGAGAGTGGTCTTCACTTCATTATCCCTCCCTGGATTCCTCCACATCCATCGGCCCCAACTTTAGCGTACCCATGGCATATGCCGTGATACCACCACGACATTTGGCGCACAACATGGGGCCATTTAGTGGCGCTGGTTGGGTTTCCATCCGAGTGGGAACATCTTCATCAACTTATGCTTCATAGAGCTCCTTCAACTTCTTCTCCAAGCGTACATAGAGTAGAGAGGAGGGCACAAGAGCCTCCAAGCCTGACTCAGCAAGTAAGACTCAACGAGCATAACTCAAATTCTTCTCCAAGCATACTATGAGTATTAGATAACTCATCCAGAAACCCTCAATCGCTCACCCCGGGAAGAAAATAACTCAACCCAGGGACTAGCCAACATACCAATAGAATCACCTTTAGATGGAAAAATATCTTAATAATTCGGATTAGTATTTGATTCATATTACCAGCTTATCTTTGATTTGAATTAGTATATGATTCAGCTCTCCAGCTTATCTTTGATTTGGATTAGTATTTGATTCAGCTTACCAGCTTATCTTTGATTCTGATTAGTTTTTGATTCAGCTTACCATCTTATCTTTGATTTGGATTAGTATTTGATTCATCTTACCAGCTTATCTTTGATGCAGATTAGTATTTGATTCATCTTGCCAAGTTATATTATAATTCGAATTAGTATTTGATTTTGTTTACCAGCACATCTTTGATTCAGATTAGTATTTGATTCATCTTTCCAGGTTATATTATAACGCAGATTTGTATTTTAACTCACCTCGCCATCTTATTTTTTATTCGGACTAGTATTTGATTCAGCTTGCCAGGTTATATTATAACTCATATTTGTATTTTAATTTAGCTCGCTAGCTTATCTTTGATTTGGACTAGTATTTGATTCAGCTTGCCAGGTTATATTATAACTCGAACTTATGTTTTAATTCAGCTTACCAGCTTATTTTTGATTCAGATTAGTATTTGATTCAGCTTTCTAGGTTATGTTATAACTCGGATTTTTGTTTTAACTCGGCTTACCGGCTTATCTTTAACTCGAACTAGAATTTGATTCAACTTTCCAGGTTATATTATAACTCGGATTGGAATTTTGACTCAGCTTGCCAGGTTATGTTATGACTCGGATTGGAATTTGACTCAGCTTGCCAGGTTATGTTATGACTCGGATTGGTATTTAACTCATTTTTCCAGGTTATTTTATATCTCAGATGGCTATTTGCCAGCATATTACATCTCAAATTTATATCTCGGATCTATATTCCGAATCCCATCTCTTGGCAGTTTGCCCGAATATCATATCTCAAAACTATATCTCGGATCTATATCTCGGACCCATATCTAAGGCAATTTTCCATCATATCATAAGATCAAATTATATCTCAGCAATTATGACTCGGATCTGAGTCAAATAACTCAGATTCGAAACATAAGTCAGATTTGAGTAATATAACTCAGATTTGGAATCAGATGACTCGGATTTGAGTCATACAACTCGGATTTTGAGTCAGATAACTCAGATTTGAGGCATAAGACAAATTTGAGTAATGTAACTCAGATTTGGAATCAGATGACTCGGATTTGAGTCATATAACTTGGATTTTGAGTCAGATAACTTAGATTCGAAGCTTAAGGCAGATTTTGAGTAATATAACTCAGATTTGAAATCAAATGACTCGGATTTTAGTCATATAACTCGGATTTTGAGTCATATAACTCATATTCGAAGCGTAAGTTAGATTTTGAGTAATATAACTTGGATTTGAAATCAGATGACTCAGTTTTGAGTCATATAACATGGATTTTGAGTCAGATAACCCAGATTTGAAGCATAAGTCAAATTGGAATCATGCAAGTCAGATGAGATAACTCGGATGGTAACTTACCAAAAAGTTTATAAACCAGTGCCCAAGAAGGCTAGAAGTCATAAACTTACCCAAAAGGGTTATAAGACTAGTGCCCAAGAAGGCCAGAAGTCGTAAACTTACCCAAAAGGGTTATAAGAACAGTGCTCAAGAAGGCCAGAAGTCATAACTTACCCAAAAGGGTTATAAGACCAGAGCCCAAGAAGGCCAGAAGTCATAACTCACCCGAAGGGATTATATGACTAGAGCCCAAGAAGGCCATAAGTCAAAAACTTACCCACAGGGGTTAACAGACCAGAGCCCAAGAAGGCCATAAGTCATAAACTTACCAAAAGGGTTATACGACCAGTGCCCGAGAATGCCAGAAGTCATAAACTTACCCAAAAGAGTTATGCGACCAAGATAAGTATGACAAGGAGACTATATGTTGGTAAACAACTCTGGGAACATTTTAGTATGGAGCCTATGTACGACTCTACGAGTCGCAAATAACCTCGGGGACTAATGTCAGGGATATAACCGAGGTACCCCAGAGTAGGGTTATGAGGATATAGAAGAGGAATAAAAGAACTCTATAAAGTTTGCATGTAAGAGAAGGTTATTTAATGAAATTATAAGTAAAATAGGAAAGGATAAATAAAAAAGGTGCTCTAGGCCGAATTAGGCTTAATTTAGCCTCGAGACATATTCCCTGGACTGAATTTGGCCAAGCAGGGCCAAATCAGTCTTAAACTCGGTGGTGGGACGAATTAAGCTGGCCCACCTTATCGAACCAACTCCCCGCTCTCCTTCCATTCCTGCATAAGCCGAGTTAACCATCACATCGCTCCCGCCAGAAGCTCTCGCATCGACACTCCCGCCAAGATCCACCGTCAAAACTCCCGCCAAGATCCATCATCGACCTCCCCGGGTGGGCCGACTGATGACTCACTCAGCCCACGATGGGAAACGTTGCCACAACACCCCGCCAAGCCTCCTCGAGTGGGCCACCTGATGACCAATTCAGCCCACCACGGGCAACGTCGCCACATCGCCCCGCCAAGCCTCCCCAGGCGGTCCAACTGATGACCGATTCGGCCCACCGCGGGCAATGTCACCACAGCGCCCCGCCAAGCTCCCTCGGGTGGGCCGAAATAAGGGTGACTCAGCCCATCACGGCCCGGCGCCGCCAAGCCAAGCTGCTTCTTCACTTCGTGGGCCGAATCAATGGCTGGAGCCCCAAATCTGACTCGACAGGGCCCTAATGTGAGCCGGTTGAGCAGTCCCTCTCCTAGGCCGAGTCAACCCAGGACCAGGATGAATCAACACTTCGTGTGGGGCATGTTTTGGCCGAGTTAATTTACCCCTGACACTTCTTTCTATTTAATCCTCGGACGCTACCTCAACCACTACATCGACATACGATCGAGCCAAGCCAATCCCTGCCAGAATCATGCCAGACTTGGGACACCCCCTAGCTCAGACTGGCACATGGCATATGGAATATGCCCTTGGCATCCAAGAATATGCTAGGGAATATGCTAGGCATCTCAAAGATTCCAAATAATATGCTGGGCATCTCAGAAAGATGCTAGGAATATGCTACACAAATGCCAATTGTGGGGAACTAGTCTTGTCCCCTTGGCTCCCCTTTATAAGGAGCACTAGTGGGGTCATTCTGAGGGAGATCCCTAAGGGCTCCTCTCCTTGATACGTCGGAAACGTACCTATAATTTTTGATGTTCCATGCTTGTTTCGTATCTACTTTGCTTTGCTTTGTCTACACTTTGAGGTGTTTTTATATGTTTTCTGGAACTAACCTATTAACAAATTGCCACAGTGCCATTTTCCTGTTTTCTTCTGTTTTTGGTTCCAGAAAGGAAGAAAATCAATATTCTCGGAATTGGACGGGACAAAAGACAAAGTCAATATTTTACCGTGGGAAACACAAATCCAGAATACGAGACGGAGGAGGCTCACCAGGGGCCACACCCCCTAGCCACGCGGGTGGGCCTACCTCGCGCCTGGGGGGGTGCAGCCGCCCTGGTGGCCCCCTGCCTCGCCTCTTCGCCTATAAAGTCCCCCGATGCCAAAACCCTAGGCACCCGATCGAAACTCCATGAAACCATCTGTAGCCACCGCCACCATCGTCCCTAGATCGGGGGGATCTAAAGCTCTTCCCGGCACCCTGCCAGAGGGGAGATCATCTCGGAGGCCTTCTTCTTCATCATGCCAGCCTCCGGTACGAAGCGTGAGTAGTTCCACCTTGGACTACGGGTCCATGTAGTAGCTAGATGGTTGTATCTCTTCCTTGTTCTTTCATTTATAGATATTGTGAGCTCCATTCATGATCAATATCTAATCTATTTCTAATCATGCATGTTGTGTTTGCGGGGATCCGATGGTTATTGAGATTACTATGTCAGATTGATTAATGGTTTTGTCTATTTGATTTTATCATGTCTGTGTTGTTTGTCATCTTGCATGCTCTCCGTTGTTAGTAGCTATCTTGGCCAAGTAGTTGCTAGTGACTCCAAGAGGAGGTATTTATGCTCGATAGTGGGTTCATGCCTCTATTTTCCAAGGGAAGTGACAGAAATCTCTTCGGTGGTAGATGTGATGTTGCCACTAGGGAGAAAACAACGGTCTCTTATTCATGGAACAAGTGGATTGTTTACCTTACACACTTTGCTTAAAACAGTTGTCTGTTGCTTGCAACTTAATACTGGAGGGGGTTCGAATGATAACCTGAAGGTGGACTTCTAGTCATAGATGAAGTTGGATGGCGTTCTATGTATATTGTTGTATTGCCCAATCGAATCTCATAGGATCTTTGTGTCTAGTATTGCATTGTTATGCCTTGCTCAGTCCTGTCAATTGCCCTGCTATAATTTCTTTACCCTGCATGCCATGTTTGTTTATCTAAGGAGAACACCTCTAGTAAACTTTGGACCCCGGTCCAATCTTCACCATTGATACATCTTCCACTGTTACTGTTTACCTGTTGCTAACCATCATCACCTTCCACACCATATAGTTAATCCTTTGTTACAGCAACCGGTGATATTGACAACCTCACAGTTCGTTGGGGCAAAGTCTTGAGTTTGTGTTGTCCAGGTTTCCAGGTTGCTTGCAACACCTTTGAGACGTTTCCTTCCTCCTACTGGTTCGATAACCTTGGTTTCTTAGAGGGAAGACTTGCTGATGCACTGCTTCACACCTTGCTCTTGGGGATTCCTGACAAAGCGCTCTCAGGTGCCATCCCTCCTCTCTGCTCGCTAGGAGCTCACCTTCTTCCTCCTCCACTCTCATAGATAAATCTAGATAGAGGCATAGGAGAAACAACACAAGGAGCACCATTGTAGCCACAAGCATGGCAAGATTATATGAGATTAGATGTAGGGGAAGAGGTGTTATCTCAGCATGAGAACTTCGAACATGGATACATCATGTTTCTCTTTGTTCTTACAAGTGCGGTCTTCACTGCATTATCCCTCCCTAGATTCCTCCACGTCCATCGGCCACAACTTTATCCTACCCATGGCATATGTCGTGATACCACCACAACATTTGGCGCCCACCGTGGGGCCATTTAGTGGCGCTGGTTGGGTTTCCATCCGGGCGGGAACATCTTCATCAACTTCTGCTTCATACAGCTCTTTCAACTTCTTCTCCAAGCATACAGAGAGGAGAGAGGCGGGCACAAGAGCCTCCAAGCCTTACTCAGCAATTAAGACTCAGCGAGCATGACACAAATTCTTCTCCAAGCATAATGTGAGTATCAGATAACGCAGCCATGAACGCTCAATTGTTCTCCCCGGGAAGAAAATAACTCAACCCAGGTACTAGCCAACATATCAATAGAATCACATTTAGATGGAAAAAATATCTTGATAATTTGGATTAGTATTTGATTCAGCTTACCAGCTTATCTTTGATTCGAATTAGTATATGATTCATCTCGCCAGCTTCTCTTTGATTTGGATTTGTATTTTATTCATCTTACCAGCATATCTTTGATTCAAATTAGTATTCGATTCAACTTACCAGATTATCTTTGATTAGGATAGTATTTGATTCAGCTTGCCAAGTTATATTATAATTTGGATTAGTATTTGATTCAGCTTACCAGCTTTTCTTTTATTCGGATTAGTATTTGATTCAGCTTACCAGCTTTTCTTTTATTCGGATTAGTATTTGATTCAGCTTTCTAGGTTATATTATAATTCGGATTAGTATTTGATTAATCTTACTAGCTTATCCTTGATTCGGATTAGTATTTGATTTAGCTTGTTAGGTTATATTATAACTCGGATTTGTATTTTAACTAAGCTCGCCAACTTATCTTTTATTCGGATTAGTATTTAATTCAGCTTGCCAAGTTATATTATAACTCATATTTGTATTTTAATTCAGCTCGCCATCTTATCTTTGATTCGGATTAGTATTTGATTCAGCTTGCCAGGTTATATTATAACTCGAATTTATGTTTTAACTCAGCTTACCAGCTTATCTTTGATTCAGATTAGTATTTGATTCAGCTTGCCAGGTTATATTATAACTCGTATTTGTGTTTTAACTCAGCTTACCAGCTTATCTTTAACTCGGACTAGAATTTGATTCAACTTGGCAGGTTATATTAGAACTCGAATTGGAATTTTACTCACCTTGCTAGGTTATGTTATGACTCGGATTGGAATTTGACTCGTCTTGCCAGGTTATGTTATGACTCGGATTGGTATTTAACTCATCTTGCCATGTTATTTTTATCTCGGATGGCTAATTTCCAGCATATCATGTCGTTGGAATGGCCACGACAGATGCTGTGATTGGCAGCGAGTATTAGAATGAGGGGCAAGGGCGGCCAGCCATCTATGGTGCCATATGAGGGCGAAGACACAAGGTTTTACCCAGGTTCGGCCCCCCCCAGAGGGTAAAGACCTACTCCTGCTAGACTGTATTATCGGGAGATTATAGTGTGCTAGCTCGGCAGCTAGGCAGCGAGTCGATGGGGTATATGATGGAACGTAAGTTCTATATGTGCCCTAGGGTGGTTTATATAGGGGTACCTCGCTAGGGTTTTCATATCTACAACCGAGTTGCATAAGGAATCGGAGGGTTTTGACCTAATCCGACTGGGCCTAACTACGCTTTTGGGTCTTTAGCTTCCAGTCGCCTGGCTCCTTCTTTGAGTCATGATCCAGTCACCGTCCTACTAGCCCACTCGCTGGGAATATGATCTAGTAGAGAACGTCCTGCTGGGTATACCCCACATGGCATATCCCCATCAGTAGTCCCCGAGGCCGTCGTTGATTCGCCCCAGGTGTTCTTTGGCAGCCGGAGTATAGGGGTCCAATTTGGACGCCCAGTTGATCGGAAGTGGACTCCTTCAATGAAGGAAAGAATCCCAAAATGTATCTTCAGTCGCGATATCAGTGACCAGTCAAATCGCCAATTGGCGAGTAGTCGAATCGCAGCTTTGGTGAATGGGTCGGCGAGTTGAGTAGACGAAGTTGGACCATCATTTTGGTCAAACTAGTCGTTGGGTAATACAACGGTAATATCGGCATAATCACCGCGCAGTAACGGCTTCCCCGAAACTGGCGGGAAGAAACCTCTATATAAGAAGAGTGACGGGTGAGTTGCAAGTCTTCCTCACATTTGCTCCGATTTCGCGCGCCCTTTAGTCTCCCATTTCCTCTCGATCCAGAATTTCCAGAGCAAGTTAGCGAGCCCAGATCTTCGACCCGATGGCGCCCTCGAAGGAAATGTGGGGAAAATCCAACTGCACCAGGGAGACACTGAAATCCTTCAAAGATGCAAGGATCCTCTGCACGGGAAGATGGCGAATCCCCTCGGCTAGAGAGGTGGAGCCATATCCGCGCGCAGATGAATTCATCGGCTTCACCTGCCACCTGGAGAGGGGGTTGGGATTACCCACCTCAATCTTCTTCCGGCAGTTCTGCACCTACAACGCTATCAAGCCTTCCGACTTGGGACCTCATAGCATTGAGCAACTCGTCATTTTCATGGAGTTCGGTGAGTGCTACCTGGGTTGTCGATCCTACTTCCTGTTATGGCAGGAGTTGTTCACCGGTTGTGTTGGCCACAAAGGAGCTGGCGGCCCGATGCTGCCAGCGGGAGGCCTCATATTCCAACTAAAGAACATGACCCCTTCCTAGACCTCATGCTGCAGAAGAAGGCGGCTAGCGAATGGAAGAAACATTAGTTCTATGTTAGCGAGTCAACCACGGACGGCGAGGTGCCACTCCTTGTGTACACCGCCGAACGGAGCGAGCCACGCCGGCTGCAGGTGGCCAAACTCCCGCACGACCAGAGGATGGTCATGGATGAGATGCTGATGATGATTCGACAGCTCAAGAAGGACGAGCTCGAGACCATAAATTTTTGCAATTGTTGGCTCGGGCGATGATTGGTGCCGCTGGCCAGTTGCTCCCACTAGATGTATGAGTACACCGGCAGGGACGACGGAACCAAGGCATGCACTGTCGAGTGGAAGGCCAAAGATTACTCAACCATGTTGAAGAAGATCACCGACACGGAGTATAGCGATCCAAAGGCCAGGATCGCCTCATACACCGCGAAGCGCAAGGAGCCGACGGTGAGCCCTTTAATCTTGTCTGTCTTCGCAGTCGCAGGAGTGCAATTGTGGTTTATTAACATGCGCTGGTCTTTTCAGCTCCTAAGAGGTCGAGGAGGACCTGAGTGAGTCCTACGGCGATGATGACGAGGCGGTGGAGGTCGCCACGCCCACTGCTCAGAAGACCCGCAGGCAGCAGCAGCGCGAGCTCGAGGCTAGCCGGAGCCTCGAGGGACATGATGGGGGTGAAGGCAACACCCAAGAACATAGTTCGCGGCGTTTGGTCATGCCGTCGAAGAAGAAATCATCGGGGAAGAAGAAGGCTCCTAAAGTGGCGTCTCTTCCCCAGTCGGCGGCTAGCTCTGATGCGACCAGCGAAGCTGACGACGCAGAGGCCGAGGAGTCAACGAAAGTGCCGAAGGCGATGGACTCAGTCGTGGTGGAAAACGAGATGCCTCTGGAATCGATTCCCCCTCTATTTCCGACAGTCACGGGGCTTGGGGGTACTTCAACCGCAGAAGCATCCCCGTAGAAGGAGGCGCCAGTGTCGACTGGAACGGAGCTTCCTACAGCCGCGACCTCGTCTACAAAGAAGGCTTCAGTGTCATGGGTTCCTGCCCTATTTGAGACGGGCATCAGCCGCAAGGTAGGCTAGAATTGGAGAAGCCGGCGCACATCCGCACTGGCCTGCGTTGTATCCCAGTCGCCAGGTATGTCCTTGCCATGTCGACTCGGAGTAGTACTTCGTAGTTGTTGTTTCGGTTGCTAATCGTTCCTTTTGCAGGACTAGTGTGAAGAAGATCGGTCACCCCTCGGTGGCCAAAGTACCACCCATCGCCACAGGCAAGGAAGCTGATCCCTCGAAGAAGAGGAAGGGCGACGAAGCCGAGGTGCCTGCTGAGGGTGCGAAGAAGAAGAAGAGCGAAGACTCCATCATAGTCTTGGACGGGACAACCGATGCACCGAGCAAAGCTCCGACTGGACTATATGCGGCCGTGAAGGCCGACATGGTCGCGGGGTTGTAGCCGGTTGATCCAGCGGAGCTGGTCGGGATGTTGGAGCCCATGACTAGCACTTCAGGGGCGATGGCAGCGATGTTTCCTCGCTTCATGGCAAAGGCTTCCACCGCTGGAATGGCGACGCAGTCGCCTCAGGTGCCCGAAGTTTTGGGTGCGGACGTCGGGTAGCATCACGGGCGAACGCCATTTGTGGTGCCGTCAGTAGACGCGGTCAAGATGCACAACATGTTGGGTGCACTTATCTAGGTATGTCTAGTCCCCGAGGATCTGCGCACTGAATTTCAGCACGTAGATTCTTATAACTTTTGCTGTCCAGTCCCCGAGTGGCTAGTCGCTGAATTTCAGCAGCTAGGCACTTAGGAAGTTTTAGGTGTCCAATTCCCCAAGTGGCTAGTTGCTTAATTTCAGCAGCTAGGCACTTAGGAATTTTCACTGTCTTCTCACACTTGATTCATCTTTGTAGGGCCTTCACCGTGGGTCGGCGGAGATATTGGACACCAAGGAGCGCTTGGAAGGTGACCTCCGATCCTTGTTGGAGGTGAATAGGAAGCTTCAAGTGACTGCAGGTAGGTGTTTGGGGTGCCTTCTTAATTCCTTTGCTTTTGCTTGTTCAGAATCTCACTTTCGTTTTGCTGCAGAGGAGAACTCCGCCGTGATTGCCAAGGCCCGCGAAGGTCTTGTCTTAGTGAATGAGTTGGAAGCTGCCAATTCGTCATTGACCGAGCTAGAGAAGGAGCTTAAGGCCACGAAGGTGGAAGCGAGCTCATCGGAGGAGAGGGCCAGGGCAGCTGTCGCTGCAGCGGTGGACGAGCGGAAGGTCTCCAACGCTCTTGTCGCTGGATTGTAGGATGAATTGTTGGGTCTTCAGGACTTGACCACTGGGCTCTGCCGTCCACTCCTTGGTGAGATTCTTGAACTGGTAGTGATGTCAGCGAGTCCCCGAGTGGGTGGGTCGCTTATGCCGGTGAGTCCCCGAGTGGGTAAAGTTGATGTTGTGCGTCCTTATGATACTGACTTGGCGTTCATTGTAGGGAAAGTACTGGGCGACGACCCTGAGGGGCAGACGTATGATGCCAAGTAGTGTGTGACCATGCTAGTGGACACTGCCTCCCTCTCAGCGACGTCCATTCGCGCCGTTCTTTAGGAGATATCGCCCACCGAGGTGATTCCCATCGAGATCACGGAGGTGTGGCGCTACCTTGAGAGGGCGCCGACGGTCGTCGACTATATGTCGCGGTCGGCGTTTTGCCATGGGGCCGCAACTGCGCTGAGCCTTGGGCTCGCGCATTTCCCCTATGAATTCGATGTCGACGATTTCACCAGCGGTACCCATCGGCGACCGGATCGATGGAGATCTCTGAGGTTTTGAAGCTGACTGCGAAGGTGGCCGCGTACTCCGAGCGGGTGTTGGCAATGGGCGACCTTCAGCCATACCGGGAGACGGTGGTGTCTCTGAATGACGCCGAGCCAGCGCACCGTGACCTCAAGACGGAGCAACCGTTCCGGTCGGTGATGGCGGGCAGCTTGACGACGTATCCGGCAAATTTGTGGGTGCTCTTCATCCGTGTTCGTGGTGGTGGAGGTGCGTCGACCTCGAAGCCTGCAGAGTAAATAGTTTGTCGACTGGCGCTTGTATTAGTACAAATAGATATGTATGTGCCCTTGTACGTGAACAATATTTTGTTGCTGTAAGGAATGGAAGCATATTGAGTCAGATCGATTTGACTTTGGCTTGTTTTGTTATGCGAGTACCCAAGCGCGTCCGCCCTTTAATGGGGTTTACCTCACGTTTTATGTATGTTTGTTTGCTTTTAGACTATTAGTTAGTTGAAGTTGACTCGTCGTGGCTTGGAAAGCCAGTCGCTTGGCGACCCCAAGGGGTGTTCTATACTTAGCCGTTTTCCCGGATGCGAACGGGGTCGGTTGGGCGAGTCCACGAGCGTGGTGCTTAGCTGTTCTAGTCGCATATCCAGGGTAGGTGAGGACGAAGCGAGTTGTGTTGCGTGTCACTCCACCTAACTCGAGGAGCCAGTTGCGTGGCGAGTCCAGGGTGCGCTATCATACTTGGTGTGTTCCGGAGCCCTGTGGGTTTAGACTGACGCGAGTCCCCGATCGTGGTACTTAACCGTTCGAGTCGATGCACCGAGGATGTGGAGGACCAGGTCGCTATATGGAGCGTGTGTGGTAGTCTTGGACCAGTGGGCCAGTCGAGCCGGCGACTTCGATGGGCTCTCCGCGTTGGCGTTTTCTTGGACGATAGAAGGCCCGAAATTTCTTCGATGCCCTTGCACCGCACTACTTAGCCGTGTCGGTTGCGCAACCAAGGGTTGACTTCCGTGAATAGAATTGTGCTGTAGTTACGACTGCGATTCGCACAAGATTCGGAGAGTAGACACAATTTGTGTGAGTCGACTGTATTTTATTGCATGGCAGGGGGAATACAGGTCGTAGAACTTCCTTAGGTGATTTACATTCCACGGACGCTTGACGTCGAGCTGACCGTCGCCTTGAACGTCGATGAGGTAGTAGGCATCATTTTCGTGGACTCGTCGTACGGGCAATGGTCCCTCCCATGGGAGAGATCTTGTGCATTCCCTTCTTGTCCTGGATCAGTCGTAGGACTAGGTCGCCTTCCTAGTAGGTGCGATTCCAGACTCGGCGGCTGTGGTAGCGGTAGATTCCTTGCTGGTTGATGCCAGTATGGGAGCATGCTAGGTAGCATTCTTCGTCGAGCTAGTCGACCCCGTCTTGGTGTGCGAGATCGTTGTCGGCCTCCACCTAGTTGACGACCCGGGGCGAGTCGTGCTCCAGGTCAATCGGCATGACGACTTAGGTGCCGTATACCATGAAGAAGGGCGTGCACCTCATCGATCGATGGACGGAGGTGCGGATGCCCCATATGACGGAGGGGAGCTCTTCGACCCAGCATCCCGGAGTTCGCTTGAGGGGGACTTGCAGTCGCGGCTTGAGGCCATGGAGGATGCTCTGGTTGGCGTGTTCCGCCTGGCCATTGGACTCCAGGTGGGCAACTGAGGCGAGGTCGAGCCGTATGTTGTGATCCTCGTAGTATTCGTCCATGGCGCCCTTGTCGAAGTTCATGCCGTTGTCCGTGATGATGTTGCGCGTGAATCTGTAGCGGTAGATGAGCTCGCGGAGGAACTTGGTCGCGGTCTTCCCGTCACACTTCTAGACTGGCTTGGCTCCACCCACTTGGTGAATTTTTCGAGTGTGACTAGGAGGTTGGTGTATCCAAAGGGGGCCTTCTTCAAGGGGCCCACCATGTCCGTGCCCCACACGGCGAATGGCAAGGTAACGGGGATCGTCTTGAGCGTCGAGCTGGGCATGTTCGTCTGATTGGCGTACTTCTGGCACCCGGCGCAACATTGGACGATGTCGACCGTGTCGACGTGCGCGGTGAGCCAGTAAAAGTCGTGTTGCATGGCCATGGCGTCTAGGGACCGAGCGCCTGCATGGTGGCCGCTGTCGCCGGCATGGATGTCTTGGAGGATCTTGCGTCCTTCCCTAGGCTGTACGGAGCGTTGGAACACGCCTATTACGCTACGCTTTTGGATCTTGTCGTTGATGATGACGAACGACTTGAAGTGGCACACGATCATGCATGCCTCCTTTTCGTCCAGAGGCAACATGCCGCTCTCGATGTAGGAGAGGTATGGCGTGGTCTAGTGCATTGGTTCTGCGACCATGGCGACCAGGGTTGGCCCTGGTTGCAGGGGGTCCCAAGGTCGATCTCCTTCGAAGGAGAGACGGAGGGCTTGTGGATGGTGTCGAGGAAGATGCCAGCGGATGGCGTTTGACGAGCCAAACCGATGCGAGAGAGGGCGTCGGCCTCCTCGTTCTTGCACCGGTTAATCCACTCGACGGAGTAGCCGGCAAAGTGGCCCCACAGCTGGTCCACTCCATGCTGGTATGCCGCCATGGTGGGGGAGACGACATCGCAGGTTCCGGCGACTTGCGCGGCAATGAGGTCGGAGTCACCGTAACACCGTAGGTGATTGACGTTCATCTCCTAGGCGGCCCGCATGCCATGAAGGAGGACCTCGTACTCGGCCATGTTGTTGGTGCAGGGGGTGAAGTCGAGGTATATCAGGTAGCGGAGCTTGTCACCCTTGGGTGAGGTGAGTATGATTCCTGCCTCTGCGCCATCCACGTTCTTGGACCCGTCGAAGTGGAGCGACCAGTAGTGGAGGTATGGCAGCCTCTCTGGTTGCTGCACCTCTTCTGAGTCGGCAAGGAAGTCCGCTAGATCCTACGACTTGATCGCTTTGTGCGACTCATACTTGATGTTGTGGATGCCGATTTCGACGGCCCACTTGGCGACTCGCCCAGTAGCCTCGCGGTTGCGGATGATGTCCTGCAGCGGCACGGAGGAGACGACCGTGATTGGGTGCTCCTAGAAGTAGTGCGGTAGCCGTCGCTGGGCTCGGAATACCGCATACACCAGTTTCTTGTATTGCAGGTAGCGCTGTCGCAAGTCCGTGAGGACTTCGCTGATGTAGTAGACCAGGCGCTGTACGGGGCGCTCCTTGCCTTCCTCTGGTCGCTCGATTACCATGATGGCACTAATGACTCACTCGGATGCCACGACGTAGATGACCATCGGCACCTTGTCGATGGGGGCGACGAGTAGCGGTGCTACGAGTAGCACTTATTTGAGTTTGTCGTCTACCTCCTTGTCCCATTGAAATGTGGGGTTCTTGCGCATCAGACGATAGAGAGGCATTGCCTTTGCGCCTAGTTGGGGGATGAAGCGACTGAGAGCCACGACTCGCCCGGCCAGCTTCTGGACGTCGCGGAGGCACTCGGTTTTGCCGAGTCGAGCAATCATGTCGATCTTGGTGGTGTTCTCCTTGATGCCTCGCTTGGAGACTATATACCCTAGTAGATATCCTGTGGGTACACCGAAGGTGCACTTCCCTGGGTTGAGCCTGATCTTGTACCTTCGTAGGTTTGCGAAAATTGGCTGGTGTCCCAAAGGTGACTGGCAGCGTCACTTTGCCGATGAGGTACGCCTTCCGACCAGGGACAATACCGTGGGAGGTGGTGAGGGTTGACTTGACCATCGACTGCGGGAGCCGTGGTCGCCTGAATGTGTCCAGGTAGAGGATATTGATGGAGCTCCCGCCGTCCATCAATGTCTTGGGGACCATTAGTCGCCTACTTTGGGCTTGACTACCAGGGCGACTCGCCGTGGTATTCTATCAGTGGCGAGTGGTCCTCGCGGCTCCACATGATGCACTTCTCGGACCATTTGAGGAAGCGAGGGACGTCGACCTGGGACACTGCATTGACGACGACGGCATGGGAAAGGACCTTCTTCTCGCGCTTGGTGCCGAGCCCGGTGAAGGTGTGGAGCGAGCCGGCCTCGTTGCCGAATGCCCACCATTTGGCGGGTTGTTTTTGGGGTCCTCCCTTGCATGCCATGCCTTTTCGATCTCCTTCAGAGAGTGGCAGTCGGTGGTTGTGTGTGGCAGGCTTCCCCTCCCTGCTGTGGAACACACAAGGTTGGTTTAGGAGAGATGCGGGGTCAAATTTCGGCCTCGCTCGGTAGTTGCCGCCATCTTGGTGCTGGCTTGCGTCGCGGCGAAATCTCTTCTGGTCACGTGGCGCGTAGCCTGTGTTGGTGATGAAGTCGAATCGCCCGTCACCGCGGCGCTTTCCAGTGAGGTGAGTGTTGCTGTAGCACAGCTCGCGCTGCCTGCCGTTGTCGTGGCTGCTTGGGTGGCGATTCCCACCCGACTCGTTATCGGTTTCCTGGTTCGGATCCTCCTCTGCGTATCGTTAGGCGATCTCGAGGAGGTTTGGGATGTTGTCGAGCATCTTGTACACCCACTTGATCTTGGAGACCAGGGGCTCGTACCGGCACGAGTTCTTGAAGACGTGGATCTCCATGTCTAGGTGGATGCCGTCAGTGTTGATCCACAAGTCTTGCCACCGTTGGACCCAGTTTTGGGTCGACTCGTGGGGTCCCTGGACGCATCGCAATAGGTCCTTGTTGGTGGTGGCGCGGGTGTAGGAGCCCTAGAAATGCCTGACAAAGGCCTCACGCATGTCCTCCCAGGAGTCGATGCTGTCTGCGGGGAGGCTATTGATCCACTACAGTGTCGCTCCTTCCATCTTTAAGGAGAGGTAGCGAGCAGCGAGGATGTCGGTGTGGCTGGAGATTCCCATCTCCATGAGGTATGTGTCTAGCCACACGGCCGGATCATACGTGGGATCGTACTTTTCGATCTCCTTTGGCGCTTTGAAGTTCGCCAGGTATTTCTCGCCTCGGATCATCGGTCCAAAGCACTGTGGGCCGACTCGACTGAGCGAGCCCCTTGGCTCGCCGTCATTGCGGTTGGTGAGGGTGTGCGTCAGGTCGTTGTGCTGGCGTGCGCACCATCTCTGGTGATGATGTGGGTCCGTGCGTCGACCAGCTGCCCGTTGGCGGTGACCGTGTTGTTCAGCGGTTGTGGGTCATTGGTGGAGAGCGCTGGATGCGCGACCCATTGATGGTGCTGTAGGGGCTCGGGGTGCGGGCAGTTCAAGGTGTCTTCCATTGATGGGATGCCGCCCTTCTTTTGGAGGAGCGGGAGTACATGCGCCCCCGCGAGTTGGCTCCTGCAACTTGCTGCTCAACGGCCTTGGCGAGTAGGGCCTTGGCGTACTGGATTTGCAGCACTCCGTCCCCTGTGACTTTGAGTTTGGCGACTGCTGCTTGCCCCGCTATGATGTTGTTCATCGGGGTGGAGTATAGCAGGAGACCGTTCGCGTCCAGCTCTTGTGGAGAGATGAGGACTCTCGTCTGGTTGGGAGGGGGCGCGCAGCCGGGTGGCGGTAGGGGATCTCCACTCGCTGGTGCTCCTGGTGGCGGGCGGGCGCTCAAGCCTGTAGGCGCATTCTTGCAGATCACCTTCTCGAACATGCGAGCGGGATCGTTGTCTTCGTCGAAATTCAGGTCACGGCCCTGAATGGTTGGGTTAATACGCGTCCAGATGCGGCGCTGGTGGTAGAGCTATAGCTCCTGCGCTGTGTCCTGCTCGAGGCGAAATTTTTCGCGCTCGGCTTGCTCCTTGCGCACCGCCTCCTCTAGGCATAGGCGGACTTCCTCGACTTCCCCCGCCATCGCGGTCGCGGGATCGGCGTGGAGAAGGGGTCTGGAGGGGCGCTCGCGCCGCTCGCCATGTAGGTCGTGATGAAGCGACTGGATCCGGCATGGAGGTATCTGGAATTCTTTGACCTGGAGTCGGAATCGAGGATCCCGAGGATGGATGGATCATCAAAATACCCACCATTGGAGACTCGCGTGATGGAACCTTTAGGTGATCCGGCGATGATGGATCCGAAGACTGAAGCTGGGGTCGCCAAGTCAGCATCGTCGTGGAGGGCCGCGTCGTCCGCGGCCGAGTTGGTCTCGACCACGTCGTTGTTGGCCGAGTCGTATTCGGAGGCGAGGCGGTGGATGGTGCGGCCAGGCTCTTAGAGAGGCGGTTGCGTGGAGGCGACTCGCCGATGAGCGCCGAGTCTTCTGAGACGATGTTGTCCATGAAGCCGACAAAGAGGTTGATCGTGCGGACTGGCATGATGATGTTGTGCGTGGCCGGGCGCAACGCCGAAACGTAGCTGCTGGGCAGGATCTGAAGGATCTCCTCGATGGTGATCATGCGGCCAGTGGCGATCGACCGGTTGATCGGCAAGTAGGGTCTCGCCACAGAACTCAGGCCTGACCGGCCAAGCCCTAAGGTGGGCACCACTGTCGTGGGAATGGCCACGGTAGAGGCTATAGTAGAACGAGGGGCAAGGGATGTCAGCCATCTGCGGTGCAAGATAAGGGCGGAGACACAAGGTTTTACCCAGGTTCGGCCCCCCGGAGGGTAAAGACCTACTCCTGCTAGATTGTATTATCGAGAGATTATAGTGGGCTAGCTCGGTGGCGAGTCGATGGGGTATATGATGGAACGTAAGTGCTATGCGTGCCCTAGGGAGGTTTATATAGGGGTTGCTAGGGTTTACAGATCTACAACCGAGTTGGATAAGGACTCTGAGGGTTTTGACCTAATCCGACTGGGCCTAACTATGCTTCTAGGCCTTTAGCTTCCAGTCGCCTGGCTCCTTATTTGAGTCATCATCCAGTTGCCGTCCTGCAGGCCGACTCGTTGGGAGTATGATCCGGTAGGGAACGTCCTGCTGGGTATACCCCACTCAGCATATCCCCATCATATCACATCTCAAACTTTTATCTCGAATGCCATATCTTGGCAGTTTTCCGGAATATCATATCTCAAAACTGTATCTCGGATCCATATCTAAGGTGATTTGCCATCATATCATAAGATCAAATTATATCTCAGTAGTTATGACTTGGATTTGAGTCATATAACTCGAATCTGAGTAAAATAACTCAGATTCGAAACATAAGTCAGATTTGAGTAATATATCTCGGATTTGGAATCAGATGACTCGGATTTGAGTCATATAACTCAGATTTTGAGTCAGATAACTCATATTTGATGCATAAGAAAAATTTGAGTAATATAACTCGGATTTGGAATCAGATGACTCGGATTTGAGTCATATAACTCGTACTTTGAGTCAGATAACTTAGATTCTAAGCGTAAGGCAGATTTTGAGTAATATATATCATATTTGAAATCAAATGACTTTTATTTTAGTCTTATAACTTAGATTTTGAGTTAGATAACTCAGATTCTAAGCGTAAGTAAGATTTTGAGTAATATAACTCAGATTTGAAATCAGATGACTCGTACTGAGTCATATAACTTGGATTTTGAGACAGATAACCCAGATTTGTAGCATAAGTCAAATTGGAATCATGCAACTCATACGAGATAACTCGGATTGTAATTTACCCAAAGGGTTTATAAGACCAGTTTCCAAGAAGGCCAGAAGTCATAAACTTACCCAAAAGGGTTATAAGACTAGTGCCCAAGAAGGCCAGAAGTCGTAAACTTACCCAAAAGGTTTATAAGACCAGTGCCCAAGAAGTCCAGAAGTCATAACTTACCCAAAAGGGTTATAAGACCAGAGCCCAAGAAGGCCAGAAGTCATAACTCACACAAAGGGGTTATATGAACAGAGCCCAAGGATGCTAGGAGTCAAAAACTTACCCACGGGGTTTAAGAAACCAGAGCCCAAGAAGGCCAGAAGTCATAAACTTACCCAAAAGGGTTATACGAGTAGTGGCTGAGAACGCCAGAACTCATAAACTTACCCCAAAGCGTTATGATACCAAGATAAGTATGACAAGGAGACTATATGTCGTTAAACAACTGTAGGAATATTATAGTATGGAGCCTATGTACGACTCTACGAGTCCCACATAGGCTCGGGGACTAATGTCGGGGATATAACCCCAGGTACCCTAGAGTACGGTTATGAGGAGATACAAGATGAATAAAACAACTCTATAAAGTTTGCGTGTAAGAGAAGGTCATTTAATAAAATGATTAGTAAAATAGGAAAGGATTAATAAAAAAGGCGCTCCAAGCCGAATTAGGCTTAATTCGGCCTCGAGACATATTCCCTAGACCGAATTTGGCCAACCAGGGCCGAATCAGTCTTAAACTCGGTGGTGGGCCGAATTAAGCTGGCCTACCTCATCGAACCAACTCTTCACGCTCCCTTCATTACCTCTAGAAGCCGAGTCAACCATCACAGCGCTCCCACCAGAACCTCCCGTGCCGACACTCCCGCCAAGATCCATCATCAACACTCCCGCCAGGATCCATCGTCGACCTCCCCGGGTGGGCCGAGTGACGACTAACTAGACCCACGACGTGCAACATCGCCACAGCTCCCCACCAAGCCTCCCCGGGTGGGCCGACTAATGACCAATTCGTCCCACCATGGGCAATGTCACCATAGGGCCCCGCCAAGCCTCCTCGGGTGGGCCTACTGAAGACCTATTCGGCCCACCGCGGGCAGTGTCACCAAAGCGCCCAACCTAGCTCCCCCGGGTGGGCCGAGATAAGGGTGGCTTGGCCCACCATGGGCCTATGCCGCCAAGCTAAGTTGATGCTTCACTTCATGGGCCTAATCAATGGCTCGAGCCCCAAATCTGACTCGGCTGGGACCTAATTTGATCTTCTTGGGTCATCCCTCTCCTAGCCCAAGTCAACCCAGGACCAGGCCGAATCAACACTTCATCTGGGGCGTGTTTGCGCCAAGTTAATTTACCCCAAACACTTTCTATTTCATCCTCGGACGCTACCTCAACCACTACATCGACATACGATTGAACCAAGCCAAGCCCCGCCAGAATCATGCCAGTCTTGGGACGCCCTGGCTCAAACTGGCACATGGCACATGGAATATTCCCTTGTCATCCAAGAAGATTCTAGGGAATATGCCAGGCATCTCAAAGATGCTAAAGAATATGTTGGGCATCTCAGTAAGATGCCAGGAATAAGCTAAACAAATGCGAATCGTGGGGAAGAATTCTTGTCCCCTGGGGTCCACTTTATAAGGAGCACTAGGTGGATCATTCTGAGGGATACCCCCAAAGGGATCCTCTCCTCTCTGCTCGCTAGGTGCTCACCTTCTTCCTCCTCCACTCTCATAGAGAAATCTCAAAAGAGGCATAGAAGAAACAACTCAAGGAGCACCATTGTAGCCACAAGCATGGCAATATTATATGGGATTAGATGTAGGGGAAGAGGTGTTATCTCAACATGAGAACCTCCAACCTTGATACATCATGTTTCTCTTTGTTCTGACGAGTGTGATCTTCACTGCATTATCCCTCCCTAGATTCCTCCACGTCCATCGGCCCCAACTTTAGCCTACCCATGGCATATGCCATGATACCACCACGACACCAACTATCTGGAAAAGAACATTATCAAATTTACAAGTGATGACGAGATTGTTCATTTCTGCAAAGTAATTCTGAAGAATATAAATCTGATGCCACGAGCCATGCTTTTCAGACATGTATAGTGGGACAACATGTTGTGTACTACTTATATGATTCCCATGTTTCACGAGTTTTCAAACTTCCACCTAGCTAAATATGTCCACTTGAATGGCTTTATGTCGATTTATTGAAATTAGATCAAATTCGAACAATGAGTAAATTGTAGGTTGTGTTGACATTTTTGAGAATTGTTTCGGAGGTAACCATCGGGAGGTCATATATATCACAAACCACCATAGAGAGTTTTCACAATAGGTTCAACTTCTTGCTAAGATTTTGCATCTTGAAAACTTAACGAAATTAGGTCATACTTGAGCAACAACTTTTTTTTACGAAGGTAGATGGGTGCATCATCTTTTAGTAAAAAATTCCTTCGATGTGAGTTTCCAACTATCAGGAAAGAATATTCTCAATTTTCCATGTTTTGGGAATTTTAAAACTTCCTACCTAACCCTACCGACTTGAATGAGACATTGTGCCGATTTATCGAAATTAGGTCAAATTTGAACTACAAGTAAATTCTAGGTTTCTTTGAAAGTTTTACGAAAAATACTTTCGGTGGTTTTCATTATAGTAAATTACTGGTTGGCTTCAAAAGATTTTTTGAAAATTTTAAGAGCATACTTGTAGTTAAAATTCGACATGGTCGATGGGAGTACGGTTTATATCAAAGACCTCGAGAAAAGACCAAATTACTTAGAGGTCCCTCAAAGCAAGGAAAAGCGACCGGGTCCTTCTCGAGTGAGTAGGTGTTGGGAGGATAACCCCCGGGTGGGGAAACCTAGGCCTAACTAAGCCGGCTCCAGAAGACACTGGCCGCCTGGCCTTCAAGCAGAAGAACTCTATCCGGTTGGCTTGTCCCACCCGGCTAGGCTTAAAGCTTTCCCGGCTGGCCCGTCTAGCCGGGTAGCCAGAAGAACCGGCTGGGTGGCCGCTCCCACCCGGCTGGCCTCGGATTCAATGGAGAGAGTAGAGGGGGATATGTTCCTTGTGGAGTACGCCTCTGGCGTCTCCCGTCACAAGATAGGCTGGTGCGCCGCCCTGACCGGTGCTACCAGACGAAGATAAAGCAAAGTGGTCGTCTGACCACCCAAGAAGCCCCGGGTGACCGTTAAAGCGAGGGATGACACCCCAAAGGAAGCCCGTGTGACCTATAAAGAAAAGGGTGACGCTAAAGGGAGGGAGCGGGGCTACTGTAGCACCATCCATCAATGTAATAGAGGCTGATTGGGTCCTGGTCCACCGCCTGGGGCCCTACAGCCGGCCCACTCTGTAAACCCAGATCCAAACAGTAAACCCTAGATCCCACATTGTAATCTACCTCCCTCGACCAGTATATAAGGGAGGGTAGATCTAGGGTTCTAGGTAAACAACCATACTGATAAGAGTTTGCCTCTAGTTCTTCTTCTTCCTCTATCCATAGATAGTAGCTAAGGAAACAGCTCTAGGAGCACTTGTACTTGGCACTCGCCGCCCCCATATAGTAGATCTTGAAGGAGTAGGGTTGTTACCTCGCCGAGAGGGCCCCGAACCTAGATACGTTGATGTGTTTGCAGTTCACCGTACCCAACCCGTTGCGTGAGCCACCGATTGCACCTAGGTGTCCCTCTTAAGCCATCCCTGATGGCACTTCCGTGTTCCACACCACGACAGCTGGCGCAAACCGTGGGGCACATCGCTTCGGCTGGGGTCATCTTCCGTACAGGACTTCCGCTTGTCACCGGTGAGCGCGTGGCCTCCGGCCTTGTCCTCACACTCGGCGATTTCGACTGCGTCGTCAATAATATCGTGTGCTTCACTAGGGACACCTTCCCCGTCAATGGCTCCATCCTACACTTCGGGGACCACCGCGTCTACGTCGCAACCATCGCTGAGGCCTTCCCCCGCAAGATCGACATCGTCTTCGGCGTGCCTCTCGAACGCGTCGCCCGCGGCACTGCCATGAAAAATGGCTTCATCGAGGTCATGGTGCTGAACGCCCCGCGAAAACTACCGCCCGCCACAGGAGCTCCGAGCAGGAGCAAGACCCGCTCACCGCATCCATGCAGCACGCCCACGCCCCCATAGTCATCAAAGCAGACCCGACGGCTGCCGCGGCCGCGCTCGAAGCCACGCGCCAGAAGCTCCTGGAGGAGGCCACCAAGGTCACTGCTAACCAGCGCCGGCTGAATGCCACCGTGCATGAGTACAACGCCTCCCATGGCTTCGCAAGGCAGATCCAACACCGAGGGCGTGACCTTGGGTCAGAACTGGGCCGCGCCACGGACTCACGTGTCGGCGTGGCCCAACCGGTCTATAGCACCCCTGCCAAAAACATGAGAGTGGTGGAGGTGGTGGGCACAGAACTGAAGCACCTCGAGGGGGAGGAACTTCATCGCCAGCAGGCCGCGTCCAGCTCCTCGGCACCACCGCCAACAAGCAACAAGCTGAAGGGGCTTCCAGGAAGGGGGAAACACCCGGTACATGTTTCCTTGCAAAGGAGTGGACCAGACTGCGGATGGAGGAATCAAGCACAAGCAGGCATCTTTGCTAGACGGCACCAGGCAAAAAAACCGCGTGCGTGGCGGATCCGGAAATCGTGTCCATCACAACCGCGACGCCACTGTCACCAGTGTTAGCCGTGCGCCGGCTGGAGGAGCCAGCCTAGGAAAGAAGGCACACGTGCTAGAAGAAGGACCTGGCGGAAACAATGACCCGCCCGTGTCGCGCCTGACCGGACGTCTCAGCCCTAGCGAGATGGCTAACAATTGCGAACGTCCTAGTATAGTTGCGTACACTGGAAGAAGAATGTCCAGCAGGCCCGAAATGTTTTGGCCCGTGCATCCACAACAAGTTGTTTCCAAAGGGATTTTTGCTTCTAAGAGACACGCCAAAATACAATAGCACCGTCAAGACGCAGGACTGGCTGGTGGATTTCACCACCGTCATGGGCATCACGAACGGCAACCTCCGCCTGGCCATCCGCTACGTACCCCTCATGCTCGTCGACTCAGCAAGAACATGGTTCAACAGCCTCCCCGACAACAACATCAACGACTGGCTGGACTTTGAAGAAGCATTCATCCGAAACTTCACCGGAACGTACAAGCGACCGGGTTGGTGTGAGACCCCCGGGATCAGGGCTAAACAAATCCCAGACCTCAGTCTGACATAAGATTAACCTTGAGCTCGAGAATATCCAGTGAAGAATAGGTAACACAACAGTGACCTTACGACACAAAATTTATTACAGCAAGCTCATAACTGGGCAAAGAACGAAATTATTACAAGCAGAGGTTGAGTCGGTCGTGGTAGCTGAGCCAGAAGAAGCACCTATACTACGAAGATCGGAAAGATCACGAAGTGTTCGTGATGTGTTACTGTTAGATAGTGATGAGCCGGCAACTTATTCGGAAGCGATGGTGGGATATGATTCTGATTCATGGCTTGGATCTATGAGATCCGAGTTAAAGTCCATGGAAGAAAATCAAGTTTGGAACTTTGTTGATCTACCAGACGGTGCAAGACCCATTGAGTGAAAATGGGTCTTTAATAAGAAAACTGATATGGATGGAAATGTTTCCATCTATAAAGCACGTCTTGTCGTGAAGGGGTTCCGACAAGTTCAAGGAGTTGATTACGAAGAGACTTTCTTGCCCGTAGCGAAGCTTAAATCAGTTTGGATCATGTTATCTATAGCAGCCTGTTTCGACTATGAGATATGGCAGATGGATGTCAAAACGGCTTTCCTTAACAGAAATTTAAACGAGGACGTCTATGATATAGCCCGAGGATTTTTTCGATTTGGGTAACGCTAACAAGGTTTGCAAACATCAGAAATCAATTTATGGGTTGAAGCAAGCATCTCTGAGTTGGAACATTCGTTTTTATGAGGTAGTCAAATCGTTTGGCTTCATCAAAAGCGATCATGATTCTTGTTTATACAAGAAGTTTAGTGGGAGCAAAGTAAAATATATAATCTTATATGTGGATGACATATTATTGATTGTAAATGATGTCCAGATGTTGCAAGAAACTAAGGAATCATTGGAATGGAGTTTCTCAATGAAAGACTTGGGTGAGCCCACATACATCCTCGGAATCCGGATCTATAGAGATAGATCAAGGAGGCTCATTGGATTGAGTCAGAGTACATACTTGGACAAGTGTTGAAGAAGTTCAACATGGAATCTTCTAAGAAGGGGTTCTTACTGATGTACCATGGGGTAAAGCTAAGCAAGACTCAGTGTCCCTTCGACAACTGATGAGCGAAGTCAGATGATTGCGATTATGTATGCTTCTGTAGTCGGATCCATCATGTATGCCATGATTTGCACTAGGACGGATGTTTCCTATGCTCTAAGTGTTGTGAGCAGATACCAGGCTGACCCTGGAGAGATCCACTTGGCAGCGGCTAAAAACATCCTAAAGTTCTTGAGAAGGACTAAGGATATGTTTTTGGTTTATGGAGGTGAAGATGAACTCAGTGTAAAGGGTTACACAGATGTGATTTATTGATACGTCGGAAACGTATCTATAATTTTTGATGTTCCATGCTTGTTTAGTATCTACTTTGCTTTACTTTGTCTTACTTTGAGGTGTTTTTATATATTTTGTGGAACTAACCTATTAAAAAGTTGCCACAGTGCCAGTTGCCTGTTTTTGGTTCCAGAAAGGCAGAAAATCAATATTCTCGGAATTGTACGGGACAAAAGACAAATTCAATAACTTTCCGTGGGGAACAATGTAACAACCCATGTTTGTAATATATGTAATCAGTACTTAAGCATGGCATGCATCTATTTAAATCATCCAAGTAATGCATGTGATCAAGTGTGTTGAATTAAATGCAAACCCTAAACCCTAGATTCCTCCCCTTTATTTGAAACTACCTTCAAATGGTTTTCATACTTTGAAAAGTATCAAATTTTATTAAAGCCTAAGTTGGTATAAAGGGCCCCACAATGTTATACATATTTCACAAAAGCCTTTGGTATTTCTGAAATACCCAAAACATGTTTGAAATTGAAAATACAACACAGATTCTGAAATCAGAAAAAGAAAGGGATTCTAAAAAAAATTGTAGCCAGAGCACCCCAGGCCAGCCCAGATCTTATTCCTTCCCCCTGAAACCTTTCCTGCAGCCCAGCAGCAGCCCATGTCAGCCCACTCGGGGCCCAGGAGAAGGCCCATACCCCTTTGATTCTTTCCTCCTTTCTTCTTCCTAGCTAGAAGGACGCCGGCGAAGCTCCTGCGTGGCAGCGCCACCGTCGCCCCATCCTCGCCCGAATCGCAGCGCCCCGCCGCCCCCTGTGGAGGATAAGAACCCCGTGGCGACACCCTGGCCATCCTCATCCACTTTCCCCCTCTCCCCCGACCTCCCTCTTCCTCTCCCGCTGCCGGTCCGAGACCTTGCCGGCAGATCGTCGCCGTTTCCCACCGTCCTAGGCTGAGCCGTGGCCACCGACGACATCGCCATGCTGGACTTGCTCTTCCTATCCAAGCCACGGAGCCGCGCGCGCCCCCAATCGACGGAATCGTGACCTCCCTCCCCGACTCCGGCCGTCGTCATCGCCACCGATTCCGGCCTCATCGAGCCTCGTCATCACCTCAGATAGCTTCGGGGTGAGCTTCTGGTCCGTATGGACCCTCTCTTTCTCCCTCCCGTGCTCTGTGTTGTTGTGTCGACGAACGCAGTCGCCGGTCACCGTCAGAGGCTGTCGTTGCCGAAGCGGTGGTTGCCAAAACAGGGCGGCGCCGCCACTATAGGGTCGGCCGCGTCATACTGAGCCGGACGCATGCCTCCTCGCTGCCCCGCGCGATCCCAGTCACCGTAGCCATGCGCAACTGAGCCGCCGCCGCCGTCGAGCCTACGTGGCCACGATGTGGCTCCTGTGTTGATTCCATGAGGTGCCTGCGTGGCCAGGTCCCACCAGGTAGCTACAGCCCTGGTGCGAAACGCCCTAACCCTATTTTGCGTGGTGGCTGCTGATGTGGCTTCGTCCCCACCAGTCAGTCACTGTGGGTATGTTCAGTTGTGGTAACAAAAGCCCTGGGTTTGTTTTATGACGTCGGCCTGATGTAATAAACTGTTTTATTAATTTTAGAAATTGTTTGGATATTGTAAATTCAATAACTTCTATTTTATAAGTCAGAAAAATACAAATAATATATCAAAATGTTCAGAAAAATGAGAACTATCTAACTAACCTATAATCATGCATTGTTCAACAACTTTAATAACAAGTTTAATTAGAACAACATAGTAACCCCTCTCATATGTTTCCCGAGTTTTCCGAGTTAGGGTTTTCAACACTCGGAACCCCGTTCAAATCGCCGAACATGTTTTAGGGTTTCATTTCAACGCAAGTTCACTTGTCATATCATCCATATTGATTGAGAATTGCACATGCCATGTATTGAATGGTCCTTCTCCCTTTCCGGTATTTGGTTCTTCGGGATAGGATCTGAACCCGAAGCTGAAGTCAACAACACCGAAGATCCATACCTGTCTATTGACGGACAAGGAAAGCATAGCCTCTCATTCTGAACCTATGTTTTATAAAGTATATTACTTTCTCGCTATGATGCACACGATTCCAATGTGGTCTTTTGTCAGTAGCTAGCGTTACCTATCTACTGCACTATTTCCCTTTTGTAGCCTTATACTCCTGATCCACTGCTCCTAGCATACCTAGGTTTGGCATGTGAGCGCTGTAGAGATTTTGTTATCGACAGTTTAGCCAAGCATAGAAGCAACGTCTGCTCTATTCAATGTTGAATCAGAGATGTCTGAGAATCAAGAAAGGTAGGATATGGTGACATCCTCGAAGGATTTTAACTAAATATGCTAACGCTTGTATGGGATGCCATGTTGGGTGTGGTATTTGTAGTCCCGTGCTCGCCACCACTAGGAACTGAGTTCTTGCCTTTGGAACCGAGATGAGCGTACAACCACACGGGGCTTGGGAACCCGTCATCTGACTAACTTGCTTAGTAGATTCCATGAGTCACATAGTTCGGGCTTTCCATTTTGCATACGCATTGAAAACGTTTTCGAAAGAGGAGGTGATGGAGGTGCATCATAACAGGAAGGGAAGCGTGGACCGAGTTGCTTGGGGTAGATAGCGCCCCTAGTAAACCAACCTCGCCTCACATCTTTAAGTACCGGCTTTGGGATTTAACCCGTTACGGTGGAACCATACTTATTGCGTGACTCATGGTCTCGTCGAAAGCAAGGTAAAGGTCGTGGTCAACCACCCTCTGTTGGCCTTCCAAGGAAGAGGGCTAATAATATTTGGCATTAAGAGTCGGTTGGTACGTGTGGGTAAAGTTGTACACCCCTGTAGGGTATTAATCTTTTTGAAAAGCCGTGTTCACGGTTATGAACGCTTGGTGACCAGATTCTAAGATCATAGATAACTTTAACCATTATAAAACTTGTTGATCCACGTGTTCTTAAGGATGCTTCCTCTGGGTCGAGGGGGTGATCCTAGATAGTAGGTTCTGATGAAGTTGGTGGTTACCGAGATGTGATGAACAAGATGAAGAAGTCGCTATCTTATCCATTTCTAAAAGATTCTGAGTAGGCGAGCCTCTTCTCTCTCTTGTTCACAAATAAAGATTGCTTTTCGCAAAAGTAAATCCAGAGAAAGCCTTTCTAGCCAAAGCATGTATATACTAGGTTATCTATGTCTTGCGGAGTACATTCTCGTACTCAGCCTTGCGCCATTCTTGTATTTCTATAGAGGATATGGTCGCAACTGAAGGTGGCTTCTACATTGACATCGACGAGTAGTTGGGGGTCCCATGTAGCAGCCTGAGGACTATGGGATGGACATCGCTTTTGTTTATTTCCCCTTAGGCCTTTTGCTAAGTTGTTGTGTAGAACAACATAATTTGCTTTCGTTGTGTGATGTAATGTTGGGTCTATGACCTCTGATTTGTAATAACTCTAATATCTTAATCTTTTAAGAGTTTAAACTTATGCTGTTGAATCTCTGTGTTCTTTAATGTTACTGAATAATATTGTGATCTTCCGTGTTTGGGAGTAGAACCTGTCTTAGATGGTAATTCTGAGGTTAGTCTAACCCTAACCCCGGGGGGTGCTACAGGTGTTGGTATCAGGGCCGGACTGCCTGTAGGAAACCCTTTTATTGGTCGATGTTGAGTCTACAAGTTCACAAAACTATTTGAAAGTTAAAAAACTAATTGCAGAAACTCTGACTAGGATTATTTTTACACCTTCTCTGATGTGTTGCCGATGCTGGAGTTTCTCTTACCTTATTTGGTTTGAAAAGGTTTTCATTCCTTACCTTGTATCTAAAAACTTTTAGGATCGTGGTTTTGGGGTTATTTTTCTCTAAAAGTACTTCGTACTTGGTTGCTAATCTCAAAGTTCTAAGATATCTCAGTTTTGCTTGGTGTGTAACATCTTAGCATTCCATTTTATGGTTTGTAAGTCAGCTGGTTAGTGTATACATTAGTATGCTTTGATACTACCATTCTTGATAAGATGATACTTTTAAATCAAGTAATCTTTGTTCATCCTTCCGTCTTGTTCCTTTGGATCCCTTGTCTAACCTTCTTTTTGTTCTTTTCATGATGGGTGACACTTCTCGTGCCTGTACCCGTGCTCATGCTCGGGGTGCCGCAAATGAGGGTGAATCTTCCAACCTTCCTCCACCACCGTCCATGGTTCAAATCATGGCCATGTACGAAACCAACCGTTCTGACAACATGCGGCTCCTTGAAAGGATTGAGCGCAACACTACTCAACGCCAGAACAATCAAGTTGGAATCAAGGACTTCACACGTCTCACTCCGCCAGTTTTCAGCTATTCCATTGAGCCACTTGATGCGGACTACTGGCTTCGCACCATGGAGCGCAAACTTCAGGTTGGTCATGTTGCTCAAGATGATTGGGTGACTTTTGCTGCCTATCATCTGGAGGGAGCAGCTAACTCCTGGTAGGAAATTTTTTTGGTTATGCAAGAAGCTCAGCATGTTGTTACATGGCAAGAGTTTACTGAAGCCTTTCAAGCTTACCATATTCCGGAGGGTCTGATGGATCAGAAGAGGAAGGAGTTCCTCAAGCTTAAGCAGGGCACTGGTTCTGTGTGTGATTACTAGCGCAACTTCAATCGTCTCGCCTGCTATGCTACTAAAGAGGTCTCCACTGATGTTAAGAAGCAAGCTCTATTCCGCAAGGGACTGGATCCTGAGGTTCGTCGTGATCTCCATCTCATGGACTTTGTTAACTTCCAAGGTCTTGTTAACAAGGCTATGAAGGCCGAGAGTGGAAAGGTGGAGTATGAAGAAACTCGTAAGTGTCGTGTCTTCGTGCCTTACAGTGCTGTGCCTTGTGCTCCTTATACTCCAAGGACTTCTGGATATGCACCTCGTCCGAATGCTACTTCAAACAATGCTGGTGGATCAAATTATCCTGCTGCTGGTACTAGATCAGGCCTCATAAGTTTCAACTATCGCCAGCCGGGCCACTATGCAAGAGATTGTCCTCAAAAGAGTGCTGCTGAGAAGGCACAACCACCAAATAAGAATGATAAGTATCCAGGTGCTGGAAAACGTCGCATAAACCATATCTCTGCTGAGGAGGCTCAGGAAGATCCAAGCGTCATCATGGGTACGCTTCGTATCAATCAAATTCCCACTAAAGTTTTGTTTGATTCTGGAGCATCGCATTCATTCTTGTCACAATATTTTGCTCAAATGCATGGGATAAGTTTTGAGGGGTTATCTGTTCCTCTACTAGTTCAGTCTCCTGGATCTAGCTGGTGTTCCACCATGGTTAGTCATGGGAATCTATTCGAAGTTGCATTCCAACTTTTCCCCACTTCTTTGATCGCCCTCAAGTCAACTGAAATTGACATCATTTTGGGCATGGACTGGTTGACCCGTTATCAAGCCATTCTCGATTGTACAACCAAGTCCGTGACTCTGACTAGTCCTGCTGGCATAACAGTCAAGTACTGGACCGTAGGGTCAGTATCTCCTTCAGCTGTTTCTATTCCCGAAGCAGAGTTGTATGCTCTTGAAGTTCTACCTCCGTCAGAGATCCAAGATGTTTCCGTGGTCTGTGAGTTTCAGGATGTCTTCCCCAAGGAGTTGCCTGGCATGCCACCTGATCGAAGTGTGGAGTTTGTCATAGAGTTAGTTCCTGGAACTACTCCTGTTTCTAAAAGACCCTATCGTATGCCTCCTCATGATCTTGTGGAGTTGAAGAAGCAATTAGAGGAGTTAGAAGGAAAAGAATACATTCAGCCCAGCACATCTTGTTGGGGATGTCCTACCATCTTTGTCAAGAAGGGGGATACCAATATACCGCGTCTGGTTGTGGATTATCGCCCACTCAATGTTGTGACTATCAAGAACAAGTATCCTCTCCCTAGGATCAACGATCTATTTGATTAGTTAAGTGGTGCCACTGTCTTTTCCAAAATGGATTTAAGGTCAGGGTATCACCAGATAAAGATCCGTAAGGAAGATATTCCAAAGATTGCTTTCACCACTCGTTATGGTCTTTACGAGTATACGGTCATGTCCATTGGTCTTACTAATGCTCCAGCCACTTTCATGCGACTTATGAAATCCGTCTTCATGGAGTATCTTGACAAGTTCGTCATGGTCTACATCGATGATATTCTGGTTTATTCCAAGACTGAAGAAGAGCACACTGAACATCTTCATTTGGTATTGACAAAACTTCGAGAACATCGTCTCTATGACAAGTTTTCCAAATGTGACTTCTGGTTACAAGAGCTCGTATTCCTTGGTCATGTTGTTTCCGCCAAAGGGGTTGCTATTATCCCCGATAAGGTTCAACCTATCCTCGACTAGGAGTCTCCTAAATCCGTCAAGGATGTCAGAAGTTTTCTCGGGATGGCTGGTTATTACCGTCGATTCATTGAGTACTTCTCCAGGATTGCAAAGCCGATGACCGATCTTCTCAAGAAGGATAAGAAGTTTGAATGGTCCGATAAGGCTGAAGAAAGCTTCTAGTTGTTGAAAACCAAGTTAACCACTGCACCCGTGTTAGTTCTCCCAGACACCAGCAAAGACTTTGTTGTCTTCTGCGATGCTTCCCACCAAGGTCTTGGATGTGTGTTGATGCAAGATGGGCATGTGGTGGCTTATGCCTCCCATCAGCTAAAACCAAATGAGAACAACTACCCAACTCACAATCTTGATCTTGCAGCTGTTGTTCATGCTCTTAAGCAATGGTGACATTACCTTCTCCATAGTCGTTGCAAGTTATACTCGGATCATCAGAGTCTGAAGTATCTTTTCACACAACCTGATTTGAATCTCAGGCAAAGAAGATTGCTGGAACTCATCAAGGACTATGATTTGGGTCACAACTATCAACCTGGCAAAGCCAATGTCGTTGCTGATGCGCTGAGCCATAAATCGTATTGCAACCCCATGTTGATCAAACAAGCACAACCTTCTCTTCATGAGGAATTTGCTTGATTGAATCTTGAAGTAGTTCCTCGTGGATTCCTTTCTACTCTTGAAGTGATGTCTTCTCTAGAGGATTAGATCAAAGTGCTCAAAGGCAAGATCCTGAGATGGATACAGTTAAAGAGAACATTGCTAGCAGAGTTGCTAAATGTTTCTCTGTTAACGAGGAAGGTGTACTGTATTTCGGTACACGTTTGGTAGTACCAAATGGAAAGGACTTGAAGAATATAATTCTTACCGAAGCTCATGAATCACTTCTTTCTATCCATCCTGGAGGTACCAAGATGTATCGGGATATTCGTCAAAGATTCTGGTGGTCTGGTATGAAGAAGGATATCGCTCGTTTTGTTGCTGAATGTGACGTTTGCCGTCGCGTCAAAGCCGAGCACCATAGACCCGCTGGTCTTCTGCAACCACATAAAATCCCTGAGTGGAAATGGGATGAAGTTGGTATGGATTTCATTATTGGTCTTCCTAATACTTAGAAAGGAAATGATGCCATCTAGGTAATTGTTGACTATCTGTCCAAGGTTGCTCACTTCCTACCTGTTCGCGAGAGCATTACTGCTAATCAGTTGCCTGATCTGTATATCTCACGAATAGTTGTTCTTCATGGGGTACCAAAGAAAATCGTCTCTGACCATGGAAGTTTGTTCACCTCAAGGTTCTAGGCAAGTTTCCAACAAGCTATGGGAACTCGTCTGTCTTTCAGTACAGCTTATCATCCTAACACCGGTGGCCAGACCAAAAGAGTGAATCAAATACTTGAAGACATGGTTAGAGCGTGTGTCATATCTTTTGGCAAGAACTGGGAGAAATGCCTTCCTTTTGCTGAATTCTCCTACAATAACAGTTTTCAGTCCAGTATTGGTATGGCACCTATCCAATTCTTATACGGAAGAACTTGTCGTACTCCCTTGAACTGGTCAGAAACCGGCGAGAGAAAGTTCTTTGGTCCTGATATGATCCATGAAGCAGAATATCAAGTTCGTATCATTCGAGATCATTTGAAAAATTCTCAGTCTCGTCAGAAAAGCTATCATGATCATCACCATCAACATGTTGAATATGAAGTTGGTGATCAAGCTTATCTATGGGACACTCCTTTGAAGGGTGTTCATCGTTTCGGTATCAAAGGAAAACTGGCTCCTCGCTATGTTGGTCCTTTTCGTGTTCTTTCCAAGCAACCTGGGAACGAGAAGATCGTCTTAGATATGAGTACCCTGCCTTCTTCTCTAAAACTTAGGAATCTCGGGTCGAGATTCTTGTAAGGGGGGTAGAGCTGTAACAGCCCATGTTTTTAATATATGTAATCGGTACTTAAGCATGGCATGCATCTGTTTAAATCATCCAAGTAATGCATGTGATCAAGTGGGTTGAATTAAATGCAAACCCTAAACACTAGATTCCTCCCCTTTCTTTGAAACTACCTTCAAATGGTTTTCATACTTTGAAAAGTATCAAATTTTATTAAATCCTAAATTGGTATAAAGGGCCCCACAATGTTTCACATATTTCACAAAAGCCTTTGGTATTTCTGAAATACCCAAAACATGTTTGAAATTGAAAATACAACACAGATTCTGAAATTAGAAAAAGAAAAGGATTCTAAAAAACATGTGTAGCCAGAGAACCCCAGGCCGGCCCAGATCTTCTTCCTTCCCCCTGCAACCTTTCCTGCAACCCAGCAGCGGCCCAGGTTAGCCCACCGGGGCCTAGGAGAAGGCCCGTACCCCTTCGATTCTTTCCTCCTTTCTTCTTCCTCGCCAGAAGGACGCTGGCGAAGCTCTTGCGTGGCAGCGCCGTCGTCGCCCAATCCTCGCCCGAATCGCAGCGCCCCGCCGCCCCTGGGGAGGATAACAACCCCGGGGAGACGCCCTAGCCATCCTCATCCACCTTCCCCCTCTCCCCCGACCTCCCTCTTCCTCTCCCACTGCCGGTCCGAGACCCTGCCGGCAGATCGTCGCCGTTTCCGACCGTCCCAGGCCGAGCCGTGGCCACCGACGACATCGCCGTGCTAGACTTGCTCTTCCTAGCCAAGCCACGGAGCCGCGCGCGCCCCCAATTGACGGAATCGTGACCTCCCTCCCCGACTCCGGCCGTCGTCCTTGCCACCGGTTCCGGCCTCCTCGAGCCTTGTCGTCGCCTCAGATAGCTTCGGGGTGAGCTTCTGGTCCGTACAGACCCTCTCTCTCTCCCTCCCGTGCTCTGTGTTGTTGTGTCGACGAACGTTGCCGCCGATCGCCGTTAGAGGCCGTCATTGCCAAAGCGGTGGTTGCCAAAACAGGGCGGCGCCGCCACTATAGGGTCGGCTGCGTCGTACTGAGCCGGACGCATGCCTCCTCGCTGCCTTGCGCCATCCCAGTCGCCGTAGCCATGCGCAACTGAGCAGCCGCCGCCGTCGAGCCTACGTGGCCACGACGTGGCTCTTGTGTTGATTCCACGAGGTGCCTGCGTGGCCAGGTCCCACCAGGCAGCCTCTCTAGCTAGTTGCAGCCCCGATGCGAAACGCCCTGACCCTGTTTTACGTGTGTGGCTGCTGATGTGGCTTCGGCCCCACCAGTCAGTCACTGTGGGTATGTTCAGTTGTGGTAACAAAAGCCCTGGGTTTGTTTTATGACGTCATCCTGATGTAATAAATTGTTTTATTAATTTCAGAAATTGTTTGAATATTATAAATTCAATAACTTTTAATTTATAAGTCATAAAAATACAAATAATATATCAAAATGTTCAGAAAAATGAGAAATATCTAACTAACCTATAATCATGCATTGTTCAACAACTTTAATAACAAGTTTAATTAGAACAACATAGTAACCCCTCTCATATGTTTTCGTAGTTTTCCCAGTTAGGGTTTTCAACCCTCGGAACCCCGTACAAATCACCGAACATGTTTTAGGGTTTCATTTCAATGAAAGTTAACTTGCCATATCATCCATATTGATTGAGCATTAAACATGCAATGTATTGAATGTTGCTTCTCCCTTTCCGGTATTTGGTTCTTCGCGATAGGATCCGAACCCGAAGCTGAAGTCAACAACACCGAAGATCCATACATGTCTTCTGACGGACAAGGCAAGCGTAGCCTCTCATTCTGAACCTATGTTTTATAAAGTATATTACTTTCTCGCTATGATGCACACGATTCCAATGTGGTCTTTTGTCAGTATCTAGCGTTACCTATCTGCTGCACTTTTTCCCTTTTGTAGCCTTATACTCCTGATCCACTACTCCTAGAATATCTAGGTTTGGCATGTGAGTGCTGTAGAGCTTTTGTTATCGACAGTTTAGCCAAGCATAGAAGCAACGTCTGCTCTATTCAATGTTGAATCAGATATGTCGGAGAATCTAGAAAGGTAGGAGACGGTGACATCCTTGAAGGAGTTTAACTAAATATGCTAAGGCTTGTATGGGAGGCCACATTGGTTGTGGTATTTGTCGTTCCATGCTCGCCACCACTAGGAACTTAGTTCTTGCCTTTGGAACCGAGATGAGCGTACAACCACATGGGGCATGGGAACCCCTCGACTGACTAACTTTCCTAGTAGATTCCATGAGTCACATAGTTCGGGCTTTCCATTTGGCCTACGCATTGAAAACGTTTTCGAAAGTGGAGGTGATGGAGGTGCATCATAACAGGTAGGGAAACATGGACCGGGTTGCTTTGGGTAGATAGCGCCCATGGTAAACCAACCTCGCCTCACATCTTTAATACCGGCTTCGGAATTTGACCCGTTACGGCGGAACCATACTTATTGCGTGACTCATGGTCTCGGCGAAAGCAAGGTAAAGGTCGTGGTCAACCACCCTCTACCGGCCTTCCAAGGAAGAGGGCTAATAATATTTGGCATTAAGAGTTGGTTGGTACGTGTGGGTAAAGTTGTACACCCCTGCATGGTATTAATCTTTTCGAAAAGCCATTTTCACGGTTATGAACGCTTGGTGACCAGATTCTAAGATCATAGATAACTTTAAACATTATAAAACTTGTTGATCCACGTGTGCTTAAGGATGCTTCCTCTGAGTCGAGGGGGTGATCCTAGATAGTAGGTTCTAATGAAGCTGGTGGTTACCGAGATGTGATGAACAAGATGAAGAAGTCGCCATCTTATCCCTTTTTAAAAGATTCTGAGTAGACGAGCCTCTTCTCTCTCTTGTTCACAAATAAAGATTGCTTTTCGCAAAAGTAAATCCAGAGAAAGCCTTTCTAGCCAAAGCATGTAGATACTAGGTTATCTAAGTCTTGTGAAGTACATTCTCATACTCAGTCTTGCGCCATTGTTGTATTTCTAAAGAGGATCTGGTTGCAACTGAAGGTGGCTTCTACGTTGACATCGACGAGTAGTTAGGGGTCCCAGGTAGCAGCCTGAGGACTATGGGATGGACGTCGTTTTTGCTTATGGCCTCTTAGGCCTTTTTCTAAGTTGTTGTGTAGAACAACATAATTTGCTTTTGCTGTGTGATGTAATGTTGGGTCTATGACCTCTGATTTGTAATAACTCTAATATCTTACTCTGTTAAGAGTTTAAACTTATGCTGTTGAATCCCTATGTTCTGTAATGTCATCGAATCATATTGTGATCTTTCGTGTTTGGGAGTCGAACTTGTCTTAGATGGTAATTCTGAGATTAGTTTAACCCTATCCCCGGGGGGTGCTGCAAACAAGAAGTCCAGAGGGGAGACGGAGAAGCGGGCCAGGGCGGCCACAACCCCCCTAGGCGCGGCTAGGGGTGGGCTCGTGCCTAGGCAGGGTGTGGGCCCCCTGGCCGCCTCCCAGCCTTGCCTCTTCTCCTATAAGAATCCCCCGATGCAGAAACCCTAAGTACCCAATCAATATTCCACGAAACCTTATGAAGCCGCCGCCACCGTCGTCCCTAGATCGGGGGATATGAAGTTCTTCTCGGCACCCTGCCGGAGGGGAGTTCATCCCGGAGGCCTTTTCTCCGGTATGATGCGTGAGTAGTTCCACCTTGGACTATGGGTCCATGTAGTAGCTAGAAGGTTGTATCTCCTATTTTGTGCTTTCATGTATAGATCTTGTGAGCTTCGTTCATGATCAAGATCTAATCTATTTGTAATCATGCATGTTGTGTTTGCGGGGATCCGATGGATATTGAGATTATTATGTTGGTTTGATTAATGGTTTTGTCTTTATGATTCTATCATGTCTGTGTTTTTTGTGATCTTGCATGTTCTTTGTTGTTAGTAGCTATCTTCGACAAGTAGTTTCTAGTGACTCCAAGAGGGGGTATTTATGCTCGATAGTGGGTTCACGCCTCTAGTTTCCAAGGGAAGTGACAAAAATCTCTTCGGTTGTAGATGTGCTATTGCCACTAGGGAGAAAACAACGGTCTCTTGTTCATGGAACATGTGGACTGTTTACCTTACACACTTTGCTTAACGCAGTTGTTTGTTGCTTGCAACTTAATACTGGAGGGAGTTCGGATAATAACCTGAAGGTGGACTTTTAGTCATAGATGAAGTTGGATGGCGGTCTATGTATCTTGTAGTATTGCCCAATCGAATCTCATAGGATCTTTCTGACTAGTATTGCATTGTTATGCCTTGCTCAGTTCCTGTCAATTGTGCTGCTGTAATTTGTTTACCCTTCCTAACATGTTGTTTATCCAAGGAGAGCACCTCTAGTGAACTATGGACCCCGGTCCAATCTTTACCATTGAAACATCTTCCACTGTTACTTGTTTACTTGCTGCAAACCACCATTACCTTCCACACCGTACGTTTAATCCTCACTGTATAGTTGGGGCAAAGTCTTGAGTTTGTGTTGTGTAGGTCTCCGCGTTGCTTGCAACACCTGTGTGACGTTTCCTTCCTCCTACTGGTTCGATAACCTTGGTTTCTTACTAAGGGAAAACTGATGCTGTGCTGCTTCACACCTTCCTCTTGGGGTTCCCAACGAAGTGCTAACCAGCACCATCAGTTATCTTACCGATTTTGATGATTCTCGTTCGCAGTCCGGATACGTCTTTGTTATAAACGGAGGGGCTGTGAGCTGGAAGAGTTCAAGCAAGAGACTGTGTCAGCATCTACAACAGAGGCTGAGTATATTGCCGTCTCAGAGGCAACAAAGGAAGTTGTTTAGATGAGGTATTTCCTCATGTATCTTGGTGTGGTTCAGGGCTCGTCCAATCCATTAGACATGTATTGTTACAATAATGGTGCTATTTCACAAGACAAGGAACCTAGAAAACACCAAAGAACAAGCACATACCCATTCGATACCACCTGATTTGCCAGTTCGTGGATCAGGGTGATATTAAGTTATGCAAGATACACACGAATCCAAATATTGCGGATCCGTTGACAAAGCCATTACCACAGCCGGATCATGAGGCGCACCTAAGAGCTATGTGCATTAGATGCCTAGACATGTTATGTCGGAATATTGACATTAGTGCAAGTGGGAGACTGTTGGGAATATGCCCTAGAGGCAATCTAGTATGATGCTATTTCCCATTGTATTCATAAAGATATTAAGTTGTCCTTGTATAAACATCTGATGTGTATCATTGAATATGTGATTCAGTTGTGGAACTATACATTCATGTTTTTTGTATTAAATATCCTTTGTCATTGAGGTTATGATGGACACACAACTTAGACCAATGTGAAAGTCGGCTGATGACTCGGTTCCACTTGTCATGGGCATGGAGATGCTATTCCGACTTACACAGATTCGGCTAAAGAGTTTAGCGAGTCGGATTGACCCATATTGAGGTACAACGAACAAGTTTTCATTTGTATATATCAATCTATGTAATCCTTAGACCTGAGGTTGTTGGACAGTCCGAGTTGAGGATCATCGACTTAGGTTCTGTCAAAGCTGATCCGTAACTAGGCAGTTATAAAGGCAGAGTTCGGGTCGACTGAGAATCAAGCTGTGTGATGTGAATAATCAAGATGGGGATTTTCCCCTACAGTTGGAGAGATATTTTCTGGGCCCTCTCAGATGATATTATACAGAAAACATGGCCATCCAGGACTCGATTAAGTGTTAACCGAGGCGATCGACTAAGAGTTAGTCGGATGAGTCACTTATCTCAGATCAAGAAGAGAATTGGACTATTTAAGGGATGACAATTATTCGCCTATAGTCTGACAAGGTATATCGTGAGGCAAAAGGGACTCAGACGCAAGTCGCGTTGGAAAGACAAGTCTTCATGACTCTTTGGTACTTGGAAGCCGACACGTTCTGCTAGGAGATACTATTGGCTGATCGATTGAGAGTCGGACTCCAATCGTGTCCAAGCAGCCATGATCCTGCAGGGTCACACACTTAAGAGCTGGAGCAAGTTCGGATTGGATCCGAACCAGAAATCTGGTTGGATTGGACCTTAGCTAGATTTGGACTGAGTGAGTGAGTCGGACTCACAGTGACTAATATTATATGGGATTTAGTGAATGGGCCACGAGTGAGTGGAGCCCACTTTCACTCCCTATATATAGTGGGGCGTAGAAACCCAGAAAAGTTAATGGTTAGATCATTCCATGTGTTGGAAACCCTAGCTCTCCACAACAGTCCAGCCGCTGTACTGAACCTAGCAGTTCACCGCTGGCGCTCCTCCTTGTATGTGTGGATACTAGCAGCGGTGTTGTACGATCAACACCAGGACGATCATGATCGGACTAGATCATGAGGACTGCACTGAATCAACTGACGTGCTTCATCAGTAATCCGCAACTACATGTCTAGTGGTAATCCTCGTGGCCTTCTACCTCAGCTAGATCTTGGGATCACTGTGTAGGGCAAAAAGTTTTGTTTTATCTCTACGTGGCCCAACAATCCCCAAACCATGGCTCAGGTCATGGACATTGCGGACAAGTACGCCACCGCCGATGCGGCCATGAAGAAGCCCATCGTGGTGGATGACCAAGGCCAGATCGTGAAGGATGAGCAGGAGGAGCGCTACTAGTCTGGCGAGTATCAATCTAGGACGCACGGCCATGACAACCGTCACGGCAAAAGAAAAGACGACCAGCCCGACAGGCGGTATGGCACCAAGCAAGTAGCATTGGTGCACGAGGACCCGGCTGCAGGTGGCAGCCGGAGACAGAGACCGGACGACAAGCCACCGCGGCCCAAGTAGACCATGGAGTCCATGCTCGATGGGTCGTGAAAGATCCATAGTGGATGTAGCAAGCCCGCGAACCATACAACACGGTAGTGCAGCTGGATGAAGAACATGGCCGAAGCCGACGCTCTCCCACCACCACCTCCACCTCGAGCCGGATAACAGGGAATGACACAACCGCCAAGAAGATGATGAAGACGGTTACCCGTGCCAAGTGGGAAACTATCACATCTACCTCACCGAGCCAGAAACCAAGCAGAGCAAGAGAAGGCGCGAGGTGGAGGTGAACACTATCTTTCCCCCCGTCCCCTAGTACCTACATTGGTCTAAGCAGGCAAGAACTTGGAGCAAGGAAGACCAGCTAGCCGTGTTGCCAATCCCTGCCAGCTATGCGCTTGTCCTGGACCCCATCGTCATCTCCAAGAAGCACTCGTGTTGCTTCTCTCGTGTCCTCATCGACGGAGGCACCGACATCAACCTCTTGTACCACAGCAGCCTTGAGCGGCTCGGTATCATCGAATCTCAACTTCAGCCCTCAAGCACTTCCTTCCATGAGGCAGTTTCCGGGTCCATCTCACTCGCTAATCGATATGATCCGACTAGACGTCATTTTCGGCACAGAGAACAACTTCCGCCGCGAGCCGATATGGTTCGAGGTGGTAAACCTCTCCAGCGCCTACCATGCCATACTCGGGCTCCCAGCTCTCACCAATTTTATGGCTGTTCCGGATTATGCGTACCTAAAGATGAAGCTTCCGGGTCCAAAAGGAGTGATCACCATCGACGATTGCTACAAGCGATCAATCGAATGTGCCATAGACAGCTCCAAGCTAGCCAAGCCATGATCATCGCATAAGAAAAGCGCATCATAATGCAGAACGTGGCGGCCCTGCAGGCGGACATGCCGGCTAGAGAGCCCAAGCTGGCCGGAAAATCACAGTTTAAGACGTCCAAGGGCACAAAGAAGATCCTGCTGAACGAGGAGGACCCAAGCAATTTCTTCCTAGTTGGAGACGGCTTGGACAGCAAATAGGAAAGTGCACTTGTCCACTTCCTCTGTGAGAATTGAGAAATTTTCGCATGGTTACCCAAAGACATGCTAGGTGTCTCGAGGGAACTCGTCGAGCACTCTCTTCATGTTCGACCGGACGCGAAGCCGGTCAAACAATCATTACGACGCTTCACAGAAGAAAAAAGAAGAACCATTGGTGAACAGATCACATGGTTGCTTGCAGCCGACTTCATCATGGAAATTTGCCACCGGGAATGGCTGGCGAACCTGGTGCTGGTACTGAAGAAGAACAAGACATGGCGGATGTGCGTGGACTACACCAGCCTCAACAAGGCCTGCCCCAAAGAGACTTTCGCTCACCCACTGATAGATCAGGTCATCGACTCCACGTCCGATTGTGACTTGTTGTATTTTCTAGATGCTTACTCAGGCTATCACCAGATCAAGCTCAATGTAACTGATCAAATAAAGACATTGTTCTTAACCCCATATGGGCTTACTGTTATACCACCATGCCCTTCGGTCTGAAAAACACAGGAGCAACCTATCAGCGTTGCATGAAGAAATGCGTACAGATGCAAATTGGTAGAAACATGCACGCCTATGTTGACGAAGTCATCATCAATACCAAAGAGCACCGCACGCTGCTCGAGGAACTGAAGGAAACATTAGACAACCTCTGCCGTTTCCAGATCAAGCTGAACCCGGAGAAATGCGTCTTTGGCATCCCAGCCAGCAAGCTCCTCGGTTTTCTCGTCTCAGAACGAGGAATCAAGGCAAACCCAGAGAATATAGGAGCAACCGAGCGCATGGAGCTTCCACAAAACTTGCACGACGTGCAGAAGTTTACCGGGTGCTTGTCCTCTCTTAGTCGGTTCGTCAGCCGGCTAAGCAAAAAGGCCCTGCCCTTGTACCAGCTCATGAAGAAGACAAACAAGTTCGTTTGGACACCCCAGGTGGACGAAGCGTTTTGTGACCTCAAGCGCATGCTCAGCTCCCCGCCGGTCTTAGCGGCCTCAGCTGCAATGGAGCCCATGATAATGTACATCGTGGCCACCAACAGGGTCGTCAACGTTGTACTAGTAGTGGAAAGACCAACTGGTCCAACGCCCCATGTACTACCTGAATGAGGTACTGTCACTCTCCAAGCAGAACTACCCCCACCACCAGAAGCTAGTGTACAGTGTGTACATGGACTCCAAGAAACTCAAGCACTACTTCCAAGAGCACTACATCTGGGTGGTGGCGCTAGCGCCACCCGCCCAAATCATCGGCAACAAGGACACCATCGGCTGCATGGCGAAATGGGCTATAGAGCTCGCCGCGCACAACATCCAGTACGAGCCAAGAACGGCGATCAAATCTCAAGCGCTGGCAAACTTCATCGTCGATTGGGCGGATACACAGTAATGCCACCGGTCCCCGACTCCACGCACTGGAAGCTACACTTCGATGGCTCCAAGATGCGTGGAGTGCTCGGAACCGAAATCGTCATCACTTCCCCCAAGGGCGACCGGCTGGAGTACATGCTACTGGTCCACTTCAAGGCATCAAATAATGTCGCCAAGTACAAGGTGCTCACCCATGGACTCAAGGTGTCCAAGGAGATAGGCATCCAAAGGATACTCTGCTTCGGTGACTCAGACCTGGTGGTACAGCAAGTCTCAGGACAATGGGACATGAAGGACGCCAACATGGCCCACTACTGCTTCTTCGTCTAGTAGCTATGCGCATGCTTCGAAGGATGTGAGTTCCACCATGTAGCCAGAGCTAACAACGAAGCCGCTGACACCCTGGCCTGAGTCGGCTCAACAAGACAAGCCATACCTCCTGGAGTCTCCCTCGAGCACCTGCACTAGCCGTGCATCACTCTGTCTCTGGAGTCCGACTCCATAGTGCTAGACGCGGACCGAGGGACTGCTGGAGCGGTACACCTGAGGACTGCCTCGCCGCACCCGGGGACTGCCTTGCCACACCCAGGGACGGCCTCGCCGCTCCCGGGGACTGCATCGTCGCACCCAGGGACTGCCCCGACAGACCCGGGGAATGCCAAGCCGGTCCCAGGGACTACCAAGACGGTTCCGGGGACTGTCGCCACCGAGCCTCCACTCGGCAAGCCCCGTGAAAAATCAGACACGGTTATCCGCGAGGAGATCAAGCTCATCATGCAGACGGTGTAAGCCATCCAAGAAACACCCGACTGGGCCAAAGCATTCATGAATTTTCAAGCTAAGAATGAACTACCGGAGGAAGAAGTGGCAGCACGACAAGTGAGACGCAGGGCAAGCGCATACACCATCATCAACAGCGAGCTGTACAAATGCGGCGTTGGGGACATCTATCAGCGTTGTATAAGCCAGGAGGAATGAATCAAGCTCCTAGTCGACAACCACCAGGGCGAGTGCAGCCATCACGCTTCATCAAGGGATATAGAAGCCAAGGCGCTTCGCCATGGTTTCTATTCGCCAACAGCGCTAAAGGACACCGAGGAACTGGTCAAGGCATGCAATAGCTGCCAACGTTTCGGCCAGCTGAAGCACATGCTGTCTGCGACACTCAAGACAATAGCAATCACCTGGCCGTTTGAAGTTTGGGGGCTAGACATGGTTGGACCCTTCAAGACAGCCCGGTTCGGAATGATACACTTGCTCGTGGCAGTGGAAAAATAGTGATCAAGTTCTTCATGGACATCATCATACGCTTTGGCTACCCCCGTAGCATCATCACGAACAACGACACCAATTTCTCCAAGGGAGTTTTTTCTCGTTTCTGTGCATAGAAGGGCATCCTCCTGGACCTAGCTTCGATCACGCACCCTCAGTCAAATGGGCAATGTGAGCGCGAAAACGTCCTGGTCCTAGCTGGGATCAAGCCAAGGTTGATCGATACACTCGTCAGGTCACCCGGATTCTGGATAGAGGAACTGACAGCCATGCTATGGAGCCTGAACAACACCCGCAATCGTCCAATTGGCTTCATGTTGTTCTTCCTCGTCTACGGTGCAGAAGCAGTCCTCCCCAATGATATCCAGTTTGATGCACCCCGCAAGCTGCTCTACACGGAACAAGAGGCCAAGGAAGCACGCGAAGATAGTGTGGATCTGCTAGAGAGGCACGCGAGCTGGCCCTATGCAGATCAGCTATCTACCAATAGGACCTGCATCGCTACAATGCCAGCCGGATCCTACTTACCTCCTTCCGCGAAGGCGACCTGGTGCTGCGCCTGGTGCAAAGCACGAAGGGAATGCACAAACTTTCCCCACCATGGGAAGGTCCATTCATCATCAGCCCAGTGTTGCACAACGACTCATACTACCTCATCGATGCCCAGCAGCCGGCAAAGAACAAGGCTGCTCGCTCCGACAAAGAGATTGAGCGCCCGTGGAACGCGAACCTACTCCGTCCATTTTACACTTGAGCAATAAGTGTATGTATATTACTTTCATGTAATAAATGAACAAGCTTGGGAGCCTCGGCATAGCCCCGAGGACTCCGCGTCCATCTTCGCATCACTTTTGTCATCAACCCGGATCCGGCAGTCTCTGCAATGAGTTTGTTGGCTGGCCTAGACGCCTTCGATATCTACAAACGGTTAAGTATTGTACGCGGCACCTAGGTCCCACTCCTCGGTTCCAGCTTCAGACCGCAAGCAAGCTGTCGACCCGGCAAGAGCAAAATCCCGAAGTCCCCCTTACGGGAAACAACCCAAATAGAGGACCAGGGCGACTGGATAATTCGGGTGTGCCTGTCCGAGCTAAGCCAATAACAACAACCCGAAGTATCATGAAGTACGCCAACCTAGCTACCCCTTCGGTTTCGGCTGCAGACCGCAACCCGGCTAGCAGCCGGCAAGGCCACAGCTTGAAAGGCCAATGCTTGCTGAGAAAAGGAATAAGTTATCGGCCTAGTTCGAAAGGGCATCATTATCATATCTTATCTTAACTACAAACGCACACACTAGTGGCGAAACTAACGCCAATGACGTTGTATTTTGTTTTGCACGAGCCGAAACTTCAAAGGAAAGAAGGTAGAAAAGAGCTTCGACCCGGCTGGCTACCCCAGCCGGTCCGAACCTCGGGGACTACACCCAGTCGGCGTGCTCCCCCACACCCATTAGAAAGCGTTAAGGCGGAAAAGAGCGTTGACCCAGCTGGCCCAAACCTCGGGGACTCCACCCAGTGGGCGCGCTCCCACACACCCATCAAAAAACAACAAGGAGGAAAAGAGCTTCGACCCAGTTGGCTACTCTAGCCGGCCCAAACCTCATGGACTACACCCAGTGGGCACGCTCCCGCGCACCCATCAGAAAACGACACGGTATAAAAGAGCTTCGACCCGGCTGACTACTCCAGCCGGCCCGAATCTCGAGGACTACACCCGATGGACGCGCTCCCGTGCACCCACACAAGAAACGCAAAGGACATAAACATCCAGAGAGAGAAAGACAAAACCCAAAATCAGTTGGAAAAAAAATAGAATCACCCAATAGATAAACGGAAAGCAAAGATTCCATGCAGCACCAAAGTTTTACAATAAGTTCACCACAAGGACGGAGTGAATGCATAACAAGTTTTTCAAAGAAACAAATAAGCCTGGCATCCCAGGGATTCAAGGCTGAGGCATAACACTGGAAGAAGGGATATCGGCTTCAGGATCAGGAGTTGAGCTGGGAAAAGGAGCATCGACACCGGCTGCAGGCATCTGGCCGGAGGAGGCAGCATTGGCACCAGCTTTGGCAATCTGGCTGGAGGAGGCAACGTCGACGCCGCTTGCAGGGACTAGTATATAGTGATACGGCACCGGCTCAGAGGGGTCACGGAAGTCACGGTCCATCTCCACATACGTGCCCATCTTAACTCCGCAAGACCCGATCTCAGGGATGCTTTGGCGGAGGCCCTCATAGTTAGTCTCGACACGGAAGCCATGGGTGAGAGTGCCCAGGTCTGCATCAGGATACCAAGACTTCACCAGAGCTAGCGCCTTCTCCACGCCACCGCGAGCCGCCCACTCCTTGTCGATCTCAAGAACATCTATGCCACGCGTCAGGGCGAGCGCCGGGCTGGAGATACCGTGCTCCTCGCCCGTCCCGGGACAGATGTACTGAAAGAATTACATGTCTACAGTGAGAAGATCATCGCTCTCCTCCGCCAGAACCTTCACCAGATCCCAGGGTGTTAGCTGACGAACGGCTTCCTCCACAGACAGGGCCTCAAGAGCTTGTTCCGTCGACTCTGGGTAGTAAGCTGAAGCCGGTTAAAAGAATAAGAGGAAAAAGACAATTCATCGACTCAAGCGTAAAAAAAAGGAAATTCAAAATTACTGACAACAAGCTCGGCAATCTACTCAAGTTGTCTAGTCAGATCTTTCTCCTGGGCCTGAAGCACCTTAACCATATCCTCCCACTCGGAAAATGTCGCCTCCAAGGTCGTGAGCACCTCTGCTCGGGTGTCGGCGACCTTCTTGCCCCTCTCCATGTCAACCTTAAGCTTGTGCTTGGCTGTAGCCAGCTGGTCGATCTGCCCCTAGCGGGCCTTGTTGGATTCCTCCAGCCGGGCCACCTGAGCCTTCAGACGCTCCACCTCTTTGTCCCTATCCACAATCATGGTTGTAGGAGGGTACCAGATAGTTAAGAAAAAGCGGGAAAAGGAGGACAGTCTCCAAGATATGTCAGAGGAAGCAATCTTACGCCCCAAATCATGAGTACTCCTTGCTACCTCTGAAAAGGCTTTTTGCAAAGAGAAGGGAAGTAAGGAAAAAGAACAAAAATCCGGCTACAGAAAGGATGTCTACAGCAAAAGAAATGGAGAGAGACACCTACCTCCAATGAAATAGACAATTTTCTTTTCCGTTGTCTCAACCAGGTGGCGATCCTGGTTGAGGGAGACGGGCGCCGCGCCAAAGAGCTAGGCGAGGATGGCAACCGGAGTAAGAGCAGCCGAACCTGGCCTGGAGCCGGTAACCATGACCTCGACTTTGTCAGAAGTGGCACGCGAAGGAGCAACCACCACCATCTCCGCCCCCGCCGAGTCGGAAGCTCCCGGCTGGACGCTGCCCGCCACAGCCGCCTGCACCGGGGCACCTGGCACCTCCTCCGTCAGCTCCTCGACGATAGGCCTGGTAGAACTGGCTAGAGCATCGTTCCAGGCCGGGTTCACACCAGCTTTGGGATGGAGGAGGGGGTTTTGGGGCCTTGGGCGGCCACGAATATCTGCACAACCCGCGAAGTCATGGGCGCACGGTGCTGCACTTCTGTGGCCAGCGAGCCCTGAGGAGGTGCTGGTGGGGTCGTCTGGGTAGGCGTAGCCGGACTGGCCACAGCCGTCTCGACGGCTTGAGCCGGGGGAGGAGTGGTGGTGGCCGCACCTGAGCCGCCCAACGAAATCGCGTCGCTATGATATAAAACCAAACAGGTTCAGCAGAGAGTGAAGAAAAGAGCCAGGAATATCAAGAGAGCACTCACCTGGCGCAATATGGCACGACAGCAGCTGGCCACGCTCGACGCATCCTCTTCTGCTCTGTGGCGACCGGCACGCTGGTGTACGCCGCACTCTTCCCCCGGGCCTTCACCGTGGCCTTCTCCCGGCCGGCCCCCGCCTCGGCTGCATCCTCACAAACAAAAGCATCAGCGGAAAGACCCATAAGCAGACCAAAAACAAGAAGACGCACCCGGAAATTACCGTGGGGATCCGAAGGCCCGTCATCGAGCCAGAGGGGAAACCCCTCTGGATCCGTCTGGGGTACTTGGACGGTTTCTGGTCCGGCAGGAAGGAGGGAAGGGCGAAGTCGCCAATACCGTCCTCAGCCTGCTGCGCCGTAAACAGCTACTCAAAGGGGGAACATCAGGCACCCAAGGAAAACCTACCATGGAAAAGTATAAACACAAAAAAGAAGAAAAGCAAGGACAACTCACCCGAGGCGACATGCGGCCGTGGTGGTATGGCGGGCAGGAGTACGACCAAGTTGCCTTCACGTGGAACTTGGAGATCATGGAGATCCAGTTCCGCAGCGCCTCATATGGCACCTCCTTCTGCGACGTCTGGGTCGGGTCGTTGATGGTGTACAAGTAGTACATCTTGTGCGACTGCCTCTGGAGTGGAAGCACGCGACGTGCCATCCAAGACAGCGCGATGTCCCAAGAAGTGAGCCACTTCGTCGTTGCCATCGCCTCCACCCAGGCGGCCATCCAATCAATGTCCGCTTGGGCACCCATCCCCTTCACCGTCCAGGACTTCTGCTTCGAAGGAACGTTGATGAAGGGCGATAGACCGATCAAGTCGACGTCCGTGGCATTGCTCACATAGAAGTATGATCGCTACTAGATCTTGACGGTGTCAGGGAGGTCGAATCGCGGCATCAGCGAGGAGGGCCGCGGGTAGACGGTGCCGCAGCCCGTCTTCGTCAGCGGTCCATCCTTGAAGATGTTCTGTGCCTTGAAGTGGAAGAACTTCAGGAAGTTCGCCACCTCGGGCCAGACCCCGAGACAAGATTCGCAGCATACCGCATGATGCGATAGCTGTGCAATGGCGTTGGCTCCGAGGTGGTGGAGTTATGGGTCGAATAAATCAAAGAGCTGAAGGAGGAAGGGGCTGAAGAGAAGTCCGAAGCCGCGGGTGAAGTGGGCGAGGAAGACGACGCACTACCCCTCTTGAGGCTCGGGCTCCTGCTCCCCCTCCGGAGCAAGCCGGTGCTTCACTAGCCACGATGACAGGAGGAATTTCCCCTGCCGGTACGAATGACCCGCACCATCCGCCATGTTGTTTCGGCAAAATCTTGGCGGGAGGAGAAGCCGTGGTGGAGACTGGAGTTCCCAGCGAGTGAGCAAGGAGCGATGGAGGCTCTGGCGACCACTAACCAGCGGTGAAAGGGCGCAGAGAGCAAGATCAAAGCGAGAAGGCAGGGGTGCAGAAAGCAAGGAAGGCGAGAGCTGGAGGAAGACGAAGTGGGATTCCTCGTCCCCCCCCCCCCCGTGCGGCACTATTTATCACCACGGGGGGCACCATCGCCTCTTTCGCTCCCACGCCGACACGTGGTCACGCGGCGTTTCAATCCCGTGACACTACGGCTCCAGATCCTTTATGCCGGCACAACCTCGCGTAGAAGATCCACAGGAATTACGCCAGAGGTGAGGCGTGCACACTCTGTAACATTCCAAAAATATGAAACAATGATCATCAAACTCTAATCACTAAAATTAGGGTTAACAAAAACTTTAATTAAATAAAAACCAAATGAATGCATGTGTGTATGTGATGATTTGATGAATGCATGAATGGACTTGTGTGATTCAACTAAATAGTAAGGAATGGTCAAAGATGAATATAACATCATCTAAAACATTTCCAAGAAGAAATAAATCAAGAAAAAATTTAAAAACAAATCAAATAAGGCAAATGGTCATTTTTGCCAATCTTGCTCACTAGGTCACTTTGACTGTTACTAGTCCAAGATTTCAAACAGAAACTTTTCCAATTCTTTTCACCCCTTGCTAGACCAAGTAAAAGTGAATCAATGCCCATCTTTCAAACTTACAGAAACATTTAGCAACCCCACTCAAATGACAATTCAAAATTGAATCTTTAACATATGTGAAGATCACACCTTTTCAAAACCCAACTAAACCAGTGCCCCTTGACCAATCCAACTAACCAGATACTCCCTAGTATGTGCCTAGCAAACCCACCAAGTTTGAATACAAAATTCAAATTTGAATTTCTTTCGGCCATTTCATCAAACACCTTGTCAGCAGCAAACAAACAAACACAAAACACTATAGTGAGTAGTGATCAGTGCCTAACTTGCTCCCTCTATATCTCAATCTACACTCCCAGTAGATCATCAAAGTAATCTAACTAGATTTAGCACCACTATGAGCAAGCTAGCCATAAATGGTGAGCATGCCGAGAGCACCATTGTCACCCCCATGTCGCCAGCGAGCTAGAGGAAGAACTAGCCTCGCCAACCTTGTCTAGGACACGCAACACCGTCCATCGCCACTCCATGTCCAAGCCCCGAGCATTGCCAGCCCCAGGACCACACAGGAAGCTCATGCCAAGCTTCTCTGCGTGCGAGCCGAGAGCGCGCTAGTGCGCCGTCAGCGACATCAGCCCACAGACCACGCGCCGCCCTCGCCGCTTGCAGACGTGATCGCCAGCACCCCAGCACCCCGCCAGCCAACGTCGTTTGCCGCTGCGGGGACCACGCATGCGGTGCACCACTAAAATTGTCGTCGGACCCGCCTAGAGCACCGCAACGTTCCGACCATATCGCATCGCCCCCATGCCTCGCCACCATGCCGTTGAGCATTGTCAGGGAGCACAGCACCGCCCCCTATCATCGCCCATGCCAGTAGTATTCAGTGCCATCGGCACTAACGAGCTCCACCCGCGCCATCCGGTCCCCGTCAGCCACTATAAAAGGAGGCCTCCCCCGCTCGTTTTCTTCAAACCAGTTCACTCCCCACCTCTCACTGATCACACCAACTCACTCCTGGAGGAAGGCGAGCACCAGGTGACCAGAATTTCACCGTTGTTCGCCGCTGTAGAGGAGGAGAGGCGCCGTCAATTGGAGCCGCCCTAGGACAAGCTTTCGGTACCAGGAGAATCACCATCGTCGACTTCATCGTTTGCCCCCGTCGCCGACCATCGCCTGAGCCCCGGTGAGCCTCCCACGACCCCCACCGGCCGCGCTAGGGTTATGTCTCGCCGGTGCTGCCCGACGTGGATGATGAACCGGAGCCGTTCGATTAGAGTTAGATCCCACGACCCTAATCGCCCCATACCGCTTCGCCCCTCGTTGTCTCACTGACGAGTGGGGTCACTCACTTAACTAGCTCGCGTGTGCGCTGTGTGTAGTGGGACGGCCCAGTTAAACCTCCCCCGCGACCCAACAATTCAAATTTAGTTTTATTCATTTAGTTCTAAACTTAGTTCTATACCTAGATTAAAAAATCAACCCAGATCGATTCACCGAACCAAAATACATGAAACCAATTTTGTTAGAAAGGTACTGAAATAATTAATCCAAGCCCGTTGGATTCAAACCATTTAGAATTGTAGGTCACCCATGGTAACAATAACAAGGCAGATGCTTTTCTGCATTCAAACATTTTTCAAAATTCAACCATGAGAGTTTTTGAGTTGATTCTAACTATCAAAAATCACATTTAACCATAACTTCAGATTGTATAAAAATATATAGGTTTACTTACATAAATAATGATCAAGTAATAAAAGAATGCCACATAGGCATTTCTAGTCACTTTAATTAATTAAAATAAAAAGGTTAAACCTTATTAAATTGTGACACCACTTTAAATCACATTCCCATGTGCTGAAATATGTGGTGATGACATGTGTCAACATGATCCCATGTTTTAGTTGGAGAATATTAAATCTTAAGTAGTTTTTCAATGAGTAGAAATTACTTTTCTAAAATAAAATAAATGAGACAAGTGCTTTAATCTTGTAATGTTAGTGATGATGATAGATCATCTAGTGTGAACCTTTGTGTGATGATTAGAAATAGTTAATTATTTTTTGGTGATTGTGTACCTCGTATTTATTTATAGACGCTAGTACCAACCAAGGATAAGAGGAGGAAGGAGGATACTACGAGGAAGAAGCCGAGGAGAACTTCAACCACTGCTCTGCACAAGGCAAGCTAACACTTGCAAGATACCCTACTTATGCAAGCTACTACTTGCTTGTTACTATGCCAACTATATGCCTTAAGCATATGTGATTATACCCACTTGACACGCCATCCTAGTTTTACTTGCAAGCTTAGTATTTTATTTTCTTTATTAAAAGCTTTCTATCAAAAGTTTACTTAGTGACTTGTAGATTCTAGAAAGATAATTGAAGGTAGCATAAAGAGCATAAAACTTGGCCTAAGTTAGATAATCTTGATGTCATCCTAAGGCATGAGATTTTACTTAGATAAGATACACTTGTTTACCACCCCTCATTAGTATTTACCCCCACTTGTATATGCTATTGCTAAGCATAAAACTTGATCAACTTTAGATGGGAATACTTGGTGAAAATGGTTATGAAAACCTTAGAATGATGAGTCATTCTACTGAAATGTTTTGACCTGGGTTTCCAAACACCAAATGATTTTGATGATGAGCCTTATCCCTTTACAAAACTGATGGTTGTCTGGATGCGATACGGTTCCAATTTTACCGTACAACCACAATACCCAAAATTTGGGTAGGGCTTGACTGGAAATTTATATACCTTAGTATGGGTTCCCTTGCGGCCAAGGTCTGAGCTGAGGCTACCTTGTGAAGATTGTCCACCTGTGCAGTACCCAAGATGATAGTTGGTCATGGTTGGGAGGCCAAACTCACAGGAGAGGTGCCTATACTAGGGCGTGTAATTGAAAGGATAGGATTGATTATCCGCATACTAAGTATGGTGAATTCAGGATTGTTCCTGATGGATGTATCGAATGTTTTGGTGAAAGTGTATAATCTCTGCAGAGTGTCAAACTATTCAAATAGCCGCGCCCGCGGTTATGGACAGTTGGAGTGGCCATACTGTTCCGTCATCAGATGTTTTCAAAATGACTTATGAAATGATTTCTGACTTTGACTTGAACACAACAGTGTTGTGACATGAAATTCAAGTTCCCACTTAGGTGTAATAAAACTTTCAACTAGATTTCTTTGCTTCTGAACTTAGTAGAGGTAAATCTGGCTTTTTTTAAAACAACCATAGAGCTTAGTACTTCCTATTCCAAAACCACTTCACTTGTTAGTATTAGTTTGCGAGTACTTAAAAAGTACTCATGGCTTCGTCCCTGGCTATTCCCGTGGCCACACTATGAAGAGGAGTATCAGGAAGAAGGACAGCAGGAAGGTTAGGACAACTAGGATCATCTCCCATCATCAGCATTGTCTGTGACCCTAAAGATGGAGCTTCGCCTACGCTATCATTACTATTACGTTATTCCACTGCTTTAATTGTATTAAGAACTGGATCCTGAGATCCTTATGTGTGTAAGACCTTATGTATGGTTTGTAATGGATGATGTACTGTGATATCCAATCTGTTATGTATCGCAAAAATGGTAATCCTGGGATTGCGATGTATGGCATAACATGCATCTGTGATTAAAAATCCAGGTGTTGACACACTTGCCCTGAGAAAACGCTACGGCAAGAGGTGCGCACGGTTACCAAAAACTGGCGCAACAATGCAGGAGTCAAATCGACGCGACATGCGCTAGAGCAACAGTCGTGGCTAATGATAGCACTGACCTAATCCATCAGATGTTTTGGCTCCGGCTTCGCTAGCCGGTCACTGCCTTCGCTGTTTACACCCAGTGGGCGGCCATCGGTTCCGCAGCTAGTTAAACCCATCAGGAAAGCAAAAGGAAAAGTTGCAGCCACACTTCATCATCAAACTACCTTGAGAAACAAAGGAGCTCGCAAGACCTTCCCCACTAGCCAAGTCCTTACGTGCTCGGGGACTAGTGTCGGGGGGATAACCCGCGGGTGGGGAAAGCCAGGCCTAAGTAGGCCGGCTCCAGAAGACACTGGCTGCCTGGCCTTCAAGTAGAAGAACTCTAGTCGGTTGGCTAGTCCCACCCAGATGGGCTTAAAGCTTTCCCGGATGGCCCGTCTAGACGGGTAGCCAGAAGAACCGACTAGGTGGCCTCTCCCACCAGTCTAGCCTCGGATTTGATGGAGAGCACAGAGGAGGAGACGCTCCTTGCGGAGTACACCTCTGGCGTCTCTCGTCACCAGATAGGCTGGCGCTCCGCCCTGACCGGCTCTACTAGACAAAAATAAAGAAAACTGGTCGTCTGACCTCCAAAGAAGCATCGGGTGACCGTTAAGGCGAGGGATGATGCCCCCAAAGGAAGCTAAAGGGAAGGCGCGGGGCTACCGTAGCACCGTCCATCAATGTACTAGAAGCTGACTGGGTCCTGGTCCACCGCCTAGGGCCCTGCAACCGACTTGCCCTATAAACCCAGATCCAAACAGTAAACCATAGAGCCCAAATTGTAATCTACCTCCCCCGACAAGTATATAAGGGCGGGTAGAACTAGGGTTCTAGGTAGACAACCATAGTGATAAGAGTTCGCCTCTAGTTCTTTTTATTCCTCTAGCCATCGATAGTAGCTAAGGAAACAGTTCCAGGAGCACTTGTATTGGGCACTCGCCCCCCATATAGTAGATCTTGTAGGAGTAGGGGTGTTACCTCACCGAGAGGGCCCCGAACCTGGGTACGTCGCTATGTTTGCAGTTCACCATGCCCAACTTGTTTCGTGAGCCACCGATTACACCTAAGTGTCCCTCTTAAGCCATCCCCGATGGAACTGCCGTGTTCCACACCACGACAGAGGTGAGACATACCCTTCGTATAATGTACTTTCTTCATGCACACACAAAAAAAGCTCCTCACTTTTGAACTAGCACTACAAGAAAAATATCCTTTTACAACGGACAATTTCCTTGGTTGAAGGCACATTTTTCGTGGCTAAAAAGCCTTCTACAACGAATGAACTTCGTGGTAAAAGCCCTGTCACAGATGAATCTACCACGGTTTTTTTCGACCAAGGTGGATCGCACCCTTCAGCCACAAAAAAATGGGTCCTTCGTAGATTTTTTTTCCAGCCATGTTGACTGCTGACGTCATGCAAACTGCCACATGGTGGATGCCGTTAATGGCTAGTTAGCGCCGTTAATTATCAATGAAACTGTTGTAGAAGCCAGGCCTAGCCAAGGAATAATAATTATTAAGTGGGTCAGCCCATTAAGGGAGCCCAATAGTATCATGACTCGTTACTATTTCGTTCAGCACTGTTTGAATTGGGCCCATTTATGCTGCCAGTTGTGTCCCGTAAACTTCGGGTCAGTTATTGTGTCTTCATACTAAACGCCCGCCTAGGCTAACTACTGCACAACCCATTGGCGGCCCGTGCAATGTTGGCCCGGTACTATTACGGTCTACAGTCAGCCCGACATTGTTCTTGCAGCCCGTAATCGGCTGCCCACTAATGACCCATTTTGTAGGAAGGCCCATTACTATTATGGCCCATAAGTTCCCTGCTCAGGTTCTGTCCTGTTACTGTTCTGGCCGGGTATGTTTTCGGCTAATTACTATTCTCGGCCTATTACTGTTCTATCCGGTTACCTTTCTAGCCTATTACTACTTTGGCCTACTATTGTTTGGCCTACTACTATTTTTGTTTGGTACAATTTTATCATGTTACTGTTTTAGCCTTTTACTCTTTTGTCATGTTACTGTTCTGGCCTATTACTATTTTGGTCTTTCGCCCATTGCTGTTCTGTCAGCTACATTTTAAGTCCTATTGTTGCTTATCCGGTCTGCCTTGATTATGCGTTTTACTGTTTATTGAGCCCGTCTACTGGTCGGCATATCATATTCTACAATTATGGCGCAATTCTTGTTTAAAACAGTCCATTAATATTTCGGCTCACTAATGGCCTCGCGGAATCAGCATATTACATCAACAAGAAAATTCTGAATTTTATTACAAATCAGAATTTCAATAGAAACAAAATGATGCATTACATAGGCATCGCCGGTCATGGGTTGGAACACGGTTTCTACTACGGATATTACATCGCCATACAAGTAACAACAGGCTTACCATGACAGCAGCAGAAGATATAATCAAGTAGATGTTTAGTACAATCTTGTCGAGCTTTCAATTCTTGTATCTAAGCGCGTGTAATCGTGATTATTGCACCTGTTTCCTCTGTTTCTTCTTCAATTAAATAAATTGTTTCGAGTGTAGCTGTAACACCTCCTTGTGATGGAAAACTGGAACAATGGTCCTATGCAAGAAACAACCACTGTCATTGCTACTTTATGAAATGACCTCAATACTTAATGTAGGAATCCTTTCTTCTGTCTCCATAGCTTCATGTTCGACCTGAAACAAAGAAAACAAGTCAGCACAGCATACCAGCAAACTGGCAGCCAACTTATGGTTAAATTAATTGTAATGCATCATTGGCTAGGAACAATTAATGATGTGCCTCGTACATCTCTTTCCAGAATAACAGGAACAATCAATGTCCTAGTCCGACGCGAGCATGTGCCTGTATCATAGCCGTTCTATAGAAAAAACAATATAGATTATTTGTAGGCTGGATGTGAGACATATTAATTTAGAGAAGCAAAGTAGGCGAAGAAACACTGTGTTTGTTGTCAATGAATTTCAAAATTAGCATTGTCCTAATATAACAAATCAAGCAATAAACATGTGTGTCACATGCAGACTAACTAAACTAGTGTGACAGTGAATGTAGTGAATCAAGCAACTAGACTCTTTCCCTCATAAATAAATCATATCTCTGCGTAATGGAAATATAGATAATATAAAAAAATAGGTGTCTGGGATACCTTGAGCTGTTTAGAAATGGTCTATAATACGAACTAGCCAGATCTGTGTGCAGTTCGAGAAATTATGGTTGGACCTCCAACCACAGAAGGTGGAATTGTTTTAATCATTGGGAAACTATGATAGTACGTTAGAAAAACAAGCAATAGATCAAATGTGTGTCTTAAATAGACAACCAACATCATTTCGGAGAAACAAGATATCAACCACTTCTTTTCAGTAGCCAGATCATTCAAATATTTTTATCGTCGGGCCAGTATATAAAAAATAGGAGAAAAAAGAGATGAGTCGAGAAAACAACATATTGTGAATCTAAAAATGATTTTTGCAAAAATCTTGAGCATTAGATAATGTACATGTAGTTCAAATCAGACCCACTTCCTACCGATTTGGCTGACATTTGTCTTTTTCACGTGGGGTGGATGAAAAGGTTTGAGATCTCCCGGTTGGGATGGTAGCATGTAACATGGTCTAGTATTTTTGAAAAATGGGGTGGTAGGATTTTGAATTAGTCCTTTGGTGGTTGCTTCACAAAACGCCTCCTTTTTTGCACTTAGAAAATGGAAAATGCATATTTTGAGCGATGAAAAGGAAAAATTCCTCCTGCAACATTGTTTGTCCTCCCAAGATGCACATGTATGCATAATTTGGGCACATTATCACAAAATATGCCGTGATTATGGACATAACATTAGTTGTTTGATGGTTGCTTCATAAAACACCATGTTTCGGACTGAAAATAGAGCTAGCCGATCAAAACATAGAGCCAGCCTATGCCAGGATCACCCTGCCAATGCAGATCTCAGCCATATACCCGCATCTGAGAATCCAGATCCAACTTCTCCCGCCTCCTCACTTCGGACTCAAAATGACCAAGACACCCCCACCAATCCTAGCTTCACCGCCAAAATATAAATATTTTGGAATAGTGTTGTCAAACTCTAACTTCTAAATCACGGGCGAAGGGAAAATTTTAGAAATGACCGCGCATCCTCGAATTTTCAGATCGGCTCATATCCTTCGTACCAAGAGGGTAACCCTAACTCCACTTCATTCCTTCATTTCCGTCCTCCTCTCGTCCTCACTACGACAGTACCTCCTGTGCTCACCCACTGCCCATGCCAGATCTCAACCTTGTATGGATCCCCGTGGACGCGTGTTCACCGCCTCTCCCTTCATCACCTAGGATGGCGGTGCAACCCATCCCTCTCCCCAACCCTCACATTCGTCTCCAACCATGATCTCAGGATCTAGGCCTCCGAACTCCTGTGCCGCTTCTACTAGGCCTAGATGGATGCTAAAACTCCTTGGTTTGCTGGAAAGTTTTACAAGAACGCTAGGGGGTTCCTCCAGAGTTACAAAACTAGCTCTGCTAAGCACACTATTAATGTATATGACCAGTAGGAAACAAAAAAATTATATGTTCTTGACCATGGGTAATTATCAACTTTAATATGTGCATGAGATTTGGAACAGAAGGTCCTGAATTCTGCTATTTTATTAGCTTTTTTTACTATAACGTTAATAGAATTTGCTCTTTGATATAGACCATTGAACTCAAAGACTGTTGATCGAGGCTATCGACCCTGTCTGCGCGGGGGCTGACCATGTCTTCTTCGCGTCTTATGACTTCGTGGATGGTAACGACGCCTTGTACCTGGCCACTAGTCGTCATCAACACCTCATCCCTAGCAGCGAGTCATCACCGACTCCTCATCTGGACCATGTATTAGGTTGATGTGCTCCTCACCGTCAAGGCCGCCGCCAATATCCTCCCCTTCCCGACAACCCTGGTAACTTTTTCATCTATATCCCACCCTACCAATTTATTAGCAATGCAAATCTTGGTTGTACTATGATATCTATTGGCTATTGGCGTGTGTATTGATATTGTGCCATGTATATTGTTACCCATGCCAGATTTACTATCAATAGATGAATTGTAGTAGTCATTATACTGGGCTCTTAGTAGCCTCACCTTTTTTGTGCATTGTACATTTAGCAGACCATCTTGGTAGGGTTTAAGTGGTGCAAGATGCTAGTCTGAAGGATAATTGTGTACTAATTTTGTACTTCTATTCATTTTTAGGCTAATTGTATGAGCATTATTCGTTTTTAGGATAATTGTATGAGCATTAGATCAATACAGTTTCGTTCATGCGAACTCGTTTTGTAGCTCCATCGCATGCTGAATCTTGTGATCAATCTTGTAAATGCTGCTGGGTGGTTTTCGTAGTGTTCGGTCTTGACTGTTTTATATTGCAATATATAGACTTGCTTTGTATTTCTGATTTCGTTGTTAATCTTTGGCATATCTGTCATGTAGAACAACACTCTTAACTTATGTAGTCTCTTTTAACAGAATCTTACACTACATTGCTCCTGTAATATTTAGTGTAGTGACCAGTTGGAACTTCATAACAAATAAACACAAAGTGCACAACCACATATCGACATTTGGATAAGCTTAATTTCTTGTCAACTTGTGTACTGCCTACTCTATTTATCCGTCTATGGTATGCAAAGTTGTTTCATACGTATCATGATTACCTTTACCTCTTGTACATATCACATGGATAAGGTTTCTCTTGCTATCGCCATTGTTCTCCTGGTCGGCCTTATTTGTCTTTGCAGCATGATATTATAACCTATATTAGGAAAATAAGTAGAAATAATTTTGTATTATAACATGTTATATTGTTCTGCTGTTGGTTCCTAATGCCATGTTGAAATAATTTTGTATCATGTATATGAATTTGCAAATAGGTAGGTGCACAGATATATTGAGTTATCTAAACTCCATTTATTGAAGTTAAGACATTCAGAATGCTAAAGAAGTTAATTTTCTTGTATTATGCACGTACATTTAAAACGTGAGGTTGTTTTGATTATGGTCCTATTGTTGCAATTTTATTTACCTGCTAATGCTGACTTGTGTAGTGTAGCTGGGATTGTTTTAGACATAATGTGCTTTCTTCTTCCCACTGGATTTGCTATTTTCTATAGGATATAGTTTTATATTTATTTGCTTTCTGATACTGCTTCTTCTTGCAGCAAGTGTTGCTCACCATATATAGTTCCATGCATAGGTGTTATCTCATAATATGATAGCTATAAAGTACTTTACCATGAAGAACTGAGGCCATGTCAACTAAGATGGTGGCAGAGTGGACAGGGATGACGGATGTACCTGCAAAAGTTGAACTCTACGTGTTCCAGGATAGCTCCTACTCCCATCAAGGAAGGACTAAATTAGTTATAATTTATTCCTAGCTACATTTTAATAATCTATGTTTACATTGTAATAATATGTGATTTCATGCCTTCTATCTACATTGTAACTATATAAGCTTCTATGATACCCTATTGGCAGTTATGTGAAATGTTTCATGTATTCTTGTTTTGTTTCAATTATTTACTATTAAAAATGAACTTCCTTAATCTGTTAAATTAAAGAAGGCTGAAAGGTATACTATCCCACGTAATAATTGGGCTTTAAAAAGGATTCATCCCAAATAATGTTGGATCGAAAGAATATACATTTGAGAAACATACCCAATAAGGCTAGAAGTAAAAAAGAAATGGATTGAAAAATGATGCAGCCTAGAAAATAAATTCCAAAGTGTTGGTCTTAGCCCATATAGGCGAACAAAGTTTAGTGAGAAAAAAACCATAAAATGCTAAATTAGTGGGCTTGGCCCATATAAAATACCTAACTGGACCAGGCTAAATGTGATCGACGACCTTTCCAATTGGTCACAGATTTGACAGTTCCAATTGATCACAGATTTGCCACATAGGATCTACCACGTAGGATCTGACGTGGACAGCCCAGGTAGTATGTGACCAAAACATTTGGTAATAGAATCTATGACCATCTATATTGGTCATATACGTTTATGACCGATTTAGAAAAAAGTTTGTGGTGTTTAACTAGTGACACTCAACTTCTGACCAACTATATTTGGTCACATAAAGGTCATAGATTAAAAACTATGACCATTCAATGACCAATATGTAGTGCCTGCCTAGGCCAAGCCGGAAGGGTAACCTGTTAAAGTAAAAGGGTGCTAATAAAGGGCAAAAAAAGGGAGCCGTCAATATTGAGGCTAGTACATGGTGAATCTTTGAATTCGGAGGCTCTCGCCTATAGGGGTATGGTAGGCTCAAGCGATAGCAAAGCATGCGCTAGACAACCTATAGAGACAAGATACAACTATCGTCTATCAGAGAGGGATGAGAGAGATCAATTCGGAACCAACCTGATACTAACACCGAAAATAACCCATCCCGACATTGCCCCCTCGAGACCAAACGAGGAATTCCTTCTAAGGAAAAGTCACATAGTTGGCAGTTTATTTAATCATTCCATGGTAGTTTCCCTACTTACTAGTCATGTCAGATCCAACTCATATTTAGAGTACTACTTTACGGTAAGTTGTCTATGATTGAGAAACTATGCTCCAAGTCATCCATAGTCGAGGACACGGCTTTTCCAAAATATTTAACCCTATAGGCGTTCAACAAAGTATCCACACGCATTTCCACCCAATGTTGCCAGATAATTTAACATACACGCATCAGTATGTCGGCGGGGCTTCATACATGATGTTTCCCAGAACTGAAAGGAAGCACATGGGGGCCACCCCACTAAGCTACTCGTAACAAAGTCGGCCGAGCTTCGAAGACAGCCCCAGAGGTTGCAAGATTGGACAAGAGAACAGAGGCCATAGGTATAATCCTCAAAATAACGAACCACATCCTAAATAGTGCAGTAGTAAATGCTAATTGAGAAATATATAATAACATGGCATAGCATGGCATAACATGGCATATTGAAAACCACAAACTAGTTTGTGGCCCCTAGTAGAGTACTTTGAAATCAGGTAATAAGCCGATAGGGGTGCCCACATACCCCACACATGGTTAGATAGCTCGGTTTCGGAACAAGTGTCAAGAACTCAGGTCCTAGGTGGACACAAGTAGGCGGGATAAGATCCAAATCTCAACTAGTACCCACCAGTGCCTCTTTATTAATTATATCTATTCCGACCATTTCAAGTATCCAGTTGAAAGTAGAATCTTGATTTTCTCCACCATCAAGCATGTGGTAACCTAAACAACTATGGAACTTGACAACTTGAATCAACACCTGATCAAGCAACTACGACTCGCAAGGCCAGCTATCTACCAAATCAACGGGTAATAGGAACTGACCAAGGCAATATAGGTAGCAAGGAGTGTAAATGATATGGTGTAGTGACCTCGGATTGAGAAAGATCCTATGTCCATGTGATTAACATGCTAGTCCCTGGATCAATAGCTAGCACTCACGGTCGATGAAATATTATGTAAAACACAAGTCTTTATTACATGAATCGAATAATCCAGAGTTTAAATTATTTCAACAGAAGCAAAATATATTCAACTTGGAGTCCCATCAACGCCATAGGCAGGTTGAGTAAAGACCAGCGATCCTAGCGCACCTTTCAACGATCTCCATATTCTGCACATGAAACGTGTAGCAAAACGAGTTGGCCAATACTTTGAATGTATTGGGAAATTAAACTAAGGAAAGAATAAGGCTAACTCTACATGCAAGGCTAAGTAGGCTTTGGAGTTCATTTGCATAAAACCAATTTTCTCTAAGTAAGAGGAAAAGAGAAAGAGTTTTTATCCTAGTTTGTAAGCATTATCTTAAGTAAAATAGGGTCAAATGGCACACGAGGTTATTACTCACCAAGTTTCCAAACAACCAAAACACTTGGATATTACTCACCAAGTCCCAAAATCCCACCCATTGGCGATATTACTCACGCCATGGGGTTTCAAAACTTTGTTCAGAAAAGAGAGAGGAAGATCCTTCAGGGGCTCCATCCTATAGATGCTCAATGTTGTTCTATTTCCTTGAACACGGCTGATCGATCATATTACAATACTCTAGAGAGTTTGTGCACTTTACCCACAATCCACGATAAAATCCTTTTACACACAAGACCATGGCGAGGTTTTTCCTTAGTAGCCCCTCTACCAGCTGGATCTAACCGTGCCAAGAACCACCAATGTTGGTATCCTAGTGAGGTTTCCCACTAAGTACTAGGCCAAGACAGAGCCCATTTGTATTTTTGTTGCACTGGAAGCTTCTGAATTCTAAAACATGAAAGACTTCTTTGATTCCAGGGCGGCCGTCCTCCACCAAAGTCCCACTCGTTAACCCGAAAACCATTCCGCCCATAAGAAAATTAGTTTTATTTTGAAGTGGATTTGATAAGAAAAGATCGCTCAAGAGAGCCTTTATACTTAAAAAATTTCTTGTCTTTCGAACCTACAACGATACTTTATATATATAGCATAACAAGCACTTAGCAAAAATAGGGGTAACCTATTAGGAGGGATAAATCCTAAGTATAGAACTACTCATGGCATACTATAAAACCATCGCACTTGCAAAAATAATACTAAGGAAAATTCTACTAGAACATTCTACACATGCATACTACAGAATTGAAGATCACATGCATAGAATCAAAACTAGGACAAAATATGAACAAGTGGTGTAACTTCCCTTATGTTTGTATTATGAGTGATGATTGAATTTCTTCTTCAGCAATCACACTCTCCAAAAAATCTATCGTGAGGACAAAATAATTTCCAATCAACACAATTGCAAACTTAGCAACAGTACAAACGTGCAACAAAACAATGGTGATCATATGCATGCATGATGATTAACAATGTCTTACTAATTGTATTTCGTATTCTGAACACTATTATAACACATGATGGATATTAGAAAGCATTTAATGCATAAAACAATTTATTAATGAACTATATTGATTTAAATAGGGTTTAACTCAAATTATGGTGTTTTTGTATTATTAAATTGTGAATTAAATAACACTTTATAGGTATCTAAATTTATAGATAGCAGCAATTGGAATCACACAAAAAGTATCTATAAATATTTTTGTATGATTTAATTACTATAACAATGCAATTTAGTCTTTCTGCAAGATCATCTGATATAACAATGCCAAATAATTTTGTGTAAATTTTTACTAGATAGATATGATCATAACTAAACATTACAATTTGGTTTTACTAAATTTGGAGTTATAAATCATTTGCTATGATTTAATTACTATTTAATATATTTTAAATCATTTAAGATATAAACTTCCTCAAAAATTATATCTAAGACCAGATTTGTATCCTACATGAAATTATTAATCCATAGACATATTATTTATATTTTTCTGATCTATAAATAATTTATTATGAATTTAATAATTTCGATGGCCATTAAAACTAATTAAATCACTACAGTAATTATACACTACGGAAATTATATGTAATAGCAAAATAATGTTGATTATGAAATTAGAAAAGTACAGATACTTTATTTGTATTTTATGGATCTACAAATAATTTATTATGATTTATTTATTCTAAAATCTCCATTAAACCATTTAAATTATTACAGTAAAACTATATAGTAAAAGTTAGATCTAATATTGTATTAATATTCTACATAATTTTCTGAATCTGCAGATATATTATTTGTAATTTTCTGAGCAATAGATATTTTATACAATTTAAATAATACAAAAAGACTATTTAACCAATTAAATAAATTCAGAAAAACTATACCTTGAAAAATAGATCTGATCACTGAATAATGTTCTATGATAAGTTATCTCTCTGTTGATATATTATTTATGTTTTTTGGACTTACAAATATTTTAATATGATTTTTGCAAGATTACATGTTTTTCTGCCTATTTAAATCTATTTTCCAAATAAACTAATAAGTGACTATGACATGGCGTGATGTGGTTCGTCGGTACCTCTATGTTTAAGTGATTGACATGGATCGCTGGATCTTGATCGGACGGTGGAAGATTAGTGGCTCGTCTGCTGCTGGGCTTCATCTCCAGATCGGCTCGGCGTGGCTTAAGCCTCAGCCGAGGCATGGCTCCTCTTAATCTTTGTTGTTCCGATTAGATTGGACGGTTGGTGGTGATAATGGAGAGCTAACGACGATGTCGGTGATGTTGACGGCGACGGACGATGGTGCATGCTCAGATAGTGGAGCACGGCGGAGCTACGGTGGCCTTGGTGACGAGGAGTGGTGGACTCAATGTGGACAAGTATGGCAAACTCGCAGGTGGACTTGGCGTGGACTAATTTCTCCTGGAACTACGGTGAGGCGCGACTAGGCGGGCGGCTTCTACAGAGCTACGGCAGCGGCGTGGGCTCGCCGTGGTGTTCTGCGAGATGGGTAAGGAGTTGAGAGGATGTGAAAGAACCAGGGGAAGGTGATGGGGAAGAAGAGGGGGCTTGGTGCGGTTAGTAAACTTTGATCTTGAGCTCGTTGCGGCGGCAGGCGGCGGCGAGATCCAAACTCGTTCAACCTGGCGCTAGGTTTCGTGATTTTTGCAAAAACCGAGTGGGGTTGATGTGGGGGTTTCTATAGGCATGATTTAGTGCGAGAGGGGCAATGAAATCCAAATTAATCATGCAAATTTCAGGGAGAGATCAATCCCGTAGGCGCCTCTCTCTCCGATCGGACATAGCAGACGATGGGGCGGTCCCGACATGTCAGCATAAAAAAAGAACAGGGGGAGAGCGAGGGCTGCTGCGGTGTTGGTCGACCCAGTTGGCATGCTGGGTGCGCGCACGACAGAGAGAAGGGGAGGGGCACGAGGGCTAGGCCGGTGGGTTGGGCCGCGGGGTAGGATAGGGTTAGGTTCAGTTTTTATTCCTTTTCTTTTCTATTTACTGTTTCCTTTTGTAACTTTTGTTTTGTAACTCCAAATGAGTTTATTCTTGTCTCAAAAAATTTCTAAATTTCTTTAGATCACCTTAGGATCATTTTTGTAGCCTTTTATCTAGTTTGAAAAGTAATTGAATTATATAACCTTGTTTGTATCCTTGTAGGAGTATTTTTGGTAGTTCAATTTAGGGTTTTTATAGATGGGATTTTAAGCTTAAGAATTTGTATGAATGCAATGATGTAAGGATCATGAGTGCCAAACAAACATAAACGATTTGGATTTGTTTAAAACTTCCCAACCAATGTGATATTCATCCATTTCTTTTAATGTGACTTTAGTGAAACTTCAAACAAACATTAAAAGTTTCTTTTCATTCAAAAAAATTAAACACGATTAAACAATTCAATCAACTTATTGATTTTATTTTAACAATCCAAAATTAGGAAAAATTTGGGATGTTACATATGGAAACTAAAGCATCGCAACACAAATAGCAATAGGGAGAAGTAAAGCCATGAAGCGAAAAATAGGTAGCAAGGGGAAGAATGCTCTCCTGGGAACTTTTGCCGAAGACGCACTAGAGAACTTATCGAATCTCACATATATCATCGTCCTATATGGGAAGAAGCAAAGGACTAAAAAAAACAATCCATGCAACAACTACAACTAATGCGTTAGAACCAGCGTGATCATGATATGATGCATGATAAATGATCCAAACCATGTTAATAAGATTTCATTTATATAGTACATTGATGATACAACATTAGTGAGGCATTATTAACAAGAAATAATTATTTACCAATTTTATTCATCATGTTTTCCTTGCATAATAAATTCTAATTTTGCAACTTATCCATGATGCATGATGCAATTTCAATTGTGGAACGCATAGTTGGAAAGGGCTTTACGCTTTGATCGATTTAGACATATCATTTATAGAATTCAGAATTACGGTTCAAAAGTTATGGATTTATTAAGAATAAGACATTTATGAGATTTAAAATAATTTCGAAATTTTATTTTCTCAAAATTATTTTGGATGTCATATTATTAATCCTTGCATTTTTCTAATCTCCAAACATAGATTATTTGCGTTATTTGGAATTAGCAAATAAAAGTTAACATTTAAAGATTATTAAAGCAATTATTAATAATCATAAAACATTTATTATTTTTCCATGTGTGACAAAATAAACAAAGTCGATATTAATGTTCAACAGGGAAAACTAAGCAACTTTATTTTTGGAACTATTTTCAAATTTCTTATAGATTTGATTAAAATATTGGCCAAAGGTTTGGTTAGGGTTTAACTAGGGTTTGAATTCGAATTTGAAAAATTCAAATCATGTTGGATTTTCTTACCGAGATCAAGCTACCCATAGATGCATATGCATGGACCTACGGCTGTAGAGCGGCTGTGCTGGCAGGCGTGTTTATAGAGCGGCTGTGCTGGCAGGAGTGTTTATAGAGCGGTTGTCCTGCACAACCTCAATGATAGAGCCCATGTAAACTTTCTATGACAAGGGTGAGGGATGTGTTCATCAGTTTTGTGTGCGGTTTGAATTGGTGCGTAGCTAGTACGACTGGCTACAATAACTTTTTAGGATACTCGAGCGGAAGGGGAACCGTGGCAACAACTAGAACTCGAGAAAGACTAGGCATAGATTTGGGACTTCGGTGCTCGTGTGGTGCACCGTCATTGGAGACGACAAGGCCGGGGCTCCAAATGTACACGATGGTGCTAGGGAGGTAGTGAGGAACGCGGTGCATCTCCATGGGCTCATACGAGGACGAGGGAGACCGTTGGCGAGGTGCTCTGCGGCATGTGGGCACAGACAAGTACATGCACATCGCGCGTGTCGTGCGCGTGCAGGATTCTGGAGGGGAATGACCAGGAAGGATACAAGCCAGTAGGTGATGTGGAGAGGCCGAGCTCACCTAGAGGGGGTCAATGGAAGGGGTTCATGGCTGGAGAAGGACGGGGTCGTTGATGCGGCGACGATGTCCGGGACGGCAAGCAGCGAGTACGCATGGCTGGCAAGAGAGTTCTCGACCTTCTCCTCCTCGCTCCCTATACTAAACGTCTTCAAAAACATGCCACGGATCTCCTATGGCTTGCTGGTTCTCGGTGACAGCGGCGGGTTGCGGCACTGCGCTCGGCTCCAACATAGAGGAAGGATGGGAAGCAGCAACAGGCACGTCCAGCTCCTCCCTTTGTGTTACAAGCGACGGAGATGAGGACGGGGAAGCGTTCCCGTTGCTCAGCTGGGCTTGCTTCTAACCATGGCATCAGGGAGATGGGAGGATTCATAGATTCGCCTTGGTAGCTGACGAGAGAGGAAAAATGGTAGTGCGACGAGGTGAGATGGCCTTGGGTTTGCAGCGGATTCTCAATAGGGATAAGAAGACGGGGGTGCTGAAGAGGGTGAAGGGGTGAAGGTCACCTGGTCCTTCCTTCTGCGCACAGAGAGAGGGCATCGAGACGCAGGAGATGAATAGTATGATGCTGTGTTCTTCCCACGGATGAGGTACCGGGCCAGCTGGGCAAAAGATCGTGGTCGGCCCAAGAGGGAGGGATAGGATGCGTCCGGTTGGCTAGCTAGGGACGGACTTCTTCTAAAAGGAATATGCCGGCAAGGAAATAATAAAGTAGTTATTATGTTATTCTATGTTTATAATAGACGTTTTTTTCATGATATAATTTTTTTAATAGGAAACATTAATACATGTGTAATTTATAAACAGAAAAGGTTTCTAGTAATGCCTTTCTTAATACTAGCTTGTTGATTAACAGATGATCAAAGGTTTCCTGATCATAAACATTGGATGTTGTGAATAACAGGATCATATAATTGGAGAATGATATGATGAATAGTCACCCGTAGTAGATTTAGAAATACGATAAAGTCCTCAAGTTTATATTGCTATCACATTCTTAGTAACTCAATGTCCTTAGACCATGAGATCAGGTCAATTACTTCCACTAGAAAAGTACTTTGATTCCATCAAATGTTACACCGTAACAAGGTGACTATAAAGGTGTCGTCAGGTAATTGAAAAGTGTTAGTTGATGCTCGTGGATCAAGAGTGGTATTTGTCCATCCAAATGACAGAGATATATACTCATGATCCTCTCGGTGATATCACATTAACATAGCTTGCAAGCAAGTGATTTGATCACTAGAATGTTATATCACAGGAACGAGAAAAAGAGTACTTGTCGGGAATGATATTGAGCAAGGTATGGATGATAACAAATGATAGGATCTCATACAAGTAAAATATCATGAGACAAAAGGAATTTCATTACAGCAAAAAAGGTTTGGACAATCATTGGATTTTCGTGGAACTAGTGGGAGTCATTATGGATCTCCAGGTATAGCTGATGACTATAGATCAGAGAAAGTCTCAGCCATTTCTACATAGTTATAGAACCCATAGGGAGACACATTTAAGGTTAGTTGATGCAATTGAGTGGATAGGGAAGGCAGGAGAAGATAATGGACATCCCAGGAATTTGTTCTGTCAAATCTGCCAAAATGGTTTTGGGGTATGAAAATAAAGGAAGGAAATAAAATGTTAATGTGTTCACTAAATGAAGTACTAATTAAATGAAGTTTTCATTAAATTGATTTGCATTAAACCAAGAGAATTAAAGTACCTTAGTTGAAAGACCTTTTGTTTTTTAGTGGAGAATCAATGGGAGAAAGTGGGAATGAATTATGTGTGAGTGGAGTGTCCACCCACATGAATGAGAGGAGGGGAGGGGGCACCTTCTTTGCCATCGGCCAAGGGAGGGTCTTGCCCTCCTCTCCCCTATAAAAGGAGGTGGAGAGCTCCTCCCTCTCACACACTTCCCCACTCCTCTCATATGCCCCTTGGTTGGCATCTTCTCCCCCTTGCTAGACTTGTCCATTTCCATAAGAAAACGTTCTTAAGGGAACCACTAGTCGAGATCTTCCCCTCCACCAACTCTACCATTCGGTAGTACTGTTGGATTTCCAGGGGATCCACTACTTCTGCTGTCCGGCTAGAGAGAGGGTTCGGGAGTCGTCATCACACCATACATGTGACCGATTACGGAGGCGCTACTCTCTTGTAATGCTGATCATTTGCAAGTCCTTGATGACGATCGTGTACATATAAATCAACCATGTTTGTTTGAAGGAACGTTATCCCGGTAATGGTCTTCAAGGGCGAGTCCATCTGAAATCATTAAAAAGTATCGCCTATATTCGATCTTGACAGTTGCAACCATAGGAATTTTTTTGTTTTCTATGCAACTAACCCCATAAGTGGTATCAGAGCTATGTATATCCGTAGATACTTTGTACAATTAGAACACATGGATATGATGGAATTGATGATCATGTTATTGCATATCTTTTGTACTTTCGATATTGGTGGCATAGTGGGATGAAGCATCCTGGAAAAACTTTACATGTCCTCGCACATGAGACCTGTTCCACACTTGAAATGCAACTAGTTTTGCATAAGTGTCTACTGGGTGTCTGTCTCTCACACTATAGTTGATATCGGATTTAGAACGGTCTTCTTAATAACTTGGTTATCATCGTTGTGGCTGAAGTTCATAGGTAGAACGGTTCTTTCATAGAAATCCCACAGCCATGTAAAATATGCAAAAATAGATTAGAGGTGTCTAACTTGTTTTGCAGGGAATGTGATGTGATATGGTCTATGATACAAATATTGTTGTATGCGATGCGTTTTATTGTAAGTTCAAACAACTGGCAGGAGACATATGGTTGTTATTTTATTTCATGGCTTGCGTGCCGGAAAATGGAAATCCATATAATTAGATTAGTGGAGAACAACCATGATGGTGGCACCATGGACCTTGGTGGCACGCCGTTGGAATGATGGAGATCATACCAAGATGCACTAGATGGAGATCAAATGTGAGGAGGACCATATCATATCACATTATATAAGCATGAGATGTTTATCCTTTGATTCATCTTACTTTGTGTTGATTTGATTGCCTCGGTAGTATTTGATTGCCTCGGTAGCATTATAAGATGATCCCTCCCACTAAATATCTAGATAATAATATGTTCTTCCTTAATATGAACATATGATGCTCGCTATTGGCGTTGCACCACCACTCGTGATAATCGGTCGTGGCATAGTGAATTTGGTTCATGTAATCACTAAAAATGACTAGAGGGATGTCGTTTTTGAGTGGGAGTTCTGATACGTCGTAAACGTATCTATAATTCTTTATGTTCCATGCTTGTTTAGTATCCACTTTGTTATGCTTTGTCTACACTTTGGAGTATTTTCATACATTTTCTAGGACTAATCTATTAGGAAGATGCCCAGTGCCAGTTGCCTGTTTTCTTCTGTTTTTGGTTTCAGAAAAGCTAATAAGGAAATATTCTCGGAATTGTACGGCACAAAAGCCAAAGTTAATATTTCACGGAGACGAACACAGAGACCGAAGGGCGACCGGAGGGGAGCCACAAGGTGGCAACGCCCCCCCCCCCCCCCACGCGCGGACCCACCTTAGGCTGCGCCTGGGCAGGGTGTGGCCCTCCCTGGCTGCCCTCCCGCCTCGCCTCTTTGCCTATATAATCCCCCTGATGCCAAAACCCTAAGTACCCGATCAGATATCCATGAAACAGTCCATATCCAGCGCCACCATCATCCCTAGATCGGGAGGATCTGATGCTCTTCCCGGCACCCTGCCGGAGGGGAGAGATCATCTCAGAGGCCTTCTTCATCACCATGCCAGCCTCCGGTATGATGCGTGAGTAGTTCCACCTTGGACTATGGGTCCATATAGTAGCTAGATGGTTCTTTCTCCTCCTTTGTGCTACCGTGTTTAGATCTTGTGAGCTCCGTTCATGCTCATCTATTTGTAATCATGCATGTTGTGTTTGCGGGGATCCAATGGATATTGAGATTACTATGTGAGATTGATTAATGATTCTATCTTGTTGATTCTATCATGTCTGTGTTGTTTGAGATCTTGCATGCTCTCCATTTCTAGTAGCTATCTTGGCCAAGTAGATACTAGTGACTCCAAGAGGGAGTATTTATGCTCGATACTGGGTTCATGCCTCTATTGAATCTAGGGAAGTGACATAAATCTCTAAGGTTGTAGATATGTTGTTGCTACTAGGGAGAATACAACAATCTTTTGTTCATGGAACAATTGTATTGTTTACTTTACACACATTGCTTAAAGCAGCTATCCGTTGCTTGCAACTTAATACTGGAGGGGGTTTGGATGATAACCTGAAGGTGGATTTACTAGTCATAGATGCAGTTGGATGACGGTATATGTATATTGTTGTAATGCCCAATCAAATCTCATAGGATCATGAATGTCTAGTATTGCATTGTTATGCCTTGCTCTGTCTTGTCAATTGCCCCGCTGTAATTTGTTTAATCAACATGTTATGTTATTTATCTTTAGGACAACACCTCCAGTGAACTGTGGACCCCGGTCCAATCTTTACCATTGATACATCATCTACTGTTACTGTTTACTTTTTGCAAGCAATCATTAACTTTCACACCATATATTAAATCCTTTGTTTTCAGCGAACCGGTGAGATTGACAACCTCACTGTTTGTTGGGTCAAAGTCTTGAGTTTGTGTTGTGCAGGTTCCAAGTTGTTAGCAACACCTTGGAGTCGTTTCCTTCCTCCTACTGGTTCGATAACCTTGGTTTCATACTGAGGGAAGACTTACTGCTGTGCTCATTGTACCTTCCTCTTGGAGTTTCCCAACGAAGCTCTACAGTGATCTGAGCTGCATCAAGACGTTTTGTGGTGCCGTTGCGGGGAGTTAAGGACGGATTCACAAGGGGAGTCCTTCACAACCTTTATATTTACTTTGTTTTTGTTTTGATTAGTTTCTTTTGCTTTGTTTTTATTTCTTATTTTTATCAAAAATTACAAAAAAATTAGTTTCGTTTGGTTTTCTTTCTCTTATCAAAAACACAAAAAAATTAGTTCTTCCTTTAGTTGTCACCTTTCTTTAGCTCACCATGTTCATCCCTAAGTTCACCCTGAAAGACCTTTCAATAGGTAGTGGCTCTATAATTGGGAAAGAAAACATTGAAGAATTCTTTAATCATATTAGCAAACTTGAGGATATTGAGAATAGATCCTTAGCAGAACATGCTCCCAATTATGAAATTGCTACAGCTTCTTTAGTTCACATGTTCGAGGCTAGGTTTGTTAACCTTAACCCCATGATGCAGAAAATGTTTGTTAAACTTAAAGAAGTGGAGGATACTGAAAAGAGAGATTTTATTCTAGAAACTTTGCTAAAGGAGTTCATTGATATTGCTAAAGAAGACAAAAATGTCTTTGATTATTTTAATATGCTAGGCTCATGTGTAGATGTTATGGGAGAATTAGAAAAGTTGGATAAACCAAACCCAACGGAGAGGAAATTAAAATGCCCATACCTTTTAAACTTGTAGGAATGGATGAAGCCTTAGAAAATAATTTTGACTGGATTGTTCCTGAAAACCCATTTGATGAAAGTAGTGAACCCAAGAGAGTTGAGAAAGGATCCTCTAGAACACATTTGGATGATATACCTTTCCTGGTTGAATAAATTTCGAGTATTAATCTTAATGCTTCTAAATTTGAAAACACTTGATTCTTGCTTCTTGTGCCTAACTTAAAGGCGTTAAAGAAAAGTACTTCTTGGGAGATAACCCAATAGTTTTATTGAGTCTTAAAAGTTATTACTTCTGTAATAACCTCTCCTTATCCTTTTTATTTGATTTTTGTGCCAAGAATAACCTCCAATGAGAGAGAAGTAAGATTTGGGGAAGTGCTGTCCCGAAACAGATTTTTGTGCTTCATTGTAAAAATTCATAAAAAATATCTGTAAGTCGGTTTGAGCTGTAATTTTCTGAATAAATCCCCCTGTTTGTTAGATAACTTCCATTAGTTCAACACTTTTTCATTTTATCAACATAAGGTCTTTTAAAAAATCGGTTTCTACTTGCTTATCTGCTTTGATAGATTTCTGTCATTCATTGCATTTGCCTCTTTATCGATTTATTTTTGGGTTCTTTTTGGTAAATTGATCTTTTTGAAGGAATTGCTATAGTAGCTTGTGTTTTTAATGAAAGTTTTGATGTTTTGAAACTAACCCAAAGGTCCATTATCTTTTGAATGCACTAATGTTGCTAATGAAGATTGTGTGAAGTTTTGTATGAAGGAAAATTTTCATGTGTAAGGGAAGAATGATGTAATGAGATGAAGAATGGAAAAAAGCTCAAGCTTGGGGATGCCATCCCGTTTCACCCCAAGAAATATTCAAGAGGTACAAGCGTCAAATCTTGGGGATCCCCAAGGCATCCCCTTCTTCATCAATAAAAATCTCAGGTCTCTTTCTAGACACTTCGCTTTTATTGTTTCATCACAGTCGTGTTGTTCTTGGAGCGTCTTAGTTTTTGTTTTTGGGTTTCGTTTGCTTAGTTTTATTAAATAAATTAGTTGGACCCCCGTTTTCGCTGTGTTGTTTCAAATAAGTTGATTGGTGTTGGAAAGGAGTAGGAAGTTCTTGCTTTAGTAGTACAAAAAGGGAGCTTGCTTTGACTGTGGCCTAGACTCTATCATGTCATGATAGATGTTGTTTTGACCTTACGCTTAGTGATTGTTGTTGCAGCATGACTTGTTCCAAACAATTGAGATTGCTTAATGTCCCTTGATAGAATCATGCATTATTTTAGCATACAAAAGCATAGTATTGTGGTATTCTCCTTTGATGCTTTATTTGGGTTAACTTGGCACATGCTCACACCATGTTATGACTATGAACCAGTCATCTTAGCCTCTATGATAATTTTGATTCTGACTTATGGTACCACGTTATGCTTTGATTAGTAATGTTTTTTCGCTCTACATGATTATGTCCATTATTGCTCTCTTAGTTGGTCGCTCCCAGTCTTTTGCTAGCCTCCACTTGTATTGAGTAAGCTCTACTCATGCAGCCAACTCCCAAGAAACCAATTTATTCCAACGTGTCCACTATAAATTCCTATGCATGGTGTGTTACACCATTCCAAGTATATTCTTGTTTCATCTATCTTCCAAATTAAACTTGTTATGTGAAAATTAGTGATTAAAGCTCTCACAAACTTGATGGCACACTTTATTTTTCTTGCTCCTAATAAACTTGAACCATTGTTTCATCTATGTTGTATATGTTTACACTTATAAGTTGGGAATTAGCAGAACCGTGTTGTCACGGGGAACGCTTTCAACACCTGTAAATATCTACCCAGTTGATATCATGCTCTTTTGTTTATGGATGACGTCGGTGTGAAATAAAAGGGGAGCTTGTAAGTCCATGGAGTTATGTATGTCTTAGAGAAACGCCTAGGCTGCTGGACTAAGCCATGCCTAATCATGGTGGAAACTTGCAGCATCACCATAGTGCGCAATGTATGAAGCATTTTCTTATAAAAAAGAGAGATATAGAAAAGACGAAATAAGATAAAAAAACATCATTTTCCCATGGTAAATAAGAAGATTGCTGATATTCTTATTGTCTGCTTGCCTTGTCATTTTGATATGGCATAGCTCTTGTATCATGCGACAAGGGGTACCCCGTTGGCATTTTTCTATGATACACATGTACTTACTATGACAAGAACTTACCGGTAACTAAAGTTCAGTAGCATGACGAGCGGCCCACGTACTCAAGGGACATGAGATTGCCAACTTATACTTTGTCAAGAAAATACTCCATGTTTTGTTCACTTTAACCTTAATCACTTGAAGATGCTTATGATAGGGGCAACGAGATATCAAAGCTAACAAGTACCATAATTTTTGGAAGCTCTTTATGAAACTTGAAATCCCTGCTTCCCTTTATGAAGGGCCTTTCTTACACTTTTACATTTAGTCTCCACCTTGTATCCTTAGGAACCAATTGAGAGAGCATAGTTGCCATTGTTAGTTCATGTGCATTATCCCAAAACTTATTGATTGATTCATATTGTTGATATTGCCTGCTCTTAAACTATTTGTATCTAGTCACTCTTTTGAACTTTGAAGGTGTCCTATGCATTTATGTTTTGCTACTCCATGAGGGACAAGCTGAATGCCACTATGCGATGTTTTCTATATGTGAAACAAACAAACGTCTTTCAATGCATTGTTATTCATGAATCTTTGTTTGTATCCTTTCATGTTGCAGCATAGTTCCTATGTCTTATTGCTAGAACTTCAACTTTCATGCTCATGTTTAGAGTACTTTGATCCTAGATTTCAATGCTTGAAAATGGTTTGATCTTGATTGTGATGGTGCATGTCACCTAAAAAATTATTCTTTTTATCACTTACCTACTCGAGGACGAGCAGGAGTTAAGCTTGGGGGATGCTTGATACGCCGTAAACGTATCTATAATTTTTGATGTTCCATGCTTGTTTAGTATCCACTTTCCTATGCTTTGTCTACACTTTGCGGTATTTTTATACATTTTCTAGGACTAACCTATTAACAAGATGTCACAGTGTCAGTTGCCTTTTTTCTGCTGTTTTTGGTTTCAAAAAAGCTAGTAAGGAAATATTCACAGAATTGGAAGGGACAAAAGCCAAAGTCAATATTTCACCGAGACGAACACAGAGACCGAAGGGCGACCGGAGGGGAGCCACAGGGTGGCCACACTCCCCCACGCGCGGGCCCACCCTTGGCCGCGCCTATGCAGGGTGTGGGCCCCCTGGCCGCCCTCCTGCCTCGCCTCTTCTCCTATATAATCCCCCCGATGCTAAAACCCTAAGTACCTGATGAGATCTCCACGAAACAGTCCGTAGCCGCCGCCACCATCGTCCCAAGATCAGGGGGATCTGAAGCTCTTCCTGGCACCCCGCCGGAGGGGAGAGATCATCTCGGAGGCCTTCTTCATCACCATGACAGCCTCCGGTATGATGCGTGAGTAGTTCCACCATGGACTATGGGTAAATATAGTAGCTAGATGGTTGTTTATCCTCCTTCGTGCTACCATCTTTAGATCTTGTAGGCTCCGTTCATGATCAAGATCATCTATTTGTAATCATGCATGTTGTGTTTGCGGGGATCCGATGGATATTGAGATTACTATGTCAGATTGATTAATGATTATATCTTGTTGATTCTATCATGTCTGTGTTGTTTGAGATGTTGCATGCTCTCCATTTCTAGTAGCTATCTTGGCCAAGTAGATGCTAGTGACTCCAAGAGGGAGTATTTATGATCGATAGTGGGTTCATGCCTCTATTGAAACTAGGAAGTGACAGAAATCTCTAAGGTTGTATATGTGATGTTGCTACTAGGGAGAATACAACAATCTTTTGTTCATGGAACAATTGTATTGTTTACTTTACACACATTGCTTAAAGCAGTTATCCGTTGCTTGCAACTTAATACTAGAGGGGGTTCGGATGATAACCTGAAGATGGATTACTAGTCATAGATGCAGTTGGATGATGGTCTATGTATATTGTTGTAATTCCCAATCAAATCTCATAGGATCATGAATGTATAGTATTGCATTGTTATGCCTTGCTCTATCCTATGAATTGCCCCGCTGTAATTTGTTTAAGCAGCATGTTATGTTATTTATCTTAAGGACAACACCTCTAGTGAACTGTGGACCCCGGTCCAATCTTTACCTTTGATACATCATCCACTGTTACTGTTTACTTTCTGCAAGCAATCATTACCTTTCACACCATACATTTAATCCTTTGTTTTCCGCAAATCGGTGAGATTGACAACCTCACTGTTTGTTGGGGCAAAGTCTTGAGGTTGTGTTGTGTATGTTCCAAGTTGTTAGAAACACCTTGGAGTCGTTTACTTCCTCCTACTGGTTCGATAACCTTGGTTTCATACTGAGGGAAGACTTACTGCTGTGCTCATCATACCTTGCTCTTGGGGTTTCCCAACGAAGCTCTACAGTAATCTGAGCCGCATCAAGTCGTTTTCTGGCTCCATTGCCGAGGAGTTAAGGACGGCTTCAAAAGGGGAGTCCTTCACAACCTTTCTCTTTACTTTGTTTTTTTTTTGCTTTGTTTTCTTACTTCTTTTTATCAAAAATTACAAAAAGATTAGTTTGTTTTGGTTTGCTTTCTCTTATAAAAAACACAAAAAATTAGTTCTTCTTATAGTTGTCACCTTGATCTATCTCACCATGTTGATCCCTAAGTTAACCCTGAAAGACCTTTCAATAGGTAGTGTCTCTATAATTGGGAAAGAAAACATTGAAGAATTCTTTAATCATATTAGTAAACATGAGGATATTGAGGATAGATCCTTAGCAGAACTTGCTCCCAATTATGAAATTGCTGCAACTTATTTAGTTCACATGTTGGAGGCTAGGTTTGTTAATCTTAACCCCATGATGCAGATAATGTTTCTTAAACTTAAAGAAGTTGAGGATACTGAAAGGAGAGATTTTATTCTAGAAACTTTGCTAAAGGAGTTCAATGATGTTGCTAAAGAAGCCAAAAAGGTCTTTGATTGTTTTAATATGCTAGGCTCATGTGTAGATGTTATGGGAACATTTGAAAAGTTGGATAAAACCAAACCCAACGGAGAGGAAATTAAAATACCCATACCTTTTAAACTTGTAGGAATGCATGAAGCCTTAGAAAAGAATTTTGATTGGATTGTTCCTAAAAACCCATTTGATGAAATTAGTGCACCCAAGAGAGTTGAGAAAGTATCCTCTATAACACATTTGGATGATATACCTTTCCTAGTTGAAGAAATTTCGAGTATTAATCTTAATGCTACTTAATTTGAAAACACTTGATTCTTGCTTCTTGTGCCTAACTTAAAGGCATTAAAGAAAAGTACTTCTTGGGAGATAACCCAATAGTTTTCTTGAGTCTTGAAAGTTATTACTTCTATAATAACCTATCCTTATCCTTTTTATTTATTTTTGTACCATGAATAACCTCCAATGACAGAGAAGTAAGATTTGGAGAAGTGCTGTCCCGAGATAGATTTTTGTTCTTCACTGTAAAAATTTGTGAAAAATATCTGTAAGCTGGTTTGACCTGTAATTTTATGAATACATCCCCCAGGTTGTTAGATAACTTTCGTTAGTTCAACACTTTTTTATTTGATGAACATCACGTCTTCGAAAAAATCGGTGTCTAACTGCTTGTCTGTTTTGACAGATTTCTACCATTAATTGCATTTGCCTCTTTATCGATTTCTTTTTGGGTTCTTTTTGGTAAATTGATCTTTTTGAGGGAATTGCTACAGTTGCTTGTGTTTTTAATGAAAGTTTTTCTGTTTTGAAACTAAACCCAAAGGTCTATTATCTTTTGAATGCACTAATGTTGCTAATGAAGATTGTGTGAAGTTTGGCGTGAAGGAAAAAATTTAGGTGTAAAGGAAGAATGATGTAATGAGATTTAGAATGAACAAAATCTCAAGCTTGGGGATGCCACCCCGTGTCACCCCAAGAAATATTGAAGAGGTACAAGCATCAAATATTCGGGATGCCCAAGGCATCCCCTTCTTCATCAATAAAAATCTCAGGTCTCTTCCTAGACACTTCGCTTTTATTGTTTCATGCACAGTTGTGTTGTTCTCGGAGCGTCTTAGTTTTTGTTTTTGGGTTTCGTTTGCTTATTTTTCTTGAATAAATTATTTGCCCCCCGTTTTCGCTGTGTTGTTTCAAATAAGTTGATTGGTGTTAGAAAGGAGTAGAAAGTTCTTGCTTTAGTAGTACAAAAAGGGAGCTTGCTTTGACTGTGGCCTAGACTCTATCATGTCATGCTAGATGTTGTTTTGACCTTACGCTTAGTGATTGTTGTTGTAGCATGACTTGTTCCAAACAATTGAGATTGCTTAATGTGCCTTGAGAGAATCATGCGTCCTTTTAGCATACAAAAGCATAGTATTGAGGTATTCTCCTTTGATGCTTTGTTTGGGTTGACTTGGCACATGCTCACAACATGTTATGACTACGAACCAGTCACCTTAGCCTCTATGATCATTTAGTTTCTGACTTATGGTACCACTTTATGCTTTGATTAGTAATGTTTTGTAGCTCTACATGATTATGGCAATTATTGCTCTCTTAGTTGGTCGCTCCCAGTCTTTTGCTAGCCTCCACTTGTATTGAGTAAGCTCTACTCATGTACCCAACTCCCAAGAAACTAATTTATTCCAAAGTGTCCACTGTAAATTCCTATGCATGGTGTGTTACACCATTCCAAGTATATTCTTGTTTTATCTATCTTCCAAATTAAACTTGTTATGTGAAAATTAGTGATTAAAGCTCTCACAAACTTTATGGCACACTTTATTTTTCTTGCCCCTAACAAACTTGAACCATTGTGTCATCTATGTTGTATATGCTTGCACTTATAAGTTGGTAATTAGAAGAACCGTGCAGTCATGGGGAACGCTTTCAACATCTTTAAATATCTACCTAGTTGATATCATGCTCTTTTGTTTATGGATGTCGTTGATGTGAAATAAAAGGGGATCTTGTAAGTCCATGGAGTTATGTATATATGTTAGAGAAACGTCTGGGCTGCTAGAATAAGCCATGCCTAATCATGGTGGAAACTTGCAGCATCACCATAGTGAGCAATGTACGAAGCATTCTTCTTATAAAAAGAGAGATATGTAAAAGAGGAAACAAGAGAAAAAAGCACCATTTTCCCGTGGTAAATAAGAAGATTGCTGAGATGCTCATTATCTTCTTGCCTTGTCATTTTGATGTGAGATAGCTCCTATATCATGGGTTAAGGGGTATCTCGTTGGCGGTTCTCTATGATACACATGTACTTACTATGACAAGAACTTACCGGTAACTAAAGTTCAGTAGCATGAGGAGCTGCCCTCGTACTCAAGGGACATGAGATTGCCAACTTATACTTTGTCAAGCATATACTCTATGTTTTGTTCACTTTAACCTTAATCACTTCAAGATTCTTATGATAGGGGCAATGAGAGATGAAAGCTAACAAGTACCATAATTTTTGGAAGCTCTTTATGAAACTTGAAATCCCTGCTTCTCTTTATGAAGGGCCTTTCTTACACTTTTACATTGAGTCTCCACCTTGTATCCTTAGGCACCAATTAAGAGAGCATAGTTATCATTCTTAGTTCTATGTGCATTATCCCAAAACTTATTGATTGATTCATATTGTTGATATTGCCTGCTCTTAAACTATTTGTATCTAGTCACTCTTATGAACTTTGAAGGTGTCCTATGCATTTATGTTTTGCTAGTCCATGAGGGACAAGCTGAATGCCACTATGCTATGTTTTCTATATGTGAAACAAACAAACGACTTTCAATGCATTGTTATTCATGAATCTTTGTTTGTATCCTTTCATGTTTCAGCATAGTTCCTATGTCTTATTATTAGAAATCCAACTTGCATGCTCATGTTTAGAGTACTTTGATCCCACCTTTCAATGATTGCAAATGGTTTGATCTTGATTGTGATGGTGCATGTCACCTAAAAAATTATCCTTTCCTTCTTCTTCTTGTTATCCTTCTTCCATCTTAGGCCTCCTTTTACAATGGTAAGGGGACACCACAGATGTCGGAGCCACGCAGCGAGGTGGATATACCACGTGGCAGGATGATACATGCCTAGCCAAGATGTGGCAATGTTGTTTTGTCAGCTGGTAGTGTGGGCCAACGTATGCGTTTGTAGAGGTCGCCTGGCTTCTTGGTCAGGCACATGCTGCTAGTTGTTTCTTTGTTCCTTGGGTTATCTTCACGAGACACCGGGTACCACCCCAGGCAGTGGCGATTCCGAACCAGGCCTTATACGCGACAACTTCTTCGGGCATGCTCGTCCTAGGTGGCCCCCGTTCTTCATGGGACCAATAATATCCCCTAGGTGTGGGTCGGGTTCTAATAAAAAGGGAGCAGGAGATGCGCCCAGTTCAATGCATGTCTGCATCTGAGCCGCGCCCAACAATGATGGCCTGTTGACCATGCAACATTCAAGGCGCGTCTTCATCTTTTGACTAGGGGGTTTCTAGTCGTTTTTGCCATGAAATTCGAGGTTTCGATGGTCGTGGGCTCATCTGGGGGTGTGACAATTACTTCCATGGCACACGGCCGACTCCTTTCTAGAGGAGAGTTGAGCAGTAACTTGCCCTTTCCCGACTTCTTTCCGAACTTCTCTTCGCACTCCTTCAATGGAAACTTCTGCATATAGGCAAAGATCTACGGACACCGCCGGTGGATCATCCTCTCTGACATCATCGCCGCATCAACCCCCTTCCATGACCCCCTCTAGGTGAGCTCGGCCTCGCTGCATCACCCTCTGGCTTGTATCCTTCCTTGTCATGCCCCTCCAAAATCTTGCACGCGCATGACACGCGCGATGTGCACATACCTGTCCGTGTCCGCATGTCGCAGACCGCCTCGCCGCCGGTTTCCCTTGTGCTCGTATGAGCCCATGGAGATGTGCCGCATTACTCCCTACCTCCCCAGCACCACCGTGTACATTTGGAGCCTCGGCCTCATTGTCTCCGATGACGGTGCACCACACGAGCGCTGAAGTCCCAGATCTACGCCTAGTCTTTCTCGAGATCTAGTCGTTGCCACGGTTCCCCTCCGCTCGAGTATCCTGAATAGTTGTTGTAGCCGGTTGTACCAGCTCCGCACCAGTTCAAACCGCACACAAAACTACTTAGGTTGTGGTAGTGGCTTTGTTAATTGATCCGCAATGTTTGCATCCGTGTGTATATTGCATAATTTGATATCAGCTTGATCGACAAACTAGCAAATCAGTTGATAACGCTTGAGTATATGTTTGTTCTTTTGGTGTTGACTCGGTTACTTGGTTTGTGCAAAAGCACCATTGTTGTCTGTAACAACCCTCGAATCGGCCTTATGTAGATTTCAACGATTTCCACCAAACCCTTATAGAAACAATTCCATTTTGCCCACCAAGCACTTGCGTGTGGGTGTAAAAAAAGTAATCCCATTACACAATAGTTCATGATGGAACCCACAAGAACATATATATGGACAAGAAACAAATTGGACTAAAAGTCCTGATGAATAACCAATGACGTCCATAACCCTCACTACAAGAAATCTAGTGACTAGTGACCTTTTCTTAACGACTATGATTGTTTTTGGTCATAGATATATGAACATTCTGAACCAATTGGCCGTAGGAAATTTTGGAGGTTCCCAATTTTGTCAAAAAGGTCATAATTTACTAACATGAAATGGTCATAGATGGATAACACTTGTTCAGAGCCATATATTTAGTCGATTACGACCAATAGTCGCCTCTATAGTTTTGCCTACTTGTCTTATCCGTATATCAACTTCTACTGACGTGTCTGCACATGTCTAGTATACATGTGTCAGTTTTGTCTACGTGTCATATCTAGCTATCAACTTCTACTAATGTGTCTGCACATGTGTCATATACATATGTGAATTTTTTCTACGTGTCATACAACCCAGTAAACTAACATAAGGGGCCCACAATGCTGAGTAGGTGAATTTTTTCTACGTGTCATACAACCCAGTAAACTAACATAAGGGGCCCACAATGCTGAGTAGGAGCAAAATATGATAGGGAACCCGCATGTCATACAACCGAGTCAACTGAGGTCATACAACCCAGTAAACTAATATAAGGGGCCCACAATGCTAACTAGGAGCAAAATATGATAGGGACCCGCTTGTCATACAACCGAGTCAACTAAGATGTGGACAAAGAAAATAAGCGAATATAGAAGAAAAATGTGAGGCTAGGGAGCTCGAACCATGACTTCACCCGCGTTGGGCATGGGCTCGTCAGAAATAAACCAACAAAAAGAATTGGCAGGGGAATCGAACATGAGACCAACCGCCATTGCTTGTTACTTTACTATATGCATGCCACTTCACCGCATTAAACTTCTGTGCACCATTCCCACACGAGATTTATTAGTGTCTAGTTGCGGTCGTGGGCTTGGGCCTCAGGCGAAATGCGGCCTTTGACCTGAGGCTGCTCCCTGGGCTGGCCTTGGGCTCATGGTGTAGTACCAGCATACACGGTTGCACAGGAAACCAGTTGGCCTGGGCTGTCTGGCTGGCAGGTTTGGCCTGGCCTGGAGCCTCTAGCTATTTTTTCTTTTTATTTTTTCTAAATTCTTTTGCATTTTTTATTCATAAATTCAAATTGAGTCAAACAAAATTTATATAACTTTTAAAATTTTAGAGAATATTTTTCGTACATTATAGAACACTTTTACTTTATAGGACAAATATAAGGACATATTTTTCCTATAAAACCTTAATAGGTGTAAATAAAGATTTTGAATAATGGTTTTGACAATAGGGTTTGTAATTGAAATTTTTCTTAGCTAGGGGCTGAGTCTCGCTAAACATGCATTGGATCTCTGGTAAATTAGCACATTGTAAATCTACAAATGACTTTTTAAAATTATCATTAGCATTACATAATATACAGCTAGTTCAAATCGGGCCTACTTCCTATCTATTCGGTAGACATTTATATTTTTCACGAGCAGTGGATGGAAAGGTTTTAGATCCCTCGGTTGGGACATTGTTCATATAACATGGTCTAGTATTTTTGAAAAAACGAGTGGTAGCATTTTGAATTAACCTTTTGGTGGTTGGTTTACAATACACCCCAATTTTTGCACATAGAAATGGAAAATGCATTTTTTGAGCGACAAAAAGAAAATCTTCCTCCTGCAATATTGTTAGCTATCCCAAAATGCATAAGCATGCACAATTTGGGTACAATATCAAAACATTGGTCGTTTGGCCAAAGCCATGAAACCTCGAACATGATAGGTCATTTGTAGAAGGATTTTTTGAGATATTTACAATATACCAAGTTTGTTATTTTTCCCTGCAGCTATGTCACATAATTTGACAACATGCAAAGGATTTACCGAGTTTGGGTTGTTTTTAAATTTCTTATCCCCGTTTCAAACTATGGTCAAAGTGGCGGCCATGAAGGTTCTTAGCTAGGAGATGAGACTCGCTAAAATTGAATTAGATCTATGGTAAAAAACATATTGTGAGTCTAAAAATGATTTTTGTAAAAAATCATGAGCATTAGATAATTTACACGTAGTTCAAATCGGACCCACTTACTGCCAATTCGGTAGACATTTGTCTTTTTCACAAGGGCTGGACGAAAAGGTTTGAGATCCCTCGGTTGGGACATTGTCCATGTAGCATGGTTTAGTATTTTTAAAAATACGGGTGGTAGAATTTTTAATTAGACCTTTGGTGGTTGCTTAACAAAATGTCCTGTTTTTTGAACTCAAAAAATATATAATGCATTTTTTGAGCGACGAACAGGAAACCTTCCTCCTGCAACATTGTTTGCCATCCCAAGATGCACATGTGTCCATAATATGGGCACATCATCACAAACTATTCCACGATTCTGGCCATAACATTGGTCGTTTGGCCAGCCATGAAACCTCGAACATTATAGGTCACTTCCGAGAAGGATTTTTTGAGATATTTCCAATATACCAAGTTTGGTATTTTCCTTGCAACTATGTCACATAATATGACACCACATGAAGGTTTCGGTGAGTTTTCTCTTATGAAGATAATATTGGAGGTCACATTCATGAGGAGCACCTTCATGAGGAGTGTCTTCTTCTAGGTTGTATATTGTAAGGAATATACCAAGCTAATACCTTTGTACTTGCTCCTTCATGACAAATAATATGTGAATTAATATCCCAATCCTCTTTGCAACTATGTCACCTATGCCAAAAATATACCAAGTCGACATGTCGGGATTGCTTAAGAGTGTTCGAGTTGTACAAGATCTTCATATTGAGTTTTCTCTTATGAAGCTATCAAGGTCTCGTCAAGAATCTCACATAGCGGTTTGGGATTAAGAAGGATCTCTTTCCCAATATTGATCCCGTTGTATTGGACCGGTAGCCTCTAGTATGAGCCAATGGTGTGTTTTCTGTTTGTGTTTTTCATTTGTGTTTTGCGTGTGGAGTTCATCGAGTTCATCTCATGAGGATCACTATTCTTCTAGTTGGAACTATCACCTTCATGAGGAGCACCTTATATGACCTTGGTATATTTCTCTAGTTGCTAGGAATTGGGACATACGCAATATTAGCAAAGAGGATTGGTATATTAGGTTCTCCTCATGAAGGAGCATGAGACCAACTAGTAAATATCCTCGAGGGGTGTCTTCTTCTAGTGTAATATCATGTCCAGGGATTAAAATGGACGGGTGGAGCTATATATAGGCCAACCGATTAAACAAGGTAGTTTGGGCGTAAAAGGTAAAGTTTAGACGAAGTAGGGGTGTTACATGGGCTAGGCCTAGATGTTGACTCGCAGACTTGTTCACTTAGGCCAGAGACTCCAGGGTGCGAGGGGCGGAGACTACGGTCTCACTAGAAGAGTTGCGACAACGTGCAACCCCTACTGCAGCAGGTTCCGTGCCCAGGGGATTCGAGTGTTGGCTCGAGTGCCTTGGGGTGAGGATCCCCCAATCGTCGAGCTTGGGGATCAAGGCAAGGATCTCTGCCTTGCGAGAATCGATGTGGATAGGACGAAACCCCTCAGGGAGCCAGCTCTTCCCAGCTTCGGATGGAGCCAGAGGGTAGACCGTTGAGCCAGACGTTGGCCGCGCCTGTCAACTTTAGGTGAAGGAACTATAGGGCGGTGTTCTTGTTCCTGTCGTGGAGCTTGACTGACGACAAATGATCATCGAGCCAAGTTTTAGGGTCCTGCATGTCGTCAAACTTCGGGTTGTCCGAAGGGAGCTTGAAGTTTCTCGGCATCCGCGATTACTGAACGGATCTGCTGAAGCATCGGCTTCCACACATTTCTCCGTTGTCCTCCTCCTCCGACTCAGTCGAACACATGCGCTTAGCACATGATTTGTTGATTTTGCGCTGTGTGAGCTCGCTGCAAGCATCGTTGTTGCTGTTGTGGCCCTATGGGCTCTGACGGCGTCGAGGTAGGTCGTTTACCGCGACCTTCTTCTTTGGCTCCACGGGAGTTTCGTCGTGGAGCGCAGCTCCAACGAGTCTGAGGCCTTCCAACGCAGACTTGTGGATTGCGATCTTTGGGTCTCCCGTCGGTGTCGGGTTGGACGCGAGGTACGTGGTGGCCGCCACGATCATAGCCTGTGGCATTTTTGGCATGACGTTGCCTTGTGAATCCATCATCATGGAGGACTTGTCGAGTGCCTTAGTGACCTCGCATCATGTGGCAGGGTCCATGCACTCTAGGTGGGAGCGGTACTTGTTGGCGTTGTTACCATGTGAAGTGGAGCCTCCAGCGGTGGAGAGCGCAGCTCGCCGCGTGCTTGAATCTTTGGCTGCGCTCTTACGCTTTTCGAGCTCGTCCTGTATCTTGACCTGCCGATTGTGCTCATTGATCAGGAGCCAGTGATAGGCCATCAGCAAGTCATCGGAGGCATCCACATGTAGGATTTTATTGCCTCACGAGGCTTCGCTTCGATTTCCTAGCCTTCCTCGTTGAGGTTGATCTAGTTGTGGGCGCGATTTCCACCTTTAGTAGCTCTAGCCGCCCTGTTAGCTTGGTTTACCCTGTTTCCCTCGTTCTCAACCTGAGGGTTGGGAAGGCGATTGGGAGGGATGGCACCCAAACCTAGTGGTGGATCGGTTCCGTTGTTGACGTTGCCACCGTGGATGACAGTGCACAGGTAGCGCTCAAGGAGTGGGTAGCTGCTTCGCAGCTCTCAGATCCGGAACCGTAGGTTCCTTCATTCGAAGGGGGATCACACAGATCGGGGTTGTAGCTGCCGCTGTCATCTGAATTTCCATTAGTGTTGACGTACGTAGAGTGCCAATGGGCGGGACCCATGAAGTGGGATTGATCGATGGATTTGGCACCCGCTCTAGGAGGCGGAGGGTGCCAGTCTGTCCCACCATGAAGTAGAAGTACCCGAACAGCATCTCGAGCCCGTCGCCTACGGACTTGAAATCTTTAAGGGTGGCCTATGAGTGGCCGGTGAAGTATAAGGTGCCGAAGAGGAGGTGACTCTCCATTGTCGAGGAATCGTAGATCGCTCTGGACGGGACCGTCACGCCCGCACGATCAGCGTCCCCGCTTCCCACAGACGACATCAATTGACGAGGGTTCGACTCGTGAATACCCATTATTATGGACTTGGGTTTTGGAGAATATGGGGATGCTGGAAGTCGTGGAACGGTTAACAGGCAAGAAACACGGGGACACGAGGTTTACCCAGGTTCAGGCCCCCAAAGGGAAAACCCTAATCCTGCTTGTTTGTTCTTGATTATGGCGGAACCGAAGGTTACAGGGGTGCGCAGATGCAATCTGGCGTGGAGGTGTGTGTATGAGGTGTTGAGATCCTTCTCGTTGTACCCTCCTAGACTTTATATAGATAAGCCAGGTCCCAGGATAGGTCGAGTCGGTTATAGATTAGGGTTGATACCCTTTGAAATTCTATCTAATCTAGACTTGTCCTCCAAGGAGGCGAATTCGCCACGGGCTTGGGCCAACCGAAATCTTCCTGGGATGCAAATCATCGTGTGTGCCTTCCTTGGGATGGACTGGATATACCAATGTTGTGCACCCGTAGGGTATATCCATTTCAGTAGCCCCCGAGTGTTCAGTCGAATCACAGATTCGACTGGAGACTCTATAATCTTTCGGGTGCTTGGTATTTGAACCTATTTTTCAGGAAGAAATGTTTAGTTCATAGGGATTGTTGATGCGTGTGCCCGGCTCACCAGACGGATCATGGCCAGTTATCTGACATAGGAAAAAACAACACGATCTTCAACCTATTCGAGTCCCTAGACTCGAATCCGGAACAAATGCTGATGTGATTCAACTCAGGCCACTGAGGTCTTATAGGAGTCGAACCCTAGTGTTTTTCAAATGATGTACCCAACGGGTCCGTCGGGATTTTCATCGTGCCTGCTGACACAGAAATTTCCTGGCAGAACGCAGTCGGCCGCGTTACCAGTCCATCAAATGATATTTGTAGGTCTTATCTTTGCATCGTAGACACTGCATCCGAAATTTTATCGCCGCGGAGGTGTTTAGGGTAGCCAAGGAGACTGCTTCTCTCTTAGCGCTAGTTTGGGCAAAGTTGCCAAAATATTTTTTGTTGCATTTGATCTGAAGCATCTCAGTCAAATAATTCATAGGGTGCGCGACCAGTGCTCCCTATGGGAGTAGCCCTCGAGTGTCTGTTCGAGTCGTAGACTCGAGCAGAGACTTTTAGTTCAGCCATTTGTACCTGTTTCCGTGATTAATCCGAACGACATATTTTAAGGAATGCACGACCAGAGCTCCCTATTGGAGTAGCCCCCGAGTCTGTAGTGGAGTCGTAGACTCGACGTAGGACTCGAAGATATTTTTGACGTGACGTTACCATTTTGATTGCTCAAGTGCGTGTCCAGCGCTCCTGATAGGAGTATCCCCCAAGTAGTTGGTTGAGTCATAGACTCGAGTAAGTACTTTTATGCTTAGTCAAAATCTTTGAGCCGTTGCGGGTCTCGCCTTGATGACGTCATTGCTGACGATTGGCGAGTTCAACTGTCTGCGATAGCAGAAGCAATGCGAAGGTACGATCATCGGTCCCACCACCTGCCTGAAGTTGACCAGTCATGCGAAGGTGTGGCAAATGTTACGCCATCTCCTTGATTTCCAGGCGTAGTGGAAGGCATGCTGGCGACGGTTTAGTTTGGTGCTGACACATGGACGGCGAGATTTGAGGCACACGTTAGGGCTTCTCAATCGACGGCTATGCTGTGTCGTCTTCACCCTTTTATACCGTGGGGAAAACAGTGATTTTCACCCTTCGCCATTTGCCTCTGCGTCATCGCCATTGCCACCATTTCTTGAGCTTTCTGTTCTCATCGCGCACTAGACGCCCTCCGCACTTTTCCTTCTTTTTTCCCTCGCTCACATCGCCGTACTCACCGCTCCTCCATGGGCAAGCCCAATAAGACCTCCTCCACGGCAACAGGTTCCAGCGCCACCAGCGCCGGAAAGAAGGCCGCCTCTCCAATCCACACCACCAACGGCGGGTGGCGGCGCACGGATATGTGCGAAGCTAAGTTGCGCAAGTTGCGTGATGCTGGACTAATTTCCAAGGAGAAGGACGACGCCATCCTCCCTGATCAGGAGGTAATCCCTCGCCCACCCAAAGGGTTTTAGGTGATGTTTTACGCTTTTGTTATCAGAGGTCTTTCTTGGCCTACCCACGAATTTCTTCGTGGTCTTATCTTCTTTTATGGGATTCAGCTGCACCATCTGTCTCCCCATTATATCCTCCATATCGCTTGTTTCATTACCCTTTGTGAGTGCTGGCACGGCATCGAGCCGCACTTTGGCCTCTTCCGGAGACTTTACTCTGTGAAGAGGCAATCTGGCACCGGTGGGGTTTATCCACTAGGTGGTTGCAGAATCTCTATCCGCTCCACTATCCAGTTCGTCTCTTTCTCCCATTGCGTGTCCATCTAGTACTGGCGCAGGAAGTGGTTCTACATCCGCGATGTTAAAATGGACAGTCAGTATTATGGGCTTGCTCCCTTCGACTCCCACCAAGAGATCATCCGAAAGAGGTCGTGGGGGAACGACATCTTGAAGGGTGAATCTGCAGAGGTGGAGAAGCTCTACAAGAGGGTGGAGGCTCTCCAGCTGGTGGCCGGCAAAGAGGTCAACGGCGTCGACATCATCCACACCTTCCTCAAGCGTCGGGTGCAGCCACTCCAAGCGAGGGCGCACCCAATGTTTCTATATGCTTGCCCCAACGACCCAACAAGGGTGTTGTCTGAGGAGATGTCCTCGGGTGACCTTGATAAGGCTCTTCGGCCTCTGCTGAAGTACAAAGCCGATGAGGATCTCCCGCGGAAGTCCTTAACTGCCCCCTTCAGCGCTAGGAAAGCCGTCCCCCAGGTGAAACTTGTAATTGCGCGTAGCGCATTTTCGAGTGCGATCTGTTTGCTATTGGTACTAATAATTGTGCATCTTCTTGTCTTTGATTTGTAGGACCTCAAGGTAGAGGGTATGATGCCCCCTCTACCTGAGAAGTACACGGATGCGCTAGATCACGAAGCGGCGGAGTCCAGGTCCGAGCTTCCCCGGGCGCATTCTCCTTCCGTGGACGCCTCCAACGCTGAAGGGTTCGTCCTTACTCGAGCAACATGGCAGGGACGAGGGTGCGTCGTCTGCACCTTTTATTGCTGTGCCATTCGGGCGGTGGCCCGCAGCCGCCAGCCAAGAAGAAGAAGAAGGAGAAGGATCCTCCTGTCTTCGATTTGTCAGACATACCATCGTAAGCATTGGCATGTTTTTATCTGTTTCTCTATAAATGCTATCAGTAACCATTCAGAGGAGTCCCTCGAGGAGCCGACGTCTTCGTTTTCCAAGATTGTGGCCAACTCCGCTGACGAGGATTCGAGTTCCGCGAGGCAGGAGGCTCGTGCACTTGTTATGCGGAAGACAATAGTAAATCCTTCCGAGGCCACGCCTGACCACGTAAGTGTTTCTATTTCACTGCGTGGGGGGAGCCCCCAAGTCCTTTACTCATCAGACCCGCTGGCCTTTTTGCACCCTTTTGTCCGCGGCGCCAACCTCCTCATCCAGCAGCATCTGTCGCTGCAAGGTGAACTCAAGCAGTTTCGAGGTGCGTAGGTGTCTTCTTCCTATTTTTCGAGTGCGTCAAGTTTGTTTTGTATTCATCGACTATTTCTCAATGCTGCAGATGAGAACAATGCTGCTCTCCATAGGTGGAACGCTGTAAAAAATAGCCTCGGCTAGGCGGAGAAGAAGGCAACGGATGCCGCCGATACCCTCCAACGCGAGCAGAAGGAGGCTGAGGACCGTGAGCAGCAGCACGGGGCTATCGCAGCCACCCGGGAGAAGGCCATGGCTGAAAATCTTATGCCTGCTGCCAAGGCTATCTCTAGTATGACATCTTGCCACTCTTTTGAGTGTTCTATTTTGTGAGTGCGATTTCTCCTTTCTCAGTCGAATGTTTTATTTCTTTTCATGCCAGATTCTTTTGGCGTCGCATTTGACCGCAGCGCGCTGGAGCACGGGGATCTCCTGGTAGATGCCATTGCAGTGATCGATAATCGCTGCTCCTCTGCTGTGGGCTCTCTTGACAAGGCCAGGAAGGTGCTTGCGCGCTTCTACAAGGAGGTCAACCCCAAGGGACTTTCCCTCGAGGACGTCGTCTCCCTTGCGGAGGCTTTGGCGGATGATGCTCCCGCCCAGTACAAGCACGCACAGAAGGGGGTTGGCACTGCCATGGGGCTGGAAATGGCGCTGGCATCTGGAGCCCAACTGGATCTGACGTAGGTCATGCCTAGGATGCCGGTGGTGGCGGATGGTTCTGAGGTAGCTTTTGCCACCTTTGCCTCCCGCTGCAAGCATTTCGGTCCTAAGCTCATTGATCTCTTGGCTGACGATGCGGCAGAGCAACAGTGAGCGACCAAGAGTAGGCATTCGGGCTCCGAAGCTGCTCCAGGTGCTGGCGCTTAGGTCCTTCTGCATTGTAGTTAGTCTAGCTCTCTTTCTTTTTCTGCATCTGTAACGCCTTTTAGATGAGCAATCTTCACTTTTCCATGAAATGGCTTTATTTATGTATATGTATGAATCCTTCTTTCAATTTCTGTCGAAAGTGTTTGTGATGTTCGTGTTTGCCTGTTTACCCTTAGGGTCCTTTGGTGAGGCTCTAGTGATCATACCTTCTTCTGCGCCTGGTCCTCGCCCATCGTTGAGCGAGTCATCGCAGTTGCCTTTCTTGCATGACCGCGTCCGAAGTTTGGAGAAGGATGTCCTCAGCATCCGTTGTCATGCAGATGTGTGGAAATCCAAAGACGAGCAAGCCACTTCTAGGGAAGAGTTTCTACTGGAGGAATTTTGGCAAATGGGCGAGCAACTCCAATGTGAGTCCTCTTGAACCGCTGCTTCCTCGAGTGCGCCTATTTTTATGTTAGCTCACCCGATCCTTTTTGCATTTGTGAATCTGCTTCCAAAGGAAGATAAGGAGCGTGTCACAATTTGGATGAATTGCCTGACGCAACAAGAGTTGGAGGCCGGAGGCTTCTTCTGGATGGACCGTGATCAAGTGATCGTCCTTGCTTCGGTGCAAGATCGCGTACACCAAGTTCTTTGGGCACTGAAGTGGGCGAGGTCGTCGTTTGTGGCCATTTGGGCCACCATGTTTCCTTTAGACTCTGCACCTTCTATATTTCTAGTATTACTCAGGAAGTTTCAAGATGCAGGTCATGCGAAGGAGCTAATGCGCCAGCAGCTGATTCCGGGCATGAAGGCAGCCCTATCTCTTGATCGACTGCATCGTTGCGACGTTAATCTTGTGGAGATAGTGGCTGGGCCACCTCCTCCTCTAGATGGCATGGAGTGGGATATGCGTCCACATTACACAGCTGTGGCGCAGTACGCCAAATAGATTGTAGATGTGTTTGAGGAGCGGACAAACGCTTTCCTCCAGCGCAATTAAGTCCTGTAAAAGAAAAATGGATAATGTAAAGTCTGTTTTTATTCGAGTGGGCTTGTAATGGACTTTGTAAAGTTTGTATGTGTTGACACGTAGTGTGTTGTATGATTATATAGTGTTCATATCCTTTTCATTAGCATGACGTGGTCAGCTACTCAATTTGTATGCATTGTTGTCAATCGACGAAGTCGTAAGGTGAGGCGCAGCCCCCGAGCGTGTTTCGGGATAAATAATGTAAGGATGAAAAGATATTTGGGCCAAGGAACTTAGCTTTTATTCATTGTAAATGAGGACGAGGTAAATAGCCTTATTGAAAGTAAAGGGTAACTAGGGGTATAAGCATCACAGTCGTGCGATGTGCCAGGGGGTTGGAGTATTCGACTCCTGATGTGACATCCATGAGGCGGTAGGCGCCACCTGGGATGACTTCGGTGATGATGTAGGGTCCTTCCCAGGGTGACTCGAGCTTCTTGTGCCCTTCTTGTTTGAGTCATAGGACGAGGTATCCTTCGACAAAGGACCTTGGGCGCAGCCAACGGCTGTGGTAGTTGCGGAGGCTCTGCTAATAGACCGATGAGCGAGCCAGGATGATGTCACGTTCTTCGTTGAGCGTATCGACAACATCTTCGAGTGCGGCCGATGATTCGGCCTCATTGTAAGCAACGACCCGTGGGGCCTTGTAGCGTACCTCAACAGGTAGCATGGCTTCGGCTCCATGCACCATGAATAAGGGCGTATAGCCGGTTGAGATGTTTGGCGTTGTGCACAGGCTCCAGAGGACGGAGGGTAGCTTGTAACACCCCCGGTCACTCCGGACCAACGGCTATCACTTCTGGCAGCTCAATAGGATCTCTAGACTAACCCCATAGACCAACACTAGGCTTTTCTGCGGACTTTGTCCTCACTCGTGCGCACCGGTACCCACTTCCCGGTCGGCACCCATCCTAGAATTGCTCTAGGCCAAGGACGCTTAACCTCAGAGTTCTTTTCAGATGAGCTTCCGGAAAAGAAGTTGCAACTTGTTTGTATGGGTTTCCTATCAATCATATTGAGCCATGCGCCAAGGTCTCACATACACCCACCCTTAGAAGATCGACGTCCTTGTCGATCAACCACAAGCCAGGAACGTCCCCTCTTGGCACACGTCTATGTGTCTAGTGTCGGCACATTTCCATGCCGTGTCCACTCCGGGCCACACGCGCCATGCTACACATGTCCGCCACTGACCCGCACACGCCCATGTAACCGCGAGGGTCGGCTCTAATACCACTTTGTAACACCGCCGATCACTCCGGACCGACGGCTGTCACTTTTGGTAGCTCAATAGGATCTCTAGACTAACCCCACAAACCAACACTAGTCTTTTCTACGCACTTTGTCCTCACTTGTGCGCACTCGGTACCCACTTCCCGGTCGGTCACCCATCCTAGAATTGCTCTAGGCCAAGCACGCTTAACCTCAGAGTTCTTTTCAGATGAGCTTCCGGAAAATAAGTTGCAACTTGTTGGTATGGATTTCCTATCAATCCTATTGAGCCATGCTCCAGGGTCTCACATAGCTCGTCCGCTCAGGCTCCTGCAAGCCTTTCGAGTGGGTGTAGCAGGTGCTTCATGATGCCGTTGCCAATGAGGCCGTTGGCCTTTTTGACCTGTCCGTTGGTCTAAGAATGCGCTACTAAGGCGTATGAAAGGTTGATGCCGCGGTTCCCGTAGAAGTCTCGGAACTCCTTCGAGATGAAGTTTGAGCCGTTGTCCATTATGATGCTATGGGGCACTCTGAACCTATAGATAATAGACTCAAAAAACTTGACGGCAGTTTTGCCACTTTGGTTGGTGACGGGCATGGCCTCGATCCACTTGGAGAATTTGTGGACTGCGACCAGGAAGAAGACGTGGCCTCCTGGCGAGGACTTTGGCAGTTTGCCAATAATATGAAGGCCCCACTGGGCGAAGGGCCATGCCACTAGGATATGCCTCAGCTCTGATCCTGGCGCGTGTGGTTTGTCCGTGTACCTCTGACAGACGTTGCACCTCTGGACTATCTCCTTGGCATCATTCATTGCGGTTGGCCACTAGAACCCAGCTCGTAGGGCTTTGGCGACCAGGGCGCGGTTGCATGCATGATGGCCACATATACCCTCATGGATGTCTAGGAGGATGCTTTTGTCGTCGCCGGTGGTGACACATCGTTGGAGCACACCCGAAATGCTGCGCTTGTACAACTCGTCATTGATGATAGTGAAGGCCTTTCACCGGAGAGATATGCGTCGGGCATCTGTCGGGTCCTCAGGCAGCTGATTTTTTATTAGGTACTGAAGATACGGTTGCATCCATGTTTCTTCAACCTCCATGACCTGCAAAAGGCTGACCAACTCGACCTCCGTGTCGAGCTTTTTGGGTCCTTCTTGTATTTTGGGTAGCACAGCCCTCGAGTGCTCTGCTTCTTTGGCTAAGCCTTTTGGGAATTTCCTCTTGATGGAGGGTACGCAGATTTGTTCGAGGAACACTCCTGGTCGCACTCGAGCGCAGGTCGAGCCAATGTCGGCGAGCTTTTTGGCCTCCTCGTTGCTTTCCCTGCCGACGTGCCGAAGCTCGCAGCCGTCAAAGTCCCCTTCGAGTGAATTGTAGAGCGCATAGTATGCGATCATGTTGGCGCTATGGGCGTCGCACTCGTTCATCGTTTGCTGAACAACGAGGTTCGAATTGCCATAGATGACAAGGCGTGTTGTGCCACACACACCTTAGACATCCTCATGCCATGGATGAGGGCCTCGTATTCGGCCTCGGTGTTGGAGGAGCGGAATTTCATCCGAAGGACATACTTCATCTTGTCGCCTTGAGGGGACGTCAGTATGACGCCGGCCCCTGCTCTAGCCTCGCGCTTGGAGCCGTCGAAGTGCATCGTCCAGGACCGCGACATGTCCGGAGTATCCGGCAGCTACAGCTCCATCCATTGGACGAGGAATTCAGGGAGGACCTGGGATTTGATGGAGGTGTGTCGCTCGTAGATGATGTCTCGAGGAGACAACTCGATGCCCCACAGAGCTGCGCGACCCGTGGCTTCGGGGTTGTTCAAGATGTTCGACAACGGGGCATCATTGACGACCACGATCTGGTGCTCCTGTAAGTAGTGGCTCAGCCGGCGCGCCGTCATGAATACGCCGTAGGCGAGCTTCTGGTAATGAGGGTACCTCTGCTTTGTCTGGGTCAGTACCTCGCTGAGGTAGTAGATTGGGCGTTGGACCCCGTGGGTCTTGGCATCTTCGGGTCGTTTGACCACGAGTGCGGTGCTGACCACCTGATGTGTGGCTGCTATGTACAGCAGCAACTCCTTCAGCGTAACCAGGACAGGGGATGTGGAGAGTAGCCGTTTGAGGTCCTCGAAAGCATCATATGCTTCGGGTGTCCACTCAAATTAGTCCGTCTTGCGCAGCAGCTGATAAAAGGGGAGAGCCTTCTCACCCATGTGGCTGATGAACCTGCTGAGCGCCGCGATTCGCCCGGCTAGCTGCTGGATTCCCTTGAGGTTCTTCGGCTTCTCCATGGATAGTATAGCCCTGATTTTCTTCGGGTTCACCTTGATGCCCCGTTGGGAGATGAAGTACCCGAGTAACTGGCCAGAAGGGATGCCGAAGGAGCAGTTGTCTTGGTTCATCTTGATCTTATAGCGATCAAGGTTATCGAACATATCGTGGACATCGTCGATGAGTGTCCTGGCCTCCTAGGTCTTGATTACTATGTTGTCGACATAGACCTGGATGTTGTGGCCGATTTGGTCTTTCAGACATGCCTGCATGCACCTCTGGTACGTGGCGCCTGCGTTCTTCAGCCCGAAGAGCATTGTGTTGTAGCAGCACACCTTGAACAGCGTGACGAATGCCGTTTTCTCCTGATCTTTGACCTTCAGTCGAATTTGGTTGTAGCCCAAGTAGGCATCGAGGAAGGAGAGCTTCTCGCATTTTGCAGTGGATTCGATGATTTGATCGTTCCTTGTAGAGGGAAGTGGTCCTTGGGACAATGCTTGTTAAGCGATGTGAAGTCTACGAACATCCGCAGGATGTCCGTGTACTTTTTGGGGACCGGCACGGTGTTGGCCAGCCACTCGCTTTCTTTGATTTTCCTGATGAAGTTGGCATCAAGGAGTCCGTTGAATTCGATTCCAACGGCTTTGGCTCTCGGCTCAGATAGTCGACGCATCGGCTGCTTGACTGGCATCCCACCTAGAAACACATTGAGTGCATTCTCAGGAATTCCCTGGGAACTCCTGGCATGTCCGTAGGACACCAAGTGAAAATTTCCTAGCACTCATGGACGAATTCGACAAACGCGCTTTCCTATGTGGGACTCAAGTCATTGGCGATGAACGTCGACTTGGAGGCGTCCGTCAGGTGAACAACACCTTTTTTGTGATGACTGTGGAGTCAAACAAAATATCGGTGCGTTTTTCCTGGTGACTGGGGGTGCCCCATTGTCTGTCACCTCCTTGAGTCTCGGTACCTCCTCCTGCATGCCGAACAAATAAGAGATTCTGTTGAAGTCTCTGTCAGAGCTATCTGACCTGGTGAAGTTTCCTTGGACAATGATGAAGCCCCTAGGTCCTGGCATCTTCAGTAGAAGGTACACATAGTATGGTACTGCCAGGAATCTTGCGAATGCACGCGCCCGAGGATGGCATGGTACTGTGATGACTAGTCCACCACTTCGAACTCCAGCCATTCATGCCTGAAGTTTTCGTGCTTGCCGAAGATGACGTCAAGCCATATTTTGCCCAAGGGGTATATGCCCTTCCCTATGACTATGTCGTGGAACGTCGTGTCCGATTGCTCTAGGCTGCACAGCAGGATCTGCATTGCTGCGAGTGTGCTAGTGAACATCAGGTTGATTCCGCTGCCGCTATCCATCAAGACGCGACTCATTTCAAATCCCCCGATCTGGGCCTCGAGCACCAGGGCAGAGTCACCTGGGCGAGGTATTTGGCGTGGGTGATCCGAACGGTCGAACGTGATGCAGGACTCCGAGCCGCTGAGGTACTCAGTTATGGCTGGTGGAGATGTCACGGCCAGGTTGACTTTTGGTGGGGGTACCCTGTTGGTTGGACGCCCCTTCTGGATCATCATGGACCCTTCGGTGGGGGGTACCCATCTGCACCGTTATTCGGTGCCGGTGCAACTGGCGGCTGCGATGGTCCTCTAGTTGGTAGTGGAGGAGCTCCATGGGCGATAGCACCTGAAGCGGGTGCGAATCTTGGAGTCACCGCCTGACGTCGCATTTGGGTGAAGCCATCGCTGAGCTTCTGAAACTCTCGGTAGTCGTTGAGCATGTGGCTAGCCATCTTCTTTCCATCTTGTATATCGATGTAGAAGTGGATGGTGCAGGGACCAGACAGCTTGTCGTATGCCGAAGGCTCGTTGTCGCGGTTGCGACGTTTCCATGTTTGTGTGGGTCGTCTGTCGTCGCGGTAGTTGCTGCTATGGTGTCTGCTATTGTGGTTGCGATCATCGCGGCGATCAGCGTATCCAGCCGCAACCATGTTGAGTCCATCACGATTGGTCTAGACGCGCGATCTTCTCTTGCTGTGGCGCTCGTGCCTATGGCCGATGTCATCTTTGTCATCCGAATGTGTTTGGTTGACAGAATCCTCGCCATCTGCCTAGCGGTTGGCGATGTCCATGAGGTGATCAAGGGTTTTGGGCTTGACGCGCCCGAGCTCCTCCTTGAAATCTGGGCACCTAGCACCGTCTTTGAAGGCGTCGATTGCCCTTTCTTCGGAGATGTTTACAGCGGAGTTCTTGACGTGGGACTAACATAGTATGTATGAGCGGATGGACTCGTTGGTCCGTTGGGTGCAGCCCCGCAACTCTTCGATTGAGGATGGCCGCTTGCTGGTGCCCTTGAAGTTGCGGATGAAGCTGTACGCCAGCTCTTCCCAGCTTCGGATGGAGCCAGAGGGTAGGCTGCTGAGCCAGACCCTGGCCACGCATGTCAGCTGCAGCTGAAGGCTTTGTAGGTCGGTGTTCTTGTTACCTCCGTGGAGCTTGACTGGTGATAGATGATCATCGAGCCATGTTTTTGGCTCCCGCGCGCCGTCGAACTTCGGGTTGTCCGAAGGGAGCTTGAAGTTTCTCGGGATCCGTGATTTCCAAACGGATCTGCTGAAGCACCAGGCTCCACATAGTTCTCCGTCCTCCTCCTCCTCGGACTTAGTCGAACACGCGTTCTTAGCACGTGATTTGTCGATCTTGCGCTGTGTGAGCTTGCTGCGAGCATTGTAGTTCCTGCTGCGGCGCCGTGGGCTCCGACGGCGTCGAGGCAGGTCATGCTCCTCCTCCTCCTCGAATGACGGCGTGCGGCTTTGAGTGAACCTGACCATGGGTTTCTTCTTTGGCTCCGCGGGAGTTTCGTCATGGAGCGCAGCTCAAACGAGTCCGAGGCCTGCCAGCGCAGACTTGTGGATAGCGATCTTCGGGTCTCCCTCTGGTGGCGGGTTGGACGCGAGGTAGGTGGTGGCCGCCATGATCGCAGAATACGACGTTTAAGGCATGATGTTGCCTTGCGTGTCCATCGTCATGAAGGACGTGTCGACTGCCTTAGTGACCTTGCGTCGTGCGGCAGGGTCCATGCGCTCCAGGCAGGAGTGGTACTTGTTGGCGTTGTTCCCGTGTGAAGAGGAGCCGCCAGCGGCGGAGAGCGCAGCTCGCCACGCGCTCGACTCTTCGGTTGCGCGCTTACGCTTTTATAGCTCGTTCTATAGTTGACCTGCCGATTGTGCTCATCGATCAAGAGCCAGTGATAGGCGATTAGCAAGTCACGGGAGGCATCCACAAGTAGGATTTTATTGCCTCGCACGGCTTTGCGTTACACGGGAAAACCCTACTCCTGCTTGTCTGTTCTTGATTACAGAGGAACCGAAGGTTACAGGGGTGCGCAGATGCAATCTGGCATGGAGGTGTGTGTATGAGGTGTTGAAATCCTTCTCATTGTACCCTCCTGGCCTTTATATAGATAGTCCAGGTCCCGGGATAGGTCGAGTAGATTAGGGTTGATATCCTTTGAAATTCTATCTAATCTAGACTTGTCCTCCAAGGAGTCGAATTCTCCACGGGCATGGGCCACCCGAAATCTTCCTGGGCTGCAAATCCTCGTGTGGGCCTTCCTTGGGATGTACCGGGTATACCAATGTTTTGAACCCGTGGGTATATCTATGTCACTTGGGTTCAAGCCTTCTCCTTCCATTCCTCCCGGAGGCCCTAGCGAAGCCACGAGAGCGTATCGTCGTTGGCCTTCTTCAGCTGTTCCTCCTCTTCACCCACCTTCGCATAGCAGCGGTGGATCCGATCATCGATCTTAGTGCTATGGTTCTCCATGTCGAGGGAGCGCTCCTCAACCCTCTGGAGAGTGGTCTCTAGCTGCGCATCCAGCGCCTCCAAGAGGCTTCTCTCTAGCTCGGCCTCGACCTCTCGGAGCCGGACCGCCTCCTCACGAAGAGCCATGCGCACCTCGCGCTGAGCGACCCTCCAGTGGTCTTATTTTACCTCCCGCTCGGGAAAGGAAAGCGCGCGACCATGGCCAGAGAGGTCACCCATCGTGCGGCTCAGGTCGGGGGTGGAGGGGCCAACCCCTCCAGAGGGCAGGCCAGGTCTTGAGGGAGATCCGTAGCATGCTCCTCACCAGGGGCGTAAGAACCTTGTGAGGCGCTCGCCTCTCCTTGACCCTCCCACCGTTGTTGGGCCTTGTCGAGGGCAGCCCACTCTAGGAGCAGCCGATGCCACGCACTAGCGAGACGGTGCTCCTACGCGGCAAAGTCCATGAGGAACTGGTCGAGCCCGAAGTGCACGGTAGCCATCACATCGGGAAGGTGTCCTGACCGGTTGATGCAAGCATTCTAAGAGGGCGGCAGGGATTGCTCACTCAAGTCTGCGTTCCTGGGAGCTTGGGGGCTACCCTCGGGAGGATCACCTTGTGAAAGGGACGGCGACGCGCCTTGTGCGCCCACCGGTTCCTCGACCAGCAGGACATCCTCGCCCAAAATGAACAAGTCAAGGCCACCCCAGCCCAACTCGAGAGAGCGGTCCTCTACCCCACGGCCAGAGACTCTATGCGATGGCGACTCCAAGACCTCCATTGCGGCAGGCGACCTTCAAGACGGTGGAGAGCGGACGCGCTCCAAGGCCTTGCCGAAACCCTGCTCTGGTGCCTATTTCTTCCTCTTCTCCTCATGGCTGCGTCAAAGAAACATGATCAGGAAGTAGGAAAGAAAGGATTAGAGGAGACCTCGAAGAGCCATGTGAGGCCTACTCACCCTTCAACGACCACCCTCTCAAATGACCAATTGGCCCTCTGTGCTCCCGAGGAAGGAATGCATGACCCTCCTTGGGTCTGAGTCGTTACCCGGCCGCCCACGCGGTGAGAGCGATGGTGGTTGGCCGCACCATGAAGTGGTGGCAAGGCACTCCTACCCGGCGGAACCATGGGCCTCTCCCCCAGCACTACTAGGAAAATGGCTATAGGTAATCCACACATCCGTGGCACACGTCCTAGTGGTGCCCAACATGTAAAATAGGTGTGGATCATGGCCCACAGGTTCCCTACGACTAACTTTCGTAAGCATGGCACACATGGGGGTGGTGCGCCACGGCTACATGTGGGCCAGGGCACTGCTGGTCGTAGACCACCTAGCCGTAGCGCACCTGGGCGAAGTGCACAATAGGTGTGGCAGGTAGCCGTGGCGCACATGAGCACCATGCGCTATGGGCATAGTCGGTGCAATCTGCAGCTCTAAGCTTTATGACTGTGGTGCACCAGCACCATGTGTGCCACGGATGAGCATGTTGTCTACTTTTTGCACATGTGACTATCCACTACCACCTCCCACTTCACTTTCCCCTCCTTCCTCCTTGGACCTGGTCGCCCTCCTCCTCCTGCCCACCTCAATTTCTCCACTCTTTCACCATCTGTAGCATGTAAAACATACCTTGGATGCTACATACATAATAGAAGGAAATCTCTCATTTCCGGCCACATCCTCTTGGTCTCTCACCTCTCCATCTATCTTCTCAACCGGTCTCTCATCTCGGTAAGTTGTCCATGTAAGAGGATGTGTTCATGTGTATGGATGATATGCTCATATGTATGGAGAGGATTGATGCTCATGTGTTTGGAGCATGCATGCCTCTCATATGTGCATGTCTGTTTGTGTGTAAATGAGTTAGCATTGTTTTGCCAAAATGTTGGTTCATTTCCATTTTGGCAATACTTTGGCATTTCACAATGGTCCTAATTTTAGGATAGTTCATGCCGAAATTTTCCATCGACCATTGCATGCATGCGTTGGTTGTGTGGTTCTAATAAACCTCTAATTCTACCGTGTACCATGCAGGTAACCATGGTTTGCATAATGAGTGAAGGAATTGTGGCTAGATTTTTGGAATGTGTGACGGTCGACATGATACGGAATAACATGATAGAGATAAGATGTCCGTGCAGAAGATGAAAACTCAATTGGTTGATCGACCCAGATTCCGGGCATCTGTAGGTGCACCTGCTCCTCCATGGTTTCACGGATGGCTACACTCGGTGGATAAGTGATGACGAAGATGATGAGGATGTAAATGGGGCATATGGAAATGAGGAAGGCAGGCAACATGACGATGATCACAGCTAGGATGGGAGAGATGAAGAAGAGTCTCCTAGAGATGGTGAAGGTGCAGAAGCATACCAGGATAATGATGATCTAGATGCTGGAGCAGACGATGGAGCAACCTCGGGCTGGGTTCATGACCCTTATGTTTAATAACTGCTTCTCAAGCAGACAAGTAATGCTAGGGCTGCCGCTAGAGATAAAGCCAAGATTGCGCAACTTGAGAAAGATGTGGTTACTCCATTGTATGAAGGATGCAAGCCCGATGATACCTGGTTGAATGTAAAGCTCAAGGGTATGGAGATAAAGGCAAAACACAAATTGAACAACGCAAGCTTCAACAATATGATGGCATTCTGGCATGATCGTCTCCCGGAGGGGAACACGTGTCCGACTAGTATCGAGGATGCCAAGAAAATAATTTGTCCTCTCGATCTAACGCATGTTAGATACCACGTCTACATCAATGATTGCATCATTTATCAAGGAGAGGATGCGGAGAAAACCACATGCCCGGTGTGCGTCCTAAGTCGATACAAGAAAGGGAAGAAAGCTCCTCCAAAATTGGTATCGTACTTTCCTATCACTCCTCGTATGTAGCGCTATTTCGCATACCCTAAGGAAGAAAAGCTCATGCACTGGCATGTGGAAAGAAAGAAGTGAGAAGATGACGATGACCTTGAAAAGGATGAGATGCTGATGCAACCTTCAGATGCTAGCCAGTGGAAAGAATTGGACCTAGAATTCCCAGTATTTGGTGGAGATTCGAGAAAAATCAAGCTAGGTGCAAGCACCAATGGACTCAATCCGTTCGGTAGCCAGAGCAGCACGCACAACACTTGGCCCACGTTTGTATGGATGTACAACCTCCCTCCCTGGTTGTGTAGGATGAAGAAGTACATACAACCTGGTACCAACATCAATCTGTATATCGGGTTGTTGAGAGGAGCTAGCCACATTATGGGAATCTGGAGCCAATACGTACGAAGGTGTCGCACAAGATTATTTCACTATGACAGCCGCGTTGGTCACAATGGTGCAAGACTATCCAGGTTACGAATATTTCTTGGGGCAGGTTATCCAAGGATTCTCCGCATGGGTTAGGTACATGGATAACACGACCTATCTCCAACTACAGAAAGATCCAAGGTCTTCAAAAACCATGTTCATGGGGAACTGGAGGTGGCTTGGCAAGAATGATGCATGGAGAAAACATGAAGATCTATTTGATGGGAAATCAGAGACCCGAGGAATCCCAGAGTGGAGGAGCAGCGAAGAAGTGGATGAATTGCTGAAAAACTGGAAAGAGTGTCCTAAGCCAGGAAATAAGCGAAAGAAGTAGAAAGATAAGACATTGCTGAAGGTATGGAAAACAAGGACTATTTTCTGGGAGTTGCCATACTAGAAGTTTCTCCGCACGCCTCATAGCCTTGACATCATGCATATCACGAAGAACGTGTGCGATAGTCTGGTCGCCACCCAAATCAACATGCCAGATAGTACGTAATATTTTCCGAAAGCAAGGCATGACTTGATATTCATGGGCATCCGAAAGGATCTTCACAGAGGACACACTACTCCTGATGATTAGGAAGAGGAGGATGATCCTTAGTCGGAGGAGACACAAGGTTGTCAAAAGGGTAAAAAGGTCAAGAAGAAATAATATTACTGCCCCCCTTTGTGCTTCCCTCTAAGCTAGGATGAGATCAAACAGTGTTTCAAGTGCATTCTAGGAGTCTAATTTCCTTATGGCTACGCGGGCAAGATAAGAAGATACCTAGAAGAGGCTAAGCAGAGGTTCAGTAGGATGAAGTCTCATGACTGTGTAGTGCTAATGACACACATACTTTCGGTTTCACTGCGAGGCATAATGGATGAGCATGTCTGTGAACTATTGTTTGGGCTCTACATGTTTTTTACGTCATATCTCGAAAGTTGATTGGCGTGAATCAGCTCAGGAGGCTACAGGACGAGATCTTGGTGATACTATATGAGCTTGAGATTGTAACATCCCAGCATTAGAGCTTAGAAATAAGCTGAACCCAGATGTGTGCATTGCATTCATGCATAGAAAATCCAAATAATTTTCGCGATTTTAAATAAGAACTTGTCAAAATGATTGAATCTTCTCTCAACTTGATGGAATTGAAGTAGATCATCAAGTTGACTGTGATAAGTCTCATTATGACCTTTGTTAAAACCTTATTTGGGTAAACATGATTTGATCTAAGGGTAGATCAGATATAATAAATGTCACTCATAATACCTTGCATAAATAATTAGTATCTGATCCTTAAGGGATCATACCATAACATTCAGCACAACAAACCATAAGTGCCAAGTTAAGATTACAACTAAAGTAAAATAAATGTAATGACTAATCCTGACCTCTCTTATTCTTATTTATTCTTACTATGATTATCATAGTAATACCTAACTTTAACTCTTTAATGAGTTTGAGTTGGAAAGATACTAAGTCAAGATCATTCACTATATATCTTTCTTTCCATATCAATTTTTATGGAACTTATCTTAATATCTGTTGTTCATCAATGTTGAGTAATCCACCATTGATTCACAAATTCTTTAACTATCAATCCTTGATCTACTATTTCTTGATCTTCTCATATTATATACTTAAATCTTTTAAAGAGGGCATAGTACATGAATAACCTTAATCCAATATGAGATACTAAGAAGATAATTTCAATACAATTGAAAAGTAGTATTGATAAAGCCTTGCTTAGCCAACTAAGAACTTAAGCTATAAATGATTAAAGGATTATATTGATAATTCCTTACTCACTAGGATGGTCTACCTATATCTAGTATAAAAGATATTGGTTGGTAGAACATGATTGAAACCCTGGTAGAGATAAGTTATCCTAGAGTAGTCATTACAAGCCACATAAATATAATGTAGGGTTGGAGTGTGAGTTATTGGAGTAAAGTAAATGTAGGATGATATTATTCATTTAAAGTTAGTTTAGCATAGAGTTATGGAAGAAGTGTTATTCATCTTAAAGGATAGTAAGCCTTAGATAAAGGTAGTTGGATACATACATACATCTGATGAAGAATTATTAGTGATGGATGATTAAGGAAGATTATGAGTGGATTTCGAAAGAACTATTTGTTGGATTGATGATTATCAACAGTAGAGTAGTGGGTATAACCAAGCAAAGATATGAGAAAACTATGAAATAATTTAGTATTAAACTCATTGGATTCATCCATGACTTTAGAAGAATAAAATGTGAATAAGAACATTCTTGTGAAGTAAAGCTCATCATACTAACTATGATGATGGATAGGAAGAAGTATTATATCTTGGAAAGGACTTATTTAATTAAAGGTCAAGGATGGTGAAGAATGGAAAAATAGACATTCTTGTTAAACAACCAACTCTAAATATTAAACCAAGTATAATGTCCATTCAGGGAATTGATTCATCATCTTATGTTAATATCACTTTATAGGAATATTTTCCTATAACAAATCACATAAGCACATCTCTGCCAATTCCAACCATCATAATTATATGTGCTTAGGAGTATCTTTATCAATTCCTTTCTATAAAAAATTCTAAAAATAAGTTTCAAGTCCTAAAGGAGATGTCATCAAATATCCCAAACAGAAAACAATATGCTTAGTTATTAAATCTTTACTCACATCCATAAAGGAATCTAAGTATATTAAAAACCCTAAACCCTAGGGTAAATATTCATAATTCAAAACCCTAAACTTCTTTGTTTATCATAATAGAATATATACATTGCCATTTTCCAAATTAATGGAAGTGGTAATAACCATATTAATTTCTTTTATATTTCATGCATCAAATAATGATATAGGATTATTATACATATAAAAATTTATATTCAAAACTATGAGCCAACTAGAGTTAAGTTTTACAAACAAATAAGAATATATCATTTAATAAATCCATCATTAAAAGTGGAAAGAAAAATAATAAGAAAAGCGTCTACAAAATATGAAAAGGGGTTCATATAGAGAAAATAAACGAAATATAGAAAAAGATTATATAATAAATGTTCACAAATGATACTAAATATATTTTAGTATTACTACAATTATCCAGCAAATAAATTCTACAAAGAAAAGTTCAAATTAAAGATTATATACAAATCTAAAAAGGAAAACAAAAAATAGAAAAATCGAAAACAAATAAAAAAAGACCTAGTCGTGGCCCAACTCCTAACTGCTTACCTGTCGCCCAGGTGCAGCCCACAAAGGACCAGTAACCAGCCCAGCTCATTCTCTCCTGTGACTGACGAGTGGGCCAGGGAAGGATCACGGGTTGAGAAGAAAGACACACCAGGGGGGTTTTCACAAAAGCGACATCGTCATCCTCGCGCACATAGGCAGCTCGTTGGAGGAGCTCACCGTCGCCCGATGTCGTCGTCGTCAGCCGTGCGTCATGATGCTCGCCGTTGTTCGAGTGGGGGATAAGAAGGCCACCGCGACGCCCTGCCTCAATCCCTATCCACAATCCCTCCTTATCCTCTCCGGTTCGAATGGGGCCGAAATCCTATCTCACCGGAGCCACATCTCGCCGTCGAACCACATCTCCACACACTCTTCCAAGCAGCCATGGAGAAGCCCCGTCCTCCGTAGATCCTCTGAGTGAAATCTTGCATCAAGGGGAGCTCTGTAGTGGGCGAATTTTGCTGTTCCTCTTTGCGGCAGTTCGTCGGAATCCTCGTTGGAGATCTCGTTTTCAACCACGCCCGTCCTCGCCAACCTCTCTATCATCATCAGGGTGAGTTCCTGAACACTCCAGCATTCCTAAATCGTTATATCTCGTTGTTAAACGCCGTCGCACCTTCTATCAGCGTCGGCCACCGTCCGAGCTCGTCGAAGCTGAGGCTCCGATGACTATTTCTGAGCGGCACTGCCACTTTAGGGTTCAGCGCGTTGCGCTGATTCGAACTAGGTTAGTTTCGCTTGTTAGGGTGCTGTGGATTGTCGCCGGCGACAAACCACTGACGGTGGTGGTGGTGCTGACGCCATAGCTACGTCACACCGATGCCACCCTGGACCCAGTCCCCTATTTGACCTGGTCTTTGTCTCACGTGGCAAGTGACATGGCCTAAGGACCATATGTAATTGACTGTGGGTTGCCAACCAGTCGGTAACAAATGCATTTTCTTTAACCTGCGCACTGAGGTGGCCACTGGCTAGATGTGGGTGCGGTGTAAAAAATCAATTCCTTTTTAAGAAATAAATAAAATTTTATAAACTCAATTATTAACATTCCAGAAATCAAATAAATGAATAAATCTTGTTTAATTAATAACTTTTGATTTATAATTTAGAAAAATGTGTATAATATATGAAAATTTGTAGAAAAATACCTACAACTTAAACTGATTATCCAATATTATTATGATGATTATTTAAATAAATATTATTTAATAAAGGTTTAAAAGTAATAAAACTTTGATAATTCATATTCCAATAATGGTAAATATTAAAAATATGAAAAAAAATACCAAAAATCTTAGAAAAATAAAGACTATAATTTAAAACTATAATCATGCATTATTATTTATTAAGTATTTTTAAAAGTGTTAAATCTTATAGAAGTCATATCTTAACATTTATAAATCATAAAAATAAATATACTATACCAAAATGATCACCAAAAAATAATATCTACATGTTAAAAATATAATATTCCACTTTTGAGTTAATTTAAAATTCAAATATTTTAATAACTCAAATTTAAACTTATTTACTTAATTAATAATTCATATAAAGATAAATAAAATTTGTTAATATTTCTAAAATGAGTCAATTAAGTCTAATAAATAGTATTAGTCTTAAATATTAATAATATGAAGCCATAATGGTTTAAAACATTATAAATACTTTTTATTAAATTATGTTCAACCATAAGTGAATATTATATTCTAAAAGGATTCCTATTCATAATAAAAACCTTAAAGAACAACTTGTGAATAAATCAGATCCTTTCTATCTACTTTAACCACCAGATTACAAAAACTACCAGAACACTATAGTAAGTTCATAAGTAGTTAAGTAATATTATATCTTGGTTTATAAACTATAACCACTCATCTATAAAAGGTAAATGATACTACTCCATTATAAAATCAAGAAACCACTACACCAAGTAAAAGAATAACCATTCTTAAGTAAACTTAAGGAAACATTACCAGGTACACAAGATACAAATATCATAAGAATTATACTTTCAAACTATCCTTGTTTTGAAGTTAACTTTAGTCTACAAGAATCTAAATATAACACTATAAGCATTATTATATGTTTTATAGTTAACTTTGGTCTGAAATAGTTAAGTTATAAAGCATCTCAAGCCAAAACTATTCAAGCAAACACAAATAACATCGACCACCACTAACTAACCACAAAGATTGTTTAAACCTTAGAAAAGGAATCTTTCCTTCAAAAGTTATTCGTTTTGCCACTTCAGACAATATATGACAAATAATCAAGATCACATTACTTCATACTTCACTTGTATACCTAGGACCGATAACACTTAAGCTATTTATAAGTGACTTTACTTATAAAGTCAAGTTTGAAGATAAACAATTAAAGTGTAAACAATCTTGAATAGCATTTATAGGTGTATATTTTATTTCTGCATAAATATGTGTTGTTCACACACACTCACAAGCCCTAATAAGAAGCACAAGTGTGAAACTTATCTAAAAGGACAACACATTCTAAAGTAACCATTTCTGGAATCCAAACCCTAGAACAACGTTATTCCCAAGATTCGCGTTTATAAAAGTGCATCTCATTACTTATGCATAAAGCATACTGCCTCTTTAAACATTAGTCCTTACCGGACCAATGATGCTGATTTCAGATTTTGGATCTTATACTAACTCGAAGACCGTGAGTGCATAATCTTGCAATCACAAAAGGCAAGTTCACACTTGCTCATGTCCTTTGATTATTTTCTGTAAAGTATTTTACAAATTGAGTGTTGTCATCACCTGCATTTCAAAAGGGTCAGAAAACACTAATTTTGATAATAATATGAATTATTGGTTATTGATCTAGGGTGATCAGCTAATCTATTAAATCTGACAGTTGGAATACCACTGTTCAGAACTATATCACCTAGGACTTAACAACCAATGTCGCCAGTGATTCTAGCGCCGTATATTACACGTTGACCATGAGATTTGGAATGGGACGGAGAAGTCAGCTGTATCTTCTTCCTCTCGCATGAAGCCGGATGTGCAGGTCGTGGTTGTTATCCTCGTAGCGTGCATATTAATTGGTAATTCATAGAGGATATGCAGCATATGGGTGGGAACCCTCAACGTCCCACGATAGTTCTGACATCTAACGGTTTGTACAAACCGTTGCCGTAATTCTTTATGTGGGCATGGTGTAAACCAAGGAGGCATGCGAGGTTGTGAAGGGGGCAGTGATTGGCTTGGATCATCTTCTAGGCCCCACACCATGGAATTGTGGACGGGAATAAGCTGCCCGATTCTGCAACAAAGAGTTGATATCTCATGGGTAAAGTGTAACACCCTCAGAATCGACCCTATGCAAGTTTCAGCGCTTTTCGCCAAACCCGCATAGAAACGATTCAAAGGTGCCCACCAGGCACTTTCGTGCGGGTGGAAAACGAAGTAATAACATTACACAACAGTCCTCGATGGGACCCATAGAACAGATATATCTACAACAGCGACTCAATGAGTCAAGAATACAGATATAATATACAAAGATCCAAATCACCTTGAAAATGATAGAGTGTCCGACTATGGACAAGATGCAAATGGGGCTAAGAGCCCTGAAGAATAACCAATGGCGTCCATAACCCTGCCCAGGCCAAGCCGGAAGGGTAACCCTGCTAACGACGTCGATCTTAAAACCTGCTTAAACAAAAGGGGTGCCGACAAGGGGCAAAGGAAAAAGAGAGAGCGGTCAGTACTGAGGCCAGTACACGGCGAGGCTAGAATTCGGCGGTCCTCGCCTACATAGGTATGGTGGACTGAGCGGCAGCGCAGCATGCACTGAACAACCTATAGAGACTAGATATAACTGGCGGCTATCAGAGAGGGGTAAGAAAGACCTATTCGGAACCAACCTGATACTACCACCAAACATACCCATCCTGGTGTTTCCCCCTCGAGACCAGACGAGGAAGTCAACCGAGGAACTCACACCGTTGGCAGTTTTATTTATTCAGTTATCGTTGCAGCAATTACTAGTCAAGTATAGATAATCATCCTGATATAACAAGCAGTGGGCAATTTTAGTTAACCATTCCGTTGTAGTTGCGACACTTACTAGTCAAATACAATTAGTATGAGATATCCCAAAACCCAGCAGTTGTTGGTACTTTTATTTAGCCATTCCGTTATAGTTGCAATACTTACTAGTCAGGTACAATGGTAGCAAGCGACAACCATACAAGCAATTGTTGGCAATTTTATTTAGCCATTCCATTATAGTGAAGCTGATTACTAGTCATTATAAAGTCAAATTTATAGCACTACTTTAGTTATAGTTGTCTATGATCGAGATAATGTGCTCCAAGTCGTCCATAACCGCGGACACGGCTTTCAGAAAGTTTTACCCTGCATGGGTGCACAAATAGCAACACACACTCGATCAACCTCGGAAAAACCAAATCAAAACCCAACGAGGCCTTCACGACAAAGCAATCACAGGATTCAGAAATATTTCAGGGGGCCACCCCATTGAGTACACCCGCAACAAAGTTAGCTGACTCCGAGACGGACTCAAGGTTTGCGTCAATGGCTGTAAACGACTGGGAACCCGAAAATGTGACTAGGCTTGTCGATACCGCGAAAACACTCCGCTTACCTAAACAGTACAGGTGCTCCTCGCACAATCGTAAATAAAGCAGTAAAGCATGGAATAAGTACAGGATAGTAAATAAAACCTCAAACTAGTTTGTGGCCCCAAGAAATAAGAATGAATCAAGCTCTAGCTTAGGGGGGTCCCATAATCCTCCCGGATGTGGATAGCGCGAATATTCAAGGAACAGGTATCAAGTACTCGGGGTCCTACGGGACACAAGTGGACGGTTAAAAACCAAATAACATCTATTGCCCACCTGTGCCTCTGCATTTACCTACTTCAATTTTAGTTATTAAACAGTAATTAAAGTCTCGATCAACTCCTACAATAAACACACGGCAATACTCCAACAACTGTGGTACTTGACGACACGCAACAGCACTTGAGCAAGCGACTACGACGCGCAGGTCCAACTATCTACCAAACAACAGGTAATAGGAGGTGTCCAAGGCAATATAAGGCTGCACGGGATATCACGGGTACGAAAACTAGAGCATCGCAACACAGATAGCAATAGATCAATAGGAGGGAATAAATACTATAAAAGTAAGATAGGTAGAAAGGGGGAGATGCTCGCCTGAAAACATTGCCGAAGGTTCAACCGAAGATCGGGTCGACACTAGCATCAACTCATCGGCCTAATCCGTGAAGAAGCAAAACACTAGAAGAAACACCGGATGCACTATTTAATACTACAGCAGAAGATCGAGCATGATGTATGTATGATGTATGACATGGCAAAGGTGCGGTGCAATTAGGCAATATTAAGCGGAACCAGGGTCCCGACATTTAATTAGGTGGTTTATGTTGTTTAGATACCCTGCAATTTAAATGTTGTATTAACATGGCAAAAGATAGCACCGGTTCGCTACACAAATTTAAATGGAGTCCGGAATAAGACAAAGATATCCCGCATATAGACTCCATATTTAATTATGAGGTGAATCGGCATAATGCCCCCAACCCACAGACAAGTATGCATGCATGAACAAATTAATATGCGACAGTTTTATATCTAGCATTTATAAAATAGGGGCTCGGGAAAAGGTTCACACATCTGGGTTCGGAAGATCTTGGTTCCGGGGGTTCGGGGTTCGACAGGGTCCGGATCTGGGGTTCGGTCTCGACGGGATCGGTCTTCGAAGGTCGGATACAAGATGAAGAGCTTGGCGTTCCGGGAAGAAGGACTTGGTGTGGCGTCGGGGGCGCATCGGACTCGCCCTGGTCGGTGTCGATCTTGTCGGGCCCGCGTATCAGGTCGGTCTTGGCGTCCGGGATGAATAACTTGGCGTTCTGCGTCGGCGACCTTGGCGTTCGGCAACCTACGAAGTAGACCTTGGAGTTCCGCGATGATCTTGTCGATTCCCTGTCGAAGGCCTTGGCGCTTCGGATCGGTCTTCGGTTTCGGTAGGGAGTTCTTGGTGCTCCGTGAGGTAGATCTTGTGAGTTCCACGACTTCGATGTCGACAGCGTACTTGATACGTCCTCAATCTCGGTCAAGCCGGATGGCGGATTCACGAAGATCTTGCCGGTAGTTGACTCGGGGCGCCACACTTCTGGGCACATCGCCTTCGGGTTTAGGACAAACTTGGCGGAGAGCTTGGTCTTGCCGTGGTTGCAGCGGCACGAGTCCGTTCCCTACCATTTTCATGGAGATTCGTCAGCAGCAGGAGCACAAACACGATGGCACAAACACGATGGGCACCAACACTTGTTCGGGGTCATGCTTCTGCCGGAGGACGTGCTAGACATGTACAGCTCGGCGCGCTACAAGGTCGGGTCGAGCAGAGGGACTCGGGAAGACCAGCTGCCAGGAAGGAGGGCGGCGCTGCGGGTGCAGAGCTGCTGCAGGGAAGGCGCCAGGCCAGGGTGACGCGGTGGCCGGGAACCGCGCGGTTGGTGGTTGTCTGTGGATGAAGGCGACAGCACGCAGGCACGCGTTGGGGAGGACGGGCAACAGAGATGGCGCATGGCGGCGCGTGGGGCTCGGGAAAGAGGCGACGCGCAGACCGGTCTCGCAGGGCATGGGGCGGCTCAGGAGGAGACGGACGAGGCCGGCGGTGCTGTTCGAAGGTGCAGAGGAGGGCGCCATAGCGGAAGGCGACGGCGCGCGGGGAGCTGGAAGCAGAGGGGACGGCTCAGGCAGACGGCGGGGGAGGGCGTCCGCTGGCGGCAGAGGCGAGCTCAGGGCGGGGACGGGCTCACAGGCGCAAGGGCGGCCGGGTGCAGGCTCAGAGGGGGTGACGCCGGGGATGCGGGAAGAGAGGCGCACGGCAGGGTCTCGCTTCCCTGGCGACGGCGGCGGTTGCGGGAGGGAGAAGGCGTCGGGTTGGGGATCGAGGAAGGACAGACGGGGTGGGCTTCGACGGGGTGGTTGGGGCGATGCGCCAGGGGTTCGTTGACCGAGCGGGGGGGCGTGAGAGGTGGCCAACGGGGTGGTTCTAGGTGGGGCCAAGCAGAAAAGTGGTGAGGGGGGGGTGCAGGGGTAGGAGCATGTGTGCGTTTGGGGTGGGTCGGTCCAGGGGATGGCGGCGGAAGTGGGGAGAGGATAGGATTAGGTCTCGGTTGAGTGGCAGGTAGGGATTAGGGTTTGTCTAGGTGGGGACTAGGGTTTTATTTTCTGGGTTGTAGGCGGGCTCCGGTTGGGCCTTTGGGCCTGGCCGGTTGTCTGCCTCCCCAGACAAAAAGAGTTTTATTATTATTTTTATTTAGTTTTAAATATTCTTTTGTAAAATAGTTTAAGCAAATAAAAGATCTAGCCGGACCGAGGGTTTTGTTTATTTGAAATGGAGAGGAGGCTATTTTTAAAAGAACATAGGGCTTTGCGAAAATAGTTTTAGACAAATAGATGCATGATGATGCCATGGTGATGCGCATAATAAAATAATAGTGATTTTCTAGTAGTGGTTTTTTTTTTGCGGGATGCCACAATTCGACACCACTAACAATGGATCTCGCCCTCGAGATCCGCCTCATGGTACCGGAAGGAAGGTCGGCGATCTGCGTCTTCTCGCTTCGTGTAGATCCTCGCGACACCACTAACAAGAGGTCATTGTCCGTGATCGTCGAGAGAACACTCCGGGAACAAAAGGTCGAAGGTAGAGGTATCAACAAATAAAGCCACCTCTAGCTCCGATAGAAAGAGAGAACCGATGCATTCTCATCCACTTCAATGTACACAAGCGAATAGAGTGAGTAGTCGGCATGGGGGCCAATCCATCACGCACCCAAACTATTACTCTGCACAATCAGTAGAAAAGCATGCAACCATTCTCGGAATCAGACTGAAGATCTCGACAATCGAGGTTCAGGAACAAAGGAGTGATGCAGACTCTGCATCGGATCTGGCGTAGATGATGTCGTCGCATCAGAAAATGCCAGAAGGCACGAGAAGGAACAAAGAGAAGTCCACCAGACGAAGGGTTCCTCGGATAGCATGAAGACCAGATGTAGCGACACCGTTACCAAAAGAGGAAGCGAAACCCTGAAGGTACGATGGAACCCAACCACGAGAAATCCTGGACTCGAAGTGAGGGAAGAGAGCGGATTCAAAACACGCAGAGGTGAGAAGAGAGCAGCAGAGGGGTAAGGAGTAAAATCAGACCTAATCAGAACTATCCAACCGATTTTTCAAAAATAGTTTTGACACTCTACTTCGGCCGTTAGCTAGGTTATCCTACAGGCTGGACTTGTGGGGTATCGCAACTGCTGAGCTCTGATACCACTCTGTAACACCCTCAGAATCGACCCTATGCAAGTTTCAGCGCTTTCCGCCAAACCCGCATAGAAACGATTCAAAGGTGCCCACCAGGCACTTTCGTGCGGGTGGAAAACGAAGTAATAACATTACACAACAGTCCTCGATGGGACCCACAGAACAGATATATCTACAACAGTGACTCAATGAGTCAAGAATACAGATATAATATACAAAGATCCAAATCACCTTGAAAATGATAGAGCGTCCGACTACGGACAAGATGCAAATGGGGCTAAGAGCCCTGAAGAATAACCAATGGCGTCCATAACCCTGCCCAGGCCAAGCCGGAAGGGTAACCCTGCTAACGAGGTCGATCTTAAAACCTGCTTAAACAAAAGGGGTGCCAACAAGGGGCAAAGGAAAAAGAGAGAGCGGTCAGTACTGAGGCCAGTACACGGCGAGGCTAGAATTCGGCGGTCCTCGCCTACATAGGTATGGTGGACTGAGCGGCAGCGCAGCATGCACTGAACAACCTATAGAGACTCGATATAACTGGCGGCTATCAGAGAGGGGTAAGAAAGACCTATTCGGAACCAACCTGATACTACCACCAAACATACCCATCCTGGTGTTTCCCCCTCGAGACCAGACGAGGAATTCAACCGAGGAACTCACACCGTTGGCAGTTTTATTTATTCAGTTATCGTTGCAGCAATTACTAGTCAAGTATAGATAATCATCCTGATATAACAAGCAGTGGGCAATTTTAGTTAACCATTCCGTTGTAGTTGCAACACTTACTAGTCAAATACAATTAGTATGAGATATCCCAAAACCTAGCAGTTGTTGGTACTTTTATTTAGCCATTCCGTTATAGTTGCAATACTTACTAGTCAGGTACAATGGTAGCAAGCGACAACCCATACAAGCAATTGTTGGCAATTTTATTTAGCCATTCCATTATAGTGAAGCTGATTACTAGTCATTATAAAGTCAAATTTATAGCACTACTTTAGTTATAGTTGTCTATGATCGAGATAATGTGCTCCAAGTCGTCCATAACCGCGGACACGTCTTTCAGAAAGTTTTACCCTGCAGGGGTGCACAAATAGCAACACACACTCGATCAACCTCGGAAAAACCAAATCAAAACCCAACGAGGCCTTCACGACAAAGCAATCACAGGATTCAGAAATATTTCAGGGGGCCACCCCATTGAGTACACCCGCAACGAAGTTAGCTGACTCCGAGACGGACTCAAGGTTTGCGTCAATGGCTGTAAACGACTGGGAACCCGAAAATGTGACTGGGCTTGTCGATACCGCGAAAACACTCCGCTTACCTAAACAGTACAGGTGCTCCTCGCACAATCGTAAATAAAGAAGTAAAGCATGGCATAAGTACAGGATAGTAAATAAAACCTCAAACTAGTTTGTGGCCCCAAGAAATAAGAATGAATCAAGCTCTGGCTTAGGGGGGTCCCATAATCCTCACAGATGTGGATAGCGCGAATATTCAAGGAACAAGTATCAAGTACTCGGGGTCCTACGGGACACAAGTGGACGGTTAAAAACCAAATAACATCTATTTCCCACCTGTGCCTCTGCATTTACCTACTTCAATTTTAGTTATTAAACAGTAATTAAAGTCTTGATCAACTCCAACAATAAACACACGGCAATACTCCAACAACTGTGGTACTTGACGACACGCAACAGCACTTGAGCAAGCGACTACGACGCGCAGGTCCAACTATCTACCAAACAACAGGTAATAGGAGGTGTCCAAGGCAATATAAGGCTGCACGGGATATCACGGGTACGAAAACTAGAGCATCGCAACACAGATAGCAATAGATCAACAAGAGGGAATAAATACTATAAAAGTAAGATAGGTAGAAAGGGGGAGATGCTCGCCTGAAAACATTGCCGAAGGTTCAACCGAAGATCGGGTCGACACTAGCATCAACTCATCGGCCTAATCCGTGAAGAAGCAAAACACTATAAGAAACACCGGATGCACTATTTAATACTACGGCAGAAGATCGAGCATGATGCATGTATGATGTATGACATGGCAAAGGTGCGGTGCAATTAGGCAATATTAAGCGGAACCGGGGTCCCGACATTTAATTAGGTGGTTTATGTTGTTTAGATACCCTGCAATTTAAATGTTGTATTAACATGGCAAAAGATAGCACCGGTTCGCTACACAAATTTAAATGGAGTCCGGAATAAGACAAAGATATCCCGCATATAGACTCCATATTTAATTATGAGGTGAATCGGCATAATGCCCCCAACCCACAGACAAGTATGCATGCATGAACAAATTAATATGCGACAGTTTTATATCTAGCATTTATAAAATAGGGGCTCGGGAAAAGGTTCACACATCTGGGTTCGGAAGATCTTGGTTCCGGGGGTTCGGGGTTCGACAGGGTCCGGATCTGGGGTTCGGTCTCGACGTGATCGGTCTTCGAAGGTCGGATACAAGATGAAGAGCTTGGCGTTCCGGGAAGAAGGACTTGGTGTGGCGTCGGGGGCGCATCGGACTCGCCCTGGTCGGTGTCGATCTTGTCGGGCCCCTGTATCAGGTCGGTCTTGGCATCCGGGATGAAGAACTTGGTGTTCTGCGTCGGCGACCTTGGCGTTCGGCAACCTACGAAGTATACCTTGGAGTTCCGCGATGATCTTGTCGATTCCCTGTCGAAGGCCTTGGCGCTTCGGATCGGTCTTCGGTTTCGGTAGGGAGTTCTTGGTGCTCCGTGAGGTAGATCTTGTGAGTTCCACGACTTCGATGTCGACAGCGTACTTGATACGTCCTCAATCTCGGTCAAGCCGGATGGCGGATTCACGAAGATCTTGCCGGTAGTTGACTCGGGGCGCCACACTTCTGGGCACATCGCCTTCGGGTTTAGGACAAACTTGGCGGAGAGCTTGGTCTTTCCGTGGTTGCAGCGGCACGAGTCTGTTCCCTACCATTTTCATGGAGATTCGTCAGCAGCAGGAGCACAAACACGATGGCACAAACACGATGGGCACCAACACCTGTTCGGGGTCATGCTTCTGCCGGAGGACGTGCTAGACATGTACAGCTCGGCGCGCTACAAGGTCGGGTCGAGCAGAGGGACTCGGGAAGACCTACTGCCAGGAAGGAGGGCGGCGCTGCGGGTGCAGAGCTGCTGCAGGGAAGGCGCCAGGCCAGGGTGACGCAGTGGCCGGGAACCACGCGGTTGGTGGTTGTCTGTGGATGAAGGCGACAATAGGGCGGCAGCACGCAGGCATGCGTTGGGGAGGACGGGCAGCAGAGATGGCGCATGGCGGCGCGTGGGGCTCGGGAAAGAGGCGAGGCGCAGACCGGTCTCGCAGGGCATGGGGCGGCTCAGGCGGAGACGGACGAGGTCGGCGGTGCTGGTCGAAGGTGCAGAGGAGGGCGCCACAGCGGAAGGCGACGGCGCGCGGGGAGCTCGAAGCGGAGGGGACGGCTCAGGCAGACGACGGGGGAGGGCGTCCGCTGGCGGCAGAGGCGAGCTCAGGGCGGGGACGGGCTCACAGGCGCAAGGGCGGCCGGGTGCAGGCTCAGAGGGGGTGACGCCGGGGATGCGGGAAGAGAGGCGCACGGCAGGGTCTCACTTCCCTGGCGACGGCGGCGGTTGCGGGAGGGAGAAGGCGAGCGGGTTGGGGATCGAGGAAGGACAGACGGGGTGGGCTTCGACGGGGTGGTTGGGGCGATGCGCCAGGGGTTCGTTGACCGAGCGGGGGGGCGTGAGAGGTGGCCAACGGGGTGGTTCTAGGTGGGGCCAAGCAGAAAAGTGGTGAGGGGGGGGAAAGGGTAGGAGCGTGTGTGTGTTTGGGGTGGGTCGGTCCAGGGGATGGCGGCGGAAGTGGGGAGAGGATAGGATTAGGTCTCAGTTGAGTGGCAGGTAGGGATTAGGGTTTGTCTAGGTGGGGACTAGGGTTTTATTTTCTAGGTTGTAGGTGGGCTCCGGTTGGGCCTTTGGGCCTGGCCGGTTGTCTGCCTCCCCAGACAAAAAGAGTTTTATTATTATTTTTATTTAGTTTTAAATATTCTTTTGTAAAATAGTTTAAGCAAATAAAAGATCTAGCCGGACCGAGGGTTTTGTTTATTTGAAATGGAGAGGAGGCTATTTGTAAAAGAACATAGGGCTTTGCGAAAATAGTTTTAGACAAATAGATGCATGATGATGCCATGGTGATGCGCATAATAAAATAATAGCGATTTTCTAGTAGTGGTTTTTTTTTGCGGGATGCCACATAAAGTAACGCACCTCTGCAGAGTGTAAGAACTGTAACTTGTTACTCCCTGTTCTGGGAAGGAGCTGCGAACGTTGCGGGAAAGGAACTCCATGAAAGTTCTGGTAAACCCGTGAAGGCTGACGGACATAGCTTTTCAGAATAAAAGCGACCTTTGAAGAAAGTTATGAAAACTTGCATTGCCTACGACCTATGGTTTGTGGCTGTAGTTATAGTGCATCAAACACTCCTTTTCTAGTGAATTTGCTGAGTACGCTCGTACTCAACGTATCTTCTTAACCCTTGCTAGATTCTGAAGCCGGTATACACTACATCTGCATTAAGTTATGCTCCAGGAATCATCATCCAAAGCTAAAGATCTTCAATGAAGTCAAGGAAGTCAACATATACATCAACTCAAGTGAAGACAAAGTTACTGATTAGATAGGAATATAATCTCTAGCCAAGAACCTAATTCTATAGAGTATTGCAATAGCAGCAATGACAATCTCTTAGTTAAAATACTAGTCTTAACAGTATAATAGTTCTTGCGTTGTTTATCTTTGATTCTTCTCTATAAGAAGTTCTTTCTCTCTCTTTAACCTAGAGTGTTCTCTGGATCTTTTGTTAAGAGTGAGTTGTAACCTTTAGCCATGTATTGGACCCGATGTGTTTCTGTTGTGCCATTCTGAGGGATGTAATACTAGTGAACGGTGTTTCATTGGTTTTATGTCAACGACTATAGTATACTACATCATGCAGTGGTATGCTGGGTCACCGCAGAGATCTACTTCCCGCCCGGAGTCTTCGATGTTATGGTGCATCTACTGGTCCATATCATGGAGGATATCATCCAACTCGAGCCGATGTTTCTCCGCAACATGATGGCGTTCAAAAGTATGAATGGACACATCAAAGGATACGTTCGCAACAGATCCCGTCAAGATAGAAGCATAGCCAAGGGCTTTCTCACCGAAGAGTGCATCTCTTTTTGGACAAATTATCTAGACATTGAGAACCCTATTGGTCTTCCCGTCAACAGGCACCTTGGAAAGCTCGACGGATCTGGTCACCGAGAGGGTCGTCGCGTATTGCATGTAGACTTCAATGGTCGACGCGCAGACTTTGATAGATCAAACCCGGTCACGCTACAACATTTAAAACTGGTCGATCCTTGGGTACAAAAGCACAAAAGGTTAATCGAGAAGAAGTAAAGTGACCGGAGCATACAAAGGACACAGGGAGAAATAATCAAAGAGCACAACTCAGATTTCACGTGTTGGTTTAGGAGGACGCTCCTAGATAATCCCTTGCAAACGCATTCTATGGAGGAAACCATCATATTTACCTTATCGCAGGGACCCATGCACAACCTGGTGACCTATCAGGCATATGATATCAACGGCTACACATTTTACATGGAGGAAAAGGACAACAAGTGTGACTACCAGAACTCAGGCGTAATATCAGAATTGTACACTGATGACAACAAGAAGGAAATATTCTACAGAAGGATCGAGTAGATATGGGAGCTCGACTACTATGGAGAAAAGGTGCCGATATGCCATGTGAGAAGGGCCAAGAGCGTCGAAAGATAAGACTAGTATTTCACAACCATCGTTATACCTGAAGTAGCCAAATCCAAGGTCGTCGGTGCGAACGTCGCCGCGAAAACTAAATTGTGGTTAATGGCTAGCAAAATGGACCAATGTTTTTTATTACCGACCCGATAAAGCCTAGATATGTTGTCGTGAGGAGAGGAAAAAGAAACATCATCGGAATAGATGGAGTCGCCAACGAGCAAGACTTCAACCAGTACAACGATCCAAAGATTGAAGATGACGACGACTAAAATGAAGCAACATACATCACAGGAAGAAAAAGGACAACCTTATCCAAAAAAAGGTAGCTCATTCGAGAGAACAAACATTAAAGTGCCGGGGATAAATTATTCAACCGCGACAAATAAGGGAAAAAGATTGTAAAACGCTAGCTCAAAAAAGATTATAAAACACGTGATCAAAAAAGATTATAAAACGCATGCTCAAAAAAGATTGTATTGATGCATGGATGGCATATTATTAATACACACATTATTATTTATATAGTTTACATAATTTTTGGGCATATATATACCACTTTCTACATATAAAACATATAACAAATATTTTATATAGATTACATAATTTTTGGAAATTTTTTAACATTTTAAAGTACATTTAAAATAAAAACAAAAAGAGGTGGGCACCAAGGTTCGAACCTGGGTGCTCACAGGTTTAGAATCGAGCAAAGGGGCGGAACCAGTGGGATAGGGTAGTACTAGTGTCCACTAGTGGGGTGGCCAGCGTATTATTTGAATTGCCGTACCAGTTAGCCATAGCGCACCCATACCAAGTGCTCTACGGGTAAACGACTTAACCGTAGAGCACTTGGTAAGGGTGCGCTACAGCTGTCAACAGGCGAATTTTTAATCCCAGATGCCTGTTATGCCATACCACCCAATCCCAGGATTACAATTTTTGCGAGACATACAGAATTGGTACCATAGTACATAATCCATTACAAACCATAATAAAGGTCTTACAAATAAAAGATCTCATGATCCAGTCTTAATACAATCAACGCAGTGGAAATTAAACGTAGAGGGGCTTCATCTTCAGGGTCACAGGCAATGCTACCGATGGGAGATGATCCTAGTTGTCATAGACCTTCTGTTGTCCATCATCCTGGTAGTCCTCCTCATAGTCTAGCCATGGGAATAGTTAGGGACAAAGCCATGAGTACTCATTAAGTACTCGCAAACTATCACTAACAAGCAAAGTAGTTCGAGTAGGAATCCTAACCTCTATGTTAATTTACAAAAAACTAGGTTTATTTCATACTGAGTTTAGAAGTAAGGAACTAGTTTAATGTTCTACAACACCTAAGTGGGAAATTAGTTTTCATGTTCACAACCCTGTTATGGGAAAGTCAAAGCCATAATTCATTTCACAAGTCATTTTGAAAACATGTGACAACGGAACAATATGGCCACTCCAACTGTTCATGACCACGGACGCGGCTATTCGAATAGTTTGACATTCTGCAGAGGTGGTACACATTCACCACAACATTCGATACATCCGTCAGGGACAACCCTGAATCATCATACTTAGTATGCAGATAATCAATCCTAACCTTTCAATTACACACCCTAGTATAGGCACCTCCCCTATGAGTTTGGCCACCCAACCATGACCATCTGTCATCTTGGGTACTGCATAGGTGGACAGTCATCACGGGGTAGCCTTATCTCAACCTCTTTCGCAAGGGAACCCATACTAAGACATATAAACTTCCAGTCAAGCCCTACCCAATTTAGGTATTGTGGTTGTATGGTAAAATTGGAATGGTATCGCATCCAAACCCAACCATCAGTTTTTATAAAGGGTCAAGGCTCATGCCTCAACATTTTCATCATCAAATCATCTTGTGTTCATAACACATGTCAAAACATTTCAATAGAATGAATCCTTATTAGAAGGTTTTCATAATCATTTTTACCAAGTATTCCCATCTAAAGTGATCAACTTTTATGCTTAGCACTAGCCCCTAAAGTTGAGGGTATTCACTAATGAGGGGTGCTAATCAGGTGTAACTATCTAACTCTAGTTTTATACTCTTGATGGCATCTAAGTACAACTACTTAGGCCTAGTTTTATACTCTTTATGCTATCTATAATATTTTTCGAAAAGTCACAAAGAACTAACTAAAAGTACAGAACTTTGGTAAAAAAATAAAAGAATAAAGCTTGAAAGTAAAACTTGGGATTGGTATAATCAAAGTTGCATAACCAAAGCATGCCTAAAGAATATTGCATAGGTTATCTTGCAATTTGTGATGTATTGCATTGTTAAGAAACTTGCAAGTGTTAGCTTGCATAGTTAACTTGTAGTGTTAGGCTTGCCTTGAGTAGTGCAGTGGTTGAAGATTTCTTTTTCTTCCTCGTAGTACTCCTCTTCCTCGTAGCCTTTGTCGGTACTAGCGTCTATAAATGAATACGAGGTACACAATCACCAAACAATACTTAACTAACTCTATTTGGTACACAAAGGTTCACGCTAGATGATCTAGCATCATCACAATCATCACATGAAATAAAGACTTAGTCTTATCTTTCTTATTTTAGAAAAGTAATTTCTACTCATTGAATGTACTTAAGATTTAATATTCTCCAATTAAAATATGGGATCATGTTGACACATGTCATCACCACCTATTCTAATACTTGGAAATGTGATTTAAAGTTGTGGTCATATTTTATAAAGTTTAAAATTACTATTTTATACAATTAAAGTGACTAGAAATGCCTATAGTGCATTATTTTAGTACTAGTCAAGATCACTACATGTAAACCTAAATATTTTTACATATTCAGATAGATCTTGTCAAATGTGATTTTTGAGAGTTGGAATCAACTCAAAAGCATTTATGGTTGATTTTTGAAAAATGTTTGAATGTGTAAAAGTCTCTGTCTTGTTAATTTTACTATAGGTGATCTATAATTTCAAATGGTTTGAATCCAACGGGTTTGGATAGATAATTTGAATACCTTTCTAACAAAATTGGAATCATGCAATTTGGTTTAGTAAATATCTTGGATTGATTTTTGAATCTACTGATAGAATCTAGTTTTAACTAAAATGGAAAAAGATTATTTGAATCAATGGCTCTGCGCGGGAAAGGGAATGGGCCGGCCCAACTGCACTGCGCGCACAACGGGATGCTGATAGGGGGTCCCACTAGTCAATGACTCATTTAATCGAAACGGTACGTTTCAATCTAGGTCGTGCCATTAGACTATGATCTACGGCCAACGTTCGTCGTCTATGTCGGAAATCTCTGACGAGACTGAAGCCTAATGGCGACGGTGGGGGTACGTGGTGGTTCACTTGGGCTCCAGCTAGGGTCGGTGATGGGGGCGAACGACGTTGGAGACGACGGCAGTTTGAATGGAGGTCACGGCGGCTCCTAGGGAGATCCCAATCAACGACCCATCTTCTCCTCTACAGCGGCGAACTCGGGTGAAATTTCGGCGGGCTGGTGCTCGCCTTGCTCCGGGGAGAGGTGTGGGAGGTTCTGTGAGTGGGGAGTGAGATGGTGTGAAGAATAGAGGCGGGGGTGGCCTATATTTATACACCAGCGATGGGGACCGAGCAGGGTGGCGCGGGCTTTTTTGTGACGATGATACAGAGGGCTAACGGCAAGGCTGGGGGCGTAGGACGGTGCAGTGTTTCCTGGCGGTCGTCGCACGCTTAATGGCTCAGCATGGGGCGGTCGAGGATGGTCGGGACTGGTCGGCTCTCTGCGCGGAACCGGTGGCGTTCGAGATGGCGTATAGGGGCTACTGGTCGTGCGGCGGCAAACGGGCATGTCTGGGAGGTAGCTAGGGTCACGTGGAGTGCAGGCACGCGCGGTGAGGGCGAGGCGCGGCGCGTGCATGCGTGTCGGCTGTGGCGCTCTGGAGCGCTCTCGGCATGGCGATAGAGAACTGGGCACGGCGTTGCTCGGGAGGTCCATGGTTGGGCTGCGATCGAGGGGTGGACAGGGAGTGGCGGTGGACGGTGGCCTGCCTATAGACATCGTGGACATGCACGGGGCTGGCTGCTACGAGTTGTCCATGCTCGACCGGGCGAGTGAGCATCGGGCGTCACGGCACTGGCGCAAACGGCAGAGGTGGTGCTGGTCACCTGCGTTGCTAGGTGCTGGGGGAGACCAGGGGAGTGAAATGGGGACAAAGGGTTGATCAATTACTTCTCACCATAGTAGAAGTTAGGCAAGGTTGATCTGTGTCTGCCAGGTGTTCGACCAAATGGCCGAATATAATTTAAATTTGAATTTTTGGCTAAATTTTTATGAGTGTATCTGTCCCAGGCTTGAGAGTCTAAGGTTTCTTGGGTTTCCCAAGGTGAATTGATTTGAGTGGTTTTTGAAAAGTGGTGATCATAATGCATACAGTTGATTCAATTTTGAATTCTCCTTTAAATAGATTTGGAAATTGTTTCTCTTGGTTTTTAAAGTGGGCTTGGGTTCACTTTTACTTGGTCTAGCAAGGGATGAAATGAATTGATAAAGTTTCTAAAAGAAATATTTTACTAGGAACACCCAAAGTGGTCTAGTGAACAAGTTTGGCCAAAATGACCATTTGCTTATATTTCTTATATTTGATTTTCTCTTCATTTTATTTTGCTTGGGAATGATCTAGGTGATATTGTAAACCTTTTTAAACTACTCCCTACCAATTGTAGCAAAAAAACATGACAATTGCACTCATTCATACACTAATGCATTTCACACATTCACTCACATTAGGTTTAATAATAAAAGTTTTTATTAACCCTAAACTTGGGTACTTAGAACTTGATAATCTTGATTAACATTTTTGGGATGTTACAAACCTCCCCTCCTTAAACAAAATCTTGTCCCGAGATTTCAGAAAAAGAAAACTTGGAAGTAAAGAGATCTAGAAACTCGGTCCTAATGTAATCTTCTCGCTCCCAAGTAGCTTCTTGTTCAGTATGGTTACTCCACTGAATCTTGTGAAACTTGATACTACGGGTTCAGGTGGTTCTGAAGGCTTCTTCCAAAATACAAATGGGTACTTCACGATAAGTTAGGTCCTTGTTGATCTTTATGGCTCGGTGATCAATACTCTTGAAAACTTCGGTCTTCTCCGGAATTTCTAAGCATTAGCGAAGTAACGAGATATGGAACACATCATGCACGACTAACATCTCCTCCGGTAGGTCTAGTTGATATGTTACTTCTCCTCGGCGATTCAAAATCTTGAAGGGCCCAATATATCTAGGGGATAACTTCCCTTTCAGTTGGAAACGTTGCATTCCTTTCAAGGGTGATACTTTGAGATACACAAAATCTCCGATATTCAAGGTCAGGTCTTGACGTCTCTTGTCAGCATAACTCTTCTGTCTGGATTGAGCAGTCTTGAGGTTTCAACGGACTTTGTAAACCTTCTCTTCGGCATCTCGTAGGATATTGGGTCCGAAAATCTGACTCTCTCCTACTTGCGACCAATTCAACGGGGTATGACACTTCCTTCCATACAGAAATTCAAATGTGTCCATTTGCAAACTAGCTTGATAACTATTTTTGTAGGATAATTCAGCGAAAGGCAAACAATCTTCCCATTTTGATCCATATTCTAGCACACAAGCTCTCGACATATCTTTTAATATTTGATTGACTCTTTCAGTTTGTCCATCGGTTTGTGGGTGATAAGCTGTGCTGAAATTCAGTTTGGTTCCTAACCCTTCTTGGACTTTCTACCAAAATCTTGAAGTAAACTGGGTTCCTCGATCAGATACTATGGTCTTAGGGGTTCCATGCAAACTGACGATTGTAGCAATGTATAGCTCTGCTAGCTTCGAACTCTGGTAGGTGGTCTTGATAGGTATAAAATGGGTACCTTGGACAATCTGTCAACTATGACCCAAATAGAGTCATTTCCCCTACTAGATGTAGGCAAACTGGTGATAAAATCCATGCCTACAGAATCCCATTTGCATCCCGGAATCTGCAATGGTTGCAAAAGTCCTGCGGGTCGCTGATGTTCCGCTTTGACTCTCTGACAGATATCATACTTGGCTATGTTGCTTCCGACTTCTCTCTTCATCTTGTGCCACCAAAATTGCTCCTTCAAATCCTGATACATCTTCGTTCCTCCTGGGTGGATAGAATAAAGAGTATCATGAGCTTCCTGCATAATGACTTGCTTCAACTCGGAATCTGCTGGTACACAGATATGTACTTTGTACCACGAAACTCCTTCTTCATCTTCGGTGAATCCGGGTACCTTTCCTGTACCAATACGACGTTTGATTCCGTGGATACTAGCATTTCCTTTATGCACCTCCTTGATCTGACTGATCAAACTGGGTTAAAGTTCTATGCTAGCCAAAAATCCTTCACTAACTAGCTCCACTCTGAAATTTTGCATCTCCTCATGCAAACTTGGTTGGTCTACTTTTATCATGGTGTTCAATCGACATGGCAATCTGCTAAGAGCATCTGCTACAACATTGGCTTTGCCGGGGTGATAGTGAATGTCAAGGTCGTAGTCCTTGATTAACTCTATCCATCTCCTTTGCCTCATATTTAGCTCCTTCTAGGTGAAAATATACTTCAGACTCTTGTGATCCAAATAAATCTCACAACGGTTACCCATGAGGTAATGCCGTCATGTCTTCAACGCTAAAACTACGGTTGCTAGTTCGAGGTCATGGGTAGGGTAATTTTACTCATGTTGCTTCAGTTGTCGGGACAGATAGGATATGACTTTGCCTTCTTGCATCAACACACATCTGAGACCAATCTTGGATGCGTCACAATACACATCAAAAGGCTTCTTGATATTTGGCATAATCAAGTTTGGGGATGAAATCAATCTCTTCTTGATCTCTTGAAAACTTTCTTCACATTTTTCTGTCCATTCAAACTTCTTATCTTTCTTCAACAACTGGGTCATGGGTCTTGCGATGCTTGAGAATCCTTCTACAAACTTGCGGTAATATCCCGCTAATCCGAGAAATGCGCGAACTTGGGTTTGAGTGGTTGGAGCTTTTCATTCGAGAAATCCGAGAAATGATGCTCTCTAAGGGTTTCAAGGATGATCCTCAGGTGTAGCTCATGGTCTTCTTCTGATTTGGAATAGATCAGAATATCGTCGATAAAAACAAACGACAAACTTATCTAGGAAGTTCATAAAAATCTTATTCATGAGATTCATGAAATAAGCAGGGGCATTGGTTAATCCAAAAGACATGATAGTGTACTCATACAATACATATCTGGTGGTGAAGGCAGTCTTTGGAATATCCGTTGCACGAATCTTGAGTTGATGATAACCAGTTCTAAGATCATTCTTAGAAAACACTTTGGAACCGGTCAACTGGTCAAACAAATCTTCTATCTTCGGCAGTAGGTACTTGTTCTTAATGGTGACATCATTCAGCTTCCGATAATCCGTGCACAAATGGTTACCTCCATCTTTCTTATCCACAAAAAAAAACAGGTGATCTCCATGGAGACGCACTTGGTTGAATCAAACCTTTCTCCAGCATAGAATCTAGTTGCTTCTTTAGCTCCACTAATTCAGATGGGTTCATACTATAAGGTCTCTGAGCTATGGGTCCAGTTCCAGGGATTAGTTCAATGATAAACTCGATATCTCGATCTGGGGGCATACCAGGCAATCCATCTGGTAATAAGTCGGGGTATTCATAAACTACTCTGACTTGGTCAATGGTTGGTTGGGCTAGACTCTTGTTGCACTTGAATTAATGGGGCAAAGTCTCAGATACATCCTCTACTGATACTCCAGTGGTACTAGTCATGGTTATGGCTTTCTTGGCACAGTCGATTAATCCTTTATGTTTCGACATCCAATCCATTCCTAGTACTACTTCCAAACCTTTGGTTCCAAGTACTATTATATTAGAATAAAATCTATTCCATGGATTCTAATAGGTACGGCCTTGCAAATTTGTCTAGCTTTGGTGGTTGAACCAAGTATTTGAATTATCATAACATGCTTCAATTTTTTTGGTTGAATCTTAGTAGTGCATGCAAATTCTTCTATAACAAACGAGTGCGATGCTCCAGAATCAAACAACACTCTTGCAAGTACTAAGTTAATAGAAAACATACCCAGCGCGACATCTGGCGCTTCCTGAGCTTCTTCAGCATTCATGTGAAACAGACGGCCGTTGTGGTTGAGTGAGTTCCCTGGGGCAAATCTTCTTCCAGGCTGAACACGGTGTTGCTGCTGAGCTGGTGCATTCACATTTGTGGCTGCTGCAAGATTCTTGGGGCACTCGTTAGAGTAGTGACCCTTTACTCTGCATTCAAAACAAGTAATCAGAGACTTGTCTTTTCCTGCAACAGGCATGGCATTGCTTCCAGTCCTTGGGGCAATATTGTTGTTGTTGGACTTGGGCGGTGCACGGATGAAATTTTTCGAGTTGCCGGGGTTGTTGCAGTTTCCTTCGGCCTTGGGTTTCCTCCTCCACTGTTGGGATAGTTCGGACGGGACATAGGGGGTCTATTGTTTCTTGGGGCATATCCTGCAGACGGGTTGGGGCGATACTTGGGGTATGGTGGGATCCTGGTTGATGCATCATCCGACGCTTGTGATTCTCGTTGGCTTGGTTGATCTTTCCTTCCATCTGGATTACAGAATACACTAAGGCTTCAAGGTCAGCAAAGGGATCCTTGACTGGCACTGTCTGCATCTCATCATGCAGACCATTCAAGAATCTCTCCTTCTTCTTTGCTTCGGTACCAATCTCATCAGGGGCATACCTAGATAGAGACAGAAATATGTCATGGTACTCTACCACATTCATCCTTCCCTACTGCAGCTACTTGAATTCATCCCTCATCTGCAGAATCAAACCGGGTGGTATATGGGTTCGGCTAAATTTGAGTTTGAATTCATCCCAAGTCATCATCTGTCCTCCATTCTTGGTGCGAATGCTATTCCACCAAGATCTTGCATCACCTACCAGATAATGGGTGGCAAATAGGACATTCTCATTGGCCTCCACTCCTGGGACCTCTAAGTTGTTCTCCATGGTCTGCAGCCGGTCATCACCATCTAATGGCTCTTCAGACTTACTAAATATTGGGGGATTAGTATTTTCAAAGTTATTGAGCTTGGATCCATGGTTATCCTGGTTTCCATGGCCTTGATTATTATGGGCCATCTGAGCTATCTGTTGAAGGGTGGCTAAATTAGCTTGACGTTTAGCTCTTCCAGCTTCACGGTCAGCAGCCAACATTTGTAGGATTTGTAGCATTGGATCCTGAGATGAACTGCTTCCTCCGGGATTTCCACGAGTCATCTGAAGATTGTGATAGATAGTGAGACAAGAGGGAAATTTCTAAGGTTCATGGCTTTGTTTTTGAAAAGCTTTTAATCTTTGAGTTTGACTCTGTTTTTGCCACTAGCAACTTTCTTTTTATTCATTCATTCATAGCACCAAATACAAACACACACCACACTAGGGTAATAGATGGTTTTAGGAACCATTCTGTGAAGCTACGATACAGTGGGACCAGATACAACTCACGCATACGATAGTGCCCTATTGTGACTACTCATCATCAATGAAGGCGGAATCATCATCATCAGTGTGGAAGTCCATGTCGAGGTCCTCCAGGTAGTCATCATCATCACTGAGGAGTAGAGATCTCCACTGATATCTTCACCTTCCTCCTCCTTATCTTCAAGTTGGGTCACTTGATCACGGATGGTCCTCTTAAGAGTGGCCACCCTCTTGCGAAAACGATCGATGGTGAGATCCTTCTTTTAACGCTAATGGCTAAGTCAATAGCGCTCCTTGGCAAGGATGGCGAGGGTCTGGTCCTTCCTGACTGTGATGGCATGGTTGTGGTTGGCGTAAGTGCGGGCATTGTAAAACTCCTTCTCACTATCATACAACATGAAGTCGAGATGATCCACCTGATGCTTCAGCTACGGATGGACTGGTACCTCCAATGCCAGTCCCAAAGAATCACGCCTTGTGTAGTAAGCAAAGCGAGTACCATTGATCTGGTTGGTGTTTTGCCCACACAGACGGGCAAGAGCCTCCTGCATAGTTCGTCTAGCTAGTTTTTCTCCCTCAAGCTGAATTGGATCTTCTCCGAGGTGGGTGCCTCCATCTTGCCTCTGAGGTCTGCAACTATCAGCCACTTTAGTTCTCCTCCGTGCTGATCATTGAGCTGTGCCCCAAAGAACTCGGGGTTCGGGCGTTCAAGAAATTCTGAGAGTTGGCTTAAATCTTGCTCGAAGATGAGTCCTCCTCCGTTGCCCAATTGGTAGAACTTGCTATACTTGACTTCCATCTATAAGAATTTAGGATGAGTAGGTTAGTGGGGTGATCAAGTGTGTCAAATTTTATATAGGATTGCAAGAATTTTTGAGGAACATGAATTTTCTTGAAAGAATCTCAAGGGTAAGAATGAAAATAGGTTTTCATAAATACTCACTTCTTTTTTTTGAAACTAAGTTTTTGATTCAAGCGTCCATTCTAAGTAGGGTCTCCTATGGTCAGGATGGTTGCTAGCAGTTGTTCTGTCATGTGCATCTCTTGGTTGTTACCATCCTTGATGTTGGTGTTGTGGTCTCTTAGAGAAGTCATCTGCTTGGGTTGGTTTGGGATTAGGTTAGGCAAAAGATTTCTAGAGGAATAATTCTACTCACACACAACAATTCACACAAAGCAATGTGCAAGCAATCACAATCATGCATTCCACTCAAACAAGAAGATTCAAGCATATTTTCGGCAACAAAATATTTTTGCTACACCACATAAGTTGGTGTGATCAATAAATCGATTTAAACAAAATACTAGTGTGGTGGTCCAACTATGGGGTTCACTTGAGAACATTCCATCCTTCTTCTTAGCTAGTACATAGGGAACAAGATCATGGTTTCCTTGGAAGAAATTCTTGCATCTTGGTCAAAAGCTTCAAGGTGATGTCTATAATGTTTCCTCATGAGTTGAGTTTACTCAGTCTCCAAGTATTGAGTACTATTTCTATCTCACTTGAAGTCCTTGGTGATGTCCAAGTTGAAGTTCTTGGTGTTATTGAAGTTGAAGTCATTAGTGATGGTGAAGTCCTTGCTCATTTTGAAGTTTTTGTCCATCAAGTAGAAAAAGGGAGAGATGTAGAATCAAAACAAAATGTTGAGGAAAGATTTTACAAGATTGTTTGTAAATAAGTTTGAACAAAATACAACTCTTATTTTGCTAAGGGGTTTTGTCCAATCCTAGGGTTACAATCCTATAGGCAACACAATGCTCTGATACCATCTGTAGAGGTCCCAAGCTGATAAGGTAGAGATCCCTGTGTTTACAGTGCTAGTCCCTGGATCGATTAGCTATCACCCACAGTTTTAAGATGTAATATCAAGAAACAAAGGTCATATTACAACATATAACCAGGAATAAAATAATTCATTACATCTTACATAGCTCATATGGCTATATCATTACAATGCAGCAGATATAACTATATAGCATGGAGTCCTTCATCTTCATGTGCCATAGGCAATCATGTTGGTTGTAGGCTTGTAATCCCTACTCAACAAACTTCACTAACATCAAACGAACCTGCAAGATAATAAGTTACAGCCACAAGGGTCAATACATTTGAATTGTATTGGAAAGTGATATCATATTGATAAGGAGAATCTAACATCTACATGAATATTTGGCTAAGTGGGGTTTTGGCTGGCCTTTGCATAAAACAAGTTTTCCCTATCCTTTGAAAATAGTTTTTCTCTTTTCAAAACATTTCATCACACAATGGCACACTGGATACACACCAGGTGCTTCCCTTGTTTACCCAACAAGTTTTAACTTAGAGAAATTGGGATGAGGAGATCCTTGATTGCTTCAATGTCTTTGATGCTCAAATTGTCCATTGCCACGGACACAACTAAGTACTTAGGTTTTACCCTCTCGAGAGGTGGTGCACTTTACCACAAGACTCGACATGCATCGAGTCAAGACTTTTCATAAACAATCCCTCAGATCAGCACAGACGCGTTCCACCTATCATCACTACCACCAACTGTCCGCCTGTCTGAGTTCTTGCAACCTATGTAGTCAAGGCAGAGCCCATATGCCATGTGGATGTACTGGGAGCTTCTCAACACAAAACATCTCAAATCTCTTTGTTCTTGGGTGGCCATCCACAAGTGAGATACACAAGGTAAACCATAGAAATGGGCCTTGTGTAACCACTCAACACAAATCCATCCAAGAAATTACCATTCCACCCAGGTGTTTCATTCACTTAGTTGTTTTATTAATCAAAAACTTAGTCATAGACTTTGCATAATATCATAGCATGAATATTCCACCCTTGTATTCTAATAGCTAGGCTAAGCATACTAGCATATCTTGTCTCTTGACTTAGGATGATTCCTACCAAGATATAATCTATAGGATCTACTATAGCATAGCAATATACCAAATTAGTCCTATCAAGCATACTACAAAAATTTCACTAATGCAATATTGAAAACATAGGACTTTTAATGACCAAAGTATCACTTGCCTTTCTATAGAAAATCTAGGTACACTCCTTGATTTTGCAATTGTCACACTCTTCAAAGTTCACTACAATTAAATCAAGCAAGACACATATTCAAAACTAGCATTCAACCAATTCACCACATAAAATGATAAAAACAAGGAAATGCATGCAAGCATGCAAAAGGTTTTTTATTGAAAAAGGTGGTTTCTAACAAGGTTCTAAACATTTAAAAACACCTACTGTTCATTTATAAAGGTGGTAAATCATTTGAAAACAAGTTAGTGAAAATAGCGTTTTAAATCATTTTTGTTTTACTAGAAATGCTTTTATTCAAAGTAAAAATTTCTAGTGTTAACAAAATATATTTTTAAAACCAAATGTTAATGTTTATGGTCAGAGGGTTCAAAACAAATCCATTTGCAAAAGGTTTCACCCAAAAATCATTTTTAAAACAATTTTTATATCCAAAATAGTCCTAATAATGTTTTTGCAAAAACACCTAATTTTGAAGAAACAAATGACCAAACCAGGGCCAGAGATGTAAAGTTTACATATTTCTGAATCCATTGATATGAAGTTTGTAAATTTTGGACTTACATATCAAAAGTTATGATTTTGGCAAGTTAGAACATTCAATAGAATAAATTCCAGCTTTTAAAACAGAGTACGGCCACGTGTCTGTTTCTTATTGGTTGATACCGTTTTTTTGGATTGAGCAACGTGGGCTGCAGGATTTAAAGGAAATCGCACGGCACATTCATACCGCTTCGTTAAGTCATTCTATCCTATCCACCAGATCTTCGTCCAACGGCTATAGCGCCTTGACCACAGATGGGCGGCGCTGGCTGGCGACTGCGGCGGCGGGTCTGGCGGTGACGTTCTGGCGAATCCAAGAAGCAAGGGAGCGAAAGGAGGGTGTTAACAGGTTTGCAAGACCGCGGTGATGCTCAAGGTATTCGCCGTTGATCAAGGGGTACACGGGGTTAGCCTAAATCGCTCGCCGGAGCTAGCGTCGGCGTCGGGCACGTACAAGTGTCGTCGGGGGCGAGTCTACAAGGAATGCCAAGGAAAAACAGAGGTGGTGTTAGACACGTGAGAGGGAGGCGAGTGCGGGAGTATCAACGAGAGAGAGAGGGGCGGTCAGGACTCACCGGGGAAACTCGCCGGAGTCGAGGCAGACTACGGTGGCGCACGGGCGAGGACGATGTCGATGCTCTGGGGCACGAGAAAGCACTCAACTGGGGTCAATAGATGCGCACGGTGATGACAAACAAACGAGCTTGAACTAGAGAGAAAGGGCGGCGTGTTCTCACCAGAATTCGTCGATAAACTCGTCGGAGATAGTGACTGTTCGAGCACGAATTCGTGCAGCCTGGGGGCTCCAGTGTCATGGTGTCAGAGTGGAAAGAGAGAGGAGGGGGAGGCGATTAAGAGGGTGTGGGCGCGGGGAGGAATCAGTGCGGCATTAACGTGAATTAATGTGATTCATCAACAACAGAAACGGCGAGGAGGAATTGGGGACGGGGTCAGTGCGGGTGAGGACGACGATGAGGTGGCAGGGTGGGGCCTGGGCGTCAGTGGGGGCACGGGTTGATACGCTGGTTAGAAAGATTCGCGGGGGAGAGAGGGGAGTGCCGGGCGGGCTGCTGTTGGGCCAGATTGGGCTAGGGTAGGTGGGATGGGTTCTGTTTTATTTTTACCTTCTTATTTATTTTCCTTTTTCTATTTCCATTTTCTGTTTTCATTTGATTCAAATGATTTAAACAACAATTAGTTCCAAATATTTTCCAAACTTTCGGTATGTTTTTGTACTAGTTGTTTAGTGTATTTAAAAGTCCATTTTAGAATATTTCCAAATATTCTCTCATGATTCAATATTTAATTAAATTAGTCCTTTTGTCTTTATTTAAATAAATTTTAATATGGTTCAACACATACAATTTTATTTAAAAAATCCTTTATTTCTTTTTATTATTCAATTATCTTTTATTCCATTTGCTTATAGATTTAATTCAAGTTTTAAATTGTCTTTGCAATTATTTCTTATTTATTTATTTATCTTATAAAATCCATATCTTTTATTTATAATTCCAAAATTTGTGATTCCAATTTGTATAATTTTATTTGATATTTGTTTATCTTTTTAAATCCCTTTAGGATTAACTTGCTCACAATTTGATATTGTTTTTAGTTAGGAGCTTTATTAGTCTTGGAAATTGTTCCCTTTTATCTTATTAAATTCATAAATTTTTATCCATGGCTCCAAATTGAATGAAACAAATTTCCATGGTTTTGTAATATTCTTGTTTATAATTTTTGGTCATTTAGAAATATTTCTTGCTGAATTTTTATATGGATGAAAGCCATAGTCTTGGAGTGATCTTGGAAATGATTTCATTCAATAAGATTTAGGGTTTTGTTTTATCTTTTCCAAGTGTTTAAATTCAAGATTCTTTCCATGCATAAATGCATTTGATTTGTTTTGGAAATTTGTTTGTTTCCTTTTAATTCAAATTTTGTTTAAGTAGGGTTTTGATGTTTCCATCTAGAAAAAAAAGTTTCTTTTCACTCTAAATTTCAACATTTGTTTCTTTTGTTTGTTTATTTTTCACATTTCAAAATTTGGAGAATTTTGGGATGTGACACGCCCTCTCCCCTCTCTCCCTATCTCCCTCTCTCCCTCTCTCCCTCTCTCCCCTCTCCCCTTTTATGTGGTGGTCCTGGAGCGTAGCGACCGTAACCCTAGCTTGTGAGCATTTCTCGGCCAACCCTAGCTTTGTAGCATTGCGAGCATTGATAGACCAACCCTAGATTGTTAACGTGTCCTAGTAGGCATTGAAATGGGTATAGTCACAATTGTCAGATGAAGGAATCACCTCCTTGATGCTATAAGTTGTGTGCATTGCTCGGCCAACCTATCAGCAACATGGTTCACTTCAGTTGAGGTATAGATGTAGAGAATTACAAGTAAATGCTATAGAAACCTATAAGCAACCTATTTGGAGAGATATCTAATAATTTTAATCACAAGTCAATGCTATAGAAACCTGAAAAACAGTAATTGGCCTCATAGAAAATTAGGCAAACAAGTGTGTCCAATTTTACTTGCATATGATTAGCACTAACCAAGAAGAGTCCATTCGATGAATAATAACCTGAAACTATTTATGTCTATGTTGGCCTATTTCTGTCTATAGAGGTCCCAACCTTTAATAAGGTAGAGATACCTGTGTTTACAATGCTAGTCCCTGGATCAATAGCTAGCATCCACAGTTAAGATGTAATATCAAGAAACAATGGTCATAATACAACTTTATAACCAGGAATAAAATAATTCATTACATCTTACATAGCTCATTTGGCTATCTCATTACAATGCAGCAGAAATAACTATATAGCATGGAGTCCTTCATCTTCAAAGTGCCACAGGTAATCATGTTGGTTGTAGACTTGTAATCCTAATCAACACACTTCACTAACATCAAACAAACCTGCAACATAATAAGTTACAGCCACAAGGGTCAATACATTTGATTTGCATTGGCAAGTGATACTATGGTAGAATAGAGGTATCTATCATCGATATGCATTTGGCTAAGTGGAGCTTAGGCTTGCTTTGCTCAAAATAGATTTTCCTTATCATTTGAAAACACTAAGTTTTTGTTTTTCAAAATCACCCAAGGCATCTACCAATCAAAGATTGAAGATCCTTTAACCCTTGTTCAACCACAAGTTTTTAACTTAGAAATTGGGATGAGGAGATTCTTGATAACTTCCATGTCTTGATGCTCAAATTGTCCATTGTCGGGGACACTGCTAAGTACTTATATTTTACTCTCGAGAGAGGTGGTGCACTTTCCCCACAAGACTCGACATGCATCGAGACAAGATCTTTCAGAAGCCTTCCCTTAGACCAGAATGGACGCATTCCCAAACCTATCATCCCCTACCACCAACTGTCCATTTGGCTAAGTTATTGCAACATATATGATCCAGGCCGAGCCCATAATGCCAAGTGGCTGCACCTGAAGCTTCTCAACATTTGACATCTCAAATCTCTTTGTTCCTGGGTGGCATTCCACAAGTGAGATACACAAGGTTCACAAGTGCCCTGGCCTTGTGTAACCACTTAGCAAAAATCCATCCAAGCAATACCATTCCACCCAGGTGATTCATTCACTTAGTTGTTTTATTATACAAAACACAAGTCCTTGACTTAGAAATATTCCATAGCATGCATATAATCCACCCTTGTTTTCTACTAGCTAGGATAAGCATGATAGTAGTAGGAATCTTAACTTAGGAAATTCTACTAAGGCATCATCTACTAGGATTTCCCATGGCATAGCATACTTAGTAAAAATTCCATGCAAGTCTTACTTAGAAATATCACTAATGCTTAGTGAAAATAATGGGACAAAAGTATGAAGAACCACTTTTGCCTTCTTGGTAGAGAATATAGGTTCACTCCTTGCTCTTGCAATAGTCACACTCTTAAAATTTCACTACAATTCAATCAAGGCACAAATTGAATCTACCATTCAAGCAATTCATCACATAGAATAATAAAAACAAAGCAATGCATGCAAGCATGCCAAAGATTGTTTTATTTGGAAAAGTGGTTTCTAATAGGTTATAAACATTTTAAAACACCTATTGGTCATTTATAAATGTGGCAAAACCATTGGATATCAAATTAGTGAAAATGGCCATTTAAATCATCTTTGTTTTGCTAGAAATGACTTAAATCAAGTAATAATTTCTAGTGTTTGCCAAATATATTTTTAAACACAAATGTTAGTGTTTTTAAGGTCAAGTGTTTAATATTAAAACCATTTGCAAAAGGTTTTACCTATAAACCATTTTATACCAAAGAAATATTTTATTTTGTTGGAAATGCCTTTAAGCAAGGTAATAATTTTATACGGTTCACCAAACATATTTTTAATCTCAAAACTTGGTGTTTCGGGTCAGAGAGTTTAAATCAAATCATTTCCCAAAGGTTTTATTCAAAAAGCATTTTTAAAACATAAATAATATTTTTATTTAACTAGAAATGCTTTTATTCAAATATTTATTCTTTAGCTTCACAAAATACAATTTTAAATCTACAAGTTGGTTTTTATGGTCAGTAGGTTCAAAACAATCCATTTACAAAAGGTTTTACCCTAAACTTAATTTTAGAATAAATTTCATACCCAAAATATGCCTACACATGTTTCTGCAAAAACAACCAATTTAATAGAAGAAATTCATTGAACAAATGGCATGGTTGGATAGGATTCTTTTTGCTGATTCCATTGATATAAAATTTGTAAAATTTGGACGTGTAGATTTAAATTTATGATTTTTGCAAAATCTAACATCTAATAGAATAGTTTCTGTTTTTAAAACGAAACACTGGACACGCGTTTGTTTCCTATTGGCTGAAAATGTTTTGTTCGGATCGATCGATACAGACCGTCAGATCTAACTAACATCCTGCAGCACAGATCAAAACATACCCCATCGATTAACTAATCTATCCTAGCCAACCGATCACGATCCAACGTTCCAGATCATAATGACCAAAGGTGGGCGGCGCGGCAACTGTGGCTGGCAGCAGCGCGGTCAGACAAGGACGGTGCCTGCGATATAGGAATAGCGGGAGAGGGAGGAATAGCTCACCGAGTTCGCAAGGTCGTAGTGAAGCTCAAGGTGGTCTCCGTTTATAAAGGGGCCCACAGGGTCGTCCTGAATCGCTCCTCGGAGTTCGCGACGGCTTCAGGCACGCTCTGTTGTCGACAAAGATGAGGCTTCGAGGCACGCTAAGGAAAGCGGAGTGTACCTTTAGGTTCGTACGAGAGTCGCAGACATGTAAGCATCAAAGAGAGGGCAAGGGGAGGTCTGGGCTCACCAGTAGTGCTCGCCGGAATCGAAGCAGACGGCGACGTGATCTGTCAAGGATGTTGCCGAGCCTACGGTGCTCGTGCGGGTGAGTGATTGGTTCTGGGAGGTGCGTAGGGAGGTGGAGAGTAGGCTTGAGTGGTCGAGGGGGCAAGGTGGTGGCTGGTGCTGCCGGAATATGGGCGGAGGCTCGTCGGAGCAGAGGATGTTCAAGCGCGAAATCGAGGCAGCCCTATGGCCGAGAGGGAGGGGTGAGCGAGGGGAAAGAGAGGGGAGAGGCAGGAGAGTTAACGGGCGTGATCACTGGTCGGGGTTACTGTGCCATAAACGCGAATTAAACTCATGAATCAATGACAGAAACAGGAGAGAGAGGAGGGAGGAACTGGTTGCGTGGGTGAAGACGACGACTGACGAGTGGGGCCGTGTCGTCAGCGTGAGAGAGGGGTTTGCGGTGGGGTCCAGCGGTCAGTGTCTGGGTGGGTGCGTGCTGCGGTGAGAAAAACGGTTTGCAGGAGGCTAGTTGGGCCTATTGGGCTGGTGCTTTCCCTTTTTTCCTTTTTTCTTTTTATTTTTCTGTTTTGTATTTATTCAAATGATTTCAAACACCATTTGAATTTATATTTTTACCAACGTGTATTTTAAATACCATTTTAGGAATAATTCTTTTATGGTTTATATTTTATTTAAAAATGGGCACTTGTCTTTTATTCGAATAAGTTTTTATCTATATTTTCAAACTCTTATTTGAATATTAATTTTTATCAAACCTTTTTTCAGTAGGTTTTATTTATTCATTAGTGGAAATAATTCTCTTTGAATTATTTAAAGTATTTTAATATGATTTATTAATTATTTAAATTGGGTAGATTGTCTTTATTCAAATAAAATCAAATATGGTTTTAATCCAATATAAATTTTGTTTAAATGATTATTTTATTCCATTTAAGTTAATTAAATAACTTTTATATCCCTTGGGCAAATTCCAATTATTATTTTCCCATAATTTAATTAATCATTTACTTTAGGGATTTTGTCTTTATTAGAATATAATTGGAATAGGGTTTAATTCCATATACTTTTATTCTGAATATTCTTTATCCCTTTATTTCATTTGGATTTGGATTATCTTTGTTTGATTATGGATTTGGCCAAGATTTAATTTGGCTTTTAAATATTCCTTATTTATTTATTTCTTTCTTTATCTTATAATATCCATATCTTTTTATTTATAGATCCAAAATTGGTGATTCCAATTTGTATAATTTTATTTAATATTTATTTATCTTTTTAAATCCCTTTAGGATTATTTTGCTCACAATTTGGTATGGATTTTAGATAGGAGCTTTGTTAGTTTTGGAAATTATTTCCTTTCATCTTATTAAATTCATAAGTTTTTATCCATGGTTCCAAATTGAATGAAATCAATTTCTATGGTTTTATAATATTTTTATTTATCATTTTGATCATTTATAAATGCTTGTTGCTAAATTTTTATATGGATAAAATCCATAGTCTTAGAGAGATCTTGGAAATGGTTATTCCTTTAGGGTTTTAGGGTTTTGGTTTAGCTTTTCCAAGTGTTTAAATTTCAAGATACATTCATTTGATGAATGCATTTCACTTGATTGAAATTTTGTTTGATTCCCTTTTATTCAAAGTTTGTTCAAGATGGGTTTTGATGTTTCCATTTAGAAATAAAAAGTTTCTTTTCACCCTAAATTTCAACAATTATTTATTTTTCACATTTCAAAATTTGGAAAATTTTGGGATGTGACACTATCCATATTTTAGTTGATGATTTGAGATCTTGAACATAACTCTGTTTGCATAACACCATAGTTGATGATTTACTAGACTAGTGAATTGTACCGTCACCAGACGAGTGTTTTAGATGGCTACTATGGACATTTCCTTGCTATGAGAATTACAAAATAATTTGTTCTTGCATTGGAACATTGTCAAGGTTTTGATTGTATAGTAGAGCTTCCATCTAAAATTGCACTCTCTAATGTTTCTCGCATAATATGTGTGCTTGTTTAAGGTAGTTCACTGCTAAGAATGATCACATGCTTTGTCACCATCCAAGTTCAGTTTGTGACAATAAAATGTACTCCTGGACAGGAGGTTTTGTCCGGGCATGGATTAGTGGTGTAGTTAAAATTAGTACTGGAGTAGTGCCCTAGTTGAAATAAACATGGATTAGTGGTGTAGTTAAAATCATTACTAGAGTAGTTCGGTTTGTGACAATAAAAAGTACTCCTAGATAGCAGATTCTGAATAAATCCATAGATATGGCAGAACTTTTGTTCGACTATAAAGAGATTTTATTTATCATCAACCTCAGCTGTCACATGGAGTGCTCTACATTTTAATGTTCCTTTGTAAATACACATTAATATTTATGTTTGATTTCCTAACTGTTTGGTATCTGAGGTGATTTCCTAGCTTACATACTTAATACTGTCAATAAGCTTGATGTCCTTGCTTGCAAGTCTAGAGGTCTAGTATTGTTGTGGTTGCTGATGTGCTTGCTAGTTGTGCTCTGCTTGCTTGATGTTAGTTATGCTTGTTGTGCTCTTCTTGCTTGCTTTGCATATTGGACAAGTCTGGAGATTTTAATAAACATGTCATACGTCTGGTCTGTTTGAAGCACTTGATTTAGTGCAAGTATATGTTGAAATTGTTCTTGTGCTTGTATGAAGCACTTTATTTGTCGTGTATGCAGGTGCTTGTATGAAATGAATCCCGATTTTTGCCGAAATGTTGATTAACTTCCGTTTCGGCATAAATCGGGCACTCCTAGTTTAGGAAAATTAGCAAAGGTCATGCCAGATTTTTCTGTGAACTTTTCCAACCATTATTTGATTTTTATTAGTGCAAACATGTGTGACAATGATGAGGCTAGATCTTCTAAGTGCATTAACATTGAAGGAGAATTTAGACCTCAAAAGAAAAAAAATCATTCTAGGAGGAGGCCGAGTGGCTAGAAAGAATGACAGGGGGCAATGAAGAATACGATCCTTCCGAAGTGACGATGATGAGATGGATGACATAGAGGAATAAGAAGCCAAAGGAACAGTGGATGATGAAACAAATGACGGCGACGAGGGCACAACAAGTGGTAGCAATCCGCCTAAGAAGTAGAAGTAAAAGCGCCTGAATATTGTCGGCACCGTCAGAGAGGAAATTACTGAAGTCAGCCCAACAGGGGTTCCTTTGTTGCCCGACCATGTCGTCAAAGGGTACGACGGGAAAGTGGCGCGAACCGCCATATCAATCAACACCGAGAATCTCTGGCATAAAGAGAATGGCCATTTTTGCACACTCCTCTTCGAGAAGATGCATGCAAGATACAAGTTCCCCACTTAGTATAGGAAAAATAATTATCAGGCGAATGAAGTAAAAAAAATCCGCCCTTACAAAGATGAGCACCGCCTTGGCCATCTGGAGAACATGGATAAAGAAGAAATCTTTAAAGAAGGAAAAAGTCTCGAGGAGATCCAGAAGATTGGCCTGCAGATCACCGAAGATCAATACCACGAGTTCAAGGCCATGTGCGAATCCGAAGTAGCCTAGGCCTCGATAGGCGGGGAAAGGTTTTGCACGCGATGAATATAGGTCACCACCATCTCGGATCTGGTGGTTACACAGCTATGGAGCCCAACTTGGATAAGGAGGACGATGAGTATAGAGCTAAGGAGATACTTAACCCCTTTGCAAAATTCAAAAATAGGTAGCTTCGAAACTTTATTAGGTCCCGTTACCATGTGGACCCAAAAACCAAACAACTCACCACGGATCCTAAGGTGAAGAACTTCGAGAATATTGTGCTAAGGAAGTTAATTATCGTGGATCAAGTCGATTGCATTCTAATCAATGAAGTAAAATTTCTAAATGGTTCACGTTACTTCTTCTGCAGGAGTATGAAATTGCTAGTCAGGGATCCCAGGGTTCATCATCCCAGGATATAGAGAGATTATGGACCAACTATACGGGCCACCGCCATATAGTTGCCACCATATAGTTGGTTCCGACTCCTCAAATAGTTTCACCCCGTGCAACTGGTTCGAGGAGACGACATATAGAACACCTAGAAATCGCCTAAAACCTCACCTCTGGAAGAGATCTGGAGGGGAACTTTCCCTAGGGATCCATCTTCTCCCTAAGCAAATCTGGGAGGCCAAGGCATCGATGTCCATCCTCATAAACCGCTGCATCATCATCACCACCATCATCTCCACCATCCCATCTAGATCTTGTTGTAATTCTTGCACTAGTTGTGTATTTATAGAAGTACTATTGAGTGATAATCGTTTCCATTACCATTGTCATGATGTTGCCTGCCTCCATGTCTGAGTAGATCATTAATTCTTGGGGAGATGGAGAAACCCTAGTATATGATTGAGATGCAATAGAGATTATTATGTTATACATTATTATATTTATGTGTTATTTATCTTCATCTAGATGTTGGGATTTGCGCACCTCTTTAATATTTGTCTCTCACGGGGACTCGATGAAGGGGATTACTTGCTGGTAGACAGAGGGATGGTAGCACTTACTGTGACTATAAAGTCGTTGTCATACTTTACATACTAACTTGGGGAATCAAGGAGAACTCATTAAGACATGTCCATGCCGCGGGATAAATCCCTTAATAGCGGGATAATACGATTTATGTCGTTTATCTATCAGCTGTGGTTATGAAGGATGGTGTGAGCAGTGGTTGCTGCCTCATCATCCATATATGGAGCTCCTCCCACATACATGCATATCATGAGAATATTTGTTATAATAATCTTGATCACTTGTTCTAAATTGCTAGTGGTGTATCCACTATTCCCTGAGAACGCCTTTCCCCTATTGCAGTTTCAATGTTTCATACATACATGATTACTACTTTCTGCATTAAGTTTTACTTTACATTACTTTACTGTTCCAACCAACCAAAAACCCCAAAAAATTATACTTTCTTGCATCTAAGAATTATTCCTTAAGTAATTCGTTTATTTTTAGTTAAAAGCATTTAGTCTTTCGCCTACTGCTCCCTGTGGGATCGATATATTTATTTCAAAACTAGCTACAAACAATTTGTGCACTTGCAGTCATCAAGCTATTTTCTGGCGCCATTGCCAGGGAGCTTAGTGCTATAAGTCACTTTTCTTTTAGTTATTTACTTTCGTTGTACTAATTTTTTATTTGAGTTGCAGGAACATAACAATGGACAACACTCAACATTTAATGAAGCTTGAGGTAGTAAGGAATATGGGTTTGCCCATGGATGCTTTTATAACTGTTAATAGAAGCATAAACCCCAATGGTATAGAGATCCATCCCTTATTATTTGAGTTACTTAACTCAAAAAAATTTGCACGAACCATGAAGAGAGTCCATATGGACACTTACAATTCTTTGAAGATGTTTTTGGTTCCTTTATATTTGATGATTGTGACCTTGAAAAGGTTAAAATACAGTTGTTTACACAAACTCTCTCTAATAATGTTTGCAACTGGTATAGATCCTTTTGTGCAGAAGCACCAAGGACGTGGACAAATTTGACAACCAAATTCTTGTCAAAATATTACTCAGAAAGCAAAGCTCATAGGATGAGAGGTATTATTATTAGTTTAAAAAATAATCCTGATGAAAGTTTATATGAAGGCTATCTAAGGTATAAAATCTATCTAGACAATTGCCTCCATCACCGTTTTCCTGATTGGTTAATTACCCATACTTTCTATGGAGGGATTAAAAATAAAAATAGAGCAAATCTAGATACCGCTTCTAATGGTAGTTTCCTACCTTACACCTATGATGAAGCTTGGAAATTAATAATGAAAATGAGGGAGACAATAGAAAGTCATGAAAATAGAGAAAGCAATAAAGACAGTTCTTCTGAATATGCTTGTGTTAACAACTTTCTTGCAGATGAAAGGAATTGTGTGATGATTAAAACCCTCGATATTAATTCTTATTCGGTAAAGAAAATTAATGAGAATTATGCAAGTCATTTATAGGTACCTGTAGGATGGGAACCTCACAAACCCCTTGAAGAAAAGAAGCCATCAAGAGAGGATGTATCGTTGGTAGAACTTTCCTCAGAACCTATTCAAGAGAATATTAAGAAAAAGTGCAGGGAGGAAGAATGTATAAGGAGAAGATCGAAGAAACCGGAAAAGAACCCCGAAGCTACCGATGCAAATATTATTATATACAAGGATATTATGGAGGCAAGAATCATGGAAAATGAAGTAGTTATGCTAGACTCTGAAACTTCAGACTTCATTACAGGTAAGATACAAGGTAAAGAAACTTATAAACCCATGACTCCTATATACTGTGGAGAGACTTCCTTATACGGAATTTGTGAACCGGTTCTACTATAAATTTTATGCCTTCATCGCTTTATGAGGAACTTCGCTACAATTTAAATAATCCAGATGTGGAATTTGTGGACACTACTATTAAATTATTTAATAGAACTAATATAAAACAAGAAGGTGTTATTCGAAATATCTATGTTTTTATTGGACCACTCATGTACCCTCTCGATTTTGATATTGTTGATATGCCTCGAGATACTCTTTGTCCTATTATTTTATACAGGCCTTTTGTCTCTATAACCAAAGCTCAATTTCATAATAAGGAGGAGACTATTTCTATGATGTTTGGAGAGTAGGAAATGACGTTCCACTTCACCCAACATAAAAAGAGGCCATATGAAATAAAAGATATCAAGGAAGAGAAAACAATTGCCGAGCTAGCCCTGTTTCATTTCCGCACACCCCAAGATTAATTGGAAAGGAGCTTCATTAATTGGGAAGAGGCACAAGATGATGAGGAAAGAGAAGACAGGGATGATTACCTTTACTCCATTTCAGAAGAAAAAAACCCACATGACTATGAAGAACTGGTAAGAAAAGGTGAGGAGGAACCTCCGCCAATTGAATTGAAATGACTTCTAGACAGTATGAGGTATGAAATTTTAGATAATGAAAACAAATGTCCTGTTATTATTAGTAAAAATTTATCATAAAATGAAACAAATAAACTTATTTCAGTTTTGATGAAACATCGTGAAGCATTTGGGTATACTCTAAGTGATATTAAAGGAATAGATCCATCCATTATGACACATAAGATTACTATTCTTGAAGATGTTGTACCTATAGTTGACACGCAAAGAAGGCTTAATCCAAAAATGAAAGTAGTAAGAAAAGAAGTTATACGCTTATTAGATGCCGGCATAATATATCCTATTTCTGATAATAAGTGGGTTAGCCCAGCCCATTACATACCAAGACATGGGGGTCTTGATGCTGTTATGAATCTATATGGTGAGTTAATCCCTATAAGGCCTATTGTTGGGTATCGCATGTGCATCGATTTTATAAAATTAAACCGTAGACACAGAAAAATCATAAACCTATGTCATTCATGGATAGAATTTTAGAAAGACTAAGCAATAATTCTTATTTTTGTTTTCTTGATGGTTATTCTGGTTATTCTCAAATTGCTATACAACCCTAAGATCAATAGAAAACAACTTTCACATGTCCTTATGGTACTTATGCTTATAGATTAATCCCGTTTGGTTTATGTAATGCAGTTGCAACCTTTCAAGAATGTGTTTTAAAAATCTTTGATATCTTGTTGAGAAGACTACGGAAGTTCTAATAAATGATTTCGTTGTTTCTGGAACAACATTTGATAATTGTCTTTATAACTTAACCAAGGATTTGCAGAGATGCAGGCAATCAAACTTAGTTTTGAATTCGGAACCATGACGATTCATGGAAAGATAAGGTAAAGTTTTTGGACATAAGGTTTCAGAAAAAGGTATAGAAATAGATAAGACCAATATGAGTGCTATAGAAATCTTCCCATACCTCAAGATGTTAAAAAATTAAAGATGTTCTTGGGACATGCAGGTTTTTACAAGCGCTTTATACAGGATTTTTCTAAAATAGCTATGCCTCTCACTAACCTCCTTGATAAAGAAACTACTTTCTATATTGACCATGACTTCATTGTAGCTTTTGAAAACCTTATAAATAAATTAGGTTCAACACCTATCATGCAGCCCCCAAAATGGGATGAACCTTTTGAAATCATGTGTGATGCTAGTGACTATGTTGTTGGAGCTGTGTTAGGATAGAGAGATGGGAAGAATTTAAATGATATTTATTATGCTAGTAGGACTCTTAATAAGATTCAAATAAATTATGCTACTAGTAAGAAAGAGTTCCTTGCTATAATTTTTGCCTGTGACAAATTTAGATCTTACATTATTAATTCTATAGTAATAATTCATACAGATCACCAAGCATTGCGTCATGTTCTTGTGAAAAAGAATGCAAAACCCAGGTTGATTAGGTGGGTATTATTACTACAAGAATATGATTTACAAATAAGGATAATCTAGTAGAAGATTATCTATCTAGGATGGAGGGAATAATTACCGACCCTGTACCTATAAATGAGTCATTTCGGGGAGAATACTTAGCAAATATTTAAGTAGTTGACCCGTGGTATGCACATTATGCTAATTATCGAGCATTAAAATTTGTACCTCCGGGTATGACAAGAAACAAAAGAATGAAATTCTTTAATGATCTCATACATTACTTTTGGGATGATCCATTTCCTTATCAACATGGACATGATGGAATGATTCGAAAGTGTGTTCCTAATCATGAAATGGATGTAATTTTGCAATCTTGTCATGGCAGCCCATATGGAGCACATCATGCAGGAAAGCGAACTACAGAAAAGGTACTTCAATCCAGATTCTATTGGCCCACCTTATTCAAGGATGCACAAAGGTATGTGAAATATTGTGATGCTTGCCAGGGAAGAGGTAATATAGGCACAAGAAAAGAAATGGCGATGAATTATAGTCTTATAATTTAACAATTTGATGTGTGGAGAACGGATTACATCGGACCATTTATAGAATCAAATGGCTACACTCATATTCTTGTTGTTGTCGATTATGTTACTAAATGGGTTGAAGCTATCCCAACTAATCATGCGGACGCAGCCACTTCCTTGAAAATGATCAAGGATGTCATATTCCCCAGGTTTGGAGTTTCTAGATTTTTAATTACTGAGGGTGGTTCTCATTTCATGAAAGGAACTTCTAGGAACTTCTCGGAAAATATGGAGTAACTCATCGCGTTTCTTCACCATATTGTCCCCAAACAAGTGGTCAATTGGAAATATCTAATAGAGAACTAAATACCACACTTGAGAAGACGGTGGATAAATCAAGAAAATATTGGTCATACAAGCTAAATGACACTCTCTGGGCCTACCAAACTGCATTTAAAAATCCAGTGGGTATGACAACATATAAAATGGTATATGGTAAGGCGTGCCACCTACCTTTAGAATTGGAACATATAGCCTTTTGGGCAATCAAGAACTTAAACTATGATCTTAATGCAGCAGGAGAAAAACGTTTATTAGACATACATGCTTTAGATGAGTTCAGGAGTGAGGCTTATGAAAATTCTTGATTGTTTATGGAAAAAGTAAAAAGATGGCATGATAGAAGTGGGAAGCTCAGATAAAGACTTTATGGAAAAAGTAAAAATGGAGAAAAAGTAAAAATGGAGATAAAGACTTTATGATAGAGAAAGACTTTATGGAAAAAGTAAAAATGGAGATAAAGTCTTTCTCTATAACTCTCTCCTTAAGTTGTTTCCAGGAAAGCTCAGATCAAAGTGGGAAGGACCCTATATAGTTGAAGAAGCTTATGCATTGGGAGCAGTGAAGCTCTAGGGGAAGACACCTTCTCTCTCATGGATAGTAAATGGACAACGCTTGAAGCATTATCGTGCAAAATAAGATATAAGTGAAATCACCTTACGAATAATCACTCCAGAAGAGTTGATTGAGCAAAAATATGTAAGGAATAGTAACTGGAGGAAGGACAAGATCGATACGAAGTGAGCAACACTATGGTCAAGCTATATACCACAAAAGAGCGATTTATGGGAAGCAACCCAGGTGAAATAAAGAGACGAGTAAGTTTTAAATTTTCAAGTAAGTTTTAACTAAGTTTGAGATTGAATAAAGGAACACTTGAGGCTCATGTGAAATAAAAGAAATTTGGTCATGATAAAATCTCATTCAATAAATGTAATGTTGTTCAAAAATTTAAGTTGTCATTTTTCTATAAAAACTTGGTGTTTCATTAAGTTTTAGACTATTAAATAATTCCCAAAGAAACAGATAAATTTTGATGTATTCTGTAACCTTAACGACCAACTATACGATAGGAAATAAATTTACAGCCGTATAGTTGCAGCCGTATAGTTATTCACCGCATTACCAAATTTTTATGCAAGGATACAGAGAGTTTAACGACCAACTATACGGCGGTAGGAAATATCCCTGCCGTATAGTTGCGGATGTATAGTTGGTACCGCCTTAGATAATAAAAAACTATAGTAGGTTCGCAACTATAGGCGGGATCTATACCACCCGCGCCCATATAGTTGCTCGTTAAGCCTGGCAGCTAGGGTTTTCGACCTGCCCTTTTAAAGAAGGTTGCATCTGACCTTTTTCATTAAGTTTTCATAGAACTACAACCTCTAGCCTCGAAAAACCATCGCCGTCTCCCTACACACCTATCTAACAACATCCGTGCAGTGAAGCCATGCAGCCTTTCCATGTCAACATTATTTGGAAGAAGGAAGAGATGCCCATGAAGAGGATCGAGGAGATGGAACCAAACGAAGCATCATCATCATCCAGCTCAGAGATCAAGCCTCTCCCAAATTATAAATAAAAGATTGCATCATTAGACTTCCCTGTAGGAATAGCTAATCCCTCTTATGAAATTCTGAGTTTTATTATAATATATGGAGCATTATTGAGTTTGAGTTTGTCTTATTGGATATATGAATGGCTTGAGTACGATTCTACTTGCACTTGATGATAGCAATAGGAGTGTTCCACACCATTGGTATTAATGGAACATATAAAGATAATTTGATTAATATGTTGTAGGTCAATGATTTGATTTACAAAAATGAGAAATTATCCAATTAATTAAGATGAAAAATAAAAAACCTTGAACAAAGAAGAAATTATAAGTGCTATCAAATAGAGTGAGAACAAGTTTGAGGTAGCATACTCAAGTTATAAATATGCTTCATATATGTTTGGAATTTGATAATTGAGATCGTTAAACTTTGAAATTCCTACATGAAGTTTAATATATGACTAGCTTCTTTGCACAACACTTAAACAAAAGTGTGAGCACAAATATATATAGATAAATAAGAAAAATAAAGATGAAGAAAAAGTGTGAATGTGTAAAGAGCAAGTAGGAATATACCACTATATTGTAGTAAGACAAAGAGACGTTTGAGATTTTGAATCCCATGTGAATATGTTAATCCTACAAACACTTGGGACTACCTCGCTAACTCATTCCGTTGAACTGAATAATTTTACATCATGTTGAGAATAATATTTTGTGAACTATTAATTACTAACGTGTGGAAGCCTGCTAATATTATTCGAATAGTTCGAGTAAGGTACTATTCATGAACTTATTTATATGTATCCTTTATGATAAACACATGCTGCAACTACCTCATTTATTTTATCGACTCAGCTTCATGAATATGAGGATCACATCCATTATGCTAAACTTGCTTGGGACGAGCAAGAGTCTAAGCTTGGGGAAGTTGATGAGTGCATATTTCCATCATGTTTTACATTATTATTTTGCAATGTAGATGTAGGATCTTGGTATTTTACGACATTCGCATGCACCTTTTATGTTTATTTTAACCAGGATCAGATCAGATGATGGATCCAATGGACACAATTATTGGAGTAGTTGTACTGGAGAGAAAAGGACCCAAAAACTATTTAAATTGCTTATTTGGAAAATATTAATAGTACAAGAAGAAAACCTGAAGCAATTGGAGGATATAGAGAGGTTAATGACCAACTATACAGGCCGCCGCCGTATAGTTGCCGCTGTATAGTTGGCACCGCCTCCGCCTCCTCAAATTGTTTCACCCCGTGCAACTGGTTCGAGGAGACAACATACAGAACACCCAGAAATCGCCAAAAACCTCACCTCTACAAGGAATCTAGGGGGGAACTTGCCCTATGGATCCATCTTCGCCGTAAGCAGATCTAGGAGGCCAATGCATCGATCTCCATCTCCATCACCACCATCATCTCCATCCATCCCATCTAGATATTCTTGTAATTCTTGCACTAGTTGTGTATTTATAGAAGTACTATTGAGTGATAATCGTTTCCATTACCATTGTGATAGGGCAAAGGTGTCTGATCTTTTGATGAGAAGGTGATAATCGATTTGGTGGAGTTCGGGCTTGAAGATCCGACTACACGTGCGAGCACGAGCGCCAATGCAATCGCTAGGCCAATCTCCTGGAGGTTACCGATCCTACAGGAACACGATCAGCCTGACCAGCGAGGGTATTAATTCCTACCTTCAATCGAGAACAAGTAAGAACCAATATTGCAATCAAGATATTGCGGATTAAGAGGAAAGCTTTATTGAAAAGGTGGGATCCTGTATAGGTGCGAAGTACAAGAGGCCTCTGCGACGCTCGAGCCTTGGCGAAGTTGCTACGATGGCTAACTTAATGTCTAAACAAAATACGAGTCTAGGGTGACGGCTATGGGGAGTATTTAAGGAGGAAAAGGTGGGGTTTCGGCCAGCCATGGAAGTGGTGGCCGAATCCAACCCTAGAAGTCCTTTTCCCCTCAAATACGGACTCTAAAAAGTGGCTATTTAAAATCCTGTGAAAATTACATGGGCATGGCCCAAAATAAAGGTGTCGTAGCACCATATTAAGCTATGGACGAATTCGTGAAGTATTAATCTTGAATATTTCGTCCAAGCCTTCTTTCTTCATTATGGTGGCCCCAAAGTTCTGAAATCTTCATCCGTGGCCTTCTCTTGGATCATCACATGCTTGCTGCCATCTCCATGCATGGCCATGCTCCAATGCTTGTCCCTCTCATCCATGCTTGGTTCATCATTCCTAAGAGTAAGAAATACATCTGATTTAGGCAGCATCATATTCTCATTTATGTGAGGAATAGTTCCAAGAAACGAAAGTACCTGATAATTAAGTTGTTTGGCACGAGATCTTGTGATGGGTCCTTGTATGTGTGTAGCTATAGGTACAACGGTTGTATCAATAGAAGGGATGTCCACATCATGCTCCCCTTCTTGAATTGAAGTCGTCCTCTACGCAATCTCATCTTCCTCAACAAAGTAAGGCTTCAAATCTGCAATGTTAAACGTAGGAATAACCGTACCAAAGTCTGCAGGCAACTCAAGTTTATATGCATTATCATTTATTTTCTCTAACACCTTAAAGGGACCGGCAGCACGCGGCATTAACTTAGACTTGCGTAAATCAGGAAAACGATATTTACGCAAATGTAACCAAACAAGATCTCCAACATCAAACACAACATGCTTTCTCCCTTTATCCCCAGTAAGTTTATACTTAGCATTCATGTGTTCAATGTTATCTTTAGTAGTCTTATGCAAGTTTAATATCATTTCAGCGCGTTGTGTAGCATCCAAATTATTTTGCACCGAAGAAGGTAAAGGCAATAAATCAATAGGTGCACGAGGAACAAAACCATACACAATCTCAAATGGGCACATCTTTGTGGTAGAATGCAGCGAACGATTATAAGCAAATTCTATATGAGGTAAACAATCTTCCCACAATTTTAAGTTATTCTTTAAAACAGCCCGCAACATAGTAGACAAAGTTCTATTTACTATTTCAGTTTGTTCATTAGTTTGGGGATGACATGTAGTACTAAACAGAAATTTAGTCCCCAACTTAGCCCATAAACATCTCCAAAAGTGGCTAAGAAATTTAGTATCACGATTAGAGACAATAGTATTTGGCACACCATGCAAACGAACAATTTCATGAAAGAACAAATCAGCAATATGCGCAGCATCATCCGTTTTATGACAATGAATAAAGTGTGCCATCTTAGAAAACCGATCCACAACAACAAAAATACTATCCCTCCCCTTCTGTGTTCGTGGCAATCCCAAAACAAATTCCATAAAAATATCCTCCCAAGGAACACTAGGAACAGGAAGAGGCATATATAAACCATGTGGATTAATGCGAGACTTAGCTTTTTGACAAGTAGTGCAGCGTGCCACAAATCTCTCAACATCTCGACGCATACGTGGCCAAAAGAAGTGTGCAGCAAGAACATCCTCCGTTTTCTTGACACCAAAGTGTCCCATCAATCCTCCTCCATGCGCCTCCTGTAACAACAAAAGACGACAGAACTATCCGGAATGCATAGTTTGTTAGCACGGAACACAAATCCATCATTGAAGACGAACTTGTTCCATGTTATACCTTCTCTACAATTCTGCAACACATCTTTAAATTCAGTATCATGCACATATTGTTCCTTAATAGTTTCTAATCCAAATATTTTGAAGTCAAGTTGAGATAACAAAGTATAACGCCGCGACAAAGCATCAGCAATAATATTATCTTTACCCTTTTGTGTTTGATAACATAAGGAAAAGACTCAATAAATTCAACACACTTTGCATGACGACGATTCAACTTAGCTTGACTACGAATATGCTTCAAAGATTCATGATCAGAATGAATAACAAACTCTTTAGGCCATAGATAATGTTGCCAAGTTTCTAATGTCCGAACCAACGCATATAATTCTTTATCATAAGTAGAATAGTTCATACTAGCCCCACCCAATTTCTCACTAAAATATGCAACAAGTTTTCCCTCTTGTAATAACACCCCTCCCAAACCAATTCCACTAGCATCACATTCAAGCTCAAAAGTCTTAGTAAAATCAGGAAGTTGGAGTAAGGGAGCATGTGTTAGCTTATCTTTCAATATGATGAAGGCCTGTTGTTGTGCATCGCCCCAAACAAAGGGCACATTCTTCTTGGTAAGCTCATTCAGCAGCGTGACAATTGATCCAAAGTCTTTGACAAAGCGCCTATAAAAACCAGCGAGGCCAAGAAAACTCCTCACTTCTGTGACCGTCTTGGGCTGCGGCCAATTCTCAATAGCTTCAATCTTGTCTGGATCCACTTCAATACCCTGTGATGTAACAACATAGCCAAGAAACGCAACTCGATTGGTGCAAAAGGTACACTTCTCAAGGTTACCAAACAAACGTGCATCACATAAAGCATTGAAAACAGCACGTAAATGGTCCAAATGATCCTCTAAAGATTTGCTATAAATCAGAATATCATCAAAGTAGACTACCACAAAACGTCCAATGAAAGCACGTAAAACTTTGTTCATTAACCTCATGAAAGTGCTGGGTGCATTAGTTAAACCAAACGGAATCACTAACCACTCATATAAACCGAACTTAGTTTTAAATGTTGTTTTCCATTCATCTCCTAATTTCATACGAATCTGGTGGTAACCACTACGCAAATCAACTTTAGAAAACATGGTAGAGCCACTCAATTCATCAAGCATGTCATCTAAACTTGGAATAGGATGACGATATCGAATAGTAATATTATTGATAGCTCTACAATCAGTACACATGCGCGAAGAACCATCTTTCTTAGGTACCAAAATAATAGGAACAACACAGGGGCTAAGGGACTCACGAATATGATCTCTGTCGAGTAGTTCCTGAATTTGGCATTGTATCTCCTTTGTCTCCTCTGGATTGGTTCTATATGGCGTGCGGTTGGGCAACGTAGCACCAGGAATTAGATCAATTTGGTGCTCAATTCCTCTAATAGGAGGTAGTCCTGGTGGCAGCTCAGCGGGAAAGACGTCCTCATATTCCTGCAAAAGGTTAGCAATAGAGGGTGGCAAAGAAGGAGGCATATCCTCAAATGAAAACAAAACCTCTTTGCAAATAATTGCATAACATTGAGTATTGTTTACATCTAGTTCAACAATATCAATTTTATTTGCAAGCATACATGGACTCTTCAAACGAATTTCAGTATCATGGGTAGAATCAGATTTAGTGTTCTTTGGTGGTACAAAATCTGCAGCAACAATCTGATTCTCACTTTTATTTTTCTCCTCAGTTTTAGCTCTACTAGCTCTAGCAAGATCATCTTTTAAAATCTGTTCAGGAGTGTCATAGGTTTTAGACCAATTTTCTTTCCATCATGCATAAGAGAATAGTGATTAGTTTTGCCATTATGAACAGATTCTCTATCAAATTGCCATGGTCTACCAAGTAACAAAGAAAAAGCTTGTATAGGTACAACATCACAATCAACAAAATCAGAATATGTACCAATAGTAAAATGCACGCGTACCGTTCTTGTTACCTTGATCTTGCGAGAACTCTCAAACCATTGGATGTAATATGAATGTGTGCGTTGTCTTGTTGGAAGTGCAAGCTTCTCTACCATGTCAACACTAGCCATATTATTACAACTCCCTCCATCAATGATGATCCGTATAGCTCTTTCCTTGACAACACCACGTGTTTGGAATAGGTTGTGGCGTTGATCTTGCTCAGATTTGCTCAATTTCACACTCAACACACGTTGTGTAATTAATCTCTTGTATTGATCAGCAGCTTCAGCTCCCATTACCTCTGTCTCTTCATCAGCATCAGAATTGTCTCCATCTCGAGCAGAAATAAGGGCTAATGTATCTTCATCAAAGTCACTCGATGAATCGTATTGACCATCATCCCACACCATTATCACACGTTGTGTTGTGCACTGTCTCTCAATATGACCAAAACCCCAGCACTTGCGGCATTATATATCCTTTGTCTTACCTGTGGAAGCCATAGAAGATGCACTACGAGCAGGAGCATTGGATGACGGTGGAGGAGCAGCTGGAAATCTTGTGGTGGCCTTGGATGTGGTAGTAGCTGGTGGCGAATCATGAGAAGGAGGTGCTGATTGTCGGGAAGTCCAAGTGGATGTGCGACCTGCAGAATTATTAGTCCTCCTTCATGGTGTTTGGCGATCCTGCCCTTCACGTTCGGCTTTGCAAGCAAGATGAAACAAACGAGTGATAGAATTATATTCCTTATAATCTAATATGTGCTGAATGTCCTTGTTTAATCCACCAAAGAAACGTGCAAGCATTTGTTCAGTAGATTCAACAAGACCACACCGAACCATCCCCGTTTGCAATTCCTTATAATACTCTTCTACAGAATTTTTCCCTTTCTCTAAACGTGTCAGATTCTTTAGTAAATCACGTTGATAAGTGGGAGGTACAAAACGAACACCCATAGCAGTTTTTAAAGCAGTCCAAGTACTAGGAATAGTAGTAGGATTTAAACGACAATACTCAGACCACCAAAGGGAAGCAAATTTAGTAAATTCACATGTAGCAGCACTAACACGCATATTCTCAGGATATTTTAAACATGCAAAACGTTGTTCTACTTCCATCTCCCATGTAAGATATGCATCAGGATTATATTTACCCTCAAAAGACGGAATATTTAATTTAAGCATTGCAACATGATCATCATCACGTACCGGTGGTCGAGCGTTGCGGTAGTAATGTCGGGGACGGCAAACATGTACCTGTGGAGCTTGTTCAACCTCCTCGTCAAACAGATCGTTGTCATCGGGGTCGTAGTAGTACCCGTCATCTGTCCCCAATGTCGCAGCAGCAGCCGCGGCGGAAGTCTGAGATGCGTCAGCTGCAGCGGTAGCCGCCTGGGGTGCGGCGGCATCCAAACCAGCAGTCCGACCCATGATCAGAATGCGCCGTGCGCCATGTGCGGGTGCAGGCAATCTGTTCAAAATCTCCTTGAACCGAGCGTCAAGCTTGGCGTTGAAGGATTTCTCGAGTCCATCGATCTTGTCCACGGTGTTAGTGAGCTTGGTGTCAAACTCCCCTAGGCGTGTATCCATGTCTTCAGCGCGACTGACCAAGAGCTCGGAGAAGTGGGCATGTAGTTCTTCGTTCATCATTGTGGCAGGGTTCCGCGAAGTATCTTTCATGGTTAGTCCTTTAAAAAGCACAGGTATATACTACGGAAATATGGTGGAAGGCACGCGTAATCCGTCAAGCAATATACGAAGCTCTTAGAAGTTCTTACCAAACAGCAGGAAAAGGAGATGTGTAACCGCGAGGATCAGTGGGTCTAGAGATTGAACCGAGCGATTACCAGGAGTCGAGACACCGCACGTGGAGAATATCTATGGAGCTCTGGGAAGGCTTAGCAAAGGGGTTAGCAATTATCAAAACAGCAATGCAAAAGGTGAAAGAATGCTCAACGATGGTACTGTGCTGGTCCTAGGCTAGACCGTACTAGAGACGCGAGCCTAGATCACCAACGATGTCACGACGGGACACAACAAGCAATGTATGATGACATGGCACCCTGAAAAGCGAACCGAGATGTTGAAAGTCACTATGATGGCGAGTGTCTAGAACTGATCTACGGGGTCTAAAAATAGGTTAGCCCCAAAATTATTATTTTTTTGAAATTTTTGTATTTTTCTCCAGAAAGCGTGCAGGCGCCAAAATAATATCGCTATAACGGCCGATGGAGAAAAGTGATCCCCAGAGCCGAAAACTAGTATAGCTAGAAAAAAAATTCGGAGGCGGTTCCAGAATTTTTTTTTTGCTCTCCTTCTAGACTTACGACCGAACTCGGAGCTTGACACGGATTTTAGCTTAACACGGAAACAACAAAGAAGGAAAGTAAAAATAAATAACTAGGAAACAATAACTCAACTCGGACTCGTGCCGTGACAGGAAAGATGATCGGATCCGTGTCGCGGTAGGAAGGCGGAGGCGGAGTTTTAGGGTTTGTGGTGGCTGGGTGTATGGCGGCGGAATATGGTGGCGGTGATCTGCGAGGGTGGCGGTGACTACTATGATCAGAACTCGGAACTCTACAGGACGAGACACTAAGACCAACAACTTGACGCGATGATGCAGACACAAATTCAACAATGCAAAACTGAAAAGATAATGCAAGGCGTAGATTGGTGATGGGATGGATCTAAACTCTAACTGTGTTTTTGGCTTTTTTTCGTGGGGTATAGGTAAAAAACAGATCTAATCTACGAAAAAAGTAAAATCTCACCGAGCAACCTAAAATCTGATACCACTTGATAGGGCAAAGGTGTCTGATCTTTCGATGAGAAGGTGATAATCGATTTGGTGGAGTTCGGGCTTGACGATCTGACTACACGTGCGAGCACGAGCGCCAATGCAACCGCTAGGCCAATCTCCTGGAGGTTACCGATCCTGCGGTAACACGATCAGCCTGACCAGCGAGGGTCTTAATTCCTACCTGAAATCGAGAACAAGTAAGAACCAATATTGCAATCAATATATTGCGGATTAAGAGGAAAGCTTTATTGAAAAGGTGGGATCCTGTATAGGTGCGAAGTATAAGAGGCCTCTGCGACGCTCGAGCCTTGGCGAAGTTGCTATGATGGCTAACTTAATGTCTAAACAAAATCCGAGTCTAGGGTGACGGCTATGGGGAGTATTTAAGGAGGAAAAGGTGGGGTTTCGGCCAGCCATGGAAGTTGTGGCCGAATCCAACCCTAGAAGTCCTTTTCCCCTCAAATACGGACTCTAAAAAGTGGCTATTTAAAATTCTGCGAAAATTCATGGGCCTGGCCCAAAATAAAGGCGTCGCAGCACCATATTAAGCTATGGACGAATTCGTGAAGTATTAATCTTGAATATTTCGTCCTAGCCTTCTTTCTTCATTATGGTTGTCTCAAAGTTCTGAAATCTTCATCCGTGGCCTTCTCTTGGATCATCACATGCTTGCTGCCATCTCCATGCATGGCCATGCTCCAATGCTTGTCCCTCTCATCCATGCTTGGTCCATCATTCCTAAGAGTAAGAAATACATCTGATTTAGGCAGCATCATATTCTCATGTATGTGAGGAATAGTTCCAAGAAACGAAAGTACCTGATAATTAAGTTGTTTGGCACGAGATCTTGTGATGGGTCCTTGTATGTGTGTAGCTGTAGGTACAACGGTTGTATCAATAGAAGGGATGCCCACATTACATTGTCATGATGTTTTCTGCCTCCATGCCTGAGTAGATCATTAGTTCTTGGGAAGATGGAGAAACCCTAGTATATGATTAAGATGAAATAGAGATTATTATGTTATACATCATTATATGTATGTGTTAATTGTCTTCATCTTGATGTTGGGAGTTGTGCACCTCCTTAATATTTTCCTCTTAGGGGGACTCGATGAAGGGGGTTACTTGCTGGTAGACAGAGGGATGGTAGCACTTGATGTGACTATAAAGTCATTGTCATCCTTTACGTACTAGATTGGGAATCAAGGAAAACACATTAAGCCATGTCTATGCCACAGGAGAAATCCCTTAATAGCGGGATAATATGATTGATGTCGTTTATTTGTCAGCTATGGTTATGAAGGATGGTGTGAGTAGTGGTTGCTGCCTCAACATCCATATATGGAGATCCTCCCACATACATGCGGATCATGAGAATATTTGTTATAATAATATTGATCACTTGGTCTAAATTACTAGCTGTGTATCCACCACTCCTTGAGAACGCCTTTCCCCTATTGCAGTTTTAATCTTTCTTACGTACATGATTACTACTTTCTGCATTAAGTTTTACTTTACATTACTGTTCCAACAAACCAAAAACCCAAAAACAATTCTATTTTCTTGCATCTGAGAATTATTTCTTAAGTACTTCATTTAGTTTTAGTTAAAAGCATCGTAGTATTTCGCCTACTAATCCATGTGGGATCGATATCTTTATTTAGAAACTAGCTACAAACGATATGTGCACTTGCAGTCATCAACCATGCCATCATGTAGCCCCTCCGTCTCTTGCATGTCTTTCGTCGTATGCGGTGCCTCCACATTGGCCGAGCTCGACGCAATCACGGTAAACAAATTACTTTACCGCCTTGCCATTTATTACTCTTATGGCATCTCTGTCGCCATACATGTTTTCCGCAGACAGATGTTCCTTGCACTCTCTTAAGCTATGTGAACAACGAGATGAGGGATGTTGCCAATGGTACCATCATTCAACCCTTGCACCGCATGTTCCACTCATAGACGATTCCAGATAGCGTGCATAGGGTTAATATTATTCGTGTTCTAAGGGGCTGCGATGACCTGGAACCTCCCATTCAACCCCCAAGAGAGGATGAAGGCAAGCTGGCTGTCCCCAGTAGTTGCTTTGGATTATTCATGATATGGCCAAAGTACATGATTCATTTGGCGACAGCCAGGTCCATCACCCCACAGACAACATCACCGCCTGTCGTGCCAGTGCCAAGCCATGGCAACACCCAGACACCGCTTCCGCCATCACCTTTCATGCGGTGGGTAGGATGATTGTATTGATGATATGCCCATGGAGCAGGATCTGAACGAGGACGATGAAGACGTCGATCAGTACATCAACACTCAATTTTGCAATGATGGCCCAAATGAAGACCCAACTGGTGGCCCCATAGAGAAACCCACTTGCAACAAGCATTTGTTTGGTTCTCAGGACACCCCTCCACCTTGCGCCTTCACCTATCCAGGTGATACATCCAACCAACCCTTTATTCTAAGCCCTGACACACTACATAGGGTGGCCAGTTCTTATATTGCGGTGCCTGCTCACTCTCTAAAAGGAAAGAAGGCTAGGAATAGAAAATCTAGTAGTTCGAGCCCGTTGGTGGCGTCAACTGCGAATCCGATTAGGTTTCGGGATGGGACACCAAGACTCAAGGGTATTATGTGGAGGATGCATGTGGCGGGTGATCCCATGCTAACTAAGAAATTTCTCAAGCTCACCAGTTGGGAAATGAAGAGTGTGCATGACGGTAGATAAACGCCTTCTTGCGGAGAAAGATCCCTCGCACCCGGTATTAATGGTTAAGGTGCCACCGGACTTGGGCTAATGTCCTTGAGGATCTATTCTTCCTACGGTTTGACGACATCTTCAATATGTTCCACCTATACCCGCGGCACTATACCATGGTCCATCTGTTTTCTCTTAGCCTGGCCATGTAGATCATTAGAGAGAACACCCAGGCACTATGATAGTGGACCCTACTGCATGCATGAAGGCTTCTTGGGAAGCCCCATGGAACGGTGATTAATGTCCTCGTACCTACAAGGCATCTTGGTGGCGAACAAGACAAAGGAATACATTCTCGTGCCTTACTTTCTCGAGTAAGCATCACTCGCCGCCATATCATGCTTTATTAGATTTTCATCATTATTTTTCCAAAACATTCCGTTTGAATTGTTTTGCAGAGATAAACACTACACACTCATCTTCTTATCGTTGAAACATTCGCAAGCCACATATTTCGACTCGGGGAGTTGAGAAAAGAAGAAAAACTAAGACAAAATCAAGGAAGTTCTGGATGATGCTCTCGCTGGCTATGCCTCAGCGGAAGGCACCACCTTCGTGTGTAAGAAGGTCAAGTTTGTCAGGCATGTCTTCACCCACGTAACAGACTTCCCCTCTGTGAAGAAGCCAGAAAATAGTCAAAAGGAAGCCTACTACGCACTCCATCACATGAGGGCGTTCCTACTAGAGCAACATAATTCTACGCTGCCAGATCATCTCAAATAGTGGGCCGAAGCCAAGGCCAAGATCACTGATTTAGATATTAGACAAGCGATGTATCGCATCTAGCAGTAGTTTGGGGCAATCATATTTCGGGATGTCATGACTTCGGGAGGGGGATCTTCTACAGAGGAAATCCCTAGAATAAACATGACATAATGGATCGCCTAAAGATGCAGGGTGACTATAGGGCATTAATGATAAAAAAGGCATCCTCCCATTGGCCTAGTTATAGTTCTGAACTATAGGTGAGCTTGTACCATATAAACTTTATCCCACAAGTAATTGTGTGTGTCAACAAGTACATACTACTAGTTATTAGGGTTATAAATCAATGCTTACTTATTTTTATTATTCTTAGTGTTATATAGGAATCAATGCTTGGTTTGTTTGATTTCTGTGGTCCTTCTTTGCTTACTCTGGTCCTTTTTTTCTTACTTTGGTCTTTTTAGAGAATGCTGATGATTGAAGTGTCGTGGCACACTATATATGTGAATGTGCTATGATGGGATCGTGAGCTTTGTGATATGCACAAGTCCAAGTCTCTTGTGCATACTACTTGTCTCACGGTTCCATCATATCACATTTCTGTGTCCAACAACCTAGTTAATTATGAGGCATTCTTTTTGAGTTCGAACTACTTTATTTTTTCGTGAATGAGGCACAAATCCGAGTTACTTTGGTATTTTTCGAGAATGCCGATGATTGAAATACCATGGCACCCTATATATGTGAATGTGCTTTGATGGGATCGTGATCCTTGTTCTATGCACAAGTCCAAGTCTTGTGCATCCTACTTGGCTCACTGTTCCATTATAGCATATTCCTGTGTCCAACATCCTATGTATATATGAGGCATGATTTTTTATTTGGGACTACTTTGGTGTTTTTCAAGAATGCCGATCATTAAAATGTCATGGCACACTATATATGTGAATATGGTATGATGGGATAGTCGGCATTATGCCATGCACAAGTCCAAGTCTTGTGCATCCTACTTTGACCGGATTGTTCCATCATAGAATATTCATTTGTCCAACGACCTATGTATATATGAGGCATGCTTTTTGAGTTGTCGCTATTTGATGAGTGTATCTTTAAATGTGATGATTACATGTTTTTTCACCCACCATTTAATTATTATTGCCATCTTGTAGATGAAGTGGTACGTAGTGTACAAGGGACGGGTTCCCGGAGTCTACGATAATTGGGAAGACTTCCGGAGAGAGGTGCACCATTTTAGCGGTAATAGCTACAAAGGGTACAACACTATGGAAGCGGCGAAAGCTAAATACACGTGCTATCTAGCAAGAGTTAGGGTGTAACACCCACAGATCGGCCCTATGCAAGTTTTAGCGATTCTCGCCAAACCCGCATAGAAACGATTCAAAGGTGCCCACTAGGCACTTTCGTGCGGGTGGAAAACGAAGTAATACCATTACACAATAGTCCACGATGGAACCCACAGAATAGATATATACGTCAACGACTCCATGAGTCAAGAATATAGAAATACAATACAAAGATCCAAATCACCTTGAAAACGATACAACATCCGCCCATGGACAAGATGCAAATGTGGCTGAGAGCCCTAAAGAATAACCAATGGCGTCCATAACCCCTGCCCAGGCCAAGCTAAAAGGTTAACCCTGCTAACGACGATCTCAAACCTTCTTAAAAAAAAGGGGCACCGACAAGGGGCAAAGGAAAAAGAGAACGGTCGGTACTGAGGGCAGTACACAGCGAGTCTTAGAATTCAGCGGTACTCGCCTACATAGGTATGGTGGACTGAAGCGGTAGCGAAGCATGCACTAAACAACCTATAGAGACTCAATAAAACTGTCGGCTATCAGAGAGGGATAAGAAGGACCTATTCAGAACCAAGCTGATACTACCACCAAACATACTCATCCTGGTATTTCCCCCTCGAGACCAAACGAGGAATTCATGCTGAGGAAACTCACACAGTTGGCAATTTATCCATTCATTCCATGGTGGTTATCCAACTTACTAGTCATTTTGGATACAAGTCATATTATGATAGTAAACTTTAGTTATAGTTGTCTATGATCGAGAACTGTGCTCCAAGTCGTCCATAACCGCAGACACGGCTTCTCGAAAAGATTTAACCCTGGAGGGGTGCACCAAAGTTTCCACACGCACCTACACTCTTGTTGTTAGATTAGGTAGGTACACGATCACAAAACATACACCCAACAGTATGTCGACGGGGTTTCAGGCACGACGTTTCCCAGACCCAAATCATGCACACAGGGGCCACCCCACTAAGCTACACGCAACGAAGTCAATAGTCTCCGATACAAACCCAGGGTGTGTGGCGACAGTTGTAAACAACTGGGAACCCGAAAGTGTGACTGGGGTTGTCGATACAGCAAAAACGTGGTACGGGTTCCTAAATAGTACAGGCGCTCCACGCGCAATAGTAAATAAAGCAGTAAAGCATGGAATAAGTACAGGATAGTAATAAAGCCCCAAACTGGTTTGTGGCCCCTAGTACAGTACTTTGAAATCAGGCACTAAATCGATGTGGGTTTCCACACACCCCACCTGTGGTTAGCGCGCTCGATCTCGGAATAGGTATCAAGAACTCGAGATCCTACGGGACACAAGTGGTCCGTTAAAAACCAAATATTGTCTATTACCCACCAGTGCCTCTACATTATTTACCTACTTTCAATTTTAGTTATTAAACGGTAATTAAATCCATGATCATCTCCACCATCAAGCATGTGCCAACCACCCAGCAACAATGGAACATCGACGACACGATGCAGCACCTGAGCAAGAAACTACGACTTGCAGGACCAACTGTCTATCAATCAACAAGCATAGGAGGTGTCCAAGGAAATATAGAGGCTGTAAGGAATATAAAGGATGCACGGAAACTAAAGCATCGCAACACGGATAGCAATAGATTAACAGGAAGAAGAAAAGACTATAAAAACAAAATAGGTATAAAGGGGGAGAATGATCGTCTGAAAACATTGTCGAAGGTTCATCCGAAGAACTTGTCGAATCTCACAACATCTCAATGTCCTATCCGAAAAGAAGCAAACACTAAAAGGAACAAGCAATACAGCAATTACAACTAATGCAGAAGAATCAGCATGATCATGATATGATGCATGATATGGCAGGTTAATTATGCAAACTATGTCGAAAAGGTATTAGAGGCATAGCACATTGAGGCTATAGCATTAGTGGGGCATTATTAATAAGAAACAATTAGTTTCCAATTTTATTTATCATGTTTTCCTTGCATAAACATTACTAATTATAAAACTTCTCTTAATGCATGATGCAAATGATAATATGGATATCATGGTTGGAGAGGTCTCGTTGTGCTGATCGATTTAGACAAATCATTTGTCGAATTCAAAGTTATATATTTAAAATTATGCAATATTTAAGAGAAGGCATTTATTAACTGTTAAATTATTTCGAAATTTTTAAATTGTCCAAATGATATTATAAATAGTATAAACAGATTCTTCACATTTTTGTGATTCAAAAACATATATTAATTGGTACATTTGGAATTACCAAATAAAAGTTATGATTTTCTCAATTTAAAAGAATGTTAAAACATTTCTGAAATTTTAGTATTTAGGAAAGTTTTCTGGAACCTTTTATACAGGAGCATAGCTACCCTAGGACACCGACGAGTGGGCCGCAGATGCTGACTGTGCAAGATTGACTAGTTGTGGGCTGAGGACCGCGGGTTGGGGTCTGGAAAAACTGGAGGACCTATATAGAAAAGTAGCATGAGGGTGACTCAATCTGAAAATCGAGATCTGAATATGCATTGAAAACGTTCTGATTTCGGACGAATTTGACGACTCAACGGTGCAGAATTATGGTGTGCCATAAAAACGAAAATTGTAGATCACATGAAGTTCTTACTCTCTCGTTCATTAACTATCACCGGAAAACGAACGTGGCACTGGGAACAACTCGGTGAACAGAGCGATTTGGATAAAATTTCAGGCGTGGTCCAGAGACAGATTTTTAGTGGATCTTCGCCGGAAGCTCTCTTCGCCCTCGGACCTCCATATCGGCCGCCGTTTGGTGTTGGACGTAGATGGATGCTGGGGCTACCGGTTTGGTTCATAAGGTTTTCACAAGGAGCCTCAGGTTCACTGGGAAATGGACAAGAACAGGGGGATGCGCAAGTTGCGATGCTGCTGACTGCTAGCTCGGGTGGAACCGCTGTGGTTTGACTGCGCGTGGAGAGCACCAACGGCGGCAAAGACGCGCAAACAGGCAACAAGAGATGCAACTACATGGGGGAAACGGTCCAGAAAGCTCACCTCACCCAAGTCCCTTAGGTATCAGAGTCGGGGACGGAAGGAGGCGACGAAGATAGAGGCGGTGGCGCGGTGAAGCTTTGGTACAGTCCGGGAAGAAGACGATGCAGGCGATGTCTCCGTGCAGCTCCGGCACCCGTGCTACAACAGAGAGGAAGAAGAGAACCGGGGTACTCATTTCCTGAGGTCAATTCGGCCTCCTGGTCCTGGGCTCCATGGCGACAACGACAGATATACCATAGGGGCTCTCGGTGATTTTGGTGAAGAAGAAAAACGACAAAGAGGGGGAAATGGCAGCACTGAGCAAGGAGGGAAGGCGGACTAGGGTTCTGGGAGAGGTTCCAGGGCACGAGGATAAAGGGACGGTGTGCTAGGCGTGACGCGGATGACGGGGGCGACATCCACTGCTCCCTCCCATTAGCGAGGCAGAGAGAGGGCGACAGAGGAAGAGGAACATGAGATGGCGTCGAAGGGGTACGGGCCGCTGAAGGAGAAAAGAATGGGCCAGGGAAAGGCGCGCTGCTGGGTTGGTTATGGAGCTGCTCTGGAGGGCTACTGCGTTGGTAAGGTCTCTCTTCTCCTTTTATATTTCTTTACTTCATGTTTATTATTATTATTTGTTTGTTCATTTTAAACAAGGAATTGATTTCAAAACTCTTGAAAATTTTAAGGAATATTTGAAAGGAGGTTTAGGGAAACAAATTAGACGAGAGGGAACAAGATCAAGAGGGGAGATGATGCCCACATACATTATAGGTGTATGTTTCTATTTGGAATTTTAATAGATTAGGGTTTTAGTAAAAGAACAAAACCCTTTTTCAAAATATTAGACCCTAACAATGGCCCTTGTTTGTATAAAACAAAATAGATATACAAAGAGGGAGAGAGTATTTGTGATAGAAACAACACAAGCAATACAAAACAAAACAAGTTTTGATGTGATGCTCAAATGCAATGTGGCATGATGACATGAGCATGATATCTTGATGATGCACCAAAAACAAAAACAACAAGCGATTTTCTAGTAGTGGTTTTCTCGGGGTGCTACATAGGGCGAGGATCCGGATGAAGACCTGCACCTTCATTGCGGTGATGCTTATCATCCCTGGTTATTTGTCCCGCGTGTTCCTACTTTACATATATGTCGTGGTTGTGGCACGGCAGATGCCATGGGTAGGCTAAAGTATGGGGCCAATGGATGCTAGTGGGATCTGGGGAAGGAAGATGTAGTGATTTCTACACACAACTGACTAGTACATAGATCTTTATTTCTCCTCTATCAAGTTACAAGTGCTCCTTGAGCTGTATCAGAGAGAGGAGGAAGAAAACTACTACGCGAGCCCTCCAGTGTCAAATGAATCGATCCCCCTCCCAGGAAGCCTTGTCCCTCCTTATAAAGGGGTCCCTTGATTCCTCCTAGGGATGACGTGGCAAGCATATTCTTGGAATATGCTTGTCCCAAAGCGGTAACTCGGCGGAGCTCTTTCCATGTCCCCTTCTATCGACGGCAAAGACCCAGAACCCCACATGTGAGCCTCGGGCTTGCCCACTGTCACCTCCGTGACGCCTGTCTGCCCCTCTGTGGCTTTGCTCTTTGTCCTTAGAGCTTGGCCCTGTGTAGATTCCTCCTAGCTAGTAGCTAGGGTTTGACTCTGGGATCCTTCTCCTTCTCTTGCAAGCTTCCCGTTACTCGGCCTCGTCTCGCATAACTCGGCTCGGCCTTCACCTGCGTATGAGATGATCAATCTTATTCGATTGACTTAGCTCACACGTCGGACGAGTAAGGTATTAATCACTCGATTCTGGCCAAGCCATGGCTTATTCGGCCGAGCCTTGCATAACTCGGCCGACTTAGCTTATAACTCGGCATATGGTAAGAGAGGTTCCTTCCTTCTTTCCACTCTCTTGACCCTACCTGGGGTCATCCCCCAACATTAGTCCCCGAAGCTGGTGCGGTCCTGCCGGAAACTTCGGCCAGGCCACATCAGTTTCCTGACGCTCATTCCTTCTCATTTCTTGTTCGAGGTATTTCTTAGCCGACGCTCTTTTTCAGCTATTTCTATTTTGTTTTTCCTCTCTTACCGAGGTATGAGCTGTGTTCCGAGTCATTCTCAATTTTCCGGGGTATCTACTTGGCTTCTTGAGTAAGCCTCGTCCTACGTGTACCAATCATCACTGCTGTCTAGTTTTTTTGTACCGCTACCGTGTTTGCTGAGATGTTATAGTCATTACTGCGCCCGTCGTGTCGGCACAGTGACGCTTCGATAAACGTAATGGTAAGATTGCCTGATCTCTTCTTGCACCGTGTGGCCCTTGCTGTGGCTCCACTATTCGTCCGCGGATGAGTGATACACGCGTTTATGCAGTTACCGTGGCACAAACACGATCCCACTACCGCTCACCCTACGCGGTTATAAAGAGGGTTGTGGGGGTGGTCGATTCACTTTTCCCCTCCCCACCCCCTTCGTCTTCCTCCCAGCACCGCCACAGCAGTTCCCCCTTGAAGGTCGCGTCGTAGCTCTTCTGCCCTTGCGAGCTCGCCACTGCGTCCCCGCTTTCGTGTTTCCACCAGTGTGCCTCTCCGCAGTGGTTCACGGAGCCGCCGTTAGGTTTCTGCCCTAGGTGCTCTTCCTGTTTTCCTCAATTTCCTGCGGCGGTTCTTTCTCTTCTCCGCCGCTGCGTTCGTCACGGTCGCGACGGGGCCCTTCACTTCTAGGACTCTCACCGCCGCCAGTTATTCTTTCATCGACTCCTCTGACGAACCTATGTCTAGCTCTGCCAGCGACGCCCTCATCGGGGAAGAGGAGCTTATGGCGGGTCCAGAACGGGGCTCCTGGCAAGGTTCCACGGTCACTCACCGAGATGTCGAGTGGCTGTGTAAGACTCGCCGCATCCCTGCCGGGGTAAACTGTCGCTTACCCGGCAAATAATCTTCCCCAGTATTAGATGAGGTAGAGTTCGTAGTTTTTAGGTCTCACTTTGCCCGAGGATTTGGCCTCCCTCTTAGTGATTTCGCTAGGAGATTTTTAGATTACTTCGGCCTTCAGCCGCATCACTTGCCGACTAATGCCGTAGCTTCTCTCTCGGCCTTTATCTCGGTTTCAGAGGGATACTTTGGCCTTTGGCCTTCCATAGACGTATGGTCTAAATTTTTCCAAATCCGAGCTAACGTTGTGCCGGATAAATCTCTCCAACCCTCCGAGAAATCTTTAACCCAATGTGGGGACTCCTCCATTACACCTCGAAAAAACTCCGTGTTTCCCCGTGTTGCGGGTCTTGAGTCTTGTAAGAAATGGCATAGATCATTTTTCTATGTCAAGAATACCGGAGCAGAAGATAAAGTTCGGCTCCCTGATTTCTCGATCGACCCTCCTTCAAAGAAGAACTGGCTCTATAACCCGAAGAAATCCCATGATCTTGCCGAGGCATTCGAGCTTCGGCTTAAGGAATTGACTCGTGCCGGGCTTCGGGGAAAAGATCTGATGACCGCGTTTATCATCAGCCAAAATTTCCCCTTCCAACTCCGTTCCCACAAGCTCTGCTATATGAGCAGTCCCTTGGATCCCAACCGAGTTTCTACGGTCGAGCTTGATGACTACCAAATTTACAAACGTGTACGGGCTATCTTCAAGACTGAGATGCCCGAGGAATGGAAGTGGGGAATGAAGCCATTCTCTCATGAGAATCCTCCTCCTCAGGTAAATTGGGCATGAGAGGTTTCATCTGAGTTATTCTTCCATCATTCTTTTGCTAATTCTTGTTTGCTTATATCGTAGAGGTTTCCGGAGCATACCACAGAAGACGCCGAGGTTTTGGCTCTTCCCTGGACTGCTTACCGCAATACCCTGGAGAACGGAGAACCTGGCCCGGAGGAGTTCATTCCTAAGCCGGAAGTTGCTCCTGTTTGCGCCCAGAGCAAGACCTCGGCCCGTGCTGATGAAGGTGATTAGGACGACGTCCAAATTCTCGAGGTAGTAGCCACGATGCCTATCTCTTACGCATTTACGGCTCCTTCTTTCCTAGCTAATCAGGCTGGCCAGGTGCACGAGGTCGAACCTCTCGCTTACGAAGCTCATGTTGCTTCCAAGAAGTGTGCCGCCTCGACGTATCCTTCTGATGCTTCCCCCAGGAAACGAACCAAGAAATCTTCCCAGCACATTCCGAGGCATAAAACTATGCCTGGAGTTACTGGGTAAGTTTCCCTTTATACTCTTGTTCGTATTCTTGTTTCTCTCTTTATATCTTCGAATTAACTTTTACTTCTTTGCAGAGATCCTCTTTCTGCCAAGCCTAGCGATCCGAGTATGACATATCATTCTACTCGGCCGCCTTCACCATCACCTCCGGAAGATGTCCGGGTTCCCAGTCCTCCTCGTGATGAATCTCCTCCAGATCCATCTTGTAACATCCCAGCATTAGACCTTAGAAATAAGCTAAACCCAGATGTGTGGATTGCATTCATGCATAGACAATCCGAATAATTTTCGCGCTTTCGAACAAATCTTGTCAAAGTGATTGAAGCTTCTCTCAACTTCATGGAATTGAAGAAGATCATCAATTTGACTGTGATAAGTTTAAATATGACCTTTGCTAAAACCTTATTTTGGGTAAACATGATTTGATCTAATGGTAGATCAAATGTAATGAAAGTTAAACCCTAATACATTATTTCATGATTTATATTTGATCCTTAAGTAGTCATATCCTAGTATTCATTACACACTTATGAATACCAAGTTATAAACATAACTTAAGTAATAGGAATGGAACAACTAAAACTTGATCTATCTTAATCTCATCTGCTTATACCATGAGTATCATGGTAATACCTAACCTTAACTCTTTAGTGAGATTGAGTAGGGAAGAAACCAAGTGAAGATCATTCATCATATATCTTTCTTTCCATATCAATCCTTATGGAATCCTATCTCAATATCTGTTGTTCATCAATGTTGAGTAATCAACTATTGATTCACCAATTTCTAACCTATCAATTCTTGATCTATCAACTCTTGTCCATATCATAGCATTCACTTAGGTCCTTAAGAGAAAGAATTAAGAAGAGGTTAATAGTAATGCTAGTCTTAGGTACCATCTACAGGATGGGAGTGATTGAAAGGAATCAAATCAATAGGGTAATGGATGGAGTTAACTCACTCCTGAATGGATAGAAGATTTATTTGGAATATATAATTATATGGTGATAAAGAAGATTACAAGGATGAACCCTGAAGAAAGTTACCAGGAGTAATCCTATTGGATCCAGTAGGTATAGTCAATGAATAATATCTCTTAGTCCAATAGAGATAAACAGAAGATGATTATACTACAACTATAATGTTGTATGGATGAAAGCCTTGATTGGCCAACTGGAAACCTAAACCATAAAGGATCAATGGATTATAATGATCATGCCTTACTCACCAAAATTGAATGCTTATATCATGTATAAGTGACATTGATGGATAAAACATGATTGAAACCTAGTATAGATATGTTATTCTAGGTTAGCCATGCTAAGTCACTATGATATGATGTGAAGTTTGAATATAAGATATTGGAGTTAAGTAGATTTAAGATAGTATGATTAAGTTGAAGCTAGAGTACCATGAAGTTATTGAAGTAGTATTATTCCTCTTAAAGGATAGTAAGATTTTCAGGAGAGTAGAATTTGATATATAAATCTATTAGAGTAATGTTGTTAATGAATGATTAAGGAAGAGTGTGAAGTAACTAATTTTTTGATTGGAGGTTATCACCAGTAGAGTATTTGATATAACCAAGAAAAATTATGTGAAGATTATGAAGAGCTTTAGTGTCAAGCTCATTGGATTCACAAAAGGATTTAGGAGGAGAAATTATTGATAAGATAATTCTTGTGAAATAAAGCGCATCATGTTAACACATGATGATGGATAGGAAGGAGTAGTATATCTAGGAAAGGAAGTCCTCAAGTAGGAAACAATAATTATAAAGTATGGAAGATAAGAATTCTTGATAAACACTAAACCTTAACTCTATAATCAAACTTAATATATATCTCATCTGTTTGATCAATCATCTTATTTCCAAAATGGCTGATTGGAATAATTTCCTATATCAACTCACATCAGCACATCTTTGTCATTCTCAACGATCATTATCATAGGTGCTTAGGAACTATATTTATCAATTCTTTCTCATAGTTATCCTAGAAAACAATCCCACTATTTTACTTTAAATGGTGATATCATTAAAAATCACAAACATAAAGATAATATGTTTAGCCATTAATCTTTATTCACATCAACAAAATAATATAAGTATATTAAGAACCCTAAAACCTAGGGTAAGCATTTACAATTCAAACCCTAACTCTTCTGTTAGTTATAATAAAATATATATACATTATTAATCCCAAGATTTATGGGAGTAATATTAACCATGTGATTTCCTTTGCATATCATACATCAAATAATGATCTATGATCATTATATAAAAATTTCTCTCCAAACTATAAGCTAACTAAAATTAAATCCCATAAACAAATAAGGGAATATCCTAATATAAATCCATAGTTTATTATGAAGAGAAAATTCATCACAAAACTTATTACAGAATATTAGAAGCATAAGTACTTGTTTAAACAAAATAAAGAAACTCTAAACAATATAACAGATAATTCTCACAAAATGACTTTAAATACATTCATTGTTGCTGCAATTATTTAACAGATAAATTTCTATGGGAAATATTCAAACAAATGAGTAATTCAAATCTGAAAATAAAACAGGAAACTGAAAACAGAAAAGGAACAAGGAAAAAACCAAAGGAAATTATTTCTGGCCCGTGGCCCATTTCCTCTCTCTATCTGCTGCTCACGAGCAACTCACAGCAGCCCAGTAGTAGCCCAGCAAGTAAAACACCCAGTAAATCTCTCTGGCTGACATGTGGGCCAGTTGAGGGACTGCGGGTTGAGTGTAAAGTTTTTCCAGGGGGTTTTCCGCAAAGTGACGCTGTCGTCTTCCTCGTGCGTCACAAGTAGCTCGCTGGAAGGACCGCCGACGCCCGATGTCGTCGCCGTCGTTAGCGATGCGTGGAGATCCTCGCCACCGTCCTAGAGGTGGATAAGAAGGCCACCACGACATCCTGCATCATCCCTATCCCCATTTATCTCCTCTTCCTCTTTGTATCCTCTATACCGAAATCCTAACTCGCCAGAGTTGGTTGCTGTCGCCGCCAGAGACCACCCCTTTGCCATCTGAGCTCGCCAGTGAACTCGCCATGCTTGACTTGTTCATCTCCCCGGAGGAATCGGAGCCGTTCGACCTGAATCGAGTTCGCCGTCACCGATGTTCCGCCGACAGTCGACGCCGTTCCCGTCGATTCCGGTCACGATTTTCTTCACCAAGCCTTCCACGAGCTTCCTGGTGAGCCGCTGATCATGGTACTATCCTCTGTTGATTTGTTTGCTTCCAAAATCGAGCTACCACCGTGTGTTGATGTGCACCGCCACCAGTTACCGCCGTGCCCTATCTTCCTATGACCAAAAACAAACGGCGCAACCACTATTTAGCTCCCCATCACATGCTCTTTCCAACGAGCCCATCCACTGCCCCGCGCGCGCACTAGATCGATCGATCGATCCTCAACCAATGAGGATCAACTCGTGTGATATCAGCGTGACGTCATGCCTACATCAGATCCCAGCCATGTCAGCTAGTTTGACCAGTCTTCGCTGAGGTGGCATGTGACATGGCCAGGGCCCATCTGTCAATCACTATGAGTAGAACTAGGGCCGGTACCAAATGTTTTCACTAACCTGAGCAGATGATGTGGCCATTGGCCCACCAGTCAGTGACTGTGTCTAGAGTAGTATCGGTGTAAAAAGTATTTACCATTTAGAATTTAATTAGAAAATAATTTAGAGAAAAGAATAATCTTGTAAATTTAATATCTTTTGTTTTATAATTCAGAAAAATTTGTTTAATATATGAAATTTTTTAGAAAAATAAAATCTACAACTTAAAACTAATATCAAACATTATTATGTCAATTATTTAAATAAATATTATTTAATAAAGATTTGATAAGTAATAAAACTTTGAAAATTCATATTTTAATATTGCTAAATGTTAAAAATATAAATAAAATACCAAAAATCTTAGAAAAATAAGAACTATAATATAAAGCTATAATCATGCATTATTATTTCACCTAATTAAATATTTGTTATTTATTAATTATTTATAAACTAATAAATCTTATAAAAGTCATATCTTATTATTTATAAATCACAAAAATAAATGAAATATACCAAAATGATCATAAAAATAATACCTACATGTTAAAAATATGATATTCCACTCTTGGGGTAAATATATATTTGAAAAAATTAAAAACTTGAATTTAAACTTATTTCATTAATTGATAATTCATATAAGGGTAAATACAAATAGCTAATAATTCTAAAAATTAGCTAATTGAGTCTAATAAATAGTATTAGTCTTAAATATTTATAATATAAAGTCAAATTGGTCCAACACATTTTAAATACAATTTTATTGAATTATCCTTCAACCATATGTATAGTTTATCTTCTAAAAAGATCTTTAACAAATATAAAATCTTCAAGAATTATATTTTAACCAAATAATATCTTTTACCATTGTTTCACTCTCAACTTTATAATGGACTAAATCCAGAGACAATTCATAACTAGTAAATAATATTGTTTACTTATTCACAAAACATAACCACACCCTTATAAGGAGATAAATCCTATTATACATTTATAATGTAAGAAACCACTACTCAAATAAAAGTGATGCCATTCTTAAATAACTTTAATGAAACAAAATAAATTAAAAAAAGATACAAGTATCATAAGTAATACACGTAAGTCTATCTATGTCTTTAAAGTTAACTTTAGTCTACAAGACTTTAAATATTAATATAAAACCATTATTATGTGTTTTATAGTTAATTTTGGTTTGTTATAATTAAGTTATAAAGCATCTCAAATCCAAACTATTCCAGCAAGAACAATCAACATCGACCACCTCTAGTTAACCACAAGGATTGTTTAAACCTTAATAAAGAAATCTTTTCTTCAAAAGTTATTCGTTTTGCCACTTCAGTAAACATATGAAAATTAATAGTAATCAACTTAGGTTTGATAACACTTAAGTTCTTTATAAGTGACATTACTTGTAAAGTAAAAATTTGAAGATAAGTCAATTCTCATATAAGAAATCTTTGAGTAGCATTCCACATGTTGTATCTTATTATTGTATGATATTATAATTACGTATTGTTTCACACACAATCACAAGCCCTAATAAGAAGAACAAATATGAAACTTATCTAAAAAGGGCAACACATTCTAAAGAAACCATTTCAAGTATTCAAACCCTAGAACAACGTTATCCCCGGGATTCGAGTCTATGAAATTGCATTACATTACTTATGCATAATAGCATCTTGCTTCTTTAAAAATTAGTCCTTACCGGACCAATGACGCTGTTTCAGATATTGGATCTTATATTGTCTTGAAGACCGTGAGTGCATAATCTTGCAATCACAAAAGGCAAGTTCACACTTGCTCATGTCCTTTGATTATTTTCTGTAAAGTATTTTACAAATCCAGTGTTGTCATCACGTGCATTTTAAAAAAGGTCATAAAACACTATTTTTATAATAATATGATTATATGTTATTTACCTCAGGGTAAATAACCTACTATGAAAGTTCAGGTGGTAAAGGAACATATTATCTAGGACTTATCAACCAATGTCGCTAGTGATTCTTACGCCGTATATCACGCGTTAACCATGAGATTTGGATTGGGACGGAGAAGTCAGCTATATCTTCTTCCTCTCGCATGTAGCCAGATGTGCAGATCGTGGCTGTTATCACTTGTAGCATGCATATTAATTGGTAATTCGTAGAGGATATGCAACATATGGGTGGGAACCCTCAACGTCCTGCGATAGTTCTGGCATCTAACGGTTTGTAAAAACCATTGTCATAATTCAATATGTGGGCATGGTGTACACCAAGGTGGCATGCGAGGTCGCTAAGGGGGCAGTGATTGGCTTGGATCATCTACTGGGCCCCACAACATAGGAATTGTGGACTAGAAATATCGCCCAGTTTTGCAACAAGGAATGGATCTCTCATGGGTAGAGTAACGCACCTCTGGAGAGTGTAAGAACTGTAACTTGTTACTCCCTGTTCCGGGAAGGAGCTGCGAACGCTGCGGGAAAGTAACTCCATGAAAGTTCTGGTAAACCCGTGAAGGCTGACGGACATAGCTTTAAAGAATAAAAGCAACCTTTGAAGAAATGTTTACGAAAACTTGCATTGCCTACGACCTACGGTCTGTGGCTGTAGATATAGTGCATCAAACACTCCTTTTCTAGTGAACTTGCTAAGTACGCTCGTACTCAACGTATCTTCTTAACCCTTGCTAGATTCTGAAGCCATTAATACGACGGCTACATCAAGTCATGCTCCAGGAATTATCATCAAAAGCTAAAGATCTTCATTGAAGTCAAGAAATTCAACATATACATCAACTCAAGTGAAGACGAAGTTACCGATTAGATAGGAATATAATCTCTAGCCATAGAACCTATTTCTGTAGTGTATTGCAATAGTAGCAATGCCAAACCATTAGTTAAAATACTAGTCTTAATAGTATGATAGTTTTCGAGTTGTTTAGTTCTGGTCCTTCTTTGTAAGAAGTTTCTTTCTCTCTCCTTAACCTAGAGTGTTCTCTGGATCTTGTGTAAAGAGTTGAGTTGTAACCTATAGTCATGTCTTGGACCTGCTGTGTTTCTGTTGTACCAATCTGAGGGATGTAATACTAGTGAACGGTGTTTCATTGGTGTTATCTCAACGACTATAGTGTATTACATCATGCAGTGGTATGATGGGTCACCGCACAGCTAATGCATATCCTCTGTGAGACGAGCCCATTGCTCCCCCCGTTGTCTCTGATGATACCCCGATGCCGGATCACGCGACTGATTCGGATGTTCCGCTCAAGATTCCCGAAGTTACTTCCATTGATGCTTCACCTTCTGCGGTTCCAGCTTATGCGCAGGTGTCTGCCGAGGTTACCACTAACTCGGCTCCTTTGGAGACTTTCATTCCTCCTGCTGCAAAGGATGTCGCCCCCAGTGTAGAGGTTGTTGCTCCTGTCGAAGTTCTCGCTAAACCCTTGCCATCTCAGAAGGGGAAATCAAGTTCCTCTCAGCCCAGCATTGCAGATATGCTTCGCAAGGGGGCTTCTACCACTAAGCCTAGTGTTGCCCTTGCCGCCAATGTGCAATTAATTCTCCACAAGAGTCCGGCGGCCGCGACAATTATGCAACAGGCCAGAGGTAAAGTGATGACGCGTACTGAGAGTGGGAATAGCCTCAGCTCGTTTGTGGAGTATGCAAACAATTGGAATGCCGCTGATCATCTTGAAGGCAATCCGAGTAGCCAACCATTCTAGCTCTCTGACATCAGCAGCCGCTTGCATATGGCTGCTAAGATTGTCATCGAAAGTGACAAGATGAACGTGGTAAGCGCCTCAATTCATACTTTGTCTCTTGTCCATGTGATATTATATACGCACTAGTCCCCGATCTTGCAACCGAATGACTTGTTATTCGTTTGGAAGCTTTCCTTGTTCCAAATATAACCACTTGCATGTGCAATAGATAATGTTAGCTGTGTATATGAGAATACGTCTAACTACCTAGGGCCGAGTCAATTTTCTTCGTGATCCGGATTTACTGCAGTTTTGAATATCCAGCCATCTAGATCCGAGTCAAGTTTTACTTGATTCAGATCTGCTTTAGTTTTGAATATCCAGCCATCTAGATCCGAGTCAAGTTTTGCTTGATTCGGATCTGCTTTAGTTTTGAATATCCATCCATCTAGATCCGAGTCAAGTTTTGCTTGATTCGGATCTGCTTTAGTTTTGAATATCCAGCCATCTAGATCTGAGTCAACTTTTTCTTGATTGGGATCTTCTTAAGTTTTGAGTATCCAACCATCTAGATCCGAGTCAAGTTTTGCTTGATTCGGATCTGCTTTAGTTTTGAATATCTAGCCATCTAGATATGAGTCAAGTTTTGCTTGATTCGGATCTTTTGTGGTTTTCTTTGTATAACTTGTTGTTATTTCAGGTTGCTCACGATCAATGGACGGCCGAATTTCAAAGGTTACTCTTCACGCACAAGAAGCTTCAAGATAAATTCGCCCAAATGGTCCCTGTTGTGAAGAAAACTGGTAAACTACTCGGCTCTTAGTGCCTTCTATCTTTGTAGAAAATTCCATTTTTGTACTAATCTCTGATGTGCTGTTGTGCAGTTAATGTCAACAACCTGAATACCCTCTTACAAAGAAGGTTGGCGCTCTTGAAGGTTAGTTACCCCTTTGCCCTTTTATCTATCCACTTTTGTTCGAGGTAAACCTTGGGTATCTTACAATGTCCCGGCTTTGGTATAGCCGAGTTACAAACACTTGCAGTGTCGCATCAAGAATTCATATCTATGACTGATATGATGCTGCATTTTTTAGAATAAGTTGCCGCTCACTCGGCACAACTTAAGGAAAAGGATGACGAGATAGCCTGGTTACGCGCCGAGGTTGAATCTCTTAAACTTGCCCAAAAGTTCGAGTTAGAGAAAGTTGATCAGGAGTTCTCTGAGGAGAAGAACCGACTAAGTCTACAGCTTCAGAAGGACAAGGAACTTCTTGATGCTGCCGAGCTAAAGAACAAGGAGATGACCGAAGAAATCACTGGTTTTGAGAAGAGTAGGGCGAATTTGGCCACGGATCTCTAGAAAATGCTGCGATATATCCATGGTGAGTTTTCTGTTCTTGGCCGAGTTATTCTTTTCCCGTTGCCTTTCTTGATTTATTCGATGTTATTTCCTGCAGATCATTTTCCAGAAGCTAAATTTGTGAGTTCAAAGGTTGTGATTGCTGCTCGCGGCCGCCAAAGTGTTCCCATTGTTCCGAACCAAGAGTATTCCATTAAGGATTTCCTGGTTGCTGTTGCCGCTGCTATCGATCCCATGAAAATCACGGGAAAAGATCTGGTGTGAGCAGCCATTCGGGCCTACCATTTTCTCTGGCCGAATGAGCCAAAGATTAAGGAAGTTGAAGTGCTCGTGGCGAGGCTGATGGAGTCTCAAACTCGGCTGAATCTTTGGCGAGAATCTGCCGGATGAGCCGGAGCTAACATGGCACTTACTGTTGTTCTGTCGTGGTACGAGGATATCTCCCTCGATACCTTGATGAATTTGCGGACTGGGTCTCCTTGGGTTGAAAATCCAGAGTATGTCGCTCGTCGCCAAGCCCGTGCTTTCCATCTCATTGAGTATGCTGATGTTCATAGCTAGATCGAAGGGCCGAGTTTCCTTCCTGAGGATGCCGAGGATAACGCCGAGGATAACACAAAGGCTGCAGGTGAAGATGAATCAGATGGAGATTCTGGTGATGAGGGTGAATCGGATGAAAATTCCGATAATACTAATGAATCCAGTGATAGCTCATGAGGAAACGCCGAGGCTCGGTCCTCCTCCAAGGGAACTGAAGCTTCTCAGGCCGAAGGTGGAGTTTCTCAGCAGATGAAGCCTGCCCAAGAATTCCGACGACCTCCGTCGATGCCGAGGTAACCTCTCCAAAAGGTTGAGCACCCTCTGAAGCCCTTTCTCCCAAGGTCGTTCCTTCTGGTGAGGCCGAGGTAGCCCCAACCGTGTCCGAGATACCCACGTCGGAAACTCTTGCCGCTGCTACTGTTCCGCCCACGGGTGATTCGGCAACTGCCGATGTTTAAGATCAACAACTCTTATTTGTTCAAGTCCCCGGTATGCCGGGCGTATGCTGTTCTAAAACAATTACCCCCCTTTTGTTACAATGTGAACCTTTTTTCCTTTGGCATCATATGCCGTAGTAATGTTGTTACTCTATCTAGTTAAACTTGTGTAATTCGTATCTTTGTTTGCAAAATTTTAACTTTGTTAATCCGAATCATGTTTCCCCATGTCTGATTCTCGTTGGGCATCCATCTTGTGTACTTCATCTATTCTTTAGTCGCAAACTCTTGGCTTTACAATTTTGTCTCAAAGGCTATGAGTCCTTAAGTCCATATATCTTTTAGTCTGATAAACTTACTACCTTTCCGAGTTATGCGTCGGAAAAATAATATAAATAGGGTACTTTCCCTATTATATCTCGAATTGCTGATGTTATTACTTGTGTGACTATGATAGTACAAATTGATGGTGGTCTCCCCCGAGTTATTGCTCGGGTTGCCAAAGAGATTATTCATATTACATCTGTGATTGACGATAGACTAGCGGGGGCAGCCCCCGAGCCGCTGCTTGTGCTGCCGAGGTTTTATATATAACCAAGTCGATGAACAGTACGGGGTAGTCCCCGAGTTACTGCTCGAGTTACCGAAGTTTCACACATGCCTAGAAATGATAAAAAACGTGGGGTAGTTCCCGAATCATTTCTCGAGCTACCGAAGTTTAATACATAGTTAAAAATGACAAATAACATGAGGCAGTCCCCGAGTTACTGCTCGAGCTGCCAAAGTTTCATACATATTTAAAAATGACAGATAACATGAGGCAGTCCCCGAGTTACTGCTCGAGCTGCCGAAGTTCCATACATAATTGAAAATGACAAATAACATGGGGAAGTCCCTGAGTTACTGTTGATACATCAATTTTATACATCATACTTCTGGATGCAATAAACCTCCTCTAAGTGTAAAACAGACGAAGTAAAGCCACATTCCACGGTCTTTTTGATTCATCTCCGGACTTGTTTGCCTTGTTCTTTTCTAGTGTTTGAGCGTCGATTAAGTAGTATGCATCATTGTGTAATGTTTTTATCACGATAAATGGGCCTTCCCATGGGGGTGAGAGGTTATGCATGCCGGCTGTACGTTGCACTAGCCGAAGAACTAGATCTCCTTGCTTAAAAATTCTTGGACTCACATTCTTGCTATGATATCGTCTGAGGTCTTGCTGATAAATAGCTGATCTTAAGAGTGCCAACTATCTTGCTTCTTCTAGCAAGTCCACATCATCTTGATGTGATATCTCGTTTACTTCGGCGCTTGTGTACCGGGTCACTCTTGGCGAATCATGCATTATGTCGGCTGGAAGTACAACTTCTGCCCCATATACAAGAAAGAACGGGGTATACCCCGTCGATCTATTTGGGGTGGTCCTGAGGCTCCACAGCACTGCTGGGAGTTCCTCAATCTAGTATCCCGCCGACCTCTGCAGCGGTTCAATCAGCCAAGGTTTTATCCCGGACAATACTAGTACATTTTATATTTCTACTTGCCCATTCGAGGCCAAGTGAGCCACCGAGGCAACATCTAGTCTTATGTGTTTCTCTTGGCAGAATCTAGCAAAGGCTCCTTCAGCGAAGTTTGTGCCATTATCTGTGATGATATTGTGTGGGTAACCATATCTCAAGATAATATCTTTGAGGAATTTCACCGCCATGGGCCCGTCACATTTTCTTATTGGCTTCACTTCTATCCACTTTGTGAATTTTTCCACCATGACCAGAATGTGAGTCATTCCGCTGCGAGCCAGCTTAAATGGACCTACCATATCTAAACACCACACAGAAAATGGTCAGCTGATTGGTATTGTTTTTAACTCGAACGAAGGCAGATGTATTTTGCTGGCATTCCTCTGGCAGCCATTACACTTTTTACCAATTCTTGTGCTTCTATTAGCGCAGTTGGCCAATAAAATCCATTCCTGAATGCCTTGGCCACTAGGGACCTGGACGAGGCATGATGTCCACATTCTCCTTGATGTATATCCAAAAGGATTTCCTGCCCTTCTATCGAGTCAACGCATCGTTGTAGTACATTTGTCACACTTCTCTTATAAAGCTTATTATTTATGATAGTGTAGGATTTTTCTCTTCTCACTATCTGCCTGGCCATGACTTCATCATCCGGCAAGATCTCTTCTTTGAGGAATGAGAATATGGGTTGTGCCCATGTTGGCGCGACTTTTTACAAGAAAATTATGTTGTCAATTTCCATTATTTCCGCCGACATAACATCTGTGGGTTTTCCCAATCCATCTGTGGGTCAGCCGAATCAATCTCCGAGTAGTTCGGGTCATGTTCTTTGTCAATTTCCATTGGGACGCACCCATCTATCTGACCTGTCGAGATACTAATTGACTCGGATTCAGGCGAAGGTGTAATTGGTTTTTTTCTTAGGTGTTCCAGGGCTATACCAGGCGGAATTTATTGTCTGGTTGATCCGAGCTTCGACAGCATATCTGCTGCATCATTTTCTGCCCGAGGTATGTGATGGAATTCACATCCATCAAAATAACCACTGATTTTCTGCACATGAAACCTACATAGGGCCATATTTGCATCTAGTGCGTCCCAATTTCCTGACACTTACTGTACTACGAGGTCCAAATCCCCGTAACACAAAATCCGACGTATGCCAATCTCTTTTCCCATTTTTAGGACATGGACAAGTGCTTCATATTCTGCTACGTTGTTTAATGCAGCGAAATGTATCTGGAACACATATTTCAGCTGATCCTTTTTTGGTGAGGTGAGCACTATTCCTGCTCCTAGCCCATTTCTTAACTTAGACCTGTCAAAGTGCATCGTCCAATAATTCGGATCTGGCAATGGGGGATCATACTGCACATCGGCCCAGTCTACGAAAAAGTGGGCTAATTCCTGAGACTTAATTGCATCTCGCCTATCAAATTGCGGAGAATAAGGCGATAACTCAATTGCCCATTTTGCTATTCGGCCACTCGTATATTTTTTGGGTGCTCTTCAAAATAATGTTGGTGCTCTTCAAATTGCGGAGCATAAGGCGATACTCGTCTATTGGTGCTTCACAAATCACTTTTATTGGGTGCTCTTCAAAATAATGTTTGAGTTTCTTTGTCGACATGTATACTCACTTAGGTAATATACCATTTTCTAGTAATGTGGGTAGTTCTGCTTAGAGGCCGATAATACCTCACTTAGGTAATATACCAGTCTTTGCACCGATTTGCCTTCTTCGTTTCGTTCCATGACAACTACTGCACTTACCACCATGTTTATTGCTGCCACATAGAGTAGCATGGGCTCTTTTGACAATGGGGAAGCCAAGATAGGCGCCATAGCCAGCATCTTTTTTAACTCACGAAAGGCGCTATCGGCCTGAGGTGTCCAGGTGAACTTGTCGGATTTTTTCATTAATTGATACAAAGGCAATGCTTTTTCACCTAGCCGACTCACGAACCGACTCAGGGATGCAAGACACCCTGTAAACTTTTGTACATCATTCAGGCATCTCGGCAGTTCCATTCTTTCAACTGATCGGATCTTAGTCGGATTTTCCTCTATACCTCGGCTGGATACGAGGAAACCGAGTAATTTTCTAGCTGGCACACCGAAGGTACATTTTTCCAGGTTAAGCTTCAATCGGAACCTTCTTAAGTTTACGAATGTTTGCCGAATATCTTCTAGGATCGTGTTGCTCTCTTTGGTTTTTATAACCACATCATCAACATATACTTGTACATTTTTTCCAATTTGGTCGTGCGGATAATTTTGCATGCATCTTTGGTACGTGGCTCCTGCATTACGTAGGACGAATGGCATGGTGCGATAGCAATAAGCCCCATACGGGGTGATAAACGCAGTCTTTATTTGATTAGCCGGGTTTAACGGTATCTGGTGGAAACCAGAATACGCGTCTACAAATGATAACAGCTCACATCATGTGGTAGAATCGATGACTTGGTCTATCCTAGGTAAAGGAAAAGGATCTTTGGGACACGCCTTGTTAAGGTTCGTGTAATCGATGCACATTTTCCAAACGACGGCTACATTTGGGTCATCCTTTTTCTTTTCTACCAACACCAGATTTGATAGCCAATCCGGATGAAGTACTTCCATGATAAACCCGGCTGCAAGGATCCGAGCTATCTCATCCCCTATTATCTTTCTCCTATCTTCGGCGAAGCGGCGGAGAGGTTGCTTCACCGGCCTTGCTCCTGGCCTTACATGCAAAGAGTGCTCAGCCAACTCCCTCGGTACTCCTTGCAGGTCTTGTGTTGACCACGCAAAGATATCCCGATTCTCACGAAGGAAGTTGGTGAGCTCGCTTTCCTATTTGTCATCCAGGCCGGCACCAATAGTGATGGTATGCTCTAGGAATTGATCATCGATCTGGATCTTTTTCGTCTCCTTAGTCCGCTGGAATGATATACTTCCATGTGGGTTGGAAAGTTCCGGCATGTTAAGCTGTGCCGACTGAGCCAGAGCTGCCACCTCCTGAATTCTTCTTTTTTCGCTTGTAATTACCAAAGACTTAGCTAGGTTTGATCCGGCCAAGGCACATTCCATTGATTTCGTATAATCTCGAGCTACTTTTATCACCCCCTGAGGTCCTGGCATCTTGATTTTCAAGTAACTGATGTGATAGCTGCTCATAAAATTAGCCAATGCTGGCCATCCGAGTAAAGCATGATAGTAACTTTCCAGATCTACCACCTCAAACTCTAGATTCTCAGCTCTACAATTCTCTCTCCTGCCGAATAATACATCTACTCGGACTTTCCCAATGGGCTCGCACGAGAGCCCCGACACTATCCCATGGAACGTTGTCCTTGTTGACTGCAGCATATTCGGAGTTATTCCGAGTTTGTGCATTGTGTCTTTGTACATGATATTGATGCTGCTCCCATTATCTATGAGCACTTTTGAGAACTTCACATTGATGCTAGGCCCGCCAATGTCGGATCCAGTACTAAGGCATACGATCCTGGGTTCGGCATTATCTTCGGATGATCCCTTATGCTCGAGGTTATCTCGTAATCAGACCATGGCACATATCTCGGTACTGCTGGCAAACTGCATTCACCTCCATATGTCGGCGTTGTACGCTCTGTCTATCTTGTTGTTCTATTGTGAACACACAGTATGATTGGTGATGTTCCCTGTAATCATTGCATCCATTGTTCCCGAGGTTTCCCCTTCCATCTTGATTCTAATTTATCACTTGGTGCACAGTATCCCTCTGATCCGGATTCTCAGACCTCGGAGGGGGTGGAGGTAACATCAGTTGTTGCGCATTTCCCTAGATAGCTGTGGCTTCTGCTGGTGATGCGCATTTCCCCAGTTAGCGGTGCCTTCTGCTGGTGATGCGCTTGATGTTGCGGTTCTTGTATGGCTGTCGGGTTTCCCATTGCACTCTTCATCCAGGCGCATTGGCGAGTGGTGTGATTGGCTGGCTTGGCCAGGTTAGGCGTGTGGAAATTACACGGCTAATCCAACATGGACTCAAACATGTTCTTCGGCCTTTCTTTCCATTGTTTCTTCTGTTCAGGTGTCCACTGCTTCTTCCCCTCGTTCCTTGGCGTCCACTGTTGAGGACCATTCTTCTGTCGTTGATTGTTCCCATGACTCGGTTGATCCTGCAAAACTGCTGCCAATTGATTTGAACCGTATCTGTAATCCGGCCTCTCATCCCTTCTTCTACCTCGGTAATCATTGCGTCGCGGTGATCCGGCACCATCTCAGGCATAATGATCCTGTTGCTCGTGATGCTCGGCCGGCATTAGCTCTGGTTGAGTCGGATCACCTAAGGCATATGAATCTGCTACTCTGATCATTTCCGCCAACGTGGTTGGCATATCTCTATGCAACCTCTGCCACAATACACTTCCATATCGGCACCCCTGAGCGAACCAGGCAATTGCTTGAGATTTTATAACCCCCTCACATGAGTTTATGTGGTTACACCACCGAGTCAAGAACTCTCTATCAGTCTCACTCGGTTTCTTCTTGCACATCGCGAGCTGTTGTGGACTGTTTGGCCTCTTATATGTACTGGTGAAATTACTGACAAACATTTCCTCAAAATCTAACCAATAGTTGATACTTCCCATTGGCAAATTATTCAGCCAAACCCGGGCCGGCCCTTCCAACATCTGGGGCGCATATCTTATAGCCCATCTCAGATTTCCCCCGACTATTTTTACGGCTGTGGCATAATCAATTAGCCAATCTTGTGGCTTCGTACATCCATTGTAAGTTTTCGTGCCTCTTGCCAATTGAAAGTTCGGCATGGGCGGTTCACCCATAATCTGAGGTCCAAAACATGCCGGTCCAGGCGGACCCTATTCTTCCAACAGCTCGGACCGATACAGTCTGTCTAGCTTCAACCTTGTGTCAGTTGACGAAAAGTTTCTATAGATAATTCTCTCCTGTATTCCATAACGGTTTTGCCACCATGCTCTGCATTTTCTACCTCCGAGTAACCATCATTGTATCTGTCATTTTCCTGATTATACGGAGCTTGTCTTGCTTCTCGCTCTTGCCGAGGTTCATGCCTTGGCTGATGATCTTGCATAGGGTACCTCCTTCGTTCCACCGGGTTATTGTTCTTGGGGTTTCCCCTTCCGATATTCCCGTTCTCTCTGTTTACACGGGCGGGGTTTCTATCAACGTTGTTACTTCGGCTTCCATTGCCTCTATTTTCATTGATCTTCCCGGCCACTACCGGGTCATATGGGACAATTTGCTTGTTTCTCTTTCCCGAAGTTACTGCTTTGTCTTTCCGCGCATTGTTTCCGGGTGAGGATGCCGCTGCCGCAGAAAATGCGTGGGAAGCCCCTGCCGAATGAACCATGCGGGAAGCTCCCAGCTTCGCCGGGTTAGCCCTAAGCATTTCTTCATTGTACTGGTTCGCAATGCGTACCAGCTCGTTTACTCTTTCTTGTTGTTTTTGTCGGGCTTCCCCGCTTAGTCATTCCAATTCTAGGGCTGCTGCATTTGCCACCCTGAGGTTCTTTGCTGGGGTAATATACCTCGACAAACCTTGGTCAACCGAATCATCTGGTCGATCTTCATGCTCTTTGTTGATATCATTCATGATGTTCTTTCCTCTTAATCTCAGATCATCAACTCGGCCAGGGGCCGTATCTAGCTTGCTTGCCCTAGCATGTTCTCTCAAGGTCCTGTTAAAGGACTCCTACAAGGCCGACACCTTTTTTGCCTCTAACATTTTCAATCCAGTTTCTTCTAATTCCGCTTGTGCGTTTGCCGGGTCAACTATCGGCGCTACAGGTATAGTCAAGCTATCTATAGCTGCCTGGAGAATATTCTTCGGCCTCTCCAGAGGTGGCCACCTTACCCTTGCTTGGTCCGGCGCATGCTCCTACTGCTGGTGCTGGAGCTGTCATCATCATCTCTATTGTCACATCCCAAGTTTTTAGAAATTGGGACTAGAAAAAAAAATTCATTTGCATTGCATTGGCATAGCATTTTGCAATCATGAAAAATTTGAATTGCAAAACCTCATTTATAAACCCTATTATGAATAACTAAAATGCACCTACAAGAGAATATACTTGGGATTTGTAAATCCACTATTTACAAACTAGTGGAAAAGATACAAAAATGATCCTATGTTGATCCTCTGAATTTTAGAAAAATTTGGAAACAAAAATCAACTCAATTGGATTACCTAATAAAAAGTTATAAAAGAAATAATTAAAGCAAAAAGAATAAAAGAAACAGAAAAAAACTAACTAAACTAACCTACCCGGCGGATCAACCCTGGCCCAGCCCACCTACCTGCCTACCTACCGCGCGCAGAGCGTCGCATATGGCACAGCAGCGCAAGCAACCAGCCCGCCAGCGGCCCATCTACTACCTAGCGCACAGCAGCAGCGAGCCGCAGCAGCCGCCAGCGCCCGGCCCGCCTCCCCGCTCTACGGCTGACAAGTGGGCCCCACATCATCGTCTCCCTCCTCTGGATGAAAACGGGAGGAACCTCCCAAACCAAATCCGCCCCGTTTCGTCCGATTCCATTTGGATTTCGCCCTTTGTGCACGCCACCACTCCTATATAATCCCCCTGCTCCGCCTCGTTCCGTTTCTTTCGCAAATCTCGCAAACCCTAGCCGCCACGAATCTCGTCGCCGCCGCCTCCATTGCCGAGCTTCAGAGCTCAAGGTTCTCAACGAAGAAGTCGCCCCTTGGACCTCCTGTTCCCCTCTTTCTCTCCCCCTCGATCCATCACACGCCCTGACCTTGTCCCCCTCCCCGCAGGTCATCGTTATCCCCTTCGAATGCTCGCCGGAGATCCAACGCCGCCCGCCTACTCCGGTCGCCCGCAGTCGACTTTCCAGGAAGCAATCAACGACCCCGACGCCATGAGACCACTCGCCGTCGACCTACGCACCTCGTCCACTACCACTTCGTCATCGGGGATCGCTGGAACGTCGTGCACTGCCATCGTCTGAGCCCCGCCGCCGCCATATCATCGCCACCGGCGAGCTCGCCTCGGATGCCCTCCACCGTCTGATCCCCTTAAGATCCAATGGCCAGCAACAGCCCAGCACCGAATAGTTACCCACCAACCACAGCGCGCCACGTGGCGCCGGGTCCGCGCAGTCAGCGCGGTCAGCGTTGACCTCTCTGGAAAAAACATAGAAAAGGTTTAAAATTTGCAAAAATTGTGTCAAACTTGTAAAATTCATATAAAAAGATTGCTAGGTCCAAAAATAGCGTATAATATATCAATAGATTCATAAAATTGAGTAGATTATTAATATCAAGTTAGATCTAACTTTTACAGTACGTGTTTACCGTAATAATTTAATTAGTTTTAATGGTATTTTAGGTTAATAAATTCATAGTAAGAGATCTACTGGTCCAAAAATCACAAATAATATACCAATGGAAAGCTGGTTCCATGTAGATCATCAATATGCAAATGGTTCAGGCAAATACTGTAAGGTTTTGCAGCAATTAAATAAATAGATTAATGGCTTATTTAGAGTATTAAAATCATAGTAATTTGAGTACTTCTCAGAAAATTACAAATAATATGTCCCTGGAATCACAATTCCGTGGAGATTACAGATATAATTTTAGGTTCATTTTTAGGCAACAGAAACTATATAAATGATTTAAAACTCATTAAACACTATTTAAATCATACAAAAAGATCTATAACTCCTATTAGGGTGAATCCAATGCCTACTGGTTCGTATTAACGTCCTCTATCCAGTAAACCCAAGAAACAAATTTAATTCAACAGTTAGAATAGGCGTTACAACAGAACTATTAAAAACTCTATATTGGCAAGTAATTATTAATAACAAGTACTTCATTGCATTAATTGGTCTCTTGCATGCATCATATACTTTAGTATTGTTTAGAGAACTAGAATAACAACCATTGTGACTTATTAAATTGTCATACATGCATTTGTTGCATTTGTTTGATCTCTATGTGCTATTGTTTATGTTGTATGCAATTGTTTGCTCGATAGATTGCGAGGAGTGCAACGTGTGTGATTGCAACGAGTGTTTGAACGACTTCACCAACTACCAAGGCAAGTAGATCCTACTTTGAACGACTTCTCTGATCCTCCAAATTACTTTTTGCAAATTCATCTGTGATCTATTGTCATTATCAATCTAGGGTGAGACTTATATTTGAACTATTTGTCATGATTATATTGCCTAGATTATTGTGTTGAGGAGATTCTTTAGTGTGCTATGATGAGGATTATGCAATGACTATTAATATTGTATCAAAAAAGTTTTATAATTGTCTTTCTTATTTGTTTTTAGAATATGAACACGAGGAGTCTTCTCGGGCTGCAACTCATGAATGGATGGGGATTTGATCAAGAACAAAGCCCACTGTGATCGTTTCGATGGGATCAAAAACCGAGAAGTCAAGGCAACCAAGTGGGCTTGCCTAGTCACTTGGAACCAACTCTGTATTTCTGATAACTTTAATTTACTTTGCAATATAGTTGGCCTGCAAACCTTTGTATTTCATGATGCACCAACCTATCGCCGGTTAACCATTGAATTTCTTTGCTCTTTGCAAAGCACCGTTAATACATGGCATGGGGGGATTAAATTTGTTTCCGACTCATGAACAATAATTATTCTTTAACACTTGATGAATGGTGCAATTGTTTTGGTTTACCCAACAATGATCCTAATGCTCTGCGCACAGCTTTTACCGACATGGAACCTTCCCCTGAATACTGTTATGTTAGAATGAGCTTTACCTCTAGAGTCAGTAAGGGGAAGAATATTCAACATCCTGCTATTCGCTATTTGTTCTATGCAATTGCTAACACCTTGTAGAGGCATAATGAGTTCACAAGACTCAATGAGGAGGATATCTTAGTCCTTGCAAAAGCTTCTTTCAACTATGACAACTTGTCACTTCACTTGGGTGCAATACTTGCGCGCTACTTGGAGTACCAATCCCACCAAAGTCAAGGACCAGTCACTTGTCGAGGCGTCATAACCGTGCTTGCCAATGCATTGGGTATCGACCTAGGTGTGTTGCAATCGGTGCTAGGTGAGCGAAGTGTTTGTTTCTATACTTCGATGTCTTGTGGAATGCTCACTAGGAGAGGTGGTTTTTATTATCTGCATATTGCTGGAGTTGGACGTATCTACCCCACTCCTTTGCCTAATGGTCTTTTCTCTATCGAGGAAGGACGTGTGCTTTATGACTTGTAGGTTAAGCAACAACAAACCGAGGAGGAGATTCCGGAAGAGGATGAGGACCAAGAGCAGGAGCAAGAAGTCCACCATCAAGAGAAACATCCACCAAACCGGTTTGCTACATATCTTTCCAAGAACTTGGAGGAACTGTGGAGGCAATGCACAATCTCGCCCTGAACCTCCGAGAAACAATAAGTAACCTTTCAACTCAATTTTTGAACTGGAGTTACAAGTTCCCCCCCCCCACCATAGTGATTTTAAGGGCTTGCAAAATCCTAAGATTGGAGAGGTTTTCTATCTATTTTATATTTTGTTTTTCATTTACTTTATCTTATTTTGAAGGTTATGATTTTATTTGAGTTTATAAGCACTCGTGTTGGTTTCCCCAACACTTTATCTTAATTATTTTATTTTGCTTGAGATTTTCAAGCCGAGCTTTGCTGCCAATTTTCTATTCTTTAATCCCCTTTCTCAAAAACCACAAAAATATTTCTCCGTTTATCTTTATTTTCCCTCTATCTTTTTATTTTTTCCTCGATGTTCTCGTTGATTTGTAGGAGAGTGATTGACTTAGAGTTTCCATGAAACAAATATAAAGGGAAGAGAGAAGTGGAAACAAACATGAGAGGTATGCCTTATTACTCCCCACTTTTGAAATTTGAGAAACCCATGCTAGTTAGTAGTAATGTCGAGATGTTATATCGGTGGAGTGAGTCTCTATATTATAGTAAAATTTTGTTTGCATGAGTATTTAATTAGGTGCACCCTTTTCTAGCTCTTATAGTTAACCAAGTCTTGCCTAAAATTTGTCTAAACAATTGAAATAAGAAAAAGTCTCACAAATTGAAGACTTGGGTGTTGTAGTGTTTAGTCATGAAATTTTATTCCCAGAGACACTAAACATCACAGAAAATAATGATTGACTTGATAGCTCTCTTTGAAAAGATTGGTTCAATTGAATTAATGTTTAGCGGTTTTTTGTGAGCATGCCAAAGTTTGATTTGTAAATCATAGAATGATATAGCTTCACGAATGTCAAACTTCATGGGATGCCAACAACTCTGCTAGCCTACGAATGATCTTCATGGAGGAAACTCCTAGATTTTGGCTATGAGTTGATTAGAATATGTAGCAGCAATGCTATAATGGGTAAGATTCTTGGCACTCCTGGGTAGCTGTAACATGATGGAATCACTCCTCTGGCTGATATCAGTAATCATTATGCAAAAGGTACAAAAACCTTAGTGATGCCACACATGTCCATCTCAGCACAATAAACTAATGAAATATTTTGTCATGCTCTCAGTTACTTAAGAACTGAAATTTTTCAAGGACAATGAAAAGTCTTGATTTATTTATGTGGGAGAATTGAGATACTTTAGTATATATGATTTTCATGAAAAACTCTCACACCCTTAATTTTACATGATTACATTTTATTGTTCAAAGGCAAGCCTGTGAATTAATTACATTACATGGAATAAAGTTTCCTCTTTTAAATCATCCATGCTTACAATAATTTTGTTGCGCTATAAGGATTCATGAAACACATATAATATGCTTTCCATTACTCTATCTATGCTAAACTTTTTCAGATTAATAAAGTGGAGGAACAAGAGATTACCAATCATGAGTAAGATCATCATCTCATTATTTCAGTTTAAATGCTGAGTTCCCTTTTGATTTTGGTTTTCTTGTTTAAGGACGATCAATTTTAAGCTTGGGGTGTTGATGGCTGTGAAATATAGCCATCCATGTCCATATTTAAACTAGATATTATTCTATTTGATGAAATATCTCTCTAAAACATGCCACTAATGCCTAATGATTAAAGGGGTATGCAATCCTTCCTTGCTATTTTTTCATGCGCAGATAATGATGTATTATGATGGGAATCAGTACATAAATGACAAAGATACGAGATTTTCAACACCTCAAAGAAACCAGGAGTCGTGAAGAGATCACTACAAGCTTAACGACCAGCTATATGGTCCGCCTCCATATAGTTGTCGCCATATAGTTTGAACCGACCTCGTTAGGTCAAACAGAACAACTTTCATGAAAGGACCCCTATATAAAGAGGCTTTAGGCGACGAGAAACAATCCCCCCGACTCCACAATATCGCTTCTTTCACCCTAAAATCTCCCTGCTGCCATGCCGACGTAATAGATCTAGATCTAAACCTCTAAACCTTTCTCCACCACCATAGCCATCTTCCACCACTTGTAATAGTAGATCTCATCTCCAATTGGCAGCATTGTAAGACTATTTTCTATCAACTCTATGATCTCTATTACAATGTTTATTATTGTCAATTTCATCTCTATGTGTGAGTAATCCTCTTTGGGCTAAGGGCTTCGGCCTAGCCATGTAGCTTTTGTGCATGTTATTTATCATAGATGGGATCATGTATTAGTTTGTATGACATGATGATTGTAGTACCCTCTATTGCCTCAATATAAGGACTCGACAGGTACCCAATACCCTGAGGATTGATCCAGGTAAAGGGAGTGTGAGTAACAACTGATCTGCAGGATAGGAACCCTAGTGACAGAAAGGGTAGTACGGCTGTATGTGAGGAACTTGCTTGGGATTAATGGTGACATCACTATGCATATCATTAGTTCTCTTTCGTCTATGGATGATACTAGTAGGTTATGTCCATAAGCGGTTGTGGAGGTGATAACAATTATGGATGCACTGGCTTCATAAAATTATCTTGCTCTAACAATTACATGGGTACTTTATTATTATCTGTTATTCCCATCAGATGTTTTGCATTCCTACTGGTGAAAACTGAAGACCCTAGGCCCTCTCTCTCTCCATCGTCAACAACAACAACAAGATCGCAAACTCTTGGTCCGGTGAAAACACAATAGGAATTCTAAAACACTCGAAGGTCCGTTTAAGTAATCTCACTTTGCTTTCTGCTTCCTGAGGCTATGTTCGGTTAATCCTCTTCTCAAGAGGATTGAAGTGGAATGAGGTGGATTGGGGTGGATTTTTACTTACATGGGATTTAGTCCACCCCAATTCCTGCCAATCCTCTTTAAATCCTTCTGAACCGAACAAGGCCTAAGGATTCAATAAACCTAGGTCTACTAGGTACAAAGAGCTATATAATATCCGTAATCTGGATCGAAGGTATCACATGTGCACGATGCAGTCATTACAGCAGAGGCTGAGTCCGAGTAATGGAATTCGGGGTCGTCTCTACCTCCCTATGAGGCACCCTCTCTTCCCCTCTGGTGAGGAACACATCCTAGTTACGGCCGAGAGCCCGACCTGCGGAAATAGGGTACGAAGGGGCCACACATGGCATGTATCCCAAGATAACCGCATAGGCAACCGCCGCCAGCTTCCATGGGCTAGCGCCACGGGACGATAGGGTACGAAGGTGTAATTGATGGTTTTCTTAGGTGTTCTAGGGCTATACTAGGCAGCATTGATTGTTTGGTTGATCCGAGCTTCGACAGCGTATCTGCTGCATCATTTTCTGCCCGAGGTATGTGATGGAATTCACATCCATCAAAATAACCACTGATTTTCTGCACATGAAACCTACATAGGGTCATATTTGCATCTAGTGTGTCCCAATTTCCCGACACTTACTGTACTACGAGGTCCAAATCCCCGTAACACAGAATCCGACGTATGCCAATCTCTTTTCCCATTTTTAGGATGTGGACAAGTGCTTCATATTCTGCTACGTTGTTTGATGCAGCGAAATGTATCTGCAACACATATTTCAGCTGATCCTTTTTTGGTGAGGTGAGCACTAGTCCTGCTCCTAGCCCATTTCTTAACTTAGACCCGTCAAAGTGCATCGTCCAATAATTCGGATCTGGCAATGGGGGATCATACTGCACATCGGCCCAGTCTACGAAAAAGTGGGCTACTCCCTGAGACTTAATTGCATCTCACCTATCAAATTGCGAAGCATAAGGCGATAACTCAATTGCCCATTTTGCTATTCGGCCACTCGCATATTTGTTGCTTAGTATCTCGTCTATTGGTGCTTCACAAATCACTTTTATTGGTTGCTCTTAAAAATAATGTTTGAGTTTCTTTGCCGACATGTATACTCCGTAAGCCATTTTCTAGTAATGTGGGTAGTTCTGCTTAGAGGCCGATAATACCTCACTTATGTAATATACCAGTCTTTGCACCGATTTGCCTTCTTCGTTTCGTTCGATGACAACTACTGCACTTACCACCATGTTTATTGCTGCCACATAGAGTAGCATGGGCTCTTTTGACAATGGGGAAGCCAAGATAGGCGCCATAGCCAGCATCTTTTTTAACTCACGAAAGGCGCTATCGGCCTGAGGTGTCCAGGTGAACTTGTCGGATTTTTTCATTAATTGATACAAAGGCAATGCTTTTTCACCTAGCCGACTCACGAACCGACTCAGGGATGCAAGACACTCTGTAAACTTTTGTACATCATTCAGGCATCTCGGCAGTTCCATTCTTTCAACTGATCGGATCTTAGTCGGATTTGCCTCTATACCTTGGCTGGATACGAGGAAACCGAGTAATTTTCTAGCTGGCACACCTAAGGTACATTTTTCCAGGTTAAGCTTCAATCGGAACCTTCTTAAGTTTACGAATGTTTGCCGAATATCTTCTAGGATCGTGTTGCTCTCTTTGGTTTTTATAACCACATCATCAACATATACTTGTACATTTTTTCCAATTTGGTCATGCGGATAATTTTGCATGCATCTTTGGTATGTGGCTCCTGCATTACGTAGGACGAATGGCATGGTGCGATAGCAATAAGCCCCATACGGGGTGATAAACGCAGTCTTTATTTGATCAGCCGGGTTTAACGGTATCTGGTGGAAACCAGAATACGCGTCTACAAATGATAACAGCTCACATCTTGCGGTTGAATCGATGACTTGGTCTATCCTAGGTAAAGGAAAAGGATCTTTGGGACATGCCTTGTTAAGGTTCATGTAATCAATGCACATTTAACAAACGACGGCTACATTTGGGTCATCCTTTTTCTTTTTTACCAACACCAGATTTGATAGCCAATCCGGATGAAGTACTTCCATGATAAACCCGGCTGCAAGGATCTGAGCTATCTCATACCCTATTATCTTTCTCCTATCTTCTACGAAGCGGGGGAGAGGTTCCTTCACCGGCCTTGCTCCTGGCCTTACATGCAAAGAGTGCTCAGCTAACTCCCTCGGTACTCCATGCAATTCCTGTGTTGACCACGCAAAGATATCCCGATTCTCACGGAGGAAGTTGGTGAGCTCGCTTTCCTATTTTTCATCCAGGCCGGAACCAATAGTGATGGTACGCTCTGGGAATTGATCATCGATCTGGATCTTTTTCGTCTCCTTAGTCGGTTGGAATGATATACTTCCATGTGGGTTGGAAAGTGCCGGCATGTTAAGCTGTGCCGACTGAGCCAGAGCTGCCACCTCCTGAATTCTTCTTTTTTCTCTTGCAATTACCAAAGACTCAGCCAGGTTTGATCCGGCTGAGGCACATTCCATTGATTTCCTATAATCTCGAGCTACTGTTATCACCCCCTGAGGTCCTGGCATCTTGATTTTCAAGTAACTGATGTGATAGATGCTCATAAATTTAGCCAATGTTGGCCGTCTGAGTAAAGCATGATAGTAACTTTCCAGATCTACAACCTCAAACTCCAGATTCTCAGCTCTACAATTCTCTCTTGTGCCGAATAATACATCTACTCGGACTTTCCCAATGGGCTCGCACGAGAGCCCCGACACTATCCCATGGAACGTTGTCCTTGTTGACTGCAGCATATTCGGAGTTATTCCGAGTTTGTGCATTGTGTCTTTGTACATGATATTGATGGTGCTCCCATTATCTATGAGCACTTTTGAGAACTTCACATTGATGCTAGGCCCGACAAATGTCAGATCTCGTACTAAGGCATACGATCTTGGGTTCGGCATTATCTTCGGATGATCCCTTATGCTCCAGGTTATCTCCTAATCAGACCATGGCACATATCTCGGAACTGCTGGCATAACTGCATTCTCCTCCATATGTCGGCGTTGTACGCTCTGTCTATCTTGTTGTTCTGTTGTGAACACACAGTATGATTGGTGATGTTCCCTGTAATCATTGCATCCATTGTTCCCGAGGTTTCCCCTTCCATCTTGATTCTAATTTATCACTTGGTGCACAGTATCCCTCTGATCCGGATTCTCATACCTCGGAGGGGGTGGAGGTAACATCAGCTGTTGTGCATTTCCCCAGTTAGCTGTGGATGCTGCTGGTCATGTGCTTGATGCTGCGGTTCTTGTATGGCTGTCGGGTTTCCCATTGCACTCTTCATCCAGGCGCATTGGCAAGTGGTGTCATTGGCTGGCTTGGCCAGGTTAGGAGTGTGGAATTTACACGGCTGATCTAACATGGACTCAAACATGTTCTTCGGCCTTTCTTTCCATTGTTTCTTCTGTTCAGGTGTCCATTGCTTCTTCCCCTCGTTCCTCGGCATCCACTGCTGAGGACCATTCTTCTGTCGTTGATTGTTCCCATGACTCGGTTGATCCTGCACAACTGCTGCCACTTGATTTGAACTGTATCTTTAATCCAGCCTCTCATACCTTCTTCTACCTCGGTAATCATTGCGTCGTGGTGATCCGGCACCATCTCGGGCATAATGATCATGTTGCTCGCGATGCTCGGCCGATATTAGCTCTGGTTGAGTCGGATCACCTAAGGCATATGAATCTGCTACTCTGATCGTTTCCGCCAACGTGGTTGGCATATCTCTATGCAACCTCTGCCACAATACACTTCCATATCTTCACCCCTGAGCGAACCAGGAAATTGCTTGAGATTTTATAACCCCCTCACATGAGTTTCTGTGGTTGCACCACCGAGTCAATAACTCTCTATCAGTCTCACTCGGTTCCTGCTTGCACATTGCGAGCTGTTGTGGCATGTTTGGCCTCTTATATGTACTGGTGAAATTACTGACAAACATTTCCTCAAAATCTAACCAACAGTTGATACTTCCCATTGGCAAATTATTCAGCCAAACCCTGGCCGGCCCTCCCAACATCTAGGGCGCGTATCTTACAACCCATCTCAGATTTCCCCCGACTATTTTTACGGCTGTGGCATAATCAATTAGCCAATCTTGTGGCTTCGTACATCCATTGTACGTTTTCGTGCCTCTTGCCAATTGAAAGTTCGGCACAAGCGGTTCGCCCATAATCTGAGGTCCAAAACATGCCGGTCCAGGCGGACCCTATTCTTCCAACAGCTCGGACCGATATAGTCTGTCTAGCTTCAACCTTGTGTCAGTTGACGGAAAGTTTCTATAGATAATTCTCTCCTATATTCCATAACGGTTTTGCCACCATGCTCTGCATTTTCTACCTCCGAATAACCATCATTGTATCTGTCATTTTCCTGATTATACGAATCTTGTCTTGCTTCTCGCTCTTGCCGAGGTTCATGCCTCGGCTGATGATCTTGCGGAGGGTACCTCCTTTGTTCCACCGGGTTATTGTTCTCGGGGTTTCCCCTTACGAGATTCCCGTGTTCTCTGTTTACACGGGCGGGGTTTCTATCAACGTTGTTACCTCGGCTTCCATTGCCTCTATTTTCATTGATCTTCCCGGCCACTACCGGGTCATATGGGACAATTCGCTTGTTTCTCTTTCCCGAAGTTACTACTTTGTCTTTCCGCGCATTGTTTACGGGTGAGGATGCCGCTGCCACGGATAATGCGGGTGAAGCCCCTGCCGAATGAACCATGCGGGAAGCTCCCAGCTTCGTCGGGTTAGCCCTAAGCATTTCTTCATTATGCTGGTTCGCAATGCGTACCAACTCGTTTACTCTTTCTTGTTGCTTTTGCCTGGCTTCCCCGCTTAGTCATTCCAATTCTAGGGCTGCTGTATTTGCCGCCCTGAGGTTCTTTGCCGGGGTACTATACCTCGGCAAACCTGGGTCAACCGAATCATCTGGTCGATCTTCATGCTCTTTGTTGATATCATTCATGATGTTCTTTCCTCTTAATCTCAGATCATCAACTCGGCCAGGGGACGTATCTAGCTTGTTTTCCCTAGCATGTTCTCGCAAGGTCCTGTTAAAGGACTCCTACAAGGCCGACACCTTTTTTGCCTCCTCTAACATTTTCAATCCAGTTTCTTCTAATTCCGCTTGTGCGTTTGCCGGGTCAACTATCTGCGCTACAGGTGTAGTCAAGTTATCTATAGATGCCTGGAGAATATTCTTTGGCCTCTCCAGAGGTGGCCACCGTACCCTTGCTGCTTTTGGAGTTACCTCCTGCACCTCAGCTGCCCTAGTCACCAGAGGATCTGCTGCAGTTGGCTTTGGAGCTGTTTGCTTTGTCGTTACCTGTCTTCCTGCCGCTGGGTCCTTGCTTGGTCCGGCGCCTGCTCCTACTGCTGGTACTGGAGCCGTCATCATCATCTCTACTGTCACATCCCAAGTTTTTAGAAATTGGGACTAGAAAAAATATTTTCATTTGCATTGCATTGGCATAGCATTTTGCAATCATGAAAAATTTGAATTGCAAAACCTCATTTATAAACCCTATTTTGAATAACTAAAATGCACCTACAAGAGAATATACTAGGGATTTGTAAATCCACTATTTGCAAACTAGTAGAAAAGATACAAAAATGATCCTATGTTGATCCTCTAAATTTTAGAAAAATTTGGAAACAAAAATCAACTCAATTGGATTACCTAATAAAAAGTTATAAAAGAAATAAGAAAAGCAAAAAGAATAAAAGAAACAGAAAAAACTAACTAAACTAACCTACCCGGCGGATCAACCCTGGCCCAGCCCACCTACCTGCCTACCTACCGCGCGCGCAGAGCGTCGCATATGGCACAGCAGCGCAAGCAACCAGCCCGCCAACGGCCCATCTACTACCTAGCGCACAGCAGCAGCGAGCCGCAGCAGTCGCCAGCGCCCGGCCTACCTCCCCACTCTACGGCTGACAAGTGGGCCCCACAGCATCGTCTCCCTCCTCTGGATGAACACGGGGGGAACCTCCCGAACCAAATCCGCCCTGATTCGTCCGATTCCGTTCGGATTTCGCCCCTTTGCTCACGCCACCCCCCCTATATAATCCCCCTCCTCCGCCTCGTTCCGTTTCTTTCGCATCCCTAGCCGCCACGAATCTCGCCGCCGCCTCCATTGCCGAGCTTTAGAGCTCAAGGTTCTCGACGAAGCAGTAGCCCCTTGGCCCTCATGTTCCCCTCTTTCTCTCCCCCTCGATCCATCACATGCCCTGACCTTGTCCCCCTCCCCGCAGGTCATCGCTGTCCCCTTCGAATGCTCGCCGGAGATCCAACGCCGCCCGCCTACTCCGGTCGCCCGCAGTCGACTTTCCAGGAAGTAATCAATGACACCGACGCCATCAGACCACTCGCCATCGACCTACGCACCTCGTGCACTACCCCTTCGTCGTCGGGGATTGCCGAAACGATGTGCACCGCCATCGTCTGAGCCCCGCCGCCGCCGCCACATCATCGCCACTAGCGAGCTCGCCTCGGACGCCCTCCACTGTCTGATCCCCTTGAGATCCAATGTCCAGCAACAGCCCCAGCACCGAATAGGTACCCAACAACCATAGCACGCCACGTGGCGCCGGGTCCGCACAGTCAGCGCGGTCAGCGTTGACCTCTCTGGAAAAAAATAGAAAAAAGGTTTAAAATTTGCAGAAATTGTGTCAAACTTGTAAAATTCATATAAAAAGATTGCTAGGTCCAAAAATAGCGTATAATATATCAATAGATTCATAAAATTGAGTAGATTATTAATATCAAGTAAGATCTAACTTTTACCGTACGTGTTTACTGTAATAATTTAATTAGTTTTAATGGTATTTTAGGTTAATAAATTCATAGTAAAATATCTACTGGTCCAAAAATCACAAATAATATACCAATGGAAAGCTGGTTCCATGTAGATCATCAATATGCAAATGGTTCAGGCAAATACTATAAGGTTTTGCAGCAATTAAATAAATAGATTAATGGCTTATTTAGAGTATTAAAATCATAGTAATTCGAGTACTGCTCAGAAAATTACAAATAATATGTCCCTGGAATCACAATTCCGTGGAGATTACAGATATAATTTTAGGTTGATTTTTAGGCAATAGAAACTGTATAAATGATTTAAAACTTATTAAACACTATTTAAATCATACAAAAAGATCTATAACTCCTATTAGGGTGAATCCAACGCCTACTGGTTCGTATTAACGTCCTCTATCCAGTAAACACAAGAAACAAATTTAATTCGACAGTTAAAATAGGCATTACAACAGAACTATTAAAAACTCTATATTGGCAAGTAATTATTAATAACAAGTACTTCATTGCATTAATTGGTCTCTTGCATGCATCATATACTTCAGTATTGTTTAGAGAACTAGAATAACAACCATTGTGACTTATTAAATTGTCATACATGCATTTGTTGCATTTGTTTGATCTCTATGTGCTATTGTTTATGTTGTATGCAATTGTTTGCTCGATAGATTGCGAGGAGTGCAACGTGTGTGATTGCAACGAGTGTTTGAACGACTTCACCAACTACCAAGGCAAGTATATTCTACTTTGAACGACTTCTCCTCCGATCCTCCAAATTACTTTTTGCAAATTCATCTGTGATCTATTGTCATTATCAATCTAGGGTGAGACTTATATTTGAACTATTTGTCATGATTATATTGCCTAGATTATTATGTTGAGGAGATTCTTTGGTGTGCTATGATGAGGATTATGCAATGACTATTACTATTGTATCAAAAAAGTTTTATAATTGTCTTTCTTATTTGTTTTTAGAAGATGAACACGAGGAGTCTTCTTGGGCTGCAGCTCAAGAATGGATGGGGATTTGATCAAGAACAAATCCCACCGTGATCATTTCGATGGGATCAAAAATAGGGAAGTCAAGGCAACCAAGTGGGCTGGCCTAGTCACTTGGAACCAACTCGGTATTTCTGATAACTTTAATTTACTTTGCAATATAGTTGGCCTGCAAACCTTTGTATTTCATGATGCACCAACCTATCGCCGGTTAACCATTGAATTTCTTTGCTCTTTTCAAAGCACCGTTAATACATGGCATGGGGGGATAAAATTTGTTTCCGACTCATGAACAATAATTATTCTTTAACACTTGATGAATGGTGCAATTGTTTTGGTTTACCCAACAATGATCCTAATGCTCTGCACGCAGCTTTTACCGACATGGAACCTTCCCCTTAATACTGTTATAATAGAACGATCTTTACCTCTAGAGTCAGTAAGGGGAAGAATATTCAACATCCTGCTATTCGCTATTTGTTCTATGCAATTGCTAACACCTTGTAGAGGCATAATGAGTTCACAAGACTCAATGCGGAGGATATCTTAGTCCTTGCAAAAGCTGCTTTCAACTATGAAAACTTGTCACTTCACTTGGGTGCAATACTTGCGCGCTACTTGCAGTACCAATCCCACCAAAGTCAAGGACCAGTCACTTGTGGAGGCGTCATCACCGTGCTTGCCAATGCATTGGGTATCGACCTAGGTGAGTTGCAATCAGTGCTAGGTGAGCGACGTGTTTGTTTCTATACTTCGAGGGCTTGTGGAATGCTCACTAGGAGAGGTGGTTTTTATTATCTGCATATTGCTGGAGTTGGACGTATCTACCCCACTCCTTTGCCTAATGGTATTTTCTCTATCGAGGAACGACATGTGCTTTATGACTTGTAGGTTAAGCAACACCAAACCGAGGAGGATATTTCGGAAGAGGATGAGGACCAAGAGCAGGAGCAATAAGTCCACCATCAAGAGCAACATCCACCAAACCGGTTCGCTACATATCTTTCCAAGAACTTGGAGAAACTGTGGAGGGAATGCACAATCTCGCCCTGAACCTCCGAGAAACAACAAGTAACCTTTCAACTCAATTTGTGAACTGGAGTTACAACTCCCCCCCCCCACCATAGTGATTTGAGGGGCTTGCAAAATCCTAAGATTGGAGAGGTTTTCTATCTATTTTCTATTTTGGTTTTCATTTGCTTTATCTTATTTTGAAGGTTATGCTTTTATTTGAGTTTATAAGCACTCGTGTAGGTTTCCCCAACACTTTAAATTAATTATTTTATTTTGCTTGAGATTTTCAAGCCGAGCTTTGCTGCCAATTTTCTATTCTTTAATCCCCTTTCTCAAAAACCACAAAAAGATTTCTCTATTTATCTTTATTTTCCCTCTATATTTTTATTTTTGCCTCGATGTTCTCGTTGATTTGTAGGAGAGTGATGGACTTCGAGTTTCCAACAAACAAATATAAAGGGAAGAGAGAAGTGGAAACAAACATGAGAGGTATACCTTATTACTCCCCACTTTTGAAATTTGAGAAACCCATGCTAGTTAGTAGTAATGTTGAGATGTTATATCGGTGGAGCGAGTCTCTATATTGTAGTAAAATTTTGTTTGCATGAGTATTTAATTGGTTGCACATTTTTCTAGCTCTTGTAGTTAACCAAGTCTTGCCTAAAATTTGGCTAAACAATTGAAATAAGAAAAAGTCTCACAAATTGAAGACTTGGGTGTTGTAGTGTTTAGTCATGAAATTTTATTCCCAGAGACACTAAACATCACAGAAAATAATGATTGACTTGATAGCTCTCTTTGAAAAGATATGTTCAATTGAATTAATGTTTAGCGGTTTTTTGTGAGCATGCCAAAGTTTGATTTGTAAATCATAGAATGATATAGATTCACGAATGTCAAACTTCATGGGATGCAAACCACTCTGCTAGCCTACGAATGATCTTCATGCAGGAAACTCCTAGATTTCGGCTATGAGTTGATTAGCATATGTAGCAGCAATGCTATAATGGGTAAGATTCTTGGCACTCCTGGGTAGCTGTAACATGATGGAATCACTCCTCTGGCTGATATCAGTAATCATTATGCAAAAGGTACAAAAACCTTAGTGATGCCACACATGTCCATCTCAGCACAATAAACTAATGAAATATTTTGTCATGCTCTCAGTTACTTAAGAAATGAAACTTTTGAAGGACAATGAAAAGTCTTGATTTATTTATGTGGGAGAATTGACATACGTTAGTATATATGATTTTCATGACAAACTCTCACACCCTTAATTTTACATGATTACATTTTATTGTTCAAAGGCAAGCCTACGAGTTAATTACATTACATGGAATAAAGTTTCCTCTTTTAAATCATCCATGCTTACAATAATTTTGCTGCGCTATAAGGATTCATGAAACACATATAATATGCTTTCCATTACTCTATCTATACTAAAGTTTTCGGATTAATAAAGTGGAGGAACAAGAGACTACCAATAATGAGTAAGATCATCATCTTATTATTTAAGTTTAAATGCTGAGTTCCCTTTTGATTTTGGTTTTCTTGCTCAAGGACGATCATTTTTAAGCTTGGGGGGTTGATGGCTGTGAAATATAGCCATCCACGTCCATATTTAAACTAGATATTATTCTATTTGATGAAATATCTCTCTAAAACGTGCCACTAATGCCTAATGATCAAAGGGGTATGCAATCCTTCCTTGCTATTTTTTCCTGCGCAGATAATTAAGTATTATGATGGGAATCAGTACATAAATGACAAAGATACGAGATTTCCAACACCTCAAAGAAACCAGGAGTCGTGAAGAGATCACTGGAAGCTTAACGACCAACTATAAGGCCCGCCTCCGCATAGTTGTCGCCATATAGTTTGCACCGACCTCGTTAGGTCAAACATAACAACTTTCAATAAAGGACCCCTATATAAAGAGGCTTTAGGCGACGATAAACAATCCCCCCGACTCCACAATATCGCTTCTTTCACCCTAAAATCTCCCTGCTGCCATGCCGACGGAATAGATCTAGATCTAAACCTCTAAACCTTTCTCCACCACATAGCCATCTTCCACCACTTGTAATAGTAGATCCCATCTCCAATTGGCAGCATTGTAAGACTATTTGCTATCAACTCTATGATCTCTATTACAATGTTTATTATTGTCAATTTCATCTCTATGTGTGAGTAACCCTCTTTGGGATAAGGGCTTCGTCCTAGCCATGTAGCTTTTGTGCATGTTATTTATCATAGATGGGATCATGTATTAGTTTGTATGACAAGATGATTGTAGTACCCTCTATTGCCTCAATATAAGGACTTGTCAGGTACCCAAGACCCCGAGGGTTGATCCAGGTAAAGGGAGTGTGAGTAACAACTGATCTGCAGGATAGGAACCCTAGTGACAGAAAGGGTAGTACGGCTGTATGTGAGGAACTTGCTTGGGATTAACGGTGACATCACTATGCATATCATTAGTTCTATTTCTTCTATGGATGAGACTAGTAGGTTATTGCCATAAGCGGTTGTGGAGGTGATAACAATTATGGATGCACTGGCTTCATAAAATTATCTTGCTCTAACAATTACATGGGTACTTTATTATTATCTATTACTCCCATCAGATGTTTTTCATTCCTACTGGTGAAAACCGAAGACCCTAGGCCCTCTCTCTCGCCATCGACAACAACAACAACAAGATCGTAAACTCTTGGTCCGGTGAAAACACAATAGGAATTCTAAAACTATCGAAGGTCCGTTTAAGTAATCTCACTTTGCTTTCTGCTTCCTGAGGATTCAATAAACCTAGGTCTACTAGGTATAGAGAGCTATATAATATCCGTAATCTGGATCAAAGGTATCACATGTGCACGATGCAGTCATTGCAGCAGAGGCTGAGTCCGAGTGATGGAATTCGGGATCGTCTCTGCCTCCCTATGAGGCACCCGCTCTTCCCCTCTGGTGAGGAACACATCCTAGGTACGGCCGAGAGCCCGACCTGCGGAAATAGGGTACGAAGGAGCCACACGTGGCATGTCTCCCAAGATAACCGCATAGGCAACCGCCGCCAACTTCCGTGGGCTAGTGCCGCGGGACGACCTCGCTTAAGGGCTAGCATCATAACAAAGCATCCAGAAAGAAAGACAACTAGCGTGAGAATTCCCCCGCTGAGTACAGTGGTGCTTACAAAGCAGGGAGCTAATAAGCCACATTACATCACATCCACATTAACAAAAGGTCCACCGCCCTGTTGGCACTATGGTGGTCGCAACAGAGCCCCTTCTTATACCTACCTGAGGAAGGGCGTGTAGTAAACATGACACATCAAGTGGTCAAACACTAACACGAAGAAGCATCCCCAATTGGTATAGCGGAGCCACAATACTGATCTACGCTCTATGTCATGGTCGCGGACAAAGAGCTCCTAGCCGACTATGAGGTACATCTTCCATGGTATGGGGATCTCGATGTCCATGATCCACCTCTCACCCCCACCAAAATGTCTTAGCAGCACGCCCCCTGGAATGTCACCCCAACCAAAATGTCTTAGCAGCACGCCCCCTGGAAACTCCGAGGGTAAAATGCTAGGGTAGCTTCACCCTCGCGAACCAGTCCACGTCCCAAAGAATGAGGAAGAAATTGATAACTCGCTCCGGCTCCAGGTCATCCTCAATCTTGATCACGACCACCGGAGGAGGAAGGGAGGATAGTAGCACAGACTCTAGCTTACCGCCAGCCCATTCCGCCGCATCCTCCATGGAGCTCCAGACCGCTACCATGCGTACAGCTATGGCCGTGCTTTTTTGGAGCCTCCCCTTTGGCCATTGTTGCCTCTGAGGAGGAAGCGGCAACTAGGGCAGCTCCGCGTCCTCCACACCTCATATAGTCGCTCCCATGCTTCATTGGTGGCGTCTCGTCAGCTTCCACCATCGCAGCTTTCCTTTTCGTCCGCAGAGAAGCGTGGGGTTATCATCGGGGAGAACGGGGCCCCGGCTCTGCTAAATGAGAAGGGGAATGGAGAATAATAGGAAATGACGATGAGTGAATGGCAGCGCGTCCGTGCTCCAATGTGACAAGATGAGTCGAAGGGACGCATCACTGCACCGAGTACGCCACCTTAATCGCTGGGACCACGCGGCGTCGCATCGTGGGAATAACTCCTATGGCTGAGAGAGCACGCCCATGAACAATAGTGGAGAGCGTGAATCCGTTCTTAGTCCACGGTCAAGATGATCGTGCTGCAGACCCGTGTTGATCGAAACGGCACTAGGACCCATTGACCATTCTAGGGCCCTTGCCCCTTCATGTCTACCAAGGGACACGTGCACGGCAAGCGCCTGGTGGCTACCATTGGGTTCTTGACAACCGGGGTGCCACGTCCCGACGGTAGACAAGTCCATCACTCGGGTGGAGGTGCCCTTAGGAGGAAACACGGTTCCCTCTTGAGGCACCGGCCTCGGCGTACCGTGACTCAATATGGCGCAGTGTGGACATGGCATATCGCAAGGAGCATCCCCGTGTCCCATGGCTTTGGATACCGTTGAACGTACTCTAGGGGTAAGTTTGTAATACCACTACAGAAGCAGCGGGGACAAAACAACCCGACAAGGGGCACTGTAACTCTGTGTACCCCCCGGTCCCCCTCGGTAAAGAAAGCTGGTCTAACCCCTTTGGTGTAAGAGCGGGATGGAGGACCTCAGCACTGGCATCCCTTGCATTTTCCCTTTTGGTGCAAGGAAGATAACCAGTGGTTCCCGATAGAGACAAGAGATGGCTAACGGATTCCACTTTACAATAGGTGGAGAAGCCCCCGACGAGCAAGACCAAGTCCACAAAAAGTAGTCTTGTAGACTGGGACCTCGAGGAGCAGCAATATGGTGACCCTTCCCGCCCAAGAATTGGGGGAAGAGACACGGCGCCCCTATATAAGGAGACCTTATCCTACCGTCGATCCTAGAGATCTAAAACCCTAGACACTCATCCACCATTGTACCCTCACGAAGCACGCAAGAAATATAGCAAAGCAGGAGTAGGGGTTTTACCTCCTCACGAGGCTCCCAAACATGGGTAAAAACCCCCGTTTCCACTCTTTGTCATGCTCTTTATCCACCGTCGCTGCCGTCACCGAGTCTACTTGGAACGCGTGTCCAGTCCCCTCACGAACTAAGTGCATGTTGGACCGCTTGTTCCTTCACGGGACACTTTCTCTGGCACTATTTATAACACCAAAGATGTAATGACATCCTAACAGTTGATGGATGTGGTTGAGTTACTAAAATATGACTAATAAGATAACCACATCCATCAACTATACCAATCCATTTGGTGCCACCCACAGAGGATATTCATTGCCACAACATCTGTCATTCGTACCGGAGGACCTTAGCTTTATCCTATTTTCAGTCTCCTTTGATGCCATCCTTGTGGTATTGTTGGGGATTTCACAAGTGTGGTCTCCAACCATACGAAGGTTCCTAAGCAAGGCGTTGTCTAGAGTAGGAAACGTGTCGGACTCACTTCTTCATAAGACAAAATCTAAGGATTAAGTCGGTGGCTATATAGGGAGTGCCTGGGTAGCTAGAAAGGCAAGGGAATGGAAGCTGGTGTCATCACCTTGGTGGTTTTAATGCTTCGGTACCGGTGGCATGAGTGGATATTCCAGCAGGTGGATAATTGTCGCAACCTCTTGGGAGTGTATTTCTGGTAATACCCTTGTCTCTGGATTAAGGGACGATGTTTGGGTCACAGTTACATCATCCTTTTGGTTTTGTTGACATAATGTAGAAAGTAAAATATGCCAACAAGAAACCATGAGTATGGTTAGCAGGAAATGTGCCATGAGTTTGGCATGCTAGAAGTCACGAGCATGACTGGATGAGTAAGAAAGATTTAAGTGTAGAGAAAGGGAAATTTTTATATTCTCACTAAAGGTAATAAGATTAGTTTAGGCCAATCATTGTGCTTGGCCTTAACATTTAAATTCCATAGTTATGTCGTGCCATATAACAAAACTTGACTATGCCTTGTTTGTTTATTACTTGCCAGTACATTCAAAGTAGTCATTTGGCGTTCTTATTGCCAGAACCTGAAGCCTCTGTCCCGGAGCACCTCTAATACGCCAAATAGGACCCGTCTCCCTAGCAGAACCCTGTTGGGCTGAGTCTACTGTCGCAAGCTTTTACATCTTCCACTACTACGAGAATATAGAGGCTAGGAGTGAAAAAAAATAATGTACATAGTGTTGTGTTGCGCTTGTTGCACGATAGGTGTCGCCTTCCCATCCTGTTGTAATAGTTAACGCTATCATATTCGTACCATAAATAAGCATTTGGATTCGCCTAGTTTACGAAGTGCCTTATTGCCAGTTTTTTCTTGGGGCTGGAATACGGGGTTACTCTGTCAACTGGACTGGAGCGTCACATAGCCTGGTTTTACATCCTGACTGCCTATAAAAGACCCCTACAAATGAAGCCGTTAGCTAGAGATTCCTATCTTGCACTAAATGCATTTACTTGCTGCACTTTCTTGCTTGCTACATATGTTTATCTATTTTTGTGATGTAGACGTGCATGCATGACATTTTTGCATCGCTCATGTTTTGACCTTTTTTCACATGGCAATGGTTGCTCGCTAAGACCACCTCCAAGAGCATTCACAAGGTACCAGGGTATCTTAAGGAGATATGGGCTCGCCTACACTAGAGAGCCGCTCCTCCCAAATAACAGGTATACAAGGAACACCCCGACGAGGTATCTTCACACTACCACTTTGCAGCTAGTTGTCCTGCCTGGTCTTGATGGCCTGGCATACTCGTTTCGTTCCCGGACATCATCCAGCTTGATATATAGGCCATCCAGGAGGCTACCGTTGACACCATCATCCTCCTCCGTACCTTCAATACAACTATGGAGGGTGATTCCAAATATGTATATATTCCGAGGTTGGACCTCGAGGCGCCTTACCACCAGCATGGATAGTCCCTTCACCAACCTTCTCCAGTACACCACCTTACTCCACGAGAACCTCCGTGAGACCCTCCTTTTGTTTGCCATTCTATGAATGTACTATGCCAATGCTGAGATGGCACACGCCGCAGGTGTCAACCTATAATTTATCGACTTTCCACCCCTCGTTTTGACACCGACGCTTTCCCCACCCCTTGGAAATGTCCCTCGTAGCACCTTGGAGACCTTCCAAGGGATGCTGGTGAAAGAACATGTGTGCCCCCATGTGTGGTTTTGGTAATTAATGACAATGTTTTATGGACTTATGTTTGCATTGTGTTTTACTTGTAGGATTTGTCCATAGACAATGCTTGAACCATATGGTGGCTTCAAGGTTGGAATAAGAATAAAGTGAAGAAGATCAAGTGTTGATCAAGGTTTCATAAGTTGATCTCAAGTGTATCCTGCCATCCTTATGGTAATCATGGATATGTGAAGATATGCCTAAAAGATAGGCTCTTCCATAGTGGAGTATGAGGGAGAATCTTCACCAAGCTAGTGCAATCAAGAAAGGTGATCCATCCTGAGCTATGGAATATACAAGGCAAAGGTTTGATATTGATAGGGTTTCTTTCTAACTGGTCTCGTGGTGTTAGTTGGATAGACCGGTTTATAGGATAGATAACCGTACTATCAAGAGGGGCTCTCAAGTGAGTAACTTGATCATATCAAGCTCAAACCTTTGCATTCTTGGCATCATATTTCTTGGTTCTTATCCATGGGAGGTTTTAGATATTGTGTCAATCTCTATGACAAGCTTAAGTTCATCGGAAGCGGATTTCATATGTATTCTCTATTGTGTTTTCGATATTGGAGGCTTTACCGGTTTGTATTTTATAGATAGGTTAAACCTTTCATCATTTGGTTCTATCCTCCCTTGCTGGACTATGATGGTTCCCTGCATGATCTTGTAGAGATCGTTACTATCTTTGAAATGAGCCCAAGATCATCCAAATCGAAGTCTGAATGAAAAAGATATGATGGTTTCAGTTTTGCTGTTCCAGCCAGTTTTCGGGGGGCGGATTATCCGGCCATGGGGGTGGATTATCCGGCCATGGGGGCGGATTATCCGGCCCAATTTTTGGAAAACGGCTAAGGACTTTGAGGCGTATCTCCTAGTAATGGGTCCGGATTTTCTGGCCCTTTGGGGGTGGATTATCCGCCCAAAATATCCGCCCCTATACTGAGAGTCGCGCCGCGAAGTCCTTAGCCATTTTTTTTGTCCGGGGAACCCGGAATATTCGGGGGGGGGGGGGATTATCCGGCCTGGAAGGTCCCAAACGGTCATATTTCATTGGGGAGGGGTATAAATAGACCCTTTCTTCCTCCTTAGGCCTGTGGCTTGCTTTCTCTCTCTCCTCCATTGTTTTGACCTTCAAAAGCTGGCAAATACTCTCAATCCCTCCCATATTTCTTGAATATTTTGGGGGGATTTGAAAGGGGATATCTAGATCTACAACTCCACCAATCCATCTCTCCTCTATGTGAGGGGAACATATTGGGATCTAAATCTTGGGGTTTCTTTTGTGGATTTCCTCGTGTGTTCTTCCTCTCTTATTCTCCCACTAGCTTTTGTAGCTTTTGTGGAATTTGGGAGAGAAGGACTTGAGCACTTTCTGTGTTCTTGCCATTGCATTTGGTGCATCGGTTTGAGTTCTCCTCGGAGGATTTGGTGACTGAAAGTTGAGAAACTTATTACTCTTGGGTTCTTGGAACCCTAGACGGTTTGTTGGTGTTGCAGGTTGTGGCCTTGATGGCATTTGTTGGGAGCCTTCGATTAAGTTGTGGAGAAGTGCCCCAACCTTGTGAGAGGTTCCGGTTGCCACCGACAAGTTCACCGATAGTGGAAGTGTGGATCGATCCCGTTGGGGTGAGATTCACCGAAGAATAAGGGAGGCCTTTTGTGGCGTAGGTGGTTTGATACCACCCCCTCTCCAACGAGACGTACTCTCTTTATGGGAGGAACTCGTTAATAAATCATCATCTCTGCATGCCTCGGTTATCTCTATACCCGAGCTATTTACTTATGCACTTTAATTTGTGATAGCCTTCGTGCTTGATTTCTTATATCTAGCTATCACATAGTTGCTTGTTTTTCTTAGCATAAGTTGTTGGTGCACATAGGTGAACCATAGTTTATATAGGTTTTGTGCTTGACAAAGTAAACGCTAGTTTTATTCCGCCTTTGTTAAGCCCATCTCGTAAAAGTTTTAAACCGCCTATTCACCCCCCTCTAGGTGGCATCTGTATCCTTTTCAATTGGTATCAGAGCCCGGTCTCTCATTTTAGGCTTCACCGCCTTGAGAGTAAAGATGTCGGCTAGGGGATTAGTGCACAAGGACACGCTCACATTCTATGGCACAAATTATGATGTTTGGAAAATTCGCATGCTTAATTTATTTCGGGAAATTATCACCCAATTATCGAGGGATATCTATATGTGGGTTTCTCTTCTCCCGTGGATAACCAAGACGAATCTTTCGAGGATAAGTTGAACTCTCATATAGATGCTCTAGCTACTAAAATTCTTTTGCATGTTGTGAGCAATGTAGTTCTTTCTTGTATCATGCCTTATTCAAGCGCTCGTGAGATATGGACCAAGATTCAAGATAAATATAGCAAGTCCAACATTATTAAGGTTGATTGTGTTGCTTCCACTTCCGGTCGAGATGAGTTCTCATCGTCTACCACCTCACCAACATGTGATGTTTCACTAGGTAATGATACGGTGAGTGGTGATAGAAATTGCAATGTGGATAGTGTGCTTACTATTTGTAATCCTTCATCCCTATCTAGTTGCAATGATCTATCTTCGGACCTTAACACTTCTACCACTTTCAACCCCTTACATGCTAGTGTTGATAGTCCTTGCATATCATGTACTAATGGCTTGAATAAATCTCATGGTGATATGCTTGTGTTGTCTTGTTCCCATGATAAAAATGCCTCTATTTCCTCTAGTTCTTGTGTTTCTAACCATGTAGAGTAAAATGAAGATTCTATGGGCCAATACAAGGTCATGAATAGAGCTACAAGTGCAATTTCATCATCACCTTCCTGTGGTTCTCACATATGCCTTATGGCTAAGGGAATAAAGGTAACTTCTTTGGATCCCATTGTATCTCATGATGATGATGATGAGGTTGAGAATGATAATGATGATTATCGAGGTAAGTATGATATTACCTCTATTAAGAAAATGGGAGAGGTTCTCTATAGCTCTCTCTTCAAACATAAAATTGCTTCCTCCAACTTTATTGAAATATTGCATTATGTTATAGAAGGCAATGATCTTATTGAGGAGCAAGAAAACATAATTGATGAAAAGTTTGCGCTTGAGCGTGAGTATGCTAATGAAATTGCTCAACTAAAGGACTCCCTTGAAGAAGAACAAACCACCAAAGTATCTCTTGAGGAGACTTTTACTCTAGAATTATCTAGAGTAAAGGATACCATGATAGAGAACTTGCGGTGGCAAACTCCTTCAAGAGTAAAAATGATGAACTTGAAGTTTCTTATGATAAACTTGTTGAGGATTTTAAGCACCTCTAAAGTGGCTCTCGGGTCATTAAGAGGGAGCTCATCAGACTCAACGAGTCGCATGAGCAACTTAAAGCTTCATATTCAAAAGAGCTTGCCAAGTTGCCCTCGCCACTTGCTAATAATGATGATGCTTGTGCTACTAACTCTATTTCTTGTGAAGCATCTATTTTGAAGGAGAATGTTGAGCTAAAGGCTCAACTTGCATTGCTAACTAGCAACTATGGGAAATTAGAAGAAAGTCATGTTAAGCTCTCGAGCTCGCATGAGGATCTTCTAGTCTCCCATGGTAGGCTAAAGTTAGCTCATGAGGCCATCGTGTCAAAGGTAACATATAGTGGGCCTCATGTGGACATTAGCACTATATCTACTCCAAATGTTATATTGTCATGTGCTAGTCCTTGTAATTCATCCTCTCACAACCATGCTATATCTCGCGATGAATTACATTCCGTGCCTTGTTGCTCTAACAATGTAGCATCTACTTCCTCTAGTAATTTTGTTGAAACTAACCATGTAGAGGAAATCAAAGAGCTCAAGGCTCAAGTCACTTCTTTGAAGAATGACTTGAAAAAGGGTCATCAAGGGAAGGCCGCACTCAACAAAATCTTGAGTGTGCAAAAATCCCCCAATGACAAGAGTGGGATTGGATTCAACTCCAACGTCAAGAAGAAGTCCACTATCAAGTTGAAGCACAAGGATAACAAGAAGAATGGCCAAGATCAAGTAAAGAATCCGGCCAACATTGTTTGCTTCAAGTGCAAGGAAGAAGGGCATCATGTCAAACATTGCCCATTAAAGAAGAAGTCCCTTGGCAAGAAGCGACAAGGGAAGCGGCCTCAAGCTCTACATATTGTTAGAGATGGGTCTCCTCCCAAGAAGACTCAAGCTCTTTCTCAAGTTTTTTCTTCATCCAAAAATAAAGATGGCAAGAGTAGAACTTGCTACATATGTTGTGAGAAGGGGCACATTTATTCCTCATGCACTATTTGTATCTCCTCATCCAACCCTATCATTATTGATAATGCTTATTCTCTTTGTAGAATGAGGTTCGCAATGTGTTTGCCAAATTTGTTGGTGCCCAATGTGGTTTCAAGAAAAGAACCATTTGGGTGGCCAAGCCAATTGTTACTAACTTCTTAGGACCCAACTTGGTTGGGGACCATCATGCTAAAACTTGATCAATAGGTGTTGGTTGGAGGGCATTGGAGACTTGGTTACATTATGAAGAATTGAGGGATATTCATCTAGTATAATTGTCAAGTCAAGTCATGTGGATTATATTGCCTCTACTATATATCCAATGTTCCTCCTTGCGGTAACATATGCTTAACTCATTACATTGAAAGTTACTCGCCCCCTTGTGCATGTGTTGGTTTTGTATATTCCATGCTCTTGTAGATGTTGTGATTTCCACTTAATTATCTTGAGGAATCAAGCATATTTTTTTGTATGATTAGGTGGCACACCATGTATGTATGTTTCTTATGTTTGAGCCTTTGTTGGTTATATTTAGTATCTTATTTGGCTCTTGTGAGAGATTAATGGACTATCCCATTTTGGGAGAGTGTTATGCTTGGGCATTCCACAATCCTAAAAATGTGTGTACATGAGAAATTTAAGTTCTCTAATGTCCATTAATTATATCTATTTGGATCCGTTGCCTCGTGTTGGTTTTATGGTAGTATCACATTATGGGGGATTCATATGCTTAGTGCATATTACAATCCTAAAAAAATGTGAATATTTGAGGTTGTGTCACTTAGAATTGATATGGATAATTATCTAGCGCCTATGTGACACATTTGCTCATACAAGTTCCAATTTGCTTGAATGCATTTATTGATCATATTTTGGATCTTTTATATGAGAGTGTTTCTTGGTATGTATTTCCTCATATTTAGATCTCTATATCATCATGGAAACCATTTGCTTCAAGTTAATCTAATCACTAGTGATTGTGTGACTATTGGAAGCTACCAAGAATCTTGTTCGAAGTATCATGATTAATTCTTATATTTTGTTATATGCTTCTTGTTGTGACTATTATCTTGGATATCCATGCAAGCTACCTTCGGAAAATTATTCCCAATATTTCTTGTCCTTGAACAATGAGTACTCAATTTATGGTAGAATTTATTGATCATATTCACTTTGGCCTTTGTTTAATTTTATCCTATCTTTGGCCAAGTAAATGTTTTGTGTTGTCTCCCAAGCCTTCCTTGCTTCTTTTGGATCTTCTTATTTTATTGATATCCTCTTGTATTTTTCTTATTGTAGGTAGTAGTAATGATCCCATTTGTGTGCATTTTGCATTCAAAAGAAAATTCTATATAATGTACTACTTATGGGTGAGCTCTCCTATATTATCTAGAACAATCTTTTTATGCTTCCTTGTTTTGATACATATCAGGTTTTATGTGCTTGGAAGTTTGATCTATTCGTTTTGGTATTTTGTGCCATCATGAAAATTTTGGAGAGTTTGGTTTACTTGTTGGAACCTTACTCTTTTTGGGAGTTGGTTTTGTCCTTTTATGTGATTTATTGTATATCTTCCTTATGTGTGCTTGTTTTGTTATGGGCATATGTCTTTGTGATGTTATCCATTTAGAAACATACACACATATGTGAAGATAATGTTAGTTGATTTTTAATCCTTGGAGACCACCTTTCTATTCCATTTGATTCTTTGGTGGCTTCCAAATTTAATTGCCTATGGGTGCTTGTTCCTATTATTTCCATCTTTGGGAACTCATATTTGTCCCCTCATGCCTGGTATTGTTCAATGAACTTGGATGAGTGAGGATTCCATGATTATGCACCTTGTTCCCGAATGCAATTATCATAATTGGTGCATTATCTTTGGGGATCTCATCTAATTCATTTAATAATGCTCATTTATCTTCTGTCTCATTTATTGTGACTTAAATGTTTATGGGGGAGTGAGGATTCCATATTTGTGCATTTTTTTATTGAAATACACCGATTTTAAAGTATGCACCAATCTTGGGGAGCTTCTCCATTTTATTTAAGCATTTATTTGATCTTTCATATGTTGTGTTTTAAATTCTTATGGGGGAACAAGGATTCCATATTTTTGCATTATGTATTCCAATGCATTTATTTTAAAATTGTGCTCAAATATTGGAGAGCTTCTCTATTTGTTATTTAAAACACTCTTTTGCTCATATCATAATATCTTGTAGTTTCCATTTGGACTCATTTGTTGTTTTTAAATTGGTTTGTACGATCTTGTGATTGCTTGCGTATTTTATTTTATTCCTTTGGCAATATTCGGATCCTCGATATAGTTATACTCCCTCCCAAGTATTCATCATTGTATATGTGCGAAGACACACCTTTGGAGGTTCACCCATTTTGGCAATCGATGCCAATGGGGGAGATGTTTTGGAGGGTTTAAGGGAAGTTTGTTCTTAAGCATTTGCCTCTCATGCTCTTGCATCTTTGTTGTTGCTTTGCATGTTGAATATATAGAGGAAACTCCACCAATGGTAATGGTTCATCACACACGCATATATTGTGGGGGAGCTTGCTCTATATATTATGGGCGTACCAACATCACATACTTGTGTAGTATTTGATGTTGGCGCAACCATTTTTTACTCGTTAAGTTGATTATATACACCCTCTAAAAGTATTGTCATCAATTACCAAAATGGGGGAGATTGAAAGAACATGTGTGCCCCCATGTGTGGTTTTGGTAATTAATGAAAATGTTTTATGGACTTATGTTTGCATTGAGTTTTACTTGTAGGATTTGTCCATAGACAATGCTTGAACCATATGGTGGCTTCAAGGTTGGAATAAGAATAAAGTGAAGAAGATCAAGTGTTGATCAAGGTTTCATAAGATGATCTCAAGTGTATTGTTCCATCCTTATGGTGATCATGGATATGTGAAGATATGCCTAAAAGAGTGGCTCTTCCATAGTGGAGTATGGGGGAGCATCTTCACCAAGATAGTGCAATCAAGAAAGGTGCTCCATCCTGAGGTGTGAAATATACAAGGCAAAGGTTTGATATTGATAGGGTTTCTTTCTAACTGGTCTCGTGGTGTTAGTTGGATAGACCGGTTTATAGGATAGATAACCGTACTATCAAGAGGGGCTCTCAAGTGAGTAACTTGATCATATCCCTCGGTGAGAGCTCAAACCTTTGCATTCTTGGCATCATATTTCTTGGTTCTTATTTGGTTCTTATCCATGAGAGGTTTTAGATATTGTGTCAATCTCTATGACAAGCTTAAGTTCATCCAAAACAGATTTCATATGTATTCTCTATTGTGTTTTCGATATTGGAGGTTTTACCGGTTTGTCTTTTATAGATAGGTTAAAACTTTCATCATTTGGTTCTATCCTCCCTTTATGGACTATGATGGTTCCCTGCATGATCTTATAGATCTTGTTACTATCTTTGAAACGGTCCCAAGATCATCAAAATCGGAGTCCGAATGAAAAAGTTATGATGGTTTCAGTTTTGCTGTTCCAGCCAGTTTTCGGGGGGAGGATTATCCGGCCATGGGGGCGGATTATCCGGCCCAATTTTTGGAAAACGGCTAAGGACTTTGAGGCGTATCTCCCAGTAATGGGGGCGGATTTTCTGGCCCTTTGGGGTGGATTATCCGCCCTAAATATCTGCCCCTATACTGAGAGTCGCGCCGCGAAGTCCTTAGCCATTTTTTTTTTCCGGGGAACCCGGAATATTCGGGGGGGGGGGGGGGATTATCCGGCCTGGAAGGTCCCAAACGGTCATATTTCATTGGGGAGGGGTATAAATAGACCCTTTCTTCCTCCTTAGGCCTGTGGCTTGCATTCTCTCTCTCCTCCATTGTTTTGACCTTCAAGAGCTTGCAAATACTCTCAATCCCTCCCATATTTCTTGAATCTTTTGGGGGGGTTTGAAAGGGGAGATCTAGATCTACAAATCCACCAATCCATCTCTCCTCTATGTGAGGGGAACATATTGGGATCTAGATCTTGGGGCTTCTTTTGTAGATTTCCTCCTGTGTTCGTCCTCTCTTATTCTCCCACTAGCTTTTGTGGAATTTGGGAGAGAAGGACTTGAGCACTTTCTGTGTTATTGCCATTGCATTTAGTACATTGGTTTGAGTTATCCTTGGAGGATTTGGTGTTTGAAATTTGAGAAGATTTTTAATCTTGGGTTCTTGGAACCCTAGACGGTTTGTTGGTGTTGCAGGTTGTGGCCTTGGTGGCGTTTGTTGGGAGCCTCCGATTAAGTTGTGGAGAAGTGCCCCAGCCTTGTGAGAGGTTCCGGTTGCCACCGACAAGTGTGTAGGGGTTCGTAGCATGGAAAACAAAAAATTTCTACCGCATACAAACAAACAAGCCAAGATCTATCTACTAGATTGTAGCAACGAGTCGATGGAATAACTCACCCTCGAAGATTCCAAAGTGTTTAACGAGAGCGGATTCTCGTGGATGATGTAGTCGTACTCTTGCCGATCTCAAGATCGCGTAGACGATCCTTCCGGCGCTGCGTTCCGGCAACGCTCCCTCAGTCGGTCACACGTTCGGTACTCGACGAAGACCTTCCTCTCCCTTGTTCCAGCAGGCAGCGGAGGTTGTAGCACTCTCCTCGCGATTCCGGCAGCACGACGGCGTGGTACCGGAAGTAGAGGGGAGATCTCGCAGGGCTTCGCCTTAAGCCGGAGCGAGTATGGTGGACTATGATAGAGGCCTTGGCGATCTAGGGTTTAGACACACCAAGGAGAGAGGGATAGGCTGGCGGCTAAGGAAAGGGGATTGCCCCAAGTTGGCGGCTAGGGTTTGCCCTAGATGGCGGCAGCAGCAGCAGCAGCAGGAGGGGGTGGCGCCGGCGGCTTAGGGCTAGGGTTTTGGTGAGGCAAGGTGTATTCTTAGAGGGGCATCCCTGCCCCTCCTTATATAGGTGGAGGGCGCCGGCCAAGGGGAGGGGAGTCCCTCCCCAACTCGGCTTCCAAGGCCGGCGGGTGGAGGGAGAGGAACTCCTCCCCAAGTAGGTTTCCTACTCTCCCTCCACCAAGCAAACTTGTCGTTTGACTTTTCAAATTGGCGTTTGACTTTTCAAACTAGGATTTGATTTATCCCTTTATTTTGCTCAGCGATGACACCTAGTACATGATGCAACCATTCCAACTTGTTATGACACATTCATGTACCCTTCCCCTCCAGAGTGTCGGACCTTCCGGAACCTTCTAGAACATTCCCGATGAAAACACCGGAACCATTCTCCAACCCTGAAACAGGACTTTCCTTATATGAATCTTATTCTCCGGACCATTCCAGATCTCCTCGTTATATCCCGGATCCCATCCGAGACTCCGAACAACATTCGGTTTCTTACTCATCATTCCATAACTACTCAAAACAGCGATTCCTTAAGTGTGTCTCCCTACGGTTCGTGAATTATGTGGACTTGATCGAGACACTTCTCCGATCAATAACCAATAGAGGAATCTGGAAATTCATATGGTTCCCACATATTTCTACGATTACTTTGCAATCGAATGAACCACTTACATACGATACCAATTTCCCTTTGTCTCGCGATAGTTTACTTATCCGAGGTTTTGATTGTCGGTATCTCTCCATACCTAGTTCAACCTCGTTACTGATAAGTACTCTTTTCTTGTTCCCGTGATATGTGATCCCTTGCGAGCCAGTCACATGCTTGCAAGCCAATTGGATGACATTCCACGGAGAGGGCCTAGAGTATATCTATCCGTCATATGGATGGACAAATCCCACTCTTGATCTATGTGTCTCAACCAATACTTTCCGAACACTCAATGCCACCTTTATAACCACCCAGTTACGGTGTGGTGTTTGATGTCATCAAAGCATCCTTCCGGTGATGGTGATATGGATGATCTCATGGTCGAAGGAATTAGGTTACTATGTATCAGAAAGCATATAGCAATTGAACTATTAAAATGACTTGATCTTTATGCTACGCTTATCTATAGGAGTATGTCCATCATACCATTCTCCTAAAATATGATCTTGTTGTTAATAACATCTCAATGTTCATGATAGGGAAACCACAATCATTTATTAACCAACAAGCTAGTATTATAAAGAGGCTTTACCAGGGACTCTAATTTAGTTTACAAATCACACAAGTATTAATGTTTCCTTGTTAATATTGTTATAGCATGAATGTAAACATTTATCATAAACACAAAGATATAATAATAACTACATTTATTATTGCCTCTAGGGCATATCTCCAATAGTCTCCCACTTGCACTAGAGTCAATTAATCTAGATTACATGGTAATATACCAAACACCCATGGCAGTTTGGTGTTGGTCATGTTTTGCCCTCGGGAGAGGTTTAGTCAACAGATCCGCCACATCCAGATCTGTGTGTACTTTGCAAATCTTTATGTCACCATCTTGGACATGTTCTCAAATAGCGTGAAAACGTAGCTTGATGTGCTTCAGCTTCTTGTGTGACCTTGGTTCTTGCGCATTGGCTATGGCGCCCATGTTATCACAGTAGATAGACATTGGGTCGAGCACACTTGGAACCACACCGAGCTCTGCAATGAACTCCTTCATCCATATCGCTTCTTGTGAAGCCTCCGAAGCAGCTATGTATTCCGATTCAGTTGAAGATCTCGCCACAATGCTTTGCTTTGCACTCCTCCAGCTAACTGCTGCACCATTCAAAGTAAATACGTATCCAGATTGAGATTTAGAATCCTCCGCATCGGTGTTCCAACTAGCATCGGTGTAACCATTAACAACGAGTTGTTCATCACCTCCATAAGAAAGAACCATTTCTTAGTTCTTCTCAAGTATTTAAGGATGTTTTTGACCGCTGTCCGATGATCCACTCATGGATCACTTTGATATCTGCTAGTCAAACTAACAGCATATGCAATGTCGGGTCTACTATGTAACTACCTTGGTGAATTAGGCTCCTAGTTACAAGCCTGGATGAACGGAAATGGTTGAAATAGTACGGTGGGGCCCAAATGCCACTCACAGGTAGACCTTTCGGTCGTCCCAACCATTTCCAAACATCGGGACAAGAACGGGCGGCGTAATCGGCAGGCGAAGGGATCAACTACATACACAAATGAGTATGTATGCAAGCCACCATACAACAGTACATCAGAGCCATTCCATCTAAAAGAAAGGAAATATAGCAATGCCATACGACAAGATTCAAATGTCCTAGATAGATATAATAGTTTAGGATATCTCCTCATACATCAAACATCAGAGTATCAGGCGGAAGCGGCAAACAAGATCCGAGTACGGATAAGAAGCAAATCGCCATAAGATGCCCCATAAATAAACACATCCCGCCCACAGATCTCACGGATCCCCGTTCCCGGAATCTCTACACCGAACGATCGTTGCCCACATCGTCCGCCTCCTCCACCCAGTATCCATCTTGTGAGTGTACCTGTTCATCTGAATCAAATAATTTATCGTGTGAGACCCTAGGGGTACTCAGCAAGTCTTTATGCCTCTAAAGGGGACACAACCTGGGTGACGCAATTGCAGCAAAAGATAAACCCTAACAATTCTATAGATACTCGCTAACCATCCGCCTAACCAAAGATAGACAGATGTCCGTGAATTAATGACAACAGTTATAACAGTAATATCATCAGATCCATCCTCCTCCCCGCTTACCAACGAGGAAGCGGACGAACAACCCCCCATCCGTTGGCAGTTTTATTATCCATTCCATGAGTGTTGCACTATATACTAGTCAGTTACTTAGTCAAATTAAAAGCGGTACTTTAGTTATGCTTGTCTATGATCGAGAAACTGTGCTCCAAGTCATCCATAACCGTGGACACGGCTTCCAGAAAGTTTTACCCTGCAGGGGTGCACAAATAGCAACACACACTCGATCAACCTCGGAAAAACCAAATCAAAACCCAACGAGGCCTTCACGACAAAGCAATCACAGGATTCAGAAATATTTCAGGGGGCCACCCCATTGAGTACACCCGCAACAAAGTTAGCTGACTCCGAGACGGACTCAAGGTTTGCGTCAATGGCTGTAAACGACTGGGAACCCGAAAATGTGACTGGGCTTGTCGATACCGCGAAAAAACTCCGCTTACCTAAACAGTACAGGTGCTCCTCGCACAATCGTAAATAAAGCAGTAAAGCATGACATAAGTACAGGATAGTAAATAAAACCTCAAACTAGTTTCTGGCCCCAAGAAATAAGAATGAAGCTCAGGGGGGTCCCATAAGCCTCCCGGATGTGGATAGCGCGAATATTCGAGGAACAGGAATCAAGTACTCGGGGTCCTACGGGACACAAGTGAGCAGGAAAAACCAAATAGCAGATATTGCTCACCGGTGCCACTTTCATTAGTTATCCGATTACTACTCAGGTTAAGTTGTTTAGGTACCTCGTTATCCATTAGACACTCACATACCCTACACATGCTGTTCTACGACTCGCATGGCTCAAACAACTCCTGTACTAATGGCTCATGGGATGGAGGAACAAGCTTCAGTGGGGTTTTAAAGTAAAGGCTATGCAATACTTGGGATTCACATTAAGGCAATCGTGACTCCATGATGCAAGAATAAGATAGAGGCAATAGGTACTATATGTATGCAAGCATGTGGTAGTGCTTGCCTGGCAGCTCAGTTGAAGCGAGAGAAGGATCTGGGTAGTGCTCCTGGTTTTCTTGATATATCCCCTGCTCAGCGTCTATTCGAAGAAGAACCAAACAAACAAGGGCCAACATAAATACAGTGCACAAGCATATGAATAAAATGCGAGAAGCAAACAATCATGCCATGATGAATGATGCACAAGTTGCATGGCAATAATGTAGCATTGCATTGGTGAGGTGTAGAATACAAGAAATAAACATTTTATTGAGTTTTGGTCACATTTTATACCCAAATAAGTTGCTGTACTCTTTATATTTATATGATGCATGCTGCAAAACAGAACATGGAATGCATAAACAGAAAGGTCTCGTCGAGCTAATCAATTTAGACATATCATTTGTTAAATTTGGAGTTATAAGTCAAAAGTTATTAATTAATTAAGAAAAGGGCATTTTATTGTAATTTAATTCAACTTGAAATTTTAAGTGCCCAAAATATATTTTGGACGGCATAGTTAAAATCCTCACATTTTTCTGATCTAAAAATATATATCATTTGTATTATTTGGATTTGTATTTTAAAAGTTATTATAAATCTGATTTGAATTTTGAATTTGAATTAAATTTGAAAAGATTTGAATTAAAACAGAAAACAGAAAAAGCTTTTATACTCAGGCTAACTTAGCCCTAGACACCGACAGGTGGGGTCAAATGGAAATGGGGCCACGCGCGCAGAAATCCCTTTTCTACCGCGGCTCTGGCTAGCCCCCGCGGTTGACAGGCGGGCCCAGCGGCTACGGCCCACATGCCAGGGGTGGGGCTGCCGCGACTGACTGGTGGGGCTAGGCTGGAGCGCGGGTTGAGCAGATAAAAACGTAGGGGGTTAGGCGCAAAAGGGCAACGGCCACTGACTAGTGGGACCGCTAGGAGCGCGGGTTGCAGGTGTCAAAAAGGTGGGGGGGGTAAGTGCAAAGTGGCCTCGCGTGTACTATGGTTCTTCTCTGAACTATCTGACGACAGATCGGTGACAGCGAACGGCAGAGCGCGGCGCGCGGGCTCGAACTCGCGACCTGGGGTGCGCGCTGCGGGCCGGCAGCCACTGCGGCAGGCCTGGGTCGATGACAGGAGGGAGTAGCGCGGCTAGGTGAGGTTCTGCGCGACGCGGGAGCGAGCAGGCGCGATAGCCGACGGCGCTCGCAGTCTGTTCGACGATATGAACGGCGGCACTAGGCGGCGACAGCGAGGCGGACCATGTCAGGGGGGCAGAGAGGCTCACCGCGAGGCTGCTGGCGGTGTTGGTTCGGACAGAGGAGCTGGCGATCGACGGCGAGGCAGACGGCCGGAGAGCTAGGGTTTTCGTCGAGGTGGCGATGGTCCAGGCGATCCGGGGCTCCTCCTTCGCGTCGGCGTTTCCAGGGTGAAGCAGAGGGGCGCGCCGGTCTTCCTCGACAACCCAACCACACGCCGCCGGCTTGCAACGGGTAGGTGGGGTAGAGGCCGACGGTGAGGGCGTCGGGGCGGATGTGTGGTAGAAGGGGGAGGAAGAGGGGGTAGGGCATGGCCCTGGGGGATCTGGGAGATGCAGGAGAGGCAGAGGGGAGTAGATAAGGACGGGAGAGAGGAGGGGGGTGCCGTGGGGGAGGTGGTGGAGATAAAGGTGGCTTCGGCCACCTTTTCCCTCCTCCTTAACGTGCACGAGCTGGGAGGCTAGGGCAGGGGTAGGGACGTCCAGGTGGGGTCAGGGTGAGGCCAGAGAGGGGTAGGTTCGGGTGGGGCTAGCTGGCAGGTAGAGAAGAGAGAGGGTAGGGAGAGAGGAGGCTCGGGTGTAGCTTGGTTAGGAGCTAGGGTTGGAGGGGCTCGGGCTAGGTTTTGGTTTAGGGTTGGGGTAGAGAGAGAGGGGTAGACAGGTGGGCCTGCTAGGTGAGAGAGGAGAGGCCGAGAGGGAGGGGTGGCATGGTAGCTAGGGTTTGTAGAGAGAGGGAGGTTTTAGATTAGGTATAGATTAGGGAGAGGTTTAGAGAGAGGTGAGATGGGTGGATCATGGTGGTGGTAGGGTTTAGTGGTAGGGCTTAGCTAGGATCACCCTTGATCATGAATGGATGGAGGGTGAAAAGAAGAGGAAGGTGAGGGTGTGATTAGAGTTAGCTAGAGAGGGGTGTGATTGAGGTATAGGGTTTAGCAACTCAAACAAGATCAAACAAAAGGAGTGGAAGAGAGGGATAGAGTGATGGATGGATATGGTCTTATAAAGAGAAAACCCAAATAAACCAAGAGAAAAGCAAATGGCTAAAGGTGATGGTACTCTTGCATGGCCCATGCAAATTAATAAATGCCTTGGTTAAATTCTTGTGAAAACAAAAATAATAGCATGGCATTATTCTTATGCATTCCCAAAAGTGGAACCAAAGCCAAGCAAAAGAATTTAGAATTGGATCCACCCAACCCACATGAGCTAGAAAAAAAAAAGTCCAAGGAAAAGAATTACAAGCTCATGGGTTATTGGAATGGTGGAAGTATAAGGTGGTGTCAAAGAAAGGTGGTGGAGTTGAATAAAAGATATGCCCCGAACTCAACTTGGGAATTTAAACAATATATCAAGATCCAACTACAATATCAAGAGGCAAATACAATTTACAATGCATATGAGAGAAGAACCAAAACAAAAGGGTTTTATATGATGCTCAAATGCAAGGTGGCATGATGACATGAGCATGATATAATGATGATGCAACAATTATGTCTAGGAAGTAGTCATTATATTACTAGATCAAGTAGCATTACAGTTGTTAGACAAATGGGATGCTACAACTCTCCCCCACTAAACAGGAATCTCGCCCCGAGATTCTAGGAAGAAGAAGAAGACTCAAAGAGGTTAGGATAGTTGGCACGGAGCTCATATTCACGCTCCCAAGTGGCTTCATCAACGGAATGGTGCGACCACTGCACCTTGCAGAACTTGATGGACTTGTTCTGAGTCCTTCTTTCTGCGATCTCGAGGATTTTTGTGGGGTGTTCTTGATAAGACAGGTCTTCTTGGAGATCGATTAGCTCATGATCCACGGTCCTGCCGGGATCCTTGAAGCACTTCTTGAGTCGAGAGATGTGGAAAACATCATGGACCTTGAGTTTTTCCGGGAGCTCAAGAACATAAGCAACTTCTCCTCTTCTTCCACGAATTTTGAAAGGACCGATGTATCTAGGAGCCAGCTTCCCTTTGATACCAAAACGGTGCGTGCCTTTCATGGGAGTGACACGAAGGTAAACGAGGTCACCAGGGGCATACACCATGTCCGTGTGCTTCCTGTCATAATTGCTCTTCTGGCGACTTTGAGCAATCTTCAGATTTTCAAGAATGATGTGCACCTTCTCCTCCGCTTGAGTTACAATGTTAGGGCCAAACCAAATTCTTTCTCCTGCACCTGACCAACCAATCGGAGTTCTGCATTTGCGGCCATAGAGAGCCTCAAATGGTGCCATTTTCAGACTTTTCTGGAAGCTGTTGTTGTAAGAGAATTCAGCATAAGGAAGACATTCCTCCCACTTCATGCCAAAAGAGATAACGCAAGCACGAAGCATATCCTCCAGAATCTGATTGATCCTTTCAACTTGTCCTTGCGACTGAGGGTGGTAAGCTGTGCTGAAGTTCAACTTTGTTCCCAAAGCATTTTGGAAACTTTCCTAGAACTTGGAAGTGAAGATGCTCCCACGGTCCGAACTGATCTCAAGCGGAACCCCATACAGAGAGACAATTCTGTTGATATAGATCTCAGCCAACTGAATTCCAGAAATTGTTTCCTTGACGGGGAAGAAATGAGCCACTTCAGAAAGCCTGTCAATGACAACAAAGATTGCATTGTTGCCCTTCTGCGAACTTGGAAAACCAGTGATGAAGTCCATCTCTACTTTCTCCCATTTCCATTCCGGGTGTTTCAATGGCTGTAGAAGACCGAAAGGTTTATGATGGACAGCTTTCACTCTGCGGCAGACATCACACTCCGAGACATACTTGGCACAATATCGTTTCAAACCCGGCCACCAATATTGTGTTTTCAAGTCCATGTACATCTTTGTGCTGCCAGGGTGGATAGAAAGAACAGAATCATGCGCCTCCTTGAGAACTTGCTCTCTCAAACCCGGGTAGTTCGGAACAAACATCCGGTGTTCAAATAAAAGCGTGCCTTGATCATCGACGTGGAAGGACTCATACTTCGGAAGCTGAAGTTTGGAGATGATCTTTCTGGTGTGCGGATCACCCAGCTGACGAGAGCGAACCTTTTCTTCCAAGAGAGGGGTTGCTAGAAGGTTCAGGAGATACCCTTGTTCCACAATTTCAAGGTTGAGCTGACGGAATTCCTCGCACAAATGAGGCTGTTGTTCTTCCATCATGAGGTTATTGACATAAGCTTTGCGGCTGAGAGCATCGGCCATGACATTAGCTTTGCCCGGAGTGTAGTTGATGGTCAAATCAAAATCATTGATTGCTTCAATCCATCTCCTCTGCCGAAGGTTGAGATCAGGCTGAGTGAAGATATACTTCAGACTCTTGTGATCAGAAAAGATTTCACAACGGTTTCCCAGCAAGTAATGCCTCCATAGTTTCAAAGCAAAAACAACTGCTGCGAGCTCGAGGTCATGTGTAGGATAGTTGATCTCATGCGTCTTCAACTGTCGAGAGGCATAAGCAACAACTTGTTTTTCTTGCATAAGGACCGCACCCAATCCTTGCAAAGAGGCGTCACAGCATATCTGGAAAGGCTTAGATGTGTCCGGAGGAACCAAGACTGGTGTGGAAGTGAGCTTCTCTTTGAGTGTCTCAAAGCTTGCTTGACATGCAGGAGTCCAAAGGTATTTCTTGCCTTTCTTGAGGAGATCGGTAAGAGGCTTCGCTATCTTTGAAAAGTTTTGAACGAAGCGACGGCAATAACTCGCCAAACCAAGGAAACTCCGCACTTCTTTGACATTAACAGGAGGAAGCCATTCAACAATTGTCTTCACAGTTTCCGGGTTGACTGCAATGCCCTTGGCAGAGATGACGTGACCAAGATAGGTTACTTGAGGCAGCCAAAACTCACACTTGGAGAACTTTGCATACAAGCGGTTCTCACGAAGCTTGTTTAGGACACACCGAAGGTGTTCTTCATGTTCTTCCTTTGACTTTGAATAGACTAGGATGTCATCCAGATAGACCACAACGAACTTATCAAGATACTCCATGAAAACCGAGTTCATAAGCCTCGAGAAGGTGGCAGGTGCGTTGGTGAGACCGAAAGACATGACCGTGTACTCATACAGGCCATAGCGGGTGGTGAAAGCTGTTTTAGGAACATCTTCCTTGCGAATCTTGATTTGGTGATAACCACTTCTCAATTCAAGCTTAGAGAACACCACAGCTCCAGCTAGCTGATCGAAGAGATCATTAATCCGCGGAAGGGGATATTTATTCTTGATGGTTTTAGCATTGAGAGCCCGATAATCAATACAAAGTCTATCAGTCCTGTCTCGCTTTTTCACAAAGATTGTTGGGCTACCCCAAGACGAAGTACTGTGTTGGATGAAACCCAACTTCTCTTGTTCATCAAGCTGACGTTTGAGTTCAGCCAACTCAGCAGGACCCATTTTATAAGGCCGCTTGGAGATAGGAGTCGTTCCAGGTTCAAGCTCAATTACAAACTCAACCTCACGATCCAGAGGCATACCTGGCAACTCTTCAGGAAAAACATCTGGGAACTCACAGACCACCGGAACACTCTGAATAGCTTCCATAGCATCATCATTCAGAGCCGCCAAAGAGAAAAGCTGGATAGCAGGAGTCAGACTTGGAGAAAAGACTATATGGCCTTCAGGAATCTTCAAAGAAACTGAGCGTTCAGCACAATCAATCACAGCTGCATTTGCTGTCAACCAATCCATGCCCAAGATGACATCAATGTCAGAATTGCCCAGAACAATTAAGGATGCCGAGAACGAAGAGCCACCAATCTCAATTTGATTGCCATGGCTGATTTTAGCAGCTGCCATTGTTGCTCTAGGAGAAAGGACCATTAACCGCTTAAGGAGAGGATCCATAGCTAACTCATTTTCATTTGCAAACTTGTGAGAAACAAACGAATGCGATGCACCAGAATCAAACAAAACTCGTGCAGGGACTGAGTTAACGGGAAGCATACCCATCACAACTCCAGGTGCATGCTCAGCTTGAGCGGCGTTGACACAGTTGGAACGAGCAACAGTAGACTCGGGCTTGGTGTTGATGTTGAGAGCCCGAGGTGGTGGTGCACGAACCAAAGGAGAGCTTGCCGCAGATCTTGGAGGTGGTGGAGGAAGAGCTTTGTTTTTCATCGGACAGTTCCAGTTTTGATGCCCAGTGTCTCCACACGTGAAACAAGCACCAGGTGGACGTGGAGCAACGTAGCCAGGGACTCCGCCAGGCGCTCCAGGGTAGTGGTGGTTGTAGCCCCTGGGAGCAGCAGTGAGGAAATTTGGTGGCCTTGCCGCGTAGCTTGAAGGTCTTGGTGGAGCCGGGAGCGACGGTGGGGTGTTAGGAACCCATACACGACGCTTAGAAGGAGTTGACATAGCTGAAGAGCTTGCTGCATCACGGTTGTGTTTCTTTGACTCCTCAAACACTTGCCTACTTGCTTCTTCCTGGAAAGCTGTATGCTGAAGTTCCAGAAAAGACGCCGGCCTTGCATGTGTGATTGCATATTTAATCGATGCATTGAGCCCTTGCCGGAACCTCTTTTGCTTCTTCTTGTCATCAGAGATCTCATCGCCACCATAACAAGAAAGGTTCATGAAGTTCCTGATGTAGGTATTGACATTATCATTTCCCTGCTTGAGGTTGAGAAACACTTCATTCATCCTCTCCATGAAAATTTCTGACAAATGCTGCTCTTTGAAGGCTCCAGTGAATTGTTCCCAAGTAGGCTGAAAACCAATGCAGTTTGCCTTCAGGTAATTTTCCCACCAGAGAGCTGCATCTCCCTTCAGAAGGTGAGTAGCACATTTTACCCATTCTTGCTCAGGAACGTCAGCAGTCTCCAGTAGCCTTGACATCTCACGCAACCAATCATCAGCATCAAGTGGTTGATCAGAAACATCAAATTGGCGTGGGTTGAACTTCAGGAAGCTTTTGATGTCTCCTCGCTTGGGAGGTGGAGGTAGCGGAGCAAACTCATTCCTCCAAACACTCTCTTCAAAACGCTGCTGGTTCTGCTGCATTGCTGCCAAGGCATTGGCGATGTTTGACAACGCGGACCCCAGTTCAGGTGGTATGTCCTCATCAGAACGGCGTGGTGGTGCCATCCTGTGATTGATATAAAACACAAGTCAGTACTATAATGGAGAATAATAATAATCCAAAATAGTACCAAGATGGAATTAACCAAGATTAAAGGATACAATTTACTGAGATGATATTAAAATATCAACAAAGTTCAAAGCACCTAGAAGATATTAAGCATATCGCACACGACTAAAAAGGAGTGTGGTACACAGATATATCAAAGAAAAAAAATTCCGCAAATTTCGGCATCAAAATACCAATAGATGCGCAAAATCACTTAACGAATTAAGATTAGTGACTCTACCAAATCAATATACAAAAGCGAATGACAAGAGTAGTGGTATGGTCGCGACTCCATCCCGCACTCGAATCATTACTCCGCACATGAATAAGTAGAACACATATCCCAACCCCTTCTTCTCACGATGAACCTAAAGATTAGTAACTACGGAAACGAACACCCCAAACAAGATAACGTCGAATAACAAAGAGTAAGACAGTTCGCGGCGGTATACAACGAATCAGATAGATCGCGTCGGTTTGCAAAAGCCTGTCGGTATGGAATGTACCAACAGTTGATAACCAAAAGGCCGATTAAGATAACAACTTGGATGCAACAGATAGACAAAGAATTACACACACACATGCACGCACACAACCTATGGTACTACGGAAACCCAGAACACGTGAATCCTAGTTTGAACTTTTAAGAAGAGGATTGAAACCGTTACACTTCCTTACCAGAAAAGGGTGGGTGGGTGGGTAAGAAGAAAAGTGGAAGCAGTCCTACTCTCGCGTTTTGTTTTTCCCTAGTATACATAGCTACCAAAAATATTTGCTAGACTGACAACGACCATTTGGCTGAGACCATGAAGGGCGGGATGGCTCTGATACCAATTGTAACTACCTCGGTGAATTACGCTCCTAGTTACAAGCCTGGATGAACGGAAATGGTTGAAATAGTACGGTGGGGCCCAAATGCCACTCACAGGTAGACCTTACGGCCGTCCCAACCATTTCCAAACATCGGGACAAGAACGGGCGGCGTAATCGGCAGGCGAAGGGATCAACTACATACACAAATGAGTATGTATGCAAGCCACCATACAACAGTACATCAGAGCCATTCCATCTAAAAGAAAGGAAATATAGCAACTCCATACGGCAAGATTCAAATGTCCTAGATAGATATAATAGTTTAGGATATCTCCTCATACATCAAACATCAGAGTATCAGGCGGAAGCGGCAAACAAGATCCGAGTACGGATAAGAAGCAAATCGGCATAAGATGCCCCATAAATAAACACATCCCGCCCACAGATCTCACGGATCCCCGTTCCCAGAATCTCTACACCGAACGATCGTTGCCCACATCGTCCGCCTCCTCCACCCAGTATCCATCTTGTGAGTGTACCTGTTCATCTGAATCAAATAATTTATCATCTAAGACCCTAGGGGTACTCAGCAAGTCTTTATGCCTCTAAAGGGGACACAACCTGGGTGACGCAATTGCAGCAAAAGATAAACCCTAACAATTCTATAGATACTCGCTAACCATCCGCCTAACCAAAGATAGACGTATGTCCGTGAATTAATGACAACAGTTATAACAGTAATATCATCAGATCCATCCTCCTCCCCGCTTACCAACGAGGAAGCGGACGAACAACCCCCCATCCGTTGGCAGTTTTATTATCCATTCCATGATTGTTGCACTATTTACTAGTCAGTTACTTAGTCAAATTAAAAGCGGTACTCTAGTTATGCTTGTCTATGATCGAGAAACTGTGCTCCAAGTCGTCCATAACCGCGGACATGGCTTCTAGAAAGTTTTACCCTGCAGGGGTGCACAAATAGCAACACACACTCGATCAACCTCGGAAAAACCAAATCAAAACCCAACGAGGCCTTCACGACAAAGCAATCACAGGATTCAGAAATATTTCAGGGGGCCACCCCATTGAGTACACCCGCAACGAAGTTAGCTGACTCCGAGACGGACTCAAGGTTTGCGTCAATGGCTGTAAATGACTAGGAACCCGAAAATGTGACTGGGCTTGTCGATACCGCGAAAAAACTCCGCTTACCTAAACAGTACAGGTGCTCCTCGCACAATCGTAAATAAAGCAGTAAAGCATGGCATAAGTACAGGATAGTAAATAAAACCTCAAACTAGTTTGTGGCCCCAAGAAATAAGAATGAATCAAGCTCTGGCTCAGGGGGGTCCCGTAAGCCTCCCGGATGTGGATAGCGCGAATATTCGAGGAACAGGAATCAAGTACTCGGGGTCCTACGGGACACAAGTGAGCAGGAAAAACCAAATAGCAGATATTGCTCACCGGTGCCACTTTCATTAGTTATCCCATTACTACTCAGGTTAAGTTGTTTAGGTACCTCGTTATCCATTAGACACTCACATACCCTACACATGCTATTCTACGACTCGCATGGCTCAAACAACTCCTGTAGTAATGGCTCATGGGATGGAGGAAAAAGCTTCAGTGGGGTTTAAAAGTAAAGGCTATGCAATACCTGGGATTCAATTTAAGGCAATCGTGACTCCATGATGCAAGAATAAGATAGAGGCAATAGGTACTATATGTATGCAAGCATGTGGTAGTGCTTTTCTGGCAGCTCAGTTGAAGCGAGAGAAGGATCTGGGTAGTGCTCCTGGTTTTCTTGATATATCCCCTGCTTAGCGTCTATTCGAAGAAGAACCAAACAAACAAGGGCCAACATAAATACAGTGCACAAGCATATGAATAAAATGCGACAAGCAAACAATCATGCCATGATGAATGATGCACAAGTTGCATGACAATAGTGTAGCATTGCATTGGTGAGGTGTAGAATACAAGAAATAAACATTTTATTGAGTTTTGGTCACATTTTATACCCAAATAAGTTGCTGTAGTCTTTATATTTATATGATGCATGCTGCAAAACAGAACATGGAATGCATAAACAGAAAGGTCTCGTCGAGCTAATCAATTTAGACATATCATTTGTTAAATTTGGAGTTATAAGTCAAAAGTTATTAATTAATTAAGAAAAGGGCATTTTATTGTAATTTAATTCAACTTGAAATTTTAAGTGCCCAAAATATATTTTGGACGGCATAGTTGAAATCCTCACATTTTTCTGATCTAAAAACATATATCATTTGTATTGTTTGGATTTGTATTTTAAAAGTTATTATAAATCTGATTTGAATTTTGAATTTGAATTAAATTTGAAAAGATTTGAATTAAAACAGAAAACAGAAAAAGCTTTTCTACTCAGGCTAACTTAGCCCTAGACACCGACAGGTGGGTTCAAACGGAAATGGGGCCACGCGCGCAGAAATCCCTTTTCTACCGCGGCTCTGGCTAGCCCCTGCGGTTGACAGGCGGGCCCAGTGGCTACGGCCCACATGCCAGGGGTGGGGCTGCCGCGACTGACTGGTGGGGCTAGGCTGGAGCGCGGGTTGAGCAGATAAAAACGTAGGGGGTTAGGCGCAAAAGGGCCACGGCCACTGACTAGTGGGACCTCTAGGAGCGCGGGTTGCAGGTGTCAAAAAGGTGGGGGGGTAAGTGCAAAGTGGCCTCGCGTGTACTGTGGTTCTTCTCTGAACTATCTGACGACAGATCGGTGACAGCGAACGGCAGAGCGCGGCGCGCGGGCTCGAACTCGCGACCTGGGGTGCGCGCTGCGGGGCGGCAGCCACTGCGGCAGGCCTGGGTTGGTGACAGGAGGGAGTAGCGCGGCTAGGTGAGGTTCTGCGCGACGTGGGAGCGAGCAGGCGCGATAGCCGACGGCGCGTGCAGTCTGTTCGACGATATGAATGGCGGCACTAGGCGGCGACAGCGAGGCGGACCATGTCAGGGGGGCAGAGAGGCTCACCGCGAGGCTGCTGGCGGTGTTGGTTCGGACAGAGGAGCTGGCGATCGACGGCGAGGCAGACGGCCGGAGAGCTAGGGTTTTCGTCGGGGCAGCGATGGTCCAGGCGATCCGGGGCTCCTCCTTCGCGTCGGCGTGTCCAGGGTGAAGCAGAGGGGCGCGCCGGTCTTCCTCGACAACCCAACCACACGCCGCCGGCTTGCAACGGGTAGGTGGGGTAGAGGCCGACGGTGAGGGCGTCGGGGCGGATGTGTGGTAGAAGGGGGAGGAAGAGGGGGTAGGGCATGGCCCTGGGGGATCTGGGAGATGCAGGAGAGGCAGAGGGGAGTAGATAAGGACGGGAGAGAGGAGGGGTGTGCCGTGGGGGAGGTGGTGGAGATAAAGGTGGCTTCGGCCACCTTTTCCCTCCTCCTTCACGTGCACGAGCTGGGAGGCTAGGGCAGGGGCAGGGACGTCCAGGTGGGGTCAGGGTGAGGCCAGAGAGGGGTAGGTTCGGGTGGGGCTAGCTGGCAGGTAGACAAGAGAGAGGGTAGGGAGAGAGGAGGCTCGGGTGTAGCTTGGTTAGGAGCTAGGGTTGGAGGGGCTCGGGCTAGGTTTTGGTTTAGGGTTGGGGTAGAGAGAGAGGGGTAGACAGGTGGGCCTGCTAGGTGAGAGAGGAGAGGCCGAGAGGGAGGGGTGGCATGGTAGCTAGGGTTTGTAGAGAGAGGGAGGTTTTAGATTAGGTATAGATTAGGGAGAGGTTTAGAGAGAGGTGAGATGGGTGGATCATGGTGGTGGTAGGGTTTAGAGGTAGGGCTTAGCTAGGATCACCCTTGATCATGAATGGATGGAGGGTGAAAAGAAGAGGAAGGTGAGGGTGTGATTAGAGTTAGCTAGAGAGGGGTGTGATTGAGGTATAGGGTTTAGCAACTCAAACAAGATCAAACAAAAGGAGTGGAAGAGAGGGATAGAGTGATGGATGGATATGGTCTTATAAAGAGAAAACCCAAATAAACCAAGAGAAAAGCAAATGGCTAAAGGTGATGGTACTCTTGCATGGCCCATGCAAATTAATAAATGCCTTGGTTAAATTCTTGTGAAAACAAAAATAATAGCATGGCATTATTCTTATGCATTCCCAAAAGTGGAACCAAAGCCAAGCAAAAGAATTTAGAATTGGATCCACCCAACCCACATGAGCTAGAAAAAAAAGTCCAAGGAAAAGAATTACAAGCTCATGGGTTATTGGAATGGTGGAAGTATAAGGTGGTGTCAAAGAAAGGTGGTGGAGTTGAATAAAAGATATGCCCCCAACTCAACTTGGGCATTTAAACAATATATCAAGATCCAACTACAATATCAAGAGGCAAATACAATTTACAATGCATATGAGAGAAGAACCAAAACAAAAGTGTTTTATATGATGCTCAAATGCAAGGTGGCATGATGACGTGAGCATGATATAATGATGATGCAACAATTATGTCTAGGAAGTAGTCATTATATTACTAGATCAAGTAGCATTACAGTTGTTAGACAAATGGGATGCTACATACTACATAGCATGGCATACATTAGAGATCGTATGGCTGAGGCATAGGGAGTCTTGCTCATCCTTTCTCTACCTTCTGCCATCGCTGGACTTTGAGTTTTACTCAAGTTCGTATTGGGCAACATGGGCAAGAGCCCTTTCTTGCTATCTTCCATTCCAAACCTCTTTAGAACTTTGTCCAAATATGTACTTTGTGACAATGATATTAGGCGTCTCGATCTATCTCTGTAAATCTTTATGCCTAATATGTAAGCTTCTTCGCCAAGATCTTTCATTGAAAAACTATTATTCAAATATTCCTTGACACTATTAAAAAGGTCTACATCATTCCCAATCAACAATATGTCATCTACATATAGTATTAAGCATGCTACAGAGCTCCCACTCACTTTCTTGTACATACAAGCTTCTCCACAAGTTTGTATAAAACCAAAACTTTTGATTACCTTATCAAAACGTTGATTCCAACTTCGGGATGCCTGCTTCAATCCATATATGGACCGTTGAAGTTTGCATACCTTGTTAGCATCTTTAGGATCGACAAAACCTTTTGGTTGCATCATATACAACTCTTCATCAATGTCTCCATTGAGGAACGCTGTTTTGACATCCATCTGCCATATGTCATAATCATAATATGCAGCGATTGCTAACAAAATCCTCACAGACTTTAGCTTCTCTACTGTTGAGAAAGTCTCATCATAGTCAACTCCTTGAATTTGTCGAAACCCTTTTGCGACAAGTCGAGATTTATACACAGTAACATTACCATCAGCATCTGTTTTCTTCTTGAAAATCCATTTGTTCTCGACAGCCTTCCGGCCATCCGGTAAGTCCACCAAAGTCCATAATTGGTTTTCGTACATGGATCCAATCTCGGATTTCATGGCTTCTTGCCATTTATTGGAATCTAGGCTCATCATCGCTTCCTCATATGTCGCAGGGTCATCGGTGTTGTCCACCAACATGACACTCATAACGGGATCATACCAATTAGGAGTGGTACGAGTTCTCGTTGACCTGCGAGGCTCTGTAGCAACTACAACCGAAGTTTCATGATCATCATCATTAGCTTCCTCTCTTATTGGTGCAGGCACCACAGGAACTTCTTCCGGTGCTGCGCTACTCGCAAGTTCGGGAGAAGGTTCGACAACCTCGTCGAAATCTACTTTCCTTCCAGTCACTTCTTTCGAGAGAAATTCCTTCTCTAGAAAGGATCCATTCTTGGCAACGAAGATTTTGCCTTCGGATCTATGATAGAAGGTATACCCAATAGTTTCCTTTGGGTATCCTATGAAGACGCATTTTTCCGCTTTGGGTTCAAGCTTGTCCGGCTGTAACTTCTTTACATAGGCTTCGCAACCCCAAACTTTAAGGAACGACAATTTAGGTTTCTTCCCAAACCATAATTCATACGGTGTCGTTTGAACGGATTTAGATGGATCCCTATTTAAAGTGAATGCGGCTGTTTCTAATGCATAACCCCAAAATGATAGCGGTAAATCTGTAAGTGACATAATAGAACAAACCATATCTAAGAGAGTTCGATTACGACGTTCGGACACACCATTACACTGTGGTGTTCCCGGCGGTGTCAATTGTGAAAGTATTCCGCATTTCTTTAAATGCTCGCCAAACTCGTAACTTAGATATTCACCTCCACGATCAGAACGTAGAAATTTAATCTTCTTGTTATGTTGATTCTCCACCTCACTTTGAAATTCCTTAAACTTCTCGAAAGTTTCGGACTTATGTTTCAGGAAATAGATATACCCATATCTACTCAAGTCATCCGTGAAGGTAAGAACGTAACGATAACCAACGCGCGATGCTACACTCATTGGACCACACACATCGGTATGTATGATTTCCAACAAGTCCGTAGCTCGCTCCATCAAACCAGAAAATGGAGTCTTAGTCATTTTACCCATCAGACATGCTTTGCATCTTTCAAGTGATTCGAAATCAAGTGATTCAAGAAGTCCATCGGAATGGAGTTTCTTCATACGCTTCACTCCAATGTGACCAAGACGACAGTGCCACATATAGGTCGAGTTATCGCTCAATTTCAAACGTTTAGCTTCAATGTTATTAATATGTGTATTTCCACTATCGAGATTCAATAAGAATAGACCATCTAACAAAGGTTCATGTGCATAAAACATATTACTCATATATATCGAACAACCATTATTCTCGGACTTAAACAAGTAACTGTCTCGCAATAAACAAGATCCCGATATAATGTTCAAGCTTAACGCAGGCACCAAATATCAATTATTTAAGTATAAAACTAATCCCGATGGTAGATGAAGAGGTAGCGTGCCGGCCGCGATCACATCAACCTTTGATCCATTTCCTACGTGCATCGTCACCTCGTTCTTCGCTAGCTTCCGTTTATTCTGCAGTACCTGTTTCGAGTTACAAATATGAGCAACCGAACCAGTATCAAATACCCAAGCACTACTACGAGTACTAGTGAGATACACATCAATAACATGTATATCGGATATACCTTTCTTCTTGATGTTGCCGTTCTTCAAATCCGCCAAGTACTTTGGGCAATTCCGCTTCCAGTGACCTTCTCCCTTGCAGTAAAAGCACTCAGTATCAGGCTTAGGTCCAGCCTTGGTCTTCTTCGTCGGTGCGGTAACTTTCTTACCACCCTTCTTGAAGTGTCCCTTTTGCTTAGACTTGTCTTTCTTGAATTTGGTGGTCTTATTGACCATCAACACTTGGTGCTCTTTCTTGATCTCCACTTCTGTAGATTTTAACATCGAGAAGAGTTCTGGCAACTACTTGTTCATGCTTTGCATATTGTAGTTCATCACAAAGTTCTTGTAACTTGGTGGTAGTGATTGGAGGACACGGTAAATCTCCAAAGCATTAGGAATCACTATACCCAAGCTTTGGAGTTTGTTTGCGTGCTCAGACATTTTAAGCACATGCTCACTGACGGAGCTGCCCTCTTCCATCTTGCAGTTAAAGAACTTTTCAGAAGCCTCATAGCTCTCAACTGCCGCGTGAGTCTCAAATATCAGTTTGAGTTCACGGACAATATCATGTGGGTCTGAATTCTCAAACCTTTTCTGAAGCTCCGATTCTAAACCATACAAGATAGCACACTGAACTATGGAGTACTGATTCTTCCGAGCGAGGTAAACATTCTTTACTTCATCGGTAGCATCAGCTGCAGGCGGGTCACCCAGCGGTGCATCCAGCACATAGGTCAAATTACCAGCATTGTGGACAATCCTCAAATTGCGGAACCAATCCGCGAAGTTGCTTCCATTGTTTTTCAACTTTTCTTTCTCTAGGAACGCATTAAAATTGATGGTAGGGGCCGCCATTGATCTACAACATATTTGCAATAGTTTAGACTAAGTTTATGACAAATTGAGTTATTATTAATAGTTAAATTAATCTAGGTGAACTCCCACTCAAAACAATATCTCTCACATTGTTTTATTGATCACACGAACCAAATCCACCACATCAAAACCGATCATCACGAGAGTTGATGTAGCTTCAATGGCGAACAATCGACATGTTCATCATATCTACTATTTGATTCATGCTTTACCTTTCAGTGATCCGTGTTCCGAGACCATGTCTGTACATGCTAGGCTCGTCAAGATCAAACCTTAGCTTCCGCATGAGCAAATCTGGCTTGCTCACGTTGTATACACTTGCAGAATCTAACACACCCGATCATCACGTGGTGCTTCGAAACAACAAGCTTTAGCAACGGTGCTTACTAAGGATGAACACTTTAGAACTTGAAATTCATGTGCATGAGGGACCATCTTATAATGCTACCGTCATTAACTAAGCAATACAAGATGCATAAAGGATTAACATCACATGCAATTCATAATATGTGATATGATATGGCCTTTCTTCTTTGTGCTTCCGATCTCCAACTTCAAGCATGAACATGATCTCCATCATCACCGGCATTGCATCAAGGTCAATGACGCTGCTCCAAGATTGTCTTCCACCAGCTTCAACTATTACAACTACTTTGAATAGACACGCGGGTCTTAACAGAAATTAAAGACAACCATATGGCTCCTTCCGGTTGCCAACTTACAATAAGGAACATTGCATACATCAAATATAATCACAATCATGGCCATATCACATCACAACACACCCCTGCAAAACAAAGTTAGACGCCTCTAATTTCTTTGCATATTTTACGTGGTTTGGGGCTTTCAATAAGTGTCGATCTAACTTACGAACAAGAACCACAAAGTTGATGTTTGAACTATCAAGTGCCCATTGTAAATTGGATCTATACTATAATGGGAGAGACAGACAACCGCAAAGCCACTTATGCAATACAAGTTGCATGTTGAGCGTGGAGCAAGTCTCATGAACGATGTCATGTAAGGTTAGCCCGGGCCGCTTCATCCCATCATACCGCAAGATGCAAAGTACATAAGAAGCAATTGATAATAAAAGCACCACCGTCCATAATGACCATTGTGTTCTACTCGTGCAACAGATCTACATATAGACACGGCTCTGATACCACTGTAGGGGTTCATAGCATGGAAAACAAAAAATTTCTACCGCGTACAAACAAACAAGCCAAGATTTATCTACTAGATTGTAGCAACGAGTCGATGGAATAACTCACCCTCGAAGATTCAAAAGTGTTTAACGAGAGCGGATTCTCGTGGATGATGTAGTCGTACTCTTGCCGATCTCAAGATCACGTAGACGATCCTTCTGGCGCTGCGTTCCGGCAGCGCTCCCGCAGTCGGTCACACGTTCGGTACTCGACGAAGACCTTCCTCTCCCTTGTTCCAGTAGGTAGCGGAGGTTGTAGCACTCTCCTCGCGATTCCGGCAGCACGACGGCGTGGTATCGGAAGTAGAGGGGAGATCTCGCAGGGCTTCGCCTTAAGCCGGAGCGAGTATGGTGGACTATGAGAGAGGCCTTGGCGATCTAGGGTTTAGACACACCAAGGAGAGAGGGCTAGGCCGGCGGCTAGGGCAAGGGGATTGCCCCAAGTCGGCGGCTATGCTTTGCCCTAGACGGCGGCGGCGACAGCAGCAGGAGGTGGTGGCGCCGGCGGCTTAGGGCTAGGGTTTTGGTGAGGCAAGGTGTAGTCTTGGAGGGGCCGCCCTGCCCCTCCTTATATAGGTGGAGGGCGCCGGCCAAGGGGAGGGGAGTCCCTCCCCAACTCGTCTTCCAACTCCGGCGGGTGGAGGGAGAGGAACTCCTCCCCAAGTAGGTTTCCTACTCTCCCTCCACCAAGCAAAGTTGCCGTTTGATTTTTCAAATTGGCGTTTGACTTTTCAAACTAGGATTTGATTTATCCCTTTATTTTTCTCAGCGATGACACCTAGTACATGATGCAACCATTCCAACTTGTTATGACACATTCATGTACCCTTCCCCTCCGGAGTTTCGGACCTTCCGGAACCTTCTAGAACATTCCCGATGAAAACACCGGAACCATTCTCCAACCCCGAAACAGGACTTTCCTTATATGAATCTTATTCTCTGGACCATTCCGGATCTCCTCGTGATATCCCGGATCCCATCCGAGACTCCGAACAACATTCGGTTTCTTACTCATCATTCCATAACTACTCAACAACATCGAATCCTTAAGTGTGTCTCCCTACGGTTCGTGAATTATGTGGACATGATCGAGACACTTCTCCGATCAATAACCAATAGAGGAATCTGGAAATTCATATGGTTCCCACATATTTCTACGATTACTTTGCGATCGAATGAACCACTTACATATGATACCAATTTCCCTTTGTCTCACGATAGTTTACTTATCCTAGGTTTTGAGCGTCGGTATCTCTGCATACCTAGTTCAACCTCGTTACTGATAAGTACTCTTTTCTTGTTCCCGTGATATGTGATCCCTTGTGAGCCAGTCACATGCTTGCAAGACAATTGGATGACATTCCACCGAGAGGGCCCAGAGTATATCGATCCGTCATATGGATGGACAAATCCCACTCTTGATCCATGTGTCTCAACCAATACTTTCCGAACACTCAATGCCACCTTTATAACCACCCAGTTACGGTGTGGTGTTTGATGTCATCAAAGCATCCTTCCGGTGATGGTGATATGCATGATCTCATGGTCGAAGGAATTAGGTTACTATGTATCAGAAAAGCATATAGCAATTGAACTATTAAAATGACTTGATCTTTATGCTACGCTTATCTATAGGAGTATGTCCATCATACCATTCTCCTAACGATATGATCTTGTTGTTAATAACATCTCAATGTTCACGATAGGGAAACTACAATCATTTATTAACCAACAAGCTAGTATTATAAAGAGGCTTTACCATGGACTCTAATTTCGTTTACAAATCACACAAGTATTAATGTTTCCTTGTTAATACTGTTATAGCATGAATGTAAACATTTATCATAAACACAAATATATAATAATAACTACATTTATTATTGCCTCTAGGGCATATCTCCAACAAAGTGCACCGATAGTGGAAGTGTGGATCGATCCTGTTGGGGTGAGATTCACCGGAGAATAAGGGAGGCTTTTTGTGGTGTAGGTGGTTTGATACCACCCCCTCTCCAACGAGACGTACTCTCTTTATGGGAGGAACTCGGTAATAAATCATCGTCTCTGCGTGCCTCGGTTATCTCTATACCCGAGCTATTTACTTATGCACTTTACTTTGTGATAGCCTTCGTGCTTGATTTCTTATATCTAGCTATCACATAGTTGCTTGTTTTGCTTAGCATAAGTTGTTGGTGCACATAGGTGAACCATAGTTTATATAGGTTTTGTGCTTGACAAAGTAAATGCTAGTTTTATTCCGCCTTTGTTAAGCCCATCTCGTAAAAGTTTTAAACCGCCTATTCACCCCCTCTAGGCGGTATCTGTATCCTTTTCAGCTGGCACCATCACTAACTCCCGCTCCCTATGAGTCAGTCCGTCATACCACCTCTAGTTCCTCCGACTACCTGTCCAGGTTCTCGCTGGTGGGCTCTTCAGGTGCTCACGCACCCCAACTCCGGGTGATGCCGGACCCGTTAGACATAGGAATATCCTACCCTCTACCTATCCCTCTGCTTCCCGAGTTTGACATTGAGTTCTCCGTCGAGATCGACCTCAGCTTGAGGAGGAGCCTCAGATCATCGAGTTCTATTCACTGATCCAGAGGAGCATGCATCATTGTATCTTACTTTATTCACAGGTGTAACTATCCAGTCAACAGTACACATCATGTAGCCATGGAAATAACATAATGGTACTCAGTTCATGCTTTGTTGTACGATATGTGATCATCATGTATAGCCTGAAAAATGTGTAACCCACTCCACTGCTAGATAAACATTTTGTCAGTGAAATCTTGCTTTATTTGGTTTTCTTGGATGTTACAACTTTTCCCTCGGGTACTCATGTGATGGCTCCCAAGTGCGGGAGATCAATTGTAGTACTTTTTAATAAGAAAGGATGTCTAACCCATGAAGAGCTGAAGGTATTCGTTAGTAAATTTAACAAATAAACAATAAAAGGGTGCAGTTATTTTGGTGTTTTGGGTTTGTAGTTTGAAGTGAAATAAAGTACCAAAAGTAATTACCAACAAGTAAATGCTCTCAGTGAGAGAAATCCCAATCTGCTATTTAGCAAGAGGACAAGATCAAGTGTGTGTGTGAATTTATATATGGCAATCATTCCTGAGGGTGACATGGATTTACTTATAATTCATATTTTTACATAACATGGTGAACATGTCGTGGTATTGACACGGCAGATGCTAATGGTGGTAGCTTACGAAGAGGAGGCAAGACGACATAGGAGAATCTGGGAGCGAGATTGGCACACGGTCTACCTAGGTTCACATCCCCTTGACGGAGGATCGCTACATCCTTTAGTCAATCCAGTATATGATTATAGATTGGTTTACAAGGGAGCTGCCGTAGGTAGAGGGAGAGACTAGATCTCATGAGATGTCCCCATCGGGGTGCCCCTGGTGGATTTATATATGTAGCCAGTTAGGGTTTACAGGTGTTTTGGTTGGATACATATTGCAGTCGCTATCTTGGGCCTCTAGTCGGCGAGTCGTCCAGGTCCAGTATACGTCAGTCGCCATATTGGGGAAGTCGACCCGCACTGGGATTGGCTTCCATATACTCGATCCAGCTGGCGAATCCTCTTCATGGGTATACCCTGATTGGTATTCCCCCATCAGTAGTCCCTAAGTGTGTTATGGACTCGGTGATGAATTCAAGCCACCAAATTGGCGCAGAGATTCCAGTGTGGAGTCGATGGTGAGTCGTTGGAGACCTTCTGAAATAGAGAAATAGCACATGAAGTAGTTCATTTGACTGGGCCAGTCGACACGTTAGGCGAGTCGCCATTGGGCAGAGTCGGCCCTTGGAGAAGTTTCACCAGCGCCTTGTTATCTTGGTGTTGTAGAAGCTTCCTAGTCACGGCAAAGATATTTTCGTGTTATTTGTATGAGTGAGGGCTTCCGAGTAATAGAAGTGGAGGATGCCAAGTTGTTGATGATGATGTCGCCAAGTAAGTTCAGGCGAGTACGCGAGGGTGAGCCTGGGAAGAAGAGTTCACAACAGGCGAGCTCGCGAGTGGCGAGTACGTGATGGCGAGTCCGAGAGGGAAAGGCCGCGATGGAAAGTCGGTGATGGTGAACCCACGATGGTGAGGCCGCGATGGAAAGTCACCGAGTGTAGTGAGTCCTCCTGGGAAGAATCCCCGAGTGTAGCGAGTCCGCGAGGGCGATTCCACGTATATGTCGCCGCAATCACATGGGCACAATGACTTAAGAGAGGTGTCGCACTCGAGGAGCAAGGTATTTGTCGAGCCCCGATCCGAACAACTGAAAACTTTATGAGTCATCCGCCCATTCGATTTGACCTGCTTTATGCTTAGCGCAGCGGTATGCCTAGGAGTAGTCCCCGAGCCTCAAGTTGGCTTATAGAGGCGACTTGAGGATATTTAGAGATGCATATTCTAAAAATAGTAGTGGAAATTCTCGAGCATGGCGAGCAGCGAGGGAGAGCCCGCGATGGAGAGTCCTCGAGGGGAGAGTCCTCAAGAGTGGTGAGTCCGTGTTGAGTGAGTCCGCGAGGGGAGATTCCTTGAGCGTGGTGAGTCCGTGTTGAGCGAGTCTGCAAGGAGAGAGTCCCCGAGTGTAGCGAGTACACATTGAGTGAATCCTTGAGGGAGAGTCCCCGAGTGTAGCGTGTCCGTGTTGTGAGCGAGTCCGCGAGGGGATAGTCCCCGAGTGTAGTGAGTCTGTGTTGAGAGAGTCCACGAGGGGATAGTCCTGGAGGGTAGCGTGTCCACGTTGAGCGAGTCCACGAGGGGAGTGAAGATGTTTGATCTCGTCAATGCCCATTGTTATGGACTTGGGTTTTGGAGAAGATGGGGGTGCTGGAGATCGCGGAACGGTTAGCAAACAAGCAATACGAGGCACGAGGTTTACCCAGGTTCAGGCCCCCGGAGGAAAAACCCTACTCCTGCTTGTCTGCTCTTGATTATGGCGGAACCGGTGATTACAAGGGTGCGCAGATGCGATCTTGCATGGACGTGTGTATGCGAAAGTATGAGAGAGAGAGATCTAGGTCGTGCCCTCCTGGCCTTTATATAGACTTTAGGCAGGTCCCAGGCACAGATCTAGTCGGTTACAAGTTCTAGGGTTTACCCCTTTAAATTTCCTATCTACTCTAGTCTTGCTCTCCAAGGATCCGAAGGCATCATGGGCCTTGTCCACCCGAAAATCCTCATGGGTCGGCGTATAATTGCTGTGGGCCTTCCTTGGGCTGGACCAGGTATGCTGAGATCGTGTACCCGCGGGGTATAACCATGTTAGTAGCCCCCGAGTGTTCAGTCGAATCGTAGATTCGGCTGAGGACTCTTCAATCCTTCGGGTGCAACTCTGTCTTTCAAGAGAATGTGTAGGGATTGTTGATGCGTGTGCCTGACTCTCCTGACGGATCAGGGTCAGTTAACTGTCTTAGGACAAAACAACACGATCTTCTTTAGGTCCGAGTCCCTCGACTCGAACCCGGAACATATGCTGGCGTAATTCGACTCAGGCCGCGGAGGACTTACAGGAGTGGAATTCCAGTGAATTTAATTGATTTACCCAACGTGTCCGTCGGGATTTTTCATCGCGCCTGTTGGCACGGGTTTATACTAGCAGAGCGCAGTCATGTGTGTTACCAGGCCATCACATGATATATGTAGGTCTTATCGTTGCGTCGCAGACACATCATCCGAAGTTTATCACCGCGGAGGTGTTTCGGGTAGCCAAGGAGAATGCTACTCACTTAGCGTTTAGTTGGGGAAGAGTTGCCGAAAAGTTTTTTGTATACTGATCCGAAGGATCGCAGTCGAAATTTTATAGGGTGCACGACCAGCGCTCCCTATGGGAGTAGCCCCCGAGTGTCTGTTCGAGTCGTAGACTCGAGCGGAGACTTTGATTCAGCCGTTGTTCAATGTCAGGTCCGTAGGACACAAAAATTTTCGGATGCCTAAGTCCATCCTCCCTATGGGAGTATCCCCCCCGAGTCCGTAGTGGAGTCGTAGAATCAACATAGGACTCGAAGAAATAGTTCAATGTTGTAACATGTTGTTCATCTTTCGGGTGCGCGTCCAGCGCTCCTGATAGGAGTATCCCCCGAGTAATTAGTCGAATCGTAGATTCGAGTGAGTACTCTTAGCTGTGAAGCCGAAGGAATTGTGACTGTTGCTAGTGCAGCTTTTGATGACGTCAGTGCTAACGATCGATGACCTCAAGCGTCTGCTGTGCAAGAGATGACTTGACTGAACGAACATGGGTCCCACTTTCTGACCTTGAATTGACCGGTCATGCACGGCGTGGAGATAATAACGGCGTCGCCTCGATTTCCGCGCGTAGTGGACGGCATGTTAGCGACGTTTCGTTGCGATGCTGACACGTGTATGGCCAGATCCTGCCGTTGGCGTTAGATCTTCTCGATGGACGGTTGTCGTGCATCGTCTTCGTGTTTATAATCATTGGGGAAGACTTTAGTTTGTTTTCACCGCAGCTATTCTCGTTTCACTGCTCCCTTGTTCTTTGAGAGTTCTTTCTGGGCGCTGGAATATCCTTTCACATTTCCTTCTTCCATCCTGCGCTCTCACCGCCGGCGCCGCCATACCGTGATGGGGAAGTCGAAGAAATCTTCTTATGCGGTTGGTACCAGCGCTGCTGGAGGGAAGAAGAGTGCCGCCGCTACCCGTGTCACCGATGGTGGCTGGCGGCGATCGGAGACACGGGAGAGTGATCTCCGCAAGCTTCGTGAGCGGGGCTTGATCCCGCAGGATAGGGAGGCCGTAAAACTCCCAGGCAACGAGGTAATCCCCAGTCCCCCCGCTGGGTTTCGGGTTATGTTCCTTGCCTTCGTTATTTGCAGATTTTCCTTCCAAGTCCACGACTTCCTTCGTGGACTGCTTTTTCTTTACGGTGTCCAATTGCATCATCTTTCCCCCAATTCTCTTCTTCACATTGCTTGTTTTATCACTTTCTACGAGTGCTGGCTCGGTATCGAGCCGCACTTTGGTCTTTTTCGGAAACTCTATTCCGTGAAGAGGCAATCTGGTTCGGATGGTGTTTATCCCATTGGGGGTTGCATCATCTCCCTCAAACCCAATCTGATTTTCTTTTCTTTTTCCATGTCCGAATCTGTCTAGTACTGGCGGAGGTGATGGTTTTATATTCGCGACTCCACAGTGGCTGGGCAACATTTTGGTCTTGCTCCTTTCGACCCCTCCCAAATAATCGAGCCAAAGAGGTCCTGGAAAAACCAGATCTTGGATGGCGAGGTAGCGGAGATAGAGGCTCTCTATCGTCGAGTGGAGGATCTCCAGTTGATTCCGGAGAAGGAAGTGAACAGTGTGGATATCATCCGCACATTTCTTGAGCGTCGGGTGCAGCCACTCCAGGCTAGGGTGCACCCGATGTTCCTTTATGCTGGCCGTCGTGATCCGACGAGGGTTTCGGCTAAGAAATTCTCCCCGGGAGATCTCGACAGGGCCCTTCGTTCACTGCTGAAGTTCAAGGCTAGAGAGGATATCCCGGGGAAGTCGTTGACTTCTCCGTTTTCTTCTTCGCTTCCTGTTCCACAGGTGTAGATCCGTGCGCGTAGCGGTATTTTCGACTGCATTGTTTTTGCGTTTGTTTGCTAACAAAGTTTCTTCTCTTGTGCAGAGCTTCAAAGTGCCGGGCATGTCGCCTCCATTACCCGAAGTATTTCCGGATGCTCCAGATAATGATGTGGTGGATTCCATGTCCGAGCTGCCGTCAGCGCGATCTCCGGCTGAAGAGGCCAACGAGTCAAGCGAGGACCACAGTCGCAAACAGTCACGGAGCTCCAGAGAGTCTTCAGATGCCTCGACTCCTCCGACTCCTAGGAACCCGCTGTGTCTTGAGCGTTACAGTGATGGGCATGGAGGCTCTTCCTCTCTGATTCCTGCCATTCCCGTGCGGGCTATAGCGCCGCACCCGCCGGCGAAGAGAAAGAAGGAAGAAAAGAAGGAAGAGAAGAAAGAGGAGAAGAAAGTCCGGAGGACCCCTCCTGTCTTCAAACTGAGCGAGCTTGACTCGTAAGTTTCCTTTGTCTTGCACTGCTTTTTCTTGCCTGTTTACTTTGTACTTGTGCTAATTTGTCCTTGTGCACGCATTCTTCCAACGACTCCTCCAGCGATGGTGCTCGGGAGAGGATGGGGGAGTCGAAAGTTGCGTCTCCTCCTCCTCAGACGGTGGCTACCTCTGAAGGCGCTGCTCCGGGCCCTTCTCCGCAGGAGGTTCAGGTGGCTGTGCCTCAGAAGGCTGCAAGCGGACCTTCGGAGTCGCCATCGGATCATGTGAGTAGTTCTGCCTCCTGCCACGGGGGAAGCCCCCGAGCATCTGTAAAGGATTTTTGTTGTTTGTTCTTCCTTCGAGTCTCGGGGGGAGCCCCCGAGTGCTTTCGTGTGTGTAGTTTGATTCTCCTCTTTCTTTTGGGCGTAGCCCCCGAGTCCTTCTCTTGACTAGTAGGTCTTTTTCTTGCAGCCTTTTGTGCATGATGCCAAACGACTGGTGCAGCAGCACCTGGCGCTGGAGGCCAGCCTCAAACATCTTCAAGGTACATTTATTCCTTTGGTCTTTGCCTCTTCTTGTATTCTTGTTCTGTTATGCGATGTTTGTGTTATTTGAATGCAGAGGAGCACAACACTTCCCTTCGTGAGATTGATGCTCTCAAAAAGAGCCTTGGTCAAGCGGAAAAGAAGGCCGAGGTCGCCGTTGGTGCTAAGGAGTGCCTCGAGCTGGAGCTAGCCACTGTGGCCGAGGCTAAGGAGAGCCTGCAGCGGGAGGCTACGGACCGCGCGGAGCAGCTTGCCACCGCTACGGCTTCGCACGAGAGAGAGGTGGCCGGCAAGCTTATGGCGGCTGCCAAGGCTGTTTCGGGTGAGTATCTTCGCCATCCTATTTTGATTTCCTTGTATTTCTTTTGCGGTGCTATCGCTCATTCTTCTTATGTGTTGTTTTAGATGCCGCAGGCATCGAGTTTGATCGCGGCGCTTTGGAGCACGGGAGTGCTCTAGATGATGCTGCTGCGGCGGTTGAAGATCGTTGCGGCACCGTCGTCAATTCGCTTGCCAAGGCCAAGGAGGTCCTTGGGCGCTTCTACAAGGAGCTTGTCCCCAAGGGCGCGGCCCTTGATGATGTTGATGCTCTGGCGGAGGCGCTGTCAGCCGAAGCACCTGCGGCGTACAAGCGCAAGCAGAAGGGCATCGGTGCATCCGTCGGGCTGGGAATGGACTTGGCGGCTGGAGCGTAGCTGGACCTTCCCCAGGTCACTTCCCGGATGCCGACGACTGCTGATGGATCCGAGGTAGAATTTGCTACCTTTTCTGCTCGCTATAAGCGTTATGGGCCAAAGCTGATTGATCTGCTGGCCGAGTACGCGCTACGGCAGCAGGGGGAAGCCAAGGCGAGGCAATCCGGCTCCGAGGCTACTCAGGGTGCCGCGTCTTAGGCGCTGTAGCTGTAGGATAGTTGTAGTCTCTTTTGTTGTAATTATTTTGATGAACAAATCCTTGTGCCACGTAGTGGCTTTTGATGCACTTAATGAATTTGTTGAGTTATGTGCTCCTTAGGCTGTGTGTTCATGTCTTTGCCTGTCTGTTGATCTAGGGTCCTTCGTGTGCCGATCTCGTTGACACTTCGGCTACAGCGCGGCTACGGCCATCCTTGGATGATTCGTCGCAGCTTGTGTTTCTTCGAGACCGTGTTCGTAGTCTCGAGAAAGAGTTGCTTGGGATGCGTGGCCATGCCCACGTTTGGAAGTCCAAGGCAGATAGCGGTGCTGCCAGAGAGGAGTACTTGATGGTGGAATTGCTTCGATTATCCGAGCAGCTTTAGTGTAAGTTTTTCGAGTTGTTGCCCATTTTTTCGGATGCGCCTGCTGGCATTGCATCTTACTTTTGTGCAAGTATTGCAGGTGCTAACCTTGCCCCTAGGGAGGAGAAGGAGCGCATTGCTGTTCGGGTCAATTGCTTGACTCAACATGACATGGAAGCCGGTGGGTTCTTCTGGATGGATCGTGACCGTGCTATGGTCCTTACGACGGTGCAGGATCGCGTTCACCAAGTATCGCGGGTGCTTCGTCAGGTGCAGACTTCACTCGCGTCGGTTCTGCATGTGATGTTTCCGCTGGATGCTGCACCAACAACCCTTTCTGGTCTTCTGTCAAAGTTTCGGAACGTGAATCGTGTCAAGGAGTTGGTGCGGCATCAGCTCGTCGCAGGAGTGAAAGCTGCGTTGTCCCTTGTGAGGCTGCATCGCCCTGATGTAGATGTGTCTATTGTAGCGGCTGGGCCACCCCCTCGACCAGATGGTGTCCCTTGTGACACCTAAGGCAGTATGCCGAAGAGATCGTAGATCTGTTTGAGCAGCGTGCTCAGGTTTTTCTTCAGAATAGGTAGTGCCTGTAAAATAGATAAATGTAAAATTTGTATATATTTGACTGGGCATGTTTTGCCCTTTGTTATAAAGGTTTGGTTGTTGTTTGAGCATGTAGTGCTTTGTTCGCATACGTGTCCTTTTCGTTAGCCTGACGCGGTCAGCTACTCAGGCGTACACGTGTTATCCTCAGTCGACGAAATCGTGAGGTGGGGGAGCCCCCGAGTGCGTTTGTAGCATGAAGTAAATGTGCGAATAGCAAAACGAAATTTTGGGGCGAGACACTTAGCTTTATTTATATCGTAATGGAGGAAGTACATTGTTTGGCTGGGTAGCCTTGGCTGAATAGCCTTATTGAAAGTAAAGGGGTAGGTAGATATGGGTAGAATCGTCGCAGTTGTGCGACGTTCCATGGGTTGGAGTATGCGACTCCAGACTCCACGTGCTTGAGGCGATAGGCGCCACCTGGGATGACTTCGGTGACGATGTAGGGTCCTTCCCATGGTGACTCAAATTTCTTCGGTCGCTCTTGCTTGAGTCGCAAGACGAGGTCTCCTTCTACGAAGGACCTTGGGCGCAGCCATCGGCTGTGGTAGTTGCGGAGACTCTGCTGGTACACCGCTGATCGAGCTGCTGCTATGTCTCGTGCTTCGTCGAGTGTGTCGACGGAGTCTTCGAGTGCAGCCGTGGATTCGGCTTTGCTGTAAGCAACGACCCTGGGGGCCTCGTGGCGAACTTCGGATGGTAGCACAGCTTCGGCTCCGTGCACCATGAAGAATGGCGTTGTATCCTGTTGAGCTGTTTGGCGTGGTACGCAGGCTCCATAGGACGGAGGGTAGCTCTTTCGTCCACGCTCCGGCGAGTCGCTCGAGTGGGCTCATGAGGCGCTTCTTGATGCCAGCGCTGATGAGGCCGTTGGCCTTTTCCACCTGCCCGTTCGTTTGCGGGTGCGCCACCGAGGTGTATGTGATGTTGATTCCGAGGCCTTCGCAGAAGTCTTCGAATTCTTTGGAGATGAAGTTCGATCCATTGTCGGTGATGATGCTATGCGGTATGCCAAACCTGTAGACAATGGATTCAAAGAACTTGACGGCAGTCTTGCCCTTTTGGTTAGTGACCGGCATGGCCTCGATCCACTTGGTGAATTTGTCGACTGCGACCAGGAGGTAGACGTGCCCCCCTTTCGAGGATATTGGCAGTTTGCCGATCATGTCGAGGCCCCATTGAGCAAAAGGCCAGGCTAGAGGTATGGGCCTGAGCTCTGACCCGGGTGTGTGTCGTTGGTCGGCGAACCTTTGGCACCCCTTGCATCTTCGGACGATGTCCTTTGCGTCTTTCATGGCCGTGGACCAGTAGAATCCAGCTCGTAGAGCTTTAGCGACAAGGGAGCGACTGCCTACGTGGTGGCCGCAGATGCCCTCGTGGATGTCTTGGAGTATGGTTTTACCGTCACCGATGGTGACGCACCTTTGTAGTACACCCGTAATGCTGCGCTTGTACAACTCGCCATTGATGATGGTGAAAGCTTTTGACCAGCGGGATATGCGCCGGGCATCCGTCGGGGTGTCAGGCAGTTCTCCGTCTATCAAGAATTGGAGGTACGGTCGCGTCCAGGTTTATTCGACTGCCATGACCTGCATCAGGTTGACCACGGTGACCTCTGTGTCCAGTTTTTCGGGTCCTTCGTTTCCTTCGGGTAGCGTGGCTCCCGAGTGCTCTGCCTCTTCGGGTGATCCCTTGGGAAATTTTCGCTTAATGGATGGCACGCAGATCTGTTCGAGGAACACACCTGGTGGCACCCTTGCGCAGGTGGAGCCGATGTTGGCGAGTCTGTCAGCCTCCTCGTTGCTTTCTCTTCCAACATGTTGAAGCTCACAGCCATCGAAGCCTCCTTCGAGTGCGTTGTAGAGTGTGCGGTACGCGATCATGTTTTCGGCGTGTGCGTCGCACTCGTTCATCGTCTATTGGACAACGAGGTTGGAGTCACCGTAGATGACCAGGCGCGTTGCGCCGCAGATTTTTGCCATCCTAATGTCGTGGATGAGGGCCTCGTATTCTGCCTCGTTGTTGGAGGCTCGAAACTTCATCCGGAGGACGTACTTCATCTTATCGCCCTGCGGGGAGGTCATTATGACCCCGGCTCCTGCTCCGGCTTCACGCTTGGAGCCGTCGAAGTGCATCGTCCATGACTGCGTCATGTCTGGGGTGTCTGGCAGCTGCAGCTCCATCCAGTGTACGAGGAAGTCTGGGAGGACTTGAGACTTGATCGAGTGGCGCTTCTCGTAGATGATGTCAAGAGGTGACAGCTCGATGCCCCACAGGGCCACGCGTCCTGTGGCCTCCGGATTGTTTAGGATGCTTTTCAGGGGTGCCTCATTGATGACCATTACCTGGTGCTACTAGAAGTACTGGCTCAACCGATGAGCCGTCATGAACATGCCGTAGGCGAGTTTTTGGTAGTAAGGGTACCTCTGTTTTGTTGGCATCAATACCTCGCTGAGGTAGTAAATTGGGCGTTGTACCCCATGGGTCTTGCCTTCTTCGGGTCGCTCGACCACTAGTACGATGCTGACCACCTGGTGTGTGGCTGCTATGTACAGCAGCAGGGGCTCGCGCTCCTTTGGCGTGACCAAAACGGGCGAGGTGGAGAGCAGTCGCTTGAGATCTTCGAATGCGTCATCCGCTTCAGGCGTCCACTCGAATTTTTCTGCTTTGCGTAGCAGCTGGTAGAATGGCAGGGCTTTCTCGCCCATACGGCTGATGAACCTCCACAATGCCTCTATTCTTCCTGCGAGCTGCTGGACACCCTTGGGTTCTTCGGCTTCTCCATGGCCATGATGGCCCAGATTTTATTCGGGTTCGCCTCGATCCCTCGTTGGAAGATGAAGTATCCAAGCAGCTGACCTGATGGGACACCGAAGGCGCACTTTTCGGGATTGAGCTTGATCCTGTAGCGGTCGAGGTTATCAAACGTCTCGCGGAGATCGTCGATGAGTGTTCTTGCCTCCCTGGTTTTGATGACTATGTCATCGACATATACTTGGATATTTCGACCGATCTGGTCCTTCAGGCATGCTTGCATGCATCGCTGGTACGTGGCACATGCGTTCTTTAGCCCGAAGGGCATTGTGTTGTAGCAGAACACTCCGAACGGTGTGATAAACGCCGTTTTCTCTTGATCTTCGACCTTGAGTCGAATCTGGTTGTAGCCTAAGTAGGCGTCGAGGAAGGAGAGTTTCTCGCATCCTGTAGTCGAATCGATGATCTGGTCGATCCAAGGAAGAGGGAAGTGGTCCTTTGGGTAGTGCTTGTTCAGCGACATGAAGTCCACGCACATCCGCAGGATGTCCGTTTCCTTATTGGGGACCATCACTGTATTTGCGAGCCACTCGCTTTCTTTGATCTCCCTAATGAAGTTTGCAGCGAGTAGTCTGTTGATTTCCATCCCGATGGCTTCGGCCCGTGGCTCGGACAGTCTCCGGATGGACTGCTTGACGGGCTTGGTGTTTGGAAAGACGTTGAGTGCGTGCTCGGCGAATTCCCTGGGAACTCCTGGCATGTCCGCAGGACACCAGGCGAAGATTTCCCAGCGCTCACGGAGGAATTTGACGAGCGCGCTTTCCTATGCGGGGCTGAGGTCGTTGGCGATCAGCGCCGTCTTGAAGGCATCCGTCAGGTGGACCTGCACCTTCTTTGTGTTGACGGTGGAGTCGAAAGACATATCAGGTGCGTTTTGTCGTGCGACTGGGGGTGCCCCGTTGTCCGTCACCTCGCGGAGCCTTACGAGCTCATCCTGCATGCCGAATGACTGGGAGATTCTGTTGAAGTCCCTGTCGTAGTGGTCCGATCGGGTGAAGCTCCCGTGGACCGTGATGACGCCCCTGGGTCCTGGCATCTTGAGTAGCAGGTATGCGTAGTGTGGGACAACCAAGAACCTTGCGAATGCTACACGCCCGAGGATGGTGTGGTATTGTGATGGCCAGTCCACCACTTCGAATTCGAGCCGCTCGCATCGGAAGTTGTCCGGCTTGCCGAAGATGACGTCGATCCATATTTTTCCCAGGGGGAATATGCCCTTTCCTGGGACGATGCCGTGGAACGTTGTGTCTGACTTTTCTAGGCTGCACAGGGGGATCCGCATTGCTGCTAGAGTGCTTGCGAACATCAGGTTGATGCCGCTGCCGTCGTCCATGAAGACGCGGCTCATCTCGAAACCTCCAATCTGCGCCTCCAGCACCAGGGCAGCATGACCTGGGTGAGGGATCTGGCAAGGGTGATCCTAACGACTGAACGTGATGCAGGACTCCGATCCGCTGAGGTACTTAGGGATGGCGGGTGGAGTTGTCACGGCCAGGTTGATCTGACGGGTGATTTTCTTCTGCACCCTATTCGTGGGGCGCCCCTTCTGGATCATCAGTGCTCCTTTCGGCGGGGGATACCCGTGCCCAGCGTTGTTCTGTGCTGGTGCGACTGGTTGGTTCGGGCCTCCTACAGGTGGCAGTGGAGGAGCTCCATGCGCTATTTCACCAGGTGCAGGTGCGTTCCCGAATCCAGGGGTGGAGCTTGCTGCCTCATCTGAACCATGCTTTCGCTGAGCTTCTGGAACTCACGGCAGTCCTTGAGCATGTGGCAAGCCTTCTTTTTGCCATCCTGCTTGTCGATGTAGAAGTGGATGGTGCATGGACCCGACAGTTTTTGTATGCTGAGGGTCTGTTATCGCGATCGCGATGCTGCCACGACTGTGCTGGGCGTCCTCCATCGCGGAAATTTCCTCCGCGGTATCCTCCGCTATTGCAGTTGGCGTCGTTGCGGCGATCGGCGTAGCCAGCCGCGACCATGTCGGGTCCATCGCGATCGTCGTAGACGCGTGATCTCCTCTTGCTACGGCGCTCTCATCGTCGGCCGTAGTAGTCCTCTTCCTCCGAGTGCGCCCGATGGACGAAATCTTCGCCGTCAGCCCACCTGTTGGCGATGTCCATGAGGTGGTCGAGTGTCTTCGGTTTGACGCGCCCAAGTTCCTCCTTGAATTCCTGGCGCTTGACGCCGTCCTTGAAGTCTTCGATGGCCCTCTCTTCGGAGATGTGCACTGCGGAGTTCTTGGTGTTGGACCAGCGTAGTATGTACGAGCGAATGGATTTGCCCGTTCGTTGAGTGCAGGCCCGCAACTCCTCGATTGAGGCGGGCCTCTTGCTGGTGCCTTTGAATTTTCGGATGAAGCTATAAGCTAGCTCCTCCCAGCTTTGGATGGACCCTGAAGATAGGCTGCTAAGCCAGATCCGGGCTGCGCCTGTCAGCTGCAGCTGAAGGCATTGCATGGAGGTTTCTTTGTTTCCGCCGTGCAGTTTGACGGATGACAGGTGGTCGCTGAGCCACGCCTTTGGGTCTTGTGTGCTGTCAAACTTTGGAGTATCCGAAGGAAGTTTGAAATTTCATGGCATCCGTGTTCATCGAACAGATCTGCTGAAGCATCGGGCTCCGCAGAGTTCTCCTTCGTCTTCGTCCATCTCGGATTCAGACGAGCATGCGCGCTTGGCTCGCGCTTTGTCGATTTTGCGCTGTGTAAGCGCGTCTCTGGCGTCGTAATCACGGTTGCGATGGCGCAAGCTCTTGTGCCTTCGGGGAAGGTCATGGTCCTCTTCTTCGGATGAAGGAGTGGGGCTGCGGTCGAACCTGACAGGAAGTTTCTTCTTTAGCTCCATTGGAGCTTCCTGATGGAGCGCTGCTCCGACGAGTCCGAGTCCGGTAAGTGCGGACTTGTGCATGGCTCTTTTCGGGTCCCCATCCGGAGGTGGGTGGGACGCTAGATATGCGGTGGCTGCCATGATCGCAGCCTACGGCGTTTTCGGGATGATGTTGTCGTCGGCATCCATCTCCATGAAGGATGCATGGAGGGTTCGGGTCACCTCACGGTGCTCCTTGGGATCCATGTTCTCCATCCGAGAGCGGTGCTTGTTGCCTTGGTTGCCGTTCGAGCTTGAGCCGATGCCCATGGCGGAGAGCGCAGCTCGTCACGCACTAGACTCTAAGGCTGCTTGCTTGCGTTTGTCAAGCACCTCTTGCATCTTGACCTACTTCTTGTGTTCCTCGATCAGGAGCAAATGGTATGCCATGAGAAGGTCCCATGAGGCGTCTACAGGCAGGACCGTGCTGCCCGCCATGGCGGCGCGTGCCTGGGCCCATCCTTATTTGCTAAGGCGGATGACATGGTCTGTGTTATCCCCTTCGGGTGGGGGACTGGCTTCTTCTGTTCCCGCCGCTCCTGTCCTGCGGGTTAGGTGGCGGGTTGGGCGGCGGGTTGGGCGCTTGCTGATCCACGTCGCTCTGGATGACTACGGCGCATTGGTAGCGCTCGTAGATTGGTCCGCTGCTGCCGCAGCTTTTGGGTCCGGAACCGTAGGTCCCTTCATCCGATGGCGGATCGTACAGATCGGAGTTGCAGCTGCTGCTATCATAGGATTCATCTGTTGATGATGATGTGCGTAGCACAGGGTGTGGGGCCCATGAAGCGGGCCTGATTGATGGTAGGAGGACCCGCTCTGGGAGGTGGAGGGTGCCGGTTTGCCCCACCTGGAAGCAGAAGCTCCCGAACAGGATCTCGAGTCCGTCGCCTACGGGCTCGAAGTCCTTCATGGTGTCCGGTGAGTGGGCGGTGAAGTCGAAAGAGACGAAAAGAAGGTTTTTGTTCGTCGCCGCAGAGTTGTAGATCGCTTGGTTTGGGACCGTCACGATCGCACAATCAGCGTCCCCAGTTCCCACAGACGGCGCCAATTGACGAGGTTTGATCTCGTCAATGCCCATTGTTATGGACTTGGGTTTTGGAGAAGATGGGGATGTTGGAGATCGCGGAACGGTTAGCAAACAAGCAATACGGGACACGAGGTTTACCCGGGTTTAGGCCCTCGGAGGGAAAACCCTACTCCTGCTTGTCTGCTCTTGATTACGGCGGAACTGGTGATTATAGGGGTGCGCAGATGCGATCTGGCGTGGAGGTGTGTATGCGAAAGTATGAGAGAGAGATCTAGGTCGTGCCCTCCTGGCCTTTATATAGAATTTAGGCAGGTCCCAGGCACAGATCTAGTCGGTTACAGGTTCTAGGGTTTACCCCTTTGAATTTCCTATCTACTCTAGTCTTGCTCTTCAAGGATCAGAAGGTGTCATGGGCCTTGGCCACCCGAAAATCCTCATGGGCCGGCGTATAATTGCCGTGGGCCTTCCTTGGGCTGGACCAGGTATGCTGAGATCGTGTACCCGCGGGGTATAACCATGTCAGGGAGAGTCCCTGAGTGTAGCGAGTTCATGTTGAGAAAGTCCGCGAGAGGAGAGTCCCCGAGGGTAGCATGTCTGTGTTGAGCGAATGCGCGAGGGGAGGGTCCCCGAGTGTAGCGAGTCCGCGAGGGGAGAGTCCCCGAGTGTAGCCAGTTCGTGTTGGCATGGATTGATCGCGCTGTCTTTGTTAGCGAGTCTCTCTTCTTGGCCCGGGGGGAAGTCGCACGATGACTCCACAGATGGCTCTCAGCTGGGCATTTGTCTTGGACGATTCGAGGTTCAGTTTGCGAGTCCTCATCCATAGTGCTTCGTCATGCGAGTCGCGATGTCTAAGGTTGAGGAGGACATGGTGCTCTTTGTGTAGTACTGCCATTTGTCTTGGCCCGGAAGGCCAGTCGAGCAAGAAGACTCCAATGATGGCTCTCGGTTAGCGTTTTTCGTGGACGATCCGAGGATCGGTCTGTGAGTCCTCGACCGTACTACTTGGCCATTACGAGTCGCTCTTTCAAAGGCTGAAAAGGGCGAATTGATTTTTGTCGCAGGGAAGATAAGCCTAGTTGTGAGTCGATGCAGCATGGCATGCGACCCTCTCTGGCGCCTCGAACAATGAGGGTCTGTTAGCAGGCGTGGCGTAGGCATTTGATGTAGCGGAGGGGGTGACAAGGTGTTTAGCCGGAAAAAGTCGACACGGCAGACAAGGAGTCGACGCGATGTAAGTATAGTCGCGCTTTGGCAAAGTCGATGCGGCAGACATGGAGTCAACGCGACGGACGGAGGTCGCGCTATGGTGAAGTCAACACGATGGACATGGGGTCAACGCGGCGTATGGAGGTCGCGCTATGGCGAAGTCGCCGCGGCGGACATGGCTCGACGCGGCGGACGGAAGTCGCTATGGCGAAGTCGCCACAGGGGACATGGGTATACACGGCATTTAGCTGGTAGCATGGCGAGTCTGTGATAGGCCAGTCGGTGGCGGGCGAGTTCACTATGACGAGTCCCCAGCGAGGGCGAGTCCGCGATGGCGAGTTTGCGGCGGGCGGACGCGGCGCCGAGGTGTATGGGCTATTGAGCGGCACCTTCGTAGTTGTCGTTGTTGCTGATGTGTGTGCGACAGGCCCGTCGTCGAGGTCATAAACGATCGACGCTGATGCGAAAACCGACTCACCAAGTTCTGAGGTCAGGAGCGAAGGTTGGTGTCAATGTTGTGCTTCATGGCGTGATGTGTGTTGAGCGACGCATGCAAACCAAAACAACAGGATTAGGTAGAGTAATCGATTTATGCACTAGTGGAAACGAGGTGTTTTGTTGATCCCGAAAAAGGGCTTTAACACCGGTTCTTCTACGAACCGGTGTTAAAGGGGGGGCCGTACCAGCGTGGCCCCTGCGGCAAAAAAGGAGCCCCCCTTTAACACCGGTTCATGCCACGAACCGGTGTTAAAGGTCCCTGCAGCAGTGGCCCGCGCACCCCCCCTTTAACACCGGTTCGTGGCATGAACCGGTGTTAAAGGGGGGGCTATATAAGACACCACCCCAGCCCACACACACCCCACTCTTCCATTCTTTCACATTTTGGAGCCTATCAAGAGGGTGTGAAGAGTTCTAGTTTGTGTTTTTTCATATGCACAAGAGGTGTTCGGTGAAATGCCCGAGAGCTCAAAATAAGTTTTCTTGTTGCTCTTTCCGTCTCGGTCGAGGACGGCAACTATAGTTTCATGTGTCATTGATGTACTATATATATAAATGGTCATCTCCCTATTATTTTTTGATATATACTACATATTAATGCAGATGAATCGGCAATGGATGTACGGTGACCGCCGCAGTTCCGAGTACATTACGGGCCTCCAAAATTTTATCGTTGTGGCTAATGCAAACCGTGGTCACAATGGTTTTATGTGATGTCCGTGTGTTCACTGTCAGAACAAGAAAGACTACTCAAATACCAGAACCATTCACGCCCACCTGCTTCGATCCGGTTTCATGCCGAGCTATAATTGTTGGACCAAGCATGGAGAAAAAGGGGTTGTGATGGAAGACAACAAAGAAGAAGAGGATGATGACAACTATCATAATATGTATCCTGAATATGATGATAATGCAACGGAGGTAGATAATGAAGATCAAGTGGGAGCAGATGGGCCCGCTGATGACGATCTTGGTCGGGCCATTACTGATGCAAAGGAAGAATGTGAACTGAAAAGGAGAAGGAGAAGCTGGAGTAGATGTTAAAGGATCACAAAACATTGTTGTATCCAACTTGCGAAGATGGCCACAAAAAGCTAGGTGCCACACTGGATTTGCTGCAATGGAAGGCAGAGAATGGTGTGACTGACAGCGCATTTTCAAAGTTGTTGGTAAACATGAAGAATCTTCTTCCAAGAAATAATGAGTTGCCCGACAGTACATACCAAGCAAAGAAGGTTGTCTGCCCTATAGGATTAGACGTGCAGAAGATACATGCCTGCATTAATGACTGCATCCTCTACCGCGGTGAGAAGTACGAGAATTTGGATGCATGCCCGGTATGCACTACACTGCGGTATAAGATCAGACGAGACGATCCTAGCGATGTTGAGGGCGAGGCCCCTAGGAAGAAGGTTCCCGCCAAGGTTATGTGGTATGCTCCTATAATACCACGGTTAAAACGTCTCTTCAGAAATAAAGAGCATGCCAAGTTGTTGCGATGGCACATGGAAGACCGTAAGAAAGACGTGATGTTGAGACACCCCGCTGATGGGTCACAGTGCAGAAAAGTCGAGCGAGAGTACCCGGACTTCGCACGTGACGCAAGGAACTTAAGGTTTGGTCTAAGTACAGACGGCATGAATCCTTTTGGTGATCAGAGCTGCAGTCACAGCACCTGGCCTGTGACCCTATGTATCTATAACCTTCCTCCTTGGTTGTGTATGAAGAGGAAGTTCATTATGATGCCAGTGCTCATCCAAGGCCCGAGGCAACCCGGCAACGACATTGATGTGTACCTAAGGCCATTAGTTGAAGAACTTTTATAGCTGTGGGCCAAACCAGGTGTACGTATGTGGGATGAGCACAAAGGGGAGCCATTTGACCTACGAGCATTGCTTTTCGTAACCATCAATGATTGGCCTGCTCTTAGTAACATTTCAGGGCAGACAAACAAGGGATACAATGCATGCACACACTGTTTAGATGATACTGAAAGTGTATATTTGGATAAATGTAAGAAGGTTGTGTACCTAGGGTATCGTCGATTTCTTCCGAACCTGCATCCAATAAGAAAGAAAGGCAAGCATTTCAAACGTCTGGCAGAACCCCGGAGGAAGCCTGTCCTCCGTACCGGTGAGGAGGTATTTGGTATGGTCAAGGACCTAGAAATAATCTTTGGAAAAGGTCCTGGCAGTCTATTTGTTCTGAATGACGATGCCGGACACGCGCCCATGTGGAAGAAGCAATCTATATTTTGGGACCTACCCTATTGGAAAGTCTTAGAGGTCCGCTCTTCAATCGAAGTGATGCACGTGACGAAGAATGTTTGCGTGAACCTGCTAGGCTTTCTAGGAGTGTATGGGAAGACAAAAGATACACCGGAAGCACGGCAGGACCAGCAACGTCTGAAGGCCCCTGAAGAGCCTATGCATCCTGAGAATGAGAAGGGTAAACGATGCCACTTAACTCCTGCCAGCTATGCTCTTACCAAAGCAGAGGAGGAAATCTTTTTTGAATGTCTGAGCAGTATCAAGGTCCCGACTGGCTTCTCGTCGAATATAAAGGGAATAATAAATATGGCAGAGAAAAAATTCCAAAACCTGAAGTCTCATGACTGCCACGTGATTATGACACAATTGCTTCCGATTGCATTGAGGGGGCTTCTACCTGAAAATGTTCGAGTACCCATTGTGAAGCTATGTGCATTCCTCAATGCAATATCTCAGAAGGTAATCGATCCAGAAAGCCTACCAGGGTTACAAACAGATGTGGCCCAATGTCTTGTCAGCTTTGAGTTGGTGTTCCCACCATCCTTCTTCAATATTATGACGCATCTCCTGGTTCACCTAGTAGAAGAGATTGCCATTCTCGGTCCTGTATTTCTAAACAATATGTTCCCCTTTGAGAGGTACATGGGAGTCTTAAAGAAATATGTTCATAACCGTGCTAGGCCAGAAGGAAGCATCTCCAAGGGCTATGTAACAGAGGAGGTCATTGAGTTCTGTGTTGATTTTATTCCTGACCTTAAGGTGATTGGTGTTCCAGAATCACGACATGAGGGAAGACTGCGTGGAAAAGGCACCCTAGGATGTAAAGCAATGATATGTAGGGACGGGCATTCTCTCAATCAAGCACACTACACGGTTTTACAAAGATCTATCTTGGTTGCCCCGTATATCAATGAACACAAGAATTTAATACGCCTCAAACACCCGGAGCAGTCTGATGAACGGATTATAAGTGAACACATGGCGAGTTTTGGCGGCTGGCTGCAAGGACTTCTCACGAATAACACCACTGTTGGGGATCAGCTGTACTTGTTGGCCAGGACACCATCTTCGACTGTATGTACTTTCCAAGGGTACGAGATAAATGGGAATACATTTTACACGATAGGCCAAGATAAAAAGAGCACCAACCAAAACAGTGGTGTCCGCTTCGATGCAGCAGAAGACAATGGGCAAAAGACCACGTATTATGGGTTCATAGAGGAGATATGGGAACTTGACTATGGACCTAATTTTAAGGTCCCCTTGTTTCGATGCAAATGGGTCAAGCTAACAGGAGGAGGGGTTGAGGTAGACAAGAAGTACGGAATGACAACGGTGGATCTCAACAATCTTATGAAGGTAGACAAGAACTTAGACGAACCATTCGTCCTAGCCAATGATGTGTCTCAGGTTTTCTATGTGAAGGACATGTCCTCCAGACCAAAAAAAAGAAAAAATATGCAAACGAATACATCATATGATGAGCCAAAGCGTCACACAGTTCTCTTCAGGGAAAAGAAACATCGTGGGAATCGAGGACAAGACAGACATGTCAGAAGATTATAATAAGTTTGATGAAATTCCGCCCTTCACAGTGAAAACTGACCCAAGCATTCCGTTAAGTAAAGAAGATGCTCCATGGTTACGTCTGAAGCGATCATAAGGAAGGACATATGCCAAGAAGTTCATGCTCATATTATGTAACTCTAGTTCATGTTTTTAATATTAATACATGTCTTGAGTGTTAGTCATGTTTTGTGGATGGACCGGGACTATGAGAAGAAGTTGTCCCGATTTGTACTTACCATTAAGATCTGATCTCCAAACGCGCGCGGTCACATATTAGGGAATGCCTCTATGACCAGTTTCTTGGAGATGCCGGAGGACTAGGCTCCGTCGGCATCTCCCTGAAACTGGCCGTAGTGGTGTCCCTGCTCTCGAAAACCATCTTGCAGCTTTGTAACTTCTCTAACTAGATCAATACACCTGGGAGCTAACTAATTTCACATATTAGGGAGTGCCTCTATGACCAGTTTCTCGGAGATGCCGGAGGACTGGGCTCCGTCGGCATCTCCCTGAAACTGGCCGTAGTGGTGTCCCTGCCTCAAACTGGCTGGAGGACTGGACTCACAAGGATGCCTATTTATAGTACAAGCAGCTCGACATAGTGTCGACACTTACGAAATAATGTCGACACTCACCCCTATTATTAGTGTTGACTCGTGTTTTGTCCCGGTTGGTGTCTCCAACCGGGACTAAAGGTTCATCTTTAGTCCCGGTTGGTGACACCATCCGGGACAAGGTACACGCCGCACGACATAATGTCGACACTCACCCCTATTATTAGTGCTGACTCGTGTTTTGTCCCGGTTGGTGTCTCCAACCAGGACTAAAGGTTCATCTTTAGTCCCGGTTGGTGACACCATCCGGGACAAGGTACACGCCGCACGACATAATGTCGACACTCACCCCTATTATTAGTGCTGACTCGTGTTTTGTCCCGGTTGGTGTCTCCAACCGGGACTAAAGGTTCATCTTTAGTCCCGGTTGGTGTCTCCAACCGGGACTAAAGGTTCATCCCGCCATTTTTTCCCGCCATTTTTCTTCCCGCTAGTTCTTCTTCCCACCATTTTTCTTCCTGCTATTTTTCTTCCCGCCAGTTCTTCCCTCTAGTTCTTCCCGCTAGTTCACTATATATATATGTAGGGGGTTGGCCTCCATTGTCATTGCACATCTCTAGACTCATATCTGCAACCTCATCACTCTTTCCCATGGCTTCCACCGTAGCACTAACCCCCAGGAAGGCGGAGGCGCTTTGCGCCTCGAACTACCCCTTCCCGTCGGGCTACTGTGTCCCCGTCGGCTGGATGCTGAGCGTCGGAGGCGTGCCAGTTCCTCCTGTCCCTCTAGGTGTGGCGCGCCGGATGGCCATCACGAACCACTACTACTTCGAGCTCATGCCGGAGCAGCGGAGGAATCCCAGATGGCATCCCGACTATTTCCCTACTTGGGAAGCCTTCTTCGTGGATCGGCGTGAGAGGGCGCTCGCAAGGCACGAGGAGGACGGTCCACCTCCTCCTAACTTCAACGAGGCCGGCCGTTGGCTATGGTGGCGCGGTCGGACTCTCCAGAGTGTCATGGCCTATGACACTGCCGCCGACTCTAACCCCCGTCTGCGCTACCCTCAAGTCCAGCCCACGCGCTACCCTCAAGTCCAGCCCACGCGTACTCTCCAGAGGATCAATTACGGCGACCCCGACGACGACAACGATGACGGCGGCGGCGAGTACGACGACTATAGTGGCGAGTATTACAGGTGTAGGCAGGAGCATGACTGAATCACTCCAACATTCCGAAACAAGTTCGGCCGATTGTTACTTAATCTGGCCATGTATCTTAATTTTCAGTTCTTTTATGTATCTTAATTTTCATTTCCAGTTCTGCTTTATGTAACTTACTATTAGTTGGCTATTAGTTCGGCTTTATCTGGTATATTGATTATGTCTCGAAAAAACCTTCACAAAATGACCTATCTCATTCGAGGTTTCTTGGTTTTCGGGTCAAATGACCAATGTTATGGCTAGAATCAAGGAATATTTTGTGATAATATGGCCATATTGTGCATACATGTGCATCATGGCATGGCAAACAATGTTGCAAGACGAAGTTTTCCTTTTTATCGCACCAAAAAGGCATTTTCCATTTTCCGAGCATAAAAAACGGACGGTTTTGTGAAGCAACCACCAAATGGCTAATTCAAAAAACCACCAACACATTTTACAAAAATACTAGACCACCTTATATGCACAATGTACCAACAGGAGGATCTGAAAACTTTTCGTCCACCTCTGGTGAAAAAAACAAATTCCTACCGAATCGGTAGGAAGTGGGTTAGATATGAACTACAAGTACATGATACGATGCTCATGATTTTTTACAAAAATCATTTTTAGGTTCACAATATGCTATTTTATCAAAAAACAATACAAGTTGAGCGAGGCTTGGTGAGATTCAAGTGTATACAAAAGATGCGACATTTAAATATCCAATCAATTCAAAAATGTTAATACAAAAGATGCGGCATTAAAATATGATTTGATTTAATAAAAATCATTTTTTAGATGCTTAATATTTCTTATGTTCAAAGTTTTAGGATTTAACAATTTATTTTTGTTTGAATTGAATAATCAAAATTTATATGTAAGTGTTTTAATTATTTTGAAAATTTTCATGTAAAGTAAATATAAAATGATTTACATGAATGGATAGATATTATTTTTCTGAAAATTATGATATATTATTCATATTTTTCTGAGTTGAAATGAAAAAGATATGAATTTTCTAAATTCATATCATATTTTTTGAATTAAAAATGCCCCTTTAATGCACGAAATAAATGCCCCCCCTTTAACACCGGTTCCAGACAGGAACCGGTGTTAAAGGGGGGGCATTTATTTCGTTTCCCGCGCGCACCACCCCCCCCCCCTTTAACACCGGTTCCTGGATGGAACCGGTGTTAAAGGGGGGGTAATAAATGCGCGCGGGAAACGGAATCCCCCCCTTTAACACCGGTTCCAGCCACAAACCGGTGTTAAAGGGGGGATATTAAATTCACCTTCCCCTTCCTTTCTTCCCCCAGAGCCAGATCGATCGAACACCGCCGGCCGCAGAGAGAAGCGCCGCCACCGCCGCCCGCGAGCTTCTCGCCGCCGCCGCCCTCGGAGTGAGGGAGGAATCGTCCGTCTCGCCGCCGCCGCTTCGGAGCTCGAGGTCCGCCGCCCCCGACCCTCTCTTTTCCGCACTTGACCGCATCGCCCTAACCACCTTCTTCCCCGTGCAGGAGCAGCCGACCGCGCCTCGTCGGAGCACCGCCGACGCCGCCCGTCTCCGCCTCTCGTAGGCCACGCCTCAACGCCGACGCCGCCCGACGAGCCCGCCGCTAGCACCGCCGCCCGACGAGACCACCGCATCCGTCCGACGAGCACCGCCGCCCGACGAGACCAACGCCGCTCGACGAGACCGTACGTCACCCCACCGGTGAGCGCCACCTGTCTGCCATGTCAGCGATGACACAGCGCCAGTCAACGTTGACTCTCCTGAAAAATAGAAGAAAAGATAAAAATTGCAGAAAATTGTATAATCTTGCAAAAATCATATAAAAAGATTCGTAGATCCAAAAATAGCAAATTATATATCAATGAATTCAGAAAATTGAGTAGATTATTAATATCAAGTTGGATTTAACTTTTACAGTACGAGTTTACTTTAATAATTTAATTAGTTTTAATGGTCTTTTAGGTTAATAAATTCATAGTAAAACATCTCCTGGTCCAAAAATCACAAATAATATACCTATGGATTCACAATTGTGTGTAGATCATCAATATGCAAATGGTTAAGCCAAATAATATAAGGTTTTTCAGCAATTAAATAAATGGTAGAATGGCTTATTTAGAGTAATCAATTCATAAGAAAATAAATAATGTTCAGAAAATTACAAATAATATGTCCCTGGAATCACAACCCCGTGGGGATTATATATCTGATTTTAGTTTGATTTTTAGACAACAGAAACTATTTAAATGATTTAAAACCCATTAAACACTATTTAAATCATAAGAAAAAGATTGTAACTCTGATTAGGGTGAATCCAACGCCTACTGGTTCGTATTAATGTCCTCTATCCATTGTGACTTATTAAATTGCCATGCATGCATTTGTTTGATCTCTATGTGCTATTGTTTATGTTGTATGAAATTGTTTGCTCGATAGATTGCGAGGAGTGCAACGTGTGTGATTGCTGACTCATCCTGATTAAAACTTGTTTGCTCGATAAATTTTACTACATGCATAGATTAAAACTTGTATACAAATTGGACCTCTGACTCATTTGTGTATTTATTTGTGTATTTTTGTATGAATAATATGTATATTTGTGTATGAATCCAAGTCCACTTGAATGTTTACACTCTTACTCTAGATAATATTATTGTTTTAGAAACTATGGATCCACTTAGTAGAAACCTTGAAGAAGAAGAAATAATGGAGAACATTATTGATGAGGACACCTCACAATATCTGAACTTGGAGGGACGTGATGACGACAGCTCAAGTACTAGTCATGGAGAAGATGAAGACTCCGGTGAACGCAATTTAATGGTTACAAAGTCCGGCGAGGTATATGCATTGATTAAGCCTCTGCGGACTTCCACCAACAATCTTCTTCTACATGTATTAATTAACGCTTCTTTCTTCTTTTAGCCCTCTGGATCGACCAGCCAGCAACCATCTTCTTCTACGAAAAAGAGCAAGCAAGGCGCGAGCCAGCGGTTGAAAGATCATGTAAAGTTCACGATCGAAGCAGTCCGTGTTGATGGCAGGCCGATGGAGCCCAAAAAGGCCGCAGACAAATTTGTACGTCAGGCTGGAGTTCTTGTTAGGGACCAAATCTCAATCATAATTGAAAATTGGAATAAGCCAAAGAAGGGCGACGGTACCTTTGTCGATGACAGATCCAAAGAAACGCTTTGGAATTCGTTGTTGGTAAATTTCACCCTTCCGCCAGAGGAGGATGAAAACAACCCGGTTATAAAGGAAAAGGTCAAAGAGTGGACTCTAAAGAAGATGGCTGACGCTTTCCGCAACTGGAAGACAAAATTGAACAAATTTTTCAAATCTGGCGAGACTCCAAATTTCGAAGACGCATATTATGCGAAGATAAGACCTCACTGGCCCGAATTTGAGACATATAAAAAAAGTGCTATAGCTAAAAAGAGGTCAGAAACCAATACGCTTAATGCCCTGAAGAAGGAATATCACCAGAGGACGGGGTCAGGTGGCTACATATCTCAGAGGCCTAAGTGGGAGGAAGCTGAGAAGGCCCTGCGCGAGATAGGGATCACACCCCAGACAGATGGGTGGGACCTACGTGCAAAGACTTGGTTCTACGGAATCGGGGCAAGGTTGGACCCAGAAACAGGATTGTGTATCTTCCCAACCCTCCTTGCCAAACCCGTCACTGAACTCATCACGGCATACGAGGAAACATCCGCCAGGATCTTCCATCCCGACAGAGAGAATGACCAGCTCACACGCGCCATCGGTAAAAAAGAACACCCTGGACATGCACGAGGCACAGGGGGTATGACGTGGAAGGATGGGTTTGCCGACTGGAGCGACTCTTACAGATGGCGCGGCAGAAAAGAAAAAGAGCGTACAGAGCGGATGACACAGATAGAACATGCACTTGCGGCGCTGCAGGCGCAAGTGAATGCACAACAGAGCCATCAAGCTACCGGCCCATCTCAGCGGCACGAAGAGCCTGCATTGGAAGCTGCCGGCGGCCCAGACTCTGCGCGGAAAAGCAGTGTGGCTTCCACGGAGAACGTGTAGCCCACGCTTGAAATGACGGGTCCTCGATACCCCGTGGATGAGATCACGGAGAGCGAACACGCTTAGCTGCATGTGAGATTAATGGGCTTATCCATTAAGGTGGCTGTCGGCTATGCCTTACCTCCTGTAGCTAGTGGAACTTACCACTGCCGACCGATTCCAGATGGCTATGCTATTGTCGGGGTGGATGAGGTTGTGAAGGAATATGAGGAAGCACAGCTTGACCATGCTACAGGTGAAGGGGAAACTCAACTCAAATTTGCAGTGAAAACAACCATTCTTTGGAAGAAGGAACACATTGTGCTTCCAAATTGGAGTTCACTGGCACCCCCGCCGTCTCCGCAGCGTCAGCAGTCTGAGCCGCTTCAGCTATCTCCTGCGCAGCAGCCATCCCCGGCGCTTCAGCCATCTCCTGCGTGGCAGCCATCTCCGGCCCGTCAGCCATCTTCGGTGCTTCAGCCATCTCCTCAGCGTAAGCGGAAGAGCACTGCCACAAAGAGCATCAGTAGCACTGCCACAAATAAATCCGCAGGAAACCGTACGCCAAAGAGTTCAAAAAACTACGTCCCGCAGCCTTCCGCCAAGCCATTGCCGGTTTTACCGTGGAATCGCAGCGACGAGGAGACCAATAGGATCTCGAAAGAACAGGTCCAGAAATTCTTTGCACCTAGACGGGCCGAGCCAAAGGAGAAAATAGATCCGGCGGTGGTGGAGAAGTTTTACAAAAATCTTTTAAAACCTGAAACCCCACTTGTGCCGGACTACGAGCGCCAGATTTTGAAGGCGGATGCAAGGCGCCGTAGGGAGTTTGAAAGTAGCAGTCATGAGGCACCCCAGAAAACAGTTCCCATGCTCGGAGAGCAGGAAAACCAATCATGTGCCCCGCTCCAAATGTTTGACACACGGGACGCTCCTCCCGTAAATGATTACGAGGCGGAGCTACAAAGAAAGGCCAATGAGATGGGGATGACTTACATTGCATACTTGAACGTCATGGGAGACAACATGCCCAAATGCGATGCCAACCCCATACAGCCATGGAAGTATGGGAAGAATCTCGTCAAGAAAGAGGAGCTCAAGAATCTACCAACAAAGATGCGAAAATTGCACAAGTGGTACCTTCATTTCTGCAAGACGAGAAAGATAGAATGGATCACGGCGCATATAAGAGATGATATTTTCTTCTGCGGAGACGACGCGATCGACTTCAACATTCAAGACTTGCATTTTCTATTCAATCAGAAGGAACTCGACAAAGCTGCCATCAGCATTTATTGTGTGTAAGTACTATTTCTATAATTTATATCTCATCTCATTCACTTTATTAATTGCATGTATATATATATATGCTCACCATATATGTATATACTATTATGCAGGAAAAAGGTTATGGAATGCAGGAAAGGAGGCCCTTTTGACATTGGGTTCGTTGACCCAAATAGAGTTCATGAAGAAGTGGTAGAAACCAAACCCGGGCAAACAGAAGATTACTTGCTAACGTCTTTACTGAGACAACAAACCAAAAGGGAAATACTATTGCCTTATGTGGCATCCCGCAAAACCACTACTAGAAAATCGCGTTGTTTTTGTGCATTGCATCATCATGACCGCATGCTCATGTCATCATGCCACATTGCATTTGAGCATCGTCATCATCTTGCATTTGCTTGCATAAAACTATTTTCGGGAAAACCTAGTTTTGTTTTCTAAACGCCCCGTCTTAATTCAAACGCAAACCCGAGTCGCCGGAATATTTTCGTTTGTCTGCTATCGGTTTGGAGAGGCTTTGTTTTAATCAAATAAAATATTAAATTATTTTAGTGGGGGCAGTCGAACGGGCCGATCCGACCCGAACGACCACCCCCGGTTCAAAACGGCCCACCCATAATCCCTAGTCTACCCAACCTAATCTACCCAACCCCCTCCACCTCACCCCACCCAATAGCTGGTTGCCACCTCATCTCTCCTCTACCCCCCAACCAACCAGACACCGCCACTTGGCCAATCCCTCACCCCTCAACCCACAAAACACACCACAGCACACACACACAAACCCCACACCTAATCCCTGCCCGCGTGGCCCACCCAGGAACCGCACGCCACCCGCGCCCCGGCCCCGACCCCATCTCCCTCCTCCCACACGCGCGCGCCTGCCTTCTTCTTCCTTCACCGGATCCCCTCCCCGCTCTCCCCTGACGCCCTGCGCCACCCCCGCTCCCTCTTCCGGTCGCGGCCACCGCCCTTCCCTCCGGCGCCCAAGCCGCCGCTCCTCCTCCCTTTCCTCTCTGCTCGCCACCGTCTCCACCAACCTCCGGCCCGGCCACCCCCGTCCCTCCTCCTCCCGGCCTCTCTCCCCCTCTCCGCCGGCTCCCCTCCCCGCTCTGCTCCGCCCGCCTCCGCGCCGGCGAGCGCCGTGCCGCCTCTCAAGCTCCCCTCCCCCTCCAGCCTGCGCCGCCCTAGCCTCTGCTCCTCCTCCTCCCCGCCACGGCAAGCCCCGCCGCAGCAACCTCCGGACCCGCCTCACCCCTGCTCGCCTCCTCCGCGTCCCCCTCGCCGTCGGCTTCGTCCGCCGTCCGCCACCGCCTTCTCGCCGGCGCTCCTCCGGCCGCGCCGCCGACCACCTCCGTCCGCCGCCCGCCCTCTTCTGCCCCCGCGTGCCCAGCGTCCCCCGGCGGCCACCTCTCTCTGGCCCGCCTCTGCCCGCGAGCGGGGCCGACGTGCCCTCCTGCTGGAGCTCGCCTCTGAGCCCGTGCACGCCAGGCCGCTCGGCCCTGCCAAGCCCATCCGCGCCGCCTCTGGATGGGTGCGTACCGCCGTCGACCGCGGCACCCTCTCCCTGGCCGCGCAGTCACCGTCCGGCCCCGAGCTCCGCGTCCTTCCCCGTGCGTGTATGCGTGTTCAGGGCCAGCTCGAGCTGGTGGTACGACAAGATCTTCCGGCACTGAGCACCCCAACCCAAAGAGGACCGGAATGCAGGACCCTGTTCCCGAAGGCAAAGTCCGGACCCGAAGACCCCATCGCCAAGTTCTACTTCCTTGTGGCCAAGGCCCCTAAGCACGCCGTCACCACGACGTCAAGGTCCAAGAGCCCCATCGACATCAAGGAACCGAAGGAGGGCTATGAGGTACCTGGTACCGCACAAGCTCGTCAGCGACCCCGACGCGTGAACCCCAAGGCCTTGAGGGGGAGCCGATGATATCGCCTCCACGGAACACCGAGTTCTCCATCGAGGACACCAGGACCGTCGACATGACCCGAAGACCGCGAATGCGACAAGAACGACAGCGATCAGGACGAGTCCGATGCGCCCCCGGCGCCGAACCAAGTCCTGCTTCCCGGATGCGACAAGATCGACCTCAGTTATCCGAGAACGGCCCCGCTGAGACCGAACCCCAGATCCGAACCCCGAGCCCGACACCGACAATCGGAGCCGGAACCGACAAGTTTGCCTACCCGGACACCGTGCGACAAGATCTTCTTCCCGGACCCGACGACCCTGAGACCGGACCCCGAACCCCGGACAAGACCGCCGAACCCTAATGTGTGAACCCTTTCCCGAAACCCTATTTTATAACATAATAACAACTTGTTGCATATTAAATATTCTTGCACGCATATTGTCCTGTGGTTTGGGGGCCTTATGCCGATTCACCATATAATTAAATATGGGGCCCATATGCGGGCAAATCTAGTCTCATATTGGCCTCATTTAAATTTGAGTAGCAAACCGGTGATATATTTTGCCTTGATAAACAACATTTAAATTGCGGGGTAGCTAAACAACATGAACCACCTGTTTAATTGTCGGGACCCCGGTTCCGCTTAATATGACCTAATCGCATCGCACCTTTGCCATGCCATGCATCATATCATAAGCATGCCCGATCTTTTGCCGTAGTATTAAATATTGCATCCGGTGTTTCTTCTAGTGTTTTGCTTCTTCGCGGATAAGGCCGTTGAGTTGGTGCGAGTGTCGACCCGATCTTCGGTTGAACCTTCGGCAATGTTTTCAGGCGAGCATCTCCCCCCTTTCTACCCATCTTGCTTTTATAGTATTTATTCTCTCCTATTGATCTATTGCTATCTGTGTTGCGATGCTCTAGTTTCGTACCCGTGATATCCCTTGCAGCCTTATATTGCCTTGGACACATCCCATTACCTGTTGTTTGGTAGATAGTTGGACTCGCGCGACGTAGCCGCTTGCTCAAGTGCTGTTGCGTGTTGTCAAGTGCCACAGTTGTTGGAGTAATGCCGCATGTTGGATGTTGGAGATGACCATGGTTTTACTTATCGTTCACTTTAATTCCTGTTTAACAACTAAAATTGAAGTAAGCAGAGGCATCGGTGGGTGATAGATAATATTTGGTTTCCGAACGCCCACTTGTGTCCCGTAGGACCCCGAGTACTTGATACCTGTTCCTTGATTTATCGCGCTATCCACATCCGGGAGGTATATGGGACCCCCCTGAGCCAGAGCTTGATTCAGTCTTATTTCTTGGGGCCACAAACTAGTTTGAGGTTTTATTTACTATCCTGTACTTATGCCATGCTACTGTTTATTTACGATTGTGCGAGGAGCACACTGTACTGTTTAGGTAAGTGGAATGTTTTCGCGGTATCGACAAGCCCAGCCACACTTTCGGGTTCCCAGTCGTTTACAGCCATTGTCGCAAACATTGAGTCCGTCTCGGAGTCAGCTCGCTTCGTTGCGGGTCTACTCAATGGGGTGGCCCCCTGAAATAATTCTGAATCCTGTGATTGATTTGTCGTGAAAGCCTCGTTGGGTTTTGATTTGGTTTTTCCGAGGTTGATCGAGCGTGTGTTGCTATTGGTGCACCCCGGCCAGGTAAAACTTTCTGAAAGCCGTGTCCGCGGTTATGGACGACTTGGAGCACAGTATCTCGACCATAGACAAGCATAACTAAAGTTTATTGCTATAAATTTGACTTTATAATGACTAGTAATCAGCTTCACTATAATGGAATGGCTAACTAATACTGCCCACAATTGCTTGTTTGGAGTGTCGCTTGCGACCATTGTACCTGACTAGTAAGTATTGCAACTACAACGGAATGGCTTAATAAAAGTACCAACAACTGCTGGGTTTTGGGGTCATCTCATGCTATTTGTATCTGACTAGTAAGTGCCGCAACTATAACGGAATGGTTAACTAAAAGTGCCCACTGCTTAATTTATCAGAACGACTATCTTCACCTGACTAGTAATTGCTGCAACGATAACTGAATAAGTAAAACTGCCGACTGTGTGAGTTCCTCGGTTGACTTCCTCGATCGGTGTCGAGGGGGAAACACCAGGATGGGTTTTGTTTGGTGTTAGTATCAGTCTGGTTCCGAATAGGTCTTTCTTACCCCTCTCTGATTGCCGCCAGTAGTATTGGGTCTCTATAGGTTGTTTAGTGCTTGCTGCCGCTGCCGCTTCAGTCCACCATACCTATGTAGGCGAGGACCGCCGAATTCTAGCCTCGCCGTATACTGGCCTCAGTACTGACGCTCCTCTTTTTCCTTTGCCCTTTGTCGGCACCCCTTTTGTTTAAGCAGGTTTTGAGATCGACGTTGTTAGCAGGGTTACCCTTCCGGCTTGGCCTGGGCAGGGTTATGGACGCCATTGGTTATTCTTCAGGGCTCTTAGCCCCATTTGCATCTTGTTCGTAGTCGGACGCTCTGTCATTTTCAAGATGATTTGGATCTTTGTATATTATATCTGTATTCTTGACTCTTTGAGTCGCTGTTGTATATACTTCTGTTCTGTGGGTCCCATCGAGGACTGTTGTGTAATGTTATTACTTCGTTTTCCACCCGCACGAAAGTGCCTGGTGGGCACCTTTGAATCGTTTCTATGCGGGTTTGGCGAGTTTCGCTAAAACTTGCATAGGACCGATTCTGAGGGTGTTACACCTTACAACTTCTCGTGAGTACTGTTACCCTCTCTCTTGTACACATTCTATTTCAGCTTACTCGATGTTAAGTGTAACTGATGATGAGTTATGCGTGCGTAGGTTCCATTTTATTCTGCTAGTCATTCAACCCGACTCAGGAAAAGTCCTTGTCATGGACTCGTTACGAAAAGAAAAAGAGATATGGGAAAACTTTAGAGAGATGCTCCAGAGGTAATTTCAATCATATTATCGCAGTAGATCGGCAACTTTCGTGACAACAAGTAATTAATTACTCCTTTATCCATTTTCTTTGCCGGACAGGGTTTGGAAAAGGTTCACGGGCAGGGCCGTGGGTGAATGGTCAGAAGAACTAAAATTTTTAGACCAAAATGTAAGTAATACTAGCTAGCTTCCAATTCCATTATATCATGCTTTATTGATTATTATTTTTATTGAACCCTCTATTCTCGCAAAGTGCGCGCATCAGGGACACGTCAATAACTTATGTGGGTACTATGTTTGCGAGTTCATTCGCAACACGATATGTGCGACGAGCCAAGCCGCACTAGAACAACTTAGAGTAAGTAAACAAAGTCCACAACATTATTTTATTACCATCAATTGTGTTGAGTTTTATTCTTATATATATATTGACGGCCCATTCTTCATATATATTCAGATTGAACGGATGCGGGACCAACTCCTACCATTTGAATGCATACGAGCCATTCAAGAGGAATTGGCAGGGTTCATACTTGATGAGGTCGTCACGCCTGGCGGAGAACTCTTTAGATATCCACCAAAATGAACGATGACGATGTATGTGCCGATGACGATGTATGTGCCGATGACGATGTTTGTGTATAATAATAGTTGCTTAATTATTCATGTACTCGTATGTACCGATGACGATTTATGTGTATACCGCTCCCGATCGATTCCCCCTCGCTCCCCCCCCCTCCCGCAGAAATACGCCCAGAACGGGGCAGAGGCAGAAGTCTACCATGGCAGAGATTTTGGCCGTTTTCCTGCTGCGTCAGAGTTCTGCCGCGGCAGGAAAACGGCCTAAATATCTGCCGCGGCAGAAGAACCTTTAACACCGGTTCCATCCCCGAACCGGTGTTAAAGGGGGGGGGGGGGCTGAGGCCTGCGGCAGCCCCACGTGCGCCACCCTTTAACACCGGTTCGTATAAGAACCGGTGTTAAAGGGGCCCCCCCTCTAACACCGAACCCTCAACAGCGGTTGGGGAACCGCTGTTAGAGGGCCCTCCCAACCGGAGTTAAAGGGGGGGCTCTGCACTAGTGATGGAACAATGTGTAAGAGAGATTGAAAAAAAAAAACCATTTGTGATGACCGCATGGAGCTTGTATTTTTTGAACAGCCTTTTCTATATGGTGGTAATCGATATACTCCCTTTTTTTTAGGACCTGATCATATGTAGGCGATTGAGTCGGCCTTGTCGCTTCCAGGACGAGGCGCCGGTCTGTCTGCTGGGCAGATGTGTCCTGCTATCACAGCAGATAGAGCCACGTGGCAGAGTCGGCTAGATATTTGTCGGAGCCGCTGTGAGCAAAAACGGCGAGTGGACTCCACACCGAGAAGTAGATGTCTCCGAGATGCAGATGGCGCGTTGTACCATCGTTTGCGTTCTGCGCTATTGGTTTTGTTTTGGTGTTGTAGGTGCTCGTCGAGTTCACGCACTCTGCCGTGACAAGCGCGAAGCTGACCGCGGATTCGCTATTAATGACGATGGCCATAGTTGAAGGTCTAGGGCACATGCGTTTATGGTCAATTTTCCAAATGGTGCATATCGTGCATGCAAGATTAGATTGAAAATAAGATAGTCAATTATATGAAGCAATAATTTAGAGAGACAGAGATTGAATAGGAAACTTAATAAGAAAAACTTCTAGCGAAAATTAGTAGGCAAGGAAATTCACTCATCAAGAATAGATTTCCCATGTCCTATTCATGCCCGTTGTGCCGACGTGTATGGAAGCAATGATGTAGGCGAAGCTGTAGAATTTGCTTCCGCCGAATCGCCGGTCGGAAAAAACGGACTATAACAATTAGTTTGATCTCGTCCTGTGCCAACGGTCAATACTCCAGATAATTTATACAAGCAACGTTGCATGCAAGATTATCTTCAAATAATTTACTCTCTCTCACCAGTAGAAAACAGGCCATCCGCCCCCTCAGAGCATTAGTCCCGGTTGCGCCACCAACCAGGACTAATGCTGGCACGCGTTCCGGTTCGAGCGGGCACGGGGCCCGGAGGCATGCATCCCGGTTGGTAACGGGGCATACGTCCCGGTTGAAGCCAGCAACCAGGACTAAAGGTTTGGCCACAACCACGTGGCGTGGCACACACCTTTAGTCCCGGTTGGTGGCTCCAACCGGGACGTATGCTCCTGCCCTCTATAAATGCAATGCCCCAACCCCCTCTGCCTCCACTCTGTTTTTTCTCTTGGTGGAAGGTGTGAGGGGTGTGCTAGTTTTTTCTCCCATATGTATGCATTCAAGGTGTTTGATGAAATGTTTGAGTGAATAATCCCGTTCAATTTCTCATAGAAAAAAAATATAGAAGGTGTCCGAGACGCACTTGAGCTTTCTCCTCTTTATTTCCCTCGATCGAGGTTAGCAATCTTATCTTTTCTCTGTCATTGATACAATGCATGTGTCGATGTAAATTGGTCATTTCACTATTTATGATGTCCTGTTTTTTGATAAACTTACTTATATGATGCAGATGAACGGTCGGGAATGGATGTACGGTGACCGGCGCGTAGCCGGGTATATGAAAGGCATGGATAAATTTATCGATGTGGCTACGACAAACAAAGAGAATGATTTTATACGTTGTCCATGTGTTCAATGTCGGAACAACAAGGAGTACTCTTCCTCGAAAATCATTCGCGGCCACCTGATCTGTTTTAAAATATAAGACTTTTTAGGTTTATGAAAAAAGTGTATCTAGACTTGTTTTAATGTGTAAGTTCACTCGGGTTTAAAGTGAACCTATGTATTAAAACAAGTCTAGATACATTTGCTTTACAAAACTAAAACATCTTATATTTGTAAACGGAGGAAGTAAATAAGAAAGATGAGATTGAATAAAGAATTTTTTAGGAACCCCATCGGGTCTGTGCTTTTCTGAGTTGAGTCAGATGCGCCTATTCCGCGATGGCGAGCAATAGCTCTATCGGATCGATCGGCATCGAACCATCGACTGATTAGATAGTAGTTCTCAGACATTGTAGATGCCATCTGCCCACCAGCAGCGGTAAAGGATTCAGTCCGGATTATCACCTCCAGGCACCATTTGTTCCACGGTGGACGCCAACTGTCATGGTATTAACACTGCAGATACTACTGGGATAAGCTTCATATGGGAGGCAAAGCGTGTAGGAGAATCCGGGAGCGAGATTGACACACGATATACCTAGGTTCACATCTCCTCGATGAAGGATAACTACGTCGTGCTATCAATCTAGTATATAATCATAGATTGGTTTATAAGGGAGCCGCCGTAGGCAAAGTGATAGATCTCATAAGTTGTCCCCGTGGGGTGTTTTTGGTGGATTTATATATGCAGCCAATTAGGGTTTACAAGTGTTTTAGTGGGCTACGTATTGTAGTCGCTAACTTAGACCTTCGGTCGGCGAGTCGCCTGGGTCCAGTATACGCCAGTGCCATATTGGGCGAGTCGACCTGCACTGGGCTTGGCTTCAGTTTACTCGATCCAGCTGACGAATCCTCTTCATGGATATACCCCGATTGGTATTCCCCCATCGGAGCATCTCGTCAAGTTTTATTTCATTAGGGCAGAGTCTAAATTAGGTGCAGCCATAAATATCAGAAAGTACACCCCTTATGATGGGACCTAAGGATCATTAAGACACAAATGTCCCACCATAGCTGTTAGTTCATTGGTCCCTGACAGAAATCCCTCTAATGCAACTCAAAGTATTGGAAACCCGTTTCTGTTATTCCATCTCTTCCAACACTCATCATTGCATTAAAGTGTAGCCCTATGAGTCCATATAGGTGAATTAATATGCAGTCAGCATTTGCATAAAACCATCATAGAACCACATAAAAGATAAAAACTTGACCAAATACTCAATGGAAATCATAGTCAATTCATCCTATACCCTCAGGAACATGGAAATCTACTCACAAGTGACAACCATGATATGGACCAGAAGCATATGGATTACAACACAATCATAAAATATAACCTCTCCACCAAATAAATACAAGTTGACAATCACAAACATGCCAATAGCATTCAAACAATATCCAGGGGTTTAATCAATCATAAGCTATGAGGGGAACGAGGTGGATCTTGGAGATGGAGATGGTGATGATGATGGTGCTGATGGAGATGTTGATTTAGAGGAATACCCTACACCAAGGATGCATGGTGATGACGATGGCGTCGATTTACCCTTCTCCAGAGGCTTCGGTGCTGCAGGATTTGCCCTCTCGTGGAGTAGGAGAGGACTTTCTCCTCCGCCGTCGCCTCTACAATTCATGGAAAAAATATGGGATAGGTGTTCTAGCGAGACGAAGGCATCTATGAAAAGGAGGATTAGAGGTGATGCTCGTGGGCCAAACGAGCATGGGTGGGGTGCCCATCAGGGTAGGGCCCGCCACCTAGGATCTTTTGGGCACTATAGCTCCTCCTGCTTTATTCTTTCACTCACGGTCATTCTCCAGGTTAAAAACTGATCAGGTATTTCCCCTTATTTTTTAGGTGTCAAGAAGGCCACTGAAATAGTAAAGTATGAAAAAGAAGGTTTTGTACTTCTTAGAAATTAAATACCAATGAAAGGGACTTTGTAGGAAAGTCCCATAAATCAAATAAAAAGGCATAAATAATGATAGAATATGGCAACTATTATTCAAATCAGATCATATAAGTCACTAAATTAATGATGTAAAATGCTCGTATCAACTCGCCCAAGCTTAAACCTTTGCTCGTCCTTGAGCAAATAAGTGAATAGATCATATCATGCACCAATGAGCTTATGGTTGATAATAAAATACGAGCATGGCATCATCAAGTTAGGAACATTCATTTATCTTACAAGGTCTATAGACTAACAATCACACAAATGTCGGCTTCATAGACATGAGCTCTAGCAACTACCCCTTTCTTTTGAAAAAACTAAAAATTGTATGTTGGACAAGTGAAAAAGTCTCCAATTTTCATTTTATCTTTTCTAATATTAGCTTTCATGTTTTTTTACCTTGCTATCTCTAATTCACTCTTTCCTTTGCAATGTAGATAAAACTATCATAGAAAAACTAGTTAAAATAAGAGAGTTAAACATCAATATAGACATGAAGTTTGAATTCGTCAAACACTTTCACCATTTTTCAAAAGGCATCAGTTAACGGTCTTGCCTTCTAGTAACCAGTATAACCCTTATTCATGGATCTTTCAATCATGTCATATGCTCTACTCAACCTTTTCCTTTTACTTTCCATGGCTAACTAGATCGTCGGGTGCCTGCCTTTCATACACTTTCCATAGAGCATATGTATTGAAATATCCAGGACCCACAGTTTACTTGTTGATTACTAAATAGAAAAAGAGTATCGTCATCATCTCTTCCTAAATCTTTGTTCTACAAACCATATCTCTACTATAAATTCAAGGTATTTTTATTTTATATATATTTGTAAACATCACTCGCATTGATCTTTCCTTTGTTGCAAGTTTTTGTTTGTTTGAGAAGTTTTATACTTGACCAACACAGTCAAGTTAACATAATTCAAGACAATATGTACCTAAAACTTCTAGATATGAGGCGCACATCTGCAGGAGTGTTACCCATAAATATCCAAACAAAAGAATCATGGATCACACCAAACTTCGTATTTCATTAAAAACCTCCCAACCAAGGATACAAGATAATACCCTAAAAGCCTTTTATGCGGTGAGAAAATAAATAACTAATAGATAAATGAAAAAACCATCCTAATGATCATGATTTGAAGCAATATAATAAACTAGAAAGCATAAAAGGCTAGGTGACACTCCCCCAAGCTTGAGTATTGATGTAGAAGTTTAAGAAACAACCATCATGAACTCATCATCAATAGTGTTCCAGATCCTCACCAAGTTTGCATGCAACTTCTTTTTAACCTCAACTTGCTCCTCCCACTTGGCCTTGTAACTCTTGATCTCTTCCTCAAGCCTTTCAATAGTATCCATGCAAACTGTAGAGTCTTTTGCAAGCCCCTAATATAATTTGTGTTCACGGCCTCTTCTTAGTCATTCAATAATTTAATATGATAGAAAGATCCAGATGAGTGCTTCTCTTTGTTAACTATTTTTCAGCAGAGGAGGTCAATCCGTGCTTGGAATCTGGATCAGCCAAGCTCCTGAATTGAGGCTCTTCAACCTCCCTCATCCTCCTTGCTCCATCTTCAATTTTAGTGATCCAAAGGCCATTGTCCCTAGGGTCTTCGTCTTCCCTTTATAGCCGACTCCTTGGTGGTGAGCTCCACCATGAGCTCTTGGTGGGCGCACATGGGAATCCTCCCACCGTGGTGCTCCACCGCGAAGACATGACTAGTTGTAGAGATGAGATTTGGAAAACAGGGCCGTAAAACAATGTTCGCTCAAAAAGACTCGATCCAAGATTAGATTGGTAGAGAGGGGTATATATTGAAAAGTTTTAGGATAAGACAAAGCGTTTGAGACGAAACCGGGGTGAAACAGAATTGGTGGCGCGCCCAGCAAGGTAGGGCACTGTGAGATCCTGGCGCATGGATTAATAGGATTGATAGTATACCCATACCAACAAGTTGCAACTTCTTTTCCAGAAGCTCATCTGAAAAGAACTTTAAGGTTAAGCATGCTTGGCCTACAGCAATTCTAGGATGGGCGACCGACCGGGAAGTTGGTACCGGGTGCACACGAGTGAGGATAAAGTGCGTAGAAAATACTAGTGTTGGTCTATGGGGTTAGTCTAGAGATCCTATTAAGCTGCCAGAAGTGACATCCGCCAGTCCGGAGAGATCGGGGGTTTTACACTGGTATCAGAGCCGATCCTCGCGGTTACATGAGCGTGTGCGGGTCAGTGGCGGACATGTGTAGCATGGCGAATGTGACCCGGAGTGGACACGACATGGCAATGTGCTGGCACTGGACGCACAGACGTGTGTCAAGAGAGGACGTTCCTGTCTTGTGGTTGATCGACGAGGGCGTTGATCTTCTATGGGTGAGTGTGTATGAGACCTTGGCACATGGCTTAATAGGATTGATAGTATACCCATACCAACAAGTTGCAACTTCTTTTCAGGAAGCTCATCTAAAAAGAACTATAAGGTTAAGTGTGCTTGGCCTATAGCAATTCTAGGATGGCGACCGACCTGAAAGTTGGTACCGGGTGCGCACGAGTGAGGAAAAAGTGCGCAGAAAAGACTAGTGTTGGTCTATGGGGTTAGTCTAGAGATCCTATTAATCTGCTAGAAGTGACAGCCGTCGATCCGGAGAGACCGGGGGTGTTATAAGTGGTATCAGAGCCGATCCTTGTAGTTACATGGGCGTGTGCGGGTCAGTGGCGGACGTGTGTAGCATGGCGCGTGTGACCAGGAGTGGACACGGCATGGCAATGTGCCGGCACTGGACGCACAAACGTGTGTCAAGAGGGGACGTTCCTGGCTTATGGTTGATCGAAGAGGGCGTTGATCTTCTAAGGGTGAGTGTATATGAGACCTTGGCACATGGCTTAATAGGATTGATAGTATACCCATACCAGCAAGTTGCAACTTCTTTTCCGAAAGCTCATCTGAAAAGAACTATAAGGTTGGCCTAGAGCAATTCTAGGATGGGTGACCAACCGGGAAGTGGGTACCGGGTGCGCACGAGTAAGGACAAAGTGCGCAGAAAAGACTAGTGTTGGTCTGTGGGGTTAGTCTAGAGATCTTATTAAGCTGCCAGAAGTGACAGCCATCGGTCCGAAGAGACTAGGGGTGTTACAGGCATGCCACCTGGCCTGTTTCCCTCTTTAGAACTCCGTTATGTGCAATTATTTCGTTGCACGCTTTAATTTTTCAAAAAAACGACTTACCTAAAATATAGAGATATTCCAAGACAATTACGCAGCTTAAAACCTCTATTTATTGATTTCTGGTATCTAGCAGGGGATATATATTGCAATTATGGCCTCAAGGCTCTGGATATTTAACTCTTCCACCTTTCCAATGAATTTTTGGCCTTCAATATAATGTTTAATACATATCCATTAACAACATGAGTTATATGCACGAGGGGGAGGAGTCCTCCCTGATGTCAAACTTTCCCCCAAGTTGGTTTTGAGGAGGACTCTGTATTTGATTCGGACTCCGTATTGGATACAGACTTCCTCTCTCTCTAATATTAGTGGAAGAAATGAAAAGAAGGAGTCCTTTTAGGATACAAATCTTAGTCCTACTCTCCTCTATGGAGGAGGGAATCCGCCTATATATTGAGGGGAGAGGACCAAGGGAAAGACACAACAATCCATGCCCAGCCCCGAGGCACCACAACCGCCGCCGCATCGCCCACCACTGGCCACTGCCGCCTGGCCCTCCAGTCCCTTTCCTCTTCCTCACGCCGTCGTATTTGTCGTGTGGAGGATATCTTCACCAACACCCATAGTAGCTCCTCTTCTACCCTTTCTAGATCTAATCTTTACGGACGATGGAGTGCTTCCGGATCTTCATCGACGGGTTCCCGCTTCATCCGGGAATTCTTGATCTCACCTCGACGCAGTACCATTCTCGTTTCATGAGTGGATACCGGTGGAGGTTCAACACTTGGAGCACTAGTTGACGAGGTTTGATCTCGTCAATGCCCATTGTTATGGACTTGGGTTTTGGAGAAGATGGGGATGCTGGAGATCGCGGAATGATAGGCAAACAAGCAATACGGGACACGAGGTTTACCCAGGTTCAGGCCCCCGGAGGAAAAACCCTACTCCTGCTTGTATGCTCTTGATTACGGCGGAACCGGTGATTACAGGGGTGCGCAGATGCGATCTGGCGTGGAGGTGTATATGCGAAAGTATGAGAGAGAGATCTAGGTCGTGCCCTCCGGGCCTTTATATAGACTTTAGGCAGGTCCCAGGCATAGATCTAGTCGGTTACAGGTTCTAGGGTTTACCCCTTTGAATTTGCTATCTACTCTAGTCTTGCTCTCCAAGGATCCGAAGGCGTCATAGGCCTTGGCCACCCGAAAATCCTCATGGGCCAGCGTATAATTGCCGTGGGCCTTCCTTGGGCTGGACCAGGTATGCTGAGATCATGTACCCGTGGGGTATAACCATGTCAGTAGCCCCCGAGTGTTCAGTCGAATCGTAGATTCGGCTGAGGACTCTTCAATCCTTCGGGTGCAACTCTGTCTTTTCAAGAGAATGTGTAGGGATTGTTGATGCATGAGCCTGACTCTCCCGACGGATCAGGGTCAGTTAACTGTCTTAAGACAAAACAACACGATCTTCTTCAGGTTCGAGTCCCTCCACTCGAACCCGGAACATATGCTGGCGTAATTCGACTCAGGCCGCGGAGGACTTACAGGAGTGGAATTCCAGTGAATTTAATTGATGTACCCAACGCGTCAGTCGGGATTTTTCATCGCGCATGTTGGCACGGGTTTATACTAGCAGAGCGTAGTCATGTGCGTTATCAGGCCATCAGATGATATCTGTAGGTCTTATCGTTGCGTTGCAGACACAACATCCGAAGTTTATCACCGCGGAGGTGTTTCGGGTAGCCAAGGATAATGCTACTCACTTAGCGTTTAGTTGGGGCAGAGTTGCCGAAATTTTTTTTGTATACTGATCCAAAGGATCGCAGTCGAAATTTTATAGGGTGCGCGTCCAGCGCTCCCTATGGGAGTAGCCCCCGAGTGTCTATTCGAGTCGTAGAATCGACCGGAGACTTTGATTCAGTCGTTGTTCAATGTCAGGTCCGTAGGACACAAAAAATTTCGGATGCCTAAATCCATCCTCCCTATGGGAGTAGCCCCCCGAGTCCGTAGTGGAGTCGTAGACTCAACATAGGACTCGAAGAAATAGTTCAATGTTGTAAAATGTTGTTCATCTTTCGGGTGCGCGGCCAGCGCTCCTGATAGGAGTAGCCCCCGAGTAATTAGTCGAATCATAGATTCGAGTGAGTACTCTTAGCTGTGAAGCCAAAGAAATTGTGACTATTGCTAGTGTTGCTTTTGATGACGTCAGTGCTGACGATCGAAGACCTCAAGCGTCTGCTGCGCCAGAGATGACTTGACTGGATGAACATGGGTCCCACTTTCTGACCTTGAATTGACCGGTCACGCGCAGCGTGGAGATAATTACGGCGTCACCTCGATTTCCGCGCGTAGTGGAGGGCGTGTTAGCGACGGTTCGTTGCGATGCTGACACGTGTATGGCCAGATCCTGCCTTTGGCGTTAGGTCTTCTCGATGGACGGTTGTCGTGCATCGTCTTCGTCTTTATAATCATTGGGGAAGACTTTAGTTTGTTTTCACCGCAGCTATTCTCGTTTCACTGCTCCCTTGTTATTTGAGAGTTCTTGCTGCGCGCTGGAATATCCTTTCACATTTCCTTCTTCCATCCTGCGCTCTCACCGCCGGCGCCGCCGTACCGCGATGGGGAAGTCTAAGAAATCTTCTTCTGCGGTTGGTACCAGCACTGCTAGAGGGAAGAAGAGTGCCGCCGCTACCCGTGTCACCGACGGTGGCTGGCGGCGATCGGAGACACGGGAGAGTGATCTCCGCAAGCTTCGTGAGCGGGGCTTGATCCCGCAGGATAGGGAGGCCGTAAAACTCCCAGGTAACGAGGTAATACTCCGTCCCCCTGCTGGGTTTTGGGTTATGTTCCTCGCCTTCGTTATTCGCGGATTTTCCTTCCCAGTCCACGACTTCCTTCGTGGACTGTTTTTTCTTTACGGTGTCCATTGCATCATCTTTCCCCCAATTCACATCTTCACATTGCTTGTTTTATCACTTTCTGCGAGTGCTGGCTCGGTATCGAGCCGCACTTTGGTCTTTTCCGGAAACTCTATTCTATGAAGAGGCAATCTGGTTCAGATGGTGTTTATCCCATTGGGGGTTGTATCATCTTCCTCAAACCCAATCTGCTTTTCTTTTCTTTTTCCATGTCCAAATCTTTCCAGTACTGGCGGAGGCGATGGTTTTATATTCGCGACTCCACAGTGGCTGGGAAGCATTTTGGTCTTGCTCCTTTCGACCCCTCCCAAATAATCGAGCCGAAGAGGTCCTGGAAAAACCAAAACTTGGATGGCGAGGTAGCAGAGATAGAGGCTCTCTATCGTCGAGTGGAGGATCTCCAGTTGATTCCGGAGAAGGAAGTGAACGGTGTGGATATCATCCGCACATTTTTTGAGCGTCCGGTGCAGCCACTCCAGGATAGGGTGCACCCGATGTTCCTTTATGCTGGCCGCCGTGATCCGGCAAGGGTTTCAGCTGAGAAATTCTCCCTGGGAGATCTCGACAGGACCCTTCGTTTGCTGCTGAAGTTCAAGGCTAGAGAGGATATCCCGGGGAAGTCACTAACTTCTCCGTTTTCTTCTTCGCTTCCTATTCCACAGGTGTAGATTCGTGCGCGTACCGCTATTTTCGACTGCATTGTTTTTGCGTTTGTTTGCTAACAAATTTTCTTCTCTTGTGCAGAGCTTCAAAGTGTCGGCATTGTCGCCTCCATTACCCGAAGTATTTCCGGATGCTCTAGATAATGATGTGGTGGATTCCATGTCCAAGTTGCCGTCGGTGCGATCTCCGGCTGAAGAGGCCAACGAGTCGAGCGAGGACCACACTCGCAAACGGTCACGGAGCTCCAGCGAGTCTTCGGATGGCTCGACTCCTCCGACTCCTAGGAACCCGTTGTGTCTTGAGCGTCACAGTGATGGGCATGGAGGCTCTGCCTCTCTGATTCCTGCCGTTCCCGTGCGGGCTGTAGCGCCGCACCCGCCGGCGAAGCGGAAGAAGGAAGAAAAGAAGGAAGAGAAGAAAGAGGAGAAGAAAGTCCGGAGGACCCCTCCTGTCTTCAACCTGAGCGAGCTTGACTCGTAAGTTTCCTTTGTCCTGCACTGCTTTTTCTTGCTTGTTTACTTTGTACTTGTTCTAATTTGTCCTTGTGCAGGCATTCTTCCAACGACTCCTCCAGCGATGGTGCTCGGGAGATGATGGGGGAGTCAAAAGTTGCGTCTCCTCCTCCTCAGACGGTGGCTACCTCTGAAGGCCCTGCTCCGGGCCCTTCTCCGTAGGAGGTTCAGGTGGTTGCGCCTCAGAAGGCGGCAAGCGGACCTTCGGAGTCGCCATCGGATCATGTGAGTAGTTCTGCCTCCTGCCACGGGGGAAGCCCCCGAGCATCTGTAAAGGAGTTTTGTTTTTTGTTCTTCCTTCGAGTCTCGGGGGGAGCCCCCGAGCGCTTTCTTGTGTGTAGTTTGCTTCTGCTCTTTCTTTTGGGCGTCGCCCCCGAGTCCTTCTCTTGACTAGTAGGTCTTTTTCTTGCAGCCTTTTCGCAGGATGCCAAACGACTGGTGCAGCAGCACCTGGCGCTGGAGGCCAGCCTCAAACAGCTGCGAGGTACATTTATGCCTTTGGTCTTTGCCTCTTCTTTGTTCTGTTATCCGACGTTTGTGTTATTTGAATGCAGAGGAGCACAACACTTCCCTTTGTGAGATTGATGCTCTCAAAAAGAGCCTCGGTCAAGTGGAAAAGAAGGCCGAGGTCACCGTTGGTGCTAAGGAGCGCCTCGAGCTGGAGCTAGCCACTGCGGCCGAGGCTAAGGAGCGCCTGCAGCGGGAGGCCACGGACTGTGAGGAGCAGCTTGCCGCCGCTACGGCTTCGCGCGAGAGAGAGGTGGCCGGCAAGCTTATGGCGGCTGCCAAGGCTGTTTCGGGTGAGTATCTTCGCCATCCTCTTTTGATTTCCTTGTCTTTCTTTTGCGGTGCTATCGCTCATTCTTCTTCCGTGTTGTTTTAGATGCCGCAGGCATCGAGTTTGATCGCAGCGCTCTGGAACACGGGAGTGCTCTGGATGATGCTGCTGCGGCGGTTGAAGATCGCTGCGGCACCGTCGTCAATATGCTTGCCAAGGCCAAGGAGGTCATTGGGCGCTTCTACAAGGAGCTTGTCCCCAAGGGCGTGGCCCTTGATGATGTTGATGCTCTGGCGGAGGCGCTGTCAGCCGAAGCACCTGCGGCGTATAAGCGCAAGCAGAAGGGAATCGGTGCATCCGTCGGGCTGGCAATGGCCTTGGCGGCTAGAGCGGAGCTGGAGCTTCCCTAGGTCACTTCCTGAATGCCGAAGACCGCTGATGGATCCGAGGTAGCCTTCGCTACCTGTTCTGCTCGCTGTAAGCGTTATGGCCAAAGCTGATTGATCTGCTGGCCGAGTACGCGCTACGGCGGCAGGGAGAAGCGAACGCGAGGCAATCCGGCTCCGAGGCTACTCAGGGTTGCGCGTCTTAGGCGCTGTAGCTGTAGGATAGTTGTAGTCTCTTTTGTTGTAATTATTTTGATGAACAAATCCTTGTGCCACGTAGTGGCTTTTGATGCACTTAATGAATTTGTTGAGTTATGTGCTCCTTCGTCTGTGTATTCATGTCTTTGCCTGTCTGTTGATCTAGGGTCCTTCGTGTGTCGATCCCGTTGACACTTTGGCTGCAGCGCGGCTGCGGCCATCCTTGGATGATTCGTCACAGCTTGCGTTTCTTCGAGACCGTGTTCGTATTCTCGAGAAAGAGTTGTTTGGGATGCGTGGCCATGCCGACGTTTGGAAGTCCAAGGCAGATCACGGTGCTGCCAGAGAGGAGTACTTGATGGCGGAATTGCTTCGATTATCCGAGCAGCTTCAGTGTAAGTTTTTCGAGCTGTTGACCATTTCTTCGGATGCGCCTGCTGGCATTGCATATTACTTTTGTGCAAGTATTGCAGGTGCTAACCTTGCCCCTAGGGAGGAGAAGGAGCGCGTTGCTGTTCGGGTCAATTGCTTGACTCAATAGGATATGGAAGCCGGTGGGTTCTTCTGGATGGATCATGACCGTGCTATGGTCCTTGCGACGGTGCAGGATCGCGTTCACCAAGTATCGCGGGTGCTTCGTCAGGTGCAGACTTCACTCGCGTCGGTTCTGCATGTGATGTTTCCGCTCGATGCTGCACCAACAACCCTTTCTCGTCTTCTGTCAAAGTTTCGGAACGTGAATCGTGTCAAGGAGTTGGTGCGGCATCAGCTCGTCGCAGGAGTGAAAGCTCCGTTGTCCCTTGTGAGGCTGAATCGCCCTGATGTAGATCTGTATGTTCTAGCGGCTGGGCCACCCCCTCGACAAGATGGTGGTGTGTGGGATATGCGTCCGCATTACGCGGCTGTAAGGCAGTATGCCGAAGAGATCGTAGATCTATTTGAGCAGCGTGCTCAGGTTTTTCTTCAGAATAGGTAGTGCCTGTAAAAGAGATAAATGTAAAATTTGTATATATTTGACTGGACGTGTTTTGCCCTTTGTTATAAAGGTTTGGTTGTTGTTTGAGCACGTAGTGCTTTGTTCGCATACATGTCCTTTTCGTTAGCCTGACGCGGTCAGCTACTCAGGCGTACACGTGTTATCCTCAGTCGATGAAATCGTGAGGTGGGGGGAGCCCCCGAGTGCATTTATAGCATGAAGTAAAGGTGCGAATAGCAAAACGAAATTTTGGGGCGAGACACTTAGCTTTATTTTTATCGTAATGGAGGAAGTACATTGTTCGGCTGGGTAGCCTTGGCTGAATAGCCCTATTGAAAGTAAAGGGGTAGGTAGCTATGGGTAGAATCGTCGCAGCTGTGCGACGTTCTATGGGTTGGAGTATGCGACTCCAGACTCCACATATTTCACTAGTTCTTCGGAGCCGTCCGTCGGATAATACATCTCCTCGCCACTTGATGCGTGTAAAATGCATAAATGAACTTTTTAGTTTTTTGACATGATTTCTCACATATTTGCAACATATATGATGTTAGATACATGTTTTACATTGATTTCGGCGATTTTCTAAACAATCCTCTCACTTTTGGTTCTATTTATTTTTTTAGCAGAAAAACCTTTTATTAGTGTTTTTGACTTTCCGGGAGCTACAAAACTACAAACGGGGCTAGGTAAATGGGATCTGTTAGATAATTTCCTTACATTGAAGAGGATTGGTACACTTTTACATTCTTGTTTTGTTAAATTAAATTTGCATCTATTAAAACAACCATATTATTCCTTAAAACTTGTTTAGTGCATAATCAACTAAAACTTGTGACACTTGAGAGGTACTATGGTGATCCTCTGCACTTGGGGGTTATCACCACTTTCTAAGGCTTGTTGTGGGGATCGGCGCACGATAAACCTCGTCATCGACAAACTTCCTCTAGTTTTATCTACTAGGGTATGTTTCGTTACCTCACCCTTGCATTGGATATTGTTTATGTGCTAGAATGTTTTCTTTTCCGTAGCGCATTCCCCAACAACTTATCCATAGGATTTTTAAAAGAAGTTATATAAGACCACAAAGCATCATTGATTTTGGTTGTCCAATCAGACCTAGCTTTATTGACTATCTTTTCTAAAATAAGTTGAATTTCCCTATTACTTAGTTCAACTTCACCACTAGTTTGAGGGAGATATGGGGATGCTACCCTATGATTGACACCATACTTAGCTAATTTTTTTCTTAAGACTCCATGTACAAAGTGAGAACTATCATCAGTAATTAAAAATTAGGTACTCCAATCCTAGGAAAGATGATGCCCTTAAGCATCTTCCTTGTTGTAGCATGAACTACACTTTTTGTTGGAATTGCTTAAAACCATTTTTTAACATAGTCCACTACAACCAAGATGTGAGTGTGTTTTTTGTTGTTGACGGGAATGGTCCCATAAATTCAAATCCCCATACATCAATTGGTTTAAGAGGCAGTGAATAGTTCATGGGAATTTCATTTCTCTTACCAATGTTTTCAACGTGTAGAAATTTGTCACATCCTTTAACATAGCTAGAAAATCTTTAAATAAAGTAGGCCAATAAAAACCATAATATAATACCTTTGTAGTGGTGCAGTATCCTGCATGATGTCCTCCATAAGGGATGTCATGACAATCTCTTATGATATCCTGCTCGTCAATTTCTGGCACACAACATCTAATAATACATTCTACACTTTTCTTACAAAGGAATGGATCATCCAAAAATTAATGTCTAAGATCATAAAAGAATTTGTTTCTTTGTTGGGAAGTGAAGTGTCATGGCATAACTTTCCCAACAATAAAGATAGCATAATCGATAATAAAGTGAAGTATTATGTATGACGTGGCAAAAGAGCGATGCAATTAGACAATATTAAGAGGAACCGGGATCCCGACAATTAGTTAAGTGGTTCAAGTTATTTAGATACCCCGCAATTTAAATGTTGACTTAATAAGAAAAAACATGGCGGTTCGCTACACAAATTTTAATGAGGCCATTATAAGATTAGAAAATCCTACATATGGCCTCCGTATTTAATTATGAGGTGCATCGACATAAAGCCCCCAAACCACATGATGAGATGTGAGCATGAAAAATTATATGCAACAGAATAAATGTCATATTACAAAAATAGGGGCGGTTTAGATAGGGGTCGCACATGGTTATCGGCGATCTTGGGTTCCGAGGGTTCGATAGGGTGCAGGCTCGCCGGGATCGGTCTTTGGGTTCCGGGAGGGAGAGCTTGTCATTCCGAGGGTTCGTGCTCCGGAGATCTTGGACATGTGCAGCGGAATATGGCTCTTCGACTCGTTTTTGGAGCATCAGTGTAGCAACCCGGAAAAATCCCCAACTAGAAAATTGCTTGTTATTTTTTTTCTGCATCATCATAAATCATCATCATGTTCATCATGCCACCTTGCATCGAACATATAATTAAATTCTTGCACTTGCCTTTGGTTCTTGATACTTGTTTTGACATTTGTATTTGCCTCTCTCTATTTTCACCCTCTCCCTATTCTCCCTCCAGTTGGTGCCATAATTGACATGGAACCGTAATGTCCAATTTCGTTTGAGTGAGTCTTACTATGTGTATCTTGTCATAATGCCCAAATTGATTTGGGAGCATATCTATTTAAATCATTCATATCACTAGCATGCTTCTATGATCATGTCCATATGAATTTTTCTCCATATTCCACCACACATGATACCATATGGGTTTCTTCATTTGCTTGGATTTAATTATGCCCATATGTATTGTATGGATCCTCGCCACCATATATTATCCATATTATCTCGCCTAAAATCTACCCGACATTGTCCATATGGGTTCTTATGTTTTTTCTTTGGTTTTAAATCATGCCCATATGAGCGTGTGGATTATTCATTCAATTTTGCTCTATTTAAATCGTAGTGCTCTTGTCTCTATCTATCTATGCCATCTTCATGAGTGTCGTTTTTCTTGTTAGACTTCTTTGATTAATTGATTTGTTGGAATTTTGTTTAAATCCTATAAGTAACCTTCTTGCCTCTCTTGTTGGTTCAAACCGCATCATGCATATATTATTTGCATGTTTTGGCCATAACTTATTTTGCTAAAAACATATCTTTTTGTTTTGCCAAAAATACCCACAAGGTTTTATTAAACCTGTTCTTTTTTTCTTATTTTTAAATTGAAACAAAACAATATTTTTATGATTTATAAGATCGCAAAGGTTGTACTTATTTTACTTATAATGAAAATAAGCAAAAAGTCTGTCTAAAATTTTAGTCCAAAACTAGGTCCATCTAATCTAAATTAGACTGTATATATAGTTCATTCTTTTTTTTCTCCTTCCCAAATCCTATCCCCAATTTTTCCCAATTCTCGGAGCCTATCTATCTCCTCTTCTCATCCCGCCGCCAGTGATGGAGTTGCATCTCGCAACCCCTCTTCTTCAACCTCTCAACCCCTCTCTAATCTCTCACACAAGAACACACGCAAGAGATCAGAGAATACACACGCACACACCCATGACCAAGGAAGATGAACACAAAGGCTTTGCCCAAAACACTCTCCCTTGGCAGCTACAAAGACTACATTTTTCTCTATACCTGTAGGCCTTCTGTTTCTCATTCATTTGCTTAGCTTAAATAGCCATACGACTCACACGCTAACAACCTGAACACCATATACCGGCCACTAACGCTATGCACTAACCCACTAGCTAAACTATCTCCCTTATCCACATGATTTGCGGCCAGCATGCACTTGACTTAGCTCCATGCGACCACCTCTCTAACTAACCATACATGCAACTAATTAATACTAATAACTTTGCATGTGTACACATGATCGCGTCTATGGATATGTACACAGCAGCAGTTCTAGTGTTACCATAAAACTACAAAATAAACCATGATTAAATCATCTAAATCTAGCACTAATAACAAGATTAGTTCCAATAGCCGGCGTGTCGCCCATCTCCTCTGCTCATCCAGCCGCCAGCGCGTTTGTTTTCTTTTCCCCGGCGGCCAGTCGCTACATGGTGCAGAGCAACTACGTACGAGCATAGATGTGTTCTTGAATTGCCACCGTTCCATTTTCTTTATCTTGTCCCTACTTGTGTTTCTCTCAATTCATACACCACCATCTAGAATACCATCGATCCACACCACCACGGATCAATCTGCCTTGGGGCTTGCTCCATACGCAGCAGCAGCAAGCTTGGCCGCACGCGCACACCCGCCATACCCCTTGGATCAACACATGAGTCGGTCAAGCCTGGGTCTCTGCACCATAGCGCTTTGGGGCCCTGTGCTGCAAGGAGCTAGCAGCAGCCGATACAACCGGCCCCTCGTTTTCTGCAGCCGCCGAGCTGCCTCACTTTCTGTCCAACAACAATCCTTGTCACACGTCTTCGTTTCCATATTGAATTTTTGTCTGCAGTGACTTGACCGTAAGGTGTTCGGTAAAATGCCTATAAGGGGTCTGGGTCTGTTTCAGTTTCTACCACTTCAACGATAACTCGAAGACCGTCTCCTTCTCTCTTTGATCCGTACGGTGAGACCCCGACCCAATCTCTAATTTTGTATATTGTTGTCTATCTTGTTACATATTAAATTATTCATGCTCATATACATATCATCTTGTGGTTGGCTAAATAGAAACTCATCTCAATTAACTGTAGAGAATATACGAGCTTTTCTAGTCTTATGTTGACTCCATTTAATTTTGTCTAGCGAATCCAACGTTATGTTTTACCTTATTAAGTCAATATTTAAAATGAGGAGTATCGAAACAACATGAATCTATTAATTAATTGTCGGGTTCCGGTTCCGCTTATTATTGTCTAATTACATTGCACCTTTGTCATGTCATATATCATACATCATGTCCGATCGTCTGCCGTAGTATTAAATATTGCATCCGATGTTTATTTTAGTGTTTGCTTCTCCACGGATTAGGCCGATGAGTTGTTGCGAGTGTCGACCCGATCTTTGGATATATATTCGGCAATATTTTCCAGGCGAGCATCCTCTCTCTTTCTACCTATTCTACATTTCTAGTCTTTACTTTCTCCTGTTGATCTATTGTTATCTGTGTTGCGATGCTTTTGATTCTGTATCCCTTTATATATCCATGCAGCCTTTATATTGCCTTGGACACCTCTTATTGCATGTTGTTTGGATAGACAGTTGGCCTTGCGAGTCGTAGTCGCTTGCAGGTGCTGCTTCGTGTCGTTGATGTTCCACTGATGTTGGGGGTTGGCATATTCATAAATGTGGAGATGATCATGGCTTCAATTACAGCTAGTTAATTAAATATTAAAATTGATATAAATAATGAAGAGGCACCGGTGGGTAATTGTTGAGATTTGGTAGTTAACCGTCCACTTGTGTCCATCTAGGTCCTGAGTTCTTGACACCTATTCCGAGACTGAGCGCGCTAAGCAGATGTGGGGTGTATACACCTCTATCGGCTTAGTACCTGGTTTCAATGTACTGAACTGGGGGCCACAAACTAGTTTAAAGTTTTCATCCCACGTTATACCATGTATGCCATGTTATGTCATGTTTATTACCTATTGCTCGATGAGCGTTTATTACTGTTGCGTAGGTGCAGCACTCTATCACGGGAATATTTTGTCTATGGCCTGTGCTCCCATGTAAGTGTACGCAATCCTAGAGTCTGTACGAGGAGGATTAGCTATACCTCGTACGGGTAGCTCTTTTTGGTGCCCCCCATGTACTTGCTTTGAGTTTGGGAAAGCGCCGTGTCCTAGACCCTGCCGACATACCTATAGAAGTATGTTAATTGATCTGGCAACAAGGGTCGAAGTGAGTGTGGAAATTTTGGTGCACCCCTGCAGGGTTAAATCTTTTCGAAAAGCCGTGTCCGTGGTGATGGACGACTTGGAGCATAGTATCTTGATCATTGACAACTATAACTAAAGTTTACTATGATAACTTTGACTTGTATCTGATATGACTAGTAAGTTGGATAACCACCATGTCAAAAATGAATAAAAATGCCAACCGTGTGAGTTTCCTCGTCTTGACTTCCTCGGTTGGTCTCGAGGGGGAAATACCAGGATGGGTATGTTTGGTGGTAGTAGCATGATGGTTTTGGATAGGTATTTCTTTTCTCTCTCTGATAGTCGACAATTGTATTGAGTCTCTATAGGTTGTTTAGTGTATGCTGCGCTGCCGCTTCAGCCCACCGTACCTATGTAGGCGAGGACCGCCGAATTCTAAGACTCGACGTGTACTGGTATCGGTACTGACCGCTCTCTTTTTCCTTTGCCCTTCGTCGGCACCCCTTTTGTTTAAGCAGGTTTAAGATCGACGTTGTTAGCAGGGTTACCCTTCCGGCTTGGCCTGGCAGGGTTATGGACGCCATTGGTTATTCTTCATGGCTCTTAGCCCCATTTGCATCTTGTCCGTACTCGGACGCTGTATCGTTTTTAAGGTGATTTGGATCTTTGTATTGTATATCTGTATTCTTGACTCATGGAGTCGTTGTTGTATATATATGTTCTGTGGGTTCCATCGTGGACTAATGTGTAATGATATTACTTCGTTTTCCACCCGCATGAAAGTGCCTGGTGGGCACCTTTGAATCGTTTCTATGCGGGCTTGGCGGAAATCGCTAACACTTGTATAGGGCCGATCCGAGGGCATTACAATCACCACCTCCTAAACATCACCACACTACACTGCAATCATCGTCTTCAGCTCTTCATAGCACTGTGATACCTCACTGTTTCCATCACAAATAGTAGCACCCATACGCAACAAGGTTGGTGAAATTGGAGCCAAAACAATTGACGCATCACACCTTCCTGATTCTGTACGGGAACTCACTGCCAAACCAAACCATATGAGGAGGCTTGCGAGGACGTGCATGTGGGCGGTGTTGCACGACCTACAGGACAAGGAGGCGCTCGTACAAGGGCGGTGCCGGCAACAGACGAGGCCGTCGTGCGGTGGCGGTGGCGACTGGAGGCGGGGAGGCAGTGTCCGAACGCAAGGAGGTCGCGCAAGCCTGGCCGTGCAAGGAGGGCAGCTTGATGGTGTGGGACAGAGGTGGCAGAGCACGCGGTGCAGGGCCGTGACGGAGCCAAGGAAGGAGGAGAGGGCCATAGCATCCTGCCAGCCGGAGGGAGGTGGCGGCGGTGGGTGGTGACGGAGGGGAGCCGAGCATCAGAGGTGCTCTTCTAGCAACCAGAAGAGGAGGGCCACGGTGACCCTGACGGAGAGGAGAGGGAGGACCGGCGCTGCGCGCGGGGTGCCTCGGAGGGGATCCGGGCAAGAGGCAATGTCGTCGGGCAGGGGAGTGCTGGGAGAGGAGGATGGCAGCGGAGTGAGCGAGAGGGAGGACGAGAATCCCGCGAGAGAGAGGATCTCAATAGGGAGAAGCGAGGCAGGGATGCAGGGTGGGGTCGGTCCCCTGTGGGGCGCTGCAGGCAGAAATCGAGGGGAGCATGGATGCTCTTGCGCGGGAGTGTGTGGGCCGGGGTGATCGATCGGGGTGGGGTGCCGGCAGTGTGTATATGTGGGTTCTCTGGCACATGGGAGTCATGTCGGTTGGGTTGGGTTGTAGTGTGTGCCTGTGTGTGTGAGTGCAGGACAGTGCGTGCGTGGTGGGTGTGGTATGTGTGCGCGGAGGCTAGGGTAGGTGGGGCTTAGGGACCGGATTAGGTAGATTTTCTAGGGTTAGGATTTGGTCAAAATTGGTCTAGATTTAGGGTTACTCTAATATAGGCAGGGCCGACTTGGGTGGTAGGTGGCCTGGCCTACAGGCTTGGCTGCATCCTCCGGACAAAACTATTTTTGTTAAACTTTGTTTGATTTATTTTAGTAAACAATTTTATAAATAGTTTAGACAAATAACATACTCTAGAGGTCTGAGGTTTTGATTTGAGTAAAGAAGGGAATATTTAGAAAACAAAAATAAGATTTTGAGAAATAGATTTTGGCAAATATATGCACGGTGACGTCATGATGATGAACCGAGATAGAAAGAACAGGCGATTTCTCATAGTGGTTTTTACCCGAGGGGCTACAATTCGACACCACTAACAATAGATCTTGCCCTCGAGATCTGCCTCATGGTACATGGAAGAAGGCCGACGGTCTGAATCTACTCGGTTCATGTAGATCCTCGTGACACCACTAATAAGATTCTTGCTCCATCTTGAAATCGGCAAGACCACCAGAAATAGATCGTTGCTCACATTCATTGAGAGAACACTCCAGAGAACAAAGGACGAAGGTAAAGGTCTCAACAGATAAATCCACCTCTAACTTCGATAGAAGGAGAGAAAATATGAATTCTAATCCACTTCAATGTACAAGAGAAAATAGAATGAGTAGTCGGCATGGGGGCCAATCCATCATGCACCCAAACTATTACTCCGCACATGAAGTAGAAAATCGTGCAACCCATTCTCGGAATTAGACTGAAGATCTTCATCGGCGATGTTCGGAAACAAATGAATGATGCGGGTTATTCATTGGATTAGATGCAGATGACGTCTTTGTGTCAAAACACACCAGAAGATTCAAAGATTTTTTTAGTGAATTTTGCTCCACTGAAAGGTACATAGAGGAAGATTCCTCAAATAGCATGAAGGCCAGATGTCCAAGCACTGTTACAAGAGTATGGAAGCAAAACCCTGAAGGTACGACGGAACCCAACCACTAGAATTCCTGCACTCGAAAAAAGGTAATAGAGCAAACTCAAAAAACACACATGTAAGAGGAGAATAGCAGAGGGATAAGGAGTAAAAATAGACTTAATCAGATCTGTCCAGTCGATTTTCAAAAATAGTTTTGACACTCTAAAATGTTCGTTAGCTAGGTTATCCTACAGGCTGGACCAATGGGGTACCATAACTACTGAGATCTGATACCACTTTGTAACACCCTTGGATCGACCCTATGCAAGTTTTAGCGATTCCCGCCAAACCCGCATAGACATGATTCAAAGGTGCCCACCATGCACTTTCAAGCAGGTGGAAAACGAAGTAATATAATTATACAATAGTCCATGATGGAACCCACAGAACAATTATATACAACAACGACTCAATGAGTCAAGAATACAGATGTACAGTACAAAGATCCAAATCACCTTGAAAATGATATAACATCCGACTATGGATAAGATGCAAATTGGGCTAAGAGCCCTAAAGAATAACCAATGTTGTCCATAAACCTGCCCAGGCCATGCCGGAAGGGGTAACTCTGCTAACGACGTCGATCTCAAACCTGCCTAAACAAAAGGGTTGCTGGCAAAGGGCAAAGGAAAAAGAGAGCGGTCAATACTGAGGCCAGTATACGGCGAGACATAGAATTCGGCAGCTCTCGCCTATATAGGTATGGTGGACTGAAGTGGTAGTGCAGCATGCAATAAACAACCTATAGAGACTCGATACAACCGTCGGCTATCAGAGAGATGAGAAAGACCTATGCGAAACCAACCTAATACTACCACCATTCATACCCCTCCCAGTATTTCCCCATCGAGACCAAACGAGGAAGTCAAGCCGAGGAAACTCACAAGATTGGCAGTTTTAATCATTCTTACCATGGTGGTTATCCAACTTACTAGTCATATCAGATACAAGTAAAATTTAGGACAGTAAAATTTAGTTATAGTTGTCTATGATCGAGATACTATGCTCCAAGTCATCCATAACCGCTGACATGGCTTTTCGAAATGATTTAGCCCTGGAGGGGTGTACCAAAGTTTCCACACGCACTTCGACCCTTTTTGCCCAGATCAGTTAACATACACCCATCGGTATGTCGGAGAGGCCTAGGACACGACGCTTTTCCAGACCCAAAGCAAGTACATGGGGGCTACCCGAAAGAGCTACCCATACAAGGTATAGCTAATCATCCTCGTACGGACCCTAGGGTTGCGTACACTTGTCACGCGATCATAGGTCATGGACAATATATTCCCGTGACAGAGTGCCACGCCTATGGAACAGTAATAAACGCTCATCGAGCAACAGGTAATAAACATGGCATACAGGAATAACATGGCATGAAAACTTCAAACTAGTTTGTGGCCCCTAGAACAGTACTTTGGAATCAGGTAGTAAGCCGATAGGGGTGCTCATACACCCCACATGTGTTTATCACATTCAATCTCGGAACAGGTGTCAAGAACTCGGGTCCTAGGTGGACACAAGTGGGCGGTTAACAACCAAATCTCAACTATTACCCACTAGTGCCTCTTCATTAATTATATCCATTTTAATATTTAATTAACGAGATGTAATTAAAAAGACGGTCATCTCCACCTTGATGAATATGCCAACCCCCAACCATGGTAGATCATCGACGACCCAAAGAAGCACCTTAGCAAGCAACTATGACTCGCAAGACCAATTGTCTATCAAACAACAGGTAATAGGAGGTGTTCAAGGCAGTATAGGATGCAAGGGGTATAACGGGTAAAAAAAGACTAAAGCATCGCAACACATGTAGAAATAGATCAATAGGAGGAAATAAAAAATATAAATGTAAAATAGGTAGAAAGTGGGGAAGAATGCTCGCCTGGGTAACACTACCGGAGATACATCCGGAGATCAGGTTAACACTCACATCAACTCACCGGCCTAATCCGTAAAGAAGCAAAGCACTAGAAGAAACACCAGATGCACTATTTAATACTACGATAGAAGATCGGGCATGATGCATGTATGATGGATGACATGGCAAAAGTGCGATGCAATTAGGCAATATTAAGCGGAACCGGAGTCCCGACAATTAGTTAAGTGGTTCAAGTTGTAGAGATACCTGGCAATTTAAATGTTTACTTAATAACACAAAACATGGCAGTTCGCTACACAATTTTTAATGAGTCCAATATAAGATTTTAAAAGCCCACATATGGTCTCCATATTTAGTTATGAGGTGAATCGGCATAAAGCCCCCAAAACACATGATGAGATGTGAGCATGAACAATTAAATGCAATAGGATAAATGTCATATTACAAAAATAGGGGAGGTTTAGACAGGGGTCACACATGGTTATCGGCGATTTTAGGTTGTTCCTAGGGTTTGACAGGGTGCGGGCTCGCCGAGGATCGGTCTTTGGGTTCCGGGAGGGAGATCTTGTCATTCCGAGGGTTTGTGATCCAGAGATCTTGGACATGTCAAGTGGAACATGGCTCTTAGACTCATTTTCGGAGCTTCACCACCTCCTTAACTTCACCACACTACATTGCAATCATCGCCTTCAGCTCTTCATAGCACCGCGATACCTCACTGTTTCCATCACATGTAGCAGCACCCATACACAACAAGTGACTCGGTATGGGAACTCACTGCCAAACCAAACCAAATGACAAGGCTTGCAAGGATGTGCACGTGGGAGACGTTGCATGACCTGCAGGACAAGGAGGCACTAGGACAAGGGCAGTGCCTGCAGCGGACAAGGGCGTCGTGTGGCGGTGGTGACGACCGGAGGCGGGGAGGCCGTGTCCGAATGGAAGGAGGTTGCGCGGGCGCGGGCGCGCGAGGAGGGCGGCTTGACAGTGCGAGACAGAGGTGGCAGGGCGCACGGTGCACGGCTGTTACGGGGCTGAGGAAGGAGGAGAGGGCCGCAGCATCCTGCGAGCTGGAGGGAGGCAACATTGGCGTGTGGCGACAGAGGGGAACCGAGCGGTAGCGGCGCTCTGCTAGCAGCCGGAAGTGGAGGGCCGTGGTGACCGGGACGGAGAGGAGTGGGAGGACCAGCGCTACGTGCGGGGTGCCTGAGAGGGGATCGGGGCGAGAGGCAGCAGCGTCGGCCGGGGGCATGCTTGGAGAGGAGGATGGTTGTCGGGTGAGTGGGAGGGATGACGGGAATCCTGCGAGAGAGAGGATCTCGATAAGGAGAAGCAATGCGGGTGGGGTCAGTACAGCATGGGGTGCTGCAGGCGGAAATCGAAGGGAGCATTGTGGCTCTTGCGCGTGAGTGCGGTGTGGGTCGGAGTGATTGATCGGGGTGGGGTGCCGACAGCGTGTCGATGCGTCTTCGCTGCCATGCGGGAGTCGGGTCAGGTGGGTTGGGTTGAAGTGTGTGCCTGCGTGTGTGAGTGCCAGACAATGCGTGCATGGTGGGCGTGGTGTGTGTGCGGCGGCTAGGGTAAGTGGGGCTTAGGGACCGGATCAGGTGGATTTTCTAGGGTTCTTCTAAAACAAGATGGGCTGGCCGGGGTGGTAGGTGGCCTGGCCTATGGGATGGGCTGCCTCCTCCAGACGAAACTATTTTTGTTTAAAATTTTGTTTTATTTATTTTAGTAAACAATTTTATAAATAGTTTAGACAAGCAACATACTCCGGAGGTCCGAGGTTTTCATTTGAATAAAGACGGGAATATTTAGAAAACAAAAATAAGCTTTTGAGAAATAGTTTTTGGCAAATATACGCATGATGATAAAATAATGATGCACCGAGATAGAAACAACGAGCGATTTCTAGTAGTGGATTTTACCCGTGGTGCCACAATTCAACACCACTAACAATGGATCTCGCCCTCGAGATCCGACTCATGGTACGGGGAAGAAGGCCAACGGTCTTAATCTTCTCGCTTCATATAGATCCTCGCGACACCACTAACAAGATTCTGTCTCCATATTGAAATCGGCGACATCACCAACTATAGATCGTTGTTCACATTCATTGAGACAACACTCCGGAGAACAAAGGACGAAGGTAAAGGTCTCAACAAATAAGCCACCTATAACTTTGACAGAAGGAGAAAAAAGATGCATTCTAATCACACTTCAATGTACAAGAGAAAATAGAAAGAGTAGTCAGCATGGGGGCCAATCTATCACGCACCCAAACTATTACTCCGCACATGAAGTAGAAAAGCGTGCAACCCATTCTCGTAATTAGACTGAAGATCTTCACCGATGATGTTCGGAAACAAATGAATGATGCAGGTTATTCATCGGATCAAATGCAGATGACGTCATTGTGTCAGAAAACACTGAAAGGTACAGAGAGGAAGATTCCTTAGATAGCATGAAGGCCAGACGTACAAAGAGGAAGATTCCTTAGATAGCATGAAGGCCAGACGTCGATGCATCGTTACAAGAGGATGGAAGCGAAACCCTGAAGGTACGACGTAAACCCAACCACGAGAATTCCTACACTCGAAAGAAAAGATAAGAGAGAAGATTCAAAGCACGCAGAGGTAAGAGGAGAATAGCAGAGGGATAAGGAGTAAAAACTGACTTAATCGGATCTATCCAGCCGATTTTCAAATATAGTTTTGACACTTTATAACGTCCGTTAGCTAGGTTATCCTATAGGCTGTACCATGGGGTATCGTAACTGCTGAGATATAATACCAGTTTGTAACACCCTCGGATCGACCCTATGCAAGATTTAGCAATTCCCGCCAAACCTGCATAGAAATGATTCAAAGGTGCCAACCAAGCAATTTCGTGCGGGTGGAAAACGAAGTAATATCATTAGAAAATAGTCGATGATGGAACCCATATAACATATATATACAACAACGACTCAAAGAGTCAAGAAGACATACATATAGTACAAAGATCCAAATCATCTTGAAAACAATACAACATCCGACTATGGATAAGATACAAATTGGGCTAAGAGCTCTGGAGAATAACCAATGGCTTCCATACTCCTGCCTAGGCCAAGCCAGAAGGGTAACCCTGGTAACGACGTCGATCTGAAACCTTCTTAAACAAAAGGGGTGCCGGCAAAGGGCAAAGGAAAACAAGAGCGGTCAGTACTGAGGCCAGTACACGACGAGACTTAGAATTCGGCGACTCTCGCCTACATAGGTATGGTTGACTAAAGCGGCAACGCATCATGCACTAAACAACCTATAGATACTCGATACACCTATCGGCTATCAGAGAGAGATGAGAAATACCTGTGCAGAACCAACTTGATACTACCACCAGTCATACCCATCCTGGTATTTCCCCCTCGAGACCAAACAAGTGTGTCAAGCCGAGGAAACTCACACGATTGGAAGTTTTAATCATTCTTACCATGGTGGTTATCCAACTTACTAGTCATATCAGATACAAGTAAACTTTAGAACAGTAAACTTTAGTTATAGTTGTCTAAGATCGAGATACTGTGCTCCATGTCGTCCATAACCACGGACAGGCTTTTCAAAAAGATTTGACCTTGCAAGGGTGCACCAAAGTTTCCACACACACTTCGACCATTTTTGTCAGATCAGTTAACATACAACCATAGGTATGTCGGTGAGGCCTCAGACACAACGCTTTCCCAGACCCACATCAAGTACATGGAGCCCACCCGAAAGAGCTACCCATATGAGGTATAGCTAATCCTCCTCGTACGGACCCTAGGGTTGCGTACACTTGTCACGCGAGCAGACGTCATGGACAATATATTCCGTGATAGAGTGTCGCGCCTACGCAGCCGTAATAAACTCTCATCGAGGAATAGGTACTAAACATGACATAACATGACATACATGGCATAACGTGGCATGAAAACTTTAAACTAGTTTGTGTCCCCCAGAACAGTACTTTGGAATCAGGTACTAAGCCGATAGGGGTGCTCATACACCTCACATGTGATTAGCGCGCTCAGTATCGGAACATGTGTCAAGAACTCGGTTCCTAGGTCGACACAAGTGGGCGGTTAACAACCAAATCTCAACTATTACCCACGAGTGCCTCTTCATTAATTATATCTATTTTAATATTTAATTAACGAGCTGTAATTAAAACCACGATCATCTCCACCTTTATGAATATGCCAACCCCCAACCATGGTGGAATATCGATGATGCAAAGCAGCACCCGAGGAAGAAACTACGATTCGCAAGGTCAACTGTCTATCAAACAACATGTAATATGAGATGTCCAAGGCAATATAGGATGCAAGGGGTAGAATGGGTAATTGCAACACAGGTAGCAATAGATCAATGGGAGGAAATACAAACTATAAATGTAAAATAGATAGAAAGAGGGAATAATGCTCGCCTGGTAAACAATGCCGAACATACATCCTGAGATCATGTAGACACTCGCATCAACTCATTGGCCTAATCCGTGAAGAAGTAAAGCACTAGAAGAAACACCGAATGCACTATTTAATACTATGACAGAAGATCGGGCATGATGCATGTATGATGTATGACATGGAAAAAGTGCGATGCAATTAGGTAATATTAAGGGGAACCGGTGTCCCAACAATTAATTAAGTGGTTCAATTTGTTTAGATACCCCAGAATTTAAATGTTGAATTAATAAGACAAAACATGGAGGATCGCTACACAAATTTTAATGAGGCCAATATAATATTAGAAAAGCCCACATATGGGCTCCATATTTAATTATGAGGTGAATTGGCATTAAGACCTCAAACCACATGATGAGATGTGAGCATGAACAATTATATGCAACGGGATAAATGTCATATTAAAAAATAGGGGTGGTTTAGATAGGGGTCGTACATGGTTATCGACAATCTTGGGTTCCGAGGATTCGATAGGGTGCGGGCTTGCCGGGATTGGTCTTCGGGTTCCTGGAGGGAGAGCTTGTCGTTCCGAGGGTTCGTGCTCCGTAGATATTGGACATGTGCAGTGGAACATGGCTCTTCGACTGGTTTTCAGAGCATCACCACCTCCTGAACATCACCACACTACAGTGTAATCATTGTCTTCAGCTCTTCATAGCATCGCGATACCTCACTATTTCCATCACAAGTAGCAGCAGCCATACGCAACAAGGTTGGTGAAATTTTAGACAAAACAATTGACACATCTCACCTTCCTGATTTGGTACGGGAACTCGCTGCTAAACTAAAACAAATGAGGAGGCTTGAGAGGACGTGCACGTGGGCGGTGTTGCGTGACCTGTAGGACAAGAAGGAGCCAGGACAAGGGCGGTGCCAGTAGCAGACGAGGGTGTTATGCCGCGGGGGTGACAACCGAAGGCGGGGAGGCGGTGTCTGAATGGAAGGGGGTCGCAAGGGCATGGCCACGTGAGAAGGGCGGCTTGACGACGCAGGATAGAGGTGGCATGGAACGCAGTTGAGGGCCGTGATTAGGCCGAGTAAGAAGGATAGGGCCGCAGCATCCTGCGAGCTGGAGGGAGGCGGCGGTGGCGGGTGGCGATGGAGGGGAGCAGAGCGGCAACGACGCTCTTCTAGCGGCTAGAAGCGGAGGACCACGATGACTGCGATGCAGAGGAGAGGGAGGATCAGCGCTGCGCGGGGTGCTTGAGAGGAGATCGGGGCGAGAGGCAACGACAACGGGTGGGGCATGCTGGGACAGGAGGATGGCGGCGGGGTGAGCGAGAGGGAGGACGGGGATCCCACGAGAGAGAGAGGATTGCGATAGGGAGAAGCGAGGCAAGGATGCAGTGTGGGGTCAATCCCGTGTGGGGCCCTACGGGCGGAAATCGAGGTGATCATGGCGGATCTTGCGCGGGAGTGCGGTGTGGGACAGGGTGATCGATCGGGGTGGGGTGCCGTCAGCGTGTCGATGCGGGTTCGCTGCCACACGGGAGTCGTGTCAGGTGGGTTGGGTTGTAGTGTGTGCCCGCCTGTGTGAGTGTAGGACAGTGCGTGCGTGGTGGGCGTGGTGTGTGTGCGCGATGGCTAGGGTAGCTACGGCTTAGGGACCGGATCAGGTAGATTTTCTAGGGCTAGGGTTTGGTCAAACTGGGTCTAGATTTAGGGTTACTCTAAAACAGGCTAGGGCAGCCAGGGTGGTAGGTGTCCTGGCCTATAGGCTGGGTTGCCTCCTCCGGACAAAACTATTTTTGTTTAAAACTTTGTTTGATTTATTTTAGTAAACAATTTTATAAATAGTTTAGACAAGAAACATACTCCGGAGGTTTGAGGTTTTGATCTGAATAAATACTGGAATATTTAGAAAACAAAAATAATCTTTCGAGAAATAGTTTTTGGAAAATATACGCATGATGATGCACCGATATACAAAAAAGGGTGATTTCTAGTAGTGGTTTTTACTCGGGGTGCTACAATCTATTATGTTTTTCCCCTGATCCACGACGATATCAGATCGTCATGTATCGTCTGGATTCTTGTAGTGTGCAACTCATTCACTACGAGGTTAAAATATAATACATATCATACATCACATTGTTATACCACATCACTTCCCTAAAAAAACAAGTTAGATGCCCCTAACACACTTTGCTAACTGACGGGGGTCTACGATTACGTAGAGATCCATTCATTACCTACGTGGTAAGTGTGCAACATCATCGATCAACTTGCTTTTTGATTTGTTCGGGATGTGTTCCCATTGCACTATAAATAGTACAATAGATTCACTAGACTTCATCAATACGCATGACCCCATGTGAAATTTACCAAATTCACAAAAGTCCAGTGTGCAAAATTTCTCTGGACTATTGTTGAAAAATAGGCACTTGACTGAAAGGATACAGATGTCGCCTTGAGGGGGTGGGGTGAATAGGCGATTAAATTTTTTCTGAGAGTGGCTCAGTAAAGGTGGAATAAAACTAACATTTACTTTGTTAAGCACAAAACCAAGAACAACTAGGGTTCACCTATGTGCACCAACAACTTATGCTAAGCAAGACAAACAACTATGTGATAGAAAGATATATACTTCAAGCACGAAGTCTATCACAAAGTAAAGTGTATAAGTAAGATCTCGGGTATAGAGATAACCAAGGCACACGGGGACGACGATATTTTACCGAGTTCCTACCAGCATGGAGTACGTCTCGTTTGGAGAGGGGTGGTATCTAACCACCTACGCCATGAAAGGCCTCCCTTGTTCTCCGATGACCTCACCCCAACGGATGCGATTCACCCTTCCACTATCGATGCACTTGTCGGTTACAAACCTAAACCTCTCACAAGGTTGGGGCACTTCTCCACAATTTAATTGGAGGCTCCCAAAAAAAAGCTTGGGGAAGCTCCACAACTTAATTGGAGGCCCCAAGTAATCCACACACCTGCAACACAACAAACCGGCTAGGATTCCAAGAACCCAAGAGTAAAAAGCTTCTCAACTTTCACTTACCAAATCCTCCGAGGAGAACTCAAACCGATGCACCAAATGCAAGAGGAAAGAACACGACAAAGATGCTTCAATCCCTCACTCTCAAGTTCCAACAAAGCTACTAAAGCTATTGGTGGAACAAGAGAGGAAGAACACAAAGAGGGACACAAAATCCCCCAAGATCTAGATCCTAAAGATACACTCACAAATAGATGTTTTGGTTTGGTCGAAACATAGATCTAGATCTCGTCTATCTTCCACTCAAATATAAACAAGAATCATCAGAGGGGAAGACTTGCATCAAGATAGAGAGAATAAGAACAATGGGGCAAAGATTGGGCAAGATAGAGGAAGAAGAAGCAACCAACATAAAAGATTAGAAAAGCTATTTAAAGAAGGGCCAAATATCTACCCGTTGGGGCGTTTTTCGGAACGTTCCGGTAGTACCGGACCAATCCGGCACTACCGGACCCAAATAAAAAAATGCCAGGAAAAAGCAAGGGGCCAAGCGAGCGGTGCATGCGAGGTGGGGCCAGAGCGAGCGAGCGAGCAGCAGCTGTCAACGCAGGCTACAGCGCACGGGGCCGGCACTATGTGGCCAAGCAGCGCGACAGATGGGCGAGCGAGCCAGGCGGCAGCGTGCGTGTCACAGCGCGGGTCAATGCACATGGGCGAAGCAAGCGAGCGGTGGCAGCGCGCATGCGTGCAAGTTGGCACAGCGGCGGTGGTAGGCCAGCTGGGCCGAAGTGGGTACTAGCGCGCGTGATGAAGCTACTGGGAGCTAGGCAGGCCTGGGCCGGCTGGTACTACCGGGCCACCTTGGCAGTAGTACCGGGCCGGACCGGTAGGACCAAAAAATAGTACCTGGCGAGGCAGAAGGGAGTTGGGGGGCGCACAGGGGCGGGCGGTAGTACCGGCCGCCCGGGCGGTACTACCTCTCGACCCAGAAAACTGATTCCTATTCTTTTTCAATTAAATATGAGGCAAATTCAAACCGCGATAACTTTTGACTGGTAGCTCCGTTTGACTCGATTTCAATTGCATTGGAAAGAGGACGACACGAGCTACCCATATGAGGTATAGCTAATCCTTCTCGTACGGACCCTAGGGTTGCGTACACTTATCACGCGAGCAGACGTCATGGACAATATATTCCGTGATAGAGTGTCGCGCCTACGCAACAGTAATAAACGCCCATCGAGGAACAGGTAATAAATATGCATAACATGGCATGAAAACTTCAAACTAGTTTGTGTCCCCCAGAACAGTACTTTGGAATCAGGTACTAAGCCGATAGGGGTGCTCATACACCCCACATGTGATTAGCGCGCTCAGTATCAGAACAGGTTGACACAAGTGGGCGATTAACAACCAAATATGAACTATTACCCACCGGTGCCTCTTCATTAATTATATCCATTTTAATATTTAATTAACCAGCTGTAATTAAAACCATGATCATCTCCACCTTTACGAATATGCCAACCCCCAACCATGGTGGAACATCGATGAGGCAAAGCAGCACCCGACGAAGAAACTACGATTCACAAGGTCAACTGTCTAACAAACAACAGGTAATTGGAGGTGTCCAAGGCAATATAGGATGCAAAGGGTATAACAGGTAATCGCAACACAGGTAGCAATAGATCAATGGGAGGAAATAAAAACTATAAATGTAAAATAGATAGAAAGAGGGAATAAGCTCGCCTGGTAAACAATGCCGAAGATACATCCTGAGATCACGTAGACACAAGAATCAACTCACTAGCCTAATCCGTGAAGAAGCAAAGCACTAGAATAAACATCGAATGCACTATTTAATACTAGGACAGAAGACCGGGCATGATGAATGTATGATGTATGACATGGGAAAAGTGCGATGCAATTAGGCAATATTAAGCGGAACCGGTGTCCCGACAATTAGTGAAGTGGTTCAAGTTGTTTAGATACCCCGGAATTTAAATGTTGAATTAATAAGACAAAACATGGGGGATCACTACACAAATTTTAATGAGGCCAATATAATATTAGAAAAGCCCGCATATGGTCTCCATATTTAATTATGAGGTGAATTGGCATTAAGACCCCAAACTACATGATGAGATGTGAGCATGAACAATTATATGCTACGGGATAAATGTCATATTAAAAAATAGGGGCGGTTTAGATAGGGGTCGCACATGGTTGTCGGTGATCTTGGGTTCCGAGGGTTCGACAGGGTGCGGGCTTGCCGGGATCGGTCTTCGGGTTACGGGAGGGAGATCTTGTTGTTTCGAGGGTTCATGCTCCGAAGATATTGGACATGTGTAGCGGAATATGGCTCTTCGACTAGTTTTCGGAACATCACCACCTCCTGAACATCACCACACTACAGTGCAATCATTGTCTTCAGCTCTTCATAGCATCGTGATACCTCATTGTTTCCATCACAAGTAGCAGCACGCATACGCAAGAAGGTTGGTGAAATTGGGGCCAAAACAATTGACACATCTCACCTTCCTGATTTGGACGGGAACTCACTGCCAAACCATACCAAACCAAACGAGGAGGCTTGCGAGGACGTGCATGTGGGCGGCGTTGCGTGACCTGCAGGACAAGAAGGCGCTAGGACAAGGGCGGTGCCAGCAGCAGACGAGGGTGTTGTGCCGCGGGGGTGACAACCGAAGGCGGGGAAGCGGTGTCTGAATGGAAGGAGGTCGCACTGTTGCGGCCGCGCGAGGAGGGCAGCTTGACAATGCAGGATAGAGGTGGCATGGCACGCGGTGCAGGGACGTGATGGGGCCGAGTAAGGAGGAGAGGGCTGCAGCATCCTGCGAGACGGAGGGAGGTGGCGGTGACGGGTGGCGACGGAGGGGAGCCGAGATGCAACGACGCTCTGCTAGCGGCCGGAAGCGGAGGACCTTGTTGACCGTGATGGAGAGGAGAGGGAGGATCGGCGCTGCGCGCAGGGTGCCCGAGAGGAGATCGGGGCGAGAGGAAGCGGCATCGGGCGGGGGCATGCTAGGACAGGAGGATGGAGGCAGGGTGAGCGAGAGGGAGGACGGGGATCCCGCGAGAGAGAGGATTGCGATAGGGAGAAGCGAGGAGAGGATGCAGGGTGGGGTCGATCCCGCGTGGGTCCCTACAGGCGGAAATCGAGGTGAGCATGGCGGATCTTGCGCGGGAGTGCGGTGTGGGACGGGGTGAGCGATCAGGGTGGGGTGCCATCAGCGTGTCGATGCAGGTTCGCTGCCACGTGGGAGTCGTGTCAGGTGGGTTGGGTTGTAGTGTGTGACCACCTGTGTGAGTGCGGGACAGTGCGTGCATGGTGGGCGTGGTGTGTGTGCGCGATGGCTAGGGCGGGTGGGGATTAGGGACCAGATCAGGTAGATTTTCTAGGGTTAGGGTTTGGTCAAACTGGGTCTAGATTTAGGGTTACTCTAAAATAGGCTGGGCCAGCCGGGGTGGTAGGTGGCCTGGCCTACAGGCTGGGTTGCCACCTCTGGACAAAACTATTTTTGTTTAAAACTTTGTTTGATTTATTTTAGTAAACAATTTTATAAATAGTTTAGACAAAAAACATACTCCGGAGGTTCGAGGTTTTGATTTGAATAAAGATGGGAATATTTAGAAAACAAAAATAAGCTTTTGAGAAATAGTTTTTGGCAAATATATGCATGATGATGCACCGATATACAAAAAATGGGTGATTTCTAGTAGTGGTTTTTACCCGGGGTGCTACAATCTATTACGTTTTTCCCCTGATCCACAACGATATCTGATCGTCATGTATCATCCGGATTCTTGTAGTGTGCCACTCATTCCATATGAGGTTAAAATATAATACATATCATACATCACATTGGTATACCACATCACTTCCTTAAAAAACAAGTTAGATGCCCCTAACACGCTTTTCTAACTGACGGGGCTCTATGGTTACGTAGAGATCTATTCATTACCTACGTTGTAAGTGTGCATCATCATCGATCTACTTGCTTTTTAACTTGTTCAGGATGTGTCCCATTGCACTATAAATATTACAATAGATTCACAAGACTTCATCAATACGCATGACCCCATGTGAAATTCACCAAATTCACAAAAGTCCAGTGTGCAAAATTTCTCTCGACTATTATGGAAAAACAGGCACCCGACTGAAAGGATACAGATTCGCCTAGAGGGGGGGGGTGAATAGGTGATTAAAACTGTTCCGAGAGTGGCTCAACAAAGGAGGAAAAAACTAACGTTTACTTTGTTAAGTACAAAACCTAGAACAACTAGGGTTCACCTATGTGAACCAACAACTTATGCTAAGCAAGACAAACAACTATGTACAGCAAGATATATACTTCAAGCACGAAGGCTATCGCAAAGTAAAGTGCATAAGTAAGAGCTCGGGTATACAGATAACCGAGGCACACGGGGACGACGATATTTCACCGAGTTCCTCCCAACATGGGGTACGTCTCGTTTGTAGAGGGGGTGGTATCTAACCACCTACGCCACGAAAGGCCTCCCTTGTTCTCCGATGAACCTCACCCCAATGGGTTCGATTCACCCTTCCACTATCGGTGCACTTGTCGGTGGCAAACCAGAACCTCTCACAAGGTTGGGGCACTTATCCACAACTTAATTGGAGGCTCCCAACAAACAATTTTGGGGAAGCTCCACAACTTAATTGGAGGCCCCAAGTAATCCACACACCTACAACACAAACCGTCTAGGGTTCCAAGAACCCAAGAGTAAAAAGATTCTCAACTTTCACTCACCAAATCCTCCGAGGAGAACTCAAACCGATGCACCAAATGCAAGAGGAAAGAACACCAAAAAGATGCTTCAATCCCTCACTCTCAAGTTCCAACAAATCTACTACAGATATTGGTGGAACAAGAGAGGAAGAACACAAAGAGGGACACAAAATCCCCCAAGATCTAGATCCCAAAGATACACACACAAAGAGATGTTTTGGTTTGGCCAAAACATATATCTGGATCGCCTCTATCTCCCACTCAAATATAAGCAAGAATCATCGGAGGAGAATACTTGAATCAAGATAGAGTGAATAAGAACAATGGGGCAAAGCTTGAGCAAGATAGAGGAATAAGAACCAACCAAAAGAAAAGATTAGAAAAGCTATTTAAAGAAGGGCCAAAATCTACCCGTTGGGGAAATTTTTTGGAACAGTCCGGTAGTACCGGATTGGGTACTACCGGACCCAAATAACAAAACGCCAAGAAAAAGCAAGGGCCAGGCGAGCGAGCGGCGCATGTGAGGTGGGGCCAGGGCGAGCGAGCGAGCAGCAGCAGTCAACGCAGGCGGCAGAGCGCGAGGCCAGCATTGCGGGGCCAGGCAGCGCAAGAGGTGGGCGAGCGAGCCAGGCGGCAGAGCGCGCGTCACAGCGCGGGTCAACACACATGAGTGAAGCGAGCGAAGCGAGCGAGCGGTGGAAGCGCGCGCGCGTGTGAGTTGGCACAGCGGCGACGGCAGGCCAGCTGGGCCGAAGCAGGCAGTAGCGCGCGTGATGAATTTGCTGGGAGCTGGGCAGGAGTGGGCCGGCCGGTACTACTGGCCCACCTGGGCGGTAGTACCAGGCCAGACTGGTAGGACCGGAAAATAGTACCTGGCGAGGCAGAAGGGAGTTGGGGGGCGCACAGGGGCGGGCGGTAGTACCGGCCCGCCCGATCGGTACCACCGCTCGACCCAGAAAATTGATTCCTATTCTTTTTCAATTAAATATGAGGCAAATTCAAACCGCGATAACTTTTGTTTGGTAGCTTCGCTTGACTCGATTCCAATTGCGTTGAAAGTATTGGTTATCACCAAGTGAGAAAGTATCAGGTATAATAATGTGAGATACCTCACTTGGTGAGAAACCGGAAAGCTGTCAAGATCAAAATCGCAACAAGATGCAAACGAAAGATCCGATTTTGATGAACAAGAGCTTGTTATGGAGATTACCACAAGCTCTAAATCATCAGAAGGATAAGACCAAATAACAACCAAATATGATGATGCAAGTATGCAAAGGTTTGAGCTCTCTCCAAACGATATGATCGAGTTACTCATACGAGAGCCCCTCTTGATAGTACGGCTACCTATCCTAAACCCGGTCTCCCACTAACTACATGATACCGGAAAAAGGGAAAACCTATCAAGATTATACCTTTTCCTTTAGCATTCCACTTGATCTTGATGTAGACGAACTTGACCTTCTCAAGATGGAATGCCTTTCTTGATTCCTCATCATCGATCCATGATACCCGAGGATGGCAAGCATCAAACATGAGATATTCTAGGGATGCCGCATTTTGAGCTTGCACAACATATCTTCTTCTTCATATTATTGACCTTGAAGCCAACACAAGCTCCAAGTGATGCCAATGGACAAATCCTACAGCTGCAACTTAATACACACATTAGTCCATAAAGATTGTCATTAATTACCAAAACCACACATGGGGGCCCACATGTTCTTTCACCAACAAAGTTTCTTTGTGTACCCGAAGTACACTTCACAAACCAGTCTCGATCCAAAGATCAAAAGTCTACTCAAGTCACTAAACACACAATGCCGCCAGGATCCAAATTGCAACAATAGGGTAGCAAGAATGAAATTAACAATGCCAGAATTTGATAATTCCTCTATCCGTACTTGTGCCTACGCATAGACCACTATGATACCACTGTTGGGGAAGCTATGGAAAACAAAAGTTTTCTAGCGCATAACCAAGATCCAATGCAATAGGTAAGGTAGCGGAATATACCCTTGTCCATCAAACTAGCTGAAGTTTGTCGATGACGAGGTTGATCGTGCATCGATCCCCGCAACAAGCCTTAGCGAGTCATGAGGAGATGTATTATCCCACAGATAGTTCCGAAGAACTAGTGTTCCAAGTGTCTCACCTCAATCGGTATTCACACGTGCAACAAGGACGACATCATTTCCAGGCGAGATCGAGAACTCGTGGATGAAGCGGGAGCGTGTCTATGAAGATTCGGCATCACTCCATCATCCTTCAAGATTAGATCTAGATGGGGTAGAAGAAGGATCTATTGTGGGTGTTGATGAAGATCTCCTCCACGTGACAAAGTAAACGACGCGAGGAAGAGGAAGGGGACCGGGCCGAGGCGGCGGTGGCGGCATTTGTAGTGGCGCTATGGCACGTCGACGAGAGGAGGCGGCAGTGGTGGCGCGGTGGCGGTGGCTTAGGCTAGGGCCTAGATTAGTGTGTCTTTCCCTTGGATATCTCCCCTTAATATACAGGTGGATTCCCTCCTCCATAGAGGAGAGTAGGACTACGATTCATATCTTACAAGGACTCCTCCTTTTCATTTCTTCCACCAACATGAGAGAGAAATGAAGTTCGTATCCAATACGGAGTCTGCATCAAATACTGAGTTTTCCCTGAAACCAACTTGGGGGGGGGGGGGGAAGTTTGAGACTATAGCACACCGGGAATCCCTACAATAGAAAATGATTGTTATTTTATTTTTCTTGCATCATCATGCATGTTCATCATGCCACCTTGCTTAATGTCTCTGTCTCTCTTTTTGTTTGTCTATGGTGGGCATCTACCTAGCTACTCTCTCTCTCTCTTGGTTATACATATAGTGGGGACATTCCACCTAGTTCCCTCTCTCTCTACACCTAATCATCTATATCCTCACCGAGTACACACATGCACCACACATGGGGGTTTGTCTATCTACACACAATTGCACCAAACCCTAAACTTTACCTTCCTAAGCTCTGATACCACTCTGTAACACCCTCGGATCGACCCTATGCAAGTTTTAGCGATTCCTGCCAAACCCGCATAGAAACGATTCAAAGGTGCCCACCAGGCACTTTCGTGCGGGTGGAAAAGGAAATAATACCATTACACATTAGTCCACGATGGAACCCATAGAACCGATATATACAACACGACTCCATGGGTCAAGATTACAGGTGTACAATACAAAGATCCAAATAACCATGAAAACGATACAGCGTCCAAGTACAGACAAGATGCAAATTGGGCTAAGAGTCCTGACGAATAACCAATGGAGTCCATAACCCTGCCCAGGCCAAGCCGGAAGGATAACCCTGCTAACAACGTCGATCTCAAACCTGCTTAAACAAAAGGGGTGGCGACAAAGGTCAAAGGAAAAGGAGAGCGGTCAGTACTAAGGTCAGTACACGGCGAGACTAGAATTCGGCTGTTCTCGCCTACATAGGTATGGTGGACTGAAGCGGCAGCGAAGCATGCGCTAAACAACCTATAGAGACTCAATACATCTATCGGCTATCAGAGAGAGAAGAGAAAGACCTATCCGGAACCAACCTGATACTACCACCAATCATACCCATCCTGGTATTTCTCCCTCGAGACCAAACGAGGAAGTCATGCCGAGGAAACTCACACGGTTGGCAATTTTATTCATTCTTTCCATGGTGGTTATCCAACTTACTAGTCATATCAGATACAAGTCAAATTTATAACAGTAAGCTTTAGTTATAGTTGAAATAGAAAGATCACTATTATGCCATCCATGCTCTTGCTTGCATCTCATCATGTGGTTTGGGGCGTTATGTCGATTCACCTTATAATTAAATATGGAGACCATATACGGACTTTTCCAGTCTTATATGGGCCCCATTTAAATTTGTGTAGCGAACCGATGATATAATTTTTCCTTGTTAATACAACATTTAAATTGCGGGGTACCTAAATAACTTGAACCACTTAAATAATTGTCGGGAGTCCGGTTACGCTTAATATTGCCTAATTTCATTGCACCTTTGTCATGTCATACATCATACATGCATCATGCCCGATCTTCTACCGTAATATTAAATAGTGCATCCAGTGTTTCTTCTAGTGCTTTGCTTCTTCACGAATTATGCCGATGAGTTGACGCGAGAGTCTACCCGACCTCCGGTGTACCTTCGACAATGTTTTCCAGGCGAGCATTTCTCCCCCTTTCTACCTATTTTATATTTATAGTATTTACATCCTCCTGTTGATCTATTGCTATCTGTGTTGCGATGCTTTAGATTTCGTACCCCTTTATATATCCGTGCAGCCTTTATATTGTCGTGGACACCTCCTATTGCCTGTTGATTGGGTAGACAGTTGGTCTTGCGAGTCGTAGTCGCTTGCTTAGGCGCTGCTTCGTGTCGTCGCTGATGTTGGGGGTTGGAATATTCGTAATGGTGGAGATAATCATGGCTTCAATTGCAGTTTAATAATTAATATTGAAAGTAGGTATCATAAATGCAGAGGCACAAAGGGGCAATAGTTGAGATCTGGTTGTTATCCCGCCCCTGTGTTCATCTAGGGCTCGAGTTCTTGACACTTGTTCCGAGACGAGCGCGCTAACCACATGTGGGGTGTCTCGACACCCCTATCGGCTTAGTACCTGATTTCAAAGTACTGTTCTAGGGGCCACAACACTAGTTCGGGCTTTATGCGTTACTATTGTACTTATGCCATGTATGCCATGTATGAGATGTTTATTACCTGTTGCTCGATGAGGGTTTATTACTGTTGCATAGGTGCGGCACTCTATCACGGGAATATCTTGTCTATGACCTCTGCTCCCGTGCGACTCCACGCAACCTCAGGGTCCATACGAGGAGGATTAGCTATACCTCGTACGGGTAGCTCTTTCGTGTGGCCCCCATGTACATGCTTTGGGTCAGGGAAAGCGTCGTGTCCTAGGCCCCTCCGACATACCTATGGAAGTACGTTAGTTGATCTGGCAACAAGGGTCGACGTGCGTGTGTAAACTTTGGTGCACCTCTTCAGGGTTAAATCTTTTCGAAAAGTCGTGTCCGCGGTTATGGATGACTTGGAGCACAGTTCTCGATCATATACAACTATAAATAAAACGTTATAAATTTGACATGTATCTGATATGACTAGTAAGTTGGATAACCACCATGGAAAGAATGAATAAAATTGCCAACCATGTGAGTTTCCTCGGCATGACTTCCTTATTTGGTCTTGAGGGGGAAATACCAGGATGGGTATGATTGGTGGTAGTATCAGGTTGGTTCCGGATAGGTCTTTCTCTTCTCTCTCTGATAGCCCACAGATGTATTGAGTCTCTATAGGTTGTTTAGCGCACGCTTCGCTGCCGCTTCAGTCCACCATACCTATGTAGGCGAGGACCACCGAATTCTAGTCTCGCCGTGTACTGGCCTCAGTACTGACCGCTATCTTTTTTCCTTTGCCCTTTGCCGGCACCCCTTTTGTTTAAGCAGGTTTGAGATCGATGTCGTTAGCAGGGTTATCCTTCCGGCTTGTCCTGGATAGGGTTATGCATGCCATTGGTTATTCATCAGGACTCTTAGCCCAATTTGTATCTTGTCCATACCTGGACGCTGCATCGTTTTCAAGGTGATTTGGATCTTTGTATTGTATACCTGTAATCTTGACTCATGGAGTCATGTTGTATATATCGGTTCTGTGGGTTCCATCATGGACTAATGTGTAATGGTATTACTTCGTTTTCCACCCGCACGAAAGTGCCTTGTGGGCACCTTTGAATCGTTTCTATGAGGGTTTGGCAAGAATCGCTAAAACTTGCATAGGGTCGATCCGAGGGTGTTACAGAGACTAGGGAGGACTCCTCCACCCGCACGGCCAAGCCCCCACCCCGCCTCCTCCACCCACTAGCCTAGGGGAGGTCCCTAGACAATTCGACCAGGGTCTAGTGGGCCTATGCATCCCTCCGGCCCATGGGACCCACTGGGATATTGATAAATAATAATTTATTATTTATATAAATATTTATACCCATGGGACACCTCCGAATTAATTCAAAACCTTCCTAAAATGTTCAGTGTCCTCTTTAATTTCTAAAACCATTCCATCCACTCTCGGAGATATCCCTGACTACCCTGTAATATTCCGAGACGCTCCAAAACACTCTTTTGTAATTACTTCATCCAACTATCTCATTTGCACTCACATTCTAAATTGTCATAAATGTCTTTAGTGTGTGGCACGGTAGGTTCTGATATTTACGGACGTGTTAGGAACTCATTCCGATGACAATGATTACTATTAGTGTACTGATATAAGTAGCAACCCCCAAATATCGCACGAAGTTCATTATCGTGTGAACCGTAGAGTCTAATACATATCGTATTGATTCGTCGCTAATTTACATTCCCCGAGATGAAACACTAGGTTATTCTCATTTCCTGGCATGGACTCTTTAATCAACCCTCACTATCGATGTTCCTACGTTCAACAACTTGTTCACGTCTCTGGCCAGACGATGACAAACTTCATAGTACAGGAGTGGGCCCAAAGTGTATATCTCCATCATCAGGAGTATCAATTCCCATAAGCACACCATGTGAATGATTGGAGAACCATCCTGTGCGAACGAGCATCAACTTTATAATCACTGCGTTAAGAGCAATGTATGGAAATCTTGCCATGTCCATAATGTTTCCAAGTTCACATGACTTGTGGTCAAATGATTTGTAGTAAAGGCAACAAAATGTTTTATGAGATTAAACTAATAACTATATTAACGATGTGTTTCACGGTATCTCATGTTTGGGTATATCCATCATCGTTGTTCTCCAACAACTCCGATCACATATATCACCGGCAACACCACAATCACATTGTCACTTTTCCCATAGTTACAAAACCAAAACTATCATTGACATCCATATTAGTCATAGAGGCATGACCAGGGATATATGTATATGGTGTTTATCATCGCACACATCTATTAGGGTTTTCCTCCAAATACACTTTATTCTGAACTAATACAATTACATCACAAAACGATAAACTTAAATATGAATAATAACACATTTATTATTGCCTCTAGGGCATATTTCCATCATGTTCTACTTACATATCCTTTGGACATGGCGGCACAGCGATAGACTGGAATAATGGTGTCTCATAATTTGTCATCTCCTCCACGCAACAAGCATATCTGGCACATGAATCTTGGATAGCCTTGATATCTTACCGGTTGCCTTCATTGTCCTCGGTGGCGATGCCCTTATTGACTTGCCAGATCTGCATCTCACCATGGTGACTCATCACCATGGTTAAGGAAGTCTGAGCAGTGGTCAGGACGTATGGCATCTTCCAGTCGTTGATTAGCTTTAGGATCTCTTTATCTCTGTCCCTCATTTCGAATATTGGCATTTTATCCAAAATAGAAAGATCTACATCCTCATGAGCTTCTTCAAGAATCTGGCAGAAGTTGTAGTCCAAATCTCTGACTGATTTGATTCGTTCAGAACAAGAGTTAGAGATGGAGGCATCTGAAAGGTTGAGGGGACCTAGAAAATAATAAAGTAAAAGATCTGACATAAAGTCAGAAACATGAAAAGGAAAAAGACAAGGTCAAAAAATTACCATGGACGGAGTGGTTCCAATGGGAGCGTTCTTCCCTCAAGAGGTCCAGATCCTCTTGGTTGGCTTACACCATATCCTTCTATCTGGCGAACTCCGCTTTCAGTTCATCAAAAAAATCTTGGAGGGCCAGCTGCTTCTTGAGGCTCTCGGTCTGATGATTATTCGACTCTAGGATGTTGCTCACGAAGGTCTTGTGTTCAACTTTTATCTTGGAAATCTCCTAGTAAAGTTCATCATTTTCCATTTGAAGGACCTTGAATATTTCCGCCTCCTCCACCATCTTGCTAGACTGATTTAGAAAATCTACAAAGTACAAATTCAAAAACATCAGTCAGAAAGAAATTTCAACTAAGAACAAACTCAACTATGGTTGAGTGCCGGAAAATTATACCTTCTGCCTCATCCTTTTTAATCATAAGCTTAGAATTTTCAAGATGCAAAGCTTTGATTTCAGTGTGCTTGTTGCAGATGTTTTTCAGTAGTTCCTGTTTGTAAGATACAACTTTTTGTAAGTCAAGATAATATGAAGTCATACGTCTACTGATACTCGAGCTACAGTTTAGAATAAGTTAAATTTCAGCACGAGCCTCAGGGGCTACATCATTATTTTGCATCCTAGAAGGCTTAACTCAGATTATATGTCATGCTCTCTATCCGACTTTATGCTTAGGGGCCTGAGGATAAGATAAGTAATGCAAGAAGGGAGTCGAAAAACATACAACATGCTCCAAGTGTAGTTTTCCAATCCGGCTTTCGTATTGCACAAAACGTTCTCGAAAAGAGAAATGGGAGTAATGCCTTTCTCTGGAATTCTCTAGCTTGGATCTTTTGATCCCTTAGTATGATCTGTTCTAGGAGGCCTTCCAGGTTGACGTCCTCCATGTCCTGACTCACTGCATCTGGAGTTAGAACTTGCTTCTCAAGACTGGTTTGGGCCAGCTTGAGAATATCGTCCTTCTTCTTCTTGATAACCCCGAAAGCAGCAGAGCCAGCAAATTTCACCATGTTCCCTGAAGATGCATCCATGGGATCATTACCCTTGTGGGTTTCACCATAATCAACTTTCGAGCCGCCAGTGGTGGCCTTGGGCTGTGAGTTCTTCGGATCCTCAAGGGCAGCACCAGCACTGCTAGCACACGGAGAGGAAATAACTTTCGCGCTGAAGACTTGGTGGTGGTTATAGTTGGCGGAGGCACAGCTGGATATAACACAAGTCTTTGCTGACGCAGTGATTTGGTCGGCTTGCATTCTGGCTTCAACTTTCCCTTTAAAACTGATTTATATGTGAGTCACACAACAACAACATGTTAGATGGGACTCCGGAAGAACACAAAGTAAATAACAAGTACTGGAGATAAAAGTACTAACTTTTCAACCACTGGAAGCACTTGTGCACCAGCAGTGACAACATCTTTAGCCTTGCGCTTCTTGGAAGACAAGGCCTGAACTTGTTCCACCTCATCATCCTCCTTCGCATCCGAGTCTTCAAGAGGATAACCCTCTAGAAGGGCTAACTCCGACTCGGGAAGCTCACTAAGCTAAAATACAAAAATAATATTAGAAAATGGAGATTCGGATAATGAAGTGATGAACAAACAAAACAACAAGTCAGAAGACTTACTAGAGTCAGAGGATTCTCTGTTGTGAGGGCTCATGAACTTTCTCCTTTTTACCCGCTCCTTGACCAATAGTTGCATTCTGAACTTATAATCCTTCATGAGAATCGATGTCGGACAGAACTTCATGCTATCATTTCTCTCCCTGGTCAATGTATACATCAAGCGGTTACGATGGTGCTGCACTAGCTAAATCTGACGATCTAGCCAATAGGGAATCAAGTTGGAGCCGCACAGGCCTCGATGCTTCATCAAAAACTCGATCCACCTCTTGGAAAGGATCAAGTCAGAAAATTCAGGTGCTTTTGCATCCCATGAATCCTTGTGGGGAGAAGCGTTGTCCACAAAATCTGGAAGACCTTACGTCTTGCCGGTAGCCGGCATGTACTTATTGTAAAAGAACGTGGAGGCCCATTTCTTCACAAACTCACACGCTAAGAGCCTAGGGTAGACTCGATATATTACGGAGTAGGATCTGACCCTTAATATCGGATCTGAACCTGGGTAAACTTGTGTGCTAACCGTCCCTGGAACACCGTACATCTCACACCTTGTCGGACTATTGGCACCGGGGTTACGTCGTCCCGTCAAGGCACTAGACCCAGATGGCATTCCCTGGCAATGTCCGTGAGGAACCCAACCCTCGTGAGGGAACCTGAGGAGCACGGAGCGACAAGAGCCCCCAAGGCCGACCGCCTCATGAGTGGAGACTCCAAGACCCAGATCAAGGTGCACTAAGCGACGCACCAACAGGACTAGTCCGCCTCGGGAAAGCAAGATACTGCCCCTTCCCTTGGGTGCAAAAGAAGGAGTGGGTGACGCGAGAAGGTGGCAGCACCTGACGTGCTACTTTGGTGCAAAGAGGACAGGACGGAGTGGCGGTATAGCAAGGCATCCGTCCACTAATTTATCCATGCAGATGGCAGGCGGCCACAAGAAGACAAGAGGAGGCCTTCACCTCAAGCACAGAATGTGGTGACCCTTCCCTCCCAATTTTTAGTGGAAGAGGTCCGGCATCGCCCTACTTAAGGAGCCATTCTCCTACCTTATAAGGGATCGATACCCAGCGATCTAAACCCTAGACATACAACCTTCATAGTACCGTTGTGAAGCCAAGCGAGCAACGCAAAAAAGCAGGAGTAGGGGCTTTACCTCCTCACAGGGGTCCCGAACCTGGGTAAAAAAAAACCTATGTCACCTCTCTGTCGTGGTTCTTGCTCCGTCGTCGCCACTGTCACAAAGGTTCCTTTAGAATGCGTGTACAGCCCCCTCCCGAACCAAGCTATAATTGGACCCTACATGATACAAATCTTCGACATTTGGTGCACTAGGTAGGGGGCTGAGGCACGCCAAGGGACTCTCACCGATGACGTAAGCATGGTTGCTTGCAGCAAGCCTCACGACGAGCGCTCCTGACGGGAGCATGTGCAAAGGCTCGGGGTCTCATGCCATGTCGCTCCCATGCTAACACCCCGGAAACAGTGCACCTCATAGTGAAAGAGCTCCTTCGCTACGCACCCGCTAAGGGTGCTCAGGAGGAATGGCAAGCCCGTCTTGTGGCCCTGATGGACGTCACCTGGTATGGCACCGAGGCAACGACGGCATGACTGAGCGACATCGCATATGGCGCATCCCCTCCATCCGCACTCTGCAAGGTACCCGGGGGCTTAAGCGATGCAGGGCTACCAGCCGCAGTGTACCCCGGGCAGGCCAGAGTTTGGGCCGAGGTCGCCCGTTCAGTAGAAGACGCACAGGTAACACTGTCTAGGCCCCGGATTCTCTAGGCCATTTCGGCTGCTGGGCTCCAGAACAGAGTGGCCCTTGTCGGCTACATGGAAATCAACTTCTCTAGCTGCCCTTCCCTAGCCGATCACCTAGGAGAGGTGGTGTGGCCAGCCAAGTTCAAGCCAGAGATACCACCACGATGCGATGGCACCACCAACCCCATGGAGATCCTACAGCTCTACACCACGGGAGTTAAGGTAGCGAGAGGCGACGACCGCGTCCTCGCCACCTGGTTCCCCATGGGCTTGGCAGGGGAGGCCTGTGCCTAGATGCTAAACCTTCCGAAGGGTCCATTGGTTCATGGTCTGAGCTATGCAACCTCTTCGTCACCAAGTTCGGGGACAGGGAAAGGCGGGGATGCACCTAAGAGGACATCAAGAGGGTCCGTCAAGGCCCAGGTGAGACCCTGCGCAAGTACCTTCAATGCTTCGACAAGACCCTCGTTAGGGTCACGTGGGCCTCCGACGCGTGCGTCATCGCGGCTTTCACCGAACGGGTCGCTGATGCCCGGGTGCTCGACAAGATTGGCCACCATGGAGATAAACTTGCAACAGTTGCTTAGATCTTTACGGTGGCTGGTTGCTATCCCAGAGGGAAGCAGACGGCCTGTTGACCCGCAGCAACGGTGGAATGGAAGACAACGCAATGTAACATGAAGGAAGCGCTGGCCAGCGCACGAGGAAGGCCACCAGGAAGCGCCTCCCAAGACGAGCAGTGGGCAGTGCGACCGACCAGGGCCCATACCGCATCTTCCACCAGAGGCAAGTCCATGACACCAGCGAGTGTGTTAAGCTCAGGAAAGTAAAGGAGGAGTACGACAGCAAAAGGAGGCGTGAGATGAGCAACAAGCGCTGCAAGGCTCAGCACCCTAGAGCCCCGGACCCATAGTGCTCGCGAGGGCCCCGGGGGGTGACAGATGGTTGCGGAGCTATAGCCGCGTTGGAAGCTCGCGAGGCCAGAGACGCCTCCACCCCTCAAGAGGCACAAGCCAGGCTATGGATCCACCCTCTCAAGGTGACTTCCGTCTCCTCTCTTGTCTGCTGGGTAGTGTTTCCCCCGCGGGCAGGGCTTTGAGAAAGGGAACAATTATTGTTGCTGACGATTTTTGTCTGCTCTTTTTGCAAACACATTCGTTCTACGGGTTGTTACTTTATTCCCACCTGTTTGTCATGTTCTCTTCTATTCACCAGGCGAGCGGGGGATGGGATGGTGCCCATCGCTAGACCTTCCCCCGTCAACACCGAGGATCTAAAGTGTCGAGATCTGAACTTGTGGACTAGCTCCTGCGATGAGTCACCTCACCCATGGGTCCTGGTACTTGAGACCCTCGCATGGTGTATAAACGAAATAGGACAACACTAGAGACACAACACGCCCAGGGGTACATTGGCCCTTGCGTAGGATCATCAAAACATGTAGGACCTAGGATCCCCCCTCGGGAGGATCATAGGCAGGCACGGGACCCACATCACTCCCTTGGGAGGCCTATGAGTGGTTCGTGAGGCTCCGATCTCCGTGGCCCAAACTCTTCAGGACCTAAAGTGTGGAGCTCTGAACTTACGGCCCGTTCCTCGGCCGGAAGTCACCTCTCCCATGGTTCCTGATTGCTCGTGAGGCTCCGATCTCTGCTGCTCCCTTTTTAGGACCTAAAGTGTGGAGCACTGAACTTATGGGCCATTCCTCGGTCGGAAGTCACCTCTCCCATGATTTCTGAATGATCGGGAGGATCCAGTCTCCACGGCTCTCTTTTCAGGACTTAAAGTGTGGAGCACTGAACTTACGACCCGTTCCTCGGCTGCAAGTCACCTCGCCCATGGTTCCTGACTGATCGGGAGGCTCCAATCTCCACGGCTCCCTTTTCAGGACCTAAAGTGTGGAGCTCTAAACTAACGGCCGGTTCCTAAGTCGTATGTCACGTCGCCCATGGTTCCCGACTTCTCAGGAGGCAAATCTCAGCGGCTCCCTTTTTAGGACCTAAAGTGTGGAGCCCTGAACTTACGTCCCATTCCTCGGTCGCAAGACACCTCACCCATGGTCCCTGACTGCTCGTGAGGCTCCGATCTCCGTGGCCCAACCTTGAAATGACCTAATGTGTCGATCTCTAAACTTATGTCCCATTCCTCAGCCGCAAGTTACCTCACCCACGATTCCTGGCACTTAAAAAATAAAACTAAAACTTTCATGTTGTCCATTTCTCCATCCTCGAGAGGTCAGCTGGTTCAACATTTTCCCTGCGGTTCTCTCCTAGAGAGGCTCATAGGGCATCTCGTGAGGCTCTATCCTTGCAGCAGCCAGAAGCATACAGAACCAAAAACCTTCAAGCTCTGATCTTACTCTCCGGTAGAGGCAGTAAGTTACCTCATTCCTGGTTCCTAATACTACTATGCAGGCATCTCCGTAGGTACGCACAACCCTATCATCGAGATGCCCCGGGGAAACACAACTCTTCGGTAAAGCACAATCGGATATAGGCAAAACAGACATATAAAACCACTCCAAGTCCAGCCAGGACCGACAATACAAGATCCACCAAAAAGTATTACAATGCGAAGAGCCTCTGAGGCTGATGGTTCCGAGGCTCTCCCCTCGGGAGACTGCCCGTCACTCCCATCCACGGAGGGTGAACCTCCACGAGGAGCACTGCCTTCGTCTTCTGGAGTCGCTTCAGCCTTGGAGGAGTCGTCCACTTTAGTCCGTCTGAACAATGGCATGAACTCTTCCACGTGCTCATCCATGACCTGTTGGAAGCGGGCAACCTCGCTCACTGGAGTCCCCTCGGGATGCTCCACCTACTGCAGCATCACCCTCCAGGGGAAGTTGGCGTCATGCTGGTAAAGGGTGGAGAAGACCTTGGTTGCGATGGTCCGCATCATCTTCTAGCACTCTCTAAGGTGATACTCATGGTAGAGGGAGTATCGCCCCTCCAGCGCCGCCGTGATCTGGGAGATGAGCTCCGGGAAGGCGCCATCCTCATCGGCATCAGGAAGGGGCCCGGAGTGGAAGTCGGTCACTCCGAAGTCCTGAAGAGTGTCACTTGCACGCCTAGCGAGTGCCCGGTACATGTTGCACCGCTCCTTCGCCAGCACCCAGAGGACCCGCTCCACCTCCTCGTGTTCATCCCAATGCTTTTGGAGGTCCTTGTAAGCTACCCACAACTCCTTTAGGCCATCCAGCGCAACAATGGCCTCAGCCAGGCGCTCCTCCGCCTGACAGAGGGAGCTCTCTAGCTCGCTCTTCTTCTCGGTGAAGAGAGCCTCTTGGGTTAGAGCCTTATCCTGCCTCATTGGCTTTATGTAGTAGCTCTTTCTCCTCATTCACCGTCGCGTAACAAAGGCAAAGGCGATCATCGAGATTGGCGCTGCGGTGGTCCACATCGAGAGAGCTCTCCTTGATCCTTAGGCGAATGGTCTCCAGCTGCACATCCAGCACCTCAAAGGGGCTCCTCTGTAGCTCGACCTTGTCCTCACGGATCCGGACAGCCTCCTCTCAAAGGGCCACATCGCCTCCCGTTGAGCCACCCTCCGGCGGACAACCTCCTCGCGAGATCGTGATCGCGGATGGAGATGTCGCCCGCCGCGTGGCTAGGTTCCATAGTGGAAGCGCCAGCCCCTATAGAGGAAGGTGATAGGCCTCGAGAGAGCCTCTAAGCCCGAGCCTCCTCACAGTCTTGAGTACCTCGCGAGGCACTTGCCATGCCACGATCCTCCAATCGCCTTTGGGCCTCATTTAGAGCAGCGCGCTCTAGGTGTAGCCTACGCCACGCACCGGTGAGACAATGCTCCTCTACGGAAAAGTCCACACGGAACTGGTCAAACCTAGAGTGCGGATCTATTATGACGGCAAGTAGGCATTCCGACCGGAGGACGGAAGCATTTGACGAGGCCGGGAGAACTAGCTCGCTCGGGCCCGCACTCCTAGAGGCTCATAGGATCCCCTCGAGAGGATCATCATGGCCAGCACGAGAAGGAGACGGAGACTTGCCCTGCGCGCCCATAGGGTCTTCGAATTGCGGGGCATCGTCACCCATGACCAGCAATTCAAGATCGTCCCGGATGGCCTCAGGAGAGCGGGCCCTCACCTCAGGGCTAGGGGCTTCGTGTGCCGGCAACCTCTGGCCCACCGCGGCGCCAGGCGAGAGACTTAGAGGCACTAGTGGAGAGCGGACATCACCCCATCTCACCCCAAGGCTTCATCGGACCCGACTTCGGCGCCTCGTTCTTCCTATTCTCTTTGCGCCTATGCCAAGCAATGTTGTTACAAAGCAAGAAGGAAAGGAGAAGAAGGATCCATAGGAAGCAATCCAAATCTTACTCACCCCTCAGCTTCTACTCTGACCAAGGACTAGTTGGCCATACGCGCTCCTAGAGGCAGGAAGGAAGATATCTCTTCAGGCCTAGGACGCTTTCTGGCCACCCGCTCTGTGAGCGTGGCGGGGGTCAGCCTTAGCCGAGCCATGGCAACATGCCCCGCCTGCCTAGCGGGACCATTGGACTCCCCCTCGGGAGGCTCACGCGTGTTCTCCTCAGAAGAAGAAGACACGCTGTTGATCATCCTCCCGCGGCTGACGGTCTGGGAGGATCTAGGGCCGTCACCCAGCTCCACCCTCACATCGTCAAGTTCGACCAGGGAGCACTCGCCTATCCCGTCAAAGGTGGGAAGCCCGACACGGATGGCGCTCGTGTTGTCGTCCAAGTACTAGGGACGCATGCCGGGAGGGAGTTAAGTCGCAGACTCCATGCCCAAGACAAGGAGCAAGAGCGTGGCCACCTTCGCCTCGGCACAGAGACCCTCCGAGAGCATGCGCCGTCTCGACCGGGTGACAGGGTCCAAATGGGCCTCCGATGCACCCAGAGAGGAGCAATCTGCTGCCGCAGATACTCCCGCACCACCATTTCGCCGGCCAACCCCAATCTCCTCAGATGCTCCACGCTCCTCGCGAGGGGACCCACACTCATGCAGGCGGCGACTTCGCGAGCACATCGAGGGTTCTCCATGGCTGCCCCCACTGGTTCACGGAGCTGCGGTGATTCCCGACCGGCTTCAACCAGCACCCATTTATGGAGGATCTCCGACGAACCTCCGAGGATGAAGTGGGAGAGAAATCCCCCTCCTTTCTAGCGAAGAATCCGCTACCGCACAGGATATCGTCCGATGAGAGGACAAGGAGGCAGTAGAAGTGCTGGAACAACACGATGGAGGGCACCACGCCAACGAAGGCCTCGCACCAGTACGCGAAGGTGGCTAGGAGCGTCACGCTCCACGGATGAAGATGGAGCAACTGAATGCAGTATTGCTCCAGGTTGGTGAGGAGAAAAGGAGAGAAAGGGGGGCAAGCCCATCGTTGATGGAGTGGGTAAAGACCCGCGGAAGCGGTAGGTAGCCACCCACTCTCCCCGACTACAAGGCACCAAGCCCACGAAGCACCCCACTCGTTCGAGTGGGCGGCCATGAGCTTCTCGACCTTCTCCAGTCCCTCTATGTTGAGGATAGTGGCCCAGGGAAAGATCCCCGTGTTCAGCATGGTGAAGCTCGGCGCGGAGGCGGCGGCATGGGATTTTTGGGGGACATCTCGGAAAATGCTTAGGAAAGAAACGAGGAAGTTGGCGGCGAGAAGAACAAAGGTGGAGGGAATGGAGTGTCCCGGCCTTTCCAAGGTTCTGGATTTGATGGGCAGTGCAAACCCCAATACCTTCGGATGAAAGGGATAGTTCCTGCATTGAGCGGGTGCCACGCCTACATGGGCACATGGAAGGCGCACACGACATCTATGGAGATCCACGCGCGAACATGGCCGATCGTGGGGCCAGAGCTAGAAGGTCCATTGACTTCCCCACCACCTTGTTAAACGCGTGCAAGCCAAGCGACCGGGGGCTACTGTTGGTCTATTGGCACTGGGGGTACCTCGTCCTGTCAAGGCACCAAACCCACATGGAATTCCCCGGCAAGGTACGCGAGGAACCCAACTCTCGCGAGGGCACCTAAGGAGCACGGAGCGGCAAGCTCCCCCAAGTTCGACCGCCTCGTGAGGAGCAGCTCCAAGACCCAGAGAGAGGTGTGCTAAGGGATGCATCAACGGCGGTCCAAGCATGGCCTAGTCCACCTCGGGAAAACAATATACTTCCCCTTCCCTTTGGTGCAAAAGAAGGAGGGGATGACACAATAAGGCGGTACAACAAGGCAGCCCTCCAATACTTCGTTCACGCAGCTAGCAGGCAGCCACAAGAAGACAAGAGGCGGCCTTCGCCTCAAGTGCGGTAATGTGGTGACCCTTCCCGCCCAATATTTGGGGAAAGAGGCCTGACGCCGCCCTACTTAAAGATCCCTTCTCCTATCTTAGAAGGGACTGATCCCTAGCGATCTAAACCCTATACATACAACCTCCACTGTACCCTTGCAAATCCAATCAAGCAATACAACAGTGCAGGAGTAGGGGCTTTACCTCATCACGAGGGTCCAGAACCTGGGTAAAAAAACCCATGTCACCTCTCTATCGTGGTTCTTGCTCCGCTATCGCCACTGGCGCCAAGGTTCCTTGAGAACACGTGTTAAATCCCCTCTCGAACAAAGGGATTGTTGAACCTTATTTCCTTCACATGAAAAATCTCCAACACACCTCACCTTTCTCAATTCCTCTAGCCTCCCCTATCGCATACTTGTCATCAATCTGACAAAAAGCACCCCACTTCCACCAGGGTCGTGGGAACCCTACCCATGATTTCCACCCCCACCATCAACAACATTACAGTTGCCAAGACGCTCATCGACGGTGGTGTCAGCCTGAACGTGATCTCCATGGAAACATTCGCCAAGATGCAAGTGTCGTGTCACCGGCTAATGTCGACCATGTCATTTTCTGGAGTGACCAACGACACCACAACACTCATCAGGAAGGTGCTCCTCACTGTCACATTTGGATCTTGCAACAACTATAGAACCAAGCTTATTGACTTCGACGTGGCGCACATCGGCCTCCCCTACAACTTAATCCTAGCTACCCCACTCTGGCCAAGTTCATGGTGGGCACCCATCATGCCTACAACATTGTAAAGATGATGGGAGGCAATGGTGAGATCATCATCGTCAGTTGCGATGAGAAGGAGGCTCTTCTCCCTTGAGCACGCCTACAAGACCGCGGCCACTGCCGACCCAGAAGACGTGGATCCCCTTGACTACATCGGAGGTACCACAAGGAATAAGAAGATGATGGGTCAGGAGAATGCCAAGGAGAAGAGGGCGGCCGCTACCCTGTACCCTTCTGGCGAGGATCATGTCACTCCTGGCGTCCGTGATCACGGAAGGAGGCTAGGACCATCCCAGCTCACCTCACTAGCACTAGAGACACTCACAAGGGTGGCGCTAATCAGAGGGCTCCCGACTTCCTCATGGACCGCCTCCCCGACAGCGCCTGAGCGCCACTGGCCTAGGAGCAGCACCAAGCGTCAGCAAGGTGGACAAACCTCTCCGAGCGACGTGTCTGGCCACCTAGCTATTTGAAGGTGAATCTCAAACTCCCATCCTCTATAGATTTATATCTTGCAAGACCCCGTGTAGACCACGGTGGAATTATAATAAGCTTGAACCTCTCTAGTGGTTTTTTGGATCTTACGCCTTGCGCCAACTCTGCTATTCGTCCTTTTTCTGGGAAAATGTTTTGACCGTGCATTGTGCAAGTTCTCCTGCATATGTCATTTGAGCGGGGAGCTAGGCATGGTGTCCATTACTAAGTCACTCCACATCAACACCAAGGCTTAAAGTGTCAAGCTCTGAACTTGCGGACTAGCTCCAGCGATAAGTCACCTCACCCACGGTTCTTGGTGCTTGAAACCCTCGTGCGACACATATGGAAATTAAGTGTGCATTTTTTCCCTATGGTCTTCTCCTCGAGAGGCTTATGGGGGTGCCCACAAGGCACTTTCGTGCAGGTGGAAAATGAATTAATATCATTGAAAAATAGTCCATGATGGAACCCACAGAACATATATATATATATATAAGACACGACTCCATGAGTCAAGAATACAGAAATAAAATATAAAGATCCAAATCACATTGAAAACGATACAACATATGAGTATGGATAAGATGCAAATCGGGCTAAGAGCCCTGAAGAATAACCAATGGCGTCCATAACCCCACCGAGGACAAGCCGAGAGGGTAACCCTGCTAATGGCATTGATCCAAACCTACTAAAACAAAGGGGCGCTGACAAAGGGCAAGGGAAAAATAGAGCGGTCAGTACTGAGGCCAGTCCACGACAAGACTTAGAATTCGGCGGCTCTCACCTACATGGGTATGGTGAACTGAAGTGGCAGCACATTATGCACTCAACAACCTATAGAGACTAGATACTACTATCGGCTATCAGAGAGATATGAGAAATACCTATTTGGAACCAACCTGATACTACCAGCAAACATACCATCCTAGTATTTCCCCCCACGAAACCAAACGAGGAAGTCTAGCTGAGGAAACTCACATGGTTGTCAGTTTTATTCATTCTTTCCATGGTGGTTATCCAACTTACTAGTCATATCAGATACAAGTGAAATTTATAACAGTAAACTTTCATTATAGTTGTCTATGATCGACATAGTGTGCTCCAAGTCGTCCATAACTGCGGACACGGCTTTTCGAAAAGATTGAACCCTTTAGGGGTGCACCAAAGTTTCCACACGCACCTCGACCTTTGTTGTCATATCAATTAACATTCACACATCGGTATGTCGGCGGGGCCTAGGACACGACGCTTTCCCAGACCCAAAGCAAGTACATGGGGGAGACCCAAAAGAGCTAACCGTACGAGGTATAGCTAATCCTCCTCGTACGGACCCTGAGGTTGCATGGACTTGTAACGGGAGTAGAGGTCATAGACAGTATATTCCAATGATAGAGTGTCGCAACTAGGCAACAATATTAAACGCTCATCGAGAAACAGGTAATAAACATCTCATACATGACATACATGGCATAGGTACAGTAGGTAACATATAAATCTCGAACTAGTTTGTATCCCCCATAACAGTACTCTGAAATCAGATACTAAGCCGATAGGGGTGCCCATACATCCCACATGTGGTTAGCGCGCTCAATCTCGGAAAATGTCTCAAGAACTCGGTTCCTAGGTGGACACATGGGGGCGGGATAATAACCAGATCTCAACTATTAGCCCTCTATGCCTCTACATTAGTTATATCTACTCCCAACATTTAATGAACATGTTGTAATAAGAACCATGATAATCTCCACCATTAAGAATATGCCAACCCCCAATATCAGTGGCACTCGACAATGCGAAGCAACACCTGAGCAAGCGACTTCTACTCACAAGGCCAACTGTCTACCCAAACAACATGCAGTAGGAGGTGTCAAAGGCAATATAAGGGCTGCAAGTAATATAACAAGGGTACGGTAACTAAAGAATCACAACACGGATAGCAATAGATAAACCGAAGAAAATAAAGACTAGAAATATAAAATGGGTAGAAAGGGGGAGAATGCTCGCCTAGAAAACACAGCCGAAGGTTCATCCGAAGATCGGGCCGACACTTGCATCAATTCATCAGCCTAATCCACAAAGAAGCAAAGCACTAAAAGAAACACCGGATACACAATTTAATACTATGGTAGAAGATCGGGCATGATGCATGTATGATGAATTACATGGGAAAGATGCGGTGCAAGTACGCAATATTTAGAAGAACCCGGGTCCCGACAATTAGTTGGGTGGTTTATGTTGTTTAGCTATCCAGCAATTTAAATGTTGTCTTACAAAGAAAAATATGTCATCAGCTCGCTACAAAAATTTAAATGGAGCCAAGATAAGAATAGATTTTCGCACATATGGTCTCCATATTTAGTTATTAGGTCTATGGATAAAATACCCCAAAACCACAAGATAATATGTATGCAACCATGTATGATCCCGTGCAATAAGTTATATATATATAATTTATGAAAATAGGGTATCGAAAACGGGTCACACTTTGGTTCTGAAGATCTTGGTTACAAAGGGTCTTCGAACTCTAGGAAGGGTCCTCGGCGTCTATGAGAAGCCCTTCGGGTTCGGGGTAGGAGGGTCTTGCCGTTTCGATAGATCGGTCTTGGACTTCGGCACTGGTCGTTCCTCGAATTCGCATGGGACATTGTCGGTCTTGTTTGCCTAGACGGTTCGAAGAACTTGTCGGATGATGGGCCGATTGTCAATCTTGTGTAGGGGTAGGCCTGTACCAGTACCACACTACCACATCTTCACCACAGTAGACACAACGTGTGCCACTAGGCCGATGCGAGGGGAAGCACAACACCCGCGTGCTAATTCTACAGAGGCGAGGAGGCATGGACGGGGGCTGAACAGGGTGCGGTGGTGGTTGGCGTGCTCGCAACAACGATGGGTAGGCTCGGGGTAAAGGGGCACGCACAGGACGGAAAGGACGGCATGGGCCGGAGTACACGACGGGGTTGTAGATGCGGGGAAGAGGACGTGCAGGGGACGACAACCGGCAGCGCGAGAGTCGAGGTTGAGGTGGCCAGGGGAAGGGTCAGCACGAGGCAGCCTGCGGGTGGAGCGACAGCCAGACACGGGAAGAAGAGGGACCCAGAGGAGGTTGTGGTGACGCGAGGCCGAGATCGGGCCAGGAGGCGACGGCGGTGGCACAGGTGCGACAGGAAGGTGAGGTGCGAGGCGGCGGCGGACGCATCCACGGGGCCAGCCAGTGGCGACGGACGGCAGGAGCTCAAGCAGAGAGGCATTGGCGCTTGGGAAGAACGATACGGGCCTTGCTGCATCGGGGATGAGGACGGCGGCCATCCACGGAGGCGCAGGCAGACGGTCGAGGAGGCGGGCCGGGTCACGGAAGCTAGGAGCGACGGGAGGCGCATCAAGCGGGGAGAGACGGAGCACGGGGAGGGAGAAGAGAGCGAGGGAGACGGTGCAGATGCGGGGTTGGTGGCCTCGGGATGGGAAGGATGGGGTGGGGGCCCGGGGCTGTCTCTTAGCGAGGGAATGGGTTAGCGAGTGGGGAATTGATTCGCCCCGGGGAGGGTCGATGTGGAGCGATGGGGTGGGGATCGGGTGAGAGGCAGGGTCAGGGTTGGTGGGTTCGGTAGCTGGTGTCCGTGGAGCTTTCGTGCGGTAGGGTCAGAGAGGGGCCAGCGGGTCGGTGGGTCCTTGCGCACGTAGGGCGGGTTGCGGGAGCGGTGTTGGTGGGGCCAGGCGCACGTAGGGCGGGTTGTGAGAGCAGTCAAAGGAGTTTTGGGCGTGCAGGGAGAGCGTGTTTTGTGGGGTGTGCTTGGCGGCAGGGGGTGTGGTCGTTGGTGTGCTTGGCAGCAGGGGGTGTGGTGGTTGGTGCGTAGGCGGCAGGGGGTATGATCTACACTTATAGTTGAATGATAATTCAATAAGATTGCTTTTTAAAAATGTGTTGAACCATTTTCACCTCATATTATTAATATTTAGGACTATTACTATTTATTAGACTCAATTGACTAATTTTAGAAATATTAGCAATTTTTATTTACCCTTATCTTAATTATCAATTAAGGAAATAGGTTTAAATTCAAGTTGTTAAAGTGTATTAAATTTTTATTTACCTCAAAGTGGAATGTGATATTTTTAACATGTAAGTATTATTTTTGTGATCAATTTGGTATATTACAGTTTTTTAGGGTAATTTGGTATATTACATTTATTTTTATGATTTATAAATAAAAATATATGATTTTTATAAGATATATTACTTTATCAACACTTAATAAATAATAAAGATTTATTTAAGTGAAATAATAATGCATGATTATAGTTATTGTTTTTCTAAGATTTTTGGTATTTTATTTATATTTTTAATAATTACCAATTTTAAAATATGAATTATCAAAATTTTATTACTTATAAAATCTTTATTAATTAATAATTATTTAAGTAACTAACATAATAATGTTTGATAATAGTGTAATGTTATAGATTTTATTTTTCTAAAAATTTCATATATTACACACATTTTTCTGAGTTGCAAAGCAAAAGTTATTAATTAAAAAAGATTTAACCATTTTATTAGATTTCAGGAAATATTTATATTTGATCTTATAATGTTTTATTTAATTCCTAAACAGAAAAGACTTTTTGTACCTAAGCTAAACTTACCCTAGTCACCGACTAGTGGGCCAGTGGCCACATCATCCCTCAGGTTAGTGAATGCATTTGTTACCAGCCCTATTTCTACTCACAGTCACTGACCGATGGGACCAACGCTACGTCAGATGCCACATGGGCAAGGACTGGATCAATACGTTGAATTGGTCAAGGCTGATGTGAGCACTACGTCATAGTGATGTCACCTCGCCGGTGACGCACAGACGGTGAACGACATCGATGATCTAGTGACTTCTAGCGAATGTGATGACCATGGTTCGAACCAGTGCACTCCGGGGAGGCTAATAACAGTGGCGCCGCCAGCATATGGTCATTGGAACATTGACCACGACGGCGCAGGGCGGAGCTCTACGGAAATAAGTCTACGACGAACAATAACACAAAATAGGAGGTCCAAGAGATGTGTTAGCTCACCCAGGGACTCATGCGATGGTCGGCGAGGGCCTGCGTGGTCGGAGGTGAGCGCTCGGACATGAATTCCAGCAAACTACGACAAAAAGGAACGATGAAATTCGCATCACCCCGAGCTCCCCTTGATGTTTTACTCCACCCAGAAGATCTACGGAGAACGACGGTTCTCCCCATCCACACCACAAGCTTCGAGGTGCATTGCATTGATGGCTAGCCGAAGCTCGCCGGCGATGGCATCGGGTTGAAACAAGAGATAGAGAGCGAGAGGGAGGATGATCGAGGATGAGGATTGACTAGAAGCTCGAGGCGGTCTCAGGCGGCGGATTTAAACGGCTCAGCAGGCTTTGACATGTCGGCACGACAGCGATGACGGTCGAGGCCCGGCGGTGGTTTTGTGGTCGATTCGAGCACGAATCTTGATGGGACAGGTGGATACGGACTCCAGGGAAATAGGGTGAAGCTAAGGAGTAGTCCTCGCATCCGAGACGGTCCACAATGACGGTGTCGACGTGGCTCACCGGTGGCGTGTCAATCTGACAGAGGAAGACAAAGACGACGGTGCTCCTCTCGCCTGGGTCCCACCTGCCAGTGAGACCAAGAAAGGGTATCTGGGCTGGGCTGCTACTGGGCTGACGTGGAGTGAGCGGAAGAAGAAGATTGTTGTTGCTGGGCGGTAGATAGGTAGTAGAGAAAATGGGCTGCAGCCTGGCTGTCTGTTTCTTTTTCCGTGAAACCTCTCTCTATTTTTCTATTTTTAGTTTTTTGTAATTCATGTTTGTCTTAAATCCTGCTTTATAGAATTTATTCTTTAGATAACTACAACATATAAAAATGTATTTCAAATTCTGCTGTGAGTTTAGTATTTTGACAGCATACTTTATTTATTATTTTCTAACTTTATAATTATAGAGATATTCTTTTATTAAATAGAATAAGTAGGATTTAGGGTTTTTGGGATTTGTTTAAGATCTTAAAAATTAACTATAACATTACTTTCACTTTTATTTGGAGTAATGAAGATTTAAAATGTTTTCTAATATCCATAGAGTTTATTTATATTAATTTAATCACATAATAAGGTATATATTTCATTATAACTAACATAAAGGTTTGAGATTATAAATGTCTACCATCAATTCTGGGAGTTTTAATATTTTTATATCCTTTTATAATTGTGAATAAAGGTGAATTGTTAAGACATATTGTCTTTATGTTTATGATCATGAATGATATCACCATTTAAACTGAAATAGTGGGATTGTTTTCTAGGCTAACTTATGAGAAAGAATTGATAAAGACAGATCCTAAGCACCTATGATAATGATGGTTGAAAATGACAAAGATGTGCTTAAGTGATTTAATATAGGAAAATACTCCTATAAAGCATTGGGGAAATAAGATGATAGATCAATTATATGAAATAGATATTATGTTTTGTTAAAGATTTAGGGTTTAGGTTTTATCCAGAATTCCTATCTTCCATACTTCAATAATTCTGGACTTCTAATTAAGGAATTCTTTTCCTAGATAGACTACTTCTTCATATCCATCATCATGTGTTAACATGATGGGCTTTACTTCACAAGAATCTTCTTATTCACCTTTAATTATTCTAAATTCATTTATAAATGCAATGAGCTTGACATTAAAGCTTTTCATAATCTTCTCATATCCATACTTGGTTATATCAACTACTCTACTGCTGATAACCTCCAATCCAATAAGTAGTTACTTCTAACTCCATTTATACTCTTCCAACATCATCCACCACTGACATTACTCCAAGTGATGTATACATCAAATCCTACTTCACCTCAAGTGCTTAGTATTTCCAAAGAGGAAAATACTTCTTATTTAATCCAATGTTCCTTTAACATCAGCTTAATCATACTATATTATATCTACTTTACTCCAGTATCTTATATTCCAGCTTCACATTCTATCATGGGGACTTATCATGGTTGACTTAGGATACATATCTATACTAGGGTTCAATCATGTTCTACCCACCAATGTCACTTATACCGGATATAAGCATTCAATCTTGGTGACTAAAGCATGATCATCATAATCCTTTGATCATTTATGGCTTGGTTTTCCAGTTGGCTAATCAAGGTTTTCAGCCATACCACATTACAGTTGTATTATAATTATCTTATTTTTATCTCTGTTGGACTAAGAGATATCATTCATTGACTATACCTACTTGATCCAATAGGATTACTCCTGGTAACTATCTTCAGAATTCCTCCCTATGATCTTCTTTGTTACGATACAATTATATCTTACATATAACTCTTCTATCCCTTCAGGAGTGAGTTAACTACTTCAATTACCATATATTGATTTGATTCCCTTTAATCACTCCCATCCTATGGATGATATTTAAATCTAGCATTACCACCTACCTCTTCTTACTTCTTTTTCTAAAGGACTTTAAGTGAATGCTATGATAAGGACAAGAGTTAATAGATCAAGAATTGATAGGTTAAGAATTAATGGATCAATAGTTGATTACTAAACATTGATGATCAACAGATATTAGAATAGAATCCAATAGAGATGATAAGGATTGATATGGAAAGAAAGATATATGGTGAATGATCTTGACTTGGTTTCCTTCCTACTCAATCTCACTAAAGAGATAAGGTTAGGTATTACCATGATACTCATGGTATAAGCAGATGAGATTAAGATAGATCAAGATTTAGTTGTTACATTCTTATTAATTAAGTTATATTCATAACTTGGTATTCATGAGTTGTGTAATGAATACTAGGGTATGATCTCTTAAAGATTAACATCAAACATTAAGTAATATGTGGTCGTTTAGTTTTAGTACATTTGATCTACCCTTAGATCAAATCATGTTTACCCAAAATAAGGTTTTAGCAAAGGTCATATTGAAACTTATCGCAGTCAACTTGATGATCTACTTTAATTCCATCAAGTTAAGAGAAGCTTCAATCACTTTGAAAAGTTTTTTATTTAAAAGCGCGGAAATTATTCGGATTTTCTATGTATGAATGCAATGCACACATCTGGGTTTAGCTTATTTCTAAGCTCTAATGATGGGATGTTACATCGCGTCATCCGCGGGCTCCATCACCCAGGTCTCCAACGTGGGGGACTTCGAGGATCCCTCCATCCTTGGGATCTTCGATTCCGATTCCGGATCGGAAAACTCCGGCGACTTCCACGCCAGGTCCGGTCGCCCCACCAGACCCCTTCTCCATGCTGATCCCGCCGACTGTGACAGCGACGGAGGTCGAAGAACTCCGCCTGCGGCTGGCGGAGGCAGTCCGCAAGGAGCAAGCCGAGCGCAAAAGATTTCGCGTCGAGCAGGCAACGGCGCAGGAACTCTCGCGCTACCACCAACTCCGCATTAGGTCGCGCCTGAACCCCACCGTTCAGGGCCGCGCCTGAATTTTGACGACGAGAATGACCTGGCCCCCGCGGCCGATCGCGTGATCTGCGAGAACGGGCCACTAGGAGGAAGCACTCGGCCACCATCAGGCGCGTCAGTGAATGGCGCTCCACCATCACCGCCCGGCCGCATGCCCCCTCCAAACCAACCAAGGATCATGATCTCCGCGCAGGAGCGAGATGCGAACGGCCTCCCGCTGTTCTCCACTCTGATGGACAACGTCATCGCGAGTCGAGCCACAGTTGACAACATCAACGTAACCGGGGAAGGCGCCCTGCAGATCCAGTATGCCAGGGCCTTACTCGCCAAGGCCGTCGAGCAACAAGCTGCAGGAGCAGACTCGCGGGGACGCGTGTAATCCCGCTCGCTAGGAAGCAGGGCAGCCTCGAGTGGCCGCCCGACGATGGCAAACACTCTCAATTTCCTACCCCCCTTAGCCCCTGCAACTCCAGCTATGACCCACGAACGCGGCACTCTCCACCAACGACCCGCGATCGATGAACAACATGGTCGTTGCCAACGGGCAGCCAGTTGACGTGCAGACCCACATCATCAATAACCAGAGCTTGTGCGCACGCCAGCCTGACGACTTGAGGCATACCCTCACCAACCACCACGACGATGTACCAAGTGGGTCGCTCAGCCGAGTCGGCCCCCAGTGCTTTCGACCAATGATCCGAGGCGAAAAGTACCCGGCAAACTTCAAAGCGCTGAAGGAGATCGAGAAGTACGACCCCTCGTACGACTCCTCCATGTGGATGGACACGTACCTCATGGAGATGGGAATCGCCGGCCACACCGACATGCTCGCCGCCCGCTACCTCCCCCTGATGATGGAGGCAGCGTGCCGGCAATGGATCAACACCCTCCCCGCAGACTGCATCGACTCCTGGGAGGAAATGCGTGATGCCTTTGTCAGGCACTTCGAGGGATCCTACACCCGCGCCACCAGCATTGAGGACCTAGAGCGATGCGTCCAGGGACCACACGAGTCGACCCGGAGCTGGGTCCAGCGGTGGCAGGATATGTGGTACAATGCGGTCGGCATCCACCCGGACACCCCGATTCACTGCTTTAAGACCTTGTGCCGCTACGAGACCTTGGTCGCCAAGCTCAAGCGGGTGTACAAAACACTCGACAACATACCAGACCTCCTCGATATCAGCAAACGGTACGTGGAGGAGGACCCGAACCAAGAAACCGATGACGAGTCGGGAGGAAACCGCCGCACGAGCATCCAAGACAACGGGAGATGACCCGAGCTACGCTACAGCAACACTCGCCTCACCGGCAAGCGCCGCGGTGACGGGCGAGTCGACTTCGTCGCCAATGCCGGCTACACTCCGCGCGAGCCCAAGAGCTTCCGCCGTGACGGAGGCCAGCATCGCGATGGCGGTAATTACAAGGCGAAGCCGAGGTTCAACGCCGCTGCTCTCCTCAACCAGCCCTGCGTGTTCCATAGTAGGGAGGGGAAGCCCGCCACGCACATGACCACCGACTGCCACTCGCTGAGGGAGATCGAGAAGGCACGGCGCGCAAGGGAGGACCCCAACAACTACCCACCAAACGGCGGGGCATTCGGCAATGACGTGGGATTGCTCCACACCTTCACTGGGTTCAGCACCAAGCGCGAGTAGAAGGTCATCGCCCGCGCCATCGCCGTCAACGCGGTGTCCCAGGTCGACGTCCCGTTCTTCCTCAACTGGTTCGAGCAGTGGATCACCTGAGTCACGAAGATCACTCGCCACAGGTCGAATATCCGGGGCGAGTCGCCTTGGTGGTCAAGCCCAAGGTGGGAGACTACTGGCTCCCCAAGACGCTTATGGACGGCGGAAGCTCCATCAACATTCTCTACCTGGACACGTTCAGGCGACTGCGGCTCCTGCAGTCGATGATTGAGACGATCTACACCACCTTCCACGACATCGTCCCTGGTCGGAAGGCGTACCCGATCGGCAAGGTGATGCTGCCAGTCACCTTCGGCACTCCAGCAAACTTCCGCACCGAGAGGATCATCTTCGAGCTGGCGGCAGGCCTTTGCCAAATTCATGGAGGCGCCCCACTACGCGTACAACGCAATGAAGCTCCCAGGGCCGTGCGGCGTCATCACCGTCCACGGCGACCTCGACATGGCCGCAGAGTGCGAGGCCAAAGGCGCCGAGATCACCGACGCCGTCATAGCGGCAGAAGCCAACCACGTGGAGGAGCTCGCCAAGTACACGAGCAGGGTCAACAATGACGACCCCACAATACTCAAGAAGCCCAACTCGGAGGGCGGCGGCTCCACCGCCTTCGAGGGAACGACGCACACTCGCATCGTCGAGCTGGTCCCCGGCGACTCCAGCCAGACGGTGACGATCGGAACGGGCATGAGCCCAGCATAGCAATGCGCGTGCATCGAGTTTCTACGTAAGAATCACGACATCTTCGCATGGAAGCCATCCGACATGCCTGGTGTCCCGAGTGAACTCGCTGAGCACAAACTCAATGCCGACCCCAAAGCGCAACCCATCAAACAGTCGCTATGGCCCTTTAATGAAGAGCGCCGCCGAGCAATCGCCGAAGAGGTGCAGCTTCTACTCGCTGCAGGCTTCATTCGGCTAATCAAGTACTCCAAGTGGCTGGCAAACCTAGTCCTGGTCGAGAAGAAGAATGGGACCTGGAGAATGTGTATCGACTACACAAACCTAAACAGCGCCTGCCCGAAGGAGCAGTTCGTCCTCCCGCGGATCGATCAAATCATTGACTCGACTGCGGGTTCGGAGTCGATGTGCTTCCTTGACGCCTACTCCGGTTACAACCAGATCAAAATGGAATTCGAGGACGAGGAGAAGACGGTGCTCATCATGCCATTCGGAGCATTCTTCTACACCTCTATGACCTTCGGTGTACCTACTCGACAGTTGTTGGGGTACGTCGTCTCCAAACGAGGGATCGAGGCGAACCATACCAAGATCAACACGATCGCCCGGCTCGGCAAACCTGAGTGCATGCACTACATCCAGAAGTTGGCCGGGAGAGTCGCGGCTCTCAGTCGCTTCATCCCACGGTTAGGCGAGAAGGCGATGCCCCTCTACCGCCTAATGCGCAAGAATCCCACGTTCCAGTGGGACAAGGAGGCAGACGACGCGCTCCACGCACTCAAGGAAGTGCTACTCGAGGCCCCGCTACTCGCCGCCCCCGTCGACAAGGAGCCCATGCTCGTCTATGTCGCGGCCTCCGAGCGAGTCGTCAGCACCGTCATAGTCGTCGAACGACCAGAAGAGGGAAAGGAGCGCCCGATGCAGTGACCTGTCTACTACATCAGCGAAGTCCTCATCGAGTCGCGCCAGCGCTACCCACAGTACCAGAAATTGGTGTATGCGGTCTTCAGAGCCCAGCAGCGACTGCCGCACTACTTCCAGGAGCACCCAATCACGGTCGTCTCCTCAGCACCGTTGCAGGACATCATTCGCAATCGCGAGGTGACCGGGCGAGTCGCCAAGTGGGCCGTGGAAATCGGAATCCACAACATTAGGTACGAGCTGCGCAAGGCAATCAAGTCGCAGGCCCTGGCAGACTTTCTCGCCGACTGGGACAAGGCGCAGCAGCCAGAGAAGCTTCCGTACCTTCGTTATTGGTCGCTACACTTCGACGGCTCCAAGAACGCAGATGGCGCAGGGGTAGGGATCGTCCTCACATCCCCAAAGGGCGACAAGCTGCGATACGTCATGTACCTCGACTTCACCCCCTGCACGAACAACATGGCCGAGTACGAGGCCCTCGTCCATGGCATGCGAGTATCCAAGGAAATGAACATCAATCATATGCGTTGCTACGGCGACTCCGACCTCATCGTTGGGCAAGTCGCTGGCACATGCGATGCAGTATCCCCCACCATGGCGGCATACCGCCAAGCTGTGGACCAGCTGGGAGGCCACTTCGCTGGCTACTCCATCGAGTGGATCGATCGGCGCAAGAACGAGGAGGCCGACGCCCTCTCTCGCATGGGGTCGGCTCACCTCGCGCCACCCGCCGGCGTCTTTCTCGACACAATCACCAAGCCTTCCATCTCTCCCCCGAGGGAGATTGACATCAGGATTCCGCTGGAACCAGAAGCAGCCTTGGTCGCCATGCTCGCGGAGCCAAGTGACTAGACCGCGCCATACGTCGCCTACCAGGAGGGAGGGACCCTACCCGCTAACGAGACGGAGGCCCGGATGATTGTACGCCGCTGCAAATCCTTCGTCATCATCAACGGCGAGCTCGACAAGAGTAGCGTGACCGGCATGTTACAATGTTGCGTCTAACCGCAGAAGGTCGCAAGATCCTCCAGACATCCATGCTGGCGCCCGGTCCCTGGTCGCCAAGGCCATGCGACATGGCTTATACTGGCTCACCGCGCACGCCGACGTGGTCGACATCATTCAATGCTGCGTCGGGTGCAAGAAGTATGCCAACCAGACTCACGTTCCAAGGTCGGCGCTCAAGACCATCCCCATCACCTGGCCATTCGCCGTGTGGGGCATGGATATGGCAGGCCCATTCAAGAAGTCCCACTCCGGCTTCACCCACCTCCTAGTCGTAGTCGAAAAATTCACAAAGTGGGTGGAGGCCAAGCCAGTCTGCAAATGCGACAGGAAGATCGCCACCAAGTTCCTATGCGACCTCATCCATCTCTACGGGTTCCTGCACAACATCATCATGGACAACGACACCAAATTCACGAAAGGAGCCATGGCTGAATTTTGTGAGGAGCACCACATACAACTCGACCTCGCCTTAGTCGCCCACCCGGAGTCCAACGTCCAGGCGGAACGCGCCAACCATCCTCCACGGCCTGAAGCCACGACTGCAAGTTCCCCTCGAGCAAACTCTGTGGTGATGGGTCGAAGAGCTCCCCTCCGTCATTTGGGGCATCCGCACCTCCATCAACATGTCGAAAGGGTTCACCCCCTTGTTCATGGTGTACGGTGCCGAGGCCGTCATGCCAACCGACCTCGAGCACGACTCGCCGCAGGTGGTCAACTACGCGGAGGACGAAAACGAGCTCGCACGCCAGGACGGGGTCGACTAGCGCGATGAAGCATGCGACCTAGCTTGCTCCCGCACCGCCATCTACCAGCAAGGACTTCGCCGCTACCACATCCGGCGAGTCTGGACTCGCACCTTCCAGGAAGGCGACCTGGTACTGAATCTGATCCAGGAAAAGAAGGGCATGCACAAGCTCTCCCTCCTTGGGAGGGACCATTCGCCATCGAGCGAGTCCTAGGAAATGACGCCTACTACCTCATCGACGTCCGAGGCGACGAAAAACTCGACGTCAAGTGGCCATGGAATGTAAACCTCCTACGGAAGTTCTACTCATAGAACTCCAGACATGTACCTCCTACCCACTATGAAATGAAGAAGATTGATTCGCACAAATTTTGTCCACTCTCCATACCTTGTGCTATTCGCACTCATAATAACAGCGCTATGATATTCACGGAAGCCAACCCTTGGTCATGCGACCGGCACGTCCAAGTAGTGCGGTACGAGGGCGCCGAAAAATTTCGGGCCTCGTACGATCCATGAAAAAATCCTACCCGGAGCCCCATCAGAGTTGCCTCGCTCGACTAGCTTTCCGAGCCAAGACAACCGCATTCGCTTCCCACAGCGACCTGGTCCTCCACATCCTTGGCGCAGCGACTCGAACGGCTAAGTACCACGCTTGGGGACTAACGCCAGTCCAAACCTAAGCGACTAGGGAAAACGCCAAGTATGAGAGTGCGTCCCGGACTCGCCATGCGACTGGTCCCATGGATCAGGTGGAGCGACACGCCTAATACAACGCGCCCCGTCCTCACCTACCTTGTGCATGCGACTAGAACGGAAAAGTACCACGCTCGGGGACTCGGCCACCCGACCCCGTTCGCGCCCGGGAAAACGGCTAAGTACAGAGCACCCCTAGGATTCGCCACGCGACTGGCTTTCCAAGCGATGGCGAGTTGACCTCAACTGACTAACAGTTTAAGAACATAGATACACATAAAGAAGAGGTAAAACCCCAAAAAAGGGAGGACTCGCTCGGGGACTCGCATAACCCACAATCAAATCAAAACACTGACAAAAAACATCCATGCTTTCCTTACGGCAACCAAATTTGTTCGCTTACAAGGGCAGTTACATAGTTATTACAACTGACGCCACTCGGCCACTTAATTTACTCCGCAGGCTTCGACGACGATGCTCCACCACTCCCACGAACGCGGATGAAGGGAACCGATGGGTTCGATGGGTACATCGTCAAAGTACCAGCCATCACCGAGCGGAAGGGCTGCTCCACCTTAGAGTCGCAGCTCGCCGGCTCGGGGTCGTTGGGTGCAATGATCGTCTCCTGGTGGGGCAGGAGGTCACCCATCGCCAACACTCGGTCGGAGTAAACCGCAGCCCGCTCGGTCAGCTTCAGCACCTTAGATATTTCGACCGCGCCTGTCGATGAAGGGTACCCGCTGGTGACATCGTCCAGGTCAAAGTCGTCGGGGTAGTGCGCGAGTCCAAGACTCAGCGCAGTCGCAGCACCACGTCGGAAGGCCGAGCACGACATGAAGTACACAACCGCTGGAGCCTTCTCCAGGTAACGCCAGACGTCGACGAGGTCGTTGAGATCACCTCCGTCCGCGAAATTTCTTGAAGACACGCGCGGATGCAAGTCGCCCACAGAGCGGCCGTATCCACCAACATCGTGACACACTGCCGCGCCTCGTACGACTGCTCCTCGGCCTCGATAACAAGAATCCTCCCTGCAAACCAGAAGAAGGTTCAAGTCAGAAACATACAAAAGAGTACAAATGACCTGCGCGCTTGGGGACTCGCAAAACCAACCACACCAACACCAGAAAATCTCACCGATCAAAGGGCGACAGATCCCCGTGATGAAATCCTGCAGCCCAGAGAGGTCATCCTGCAACCTGGCAACGAGTGGGTCTAACATCTTTTGCTCCTCAGTAGTAGCAGCAACAACTGCCTTGGCCCTCTCATCCGACGAGGTCGCCTTCGTCTTTGGCTCCTTGAGCTCCCGCTCCAGGTCGGCGATCCGCTTCTCTACGGCGCTCAAGGATGACTAAGCGTCCCTCAGGTCACTCGCAGGGACCATGCCTTCACGAGCCTTCTCCACCATGGTCGCATGACCCTCTGCATCAACAAAACCATGAATACGAAGAAAGCAAGTGATACGTCCAACAACAAGCACAACGAACACTTACCGGCAGTCACCCGAAGTTGCTCGTTCGTTCCTTGGACAACGTGGAGCTCCTTCTCCAGACACTCCCTGGCAGCTCGCGCTGCAGGCCCTGCACAACTATGAAAGCATTAGCAAAATAAATTCCTAAGTGCTTAGCCGCTGAAATTCAGCGACTAGCCACTCGGGGACTAGGCAGCAAAAGAAATTCCTAAGTGCCTAGCCGCTGAAATTCAGCGACTAGCCACTCGGGGACTGGGCAGCGAAAGAAGTTCCTAAGTACCTAGACGCTGAAATTCAGCGACTGGCCGCTCGGGGACTGGACAGCGAAATCAATAAGATCTGACCGCTGAAATTCAGCGATCAGATCCTCGGGGACTGGACATACCTGGATCGCCGCACCTATCATGTTGTAGAGCTAAACCGCATCCACCGACGGAAGCACCACAGGTGTGCGGCCACGATGCTGGTCCACTTCCGCTGATTGTGCTTCAGCACTCGCTGCGGAGGCCCTCGCCACAAAGCGAGGGAAGGTAGCCACCACCGCCCCCGCGACACTCACTGTTGGGCCCGTTGCACCAACTGGTGCCGCAAGCTCGACATGCTGCGACTCCGTGTCCACCGCTACCATTGCAACAGCACCCGCTCCAATCGGAGCCTCACTCGGGGCGCCGACTGGCTCGTCCGAGATTGCGATAAATTCGTCGCCCTTTGCCTTCTTCGCGCCCTCAACGGGCGCCTCGACCTCATCGCCCTTCCTCTTCTTAGAAGGTTCGACTCGCGCTTCCGCGGCACCCAACGGGACCTTGGCCAATGAAGGGTGACCTATTCTCTTCACTCTAGTCCTGCAAAACAATGCCATCAGCAAACTCGCCAATCAGATATGAATTTATTGGACAAATGAAAAACCTAAGGGGTACTCACTTGGCGACCGGGATAAAACGCAAACCAGTACGAATGCTGGCTGGCTTCTCCAACTCTGGCCCTAGCTTCCGACTGAGGCCCGTCTCGAACATGCTCTGTGCCCAAGACACCGAGGGATTCCTCAAGGACGAAGCCAGGGCAGGAGGATTAGCAGCAATCGCTAGGGTGGCGGTAGCGATGCCAACATCACCTCACCTTCTACCACGTCCGTGTCGGCCACCGCAGTCGCATGCACTGGAGCACTGACCCAAGCTTTCTCGGCCGCACTGGTAGCATCAGAGCTACTCGTAGACAGACGCGGTGACGCCGGCTTACCCGGCCTCTTCTTCTTCTGGGGCAATTTCTTCTTCGACGGCGTGGCCACATGCCATGAAGTGTGTTCGGGGAGCTCGTCGTCATCCCCGTCATGAGCCTCAAGGCTCTTGCTAGCCTCGAGCTCGCATTGTCGCTGCCCACGGGTCTTATAGAACATGGGTGCGACGACCTCAACGGCTTCATCATCATCTTCATCGTCACCATCATCGGCCTCGTCGCCTTTGGTGTGACCTTTGTCGGACGAGGAATCTCTCTCGTCCTTGGCAGACTCGGTCGAGTTCTCGTTGTCAGCGGGTGCAAGCCAACCTTCCACCACTTGGAACAACTGACAAAATGCGATTAGCACGAACCGCGACTGCATATCTGTGACTGCGAATGAACAAGAGAGCATGAACTTACCGTCGGAGCCTTGCGATTCGCGGTGTAAGGGGGAACCCCGGCCTTTGCTTCGAGGTATTGCGCGTCAGTGATTTTCTTCAGGGCCAACGTATAATTGTTGAGCCTCCACTCGGTGGTGCAAGACTTTGTCGGGTCATCCTTGCCCGCGTACTCGTACATGCAGTGGGCGTGGCTGGCCAGAGGCACCAGTCGCCGCCCGAACCAGCAATTATACAAGTTGATCGTCTGGAGGCCCTTCTTCAAGCTATGGATTGTCTGCAGCATTTCGTCGACCACCATCCCCTGGTCATGCAGAAACTTGGCGACTTGGAGCCGACATGGCTCGGGACGGTCAGCGGAGTACATTGGAAGCGCCACCTCGTCGTCTGGCGGCGACTCGGTCACGTAGAACCAATGCTTCTTCCACTCGTTCGCTGCCTTCTTTTGCAGCATCAAGTCGAAGAAGGAGGCCTTCGACTTCAGCTGAAAGGTGAGGCCGCCCGCGGCCAACATCGGGCCACCCGTTTCTTCGCGCCTGATCCTCCCATGGAACAGATCTTGCCACAGGGGGAAATATGGCCGGCAGCCTAGGTAACACTCACAAAACGCCACAAAGATGGCGAGTTTCTTGATGCTGTGCAGCCCTAGGTCTGACGGCTGGATGCCGTAGTACACGCAGAAGCGGCGAAATAAGAGGGAGGTGGGGAATCCGAGCCCCCTCTCCAGGTGGCTGGTGAAGGAGATGAACTCTCCTTCGCGCGGATCTGGTACCACTTCTCTGGCTACGGGGATGCGCCATCTCCCGGCACGAAGGATCCCTGCCTCCTCGAAATATTTCAGCAGCACCTTCGTGCACTTGGATCTCCCCCATGGTTCCATCGAGGGTGCCATCAGTTGGAGGATCTAGGGTCGTGGGTCGCAGCGGGTCGCTCTGGTCGCTACGGAGGAATGGAAGACTAGGAATGCGCGAGATCGGAGGAAGTGTGGGAAATAATCGTCCTTCACCCGTCACTCTCCTTATAAATCGGTTGCTACCCTCCATTTTCGGGGAGCCGTTACCGCACGGTGATTACGCCGATATTACCGTTGGATTACCCAATGGCTAGTTTGACCAGTGTTGACGGTCCAACTTCACCTACTCGACTTACTGGCTTCAGCGACTCGACGATTCGCCGACCAGATCACCCTAGATGCGATTCGACTACTCGCCGACCCGTTTGCCGTGCTGCGATTCGATTGGTCGCCGCTATTACGTCTAAGATAAGAAGTTCCCACTTTCATTCAGGGAGTCCACCGCGGATTCAACTAGGCTTCCAAATTGGACCCGCATATTCCGACTGCCAAAAACCACCTGCAATGAATCAACGATGGCCTCGGGGACTACTGATGGGGATACGCCGAGTGAGGTGTACCTAGCAGGACGTTTCCTACTGGCCCAAGCTTCCAGCGAGTGGGCCTGCAGGACGGCGACTGGATCAAGACTTAACAAGGGTCTAGGCGACTGGAAACTGGAGGCCCAGAAGCATAGCTAGGCCCAGTCAGATTAGGTCAAGTATCCTCTGAATCGTTAACTAATCCGGTTGTAGATCTGTAAACCCTAGCGAGGTGAGCCTATATAAACTTCCCTAGGGTACGCATAGAGGACACGTTCCATCATACAACCCCTGCGACTCGCCGCCTAGTCGTAGAGCTCGCCCTTTGTACTCTCTCATCAACACAATCTAGCAGGTGTAGGTTTTTACACTCCGGTGGGCCAAACCTGGGTAAACCCTTGTGTCTCCACCCTCATCTCGCACCGTAGATGGCTGGCCGCCCTTCCCCCCCGTTCTACTACTCACTGCCGATTGCAACATCTGTCATGGCCATTCCCACGACAGTACGTCTGCGGCCCCCATTTCCATTGGGAATTGATCGAGGTGAGTCCCAATTCCCTGTCTTGGCTCTCCCTTGTCTTTCTGTTGCCGGAATTCCACCGCATGCGTATGATGTCAATCTAGTTCAACATCTTGCTCAAATTCTCTGTCAGCAGTAGCAACGGCACGCACATCAACCCTGTTTTCCTCCGCCATTTGCCGCAAGCGTGCTTCGCCTCCAGATCTCTCCAACTCTAGATCTTTGCACCACTTCGTAGCCTTGTGTCCTCTTTCCATCAAGCCCGCCCATGCCCAAAACGGAGGTCCACATCTCAACCACTCTTCGTCAGAAGATCGATGTTTTCTGTGTTCGCAGTTGCAGTTCTGAATTTTTCCGTTAGCCTGAAAACCACCGCATACCCATCTGTCCTCGACAAGTTTCCAAGAGCTACAGCCTAGATTTGGCGAAGTCACCTTAACCAAAGTTGTAGTCCGTCGTCCCCTCTCGAACTTTGATCTTTGTGGATTGTTCAAATTCCCAAAGGATCCATGGCCAACGTTCGCCAAAGTTCGCACGATATCACTGCATTTATGCTCTTATTCTGTCAGTCCCTTCAGTAGCGTGCACCTCTGATCCCCTCTAATTTCCCGTCGTTCTGTACCTTCCCCGGTGAAATTCAAAACACCAACTTAACTACCTGACGTCCCCTCTATAATTTGTATTTTTACGGCGTCAAAAAAATATGCAGTAGATTGCTCTCAATATTCCTCCGAAGTCGAGTTCAGCTAGCCCTATTTCGCAAAAATTCAGTTCCGTTCGTGAGATCCAATCATCCAACCATCCATGTAGGTTTTGCAATCTAGCCCTCCGATTTTCTTTACATCAACCCGCGACCCTGTCTGAGCCACTTGTCACCACCTCCCAGGCCCGCGCGTCAATGGACCAAGCCCTCTCTCTGGCCGACCTATCGGTGGCTGGGGATAAACCCACCACGAGTAACAAAAGTCCCAGGAACTATTTCTAAATAAATAAAATTCCAGAAAATCATTTATATCTTTTAAACTGTTTTGAATATGAACAAACTTTCAAAATGAAATATGAATCATTTGAAAATATGAATTCAACCATGTTTTCAAATTTGACCATATTTGACTCTAGCTAGTCAAACCTTTGACTTTGACCCCATTTGACTCATTTTGACTTTAATATTGATTTAAAATTCATAATTCCAAATTATGTAAATAATATATGTTTTTGTATCAGAAAAATGTGAGGAATATGAATATGCTATTTATAATATCATTTGAGAAATTTAAGATTTTTGAATTATTAAATGTTAATAAATGTCTATTTCTTAAATATTGCATAACTTTAAATCCCTAACTCCGAATTCGACAAATGATATGTCTCGAGGGGAAATATCAGGATGGGTATGATTGGTTGTAGTGGACTATTGTGTAGGGATATTAATTTGTTTTAGTGAATCCCGCTAAACCCGCATAGAAACGATTCAACGGTGCCCACCAGACACTTTCGTGCGGGCGGAAAACGAAGTAATATCATTACACAATCGTCCAAGCTGGAACCGACAGAACATATATATACAAAACGAATCCATGAGTCAAAAATACAGATATACAATATAAAGATCCAACTCACCTTGAAAATGATACAACATCCGAGTATGGATAAGATGAAAATGGGGCTAAGAGCCCTAAAGAATAACCAATGGCGTCCATAAACCCGCCCAAGCTAAGCCAAGAGGGTAACCCTGCTAACAACGTCTATTTCAAACCTGTTAAAACAAAAGAGGAGCCGACAAAGGGCAAAGGAAAAAGAGAGCAGTTAGTACTAAGGCCAGTACACGACGATACTTAGAATTTGGTGGCACTCACCTACATAGGTATGGTGGACTGAAGTGACAATGCAGCATGTACTAAACAACCTATGGAGACTCAATACTACTATCAACTATCAGGGAGAGATGAGAAATACCTATTCGAAACCAACCTGATACTATCACCAAACATACCCATCCTGGTATTTCGCCCTCGAAACCAAACGAGGAAGTGAAGCCGAGTAAACTCACATGGTTGGCAGTTTTATGCATTCTTTCCATGGTGGTTATCCAACTTACTAGTCATATCAGATACAAGTCAAATTTATAATGCTAAACTTTAGTTATAGTTGTCAATGATCCAGATAGTGTGCTCCAAGTTGTCCATAGCTGCGGACACGGCTTTTCGAAACGATTTAACCATTTAGGGGTGCACCAAAGTTTCCACATGCACCTCGACCCTTGTTTCCATATCAATTAACATACACCCATCAGTATGCCGGCGGGGCCTAGGCAAGATGCTTTCTCAGAACCAAAGCAAGTACATGGGGTCCACCCGAAAGAGCTACATGTACGAGGTATATATAGCTAATCCTCCTTGTAGAGACCCTAAGGTTGCATGGACTTGTCACGAGAGCAGAGGCCATAGATAATATATTTCCGTGACAGTGTCGCACCTACGCAACATCAATAAATGCTGATAGAGCAACATGTAATAAACATCTCATACATGGCATAGGTATAGTAGCTAACGTATAAATCCCAAACTAGTTTGTGTACTCCAGAACAGTACGTTTAAATAAAGTACTAACTCGATACGCGTTGCCATACACCCCACATTTGGTTAGCGCTCTCAGTCCCGGAACATGTGTCAAGAACTCGGGTCCTAGGTGGACACACGGGGATGGGATAATAACCAGATTTCAACTATTACCCCTTTGTACCTGGGCATTAGTTATATCTACTCCCAACATTTAATTAACAAGTTGTAATTAGAACCATGATCATATCCACCATTAAGAATATGCTAACCCCCAACATCAGTGGCACTCGACGACACGAAGTAGCACCTGAGCAAGACACTACTACTGGCAAGGCCAACTGTCTAGCAAAACAATAGGCAATAGGAGGTGTCCAAGGCAATATAAGGGCTCCAAGTAATATAACAGGGGTATGGAAACTAAAGCATTGCAACACGGATAGAAATAGATCAACAGAAGGAAATAAAGACTATAAATATAATATGGGTAGAAAGGGGGAGAATGCTTGCCTAGAAAACACAGCCGAAGGTTCATCCGAATATCGGGCCGACACTTGCATCAATTCATAGGCCTAATCCACAAAGAAGCAAAGCACTAAAAGAAACACCGGATACACAATTTAATACTATGGTAGAAGATCTGGCATGATGCATGTATGATGAATTACATGGCAAAGATGCGGTGCAAGTACGCAATATTTAGCAGAACCTGGGTCCCGACAATTAGTTGGGTGGTTTATGTTGTTTAGATATCCCGCAATTTAAATGTTGTCTTATCAAAGAAAAATATGTCATTAGTTCGCTACACAAATTTAAATGGAGCCAAGATAAGATAAGATTTTCCCTCATATGGTCTCCATATTTAATTATTAGGTGTTTCGATAAAATACCCCAAAACCACATGATAATATGTATGCAAGTGAACCAGGGTCGGTGGAGCCAGGCGCATGCAGGGCGGGTTGAGGGAGCGGTCAAAGGTGGTTGGGGCGTGCATAGAGAGCGTGCTATGTGGGGTGTGCTTGGCCGCAGGGGGTGTGGTGGTTGGTGTGTAGGCGCCAGTGAGAGGAGTAGGTTTAGGGTTAGGAAGGTTGGTTTGGTGTGTCAGGATTTCCACCGGTTGGTCCTTTGGGCCTGAACGGTTTAGGTCTAGGTAGATCATTTAGGGTTTAGGCGGGGTGGTAGGTTGCTGCCAGCAGGACCCTTTGGGCCTGGCCGATGGCAGCCTCTAGTTTTTTATTTATTTTGTTTAAGAATAAAATTTTGTAAATAGTTTTAGAGAAATAAAAGATTCGGGCGGACCGACGGTTTTAGTTTGAACAAAGAGGGGAATATCTAGAAAAAATATGCTTTTAGCAAGATACTTTGAGGCTAACAAATGCATCCTGATGTCATGATTATGCACAGAGATAATACATGCAATTTTCTAGTAGTGGTTTTATCCAGGGTTCTACAAGGAGCCTACATGACACACATTTTCCCTACAGTTCTCTTCTCAAGAGGCTTACGTGGCGACTCACAAAGTCACTCCCTCCCAGCGACCAGGATTCACACAAGACCTACTAAACATGCAAATCTCCCCTGAGCGGCAAGAGGGAAGAGCTCACAAGGGCAATACCTCTAGCAGTCGAGACCTGCGCGAACCAATAGATCCCTCTCAAGGCCCCGGAGTGAAGAATACAAGGTTGTCTAGCATCTCAGGTGCCTTCATCACGGGGCCTGATGGCGTGTCCCTTTGAGAGGCTCACAAGAGGGTTGTTCGTGCATGATCCTAGCAGATAAGTGCACCCACAGGCCAGAGGGGTGGTGCCATAGAGACAACCGCCATTTTGGAAATACCCGCTGTAGGGACGGGAGTCGAAATCACATACACTCCCCCGCATGAGAACCCTCTCTTCCTCCTCATTGGAGAATGCCGTCCTGGCACTACTAGAGGCACAACCCAGAGGGAACATGCACAATGAGCCTCGTGAGGCATAGATCCCGCTTCGACCGGATGGCGGCGCTTGCCGGCCCCTTGCTAACTAGCGATCGATGTAGCCTTACTCGGGGGCTAGTCCCTTGTAGCACGCCTCAGAAAATTGCATGGAAAAAATACATCTAGCATAGAAGTTTTCTGCGAAATGTTCATTATAGTCACGGCCTTTAGGAAAAAGTCTAAAGAACACCACAATGTATCTACACCTACAAAATACATATGACCCCACCAATGGTACGGATACATCCACGATAGGAGCCCCACTCAAATCCTCTCGAGGTGAAGTGGGTAGTAGATGTGGCACATCAGGGGGTCAAACACCGACACGGAGAAGCCTCCCCTGCTGGTGTAGTGGAACCGCGACACTGAGCCACGCTCGATGTTGTGGTGGCGGATGAGGCGATCCCAGCTGACAGTGAGGTACATCTCGCCTAGCGCGGGGGTCTCGATGTGCATGCTCCACCTCTCGTAACTGCATGAATGTAGCAGCAGCACATCTCCGGGAATGTTGCCCGCAACTCCAAGATTAAAACACTATGGAGGCTGAACCCTCGCAAACTAGTCCACATATCAAAGGATGAGGAGGAAATCGATGACCCAGACGGGCTCAAGGTCATCCTTTATCTTGATCGCGACTACCATATGAGGTGTAAGGGGAAGCAATGTAGGCTATGGTTCACCACTTTTCCCTCTGCCATTCCGCCGGCAATGCACCCAGAAGCTGCTGTTGGAGATTTGTCCTATGAAGGAAACTAGGGTCCAATGATCCCTTGGTTCAAGAGGGGGATAAACACGTGGTCCCAAGGAGTCTCGGCGATGATGTAAATGGCGGAGCAACATCACAACAGAGAGTTGGCAAGGTTTATTTACCTAGGTTCGGGACCCTCATGAGGAGGTAAAGCCCCTACTGCTGCTTTTTTGTATTGCTCATGTGCTTCGCGAGTGTATAATGGTGGATGGTTGTCTAGGGTTTCAGATCTCTAGGATTGTACCATTCTAAGGTAAGAGAAGGGATCCTTATATAGAGGCTCCGGGCCTCTTCCCCCAATCTTGGGCAGGAAGGGTTACCACATTCCAGCCCAAAGGACTTTGGTCTGCCTGGTCTTCACGTGGTCATCAGCCATTTGTAGTGTTGAGGTCGCTGGCAGCTGCTCCTCTGCTCCTATGCGCCACACTGGTATGCTTGCACCAAAGTGGCAATGTGAGGCCCTACAGATCCCTAGCGTCACCATCCCACCTTTGCACTATGGGGGCAGGCAGCATCTCGCTTTTCCGAGGAGGACCGGTTGTAGCTTTGACCGGCCATTGGCGCATCGTCTTACGGGAGCTCTCGGTGTCACTGACGTGTCCCTTCGTGATTCCTCAGCAGGAGGCTCCCGGTCCATGGTGAGGCCGGTCTTGACGTCCGCCGGAGCTTCTTGCTCCTTCTTTCCTCAGGAGGGACGCGCCCCTCTTGGGGCCTCGACAGGGCGCATTCGGTAGGCATGTCGACTCAATAGGACGGGGTACCCTTGGTGACAATAGTCCGACAGTATCCACCGGTCGCTTGGATTGCACGCGTGTGATGAAGGGGCAAGGAAGTAATGGAACCAACTATTGCTAGTCCTATGACTAGTCATGTCAGCGCATGATCACCCGAGGGAGTTATCCGTGGCATCGATGTGCCTATGTGGTATGCGGTTTTCGTCAGATGTGGGAACTACCGCTTCTGTATGTTGGCCTTGGGGACCGCGCGGGCCATAAAACCCCGAGACCGGGAAGGCTCGCCTCACTTCGTCTTCATCCACCGCCGTTCTCCACACTCTTGTTGTGATAGTGCCGGTCCTGCTTATCCGGTAGCTGCCGAGATGGCACCCAAGAGAGAACATGACTCCTCCGCCATGCCAACCTTCTCTGCGTCGAGCATTGGGGCCTTGCCGCCGGTGAAGGTTCTCAACGAGGAGGGGTTGTGAAGGTTAGGAAGCTATGTTGGGTCACGAGAAGATAAAACAAAACTTTTTCCCTCTAACGTGGTGATCCCAAGAACCAGCTGACGTAGAAGGCCACGAGGCTTACCACTACACGCGCATTTGCGGATTACTGATTAAGCGCGTCTGTTGATGCAGTGTAGTCCTTAGCGATCCGATCTGATCGTCCTGGTGCTGATCGTACATCACCTCTCCTGGTATCCACACGTACAAGGAGGAGCACCGGCGGCGAACTGCTAGGTTAGGTACGTCGGCAGGACTGCTATGAAGCTAGGGTTTCTGACACATGGAACAACCTAACCGATCAACAATTAACCCTTATGGGTTACTATGCTCCACTATATGTAGGAAGTGAACGTGGGCTCCACTCATGTGGCCCATTCACTAAAGCCCATATAATATTATTCACCTGTGAGTCCGACTCACAGACTCAGTCCAAATCCGGCTTGGGTCCAACCCAACCAGATTTCCGGTTCAGATCCAATCCAAACTTGCTCCCGCTCTTAAGTGTGTGACCCCGCAGGCTCTTGGAAACTTGGACATGATTAGAGTTCGAATCTCAATCGGTCACTCGGTAGCGGCTCCTAGCAGAACGTGCCGACTCCCAAGTACCAATGAATCATGATGACTTGCCTTTCCAATGTGACTTACGTCCGAGTCCCTTTTACCTCACGATATACCTTGTCAGACTATAGGCGAATATTTGTCATCCCTTAAATTAGTCCGACTCTCTTCTCGATCCGAGATAAGTGATTCACCCGACTAACTCTTAGTCGATCGCCTTGGTTAACACTTAACCGAGTCGTGCATGGTCATGCATTCCCAATCATATCATCCGAGAGGTCCTAGAGAATATCTCTCCAAGTGTAGGGGCAAAATCACATCTTGGTTATTCACATCACGCAGCTTCACAGTCAACCCGAACTCTGCCTTTATAACTGCCTAGTTACAGATCAGCGTTTGACAAAACCTAAGTCGGTGATCTTCAACTCGGATTATGCAATAACCTTAGGTCTAAGGATTACATTGATTGAGATATACAAATGACAGCTTGTTCGTTGTACCTCAATATGGGTAAATCTGTTTCGCTAAACTCTTTAGCCGAATCTGTGTAAGTTGGAATAGCATCTCCATGCCCATGACAAGTGGCACCGAGTCATCAAGCCAACTTTCACATTAGTCTAAGTTGTGTGTCCATCACAACCTCAATGACAAAGGATATTTAGTACAAACAACATGAATGTATAGTTCCACAACCGAATCACATATTCAATGATACACATCAGATGTTTATACAAGGACAACTTAATAACTTTATGAATACAATGGGAAATATCAGCATACATGATTGCCTCTAGGGCATATTCCCAACAGTCTACCACTTGCACTAGAGTCAATCTTCCAACATCACATGTCTAGATATCTAATGCCCATAGCTCTTAGGTGTGCCTCATGCTTCGGCTGTGGTAACGGCTATGTCAACGGATCCGCAATATTTGCATCCGTGTGTACCTTGCATAACTTGATATCACCCTGATCCACGAACAGGCGAATCAGGTGGTACCGCATGAGTATGTGCTTGTTCTTTTGGTGTTTTCTAGGTTCCTTGGCTTGTGCAATTGCACCATTGTTGTCACAATACACATCTAACGGATTGGACGAGCCCTTACTATACCAAGATCCATGAGGAAATTCCTCATCCAAACAACTTCCTTTGCTGCCTCTGAGGCGGCAATATACTCGGCCTCTGTTGTAGATGTAGACACAGTCTCTTGCTTGGAACTCTTCCAGCTCATAGCACCTCCGTTTATAATAAACACGTATCCGTATTGCGAACGAGAATCATCATAGCCGGTAAGATAACTCGCATCTGTGTAACCCTTTACACTGAGTTCATCTTCACCACCATAAACCAAAAACATATCCATAGTCCTTCTCAAGTAATTTAGGATATTTTTAGCCGTTTTCCAGTGGATTTCTCCAGGATTAGCCTGGTATCTGCTCACAACACTTAGAGCATACGAAATATCCAGCCTAGTACAAATCATGGCATACATGATGGATCTGACTGTAGAAGCATACAAATCGCACTCATCCGACTTCGCTCATCAGTTGTCGAAGCACACTGAGTCTTGCTAAGTTTTACACCATGGCACATCGGTAAGAACCCCTTCTTAGACGATTCCTTGTTGAACTTCTTCATCACTTTGTCCAAATAAGTAATCTGACTCAATCTAATGAGCCGTCTTCATCTATCTCTATAGATCCGGATTCCGAGGATGTATGTTGCCTCACCCAAGTCTTTCATTGAGAAACTCCTTTCCAATGACTCCTTGGTTTCTTGCAACATCTAGAGATCATTTCCAATCAATAATATGTCATCCACATATAAGATTAGAAAGTTTACTTTGCTCCCACTAAACTTCTTGTATAAACAAGAATCATGATCACTCTTGATGAAGCCAAATGATTTGACTACCTCGTCAAAGCGAATATTCCAACTCCAAGATGCTTACTTCAACCCATAAATGGATTTCTGAAGTGTGCACACCTTGACAGCATTAGCCGGATCGACAAAACCCTCGGGCTATATCATATACACGTCCTCGGTTAAATTTCCGTTAAGGAAAGCCGTTTTGACATCCATCTGCCATATCTCATAGTCAAAATAGGCTGCTATAGTTAACATGATCCGAACTGAGTTAAGCATCGCTACGGGCGAGAAAGTGTAACATCCCAAAAATATTGATCATGATTATCAAACTCTAATCACTAAAATTAGGGTTAACAAAAAATTTAATTAAATAAAAATCTTATGAATGCATGTGTGTATGTGATGATTGTATGAATGCATGTTTGGACTTGTGTGATTAACATAAATAGCAAGGAATAGTTCCAAGCAGAAACAAATCAAGAGAAAATCAAAAAAAAATCAAATAAAGCAAATGGTCATTTTTGCCAATCTTGCTCACTAGGTCACTTTGGGTGTTTCTAGTCCAAGATTTCAAACAGAAACTTTTCCATTTCTCTTCACCCCTTGCTATACCAAGTAAAAGTGAATCAAAGCCCACCTTTCAAACTTACAGAAACATTTGGCAACCTCATTCAAATCACAATTCAAAATTGAATCTTTAACATATGTGAAGATCACACCTTTTCAAAACCAAACCAAACCAAACGAGTGCCCTTTGACCAATCCAACTAACCCAAGACTCCCTAGTATGTAACTAGCAAACCCACCAAGTTTGAATCCAACATTCCAAATTGAATTTCTTTCGGCCATTTCATCAAACAACAAAACATCAAACACTATTTGCAGGAGTGAATTTGGCCAACCTTGTTCCCTCTCTGGTTGCAGCAAGCTCTTAGTAGATCATCTAGCCTCTTTAACAATCCTTAGCACCATTGTGAGCAAGCCTAGCCATCAATGGTGACCATGCCGAGAGAAAACTTGTCACCCCCATGTCGCCAGCGAGCTAGAGGAAGCACTAGCCTCACCAACCTTGTCTGGAGCACTGACCACCATCCACCGCCAACCCTGTCCAAGCTCCGAGCGCAGCCAGCCACTGGACCACCCGCCAAGCTCGCGCCCAGTTGCTCTGCGTGCGAGCCGAGAGTGCTCCAGTGCGCCGCCAGTGACACGAGCCCACAGACTGCGCCACCCTCGCCGCTTGCAGACGTGATCGCCAACACCCCAGCACCCTGCCAGACAACCCTGTTTGCTGCCGCGCAGACAGTAGACGATGTGCGCCATTAAACTTGTTGTCGGACCCGCCAGAGGGACGCGACATTCCGACCGTTCAGCACCGCCCCACACCGTGTGACCGTGCCGATGAGGTTTGCCAGGGAGCACAACACCGCCCCTATCATCTCCCATGCTAGTAGCACTCTGTGTCGTCGACCACGACGAGCTCCACCTGCGCCCGTCGGTCCCCTTCAGCCACTATAAAAGGAGGCCACCCCCGCTCAATTTAAGCACACCATCTCACTCCCCACCTCTCATTGATCACACACACTCACTCCCGGAGCAAGGCGAGCACCAAGTGGCCGGAATTTCACCAGAGTTCGCCGCTGTAGAGGAGGAGAGGCGCCGTCGATTGGAGCCGCCCAGGAGGAGCTGCCGGTACCAGGAGGATCGCCGTCGTCGACTTCATCGTTCGACCCCATTGCCGACCAACGCCGGAGCCCCGGTGAGCCCCCACTGACCCTTGGTCGCGCTAGGGTTCTGTCTCGCCGCGTTGCCCGACGTGGACGATGAACATCAGTCGTTCGATTAGAGTTAGATCGTGCGGTCCTAATTGCCACGTACCGCTTCGCCACTCGTTGTCTCACTAACGAGTGGGGTCGCTCACTTAATCATCCCACGCGCGCTGTGCGTAGTGGGCCGGCCCAGTTAAACATCCCGCGCGACCCATTAATTCAAACTTAGGTTTATTCATTTAATTTCAAACTCAGTTCTGTACCTAGATTCAAAAATCAACCCAGCTCGATTCACTGAAGAAAAATGAATGAAACTAATTTTGTTAGAAAGGTATTGGAGTGCTTAATCCAAGCCCGTTGGATTCACACAATTTAGAGTTGTAGATCACCCATGGTAAAAATAACAAGGAAGAAGTTTTTCTGCATTCAAATATTTTTCAAAATTCAACCATGAAAGCTTTTGAGTTGATTCCAACTCTCAAAAATCGCATTTAACCATACCTTTCAGAATATATAAAAACATATAGGGTTACTTGAAGAAATAATGATCAAGTAATAAAATAATGCCTCATAGGCATTTCTAGTCACTTTAATTAATTAAAATAAAAAGGATTAAACCTTATTAAATTGTGACACCACTTTAAATCACATTCCCATGTACTGAAATATGTGGTGATGACATGTGTCAACATGATCCCATGTTTGAGTTGGAAAATATTAAATCTTAAGTAGTTTTCAATGAGTAGAAATTACTTTTCTAAAATAAAAAAATAAGACAAGTGCTTTAATCTTTGTGATAATAGTGATGATGCTAGATCATCTAGTGTGAACCTTTGTGTGATAAATAGAAATATTTAAATATTGTTTGGTGATTGTGTACCTCGTATTTATTTATAGATGCTAGTACCGACCAAGGATACGAAGAGGAAGGAGGATACTACGAGGAAGAAGCCGAGGAAAAATTCAACCACTGATCTGCACAAGGCAAGCCTAATACTTCTGGTTCAATTAGCAAGCTATTAACTAAGCAAGCTAACACTTGTAACTATGAAAGTTAGATAACCTATTCAATGCATTAAGCATGCTTGGTTAGATACATTTGATGATACCAATCCTAGTTTTACTTGCAAGCTTAGTACTTTATTTCTTTATTAAAGCTTTCTCTTAGAGTTTACTTAGTGACTTTTATATTCTAGAAACATAATTGAAGGTAGCATTAAGAGCATAAAACTTGGCCTAAGTTAGATAATTCTTGATGTCATCCTGAGGCATGAGATGTAACTTAGATAAGATACACTTGTTTACCAACCCTCATTAGTATTTACCCCCACCTGTAGATGCTAGTGCTAAACATAAAACTTGATCACTTTAGATGGGAATACTTGGTGAAAATGGCTATGATAACCTTAGAATGATGAGTCATTCTACTGAAATGTTTTGACATGTGTTTCCGAACACCAGATGATTTTGATGATGAAAATGTTAAGGCATGAGGCTTAGCCCTTTACAAAACTAATGGTTGTCTGGATGCGATACCATTCCAATTTTACCGTACAAGCACAATACCCGAAATTTGGGTAGGGCTTGACTAGAAATTTTTATACCTTAGTATGGGTTCCCTTGCGGCCAAGGTCTGAGGTGAGGCTACCTTGTGAAGATTGTCCACCTATGTAGTACCCAAGATGACAGTTGGTCATGGTTGGGAGGCCAAACTCATAGGAGAGGTGCCTATACTAGGGCGTGTAATTGAAAGGTTAGGATTGATTATCCGCATACTGAGTATGGAGAATTGAGGATTTTTCCTGATGGATGTATCGAATGTTGTGGTGAAAGTGTACAATCTCTGCAGAGTGTCAAACTATTCGAATAGCCGTGTCCGCGGTTATAGACAGTTGGAGTGGCCATACTGTTCTATTGTCAGATATTTTTAAAATGACTTGTGAAATGAATTATGATTTGACTTGACAACAACAGAGTTGTGACATGAAATTCAAGTTCCCATTTAGGTGTTATAAAACTTTCAACTAGCTTTCTTTGCTTCTAAACTTATTAGAGGTAAATCTGGTTTTTTGCAAAACAACCCTAGAGCTTAGTATATCCTATTAAAAACCCCTTCACTTGTTAGAACTATTTTGCGAGTACCTAAAGAGTACTCATGGCTTTGTCCCTCGCTATTCCCGTGGCCAGACTATGAGGAGGAGTATCAGGAAGATGGACAACAGGAAGGTTACGACAACTAGGATCATCTCCCATCGTCAGCATTGCCTATGACCATGAAGATGGAGCCTCACCTATGCTATCGTTATTATTACGTTATTTCCGCTGCTTGATTTGTATTAAGAATTGGATCATGAGATCCTAATTTTTGTAAGACCTTATGTATGGTTTGTAATGGATGATGTACTGTGATATCCAATCTGTTATGTCTCGCAAAAATGTTAATCCTGGGATTGCGATGTATGGCATTACATGCATCTGGGATCAAAAATCCGGGTGTTGACAAGTTGGTATCAGAGCCATCCTGACCATAGGAGACCCTAGTTTAGAATGGACGTTTGAATAAAAAACTTAGTTTCAAAACCAAGGAAGTGAGTATTTACGAAAACTTATTCACATTCTTATCACTTAGACTCTTTCATGAAAATTCATCTTCCTCAAAAATTCTTGCAATCCTACATAAAATTTTACAAACTTGATCACTCTACTAAGTTACTCATCCTATATTCTTAGAGATGGGCGTGAAGTATAGCAAGTTTTATCAGTTGGGGAATGGAGGATACCTCATCTTTGACCGTGACTTGGACCAGCTTGCGGAGATGCTGGAACGTCTGCACCCCGAGTTCTTCGGAGCTCAGCTCAATGATCATGAAGGAGAGGATTTGCAGTGACTAGTTGTTGCAAGTCTCCGGGGAAAGATTGAACTCCCCACCGCAGAGGGAATTTAGTTCACCTTGAGAGAGAACAACTGGCTCGATGGACTTGCCAGGGCCATGCAGGAACCTCTTGCCCGTCTGTGTGGGCAGAGTATCGATCAAATCAAGGCTACCCGTTTTGAGTTCTACCCAAGGCGTGATGTTATGGGACAGCCACTGGAGGCCCCATATCACCATGAGCTGAAGTCTCAATTGGACCACCTCAGCTTCATGATGTATGACCGTCAGAAGGAGTTAGACAATGCCCGCTCCTACGCCAACCACAAGTATGCCATCGCCGCCAAGAAGGATCAGACCATCACCATGCTAGTGAAGGATCGCCAGTATCATCGCCGTCAGCTCGACAAGAAGGAGCGCATCATTGCCCGTCTTTGCCACCGGATCACGGATTTGGAGGAGACCATCCATGAGAGAGACATGCAGTTGGAGGAGAGGGAGAATGTGGGGGAAGACCTTTGTGGAGACCCCTACTCCTATGTCAGTAATGATGATGACTTTCTGGAGGATCAGGCCATGTACTTCTTCGCCGATGAGGATGACTTCGCCTTCATCGATGATGATGATGAGGACACTGACTCCGAGGAGTAGTAGCACTTGAGCACTAGAGTTAGTGAGTTGTATTCGGTCCCACTGTATCGTAGTTTCCTAGAATGGTTCTTAAAACCATCTGTTTTCCTTTGTTGTGGTGTGTGTTTGTACCGTGTGTTATGAATGAATGAAAAGCAAGTTGATAGAAAAATCTGAGTCAAAATTTGAAAAAATTTCAAACCCAAAACCCTGAACCTTAGCAATTTCCCTCTTTTCTCATGATCTATCTCAATCTTCAGATGCATCGCGGAGGAAGCAATTCATCCCCGGACCCGATGTTGCAAATCTTGCAAATGTTGGTTTCTGACCGCGAAGCTGAAAGAGCCGAACGTCAAGCCAAATTACCACCCTTCAAAAGATAGATGAGATGGCCAACAACAATCAAAGCCATGGAAATCAGGACAACCATGGATCTAAGCTCAAGAATTTCCAGAACACCAATCCACCCATTTTCACTAAGTTAGAAGAGCCCCTAGATGCCGAATTGGCTGCAAACCATGGAAAACAACTTAGAAGTTGAAGGAGTGGAAGCTAACGAGAAAGTTCTATTCGCCACCCACTATCTGGCCGGAGATGATGACTTCGGAAGAGTAGTCAAGTTTAGCAGAACCCATGTGCCACCGGGTTTGATCAAGAGGATGAGAGATGAATTTCGGGAATTGAAGCAAGGAAGGATGAAAATAGTGGAATACCGTGACAAATTCTTGTCATTGGCTAGGTATGCACCTGATGAGATAGACACTGAAGCCAAGAAGAAGGAGAGATTCGTGAATGGTCTGCACGATGAGATGCAGACAATTTTAGTCAATATTCCCTTTACTAATATTGAAGCCTTAGTGGACTCTTCCATTCAGATGGAAGGAAAGATCAACCAAGCTAATGAGAACTGCAAGCGTCGCATGATGCATCAACCAGGAACCCACCATACACCAAAGTATCGCCCCAACCCATCTCCAGGATTTGCCCCAAGAACCAATAGACCCCCGATAAACCGTATGACCTATCCGAACTTTGGAATTCCAAGGCCCGGAGAAAACCACAAAAACCTCGGCAACCCAGCAATTTGAATCGTGCTCCACCTAAGTTCAACAACAACAATGCCGCCACTAACACCAACACTGCCCCAAGGACTGGAAGCAATGTTGTGCCTGTTGCAGCAAAGGACAAGTCGCAAGTGACTTGTTATGAATGTGGAACCAAAGGTCACTATTCCAATGAGTGCCCCAAGAATATTGCCGCAGCCCCCAATGAAACTGCCCCAGCTCAGCAGCAGCATAGTGTTCATCCTGGAAGAAGGTTTGCCCCAGGGAACTCACTCAACCGCAACGGCCGTATCTTTCTCATGCATGCTGAAGAAGCCCAAGAAGCGCCAGATGTCGTGATGGGTATGTTTTCTGTTAACTTAGTACTTGCAAGAGTGTTTTTTGATTATGGATCATCGCACTCGTTTGTTACTGAAGAATTTGCATGCACTAGTAAGATTCAACCCACCAAATTGAAGCATGTTATGATAATTCAAATACCTGGTTAAACCACCAAAGCTAGACAGATTTGCAAAGCCGTACCTATCCGAATCCATGGCATATATTTTTATGCTAATCTAATAGTACTCAGAACTAAAGGTTTGGAAGTAGTACTAGGAATGGATTGGATGTCCAAACATAAAGTATTAATCGACTGTGCCAAGAAAGCCATAACTATGACCAGTACAACTGGAATATCAGTAGAGCATGTATCTGAAACCTTGCCCCGTAAATTCAAGTGCAACAAGAGTATAGCCCAGCCAACCATTGACCAGGTCCGGATAGTCTGTGAATACCCCTATGTATTTCCAGATGTTTATCCCGGTATGCCCCCAGATTGGGATATCGAGTTTATCATTGAACTGATCCCTGAAACCGGACCCATAGCTCAGAGACTGTATAGCATGAACCCATCTGAATTAGTGGAGCTGAAGAAGCAAATGGATGCTATGCTGGAAATTGGATTGATTCAACCAAGTGTGTCACCATGGAGATCACATGTCTTGTTTGTGGACAATAAGGATGGAGGTAACTGTTTGTGTATGGATTATCGGAAGTTGAATGACGTCATCATCAAGAACAAGTACCCATTGCCAAAGATAGCAGACCTGTTTGACTAGTTGATTGGTGCCAAAGTGTTTTCTAAGATTGATCTTAGAACTGGCTATCATCAACTCAAGATTCATGCACAGGATATTCCAAAGACTACCTTTACCACCATATATGGATTATACAAGTATACGGTCATGTCTTTTGGATTAACCAATGCCCCCGCTTATTTCATGAATCTCATGAATAAGATTTTTATGGACTTCCAGGATAAGTTTGTCGTTGTTTTCATCGATGACATTCTGATCTATTCCAAATCAGAAGAAGAACATGAGAAACCCCTAAGGACCATTCTTGGAACCCTTAGGGAGTATCAGTTGTATGCCAAGTTTAGAAAATGTGAATTTTGGTTACAGGAGGTATGATTCCTCGGAGTATCAGCCGGAGGAAATGCCGTAGACCCTGTGAAGGTGATGTTGAAGATTGGCAAGCCCCAACCACTCAAACCCAAGTTCGTGCATTTCTCAGATTAGCGGGATACTACCGCAAGTTCGTAGAAGGATTCTCGAGTATCTCTAGACCTATGACCCAATTGCTGAAGAAGGACAAGAAGTTTGAATGGACGGACAAATGTGAAGTGAGTTTTCAAGAAGTCAAGAGGAGATTGATTTCAGCCCCAATCTTGATCATGCCGGATATCATGAAGCCCTTTGATGTGTATTGTGACGCATCCAAGATCGGTCTCGGATGTGTGTTGATGCAAGAAGGAAAGGTTATATCTTATCTATTCCCGACAACTGAAGCAGCATGAACAGAATTATCCAACCCATGAACTTGAACTAGTAGCCGTAGTTCTAGCCCTGAAGACATGGAGGCATTATCTTATGGGTAATCATTGTGAGATTTATTCGGATCACAAGAGCCTGAAGTATATATTCACTCAGAAGGAGCTAAATATGAGGAAGAGAAGATGGATTGAGCTAATCAAGGACTATGATCTGGACATCCACTATCACCCCGGTAAAGACAATGTGGTAGCAGATGCCCTTAGCAGATTTCCGTGCCGCTTGAACTCCATAATTCTAAAAGAGCAACCAAGTTTGCACAAGGAGATGGAAGATTTTATAATGGAATTAGTAAGTGAAGGATTTTTTGCTAGCATAGAACTTCAACCCACTTTGATCAGTCTGATCAAGGAGGCACAGAAAGGAAATGCTAGTATCGACGGAATCAATTGTTGTATCGGTACATGCAAAGTACATGGATGCACCGAAGATGAAGAAGGGGTATTGTGGTACAAAGGAAGTCTCCGTGTACCAGCAGATTCAGAGTTGAAAGAAGTTACTTTGAAGGAGGCCCATGATACCCTTTATTCTATCCATCCCGGAGGAACAAAGATGTATCAGGATCTGAAGGAGTAATTTTGGTGGCATAAGATGAAGAGAGAAATCGGAAGCTACATCTCCAAGTGTGATATTTTTCAGAGAGTCAAGGCAGGACATCAAAGACCCATAGGACTATTGCAACCATTACAGATTCCGAAATGGAAATGGGATTCAGTTGAATGGACTTTATCACCGGATTACCTAGTTCTAGTAGGGGAAATGACTCTATTTGGGTCATAGTTGACAAATTGTCCAAGGTAGCCCATTTCTTACCAGTCAAGACCACTTACCAGAGTTCCAAGCTAGCAGAGTTATACATCGCTAGAATCGTCAGTTTGCACGGAGTCCCCAAGAACATCATATCAGATCGAGGAACTCAGTTTACCTCGAGATTCTGGAGGAAAGTCCAAGAAGGTTTAGGAACTCGACTAGATTTCAGCACACCGTATCACCCTCAGACTGATGGACAAACGGAGCGAGTAAATCAAATACTCGAAGATATGTTGAGAGCGTGTGTGCTAGAGTATGGATCCAAATGGGAAGACTGCCTGCCTTTCGCAGAATTTTCATACAACAACAGTTATCAAGCTAGTTTGCAAATGGCCCCATTTGAATTCATGTACGGAAGGAAGAGTCGCACCCCTTTGAATTGGTCGGAAGTAGGAGAGAGTCAGATCTTCGGACCCGACATCCTACGAGAAGCAGAAGAGAAAGTTCACAAGTTTTGTGAGCACCTCAAGACCGCCCAGTTAAGACAGAAGAGTTATGCCGACAAGAGACGTCGAGACATCGCTTTCAATATCGGAGATTTTGTGTATCTCAAAGTGTCCCCGTTGAAAGGAATGCATCGTTTCCAACTCAAAGGAGAGTTAGCCCCCAGATATATCGGACCCTTCAAGATTCTGAATCGTCGAGGAGAAGTATCATATCAATTGGAACTGCCAGAGGAAATTTCAGTCGTTCACAATGTGTTTCATATATCGTTACTTCGCAAATGCCTTGAAGTTCCGGAGAAGACTGAAGTTTTCAAGAACATTGATCACCGGACCATAGAGATCAACGATGACCTGACGTATCCTGAAGTACCCATCCATATTTTGGAGGAAGCTTTCAGAACCACCAGGACCCGAAGCATCAAGTTTCTCAAGATTCAGTGGAGCAAACACACTGAAGAAGAAGCCACCTAGGAGCGAGAAGATCACATCAGGACGGATTTTCCCGATCTTTTGAAATCTTAGGTAATCTTTTTTCTTCTTTTTCAAATCTCGAGACGAGATTTTTTTTAAGGAGGGAAGGTTTGTAACATCCCAAAAATATTGATCATGATTATCAAACTGTAATCACTAAAATTAGGGTTAACAAAAACTTTGATTAAATAAAAATCTTATGATTGCATGTGTGTATGTGATGATTGTATGAATGCATGTTTGGACTTGTGTGATTAACCTAAATAGCAAGGAATGGTTTAAATATGAAAATAACATCATCTAAAACATTTCCAAGCAGAAACAAATCAAGAGAAAATCAATAACAAATCAAATAAAGCAAATGGTCATTTTTGTCAATCTTGCTCACTAGGTCACTTTGAGTGTTTCTAGTCCAAGATTTCAAATAGAAACTTTTCCATTTCTTTTCACCCCTTGCTAGACCAAGTAAAAGTGAATCAAACCCCACCTTTAAAACTTACAGAAACATTTGGCAACCTCATTCAAATCACAATTCAAAATTGAATCTTTAACATATGTGAAGATCACACCGTCTCAAAACTCAACCAAACCAGTGCCCCTTGACCAATCCAACTAACCCAAGACTCCCTATTATGTAACTAGCAAACCCACCTAGTATGGTGACCATGCCGAGAGCAAACTTGTCACCCCCATGTCGCCAGCGAGCTAGAGGAAGCACTAGCCTCGCCAACCTTGTCTGGAGAACTGACCACCGTCCACCGCCACCCCCTATCCAAGCCCCGAGCATAGCCAGCCACTGGACCACCAGCCAAGCTCGCGCCCAGTTGCTTTGCATGCGAGCCGAGAGCGTGCCAGTGCACCGTCAGCAACACGATCCCCCGCGCGCCGCTCTCGCTGCTTGCAGACATGATCGCCAACAACCCAACACCCCGCCAGACAACCCCGTTCGCCACCACACGGACCGTAGATGTTGTGCGCCATTAAACTTGCCGTCGGACCCACCCAGAGCGCCACGATGTTCCGACCGTTCAGCACCGCCCCATGCCGCGTGACCGTGACGATGAGCTTCGCCAGGGAGCACAGCACAGGCCCCTATCGTCGCCCATTCCAGTAGCACTCTGTGCCGGCGACCACGACGAGCTCCACATGCTCCCATCGGTCCCTTTCGGAAACTATAAAAGGAGGCCACCCCCGCTCGATTTGAGAACACCATCTCACTCCCCACCTCTCACTGATCACACACACTCACTCCCGGAGCAAGGCGAGCACCAGGTGGAAGGAATTTCACCGGAGTTCGCCGTTGTAGAGGAGGAGAGAGGCTGTCGATTGGAGCCGCCCCAGGAGGAGCTGCCAGTACCAGGAGGATCGCCATCTTTGACTTCGTCGTTCACCCACATCGCCGACCATCGACGAAGCCCCGGTGAGCCCCCACTGCCCCATGGCCGTGCTAGGGTTCTGTCTCGCCGGCGTTGCCCAACGTGGACGATGAACCTCAGCCGTTCGATTAGAGTTAGATCGTGTGGTCCTAATCGCCCCGTACCGCTTCGCCACTCGTTGTCTCACTGACGAGTGGGGTCGCTCACTTAATCAGACCGCGCGTGCTGTGCGTAGAAAGGTACTAGAGTGCTTAATCCAAGCCCGTTGGATTCACACCATTTAGAGTTGTAGATCACCCATGGTAAAAATAACAAGGCAGAAGCTTTTCTGTATTCAAACACTTTTCAAAATTCAACCATGAAAGCTTTTGAGTTGATTCCAACTCTCAAAAATCACATTTAACCATACCTTTCAGAATATATAAAAACATATAGGGTTACTTGCAGAAATAATGATCAAGTAATAAAAGAATGCCTCATAGGCATTTCTAGTCACTTTAATTAATTAAAATAAAAATGATTAAACCTTATTAAATTGTGACACCACTTTAAATCACATTCCCATGTACTGAAATATGTGGTGATGACATGTGTCAACATGATCCCATGTTTGAGTTGGAGAATATTAAATCTTAAGTAGTTTTCAATGAGTAGAAATTACTTTTCTAAAATAAAAAAATAAGACAAGTGCTTTAATCTTTGTGATAATAGTGATGATGCTAGATCATCTAGTGTGAACCTTTGTGTGATAAATAGAAATAGTTAAATATTGTTTGGTGATTGTGTACCTCGTATTTATTTATAGACGCTAGTACCGACCAAGGATATGAAGAGGAAGGAGGATACTACGAGGAAGAAGCCGAGGAAAACTTCAACCACTGATCTGCACAAGGCAAGCCTAATACTACTGGTTCAATTATCAAGCTATTAACTAAGCATGCTAACACTTGTAACTATGAAAGTTAGATAACCTATTCAATCCTAGTTTTACTTGCAAGCTTAGTACTTTATTTCTTTATTAAAGCTTTCTCTTAGAGTTTACTTAGTGACTTGTAGATTCTATAAATATAATTGAAGGTAGCATAAAGATCATAAAACTTGGCCTAAGTTAGATAAATCTTGATGTCATCCTGAGGCATGAGATTTAACTTAGATAACATACACTTGTTTACCAACCCTCATTAGTATTTACCCCCACCTGTATATGCTAGTGCTAAACATAAAACTTGATCACTTTAGATGGGAATACTTGGTGAAAATGGTTATGAAAACCTTACAATGATGAGTCATTCTAATGAAATGTTGTGACATGTGTTCTTGAACACCAGATGATTTTGATGATGAAAATGTTAAGGCATGAGCCTTGGCCCTTTATAAAACTGATAGTTTTCTGGATGCGATACCATTCCAATTTTACCGTACAACCACAATACCCAAAAATTCGGTAGGGCTTGACTGGAAATTTATATACCTTAGTATGGGTTCCCTTGCCGCCAAGGTTTGAGCTGAGGCTACCTTGTGAAGATTATCCACCTGTGTAGTACCCAAGATGACAGTTGGTCATGGTTGGGAGGCCGAAGTAACAGGAGAGGTGCATATACTAGGATGTGTAATTGAAAGGTTAGGATTGATTACCCGCATACTGAGTATGGAGAATTCAGGATTGTTCCTGACAGATGTATTCAATGTTGTGGTAAAAGTGTACAATCTCTACAGAGTGTCAAACTATTCGAATAGCCGCGTCCGCGGTTATAGATAGTTGGAGTGGCCATAGTGTTCCGTCGTCAGATGTTTTCAAAATGACTTGTGAAATGAATTAAGATTTGACTTTAGGTGTTATAAAACTTTCAACTATCTTTCATTTCTTCTGAACTTAGTAGAGGTAAATCTGGCTTTTTGCAAAACAACCCTATAGCTTAGTATATCCTATTCAAAACCCCTTCACTTGTTAGTATTAGTTTGTGAGTACTTAAAGAGTACTCATGGCTTTGTCCCTGGCTATTCCTGTGGCCAGACTATGAGGAGGAGTATCAGGAAGATGGACAACAGGAAGGTTACAACAACTAGGATCATCTCCCATCGTCAGCATTGCCTGTGAGCATGAAGATGGAGCCTTGCCTACGCTATCGTTATTATTATGTTATTTCCGCTGCTTTATTTGTATTACGAATTGGATCATGAGATCCTTATTTGTGTAAGACCTTATATATGGTTTGTAATGGATGATGCACTGTGATATACAATCTGTTATGTCTCACAAAAATGGTAATCCAGGGATTGCGATGTATGGCATAATAGGCATCTGGGATTAAAAATCCGGGTGTTGACAGAAAGTTTCGTCGTAATCAACTCCTTGAACTTGTCGGAACCCCTTCATGACAAGACGTTCTTTATAGACGGAAACATTTCCATCCATACCAGTTTTCTTCTTAGAGAACCATTTGCACTCGACGGGTCTTGCACCGTCTGGCAGATCAACCAAGTTCCAAACTTGATTTTCATCCATGGACTTTAACTCGGATCTCATGGCTCCAAGCCATGACTCGGAATCAGATCCCACCATCGCTTCTGAATAACTTGCCGGCTCATCACTGTCTAATAGTAATACATCACGAACACTTCGTAATCTTGCCGATCTTCGTAGTATAGGTGCTGTTGCCAGCTCAGTTACCACAACCGGCTCAACCTCCAAGGTTTTTGCCGACTCGCCACTAGCTGATTCTTCTTGAATTTCTTCGAGATGCACCGTACTCCCACTGACTCCCCGACTGAGAAACTCTTTCTCAAGGAAGACACCACTCCGAGCGACAAACACTTTGCCCTCTTCTGGGTTGTAGAAGTAGTAACCCAAGTTTTCCCTTGGATACGCCACGAAAATACACTTATTGGACTTGGTTGTAAGCTTGTCCGACTGAAGTAGCTTGACAAATGCTTCACAACCCCAAATCTTAAGAAAAGACAAACTCGGCTTTTTGCCTGTCCACATCTCATGTGGTGTCTTCTCTACCACTTTTTATGGTACTCTGTTTAGTGTGAACGCCGTTGTTTCGAGAAAATAACCACAAAATGATAAAGGTAGATCTGTCCGACTCATCATTGATCGTACCATGTCCAACATGGTCCGATTCCGCCTTTCTGAAACACCGTTCCTTTGTGGCGTTCCTGAAGGAGTAAGTTGATGAACTATTCCACAACTTTTCAGATGGTCATCAAACTCATGGCTCATGTACTCGCCTCCTCGGTTCGACGGAAGAAACTTTATTTTCTTGCCGAGTTGATTCTGTGCTTCATTCTGGAAGTCGGATGTCCTATCGCAACTCTTTGCAAAAGGTGTCTTGGTCATTTTGCCGAGTAGGAAAGATTCGCATGTCTCGAACGACTCCAAGTCGAACGAAGTTAGGAGTCCATCATCATGAGATTCTTCATGCGATTCCAACTTATATGACCAAGCCGACAGTGCCAAAAATAAGTCATATTCAGATCATTGGTTTTAACCTTTTAACATTTATGTTAAAGACCGACTCACCATCAAGATTCAAAATAAATAACCCGTCCTGGACGGGTGCAAAGCTTTGAAACATATCATTCATCTTGATATTCGACTGATAGCCTTGCCTCATCAAACATGAAGCAGAAATAATGTTTCGACTGAGCACTGGAACATAATAACAATTATTCAGTTCCATAATGAATCCGGAAGTTAAATGAAGCTGCATCGTGCTGACTTCCAATGCAGCAACTCTTGCTTTGTTGCCGACTCGAATATCAACCTCGCCTCTTGCTATGCTCCTAGTTCTTACTAGTCCCTGCAACGAGTTGCAGATGTGAATAACGGATCCAGTATCATATACCCAAAAACTATTAGGTGCATCAGCAAGATATATGTCTATAACATTGCAAACAAGTTTACCTTAGTCGGAAGTCATACCTCCACTCTTGGCTTTATCAGCCAAATACTTGCTGCAATTCCTCTTCCAGTGGCCATCCTCCTTGTAGTAGAAGCAAGTGGATCCGGCTGAAGGAGATGGCTAAGTCCAAGAGGAAGCGCTTGGGACCGGGTCCTGATCCTTCTTTCCTCCCGACTTAGCCTTCTTTTTAGTCCAAGAACTCTTATTGAACTTAGCCTTATTCTGCACCATCAACACTTGACTGGCGCCCTTCTTGAGATCTGCCTCTGCCTACTTGAAAATCCCATGCAATTCAGTGAGCTTCTTATCCATACCATGCATGTGGTAGTTCAAAATGAACTGCACATATGCACTGGGAAGGGAGTTCAGAATTATATCCGTAGCGAACTCTTCGCTAATGGGGTAGCCAAGTCTCTCCAAAGACTACACATAACCAACCATTTTTATCACATGCGGAATCAGTGGATCACCATCCTTAAGCTTGCAAATCAGCAAAGCCTGGGAGACTTGATACCTCTCATTATTCACCTGAACCTGGAACATACTTTTGAGGCTTTAGATCATATCGTAGGCCTCAACATTTTCAAACTGCTTTTGCAAGTCCGGTTCCATCTGAGAAAGCATAAGACAGCTAATATTTGTGGACTCATACTTAGCCCGACGGAGGGCATTGGTGGCAGCGACAGTCGCATTCTTAGTCGGCTCATCTGGAAGTGGGTTGTGTCGGACATGGTCCTTCTTTTCTTGTTTGAGAACAATTCTTAGATTTTGATACCAGTTGGTAAAATTAGTGTCGTTCAGTTTATCTTTCTCAAGAATGGTTCTCAACGCAAAACAGGATATCTAAGAATGACTTCTACTTGGTTCCATGATCTACAACAGAAATATGCAAAACACTTAAGACATGTATTCGTAAAAGAGCATGCATATTAAACACTTTAATATTTTATGCTCCCACTAGAACCAACAACCCTCCGATGTTTACTTAGTGATTTAGGATCTAAATAAGCAAGTCGGCTAGTGAGCTTTAGCATCACCGTTAGCCGCCAAGTGATGTAGGTAGATAGCTCCTTGCCAATCGCATCTCATACGACTCATGTTGGACAGGTGGCATCACGTGCCCCGGCTCCCGTCTGACTTTTCCCCGAGCCCCACAACCATTGTGATAGACCCGTCTAGCTTACCGAGTGTTTCCGCAGTAAGAGTCCGACTCAAACTCACCTGGTCGGAAAGAAATGTCCACTACCAAAAATGTCCGACTTGTGATGGTGCAAACACTGGAGGGAAAACCGAATAGACCTTCTTTGAGGGATTACATTTTACCGACTATCTATTAGAGGTAAAACATAGACATAACAATAACACAAAATAAATCAATCATAATGTGAAATGGTATGGATCTCTTCATGGTGATGTCCATCTCCACAAAGAATGTAATCCGACTCCTGCCAACTCTTGTCACTTGTCGTCTTACTCCATGTCGCCGACATGTACATCGCCTTGCATTTCATCCGGATTCTCCACAAAGCTACACTAGCTTAGTAAAGTAAATTACATGGATAATCTGACACGCATGTCATTATAAAATAAAATGACAACACCTAGGCTCCAGCCTACAGACAAAAACGAGATTCGCAGATCATGTATGGATTACACACATACATCACATGCACATGAACCATACGATTCACAACTTCCTGCAAAAACAAGTTATGCATAGATACACTATCTACCGGCGTTGTGAAACTCGCAACGACGTCTAATGCGCTATGAAAGGGCGAAGCCGACGGTCCAAAAATGTAGATCTCATCTACGATCCGGACATGGATTCCGACCATAGTTCCGATTCGATCAAACTCATTTGATCTTCGATCACCGCTTCTGGATTTACGTGTCACAGACTACCCCAATGGAGGAAACCGACCGGTAGGGGTATGTCGTTCCACGACCTTAGCAGCATGATCACGGACATCAGATCTACCATTCCCCGAGTACAGTTAATCCAATCAACCTTGTACAAAACCGATCTATCTCATAGATCGACCTCCAAAACAGCCTATAGATCTCATCTACAGCCAACCGCATATCACATATGCGAGATCTCGATCCTAAAACCAGAAGCTATGGCTCTGATACCACTGTTGGGCCATGAGGAGATAAAACAAAACTTTTCCCCTCTAACGTGGTGATCCCAAGAACCAGCTGAGGTAGAAGGCCATGAGGTTTACCACTAGACGCACAGTTGAGGATTACTGATGAAGCGTGTCAGTTGATGCAGTGTAGTCCTTAGAGATCCGATCTGATCGTCCTAGTGCTGATCGTACATCACCTCTTCTGGTATCCACACGTACAAGGAGGAGCACTGACGGCGAACTGCTAGGTTAGGTATGTCAGCAGGACTGCTGTGGAGCTAGGGTTTCCAACACATGTAACAACCTGACCGATCAACGATTAACCCTTCTGGGTTACTATGCTCCACTATATATATGGAGTGAACGTGGGCTCCAGTCATGTGGCCCATTCACTAAAGCCCATATAATATTAGTCACCTGTGAGTCCGACTCACTGACTCAGTCCAAATAGGGCTTGGGTCCAACCCAACCAGATTTCCGGTTCAGATCCAATCCGAACTTGCCCCGCTCTTAAGTGTGTGACCCCTGCAGGCTCTTGGAAACTTGGACACGATTGGAGTCCGACTCTCAATCGATCAGTCGGTAGCGGCTCCTAGCAGAAAGTGCCGACTCCGAAGTACCAATGAGTCATGACGACTTGCCTTTCCAATGTGACTTATGTCCGAGTCCCTTTTGCCTGACGATATACCTTATCAGACTATAGGCGAATATTTTTCATCCCTTAAATAGTCCGACTCTCTTCTCGATCCAAGATAAGTGATTCACCCGACTAACTCTTAGTCGATCGCCTCAGTTAACACTTAACCGAGTCGTGCATGGCCATGCATTCCGAATCATATCATCCGAGAGGGCCCATAGAATATCTCTCCAAGTGGAGGGGCAAAATCCCATCTTGGTTATTCACATCACGCACCTTGATTCTTAGTCGACCCGAACTCTGCCTTTATAATTGCCCAGTTATGTATCAGCGTTTAACAGAACCTAAGTCGGTGATCCTCAACTCCGATTATGCAATAACCTCAGGTCTAAGGATTAAATTGATTGAGATATACAAATGACAACTTGTTTGTTGTACCTCAATGTGGGTCAATCCGATTCGCTAAACTCATAGCCAAATCTGTGTAAGTCGGAATAGCATCTCCATGCCCATGACAAGTGGAACCGATTCATCAAGCCAACTTTCACATTGGTCTAAGTTGTGCGTCCAGCACAACCTCAATGACCAAGGATATTTAGTACAAATAACATGAATGTATAGTTCCACAACCGAATCACATATTCAATGATACACATCAGATGTTTATACAAGGACAACTTAATAACTTTATGAATACAATGGGAAATATCATCATACATGATTGCCTCTAGGGCATATTCCCAACAAGCTAATGGCCTCTGACTCGAACGAGTGGGGAGCCTTGCAGGTGTGGTGCATCGAAGTTGGAGGAGGAGGGTGGTGCATCACCGAGGCCCCGGTCTTTACCCATGCCATTATCGCTGGCCTTGTTCCCTCTTTCTCCCCCTTCCTCGTCGTCGTCCTTGAGCACTATTGCATCCAGCTGCTCCATCTTCATCCATGGAGCGTGATCCTCCTGGCCACTTTCGCGTACTGGTGCAAGGCCTTCGTCGGCGTGATTCCATCTCTGGCGCTGTTCTGGCACTTCTACCGCCTTCGTGTCCTCTTCCCGGAGGATTTCCTCGGTGGCTTCGGGTTCTTTGCCATAGAGGAGGGGTACTTCCTGCCCATCTCCTTCTTTGGAGTGGCGTCAGAGTTTCACAAAGACTGGGTGCTGCTGGATGCTGGGCATAGCTCCATGTTCCCATGGGAGATACAGTGGATAACCTGGATGGGCTAGCGAGGTGGCCGCTTGCATGCCGGGCCCCTCACGAGGCGCATGGCGCACTGAAGGAGCTAGGGCCTGACAAGCGAGATGGTAGTATGGGAGTACCTACGGTGGAAGATAGCTCCCCTCCAGGAGCACCGAAGGCCTGTCTAGACCATGCCTTATGGCCACGACGCTATCAAGCTCTCGGTAGGACTCCACGCTGACGATACTGTGGTTCTTCTGGGCAAGGAGACCGCATTGGAGCTTACCCTTGGCGAGCGTCCCCTGTATCTGGAGTGCGACATGCACGCTGTTCACGCGGGTCCCCCCTCCACCTTTTACCCATGAGGCAAGTGTCCCCTAGTAGAGCTGGATGATGAAGGTGCGGCGCCGGGTGGCGGTTCTGAGTCCTCCCTACCTGTGCGGCACGGAAGGATGATCAATAGTGTGTCATCTTAAGATGTTGAGAATCCTTCCGGGGTAGAGGCTCGTGACTCCGCCAGCTATGAGAACCAAGCGGTCAGGTTTGGTCTCGAAGCGTTTGCCGCCTCCGCCATTACGTGGTCGTCGAGGAAGCGTCTGATGCCTAGATGTAAAGCCCTAGACCCTATGCTCTAAACATAAGTCGGTATAACCAAAAACCTGATAAGGTGTTCTATCATGGAGGCTAAATGACGTCCACGTGTAGGCCCGTCTAGAGGAGAAGGGCAAGGTACCAACGAACCACCCTACCCACTTCCCATGGTTATGGATTCATGGGTGAGAGACGTAGCTGGCTGGACTGCGAGTCAAGCATACACAAATGAGTATGTATTCCAACGACATACAAGAGTACATTAGAACCAAACCATCTAAAAGAAATAGACATATTGCAACGCTATATGGCAAGATTCAAATATCCTATAAAGAGATAATAGTTTAGCATACATCCTCATACATCAATCAACATAGTATCATGCGGAAGAGGAAGACAAGATCCGAGTATGGATCAGAAGCAAACTGGCATAAGATGCACAGAAATAAGAACATCCCACCCATAGATCTCATGGATCTCCATCCCTGGAATCTCTATGCATGAGGGTCATTGCCACCATCATCAGTCTCCTCAACCTAGTAACCATCCTATGGATATACATGTCCATCTGAACAATATTTATTATGTGAGACCCTAAGCGGCTCATCAAGTCTTTATGCATCTAAACGGAACAACCTGAGGGTGACGCATTTGCAGTGAAAATAAAGCCTAGTAGTCCTATAGAGACACACTACAACATCCTCCTAACCATATAACATCCCATCCATTGGATATTTTATAATAATTTCATCAATATTACAGTTTTAACTAGTCATGTTTAGTGAAATTAAAAGCGGTACTTTAGTTATAGTTGTCTATGATCGGGAAACTGTTCTCCAAGTAGTCCATAACTGCGGACATGGATTTCAGAAAGATTTACCCTATATGGGTGCACAAATAGTAATGCAAGCACGATCAACCTCAAAATAACCAAATAAAAAGCAACAACGCATCACGACAAAGCATTCGCAAGATTCAAAAATAATATCAGGGGGACACCGCACTAAGCTACCCGCTACTAAGTCGGTCGGCTCCACGACGGACCAAGGGGTTCGTGACAATGGTTGTAAATGACTGGGAACCCTAAAGTGTGACTAGGCTTCTCAATACCGCGTAAACATTCCGCATTTGTTCCAAACTAGTATAGTAGTAAATGCTCCTCAAGAAACAATAGTAAATAAAGCAATAAAGCATGGCATAAGTACAAGATAGTAATAACGCCCCAAACTAATTGTGGCCCCAAGCATTAAGAAGTGAATCAAGCTCAGACTAAGGGGATTTCTAGTCCAACATGCAGATAGTACGATAGTCAGGGAACAAGAATCAAGTACTTGGGTCCCATAGGACACAAGTGAGCGGGTAAAAACAAATAACATCTACTCCCCACTGGTGCATCTTTCTTTAGTTATCCCATTACTACATCATAGTTGTGAGATTTGATGGGTTTATATGATTTTTATGGTTTTTATTGATGGTTTTCGTCTGGATTTGATGGTTTTCTAGCTTTACCTAATTCTAATACTTCAGTAGCGAAGAAAACTTAGTTTTAAATGTGTGTTTTAGGTTCGAAACATCGACATAAGGTTTTAACAACAGAAACAAAATATTCAGGTGAAAACAAGCAAGTCAATTTTTGGAAGCAAACGAGGAAGGCATCCAGTAGCTTTAACGAGCAACTATACGGCGGGAATATTTTCTCCAACGTATAGTTCCCGCCATAGAGTTGAAGGGGTATAGAAGGGGTATAGAACAAAAACATAAAACAGCAGCCGCCTTTCCATCCAGAAGGGAGAAACAAGAAATCCGGAGAAGAAGGGGAAGACGTTCTTCATCTTGCTCCACGATCTTCGACCTCCTAGACACAACACCCCCATAGCCATTACTTGTACTTGAGAGAGAGATAGATCTCCACCTTGCAAGATTAGGGTTTGAGATTGTTTCTTCCTATCTTGAATTGTGTTGGATTGCTTTTCTATTTCTATTGTGGATCTCCATGGTAATATCAAGAAGGACTCCCTTTATTTAATTATATCGATTATGATTTATTATCTCATGTGTGAGTAAGTTCCCTTGGGTGTGGGAGATGTAAGGGATTGGTGAGATATGATGTGCCTATATATATTCCATTAGTTTGTGATTAATTTTAATTACTATATTATGTGTGCTTGACTATCTGTGGGATGCCTAATGCCTGTTGTCCAATTAAGGGCCCAGACAACATGATACTTTGTTCTACATAGATAAGATCTTGTTTGCTAGCAGACCGGCGACCCCTGAGTGGCACGGGGATATCAATGGAAACCTAGTTGAGCTTGAGGAGCCACTGTGCCTAGTGCATTAGTTCGATCCAAGGAGCTTAATTGCTAAGCGACCTGAAGGATCTTAATCATCTAGTGACTAACCATGGTTTTGATAACAGACTAGTAGGATTATTGAAGTAGGGATGAAATTTACCAAGAGGAGTTCCGTCTAATTATGGGTTGCTCGCCTACACACATACTTATTAGATTATAATTGTTACACTTATCACTCACCCACCTGGCACATTCACTATCACCATGAACTGTATCTCCCCGAGCCTACTTTGTCATCTGTAGAAAACAACAAACAATCAATCGTTCTTTACTTTTATGCCTTTTATTTCTAAAGTTCACATTTTAGTTTTATTTAAATACATTCATTTAATCCAAACTTTATTCTTATTTCAACACTTGCAGTAAATTCACTCAAAGACCTGTGACAACTTTGAGTGTGATAGAGAGTTCACCAATAAACACTTACCTTTGGGCTCCCTGTGGGATCGATATATTAACTTTGAAACTAGCTACAAACGATCTGTGCACTTGTAGTCATCAAGCTATTTTCTAGCGCCGTTGCCGGGTATCTAAGCGCTAAGTGTTTGTATTTTTGACATTTGGGGTGTTACTACTACAAAATGGTCTCCGTAGGAGACAAAGGGTCTACACTCTCCAGTAGGGCCTATCTACCATATTATTTTGATCGTGTACCTGTTCAAAGGCGCGAATAAATTATTGAAAAACTTTTGATATCAAACAAGGTTGAATTTGAAAACCTGAGTGATTTCATGGAAATTATGTCCATCCCTAGCACAACTCCCAAGAAACCTGAGAAAAGTCTCAGAGAATAAAATGCTCAAAATTCTTCTTTTCTTAAACAACCAATAGAATTTCCTAATCCTAGAGTTAGAGAATATCGATTTGATGGTGAAATTATTAAGATTTTGTAGGAAAAATCTTTCACTAAAAGGGGAGATGAAGACCTAGAAAGACAACTTAGAGAGTTTAACGATGTGATAACATCACTTGGACCAAAAGGTTTGCCTACAGATTTCTCTCATCTTGTCACATCCCAAATTTTATATTTGGTCTTGCATATCATTCATAGCATTGCATCATGCTTTTCCATTCAAAACCGTCGAGTGAAAAGGTTCGGCGAAACGCCACCTTCAAAACCCTATTTTGTTTCACTACGAGATTCCTGCGGGAAGCTTTAGTAGGACTTGCGACAACCACCCCTGTAGGTTCGAGGCTTCGCTCAAACCTTGACACTAGATTGTTCCCCTCGATGATATGAACCCGTAGGCGCGAGAATCGCTCCAATCGTAGTTCGTATGGAAAAGTTTCGGACGTTTTAGTGAACCGCCGGAAAACGGTCCGAAAATCCGGACCGATTTCCGAGTTGTTGTCAAATTCTGGACCGTTTCTGTTTAGGATTTCCGCGCGCACAGGGCCACTTAAAGGACCCACCTGGCCTCGGTTTGCGTGCCCGACTCCCACCTGCCGACCCCGCCTCCTACGCGCGCGGTTCCCGAGATCAAACTGCCGCCGCCGCCGACTTCCGGCCGCAGCCGCCGCTCCTGGCCGCCGCCGGCCACCGCCGACCCCGCCGCCAGGTGCGTCTCGTCGCCGCCTCTCCGTTCCCGCAGATCACCGCCGCCATCGCCGCCTCCCACCGCGGCCACGCCACCACCATCAGCGCTGTCGCCGCCGCTCTCCGCAGCACGCCGCCACCCCGCGGATCCCCTCCGCCGCGCCAGCCCGCGCCATCGCCGCCGCCCTGCACCCGCCCCGCCGCCAGCGCGCCATGCCCCGCCGCCGCGCTGCGCTGCAGTGCAGCCACCGCCGCCGCTGCAGCTTGCGCTGCCGCTGCCGCTGCCTGCGCGCGCGCTGCGCGCTGCTCGCTGCGCCGCTTCGCTGCGTGTGCCGCTGCGCCGCGCACACACACACGCACACGCTCGCGCGCGTTATCGCATGTGTGCATACATGTGCACGTATACGCGCACGTACGCGCGCCGCCTCGCGCCGCGATTGTTTTTGTCGACCCGTTAGTTGACCGTGTGTGTCCGTGCAGGAAAGACCACGACGCCGGAACCGAACGTCGCCGCCGTCTGGAGCTCGCCGGAGTCCGTTTCGCCGTCCGTTTCCGGTAAGACAGCAACCACCGTCAGATCTCAGATCAGCGGCTTAGATCGTTAGTTGACCGGTCAGACTCAGGCGTTGACTAGTCAGACGCCCAGTCAGCGCCCAGTCAGCAGACGCTTTGACCAGTCAACAGACACAATTGACTGGTCAATTTCGTTAATCCTTTTTAGTTGGCAGATTACGGTAGAATCTTGTAAATTACGTAGTAATTAAACCGCTTGGCCAAAAATTACAAATAAAATATGTGCAGGTTCAGTGAGTCGTGTAGAATCTCGATGTACCTTTGGTTCAGGCTTTTGCTGCAAGGTTTAGTACAGTTTAATCAAACTAGTTAATGGCCTTTTCGGAGTAATAAATTCGTAGAAAAAGATCCGTAGCTCCAAAAATTGCGTATGATATGTCCCTGGATTCAGTGGAACGAGGGGAATCTCATCGTGAATTAAAAAGGTAGGTTTACAGTAAACACTTCTGCAGAAACTGTCTATTGGCTTTCTGCAGTGTTTTAATTACTCGGGGAGTTTTATAATTCCTTTTCGAGTAATTCCAATTGGTACTGTTTCTAATCAGCGATGCCTTTGCGTTAGAATTTTTCCAGGATTTTACAAACAGTATACTATCGGTAGTCAATTATTTAAGTTCTAGCTCTAGTTTGGAGCATTACTTTTGTCTAATAGTTTCCCTAGCGCTAAAACTATTTTCCATGCATGCAATCGGTAGTGTTATGTTATAGGATGTTGTGGTGCAGCTGTAGCACCAATTCACTTATCGTTCTTGCATTCATGCATCATATTTGTTGCATATGCTTGTGCATTGTTTGTTTATGATTGCAATTGTATTGTGTAGATTGTGTTGAGTGCAACGCTTGCTCGTGTGAGGATTGTGCTCCAGACCGCTACAACCAAGGCAAGTAGATGCTACTTTGTTCATGATATCGTCCTACTATTTTCTATGCATTGTCGTGTATTTTGTAGATGCATGTGTAGGATGATACTATCGCTATGCTATGTCCTATGATGTGGTAGGACCCTCTTTGTAGATGAACCACCGTTGGTAGATGTGCTTAGCCATGCTTTGATGAACGAGGGCTGGGTTACATCAATGATACTTGTTTTCTCAAAGTATTGGTTTGTGAAAACTAAAAACAACTTAATCAATGAACCCCCTGGGTGTGATGGTATTGATAATTTTGGTGGTTTCATTGCGGAAAGGCACCCAGGTATCCAGAGAGGATGATTGGCTTCTTTATTGTGTAGCTTACGTGTACAACCATGTGCCAATAATGAAATGGGCGGTTGGTTGGACTTAGTAGGTTGTGGTAACTCGAACCCGCGTATCCAGAGATGTAGAATTTTGGTAGGTTGGACCGGTGCGCGTCGGGATTGAGGAGCTACTTCCCGAACAGTCTCTTCTTGGTCTTCTCCCTATCATCACCCAAAATGAGAGTGATGGTACGAGCTGGGCTGGCCAAGTCACATGGGTAAAGTGTACTAACCTCTGCAGAGTGTATAATCTAATCGATTAGCCGTGTCCCCGGTTATGGACATCTGAGTTGCTAGATATTGATTCCATGACATGTTTCTCGCTCATTCTAATTTCATAATTGTTTTAATATTGTTGGGTTAACTTAATTGGGATCTTTTCAAAGAAAATCAAAAACTGTTTATGAAAGTAGGACAAATGTATTTGCAAATGCAAGCCATACACAGCTCCAATTACCAAATATGCATGTAGATGTTAGTACTATTGTCTCCATTACTAGCTCTATTTGCCATACATTCCATGTATTGACCCTTCGGGGCTGCTACGTTTCATGTTGCAGGTTATTCCGATTCTAATTGATCGTTATAGGCCACGGTACTCCACTCGGCACTTGTTCACTTGTGGGCAATTTGAAGAATGGAGGATTTACATGTTTATGTTGCTACCTGAATAATTTGAGCTAGCTTTATGCTAAGCTTTTATTGTAATAATGGTACTCTGGATCTTTGTAGATCATGATACACGGTTATTGACTATGTTATCTATCTTACTCTATTGTGGGCCAATGAACCGATCCAGGGATTGGCATGTCACATAGAGGCCACGGTCTTTTCAGAACCGGAGTGTTACACATCTAAAATTATTTTGTTGGTCTCCTAAAGATAAGGCTCTAGACTGGTTATATTCTCTCCCTCGTCATTACATTAAATTTTGGGAAAACTGTTTTGTTAAATTCATAAACAATTTTAATACTTTTAAAAAGGTAAATGAACTTAGAAAGAATATAGGAAACTTCAGTCAGAACGTGGGAGAAAACTACCCACAAGATTGGGATAGATTTTTTGGAATGATAAATAGTATTCCTAATCATGGCTATTCTGAATCAACTGTTTGCCACTTATTTTACCATGGTCTTAATACACAATGCAGAAAATTGCTTGATTTATCAGCAGGAGGATCGATAAATACTTTAACTACTAAAGCTTGTTTGGAAATAATGTCTAGTAGGGCTAAGAATGATTCTCTTTATAATCCTGATTTTGGTACTAAGCTGGAAAAAGGGATACTTCGTATAACTCCTGATCTTATGCCTGAAGTACACAAAACAATGAAAGAAAAATTTATACCTTCTGAACTTGTTAAGAAAAACAAAGTAGATCTCTTACAAGTTTTTACTAAAGAAGATGAAACTAGAAAAGTTTTTCAAGAATTAAAACATCGAGAGGCCAAATCCCATAATAACCTTCATAAGCAATTTCAAAGACATAAGAAGATTTTGGAAGAACTCACGGAAAATTATGATGAGATTGTCCAAGAAATAAAATTATTTCACAAGTACCTTAGTATGATTGAAACCCAATGTGAACAAATAGCATCTGGTTATCAATTTTTTCATCAAGATGATAAAAATATTCCTGTTTCTACTAATGTTGTTACAAGGAGGGTGAGTTGTTACAGGACCATTAGGACCACCAGAATATGAAGCTGAAAAAGATCGAAGGGAAAAAGGCCTTGATCAAAGAAAGCCAAGAAGATGACACACTGGTGGATCCTAAAGATGAAACTGCTCAAGAAACACAAGACCAAACCTTGGAGGAGAAAAATTATGCACATGATGACCGCTATGACTCTGATGCAGAGACTATTGATTCAATAGAAAAAAGAGATAAGCAATGAAGATAAAGTTGTTGCAGTAGAAAAGAATAAAGGTGATAAGAAGCAACAAAAGAAGTTAACTAAAGTGCCTCATCCCCCACAAGAGGTAAAAGACAAGAATAAGAAAGGTGAGAAAAAACTTCCATATCCAGATCGCAAAAAGAAAGCACCGGATCAGGTAATCTATGATTCTTTCAAAAAGGCACTTGGTGACTTTCGTCTAGAAATTCCATTTGCAGATGCAATAAAAGTTCCAACCTATTCTAAATTTCTCCGTGATATTCTTAATAGAAAGAAAGAAATAACTAAAACCGTTGCCATCGTGACTAGTTATCCTACTAATGGGACATTATTGTATAAGTCGGGAGATCCCGGAATACCAACTATTTTTGGCTCAATTGGTAAAACTGATATTCACAATGACTTGTGTGATTTATGTGCAAGAGTTAGTGTAATGACATATTCCCTCTATAAAAGGTTAGGATTAGGCGAGTATTCTCCCACTTCTATCACTTTACAGATGGCTGATAAATCCACTAAACAACCAATTGGTATGATTGAGGATGTTCTACATAGAATAGATGAGAATGTTATTCCCACTAATTTTATTATTCTTGAAATGCTAGAGGATGAAAAATTATCTATAATACTTGGAAGACCTTTTCTTAGCACTACATGAGTGATAGATGATTGTGCTAAAGGAAAAATAATCTTCAATGTTTATGATCCTGAAATCATCCGGTATTTTTGAAAGAAACTAGAAGCAGGAGAAAGGTATATTCCACCGGAAGTGCATTTGATAAGGGGTTCAAATATTTGACCATTCTTAAATAAAATGCTTAATCGGATTCAACCCATCAAATTAATAAAATAAGTTAAAGAATAAAATTTTCATCGCATTCCTACAACTCTTTCACATACATTCGTGTGGAAGCGCACCCATGAAGATGCAACTGTGAAAAAGTCGTAGAAATATCGCCTGAATAAGCATAGATTTTAGTATAGAAAATAAAGTTTGAGTTTTATATGCAAAAACTAGTTTCATCATATTGTCCAGATTAAAAAGTGAATCCCTGAAAATTTGGGCGAAAAAGCATGGTCCAGAAGTTTTAATGACCAACTGTACGGCGACAATATTTATTCTAGTCGTATAGTTGTGGCCGTATAGTTATCGATAACTTTCTATCAAAAATGTATCTTGGATACATAAGGTTTAATGACCAACTATACGAGCGACCATTTTTATTTGATCGTATAGTTGCGCCCGTATATTTGTGATCTGGCGTGGAGAAACCCTAGTTCTCGAGGCCGCCGCAAGTATTCGGCGGGAGCTACTTATCCCGCCTGTATAGCTCCCGCCGTATAGTTCGACGTGACCACTTAATCGCACCGGGCCGGCTAGGGTTCCTCCTCCTCATTATTTGTCTCATATTCTCTCTCCAAACCGCACAAAACCACCTAGAACTCTTGATTCTTTGTGGATTTCGTTCGTTTGAGTTGGGGAATCAACAGATCGGTATGTTTCTCTCCCTATCCATGCTTTATTTTCATAATTCCATTGTTGAAACTCCCACATCGATTTAGTGTATGAACTCAAGCTTGTTTGATTTTCCCTTTTGATTTCTCACGTTAGAATTAAATTTATCCACGGAGAATCGTTCGTATATCATATAGAAACTATATGCCTAAGGTTTTATGCTGAAATTTTTTAGTGCATCAACATGAACAAGCTTTGTAGCGTTTTTCGCAAGAGCAAGCGCCAACGTGGCGAGGGCTCGGGGCTCCGGGCTAAGATCGACAAAAAGTATGTCATGGTTTCATCAAGGAAGGTGATGCCCAGACGTTGGGCCGATGATGGCTTTCTCGCCGCTGCAGGGTTGAGGGAAGACATCGACCTCATGTGTGCAAATGCAGGGCTATCACTCCTCGAATATGCAAGCCAGTATACATACATTGAGCTCACTTTTGAGTTCCTTGCCTCCTTCTACGATGACTACAAGGAGAAAGGTAATACGTGCATAGTGAGCTTCACTATAAACCAGAAGCTATATCAAATATCTTTCCAACAATTTTGTGATGCTTTTGGATTCCCTCACAATGGGGAGTCAACTGTTACAAAGTTATATAGCGTATCAAGTGGAGAAACTTGGGAGGTTATTTCTGTTAACTGTGGAAGGGACTTCTACCAGAAGAAGATGTCCACCATCCAACAATTCGCTACTTCGCCTTGTTCCTCAAGAATACACTGTTGGGAAGAGGAGATACTGGTTCCATGGCTAATGCAGACATGGCCATGATCACCAAGGCCCTTTTCCCCGATGCACCACAAAGCCCCAATCCTACGGCTCTACTCCTTCGGCACTTTTAGCTACCAGAGCTACAAAAAGGAAGGTGACATTCGCATTGGTGGACTAGTAACCCACCTTGTCCAAGCATTGAACAATCCAATACCTGTCATGCAACATGTAGATGGATCCATACTTATGGGTGTCAAATATATAATTACTTGTGGCTTCCGCGGTGTTTACCGAGCTGACAAAAGGCTCCGAGCATATCAGTTTGGTTATTTTGATGCCTCACAGGATGAGCAAGTGCCATTGCCTTGTACACAAGCTTTCTCGATTCCGGAGAAGAACAATTGGATCCTCACCAAGGATCAAGATGCGGAGGTCATGGCTGAAATCCAACCTAACCAAGAAGAAGAAGGAGAGCAGCAAGATGAGCAGGAGTACAACCCTGCTTGGGAAGGACAGCAGCAGCAACAGGAGGGGCCCTAGGATCCATGGCCCAACCAGCAGCAACATCAACAGGGTTTCAACAACGTCCCCTATCAAGATTTTCTGCTGCTCAAACAGCGCGTTGGGGAGATCGACCAAACTTTGCAGGGAGTGAATGAGGATGTTAGTGCCTTAACTCACAACTTTAGACACTTCATGACCTACTTCCCCAACTACTACCAGCAGTATCCGTACCATCCGCCAAATGACGACAACAACTAAGCATGGCAATAGCCTAAGCTTGGGGGAGGTTTGAAAACATCCAAACTGTGCATTCATATTTTTATTTCTTCTTTTGATTTATCTTAATTCTTCAAAAGTTGCATGTTTTCTTTCAGATTTGCATTTCTAAATCAAAAACACAAAAAAAAATAGTTGTAACCTCTATTGCAAATTTGTTTCTTTGTTTCTCTCGGAGATTGCTCAATTTCAGGCGACTTGGCAATAGGGAAATATAGCGGGGTTCAACTCAAGTACGAGAATGAAGCAATCAAGAGGAGGTATCACATTCCTTTAAACACCTCTTCTGAAATTTTAAATTGACCCTACAATTATTTACTCGCTTGCGATTCAGTCACTCCCCACTTAGCTTGTTATCCTATAAATTCTATTCCTTTGCTAGTGTCTACTTTTTAGCTTTGAAATAATGAGCAATGAACTTTGTTAAAATATTTCCAACATTTCTACAACAAGAAAAAGCATCTGAAAGATGACTTGAGTCCATGTTTAGCCCAAAAGATTTGATTTTAGAAACTACTCAACCCCATTGATCTTAATGTAAATAAACTTGATAGCACTCTTTAATGAATTTTTTGATAAAATGGATGCTTCGAAGTACTAGAGATTATGCCACTGCTTTTCGAGTAATTAAAGTAAGATATTGCTTTATGTGTGTCATTATAACAACTGTCGTGCTCCATGGGGAACTATTAACTCTGTTGGCCAACCAATGATCTAAATGTGGGAAACCACTTGATTTCGGCTATTGAGTTATGTAAGCATCTGTAGCTGCAATGCTATGACGGGTAAAAATTTTGTATCCTTGCGGTTTCACATTCCAAATTAAGTTTTAGTACTCCTCTGACCCACTATTGCTCAATAGTTATATATTGTCATGGTCACGAGTGCGCAACACAGTCCCAATTAACATGTTAAAAACAGTGGCATGATTTTTCTATGAAAGAGCTGAAGTTTTTGAAAAACAAGGAAAGGAAAAAAGGTGATTTGAGAGTCTTGAAATTTTGACGTGGGAGTATATGAGTTGTTCTTAAATTGAATGTCTCTGGTGAAAACTTGAGTACTGTTAATTGATTAAAGGAACAAGAGCAAAAAGTCTTTCATCTCTGAACAAAGAGAGAAACCAAAAGAATTTGTTTCACTTTACTAGCTAAACTTTGGACACTTTCTCGGGCATCTGATTTATTTTCTAGCAAGATATACGTGGTTAGGAAGTGGACTCAGTGCAATCTTGTGAATACTTGTATGATGATGTTTTAATTTGCAGGAATTGTGAAGAAAAGAATTTGACACCAACTCGAGCTTGTAAGTTCTTTTATATCAGTATCGAATATCCGCTATTCTTCCTTATTTTGTTGTCACTCGAGGGCGAGCGACATCTAAGCTCGGGGGAGTTGATAGCTGTGAGATTCCACTCAATTTTGATGGTTTTTATTGATTGTTTTCGTCTGGATTTGATGGTTTTCTAGATTTACCTAACGCTAATACTTCGCTAACAAAGAAAACTTGGTTTTTAATGTGTGTTTCAGTTTTGGAACATCAACAGAAGGTTTTAACAACATAAACATAATATTTAGGCGAAAAACAAGAAAGTCTCCTTTTGGAAGCAAATGAGGAAGGCATCCAGTAAGCTTTAACGAGCAACTATACGGCGGAAATATTTTCTTCGTCCATATAGTTCCGGCCATATAGTTTCCACCGCCTCCTTCTTGTCAAAAGGGACAACTTCCATGAAGGGGTCGAGAACAAAATCATAACCCCAGCAGCCACTATTCCATCCATAAGGGAGGAAGAAGAGATCCGAAGAAGAAGGGGAAGACGTTCTTCATCTCGCTCCACGATCTTCGACCTCCTAGCCACCACACCCCCATAGCCATTACTTGTACTTGAGAGAGAGAGAGAGAGGTCTCCACCTTGCAAGATTGGGGTTTGAGATTGTTTCTCCCTATCTTGAATTGTGTTGGATTACTTTTCTATTTCTATTGTGGATCTCCATGGTAATATCAAGAAGAACTCCCTTTATTTAATTATATCGATGATGCTTTATTCTCTCATATGTGAGTAAGTTCCCTTGGGCGTTGGATATGTAAGGGATTGGTGAGATATGATGTGCCTATATATATTCCATTAGTAGAGTAGCGCACAGTACCGGCCAACCACCATATTCACTTTGCAAGAACATTGTATCAGGTGCGAGCGGCATAGTCGATAGGTATGCAAACAAAAACATACAAAAATGTGTATGTTAGCGATATACAACAATACATCAGAGTTAGACCCTCTAAAATAGATAAAAATATTCAACGCCATATGGCAAGATCCAAATATCCTAGAGGGAGATAATAATTTAGGATATATCCTCATACATCACACATCAGAGTATCAAGAGGAAGTGGAAAAAAGATATGAGTATGAATAAGAAGCAAACTGGCATAAGATGCCTAAAAATAAGCATATTCCTCCCACAGATCTCCCAGATCTCCATCCACGGAATCTCTACAGCTGACGATCGTTGCCACCATCATCGGTCTCCTCGACCCAGTAACCTTCCTGTGATTATACCTGTCCATCTGAACAAGATTCATTGTGTGAGACACTAGGGGGCTCAACAAGTCTTTATGCATCTAAAGGGAACAACCTGAGGTTGATGCAATTGCAGCGAAAATAAAGCCTAGCAGTTCTATAGAGACACGCTACAACATCCACCTAACCAAAGATAGACGGACGTTCGTTAAATAAATAACAGTTAATTATCCAACAGATATATATCAACATAAGTAAACATGCTTGCCCTCCTTCCCGTTCCCCAATGAGAAGGAGGAAGAACAGCCCATCAGTAGGCAGTTTTATTAATCATTTCATGAGTATTGCACTATTTACTAGTCATATTTAGTAAAATTAAAGACAATACTTTAGTTATAGTTGTCTATGATCGATAAAATATGCTCCAAGTAGTCTATAACCGCAGACACAGCTTTTAGAAAGATTTACCCTGCACGGCTGCACAAATAGGAACACGCGCACGATCAACCCCGGGAAGAACCAAATAAAAAGCAATGAGGTATCATGACAAAGTATTCAAAATATTCATAAATTATTTCAGGGGCACCCCACTAAGCTACCTGCTATGAAGTTGGTCGACTTCATGATGGACCCAGGGTGTATAGTGATGGTTGTAAACAACTGGTAACCCAAAAGTGTGAGTGGGCTTGTCGATACAGCGAAAATGTGGCACGGGATTCCTAAATAGTACAGTAGTCAATGTTCCTCGATCAATAGTACTAAATAAATCAGTAGCATGGCATAAGTACATGATAGTAGTAATGCCCCAAACTAGTTTGTGGCCCCAAGAAATAAATTGTGAATCAAGCTAAGACTAAGGGGATTCATAGTCCCACCTACGTATAGTGCGATGTTCAAGGAAGAAGAATCAAGTACTCGGGTCCTATGGGAAATAAGTGAGATTAAAGAACCAAGTAGCACATATTGCCCACCAGTGCCTCTTTCTTTAGTGATCCTATTACTAATCAATTCGTATGTTTATGTACGTCGTTATTCAAAGACTCTTCACAACCCCTACACATGCAGTTCTACGACTCGTATAGCTCAAACAACTCCTGTAGTAATGGCTCATAGCATTGAGGAACAAGCTTCAGTGGGGTTTAAAAGTAAAGGCTATGTGGTGCTTGGGATTGCAATTTAATTCGTGATGCGATTCATGATGCAAGAATAAGACATATGCATTAGGTACTATATATAGTGCAAGCATGGGAAATGGTTGCCTGGCAGCTCAGGTGATGAATAAGTGGGATCCAGGTAACACTCCTGAGGCTCATGATACTTCCCTTGCTCGGCATCTATCCGGATAAAAACCAAGCACACAAGGGCCATAAGAAATAAATTGTGCAAGCAAATAAATCATATGCAACAATAAAAACAAGGTACGTCATGACGGAATGATGCACAATTACATGGTATAACATAGCACGGCATGGGTGAGGTGGGGATATAAGAATACATCATTTTATTAGTTGTTTAGTCATATTTTGCTCCCATAAACCTTGTTTCCCCTTTAATACTAATACGATTAAAGTTTCAATTCATATAATGAAATGCATAAGTAGAACAGGCTCATCGCGCTGATCATTTTAGACATATCATTTGTCAAATTCGGAGTTACAGAATTAAAGTTATGCATTTATTAAAAAATGCATTTAAATGGTATTTATTAATTCAAAAAATTAAAATCCCAGAATATGTTTTAAATAGTATATTCATATTCATGGCATTATTCTGATTCAAAAACATATATTATTTGTATTATTTGGAATTATGAATTTAAAACAATATTAAATTCAAAATTAAGCAAATAGGGTCAAAGTAAAAGGTTTGACTAGATTGAATTAGTTCTAAAAATGTTTGAAATGATATTTGGATTCATATTTAAAAACCAAACATATTTCATTTTGCAATTACATTCAAATTCAAATTTATTTGGAAGTGATAATTGAATTTGTATTTAAACAGATTTGCAAACTGGTTTGAATTTGAATTCTATAAAATGTTTCACAGTTTTTGTTACACAGGCAAACGTACCCATAGTGATTGGCAGGTGGTTCCATGGTGCGGATGGGGCCACAGGGCGCATGGTCAACTCGGCGCTGACACATGGCGTGGTGCTGGGACCATGGGTGAGGTTTCCGACATGTCTAGGGGGGGGGGGTTAGGAAAGCTTCCGGAGGCTCTCTAATCTGAACGAAACTAAATTCTTGTTAGTGAAAAACAGAGATTTTTCTAGGAAGGTCTAGAGGGATACGGTTGATGGATCGAGGCATGTAGGTACTCATTTTGAAGATATCAGATAGGGCTTCAGCTTGGTGCAAAAATGTCAGACTGAGATAGACTATGGTTGAATCGAGCAAGCGACGAAAAAGGGCGGTTCGCAAGGATTGTTGTTGTGATTGCAGAGCGATGGAGACGCGAGCTGGCTGTTGTAGCTGAACAATGACAGAAGGGGCTAGGCGCTCGGGACAACGGGGAGGCAAGCCAGGGCGTCGAGGCAATGCTCCACAAGCACGTGAGGGCGCACAGGGAGGCATGCGGCTAGATGGTTGCGGTGCTCGGCAGCGAGCGGCAGAGCGCATGAACATGCTTGAAGAAAGGCGACGACAATATACATCGAGAGGTACGAGTCCACCTTGTCTGGGGTGGATAGGGGCTCACTGAGAGGACATCGGTGTAGGTGGAGGGGCTCAGGGCAGCCGTGATCTAGCGCCTGGATTGCTGGCAGGATCTTCGGGTACATGGCGTCTATGAAGGAGCGACGACAACCCGTGCGGTCCATAGCGGCATTTCGTGTACAGGATGACGAAGAGGAGGCATGGGAACCCATTTATTCCCTTCGTTCGCCTCGAATAGTTCCAGAATACCAGGATGTAGGTATGGACGAGCTAGGCTAGGGTTTTTGTCAAGCGGTGACCATGGCAATGGCATATTTACTTGAGGAAGGAGGAAGGAGAAAGAGGGAGGTGGGCACTTCCTTGGGGTTTAGATATCGATATGGAGAGTTGAGGGAGGTAGGGTAGAGGAGAAGGATAATGTGGGGTGTTCCCTTTTATTTTGAAAAAAGGAGAGGAGAGCAACTCGGGTAGGGGTCTTTCTTCCTGCTTGTCTTGTAGCTCTAGGTGGATAGAGAGGGGCTAGAGAGAGGGTTGGAGGGGAGGGCTGGGTGTTGATCAGAGAGAGGGGAGAGGTTTGGAGTGGTGTAGATTCAGTGGGAGCAAAAGTTTAGGTACGTAGAGTGTGGCCCAGGTGTGTAAATGGTTAGGGTCAGGTCAGGTAGATGATTAGGGATTTGGGGTGGGGGTAGCCTTGAGCTTCTTGCAAGACAAGACAAGGAGAAAAGGGTGGTGCGCACGGTTTGGTTAGGCTTATAGTTAGATATGGATGGCTAGGGTTGTTATGGTGGTGGCTTGGTGTGGTGAGATGGTGGTGTTGTTGGCTTGGCTCCAACCAAACCAAGAGAGGGAAGGTTAGACATGGTTTAGAAAGATGGTGAGGTAGATGAGTGAGGCTTCTTCCTTCTCTTTATTTGTTTTCAATTATTTAAATCAAGCTTATTTGGAAAATATTTCAAAAGAACCATAAGGACAAATAAAACCAAACAGAGCAAAGATTAGAAAGAAAGATTATCCATTTATGCTTGGTTGGATTTAATTATCACATTTGAATTCAAAAACAAAAGCAAGCTTTCACAAAACCCAAATGAATTCAAATATAATGAAGATGGTGGCAAGCCTTGCATGGGCCATGCATGGGTAATAAATTCTACTTATCATTGTGAAAACAACTATACCATTTCATGGTAATTTATACATACATGCATTCAAGTTTGAATAAATGACACCCAAAGAAGTTGATCTTGCTCCCTCATATTATATAGATGACATATACTCATATATGAATATAAATGGCTAAGGTAGTGTGTGTGTGTCCCACTAGATGAATATATAGCCACCAATATATTCATACATGATCATATATTAAAATACAACCCACATGGAAGCTTGAGAAGGATTCCTACTCACATATCATACAAAGATGGCCATGTGGCTCCACATATTTAATATTGTGAAAAGAACATGTATCATATATGGGAGCATGTAGATATAGAACTGGATCCACCCCAACATATATGAGCTAGATTTAAATACCAAGTAGAAAGCCATGGATCACATAATTAGGATGGTGGAGTTATATATAGAACCAAAGGAAAGTGGTGGAGTTTGAAAAGATATGCCCCCAACTCAACTTGGACATCAAGCAATATATTAAGAACCAACTACAATATATCAAGAGGCAAATACAATTAATAAATCAATGCAATGAAGGATGAACCAAATAAAAGGGGTTTTAATATGATGCTGAATGGCAAGGTGGCATGGTGACATGATCATGATATTATTCAATGCAAGAATGATATGTAGGAAGTAGCAATATATAGAATAAACAAGTAGCATTACAGTTGTTAGACAATTGGGATGAAATACCACCTTTATATTTATATGATGCATTCTTCAATTCATATTATGGAATGTATAGTTAGAACGGGCTCGTCACGCTGATCATTTTAGACCTATCATTTGTCAAATTCAGAGTTACAGAATTAAAGTTATGAATTATTTAAGAATTAATCATTTATTAGCATTTAAATTATTTCGAAATTTTAAATTGCTCAAATTATATTTTAAATAGCATATTCATAATTCTCATATTTTTATGACTCAAAAACATATATTATATGTATTATTTGAATTTATAAATTCAAAACATTATTAAATGCAAAATTAATCAAATATGGTCAAAGTCAAACGATTTACTAGTTTGAATCAATTTTGAAAATATTTGATATAAGATTTGAATTAACATTCAAAAACAAATATTTTTCATATAAAGTTTGAATTCAAATTTCTAATTATTTTAAAGGTATGAATTAATTAATATATATTCATATTCTTTTTTTGAATTTATAAAACGAGCGAAACTTTTCTTAATCAAAGTTAGTGTAACCACAAACAAACACAAGTGGGGTAGGCTCTACTACGGGTCCACACATGCACACACCACAGGGGAGGTGACACGTGGAGAGGAGAGGTGGCTACGCTGAGAAAACTGTCAGGTGTGCACCTGATCCCTGTCACACGTGCACACACCACAGGGGCTAATAGAAAAAACCGCGAGGTGGCTACGTTGACAAAACTGAAGTGAAGAACAGGTGCACCGCGGGATCTGGCAAACTTACGACGATGATGGCGACGAATCTACTGCGATTATCGCATAGCCACAAGAATAAAAAACAATGAGGGGACAATGGGCTCCGACTTTTATTCGACGAGTTTTCTCGAAAGACTGCTGCATTAACGGGATTCATAAACGAACAGTGGCTATTCGGGCTGCATGGTGCAGTTATTGTCTGCAAGGCCGATGCGTGCTGGCGTGAAGCGGCTAGCGGGGCGGGGTGCTGTGATGAGCGAACCAAACACGGGCGGCGCGAGGTGCTAGGAACCACCGGAAGCCCACCGACGATGATGTTTCTGCAACAGACAGACTCAGTCAGAGGATGGGCCAGCAAAACTTAGGAAAAGGAAGAACGCTAAGGGCACTAGGAGATGCGTCACGTTACCAGGAACATGAGGCTGAGGTCGGTGAGGCTGGAGAACAACTATGGTGGCCGGAATCAAAGGAATCGAGTGGTGTCCGGAGGTGAAGAAGGAGACGGTGGCATCGATCTGGAGCGCATCTGGAGTGGCTACTAGTACTAGGAGATTCAGGATGAGGAGGCGCAGTCGTGGATAGACTCAGCTCGGTCGGAGGTGGCCTAGCGCGGCGGCGCCATAATGACCTGCAGGAGCTGCGCTCGGTGGTGGAGAAGAAAAGGAGGGAGGAAACGGCAGCATGAGGGAGGAAAATAACTAGGGTTCTAGACGCCTCGGTTTCAAGTTAAAAGAGAGAGGAGGGAGCAGGTAGAGGTGGTGGTCGCTCGTGGTGACGTCGGCCGAGGGATCTCACGCGATGCGTGTGAGGAGAGGAAGACGACAACACTATGTCGCTTTCCCTCTCCCCGTACCCCTTCGCTAGGTGGGCTGGTAAGCGGTTCGGCTGCGCTGCTGCTGCGGTGGGCTGTGGCCAGGTAAGCTCCTCTCTCTCTTCTATTCTTTTTTTATTTCTATTTTTTCATATTGTTTTTGCAGATTTTAAACACTACCTTCAACAAAATAATTTGGGAGAGGAAAAAGTAAATAACTTGCCAAAATATTTAGCTGCATGATTTGTTTGGAAGGATGATCTTTTGTACTTGTTTCATTAGGCTCCTTGGATTGGATTTAAAGTAACATCTATGCATGATTGATTTCAAAGGAGCACATGGAGGAACGAGGAGCCTCGTGCATGGGGCATGCATGATTCATAATTGACCACTACTACTAGTTGTGAAAACAACTATTTGCACACATGGTCATATATTCATTCATGCATACACAATATTCCAATTAAGGCCAAGCCAAAAGAATGGAGCTTGTCTCCCATATGGAATATTCACATATGTGAATATAGATTGAACAAGCTAGTGTGTGTGTCCCACTAGATGCATAAGTAGCCACAATATATTCAAACATGAGCATACATTCAACTAAAACATATATGGAATTTTGAGGAACATTCCTACTCACATGGAATGCAAAGGTGGCCATGAGGCTTCTCATAATGAATATTGTGAAAACAACATAGATCATATATGGGATCATGTAGAAATAGAAGTGGATCCATCTTACTACATATGAGATAGACATAATACCAAAAGAGATGCAAATGCTCATATATAGTTTGGATTGTGGAATTATAAGATGGCGCCAAAGAAAGTTGGTGGAGTTGAAAGAGATATGCCCCCCAACTCAACTTGGGCATCAAACAATATATCAAGATCCTACTACAGTATATCAATACGCAAATACAAATAATACAATACAAATGCATATGTAAGAAGAACCAAACAAAAAGTTCTTATATGATTCTCAAATGCAAGGTAGCATGGTGACATGAGCATGTTATAATTATGATGCAATAAATGACATATTGGAAAAAGCATTTTATTAATATCCATGTAGCATTATAATTGTTAGAAAAATGGGATGCTACAACTCTCCCCCACTAAAATGGAATCTCACGTTGAGATTCTTGGAAATAGAAGAATCCAACAAGGTAGGATACTCAGAACGGAGGCCATCCTCGTGCTCCTAGGTGGCTTGATCAATGGAATGGTGCGACCATTGCACCTTGCAGAATTTGATAGACTTGATGTGATTCTTTCTTTCTTCGACTTCAAGTATTTTTATAGGGTGTTCTTTGTAGGAGAGGTCTTCTTGGATATCGATTATATCATGAGCCACGGTCCGGCGAGGATGTTTGAAGAACTTCTTGAGTTGAGAGACATGGAAGACATCGTCCACCTTGAGTTTTTTAGGAAGCTCGAGTGCATAAGACACTTCTCCTCTTCTTCCATGGATTTTGAAAGGACCGATTATCTAGGCACAAGCTTGCCTTTGATACTAAAATGATGAGTGCCTCTCATGGGAGTGACACGGAGGTATACAAGATCACCAGGAACATACTCCATATTCACATGATTCCTATCATACTTGCTTTTCTGCCGACTCTGAGAAATTTTCAAGTTCTCAATAATGATAAGAACCTTCTCTTCTGCTTGAGTGACAATGTAGTGGACAAAGAAGTTCCTTTCACCAACCCCTGACCAACCGATCAGAATATGACACTTGCGACCATAGAGGACCTCAAAGGGTGCCATCTTATGACTCTTCTGAAAGCTGTTGTTGTAAGAGAATGCAGCATATGGAAGGCATTCCTCTCACTTCATGCCAAAAGATATCACACAAGCGTGAAGCATTTCTTCGAGAATCTGATTGATCCTTTCCACTTGTTGTTTCATTGAGGGTGATATGTTGTGCTGAAATTCAGCTTTGTTACCAAGCCTTTTTGGAAACTTTCACATAACTTGGAGGTAAAGATACTCCCAAGATCTGAGATGATTTCGAGAGGAACCCCATACAGAGAGACAATTCTGTTAACATGGAGTTCATCCAGCTGACTTACAAATACTTTTTCCTTGATTGGAAATAAGTGAGCCAGTTTAGAAAGCCCGTCGATGACAATAAAGATTGCATTGTTGCCTATATGAGACATTGGAAAGCGAGTTATGAAGTCAATCTCTACTTTCTCACATTTCCATTCTGAAGGCTTCAAATGTTGAAGAACACCAGATGGTTTTTGATGAACGGCTTTCACTCTGCAACAAACGTTGAACTCAGAGACATACTTGGCACAATCCTCTTTCAATCTAGGGCACAAATAATGTGTTTTCATATCCATGTACATCTTCGTGCTTCCAGGGTGGATATACAAGATAGAATCGTGAGCTTCTTTAACAACCTCTTCTCTCAAGTCTGGAAGTTCTGGAACAACCATCCTGTGATCATAGAATAGGGTGCCTGATCATCGAGGTGGTATGATTCATACTTTGGATTTTGTGACTTTATTGTATACTCTTTGCAGAAGGGATCCTCAAGTTGAGGGAGCGAATCTTTTCTTCCAAAGAAGGAGTAGCTACCAAGTTTGCAAGGTACCCTCAGGGAACAAGCTCGAGGTTGAGTTGACGGAATTCCTCTCACAAGATAGGTTCAAGCTTCTTCACCTTGAGATTGTTTACATAAGCTTTGCGACTCAAGGCATCGGCCATCACATTGGCTTTGCCTGGTGTTTACTTGATCGAGAGATCAAAGTCATTGATGGTTTCAATCATCCTCCTCTGGCGGAGGTTGATATTCGGCTGTGGTCAAAAAGAGCTCACAATGGTTTCCAAGCAAGTAGTGTCTCCATACTTTCAAAGAAAAGACAACTGGTGCAAGTTCCAGATCATAAGTTGGATAGTTGATATCATGGGTTTTCAATTGGCGAGAAGCATATGCAACGACTTGCTTGTCTTGCATAAGTACAACACCATGTCCTTGGGGTGATGCATCACAGAAGATCTGTAAGGGTTTTGAAGTATCTGGAGGAACCAAGACAGGTGTGGAGGTGAGCTTTTCCCTAAGAGTTTCAAAGCTTGTTTGGCACGCTGGTGTCCAAAGGAATTTCTTCCTTTTCTTGAGGAGATCGGTAAGAGGCTTGGCTATCTTGGAGAAGTTTTGAATAAATCGGCAACAATAGCTCACCAATCCGAGGAATCTACAGACTTCTTTGACATTCTTTGGTGGAAGCCAATCTAGAATTGTCTGAATGGTCTCCGGGTTGACGGAAATGCCTGTGCAGAAATGACATGGCCTAGATAAGTGCATTTTGGCATCTAGAATTCGCACTTGGAGAAATTTGCATAGAGGAGGTTCTCAGGAAGCTTGGTGAGGACACAACAGAGATGTTCTGCATGTTCCACTTTTGAATTGGAGTAGACCAGAATATCATCGAGATAGACAACCACGAACTTGTCAAGATACTCCAAGAAAACCGAGTTCATAAACCTTTAGAATGTAGCAGGTGCATTGGTGAGACCAAAGGACATTACCGTGTACTCATACATGCCATAGCAAGTTGTGAACGCAGTTTTGGGAATGTATTCTTTGCGAATCTTGATTTGATGATAACCACTTCTCAAGTCAATCTTAGAGAATACCAAGGCTCCAGCGAGATGATCAAAAAGATCGTTGATGTGAGGAAGGGGTATTTGTTCTTAATTGTTTTTGCATTGAGATATTTGTAGTCAACATAAAGTCGACCAGTCCGGTCTCGCTTCTTTACAAAGATTGTTGGGCTACCCCATGAGGAAGTGCTATCCTGAATAAAACCCAACTTATCTTATTCATCAAGCCGCCACTTGAGCTTGGCTAGCTCATTAGGTCCCATTTTATAAGGCCTCTTGGAAATAGGAGAAGTATCAGGTTCTAGTTTAATCAAAAACTCGACCTCTCGGTTAGGAGGCATACCTGGTAACTCTTCCAGAAAGACATGAGGAAATCACAGACCACCAAAACACTTTGGAGAGCATCCATAACATCAATGTTCTAAACACTAAAAGAGTAGAGATGAATAGAGGGAGTCTTTCTTGGAGAATAGACTATGTGGCCACCGAGAATTTTTAGAGAGACCAAGTATTCAGCACAATCTGTCATGGCTCCATTTTCATTCAACCAATCCATACCCAAGATGACGTCAATATATGAATTGCCCAGAATAATCAATGAGGCCGGAAAGGAAGAACCACCAATTTGAATGTGATTCCCATTACTTATCATGGAAGTTAACATCCTTGCTCCGGGCGAGAGAAGCATCAACTTTTTAGAGAGAGAATCAGATGATAACCAATTTCCTGAGTGAACTTGAAAGACACGAACGAGTGCGATGCTCCAGTATCAAATGATATCGTGTAGAGACTGAGTTAATAGGATGCATACCCAACACAACTCCAGGTGCGTGTTTATCTTGAATGAGGTTGATGTTGTTGACTCGGGTAAGAACTGACCCAAGCTTATTGTTGATGTTGAGAGCCCTTGGTGCAGGTGCCCGAACCATAGCAGTCATCGAAGCAGGTCTTGGAGGGGGTGGAGGAAGAACCCTTTTGTTCATAGGAAAGTTCCACTGATGGTGTCCAGGGTCACCACAAGTGTAACAATTACCAGTTGGGCGAGGAGCAGAGTATCTAGAAGGTTCTTAATCATATGGAGCTCTAGGGTAGTTGTTGTTGCTGTATCCCCTTGGAGTGGCGTTGAACGGGTTTGGTGGCCTTGGCGTGAAACTGAAGGTCTTGGCGTGCTTGGTGGAGCAGGGAGCGGTGGTGCGGTATGAGGAACCCACACATGACGCTTAGAAGGAGCGGCCAGAGCTGAGGATCCAACACTATCATGGCTATGCTTCTTTGATTCATCATAAGCTTATTTACTTTCCTCCTCTTGAAGAGCTGCCTATAGGAGCTTGAGCAATGAGCTTGGGTACGCATGAGTCAGAGCATACTTGATGGAAGCTTTGAGCCCTTGGCGGAATCTCTTTTGTTTCTTCTTATTAGCAAAGACCTCGTTGCCTCCATAGTGAGATAGGTTTGCGAAATTCTTGATGTAAGTGTTCCCATTGTCATTGCCCTATTTGAGATTCAAAAACACCTCATTCATCTCTCCATTACAATTTCTGGCAGGTATTGCTCCTTGAAAGCGTCGGTGAATTGTCCCCAAGTTGGCTAAAAACCAGGTGGCTTTACTCAATGTACTTTTCCCACCATATTGTAGCCTCTCCATGCAATAGGTGAGTCGCGAACTTGACTTGGTCTTGTTCAGCAACATCAGCGGTGTTGAGTAGCCTTGTAATCTTGTGGAGCCAATCATGAACATCCAATGTCTCAGCCATCACCTTGAACTGCAGAGGGTTGAAGTGCAAGAAATCCTTCAGTGTGCCATGCTAAGAAGGCAGCACAAACTTGTTCCTATGGAAATTCTCCTCAAACCTTAGATGGTTCTGCTGCAAAGTCCCTAAGTACTTGCAATGCTGACTAGTGCAGCACCCAACTCCGGCAAGCCTGGAGCCTCTTATTCGGTGTTACGACACAGATGAGGCGCCATCATGATATAGATGGAAAAACTTGCGTTAGTACCATACTAGAGAATTATTAGTAATCCAGAAAAGCACTAGAATGGAATTAACCTTGATTAAAGGATACAATTTACTAAGATGATATTAAATATCAAGAAAAGTTCTAAGCACCTAGAAGATACTTAGTGAAAGAACATTATTGTCTTAATTATTTTTGGTGTTTGTTAACAACTTGACGATCATTTTATAGTGTGTAATATTGTCAGGTTAATCTACTAAAAAGAGAAAAGTCTGTGACATAGTGTTTAAAGCCCTGTCTAAAACAAAGGTTTCCTGCATAATCTAGACCAGAATCTCCGGTGTGCCAAGACCAGAGTTTCCGATGTAGTCATACCGGAGTTTCGCCTTAAACTTCCGGTGTGGATCCAAGATGAAACCTAGGGATGTTCTATATGGGGGTCCGGAAATAGACAAGAAACTATCCAGAATCTCCGGTGTATTCTGGCAGACCGGAATCTCCGAAGAGAAAATTCTGGAGTCTCCGTTGTGCTCAGGTCCGCAGTTCCCGCCAAGTCTCCAAAGGAGGCATCAAGATCTGGCCTAGGACATTCTGTATGGGGTCCGGAGATGGACCGGAGATATACCGGAGTCTCCGGTGTGAGACAAACGCATACCAGAGTTTCTAGTCTCTAGACCATAATCTCCGGTGTGGAAGTTCCAACCGGCAGAAAACAGTCATAAGTAGTGGGAATATAAATAAGGGCCCACATCCCCTACCTCCAGCTGCTCATTTCCAGAAAATAATAACACCTCCATTAGAGCCACCAAATCAACAAGATCTCCACCTACAACCATCCAAAGTCCCTGATCTTCGGAGAACCGAAGGAGGAGGCCTTGATCTACATCTTCAACAAAAGAGATCTCCATTTCCCCCTCGTTCACTTGAGGGCCCGTTGCTCTAGTGTTTCATTGGAAACCCTAGTTCTTTATTTGGTTCTTACAAGCATGTCTTTGATTGTTGTGACACCTATCTTGTATTCGGGATCCCCCAATTCAATTGTGGATGTGTGCCTCGAACTTGTTCTAAAGGTGCCGACTTCCACCTCGATGGTTGACGATATAGTGGAAGAGTGAATAGATCCCCTTAGGGTGAGGTTCATCGGATAACAAGGGAAGCCTTTCATGGCGTTGGTGGTTTGAAACCACCCCCTCTCCAAACGCAGACGTACTTCCCTTCAAAAGGAAGGAACTATGGGAAATCATCCTTGTTTCTCTGCGTGATCCACTTTGGTTACTTCTATCCTTTACTGCACTTAAAATTTTAAGTAGCACCTATTCACCCCCACCCTCTAGGTGCCCATACGATCCTTTCAGTTGATATCAGAGCCTCGGCTATTAATTCAGGCTTTACCGCCTAAGAGAATATGGGTAGACAAGATGGTGAGGATGGGGACATGGTCACCATGAAATATTTCAAATCTTTGGAATCTTCCATATCTAGTCAAATAGGTGAGTTGCCTGAAATGATGTGCAATTCATGTAAGAAAAATCGACCATGCCCTCCACCTCACCTGAGATTCCGAATTCTTCTTCTAAGGATGTGATTACACCTCGTCCCGAGGATAATAATTCGGGGGATGAAACACTTGAGTCTCTCAATAACTCCACCAAAAAGGGCTATGGGAAGGAAGAGAACCATACTGTTCCCGGGTGGTACTCTCCCGACCCACCGATGCCTCACCCACATATAAATAATAGAGGTGATCCACCTAAGCTAGCTGCACATACTTTTTCTCAATGTCAAGTGTTAATGAAATATCATGTGGCGTAGCTCTAGCATTGATTTGTGGAATATTATTGAAGAAGGACTCATAATTGAGGATCCAACCAACTTGATAAGAAGGGAAGTGGTCAATATTCAAATCAATGCCACTACTTTGCACATGATTCAACAAGGTTTGGGGCAACAAAATTCCATCACATTGAACAACTCAACACCGCCAAGGAAGCTTGGGATGCTCTCATTGAGTTGTTTGTTGGAAATGAGAGCATGAGAAGAAACCGATATGATGCATTAAGCAATGAAGTCGAAGGCTTCTATATGATGGATGGTGAGGATCATGAAGACATGTATCAAAGAATCAAATCCACTGCCACCGCCTTTAAAAATGTTGGTGCCTCACATGTGGATGATTCTTATATAAAAAGGAAGTATGTGAGTGCACTCATTCCCTTCGAGCCCACCGACTTGAAGAGTCTCCAAGGAAGACACAACTACCATCTCATGATCTCCAATGAAGTTATGCAAGAGATGGCCGCCTTTAAGGTTGCTGCCAAGAATGACAAAGATGCCCGTGCTCGAGCCCTTGGAATGAGCAATGGTGTCAACCTTTCCTTGAAGGCCAAAGTTGTGGAGTATGAGGAAGAAGAAGGAAGTGATGAAGCTCCAAATATGAGCCACCTCCAAAATTTCAAGGTTCCTCATGGTGAATACATGGCCTTCTATGCAAGGAACTTTTGGAAAGATCCCGCCAAGGCCAAGATGGCGATGCAACGAAGAAGCAACCCAAGTGGTAAAAAGGAAATAGTTCAAAATTGAGAATTTGCTTCAACTGCGGCGACTTCTATAATTTTGTTGCCGGATTTCCCTATGTGAAGAGAGAAGATAATGGTGGTGAACTTATATTGAAGAAAAGGTCAAAAGCCCCCTTCATGAAGCCATTCTACAAAAACAATGCCACAACCAAGAAGTCAGCTGACATTGCATTGATAGCACATAAAGAATTCTCATCTGATGATGAAGATGAGGAAGCAGAAGAAACATAAAATGGTGTGGCTGCCATAACCACCACCTCTACATCCTTGATCTCACTCTTTGACTCTCCAAATGATAATATCTCCAACAAGAACTTCACTTGCCTTATGGAAAGAGGATCAGAGGTATCATCATCTTCTCTCTTCACGTCTATGATTAATGATGAATTGTATGATGATATGTATCTTGAGGTGAAGTAGGAATTATTTTCTTTCCATGTTTTTTGACTAACTTGCAAGGGGAGAACAATAAGCATTTTGTGAATCTCTTGAATCAACTTTCTCACAAACAAGAGATTCTTGATGAAAGGTGCAAACTTGGGAGAGAGAACATTCCTGAAATGGATGCTCTAACTAATTCTCTAGGAGAAGAGCAAGAGTCTAGAGTGTCTCTTGAAGAAAAACTTGAAGTCCTTGATGAGGCAAATTATTTAATTCTCAATAAACTCATTTAGGAACGTGATCATGCCATTGATAAGTATAAAAACGCTTAAAAGGGTAAGATAGAGTTTGGTGTTAATCATGACAAACTTGCCGATGACTTTAGGAAGCTTGACAAAGCTCACAAGGCCTTGGAAAGTGAACTCGTGACTCTCACAAAGTCTCGTGAAAAACTTCAAACTCAATTGTCGAAATTTGCTTCACCTAGTATTTTCATTCCTTCTAGTAGGACAAACATCCTTGAAGAAAATGCTAGGTTGAAGGGGGAGCTTGCAAAGGAAACCTTTCCAGAAGAAAACAAGTACATTGATGACCTTTTGAGTAAGCAAAGGTCAAGTAATGAGAAATGAGGCATTGGCTTTGTGTGCAAGGCCAAGGCCGCACAAGCAAAAGACAAGACCATTGTGGGTAGTAATACCACAAGTGGCAAAACTATGTCACAACATGACTTTGCAGAAATTGATAACCCTCACTATGTTTTAATGCGTGGTTATTATGGTGATGTGTATGCACAATATGTTGGTCCATTTGATGGTTATATTTCTTGGTCCATTTGGATTCCCGAGACCCTTTTTGCTAACAAAAGAGGACCCGTTGAAAAATGTATACCTAAAAACTAGTTTGATCTCTTGTAGAACTATGCTTCCACGGGTCAAAGTAGGTGCTTGATAGTGGATGCACAAGTAATATGACCAGAAGCAAGGCAATTATGATGGAGATAAGGCCAAATCATGATCAAATAACCATCACATATGTTGATAAGTCAATGTCTTAGGTTATAGGTCTTGGCAAAGTTGTGGTTTCACACGATACTACTCTCGTGGACGTCATGCTTCTTGAGACCCTTGGGTATAATTTACTTTCAGTCAGTGCTCTTGGAAACATGGGCTTTGCCGTATTTATTGATAATGATATTGTGGTCCTCTTGTGGAGCAAGACTCTAAAGGTCGCTTTAATTGGGTACATCAAAAATGACTTGTATGTGGTGGACTTTTCAAGGAAAACCACTACAAGTGTCATGTGCCTATTTGGAAAGGCCGATGTGGGTTGGCTATGGCTTCGCCATCTAGCCCATCTCAATATGAGAACTTTCCAAAGTCTCCACAAGGGTGTCCATATTGTTAGACTAAAAGAAAACGTTTGTTTTGCCAAAGATTGTGTGTGCAGGGCATGTGTTGAAGGAAAGATGCATGATTCTCCCCACAAGGAAAAGAACATCATCAAGTCCAAGAGGATCTTGGAGATCCTTCACGTCGATCTTTTGGTCCTCCATATGATGCTATTCCCGGTGGGAAGAAATATTTCTTGGTGATTGTTGATGACTAATCATGGGTATACTTCTTTAAGATGCAGAGTGAGAACCAAGAAAACTTCATCGACTTCGTCAACATGGTTTAACGTCAATACAATGTCCATGTCACGGTGATAAGAAGGTACAACGGCACCGAGTTCAAGAACTACACCTTGAATGGATTTCTTAGTGATGAAGGGATAAAACATCAATATTCTGCTGCATATACCCCTCAACAAAATGGTGTAGCTGAGAGGAAGAACCGGACTCTTATGGATATGGAAAGGTCCATGTTTGCGGAGTTTAAGTCTCCATACAACTTTTGGGCTGAAGCAATCTCCACCGCATGTCATGCATCAAACCGGCTCTACCCCGCAAAGAATTGATCAAGACTCCATATGAAATAATTACCGGTAACAAGCCGAACATTTCATACTTCCAGGTGTTTCGTTGTAAGTGTTTCTATTTCATAAAAGGTGTTCGTTTGTCCAAATTTGATTCAAAAGCTTTAGAGGGTATTTTTGTTGGCTATGGTCTCGATTCCCACACTTATAGAATCTATGATAATCTCTCCAGAGTTGTCATAGAATCTTGTAGTGTGGTTTTCGAAGAATATGATGATACCCAAGAGGGGAGTGTTGATGTTTGTGATATAGATGATGAAGTACCTCAAGATGCCATAAGAAGAATGGGTGTGGGATTCATTCGCCCCGTTGAGGAACCCCTTGTGACGGATCGAGAAGAACTATGCTCTACTCAAGTGGAGCCCTCAGGTTCACAACATCAACAATCTCCTATTATTGAAACAAATGATGACCCAAGCCAAAGACAAACTGAGAACCCTCACCAAGTTGATCAGGCAAGAAGCTCTAGGAAGGATGATTCGGCCTCTCCATTGACCGTATTGTCCAGCCCTGCGCAATGAGTTTCACAAGGCATATTTATTCAGTCATCGACAAGATCATCTCAAATCGTTTCTAGTACTGTGCCTGAGTAAGACCAAGGTCAACCTATGTCTCATTATGTTGAGAATGAACCCATTGATGATCAAGGTCAAGTTTATGGTTAAGATGAGGACCAAAATGATGAAGAGATCCCCACAATAAACAAAATGGAGATCAAAACTCATCGCAAAGCAAGAATGGATAGAATGTTGGAAAGAAGATACCACACTCTTGAGAATGTTCTTGTTGATCTAAGGAGTGGAATGTCCACTCAAGCTCCATTGAAGCATTTTGCTGAGCATCAAGCTCATATATCAACAGTGGATCCCAGGAAAGTGTGGGAAGATCTTGAAGATTCAGATTGGTTGGAAGTCATGCATAAAGAGCTCAACAACTTTGAGAGAAACAAAGTTTCGAAGTTAGTAGAAAATCCAAAATATTGCCGCAATGTTATTTGCACTAAATGGATATTCAAGAACAAGAAAGCTGAAAAAGGAATTGTTGTGAGGAACAAGGAAAGATTGGAACCTCAAGGGTTCTCTCCAACTGAAGGCATGGATTATGGAGAGACATATGCTCTCATGGCTCGCCTTGATTACATCTGTATTCTTCTTGCATATGCGGCACATCATAACTTCAAATTGCAAAAAAAATATGTGGAAAGTTCTTTTCTAAATGGTCCATTACATGATTTGGTCTATCTTAATCAACCCCCAGGTTCGAGGATCCCAACTATCCAAACCACGTCTACAAGCTTGATAAGGCGCTCGATGGGCTTAAACAAGCTCCACGCACATGGTATGAGCACCATAGAGAGTTGTTGTTAGACCGTGGATTTGAGGTTAGGAAAATTGATCCCACTCTTTTTACTGAGAAGGTTAATTAGGAGCGGTTTTTTATGCCAAATATATGATGGTGATATTATATTTGGCTAATATAACAAAGCTTTTAATAATGAATTCTCAAAGCTTATGACTAATAGGTTTAGGATGTCTTTGATGGTAGAGTTGAGGGTATTCCTTGGTTTTGAGATCAAGAAAGTAAGAGGAGGAACCTTCTTCAATCAAGCCAAGTATACTCAAGATATGCTCAAGAGGTTCAACATGAAAGAACCAAATGGATATCCTACTCCCATGGTGACCAAGACTCATCTTGAACTAAATCCAAATGGTAAAGATGTGGATCAAAAGGTATATCGGTCTATGATTGGTTCTTTTCTTTACCTTTGTGCATCTAGACCGATACTGTATTAAGTGTAGGAGTGCGTGCAAGATATCAAGCGGCTCCTAAAGAAAGCCACTTAATTGCGGTCAAAAGACTCTTTCGATATTTGGTTCATACCCCAAACTATGGTGTGTGGTGCCCTAGGGGCTCAACATTCTCTCGTTGTGGATACACGGATTCGGATTGGGGCCGGTGACAAGGATTCTAGAAAATCAACCTTCGGGGCTTGCTAGTTTCTTGGTAGGTCTTTGGTGTGTTGGTATTCTAATAAGCAAAATTGTATATCTCTCTCCACCGCCGAAGCCGAATATGTGGCAGCTACTAGTGCATGCACTCAATTGCTATGGATGAGGCAAACTTTAAAGGAATATGGTGTCCATAGTGACAAAGTGCCTCTTTTATGTGACAATGAAACTGCTATCAAGATTTCCTATAACCCGGTGGATCATACAAGGATAAAGCATATTGAGATTTATCATCATTTCATTAGAGATAATGTTGCCCGAGGATATATAGAGGTATCTTGTGTTTCAACCAAAGACCAACTTGCCAATATATTCATGAAGCCACTTTATGAAGCAAGGTTTTGCTATTTGAGGAATGAGCTAAATATCATAGATTCATGGAGTTTAACTTGATCGTCTTGCATACTCACCTATAACTTGGTTATTGTTTGGTTTAGGTGCAGGCATGGAAATAGGGGAGTGTGGTCCTAATTGATTGGGCTATCCCTCCCCCCATAATGACAAAATTAAGAAAATCAATTATCTTAATATCATTTTGTGATGTGTGAGCTTCAGTGATGAGTACTGGTTATGAACCCAAGGATAATTCTTCGTGGTGTCATGGCTCACACTCTTACATGGTGGCCTCGGCCACCGCCCTCTTATTTGTGAAGAGTCGGTTCTTGGTTTGATTGAATGGGAGTTTCATTTGACATTTATTTGGATTATACTGCTTCTTGGTTCTTCACGGTATGGCATCTTATCCCAATCCTTATATCCTTCCCTAAACACAAGCTCTCTATCATATATGTCCCCATATACTTGAAACTGTCATTTTTGGTCGAAGGGGATTGAATTTTCTGGTGTTTTCACACTAGAGTCTCCGGTCAATCTGGAGTTTCCCGTCTAGTGAACCTGAATCTCCGGTTTGGGACGGTTTTGGGCACTGAATTACGTGAGGTCAGGGTGAAGTGAAACAAACAGTTTCCTTCTTCCACGCCAAACTCACAACTCTCACCCATCGCCTCCTCCTCCAAAATTGCTGTCTCGGGGTCTTGAAGCCATTGGGATCCACCGTGCCATCAGAAAACTCCACCCTCTCCCCCCTTAGGCCATTCCTCACCGGTGGAATCACCCCAATGGACATATCCGGTACCCTCTCTCTCACCATGAACCTAGGGTTCACCCCCTTCGTTTATTTTGAGCAATGTCCTGATTTTGTCCACTGGAAACTCATGTATGCATGCACTACTATCACATTATCCTAGATTCCTTGGCCGATCTGCTAGAAATAATGCCTCCTACAGCTTCCATGTGCAACTCGATATCTCTAGATCAGAGATTCCGGTATGTCAGACCGGAGACTCTGGTCCAGGCCGGAGATTCCGGTGTTGCACACCGGAGACTCCGATATTGTTTACTTCTAGCATACCCTGCAAGGATTTGAGGGTCTTTTTTTGACTCCAGTACATATATGCTTACCTTCATGCTTTCCACCTTCATCTATATTCACAGGTATCTCTAGTTCTCATCATATCCCTCGCACCAAGGCCAAGTCCAAGAAGGGGAACCCTCAATATGATGAGGAGGCCGAAAAGTATGTGATTGCGCCTTCTAAACGAAAGCAACATGCCATGAGAAGGGAAACTGAACGGATCGATGAAGAAAACCGTGCCAAGAGGGCCAAGTATGACAACTTGCAGTCTTTGGCACATATGTCCAAAAAGGAATACCGTGAGCTACACAAGATGCGGTTCTATGACATTCCAAGAACCAATGATGATCCATGCTATTGGGGGAAGGAGCAAAAGATGTGCATGCAAGATATCTATCGCAAACTCACCAAGTCCCTAGTTTGCCCGCAAAGGTATATGGACTTCGAGTACATGCGTGTAAACAACTACTTCACATATGCTCTTTGGATTACTAAGAAGATGGGGATGCATGGTCTAAAGGGACTTCGTGAGGACTACAACATCACTCTTTTCCAACAATCCTATGCTATTGTGGTGTTTTATACTAATGAGTCAAGGATCATGACTTGGATGACTGGTAACTTCTGCTTCTCTGCAACCTTCTTTGATTTTGCCAGAGTCATTTATGAGACTTTCCATGGCGTGTTTGTTCCTATTGGGCACCGTATGCATGATGCTACTCTTGGTGACAACAGAACAAGATCGCACCTCTCTATGGCAGCAAGGGCACCATTGGGGAGTCCAAGGGACTCAAACCTCTCTACAATTTGCTATTGAGGATATTTTGCCACACCATTTCCCCTAGTGCAAGAAATGATGATGCTATTATATGTGGCCTTGTCAACTTGTTGTATCATGCTCACAAGGTGCATTGTGCTGGACCTACTGCTATAGATTTCACTATTGACATCGTGGATTTCATTTTTGAGGACATGCACCATGCCATACTTTTCAGAAAATATCCTCCAAATGCAGCTCTTGTGATGTGGCTTAGCAACACTCAGCCTCATGGTTCACCTCTTGTCCTTCCTCCTAATCTTGTGGAGCATGTCTCTGTGGCTGACCAGAAGAAAGGGAGTATGGGGCCAGCTCCAAGGCAGTCCGATGCATATGAGGAGGATGAGATTTATGAGACTGAGCGAGCCCCCACTCCTCATGGGGTTCTAGAAGGAAGAATGCCTCCAATGATCCTATGCCTCCCGTCACCCGTGAGTATGTCTAGGAAAAGGTGAAGAAGGCATCATTTTGGGAGAAGACCCTATGCTGCATGAATGTGGACATTCACAAGGAACAACATGCCTCTTACCAAAGCAGCCACAGAATTGAGAAACTCCTCAAGGAAATCAAGGCTCAGGGTGAAGAGGAAGAAGAGGAAGGAGAGGGAGAATACACCGATGAGCATGGGGCTGACCCGTCTGCAGAATCTGATCACACTCTCTCGTTTGGGGCATGGAATGCACAGCATAACAGCCTGGTGGACTGGAAGACCTTCTCAGAGGTCACTTCGGGCTTTGGCTCTCAGGGAACTTCCACCTATCGCCCTCATGAAAAAGGGTCTGCGGCTCCAGGTGGTGATGATGACTATGAAGAGGAAGAGGAAGAGGATGAGGAAGACGATGACGATGACTACGAGTGATCCTTTGGGGCGATTGTTTGGTATTTTCCCTTTTCAGTGTTTCGATGCCAAAGGGGGAGAAGATATCTAGTAGGATCATCGTGATTTGCATGGGTTGGGCATTTGGTTGGTTATTTTGAATTTCCCTATGCTATTATCTTAAAATTTGCTTTATTTGGTTCTTGTAAAACTATCTACTATGTGAGTGTGGACATGTTATGCCCGGTTTAGTATTGTAATAGTAAATACTAGGTGGTAATATCTCTATTCCATGCATGTCTTTACTTTTTATTACCTGACATGTTTTGTATTGCATGAATATCTTGCTGCACATAGTCAGGGGGATCTTAGATATGTCTCTCATTTCAACTATTTCATGGAAACCTCTTGTTTTCATCGAACACCAAAAAGGGGGAGATTGACATGACATTTATTATCTTAATTAGTTTTGGTGTTCGTTAAGAACTTGAGGATAATTTTATAGTGTGTTAATATTGTTAGGTTAATCTACTAAAAAGGAAAAAGTCCTTGACATAGTGTAAAAATCCTTGTCTGAAACAAAGGTTTCCTGCATAATCCAGAACAGAATCTCGATTGTGCCAAGACCGGAGTTTCTGATGTGGTCACGCTGGAGTTTCTGATGTGGTCATGCCGGAGTTTCTGATTTGGCCTCAAACTTCCATTGTGGATCCAAGATGAAGCCTAGGGACATTCTGTATGGGGGACCGAAGACAGACCAGAAACTAGCCGGAATCTCTGGTGTATTTAGGCACACCAGAATATCGGGAGTATCCGGTGTGCTTAGGTTCGAAGTTGCTACCAAGTCTCCGGAAGAGGCCTCAAGATCTGGCCTAGGACATTTTGTATGGGGGTCCTGAGATGGACCGTAGGCATACCAGAGTCTCTGGTGTGAGACAAATGCAGAACGGAGTTCCCTGTCTCCAGACCGGAATCTCTGGTGTAGAAATTCCCCAATGGGCAGGAAACGGTCAGAAGAAGTGGGCCTCTAAGTAAGGGACCTCATCCCCTACCTCCAACTACTCGTTTCCATAAAATAATAACACCTCCATTAGAGCCACCAAATCAACAAGATGTCCACCTAGAACCATCCAAAGTCCCCGATCTTTGGAGAATCGAAGAAGGAGGCCTTGATCTACATCTTCACCATAAGAGATCTCCATTTCCTCTCATTCACTTGAGGGTCCCTTGTTCTAGTGTTTCATTATAAATCCTAGTTCTTGATTTTATTCTTACAAGATTGTCTTCGATTGTTGTGACAACTTGCTTGTATTCGGGAGCCTCCAATTCAATTGTGGATGTGTGCCTCGAACTTGTTCTAAAGGTGCCGACTTCCACCTCGATGGTTGCCGATATAGTGGAAGAGTGAATAGATCCCCTTAGGGTGAGGTTCATCGGAGAACAAGGGAGGCCTTTCGTGGCGTTGGTGGTTTGAAACCACCCCCTCTCCAAACACATACGTACTTCCATTCAAAAGGAAGGAACTGTGGGAAATCATGCTTGTGTCTCTGCGTGCTCCACTTTGGTTACTTCTATCCTTTACTACACTTTACTTATATCTTGCTCCTGCTTAGTTAATTGTAGTAGAGTCACACATAGGTAAATTCACCTTAGTTACATATCTAGAGAATTTACCTTTTGTGTCAAACCCTAAATTGTAAAGTGTAAAATCTGAAGTAGCACCTATTCACCCCCCCCCCCTTTAGGTGCCCATACGATCCTTTCAGTTAGCATATTGCACATGACTGAAAAGGAGTGTGGAACACAAATCTACGAAAGAAGAAAATTCTGCAATTTTCGGCATTATAATACCAACTAAGTGTGCAAAACCACTTAACAAAGGGAGATTAGCAACTCCACATCATGTGAAAGCATACTTGAAGAACGAACACCCCTAACAAGATTGCATTGGTTTACAATGAGACAAATAGATCACGTCGGTTTACATATTAGCTTGTCGGTATGGAATGTACCAACAGTTGATAACCAAATGTAGATTGCGAAGAAAAATTGGATGCAACAGATCGACAAGGAATTAACACATTCTATGGTACTATGGAAACCCCAAACACGTGAATCTTAGTTTGAATTTTTAGAAGAGGATTGATAAATGTTGCACTTTCTTATAAGAAAAAAGGTGGGTGGGTGGGTAATAAGAAAATGGAACCAGTCCTACTATCACGTTTAGTTTTTCTCTAATATATATAGATACAAAAAATATTTTCTAGACTGACAACAACCATCTTGGTTGAGACGCTGAAGGGAGGAATGGCTATGACACTAGATGTAATCCCCTGGACACTATGCTACAAACACAAGCCGGTATAACCCAAAAGTGGAAAAGGTGTGCTACCATGGAGGCCAAAGTCCACCCATGTGTAGGCCCATCTAGCGGAGAAGGGCATGGTACCGAACGACCACCCTACCCACTTCCGATGGTTATAGATTCATGTGCGAGAGATGTAGCCGGCTGGACTACAAGTCAAGCATGCACAAATGAGTATGTATGCCAACGACATACAAGAGTACATCAGAGCCAAACCATCTAAAAGAAATAGAAATATTGTAATACCATGCGACAAGATTCAAATATCCTAGATAGAGATAATATTTTAGGATACATCCGCATACATCAATCAACATAGTATCAAGAGGAAGCGTAAGACAAGATCCGAGTACATATAAGAAGCAAATTGGCATAATATGCCCAGACATAAGCACATCCCGTCCATAGATCTCACGGATGTCCATCCCCAGAATCTCTACGCATGAGGGTCGTTGCCACCATCATTAGTCTCCTCGACCCAGTAACCTTCTTGTGGATATACCTATCCATCTAAACAATATTTATCATATGGGAACCTAAGGGGCTAAGCATGTATTTATGCATCTAAAGGGAACAACCTGAGGGTGAAGCAATTGCAGCGAAAATAAAAATCCTAGCAGTTCTATAGAGACATAATACAACATCCGCCTAACCATTGATAGACGGACATTCGTTAAAAACAACAATTAATTACCCAATAGATATAACAACATAAATAACATCTCTCGCCCTCCTTCCCATTTACCGAACGAGAAGGCGGAAGAACATCCCATTCGTTGGCAGTTTTATTAATCATTCCATGAATATTGCACTATTTACTAGTCATGTCTAGTCAAATTAAAATCGGTACTTTAGTTATAATTGTCTATGATCAAGAAAATATGCTCCAAGTAGTCCATCACCGCGAACACAACTTTCAGAAAGATTTACCCTACAGGGGTGCACAAATATTAACACAAGAACGATCAACCTCGGATGAACCAAATAAATAGCAACAAGGCATAATGACAAAGCATTCGCAAGATTCAAAAATGATTTCAGGGGGCCACCCCACTAAGCTACCCGCTATGAAGTCAGCTAGCTCCACGATGGACCAAGGGGTTCACGACAATCACTACAAGAATCTGGATGGTACATGACTATCGCGTCTCACCAACACGGACATCGAGGATGCTAGACACCCCCTATTTGTTCGGTAGTGGGCACGAAGGCGTTTCGACCTTGACGAAGGAACCTAATAATTTGAGCACAAAGCACACATAGTCATTTTTTACCCAGGTTTTGTTCGCCCTTCGGCTAAGAAACCTACGTCATGCTTTGATGGATTATCAAAGGTGGATCAAAAATACAAGATGGTGATCTCTCTCATGCCGGGGAGCCGCTTTCTAGCTTAGCTTCTACACTCCCCTGGCTTCCTCTTTCTTTCTCCTCACACTCTATCTATGTTATTTCTTCCTTATCTCTGGTGGGAGAAGGGTTCTTCCCTCTCTCTAGCAAACCCTAGAACTCTTCTTGCTGGTATGTTTGCCCTATCTCTCACCTAAAAAGCCACCCTCTATCCTTGAACCAGAAATCTCTTCCCACCGGAAGTCTCTGAGAACCAGAAATCTCTCTCCCACTAGAAAATCTCCTTCCCCTCTTCTGAATGGCCAAGTGCCTCCTTTTATACTCCAAGGGGTCACTACAAAGGCCAGCGCAGGACAACACCAAGGGCGTTCCCGGGTGCAATCATGGTGCGCCACGCGGTCTCTAGGTAGTCCGCTAGTGCCTGTAGCCAATGGACGACCAGGGGCGGTGCATATGTGCACTTGATGGCTGGGTGACAGCTAAGGCTTCGAGTTGTCACTCCTGTCGGTGATGCGCAACAGCGGGCTGCAGCGCCATGATGATGTTTGGTAGCACTAGCGCGTTGCCAGTTCCCAAGGCTGATCCTGGCGTGTCCTGTCAGGTTCTATTGATTTCGTCTCCCAGGTCGTGTCTGGCCTAGGAGAAGTGCTCCCATGGTCCTCCTAGGGCACAGTCGAGGCCACTCCTTATCCTCGCTGCCCTTGATCAGGCCCTGACCCTCCTTCCGAGGCAGCCCCGGAAGGAGAGGTTAGACCGCCTCGCCTACGCTGTTGTCTTTTCCTCCTTGTCCATGCCCGGCTGGAGGACCAAGATTTGTCTTGTAGTGTCTGTCTTGCTCATAGGTACCCACACCACAGCGGACCCCCGATCCCATTATGCCGACCAAAGACCCTGGGCAACGGCCAAAAATCGACGAAGGAACCGTTGTCGGGATTCGCCCTTCAATAGCGTGTGGGCCTAGTCTACTTCGCAGGAGGCGCGACATGACTGGACGAGGCGCTTTCCCATCCAGCAGAACGTGCATGAGCCCGAGTACTCAAGTGGTTGCTGGACTACCGAGCCACGCCTTGCCTTCCACGCCATCCTGCATTGACTGTTTCCGCTTCGGTTCCTGCAAAGTAAATCTTGTGGGGCGCTATTCTTTCCCTTCCCATGAACCGGTGAGGTGGACAGTACTCACTTCCCTTCCTTTTTGGTTATTAAAGGTAGGGAAGGTGCGGGGCTATGGCTCCCTTCCCACTTTCCCTATGACCCTTCTCCCTTCCAACACCCAGCTTGGTGTCGACGGCGCCGGGCAGCTCCGATAGCCACCATCGTGACGAAGATCCTCCCTATCCAGTAGGAGGGAAGGCTCCGGCTTCTCTGGAGGGGCCACGGCATAGGCGTAGATGCCAAGGCTGACGCAACTCCTCTACCGCTAGCACAGATCTCCCACAACCGCACATGGAGGACCCTCCCTGCCACGGTCGCCAGGAAGACGGTCGCAGAAGGAGAGGTCCTTCTGGATGCCGCTCCCCTTCTCCAAGGCATGGACATGAACCTACTTGCAAAAGCTGCTACGGGTGGCGGGAGGCTAACAGTTGTTGGTTTTGTAGCATAGAAAACAAAAATATTCCTATGATGGGAACTATATGCACAAAGATCCATCTATCTAGATACAAGCAACGGGTGGATATACATCCGTAGAATACATACCCTCAAAGACCAAAAAGATTTACGAGTATGAACTTGTTGGTGATGTAGTCGATCTCTTGTCGATCTCAAGATCGTGATGAAGTCCATCTGGTCTAGCATGTCCAGCACCATCAAGTCCAGCACCGCAAATCAGTGGTGCATCCGTGATCGCACACACGTTCGGGGTATCCCGACAACCTTCGTGCCCTTGCTCCAACGAAGCAATGGAAGCAACAAATCCTTCCAGACAAAGCCACCGGGAACATGTATCTCGCTGATCCGAGACCATGGGGAAATTCTAGAGGGGGAGAGAGATCCTTCGCGAGGAGGTGTGAGATGAGAGGATGAGAAGGGGCCTTGTAGCATCCCAATTGTCTAACAATTGTAATGCTACTTGTCTAGTTTATATATTGCTACTTCCTACATGTCATTCGTTGCATCATCATTATATCATGCTCATGTCACCATTCCACCTTGCATTTGAGCATCCTATAAAACCTCTTTATTTTGTTATTATCCCATATGCATTGGTATTCTTACTAAAAGTATTTTTCTCTTGATATCATATAGTTGGTCCTTGATACTTGTATTCTTAATGCCCAAATTGATTTGGGGGCATATATTTTCAATTCAATCCAATCTCTTACATGCCAACAATTCTTTTCTTTTGATCTCCTCCTTTTACACCACATATGGTACCTGGGTTCCTTGATCTTTGTTTGAGTCTCAAATCATGCCCACGTGAATGTTTGTCTATTTATCATTATGTGATCACCTACTCTCTACTCCTTCTATTACATCTATATTCTTGTTGTGAATGATCTTCTATTCTTATGGTTGATCTATATTTCTTGCTTCCACTAGACACTCTTATTCTCTATCAATATTCTACACCTACTTGTTATCCATTCAACCATATAACTTATCTTATGATCTTTTGAACCATATGGGTTTGGAGAGCTGCCATAAATGATTATTGGTGACCCATTCTTGTATGTGTCCTCATGAACATGTATGCATGGGGCATCATCTACACTCTAGTTGTTCCATCTTGTCTCTTTGTGGTTACCCAAAATCCCTTTCCAGATTCATCTTAAAAGTTACCACATGGTTTGAGATTTGGCCTTGTTTAAATTATAACAAACAATTAACAAACAAATAATGAAAATTTAATAGAAAATAGAGAGAGAGAGAGAAGCCAGGCCAGCACCAGGAGCCCAAGCAACAGCCCAAGCCACTGCAGCACCTATAGCAGCCCGCTAGCCCTCTCTCACCGGGCCTAGCTGCTCTTCCAGCTCGTACCGCTTCACAACAGCAGAGAAAGCGCCGTTATTGCTCATCTCCTTCCTCCCTTCCTCTGTCTCTCTCAACGACCAACGGAAGCGGGCAGATACCCGTCGAGTCCCCGTCATCCTCGACACACCGCACCAACACCGAGCCATGCCTCCTTCTTATCCCCTCGAGCGGCCTCTGAACCCTAGCCTCCCCTCCAACCACCCATGTCGTCGTCGTTTTTCTCTCTCTGCTTCCCCTTCCTCCTCTCTGACTGAGCCAGCATCATGGTCGACGGCGCCATCCCCTAAGTGCGGGTGCCACTTCCCGTTCCGTCACGGACCCTAGAAGCTCGCAGGAGGAGCTGGACGTGGCGCCTCTGCTTCCTCTTTTTTCCTGGCCGATCAGAGAACACCACCACCATTGCCCTCATCATCTCCGACCACCCCCAGCCCCGATTCCTCTAGGAATCGGCCTGGGTGAGCACCCCCTTTCCATCCCTACTCCTCCCTGTATCTTTCCCCCTGTTGCCAAGATGTAGCCACCATCGCTGACCCTTATCTGTAGCCCGCGCGTCGTCCCTATCCTCCTGGTACGGCAGCAGTTCACGCGCGCCGCGCTCTGGTCGAATTCAACGGCAGCAGAACCTTGCAAGAAACCTCTGTTCCTTCATGATTTCTGGCATACCTCAGCCTCCTACGGACAAACTTCCAACACTACAAACCTTCCTGGTAGTTCCACCTTTCCAACGAGCTCAACCATGACCTAGACGGAGCACCATCGCATTCGCAATCATCTTTCGAAGTTCGCTGCAGCTCTTTGGAAACCTGTCAAATCCGACAGTTAACCGTGTGTTTGTTTTTCTTACTCTGAACATTCCAGTTTTCTCGTCTCTACAACCCTCGTCTGGGAAAACCACATGAACGGAACATGTAGCGATATGCTCGCCATATTCAACCGAAATCGGAATCAGCTAGCCCTTTTTCGCAGGTCGAGAATCCAGCTCGGATTCAGGCTTCCGTCGATTCTTGCTGGTTTTGTAAAAACCACCCTGGCCGTTTTCTATTCCTCTTCCGCTGAACTCGCTGATGCGCAGATGGGCCGGCCCAGTCACTTATCTGCCTCCCGCGTGCGACATGCAACCAGCCTCGTGGCCCAATTCTCTAGTCAAACTTTTGACATTTGACATATTTAAATTACTTTTCAATTAAATATTGTTTTAAATTCACAAATTCAAATAATATGTATAATATATGTTTTTGAACCAGAAAAACATGAGGATTATGAATATGCTATTTAAAATATCTTTTGAGCAATTTCAAATTTCGAAATAATTTAATTGTTAAATAAATACCATTTCTTAAATATTGCATAACTCTAAATCCGTAACTCCGAATTCGACAAATAATATAGCTAAATCGATTAGCTCGACGACTCGTTCTAAATATACATTCAATGATATGAATTGAAGCATGCGTGATATAAATATTAATGGGGCAGCAATGTTTGTGGGAGCAAAAACATAACTAAAAACTTAATAAAATGTTTTCATTTTGTACCCCACATCTCACACATGCCATGCTGTGTCATACCATGTAAATTGTGCATCATATCATCATGAAATACCTTGTTTTCTTGATGCATATGATTTGCAATGTATTTATTTCGGCCCTTGTGTGTTTTGTTTTTATCCGGATAGTCGCTGAGCAAGGAGATTATCAGGAGCCTTAGGAGTTTTACCCGTATTCTTCTTATCCTGCAACAGAGCTTCCAGGCAAGCATTTCCCCATGCTTGCACAACATATAATACCTATTGCATCTAAATTTTTGCGTGCATCATAATTGCGTCATGATTAAAATTGTATCCCAAATATTGCATATCCTTTACTTTTAAACCCCACGAAGCTTATTCCCTTCATCCTATAAGCCATTACTATAGGAGTTTCTTGAGCCATGTGAGTCGTAGAATTGCATGTGTAGGGTTTGTGAGTGTCTTTGAATAATGAGGTACCTAAACAACTGGATTGAGTAGTAATGAGATAACTAAAGAAAGAGGCACCGGTGGGTAATATCTGCTATTTGGTTCTTTATGCTCACTTGTGTCCCGTAGGTCCCCAGGTACTTGATTCTTGTTCCTTGAATATCGCAATATCCGCATGTGGGACCATGAATCCTGATACGTCGGAAACGTATCTATAATTTTTGATGCTCCATGCTTGTTTTATATCATTTGTCTTATGTTTTGTCTACACTTTGAGGTATTTTTATACACTTTCTAGAACTAACCTATTGATAAGATACCATAGTGCTAGTTGCTTGTTTTCTGCTGCTTTTGGTTTTAGAAAGCTAAAAAATGAATATTCTCGGAATTGGACGGGACAAAAGCCAAAGTTCATATTTTTCCTTAAGCGATACGGAAAACCTTCATAGCGCCGCCGCCACCGAAGGGGAGATTTGGGGGACAGAAAGCCTCTGTTCCGGCACCCTGCCGGGACGGGGAAGTGCTGATTCTCATAATGAGGAGGGAGTAGTTCTCCTTCGAGGCTAAGGGTTCTACCGGTAGCTATGTGTTCATCTCTCTCTCTCTATATATATATATATATGCATGATCATGTTGTGAGCATGAGTTTTGTAATCAAGTAGATCTGCCCTGCTAATCAAGTGCTTTAATAGATCTCTGCTCTCCCCATGTGTGTGAAAGTGACAGCATGCACGCCATGGTGACACTTAGGCTAGAGTCTACATAAATACTCATCGTGCTTTAATAGATATATCACTATAAGAAATCTGGTGATACATGACCCTCCATATTGGTGAGTGAAAGGTCATAGTTTTTAATCTATGACCTTTTGTGACCAAATACGGATTGTCAAAAGCTGAGCGTCACTAGTTAAACACCACGACATTTTTTCTGAATTGGTCATAGATGTCTATGACCAATATAGATGGTCACAGATTCTATGACCAACTGTATTGGTCACAGACTGTCTGCCATGTCCACGTAGGATCCTACGTGACCGATCCTACGTGGTATATCTATGAACAATTGGAAAGGTCGTCGATCAGATTTAGCCCAGCCCAGGTAGGTGTTTTACATGGGCCAAACCCAACAATTATGGTATATTTACATGGCCTGCTTTGCTATTTGTAGTCCATTTCTATTTAGACCTTGGGATTTTAGTGTTCATTTCTTGTTTGGGCCTTGGGCCTTGGTCTTTTTGTGGTTTAGTTCTTTATTTGGGCTTATACTTACACGGTCCGTTTCAGCCTTAAGCCAATATTAGTTGGGCCATTATTTGGGTCGTGGCCCTTTTAGAACCTAATAGTACAGTCATGTTTCAATTTCTACTATTTAGAGTCAATAAACCATATTTAAGCAAGAAAATCATAAAATCACAGGCATAATTTGTTTAATAGTAAGTTATGCTTATAAGACCCAAGGATCTGGGTTAACAATAAACACAATAAGGCACTGTTATGATTACAGACAAGTAGACATGACAAACAGCAAGCACGACACAAGATACAACAAGCATTACACACAACAAGTAGGGCACCGCTTCTAGCAAGCACAACACGCTCCAGTCATGTTCGCCTCCAACAAGCACAACACACTCCTGTCATGTTCGCCTCCAGCAAGCACAATGACAAACTGTAAAGGAAGATATGAATGCATCATCCTGGTTGTTCACTACTTTGATCCATTAACACAAACATAAGGGTATGGGTGCAAACTCTGCAGTACCTGAGAAGCATCACTGTGACATCCATGTAGCGAGTTGGCACAATAAAATGGACATTAGGCACCAGCCATCCACAAACACATCTGCAGCTGAGTGGTTATTTCATTCTGCTAGCTACAGAACAAGGATAAACAAGGTCAACAAGCTTAATCTGATATAATATATCGCAATAGATCGCAAACCTGACAATAACCTGACAATAGTTGACAAAACAGAGCTAGTCTAGCCTAAACTAGCAGTTCAAAACATAGCCTAGATAGAACTTACAAACTAGCAGTTTCTTAGGCCACCAAACATATAATCTATTTAACCAAACTGATAGAGAAATTAGACATCTATGGAACTACCATTGCAGGCGAGAAGCACATGACCATTGAAACAAGCACATGATACCAAAGAGTAACAACTTGGCACTTTCAACAATTATGCTCGCCCTAGTAAATTACAACGAGTATGTTCAGGTCCACAAGATACAACAGCTAGAAGTAGAAAAAGCGACGCAAGAAAATAATACAGTCAAGAGCAGCATAATCTGGAATGGAGGAGAAGCTAGGAGATAAAACCTGTTCAAATTATGTATAACCCAGATGCACAGGAAACCCAATCCCCAGCCCACCACCTACAGGTACAACAAATAAGGCAATTAAACATCATGCACATAGGAAACACCAAGTAATAATATTTCCATAGATGGGTGAGAATGTGCATTGGGTGAGAATGTAGAAACAGATTAAGAGAATATTGTTCGGTATCACACAGACAGTAGCACAACGCTACATGCAGCTATAAGAACCAAGCAAACTATACCACTGAAAATATCTCAAGTTATGATGATCACTTAACAAGTAGGACTAAAGCAAGTACTTGACATGCAATGCACTAAAGCAAGTACAACAACTACCACGGCTACAAGTGTTCTCATACTTCGATATTCAGGTTTAAGCAAGTTCATTGTAAGGATCAACAATACAGGAACCATATATAGTAATACTCAGTGTATAGTGTACATAAATTTGCTAACAGGTGAGACAACGGATATAGTACAAATATATAAAGGTAATTTAACATAAGAGAGGGGAAGGGCATTGGAAATTTTTCCAGTCCGTAGGTACTGCAACCAAACTGCTATGGTTGCAAAGGAGTATGTTCTACAATACCAGGTCCAGAATCCAGTATTCATGTACAGAATGACAATACACATGTTAAATGAGTATATACAACAATCTCTATTCACAACAAAAATTCAGTGTGCATGATATAGTGAAATAGAAACCGTGTTTTTGGGATAGCCAATACATTTCAGTTTAAATGACACTACTGAAAAATCAGTGTTAAATCAGTACTAAATGACACTATTCTTAGCTATGAGCATAAGCGAAACAAATTTGACATCAGTAGACAGAGCACTAATAAAAGGAATAAATTCGAGAACTACTTCCGGCACCCGAAGATCCAATACCTGCGGGTACACAGCCTGAGAACTGTTCTAATAAGCAAGCACCTAGAAAAAATATCATCTTACTTCTAACACAGTCCTAGTATAACCACACAGCTTGCAAACATAAACTCTCGATTTGCATCTCCTGGAGATGACAGGCTGACAAAACTCAACGTACAACTCTAGCTCAAACCTTGTATCCAAATACTGTGCCAGAAAGTGTTAATTCCAAGTTGCTTAATTTCTATTACATCCGGCTGACGTACAGAGGACCATCTCACCTTTTATCATTTATAGTCATTACAAATGCAGCTCGGTTGAACTTGTAGTACCTAGATCCATATGCCAATTAGTCTACCACCAAATTATTTAATAGAATCAGTGTATAGATGCATCTGGTAGTGCTATAGATCGAATCCAAAATTAGCACCATATTCAAAGGGCAGGCTGATTAGGGCATAGTGACTGTAAATTTATTTCAGACCAACAACAGAAAGGAAAATAGCCTCACATTGACACCAGGAATGAATACCCGCAAAAAAGATACGAGCAACCCAGACCAGCTACGGACATCATCAAGGTACCTGGAACATAGCATGAGCTCGGTGATGCAGGCGACCTCTGTGACGGACGGTGGAGGCGCACCTTAGTCACACAGAAGTAATACAGGTTGACGTGCGTGAGTGTGGCCTGCCAGCCAGCTGTACTCAGCGTGTGGGCGTGTGTGGCGTGAGTGATAAAGCTATGTCTGTAACTGAACGCGAGACCAAGTCTGAAGAAAGGAATAGAAACCCAAACTCTGTCTGCTACTCTCGCTCTCCTTTGCTTCTTCTATTCTAGAATCAGACCAGATCGTGAGAGCCTCACGCCGGAGATCATACCGGCAAGGGGGTGGTTACACCTGGTATCAGATTCCTAGTCGATCCATGGGCCGGGGCTTGCCATTTGATTCCCAATTCGCGAGATCTGAGCAGTAAAATTCCGAAAATCGGTTGAGATTGGGGATCAACTCCGCGATCCGCCCCGATCTCTGTAATTCCGGCCATCGGTTTGCTTGATCCCGCGAGGAGTCATCACGGCGCCACCCAGACCATCTCCGCAGACGCTGCTCGTCCTCGACACGATGGGGGAAGCAACAACGACCACGGAGGCATCCCTCGCGGAACTCCGGTCCAGTCTCGACCTGCTGCACGGCCGAGTCGCGTGCATCGACACGACGCAGCAGCAGCTCGTCGCGCAGCTCGGCCTCATCGCCACGGCTGTTCAAGACGGCGCCAAGCTGCACGATGATGCAGCGCGGCAATTCGCTGCGCTCAACTCCCGCCTCGAGGCGGCCTCGCAAGTGATGGAGCGCCTACGCGTGCGGTCCCCTTAACCGGAAGAAGACGATCCCGATCCCGACGAGTGTGTAGTCATGGGCAAGAGCACGCTGCGATCAGCTCATGTTACATGGACAAGCAACACACCGGGCGCATCGTCAACAACGTCGGTGGGAGGTACTGGTGGTGGAGAGCATGGCTCTTTGCGAGGGCCGGGAGATACTGTGATCGGCCATGGAGGCGATGGAATTATGGGGGGCGGTAGACATGGAGGCGCCGGTGGCGGTGGACATGGAGGCTCCGGTGGCGGTGGACATGGAGGCGCTGGTGGCGGTAGACATTATCAAGGCGGCGATCCTACAAGCAAACATCAACTGAAAATGTCATTTCCGAGATTTGACGGCGATCAACCTCGCATATGGAAGGACAAATGCCTCGACTACTTCAGGTTATTCAATGTTCACCCCTCTCTGTGGTTTGTTTCTGCAACACTTCACATGGACGGCAATGCGGCTCTCTGGCTCAAGGCCTATCGTCTGCGGCACGAGGTAAATTCCTGGCCAGTGCTCAGCAATCGAAGAGAAATTTGGGGCAGATGACCATAGAAAATTCATGAAACAATTGCTTGCACTGAAGCAATGGGGTACAGTGGAGGAATACCAAGCTCAGTTTGAGGAACTATCATACCAAATTGCCATTCAGAATCCCAACTATGATGAGCAATTTTATGTGTCACAATTCATTCGAGGTCTAAAAAGTGAAATTCGTGCTGTGGTTGAATCACAAGTGCCGGAAACGGTAGAACGCGCAATTCTTCTTGCCCTTGTTCAACAGGAAGTACTCACTGAAGCCAAACCTTGGGTACAACGACAACAGCGTTTTGATCAGCCTGTACCACGAGTTGAAGCTGCTCGTCCTGCTCTCAAAATTGGAACTGGGGATTTCTGGAAGGACCGACAGCTGCGTGATTATAGGCGAGCCAATGGCCCGTGCTTCAAATGCGGGGATAAATATGACCCTGCGCATCAGTGCGCGAAGAAACAGACAGCAGAGTTGCATGCCCTGATGACTGAAGTAACTCCTGAGCAGTTATCTGAGGAAGTTTTGAACATGATTGAGATACAAGATCTCGCAGAAGCGCAGCAGCTGAGTTTGTCGATTCATGCGCTTGCAGGTACTGATGCAGGAGACACAATCCGTTTGCGCGCGATGGTGGGAAATCAAATCCTCCTCATTCTCATTGACTCGGGCAGCACTGGGAGTTTTCTGAATGCAGCTATGCTAGACCGTCTAAAGTGCCCAGTTCAGCAAACCAAGCCAGTAACTGTCAAATTGGCCAACAATGAAGAAATCCATTGCGGTCAGTGGGTACCCAATTTAAGTTGGTGGATTCAAGGAGAAACATTTCACACTCCCATGCGTGTGCTGCCACTGGGCGCCTATGATGCAATTCTTGGTGTCGATTGGCTGAAGAAACATGGGCCTGTGAAGGGAGATTGGGTTCAGAAAACTATCCGTATTACCAATATGGGCAAGCGTGTCACTTTGCAGGGTGTGCAGTCAGTTGGTGCAGCCACAGTTCGTGAATTACCTGTAGAGCAATTGGTGAAGTGGTCAAAGGGAAATGAGATATGGGCTTTAGCCATGGTGCACAAAGATGAGCAAGTTGTCACCCAATCAGCTCCACTAGAGGTGCAAGCACTACTCTCAAATTTTGCAGACGTCTTTGCAGAGCCGAACTCCTTGCCACCCTCTCGCCCATATGACCATGCAATTACTCTGAAACCTGATGCGGTGCCTTTCAATGCTCGTCATATCGTTATTCGCCTGAACACAAAACTGAAATCGAAAATCAAGTACGTCGGATGCTAGAAGCTGGGATCATCACACAGAGCATGTCGCCTTTTGCCTCTCCCGTGCTTCTGGTTCTCAAAAAGGACGGCTCCTGGCGCTTTTGCATTGATTACCGACGTCTAAATGAACTCACCGTGAAGAATGTGTTCCCAATGCCAGTGATCGACGAGCTCCTTGACGAGCTCGCAGGTGCCAAAGTCTTCTCGAAGCTCGATTTGAGGGCTGGCTATCACCAAATCCGTATGCTCCCTGATGATGAAGCCAAAACAGCGTTTAAAACTCATCAAGGGCACTACCAATTCAAAGTTATGCCTTTCGGCTTATGCAATGCACCAGCAACCTTCCAATGCGTGATGAACGCAGTCTTAGCACCGTGTTTGCGTCGCTCGGTGCTAGTATTTATGGACGACATACTTGTCTACAGTCCATCTCTTACAGAGCATGTCGAACACCTTTCTGAAGTACTGAAATTGCTCCGTGAAGCTAAATTGTTTGTCAAAGGGAGCAAGTGTTCGTTTGCCTGTGATAGCCTGGAGTACCTGGGCCATATAATATCAGCAAAAGGAGTGGCGACTGATCCCAAAAAGACACAAGCCATGGTGGATTGGCCTCAGCCCACTACACTAACTGAATTGCGTGGATTCCTCGGCTTAACAGGGTACTATCGCAAATTTGTGAGAAATTATGCAATCATTGCGAAACCGTTGACCAACCTACTTAAGAAGAAAGGGTTCGAGTGGTCAGACCAAGCAACCGCAGCCTTTCAAGCACTCAAGCAGGCCATGATCTCCACACCTGTCCTGTGCCTGCCGGATTTCACGACACAGTTTGTCGTAGAAACTGACGCATGTGACTTCGGCATTGGCGCGGTGTTGATGCAAGATCAACACCCAATTGCATATCTGAGCAAACCACTAAGCAAGTTTCATCTCTCCCTCTCCATTTACGACAAGGAATTCCTTGCGCTACTCATGGCAATAGAGCGTTGGCGTCCATACTTGCAGCGGGCTGAATTTCTGATCAGAACAGATCACCATAGTTTATGCTATTTGGATGATCAAAATTTACAGTCCCCATTACAACGCAAAGCAATGGCTCAGCTAATGGGTTTGCAATTCAAAATTTCATACAAGAAAGGGGCAGAAAATCTTGCCGCGGATGCTCTTTCCCGCGTGGGGCACCTCATGTCTATTCAAAGTTGTTCTGAAATCCAACCAGCTTGGCTCCAGGAGGTCCTCAACTCGTATGTGACAGATCCAGAGGCTCAACGCCGTCTAACAGAGTTGGCACTGGTTTCTCCTGATGAATATGGATATTGTGGCGTCCCGCAAAAACCACTACTAGAAAATCGCGTTGTTTTTGTGCATTGCATCATCATGACCGCATGCTCATGTCATCATGCCACATTGCATTTGAGCATCGTCATCATCTTGCATTTGCTTGCATAAAACTATTTGCGGAAAAACCTGTTCTTGTTTTCTAAACGCTCCGTCTTTGTTCAAACACAAAACCCGGGTCTCCGGATTATTTTGTTTTGTCTGCTATCGGTTTGCAAAAGTCCTGTTTCCAAATAATATTATATTTAATTATTTTAGGGGGGCAGTCGAACGGGCCGATTCGACCCAGACGACCACCCCCAGAATAAAACGGTCCACCCCAAAATCCCTGATCTACCTAGTCCTAATCTACCCACCCAACCAGCCACCTCACCCCACCCAATCCTCTCTCGCCACCTCACCTCTCTTCCTCCCCCCACCACTCACACGCTGCCACCTCACCTAACCTCCTCTTTCACTCCCCTCCCTCTCTCTCTCCCCCCACCGCCCCACTCTCTCCCTCACCCCGCCTGGGCCCGCCACCTGCCCCACCCCCCACCAGCACCCACGCCCCTGTCCCGCGGGACCGTCCAGCCCCACCTGGCCCCACCCTGGACCGCAGCATCCCCCGCGTCCCCCCCACGGGCTCCTCTCCCCCCACGCTCCCGCAACCCCCTCGCCTTCTCTCCTTCCCCTGCTCCGGCCGCTCTTCCCCCACCTCGCCCCGCTCCCGCTCGGGCTCGCCGCCAGCGGCCTCGCCGACGACCCCACTCGGCCTCCCGCCGCCCTCCCTCGCCGGCCAACCGCCTCCGCCCCTCCAAGCGCCGGCCTCCACCTCCTCGCCCCGCAGCTCCCTCCCATGGCGCCGCCGCCAGGCTCCCTCCAACCGCCCGCGTCTCCCCCTCCTCGCCGGCGACCCCGAGCCGCCCTACCCCCGCGAGCCCGTCTCCTCCCCCTCAGGCGCCCGAACCCCCCGCCAAGCAGAGCCCCGCCGGCCCTGCCTCGCCCCTCCGGCGCGCCATCCTCCCCTCCGCGCCCGCACCTCCTCGAGCCGCCTTGCTCCGGCCGCCGGCGCAAGCTCGCCTCGACCCTTCCTCGAGCGCCGCCATCCGTGCAGCCGCCTCTGCCCATGGCAGGTGCTGCTTCCGTCAGGCCCCTGCAGCTCTTCGCTGTGCCGTCCTTTTCCGGGTCGTCCTCTGCCGGCAAGGTCGCCGCCGTGCGCGAGCCGTGCAGCACCCTGCTGCCTTTTACCTTGTTGAGCACCCAGCCTCCCCTGCCGGTCTGCTTACCCCGGCCACCAAGATCGCCATCGCCAACATCTTCCGAGGGAAGTCGAAGACTCAAAGTCGTTGTGAAGTCGCCATCATTTTTGCCGAGGTGGTTGTCTGAGTGCAAGGTCATGTCAAGTCCGTCATCGACATCAAGGCCAGAACGTCAAGATCGCCATCATGGAACACCGAGGACCCTAGACGCCTCGATCCGAAGACCGATCCCGATGTACTGGAGACCGAACCCTCGACACGCCAAGATCTACCCTCGGACGCCAAGACCCGAACCGGAAGGACGCCAAGATCGCCACAAGGACGACAAGTTCTACTTCCGAACGACAAGACCGGCCGATCCGTGGACCCGACAAGATCGACCGCTTGGGACCAAGATCTCCGGCACGTCACGACAAGTTCTCCGTCTTGTACCCGAACCCCGATCCCGTCGAACCCTGAACCCTGAGACCGAACCCCGAACCCCGGAACCCCCAAGATCGCCGAATCCTAATGTGTGACCCTTTCTCGAGCCCTATTTTATAAATGTAAAATATCAAATTGTTGCATATTAATAATCATTCATCTTGCATGCATATTGTGTAGTTTGGGGGCCTTATGCCGATTCACCATATAATTAAATATGGGGCCCATATGCGGGCAAATCTAGCCTTATATTGGCCTCATTTAAATTGGTGTAGCGAACCGGTGCTACCTTCCGCCATGTTAAGACAACATTTAAATTGCGGGGTATCTAAACAACTAGAATCATATATTTAATTGTCGGGACCCCGGTTCCGCTTAATATGATCTACTTGCATCGCATCTTTGCCATGTCATACATCATACATGCATCATGCCGATCTTCTGTCGTTGTATTAAATATTGCATCCGGTGTTTATTCTAGTGTTTTGGTTCTTCGCGGATAAGGCCGTTGAGTTGATGTGAGCTTCGCCCCGATCTTCGGTTGAACCTTCGGCAATGTTTTCAGGCGAGCATCTCCCCCTTTCTACCTATCTTACTTTTATAGTATTTACTCCCTCCTGTTGATCTATTGCTATCTGTGTTGCGATGCTCTAGTTTCCGTACCCGTGAAATCCCTTGCAGCCGTATATTGCCTTGGACACATCCTATTACCTGTTGTTTGGTAGATAGTTGGACTTGCGCGTCGTAGTCGCTTGCTCAATTGCTGTTGCGTGTCATCAAGTACCACAGTCGTTGGAGAATTGCCGCCTGTTTAATGCTGGAGATGATCATGGCTTTATTTACTGTTCACTTTAATTATTGTTTAACAACTAAAATTGAAGTAGGTAAGCAGAGGCACAGGTGGGCAATAGATGTTATTTGGTTGTTAACCGTCCACTTGTGTCTCGTAGGACCCCGAGTGCTTGATACCTGTTCCTTGATTTATCGCGCTATCCACATACGGGGAATTATGGGCCCCCCTGAGCCAGAGCTTGATTCATTCTTATTTCTTGGGGCCACAAACTAGTTTGAGGTTTTATTTACGATCCTGTACTTATGCATTGCTTTACCGCTTTATTACGATTGTGCGATGGATAGCACACTGTACTGTTTAGGTAAGCGGAGTGTTTTCGCGGTATCGACACCCCGAGTTTTCGGGTTCCCAGTCGTTTACAGCCATTGACGCAAACCTTGAGTCCGTCTCGGAGCTAGCTTACTTCGTTGCGGGTGTACTCCAAGGGGTGGCCCCCTGAAATATTTCTGAATCCTGTGATTGCTTTGTCGTGAAAGCCTCGTTGGGTTTTGATTTGGTTTTTCCGAGGTTGATCGTGTGTGTGTTGCTATTGGTGCACCCCGGCCGGGTAAAACTTTCTGAAAGCCGTGTCCGCGGTTATGGACGACTTGGAGCACAGTATCTCGATCATAGACAACTATAACTAAAGTAGTGCTATAAATTTGACTTTATAATGACTAGTAAGCAGCTTCACTATAATGGAATGGCTAAATAAAACTGCCAACAATTGCTTGTTTGGGTGTCGCTTGCGACCTTTGTACCTGACTAGTAAGTATTGCAACTACAACGGAATGTCTAATAAAAGTACCAACAACTGCTGGGTTTTGGGGTATCTCATGCCAATTGTATCTGACTAGTAAGTGTTGCAACTATAACGGAATGATTAACTAAAACGGCCCACTGCTTATTTTATCAGGATGATTATCTATACCTGACTAGTAATTGCTGCAACGATAACTGAATAAATAAAACTGCCAACTGTGTGAGTTCCTCGGTTGACTTTCTCGGTTGGTATCGAGGGGGAATACCAGGATGGGTTTGTTTGGTGTTGGATTCAGGTTGGTTCCGAATAGGTCTTTCTTACCCCTCTCTGATAGCCGCCAGTTGTATCGAGTCTCTATTGGTTGTTTAGTGCATGCTGCCGCTGCCGCTTCAGTCCACCATACCTATGTAGGCGAGGACCGCCGAATTCTAGTCTCGCCGTGTACTGGCCTCAGTACTGACGCTCCTCTTTTTCCTTTGACCTTTGTCGGCACCCCTTTTGTTTAAGCAGGTTGTGAGATCGACGTCATTAGCAGGGTTACCCTTCCGGCTTGGCCTGGGCAGGATTATGGACGCCATTGGTTATTCTTCAGGGCTCTTAGCCCCATTTGCATCTTGTCCGTAGTCGGACGCTCTATCATTTTCAAGGTGATTTGGATCTTTGCTTATTATATCTGTATTCTTGACTCATTGAGTCGCTGCTGTATATATATCTGTTCTGTGGGTCCCATCGAGGACTGTTGTGTAATGTTATTACTTCGTTTTCCACCCGCACGAAAGTGCCTGGTGGGCACCTTTGAATCGTTTCTATGCGGGTTTGGCGGGTTTCGCTAAAACTTGCATAGGGCCGATTCTGAGGGTGTTATAGAGTGGTATCAGAGCTCAGCAGTTGCGATACCCCACAAGTCCAGCCTGTAGGATAACCTAGCTAACGGCCGAAGTAGAGTGTCAAAACTATTTTTGAAAAATCGGTTGGATAGTTCTGATTAGGTCTGATTTTATTCCTTACCCCTCTGCTGCTCTCCTGTCACCTCTGCGTGTTTTGAATCCGCTCTCTTCTCTCTCTTCGAGTCCAGGGTTTCTCGTGGTTGGGTTCCGTCGTACCTTCAGGGTTTCGCTTCCTCCTTTGAAAACGGTGTTCTACCATCCGGTGTTCAAGCTGCCTGAGGAATCCGTCTACTGTGGTACCATTATTGGTTCCTTGTTTGTGCCTTCTGGTGTTTTCCGACGCAACGACATCATCCACGCCAGATCCGATGCAGAGTCTGCATCACTCCTTTGTTTCCGAACCTCGTTTGTCGAGATCTTCAGTCTGAATCCTGAGGGCTGGTTGCATAATCTGTCTATTCGTGTACATAGTAATGCTTTGAGTGCGGGATGGAGTCGCGACCATACCACTACTCTTATCATTTGCTCTGTATATTGAATCGTGGATCGATGCAATTCTACTCCTTCCATGGAAGTTAGTGGTGGCCTTACCTTTAACTTCGTCCGTTGTTTATCTGGAGCGTTCTCCCGACGATCATGGACAACGAACCCTTGTTGGTGGTGTCGCCGATTTCAAGACGAAGAAAGCATCATTGTTAGTGGTGTCGCGAGGATCTACACGAAGCGAGAAGACCCAGATCGCCGACCTTCCTTCCGGTACCATGAGGCGGATCTCGAGGGCGAGATCCATTGTTAGTGGTGTCGAATTGTGGCATCCCGCAAAAACCACTACTAGAAAATCGCGTTGTTTTTGTGCATTGCATCATCATGACCGCATGCTCATGTCATCATGCCACATTGCATTTGAGCATCGTCATCATCTTGCATTTGCTTGCATAAAACTATTTGCGAAAAAACCTGTTCTTGTTTTCTAAACGCCCCGTCTTTGTTCAAACACAAAACCCGGGTCTCCGGATTATTTTGTTTTGTCTGCTATCGGTTTGCAAAAGTCCTGTTTCCAAATAATATTATATTTAATTATTTTAGGGGGGCAGTCGAACGGGCCGATTCGACCCAGACGACCACCCCCAGAATAAAATGGTCCACCCCAAAATCCCTAATCTACCTAGTCCTAATCTACCCACCCAACCAGCCACCTCACCCCACCCAATCCTCTCTCGCCACCTCACCTCTCTCCCTCCCCCCACCACTCACACGCTGCCACCTCACCTAACCTCCTCTTTCACTCCCCTCCCTCTCTCTCCCCCCACCGCCCCACTCTCTCCCTCACACCGCCTGGGCCCGCCACCTGCCCCACCCCCACCAGCACCCACGCCCCTGTCCCGCGGGACCGTCCAGCCCCACCTGGCCCCACCCTGGACCGCAGCATCCCCCACGTCCCCCCCACGGGCTCCTCTCCCCCCCACGCTCCCGCAACCCCCTCGCCTTCTCTCCTTCCCCTGCTCCGGCCGCTCTTCCCCCACCTCGCCCCGCTCCCGCTCGGGCTCGCCGCCAGCGGCCTCGCCGACGACCCCGCTCGGCCTCCCGCCGCCCTCCCTCGCCGGCCAACCGCCTCCGCCCCTCCGAGCGCCGGCCTCCACCGCCTCGCCCCGCAGCTCCCTCCCATGGCGCCGCTGCCAGGCTCCCTCCAACCGCCCGCGTCTCCCCCTCCTCGCCGGCGACCCCGAGCCGCCCTCGCCCCGCGAGCCCGTCTCCTCCCCCTCAGGCGCCCGCCCCGCCGCCAAGCAGAGCCCCGCCGGCCCTGCCTCGCCCCTCCGGCGCGCCATCCTCCCCTCCGCGCCCGCACCTCCTCGAGCCGCCCTGCTCCGGCCGCCGGCGCAAGCTCGCCTCGGCCCTTCCTCGAGCGCCGCCATCCGTGCAGCCGCCTCTGCCCATGGCAGGTGCTGCTTCCGTCAGGCCCCTGCATCTCCTCGCTGTGCCGTCCTTTTCCGGGTCGTCCTCTGCCGGCGAGGTCGCCGCCGTGCGCGAGTCGTGCAGCACCCTGCTGCCTTTTACCTTGTTGAGCACCCAGCCTCCCCTGCCGGTCTGCTTACCCCGGCCACCAAGATCGCCATCGCCAACATCTTCCGAGGGAAGTCGAAGACTCAAAGTCGTTGTGAAGTCGCCATCCTTTTTGCCGAGGTGGTTGTCTGAGTGCAAGGTCGTGTCAAGTCCGTCATCGACATCAAGGCCAGAACGTCAAGATCGCCATCATGGAACACCGAGGACGCTAGACGCCTCGATCCGAAGACCGATCCCGATGTACCGGAGACCGAACCCTCTACACGCCAAGATCTACCCTCGGACGCCAAGACCCGAACCGGAAGGACGCCAAGATCGCCACAAGGATGACAAGTTCTACTTCCGAACGACAAGACCGGCCGATCCATGGACCCGACAAGATCGACCGCTTGGGACCAAGATCTCCGGCACGTCATGACAAGTTCTCCGTCTTGTACCCGAACCCCGATCCCGTCGAACCCTGAACCCTGAGACCGAACCCCGAACCCCGGAACCCCCAAGATCGCCGAACCCTAATGTGTGACCCTTTCTCGAGCCCTATTTTATAAATGTAAAATATCAAATTGTTGCATATTAATAATCATTCATCTTGCATGCATATTGTGTAGTTTGGGGGCCTTATGCCGATTCACCATATAATTAAATATGGGGCCCATATGCGGGCAAATCTAGCCTTATATTGGCCTCATTTAAATTGGTGTAGCGAACCGGTGCTACCTTCCGCCATGTTAAGACAACATTTAAATTGCGGGGTATCTAAACAACTAGAACCATATATTTAATTGTCGGGACCCCGGTTCCGCTTAATATGATCTACTTGCATCGCATATTTGCCATGTCATACATCATACATGCATCATGCCGATCTTCTGCCGTTGTATTAAATATTGCATCCGGTGTTTATTCTAGTGTTTTGGTTCTTCACGGATAAGGCCGTTGAGTTGATGTGAGCTTCGCCCCGATCTTCGGTTGAACCTTCGGCAATGTTTTCAGGCGAGCATCTCCCCCTTTCTACCTATCTTACTTTTATAGTATTTACTCCCTCCTGTTGATCTATTGCTATCTGTGTTGCGATGCTCTAGTTTCCGTACCCGTGAAATCCCTTGCAGCCGTATATTGCCTTGGACACATCCTATTACCTGTTGTTTGGTAGATAGTTGGACTTGCGCGTCGTAGTCGCTTGCTCAATTGCTGTTGCGTGTCATCAAGTACCACAGTCGTTGGAGAATTGCCGCCTGTTTAATGCTGGAGATGATCATGGCTTTATTTACTGTTCACTTTAATTATTGTTTAACAACTAAAATTGAAGTAGGTAAGCAGAGGCACAGGTGGGCAATAGATGTTATTTGGTTGTTAACCGTCCACTTGTGTCTCGTAGGACCCCGAGTGCTTGATACCTGTTCCTTGATTTATCGCGCTATCCACATACGGGGAATTATGGGCCCCCCTGAGCCAGAGCTTGATTCATTCTTATTTCTTGGGGCCACAAACTAGTTTGAGGTTTTATTTACGATCCTGTACTTATGCATTGCTTTACCGCTTTATTACGATTGTGCGATGGATAGCACACTGTACTGTTTAGGTAAGCGGAGTGTTTTCGCGGTATCGACACCCCGAGTTTTCGGGTTCCCAGTCGTTTACAGCCATTGACGCAAACCTTGAGTCCGTCTCGGAGCTAGCTTACTTCGTTGCGGGTGTACTCCAAGGGGTGGCCCCCTGAAATATTTCTGAATCCTGTGATTGCTTTGTCGTGAAAGCCTCGTTGGGTTTTGATTTGGTTTTTCCGAGGTTGATCGTGTGTGTGTTGCTATTGGTGCACCCCGGCCGGGTAAAACTTTCTGAAAGCCGTGTCCGCGGTTATGGACGACTTGGAGCACAGTATCTCGATCATAGACAACTATAACTAAAGTAGTGCTATAAATTTGACTTTATAATGACTAGTAAGCAGCTTCACTATAATGGAATGGCTAAATAAAACTTCCAACAATTGCTTGTTTGGGTGTCGCTTGCGACCTTTGTACCTGACTAGTAAGTATTGCAACTACAACGGAATGTCTAATAAAAGTACCAACAACTGCTGGGTTTTGGGGTATCTCATGCCAATTGTATCTGACTAGTAAGTGTTGCAACTATAACGGAATGATTAACTAAAACGGCCCACTTCTTATTTTATCAGGATGATTATCTATACCTGACTAGTAATTGCTGCAACGATAACTGAATAAATAAAACTGCCAACTGTGTGAGTTCCTCGGTTGACTTTCTCGGTTGGTATCGAGGGGGAATACCAGGATGGGTTTGTTTGGTGTTGGATTCAGGTTGGTTCCGAATAGGTCTTTCTTACCCCTCTCTGATAGCCGCCAGTTGTATCGAGTCTCTATTGGTTGTTTAGTGCATGCTGCCGCTGCCGCTTCAGTCCACCATACCTATGTAGGCGAGGACCGCCGAATTCTAGTCTTGCCGTGTACTGGCCTCAGTACTGACGCTCCTCTTTTTCCTTTGACCTTTGTCGGCACCCCTTTTGTTTAAGCAGGTTGTGAGATCGACGTCGTTAGCAGGGTTACCCTTCCGGCTTGGCCTGGGCAGGATTATGGACGCCATTGGTTATTCTTCAGGGCTCTTAGCCCCATTTGCATCTTGTCCGTAGTCGGACGCTCTATCATTTTCAAGGTGATTTGGATCTTTGCTTATTATATCTGTATTCTTGACTCATTGAGTCGCTGCTGTATATATATCTGTTCTGTGGGTCCCATCGAGGACTGTTGTGTAATGTTATTACTTCGTTTTCCACCCGCACGAAAGTGCCTGGTGGGCACCTTTGAATCGTTTCTATGCGGGTTTGGCGGGTTTCGCTAAAACTTGCATAGGGCCGATTCTGAGGGTGTTATAGAGTGGTATCAGAGCTCAGCAGTTGCGATACCCCACAAGTCCAGCCTGTAGGATAACCTAGCTAACGGCCGAAGTAGAGTGTCAAAACTATTTTTGAAAAATCGGTTGGATAGTTCTGATTAGGTCTGATTTTATTCCTTACCCCTCTGCTGCTGTCCTGTCACCTCTGCGTGTTTTGAATCCGCTCTCTTCTCTCTCTTCGAGTCCAGGGTTTCTCGTGGTTGGGTTCCGTCGTACCTTCAGGGTTTCGCTTCCTCCTTTGAAAACGGTGTTCTACCATCCGGTGTTCAAGCTGCCTGAGGAATCCGTCTACTGTGGTACCATTATTGGTTCCTTGTTTGTGCCTTCTGGTGTTTTCCGACGCAACGACATCATCCACGCCAGATCCGATGCAGAGTCTGCATCACTCCTTTGTTTCCGAACCTCGTTTGTCGAGATCTTCAGTCTGAATCCTGAGGGCTGGTTGCATAATCTGTCTATTCGTGTACATAGTAATGCTTTGAGTGCGGGATGGAGTCGCGACCATACCACTACTCTTATCATTTGCTCTGTATATTGAATCGTGGATCGATGCAATTCTACTCCTTCCATGGAAGTTAGTGGTGGCCTTACCTTTAACTTCGTCCGTTGTTTATCTGGAGCGTTCTCCCGACGATCATGGACAACGAACCCTTGTTGGTGGTGTCGCCGATTTCAAGACGAAGAAAGCATCATTGTTAGTGGTGTCGCGAGGATCTACACGAAGCGAGAAGACCCAGATCGCTGACCTTCCTTCCGGTACCATGAGGCGGATCTCGAGGGCGAGATCCATTGTTAGTGGTGTCGAATTGTGGCATCCCGCAAAAACCACTACTAGAAAATCGCGTTGTTTTTGTGCATTGCATCATCATGACCGCATGCTCATGTCATCATGCCACATTGCATTTGAGCATCGTCATCATCTTGCATTTGCTTGCATAAAACTATTTGCGAAAAAACCTGTTCTTGTTTTCTAAACGCCCCGTCTTTGTTCAAACACAAAACCCGGGTCTCCGGATTATTTTGTTTTGTCTGCTATCGGTTTGCAAAAGTCCTGTTTCCAAATAATATTATATTTAATTATTTTAGGGGGGCAGTCGAACGGGCCGATTCGACTCAGACGACCACCCCCAGAATAAAATGGTCCACCCCAAAATCCCTAATCTACCTAGTCCTAATCTACCCACCCAACCAGCCACCTCACCCCACCCCACCCAATCCTCTCTCGCCACCTCACCTCTCTCCCTCCCCCCACCACTCACACGCTGCCACCTCACCTAACCTCCTCTTTCACTCCCCTCCCTCTCTCTCCCCCCACCGCCCCACTCTCTCCCTCACACCGCCTGGGCCCGCCACCTGCCCCACCCCCCACCAGCACCCACGCCCCTGTCCCGCGGGACCGTCCAGCCCCACCTGGCCCCACCCTGGACCGCAGCATCCCCCACGTCCCCCCCCCACGGGCTCCTCTCCCCCCCACGCTCCCGCAACCCCCTCGCCTTCTCTCCTTCCCCTGCTCCGGCCGCTCTTCCCCCACCTCGCCCCGCTCCCGCTCGGGCTCGCCGCCAGCGGCCTCGCCGACGACCCCGCTCGGCCTCCCGCCGCCCTCCCTCGCCGGCCAACCGCCTCCGCCCCTCCGAGCGCCGGCCTCCACCGCCTCGCCCCGCAGCTCCCTCCCATGGCGCCGCTGCCAGGCTCCCTCCAACCGCCCGCGTCTCCCCCTCCTCGCCGGCGACCCCGAGCCGCCCTCGCCCCGCGAGCCCGTCTCCTCCCCCTCAGGCGCCCGCCCCGCCGCCAAGCAGAGCCCCGCCGGCCCTGCCTCGCCCCTCCGGCGCGCCATCCTCCCCTCCGCGCCCGCACCTCCTCGAGCCGCCCTGCTCCGGCCGCCGGCGCAAGCTCGCCTCGGCCCTTCCTCGAGCGCCGCCATCCGTGCAGCCGCCTCTGCCCATGGCAGGTGCTGCTTCCGTCAGGCCCCTGCATCTCCTCGCTGTGCCGTCCTTTTCCGGGTCGTCTTCTGCCGGCGAGGTCGCCGCCGTGCGCGAGTCGTGCAGCACCCTGCTGCCTTTTACCTTGTTGAGCACCCAGCCTCCCCTGCCGGTCTGCTTACCCCGGCCACCAAGATCGCCATCGCCAACATCTTCCGAGGGAAGTCGAAGACTCAAAGTCGTTGTGAAGTCGCCATCCTTTTTGCCGAGGTGGTTGTCTGAGTGCAAGGTCGTGTCAAGTCCGTCATCGACATCAAGGCCAGAACGTCAAGATCGCCATCATGGAACACCGAGGACGCTAGACGCCTCGATCCGAAGACCGATCCCGATGTACCGGAGACCGAACCCTCTACACGCCAAGATCTACCCTCGGACGCCAAGACCCGAACCGGAAGGACGCCAAGATCGCCACAAGGATGACAAGTTCTACTTCCGAACGACAAGACCGGCCGATCCGTGGACCCGACAAGATCGACCGCTTCGGACCAAGATCTCCGGCACGTCATGACAAGTTCTCCGTCTTGTACCCGAACCCCGATCCCGTCGAACCCTGAACCCTGAGACCGAACCCCGAACCCCGGAACCCCCAAGATCGCCGAACCCTAATGTGTGACCCTTTCTCGAGCCCTATTTTATAAATGTAAAATATCAAATTGTTGCATATTAATAATCATTCATCTTGCATGCATATTGTGTAGTTTGGGGGCCTTATGCCGATTCACCATATAATTAAATATGGGGCCCATATGCGGGCAAATCTAGCCTTATATTGGCCTCATTTAAATTGGTGTAGCGAACCGGTGCTACCTTCCGCCATGTTAAGACAACATTTAAATTGCGGGGTATCTAAACAACTAGAACCATATATTTAATTGTCGGGACCCCGGTTCCGCTTAATATGATCTACTTGCATCGCATCTTTGCCATGTCATACATCATACATGCATCATGCCGATCTTCTGCCGTTGTATTAAATATTGCATCCGGTGTTTATTCTAGTGTTTTGGTTCTTCACGGATAAGGCCGTTGAGTTGATGTGAGCTTCGCCCCGATCTTCGGTTGAACCTTCGGCAATGTTTTCAGGCGAGCATCTCCCCCTTTCTACCTATCTTACTTTTATAGTATTTACTCCCTCCTGTTGATCTATTGCTATCTGTGTTGCGATGCTCTAGTTTCCGTACCCGTGAAATCCCTTGCAGCCGTATATTGCCTTCGACACATCCTATTACCTGTTGTTTGGTAGATAGTTGGACTTGCGCGTCGTAGTCGCTTGCTCAATTGCTGTTGCGTGTCATCAAGTACCACAGTCGTTGGAGAATTGCCGCCTGTTTAATGCTGGAGATGATCATGGCTTTATTTACTGTTCACTTTAATTATTGTTTAACAACTAAAATTGAAGTAGGTAAGCAGAGGCACAGGTGGGCAATAGATGTTATTTGGTTGTTAACCGTCCACTTGTGTCTCGTAGGACCCCGAGTGCTTGATACCTGTTCCTTGATTTATCGCGCTATCCACATACGGGGAATTATGGGCCCCCCTGAGCCAGAGCTTGATTCATTCTTATTTCTTGGGGCCACAAACTAGTTTGAGGTTTTATTTACGATCCTGTACTTATGCATTGCTTTACCGCTTTATTACGATTGTGCGATGGATAGCACACTGTACTGTTTAGGTAAGCGGAGTGTTTTCGCGGTATCGACACCCCGAGTTTTCGGGTTCCCAGTCGTTTACAGCCATTGACGCAAACCTTGAGTCCGTCTCGGAGCTAGCTTACTTCGTTGCGGGTGTACTCCAAGGGGTGGCCCCCTGAAATATTTCTGAATCCTGTGATTGCTTTGTCGTGAAAGCCTCGTTGGGTTTTGATTTGGTTTTTCCGAGGTTGATCGTGTGTGTGTTGCTATTGGTGCACCCCGGCCGGGTAAAACTTTCTGAAAGCCGTGTCCGCGGTTATGGACGACTTGGAGCACAGTATCTCGATCATAGACAACTATAACTAAAGTAGTGCTATAAATTTGACTTTATAATGACTAGTAAGCAGCTTCACTATAATGGAATGGCTAAATAAAACTGCCAACAATTGCTTGTTTGGGTGTCGCTTGCGACCTTTGTACCTGACTAGTAAGTATTGCAACTACAACGGAATGTCTAATAAAAGTACCAACAACTGCTGGGTTTTGGGGTATCTCATGCCAATTGTATCTGACTAGTAAGTGTTGCAACTATAACGGAATGATTAACTAAAACGTCCCACTGCTTATTTTATCAGGATGATTATCTATACCTGACTAGTAATTGCTGTAACGATAACTGAATAAATAAAACTGCCAACTGTGTGAGTTCCTCGGTTGACTTTCTCGGTTGGTATCGAGGGGGAATACCAGGATGGGTTTGTTTGGTGTTGGATTCAGGTTGGTTCCGAATAGGTCTTTCTTACCCCTCTCTGATAGCCGCCAGTTGTATCGAGTCTCTATAGGTTGTTTAGTGCATGCTGCCGCTGCCGCTTCAGTCCACCATACCTATGTAGGCGAGGACCGCCGAATTCTAGTCTCGCCGTGTACTGGCCTCAGTACTGACGCTCCTCTTTTTCCTTTGCCCTTTGTCGGCACCCCTTTTGTTTAAGCAGGTTGTGAGATCGACGTCGTTAGCAGGGTTACCCTTCCGGCTTGGCCTGGGCAGGGTTATGGACGCCATTGGTTATTCTTCAGGGCTCTTAGCCCCATTTGCATCTTGTCCGTAGTCGGACGCTCTATCATTTTCAAGGTGATTTGGATCTTTGCTTATTATATCTGTATTCTTGACTCATTGAGTCGCTGCTGTATATATATCTGTTCTGTGGGTCCCATCGAGGACTGTTGTGTAATGTTATTACTTCGTTTTCCACCCGCACGAAAGTGCCTGGTGGGCACCTTTGAATCGTTTCTATGCGGGTTTGGCGGGTTTCGCTAAAACTTGCATAGGGCCGATTCTGAGGGTGTTACAGATATGCTTTGGTACATGGCATTATTCGCTTTCGTGGCCGCGTCTGGATTGGATCTAATTCAGCTCTGCAAACAAAATTGATCTCCGCGTTCCACTCCAGCACCATTGGAGGTCACTCCGGGGTTCATGCCACCTACCAGCGCATCAAGCGCCTCTTCGTGTGGGCCGGACTCAAGGCGCAAGTCACTGATTTTGTTCGTCAGTGTGATATATGTCAGCACGCAAAGCACAACAATGCTCGACCTGCTGGCCTCCTACAGCCGCTGCCTCCACCTACAGGACCGTGGCGTGATATCACCATGGACTTTGTGGAAGGCCTACCTCTTTCTGAAGGATGCAACGTCATCATGGTAGTCGTGGATCGATTCACTAAATTTGCCCATTTCGTGCCTCTCCTCCATCCTTTCACTGCTCCAGCGGTTGCTCGATTATTTGTTGACTCCGTGGTCAAGCTGCATGGTATGCCTAGGACCATAATTTCTGACCGTGACCGCATATTCACAAGTTCCTTCTGGAAAAAATTATTTCAGCAGCTTGGAACCAAACTCAAATTCATAACGGCTTACCACCCTCAGACGGATGGCCAGAGCGAGCGAGTTAACCAGTGTCTAGAGATGTTTCTCCGCTGCACAGTTCAGGATGCTCCTCGACAATGGCGTCGTTTCCTTCCTCTGGCAGAGTTCTGGTACAACTCTTGCTTTCACACCTCCATTGGCTGCTCTCCTTTCCAAGCACTGTATGGGCACGAACCAAATTTTGGTGCGATTCCAGAGGTTGATCAGGACCCAGCCTCACCAGTCACAGCGGTGCTAGCGGAACGCGCCACTCAATTGTCTGTGCTCAAGAGGAACCTGGAAGCTGCTCAGGCACGAATGAAGACTAATGCAGACAAGCATAGAACTGAATGTGAATTTCAGGTTGGGGATCCTGTTTTGCTACGCCTACAGCCATATGCTCAAACGTCAGTGGTAAATCGTCCTTTTCCCAAGCTCTCATACAAGTTCTTTGGGCCATATCGTATGCTGGAACGCATTGGCAAGGTAGCCTATCGCTTGGAGATACCACCGGGCAGTCAAATCCACAATGTTTTTCATGTCTCGCAACTAAAGGAATACCGGGCAGACTATACACCAGTGTTCGCTGAGCTACCGAAGACGCCTTCTCTGGACACTCTGGACACAGAACCTGAGTCTATCCTGGACCGACGCATGATGAAGAAAGGTAACCATGCTATTGTGCAGGTGCTGATCAAGTGGAAAAACCTTCCTGAAGAAACACCAACATGGGAAGACTGGGATGTACTGACGACAAGTTTTCCATCTGTCCTCGCTTGGGGCCAAGCGGGTGCTTCTCCAGGGGGCAGTGTGACGGACGGTGGAGGCGCACCTTAGTCACACAGAAGTAATACAGGTTGACGTGCGTGAGTGTGGCCTGCCAGCCAGCTGTACTCAGCGTGTGGGCGTGTGTGGAGTGAGTGATAAAGCTATGTCTGTAACTGAACGCGAGACCAAGTCTGAAGAAAGGAATAGAAACCCAAACTCTGTCTGCTACTCTCGCTCTCCTTTGCTTCTTCTATTCCAGAATCAGACCAGATCGTGAGAGCCTCACGCCGGAGATCATACCAGCAAGGGGGTGGTTACAACCTCGCAATCAATTCAGGCTCCGGACGGACGATGCAGAAGAATGGCAGCAGCCTCGGCATCTCACTCGAGCTGTGGCCCGATGGCGCACCTTGTCGTCGGAGGAGACGAAGGGAAGGTGGTGCTACATCGGAGCGGCCTAGTGGAGGATGAGCACTGGATCTCCCGTGCAGATGCCTCTCTCAGCCAGCATGTGGATAGGCGAGCTCGACGGAGCACCGCGCATCGTGCCACGGATGCATGTGTGCTCCGGCGAGCATACCATCCATGCCGCCGTGTGGTTCCTTGGAGGAAGGAACGGAGGTGGTGCGGCGAGCTACCATGTGCGGCGGGATTTTGTGTTGGCGAGCGCTAACTAGATGCGGCTGTCGGGAGATGAAGAAGTGGCGGCGGGTCTGGGAAGAGGATCAAGTGAGGGGATTAGGATTTGGAGGGGCTGGAGCGGGATCTCTCTCCTCGCCAGGATGGTGTCCTCATGCCGGCGGAGGTCTTGGAGAGGCCCCGAATCGAGCTCAAGATTGGGGGCCGGTGGGATTAGGGTTTGCTTGCGAAGGAGGAAGAAGTGGCGGCGGGGTCGTGCGCATGTGGGGATTAGGGTCGGGTTTGGGGGATGGGTCTTGGGTGTGGCAGGATCTTACTGAAGTGCCCCTTATCATTTCTGTTGTGCAATCCTGCGAGCCAGGGCGTTTCTGTCCATTCACACCGAAGTGTGGGAGGCGGGAGAAACTAGTTCAGCGACTTTGGAGCATTGGATGGAGGCCCTATCAATGGCTTATATCTGATTGGGTGGCTGATCCGTGTGTGGATTGGTTTTGTCTTCTGATTGGTCGCATAAAAATGATAGTTTAAAACGGCTATAAAAATAACAAGAGGTCCAAACGAGGTAGATCCTTCGCGTGGTGTCATATTATGTGACATGTTTGCAAGGAAAAATACCAAACTTGGTATATTGCGAGCGTCACGAAGAAACCTTCACAGAAATGACCAATCTTGTTCGAGGTTTCATGTCTTTCGGGTCAAACGACCAATGTTATGGCCAGAATCATGACATAGTTTGTGATAATGTGCCCATATTGTGTATGCATGTGCATCTTAGTATGGAGAACAATGTTGCAGGAGAAAGTTTTCCTTTTCGTTGAACAAAAGAGGCATTTTCTATTTTCCGAATGCCGAAAATCGGGGCGTTTTGTGTAACACCCTCAGAATCGGCCCTATGCAAGTTTAGCGAAAACCCGCCAAACCCGCATAGAATCGATTCAAAGGTGCCCACCAGGCACTTTCGTGCGGGTGGAAAACGAAGTAATAACATTACACAACAGTCCTCGATGGGACCCACAGAACAGATATATATAACAGCGACTCAATGAGTTAAGAATACAGATATACAGTACAAAGATCCAAATCACCTTGAAAACAATACAGCGTCCGACTACGGACAAGATGCAAATGGGGCTAAGAGCCCTGAAGAATAACCAATGGCGTCCATAACCCTGCCCAGGCCAAGCCGGAAGGGTAACCCTGCTAACGACGTCGATCGCAAAACCTGCTTAAACAAAAGGGGTGCCGACAAAGGGCAAAGGAAAAAGAGGAGCGTCAGTACTGAGGCCAGTACACGGCGAGGCTAGAATTCGGCGGTCCTCGCCTACATAGGTATGGTGGACTGCAGCGGCAGCGCAGCATGCACTAAACAACCTATAGAGACTCGATAAAACAGGCGGCTATCAGAGAGGGGTAAGAAAGACCTATCCGGAACCATCCTGATACTAACACCAAACAATCCCATCCTGGTATTCCCCCTCGAGACCAACCGAGGAAGTCAACCGAGGAACTCACACAGTTGGCAGTTTTATTTATTCAGTTATTGTTGCAGCAATTACTAGTCAGGCGTAGATAATCGTCCTGATAAAATAAACAGTGGGCCGTTTTAGTTAACCCTTCCGTTGTAGTTGCAACACTTACTAGTCAGATACAATTAGCATGAGATATCCCAAAACCCAGCAGTTGTTGGTACTTTTATTTAGCCATTACGTTGTGGTGAAGCTGATTACTAGTCATATCGGATACAAGTCAATTTATAACAGTAAACTTTAGTTATAGTTGTCTATGATCAAGCACTGTGCTCCAAGTCGTCCATAACCACGGACACGGCTTCTCGAAAAGATTTAACCCTGCAGGGGTGCACCAAAGTATCCACAAGCACTTCGACCCTTTTTGCCAGATCAGTTAACATACACCCATCGGTATGTCGGCGGGGCCTAAGTCATGACGTTTCCCAGACCCAAAGCAAGCACGGGGGGCCACCCCACTAAGTACACCCGCAACAAAGTCGGCCGGTCTCCGAGACGGACTCAGGGTTTGGGTGGACGGCTGTGAACGACTGGGAACCCGAAAACTCGGGCTTGTCGACACCGCGAAAACGTGTCCCGATCCTAAACAGTACAGGTGCTATCCATCGCACAATTTAAATAAAGCAGTAAAGCATGGCATAAGTACAGAATAGTAATAAAGCCCCAAACTACTTTGTGGCCCCCAGTACAATACTTTGAAATCAGGTACTAATCGATGGGGGGCCCATATCTCCCCACCTGTGGTTAGCGCGCTCGATCTCGGAACAGGTGTCAAGAACTCGGGGTCCTACGGGACACAAGTGGACGGTTAACAACCAAATAACATCTATTCCCCACCTATGCCTCTGCTTACCTACTTCAATTTTAGTTGTTAAACAATAATTAAAGTAAAAGATAATTAAAGCCATGATCATCTCCAACCTTAAACATGCGGCAATACTCCAACAACTGTGGTACTTGGCGACACGCAACAGCACTTGAGCAAGCGACTACGACGCGCAGGGCCAACTATCTACCAAACAACAGGTAATAGGAGGTGTCCATGGCAATATAAGGTTGCAAGGGATACCACGGGTACGAAAACTAGAGCATCGCAACACAGATAGCAATAGATCCACAGGAGGGAATAAATACTACAAAAGTAAGATAGGTAGAAAGGGGGAGATGCTCGCCTGAAAACATTGCCGAAGGTTCAACCGAAGATCGGGGCGAAGCTCACATCAACTCAACGACCCAATCCGCAAAGAAGCAAAACACTAGAAGAAACACCGGATGCACTATTTAATACTACGGTAGAAAATTGGGCATGATGCATGCATGATGTATGACATGGCAAAGGTGCGATGCGATTAGGCAATATTAAGCGGAACCAGGGTCCCGACCAATACTTAAGTGGTTCAAGTTGTTTAACTACCCCGCCATTTAAATGTTGTCTTAGCAAGGCAAAAAGATAACACCGGTTCGCTACACAAATTTAAATGGGACCAATATACGACTAGATTTGCCCGCATATGGGCCCCATATTTAATTATATGGTGAATCGGCGTAAGGCCCCCAAACCACATGACAAGTATGCATGCATGAACAATTAAATATGCAACAATTTGTATGTTATTTACAAAATAAGGGTCTCAGGAAAAGGGGTCACACATTTGGGTTCGGGAGATCCTGGTTTCGGGGGTTCAGGGTCCGGGCTTGGGGTTCAGGGTTCGACGGGACCAGCGGGATCGGATACAAGGTGGAGAACTTGGCGTTCCGGGAAGAAGGACTTGGTTCGGTGTCGGGGGCACATCGGACTTCCCCTGGTCGGTATCGATCTTGTCGTCGCGAAGATCTTGTCGTGTCCTCGTGTCGGGTCGGTCTTGGCGTTCGGGGTGAAGAACTTGGCGTTCTGCGTCGGTGTCCTTACCGTCCGTGTTCTCAAGCATCGCATCTGGGAAGGAGTACTTGTCACACGCGTGGTCTTCGGGTCCGGGGGTCTCGGCGTCCATGACGAAGATCATGGCATCCGTGTTGAAAGCATCGGGGTTTCCGGGGTTCGGTCCCGTGAGGCAGATCTTGGGGTTCGGTCTTCAAACACCGGGGTCGGTCTTCGGGGTTTCGGAGTTGGGGCCTTCGGATCCTTGAGGGCGATCTTGTCGTCGATGGAGAACTTGAATCCAATCCGGTGGTCATCGAAGATCTTGTCGACGACACCAATGTCCTTGTCCAACTTTTCGTTCTCGTCCACCGGAATGTTCAGGTCGAAGCCCGGGTGATCTGTAACACCATCTTCTTAGCACCGTTCCACACCACACCCATCACCTTCACATCCCACGGCACACGCTGGGGTCGGGCTTGAACTCAGACAACACCGCTTGGGGTGGAGGACGGGGATCTTGGTGGCATGGGGTTGAGGCCAGCGGGGCCAGAGGAGGCCGACGAAGCGGGCCCGCCGGCGACGGCGGCGTCAGGCGAGGCAGGGAACGCCGCAGGGAAGGAAGACGGCGACCGGGGGAAGCGGCCCGAGGACGCGCGGGAGGCCGACAACGATGGGGCCGGAGGCGCTGGCGGAGCCGCGGCCGAGGAGGAGGCGACGGGGAGGAGGTCCGGGGCCCGCTGGCGGCGGCCGGGGCGATGACGGGGAAGAGGGCCGGAGCCGCGAGGTGGAGGAGGCGGCCGGAGGAGGGCGGGCTGGTGGCGGGGCACGCGGCCGCGGCAGAGGTCGGGCGAGGAGAGCGGGCGGGGAGGACGCGGTGAGGAGACCGACCGGGTGGCGCACCGGCGGCGGGGAGCAGAGGGCGCGTACTGCCGGAGGCGGCCGGAGGGAGCTCGGGGAGGGAGAGGAGGAGGCGACCGGCGGGGAGGACGGAGGGGCGGGCTCGGGCCGGCGTCGAGGCGAGCGAGGTCGGCGGCGCACGGGAGGAGGGAGGCGCCGGAGGGGGAGAGGAGAGGCGACGCGGGGGGCCTGGGGCGGTGGATGCGGGGCAGGTGGACAGGGGAGCGGGGAGCGGTGGTTGGGGCGGGGACAGGAGGAGGCCGAGGCGAGGCTGGCGGGGCGGCGCTCGTAGGAGGGCGGCGAGGTCGCGCGAGGAGGAGGGAGCCCCCAGGCGATGGTGGCAGAGAGGGGGAGGAGCGAGGAGGAAGGAGCGGCCGGCGACCCGACGCGGGGAGGCAGGAGGGAGAGAGGGCCACGCGGGGTGCGGGGACTGGTGGGACCGGGGCCTGAGGGTGGGGATCTGGGTCGGTGAGGTGGGGGCGGGTCCAGGGGGAAGTTGGGAGGTGGGACAGGCTGGCAGGGTTGGTGGGTGAGAGAGGTGGCTGGGGTGACGTGGCAGCTGGGTGTTGGCTGGAGGGAAGGAAGAGGGTGAGGTGGCGTCTCGCGATAGGAGGGGGTGATGTGGCTGGTTGGGTGGGTAGACTAGGTCTGGGTGTAAAAAGGGGTTTAGGGTGGACCGATTTTATTCTGGGGGTGGTCGACTGGGTCGAATCGGCCCGTTCGACTGCCCCCTAAAAATAATATAGATTTTTATTTAATTTAAAAATAACTTTTGTAATTAGTTTTTAGACAAATAAAAGACCCGGAAAAGCCCGGCGCTATAATTTGAAATTGAGACGGGGAATATTTAGAAACGAAACTAGGCTTTTAGGAAATAGGTTTCAACAAACAAATGCATGATGACTTGACGATGCACAAATGCAATGTGGCATGATGACACGAGCATGCGGTCATGATGATGCAATGCACAAAAACAACGCGATTTTCTAGTAGTGGTTTTGCGGGATGCCACAATTCGACACCACTAACAATGGATCTCGCCCTCGAGATCCGCCTCATTGTACCGGGAAGAAGGGCGGCGATCTGAATCTTCTCGCATCGTGTAGATCCTCGCGACACCACTAACAAGAGGTCGTTGTCCGTGATCGTCGAGGGAAACACTCCGGAAACAAAAGGTCGAAGGTAGAGGTATCAACAAATAAAGCCACCTCTAGCTTCCGTGGACGGAGTAAAATTGCTGGACCACTGATTCGATGTACAAGAGCGAATGATAAGAGTAGTCGGATGGTGATCAGTCCATCGCGCACCCAAACCATTACTCTGCACACGAATAGGCGGATTATGCAACCAACTCTCGGAATTAGGCTGAAGATCTCGACAAACGAGGTTCAGAAACAAAGGAGTGATGCAGACTCTGCATCGGATCTGGCGTAGATGATGTCGTCGCGTCGAAAAACACCGGAAGGCACGAGAAGGAACAAAGAGTAGTCCACCAGACGGAGGATTCCTCGGATAGCATGAAGACCAGATGTAGCAACACCGTTACCAAAGGAGGAAGCGAAACCCTGAAGGTACGACGGAACCCAACCACGAGAAATTCCTGGACTCGAAGAAAGAGACGAGAGCGGATTCAAAACACGCAGAGGTGAGAGGAGAGCAGCAGAGGGGTAAGGAGTAAAATCAGACCTAATCAGAACTATCCAACCGATTTTGCAAAAAATAGTTTTGACACTCTACTTCGGCCGTTAGCTAGGTTATCCTACAGGCTGGACTTGTGGGGTATCGCAACTGCTGAGCTCTGATAGCACTCTGTAACACCCTCAGAATCGGCCCTATGCAAGTTTAGCGAAAACCCGCCAAACCCGCATAGAATCGATTCAAAGGTGCCCACAAGGCACTTTCGTGCGGGTGGAAAACGAAGTAATAACATTACACAACAGTCCTCGATGGGACCCACAGAACAGATATATATATAACAGCGACTCAATGAGTCAAGAATACAGATATACAGTACAAAGATCCAAATCACCTTGAAAACAATACAGCGTCCGACTACGGACAAGATGCAAATGGGGCTAAGAGCCCTGAAGAATAACCAATGGCGTCCATAACCCTGCCCAGGCCAAGCCGGAAGGGTAACCCTGCTAACGACGTCGATCGCAAAACCTGCTTAAACAAAAGGGGTGCCGACAAAGGGCAAAGGAAAAAGAGGAGCGTCAGTACTTAGGCCAGTACACGGCGAGGCTAGAATTCGGCGGTCCTCGCCTACATAGGTATGGTGGACTGCAGCGGCAGCGCAGCATGCACTAAACAACCTATAGAGACTCGATAAAACAGGCGGCTATCAGAGAGGGGTAAGAAAGACCTATCCGTAACCATCCTGATACTAACACCAAACAATCCCATCCTGGTATTCCCCCTCGAGACCAAACGAGGAAGTCAACCGAGGAACTCACACAGTTGGCAGTTTTATTTATTCAGTTATTGTTGCAGCAATTACTAGTCAGGCGTAGATAATCGTCCTGATAAAATAAACAGTGGGCCGTTTTAGTTAACCCTTCCGTTGTAGTTGCAACACTTACTAGTCAGATACAATTAGCATGAGATATCCCAAAACCCAGCAGTTGTTGGTACTTTTATTTAGCCATTCCGTTGTGGTGAAGCTGATTACTAGTCATATCGGATACAAGTCAATTTATAACAGTAAACTTTAGTTATAGTTGTCTATGATCAAGCACTATGCTCCAAGTCGTCCATAACCGCGGACACGGCTTCTCGAAAAGATTTTACCCTGCAGGGGTGCACCAAAGTATCCACAAGCACTTCGACCCTTTTTGCCAGATCAGTTAACATACACCCATCGGTATGTCGGCGGGGCCTAAGTCATGACGTTTCCCAGACCCAAAGCAAGCACGGGGGGCCACCCCACTAAGTACACCCGCAACAAAGTCGGCCGGTCTCCGAGACGGACTCAGGGTTTTGGTGGACGGCTGTGAACGACTGGGAACCCGAAAACTCGGGCTTGTCGACACCGCGAAAACGTGTCCCGATCCTAAACAATACAGGTGCTATCCATCGCACAATTTAAATAAAGCAGTAAAGCATGGCATAAGTACAGAATAGTAATAAAGCCCCAAACTACTTTGTGGCCCCCAGTACAATACTTTGAAATCAGGTACTAATCGATGGGGGGCCCATATCTCCCCACCTGTGGTTAGCGCGCTCGATCTCGGAACAGGTGTCAAGAACTCGGGGTCCTACGGGACACAAGTGGACGGTTAACAACCAAATAACATCTATTGCCCACCTGTGCCTCTGCTTACCTACTTCAATTTTAGTTGTTAAACAATAATTAAAGTAAAAGATAATTAAAGCCATGATCATCTCCAACCTTAAACATGCGGCAATACTCCAACAACTGTGGTACTTGGCGACACGCAACAGCACTTGAGCAAGCGACTACGACGCGCATGGCCAACTATCTACCAAACAACAGGTAATAGGAGGTGTCCATGGCAATATAAGGTTGCAAGGGATACCACGGGTACGAAAACTAGAGCATCGCAACACAGATAGCAATAGATCCACAGGAGGGAATAAATACTACAAAAGTAAGATAGGTAGAAAGGGGGAGATGCTCGCCTGAAAACATTGCCGAAGGTTCAACCGAAGATCGGGGCGAAGCTCACATCAACTCAACGACCCAATCCGCGAAGAAGCAAAACACTAGAAGAAACACCGGATGCACTATTTAATACTACGGTAGAAAATTGGGCATGATGCATGCATGATGTATGACATGGCAAAGGTGCGATGCGATTAGGCAATATTAAGCGGAACCAGGGTCCCGACCAATACTTAAGTGGTTCAAGTTGTTTAACTACCCCGCCATTTAAATGTTGTCTTAGCAAGGCAAAAAGATAACACCGGTTCGCTACACAAATTTAAATGGGACCAATATACGACTAGATTTGCCCGCATATGGGCCCCATATTTAATTATATGGTGAATCGGCGTAAGGCCCCCAAACCACATGACAAGTATGCATGCATGAACAATTAAATATGCAACAATTTGTATGTTATTTACAAAATAAGGGTCTCAGGAAAAGGGGTCACACATCTGGGTTCGGGAGATCCTGGTTTCGGGGGTTCAGGGTCCGGGCTTGGGGTTCAGGGTTCAACGGGACCAGCGGGATCGGATACAAGGTGGAGAACTTGGCGTTCCGGGAAGAAGGACTTGGTTCGGTGTCGGGGGCACATCGGACTTCCCCTGGTCGGTGTCGATCTTGTCGTCGCGAAGATCTTGTCGTGTCGTCGTGTCGGGTCGGTCTTGGCGTTCGGGGTGAAGAACTTGGCGTTCTGCGTCGGTGTCCTTATCGTCCGTGTTCTCGAGCATCGCATCTGGGAAGGAGTACTTGTCGCACGCGTGGTCTTCGGGTCCGGGGGTCTCGGCGTCCGTGACGAAGATCATGGCATCCGTGTCGAAAGCATCGGGGTTTCCGGGGTTCGGTCCCGTGAGGCAGATCTTGGGGTTCGGTCTTCAAACACCGGGATCGGTCTTCGGGGTTTCGGAGTTGGGGCCTTCGGATCCTTGAGGGTGATCTTGTCGTCGATGGAGAACTTGAATCCAATCCGGTGGTCATCGAAGATCTTGTCGACGACACCAATGTCCTTGTCCAACTTTTCGTTCTCGTCCACCGGAATGTTCAGGTCGAAGCCCGGGTGATCTGTAACACCATCTTCTTAGCACCGTTCCACACCACACCCATCACCTTCACATCCCACGGCACACGCTGGGGTCGGGCTTGAACTCAGGCAGCACCGCTCGGGGTGGAGGACGGGGATCTTGGTGGCATGGGGTTGAGGCCAGCGGGGCCCGCCGGCGACGGCGGCGTCAGGCGAGGCAGGGAACGCCGCAGGGAAGGAAGACGGCGGCCGGGGGACGCGGCCCGAGGACGCGCGGGAGGCCGACGGCGATGGGGCCGGAGGCGCTGGCGGAGCCGCGGCCGAGGAGGAGGCGACGGGGAGGAGGTCCGGGGCCCGCTGGCGGCGACCGGGGCGATGACGGGGAAGAGGGCCGGAGCCGCGAGGTGGAGGAGGCGGCCGGAGGCGGGCGGGCTGGTGGCGGGGCACGCGGCCGCGGCAGAGGTCGGGCGAGGAGAGCGGGCGGGGAGGACGCGGTGAGGAGACCGACCGGGTGGCGCCCCGGCGGCGGGTAGCAGAGGGCGCGTACTGCCGGAGGCGGCCGGAGGGAGCTCGGGGAGGGAGAGGAGGAGGCGACCGGCGGGGAGGACGGAGGGGCGGGCTCGGGCCGGCGTCGAGGCGAGCGAGGTCGGCGGCGCACGGGAGGAGGGAGGCGCCGGAGGGGGAGAGGAGAGGCGACGCCGGGGGCCTGGGGCGGTGGATGCGGGGCAGGTGGCCAGGGGAGCGGGGAGCAGTGGTTGGGGCGGGGACAGGAGGAGGCCGAGGCGAGGCTGGCGGGGCGGCGCTCGTAGGAGGGCGGCGAGGTCGCGGGAGGAGGAGGGAGCCCCCAGGCGACGGTGGCAGAGAGGGGGAGGAGCGAGGAGGAAGGAGCGGCCGGCGACCCGACGCGGGGAGGCAGGAGGGAGAGAGGGCCACGCGGGGTGCGGGGACAGGTGGGACCGGGGCCTGAGGGTGGGGATCTGGGTCGGTGAGGTGGGGGCGGGTCCAGGGGGAAGTTGGGAGGTGGGACCGGCTGGCAGGGTTGGTGGGTGAGAGAGGTGGCTGGGGTGACGTGGCAGCTGGGGGTTGGCTGGAGGGAAGGAAGAGGGTGAGGTGGCGTCTCGCGATAGGAGGGGGTGATGTGGCTGGTTGGGTGGGTAGACTAGGTCTGGGTGTAAAAAGGGGTTTAGGGTGGACCGATTTTATTCTGGGGGTGGTCGACTGGGTCGAATCGGCCCGTTCGATTGCCCCCTAAAAATAATATAGATTTTTATTTAATTTAAAAATAACTTTTGTAATTAGTTTTTAGACAAATAAAAGACCCGGAAAAGCCCGGCGCTATAATTTGAAATTGAGACGGGGAATATTTAGAAACCAAACTAGGCTTTTAGGAAATAGGTTTCGACAAACAAATGCATGATGACTTGACGATGCACAAATGCAATGTGGCATGATAACACGAGCATGCGGTCATGATGATGCAATGCACAAAAACAACGCGATTTTCTAGTAGTGGTTTTGCGGGATGCCACATTTTGTGAAGCAACCACCAAACAAAATTTTCAAAATGCTACCATCCCATTTTTCAAAAATACTAGACCATGTTACATGGACAATGTCCCAACCGGGGTATCTCAAACCGTTCGGTCCACAAGTCGCGAAAAAGACAAATATCTGCCGAATCGGTAGGAAGTGGGTCCGATTTGAACTACAGCTACATGATCTAATGCTCATGGTTATTTGAAAAAATCATTTTTAGGTTCAAAATATGATGTTTTATCAGATATCTACTGAAATACTAGCGAGGCTCATTCCCTAGCTAGGAACCTTCATGCCCTCCGTTTTGACCATAGTTTGAAATAGGCATAATAAATTCAAGAACGGTCCAAACGAGGTAAATCCTTCGTGTGGTGTCTTATTATATGACATATTTGCAAGGAAAAATACCAAACTTGGTATATTGCAAACATCTCAAAAAAATCTTCTCAGAAATGACCTATCATGTTCGAGGTTTCATGGCTTTGATGTCAAACGACCAATATTATGGCCAGAATCGTGCCATAGTTTGTCATAATGTGCCCATATTGTGCATGCATGTGCACCATGGGATAGAGAACAATGTTGCAGTAGGAAGTTTTCCTTTTCATCGAACAAAAGAGGCATTTTCTATTTTCCGAATGCCGAAAATCGGGACGTTTTGTGAAGCTACCACCAAACGAAATTTTCAAAATTCTACTATCCCATTTTTCAAAAATACTATATCATGTTACATGGACAATGTCCCAACCGGGATTTCTCAAACCTTTCGGTCCACTCGTCGCGAAAAAGACAAATGTCTGCCGAATCGGCAAGAAGTTGGTACGATTTGAACTACAGGTACATGATCTAATGCTTATGATTTTTTGAAAAAATCATTTTTAGGTTCACAATATCATGTTTTATCAGAGATCTAATGAAATACTAGCGAGGCTCATCCCCTAGCTAGGAACCTTCATGCCCTCCGTTTCGACCATAGTTTGAAACGGGGATAATAAATTCAAAAATGGTCCAAACGAGGTAAATCTTTCGCGTGGTGTCTTATTATATGTCATATTTGCAAGGAAAAATAGCAAACTTGGTATATTATAAACATCTCGAAAAAACCATCTCAGAAATGACCTATCATGTTCGAGGTTTCATGGCTTTCATGTCAAACGACCAATATTACGGCCAGAATCGTGGCATAGTTTGTGATAATGTGCCCATATTGTGCATGCATGTGCATCCTAGGATGGAGAACAATGTTTCAAGAGGAACTTTTTCTTTTCGTCGAACAAAAGAGGCATTTTCTATTTTCCAAATGCCGAAAATCGAGGCGTTTTCTGAAGCAACCACCAAACGAAAGTTTTAAAATGCTACCATCCCATTTTTCAAAAATAGTAGACCATGTTACATGTACAATGTTCCAACCAGGATATCTCAAACCTTTCGGTCCACCTGTCACGAAAAAGACAAATGTATGCCGAATCGGTAGGAAGTGGGTCCGATTTGAACTATAGGTACATGATCTAATGCTCATGATTTTTAAAAAAAAATCATTTTTAGGTTCACAATATGATGTTTTATCAGAGATCTAATGAAATCTAGCGAGGCTTATCCCCTAGCTAGGAACCTTCTTGCCCTACGTTTTGACCATAGTTTGAAACGAGCATAATAAATTTAAAAACGTTCCAAACGAGGTAATCCTTCGCGTGGTATTTTATTATATGTCATATTTGCAAGGAAAAATACAAAACTTGATATATTGCAAACATCTCGAAAAAACCTTCTCAGAAATGACCTATCATGTTCGAGGTTTCATGGCTTTCATGTCAAATGACCAATATTATGGCCAGAATCGTGGCATAGCTTGTGAAAATGTGCCCATATTGTGCATGCATGTGCATCATGGGATGGAGAACAATGTTGCAGGAGGAAGTTTTCCTTTTCGTTGAACAAAAGAGACATTTTTTATTTTCCGAATGCCGAAAATCGGGGCGTTTTGTGAAGCAACCACGAAATGAAAGTTTCAAAATGCTACCATCCAATTTTTGAAGAAATACTAGACCATGTTACATGGACAATGTCCCAACCGGGGTATCTCAAACCTTTCGGTCCACCCGTCGCGAAAAAGACAAATGTCTGCCGAATCGGTAGGAAGTGGGTCCGATTTGAACTACAGGTACATGATCTAATGCTCATGATTTTTTGAAAAAAATCATTTTTTAGGTTCAAAATATGATGTTTTATCAGAGATCTAATGAAATACTAGCGAGGCTCATCCCTAGCTAGGAACCTTCATACCCTCCGTTTTGACCATAGTTCGAAACGGGCATAATAAATTCAAAAGAGGTCTAAACATGGTAAATCCTTCGCGTGGTGTCTTATTATATGACATATTTACAAGGAGAAATACCAAACTTGGTATATTGCAAACATCTCGAAAAAACCTTCTAAGAAATGACCTATCATATTCGAGGTTTCATGGATTTCATGTCAAACGACCAATATTATTGCTAGAATCATGGGATAGTTTGTGATAATGTGCCCATATTTTGCACGCATGTTCATCATGGCATGGAGAACAATATTGCAGGAGGAAGTTTTTTTTTGTCGAACAAAAGAGGCATTTTCTATTTTCCGAATGCCGAAAATCGGGGAGTTTTGTGAAGCAACCACCAAACAAAAGTTTCAAAATGCTACCATCCCATATTTAAAAAACACTAGACCATGTTACATGGACAATGTCCCAACCGGGATATCTCAAACCTTTTGGTCCACCCGTCACGAAAAAGACAAATGTCTGCCGAATTGGTAGGAAGTGGGTCCGATTTGAACTACAGGTACATGATCTAAATCTCATGATTATTTGAAAAAATCATTTTAGTTTCATAATATGATGTTTTATCAGAGATCTAGTGAAATACTAGCGAGGCTCATCCCCTAGCTAGGAACCTTCATGCCCTCCGTTTTGACCATAGTTTGAAATGGACATAATAAATTCAAAAGCGGTCCAAACGAGGTAAATCCTTCGCGTGGTGTCTTATTATATGACATATTTCAAGGAAAAATACCAAACTTGGTATATTGCAAACATCTCGAAAAAACCTTCTCAGAAATGACTTATCATGTTCGTGGCATAGTTTGTGATAATATGCCCATATTGTGAATGCATGTGCATCATGGGATAGAGAACAATGTTGCAGGAGGAAGTTTTTATTGGAGATATGCCCTAGAGGCAATAATAAATGTGGTTATTATTATATCTTTATGTTTATGATAAATGTTTACATTCATGCTATAATAGTATTAACAAGGAAACATTGATACTTGTGTGATTTGTAAACTTAATTTGAAGTCCCTAGTATAGCCTCTATACATCACTAGCTTGTTGGTTGATAAATGATTGTGGTTTCCCTATCATGAACATTGAGATGTTATCAACAACAAGATCATATCGTTAGGAGAACTATATGATGGACATACTCCTATAGATAAGCGTAGCATAAAGATCAAGTCATTTTAATAGTTCAATTGCTATAAGCGTTCTGATACATAGTAACCTAATTCCTTCGACCATGAGATCATGCATATCACCTTTACCGGATGGATGCTTTGATGACATCAAACACCACACCGTAACTGGGTGGCTATAAAGGTGGCATTGAGTGTTCGGAAAGTATTGGTTGAGACACATGGATCAAGAGTGGGATTTGTCCATCCATATGACGGATAGATATACTCTGGGCCCTCTCGGTGGAATGTCATCCAATTAGCTTGCAAGCATGTGACTGGCTCACAAGGGATCACATATCACGGGAACGAGAAAAGAGTACTTATCGGTAACGAGGTTGAACTAGGTATGTAGAGATACCGACGATCATAACCTCGGATAAGTAAACTATCGTGAGACAAAGTGTAGCATCCCAGTTGTCTAACACCTGTAATGCTACTTGATCTAGTAATAAAGGGCCACTTCCTACATATAATTGTTGCATCATCATCATGTCATGTTCATGTCATCATGCCACCTTGCATTTGAGCATCATATAAAACCCCTTCTTGTTTGGTTCTTATCTCATGTGCATTATTAATTGTATTTGCCTCTTAATATGGTATTTGGATCTTGATATATTGTTTAATGCCCAAGTTGAGTTGGGGGCATATCTTTTATTAACTCCCCACCTTTTCTTTCACCACCTTATAATTCCACCATCCAACTAAACATGAGCTTTGCACTTTATTTGGTTTACCTCTAGCTCATGTGGGTTAGGATGGACCCACTTCTTTTCCCCATGCTCTCATCTCAGCATCATGATGTTTTCACATTAGTGATATATGAGAGCCACATGGCCACCTTTGCATGCCTTGTGAGTGGGACCCTAATTCTAGCTCCCATATGTGTTATTTTTGGGGTTATCATCATGTTGGGATATTTTGTGGGCTTAATAAATATCTAGTGGCATATACACACTAGCAAGTCCCATTGTATTTCAGATATGGTCATCTCCATCTATTCCACATGGGGCATCCTTTTTAATTCTTTTTGCTTGGCCTTTATTCCAATTTTTGGGAATGCAAAATAATAATGCCATGTAATAACCTTGTTTTCACAAGAATCAACAGGGCAATAAATATTTCTGCATGGGCCATGCAAGTACCATCTTGTGCTTGTCATTGGATTTTATTCGCTTTTTGAGTTGATCATCTCCATCTCTACCCTCTCTTTTGGCTTGAACTTGTTGGATCTTGCTATAAACCCTACCACCACATAATCCCCTCTCTACTTCTACCTCTAACCCTACACCCTACCTCTCCTTTTATATCCATCCCACCCTTGCATGATCATGTGATCATGTGGGTGTGCTTAAACTCTAACCCTCTCAACTAAAGCCTAAACCAAACCCTCTAATCCAAACCCTAAACCTAACCTCCCCTCTCACCTCACCCATGCTTCTAAACCTAGCTGCCACCTATCCCTCTCGGCCTTCCCCTCTCCCTGCATGAGGACCCTACCCGAGCCTCCCAACCCTAGCTCCATACCCCCTAGCTACCTCTCTCCCTTCTAACCCTAGCCCCACCCGAGGACCCCTCTCTTCTCCCCCTCTCTTGTCTTGCTCTCCCTCTGCCTGCCCTGCCCCACCACGAGCTCCTTACCCCCCAGGCCCACCTGGCAGCCTCCCTCTCCCCTCCTCCTGCCTCGCCGAGGCCCTGCCGATCACGTGAAGGAGAGGACAAAGGTGGCCGAGGCCACCTTTATTACCTTCCCCTCCCCCACGCAAGCCCCACCTGCCCCCGTCCTTATCTACCCCTTCCTCGCCCCTCTAGCCTCCCCCAGATCCCACCCAGAGGCCCTGCCTCGTTCCCCTCTGCCCTCTTTTCTTCACCGCCATCGCCGGCCACCGTCGGCTCTCGCTCGAACACAGCAAACCAGGAGGCGGGCGTGGTGCTGAGGTTGTCGGGGAAGCCCGTGGAGTGCCTCTGCTTCGACCTGTGCACGGAGCCGCGGAGAGGAAGCCCCAGCACCGCCGGAACCGACGCCGCCCGACGCGAAACCCTAGCTTTCCGGCCACCAGCGTCGTCGCCGATCCGCTGCGCCCCGACCTGTACCGACCACACCAACGCAACCGCGGTGAGCCACGCTACCTCCCAGACACCTCCCCTTTCCTGTTCGTTTCCTGGATGAGCGGGTCACGGCGACGAGCGCCCTCGGTGCACGGCGTGGTCGTCGACGTCGTCTCGCTCCCGCGCACGCAAGCCCTATCTAGCCGCCTACCCCCCCTCCTGTCAACTACCCAACCCCACCGTAGCGGTCGCCGCTGCCGAGCGCACCCTCGCAGTCACGAGTTCGAATCTCCCCCGCGCGCCGCGCTCAACGCGGGCGAGCGCGTCTGTCCGCACGCGTGCAGAGAGAAGATCAGCAGTGTCGCGCGCACGTTTTGCAATAAACCCCCTGCACTTTCTTTTTCCTCCACCCGCGGTCCCTCGGAGCCCCACTGTCAGCGTCGGTGGACGTTTTCTAAAAAGGCTCCTGAAGATCCTAGTACTCAACCCGCAGTCCCCCCCCTGAGCCACGTGGTCAGCCGCAGCAGCTCGCTGTCAAGTGGGCCTGCTCGCCAGCGGGTCCCACCTGTCTGTCTCTGAGCCTAGAGCAGCCCGCGGTGTTAAACGTCGTCTACGCGCGTGTGAGTCCAGTCAGCGCCGGTCCCATCTATCGGCGACTGGGGCTAACTGAACTTGGGTGCAAAATGTTTTAGCTGGCTGTCTGTTTAAATTCAAATCTAAATCAAATTATTTGAATTCAAACTCAAATTCTGTTTTAATATAACTTTTAAAATACAAACTCAAATAATACATATAATATATGTTTTTGAATCAGAAAAATGTGAGGATTTCAGATATGTTGTTCAAATTATATTTTGCACACCTTATTTTTTCAAGTTGATGAAATTACAATAAATGCCATCCTTCCTTAAATATTTTATAACTTTTGATTTATAATTCCAAATTCAACAAATGATATGTCTAAAATGATCAGCTCGACGAGACCTTTCTGTTTATGTTACCCATGACTTCAATTGCAGCATGCATCATGTAAATATATAATATGCAGCAACTAATATGACAATAAAAGGGGACCAAAACTCAATAAAAATGTTACCTCTTGTATTCTACACCTCACCCATGCCATGCTACATTATTGCCATGCAACTTGTGCATCATTCATCATGGCATGATTGTTTGCTTGTCGCATTTTATTCATATGCTTGCGCTCTCTATTTATGTTGGCCCTTGTTTGTTTGGTTCTTCTTTCGGATAGACGCTGAGCCGGGGATATATCAAGAGAACCAGGAGCACTACCCAGATCCGTCTCTCGCTTCAACTGAGTTGCCAGGCAAGCACTACCACATGCTTGCATACATACAGTACCTATTGCCTCTATCTTACTCTTGCATCATTGAGTCGCGATTGCATTAAACTGAATCCCAAGTATTGCATAGCCGTTATTTTTAAACCCCACCTAGCTTGTTCCTCCATCCCATGAGCCATTACTACAGGAGTTGTTTGAGCCATGCGAGTCGTAGAACAGCATGTGTAGGGTATGTGAGTGTCTGTTGGATAACAAGGTACCTAAACAACTTAACCTGAGTAGTAATGGGACAACTAATGAAAGTGGCACCGGTGGGTAATATCTGCTATTTGGTTTTTCCTGCTCACTTGTGTCCCGTAGGACCCCGAGTACTTGAAACCTGTTCCTTGAATATTCGCGCTATCCACATCCGGGAGGCTTATGGGACCCCCCTGAGCCAGAGCTTGATTCATTCTTATTTCTTGGGGCCACAAACTAGTTTGAGGTGTTATTTACTATCCTGTACTTATGCCATGTTTACTGCTTTATTACGATTGTGCAAGGAGCACCTGTACTGTTTAGGATGGTGACCCATTTTCGCGGTATCGACACCCCGAGTTTTCGGGTTCCCAGTCATTTACAGCCGGCCCCACAAACCTTGAGTCCGTCTCGGAGCCGGCCAGTTTCGTTGCGGGTGTACTCCAAGGGGTGGCCCCCTGAAATATTTCTGAATCCTGTGATTGCTTTGTCGTGAAGGCCTCGTTGGGTTTTGATTTGGTTTTTCCGAGGTTGATCGAGTGTGTGTTGCTATTTGTGCACCCCGGCCGGGTTAAAACTTTCTGAAAGCCGTGTCCGCGGTTATGGACGACTTGGAGCACAGTTTCTCGATCATAGACAAGCATAACTAAAGTACCGCTTTTAATTTGACTAAGTAATTGACTAGTAAATAGTGCAACACTCATGGAATGGTTAATAAAACTGCCAACGGATGGGATGGGTTGTTCGTCCGCTTCCTCGTCGATAAGCGAGGAGGAGGATGGATCTGGTGATATTACTGCTATAACTGTTGTCTTTAATTCACGGACATCCGTCTATCATTGGTTAGGCGGATGGTTAGCGAGTATCTATAGAACTGCTAGGATTTATCTTTTGCTGCAATTGCGTCACCCCAGGTTGTGTCCCCTTTAGAGGCATAAAGACTTGCTGAGTACCCTTAGGGTCTCACACGATAAATTATTGGTTCAGATGAACAGGTACACTCGCAGGACGGATACTGGGTGGAGGAGGCTGATGATCTGGGCAACGATCGTTCGGTGTAGAGATTCCGGGAACGGGGATCCGTGAGATCTGTGGGCGGGATGTGCTTATTTCTGTGGCATCTTATGCCGATTTGCTTCTTATCCGTACTCGGACTTGTTTTGCCGCTTCCGCTCGATACTCTGATGTGTGATGTATGAGGAATTATCCTAAAATATTATATCTATCTAGGTCATTTGAATCTTGCCGTATGGCGTTGCTATATTTCCTTTCTTTCTAGATGGTATGGCTCTGATGTACTTTTGTATGGTGGCTTGCATACATACTCATTTGTGTATGTAGTTGATCCCTTCGCCTGCCGATTACGCCGCCCGTACAGGTCCCGATGAATTGGAAGTGGTTGGGACGGCCGAAAGGTCTACCCGTGAGTGGCTTTTGGGGCCCCACCGTACTATTTCAACCACTTCCGCTCATCCAGGCTTGCATCTAGGAGCGTAATTCACCGAGGTAGTTACACAAAGGGAAATTGGTATCGTATGTAAGTGGTTCATTCGATCGCAAAGTAATCGTAGAAATATGTGGGATCCATATGAATTTCCAGATTCCTCTATTGGTTATTGTTCGGAGAAGTGTCTCGATCATGTCCGCATAATTCACGAACCGTAGGGAGACACACTTAAGGATTCGACGTTGTTTGAGTAGTTATGGTATTATGAGAAAGAGACCGAATGTTGTTCGGAGTCTCGGATGGGATCTGGGATATCACGAGGAGATCCGGAATGGTCCGGATAATAAGATTCATATAAGGAAAGTCCCGTTTCGGAGTTCGGGAATGATTCCGGTGTTTTCATCGAGAATGTTCTAGAAGGTTCTGGAATGTCCGGCACTCCGGAGGGGAAGGGTACATGAATGTGTTGTATCAAACTTGGTATGATTGCATCATGTACTAAGTGTCATCGCTGTTCCAAATAAAGGATTAATCGAATCCTAGTTTGAAAAGTCAAATAGCTAGTTTGAAAAGTCAAACGGCTAAAATTGGAAAGTGGAAAAGAGGAGGAAGAGGGAATCCGAGTTGGGGAGGGAATCCCTCCTCCAACCGGCGGCGCCCCCTCCAAGCCGAGTTGGGGAGGGACTCCCCTCCCTCCCCTTGGCCGCCGGCCCCTCCACCTATATAAGGAGGGGCAGGGCTCCCTCCTAACACACATAAGTACCTCTCCTCAAACCCTAGCTTGGCGCCTACCACCATAGCCGCCGCCCCTCTAGGGTTTTGCCCTAGCCGCCGACTTGGGGGTCCCCGGAACCCTAGCCGCCGGCTCTAGCCTCTCCTCCTTGGTGTGTCTAAACCCTAGATCACCGAGGAGCTCTCTCATACTCCACCATACTCGCTCTGGCTTAAGGCGAAGCCCTGCGAGATCTCCCCTCTACTTCCGGTACCACGCCGTTGTGCTCCCGGAATCGCGAGGAGAGTGCTACAACCTCCGCTGCCTGCTGGAACAAGGGAGAGGAAGGTCTTCGCCGAGTACCGAACGTGTGACCGACTGCGGGAGCGCTGCCGGAACGCAGCGCCGGAAGGATCGTCTACGCGATCTTGAGATCGGGAAGAGTACGACTACATCACCCACGAGAATCCGCTCTCGTTAAACACTTTGGAATCTTCGAGGGTAAGTTATTCCATCGACTCGTTGCTACAATCTACTAGAAAAATCTTGGCTTTTTTGTTTGTATGCGGTAGAAAATTTTTGTTTTCCATGCTACGAAACCCTACAGTTTTTCTTTTCATCGAACAAAAGAGCCATTTTCTATTTTCCAAATGCCGAAAATCGGGGAGTTTTGTGAAGCAACCACCAAACAAAAATTTTAAAATGCTACCATCCCATTTTTTTAAAAAATACTAGACCATGTTATATGGACAATGTCCCAACCGGTGTATCTCAAACCTTTCGGTCCACCCGTCGCGAAAAAGACAAATGTCTGCCGAATCGGTAGGAAGTGGGTCTGATTTGAACTACACACACATGATCTAATGCTCATGATTTTTTGAATAAATCATTTTTAGGTTCACAATATGATGTTTTATCAGAGATCTAATGAAATACTAGCGAGGCTCATCCCCTAGCTAGGAACCTTCATGCCCTCCGTTTTGACCATAGTTTGAAATGGACATAATAAATTCAAAAGCGGTCCAAACGAGGTAAATCCTTCGCGTGGTGTCTTATTATATGACATATTTCAAAGAAAAATACCAAACTTGGTATATTGCAAACATCTCGAAAAAACCTTCTCAGAAATGACTTATCATGTTCGAGGTTTCATGGCTTCATGTCAAACGACCAATATTATGGCCAGAATCGTGGCATAGTTTGTGATAATATGCCCATATTGTGAATGCATGTGCATCATGGGATAGAGAACAATGTTGCAGGAGGAAGTTTTTCTTTTCATCGAACAAAAGAGCCATTTTCTATTTTCCAAATGCCGAAAATCGGGGAGTTTTGTGAAGCAACCACCAAACAAAAATTTTAAAATGCTACCATCCCATTTTTAAAAAAAATACTAGACCATGTTGGACAATGTCACAACCGGTGTATCTCAAACCTTTCGGTCCACCTGTCGCGAAAAAGACAAATGTCTGCCGAATCGGTAGGAAGTGGGTCTGATTTGAACTACACGCACATGATCTAATGCTCATGATTTTTTGAATAAATCATTTTTTAGGTTCACAATATGATATTTTATTAGAGATCTAATGAAATATTAGCGAGGCTCATCCCCTAGCTAGGAACCTTCATGCCCTCTGTTTGACCATAGTTTGAAACAGGCATAATAAATTCAAAAATGGTCCAAACAAGGTAAATCCTTCGCGTGGTATCTTATTATATGTCATATTTGCAAGGAAAAATACCAAACTTGGTATATTGCAAACATCTCGAAAAAACCTTCTTAGAAATGACCTATCATGTTCGAGGTTTCATGGCTTTCATGTCAAACGACAAATATTATGGCCAGAATCGTGGCATAGTTTGTGATAATGTGCCCATATTATGCATGCATGTGCATCATGGGATGGAGAACAATGTTGCAGGAGGAAGTTTTCCTTTTCGTCGAACAAAAGAGGCATTTTTTATTTTCCGAATGCCAAAAATTGGGGCGTTTTGTGAAGCAACCACCAAACGAAAGTTTCAAAATGCTACCATCCCAAAATACTAGACCATGTTATCTGGACTATGTCCCAACCGGGGTATCTCAAACCTTTCGGTCCACCCGTCGTGAAAAGGACAAATGTCTGCATAATCGGTAGGAAGTGGGTCTGATTTGAACTACAGGTACATGATCTAATGCTCATGATTTTTTGCAAAAATCTTTTAGGTTCACAATATGATGTTTTATCAGAGATCTAATGAAATACTAGCGAGGCTCATCCCCTAGCTAGGAACCTTCATGCCCTCCATTGACCATAGGTTGAAACATGCACAATAAACGGTCCACCCTCTATTTACACCTATTATGATTTTCTATGCAAAATATGTCTTGTATTTTTACTTAAAAACTATGTCCTTAAAACATTCTCTGAAATTTATAAGATATATGAATTTTTTTATCTCAATTTGGAGTTATGAATAAAAAGATACAATTATTTTTAGAAAAGAACAAAAAGAGAAAAAGAACTAGAGGTCCTCAGCCCAAGGCCCACGTCGCACGAATCTATGCGCACGTCCTCAGCCCAAGGCCGGCCTAGGAAAAGCCCAACCAACTGGAGCTCGCATCCGCTCGAGGCCCAAGTCCACCACCGAATCTATAAAGTTATAGTGCGGGTGTGCATATGAACTAGAAAGACTTGCTTGGTGTGGTGGTTAGCACCCATAGTGGAAGGAGGTAGGTCGCATGTTCGAACCTCCTTGGCAGCTCTTTTTTGCGTAGATTTGAGGTCGCAGCGGTCTCGCCTGCAGGTCATGGTAGGGGCCTGCATGGGTCTCGCCTGCAGGTCGCGGTGGGGCCTGCCTACAAGTCGCGTAGGAGGAGGTCGCAATGGGGTTTGTGGTTAAATGTGGTCTAGCTCCATAACTGGCATGAATCAGCTAAGTGACGCAGTGGTAAGGTACTTATTCGGATTTGGTGAGGTCGCAGGTTCAAGTGCTCTGGTGCTCCTATTTTTGCATATATTCGTGCGTGCGTTGTGATGGTTAAAAAAGTACGAGCTCCATATATTGCAAGAAAGAGTTCAGTAGTGCAATGGTTAGTACCCTGTGGGGTGTTAGTGACGTATTGAGTTCGATCCCGTTGGGTTGCTCTTTTTTGCCATATATTTGTACGCGCGAATTTGCTGAGTTGGCAATCCTGTATGACACATGGACATGACATGAAGGTGATATTGTTGAGTTGGAAATTTTGTAATTTTTTTGCCTCAGAATTTAACCATAACGACCATTTAAATTGGTCATAGTCTTCCAAATAATAGGCTCCAACCCAGTTCTATCTATCTATGACCTTTACATGTTAGGATATCATGACCTTTTTGACTAAATTTGTCGTTATTTTCCAAGGTTTGGACCCTCCTGAATTTCCTATGACCAATTGGTTCAGAATGGTCATAGATCTATGACCAAAAAACCCATGGTCGTTAAAATTAGGTCACTAGTGAGCAGATTTCTTATAGTGTATGCTTTTCCCCACGTGTGTGAAAGTGACAGCATGCACACCGTGTGTGGCACTTAAGCTAGGTTACATATATATTCGTTATGAGTTACATTGGAGTTGGATGTCTTTATGAAATTGTGGTGTTTGTTGGAACCATATAACTCTCAAGGTGACATTGTGGGGTTATCTAGATGGGAAAGCCGGCCTTTGAGGTGTGCTGTTATAGCCCTACCATGGATTAGAGTGTCCAACCGGAGAGTAGTTAAGAGTAGTACCATGAAGAGAGGATATTTATATGAGAGTGTTCACTAGTAAAAGTATGATCCCTAGGCCTTGTTTCTAAACATTAAAACACCGTTTGCATCTAGATCTGTTGCATGTTTGCTTGCTTCCATCTTTATTTTAGTTTCACACACATTACCCACGTTAACAACAAGTCAGAAGCTATTTTCTGGCACCGTTACCACTTGTATTTTACTATCTCTTTACGCCAAATTAGTGCACCTATACACCTGAAAAGTGTATTGGGTGTGTTTTTGACACAAGAGACTTCTTGTATCTTGTTTGCAGGGTTTCTTGAGAGGGATAGCTTTGACCACTTCCTCCCTGAGTTCGATAAACCTTGGGTAATCCACTTAAGGAAAACTTGTTGCTGTTCTACAAACCTTTGCACTTAGAGGCCCAACAACTGTCTATAAGAATAGCAGTGCGTAGACATCAAGCTATTTTCTGGCGCTGTTGCCAGGGAGGTTTTGGGACTTTTACCTTTCCTCCACGTCAAGCTCCATCAAAGCTATTTTCTGGCGCCGTTGCCGGGGAGGTAAGGTAAAAGGTACTCACATCTTCCGGAGTGAGTGTTCGAAGTTATTTCCTTTAGTTTCTACAATTTTGTCTTTTTGTTTCTTGTTTTCACTAGTTAGGATTAATGGAAAACAACAAAATAATTAGAGAGCTTTATAGTATTTATCTTGAGTTAGGACATGAAGTGTTTGAAGAGAAAATTTAAAAACCTACGGAACTTTCTTTGCATGCTAATAGCAATGTTATTAGTATGATTTTTTTAACACCATTGTTGCTAATGCTATGGAAACGTCTAAGCTTGGGGAAGCTAGTTTTTATGAAAATGATCTTTTTAGTTCCTCAGCTTTGGAAGATAGATATTCTACTGCTTATGATGATACCAAACCTCCAATTTATGATGATTACAATGATGAATATGATATTTTCAGTCCACCTACTATTGAGGAGAAAACTAATTGTGATTACAATATGCCTCCTATATTTGATGATTATGGTGACGAGGATAATAATGATAGCTATTTTGTTGAATTTTCTCCCACTACAATTAATAAGAATGACTATGCTTATGTGGAGAGTAATAATTATTTTATGCATGTGGATCATGATAAGAATGTTTTATGTTATAGTTATATTGTTAATTTTATTCATGATGCTACTGAAAGTTATTATGAGAGAGGGAAACATGGTTTTATGCATCTCAATAATATTAAGTTTCTCCTCTTTATGTTGAAAATCTTGAAGTTGCACTTTTTTTGCTTTCCTATGCTTGTTGCTTTGTGCCTTCATGACTTGTTTCTTTACAAGATTCCTACGCACAGGAAGTGGGTTAGACTTAAATTTGTTTTATATTTGCTTCTTTATGCTCTCTTTTAGTTCAATTCATATTTCTTATGTGAGCATCTTCTCAAATTATCAAGCCTAACTTAAAGGAGTTAAAGAGAAGTACTTGTTGGGAGATAACCCAAGAGTTTTCTTGAGTCTTGGAAGTTATAACTTCTGTAATAACCCAATAATGACCTCTAATGAGAGGGAAGTAAGATTTGGGGAGTTGCTGTCCCGAAACAGATTTTTGCGCTCCACCATAAAAATTCATGAGGAAACTGTGTAAGTATGATTGAGCTGATATTTTACGAATAAATACCCCAGTATTTTAGAAAACTTTCGTTAGTTCAACACATTTTTATTTGAGCAACAGAATGTCTTCAAAAAAATAGGTTTCTACCTGCTAGTCTGTTTTGACAGATTTCTGCCATTATTTGCATTTGCTTCTTATTGATTCCGTTTTGGGAAATTGAGATTTTTGAGGGAATTTCTACAGTATATAGTGTTTTTAGTGAAAGTTTTGCTGTTCTAAAGCTAAACCCAAGGTTCTATTATCTTTTGAATACACTAATGTTGCTAATGAAGATTGTGTGAAGTTTTGTATGAAGAAAAAAATTTAGGTGTAGAGAGAGAATGATGTAATAAGATAAAGAATGGACAAAAGCTCAAGCTTGGGGATGCCACCCCGTGTCACCCCAAGAAATATTCAAGAGGTACAAGTGTTAAAGCTTGGGAATGCCCAAGGCATCCCCTTCTTCATCAGTAAAAGTCTCAGGTCTTTCTAGACACTTCGTTTTTATTGTTTCATGCAGAGTTGTGTTGTTCTTAGAGCATCTTAGTTTTTGTTTTGGTTTTAGTTTTCTTAAGTTTTATGAGTAAGTTGGTTGGATCCCAGCACACTTCCTTTTGAGAGAGACACACTCTGTTTTCATTGCATAGAACACTCTAGTTTTAATTCTTATTGTTCTATGAGTGTTCTCTTTTGCTAGCACTGTGTTTAGCCTTAGTTTTCTTGTGGTTTTAGCTTATAAATTTTTAGTTCTTCTTTGTGGATTTGTGAGACAAGCTCACTGGTATTTATTGATTATTATGTTTATGAGTTGTTTCAAATAAGTCGATTGGTGTTGGAGAAGAGTAGAAAGTTTCATGCTTATCGTGGTACAAAAGGGAGCTTGTTTAGACTGAGACTTAGACATTATCATGTCATGCTAGATGTTGTTTTGACTTTATGCTTAGTGATTATTGTTGTAGCATGACTTGTTCCAAACAATTAGGATTCCTTAATGTTCCTTGAAAGAATCATGCATTATTTTAGCATACAAAAGCATAGTATTGTGGTATTCTCCTTTGGTGCTTTGTTTGGGTTGACTTGGCACATGCTCACACCATGTCATGACTATGAAAAAGTCACCATAGCCTCTATGATAATTTAGTCATTGACTTGTAGTACCACTTTATGCTTTGATTAGAAATGTTTTATCGCTCTGCATGATTATGGCCATTATTGCTCTCTTAGTTGGTCGCTCCTAGTCTTTTGCTATCCTTCACTTGTATGAGTAAGTTCTACTCATGCATCTAACTCCCAAGAAACCAAGTTATTACAAAGCGTACACTATAAATTCCTATGCATGGTGTGTTACACCATTCCAAGTATATTCTTGTTTTCATCTATCTTCCAATTAAAAAGTATTTTGTTATGTGAAAACTTAGTGATTAAAGCTCTCACGAACTTGATGGCACACTTTATTTTTATTTCCCTTAATAAACTTGAACCATTATGTCATATATGTTGTATTTTATTGCACTTATACGTTGGGATTAGCAGAACCATGCTGTCATGGGGAACGCTTACAACATTGCACTTCTACATTGTACATAGTTGATATCATGCTCTTTTGCCTATGGATGTCGTCGGTGTGAAATTAAAGTGGAGCTTGTAAGTCCATGGAGTTATGGATGTGTGTTAGAGAAACTCCTGGGCCGCTAACCTAAGCCATGCCTAATCATGGTGGAAACTTGCAGCATCACCATAATGACATCTATGAAGCTTTCTTCTTATAAAAAAGAGACATATTGAAAAGAGGAAAGAGAGAAAAAAGTACCATTTTCCCATGGTAAATAAGAAGATTGCTGAGATGCTCATTGGCTGCCTGCCTTGTCATTTTGATCATGGGATAGCTCTTGTATCATGTGCAAGGGGTACCCCGTTGGCGGTTCTCTATGATACACATGTACTTACTATGACAAGAACTTACAGGTGACTAAAGTTGAGTAGCATGAGGAGCGGCCCTCGTATTCAATGGACATGAGATTGCAAACTTATACTTTGTCAAGCATATACTTCATAGTTTGTTCACTTTAACCTTAATCACTTTAAGATGCTTATGATAGGGGCAATGAGCGCTGAAAGCTAACAAGTACCATAATTTTTGGAACCTCTTTTTGAGACTTGAAATCCCTGCTTCCCTTTATGAAGGGCCTTTCTTCCACCATTATATTGAGTCTCCACCTTCTATCTTTAGGCACCAATTAAGAGAGCATAGTTGACATTCTTAGTTCTATATGCATTGTCTCAAAACATATTGATTGATTCATAATGTTGATATTGCTTGTTCTTGAACTATTTGTATCTAGTCACTCTTATGAACTTTCAAGGTGTCCTATGCATCTATTTGCTACTCCATGAGGGACAAGCTGAATGCCACTACGCTATGTTTTCTGTATGTGAAACAAACAAAAGTTTTTCAATGCACGTTATTCATGAATCTTTTATTGTATCCTTTCATGTTACAACATAGTTGCTTTGTCCTATTGTTAGAACTACATCTTTCATGCTCATGTTTAGAATTCTTTGACCCTAGTTTTCAATGCTTGCAAAATGGTTTGATCTTGATTTTGATGGTGCATGTCACCTAAAAAATTATTCTTTTTATCACTTACCTACTAGAGGACGAGCAGGAGTTAACCTTGAGGATGCTTGATACGTCGGAAACGTATATATAATTTTTGATGCTCCATGCTTGTTTTATATCATTTGTCTTATGTTTTGTCTACACTATGAGGTATTTTAATACACTTCCTGGAAATAACCTATTGACAAGACGCCATAGTGCCAATTGCCTGTTTTCTGCTGTTTTGGTTTCAGAAAGCTAAAAAATGAATATTCTCGGAACTGGACGGGACAAAAGCCAAAGTTCATATTTTTTCTTGAGCGATACAGAAAATCGAAGATGAGACAGAGGAGGACACCAGGGTGGCCACACCCTAGGTGGGCACGAGCCTACCCTTGGCCGCGCCCACAGGTGGTGTGGGCACACTGGCCCTCCATCGACCTTGCCTCCTTCGCCTATAAGAAGCCCCCAACTCAGAAACCCTAAATAATCGACCAGAAATCCACGAAAATTTCTGTAGAGACGCCACCAACGAAGGGGAGATTCAGGGGACAGAAAGTCTCTGTTCCCGCACCCTGCCGGGACGGGGAAGTGCCCCCGGAGCCATCTCCATCGATCTCCATAGCCATCTTCATCACCATCACTGATTCCCGTGATGAGGAGGGAGTAGTTCTCCTTCGAGGCTAAGGGCTCTGCCGGTAGCTATGTATTCATCTCTCTCTCTCTCTATACATGATCATGTTGTGATCATGAGCTTTGTAATCAAGTAGATCTTCTCTGCTACTCAAGTGCTTTAATAGATCTCTACTCTCCCCATGTGTGTGAAAGTGACAGCGTGCACGCCATGGTGGCACTTAGGCTAGAGTCTACATAAATACTCATCGTGCTTTAATAGATCTATGATTTTACCCACGTGTGTGAAAGCGACAGCATGCACACTGTGTGTGGCACTTAAGCTAGGTTACATATATATTCGTTATGAGTTATATTTGGAGTTGGATGTCTTTATGAAATTGTAGTGTTTTTTGGAACCATATAGCGCTCAAGGTGACAGTGTGGGGTTATCTAGATGGGAAATGCGGACTTTGAGGTGTGCTGTTATAGCCCTACCATGGATTAGGGTGTCCAACCGGAGAGTAGTTAAGAGTAGTATCATGAAGAGAGGATATTTATATGAGAGAGTGTTCACTAGTGAAAGTATGATCCCTAGGCCTTGTTTCTAAACATTGAAACACCATTTGCATCTAGATCTGTTGCATGTTTGCTTACTTCCATATTTATTTCAGTTTCACACACGTTACCCCACGTCAACAACAAGTCAGAAGCTATTTTCTGGCACTGTTACCACTTGTATTTTACTATCTCTTTGCCAAACTAGTGTTATTTTCATATTAGTTGTCAACTTAGCCAAAAATCCTCCTTTTCTTTCCTCACTTGCAGCTTTTGATCTTGAATCCTAATGATGTGTCTTTCCTTCCCCCGTTGATACATCATCCTTCCATAATTATTTCAAGAGCTGGTTATATTCTTTATTGTGTTCCTCGAGGGCACCTGATCGATGTCCATCCTACTTTCCTTGTTTCGCCAAAATCCTTCTTTTCGTCAAGTCCTTTATTTCAAATACGCAAAACACAAGACTCGCAACAAGTCTGGAAAGTTTTACAAGGTGTATTGGTCACACCATTCCGTTGAGAAATCAATTTGGGAACGTGAGGATCACCTTGTTCCGAAAACCTACCTATCCTTGATCTTTTTTCCTAAGAATCTCGGGGCGAGATTCTTTTTTAGTGGGGGAGAGTTTTAGCATCCCAATTGTCTAACAATTCTAATGCTGCTTGTCTAGTTTATATATTTCTACTTCCTACATGTCATTCGTTGCATCATCATTATATCATGCTCATTTTAGCATGCCACCTTGCATTTGAGCATCATATAAAACCTCTTTATTTGGTCATTATCCCATATAAAGTGGTATTCTTACTAAAAGTATTTGCCTCTTGATATCATGTAGTTGGGTCTTTATACTTGTATTCTTAATGCCCAAATTGAGTTGGGGCATATATTTTCAATTCAATTCAATCTTTTACATGCCAACAATTCTTTTATTTTGATCTCCTACTTTTAAAGCACATATGGTAAAATGTGGGTTCCTTGATCTTTCTTCGAGTCTCAAATCATGCCCACATGAATGTTTTTCTATTTATCATTATGTGTTTACCTCCTCTCTACTCCTTCTATTCTATCTATATTCTTGTTGTGAATGATCTTCTTCTATTGTTATGGTTGATCTCTATTTCTTGCTTCCACTAGACACTCTTATTCTCTATCTACATTCTACACCTACTTATTATCCATTCAACCATCTACCTTCTTTTATGATATTTTGAACAATATGGATTTGAGATCTCCCATAAATGTTTATTGTGACCCATTCTTGTATGTGTCCTAATGAACATGTATGCATGGGGCATCATCTAAACTCTTGTCGTTCCCTCTTGTCTCTTTGTGGTTACCCAAAATCCCTTTTCAGATTCATCCTCAAAGTTACCACATGGTTTGAGCTTTTGGCTTGTTTAAATTATAACAAAAAATTAATAAATAAATAAATAAAATGTAATAGAAAATAGAGAGAGAGAAGCCAGACCAGCACCAGGAGCCCAGGCAGCAGCCCAAGCCACTGCAACACCTATCGCAGCCTGCTAGCCCTCTCTCCTCGGGCTCAACTGCTCTTCTGGCTCGTATCACTTTGCAGCAGCAGAGCAAGGCGAAAAATACCCGTCGAGTCCCTGTCATCCTCGTCACACGCACCAACACCGAGCCATGCCTGCTTCTTATCCCCCCGAGCGGCCTCTTAACCCTAGCTTTCCCCTCCAACCACCCATGCCATTGTTTCTCTCTCTTTGCTTCCCCTTCTTCCTCTATGACTGAGCCAGCATCATGGTCAACGGCGCCGTCCCTAAACGCCGGTACCACTTCTCGTTCCGTCATGGACCCTAGAAGCTTGCAGGAGTAGCTGGACGTGGCACCTCTGCTCCCTCTTCTTTCATGGTCGAGCAGAGAACACCACCATCACCGTCATCATCTTCGACCACCTCCAGCCCCAATTCCTCTAGGAATCGGTCTAGGTGAGCACCCCCTTTCCGTCCCCACTCCTCCCTGTATATTTCCCCCCTATTGCCAAGCTGTAGCCACCGTCGTTGAGCCTTCTCTATAGCCTGGCGCGTCCTCCCTGTCCTCCTGGTACCGTAGCAGTTCACGTGCGCCGCGCTCTGGCCGAATTCAGCAGCAGCAGAACCATGCAACAAACCTCAGTTCCTTCATGATATCCGGCGTACTAGAGCATCCTACTGACAAACTTCCAACACTAAGAACCTTCCTTCCAGTCCCACGTTTCGAACAAGCTCAACCATGCCCTAAACAAAGCAGCATCGCATTCAAAATCATCTTCCAAAGTTCGATGTAGCTCTTCGGAAACCTGACAAATCCAACAGTTAACGTGTGTTTGTTTTTCTTACTCTGAACATCCCAGTTTTCCCGTCGCTATATCCCACGTCCGGGAAAACTTCCTGAACGGAATATGTATCCTTTGATCAATATCCAATTTTTGTTTTTGAGGAATTGCAAAATTCACAGCGGTTATATCGCCATATTCAAATGAATTCGGGATCAACTAGCCCTTTTTCGCAAGTCGAGAATCCAGCTCCAATTCAGACTTTGGTCGATTCTTGTTGGTTTTATAGAAACCACCCTGGCCATTTTCTATTCTTCTTCCATTGTCCTCGCTGATGCGTAGATGGGCGGCCCAGTCACTTATCTGCCACCCGCGCGCGACATGCAACCAACCCCGTGGCCCAATTCTCTCCCTACCGGTGGTCCACTGCCTTTTAACCTTTGCCTTAACAATTCTTTTTCCTATTTCAATAATGCATATCCAAATATAAATTCATACCTATAAATCTGTTTGGAATTTGTGAAAACTTTAAAAAGGAAAAGTGAATCATTTTTAAATGTGAATTCATATCTAAATTCAAATTTGACCAGGGTTGACTCTATATAGCCAAACCTTTGACATTTGACCATGTTTAAATTACTTTTCAATTAAATATTGTTTTAAATTCACAAATTCAAATAATATGTATAATATATGTTTTTGAACCAGAAAAACATGAGGATTATGAATATGATATTTAAAATATCTTTTGAGCAATTTAAAATTTCAAAATAATTTAATTGCTAATAAATACCATTTCTTAAATATTACATAACTTTAAATCCGTCACTCCGAATTCGATAAATGATATATGTAAATAGATTAGATCGACGAGCCCGTTCTAACTATACATTCCATGATATGAATTGAAGCATGCATGATATACATATTAATGGGGCATCAATGTTTATGGGAGCAAAACATGACTAAAAACATAATAAAATGCTTTCATCTTGTACCCCATATCTCACCCATGCCATTCTATGTTATACCATGTATATTGTGCATCATGTCATCATGGCATACCTTCTTTGCTTGATGCATATGATTTATATGATTTGCAATGTATTTATTTCGGCCCATGTGTGTTTGGTTTTTATCCGGATAGACGCTAAGCAAGGAGATTATCAGGAGCCTCAGGAGTTTTACTAGGATACTTCTTATCCTGCAACAAAGCTTCCAGGAAAGCATTTCACCATGCTTGCACTACATATAGTACCTATTGCATCTATATTTTTCTTGCATCATAATTGCGTCACGATTAAAATTGAATCCCAAATATTGCGTAGCCTTTTCTTTTAAACCCCACCAAGATTGTTCCGTCCATCCTATAAGACATTACTGTAGGATTGTTTGAGCCATGCGAGTCGTAGAATTGCATGTGTAGGGTTTGTGAGTGTCTATGAATAACGAGGTACCTAAACAACTTAATTGAGTAGTAATGGGATAACTAAAGATAGAGCCACTGGTGGGAAATATCTGCTATTTGGTTCTTTATGCTCACTTGTGTCCCGTAGGACCCTGAGTACTTGAGTCTTGTTCCTTGACTATTGCAATATACGCATGTGGGACCATGAATCCCATTAGTCCTAGATTGAGTCATGTTTAATTTCTTGGGGCCACAAACTAGTTTGGGGCGTTATTACTATCTTGTACTTTAATTTCTCGGGGCCACAAACATGTTTAATTTCTCGGGGCCACAAACATTTTTAATTTCTTGGGGCCACAAACATGTTTTACTTCTTATTTACTACTATTTCTCGAGGAGCGTTTACTACTGTATTGTTTAGGTTCGCGGCATAATTTCATGGTGTCGACAAGCCCAGTCACACTTTCGGGTCCTAGTTATTTACAGCCATTCTCGCAAATCCCTCGGTCCGTCGTGGAGTCGACCAACTTCGTAGCGGGTAGCTTAGCGGCGTGTCCCCCTGAAATTAAATATGAATCTTGCGAATGCTTTGTCGTGATGCCTCGTTGGGTTTTCATTTGTTTTTTAGGTTGATCCTGTGTGTGTTACTATTTGTGCACCCCTGTAGGGTAAATCTTTCTGAAAGTCGTGTCCGTGGTTGTAGACGAATTGGAGCAAAGTTTCTTGATCATAGACAAGCATAACTAAAGTACCACTTTTAAATTGACTAAAACTGCCAACAAATGTGATGTTCTTCCGCCTTCTCGTTTGGGAACGGGGAGGTGGGCGAGCGATGATTAATTTTGTTGATATATATCTGTTGGGTAATATGTTGTTGTTTATTAAACGATCATCCTCCTATCATTGGTTAGGTGAATGTTATAACGTGTCTCTATAGAATTGCTAGGCTTTATTTTCGCTGCAATTGTGTCACCCTCAGCTTGTTCCATTTAGATACATAAAGACTTGCTGAGTCCCTTAGGGTCTCACATGATAAAATATTGGTTTATATGCACAGGTATATCCACAGGAAGGTTACTGGTTCAAAGAGGTCGATGATGGTGGCGACGACCGTCTGGTGTAGAGATTCTAGGGTTGGAGATCCGTGAGATCTGTGGGCGGGATGTGCTTATTTTTAGGGCGTCTTATGCCAATTTGCTTTTTATCCATACCTCGATCTGTTTTCCGCTTCCACTTGATAATCTGATGTGTGATGTATGAGGATGTATCCTAACTATTAGTTATCTAGTATTTTGGATCTTGTCGTATGATGTTGATTTTTTTTCTTTAAGATGGTTTGGCTGTGATATAGTCTTGTATGTCACTAAGATACACACTTGTGTATATTTTGTTCGCATGCATGTCGACTATGCCGCTCACACTTGATACGATGTTCTTGCAAATTGGATAGGGTGGTGACTGTATCGTGCCCTGCTCCGCTTAGACGGGCCTGCACATGGGTGGCCCTTGGGCCTCCACGGTAGTACCACCTTATGCACTTTGGGTTCGTCCTGGCTTGTTGCTTAGAACGTAGTGTTCGAGGTATTACATGCCTTTTATAGGGAGATGGGAAAGCCTAAAGGTCATGGCATGGCAGCCATGATGGCTGCCCCCACCTCTTCCACATTCAGGTGGGTGGAGCTCCCATTCAAAATAAAAAGGTTCCACTCACATAAACATGCCTCCACTCATAATTCCACTCACCTCCATTAAATTTCCACCAAATTTAATGCAAGCTCTCATTTAATAAAACTCTTTTATTTATTTTATTCAAAATTTTCTTAATTACATTAATTAACAAACATTCACATAAAACCCCTTGCAACATTTCAATATCACATACAGAACCAGTTTCATTATCCTGAAACAATTTCGGTTTTTCTTGAAATAATTCCAGCGCTTACATAATCTTTTCCTGGCATCTTATTTGCTCCAAATGGTATCGGTATCCCTTAAGTGTGTCACCCTATGGTTCGCGAATAATGCAAACATGATCGAGACCCCTCTCCGATCATTAATCAACAGCGGGACCTGGAGATCCGTACTGACTCCCACACTTTGAGCGATGACTTATGTGATCGTGAGAACCTTTTACGCATGTAACTCAATCCCTTTGCCTCGTGTTATATTACATGTTCGAGATTCTATCATCGGTATATCCATACCTAGTTTTATCTCATTACCGATGTACTCTTTTCTTGTTCCCGTGATATAACATTCTAGTGATCACATCACTTGCTTCCAATCTAATTAATGTGATATCACCGAGAGGGCCTAGAGTATATCTGTTACGTCACCGGGATGTAAAAATTCCACTCTTGATCCCCGAGCCTCTACATAACAATTTCATATCACTAAACCCACCTTTATGGTCACCATGTCACGGTGTGACGTTTGATGTTATCAAGATACTCTTCCAGTGTTAGTGATTGACATGATCTCATGTTCTAAGGACTAGGATTACTTCGTATGATGTTATAGCAATATAAACACAATGACTTTGATCATAATGCTATACTTCGGATAAATGTTCATCATATCATTCCAACAATGTTGTGACCTCGTTGTGAACAACATCCAATGTCCATGATCAGGAAACCTTTGATCATTTTGTTCATCAATGAGCTAGTTTATAAGAGAGGCATAACTAGGAACCTTCTATTTGTTTATTAAACACACATATATTAACATTTCCAAATTAATACAAGTATAGCATGCAAAATAAAAATTTATCATAAACAAGGAATAAGATAATAACCACTTTATTATCGCCTCTCGGGCATATTCCCTTCAGTCTCCCACTTGCACTAGAGTCAATAATCTAGTTTGAAAACTTTGCGTACCGAACACTATGGCTTTAAGGTGTTATACGTGATTACTAGTGGTTAACATAATCACCGTATCTAATACTTTCAGGTCAGTGTGTATTTGCATGTCTTTGCATCTCTACACATCACCCATTCTCAAATGAGATGGCATTGTATAATTTTTTTCCTTTGGTGAGACCTTTAGTTCCTTTGTGTTAAACATGTTGATATAATTGTCGTACAATATATCTTCATAGTACTAGCCCACTTAGAACCACACTTAGTTTGATAACAAACTAGTTAACACAAATGTCCTCCTTTGTTGCTAATATAGCAGTCATATATTTAGCTTTTTATTCTAGTATCCGTCACAATTTCTTAACTTTGGAACACATCCAAATCCGTCATGGAATCACCTTTCCATTATATTGTGTCCATTGAAAAAAACTTAATTTGTATCTTGTGAGAAAACTAGTATCATTTTACAATAAACTATTTGTCTCTTCTATAAATAGAATATATTCTTAATTCTTCCAAAAATATATAAGAATATCCTTACTACCGTCCAATGATCATATTATGATTCATTCTAGTATATGCTCATAACATTTAGAGCATAGTCATATCTGGATGTGTATATATCACGGTATGATTGCTCAAAAAATTCTTGTGATTTCACTCACCAAGTGTCAAACCACTTGAATCTTGTTTCACTTATCAAGTGGAAATACACTTGAATCTTGATTCAATTCTTTTTCATACGACAAGAACCTTTATTGTCGTTTCCATATTGAACTCATTTAATACCTCATATATGTACGTCTAGCATAACCGTATTAGTTGCTCAATCTATCCATGTAGACATTGGTGTCTAATATTCGGGTTTTGCCTAAGTGTTTCATCGAAATCTAATTCTAATGAAATTCTTAAATTTGTTACTAAAAGATACATCATTTACAATAAAAAATATGTCCTCCGCATATTGTATTACAAATGTGTCTCAATGCTCTCACTTAATTTCTTGCAAATGTAAGCATCTTCATCATCTCCGATGAAATTAAACTCCTTTAATATTTTTATCACGGTGAATATTCCAACTACGTGATGCTTACTTCAACCATTGAAGTTTGCATGCCCTTTTTATCATCTTTGAATTTAACAAAACCCTTTGGACCATGTCATGCACACGTCCTAGGTAACCATTCTATTAGAAGAACTTTGTTTTGTTTATTCAGCTGCCATATACCAAAATTATATGTAGTGGTTGCTACATTAATCCGTCCAGACTAAATATCTCTATGAAAGATCAAATCTTTTCATAGTCAACTCCTTGAATATTGTTGTGCAATCTTTACCAACACATGGACTATTTCATAGATGTAAAACATCCATGTCTATTTCTTTATATATCCAGATACGACTGATAACTTTTACACCTTTCCGTGGGGTCTTCCATGTTCAAAAAACTTGATTTCTTGTGTATGGAACTATCACGGATTTTATGGCTTCAAGCCATATGAAGGAGTCAGGGCCCATCATCGCCTCTTTGCATGCAGTCAGTTCATCATTTTTAAACAATAATGATTTACTCTCAAATATTAGTTTTTTCTCGACCTACTTGGTTCAATAGGAACTTAGATCTCCGTGACCACAACCTTTGAGGCATATAAGCTATGAGCATCATGGCTGCCTCCGGAACATTTTCCGGTGCTGCGCAACTTAGCACATATAGCTAAAGTTCAATAACCATATCAACGTTCTATTGTCCTCCCACTTAACTTTTCACGAAAAATTCTTTCTCAAGAAACTTGACGTTCTAAGAGACAAACACTTTTGTCTTTGGTGTTACGGAGAAAATCCCAATAAATTCTTTGGAATTACCTACAAAGACGTGCTTATTTTACTTTGTTTGTAAACATTTTACTTATGCCAAGCATACCAAAATTTAAGAAAAGATGACTCGGGTTTTATCCCAAACCATAACCTTTATGGTGTCATTTCAACGGATCACGATGGTGCTCTTTTTAGTGTAAAAGCAGTAGTCTCTAAAGCTTTAATTCTTAAAACATAATGGTAGTTTTATAAATGATACCTTTGATCTTACCGTGTCAAACAAGGTTTTATTACATAATCGAGCACTCCATATTCCTATGGTGTTTCAGGAAATGCAAATCTTTGGGTGTTTTGCTAAACTTGTAACTCAACTATATTCCTTTATGATCAAATCATAAATTCTTTATTTTCTTATAACAATGATTTTCCACTTCATCTTGAAAGTCTTTGAACATTTTCAAATATTTCACACTTCTTCCTCATTATGTGTTTATTCACTCAAATTTTCAGAGAGAGCATATGAAGTTGAAATTTATCACTCATGACTACACATAATGGACTACATAAATCTATATGGATAAATTCTAATAATTTAGTCGTTCGTTCTTCTTTGGCCTTTGAACAAAACTTCAATTATATCTTGGAAAATATCACAAGTGTCATTTGATCAAAATCAAAAGACTTCAAAATTCTGACAACATGGAGTTTCTACATGTTTTTCTTTCCAATATAACTTAAACGGTGATGTCACTTCGTAAGTGATCTTTCAATCATTTGTCTTGCGATATTTTTAGCATTAGCTCTTTGGACGTGATTTCTCCGACTAGACTTATAAATCATCCATCTTATATGGAATACGGAAATTATTTGAACAACCATTTGTTCTCATAATACCTAAAAAATAAAAAATCTTGAAGGCAAGATTTGATGTCAACTAGAAATGCAATAACACTTTATTTGTTTTTGATGAACATCATCACATATTATCTTGCTAGTTACATAGGCCATTGTAGTTCATGAATTGGGTCGTTCTGCATGACATTTCATACCAACCAATTCGGTATCCAATACCATAGAACCACATTGTTTAACAAGCAAAGAATGGAACCATAACATGTATATCATCTATATACCTTAGCTGGACATTTCCAGTCTTTTATTTTCTTCCAAACATTTTATAGATTCTCTTTCAGCGTTTCCTTTTCCTTTTAAAAGAATCTGTCAACATCAGCAATGTCGCCATACATATGACACATAGTCCAAAGCATGTATAGTTAAATACTAATACCTTTGGACTTGCACTTTGAAGTTGATCACCATCATCAAATGTTTGGCGTTCTTTAAAAATCCATTCTTTAGTAATCTTTTAGAGTAGTAAACATGTTACCTACATATTCTATTCATCCTTATCATGGCAACTTTCATGATTAACCTACTATAGCCTATAAGGACGAATCGTGAGTATAATGGTAGCTCTCAAAACCTTTTTGGGAGATTAGGACGTATAGCGTATCCAATCTTTGTAAATTCTCATACAATATGGGAACATGTATTTTTACAAATTATACTCTATTATATTACAACCTAAACATTGTTTCATATATCACAATATCTTTCACACATGATGGTTTCTGAAACAATTCTTTCAGCTCCTATATAACCTCAATATTAAAACAAATTTTGGATATCAAGAATCATGGAGGCAAACATGATACTTTAGATACTAACACTAGAATTGTTACTCTTGATTTAATACCACTTATTAAACTTCATGGAGTAGATGGAATTTGCTGAAAGTTTTCAATAGGACTTTCAAACTATAAATTGACACTTAAAACAATATGATACCAGTTTGTAAAGTAATAACCTGAATTCTATAGTTCTATTATCTCAATTACAACTAAGCATAAGGTGGTGAACGAATGCCAATGACTACAACAAATTATGCAAATTCACTTTGATTTAATTTATGATAAATTGAGTTTGACTAATCCAAATTAGAAATGAACTCCCACTCAAAAACAATATCTCTCGATTCTTTTTGGTGATTACATGAACCAAATCCACTACACCAAGTCCGATCATCACGTGAGTCAGTGTAGCTTCAAAGGAAAGCATATAAATGGGCATCATATCAGCTATATGACTCATTCTTAACCTTTCGGTCCGTGTTCCGAGGCCATGTATGTACATGGTAGGCTCACCAAGTAAGAACCTTAGTACCCGCGTGTGTACAACTTTCTTACACCCTAAATATGATCGTGGATTCAAGTACACCGATCATCACATGATGTCTTGAAGCCGCGAAACATAAACAATGCATACTTAAGGGAGAACACATTTTTATCTTGATATCTAAATGAGGGGTCATCTTATAATGCTACTAAAAATGCCAAACATGCAATATAATATGCAAACAAACATCATATACTGAAGTGATATGATATGGTTCTTGCACTTGATCACTATCTTGTGCATCATGGAATGATGTTTATCATTCATATATGTGTAAGGTCAAGGTCTATGGAACTTACACTTTGTCATATTATAATTTTAAATAGTATCAATTCATACTACAAATTATAACACTACCATATCATAGTACTTGCCCGGCAAAACCAAAAACTAGACGCCTCTAATTTATCTTTTGCATGTTTTACATGGCTGAAGGCTTTCGGAGATAGAACAATTCTTACCTACAAACATGGAACCACAATGACGATAATCAAATTATAGGCAACTCGTTGTAAAACATATATTGACTATAGTAGGAGAGATAGACACCCTCAAGCCACTTATGCAAAACTAGTTGCATGTCAAGCGTGGAACATGTCTCATGTGAGAAGACATGTAAAGTTTGTCCGGGCCGCTTCATCCCACTATGCCACCAATATCCAAATTACACATAAGAAGAAATAACATGACCATCAGTGCCCACATACTCATATGTGTACTACCCGTGCAAAGCATCTACGCATAGATCCGGCTTTGATACCACTGTTGGGTTTGCAGCATACAAAACAAAAAATTTCCTACGATTGGATCTATATGCACCAAGATCCATATATCTAGATACAAGCAACAAGTGGATATACATCCATAGAATAGATACCCTCGAACACTGAAAAGCTTTATTAGTATGAACTCGTTTGTGATGTTGTTGATCTCTTGTCGATCTCAATATCTTGATGAAGTCCAGCTGGTCTAGCACCATCAAGTCCAGCACCGCAAATAAGTGGTGCATCCGTGATTGCACACACGTTCGGGTATCCCGACAACCTCCATGCCCTCTCTCCAGCGAAGTAGCGGAAGAAGCAAATCCTTCTAGAAAAAGCCACCGGGAATATGTATCTCACTGATCCGAGACCATGCGGAAATTCTAGAGGGGGAGAGAGATCCTTCGCGAGGAGATATGATATGAGAGGAGGAGAGGGGTACTTTTATAGTGAGAGGGAGGAAACCCAAAGGGCATGGCGTGGCAGCCATGGTGGCTTCCCCCACCTCTTCCACATTCATGTGGGTGGAGCTCCCATTCAAAATAAAAAGCCTCCACTCACATAAACATTCATCCACTCAAAATTCCACTCAAATCCATTAAATTTCCACCAAATTTAAAGAAAGCTCTCAATTAATAAAACTCTTTTATTTATTTTATTCAGAATTTTGTTAATTACATTAATTAACAAACATTCACATAAAACAATTCCTCATTAAATACATTAATTAACAAACTCTTTTCCACATTCACTCTTTCAACATTTGAATATCATATGCAGAACCAGTTTCAGCAATTTCACCCGAAACAATTCTGGTTTCCATTGAAATAATTCTAGAGCTTTCATAATATTTTCCTAGCATCTTATTTGCTCCAAATGGTGTTGTTATCCCTTAAGTGTGTCACCCTATGGTTCGCGAATAATCAGCTGCGGGACCTGGAGATTCGTCCTGACTCCCACACATTCAACGATGACTTCTGTGATCGTGAGAACCTTTTATGCATGTAACTCAATCCCTTTTTATCGCGATATATTCCATTTCCGAGATTCGATCATAGTTATCTCCATACCTAGTTTGATCTCGTTACCGACATGTACTCTTTTCGTGTTCCCGTGATATAACATTCTAGTGATCACATCACTTGCTTGCAACCTAACAAATGTGATATTAATATCCCACAAGTATAGGGGATCGTGTGTAGCCTTTTCGATAAGTAAGATTGTCGAACCCAACGAGGAGCTTAAGGTAGGATAAATGTTCTCTAAAGTTCTATCAACCACTGATACAACTCTATGCACACTAAACATTTGCATTATCTAAGAAATAAAACTAGAGCAACAATACGAGTACTAGAGAAAGCTTTGCAAGATAATAAATAACAAGAAAATAAATCTAGTCGCTGTAGCAATAAAATACACTAAACTAACAGAACCATGAGTGTGGAATAGTGGTGGCTTTGTCCAAGTTAAATTAGCGAATAAATCGGGTTCAGTGTCTTCGATGCAGTTTTCTATGTGGGAGCGGCTAAATATACATGCGCTTCAATACTTGAAATTACATGTCCTATATGATTAGATTGTTAGCAAACATCCGTAACTACTAACAATGCATTAAGATTTCCCCAACCATAGCCTTAAGTTAATGGTCCTCTTACTCTCATACGTGCAACGTTCTAGTTCGCGTCCTTAGGTTTCTGTCACTCCGGCAGAACTTCTCCCTTCATCTTACATATACTACAAACCCTATGATGTTTAATTCATGCGCATACAAATATAATGGACACCAAAGGACTGTACCATATCAACATACAAATCTAATGAACCAAAGACGTTCAACCATTCAATCTAAGAACAAATAAACTACACAAACATGACATAGATCATAGGGTTATAACTTATAGAATCAAACACCATGTTTACATAGGATGGTACAGAGGTGTGTGGGAGGATGAACCACTGCATACTAGGAGGATTAGGTGATGGATATGGCGGTGAAGAGGGCGGCGGCGGCGCGGGGGACTCCTTCCCTGCCGCCGGTATCGTGGGGGAGCACCGCCCCTTAGCCCCCTTCCTTCATGGATTCTTGGGAGCCCTTCCCATGGAGTTGGGATCAACGGGGGAGTCAAAAACTTGGCTTTGGTGGCTGCAAATTCGTGGATGGAGGTGTCTTTCACGAATTAGGTTTCCTCCCTTTATATAGCTTCTCGGATTCCCATCACCCCATCTTGGGCTAGAGTAAATCGGGCCTAGAGGGCCCGTCTAGACTCGGAATTAGCTAAATTTTATGTCGAGAAAGTTTGATCGCGAAATTTCCTACAACTATTTAGAGGAAGAGTTTTCCGTTTAAAGTCGTCTTAGACTCGAAACGTGACCATCTTCAAAAAGAGTTCTGAGACAGATTTTTTGAAAATCCCAATTTGACTCCAACAAGGGTTCCACTTGTATTCTTGATAATTCCTACACATCAAAGTGTAAAACAATAACATTGTTCACATTTGCAACTATTAGTAGGTTAGTCCAAATAACTCATGAACTTTATACAAAATGAAGTGTCAAAATCATAATAATAGCATAAAACCATCAGAAATTATAGATACACTATAGACATATCAACATCCCCAATCTTAGTTCCTTCTCATCCTCGAGTAGGTAAACGATAAAAACAATATAATTTTTGAGGTGACATGCACCATCATAATCTTGATCAAACCATTTGCAAAGCATGGATAGTTGGGATCAAGGTACTCTAAATATGAGCATGAAAGATGTAGTTCTAACAATAAGACATAGCAACCAAGTTGCAACATGAAAAGGTTAAAAACAAATATCATGAGTAACAATGCATTGAAAAACGTTTATTTGTTTCTCATCAAGAAAACATAATAAGAGTGGTATTCAGCTTGTCCCTCATGGTATAGCAAATCATAAATGCATAGGACACCTTCAAATATCATAAGGGTGACTAGATACAAATAGTTCAAGAACAAGAAATATCAACCTTATGAATCAATCAATAAGTTTTGGGACAATGCACATAGAACTAAGAATGGCAACTATGCTCTCTTAATTGGTGCCTAAGGATAGAAGGTGGAGACTCAATATAATAGTGGAAGAAAGGCCCTTCAAAGGGAAGCAGGGATTTCAAGTTTCATAAAGAGCTTCCAAAAATTATGGTATTTTAGCTTTCAGCGCTCATTGCCCCTATCATAAGAATATTGAAGTGATTAAGGTTAAAGTGAACAAAGATGGAGTATATGCTTGACAAAGTATAAGTTGGCAATCTCATGTCCCTTGAGTATGAGGGGCGCTCCTCATGCTACTCAACTTTAGTCACCGGTAAGTTCTTGTCATAGTAAGTACATGTGAATCATAGAGAACCTCCAACGGGGTTCCTCTTGCCCAATGATACATGAGCTATCCCATAACAAAATTACAAGAAAAGCAGACAATGAGCATCTCAAAAATCTTCTTGTTTACCATGGGAAAATGGTCCTTTTTTTCTCTCTTTCATCTTTTCTCATCTCTTTTTTCTTTTTCTCAATCTATATCTCTTTTTTATAAGAAGAATGCTTCATAGATTGCTCACTATGGTGATGCTGCAAGTTTCCACCATGATTAGGCATGGCTTAGGCTAGCAGCCCAGGCGTTTCTCTAACACACATACATAACTCTATGGACTTACAAGCTCCCTTTGCATTTCACACCGATGACATCCATAAACAAAAGAGCATGATATCAACTGGGTAGATATTTACAAGTGTTGAAAGCGTTCCCTGTGACAGGATGGTTCTGCTAATCTCAACTTATAAGTGCAAGCATATACAACAAAGATGACACAATGGTTCAAGTTTATTAGGGGCAAGAAAAATAAAATGTGCCACCAATTTTGTGAGAGCTTTAATCACTAACTTTCACATAACAAGTTTAATTTGGAAGATAGATAAAACAAGAATATACTTGGAATGGTGTAACACACCATGCATACGAATTTATAGTGGACACTTTGGAATAACTTGGTTTCTTAGGAGTTGGATGCATGAGTAGAGCTTACTCAATACAAGTGGAGGCTAGCAAAAGACTAGGAGCGACCAACTAAGAGAGCAATAATGGCCATAATCATGCAGAGCGACAAAACATTACTAATCAAAGCATAAACTCGTACCACAAGTCAAAAACTAAATGATAATAGAGGCTATGGTGACTGGTTCATAGTCATAACATGGTGTTAGCATGTGCCAAGTCAACCCAAACAAAGCATCAAAGGAGAATACCACAATACTATGCTTTTGTATGCTAAAACAACGCATGATTCTTTCAATGCACATTAAGCAATCTCAATTTTTTGAAACAAGTAATAAAACAATAATAACCACTAAGCATAGGGTCAAAACAACATCGAACATGACATGATAAGGTCTAGGCCATAGTTAAAAAACTCCTTTTGTACCACTTATAAACATGAAGCTTCCTACTCCTTCTCCAACACAAATCAACTTATTTGAAACAACACAGTGAAAACGGGGGTCCAACCACTTTATTCAAGCCAACTAAGCAAACAAAAACCAAAAACGAAAACTAAGATGCTCCAAGAACAACACAACAGTGCATGAAACGATAAAAACAAAGTGTCTAGAAAGACCTGAGATTTTTATTGACGAAGAAGGGGATACCTTGGGCATCCCCAAGATTTGACGCTTGTACCTCTTGAATATTTCTTGGGGTGAAACGGGGTGGCATCCCCAAGCTTGGGCTTTTGTCCATTCTTCATCTCATTACATCATTCTTTCCTTACACCTGTAAATTTCCCTTCATACAAAACTTCACACAATCTTCATTTGCAACATTACTGTATTCAAAAGATAATAGACCTTTGGGTTTAGTTCCAAAACAACAAAACTTTCACTAAAGACACAATATACTGTAGCGATTCCCTCAAAAAGCTCAATTTCCCAAAAATAACCCAAAAAGGAATCAATAAGAAGCAAATGCAAATAATTGCAGAAATCTGTCAAAACAGACTAGCAGGTACAAACCGATTTTTTCAAAGACCTTCTGTTGCTCAAATAAAAAACTGTTGACCTAACGAAAGTTATATAACAACCTGGGGGATTTATTCAGAAAATTAAAACTCAATCTGACTTATAGAGAGTTTTCAAGAATTTTTACAGTGGATCACAAAAATCTATTTCGGGACAGCAACTCCCCAAATCTTACTTCCCTCTCATTAGTGGTTATTCTTGACACAAAGATCAAATAAAAAGGATAAGGAGTGGTTATTACTGAAGTAATAACTTCCAATACTCAATAAAACTATTGGGTTATCTCCCAAGAAGTACTTTTCTTTAATGCCAGAAGGATCAAGATTCAAGTATTTTCAAATAAAGAAGCATTAAGAGCAAATTTTGTTTTAATAACTATTACTAGATTAGTCCAAATAACTCATGAATTTATATAAAAATAAGTGTCAAAAGCATAATAATAGCACAAAACCATCAAAAATTATAGATACGTTATGGACGTATCATATATCACCTAGAGGGCCCGGAGTATATCTATCCGTTATCGGGATGGACAAATTCCACTCTTTATTTATGAGCCTCTACATAACACATTTGTAGCACTGAACCCCCTTTATAGTCACCATGTCATGGTGTGACTTTTGATGTTATCAAGATACTCTTCCAGTGTTAGTGATTTACATGATCTCATGGTCTAAGGACTAGGATTACTTCATATGATGTTATAGAAATATAAACACAGTGACTTGGATCATAATGCTATACTTCATATGAATGTTCATCACATCATTCCAACCATGTTGTGACCTCGTTATTAACAACATCCAATGTCCATGATCAGGAAACCTTTGATCATCTTGTTAATCAACGAGCTAGTTTATAAGAGAGGCATAACTAGGAACCTTCTATTTGTTTATTAAACACACATGTATTAAAGTTTCCAAATTAATACAATTATAGCATGCAAAATAAACATTTATCATAAACAAGGAATAAGATAATAACCACTTTATTATTGCCTCTTAGTCATATTCCCTTCAACAACTACTCTCCTTTCCCACCGCTTCGTCGTCGGGAAAGTGATGATGAAATGGCGGGCCTTATTGGATTCGTGTTTTCTGTCTTCCTTCCGATGAATTTCAAGTGGTGGCTGCGCTTGATGGACATTATTGTGGAAGAGCTCAGGGAGCACCCTTCATGCGAGCTCCGAGTGCACGAAGCGAGTGGCGACCAGCCTATCTGGGACATGCAGCGGTGTGTGGATGGCGCCGACAGCCTGTATCTGTGTGACGGGTGGCTGGACTTCACGGACCACTACAATGTGAAGGTAGGGGATGTCCTGAAGTTCCGCTACCACGGCGAGGGCCACATGTTGGTGAAGATCTTTGATGACACCCTATGTCGTTGAAGCTACTACCCACCGCTTTTCATTGAATCCGATCTCAACGACGCCTGAGGCAGGGCGTCGGGAGGTAGGTGTGACCCACTCACACGCAAGGTGGTGGAGGGATCCTCCCTCGCGTCGCCAACTTTTTGTTATACTTTTTGAAGAAGGTGATGCCAAGGGGTTGGCTGGGCAAAGCGACACCGCCGGAAGTGGTAAGGAGCGGCACCTTCCCCTTTTCCCCTAGCCCGCGGTCCTTTGCCTACACCCCTTCACCAGGCATCTTCTATGTGTCGATTGCTGCATTGTACACTTGTCAGATGTAATGCCAATCGGCAATTATTAATGTATTTACCTTTTCCTTCGTGTTATTTTTCCCCTTTTTGCCGCATTGTGCTTCATGGTTGCCCTTGATGCTCCTTGTCCTTTGCCATTCTTGTGCCACTGCGGGACCCATGAAGGAGTTTTCCATTGCCTTGTTCCTGCTTCTGGAGTTTCGACCTTTCAGTCGGTTTGTGCCTTGCTTGCGGGGTCTAGCAGCCCCTGGAAGCTGCGATCGATGTCAGTCTCATCCGTCCGTGAGTCTTGCATCCTTGACGAGACCATTGTCTTGGCCTCTCCTTGCTCATCCATTCTATGCTTATCCTGAAACACGAGGAATGCACCTTACAACACTTACCCATGCATTAGGTTTAAAAGTTGGGTGCTGTGTGCTTGATCAGGGCACATAGCTGCCAACTCAAGGGCCTGATGTGGGAGGTTTGTCTTCGCGATTTAGTGCTCGTCGGCAATGCCTAGAGCACAACGCTCATACCTCAGAGGGGGTCATGAGAGTACGACGTTTCCTGGCCTGACAGTCTTCTTACCCACATCCGGTCCTCGAGAAATATCCAAAGGAATGCAAAAACCCGAAAAGGCTCGGCGAAAGAACGAGAGCAATGGTATTTCTTATTGCAAAACAAGGGCAACCCCCGGTTACAAGCGGTTTACACAAAGGCGGGCCAGGCCAGATACTACACTCACTCTCGGGCTTTGGGTTTACCAGGAGCACAATGCCGGCTACCGAGCTTCATGTTTGCTTAGAGTACTACATTGACTCCCGGGCTTTGGGTTTGCCGGGAGCACGATGCACGCTCCAAGGCTTTAGGTTTGCTGGCGGAACCTCGACTCACACCCAGGCTTGTAAGTTTACCAGGAGCACCACACACAGTAGCGGGATTTTTTGATGGTAGGATGGATGCGATAAGTTTTTAGCTTTCTCGGAGAGCCACCATTACCATAATAGTCATTAGAACTAGGTTCCGGAAAGGGTCACAGGATCTTCCCGGGCAAGCCGGGAATCGGCCCGAAAGGTTGTTCTGAATCGGACAAAGGATCAAGGTGAGTCACAGGTTAAATGGTGGCTGCTAGTTTGAACAGATGTTCAGAGCAGAACCCAGCGTCCCTCATATCACATTTGGTGGTCAAGGTCCCCCACAAGGATGGAAGCTTGAGCGATTTATAGGCATGGTGGGAAACCAGCATGAACTTTGCCAAAGCAGGCCGCCCTATGATGCTGTTATATGACAGGGCAATATACGCAACATCGAAGATGATGTTCTCAGTGCAGTAGTTGCCTTGAGTGCCGAATGTGACTGGCAACTCAATCTTACCCCAAGGCTGGGTAGCTCTAGGGCTTATGACCAAAAAAGACCCTGTTTGGGCTAATTGATCTTCTATGTTTGGATCTTATCCAGCAGCTTTGCTGAGAGGATGTTGAGGCCATCCCCTCCATCCACCAGCATCTTGGTAACCTTGATGTTCTTTATGATGGGGGAGACCGCCAGGGGCAGCATGCCGACCCCAGAGATGTGGTCCGGGTGATCTCCCTCATCAAAAGTAATACGTACATGAGGCCACCGAAGCGGTCGTTCTGCCTCTGGACTGGGCTGTACGGTGCATACTACACGGCAGAAAAAGTTAAACTCCCATTGGGAAGTCATAGAATAGGTTCCTCCATGTGCGCACGCATAGTCCTACACTTGTGGGTACTGCCCGCACTCGTCGTTGTCGCCTATTGGTTGCCAGCAGGATTGTTGTCGCGCGGTTAAGGGGTCGTGGCCATGCCCCGCTCTTGCTCCACCGCCTCCATCTCCTCCTCGTGAAGCGCCCATGTTGCCCACACGTCCTCCGGTGGGAGATCTTGGGACAGGCTAGGCTATGCAATCCTTTTCATGATGGACAACCCTGTTGCAGTAGTAACAGTTCCTGAAGGTACCATTAGCCCCTTGATTAGCAATGCGCCTCTTCTGTCCCTAGCCATAACCCAGGATGGAGAGGCATTTACGAGCGTCGTGCTCGTAAGACTCGTGCACGGGGCACCACATCCCCGTGGTGGTCTTGGGAGCCGCCACTTCTTTGTCAAGTTTGGTGTTCTTTTCGGCCCCGGCTAAAGCACTAGGCTCCGCATCCAGGGCCTATCGAAGGCCCTTCTTACGCGAGACACTCTTCTTGGCAGCAGTGCTTCCCGGGTCTGCCACCCCAGTAGCTTCCCGGGCAGCATCCTCGGGCGTTAGGCATCCTTCCTATGCTAGGGAGTAGAGGTCAACCAATGCCCATAACTCATGAGTACTCTTGATGGGGTGCATGTTAAGATATTCGCTCATCTTACTGTCCCACACATTCATTATGAACACGCCGATAATGGCATCAGCCTCTGCCTTCGGAATAGTGTGTGCAATCTGCAAGAATCGCATCATGAAGTCTCGTAACCGCTCTCCACTCCCCTGGAGCACTGTGTGGAGCTGAAGGAGTGTTCCCGAGCGCTTGAAGGCTCCTTGGAACACACTCACGAAATGGGTACACAGTTCGGCCCAGGAGCGGATGGAATCCTTGGGTAGGTGCATGAGCCAGGACAAGGCCGTGCCTTTAAGGGCCATTGGAAACTAATTGCCCGTGACCTTCTCATCAGCACCCGCAACCACCATCACAGTGGAGTAGATGGCCAGAAACTCCTTCGAGTTGGTGTTGCCTTCAAACTTTATGGGGACTATGGGGTGGAATTCTGGCAGCCATGCCACCTGCTACAAGGAAGGGTAAAGGCGAGGTAGCCGCTTCCGTATCCCAAAGCCATGCTCTCTAGCTTAGCTATGCCCCGTGGGTTTGGGACGGCCGCCCTGCAGCCTGCTGAGGCAGCTGCAGCAGGTAATCTCGTACCAGCACCTCGATGGCCACGACGGAGTCTCCTCGCACCTTTCGGCATGCCTAAACACATGGTCGGTGGAGTACCCCATAGACATGTGATCTTGCTCTCCAAGTCTTGGGGCTCTAGCCCCAAGTGACCTGTAGCGTGGTTGTTGGTTCTCCTTCCTCCGTCACGGGTCTAGCAGCCCCCGACCCGGGGGCAACATTCTAGGAATGTGACCTCGCGGCAGGGTTGTGCGTGGGCCCTGCGGAAGCAGCTTGAGCGTGCTCTGCACCACGAATCGGCCCTAGGTTGGACTGGGAGCGAGCATGAGCGGTCTCCTAGTGCATTCTGATAAGCTCCAGCTACACGTCGAGGTCATCTCTCCATCATCATACTCAACCATCCCAGGGGCCGGTGGGCGCCGAGCTATGGCATGAGCAGCGCACATAGTTTGGTTCCCAGAGTGGTAAGACTGGGATTGGCGTCTAGCACTTGGTGCGTTGTTGCGAGACCCGGCGCGATCTATGGATTCCACGTGCTGGGCCGACGCTTGATGCTCCGATTTGGGGTCGGCTCCTCTGGCCCCGACTGGCGCGACTCCTTTTAGCAAGTGGCCTCCCTCGGCAGCGTCTCCTACGCCACCTGGGAGAAACTCTCCACCGATGGCACCTCCTGCATCGCCAGCGAAGGGATCTTTGAGCATGACGCCTCCTGTGTCACCTAGTGGTGGTATCTCTCAGGAAGCGGCACCCCCGCCTGCATGTTCGCCCTCATCGGCCATGGGATGTGGTGGCGACTATGGTGGCAGTGGCGCTGTTGGGCTTGGCTCTAGACAAGGGTCGATACCCGCAACGGTAATTGCGCTCCATGCACGAGGCTCAGCATCCAAGCCCCCACTCGTGGAAAGGACGTGCGAGTTAGTCCGTGCAGCAGGAGAGTCAACCATGGCAGGACCAGTCCCGATGCCACCAACTCTCCTTGGTGGCATGGCTGGTGATGACGGAGTCGATGCAGGTGAACAATATGATGATCCTGAAGCTCACGGAGTTGTCGATGCTAAAGCTGATTGCTGAATCCGAAAATGCGACCGCCCCCTACCTGACACGCTAGATGTCCCGTCTCTCCAACACGGAAATCAAGGATTCTAGACAGGCCCTATTTGTTCGGTAGTGGGCATGAAGGAATTTTGACCTCAACGACGAAAAAGGAACTTGCTGATTCGAGAACAAAGAACATGCAACCATTTTTACCCAGGTTCGGGCCGCCCTTCGGTTAACAACCCTACGTCCTGCTTTGGTGTATTATCTAGAGTGGATCAAAATACAAGATGGTGATCTATCTTGTGCCGAGAGCCGCTTTCTAGCATAGCTTCTACATTCCTCGGGCTTCCTCTTTCTTTATCCTCACACTCTCTCTATGTTCTTTCTTCCTTCTCTCCGACAGGGAGAAGGATTCTTCCCTCTCTTAAGAAAACCCTAGAGATCTTCTTGCTGGTTTATTTTCCCTAACTCTCACCTAACAACTGGTTGCTCCCCTGGGCGCCTTGGACAACTGGTTTCTTCCCTTTGGACCTGGTTTTTCTTCAAGTTTTTGTGTCGGCACCTAGGTCTGCCAAGATGCATATCCATGCAGTTTCTACATCAGAAGGAGCCAACATTTTCGTGACGGTAGATGTCTTCTTCCATTTCCTCTTCCCAGGCTACAAATTTCATATGTGTCAGTCAATTCAACAGATATATGGCTAAATTAGTTAGTAAACAATTCAACACAAGATGAGTAAGTAAAGGGTCAACCTGCATCTCATCTACCTCACTGACATCATCCGTGGCATCTTCCTCCTCTTCAGTATCATAATCAGATCCAGATCCTTTATTTTATCTCTTTTTAGGAGAGAATACAGTTGGTAATGTGAAAAGACTTGCAAAGGGCCTAATGCCAAGTTGTTGCAACCGCTCATTATTTCTCATTATTTTGTTTAGCCGACTTTCTTTCATGGGATGCATTTGAGGTTCTAAAATTAATAAAGAAATCTAAGTAAGCTACAAATTAAACAGACAATTAAAAAAATATAACGTGTGGTGTTGATTGTCCTAGAGAAAACATGAGCAGGATAATGAATAGCCTCTCAGACAAGCAATTTCACGGGCAAGAAAATTATTGCCTCAAACAGGCAAACACACATGAGCATCGAGTAGGCTTAAAAGAGGAAAAAAACAAGATGATTGTTTCCTTGCCTACAGGCAGTAAGGCCCCTTTCTTTGTGCGCTTCTTGCCGGGAACCTTGGTGGCAGACCTTGTCGCGAGGTGGACGATCATCTGGCGTGGTGAGAGGCGAAGTGGCAGACCTTGACGGCGAGGTGTACAGGGAGTAGACAGACATTGTTGGTGAGGTGGATGGTGAGGTAGAAGACCTTGATGCCCGGGTTCACGAAGAGGGTGAAGACCTTGTTGGTGACTTGGAAGACCTCATCGGTAAGGCTGATGGCGAGGTTGTAGTCCTTCACGGAAAGGCGGAAAATCTATGAGCTCGACGGCGTGGGGTAAACCAGAAATGTGAGGATGGAATAGGGCGATGACTACTCGCTGGATGTACATCGATTATGGAGGTTGAGATAGGGGACGGTGGTGGGGGTGGATGGGCAAGGGTGGGGGTATTCGATATGTCTCCTCTTGGTGAGGGGATAAATGAGGTTTTGTATAGATTATGTACATGCCCTCTGTGTGAATGCTTGGGTTTCCTTATACGGGAGGGCTGAACAGTAATATAAATTTGCGCGCCCAGCCGCAATTTTTGTTCGCAATAATTCTCTCTATGGCGCGAGGGTAGGACCGAACCCCAATTTTTTTGGCCACTCGATGCATGATGTGTGGCTGAAAGAAATTTTGAGGCCGGTATCAAAATTTGGCCGAGACCACGGCGGTTAGGGTTCCTGGCTATGTGCTGGGTCTTGCTAATATCTTGTTGGATCTCTGAAGAAATGCCATGTTTTATACCTGGAAATGATTTTTTGGAAAATTCCTAAGAGATCTACGAAATAGCTCCAGGCTAAATTTGAGCCTCCTCCAGCTGGACCGGCAGAAACTTGTTTATATCACCGGGGTTGCACCGAGAAGTTCTAACTGAAGCCAATTAGTGAATTGGCGACTAAATGCTCTCTAGTGTTTAATAAAAATGGTGTGATGTATTTTCACATCACATCCTTGGTGGCTGCTTCACAAAATAAGACATTTTTCGCACCGAGAAAATGGAAAATATATTTTCCATACAGATAATGTGAAAACTTTATGAAGCAACATCGTTTGCCATCACAAGATACACACATGTGCGGAATATGGGCGCATTAAAGCAAACTATTCCATGGTTGTGGTCATGGCCTAGGTCATTTGCCTTAAAATCCATGAATCCTAGAAGGCGGTAGGTGATTTCTGTGAACAATTTTTTAGAATAGTGCTCATGTGCCATGTATGTTATTTTTGCATGCAACTAGGCAACATAAAATGATAATGTGCGAAGATTTCACATTTTTTGAATTTGTTGAATTTTTTAGGCCCGTTTGGAAATTTTTCCAAGACCACAACATTTAGGGTTCCTGTCTATGTCCGGTTCTTGTTAATCTCTTGTTGGATCTCTGACGAAATGCCATGTTTTGTACCTGGACATGATTTTTTGGAGAATTCCCAAGAGATCTATGAGGTAGCTCCAGGCTAAATTTGAGCCCCCTCTAGCTAGACCGATAGAAACCTATTTATATCACGGGGGTTGCACCGAGAGGTTCTAGCTGAAGCCAATTGGTGAATAGGTCACTAAATGCTCTCTAGTATATAATAAAAATGGGTTGATGCATTTTGACATCACATCCCTGGTGGCTGCTTCACAAATAAGCCCTTTTGGCACCGGAAAAATGGAAAATGGATTTTCCATGCAGAGAATGTGAAAACTTCATGAATCAACATTGTTTTCCACCACAAGATACAGACATGTGCGAAATATGGACACATTAAACCAAACTATGACATGTTTGTGGTCATGACCTAACTCATTTGCCTTGAAAGCCATGAATCCTCGGAGGTGGTAGGTGATTTCTGTGAATACGTTTTTAGAATAATCATCATATGTCATGTTTGTTATTTTTCCATGAAACTAGGCAACATAAAATGACAATGTGCGAAGGTTTCATATTTTTTGAATTTGTGTTTGAATTTTTTAGGCTGGTTTAGAAATTCGGCCGAGACCGTGGCAGTTAGGGTTCCTAGCTATGTGCTGGTTCTTGGTAATCTCTTTTTGGATCTCTAAAGAAATGCCATGTTTTGTACCTAAAAATGATTTTTTTGGAAAATTCCCGAGAGAGCTACGAGGTAGCACCAAGCTAATTTGAGCCCCTCCAGCTAAATAGGCACAAACTTATTTATATCGCGGGGTTGCACCGAGAGGTTCTAGTATAAGACAATTGGTGAATTGGCCACAAAATGCTCTCTAGTGTTTAATAAAAAATGGGTGATGCATTTTCACATCACATCCTCGGTGTCTTCTTCACAAAATAAGCCCATTTTGGCACTCGGAAAACAGAAAATGGATTTTTCGTGCAGAGAATGTGAAAACATCATGAATCAACAATGTTTGCCATCCAAGATACACGCATGTGCGGAATATGGGCGCATTAAAGAAAACTATGCCATGGTTGTGGTCATGAACTAGCTCATTTGCCTTAAAAGTCATGAATCCTCGAAGGCCATAGGTTATTTCTGTGAAGATTGTTTTAGAATATTAATCATATGACATGTTTGTTATTTTTGCATGCAACTAGGCAACATAAAATGCCAATGTGCAAAGGTTTCACATTTTTTTAATTTGTTAATGCAATTTCTAGGCCGGTTTGGAAATTTGGCTTTTTCACAAAATAAGCCCTTTTTCAGCACTTGGAAAATGGAAAATGGATTTTCCATGCAGATAATGTGAAAACTTCATGAAGCATCATTGTTTGCCATCACAAGATACACGAATGTGTGGAATGTGGGCGCATTAAAGAAAACTATGCCATGGTTGTGCTCATGACCTTGCTCATTTGCCTTGAAAGCCATGAATCCTCGAAGGCAGTAGGTGATTTCTATGAATACTTCTCTGGAATAATACTCATATGCCATGTTTTTTATTTTTCCATGCAACTAGGCAACATAAAATGACTATGTGTGAAGGTTTCACATTTTTTGAATTTTTTTTGAATTTTTTAGGCTGGTATCGAAATTTGGCCAAGACCATGGCAGTTAGCGTTCCTAAATATGTGTTGGGTCTTGCTAATCTCTTGTTGGATCTCCAAAGAAATGCCATGTTTTTTACCCGGAAATGATTTTTTCTAGAAAATTCTCGAGAGAGCTATGATGTAGCTCCAGGCTACATTTAAGCCCCTCCAACTAAACAGGCACAAACTTGTTTATATCGTGGGGTTGCGCCGAGAGGTTCTAGTTTAAGACAATTGGAGAATTGACTACTAAATTCTCTCTAGTATTTAATAAAAGGGGTGATCCATTTTTTCATCACATCCTTGGTGGCTGTTTCACAAAATAATCCCTTTTTGACACTAGGAAAATGGAAAATGGATTTTTCGTGCAGAGAATGTGAAAACTTCATGAAACATCATTGTTTGGCAACACAAGATACACGCATTTGCGGAATATGGGCGCATTAAATAAAACTATGCCATGGTTGTGGTCATGACAAAGCTCATTTGCCTTGAAAGCCGTGAATCCTTGAAGGCAGTAGTGATTCCTATGAACACTTTTTTTTATAATAATCCTCATATGCTATGTTTGTTATTTTTGCATGCAACTAGGAAACATGAAATGACAATGTGTGAAGGTTTCACATTTCTTGAATTTGTTTTCATTTTTTAGGTCGGTTTCGAAATTCGGCCGAGACCGCGAGAATTAGGGTTCCTGGCTATGTGCCGAGTCTTTCTATTCTCTTGTTGGATCTCTGAATAAACTCCATGTTTTGTACCTAGAAATGATTTTATGTAAAATTCCAGAGAGAGCTACGATCTAGCTCCAAGCTAAATTTGAGCCCCCTCCAGCTAGACCGATAGAAACTTGTTTATATCGCAGGGGTTGCGCCGTGAGTTTTTAGATGAAGCCAATTGTGAATTGTCCACTAAATGCTCTCTGGTATTTAATAAAAAAGGGGTGATTTATTTTCACATCATATCCTTGGTGGTTGCTTCACAAAATAAGCCCTTTTTGGCACCATGAAAATGGAAAATGGATTTTCCATGTAGAGAATGTGAAAACTTCATGAAGCAACATTGTTTATCATCACAAGATACATGCATGTGTAGAATATGGGTGCATTAAAGCAAACTCTGCCATGGTTGTGGTCATGACCTAGCCTATTTTCCTTGAAAGCCATGAATCCTCAAAGGTGATAGGTAATTTCTGTGAACACTTTTTTAGAATAATACTCATATGACATCTTTGTTATTTTTGCATGAAACTAGGTAGCAAAAAATGACAATGTGCGAAGGTTTCACTTTTTTTAAATTGCTTTTGAATTTTTTAGGCCGGTTTCAAAATTTGGCCGAGACCACGACAGTTAGGGTTCCTGGCTATGTTCCGGGTGTTGCTAATATCCTGTTGGATCTTCAAAGAAATGCCAGGTTTTATACCTGGAAATGATTTTTTGGAAAATTCTCGAGATAGCTAAGAGGTAGAACCAGGCTAAATTTGAGCCCCCTCCGGCTAGACCCGCAGAAACTTTTTTATATCGCGGGGGTTGTGCCGAGAGGTTCTAATTAAAGCCAATAGGTGAATTGGCCACTAAATGCTCTCTAGTATTTAATAAAAAATGGGTGATGCATTTTCACATCTCATCCTTGGTGTCTTCTTCACAAAATAAGCCCTTTTTTGCACTAGGAAAATGTAAAATGGATTTTTGTGCAGAGAATGTGAAAACTTCATGAAGAAACATTGTTTACCATCCAAGATACACGCATGTGTGGAATATGGCGCATTAAAGAAAAAATTTCCATGGTTGTGGTCATTACCTAGCTCATTTGCCTTGAAAGCTATGAATCCTCGAAGGCCATAGGTGATTTCTATGAGCATATTTTAGAATAATTCTCATATGCCATGTTTGTTATTTTTGCATGCAACTAGGCAACATAAAATGATAATGTGCAAAGGTTTGACATTTTTTGAATTTGTTAGTGCAATTTCTAGGCCGGTTTGGAAATTTGGCTGAGACCGCGGAAGTTAGTGTTCCTGGATATATGATGGGTATTGCTAATCTATTGCTGTATCTTTGAAGAAATTCCATGTTTTGTATCTAGAAATGATTTTTTGGAAAATTTAGAGAGAGCTACACGGTAGCTCCAGGCTAAATTTGAGCCCCCTTCAATTAGACCTGCAGAAACTTGTTTATATGAACGGGGTTGCGCCGAGAGGTTCTTGCTGAAGCCAATTGGGTAATTGGCAACTAAATGATCTCTAGTATTTAATAAAAAATGGGTGATTTTTACACCACATCCTTGGTGGTTGCTTCACAAAATAGGCCCTTTTAGGCACCGGGAAAATGGATTTTCCTTGCAGAGAATGTGAAAACTTCATGAAGCAACATTGTTTGCCATCCCAAGATACACGCATGTGTGGCATATGGGCGCATTAAAGCAAACTATGCCATGGTTGTGGTCATGACCTAGCTCATTTGCCTTCAATGCCAGGCGATAGGCGAATTCTGTGAACTTTTTAGAATGGTCCTCATATGGCATATTTGTTAGTTTTGCATGCAACTAGGCAACATAAAATGAAAATGTGAAAAGGTTTCACATTTTTGAATTTTTTTAAATTTTCGTGCCCGGTTTCAAAATTAGGCTGAGACCGTAGCAGTTAGGGTTTCTGGCTATGTGCTGGGTCTTGCTAATCTCTGATTGGATCTCTAAAGAAATTCCATGTTTTGTACCTGGAAATGATTTTTGGAAACTTCCCAAGAGAGCTATGAGGTAGCTCGAATCTAAATTTGAGCCCCTCTCTAGCTAGACTGGCTGAAACTTGTTTATATCGCAGGAGGCTCTAGCTGAAGCCAATTAGTGAATTGGCCACTAAATTCTCTCTATTATTTAATAAAAATGGGGTGATGCATTTTCACATCACATCCTTGGTGGATTCTTCACAAAATAATCCCTTTTCAGCATCGAGAAAATAGAAAATGGATTTTCCATGCAGATAATGTGAAAGCTTCGTGATGCAACATTGTTTGCCATCACAAGATACACGCATGTGTGGAATATGGGTGCATTAAAGTAAAATATGCCATGGTTGTGATCATGACCTAGCTCATTTGCCTTGAAAGTCATGAATTCTCGAAGGCGGCAGGTGATTTCTGTGAACACTTTTTTAGAATAATCCTCATATGCCTTGTTTATTATTTTTGCGTGCAACTAGGCAACATAAAATGACAATGTGCGAAGGTTTCACATTTTTTGAATTTTTTTAATGCAAACTTTAGGCCGATTTTGAAATTTGGCTGAGACCGACAATCAGGGTTCCTGGCTATATGACGGGTCTTGCTTATCTCTTGTTGGATCTCTGAAGAAATGGCATGTTTTGTACCTGGAAATTGTTTTTTGGAAAATTCCTGAGAGAGCTACCACTACAAGAAAAATTGCCTTTTTCAACAACTGATTTTCGTGGTTGAAGGCCTGTTTTTCGTGGTTGCAAATCCTTTTATGATGGATGTCCTTTGTGGTTTAAGAACCATCACAAATGAATATACCACGGTTTTTTCTGACCGTGGCGGATCGCACCCTTCAGCCACGAAAAGTCATTTCATTGTAGATCTGTTCGCTAGTTGCGTTGACTACTGACGTCATGCAAACTGCCACATGGTGAACACCATTAATGTCCAGTTAGCACCGTTAACTATCAATGAAACCATGGTAGAAGCCAGGCCCAGCCAATGCCTGATAATTATTAAGTAGGTCGGCCCATTAAGAGAGCCTAATGGTATCACGACCCGTTACTGTTATGTCCTACATTGTTGAATTGGGCCCACTAGTGCTGCCCACCGTGGCCCGTAAACTTTCAGGCCATTACTGTTTCAACCTGCACTATTTGAAATGGGCCCATTTGTGCGACATGTAAACTATCGGGTCCGTTATTGTTGCATCCTGTGCTGTTTGAAATGGGCCCATTTGGTCAGCCCGTTTTGGCCTGTAAACTTTCGAGCCCTTTAATGTATAGTCCTACACTATTTAAAATGGGCCCATTTATGGAACCCACTGTGGCCCATAAACTTTTAGGCCCGTTACTGTTCAGGACCATAATAGGCCTACTCATATTCTAGCATGTTACTGTTCTGGCCTGGTGCAAATTCGGCATGTTACTGTTCTGGCCTGCTATGGTCCTGGCCTTTTATTGGCCTGGCCTACTACTATTCTGGCCCGTTAATGTTTTGACCTTTTAAGTTTTTGGCCATTTATTGTTCTTGTATGTTCCTGTTTTCGGCGTGTTACTGTTTCTGCATGTTACTGTTTTAGCCTATTACTTTTTCGGCCTGTTACTTTTATGGCATCTTACTGTTACTGACACGCCTATGGGTTGGCCCGTTACTTTTACGGTGTTTTACAGTTTCAGCATTCCTGGAGTCCATTCTGATATCATAAAAGGTATACAACTTGTTAGCATCTTTTACTATTCAACATCGTCCCAATACAAGATAGGCAAATAACAAAGCCCAATACTGTATCCTAATCGACCTGGCTAACACAGGTATGGTACCGCGTACCGCTATGGGTGGACGGCATAAACTAAATGCCTACACGGCCTATGCGATTTATCTAGATATTACATCAAATGCAAACTACTTAAAATTATTACATCTTATCAACTCAAGGGAAATAAAATTCGGCATTTTAGTTAACGATCGAGATAGCAGTCCTCAATTTGCTTTCTCCGTCTATCACCTGCATCTCCCTTTTGAATTTGACATCTACATTGGAAAATAACATTGAAACATGATCGTGCAGCCAACTATTTGGTGGTGATAACAATAATTGCAGTCTGAAACTAAGTAATAAGAAGTTAATACATCAAACAAGCCAAACTACTCATTTAACTAATACGACATGAGCTATGAACTATAGTTTACTACTTGTCAATGGTTCAAATATATTGACCATCACGTCAAACAAACGGGACAATCAAGCTTTAAACAAGTGTACCTAGCTTGAAACAATAAATATAACAATCTGTGTGGATTATAATTTTAGAAAATATAAACTATCCAGTATTAGGCCACGCAGAAATAAAACAAAACTTTTTCCCTCTAACGCGGTGATCCCAAGATCTTGCTGAGGTAGAAGACCACGAGGATTAGCACTAGACGTACAGTTATGGATTACTGATGAAGCACGTATGTTGAATGAAGTGGAGTACTCTGAATGCAATCCAATCCCATGGTCGTCCAAGTGATGAACGTACAATACCTCTACGGGTATCCGCACGTACGGGGAGGAGCTCCAACGGCGGACTGCTAGGTCTAGGGCGGCGGCTAGACTGAATGAAGCTAGGGTTTCCAAAGCATGGAGTAGTCTAACCGTCAACCCCCTGGGTATCTGCCCACTATATATCGGGGGTGAAAGTGGGCTCCACTCACTTCTGGCCCATTCACTAAAGCCCATATTAGTCATTATGAGTCCGACTCACTAATTCAGTCCAAATCTGGTTCGAGTCCAACCCAAATAGATTTCCTGTTTAGATCCAATCCGAACTTGCTCCCTCTCTTAAGTGTGTGACCCCGCAGGCTCATGGCAACTTGGACATGATTGGAGTCCGACTCTCAATCAATAAATCGTTGGCGGATCCTAGCAGAATGTGTCGACTCCCAAGTACCAAAGAGTCATGAAGACATGCCTTCCAATGTGACTTGCGCCCGAGTCCCTTTTGCCTCACGATATACCTTGTCGAACTATAAGCGAATAATCGTCATCTCTTAAATAGTCTGACTCTCTTCTCAGTTCGAGATAAGTGATTCATCCGACTAACTCTTAGTCGATGGCCTTGGTTAACATTTAATCGAGTCATGCATGTCCATGCTTTCCGAATCATATCATTCAAGAGGGCCCAGAAAATATCTCTCCAGATGGAGGGACAAAACCCCATCTTGTCTATTCACATCACGCAACTTGATTCTCAATAGACCCGAACTCTGCCTTTATAATTGCACTATTACGGATCAACGTTTGACAGAACCTAAGTCGGTGATCCTCAACTCGGATGGTGAAGTAACCTCAGGTCTAAGGATTACATTGATTGAGACATAAAAATGATGACTTGTTTGTTGTATCTTAATATGGGTCAATACGACTCACTAAACTCTTTAGCTGAATCTATGTAAGTTGGAATAGCATCAACATGCCCATAACAAGTGGAACCGAGTCATTAGACAACGTTCACATTGGTGTAAGTTGTGTGTCCAGCACAACCGCGATGACAAAGGATATTTATTATGAATAACATGAATGTATAGTTCCACAACTACATCACATATTCAATGATATACAACAGTTGTTCATACAAGGACTACTTAATAAATTTATGAATACAATCAGAATTACATCATACATGATTTCCTCTAGGGCATATTCCCAATAGCCAGGTCATTTGAATAAATATATATACAAGAAGTTGTATATCCTGGAATGCAAGGTACGTTGGGTGACTTAGAATTTATGGTAAGCTACACAATGGCATGCAGTTACTGTCGTAGCTAAGAATGAACTAGACAGAAATTATAACAACATCATGTGAGAACTTGTAGAGTGGGAATGCAAACCACGAATGAACTATACAGTAGAGGATAGTTATGTCGTTGCTTAGGATGAACCAGAACAATATAGGAAATATAATGACGTCGCTTGTGAACCTGTAGAACAAGACAAGCAAAAATTAGACAAGTGTCCCTATAATAAAACGAGCAACCAATCAAAGTGTTTCTTAGAATCTCAGCAAATATAAACTTGCCAGGTCATTTAAACAAATATATATATGGACGAAGTTGTTTATCCTGGAATGAAAGAGATGTTGGGTAACTCGAAATTTGCGGTGAGCTACACAATGGCTTGCAGTTACTGGCTTATCTTACAATGAAACAGACAAAAATTAAAATGACTCATACAAGAACTTGTAGAGAAGGAATTCAAACCACGAATGAACTACATATATAGTAGAGGATAGTTATGTCGTTGCTTAGGACAAACCATTTGAGACGAAATATAATGGCGTCAATTGTGAACCTGTAGACCAGGACAAGAAAGCCTTACAGAAGTGTACCAATAAAATGGATTGAGCAATCAAACAGAGTGTTTCTTAGAGTTTCAGCAAATATAAACTAGTCAGGTCATTTCAACAAATATATATATATATATATATATATATATATATATGGAAGCAATTGTGTATCCTGGAATGCAAGAGATGTTGGGTGACTACGAATTTGCGGTGAGCTACACAATGGCATCCAGTTACTGTTGTAGCTAAGAATGAACCAGATAGAAGTTATAATCACATCATACGATAACTTATCGAGGATGAAGGCAAACCACAAATGAACTATATATATGGTAGATGGTACTTATGTCATTGCTTAGGACGAACTAGCACCAGATAAGGAAACAATAGCATCGTTTGTGAACCCGTAGAATAGGATATGCAAACCAACATGTTCAGAGTTCCCTTTTTGAGGTCTAAGCAAAGAAAAAGTAAATAGTCAATGTTGCAGCTTTTGAAGATCCGGATGGCAACAACAAAATTATAATCGAATTAGTATGTATAGTTTGAACGCGTACTACATGTGAGAAGAACGATGCCAGGGAGAAAATAATAGCAAGAACATAGCTTAGGACGAACCAGATAAATTCAGTAACTGCGGAGCAAGGAATCCACACTAATATTTTCCACTGACTTTACATTTTGCAAGAACTACACAATAGTAGGCAATTACTATTGTACAGAGTGGCTAAGAACATGTGCATGAATTTAAAATTTGTAGAGCAGCGAATGCAAACCAACATGTCTAGTGACCTTTATGTAGCACAAAGAACAGGTTTGCGCACTTACTTGGTGTGTAGCATGATTACAATAATGCAGTTCACCGCGATAGGCTTGAACCTTCTATGTTGTTGACAAAACAAAAAAAGAGTTGGGACATTTGGTTACCATGGTCAGAGAGGCTTTTAACCATCATCCATACCTGCGCGAGTGAAGTCTAGGTCACCCAAGGTTCTGCGGCTGCGGTGGCTATTTGCATCTGGGAAGCAGATCTTGGGTGGTCGATCCTGGCTTGAGCGCGATGGAGAAGAGCGTCACTGGGGCAGAGTCAGTGCACCACATGAAGGCTCCGGTATGGTACGGTTGGGGTGGATGCCGGTAGCAGGGAAGCAGATCTTGGGCAGTCGTTGACGGATTCAGTGTCATGGATAGGAAAGTGGGGAAAGGAAGTCATGTGTAGTGATATGAATCAGGTGCGCTGGACGTTGGTGAAGCAGCCATGGTGCATTGGATGAGACTGCAGATGATGTGGTTGCGGCATACTCGTGGGTGAAGAGTTCATGGTGTCAAGTTCCGTCGGGCAAAGCAAGCATGAGAAGTGCTGCGGGAGGTTCCAGCCGTCGTAGCCGATGGTGGAAGAGGCAAGAGAGTGTGTTGGGGGTGACCCCTTAGGGTTCACTACTAGGAAAAGGGATATAGGTAATCCGCACATCCGTGGCTCACATGGTTGAAGTGCCCCACGGGTAAAATAGGCGTGGCTCACCTGTGGTTAGTGCCCTACTAGTAACTAGAACAACCGTGGCGCACATGGGGTATGTGCGCCACATATATGTATGGGCGGGGGGCCTGCCAGCCGCATGCCACGTACCCGTAGCGCACATGGGGTAGGTGCGCTACGGTTGTGGCAAGTTCTGTGGAGCACTATGCCATGTGCGCCACAGATGTATAAACTTAGTAGTAGGGCACCTTGCCCTAGTGCCCTACGCCTAAGTATCCTGCACCAACTCCACCCCCCCCCCTTGGATCGCCTTTTTTATTCTTTGCAAAAAAATAAAAGAAAATGATAAACACTTCAAAAAATTAAATCCTTTCATATTTAGGTAGGTAATGTGGTATAGCTTCTAGTAAAATTAACAAACATGAGTTTCGACTTTATTTGCAAAAAAAAAGTCATGCCATGGTAAAAAGGCCGTAACTTTTGCATACGATATCGAAAAAAATCATATAATATACCAAAATGACAAGAATGAGATTTTTTAGATTTTAAAAATTCGAAAAGAGTAAAAATTTACTATGAAAAGACCGTTTTTTCCTATAGAAAAAAATAGAGGGCGACTTACCCGTAGCGCACCACCACCTAGTGCGCCATGGATAAGCTTGGGCGGGATTCAAATTTCGAATCCTCACCCTGCCCACCTACCTTTCCCTTCCCCCTTTTCCCTCCCCCTTTTACCTCTTCCTTTTCCTTTCCCTTATCCTTCTTCCTTCTCCCTTCTTCCTTCTTCCTTCTATTCTCCTTCTTCCTTCTTCCTTATCCTCCTTCCCCTTCTCATCTCCTTGCAGTGATGGCGCAACGACGGCCTCCTCCTCTCCTTGCAGTGACGGTGGCGCGGCGGCAGCGCAACAGCGGCCTCCTCCTCTCCTTGCAGTGACGGCGGCGTCCGACTTCCCTTCCTTCCTCTCTTCCTCCAACTCTTCCTTCCTCCCTCTCTTCCTCCATCTCTTCCTTCCTCCCTCTCTTCCTCCCTCTCTTCCTCCATCTCTTCCTTCCTCCCTCTCTTCCTACCTTCCTTTCTCCAACCACACCCTTCCTACCACCTCGACGCCGGCGAGGACTAGAGCGGCCACGACCCCTCCCGCACCTCCCTGCCACGGCCATGCTCCGGCGAGGTGACACGACTGCGGCGGCAATGCACGGACCCGATTGCTTTTGCAATTCAAAACGAGGGTGTTTTTTGCATTTTTTTTGTTTTTTGAAAAACACATCTGTGGCGCACCCTGTACCACTACCCGTGGCGCACCTGGTAGTGCGCCATGCCTATCTCTATATAACCGTGGCGTACCAGGCAGTGCGCCACGGCTAGGAGATAGCCGTAGCGCGAGGCCCGTGGCGCACCCCTAGTGCGCCACAGATGCTGTTTACAGGTGCGCCACGAACATGTGTTTTCCTAGTAGTGGTTGCCCGATCTTTCACGAATTCCTGTGGAAATCGAGATGGAGGCGAGGGGGGAGGGGGATGATGAAATCCAAGGACTCTCACGTGAAGAACTTGATGAACATACACAAACACATGAAAACACGATACAAACCAATAGCTCACGCTGGCGGCAATCGGTCCGGCACAATCCCTAGGACTCTCACACTCTCCCACTACCAACATCGGGGTGAGAGGTTTGATGAGATCTTGACTACTTGGAGACGAGACAACGACTCCAAGGACTTGTACAACTTGAACACACTAGGAAAAATCCAAGAGGTTAGGGGATAATTGGTGCTCCTCGTGAAAGAGCATGATATTAGAAATAGATATATCCTCTAGGGTTTCTCCTATTACAATTATCCAAGTCTGGGATTACAATCGAGGGTGGGGGATATTTATAGGCAAGCCACTAAAACAAGGGTAGTTTGGGAACAAAAAGGTAAATTCTAGGCTAAATAAGGGATTACATGGGCTCATCCCAAGAGTTGACTCGAATCTAGGAGGTTTCGGCGATAGTCTGGCGGAGCGAGGATTCTCATCTGAATTTTCGGCGGTCGCCGATATTTCCATTTGCCTACCAAAGTGCCATACAAAGAGCGTTTTCGGTCGTCGCTAGATGTGGCCGAGTCTATCGCCGGGATTTTGGGTCATGGGTCCGGTCTGCCAGTTACTGCGGTGGAGATTCCGGCGGGGAAACCGGTTCGCCGTACCTGGCGCCGGTTTGGCCGAGAGCTCCTTCCGTGCTTCCTTGGGTCCTTCTCTTGGTGATGCTTCATGGGGTTCATGGATGAGGATGCACAAAGTATTTTCATGAAGTACCATGCCATCCAAGGATTTATCAAAATCACACGAGGAAAGGAGCGAGTTAACCTAAGCTTGTAGGATCTTGGCTCGAGTGCATGTGATTGGTCCACTTGGGGGACTAGGAGGAGGAGATGTAAAGGTGTTTATGGGACGGGCTGCATCAGAGTGTGAGCGGGGCTAGGGTTTTTCTAAGGATTTTTCTTTATGTGTGTGGGGAAGAATCATTTTTTGAAATATATTGGTACTAATGTAGTACCGACCAGAGAGGGAAATACTATCAATTAGTATTGTTTGTTTGAAACAGGGGCACAAGAAATTTCACAGTCTTTGAAACAGAGGGGCGCAAGAAATTTTGCAGTTTTTGAAATGGAGGGGCACGAGGGAGTGGGGACCACGTGATTTTGGCTGGATTGTAAGAAAAAATAGAGAAAAAGTGCGACCAAGGAAAGTGCACAAATCCATTGCTTACCCTCTTTTGGCAAACGAGTTGTGGTCTCTCCTGGCGTTGGCACAACACCGAGCTTAGTCTATGTTAGGACATTTTGTGCTCATTTTGAAAGTCGTTCTGGCCCCATTCATCTCAACGTGTGTGTTACCTCGTGTTTTTGTAGATCATATCATTTTTGATTTTTCATCTTTGGTTCTCTACCACCTTTAACAATAGCCTTTTTTGGATCGTTTCGTTTGGTTTTCCACAATCCTAACCTTCCACCAAAATCTTTTGAGAGTTGTAGTTTTCCTTTTAGTGTGAGTTTTCTTTGCGATTTAACCTTGCACGCTTTTAGTTCTCACATTTGAGAACTAGTGTGATACAATCCCCAGGGTGAGGTAAAAGGCTAACCCCCACCACATATTACCATCGATATAAAATCCTTGTTGGTTTTGCTTCATGGATAGGAATTGTGAGACGACCCATCCACCTCCAGCTCAAGAGGAAGATGACCAATACATGAAAAGGGAAAATCATTGGAATATTCGAGGAGAATTCAACTAACGTTGCGACTCCCTTGAGAAGCGCCAAGTTGAACAATTTAGCAAAAGTCAAATGTAGTCCAAGAGCATCGACAACCGCTTCGATGATATCCGAGGAAAAATGCAGTACAACAACAGCCATCAAAATGAAGCTCTTCAATGCGCCGTCACTTCAAATGATGACAAGCTTCAACGTCTCATTGATGGTTTGGCAAGAGCATGTTCTTGTGCATCAAGCCCTTCAAGGAATTCCTCCAGTGCGTTAAGCTCTTTGCACCTTCGTGCTTCAAGGCGTAACGAAGAATCCATACTCAACTCCATGAGCTCTTAGCAAGTGGTTCCATATCCTCGGCACGCCGCAACATCAAGCTGTGCTGGAAAACTCTCCGCAAGACCTCCAAGTAGAGAAACACAAGGTCACCATGCAAGGGCACTAGTGATACAACAAGAACAACCACATGAGAAACCTCAAGTGGAACCCCAGGTCACTCTTCAAAGGCCACGAGACATTCCTTCAACAACAAGCGATGCCTCCGACTTGGAAGAACAAGCGCGCCATCGATGTGAAGCACTTGAAGACCCACCTAGATGCCATCATCGTCATGGTCGTCAACACCGACAACATGGACACCATGATGAGCCTCCTCCACAACATCACGACATGGAGCAGCGAATTGTACATGTGGTGCGATGTCCTCCTCGTCACATGGCTAAAGACAATGCTCGTCACCATGACGGTCAAGAGCATAACCAGCCTCGTGAGGCCCAAATGTCTCAACCTCGTCAACAACCACGCCAAGAGCAAGCTCCCCAAGCTCTTTGCGGGGACAAAGTTCCAGCACCACCAAATGCGGCTCCACAGCAGCAGCAAGGTCAACATCACCATCAACAAGATAGACCTAATAGCTCGGATGATGAAGAACCACCAACATCATGGCAACCGTCATACCGGAACCGAAATGATGAAGAAACTTTTGGCAAGCTCAAATTCACCATGCCCAAGTTCACCAGTTCGAATGATCCCGAAGATTATCTCTCATGGGCCCTCAAGGTTTACAAGATCTTCTGCATGCACAACTATAGCAACGAGAAGATGGTAGCCATGGCATTGCTCGAGTTTGACGACTATGCCAACCTTTGGTGGGAACAAATTCAACTTGATTTCCTCTTGCACTTGACTCTCGGCTTTTGTTGCAATGTGTACAAGCTCAACCATGTTGTTGTACTTTTGGAACTCGGTGATGCGCTTGATTGGATGGTTCAAACCATTGAGGAAACCTGTCATTGTTTCCTTGTCACGCTCCTAAAGTACTCTTCCACGGTCTTTGTCCCTTGGCTAATCATTTGAAGCTTATTGAATAGCTAGTGCGTGTAGTATGAAGGAACAAAGTGTGATCTCATATGAGCCTTCATATCTTGCCAAGTGGTGATTGGAGGCTCTTCTTTGCTTCATGAGCGAGTTGAATTTGTTCCCACCAAAGGTTGGCATAGTCGTCAAACTCGAGCGATGCCATGGCTACCATCTTCTCGTTGCTATAGTTGTGCATGCAAAAGATCTTGTCAACCTTGAGTGCCCATGAGAGATAATCTTCGGGATCATTCGAACCGATGAACTTGGGCATGGTGAATTTGAGCTTGCCAAAAGTTTCTTCATCATTTCGGTTCCGGTACGACGGTTTCCATGATGTTGGTGGTTCTTCATCATCCAAGCTATTAGGTCTCTCTTGTTGATGGTGCTGTTGACCTTGTTGTTGCTGTGGAGCCGCATTTGGTGGTGGTGGAACTTGGTCCCCGCAAAGAGCTTGGGGAGATTGCTCTTGGCACAATTGTTGATGAGGTTGAGACGCTTGGGCCTCACGAGGCTGGTTATGCTCTTGACCATCATGGTGACGAGCATTGTCTTGAGCCACATGACGAGGAGGACGTCGCGCCACATGTACAATTGGCTTCTCCATGTCGTTATGTTATGGAGGAGGCTCATCATGGTGTCCATGTTGTCAGTGTTCACGACCATGACGATGATGTCGTCTTGGTGGGTCTTCAAGTGCTTCACGTTGATGGCGCGCTTATTCTTCCAAGTCGGAGGCATCGCATATTGTTAAAGGAATGTCTCGTGGACTTTGAAGAGTGACTTGGGGTTCCACTTGAGGTTGCTCACGTGGTTGTTCTTGTTGTATCACTAGTGCCCTTGCATGGTGACATTGCGTTTCTCTACTTGGAGGTCTTACGGAGAGGTCACCATCATAGCTTGATGTTGAGGGGTGCCGAGGAGATGGTACCGCTTGCGAAGAGCTCATGGAGTTGAGCATGGATCCATCATTACGCCTTGAAGCACGAAGGTGCAAAGATCTTGACGCACTCAAGGAATGACTTGAAGGGCTTGATGCGCGAGAACATGGTTTTTGCCAAACCATCAATGAGATGTTGAAGCTTGTCATCATTTGCAGCGACGGCGCATTGAAGAACTTCATTTTGATGGCTGATGTTGTATTGCATCGCATGCATTTGTCCTCGGATCTCCTCGAAGCGGTTGTCGATGCTCTTGAATTCCATTTGAGTTTCGCTAAATTTTTCATATTGACGCTTCTCAAGGGCGTCGCAATGTTAGTTGAATTCTCCTCGAATATTCCAATGATTTTTCCTTGTCATGTATTGGTCTTCTTCCTCTTGAGGTGGAAGTGGATGGGTCGTCTCACCATTCCTATCCATGAAGCAAAACCAACAAGGATTGTATATGGAAGGTAATATGTGGTAGGGGTTAGCCTTTTACCTCACCTTGGGGATTGTATCACACTAGTTGCCACATGTGAGAACTAAAAGCGTGTGAAGTGAAATCGCAAAGAAAACTCACACTAAAAGGAAAACTACAACTCTCATAAGATTTTTGTGGAAGGTTAGGATTGTGGAAAACCGAACGAAACGATCCAAGAAAACGGCTATTGTTAAAGGTGGTAGAGAACCAATGGTCGAAAAGCAAAAAGGATATGATCTACAAAACCACGAGGGAACACACACGTGGAGATGAGTGGGTCTATCATGACTTTGAAAATGAGCACAAAATGTCCTAACATAGACTAAGCTCGGTGTCGTGCAACGCAAGGAGAGACCAGAACTCATTTGCCAAAAGACGGTAAGAATCGGATTTGTGCACTTGTCTTGGTCGCACTTTTTCTCTCTTTTTCCTTACAAGCCGGCAAAAATCACGTTGTCCCCACTCCCTCACGCCTCTCCATTTTAAACACTGTGAAATTTCTCGCACCCCTCCATTTCAAACAGTGCGAAATTTCTTGTTCCCCTCTGTTTTAAACAAACAATACTAATTGATAGTATTTCCCTATTGGGTCGGTACTACATTAGTACCAATATATTTCAAAAAATGATTCTTCCCCACACACATAAAGAAAAATCCTCATAAAAACCCTAGCCCCGCTCACACTCTGATTCATCCCGTCCCACGGACACCTCTACATCTCCTCCTCTTAGTCCCCCAAGTGGACCAATGACACGCTCTCAATCCAAGCTCCTACAATCTAAGGTTAACTCGCTCCTTTCGTCGTGTGATTTCGATACATCCTTGGATTGCTTGGTACTTCATGCAAATACTTTGTGCATCCTCAGCCATGAACCCCGTGAAGCATCGCCAAGAGAAGGACCCAAGGCAGCATGAGAAGGAGCTCTAGGCCAAACCGGCGCCAGGTCTGGCGAACCGGTTTCCCTCCGGAATCTCCGGCGCAAAACCTGGCGGACCGGACCCACGACCGGTAATCCCGGCGACAAACTAGGCAACATTCGGCGACAACCAAAAATGCTCTCTATATGTCACTTCGGTAGGCAAACGGCAATACCGGCAACCGCCAGAAATTCCAACGAGAATCCCGGCGCCGCCAGACTTATCGCCGGTACCTCCCAGGTTCGAGTCAACTCTTGGGATGAGACCATGTAATCCCTTATTTTGCCTAGACTTTACCTTTTTGTTCCAAAACTACCCCTGTTTTAGTGTCTTTCCTATAAATAGCCCCCACCCACCAATGTAATCCCCAGACTTGGATAATTATAATAGAAGAAAGCCTAGAGGATCTATCTATTGCTAGTCTCATGCTCCTTCGCGAGGAGCACCAATTATCCCCCAACCTCTTGCATTTTGCCTAGTGCGTTCAAGTTTTACAAGTCCTTGGAGTCGGTGTCTCGTCTCCCACGAAGTCAAGATCTCATCAAGCCTAGTGGATCTACCTATTAGTAGTGGGATAGTGTCTTGTCTGTCACCGATCCTAGGGATTGGGCCGTACCGTTTGCCGCCAGCATGAGCTATTAGTTTGTATCGTTTTTTCGCGTGTTTGTGTGTTTTCATCGAGTTCTTCGCGTGAGAGTCCTTGGATTTCATCATCCCCATCCTCCCTCTCCTCCACCTCGATTTCCATAAGAATTCGTGAAAGATCGGGCAACCCAAAGGGGTCACCCCTAACATATTGGTATCAAGAGCAAAGTTGATCACAGATTTCCCCTCAGTTTTTTCTTCTATCCACCAAAATTAGAAAATCCCCAAAAAAGAGCCCAAAATTGCCTTCGGATCGATCTCTGGATTTGGTGAGTTTTTCATGGTTTTGATCCATAAATTTATTGCTTTGGGTGTTGATCTACATTCCTTGACCTTCCCTAGCGCAATTTCGACGCATTTCTCAGTTTGACTTTTTGGAGTTCGTCACAAATAGGTTTCAGTGAGAGATCAGGCGAACTGGTTCAGCCGATATTTCCGGCGAGACCCCTGGCATGATCGGATCCGCGATCGGAATTTCCGGCGACAGAACAGGCGTCGCTGGTTTCTGCGCAGAAAATTTTTCGAGCCCCAATTTTGACAGTTTTCTTCCTTGTGTGTTCGTGTTTCTCGTGTGTGTCGCCAAAACTAACAGCAGGCTTTCGCACATCAGTACATCTCGCGCTCTTCGACGCCACGACACCCGAGAACCTTCCCCAACACTGGTAGCAAGTTGTCAACACTACCAAAGGTATAACTTGCTCCACCTGGTTAGCCCCATATCTTCCTCTATGTGTACCTATCCTATGAGAGCAGCTCATTTTGTGTTTGCCTAAGCATTATGCACTTGCCTTTGGAAAGTGAGAGTGTGTAAGAAAGTACAAAAGCTAACATAGTAGTATATAAAGGGAGAAAAAGAATCAAAAATAGAAAAAGAGAAAAAGCAAAATAAAAATAGAAGAATACATAGTCTCCCAATACAAAGAGAGTATCAAGCTTGTAAGCAAAAATAGAGAGAAAAAGAGCGACCAAGGAAAGAGCAAAAGTCCACTGCTCACCCTCTTTTGGCAAACGAGTTGTGGTCTCTCCTTGCGTTGGCATGACACCGAGCTTAGTCTATGTTAGGGCATTTTGTGCTCATTTTTTGAGGAAGAAATGAGCACCGGCCCTAGGGTTTTCTAAGGATTTTACTTTATGTGTGTGGGGAAGAATCATTTTTTGAAATATATTGGTACTAATGTAGTATCGACCCGATAGGGAAATACTATCAATTAGTATTGTTTGTTTGAAAATGAGGGGCGCAAGAAATTTCGCTGTGTTTGAAACGGAGGAGCGCGAGAAATTTCACAGTGTTTGAAATGGAGGGGAGGGAGTGGGGACCACGTGATTTTGGCCATCTAGAAATATTGTCCGTCCATCCAAAATCAATGGGCCAGAGTCGATACCTTCCCTGCGAAGGCTCTGGCATGGACTCCTACACAAGCAATCACTGGGTGTCCTAGAGTAGACTATAGGGGTAGGCGTGTAGGCCACAAAATAGTAGTAGCAAACCATTAATCAGGCTACCTAGGGGCAGGTTATTTTGGGGCTGCATGAGTTCAAACTTTTAGTGTACTCCATTTTCAGGAGTGAATGCATGCAGCTCAAAATAACGTAATAAAACATGTTATGGCTATTATGTCATCACATCGTGATTACGTGCATGATAGTATTTGGTTACTCCATTTTCATGAGTTAATGCATGGAGCTCAAAAAATATAACTAGTATGCATCATGATTAAATGCATGATAGTAGTTGGTTACTGAGTTGCATGCATCATGTATTAAGTGGATTCTATTGGGTTGATCATATTACTCATACTCTCCATATATTCGTTGATCTCATCATAGTCTAGTTACTGAGTTGCATGCATGTGCGCACAAGCTCCATTCCTTTTGTTTAGTGATAGACACTTTTTTGTGCGGTCGAGGCCCACGTCCGCTGATGATTCTCGCTAATCAACGCAGCTCACACATACTGTACTTTCCAATCATAATCAGACTTCTTATGAAATAAGACTAGTAACTCATAAAAATGTATAGTAACAACTAGAGAGATATAGTTCAGCGTCAAGCAATCTTGCCCGTCCATCCAAAATCAACAGTCTAGAGCGGATAGCTTCCCTGCGAAGGCTCTGTCGTGAATGCCTTTGCAAGCAACCGTTGGGTATCCTTGTGTATCTATAGGGTTAGCTATGCCTATGACCCATAGTACTCTAGACAAAGCTAGATGTTGTTGACGTTGACGGAGCATTTTGTTTTCTGGATAAACACCTCCTCCTAGAGAATATACAGTGTAGTACTAAAAATTCTGACTCGGGCATCCACAAAGTGCAAGAAAGGTTTCCCATGATGAATATAAAAATAATTTCCCCTCTCTCTCTTCTATCTTGTATGAAGCAATATGATGATAAGGTATATGCACCGTATAGATTGAGTTAAAAAAAAAGCGAAGTCGAGTCAAAACCAAATAGATGCACCGGTTAGACTCAGCACGTGGGACCCATTAAATAGAGCATGCAACAATTCTCAGCCAACCATCTCATCCTCTCATGAATACAACAAGAATGGAAGTAATAATTTAGTGGGCTACTATACAACCAATTAGTAACTACTATCGTTAAACAAAAGCTCCACAGAGCACATTCAATTGTTAATAAGAGTGCAATATAATTATGCGAAGATGGATGAGAAACCAAAAAAAAGAGGGACAATGGAAGGCTTATCCCTTCCTACCAATTCCTACTCCAATGCCAAATATTTCCCTGTCTCAGATTCGGCGATTGCAACACTGTGTCCGCCCTTCGGATGCACGACCTCCACAATGGTCGTGAGCTTGACGGCCAATATGAGATAGCTTCTACCTTCCTACTTAGTGGGGCATAACCTCGAAGGCCTCCGCAATGGTAGAAGCTGGCTGTGGACCTCGGCTACTTCCTTCTTCAAATTATTGCACTCACCACGAAGGGTTGGGGAGTCACACTTATAAGATCGTGCGAGCCTCTTTTGAAAAGCCAAATCGGCTTGGTGGCAATCACACTCTAGGTTGAGCTCGAAGTTTTTTTTGCAGAATTTTGATGTTATGGTTGTTGATTTCATCTACTTTAGCCAAGATTATCGCCGTGACTTCCTGCATGGAAATTTCATCATCGGTAAGAGAAGAACATAAAATGCCAGTACCTGTATAGTGCATACCTATTTTTTTACGGAGACCAGGCATGATGTTATCATACAAGTCAGATATATCCATCATGCTATCTACCCGTGGGGTGGAAAATTCGATGCTTGAGCTGCCTGCCCTGGAAGATGTAGAAATATGGTTCAATAGTAGGAGCAGACAACCTAGGAATCAACGGAAGTACAAACACCTACCGGACTCTTGGACCCGATGATAGCCACTCTTCGGATACATGCACGAGGAGGGGCCCTCGCCCCATTGCTGGTCCCCTTTCTTGGTCCAAGCCTGCAGGTTTCCCTGCCGGCAGGGTTTATCCACTGCCATATTGATGTTATTATGACGAGGCAGGTTATTTTGTGACATCACTGTATGAAGAAGTAAAGAATCAAGGTAGGGGCAGTGGAAGAAAATGGTTTCTGCGAATGAGCAGAGAGGTAGTACTAGTAGGAAGAGAGTGAATAGTGGAAGTAAGATTTAAAGTTTTGGGTGTCGTTGCCATCCTTTGAGCAATCTTGTCGGTCCATCCAAAGACCCAGTGGGCAGGATGAAGGCTCTGCCATAGTAGGAAGGAAAATGTAGGTCTCCCGGAGTATAATATCGGTAGGCCACCACGCTAGTGATCGAGCAAGTAGCTGTAAAAAAAATTATGACTGGCCAAAGGTCTGTACTAATGTCTTATCAAAGCAATGTACAAGATTCCATCCATTCACGAAAAACTAGAGTGGAATTACCTAACCGGGAGTGTCGTGGTATTGGCACAACAGATGCTACTGGGGTAGATTACGTAGAGGGAGCAAGGAGATGTAGGAGAATTCGGTAACGTTATTGGCAGGCGATGTACCCAGGTTCACGTCTCCTCGGTGGAGGATTGCTACGTCATGCTATCAGTCCAGTATATATTCATAGATTGGTTTACATGGGAATCGCTGTAGGCGAAGGGAGAGACTAGATCTAATCTAATGTGAGAGGGGATGCCCCCAAAGGGGTGCACCTGGTGGCTTTATATATGCAACTAGTTAGGATTTACAAGTATTTTGGTGGACTTTGTATTGTAGTCGCCGTCTTGGGCCTCCAGTCGGCGAGTCGTCTGGTATAGTATGCGCCAGTCGCCGTATTTGGCTAGTCGATCCGCCTTGGGCTATGCTTCAGTTGGCTTGATACTAGCCAGCGAATCCACTTCGTGGGTATACCCCAATTATTGTTCCACCATCAGTAGTACTCGAACGTGTCAGGGACTCGGCGATGACTCCAATACGTCAAATCAGCGCACGCGATTCCATGGTGGAGTCGATGGTGAGTCATTGGCGAGCTCCTAAAACAAAAAAAATAGCTCATGAAGTAGTTCATTCGCCAGGTCGAGTTGATGCGCCAGGCGAATCGGCGTTGGATGGAGTCGCCCCTTGGAGAAGTTTATCTAGCGCCTTGTCAAATTGCTTTCGTAGAGGACGTGGAGGCCACCAAAAAATCATTGATGATGAGTCGTCAAGTCGGCGCAGGAGAATACACGAGAGAGAGAGTCCACGAGGGGCGAGGTGGGTCCCCGAGCGTGGTGAGTACGCGAGGGTGACCTCGGAATGGAGAGTCCCCGAGTGTGTTGAGTATGTGAAGGCGAGTTCGCGACGGCAAGTCCCCAAGCGTGTTGAGTACGTGAGGGCGAGGCCACAACGGCAAGTCCCCGAGCGTGTTGAGTACGCGAGGGCGAGGCTGCGACAGCGAGTCCCCAAGCGCGTTGAGTATGCGAGGGCGAGGCCGCAACGGCAAGTCCCTGAGCGTTATGAGTAAGCGAGGGCAAGGTCGCGACAGTGAGTCCCCGTGCGTGTTGAGTACACGAGGGCGAGGCCGCGACGGTGAGTCCCCGAGCGTGTTGAGTATGCGAGGGCGAGGCCACGACGGAGAGTCCCTGAGCGCGTCGAGTACACGAGGGAGAGGCCACGAAGGAGAGTCCTCGAGCATGTTGAGTACGTCCCCGAGCGTGTTGATTACACGAGGGCGAGGTCGTGACGGCGAGTCCCCGAGCGCGTTGAGTACGTGATACGCACAATTTGCATCACTACTCTATATCGTAATTTTCCTCTATTCATTCATATTTGTCTTATTATGAGGTATTACTTATGGCTTGTCATTTATTTATGCATGTTGGATGATTCTTAGAGGATACACTGCCGCATTCTGGATTCTCGTGGAAAAGAAGGCGTTTTGATGCAATTTCGCGAAGATCAGAAAAATACCAGAAAAATATGGGAAAATATATTTTTCCAGAAGACTGAGGAAGCCAGAAGGAGAGACGAAGAAGTGCCGTAGGGGGCCCACACCCCCCTAGGAGTGGGCCCACCCTTGGCCATGCCTAGGGAAGGTGTGGCCCACCTTCCTGGCTCCTGACTCCGCCCCTTCGCCTATATCTTCCCTACGAAACCCTAAGACTAGGGGAGAAACCACAGATAGATTTCCGCCGCCTCTGCGGAGCGGAAAACACCGAGAGAGAAAGATCTCTCCGGTAGACATATTTCTGCCGGGGGAATTCCTTCCCGGAGAGGGGAGATCATCGCCATCAACACCGTCATCAAGCTAGGCTTCATCGGGATCATCATCATCATCATATCCACACCATCATCTCCACCAGCAGAATCATCACCACTCCGTCCCGCTGTAACAATTATGTTGGATATTTCTTTAGTTCTTAGGGGAAACTTTCCCGGTGTTAATTACTATTGTAGTTGATGCTTGTGAGTGGAACCATTGGATTATTTTTTATGTTCAGATTGTTATCCATTATCATATCATCTTTGATCTTGATCCATATGATGTCTCGTGAGTAGTTCGTTTAGTTCTTGAGGACATGGGAGAAGTCATGTTGTTATTACTGGATTTGTGTTGAGTTATAATTCAATGGTTTAGTATTTAAGTTGTGGTCCTATTCTTCTAGTGGTGTCATGTGAACATAGACTACATGATACTTCACCATTTATGGGCCTAGGGGAATGCTGTAACACCCCAGTTTTACTTAATCAATATTAGGGTTTGTTTGTGCATTACATGAGCATCATATCAAAATTTGCATGCATTAAGAAATAAAATGCAAACCCTAAACTCTAATATTATAACTCTGTTTGAAAAGCATTCAAATGGTTTTGAATTTGAAAAGCTACCAAAACATTTGGAGCCCAAGTTGAATAAAAGGACCCCACACAACTCTACTATGTTTTATAAAAGCCCTGGTATTTTTGAAATATTCAAAAACTGAAAAGGATTTGTAAATAAAAAGAGGAAACCTAAATCAAAAAAGGAAAAAGGTTATTCTAAAAAAATAGCAGCTAGAGCACTCCCTGGTCCGCAGCCCAGTTCCCTCTTCCCTCTCCCTGTCGCCCGTGCATCTCTTCCGCAGCCCAGCCGTAGCCCAGTAGGCCCAATACCTCTTCGTCGTCTTTCCCGGGGCGTCGTCCACCTCCCGATCCTTCGAAGCTGCTCGCCGTCAGCTCGTCGCCGGCCGCCTCGAGTGGAGATGCTCGCCGCCGCCCCTGGAGAGAATAAGGAGCACCCGGGCATGCCACTCCTCCATCGTTCCCTCTTCCTTCCCCCTCTGGAGCTCTCTCTCTCTCGCGCGCGCGGCAAGCCGAACCCTAGAGCCGTAGACATTGCTCGTCGCCGTAACTCCCGGCCTCCCCTTACCTATCTGGCACCGCCACAAGCACTGCCGTGAAGTTAGCTCCCTCCCTGCCAGCGGAATCGACGCGGAGTGCCTCCGTTTTTCTGGAATCGAGCCGACGATCTCCTCTCCCCGACGGATGTCACCGCCGATTACTGCCGTCTCCGACCATGGGTTGCTTCGCCAACCGTCCTATCATGCTCACGGTGAGCTTCTGCTCCTCCTGGTACCCCAGTGCCCCCTCTTGCTTCCTTTATCGGGCCCGCGCCATTCGCCGTCCGCCGCCGCCGCAGTAGGTCGTCGCTGGCGCCGCTACGGTAACCCAAAAATGGCGGCGCAGCTCCTAAACGACTCCCCGCACTCGCTCGCGTCCGAAGCGCCCACCCACGCCATCCCGCGAGCCCCCTGACGTCGTCCCCGTCCTCCACCTGGGAGCCAGCCAGGCTGACGTCGTGCTGGCGTCATCATGATGTCAGCAACACGCGGTCAGCTCTGGTCAAACCCAGGTTGGGCCCTTCCTTGCCCACGTGGATGCTGAGGTGGCCTAGGGCCCATCTGTCGGTCTCTAGGGCTATAAGAAGCCCTGGTGTAAAAAGTTCCAGTGTTGTTTAATAATTTCAGAAAAAGGTTTTAATTAATTCCAGAATCTGGTTTAAACTTATAAATTCAATAACTAATTATTTATAAGTCAGAAAAATACAAACAATATATCAAAATGTTCAGAAAAATGTAACCTAGATATCTAAGCTATAATCTTGCATTGTTAAACAACTTAAATGACAAGTACAAATGCACCCCTCTCATATGCTCTGGAGTTTTCCCGAGTTAGGGTTTTCGCCCTTCGGAACCCCGATTAAGTTGTCAAGCATGATTTAGGGTTACATTTCAATACTAATCAACTTGTCATATCATCATCCTTGTTTGAGCATTGCATCAATGCCATTGTTGATTGTTTCCCCTTTATTTCTGGTGTTTGCTTCTTCCCGGTAGAATACGAGATTGAGATCGAAGACAAAGATCAACACCGTCGAAGCTCGAAGATCGACGAACAATACTTGACCAATTATAAACAAGTCAAGTACAAGGCTCCCGAAGATCTGCTTATCTGTTATCAACTGGCAAAGGCAAGCATAGCCCCACTATGATATAATCCTATGATTTCAAAAGAATTTCAATTCTTGCCATGATGCATACGATTCTACTGTGGTGTTTTATCGATAGATAGAGTATCCTATCTATTGCATACTACCTTTGAGCTTATATTACCTGATCCACTGCTCCTAGCATAACTAGGTTTGGCGTGTGTGTACTGCTAGAGCTTATATCTACGTCTTGCTTAGCCATGCATAGTTGTTGAGTCTGGTTCATCCAGATGATGTATCAGATGCAGAGAATCGAGTACGACAGGAGAACGTGGTAAGATGAGATCAGTGATATGAGATTAAACATGCTAAGGCTTGTATGTGAGGCCACGGTGGGATGTGGTTTTTCTAGTCCCATGCTAGCCACCCTTAGGACCCTGGGTTCTTGCCTCTTGAACCAAGACGAGCGTACAACCACACAGGGTAAATGGGGACCCCATGATTGACTAACTTGCATAGTAGATTCCATGAGTCACATAGTTCGGGCGTTCCATTTGACATATGCATATAAAACCTTTTGAACGATTTGCTGGGTGCAGGTGCATTCATAACAGGTAGGTAAGTGTGGCCGAGATTGCTTGGGGTAGATGGCGCCCCTGGGAAACCAACCTCGCCTCACATCTTTAAGTACTGGCTTCGGGGTTTGACCCATTACGGCGGAACCATACTTATTGCGTGACTCATGGTCTCGGCGAAAGCAAGGTAAAGGTCGTGTCCAACCACACCCTCTGTCAGCACACCAAGGAAGTGTGTCAAGTGTCATTAAGAGTCGGTTGGTACGTGTGTGTAAAGTTGTACACCCCTGCAGGGTAATAATCTTTCGGAAATCCATGTCCACGGTTAAGGACGACTTGGGAACGGATGGGAGATCATAGAGAACATGAACCTAATCATAAAACTTGCAACTAATGTTTGTTGGATGCTTCCTCATGGGTACGAGGGGGTGATCCTAGTTTAGATGATGATGATGATTCGGTGGATATCAAAAGAAGATGATCAATATTTCAGAGATGTCGCTCTTGTATCCCCTTTTAAAATACTCTGATTAGAGGAGATTCTTCTCCCTCTCTTGTTTTATAAATAAAGATGGCTTTTTGCAAAACAACTCCACTAGCCAGAAGTCTTGCGGAGTACACCCTGTACTCACCCTTGCTTTGTTGATACTTTTGGCAGAGTAAGTGTTCCTGAAGACGAGTTCCGTACCATATCGACATCGGCGAGTAGCTTGAGGTTCCCGGCTGGCAGCCTAGAATCTATGGGCTGGGACTTCATCGTTATGCTTCAGGCCTCTTAGGCCATTTGTTAAGTTTGCTATAATTAGTAGCATAATTTGCCTTCCGTTGTTTGATGTTTGTGGTAATTGACCTCTGCCTGTAATAATTTGGTTCTCTGCTCAGTTATGAGCTTGCTGTAATAAATTTTGTGTCGTAGGGTCCCTGATGTGTTATCAATTCTTCACTGGATATTCTCGAGCTCAAGGTTAAGGTTATGTCAGACGGAGGTCTGGGATTTTTTTAGCCCTGATCCCGGGGGTGTCACATTTCTTGGTATCAGAGCAGTACCGACCGTAGGAAAACCTTGTTATTGGTCGATGTTGAGTGTAGTGTTTGTGAAAACTATTTTAAAAGATGAAAAGTATTTGCGAAAACTCTAGTATGCTTCTTTTTCTCCTTATCCAGTTTCGCTCTAACTCTGGGTTATCTTATCTGGTGTTGATATTGGAAAAGTTTTGATATCTCTTCTAGTATTTCAAAACTTAGGTGCCTTCTTGGCATGTCGTTTCTAAGCCAGTTGACCTAGTGTTGAATTCTTTAGAGTTGTGTGAGTTGTAAATTCCTTGGTCCCTTTGCTCTTCTTCATCTGAGAGATTTCTTTCCATCATGATCTTTCTATCTTCCAGACCCGCAATATTATATTGTCGGATCTATAGTGTTCTATTCTAGGCTTCGAGGTTTCCTTTCGCCTCGCGTGCCTCCTTTTCGTTTGTTTGTTACTTCAGAAGTCGTTTCTTCTGTTAGAAGCTACCTTGTGATTACTAACTTGCAGTGTACGCCATGCCACTCAAGTAGTAGTTACTTCTTTCTTTGGGTTTTAACCCTTGGACTTGAACCTAAGATCCCCGATTGTGCTGGATTCTAGTGTTGAGAATCTTGTACATGAAGCTGACCTTTAACCCAAGATCCAAACTTTGACCCCTGTTGCTAATGTTCATACATTACCTCAGGATGGCTGGTACTACAACTCTAGCCTTCAAGCTTGTGGTTTTTGTTGCGATTGAATTGTGACAATTAAGGACTTTCCCTACCACATGTTATGGCAGATGTTCTTTAATGGAACCAAATAGATCACGACAAGAGTACTCCTCGTGAGTCTCACATCTATACTCGTGACTCTTCCACACCTTACCCTTCTCTGCATTGGTCCTCGGAAGGTTGTTGACTTATGCGTCCACATCTCGGGATTCTATCCTGAGCATGTTCTTATTCCCCTTGTTGTTTTCTGACCTTTGTCTACCAGTTGGTAGCCAAGTAGTAACTTGCATTGGTGTCTTTAGATGCAAGATACTCCTGTGGTCCGTCAAGACAAACCATTTCGGAATGTCTAGGAGAAGCAAACTCCAGTACCTCGTCATATCTAGGACCAGGTCAAAGTGTTGTAACCTGCAGATTAAGAGGCATTGATTAGCTTCTATCTGTTCTATGTTAAAGTATCACACCCTTTTATAGTAAAGAGGTTGAGCTGAGTTTCATGACCCCTTAATGAAGTGATACTTCCACACAACCCTCCCTCGAGCTTTCGCGCTCGTGAGTGATGCGTGTGCGTAATAATGTGGCCATCTGAGATTCTAGAAACCCTTATTGTTTGAACTCAAAGGACATTTGAGTCATTCTTAGCGTGATTGGTTAACCCCGTCACTAAGCAAAGGATGACTGTGCTACCAAGTTTGTTATTCTGGTACACTCTCTTCGGTCAAAGAGTTAGGCTTGTGCCGAAGCTCTGAGACTATGTCTGATTGCCTTACCAAGCAAGTTCCCTCTCGAACTAAGTGACATATCGGTGGTCCGTGATATTCTAGTTGTCTTTCTAGAAGTATCCCCATGTTGCCACATGACCGTGTTGTCAAGTTCTTGATCCAGCAAGTTCACTGAATTGCTCTTTTCTCCAAGGATTCGTACTGGATACCCCTGAAATAGTTGGTTGAGCTTAAACAACAACTTGGAGAGTTGTAAGACAAAAGTTTATCCGGCCCAGTTCCTTTCTAAAAGGGATGTCTAGTTTTGTTCGTTTTGAAGAAAGATAGCATTTCCTTTGTGGATATGTTATCTTCCCCCACCTTTGATTTGATTTGGGTTATCGTCAAATCAAACTCAGTTCCAAGGACTATCTTGATGGTGTTTTTACTTGTGATGTTTCACTTGAGTACATCTTCATGTCCTTTGATTTGACCAATACTTTTGCCTTGTTCAAGCAACATGTGAGTCCATCTTTTTGGAGTGTCCTGATAAGTTTGTTGTTGAGCCATCGATGACATCCTCATCTCCTCCATAATAGATTTGGTTCAAATGGAACATCTGGCATCAATGTTGGAAACTTTCGAGAACCATCTTCGAGTCATCACGAAGTATGAGTTCTAGATGTTAGAAGTAACCTTCTCCGGTTCACGTGTAGTTGTTGAAAGATGTCGCCGTGGATTCGAGAAGAGTTGTCTTCCTTTCCTTAAGGATACATATCTGTGTTTTATTGTTAGTACTTTACATGTATGCAGTTGTCTTTCGACAAGTTGCCAATACATGGGTATAGCACTCTAGCTCATATTTTGGAGCTTGACACTATAGTTCCTATCTTGAGAATCTAGTAACTTTACCTTTGTGGTAAATGTTGCAAACTTTCTATTCGGACATGTTGAGTCTGAAGTATCATACCACCTAACCAAAGCTGAATCTCAAGCAGCAATGATGGTTGGTGTTCCTCATGGTTTTGACATAGGTCTCTTTGTAAATCTGGCAAGATGGATGTAATGGTTGACACACTTAGCCGGAAAGACCTATTGTCATATCCTCTTGAATCAGCAGTAACGACCATTTTTCATAAAGCGTCTTCTATATTTTATTATAGGAGTTGTGTTTATGGTTTCCTTTGTCTCCGAAGTCTGGCCTTTACTTGATGTTTGATTTCTCGAACATCAAGGAGAACATTTAAAGTAGTGTTGCTAAATGTCTCTCGGTCGATCCTCCAGACCATTTATGTGGGCAAGCATCTTGTTATGCCAAGTAATTGAAGTCTAAGAATGAAGTTTCTTTCTTCTCGTGTCATCAGGAATATTTTTACCAATTCGTCTAGTGGTGTAAAGTGATATCATGATATTTGGCTAAGATCTTGATATACCTGGATTAATAAAGAGTTTCTTTCCTCTTATCAACCATGTTCTAAGAGTGACTATAATTTTTGTAATCTGTAGTTTCTCTTGCTACATGTTTCTTGTGACTTTTACGAGTCCTCTCCACCAAAACACCTTTCTGTCTTAAGCCTTCTGTTGGATGAAAGATTGACTCTTCTCTGTCAAAAGTAGTTCAACAGCTTGGTTTTGTTGATCCATATCTCTGCAACCTGAAATCTCTATTTAATTCATTTAGTAGAGGTTCCCTATCGAAGTCTATGGTTATATTCTTCCCATTGAAACCTTCCTTTCCGGAAGCTTCAAAACCTTCTGTAAGTTCCATCGTATCAATCCTTATGAAGACCAGTTATCTAACAATTTTAAACCTTATCCTCTTGTTTCCTCCGTTACCCTGACATGTTTCATGTAGTCATCTCAGAGTTGTGTATGAACACTCCATCCATGAGTTGACCATGAGATACTCCGTGTGTTGTTTAGTGTGTTCCCTCTTATCTTTAGAGTGACCCTGTTTCTTTCTGTCTCTTTTCCTACCTTTGGAATCTAGGGTCGAGATTATCGTAAGGGGGATAGAGTTGTAACACACCAGTTTTACTTAATATATATTAGGGTTTGTTTGTGCATTACATGAGCATCATATCAAAATTTGCATGCATTAAGAAAAAAAAATTTAAACCCTAAACTCTAATATTATCCCTCTGGTTGAAAAGCATTCAAATGGTTTTGAATTTGAGAAGCTACCAAAACATTTGGAGCCCAAGTTGAATAAAAGGGCCCCACACTACTCTACTATGTTTTATAAAAGCCCTGGTATTTTTGAAATATTCAAAAACTGAAAAGGATTTGTAAATAAAATAGGAAATCTAAATCAGAAAAGGAAAAAGGTTATTCTAAAAAAATAGCAGCTAGAGCACTCCCTGGGCCGCAGCCCAGATCCCTCTTCCCTCTCCCTGTTGCCCGTGCATCTCTTCCACTGCCCAGCCGTAGCCCAGTAGGCCCAATACCTCTTCGTCGTCTTCCCCGAGGCGTCGTCCACCTCCCGATCCTTCAAAGCTGCTCGCTGTTAGCTCGTCTCCGGCCGCCCCGCGTGGACATGCTCGCCGCCACCCCCTGGAGAGGATAAAGAGCACCCGGGAACGCCTCTCCTCCCCCGTTCCCTCTTCCTTCCCCCTCTGGAGCTCTCTCTCTCTCGTGCGCGTGGCAAGCCGAACCCTAGAGCCGCAGACGTTGCTCATCTCCGTCGCTCCCGGCCTCCCCTCACCTATTTGGCACCGCCACAAGCACCGCCGTGAAGTTATCTCCCTCCCTGCCAGCAGAATCGACGTGGAGTGCCTTCGTTTTTCTGGAATCGAGCCGACGATCTCCTCTCCCCGACGAATGCCACTGCCGATTACTGCCGTCTCCTGCCATGGGTTGCTTCGCCAACCTTCCTATCATGCTCACGGTGAGCTTCTGCTCCTCCTAGTACCCCAGTGCCCCCTCTTGCTTCCTTTATCGGGCCCGCTCCATTTGCCGTCCGCCGCCGCCGCAGTAGGTCGTCGCCGGTGCCGCTACGGTAACCCAAAAATGGAGGCGCAGCTCCTAAACGACTCCCCGCACTCGCTCGCGTCCGAAGCGCCCACCCACGCTATCCCGCGAGCCCCCTGACGTCGTCCCCGTCCTCCACCTGGGAGCCAGCCAGGCTGACGTCGTGTTGGCGTCGTCATGACGTCAGCAGCGCGCGGTCACCTCTGGTCAAACCCAGGTTGGTCCCTTCCTTGCCCACGTGGATGCTGAGGTGGCCTAGGGCCCATCTGTCGGTCTCTAGGGCTAGAAGAAGCCCTAGTGTAAAAAGATCCATTGTTGTTTAATAATTTCAGAAAAAGGTTTTAATTAATTCCAGAATTTGGTTTAAACTTATAAATTCAATAACTAATTATTATAAGTCCGAAAAATACAGACAATATATCAAAATGTTTAGAAAAATGTAACTTATCTATCTAAGCTGTAATCATGCATTGTTAAACAACTTAAATGACAAGTATAATTAGAGGAAGAAATGCACCCCTCTCATATGCTCCGGAGTTTTCCCGAGTTAGGGTTTTCGCCCCTCGGAACCCCGATTAAGTTGTCAAGCATGCTTTAGGGTTACATTTCAATACTACAAAACTTGTCATATCATCATCCTTGTTTGAGCATTGCATTGATGCCATTGTTGATTGTTTCCCCTTTATTTCCGGTGTTTGCTTCTTCTCGGTAGAATACGAGATTGAGATCGAAGTCAAAGATCAACACCGTTGAAGCTCGAAGATCAAAGAACAATACTTGACCAATTATAATCAAGTCAAGTACAAGGCTCCCGAAGATCTGCTTATCTGTTATCAACTGGCAAAGGCAAGCATAGCCCCACTAAGATATAATCCTATGATTTCAAAATAATTTCAATTATTGCCATGATGCTTACGATTCTACTGTGGTCTTTTATCGATAGATAGAGTATCCTATCTATTGCATACTACCTTTGAGCTTATATTACCTGATCCACTGCTCCTAGCATAACTAGGTTTGGCGTGTGTGTACTGCTAGAGCTTATATCTACGTCTTGCTTAGCCATGCATAGTTGTTGAGTCTGGTTCATCCAGATGATGTATCAGATGCAGAGAATCGAGTATGATAGGAGAACGTGGTAAGATGAGATCAGTGATATGAGATTAAACATGCTAAGGCTTGTATGTGAGGCCACGGTGGGATGTGGTTTTTCTAGTCCCATGCTAGCCACCCTTAGGACCCTGGGTTCTTGCCTCTTGAACCAAGACGAGCGTACAACCACACAGGGTAAATGGGGACCCCATGATTGACTAACTTACTTAGTAGATTCCATGAGTCACATAGTTCGGGCGTTCCATTCGACATATGCATATAAAAACTTTTGAACGATTTGCTGGGTGCAGGTGCATTCATAACAGGTAGGTAAGCGTGGCTGAGGTTGCTTGGGGTAGATGGCGCCCCTGGGAAACCAACCTCGCCTCACATCTTTAAGTACTGGCTTCGGGGTTTGACCCGTTACGGCGGAACCATACTTATTGTGTGACTCATGGTCTCCGCGAAAGCAAGGTAAAGGTCGTGTCCAACCACACCCTCTGTCAGCACACCAAGGAAGTGTGTCAAGTGTCATTAAGAGTCGGTTGGTATGTGTGGGTAAAGTTGTACACCCCTGCAGGGTAATAATCTTTCGGAAATCCATGTCCACGGTTAAGGACGACTTGGGAACGGATGGGAGATCATAGAGAACATGAACCTAATCATAAAACTTGCAACTAATGTTTGTTGGATGCTTCCTCATGGGTACGAGGGGGTGATCCTCGTTCATATGATGATGATGATTCGGTGGATATCAAAAGAAGATGATCAATATTTCAGAGATGTCGCTCTTGTATCCCCTTTTAAAATACTCTGATTAGAGGAGATTCTTCTCCCTCTCTTGTTTTATAAATAAAGATGGCTTTTTGCAAAACAACTCCACTAGCCAGAAGTCTTGCAGAGTACACCCTGTACTCACCCTTGCTTTGTTGATACTTTTGGCAGAGTAAGTGTTCCTGAAGACGAGTTCCGTACCATATCGACATCGGCGAGTAGCTTGAGGTTCCCGGCTGGCAGCCTGGAATCTATGGGCTGGGACTTCATCGTTATGCTTTAGGCCTCTTAGGCCATTTGTTAAGTTTGTTATACTTAGTAGCATAATGTGCCTTCCGTTGTTTGATGTTTGTGGTCACTGACCTCTGCCTGTAATAATTTGGTTCTCTGCTCAGTTATGAGCTTGCTGTAATAAATTTTGTGTCGTAGGGTCCCTGATGTGTTATCAATTCTTCACTGGATATTCTCGAGCTCAAGGTTAAGGTTATGTCAGACGGAGGTCTGGGATTTTTTTAGCCCTGATCCCGGGGGTGTCACATTTCTTGGTATCAGAGCAGTACCGACCGTAGGAAAACCTTGTTATTGGTCGATGTTGAGTGTAGTTTTTGTGAAAACTATTTTAAAATATGAAAAGTATTTGCGAAAACTCTAGTATGCTTCTTTTTCTACTTATCCAGTTTCGCTCTAACTCTGGGTTATCTTATTTGGTGTTGATATTGGAAAAGTTTTGATATCTCTTCTAGTATTACAAAACTTAGGTGCCTTCTTGGCATGTCGTTTCTAAGCCAATTGACCTAGTGTTGAATTCTTTAGAGTTGCGTGAGTTCTGAATTCCTTGGTCCCTTTGCTCTTGTTCATCTGAGAGATTTCTTTCCATCATGATCTTTCTATCTTCCAGACCCGCAATATTATATTGTCGGATCTATAATGTTCTATTCTAGGCTTCGAGGTTTCCTTTCGCCTCGCGTGCCTCGTTTTCGTTTGTTTGGTACTTCAGAAGTCGTTTCTTCTGTTAGAAGCTACCTTGTGATTACTAACTTGCAGTGTACGCCATGCCACTCAAGTAGTAGTTACTTCTTTCTTTGGGTTTTAACCCTTGGACTTGAATCTAAGATCCCCGATTGTGCTGGATTCTAGTGTTGAGAATCTTGTACATGAAGCTGACCTTTAACCCAAGATCCAAACTTTGACCCCTGTTGCTAATGTTCATACATTACCTCAGGATGGCTGGTACTACAACTCTAGCCTTCAAGCTTGTGGTTTTTGTTGCGATTGAATTGTGACAATTAAGGACTTTCCCTACCACATGTTATGGCAGATGTTCTTTAATGGAACCAAATAGATCACGACAATAGTACTCCTCGTGAGTCTCACATATATACTCGTGACTCTTCCACACCTTACCCTTCTCTGCATTGGTCCTCGGAAGGTTGTTGACTTATGCGTCCACATCTCGGGATTCTATCCTGAGCATGTTCTTTTTCCCCTTGTTGTTTTCTGACCTTTGTCTACCAGTTGGTAGCCAAGTAGTAACTTGCATTGGTGTCTTTAGATGCAAGATACTCCTGTGGTCCGTCAAGACAAACCATTTCGGAATGTCTAGGAGAAGCAAACTCCAGTACCTCGTCATATCTAGGACCAGGTCAAAGTGTTGTAACCTGCAGATTAAGAGGCATTGATTAGCTTCTATCTGTTCTATGTTAAAGTATCACACCCTTTTATACTAAAGAGGTTGAGCTGAGTTTCATGACCCCTTAATGAAGTGATACTTCCACACAACCCTCCCTCGAGCTTTCGCGCTCGTGAGTGATGCGTGTGCGTAATAATGTGGCCATCTGAGATTCTAGAAACCCTTATTTTTTGAACTCAAAGGACATTTGAGTCATTCTTCGCGTGATTGGTTAACCTCGTCACTAAGCAAAGGATGACTGTGCTACCAAGTTCGTTATTCTGGTACACTCTCTTCGGTCAAAGAGTTAGGCTTGTGCCGAAGCTCTGAGACTATGTCTGATTACCTTACCAAGCAAGTTCCCTCTCGAACTAAGTGACATATCGGTGGTCCGTGATATTCTAGTTGTCTTTCTAGAAGTATCCCCATGTTGCCACATGACCGTGTTGTCAAGTTCTTGATCCAGCAAGTTCACTGAATTGCTCTTTTCTCCAAGGATTTGTACTGGATACCCCTGAAATAGTTGGTTGAGCTTAAACAACAACTTGGAGAGTTGTAAGACAAAAGTTTATCCGGCCCAGTTCCTTTCTAAAAGGGATGTCTAGTTTTGTTCGTTTTGAAGAAAGATAGCATTTCCTTTGTGGATATGTTATCTTCCCCCACCTTTGATTTGATTTGGGTTATCGTCAAATCAAACTCAGTTCCAAGGACTATCTTGATGGTGTTTTTACTTGTGATGTTTCACTTGAGTACATCTTCATGTCCTTTGATTTGACCAATACTTTTGCCTTGTTCAAGCAACATGTGAGTCCATCTTTTTGGAGTGTCCTGATAAGTTTGTTGTTGAGCCATCGATGACATCCTCATCTCCTCCATAATAGATTTGGTTCAAATGGAACATCTGGCATCAATGTTGGAAACTTTCGAGAACCATATTCGAGTCATCACGAAGTATGAGTTCTGGATGTTAGAAGTAACCTTCTCCGGTTCACGTGTAGTTGTTGAAAGATGTCGCCGTGGATTCGAGAAGAGTTGTATTCATTTCCTTAAGGATACATATCTGTGTTTTATTGTTAGTACTTTACATGTATGCAGTTGTCTTTCGACAAGTTGCCAATACATGGGTATAGCACTCTAGCTCATATTTTGGAGCTTGACACTATAGTTCCTATCTTGAGAATCTAGTAACTTTACCTTAGTGGTAAATGTTGCAAACTTTCTATTCAGACATGTTGAGTCTGAAGTATCATACCACCTAACCAAAGTTGAATCTCAAGCAGCAATGATGGTTGGTGTTCCTCAAGGTTTTGACATAGGTCTCTTTGTAAATCTGGCAAGATGGATGTAATGGTTGACACACTTAGCCGGAAAGACCTATTGTCATATCCTCTTGAATCAGCAGTAACGACCATTTTTCATAAAGCGTCTTCTATATTTTACTATAGGAGTTGTGTTTATGGTTTCCTTTGTCTCCGAAGTCCGGCCTTTACTTGATGTTTGATTTCTCGAACATCAAGGAGAACATTTAAAGTAGTGTTGATAAATGTCTCTCGGTCGATCCTCTAGACCATTTATGTCGGCAAGCATCTTGTTATGCCAAGTAATTGAAGTCTAAGAATGAAGTTTATTTCTTCTCGTGTCATCAGGAATATTTTTACCAATTCGTCTAGTGGTGTAAAGTGATATCATGATACTTGGCTAAGATCTTGATATACATGGATTAATAAAGAGTTTCTTTCCTCTTATAAACCATGTTCTAAGAGTGACTATCATTTTTGTAATCTGTAGTTTCTCTTGCTACATGTTTCTTGTGACTTTTACGAGTCCTCTCCACCAAAACACCTTTCTGTCTTAAGCCTTCTATTGGATGAAAGATTGACTCTTCTGTGTCAAAAGTAGTTCAACAGCTTGGTTTTGTTGATCCATATCTCTGCAACCTGAAATCTCTATTTAATTCATTTAGTAGAGGTTCCCTATCGAAGTCTATGGTTATATTCTTCCCATTGAAACCTTCCTTTCCGGAAGCTTCAAAACCTTCTGTAAGTTCCATGGTATCAATCCTTATGAAGACCAGTTATCTAATAATTTTAAACCTTCTCCTCTTGTTTCCTCTGTTACCCTGACATGTTTCATGTAGTCATCTCAGAGTTGTGTATGAACACTCCATCCATGAGTTGACCATGAGATACTCCGTGTGTTATTTAGTGTGTTCCCTCTTATCTTTAGAGTGACCCTGTTTCTTTTTGTCTCTTTTCCTACCTTTGGAATCTCGGGTCGAGATTATCGTAAGGGGGATAGAGTTGTAACACCCCAGTTTTACTTAATCAATATTATGGTTTGTTTGTGCATTACATGAGCATCATATCAAAATTTGCATGCATTAAGAAAAAAAATTAAACCCTAAACTCTAATATTATCCCTCTGGTTGAAAAGCATTCAAATGGTTTTGAATTTGAAAAGTTACCAAAACATTTGGAGCCCAAGTTGAATAAAAGGGCCCCACACTACTCTACTATGTTTTATAAAAGCCCTGGTATTTTTGAAATATTCAAAAACTGAAAAGGATTTGTAAATAAAATAGGAAATCTAAATCAGAAAAGGAAAAAGATTATTCTAAAAAAATAGCAGCTAGAGCACTCCCTGGGCCGTAGCCCAGTTCCCTCTTCCCTCTCCCTGTCGCCCGTGCATCTCTTCCACAACCCAGCCGTAGCCCAGTAGGCCCAATACCTCTTCGTCATCTTCCCCCAGGCGTCGTCCACCTCCCGATCCTTCAAAGCTGCTCGTTGTCAGCTCGTCTCTGGCCGCCTCGCGTGGAGATGATCGCCGCCGCCCCCTGTAGAGGATAAGGAGCACCCGGGCATGCCTCTCCTCCCTTGTTCCCTCTTCCTTCCCCCTCTGGAGCTCTCTCTCTCGTGCGCGTGGCAAGCCGAACCCTAGAGCCGCAGACATTGCTCATATCCGTCGCTCCCGGCCTCCCCTCACCTATTTGGCACCGCCACAAGCACCGCCGTGAAGTTAGCTCCCTCCCTGCCCGCAGAATCGACGCGGAGTGCCTTCGTTTTTATGGAATCGAGCCGACGATCTCCTCTCCCCGACGGATGTCACTGTTGATTACTGCCGTCTCTGGCCATGGGTTGCTTCGCCAACCTTCCTATCATGCTCACGGTGAGCTTCTGCTCCTCCTAGTACCCCAGTGCCCCCTCTTGCTTCCTGTATCGGGCCCGCTCCATTCACCGTCCGCCGCCGCCGCAGTAGGTCGTCGCCGGCGCCGCTACGGTAACCCAAAAATGGAGGCGCAGCTCCTAAATGACTCCCCGCACTCGCCCAAGTACGAAACGCCCACCCACGCCATCCCGCGAGCCCCCTGACGTCGTCCCCGTCCTCCACCTGGGAGCCAGCCAGGCTGACGTCGTGTTGGCGTCGTCATGACGTCAGCAGCGCGCGGTCACCTCTGGTCAAACCCAGGTTGGTCCCTTCCTTGCCCACGTGGATGCTGAGGTGGCCTAGGGCCCATCTGTCGGTCTCTAGGGCTAGAAGAAGCCCTAGTGTAAAAAGTTCCATTGTTGTTTAATAATTTCAGAAAAAGGTTTTAATTAATTCCAGAATTTGGTTTAAACTTATAAATTCAATAACTAATTATTATAAGTCCGAAAAATACAGACAATATATCAAAATGTTTAGAAAAATGTAACTTAGCTATCTAAGCTGTAATCATGCATTGTTAAACAACTTAAATGACAAGTATAATTAGAGGAACAAATGCACCCCTCTCATATGCTCCGGAGTTTTCCCGAGTTAGGGTTTTCGCCCCTCGGAACCCCGATTAAGTTGTCAAGCATGCTTTAGGGTTACATTTCAATACTACAAAACTTGTCATATCATCATCCTTGTTTGAGCATTGCATTGATGCCATTGTTGATTGTTTCCCCTTTATTTCCGGTGTTTGCTTCTTCCCGATAGAATACGAGATCGAGATCAAAGTCAGAGATCAACACCGTCGAAGCTCGAAGATCGACGAACAATACTTGACCAATTATAATCAAGTCAAGTACAAGGCTCCCGAAGATCTGCTTATCTGTTATCAACTGGGAAAGGCAAGCATAGCCCCACCATGATATAATCCTATGATTTCGAAAGCATTTCAATTCTTGCCATGATGCATACGATTCTACTGTGGTCTTTTATCAATATATAGAGTATCCTATCTATTCCATACTCCCTTTGAGCTTATATTACCTGATCCACTGCTCCTAGCATAACTAGGTTTGGCGTGTGTGTACTGCTAGAGCTTATATCCGCGTCTTGCTTAGCCATGCATAGCTGTTGAGTCTGGTTCATCCAGATGATGTATCAGATGCAGAGAATCTAGTATGACAGGAGAACGTGGTAAGATGAGATCAGTGATATGAGGCCACGACACTACTAGGAAAACGGTCGTATGTGGCGCACCTAAAAGGCCCATCCGTGGCGCACTAGTGGTGCGCCACGGGCCTTGCGCTACGGCTATCTCCTAGCCGTGGCGCACTGCCTGGTGCGCCACGGTTATGTCGAGATAGGCGTAGCGCACCTGCTAGTGCGCCACGGATATGTTGGCTGGTACGCTACGCCTTGGATCTTCTGTGGCGCACGTTGCAGTGCGCCACTAAGCTGAGAAGGTGCGCTTTAGTTTTAGTGCACCACAGAAGCTGTGCCATGTGCGCCACGGGTGTCTTTTTTTTTTAATTTCAGGGCCAGATGATATACAATACAGATTATATAGGCAGATATACACACAGATATACATACAGATATAAGATATACAGTTATATATATAAATACACAATTCGCAAAATAAGATTGAAACAAATACATATAGATAAGTCTCATACATGAATACATAAGTTATACATTGTTTCGATCAAGTTACAAAGTAGTTGGTGACATGCGAATACATCTGTCGATCGAACAAGTTAGAGCTCGGAAGCTCGCCTACACATCTAAACTAGATAGACACAAGCGCGAGATAAACAACCAAAGAAGATAAGAATGATCACCGCGACGAAGGTGTAGGTCTTCATCCGGTTCCTCGTCCTAACTTCCGCTAGATAGCGCGTGTATCTAGCTTCCGCCTCCGCCATAGTGTTGTACCCTTTGTAGCTATTGCCGCTGAAACGATGCACCTGTCTCCGGCAGTCTTCCCAATCATCGTAGACTCCGGGAACCCGTCCCTTGTACATGACGTACCACGTCATCTACAAGTTGATAATAATAATTAACCCATGATTGAAAAAAAACATATATAATTAAAGTCGCATATGAAGATACACTTATAGAAAGTACTCCTAAATCAAAAAGACCAAACTCAAAAAGCATGCCTCATATATAACTAGGTTGTTCGATATAGGAATATGCTACGATAGAACTGTCCGCCAAGTAGGATGCACAACACCTGGACCTGTGCATAGCACAAGGCGGACAATCCCATCACAGCACATTCACATATAGTGTGCCACGACATTTCAATCATCGGCAATATTCTCGAAAAAGACCAAAGTAACTCGAAAAGAATGCCTCATATATAACTAGCTAGGTCGTTGGACACAGGAAGATGCTATGATGGAACTGTGAGCCAAGTAGGATGCACAACACCTGAACTTGTGCATATCACAAGGCTCACAATCCCGTCATAGCACATTCACATATATATTGTGCCACGACATTTCAATCATCGACATTATTCTCGAAAAAAGACTAATAAAGTAAGGAAAAAAAGAAGGACCAAAATGAGCAAAGGACCAAAGAGTAAGAAAAAAACCAAGCATTGATTGATATATAATAATAATAAGCAAAAGAAGTAAGCGATGATTCATAAACCTAATAAGATAAGTATAGTAGCATGTACACTTGTCCACATACACACAAAGGTCATCTATAGTTTGTAACTACAACTAGGCCAACATCAAGTCTTCTGGCTCGTCTTAGGGAACGGAAGGACGCCTTGTCTCGTCATGAACTTCCTATAGTCACCCTGCATCTCTAGGCGATCTTCTATGTCACGGTTATTCAGGATATTCCCTCCGTAGAAGATCCCCCCCGAAGTCATGACATCACGAAAGCTGATTGCCCCAAACTGCTGCTGGATGTGATACATCTCTTGTCTAATATCTGAATCAGTGATCTTGGCATTTGCTTCGGCCCACTGTTTGAGATGATCTGGCAGCGTAGAATTCTCTGGTCAAGTAGGAACGCCATCATGTGATGGAGTGCATAGTAGGCTTCCTTCTTACTGTTTTCTGGCTGCTTCATGCAGGGGAACTCCGTTACGTGGTTGAAGACGTTCCTGCCGAACTTGACCTTCGTACGCACGAAGGTGGTGCCTTCCGTCGAGGCATAGCCAGTGAGAGCATCATCCAGAACTTCCTTGATCTTGTCGTAGTTTTTTTCTTTTCTAGGCTGCCCGAGTCGAAATACGTGGCGTGGGAATGCTTCGGCGATAAGGAGATGAGCTTGCAGTGTTCATCTCTGCGCAAAAAATTCAAATGGAATATGTTGGAAAAATAATGATGATAATCTAATAAAGCCAAGCGACGGTGGCGAGTGAATAACGACTTACTCGGGAAAGTAAGGCACAAGAATATATTCCTTTCTCTTGTTCGCCACGAGGATTATTTTTAGGTACGAGGCCACGATACGTTGTTCAGCGGGGGAACCTAAGCAACCGTCATTCATGTAGTAGGGGTCCACTATAGCGATGCCCGGTGTGTTCTCTCTAATGATCTGCATGGCCAGGCTGAGAGAAAACAGGCGGACCATGGTATAGTGTAGCGGGTATAGGTGGAACATATTGAAGATGTCGTCGAACCATAGGAAGAACAGATCCGTAGGGGCATTGTCGACGAAGCCCAAGCCTGGTGGAACCTTAACCACGAATACCAGGTGCGAGGGATCTTTCTCCGATAGAAGGCGTCTCTCTATCGTCAGCACGTCATCATGCACACACTCCAGTTCCGAACTGGCGAGCCTCCGCAAATTCTTAGGTCGCATGGGCTCACCCGCCACATGAATCCTCCACATAATACCCTCGGGTCTTGGTGGCCCGTCCCGAAACCTGATCGGATTCGCAGTTGTTGACGCCACCGGCTGGCTCGAGCTGCTAGATTTTCTTTTGCTGCCCTTTTTTCCTTTTGGAGAGCGGGAAGGCACCGCAATCTGAGCACCGGCCTCCCTATGTAGTGTGTCAGGGCTTAGAATAAATGGCCGGTTGGTTGTATCAGCTGGCTCTGTAGAGGCGCAAGCTGGAGGCGTCTCCTGAGAACCAAACAGACGCTTGGTGATAGTGGCTTTCTCTGTGGGGCCACCAGCTAGGTCTTCGTTGCTAAACTGAGTGTTGAAGAAGTGATCATTCCAGTCTTCGTTGTCCTCGGCCAGATCCTGCGCCATGTGCATATCATCAACATGATCTCCGACCCACCGCGTGGAGGTGACGGCGACAGCGATAAGGGGGCCTTGCCACTGCTTGTCGCTGGCACGACAGGCGGTGTTGTTGTCTATGGCGTGATGGCCCCCGCCATCCCCAGACAGATCATGCTCTTTGGCCATTGCAAGAATAAGCCGAAGCAACTTCTGAGGACAGTCGGCTCTTCTTCATCCGATCCTGGGAGTTGAATGGGAGGTTCCAGGTCGTTGCAGCCCCTTAGCACCCGACTAATTTTAACCCAGTGCACGCTATCTGGCATCGGCCTTGAGTGGAACATGCGCTGCAAGGTTTGAACGATGGTACCCTTGGCAACATCCCTTAACTCGTTGTTCACGAAGCATAAGAGAGTGCAAGGAACATCCGTCTGTGGAAAACATGTACAGCGTCGTCAGAGATGCCATAAGAGTAATAGATGGCGTGAAAGGCGGTAAAGCAATTTGTTTACCGTGATGGCGTCGAGATCGGCTAATGTCGAGGCACCGCATACAACGACGTGCATGGAAGAGACGGAAGGGCTGCTTGATGGCGCGGTGCTGGCCGCCGGTGTATTCTCCCTACCGCCGGGTGCTTGGAGTTCCGGTGCCACCGCGACGATGAAGGGGGGCACCAACATGTACTCCGGCGCCGCGGTGATGGCAAGGGGAGTCACCAACACTTGAGGCGCCGCGGTGCTAGCGATCGGAGTCACGAACACGTAGTTCGCCTTATTCGTTGGCGCCGCGTTGTTCGAGTGGCTGCTGACCATGCTTGGAATCGGGTACGGCCCTACTCGACCACCCGCACTCCAGTTTGCTATTGACTCCACCAAGGTAGGCAGGAAGGACATGAGGGTGATTGCCAGGTTGTCTTGGACGATCTGCGGGATCCGTGCCTCTTGTTCCTTAAGTTCTTGAACCTCGCGGTTTTCCTCCTCGCTCCTTCCCGACGGCGCCACATGCGTCCTCGGCGGTGGACCAAAATGATCCACCCAATTCTCACCCCCGAGGCCGGCCAGACGGCCAGCCGCCGACGGCTTCTTCGTAACCGACTCTATTTTCTTGGCCCGATTCATCGCCCTGTTAAAAGGGTTATCCCACCGGGTGGCCGCCGTCGACCCCTGGGATGAGGAACCCTGGGATCCATGACTAGCAACAATTTCCTCCTCCTGCAGAAGAAGTAATTGTGAATCGTTTAGATCATCGATTAGAATGCAATCGAGTTGATCCGCGGTAATTAGATTACTTACCACAATTTCCTCGAATTCTTTCACCGCAGGATCCGCGGTGAGTTGTTTGGTTTTTGGGTCCACATGGTAACGGGCCCTGATGAAGTTTCGAACCTGGCCGGGTTCAAATTTCGCAAAGGGGTTTTCTATCCCATTGGATCTATAATCTTCGTCCTCCTTATTCCATTTGGCCTCTGCGGTTCTATATCCACCAGATCCGAGATGGTGATGACCTATATTCATCGCCTACAACACCTTTCCCCGATTACTATTGGCCAGGGCTCTTTCAGATTCACACCTCTCCTTGAACTCCCGGAACTGATCTTCGGTGATCTGCGAGTCAATCTTCTGGATCTCTTCGAGACTTTTGCTTCTTTATAGATCTTCTTCTTTATCCGGGTTCTCCAGCTGGCCAGGGCGATGCTCATCTTTGTGAGGGCGGATTTGTTTACTTCGTTCCCATGATAATTTGTGTTCTGATACTTAGCGGGGAACTTGTATCTTGCGTGCAGCTTCTCGAAGAGGAGTGTGCGCAAGTGGCCATTATCTTTATGCCGGAGATTCTCGGTGTTGATCGAGATGGTTGTCCGGGTGATTGCCGCCACTTGCCCACTGTACCCTTTGACGACAAGGGCGGCCTCCAAAGGAACCCCTGATGGGCTCACTTTGGTAATTTCCTCCCTGACGGTGCCGACCGTGTTCGGGCGCCGTTCCTTCGGCTTCTTCTTCTTCTTAGGAGGATTGCTACCACTCCCTGTGCCCTCGCCGCCATCAGTGGTTTCATCACCCGCCGTTCCTTCGGCTTCTTCCTCCGCGTCTTCCATCTCATCATCCTCGCTCTCCGAAGGATGGTATTCTTCATCGTCCTCTAGCCGCTGGGCCGCCTCCTAGAATCTCAATTGTTTATTCGGAGGTGTGAGTTCTCCTTCAGTGCTGATGCGCTTAGAACATCCAGCCTCATCGTTGTCACACATCTTTTCACTAATAAAAAACAAATAATTGGTTAAATGCACGAAAAAATCCGGCATGACCTTTGCTAATTTTCTTAAACTAGGAGTGCCCGATTTCTGCCGAAACAGAAGTTAATCAACATTCCGGCAAACATCAGGACTCATTTCATACAAGAACCTGCATACACGACATAATAAAGTGCTTCGTACAAGCACAAGCACAACCAGCACAGCTAGTACATGACCAGCACATATAGTTTTCCATAGTACATTACTAGCACATATAGTATATTACCAGCACAGCCAGTACATTACCAGCACAGCCAGTATACTACCAGCACATATAGTACATTACCAGTACATTTCATAGGCAAAAATACATAGTGCCTAGATGAACAACAATGCCTACATTAACAGTTGCTTTTGGATTCTTATTTGGTGCTGAAAATATTAAGAAGAGCCCCATATAGCAAGACCTCATGACTAAACATAAGTTAAAACACAATTAGAAACATGCACTAAAAAATATAAGAAGTCATATTCATACAAAAACAAATTACAGTAAAAATTTCAACTTGTATACTACAGACATAATAATAGTCAAAGTGCCATAACTGCATTTAAGGATCAAACCGAGTATAAAAGTTTCCTATAGAGGGGGAAGCAACAAAGGCTACATCAATATTAAATTTATTTGCTGTCTATTATAGTAAATAATTGATCTCAACACCAAGCATACAGTTTATTTCTTCCCTAAAAAGAAGAATACGTAGCACATGGTTAACTTTGTGGAAAATAAAATTACAAGAATATATACAACTCAATATCAAAACAGGTCTAAATACCCATCCTAGTGAATGTTGTACAACTCATTAAACATGATAAATCAATAAAACAACACTCATGTTGGAATCAGTAAACTATTCATGCATAGGTCAACAACATTTGTCAATGGCAAGTATCAACTAATACAATATAAACATACACGTCAGGTCTCTAAATAAGGCCACTTGTTGTTATTTTGTAGCTCAGTATCCTCCAGCTAGTAGGGGAAAAAATTGCTCTTAACAAGGAGAAGGTCCTGTTCCAAATAACCAGAACCTACTAAATATATTTCTCCCCAACAATAAGCTGCGGCAATGGACTCCCGCTGATAAACATGCACAACCAATCTTTTGGTTGTACTTGTAGCCAACAATCTTTTCATAGGACTGAATAATACTAGTAGCACGAAAAATTGATAAATCAAAGCATTTTAGTGCCTACGGAAGGGAAAACATCAAAACAGGTCCAAAATATTATCCATGTGGCTGCTGTAATACTATGAAAATAATATAACCGGGGATGTATTGCTACAGAGTAGACATTTATATAGCAGATGGTACTGGTGTTTAAATCAGATCCAAAATATGAGAAACATGGTGAATTGGTGTTGCATCAGGATATGATCAACTACTCCAAATAAACCATGGCGAATCAAAGTTTATAGCTGCAACATAAGGACTACATGTTCATCTGGATCTTGTAACTAGGAGAACTAATTAACACATGACACAAATAAAAGCCCTAGAAACAAACCAAGAAATGAAGTAGGGATTTAGTTCACTATGGCAGAACCACACTAGACAAAGACATGCATCAGCAGCATCAGGCTTAGGTCATCGGCTAGGTCTGGGCAGGTGTACCCACACGCCGCTCGGCTCTCGGTTCAGGCAGCGGGAAGGCCCGAGCAGCAGGCGCGTGGCATGGTCGCCACTACACAACCTCATTTTGGCATGATAGAAGGCTAGCCTCTGAGCCAAGACAGAGAGACGAGCAAGGAGGAGCATCCTAGAGGAGAGAGGGGAGAGGATGGAGGTACCTTGCCAGCCGCCGCAGCCGTGTGTGGTCGATCCGCCGCCGTGTGTGGTCCAGCCGCGTCCTCCTCCTCCTCTTGGCGTGTGTGGTCCAGCCGCGTCCTCCTCCTCGTCCTGGCGTGGTGAACTCCGGCCTCCTCCTCCTGGCGTGGCGGCCTCCTCCTCTTCATGATCTCCGGCGGCGGCGACGCATCGATGGGGACGATGGGGATGGGGACGATGGGGTTAGACGTGTGTCTGAGGATGGGGATCGAGGGCGACGGTTGACTAGTCCTACACACTTAGGCATAGCGCACCCTGGCCAAGTGCGCTACGGTTATCCGTAGCGCACTTGGCTAGGGTGCGCTACGCCTAAGTGGGTAGGACTAGTCAGATAAGAGGGTTGCCACCCCCATAGTTGTCACTGGTTCGACCCCCTGCTCTAATCTAAACCTGTGAGCACCCAGGTTCGAATCCTGGTGCCCACCTTTTTTATTTTTATTTTAAAAATATTTTTAAATGTTCCAAAAAATGCCCAAAAGTGGTGATATATTCCATAAAAGTTTTGTTTTGTTTTTAAAATACTTTTAAATATTCCAAAAATGCCCAAAAGTGATAATATATGTCATAAAAGTGGTACAAATTAAATATGATTCAAATATGTCATAATAATTTGTCCATGATACAAATATGTCATAATAATTTGTCCATAAATATTACAATCTTTTTCGACCACTCGTTTTACAATATTTTTTGAGCTAGCATTTTACAATCTTTTTTCCCTTCTTGGTCGCGGTTGAATAATTTAGTCCCGGCACTTTAATGTTTCTTCTTTCGAACGGGCTACCTTTTTTGGGTAGGGTTGTCCTTTTTCTTCTTGTGATGTATGTTGCTGCATCGTAGTCGTCGTCATCTTCAATCTTTGGCGACTCCATCCATTCCGATGATGTTTCTTTTTCCTCTCCTCACGACAACACGGCTAGGCTTTGTCGGCTCGGTAATGAAAAAACATTGGTCCACTTTGGTAGCCAGTACCCACGGTTCATTTTTCGCGGCCACGTTCGCACCGGCGGCCTTGGATTTGGCTGCTTCGGGTATAACCATGGTTGTGAAATACCGGTCTTCTCTTTCGACGCTCTTTGCCCATCTGACACGGAACATCGGCACCTTTTCTCCACAGTATTCGAGCTCCCAGATCTCCTCGATTCTTCCGTAGAATCTTTTCTTCACGTTGTCATCGGTGTAGAATTCCGACGTTATGCCTGAGTTCTGATAATCACACTTGTTTTCCTTTTCCTCCATGTAGAATGTGTAGCCGTTGATATCATATGCCTGATAGGTCACCAGGTTTTGCATCGGTCCCTGCGACAAGGTGAATATGATCTTTTCCGTGTCAGAAGAATGCGATCACGGAGGATTATCAAGGAGCGTCTGCCTAAACCAACGCGTGAAATCTGAGTTGTGCTCTTTGATTATTTCTCCCTACGTGCTCTATATGCCCCGGTCACTGTACTTCTTCTCGATTAATCTTTTGTGCTTCTGTACCCAAGGATCGACCAGTTCTAAATGATGTAGCGTGACGAGGTTTGCTCGATCAAAGTCTGCGCGTCGAAAATCCAAGTCTGCATGCAGTATGCAATGATCCTCTCGGTGACCAGATCCGTCGAGCTTGCCAAGGTGCCTGTTGACGGGAAGACTGATAGGGTTCTCGATGTCTAGATAATTCGTGCAGAAAGAGATGCACTCTTCGGCTAGAAAGCCCTTGGCTAAGCTTCCATATGGACGGGACCTGTTGCAAACGTATCCTTTGATGTGTCCATTCATCCTTTCGAACGCCATCATGCTGCGGAGGAACATCGGCCCGAGTTGGACGATGTCCTCCACGACATGGACCAGCAAATGTACCATAATGTCGAAGAATGCGGGTGGGAAGTAGACATCAAGCTCGCATAGTATCACCACGATCTCCTCCTGTAGCCTCCCGAGCTAATTCACGCCAATCGACTTCCTAGAGATGACGTCGAAAAACTTGCAGAGGCCAAATAACGTTTCACGGACGTGCTCGTCCATTATCCCTCTTAGTGCAACCGGAAGTACCTGCGTCATTAGCACGACACAGTCGTGAGACTTCATGCCACTGAACCTCTGCTTCGCCTCGTATAGGTATCTTCTTATCTTGCCCGCGTAGCCGTAATGAAATTTGACTCCTAGAAGGCACTTGAAAAACTGTTTGATCTCATCCTGGCTTAGAGTGAAGCAAGAAGGAGGGCAGTAATATTCGTTCTTCTTGAACGTTTTACCCTTCTGACGACCTTGTGTCGTCTCCGACTCATGATCATCGTCATATTCCTGATCATCAGGAGTAGTGCGTCCTCCGTGAAGCTCCTTCCGGATACCAATGAATATCAGGCCGTGCCTTGCTTTCGGACCATCTTTCGTCCTATCTGGCATGTTGATTATGGCGGCGACCAGAGTCTCGCAGACGTTTTTCGTGATATGCATGATGTGGAGGCTATGAGGCGTGCAGAGAAACTTCCAGTATGGCAACTCCCAGAAAACAGACCTTGTTTGACATACCTTCATCAGCGGCTTGTCTTGCTGCCTCTTTCGCTTCTTTCCAGGCTTAGGACAATCTTTCAAGTTTTTCAGCAACTCTTCCACTTCTTCGCTGCTCCTACGCTCTGGGATTCCTCGGGTCTCGGATTTGCTATCGAACAGGTCTCCACGTTTTCTCCATGGATCATTCTTGCCGAGCCACCTCCGGTGCGCCATGAACACGGTTTTCGAAGACCCTGGATCTTTCTCTAGTTGGAGATAGCTTGTGTTATCCATGCACCTAACGCATACACAGAATCCTTGGATAACCTGCCCCGAGATATACCCGCAACCTAGATAGTCTTGCACCGTAGTGACCAACGCGGATCTCATAGTGAAATAATATTGTGCGACGGCGTCGTAAGTATTGGCTCCAGATTCCCATAACGTGGCTAGCTCCTCTTTCAACAGCCCGAGATACAGATTGATGTCGGTACCAGGTTGTTTTGGCCCTTGAATTAGCATACTCATTTGTATGTACTTCTTCTTCATGCACAACCATGGAGGGAGGTTGTACATCCATACAAACACGGGCCAAGTGCTGTGCGTGCTGCTCTGGCTACCGAACGGATTGAGTCCATCGGTGCTCGCACCAAGCCTGATGTTCCTTGAATCTCCACTGAATTTTGGGAATTCGAGGTCAAATGCTTTCCACTGGCTAGCATCTGAAGGGTGGGTCAGCAGCTCATCCTTTTCGGGGTCATCATCGTCATCTCCTGGCTTCTTCCTTTCTGCATGACATCGCATGAGCTTCGCTTCTTTAGTGTCCGCGAAATAGCACTGCAGACAAGGAGTGATAGGAAAGTACCATACCACTTTTCGAGGTGCTTTCTTCCCTTTCTTGTATCGACTCACGCCGCACACCGGACATGTGGTTTTCTCCGCATCCTCGCCCCAATAAATGATGCAATCGTTGATGCATACGTGATATCTAACGTGCGGTATATCGATAGGACAGACGATTTTCTTGGCGTCCTCGATACTAGTTGGACATGTGTTCCCCTCCGGGAGACGATCGTGCCAGAATGCCATCATATCGTCGAAGCTTGTGTCGCTCAATTTGTGTTTTGCCTTCATCTCCATAGCCGTGAGCGTTACATTCCACCGTGTATCATCGGGCCTGCATCCTTCATACAATGGAGTAACCATGTCTTTCTCAAGTTGCGCAAGCTTGGCTTTCTCTCCAGCGGCAACCCTGGCGTTACTCGTCTGCTTGAGAAGCAGCTCTTGCACATAAGGGTCCCGCACCCAGCCTGACGTTGTTCCATCGTCGTCTCCTCCTACGGCATCTAGATCATCATCATCCCGGTCTGCTTCCGCACTTCACCATCTCCAGGAGACTCTTCATCATCTCGCCTGTTCTCGCCATGATGATGATCATCGTCATGTTTCCCACCTTCACCGTCTCCATCGTCTTCGTCATCTCTTATCCAACGAGTGTATCCATCCATGAAACCATGGCGGAGCAGGTGCGCCTGAAGATTCTCGGAATCTGGGTCGATCACCCAGTTGAGTTTGCATCTTCTGCATGGAAATCTTATATCCGTCTTGTTATTTCGTATCATGTCGGCCGTCGCACATTTCAAAAATCTAGCCACAATGCCTTCGCTCATTATGCGGACCATTTTTGCCTGCACGGTGTACACGGTATAATTAGAAGTCTATTAGAACCACATAATGAATGCATGCATGCAATGGTCGATAGAAAATTTCGGCATAACCTATCCTAAAATTAGGACCTTTGCGAAATTCCAAAGTCTTGCCAAAATGGAAATGAATAAACATTTTGGCAAAACAAATTGCAACTTGTTCACACACAAACACAAGAGAGAGAGACCGATCCATACACACATGAACATATCATTATCCTATCCATACACACATGCATTAGCATCATCGATACTCTCCATATACACACACACATGACCATCGAGATCCTCTCCATACACACATCATGAGCATCGATCATCTACATACGTATGAGCATATCGTCCATATACACATGAACACATCCTTACATGGACAACTTACCGAGATAAGAGACCGATCGCGAGAAGATGGAAAGGAGAGGTGCGCGCGCGAGACCGGAGAAAGATGAGAGACTGGAGAGCTTCCTCTATTACGTATGTAACATCCAAGGCAAGTTCTACATGCTAAAAATGGTTAATGAGTGGAGAAATTGAGGTGGGAAGGAGAATGATCGCGACTAGATCTAATGAGGAAGAAGAAGGGAAAGTGAAGTGTGGGGTGGTGGATGATAACACATGTGCACAAAGTGGAGATGCCAAAAAAAGGGTCGCCACATCCGTGGCGCACGTGGCTCCAGTGCACCACAGGGAATAATAACATTTGTGGCGCACATGCCATAGTGCGCCACGGATGTGTCTGCCCGTTTTACAGAGCAGAGGGGCATGCTCTTAGGCGTAGAGCACCCCCTCCATGTGCGCCACGGTTGACACTAACAACCGTAGCGCACTTACCCTATGTGCGCTACGGGTATCTGGCCTGCGGCCAGCAGGGACCTGGCCCACACATATCTGTGGCGCACTATGACCATGTGCGCCACGGTTGTTCTAGTTACTAGTAGGGCACTGCCGTGGGGCACTTCGACAATGTGAGCCACGGATGTGTTGATTACCTATAGCCATTTTCCTAGTAGTGCGGTGGGATGTGGTTTTTCTATTCCCGTGCTCGCCACCCTTAGGACCCTGGGTTCTTGCATCTTGAACCAAGACGAGCGTACAACCACACGGGGTAAATGGGGACTCCATGATTGACTAACTTGCCTAGTAGATTTCATGAGTCACATAGTTCGGGCGTTCCATTCGACATATGCATAGAAAACCTTTTGAAAGATTTGCCGGGTGCAGGTGCATTCATAACAGGTAGGTAAGAATGGCCGAGGTTGCTTGGGGTAGATGGCGCCCCTGGAACACCAACCTCGCCTCACATCTTTAAGTACCGACTTCGGGATTTGATCCGTTACGGCGGAACCATACTTATTGCGTGACTCATGGTCTCGGCGAAAGCAAGGTAAAGGCCGTGTCCAACCACACCCTCTGTGAGCACACCAAGGAAGTGTGTCAAGTGGCATTAAGAGTCGGTTGGTACGTGTGGGTAAAGTTGTACACCCCTGCAGGTTAATAATCTTTCGGAAAGCCGTGTCCACGGTTATGGACGACTTGGGAATGGATGGGAGATCATAGAGAACATGAACCTAATCGTAAAACTTGGCAACTAATGTTTGTTGGATGCTTCCTCATAGGTACGAGGGGGTGATCCTAGTTCAGATGATGATGATGATTTGGTGGATATCAAAAGAAGATGATCAATATTTCAGAGATGTCGCTCTCGTATCCCCTTTTAAAATACTCTGATTAGACAAGATTCTTCTCCCTCTCTTGTTTTATAAAGAAAGATGGATTATCGCAAAACAACTCCACTAGCCATAAGTCTTGCAGAGTACACCCTGTACTCACCATTGCTTTGTTGATACTTTTGGCAGAGTAAGTGTTCCTGAAGACGAGTTCTGTACCACATCGACTTCGACAAGTAGCTTGGGGTTCTCGGCCGGCAGCCTGGAATCTATGGGCTGGGACTTCATCATTACGCTTTAGGCCTCTCAGGACATTTTTTAAGTTTGTTGTACTTAGTAACATAATTTGCCTTCCGTTGTTTGATGTTTGTGGTCAGTGACCTCTGCCTGTAATAATTTGGTTCTCTGCTCAGTTATGAGTTTGCTGTAATAAATTTTGTGTCGTAGGGTCACTGCTGTGTTATCAATTCTTCACTGGATATTCTCGAGCTCAAGGTTAATCTTATGTCAGACGGAGGTCTGGGATTTTTTAGCCCTGATCCCGGGGGTGTCACAAATGCATTGTGTATTTTTCTAATAATTTTGGGGTTGCCGGAGTGACAGAAACCTGAACCCCCGTTAGGACACCTTTGCACAAGGGAGCTTATGATCTCAGAGTTTAAGGATGTGGTTAGATTTTTATCTTAATTACTTTTCTGTAGTTACAGATGTTTGTAGGGGGTATAATCACAAGTATGTATTAGTCCAAGTAAGGTCGGTACATTAGCACAGGTTCACCCACACAACACTTACAACACCAAAGAAGAGTTCTCAGCTATTTGAAGCGAAAGCACTTGACAGAATTCCCATGTGTCCTTGAGAACGTTTGGTCCTTATAGGTATTTCCACCGGCTTGTCCTTTGTTAAGAAAGGATTGGGCCACTTGCTATGTTTGTTCTTTATTACTTGCCCTTTGTTTTGTTGCCTTATCAGAAAACCACTAAAAATCCGTTTGCTAAGTATTCACAGGGATTTCCTGCTCCATACCACTATTCAACACCTTCTGCTCCTCGTTGGGATCGACACTCCTATTTATCGAAAGTACTGCGATACACCCCCTATACTTGTGGGTCATCAAGAATATTTTCTGGCGCCGTTGACGGGGAGTGAAGCGCTATTGAAGAGTGGAACTCGTAAAGAAAACTTATACTTTGAGTATTTCTTTTGTTACTGCTTGTTACTTTGTTTCTAATATTGTTAGGGTAGTAGATGAACCACCACCTATTGAGATAGATCCTTTAGGGATACCTACAAGTATTGTTGATCGTGTTATGGATAATTATTATTTTGGGGATGGAATTTTCCATCCTGGTGATCATTTGCTTTTTATCCATGAATTATGCGGGTTGTTTAAGTGTGCAGGTATCACAACTGAACAAGTGAAGAAGAAGTTACTCTCCATATCTTTGAAAGGGAGAGCTAAAGAATGGTATAAGCTGCTGAAGAATGGACAATCCATGGAATGGGAGGAGATGGCATCTCTCTTTTATTCTAAATTTTATCCTCCCAGTGAGATTCATAAGGATAGAAATCTGATATATAACTTTTGGCCTCGTGATGGAGAGAGTAGAGCTCAAGCTTGGGAGAGACTGAAGTTACTAATGATTAAATGTCCTATTCATGAACTCCCTAACAATATTATTATCAAGAACTTTTATGCTAGGCTTTCTCTTCATGATAAAGACTTACTAGATGCTTCTTGTGCTGGATCATTCACACGTATGAAGGAAGAAGGTAAATAGGATCTACTAGACCGTATTCTAGAGAACATTGAAGCTTGGGAGAATGACAAAGGAAGAAAGTTAGGATAAACTATGATTATGAATGCATTAAATCTTTTATGGGAAGTGATAACTTTCGTGATATTAGGAATGAGTTTGGTCTTGATCCTCAAGTTCTTGCAAAATGTTTTAATGCCTTTGCCTCTTATATTGAAATTCCCAAGAAAGAGTGGGACAAGTACCATGCTCCTTATAAAGACATTGTCACCCATGTTCCTGCTAGCATAGAGGTTTGTACTGTTGATCCTATTTTGCCCGAACCTTATGTGGAGAAAATCCATTTTCCTGCTAAGGTAAGGGAACATTCCATTATAGCTAATGTGGTTAGCAGAAGTGCAAAGAAAACTGTTGAGCCTGATGAGCTCATTGATATTGAGCCTGTGGTAGCTATTGTCAAAGATCTGGTCACTAAAAATATAGAGGATGAGCATATTGTTTTCTGTGAAGACGCTACTAATATTGTTTCTCATCCTAAAAAAGCTAGAAAATCTAGTGTCCCTGTGCTTTGTGTTAGAATTGGTAATCATAGCCATTATGGTTTATGTGATATTGGTGCTAGTTCCAGTGCTATTCCTTATGAGCTTTATAGGGAAATTATGCATGAAATTGGTCCTTGTGAGCTTGAGGACATTAATGTGGTTATTCACCTTGCCAATAGAGAGCAAGTTTTCCCCATTGGCATTGTAAGAGATGTGGAGGTCCTTTGTGGTAAGATTAAATATCCTACTTATTTTCTGGTACTTGGTAAAGAAGCTAGTAAAACCTATCCTATTATCTTTGGTAGACCCTTCCTGAATACTTGTGGGGCTATTATAGATTGTAGGAAGGAAAAAGTTTTGACTAAGTTTGATGGAGAGTCTGATGAGTTTAATTTTTCCAAATTTGCCAAAACTGCCTATGAAAATGAACTTACTAATGATGATTTCAGGGTTGAACAACTTTCTGCTATTTCTCTTGCTCCTATCAATGCCTTGCAGAAGTTTATGGAAGATCGCGAAGCGATGTCTTCATGAAGGAAAGAAATGAGATTGATGAGGTTTTCCTTTGTTAGCCTGAGTTACTTAAGCACAAGCTACCTGTGGAAAATTTGGGTAACACACTACCACCTACAGAGGACCCTGTTTTTGAATTAAAACCTTTACCTGATGATTTTAAATATGCTTATCTTGACAATAAGAAAGTGTATACTGTTATTATTAGTTCTAAACTTTCAGGAAAGGAAGAAGAAAGGTTATTGGAAGTATTGAAGAATCATAGAGGAGCTATGGGTTATACTCTTGATGATTTAAAAGGAATTTCTGCCACTATATGTCAGCATGCTATTAATATTGAGCCTGATGCAAAACCAGTTGTTGAGCACCAATGCCGTCTAAATCCTAAGATGAAGGATGTGGTAAGAAATGATGTATTAAAACTCCTTGATGCTGGTATTATTTACCCTATTGCTGATAGTCAATGGGTCAGCCATGTTCATTGTGTTCCCAAGAAAGGGGGAATAACTGTTGTGCCTAATGAAGATAATGAGCTTATTGGGGTATAGAATGTGCATTGATTTTAGAAAGATTAATAAAGTTACTAAGAAAGAACATTATCCTTTGCCCTTTATTGATCAAATGCTTGAAAGGTTGTCCAAAAAGACCCACTTCTGCTTTCTTGATGGTTATTCTGGGTTTTCTCAAATTGCTGTGAAAGCACAAGACCAAGAGAAAACTACTTTCACTTGTCCTTATGGTACTTATGCTTATAGGCGTATGCCTTTTGATTTATGTAATGCTTTTGCTACCTTTCAGAGATGTATGTCTGCTATGTTTCAGGGTTTTTGTGAACAAATTGTGGAGGTTTTCATGGACGATTTTTCTGTCTGTGGAACTTCTTTTGATAATTGTTTGCACAACCTTGATAAAGTTTTGCAGATATGTGAAGAAACCAACCTTGTTCTTAATTGAGAGAAATAACATTTCATGGTTAATGAAGGGATTGTTCTTGGACACAAGATCTCTGAACGAGGCGTTGAAGTTTACAGAGCCAAAATTGAAGCAATTGAGAAGATGCCTTGTCCTAGAGATATCAAATGTATTTGTAGTATCCTTGGTCATTCTGGTTTCTATAGGAGGTTTATTAAAGATTTCTCCAAAATTTCAAAGCCCCTTACTAATCTTCTTCAAAAAGATGTACCTTTTGTTTTTGATGATGATTGTAAGGAAGCTTTTGAAACTTTGAAGAAAGCTTTGACAACTGCTCCTATTGTTCAACCACCTGATTGGAGTTTACCTTTTGAAATTATGTGTGATGCTAGTGATTTTGTTGTGGGTGTTGTCCTTGGACAACGTGTTGATAAGAAGTTGAATGTTATTCATTATGCTAGCAAGACTCTAGATGCTGATCAAAAGAATTATGCTACTACTGAAAAAGAGTTCTTAGCTATAATCTTTGCATGTGATAAGTTTAGACCTTATATTGTTGATTCAAAGGTTACCATTCATACTGATCATGCTGCTATCAAGTACCTTATGACAAAGAAGGACGCTAAGCCTAGACTTATTAGGTGGGTTTTGCTTTTACAAGAGTTTGATCTGCATATTGTAGATAGGAAATGTGCTAAAAATCCTGTTGCTGACAATTTATCTCATTTGGAAAACATTTCTTTTGACCCATTGCCTATTAATGATAGTTTTCCAAATGAGCAATTCGCTGCAATCAGGGTAAGTCCGCATGAGAGTCCTTGGTATGCTGATTATGCTAACTTTATTGTTTCCAAGTATTTGCCTCCAACCTTTACAACTCAGCAAAGAAGAAAATTCTTTTATGATCTAAGGCATTACTTTTGGGATGACCCACACTTATATAAAGAAGGAGTAGATGGCATTATGCCAAGATGTGTTCCAGAATTTGAACAATAAGAGATATTGAGAAAATACCATGGCAATGCTTATGGAGGACATCATGCAGGGGATAGGACTGCACAAAAGGTTTTACAGTCTGAATTTTATTGGCCTACCCTTTTCAAAGATGCTAGGAAGTTTGTCTTATCATGTGATGAATGTCAACGAGTAGGTAACATTTCTAGACGCAAAGAAATGCCTATGAATTATTATCTTGTTATTGAACCTTTTGATTGTTGGGGATTTGACTTTATGGGACACTTTCCCCCCTTAAAAGGTACACTCATATTATTGTTGCTGTCGATTATGTTACGAAGTGGGTAAAAGCCATATCTACAAATAGTGTTGATGGTAAGACCTCTTTGAAAATGCTTAAGGACGTTATTTTTCCTATGTTTGGGGTGCCTAGATATCTCATGACCGATGGAGGCTCTCATTTTATTCATGGGGGATTTAGAAAAACTCTCGCTAAGTATGATGTGAACCATAGAATTGCTTCAGCTTATCACCCCCAAACCAGTGGGGAAGTAGAACTTTCGAATAGGGAAATTAAATCTATCTTGCAAAAGACTGTCAATAGATCTAGAAAAAATTGGGCTAAAAATTTGAATGACGCTTTGTGGGCTTATAGAACTGCTTAGAAAAATCCTATGGGGATGTCTCCTTACAAAATGGTCTATGGGAAATCTTGTCACTTGCCTTTAGAATTAGAACACAAAGCTTATTGGGAAGTGAAAGAGTTGAATAGAGATTTTAGACTTGCAGGTGAGAAAAGACTGATGCTCGACTTAAGTAATCTAGATAAGTGGAGAGGTGAAGCTTATGAAAATGCAGGCCTTTTAAGGAAAAAAGTAAAAAGATGGCACGATAGGAGAATTCTCAAAAGGGAGTTCCATGTTTGTGAGAAAGTTCTTTTGTATAGGTGTCGTCTTAGATTTTTTGCAGGGAAACTACTTTAAAAATGGGAAGGACCTTTTGTTGTCAAGGAAGTGTACCGTTCAGGTGCCATCAAAATTTCTTCTCTGAAGGATGACACAACACAGGTGGTTAATGGTCAAAGAGTAAAACATTATATTTCTGGAGATTCTTATAATGAAGATGTGGATGTTATTCAAATGGTGACTCCAGAAGAATTTATCAGAAGCCAAACACCAGAAACTGCAGAGTTCGTCATTGAAAAGGTAAAAGTGGTGAAAAAAGAAGGTTCGTGAAACCCCAATCTTTTTATATTTTGATGTTTTTATTACATAAGGAAAGTTACGAGACGAAAAAGAAGAGGAAATAGAGTCCGGGGTGGACAAACCCACCCCAGGCGCGGGCCCCTGACTGTCCACGCCTGGAGGAGGTGTGCCTCCCCCGAGCTCCGACTCCACCTTTTTTCCGTGTCAAAACCTTCCTTATGCATTGAAACTTCATAATATATAACCCCCCGGATCCACCGAGGTTCGTGCATCATGTTCTCGTCGTGTTTTTGTTTTGATCTGTTTCTGTCAGGAAAACTTCTCAAGTTTAGAGCACCAAGGTCTCCGCCAACGACAAAGGCAAGAACCCGAGGAAGACGATCCTCACAAACCCAAGGAGTAGGAGATTTTGGTAGGTTATGAAGGAGACATGGAGGAGGACAAGCAACCGGACACCCACACTACCATCGCAAGCATTGGAGTGGTGGAAAAACCCACCAAGCTTAAGAGGACAGCACGAATGTCTACATGAGGGAAAACTCCACGTCATATCCTCTCTCCACGGTAACATCCTCGTACCACTCGCTCTAACCATGCAGGGAAGGAACACTCTAAGAAGGAAGAGTGGAGAAAGAATAACAAGGACTGGGATCCTCAGTCCGAATTGATCATGAGCTGCATTGAGAATAATTCAGAGTTGATTCGTACTCTGACCTTCGATATTGAGGATTTGAAGAAACTTTTTGAGGAGCTTATGAAGAGAACACCACCACCGAAGGAGTAATTCATCATCAGGTTTTGCATCCCCTTGGCTTGTTCCAAGCTTAGGGGGAGTGTCGCGGTATCACAACCATTATCTCTTATCTTTTACCTTTTTAGTGGATTCATATCTTTGGTAGAGGAGTTATCTTATAGTTTGGTTTGCATGTGTAAGTATCTCTCCTTTAGTTGATTATCTATGTATCCCTTGGTGTGAGTGCCTTTATTGGAATATTAATGAGAAGTTTTGATGGGGATGTGCCTACCGGGGTATACCCAGCAGGACGTTTCCGACTGGCCCAAGACCTGGCGAGTGGGCCTGCAGGACGGCGACTGGATCAAGGCCCGGCGTGGATCCAAGCGACTGGAAGCTGGAGGCCCAGGCGAGTAGATAGGCCCAGTCGGATTAGGTTAAACGAGTACCGAAGCCTTAACTGATTCGGTTGAGATATGTAAACCCTAGGGGAGGTGAGCCTATATAAACCTCCCAGCGGGGCATGTAGAGATACGTTCCATCATACACCCAAGCGACTCGCCGCCTAGTCGCCGAGTTCGCCCATTGTACCACCTCCATAATACAATCTAGCAGGAGTAGGTCTTTACCCTCCGGGGGGCCGAACCTGGGTAAAACCCTGTGTCTTTGCCCTCATCTCGCACCGCAGATGGCTGGCTGCCCTTGCCCTTCGTTCTACTACTCGCTGCCGATTGCAGCATCTGCCGTGACCATTACCACGACGAGGTCGCTGGGAATCACCTCCGTGGGTGATATCTCCTGGAGGTAGGCTCGGATGCATGTTGCCGACAACGTCGCCGAGTCAACGAGCGTGCCCACACACTGTCGCGCGTCGAACGAGCTCGCCTTTTCCGCGCTATCAATGATGCGACCTACGAGTAGAAGACAACAGTGAGTACGTTGGACATCACAAAAAAGCACAAGATACTGGCAGAGGCAAATGCACTTACCAATCAGCGGGCGGGTGAGATCCGTGATGAAGCAATGAAGCACAGTATGATCGTCCTGAAGCCCAGCAACAAGGGCGTCCGACACTTTACGATCTTCTTCGGCGGCTGTAATGGCGGCCTTGGCTCGTCCATCAGCCGAGCTCGCTTCTTCCTTCGCTTCCCGCAGCTCGCGCTCGAGATCGGCGATCCGCTGTTCAGCCGAGCTCAAAGCCGATTGCGCCGCTGCCAATTCACCCGCCGGGACAAGTCCCTGGCGAGCTTCCTCCGCCTTCGCGACAACTGCCTGAAGCCCCCTATTCACCTCTTGGACGGCTGCCAGTTCCTTCTCCGCGCGGTGCTTCGCTGCCAATCGGTCAGCTGATTCACGTTGCAGACCCTGCACACCGTTCAAACAGTTAATTAAAGCAACATCCTAAGTGCCCACCCGCTGAAATTCAGCGAGTGCGCACTCGGGGACTGGCAATCAAAAACTTCCTAAGCGCCCACCCGCTGAAATTCAGCGAGTGTGCACTCGGGGACTGGCAATCAAAACCTTCCTAAGTGTCCACCCGCTGAAATTCAGCGAGCGCGCACTCGCGGACTGGACGCGCAAAATAACAAATTATCTGCCAAAAGCATCAGACCGCTGCAAAACACCGACCTGACCCTCGGGGACTGGACATACCTAGATGGCTGCGCCAAGCATGCCATGAAGTTGTATCGCGTCCACGGATGCGAGGAGGGCCGGCGTGTACCCACGACGCTGGTCGACTTCCGCATCAGCGACCCCAGGTGCACGGCTCGAGGGTGAAGTTCCACTCGCCGCGGCCGCTTTGGCCATGAAGCGCGGGAAAGTCGCGATGGAGGAACCCGCCCCAAAGGAGGTCGGCTCGGCCGTTCCAGGCGAGGGAGCGCCCTCCTTCGTGGATGCGGCCGCCTCTGTTACGGGCTCCGTTGGCGCGACCGCCGTGTCGTTAGAAATCATCACGACGTCATCACCCTTGGCCTTCTTGCTGCCATCCGTAGGGATGACGACCTCGTCCGCCTTCCTCTTACGGGAAGGATCCTCCTCGCTGGCGACGGACGGCACCTTAGCCACGGTCGGGTGGCCCATCCTCTTCACTCTGGTCCTGTACATCAATCGTGTAAGCAAAGATAATTCAAGCTGTTATGGAAGACAAAGGAGGGTGAGGGTACTCACTTGGCGACTGGAATAAAGCGTAGCCCCGTGCGGAGGCCGGCCGGCTTCTCCAGTTCAGGGCCCAGTTGGCGACTGAGCCCCATCTCCAGGACGTCGCGTGCCCAAGACACGGACGGCTTCTTCGTCGTCGAGGCCGCAACCGGAGCCTCTGGGATATCTTCGGCAGGAGCCTCCCTGCGAGGCGAAGCCGCTGCAGCCGGAGCATCCCCCAGCCCAGTGACTGGGGCGAATGGCGGAGGCATCGACGCCAGTGGCACCTCGACGGTGGCCGTGTCTAGCACGACTGTCATCGGCGGCGCCTCGTCCTTGGCCGGGCTGGGGGCGTCAGAACTGCTCGCCGAGTGTGGCGGCGAGGCCGGCCTCGTCGGCTTCGTCTTCCTCTTCGGAGGGGCCTTTGCCTCCTTCTCTTTATTTTTCTTCTTCGACGGAGTAGCCTGGCGGCGCGAGGTGGTCTCCGGAAGTTCTTTGTCGTCATCATGACGCTCGAGGCTTTTACTCGCCTCAAGCTCACGCTGTCGCTGCCCGCGGGTCTTGCGAACCAGCGGGGCGACCTCCTCCTCGGACTCGTCGTCATCATTGATCTTGTCGCTCCCGGAATCGCCTTTGGCGGGAGGCGACTCGCCCATGTCCTGGACGGACGAGCTCGAATTCTCGTCATCCAAAGGCGGGAGCCATCCTTCCACCACTTGGAACAGCTGCAAAGAACGCAAGATGAAATTAGAATTACCGCGACTGCAAAAACTGCGACTACGAATGAAGCGAGGTGATTACGGTTGGGGCTGGACGCTTTGCGGTGTAAGGGGCGACCCCAGCTTGTGCGTCCAGGTACACCGCCTGGGTGATCTTCTTCAGTGCTGGGATGTAGTCCTCGAGCTTCCACTCGGCGAGGCAGGCCTTCGTCGAGGCTTCCCGACCCGTGTACTGGTACATATAGTGGTTGCGTCGAGCCAGAGGGACGAGCCGCCGCCCGAGCCAGCAGTTGTATAGGTTGATCGTCTAGAGGCCCTTCTTCTTCAAACTGCGGATGGTCTGGAGCATTTCGTCAACGACCATCCGCTGGTCGTTGGGGAGCTTGCTGACTTGAAGACGGCGCGGCTCGGACCGGTTGGCGGAGTACCGTGGGATCGCCGTATCGCCCTCCGGGGTCGCCTCGGCAACATAGAACCACGACTTCTTCCAGTCGCTCGCTGCCTTGGCGGGAAGCATCAAGTCGAAAAATGAAACCTTCGACTTCAGCTGGCAGGTTAGGCCGCCCGCGGCAAGCATTGGGCCGCCCGCCTCCTCGCGGCTGATCCGTCCGTGGAACAGATCTTGCCATAGAGGGAAGTAGGGCCGGCAGCCCAAGTAGCACTCATAGAACGCCACGAAGATGGCGAGCTTCTCGATACTGTGGGGACCCAGATCCGATGGCTGGATCCCATAGTAGGCGCAGAAGCGCCGGAAGAACAGGGACATGGGGAACCCTAGCCCCCGTTCAAGATGGCTGGTGAAGCAGATGAATTCCCTCTCTCGTGGGTTCGGGGTCACCTCTCCGGCCGCAGGGATGCGCCAGCAGCCGGCTCGCAGGATCCCGGCCTCCTCAAAGGAAGCCAGTTGCGCCCTCGTGCACTTAGATCTACCCCAAGGTTCGGTGGAGAGGGCCATGGCGGAAAGATTTGTGGGGGGTCGGAGGATTTCTGGTCGGCTGGATCGCGATGCGAAGGGAGGCGAAAGTGCGCGCAGTCGGAAGAAATGGTGAGAAGGTGGCTCTCTGATCGCCTGCCATTCCCCTTATATAGCGGTTGTTACCCGCCAAATCAGGGAGCCGTTACTATGCGGTGATTACGCCGAAAGTTACCGTTGGATTACCCCAACGACTAGTTTGACCACGTTTCACGGTCCAACGTCAGCCACTCGGCTCGCCGACCCGGTCACTACGGCAGTCTTTCGCCGACTCAACTTGCCAAAGCTGCGACCAGAATGACTAGTCTTTTCCTTTATACAGGAGCCCGCCGACGATTCGACTGTATGTCTACTCAGCGGCCGTATACTCCGATTGCCAGCAGCCACCTACGCCTAATCGACGGCGGCCTCGGGGACTACTGATGGGGATGTGCCTACCGGGGTATACCCAACAGGACGTTTCCGACTGGCCCAAGACCTGGCGAGTGGGCCTGCAGGACGGCGACTGGATCAAGGCCCGGCGTGGATCCAAGCGACTGGAAGCTGGAGGCCCAGGCGAGTAGATAGGCCCAGTCGGATTAGGTTAAATGAGTACCGAAGCCTTAACTGATTCGGTTGAGATATGTAAACCCTAGGGGAGGTGAGCCTATATAAACCTCCCTGCGGGGCGTGTAGAGATACGTTCCATCATACACCCAAGCAACTCGCCCATTGTACCACCTCCATAATACAATCTAGAAGGAGTAGGTCTTTACCCTCCCGGGGGCCGAACCTGGGTAAAACCCTGTGTCTTTGCCCTCATCTCGCACCGCAGATGGCTGGCCGCCCTTGCCCTTCGTTCTACTACTCGCTGCCGATTGCATCATCTGCCGTGACCATTCCCACAACAAGTTTTATCTTTTACTTTTTGCACTTCGTATTTTAGTTTGCAATCTCTGTTATATGATGGATCTTGTTAACCAGTATTGTCATCACTTCGGGATCATCAAGTGGATCTAAATTGATTTTGGCAAACCGAGTTCTGGTCAGTAGCGATACTTTTTGAAGTTTGAAGGAAAAAGATAAAAAAGCTTACATGTACCTTAGAGAAATTGGTCTCTCAGGTAGACAATTCACATGGGCTAATAGAAGAGAAAATCCAACTTACAAAAAATTGGACCGTATACTTACTACTGTCGAATGGGAACAAAAGTTGCCTTTAGAATCGGTAAGGGCGTTGACACGCTCAGGTTCTGATCATACACCTACTTATTGACTCTGGTTATCAAGCTCATTTAGGGAACAATGCTAAATTCTCTTTTGAACTGTCATGGTTGTGTCAAGATGGTTTCTTTGAGATGATAATGGGAATCAACATCAGTGGGAGAGACTCCTATTCAAAGATGGCAAACTAAAATTAGACACCAACGCCGTTTCTTGAGAGGATGGGCCAAGAATCTAAGTGGTAAATATAAAAAAGAAATGGAGCGCCTACTGTCTATTATTGATGAACTGGACATTAAGGAAGAAACTTGTCCACTGACGGGTTCAGAAAAGGATAAGCTTAAAGATGCTAATGATCGTGTTAATAAACTTAGACGGGATGAAGATACCAAATGGGCTCAACGTGCTAAGGTTAAACATGTTCAAGAAGGTGGGAATAACACTAAATATTTCCATCTAATCGCTAATGGAAAGCATAGGAAAAAGCAAATTTTCCAGTTAGAGCAAGATGAAGGAACTATTGTAGGAGAAGATAATTTGAAGGTCTATATTACTGAATATTATAAAAAGCTTTTTGGTGAGCCTGATTATAATAATTTCTCTCTCATGGAAGAACGTGTAGAGGACATTCCCCAAATTTCAGCTCAAGAAAATGATATTCTTACTGCTGATTTTGCTGAGAAAGAAGTCTTGGAGGCTATCTCTCAGATGGAACATAATAAAGCTCCAGGACCAGATGGGTAACCTGATGAGTTTTATCAAACCTTTTGGGGTGTTGTAAAAAATGATATCATGGCCCTTTTTGATCAATTGAAAAAAGGAGATATGCCTCTTTTTAAATTAAACTTTGGGGTGATTACATTACTTCCAAAAAAAGAAAATGCAGTCCAAATACAACAATATAGACCTATATGTCTACTTAATGTTAGTTTCAAGATCTTCACAAAGGTAGCGACTAATCGCATTACTGAGTTGGCTCATAAGGTGATTAGACCTACCCAAACTGCTTTTATGCCAGGGCGACATATCCTTGAAGGAGTTGTTGTTTTGCACGAAACTATCCATGAGCTTCGTCGAAAGAAGTTGGATGGTGTGCTTCTTAAAATTGATTTTGAAAAGGCATATGATAAGGTGACGTGGCCTTTTTTGCAACAAGTTTTACGCATGAAGGGTTTTGATCCTCAATGGTGCGAATGGATCAAACAATTTGTTCAAGGAGGTAGTGTGGGAATAAGGGTAAATGATGACATTGGCCATTATTTCCAAACTAGAAAAGGGTTGAGGCAGGGAGATCCTCTATCCCCAATTCTTTTCGACATTGTTGCTTATATGCTCGCTATCCTCATTGCTCGTGCAAAATAAGATGGTCAAGTTGGAAGCCTTAATCCATATTTGGTGGATGGTGGGGTTTCTATTCTTCAGTATGCAGATGATACCATACTTTTTATGGAGCATGATCTAGAAAAGGATGTTAATATGAAGCTAATACTCTCTACTTTTGAACAATTGTCTAGGTTAAAAATTAATTTCCACAAAAGTGAAATTTTTTGTTTTGGTAAAGCGAAAGAGTTGGAACTTGAATATAGGAAGATTTTTGGCTGCGAAACTGGTTTACTTCCATTTCGGTATCTTGTGGAGAGTCGTTTTCAGAATGGAATCCTGTGGAGAGTCGTTTTCTCTCAAAGCTAAGTTGCTGGCAAGGAAAATTGCTATCCTATGGGGATCGTCTGGTTTTGATTAACTCGGTTTTGAATAGTTTACTGATGTTCATGCTTTATTTCTTAGAGATACCTAAGGGTGTAAGAAAACGCCTGGATTTCTTCCGGTCTAGATTTTTTGGGCAAAGTACGGATACTAAGAAGAAATATAGGTTATCAAAGTGGAATATTATTTGTCGCCCTAAAGATCAGGGGGTTTAGGTATAGAGGTTCTTGAGATAAAGAATGAGTGTTTACTTAGCAAATGGCTATTTAAATTACTAACTGAGGAGGGAATGTGGCAACAATTATTACATAACAAGTACCTTCAGAATAACACTTTGTCTTAGGTAGAAGGAAAACCTACAGATTCTCCCTTTTGGAAAGGTCTCATGCGGGTGAAGGAAATGTTCTTTGCTAATGGCCTTTTTAGAATCGGAAATGGTGAAATGGTCCATTTTTGGGAAGATGTTTGGCTAGGGGATAGATCACTGGCACAATAATATCCGTCGTTATACAATATTGTTCAAACGAAAAATGTCCTGGTGGCAAATGTTTTTGCACAAACACCTCTTAATATTGTTTTTAGGAGAGGTTTGACTGGTAATAACTGGACACGGTGGTTGCACTTATGCCAACGTCTAATGACGGTTCATCTTACAGACCACCCTGATCAATTTGTTTGGAAATTAACCACAACGGGTACCTTCACTGTAAAATCTATGTATTGAGATCAAATGAATGGTCATACGAGATTCTTAAATAAGTATCTTTGGAAATTAAAAATCCCCCTTAAAATCAAAATTTTCATGTGGTTTCTTCAGAACAAAGTGCTACTAACTAAAGATAACTTGGCTAAGCGCAAGTGGAATGGCTGTCAGAAGTGTTGCTTTTGTGATTCAGTGGTGTCTATAGAGCATTTGTTTCTTTCATGCCCATTTTCTTCTATTATTTGGCTAATTATTTTCTTCACTTATAATATACCTCCACCATCCAATATTACAAATATGTTTAGAAATTGGCTAAATGGAGTTGATAAAAAGAATAAAGCGAGAATACGTATTGGGGTATCTGCTTTATGTTGGTCCATATGGACGTCCAGAAATAACATTTTTTTTAATAAACAAACGGGTACCACTTTTTTGCAGGTTATTCGATTGGCGGCGCATTGGATACAACTATGGTCCTACCTTCTTCCGGTGGATCAGCGGGAGACTATGGATACTGGATGCAACCGGTTGTTAATTGTAACACCCTCGCCTGATAAGGCTAAGTTCATGTGTATAGTGTCAATCCCTGGATCGGTTCACTGGCACACACAGTACAGATGAATACCAAAGAATTTAATAGTGCATCATGAATAACGAATTGATCCAGAATTTTCAATTAATACAATAAAGCTTAGCACACAGGCTAGCTCAAGTAGTTCAATAGCAAACAGAAGCATAAATATATAGTAGACTCTAGCTTCAATTGCCCACAAGCAAACAAATGTTGAGTGGAGTATCGCAACCTAGTAGATCACTTAGAATCAGAATAATAACCTGCAACATAAAACGTAGAAGCCCCGAAGGGTCAATACTTGGAATGTATGGCAAGTAGAGCTATTAAAGGAGACAATAAAACTAGCATCTACATGCATATTTGGCAAGTGGAGCTGTGGTTAGCTTGCATTTTCAAATACCTTTGTCCTACTTTCATAAACAGTTTTGTCTTTTTTTGAAAAAGATCCCAATTAAGTTAACCCATCAACATTAAATCAATTATGAAATTGGAATGAGCGAGAAACATGTCATGAACTCAATATCAAGCAACTCAGATGTCCATAACCGGGGACACGGCTAATCGATTAGTTTATACACCCTGCAGGGGTTAGTACACTCTACCCATGTGACTTGGCCAGCCCAGCTCGTACCACCACTCTCAAATTGGGTGATGATAGGGAGAAGTCCAAGAAGGGACCGTTTGGGAAGTAGCTCCCCAAACCCGACACGCACCGATCCAACCTACCAAAATTCTACATCTCTGGATACGTGGGTTCGAGTTACCACAACCTACTGAGTCCAACCAAACGCCAATTCCATTATTGGCACATGGTTGTACACGTAAGCTACAAAATAAAGAAGTCAATCATTTTCTCTTGATACCTGGGTGCCTTTCCGCAATGATACCACCAAAATTTTCAATCCCATCACACCCAGGAGTATCATTGATTAAGTAGTTTTTAGTTTTCGCAAACCAACACATTTAGAAACAACTTTTAGTGATGTAACCCAACCCTCGTTCATCATAGCATGGCTAAGCACATCTACCAACGGTGGCTCATCTACCGGAAAGCCTTACCACATAATAGGACTTAGCATAGCGATAATAATATCCTACACATGCATCTACAAAATACACGACAATGCATTGAAAATAGTAGGACAACATCATAAACAAATTAGCATCTACTTGCCTTGATAGTTGGTGAAGTCATTCAAACACTCGTTGCAATCACACACGTTGCACTCCTCGCAATCTATCGAGCAAACAATTGCGTACAACATAAACAATAGCACATAAAGATCAAACAAATGCAACAAATGCATGCATGAAAATTTAATAAGTCACAATGGTTGTTACTTTAGTTCTCTATACAATACTGAAGTATATGATGCATGCAAGAGACCAAATAATGCAATGGAGTATTTGTTATTAATAATTACTTGCCAATATAGAGGTTTTAATAGTTCTTTTGTAACGCCTGCTATTAATGTCGAATTAAATTTGTATCTGAAGTGTACTGGATAGAGGACGTTAATACGAACCAGTAGGCGTTGGATTCACCCTAATCAGAGTTACAAAACTGTTCTTATGATTTAAATAGTGTTTAATGGGTTTTAAATAATTTATATAGTTTCTGTTGCCTAAAAATCAAACTAAAAGTATATCTGTAATCTTCACGGAATTTTGATTCCAGGGACATATTATTTTTAATTTTCTAAGCATTATTTATTTTCTTATGAATTTATTACTCTAAATAAGCCATTAAACCATTTATTTAGTTACTGCAAAACCTTACAGTATTTGCCTGAACCATTTGCATATTAATGATCTAATTGGAATTAGATTTATAATGGTATATTATTTGTGATTTTTGGACCAGTAGATCTTTTACTATGAATTTATTAACCTAAAGGGCCACTAAAACTAATTAAATTATTACAGTAAACCCGTAGTGTAAAAGTTAGATCTAACTTGATATTAATAATCTACTCAATTTTATGAATCTATTGATATATTATACGCTATTTTTGGACCTACCAATCTTTTTATATGAATTTTACAAGTTTGACACAATTTCTGCAAATTTTAAACCTTTTCTATTTTTTTCCAGAGAGGTCAACGCTGACCGCGCTGACTGCGCGGACCCGGCGCCACATGGTGCGCTGTGGTTGGTGGGTACCTGTTCGGTGCTGGGGATGTTGCTGGCCGTTGGATCTTAAGGGGATCTGACGGTGGAGGGTGTCCGAGGCGAGCTCGCCGGTGGCGATGACGTGTTGGCGGTGGCGGGGCTCAGACGATGGCGGTGCATAGTATTCCGGCGACCCCCGACGACGACGGGGTAGTGGACGAGGTGCGTATGTCGACTGCAAGTGGTCTGATGGCGCCGGGGTCGTTGATTGGTTCATGGAAAGTCGACCGCTGGCGACCGGAGTAGGCGGGCGGCGTTGGATCTCCGGCGAGCAATCAGAGGGGACAGCGAAGACCTGCAGGGAGGGGGACAAGGTCAGGGCGTGTGATGGATCGAGGGGGAGAGAAAGAGGGGAACAGGAGGGCCAAGGGGCGACTGCTTCGTCGGGAACCTTGAGCTCTGAAGCTCGGCAATGGAGGTGGCGGCGACGAGATTCGTGGCGGCTAGGGTTTGCGAGTTTTGATAAAGAAACGGAACAAGGAGGAGGAGGAATATATGAGGCTCTGGCGTGCGATAGGGGGCTCGAATTCGGAACAAATCGAGCGGATTTCGTGGAGTTTTAGTCGGGTACAAGACAAACTCGGAGAGAGGTAGGTCTCCTGCTAGAGGTGGCAGATGACATGCGGGCCCGACATGTCAACGGCTGGTGCTTTCTCTAGGCCGGCCCTGCGGCGGTGGCTGATACGCTATGCGCAGTGCAGGTGGTGGGCGGTAGGCAGGGAGGAGAGGAGAGGTGGGTTGGGCCAGCTCGGGTGGGCTGGTCTGGTCCGAGTAGGTTAGGTTTTTTTTTCTTTTTCTGTTTTCCATTTCTTTTATAACTTTTTATTAGATAATCCAATTGAATTGATTTTTGTTTTCAATTTTTTCTAAAATCCAGTGGATCAACATAAGATCATTTTTATATCTTTTCCACTAGTTTGCAAATAGTGGATTTTTAAATCCTTGCATATTTCTTTGTAGGTGCATATTAGTGATTCAAAATAGGGCTTCACTATAGTGTTTTGCAATTCAAATTTTCATGAATGCAATTCAATGCTTATGAATGACATGCAAATGCGGTTTTTTTCTAGTCCCAATTTTATAAAATCTTGGGATGTCACATTAATGGTTGCACAGGACTTCTATTTCCAGGCTACTGGGTGGCGTCACACTATTAGACTACATAATGGATAGATTTATATTGTTATTCTTTTTTAGATGGTTGATACATGTCTCAACCCTCTCTGATCCGTAAATGTAATACTTTGAACCTTATTTTAAATGTTGCAATAAATGAGGTTGTGTGCATCAATTGATGAAGAGGCCGGGTCTTCGCTCCCCATTTCGAAAAAAATGTATTTTGTGTCATTTGTTTTCTTTCTTGTTGGCTCATAAGCTTAGTATTCTCTATTTAAGATCTTTTATGTATTCAAGTAATATTGCATGTTTGGCTTTATTACTCGTATGCTTGCTTTTTTTTCAACTCTTTTTCTTGCTGCCTAGCCTTGCTAGCCAAAAACCTGTTTTGAGAAGGTATACTTCTCATGTTTCCAAACCCTCGAACCAAAACCTTTTCCACTTGTGTCCACCATATCTACCTAGTAGCTTTTGCTATTCCAAGCAAATTATCAAGCTTCATCTATCTTTTGAATTAAAAGGTATTTTGTTATGTTAAAACTAGTTAGTAAAGCTCTCACGAACTTGATGGCACACCTTATTTATTTGCCCCTAATATACTTGAACCATTGTATCATCGAAGTTGTATATGCTTGCATCTATATGTTGGAATTAGCAGAACCGTGCTATCACGGGTGTCATGGTATTGCACGGCAGATGCTACTGGGGGTAGCTTACGTAGAGGGAGCAAGGCGACGTAGGAGAATCCGGGAGCGAGATTGGCACATGATGTACCCAGGTTCACGTCCCCTCGGTGGAGGATCGCTACGTCCTGCTATCAATCCAGTATATGATCATAGATTGGTTTACATGGGAGCCGCCGTAGGCGGAGGGAGAGACTAGATCTAATGAGATGTGAAAGAAGATGCCCCGTGGGGGTTCCCCTGGTGGCTTTATATATGCAGCTAGTTAGGGTTTACAAGTATTTGGTGGGCTTTGTATTGGAGTCGCCGTCTTGGGCCTCTAGTTGGCGCCACTCGTCTGGGTCCAGCACGCTCCAGTCGTCGTATTGGGCAAGTCGACCCGCTCTGGCCTTGGCTTCAGTCGGCTTGATCCAGCTGGTGACTCCGCTTCGTGGGTATACCCCGATTGGTATTCCCCCGTCAATAGTCCCCGAGCGCGTTGTCGATTCGACGCGGGCTTGAGGCAGGGCGCGGAGAGTCTTGATGATGGGTCGTGGCGAATCGGCGACGAGCTCCTGAACAGAGAAAATAACCATGAAGCGGGAGGCGGTCGGCGTGAGCCAGTCGGTGATGGCCAGTTGGCGAAAGACGCAGGGTATCGGTGAAGCTGCCAGTTGCGGCGAGTCCCCGAACGTGGAGCGTGCCGAGTCCCGAGCATGGCGAGTGGCGAGGTCGAGCGACCAGAGAGTGTCGAGTTCCCGAGTGCGCCGAGTGGCGAGGTTGGGCGACCGGCGAGTGGCGCTGTCTGTAACACACCGAGTCCCCGAGCATGCTAAGTACGTGAGGGCGAGTCCCCGAGCTCGTTGAGTACGCGAGGGCAAGTCCGCGATGGAGAGTCCCCGAGCGTGTCGAGTATGCGAGGGTGAGTCCGCGGTGGCGAGGCCCCGAGTGTGTTGAGTACGCGAGGACGAGTCTGCGGTGGCGAGTCCCCGAGCGTGTCGAGTACACGAGGGCAAGTCCGCGATGGAGAGTCCCCGAGCGTGTCGAGTACGCGAGGGCGAGTCCGCGGTGGCGAGGCCCCGAGCGTGTTGAGTACGCGAGGACGAGTCTGCGGTGGCGAGTCCCCGAGCGTGTCGAGTACACGAGGGCAAGTCCACGGTGGAGAGTCCCCGAACGTGTCGAATACGCGAGGGCGAGTCCACGGTGGAAAGTCGACGAGCACGTTGAGTACGCGAGGGCGAGTGTCCGCGGTGGCGAGTCCCCGAGCGTGTTGAGTACGCGAGGGCGAGTCCGCGGTGGCGAGTCGACGAGGGCGAGCCACGGTCGCGGAACCACGCGTACACGCAACATGTCTAGGAGTGTAGTCCCCGAGGCTCGATTTGGCTTGTAGAGGCGACTTGAGGCTCATATTTTTAAAATAGTATTGGTTGTTGCCGAGTGTGGCGAGTGGCGAGGTCGAGCGACCGGCGGGCGCCGAGTTCCGAGCGCGGCGAGTTCGCGATGATTGCGAGTTCGCGAGGGGAGAGTCCCCGAGCGCGGCGAGTCCGTGATGATTGCGAGTCCGCGAGGGGAGAGTCCCCGAGCGTGGCGATCCCGTGATGATTGCGAGTCCGCGAGGGGAGAGTCCCCGAGCGTGGCGAGTCCGCGAGGGGAGAGTCCCCGAGCATGGTGAGTCCGCGATGATTGCGAGTCCGCGATGATGTTGATTGCGCTGTTTCTGTTAGTGAGTCTCTCGTCTTGGCCCGGGGGGCCAGTCGCATGGCGACTCCTAAGATGGCTCTCGGCTTGGCGTTCTTCCTGGACGATCCGAGGCTCGATTTGCGAGTCCTCATCCACAGTACTTAGCCGTGCGAGTCGCACTGTCTAAGGTTGAGGAGGACATGGTGCTGTTTGTGTAGCACTACCATTTGTCTTGGCCCGGAAGGCCAGTCGAGCAAGGCGACTCCAATGATGGCTCTCGGTTAGCGTTTTTCATGGACGATCCGAGGCTCGGTTTGCGAGTTCTCGTCCGCACTACTTGGCCATTGCGAGTCGCTCTTTCAAAGGTTGACAAAGGCGAATTGATTTTTCCCGAGGGGAAGAGAAGCCTAGTGGTGACTCAATGCAGCGTGGCATGTGACCCTCTCTGGCGACTCGGACGATGAAGGTCCCTTAGTAGGCACGGCGTATGCATTCGACGTAGCCAGAAAGGGTCGACGCGGAGGACACAGGGTCGACGCGGCAGACGAGGTCGCGCTATGGCGAAGTCGACACGGCGGACACGGAGTCAACGCGGCGGACGGAGGTCGCGCTATGGCGAAGTTGACGCGGCGGACGTAGATCGCGCTATGGCCATGTCGACGCGGCAGGCGAGTCTGCAACGGACAAGTCCCCGAGCCTAGCGAGTCCGCGTATAGTGAGCCTTTGAGCCTAGAGAGTCCTCGTTTAAGCGTGTCCGCGTTTAGGCGACTTGTCAGAGGCCGGCCGTGGACGAAGAGGCCGATATCGCCGCATTACAAGGGCGTCTATCCCCACGTCTTTTTTCTTAGTACTGACAAAAGAGTCGCTGATGGGCGAGTCGGTGATGGGCGAGCCGCCGAACGTGAAGGGTCCGCGGCCATGGCGAGTCCCCGAGCGTGGAGAGTGCGAGGTCGAACGACCAACGAGCGCCGAATCCCCGAACGCGGCGAGTGGCGAGGTCGGGCGACAACGAGCGCCGAGTCCCCGAGCTCAACGAGTGGCAAGGTCGAGCGACCGGCATGTGGCGCTGTCTATAGCGCGCCGAGTCCCCGAGCGTGGCGAGTGGCGAGAAAGACACCGTTCTGCTGAGAAGGAGGAAAAGGTACTATGTTAGCATGGCAATTCCGCGACGGCGAGTGCCTGAGCGTAGCGACTCAATGAGGTACGAATCCGCGATGGCGATTCCGCGGCAGAAGAGCGCCGAGCATGGAAAGTCCACGAGAGCCAGTTCACGATGGACGACTGCATGGTCGTGAACCAGCCTTTTGTAGATAGGTGACAAGCTCGGCCGGGACCGGATCATAATTAATGCAACCATGCACTCGTGGGTTAATCCTCACGCGACATGCATATAAGATTAAATATGAATAAAATACTAAATAACTGACGGAGCAATTGATGAAATAGATGAAATAGGAAAGTCAGGCATATAAAGCCGATCTCTGTGTGTTCCCGTGCGAAGTTTTCCAAGTCGGCCGGCATCTGTGCCATACCGGGCGGCGGCCAGATTAGATCTGTCGGCTCCCAATAGTTACCGGACGACGCGCGAGGGCATCGTAGGTTTTTTGCCAGTTAGAATCGACGCTGCTGTTTGAGTCAGCATAGCGCGAGTAGAATGACGAGTTGACCAATCGCACGTCCGGACATCGCCGTCGTCGTTCCGTGGACTGTATATCACATCGGATTTCTTTGTACTTGTAGGCATATATTATTAGCAGATAAGATACAATATAATAATAAATATAGCAATCAGAGTAGGCTTGAATAAAGAGGGTGTTTTTATTACTAATCTGATCACGCATCGCCCGCAAGGCTACGTGCCTCTTTTTCTTTGATCCAAATTATCAGGAGTGGTCGGAACAGCTGCAGGAGCGCATCCGATTGAATCTCTCCAATACTTGGTGGTGCAATCGGTCGGCCGCTTCAGTCGCCGGCCGTCCTGACGTGCGATGTAGGCTTTATTATAGTCGCTAGACATGGATCAAATTGACACTGATCAAATCGTACATCGCGTATACAATATGCATGCGAGAATCAGATCTGAATAAAATAATTAACTTACAAAGCAATCGGCTTGTAACTTAGCTTTTATGGAGAACCGGCAGGCCGCACATGGTAGCACGACCGAGCTTCATCAGTGAGACGCGTTGAACAGCGATCGGCTGGAACTAGATGCGATCCGGTCGATGTTAATGGATCCCGCCCGGATTATCACCCTCCAAGCACCGCTTGCCCCACGGTGGGCGCCAACTGTCGTGGTATTGCACGGCAGATGCTACTGGGGGTAGCTTACGTAGAGGGAGCAAGGCGACGTAGGAGAATCCAGGAGCGAGATTGGCACACGATGTACCCAGGTTCACGTCCCCTCGGTGGAGGATCGCTACGTCCTGCTATCAATCCAGTATATGATCATAGATTGGTTTACATGGGAGCCGCCGTAGGCGGAGGGAGAGACTAGATCTAATGAGATGTGAAAGAAGATGCCCCGTGGGGGTTCCCCTGGTGGCTTTATATATGCAGCCAGTTAGGGTTTACAAGTATTTGGTGGGATTTGTATTGGAGTCGCCGTCTTGGGCCTCTAGTCGGCGCCACTCGTCTGGGTCCAGCACGCTCCAGTCGCCGTATTGGGCGAGTCGACCCGCTCTGGCCTTGGCTCAGTCGGCTTGATCCAGCTGGTGACTCCGCTTCGTGGGTATACCCCGATTGGTATTCCCCCGTCAACGGGGAACGTTTTCAACATTGCACATGTACTTTGTAGGCATTCTGGATCCATTGGATCTGATAGACCTCCTGGCTAATTACTCATTGGAGCAGCAACGAGCGGCCATGTTTAGGTAGTCTGGATCCAAAGCTGCTCTGGGTGCTGGCGCTTGGGCCCTTTCTGCTTTGTCGCTAGTTTAGCTTGCCTTCTTTGTTTTGCATGTGTAATGCATTTATGTGGAACAAGTGTCACTCAGCCACGTAGTGGATTAATTTATGTATATATGAATGCACCTTTTGACTATTGTCATGTTTTTGTGATTTTGATATTTTCCTATGCACCCTTAGGATCCTTCGGGTGTGGCTTCGGTGGTTACACCTTGTTCTGCGCCTGCTGCTCGCCCGTCGTTGAGTGAGTCGTCGCAGTTGCCATTTTTGCGTGAACACATGCGAAGCTTGGAGAAAGACATCCTCAGCATCCGTGGTCATGGAGATGTGTGGAAGTCCAAGGTTGAGCGGGCCATTGCCAGAGAAGAGTTTTTTATTGAAGTGTTTCGGAAGATGGGCGAACAACTCCAATGTGAGTCCCCCTTGAATCTTTGTCTCCTCGAGTGTGCCAGTTTTTATGTTAGATCACCCATTGCTTTGTGTAGTTGTGAATCTGCTTCCAAAGGAAGAGAAGGAGCACGTGGCGATTCGAATGAATTGCTTAATGCAACAAGAGATGGAGGCCAGCGGTTTCTTCTGGATGGACCGTGATCGAGATATCGTCCTTGCGACAATGCAAGATCGCGCCCATCAAGTGCTTCGAGTGCTAAGGCGGGCGAGGTCGTCGCTCGCAGCGATTTGGGCGACAATGTTTCCCTTGGATTCGGCTCCCTCCATTTTCTTGGGTATTCTTGGAAAGTTTCGCGAGACAAGTCATGTTAAGGTGTTGGTGCGTCATCAACTGGTGGTGAGCGTGAAGGCATCCCTATCGCTTGTTCGACTGCATCGTCGCGATGTCGACCCCACAGAGATAGCGACTGGACCTCCTTCCCCTACGAGAGGCATGGCATGGGATATGCGTCCACATTACGCGGCTGTGGCGCAGTACGCCTAAGAAATTGTAGATGTGTTTGAGGAGCGGACAAACATTCTGCTCTAGCACAGTTAGGTCCTGCAAACAAAACGAGATAATGTAAAGCCTGTATTTATTCGAGTGGGCTTGTAATTCCCTTGTAATTTTATGTATTGGCACATAGTGCATTTATGATTATAGAATATGCATGTCCTTTTCGTTAGCCTAACGTGGTCAGCTACTCAGGTTATATGCGTTGTTGTCAATCGACGAAGTCGGAAGGTGAGGTGCAGCCTCCGAGCGTGTTTAGCAATAAATAATACAAGGGAAAAAGATTTTGGGCCAAGGAACTTAGCTTTTATTCATCATAAGCAAGGAGGTACATTGTTCGGCTGAATATCCTAGCTGAATAGCCTTATTGGAAGAAAAGGGTAACTAGGGGTAGAAGCATCACAATCATGCGATGCTCCAGGGGTTGAAGTATTCGACTCCTAATGCAACGTCCATGAGGCAGTAGGCGCCACCAGGGATGACTTCGGTGATGATGTAGGGTCCTTCCCAGGGTGACTCGAGATTCTTGTGCCCTTATTGCTTGAGTTGCAGGACAGGGTCTCCTTCGACGAAGGACCTTGGACGCAGCTGACGGCTGTGGTAGTTGCGGAGATTCTGCTGATACACCGTTGAGCGAGTGGCGGAGATGTCGCGTGCCTCATCCAGCATGTCGACGACATCTTTGAGTGCGGCAGATTATTCGGCTTTGCTGTATGCGATGACCCATGGGGCCTTGTAGCGTACCTCAGCAGGTAGCATAGCTTTGGCTCCGTGCACCATGAAGAAGGGCGTGTAGCCAGTTGAGCTGTTTGGAGTTGTGTGCAGGCTCCAGAGAACAGAGGGTAGCTCGTCCGCCCAGGCTCCCGCAAGCCTTTCGAGTGGGCGTAGCAGGCGCTTCTTGATGCAATTTCCGATGAGGCCATTGGCCTTTTTGACCTGTGCATTGGTTTGTGGATGCTCCACAGAGGCATATGAATGGTTGATTCCGAGGTTCCTGCAGAAGTCTCGGAAATCCTTTGAGATGAAGTTCGAGCCGTTGTCCGTTATGATGTTATGGGGCACTCCAAACCTGTAGAAAATAGACTCGAAAAATTGGATGGCGGTTTTGCTGCTTTGGTTGATAACAAGCATGGCCTCGACCCACTTCGAGAATTTGCCGACTGCTACCAGGAGGAAGATGTGGCCCCCTGGCGAGGATTTTGGCAGTTTGCCGATCATATCGAGGCCCCACTGGGTGAAATTCCAGGCCACTAGAATAGGTCGTAGCTCTGATACTGGTGCGTGCGGCTTGTCCGCGTACCTCTGACAAGCGTTGCACCTCTGGACTATCTCCTTTGCATCGTTTATTGCAGTTGGCCAGTAGAACCCAACTCGTAGAGCTTTGGCGACCAGGGTGCGGCTGCCTGCATAATGGCCGCAGATACCCTCATGGATGTCTAGGAGGATGCTTTTGTCATCACTAATGTTTATGCATCGTTGGAGCACACCCGAAATGTTGCGCTTGTACAACTCGCCATTGATGATGGTGAAGGCCTTTGATCGGCGAGATATGCGTCGGGCATCTGTTGGGTCCTCAGGCAGCTGCTTGTTTATCAGGTAGCGGAGGTACGGTTGTGTCCATGTTTCTTCAACTGCCATGACCTACATAAGGCTTACCAGCTAGACCTCCGTGTCAAGCTTTTCGGGTCCTTCTTGTCCTTCGGGTGGTGTAGCCCCTGAGTTCTCTTCGGCCTCGGCCAAGCCCTTTGGGAATTTCCACTTGATGGAGGGTACGCAGATTTGTTCGAGGAAAACTCCTGGTGGTACCAGAGCACAAGTAGAGCTGATGTTGGCGAGCTTGTCGGTATCCTCGTTGCTTTCCCTGCCAACGTGTCGAAGTTCGCAGCCATAAAAGTCCCCTTCGAGTGAGTTGTAGAGCGCACGTATGCGATCATGTTGGCGCTATGGGTGTCAGACTCATTCATCGTTTGCTAGAGGACGAGGTTCGAGTCACCATACATGACAAGGCATGTTGCACCGCACACCTTAGCCATCCTCATTCCATGGATGAGGACCTCGTATTCGGCCTGGTTGTTGGAGGCGCGGAATTTCATCCGAAGGACATACTTCATCTTGTCGCCTTGAGGGGACGTCAGTATGACGCCATCCCCTGCTCCAGCCTCGCACTTGGAGCCATCGAAGTGCATCATCCAGGACTGCGACATGTCCGCAGTATTCGGCAGCTGGAGCTCCATCCAGTGGACGAGGAAGTCAGGGAGGACCTGAGATTTGATGGCGGTGTGCCGCTCGTAGATGTGATTTGAGGATACAACTCGATGCCCCACAGGGCTACACGCCCCGTGGCTTCGGGGTTGTTCAGTATGTTCAACAGCGGGGCGTCGTTGATGACCATGATCTGGGGCTCCTGGAAGTAGTGGCTCAGCCGACACACCGTCATGAATACACCGTAGGCGAGATTTTGGTAATGAAGGTACCTCTGCTTTGTTGGGGCCAGTACCTCGCTGAGGTAGTAAATTGGGCACTGGACCCCGTGGGTCTTGCCATCTTGAGGTCGTTCAACCACGAGTGTGGTGCTGACCACCTAATGTGTAGCTGCTATGTATAGCAGCAAAGGCTCCCTCTCCTTCGGCGTGACCAGGACGGGTGATGTGGATAGTAGTCTTTTGAGGTCCTCGAATGCATCATCTGCTTCTGGTGTCTACTCGAATTTGTCGGCTTTGCACAACAGTTGATAAAAGGGGTGAGCCTTCTCACCCATGTGACCGATGAACCTGCTGAGCACCGCGATTCGCCTGGCTAGCTTCTAGACCCCCTTGAGGTTCTTCGGCTTCTCCATGGCTAGTATATCCTTTATTTTCTTCGGGTCCGCCTCGATGCCACACTGGGAGATGAAGTACCCAAGTAACTGGCCAGATGGGATGCCGAAGGCGCACTTGTCTGGGTTCAGCTTGATCTTGTAGCGATCAAGGTTATCGAACTTCTCGTGGAGATTGTCGATGAGCGTCCTGGCCTCCTTGGTGTTGATTACTATGTCATTGACATAGACCTAGATGTTGCAACTGATCTGGTCCTTCAGACATGCTTGCATGCATCTCTGGTAAGTGGTTCATGCGTTCTTCAGCCCGAAGGGCATTGTGTTGTAGCAGAACGCCCCGAATGGCATGATGAACACCGTTTTCTCCTGATCTTCAACCTTTAGTGGAATTTGGTTGTAGCCTAAGTAGGCGTCGAGGAAGGAGAGCTTCTCACATCCTGAAGTGGAGTCGATGATTTGATTGATCCTTGGTAGAGGGAAGTGGTCCTTGGGAGAATGCTTGTTAAGCAATGTGAAGTCCACGCATATCTGCAGGATGTCCGTGTCCTTTTTGGATACTAGCACGGTGTTAGCCAACCACTCGCTTTCTTTGATTTCCCTGATGAAGTTGGCATCGAGGACTCTGTTGACTTTGATACCAATGGCTTCGGCTCTTGGCTCGGACTGTCGACGCATCGACTACTTGACTGGCTTCGCATCTGGAAACACATTGAGTGCATGCTCGGCGAATTCCTTGGGAACTCCTGGCATGTCCATGATATGCCGTAAACGTATCTATAGTTTTTGATGTTCCACGCTTGTTCGTATCAACTTTGTTATGTTTTGTCTACACTTTGAGGTATTTTTATACATTTTCTAGGGCTAACCTATTAACAAGATGCCGCAGTGCCAGTTGCCTGTTTTCTGTTGTTTTTGGTTTCAGAAAAGCTAGTAAGGAAATATTCTGAGAATTGGACGGGACAAAAGCCAAAGTCAATATTTTACCGGAGAGAACACAGAGTCCGAAGCGCAGCTGAAGGAGGGAAACGAGGTGGCCACACCCTAGGGCCACGCGGCCCAGGGGGCGCCGCCACCAGGTGTGGGGCCCTCGGGAGCCCATCGACCTTGCCCCTTCGCCTATGAAGTCACCTCGATGCAGAAACCCTAAGTATCTGATCAAATATCCATGAAACAGACTATAGCCGCCGCCACCATCATCCCTAGATCGGGGGGATCTGAAGCTCTTCCCGGCACCCTACCGAGGGGAGAGATCATCCCGGAGGACTTCTTCATCACCATGCCAGCCTCAGGTATGATGCGTGAGTAGTTCACCCTTGGACTATGGGTCCATACAGTAGCTAGATGGTTGTTTCTCCTCCTTTGTGCTATCATGTATAGATCTTGTGAGCTCCGTTCATGATCAAGATCATCTATTTGTAATCATACATGTGGTATTTGGGAGGATCTGATGGATATTGAGATACTATGTCAGATTTATTATTGATTCTATCATGTCTGTGTTATTCGTGATCTCGCATGCTCTTCGTTGCTAGTAGCTATCTTGGCCAAGTAGATGCTTGTTACTCCAAGAGGGAGTATTTATGCTCGATAGTAGGTTCATGCCTCTAGTAATCTGGGGAAGTGACAGAAATATCTAAGGTTGTAGATGTGCTATTGCTACTAGGGAGAAAACAAGAATCTTTTGTTCATGGAACAACTGTATTGTTTACTTTACACACATTGCTTAATGCAATTATCTGTTTCTTGCAACTTAATACTGGAAGGGGTTCGGATGATAACCTGAAGGTGGATTATTAGTCATAGATGTAGTTGGATTATGGTATATGTATATTGTTTTAGTGCCCAATCAAATCTCATAGGAGTCATGATGTATAGTATATGCATTGTTATGCTTTCTCAATCTGTCAATTGCCCCGCTGTAATTTGTTCACCCAGCATGTTATATATCTTAAGGAGAACACCTCTAGTGAACTGTTGTAACATCCCAAAAATACTAAGCTTGGATCATCAAACTCTAATCATCAAAATTAGGGTTAACAAAAACTTTTCTAAATAAAATTATGAATGCATGCATATGTGTATGCATTGATTTTTAATTCTTTTAAAACCACCTTGTTTGTTTGTTTCATTGCTTGTAAAATGTTTCTTAGGTGAAATAAACATCATCTAAAACATTTCCCACACTTTTCCTAAAGACAAGTAAATCAAAACACATATATTAAATGAATGGTCACTTTGACCAATTTAACTCCCATGCCTACTTTGGCTGACTCAAATTTTCAAAACCTAACATAAACTTTGCTGGATCTTTGCACCCCTTGAATGTACTCATAACAAAGTATCAAGGCCCACTTTGTGATCATCCAGAAACTTTCAAATGCATAGTTTAAATGACAATTCAAAATTGAATCTTTATCATATGGGAAGATCCCACTTTTTCAAAAACCACTCAAACAAGCTCAACTTTCAAAACCCAAGCATCTGCAGACTCACCAGCACCAATCTAGCAAACCCACCAAAAATCTTTTCAAAATTCAAAACTTGATTTCATGCGGCCATTTCATCAAACAGGTTACAGACACAAATCAAACAAACATCAAACACTATTGTGAGCAGTGATTCTTGCCTAACTGGTTCCCCATTTAGGTCACAACCAGCTCAGTAGATCATCTAGCAAGATTAACCAAGCACTAGCACCACTGTGAGGTTGCCATTGCCATCAATGGTGAACAGCCGAGCACACCCTTGCCACCCCATAGTCGACAGCAAGCTAGGAGCAGCAGCAAGCCTAGCCAGCGTGTCTGGGAGGCAGCCCACCGTCCATCGCCACTCCCTGTCCACTGCTCGAGCCTTGCCAAGCCCTGGACCACGCGCACGAACAGCGCCCAGACCGCCAGAGACCATGCCGAGCGTGCGCCAGAGCACCACCCTCGATCGAAGCCCACAGACCGTGCGCCGCCCTCGCCGCGTTCATACACCATCCCCATCGACCCAGGAGACCGCCAGATATCCCCGTTCGCCGCCCCGTGACGCATAGCCACCACTCGCTGTCGAAGACGCCGCCTCTGCCGCGCAGAGCATCGCCCGTTCCAGACCAAGCCGCACCGCCCCATGCCTCGAAACCATGTCGTTGAGCATCGCCAGGAGACACCACACCGTCCCCTACCCTTGCCCATGCGAATAGCCGCCTGTAACATCGCCCTCGATGAGCTCACCGTGTGCCCCGACGGTCCCCTCGCTCGACTATAAATAGAGACCACCCCCGCTCGATTTCTTCACACCATCTCACTCCCCTCTCCTCACTGATCGTGTCACACCGTTCTCAGAACAAGGCGAGCACCACCCCGTCGGAATTTCACCGGAGCCCGCCGCCTCTAGAGAAGAAGGGAGCCATCAATTTCGTCCACCCCAGGAGCTGCCGTGACCACCCCTGAGTTCGCCGTCGTCGACTTCGTCGTTCGCCCGCCTCGACGACCCTTGCCCGTACCCCGGTGATCCCCCAGCACCCCCCACTGGCCGCGCTAGGTTTCGTTCTTGCCGGCGTTGTCTCGTGTCGACGATGACTCCCAGCCGTTGGATTAGAATCAAATCGAACGACCCACGTTGCCCCATACCGCTTCGCCCAGCCCCGTGTCACTAACGAGTGGGGACACCCACTTAAACAGCCCGCTGGAGCACTGCGCTTAGCAGGCCGGCCCAGTAACTTTTCCCGCGCAGCCCAGTTATTTGAATTAAACTTTTTTCCATTTCAATTCAAACTCACTTCTGTACCCAACTTCAAAATTCAACCTAGATCGATTCAGTGCACCAATTTGAATGAAACCAATTTTGTTGGAAAGGTCTGTGAATGCTGAATCCAAGCCCATTGGATTCAAGTCATTTGGATCTATAGATCATCCTTAGTAAAAATAACAAGGCAGAAGCTTTTCTGCATTCATACATTTTTCAAATTTAAACCATAATAGCTTTTGAGTTGATTCCAACTCTCAAAAATCACATTTAACCATACCTTTCATAATATATAAACATATATAGGTTTACTTGCAGAAATAATGTTCAAGTAATAAAAGAATGCTACATAGGCATTTCTAGCCACTTTAATTAATTAGAATAAAGGGGTAAAACCTTATTAAATTGTGACACCACTTTAAATCACATTCCCATGGACTACAATATGTGGTGATGACATGTGTCAACATGATCCCATGTTTGGTTTGGAGAATATTAAATCTTAAGTAGTTTTTCAATGAGTAGAAATTACTTTGCTAAAAATAAAAGGAATTAAATCAAGCCTTAACGTTGTAATGTTAGAGATGATGCTAGATCATATATAGGACCCTTGTGTGTGATGATTGCAAGTAGTTAAGTATTGTTTGGTGATTGTGTACCTCGTATTTATTCATAGACGCTAGTACCGACCAAGGATACGAGGAGGAAGGAGGATACTACGAAGAAGAAGCCGAGGAGAACTTCAACCACTGCTCTGCACAAGGCAAGCCTTACTAATCAAGTTGACCTATGCAAGCTAACACTTGCAATTTAGCAAGCTTATACTGATTTGGTGCAAGCAAATACTTGCTTGTTACTATGCCTACTATATGCCTTAAGCATATGTGATCATACCCACTTGACAAACCAATCCTAGTTTTATTTGCAAGCTTCTTACTTTATTTCTTTATCAAAGCTTTAACTTAGAGTTGACTTAAGTGACTTGTAGATACTAGAAAGATTCTGAAGGTTGCATAAAGAGCATAAAATTTGGCCTAAGTTAGAAACCTTGATATCATCCTAAGATATAAGGTTGTACTTAGTTGAAACTCCACTAGTTTACCACCCCTCATTAGTACTACCCCCACCTGTAGATGCTAGTGCTAAGCATAAGACTTGATCAACTTTAGGTGGGTTTACTTAGTGGAAAAATGGTTATGAAAACCTTGGAATGATGGATCATTCTATTGAAATGTTTTGGACATGTGTTTCCGAACACTTGATGATTTTTGTGATGAAAATGTTGAGGCATGAGCCTTAGCCCTTTATAAAACTGATGGTTGTCTGGATGCGATACCATTCCAATTTTATCGTACAACCACAATACCTGAAGATTGGGTAGGGCTTGACTAGAAACGTATATACCTTAGTATTAGTTCCCTCACGGCCAAGGTCTGAGCTGAGGCTACCTTGTGAAGATTGTCCACCTGTGCAATACCCAAGATGACAGTTGGTCATGGTTGGGAGGCCAAACTCACAGGAGAGGTGCTTATACTAGGGCGTGTAATTGAAAGGTTAGGATTGATTATCCGCATACTGAGTATGGTGAATTCAGTATTTGTTCCTGACGGATGTATCGAATGTTGTGGCGAAAGTGTACAGTCTCTGCAGAGTGTCAAACTATTCGAATAGCCGCGTCCGCGGTTATGGACAGTTGGAGTGGACATACTGTTCCCCCGTCAGACTTTTCAAAATGACTTGCGAAATGAATTGAGACCTTGACTTGACCACAACAGAGTTGTGACATGAGTTACAAGATCGAACTTAGGAGTTATAAAATTGTGACTAGCTTTAGAACTTAGTAGAGATAAATCTGGCTTTTGCAAAACAACCCTAGAGCCTAGTGTCCTATTATCCAAAAACCCCTTTACGTGTTAGTATTAGCTTGCAAGTACTTAAAGAGTACTCATGGCTTTGTCCCTGGCTATTCCCATGGCCAGAGTATGAAGAGGAGTACCTGGAGAATGGACCCCAGGGAGGTTATGACAACTAGGATCATCTCCCATCGTCAGCATTGCCTGTGACCCCGAAGATGGAGGTTCGCCTACGCTACCGTTATTATTACATATTCCGCTGCTTGAAGTTGTATTAAGAACTGGATCATGAGATCCCTATTTGTGTAAGAACTTATGTATCGTTCGTAATGGATGATGTACTATGGTATCCAATTCTGTTATGTCTCGCAAAAATGGTAATCCTGGGATTGCGATGTATGGCATAACAGGCATCTAGGATTGAAAAATCCGGGTGTTGACAACTGTGGACCCCAGTCCAATATTTATCATTGGTACATCATCTACTGTTACCGTTTACTTTATACAAGAAACTATTATCTTCCACACTATACATTTAATCCTTTGTTTTCAGCAAACCGGTGAGATTGACAACCTCACTGTACGTTGGGGCAAAGTTTTGAGTTTGTGTTGTGCAGGTTCCAAGTTGTTAGCAATACCTTGGAGTTGTTTCCTTACTCCTACTGGTTCGATAACCTTGGTTTCATAACTGAGAGAAAACTTATTGTTGTGCTCATCACACCTTCCTCTTGGGGTATCCCAATGAAGCTCTATAGTGAACTGAGCCGCATCAAGACGTTTTATGGGGCCGTTGCTGGGGAGTTAAGGACAACTTCAATCTCTTCCTCCTCCTCAGTCACCTTTCAGGGAGAAAGAAGATTCTCGCAAGGGGAGTCTCTCACAACCAATTTCTTTACTTTCTTTTTGTTTTGCTTAGTTTCTTTTTCTTTGTTTTTCCTGTTCCTTTCTTTCAAAAATACAAAAAAAATAGTTCCTACTGTAGTTGCTACTACTGTTGGATTGCCTCACTTTTGCAAAAATGAACACTCTTGAGAACACCAAGTTGTGTGACTTCACTAGCACAAACAACAATGATTTCCTTTGCACACCTATTGCTCCACCTGCTCCTGATGCTACTTTTTATGAAATTAAAACTGCTTTGCTGAATCTTGTTATGAAAGAGAAATTTTCTGATGATGCTGCTGCTCACCTTAATAACTTTGTTGAACTTTGTGAGATGCAAAAAATATAAGTATGTATATGGAGATATTAATAAGCTTAAATTGTTTCCTTCCTCCTTGAGAGGAAAAACTAAAGAATGGTTGCTATCCTTGCCTAGAAATAGTATTGATTCTTGGATTAAATGCAAAGATGCTTTTATTGGAAAATACTATCCTCCTGCTAAGATTATATCTATGAGAAGTGAAATAATGAAATTTAAACAACTTGATAATGAACATGTTTCTCAAGCTTGGGAAAGAATGAAATCTTTGGTAAATAATTGTCCCACTCATGGACTGACTACTTGGATGATTATCCAAACTTTTTATGCAGGACTAAAATTTTCTTCAAGAAATCTGTTGGATTCTGCTGCTGGAGGTACATTTATGACCATTACTTTGGGTGCTGCAACAAAGCTACTTGATAATATGATGGTTAACTATTCTGATTGGCACACTAAGAGAGCTCCACAAAGTAAGAAGGTAATTTCTGTTGAAGAAACATCCTCCTTGAGTGATAAAACTGATGTCATTATGTCTATGCTTGTTCATGGAAAATCTCATATTGATCCAAATAATGTACCTTTAGCCTCTTTGGTTGCTCAAGAAGAGCAAGTTGATGTGAAATTCATTAGAAATAACAATTTCAGCAACAATGCCTATAGGAATCATTTTGGTAATGATAATTATAGGCCTTATCCTCCCAATACTGGTAATGCTTATGGAAATTCCTATAACAACAATAGAATTTCACCCTCTGAACATGAAGTCATGATTAACTACTTTATTAGTAAACAAACTACTTTCAACAAAACTATGGAGGAAAAGCTTTTGAATGTTGAGAAAAATATTTCATCTTTGTCTGAAGCACAATCCTCTTTGATTAAAAAAATGGCTGCTAAACCTAAAACCATGGAAAGTACCTTTACTGCTACTCATGATATAGAAGTTAGAATTGATGAAAATGTTAGACTTTTAGCTAAATTGCATGCTAAGTGGGAAAGAGAAGATGAAATTGCTAGAAAGAATAGTATTTGTACTATTACCACCACCAATATTGATGCTAGCAAACCACAACAAGTACCCACTCCTAAACCCAATAAGAATGCTGAAATTTTTTGAACTATGGGAAACAATAAGTCTACTACCTGTGATGCTCAGTTTGATTTTGATCTTGATGGTTGCAATATGTAGGAACTATGTTCCTACAAAAGCTTGCTAGAAGTCCTAATGCTAGTGCTATGAATATGGCTTTTACAAAACACATTACAGATGCTCTCATTAAAATTAAAGAAGAAAAATTGAAACATAAAGCTTCTATTCCTAGGAAATTGGAAGATGGTTGGGAACCCATCATTAATATGAAAGTGAATGATTTTGATCTCAAAGCTTTATGTGACCTTGGTTATAGTTTCTCTATTATGCCTAGAAAGATTTATGAAATGCTTGATTTGCCACCATTGGAAGATTGCTATTTAGATGTCCAACTTGATGATAATGCTAAAAATAAAGTTATGGGGAGTATTAATGATGTTCTTATTATGGTTAACAATGCCTTTTTCCCTGTTGATTTCTATGTTTTGGATGTTGAATGCAATTCTTATTGTCCTATTACTTTGGGAAGACATTTTCTTAGAATTGTTGGTGCCATTATTGATATGAAACAAGGGACCATTAAATATCAATTCCCATTAAATAAAGATATAGAACACTTCCCTATAAGGAGAGAGAAGTTAACTTTTTCTCCTCCTATTGAAGCAAAATTTGATGTCAGTGCTTCTTCATTTGAAAATACTTGATTCTTGCTTCATGTGCCTAACTTAAAGGCGTTAAAAAAAGTACCCATTGGGTGATAACTCAAATTTTGTTAGGATTTTATTTTGTTGAGTCTTCGAAGTTATTACTTCTGTAATAACCTCTCCTTATCCTTTTTGTGTGTTTTTTGTGCCAAGAATAATCTCTAATGAGAGAGAAGTAAGATTTGGGGAAGTTGCTGTCCTGAATCAGATTTTTGTGCTTCACTATAAAAATCCTTGAAAAATCTCTGTATGTTGGATTGAGATTTAATTTTTTGAGTATATGCCCCAGGTTGTTATCTAACTTTTGTTAGTTCAACAAATTTCTATTTGAGCAACAGAAGGTCTTCGAAAAAATCGGTTTTTACCCACTTGTCTGTTGTGACACATTTCTGCCATTATTTGAATTTGCCCCTTAATCGTTTTCTTTTTGAGTTCTCCTTGATCACTTGAGCTTTTAAAAGGAATTTCTACAGTAGCTTGTGTTTTAATGAAAGTTTTACTTGTGTTGAAACTAAACCCAAAGGCCTATTATTTTAAATACACTAATGTTGCTAATGAACATTGTGTGAAGTTTTATATGAAGGAAATTTTCAAAGTGTAGGGAAGAATGATGTGATTAGATGAAGAATGGACAAAATCTCAAGCTTGGGGATGCCATCCCGTGTCACCCCAAGAAATATTCAAGAGTTACAAGCGTCAAAGATTGGGGATGCCCAAGGCATCCCCTTCTTCATCAATAAAAATCTCAGGTCTCTTTCTAGACACTTTGTTTTTATTGCTTCATGCATTGTTGTGTTGTTCTTGGAGCATCTTAGTTTTTGTTTTTATTTTGTTTAGTTTGCTGAAGAAAGTAGTTGGACCCCTGCTTCCGCACTTTTGTTTCAAATAAGTTGATTGGTGTTGGAAAAGAGTAGAGAGTTTCATGCTTATAGTGGTACAAAAGGGAGCTTGTTTTGACTGTGTCTTATACTTTATCATGTCATGCTAGATGTTTCTTTGACCTTATGCTTAGTGATTATTGTTGTAGCATGACTAGTTCCAAAAAATTGAGATTGTGTAATGTGCCTTGAAAGAATCATGCATTGTTTTAGCATACAAAACCATAATATTGTGGTATTCTCCTTTGATGTTTTGTTTGGGTTGACTTGGAGCATGCTTACACCATGTTATGACTATTAACCAGTCACATTAGCCTCTATGATCATTTAGTTTTTGACTTGTGATACCACTTTATGCTTTGATTGATAATGTTTTGTCGCTCTGCATGATTATGGCCATTATTGTTCTCTTAGTTGGTCGCTCCCAGTCTTTTGCTAGCCTCCACTTGTACTGAGTAGGCTCTACTCATGCATCAAACTCCTAAGAAACCAAGTTATTCCAAAGAGTCCACTATAAATTCCTATGCATGGTGTGTTACACCATTCCAAGTATATTCATGTTTTATCTATCTTCCAAATTAAACTTGTTATAAGAAAATTAGTGATTAAAGCTCTCACAAACTTGATGGCACACTTTAATTTCTTGCTCCTAATAAACTTGAACCATTGTGTCATCTATGTTGTATATTCTTGCACTTATAAGTTGAGAATTAGCAGAACGATGCTGTCATGGGAACACTTTCAACACATGTACATATTACCTAGTTGATATCATGATCTTTTTGTTTGCGGATGTCGGCGGGGTGAAATAAAAGGGGAGCTTGTAAGTCCATGGAGTATTGTATATGTGTTAGAGAAAAGCCTGGGCGGCTATCCTAAGCCATGCCTAATCATGGTGGAAACTTGCAGCATAACCATAGTGAGCAATCTGTGAAGCATCCTCAATAAAAACCTATGCAAATAGAAAATAAAAAGATCGCTAAGGTACTCATTGTCTGTTGCCTTGTCATTTTGATATGGGATATCTCCTGTGTCATGGGGCAAGGGGTACCCCGTTTGCGGTTCTCTATGATACACATATACTTACAATGACAAGAACTTGCTTGTGACTAAAGGTGAGTAGCATGAGGAATATCCCTCGTACTCAAGGGACATGAGATTGCCAACTTATGATTTGTCAAGCATATACTCCATATTTGTTTCACTTTAACCTTAATCACTTCAAGATGCTTATGATAGGCGCAATGAGAGTTGAAGATAATAAGTACCATAATTTTTGGAAGCTCTTTATGAAACTTGAAATCCCTGCTTCCCTGTGAAGGGCCTTTATTCTTACTTTTATGTTGAGTCTCCACCTTCTATCTTTATGCACCAATTAAGAGAGCATAGTTGTCATTCTTAGTTTTATGTGCATTGTACCAAAACTTATTGATTGATTCATAATGTTGATATTGCTTGTTCTTGAACCATTTGTATCTAGTCACCCTTATGAACTTTGAAGGTGTCCTATCATTAATGCACCCTTATGAACTTTGTATCTATGTCATTTCTATATGTGAAACAAACAAACGTCTTTCAATGCATTGTTATTCATGATCTTTGTTTGTACCTTTTCATGTTACAACATAGTTACTATGTCTTATTGTTAGAACTACATATTTCATGCTCATGTTTAGAGTACTTTGAGCCCAGATATCAATGCTTTGCAAATGGTTTGATCAAGATTGTCATGGTGCATGTTACCTCAAAAATATTATTTTTATCACTTACTGTAACATCCCAAAAATATTAATCAAGGTTATCTAATTCCAATCACCAAAATTAGGGTTAACAAAAACTTTTGTTAATTAAAATCATATGAATGCATGTGTGTATGTGTTGAATGTATGAATGCATGAATGGACTTGTGTGATTGTTGTGAATAGCAAGGAATGGTATAAAGTTGAACACAACATCATAGAGATCAATTCCAAGCAGAATCAAATCAATAGAAATTCAAAAACAAACAAAATAAGCTAATGGTCATTTTTGCCAATCTTGCTCACTAGACCACTTTGGGTGTTTCTAGTCCAAGATTTCAAACAGAAACAATTCCAATTCTTTTCACCCCTTGCTTGACCAAGTGAAAGTGAACCCAAGACCACCTTTCAAACCCACAAAAACATTTGGCAACTTGATTCAATGACAATTCAAAATTGAATCTATATCATATGTGAAGATCACCATTTCTCAAAACCCAACCAAACTAGTGCACCTTGACAGAACCAAGAAACCATAGACTACCTAGTATGTGACTAGTACACACACCAAGTTTCATTCAAAAATTCAAATTCAAATCTCTTGCGGCCATTTCATCAAACACCTTCTGATCACAAATCACATAAAACATCAAATACTATAGTGAGCAGTGTTTGTGCCTAACTTGTTTCCTCTTTAGATCACACTACACTCTCATTAGATCATCTAACTTATTTAACCGGCCCTAGTTCAATGTAAACTTTACAATGCCATCAATGGTGACCATGCCCGAGCCCCAATTGCCACCCCAGTTTCGACGGCAAGCTAGAGGCCTCACTAGCCTCGCCAACCTTGTCTAGCAGGCACTCCACCATCCACCGCCACCCCCTGTCCAATGCCCGAGCCCTGCCAGCCACTGGACCACACAGAACGAGCACGCCTAGTCTCTCTACGACCATGCCGAGAGCGCGCCAGAGCGCCGCGCTCGACACGCTCGCACAGACCGCGCCTGCCCTCCCCGCTTTCATACGTGATCATCACCGCCCAGGGAACCGCCCAGAGATGCCCGTTCGTCGCCACGCGGACCGTAGACGCTGTGCGCCATTAAAACTTCCATCAAAGTCGCCCAGAGCATCTAAGTGTTCCTACCGCATTTCACCGCCCCACGCCTCGTCACCATGCCGTTGAGCTTCACCAGGAGGCAGCGCACCGTCCCCTACCCCTAGCCATGCCGTTAGCTAACTGTGCAGACGACCACGACGAGCTCCACCCGCACCCTTCGATCCCCTCGTCCAAGTCATACTTGCAAGCTTAACCTACAAGATAATCTATGCAATTCATTAGGCATGCCTTGATTATACCAATTGATGATACCCAATCCTAGTTTTACTTGCAAGCTTAGTTATTTTATTTCTTTATCAAAGCTTTTACTTGTGTTTTACTTAGTGATATGTAGATTTTAGAAAGACTTTTAAAGGTAGCATAAATAGCACAAAATTTGGCATAAATATCACAAAATTTTAGAAAGACTTTTAAAGTTAGATAAATCTTGATGTCATCCTGGGGCATGAGATTGAACCTAGATCATTCACACTTGATTACCACCCCTCACTAGTGTTTATCCCCACTTGTAGATGCTAGTGCTAAGCATAAAAACTTGACCACTTTAGATGGGAATACTTGGTGAAAATGATTATGAAAACCTTAGAATGATGAGTCATTCTAATAAAACATTTTGACATGTGTTCTTGAACACCAGATGATTTTGATGATGAAAAAGTTGAGGCATGAGCCTTAGCCCTTTATAGAACTAATGGTTGTCTGGATGCGATACCATTCCAATTTTACTGCACCCGAAATTTGGATAGGGCTTGACTGGAAGTTTATATACCTTAGTATGGGTTCCCTTACGGCCAAGGTTTGAGCTGAGGCTACCTCATGAAGATTGTCCACCTATGCAGTTCCCAAGATGACAGTTGGTCATGGTTGGGAGGCCAAACTCATAGGAGAGGTGCCTTTACTAGGGCATGTAATTGAAAGGTTAGGATTGATTATCCGCATACTGAGTATGGTGAATTCAGGATTGTTCCTGACGGATGTATCGAATATTGTGGTGAAAGTGTACCACCTCTGCAGAGTGTCAAACTATTCAAATAGCCGCGTCCGTGGTTATGGACAGTTGGAGTGGCCATACTGTTCCGTTGTCATATGTTTTCAAAATGACTTGTGAAATGAATCATGACTTTGACTTGACCACAACAGGGGTTTGAAAGTGAAAACTAAGTTCCCACTTAGGTGTTATAAACTTTCAAGTAGCTTTATTTTCTTCTGAACTCATTTAAGGTAAACCTGGATTTTTACAAAACAACCTAGAGCCTAGTATTCCTACTCAAACCACTTCACTTATTAGTATTAGTTTGCGAGTACTTGAAGAGTACTCATGGCTTTGTCCCTGGCTATTGCGATGGCAATACTATGAAGAGGACTATTAGGAGGATGGACCGCAGGAAGGTTACGACAACTAGGATCATCTCCCATCGTCAACATTGCATGTGACCATGAAGATGGAGCTTCGCCCACGCTATCGTTATTATATTATTCTGCTGCTTGATTGTATTAAGACTGGATCATGAGATCCTTTATTTTGTTGTAAGACCTTATGTATGGTTTGTAATGGATGATGTACTGTGATATCCAATCTGTTATGTCTCTTAAAAATGGTAATCCTAGGATTGCGATGTATGGCATAACCGGCATCTAGGATTAAAAATCAGGGTGTTGACACTTACCTACTCGAGGACGAGCAGAAGTTAAGCTTGGGGATGCTTGATACGTCATAAACGTATCTATAATTTTTGATGTTCCATGCTTGTTTAGTATCAACTTTTTTACGTTTTGTCTACACTTTGAGGTATTTTTATACATTTTCTAGGACTAACCTATTAACAAGATGCCGCAGTGCCATTTGCCTATTTTCTGCTATTTTTGGTTTCAGAAAAGCTAGTAAGGAAATATTCTCGGAATTGGACGAGACAAAAGCCAAAGTAAATATTTTACCAGATAGAACATACAGTCTGAAGGGCAGCCGAAGGGGGGCCACGAGGTGGCCACACCCTAGGGCCGTGCCGCCTAGGGGCATGCCGCCACTAGATGTGGGCCCCTTTGGCACCCACCGATCTTGCCCCTTCGCCTATAAAGTCACCCCAATGCATAAACCCTAAGTAGTCGATCAAATCTCCTCGAAACAGTCCATATCCACCGCCACCATCGTCCCTAGATCGAGGGGATATGCATCTCTTCCCAGCACCCTTTCAGAGGGAAGAGATCATCCTGGAGGCCTTCTTCATCACCATACCAGCCTCCAGTATGATGCGTGAGTAGTTCACCCTTGGACTATGGGCCCATACAGTAGCTAGATGGTTCTTTCTCCTCCTTTGTGCTATCATGTTTAGATCTTGTGAGAAACGTTCATGATCAAGATCATCTATTTGTAATCATACATGTTGTGTTTGCCGAATCCGATGGATATTGAGATACTATGTTAGATTGATTATTGATTCTAGCATGTCTGTGTTATTTGTGATCTTGCATGCTCTCCGTTGCTAGTAGCTATCTTGGCCAAGTAGATGCTTGTGACTCCAAGAGGGAGTATTTATGCTCGATAGTAGGTTCATGCCTCTAGTAATCTGGGGAAGTGACAGAAATCTCTAAGGTTGTAGATGTGTTGTTTCTACTAGGGAGAAAACAACAATCTTTTGTTCATGGAACAATTGTATTGTTTACTTTACACACATTGCTTAATGCAATTATCTGTTGCTTGCAACTTAATACTAGAAGGAGTTCGGATTATAACCTAAAGGTGGATTATTAGTCATAGAGGCAGTTGGATTACGGTCTATGTATATTGTTGTAATTTCCAATCAAACCTCATAGGAGTCATGATGTCTAGTATATGCATTGTTATGCTTTCTCAATCTGTCAATTGCCCCGATGTAATTTGTTCATCCAGCATGTTATCTATCTTAAGGAGAACACCTCTAGTGAACTGTGGACCCCGGTCATCATTGGTAGATCATCTACTGTTACCATTTACTTTCTACAAGCAACTATTATCTTCCACACTATATGTTTAATCCTTTGTTTTCAGCAAACCGGTGAGATTAACAACCTCACTGTACGTTGGGGTAAAGTTTTGAGTTTGTGTTGTGCAGGTTCCAATTTGTTAGCAACAACTTGGAGTTGTTTCCTTATTCCTACTGGTTTGATAACCTTGGTTTCATAACTGAGGGAAAACTTATTGTTGTGCTCATCACACCTTCCTCTTGGGGTATCCCAACGAAGCTCTACAGTGAACTGAGCCGCATCAGTCTGCAGGACACCAGGAGAAAATTTCCCAGCGCTCACGGAGGAACACGAGTGCGCTTTCCTATGCGAGACTTAGGTCGTTGGAAATCAATGTCGTCTTGGAGGCGCCCGTCGAGTGAACTTGCACCTTATTTTTGTTGATTGTGGATTCAAACGACATATCAGGTGCGTTTTTCCTGGTGACTGGGGGTTCCCCGTTGTCTGTCACCTCCTTAAGCCTTGTGGGCTCTTCCTGCATGCCGAAAGATTGGGAGATTCTGTTGAAGTCCCAGTCGTAGTTGTCCGACCTGCTAAAGCTTCCCGGGATGGTGATAACACCCCTTGGTCCCGGCATCTTCAGTAGAAGGTACGCGTAGTGCGGTACTGCCAGGAATCTTGTGAATGCCACACGCCCGAGGATGGCGTGGTATTGTGATGGCAAGTCAACCACTTCGAGCTCCAGCTGCTCACGCCTGAAGTTTTCGGGCTTGCCAAAGATGACTTGGAGCCATATCTTGCCCAAGGGCTATATGCCATTCCCTGGGACTGTGCCATGGAACATCGTGTCCGATTTCTCTAGGCTGCATAACGGGATCTGCATGGCTGTGAGCGTGCTGGCGAACATCAAGTTGATGACGCTGCCGCCATCCATGAAGACGCAGCTCATCTCGAAGCTTCCGATCTGGGCCTCGAGCACCAGTGCAGAGTGACCTGGGCAAGGTATCTTGCGTGGGTGATCCGAACGGTCGAACATGATGCAGGACTCCGAGCCGCTGAAGTAATCAGGTATGGATGGTGGAGAGGTCATCGCCAGGTTGACTTGGCGGGTGACCTTCTTGTGCACCCTGTTGGTTGGGCGCCCCTTATGGATCATCATGGACCCTATCGGTGGAGGGTATCCATATGCATCGTTATTCAGTGCTGGTGTAGCCGGCTACTGCGAGGGTCCTCCAGGTGGTGGTGGAGGAGTTCCGTGGGCGATGACACCTGGGGCGGGTGTGAATCCTGGATTCGCCGCCTAGCATCGCATCTGGGTGAGGCCCTCGCTAAGCTTCTGGAACTCCTGGCACTCCTTCAGCATGTGGCTGGCCTTCTTCTTACCATCTTGTTTGTCGATGTAGAAGTGGATGGTGCAGGGACCAGATAGCTTGTCGTATGCCGAAGGCTCGTGATCGTGGTTACGGCATTGCCACGTTTGTGTGGGCCGTCCACCGTCACGGTAGTTGTTGTTGTGGTGTCTGCTATTGCGGTTTCCATCGTCGTGGCGATCGGGGTATCCAGCCGCAACCATGTCGACTCCCTCGCGATCGTCATAGACGCGTGATCTTCTCTTGCTGTGGAGAGCCGCCTACGGCCGAAGTCATCTTTGTCATCCGAATGTGTTCCGTTGACGGAATCTTCGCCATCTGCCCAGCGATTGGCAATGTCCATGAGGTGATCAATGGTTTTGGGCTTGATGCGCCCAAGCTCCTCCTTGAAATCTTGGCGCCTAACACCGTCCTTGAAGGCATCGATTGCCCTCTCTTCGGAGATGTTTGCGGTGGAGTTCTTGATGTGAGACCAGGGTAGTATGTACGAGCGAATGGACTCGTTAGTCCGTTGGGTGCAGGCTCGGAGCTCTTCGATTGAGGCTGGCCTCTTGCTGGTGCCCATTGAAGTTACGGATGAAGTTCTATGCTAGTTCTTCCCAGCTTTGGATGGAGCCAGAGGGGAGGCTGCTGAGCCAGACCCTGGCTATGTCTGTCATCTGTAACTAAAGGCACTGTAGGGCGGTGTTCTTGTTCCCACCGTGGAGCTTGACTGACGATAGATGATCGTCCAGCCAGGTTTTTGGCTCCTGCGCGCCATCGAACTTCGGGTTGTCTGAAGGTAGTTTGAAGTTTCTCGGCATCCGCGATTGCCGAACGGATCTACTGAAGCATCTGACTCCGCACAGTTCTCCGTCGTCCTCCTCCTCGGACTTAGCCGAGCACGCGCGCTTAGCACGTGATTTGTCGATCTTACGTTGTGTGAGTTCGCTACGAGCATCGTAGTTGCTGATGCAGTGCCGCGGGCTCCGACAGCGTCGAGGCAGGTCATGCTCCTCTTCCTCAGCTGAGGGTGTGCGGCTTCGAGTGAAGTTGACCGTGGCCTTTTTCTTCGGCTCTGCGGGGGATTCATCATGGAGCGCAGCTCCAACAAGTCCGAGGCCTGCTAGCACAGACTTATGGATCACGTTCTTTGGGTCTCCCGTCGGTGGCGGGTTGGACGCGAGATAGGTGGTGGCCGCCATGATCGCAGCATGCGGCGCTTTCGTCATGATGTTTCCCTGCGAGTCCATCATCATGAAGGACGTTTCGAGTGCCTTGGTGACCTCGTGCCGTGCGGCAGGGTCCATGCGCTCTAGGCGGGAGCGGTACTTGTTAGCATTGTTCCCGTGCGAAGAGGAGCCGCCATTGGCGAGCACAGCCCTCCGCATGCTTGATTCGTCAGCTTCTCGCTTGCGCAGTTCGATATCGGCTTGTAGCTTGACTTGCCGATTGTGCTCCTCGAAGAGGAGCCAGTGGTAGCCCATCAACATATCACGTGGTGTGTCGATTGGCAGAGGGTTACCTCATATAGCCTCACGCACCCTTTCCCATTGGGCACTGCTGGACGCGGTCAGTGCCATTGGTAGTGGTGGGTCCCTGATTCCCGCTGGGATTGGGCGGTAGTGATCCGTCTCCTCTGTTCTTGGCTTGGGGTTTGGGAGGTGGATTCGGTGGCAGTTCGGTTCTGTCATTTATGTCGCCACCATGGATGAAGACGCACGGGTAATGCTCACGGAGTGGGTCGCTGCTGCCGCAGCTCTCAGACCCGGAACCGTAGGTTCCTCCATCCGAAGGGGGATCGCATAGATCAGAGTTGTAGCTGCTTCTTTCATCCGAATCGCCTGTCAGCGTTGACGTACGCAGGGTGTCGATGGGTGGGACCCATGAAGAGGGCCTGGTGGATGGAAGTGGCACCCGCTCAGGGAGGCGGAGGGTGCCGCGTCTTCCCCACCTAGAAGTAGAAGCTCCCGAACAGCATCTCGATTCCGTCACCTACGGACTCGTAATCTTTGCGGGTGGCTGGTGAGTGGGCGGTGAAGTCGAAAGCGCCAAAGAGGAGGTGATTCTCCATCATCGAGGAATCGTAGATCGCTCCGGGTGGAACCATCACGACCGCACGATCAGCGTCCCCGCTTCCCACAGATGGCACCATTTGATGAGGGTTCGACTCGTCAATGCCCATTGTTATGCACTTGGGTTTTGGAGAAGATGGGGATGCTGGGGATGCTGGAAGCCACGACATGGTTGACATGCAAGAAACACGGGGACACGAGGTTTACCTAGGTTCAGTCCCCTGGAGGGAAAACCCTACTCCTACTGGTCGGTTCTTGATTACGGCAGAACCAAAGGATACAGGGGTGCAAAGATGCAATTTGGCATGGAGGTATGTGTATGAGGTGTTTAGATCCTTCTCGCTGTGCCCTCCTGGCCCTTATATAGATAGGCCAGGCCCCGTGACAGGTCGATTAGGTTACATATTAGGGTTAAACCCTTTGAAATTCTATCTAATCTAGACTTGTCCTCAAAAGAGTCGAACTTGCCATGGGCTTGGGCCATCCGAAATATTCCTGGGCTGCAAGTATTCACGTGGGACTTCCTTGGACTGGACCGGGTATACCAATGTTATGCACACGTAGGGTATATCCATGTAAGGAGGTGTTGGCGCCAACTATACGGTGCGAACTATACATCCATAAAATTTATTCCCGTCGTATAGTTGGTCATTAAACCCACTGTATCCTCCAATTGCTTCAGGTTTGCTTCTGGTGTTATTAATATTTCCCAAATAAGAAATTTAAGTTTTTTTGGCTCCTTTTCACTCCAATATAACTGGTCCAAGAATTGTGTCCATCGTATCCATCATCTGATCTGATCCTAGTGGAAATAAACATAAAAGGTGTGCACGAACGCCGTAAAATACCAAGATCCTGCCACTACAATGCAAAATAATAATATAAAACATGATGCAAATATGCACTCATTAACTTCCCTGAGCTTAAACTCTTGTTCGTCCCAAGCAATTTTAGCTTAATGGATGTGATCCTCATATTCATGAAGCTGAGTCGATAAAATAAATGAGGCAATTGCAACATGTCTTTATCATTTAGGATACACAGAAATAAGTTTATGAATAGTACCTTACTCGATCCATCAGAATAATATTAGCAGGATTCCACACCTTAGAAATAAACAGTTCACAAAAGATTACTCTCAACATGATGTAAAAGTATTCGGTTCGACCGAATAAGTTAGTGAGGAAGTCCCAAGTGTTTTAGGATTATCATATTCACTTGGGTTTCAAAATCTCAAATGTATCTTTGTCTTACTACAATATAATGGTATATGTGTATTAGCTCCTTGCACATTCGCTTTTTTTCTCTCTCTTTCTTTTCTTCTTCCTTTATATATATTCGTGCTCGCACTTTTGTTTAAGTGATGTGAAAAGGAGCTAGCCATACATTCCACTTCATGTAGGATTCCAAAGTTTAACGGCCTCAATTACCAAATTTCAAATATATATGAAGCATCTTTATAACTTGAATATTCTGCCTTAACTTGTTCTCACTCTATTTGATAGCACTTTTTATCTTCTCCTTTGTTCATGGTTTTTCTTTTTCAACTTAACAAATTAGATAATTTCTTTGTTTTGTAAATCAAACCAGTGACCTACAACTTATTGATCAAATTATATTTTTATGTTCCATTGATACAAATTGTGTGGAAAACTCCTATTGCTATCATCAAGTGCAAGTAAAATTATACTCAAAATATTCATATATCCAATAAGACAAACTCAAACTCAAACTCAAAATGCTCCATATAGTATAATAAACTTAGAATTTCATAAAAGGGATCGACTGTTCCTGAAGGAAATTCTAATGATGCAAATTTTATTTATGAGCTCGAACTAATGCAAAACTAGAATAGTAATAAAAAACATACAAGATAGATTACAAGGTCTAAAATATCTCCCCAAGCTTGGAATCAAGCCAGGTGGGATCAAATAATCTCTCACGGTTATTTGATACCATGATTTATTGAAGATCACTGTGGCGCCATGGCACGTGGTATCTTTTCTACACAAGCCATCCTGAGACAGAAATATAGATTGAAAGCTTCTAGTTCTTTAATTTGCAGTTTGTATAAAAGATTATTCCGCTCCAACACTTTCACTTCTTCCTTAATGAGCTCATTGTTTCTTTGGAGGGTTTGTATCGCCATAAGACTCATGGAAAATCCTACTTCAGTGGTCAGCCTGATATCTTCATCAAGTTTATCAAGATAAAATCGCAGCCACCAAAGATGCCTGGGTGTCCCTGGCGCCTCCTTCTCCATTACTGTGATCTTCAGCTCTAGAGCTCTGAAATCCCTCTTCCGGCGTTCACGGTCAGCATCAAAAGGCTCCATAGGGACGCCCTTGATCTCCTTGTCCTGCTTCCTGTTTCTCCCAACCTCCATAGGGACTTCTCTCCTTGGCTTCCTGGTCCTCGCCTCACGTGATAACGAGAGGTGGATTGGTTCCTGGTGATTATGATTAGAGAGAGGCACAATGGAAGAATATAAGAGGGGTTAGAGGTCGATCAAACTCACGAGAAAACCAAATTCACGCCCAAGAAAAGAATCCTAACATAATAGGAAAAGAAATGACGATTTTGGAGGAGTTCTGTCGCATAATGACCAACTATACGGTCACGGCCCATATAGTTCCGTTCGTATAGTTGGTTCTGGGAAGATATTTCCAAATATCTCGAGCCCCGGTCGGTTAGATTACCGACTAGGTAGCAACAAAACATTTTTTTAGATGAGTAAAATAAGAACGAAAAATGGTGAATGATACAGAAGCTTTAACGACCAACTATACAGTGGGAGATTTTTCTCCAGCCGTATAGTTGCGCCCGTATAGATACTAGACATCGAAAAATATTTCGCAGGGGGTACAGTACCTTTAACGACCAACTATACGGCGGGAGATATTTCTCCGGCCGTATAGTTGCACCCATATAGTTACAAAAACCTCTCAAAAACTTTAGAAAAACAAAAGGAATTCAAAGGCAAAATATTTAGAAGTAGAAACTATGAAGATAAATCACTTACTAGAGTAAGAAAACTTACCTTTCACTTACCATTTATTTAGTCGGAAGTGACAAGCTCATCCAACAACAAGGACTTCTTATTTTTGGGAGGAATTGAACTTAGTTCATATAATAATTCTTGAAAACAAAAATCACCAGGACTAAAGCTCCTCACAATAATATTGGTGTCTTGCTAGGCAAATATAGATGTTGCATTCACTACCTTTGTTTCTTGTCTCTACATAATCTGCAACTCAAATTCTTAAAGTAAAAGGATACAACGGATCAGTCTTGGCTTATGAATTGTCCTCTCGAGGAGTTATTTTAAACCATCATGATATGTATGAACTCTTACTTTTGCATCAACTATATAAGAACGAAATTTATCGCAAGATAAAAATACAGCAAAGAGTTCTCTTTCTTCCTTAGGATAATTCTTTTGAGCACTATTTAGAGTTTACTAGCATGATGTATAATATTAAATTTGTGACCTATATGTTGTCCCAGAGTTACTCCTACAACATCATCACTAGCTTCACATATTAAATCAAAAGTCATATTCCAAATAGGTGGTTTAATGATAGGGCATGAGATAAAGCATATTTAAGTTTCTCAAAGGCAATAAGTCATTTATCATCAAAATTAAATCTTACTCCCTTTTGCAATAGATTAGTAAAAGGTTTGGAAATTCCAGAGAAATTTCTAATGAACCTTCTATAAGAATCTACATGACCAAGAAAACTTTTTATACCTTATATGTCCCTTGGTTGTAGCATTCTCTATATTGCTTCAACTTTAGCACTATCTACTTCAATACCATTACCTAATACCATATGTCCAAGGACTATGCCTTCTTTGACCATAAAATAGCACTTCTCCCAGTTTGGAACAAGATTGGTTTCTTCACAACACTGCAAAATTCTTTTGAGATTATCCAACCAACTAGTAAATGAAGTTCCATAGACAGAAAAATCATCCATAAATACTTCCATTATCAGTTCTATAAAATCTGCAAACATAGCAGTCATGCATCTTTGAAAAGTAGCTAGAGCATTACATAAATCAAAAGGCATGCATCAGTAAGCATGTAAACCATAAGAACTAATGAAAGTTGTTTTAAGTTGGTCGTCAGAAGCTATTTGGGAAAAACTAGAGTATCCATCCAAGTAGCATAAATGAGTGTGGTTTGCTAACCTTTATAAAGATTGATCTATGAATGGTAAACGTTAGTGATCTTTCCTATTTTCCTTATTCAATTTCCTAAAATATATGCACATCCTATATCCAACAATAGTTCTAGTAGGTATCAATTCATTGTTTTCATTAGGAACAACAGTAAAGCCGCCCTTCTTAGGGACACAATGAACAGGACTTACCCATTCACTTTATTTTACAGGATAGATTATACCTGCATCAAGTAGACGTATTATTTCTTTTATTTACCACTTACTTCATTTCAGGCTTTAGCCTTCTATTAAATTCTGCAACTAGTTTATCACCTTCCTCATGAATATTTGATGGACAGTTATCATGGGACTAATGCCCATCAAATCGTCCATTGAGTACCGAAAGGCCTTGCCATGCTCCTTAAGTACTTTCATGAGTTCTTCTTCTTCATCCCCTGAAATTTTAGCACTAACAATAACAGGGAATATATTAGTATTGTCCAAAATATATATATTTAAGATTATCTAGTAAAGTTTTTAATTCTGGGGGTGGTAATTCTTCATCCCCTATGTTTTCTGGCTCTTCAAAAGCCTCATCAATTGGAGGTCCTAAAATGGGAAGTGAGTCGAATTCACTTTCTAATTCTTCTAGAGACCTGTCCTCCATAATTATTTCTTCACAATTTGAGTATTCATTTATTTCTTCTTCTTGATTACTCAATAAGTGAGATGCCATCTCATCAATAGTTTTATCTTTCTTTTCTTCTTGTATAAGTAGAGGTTTGTATTTAAATTTGTAAAAGTGGAATTCTTTTTCATCTTTCCCAAGCTTATGAGATACAATCTCCTTTTTGAAGTCAAATGTTGCACCTACATCGCTCAAAAAGTTTCTTCCAAATATAATTGGGCAAAGAGTGTCAGCTGGCATATCAACAACTACAAAATCGATAGGGAAATTTTTATTGCAAATTGTGACAGTTGCATCTTCAACTACTCCCATTGAAATCCTAAGAATTTTATTGGCTAACATGATTTTCATATCAGTATTTTATATTGTAGCCGTTGATATTTCTTCTTTTATTTCTAAATAAAATTCATAAGATATAACATTAACTGCGGTGCCAAGATCACATAAACCATAATGTGAGGTTTATTTAAATATGCAGGGAAGAATTGCTTTACCGACATATTTTACCTTAGTTTTACCTTCAACCAATACGAAAGTCTCTTCATCAAGTTCAACTATGTTACAATGTGCATACATATCCATAATTGCTTCCTTGGTTACCTCTTCATCTTTGGTTTCATCTAGATGTTCTTCAACTTTTGGCACACTTTTCTCTTCTTTCTTCTCTTATACTGCTTTAACCTATTCATATACCACAATATGCTTTTGTGCAGTGTTAGGGGAAGGTACCTCATACATTGGTTCTAGGGAGGCCAATGTTGCTTTAACTTCTCTTTTCTTCTCACGTTCGGGTGGTGGATCATACTTGGCCGAACCCTCTTTTAGAGATTTGATGTGTTCTGTAAAAGCTTTAACAACTTGCAGCACAAGATCTGAATCTAGGTAGAGTTCCTTAGATAATTCATTAACATGGCCCTTCTTATTTTAGTCATGAATACACTCATAATCTATTTCTGTGCCTCTTGCACTTCCTAGACAAAAATTCCATGAAACTCTATGATCGTGAATTCTATTAAGTAAAGCCCAAGCTTTAGTTATGGGTAAATCCATAAAAGCTCCTCTCACGCAAGAGTCTAGTTCAATTTTATTAGGTTCAATTAAACCGCCATAAAAGATATGCAATAAATACCATTCAGGCAAATCATGATGAGGATATTGATTAAGTAAATCTTTAAATCTTATATAAGCTCTTACTAGCCCTTCATTAGGAAGGTTCCTCCAAGTCATTATAAGACGCCTGATTTCAAAAGATTTTGATAATGGATAATATTTGGATAGAAATTCACAAGCTAAATTATCCCTCAAGGGAATATGCCCTGAGAGGAAAAAATAAAGTGGTTATTATGTATATTCCAAGTATATGATAGATGTTTATTTTGCATTCTATAATTTTATTAATACGTAAACATTAATACATGTGTGTTTAATAAACAAACAGAAAGTTCCTAGTTATGCCTCTCTCATAAACTAGCTCGTTGATTAACAAGATAATCAAGGTTTCCTGATCATGGACATTGGATGTTGTTAATAACGAGGTCACAACATTAGTGTAATGGTGTGATGAACATTCATCCGAAGTATAGCATTACGATCAAAGTCATTGAGTTTATATTGCTATAACAACATACGAAGTGATCCTAATCCTTAGACCATGAGATCATGTCAATCACTAACACCGGAAGAGTATCTTGATAACATCAAATGTCACACAGTAACAGGGTGATTATAAAGATGGGTTCAATACTACTAAAGTGTTATGTTGACGCCCATGGATCGATAGTGGAATTTGTTCATCCAGATGACGGATAGATATGCTTGGGCCCTCTTGGTGATATCACATTGGTTAGCTTGCAAGCAAGTGATTTGATCACTAGAATGTGATATCACGGGTACGAGAAAAGAGTACATGTTAGTAACAAGATCAAACTAGGTATGGAGATACCGATGATTGAGTCTCGGACATGTAATATATCACGAAACAAAAGGATTAAGATACTAGCGTAAAATGTTCTCGCGATCACAAGAAAGTCATCGCTGAATGTGCGGGAGTCAGTATGGATCTCCAGGTCCCGCTTCTGATTATTGATCTAAGAGGGGTCTCAATCACAAGAAAGTAATTAACAAAATTCTGAATAAATAAAAGGAGTTTTAATTAATGAGAGTTTGCATTAAATTTGATGGAAACTTAATGGGAGTTTGAGTGGGTTTTTGAGTGGAGGGAATTGAAAGGCATTTTTGTGAGTGGAGTGTCCACCCACATCAATGGATGGAGGGCAAGGGGGCAGCCCCCATGTGCCGGCCACCCCCTTGGGGTGCCCCCCCCTCCTCCTATAAAAGTAGCCCCCCTCCCTCTCTCTCACACACACCTCCTCATGAAGGACCTCTCTCCCCTCTAGTATTTATCCCCCATGGTCTCGGACTAGCGAGATACATGTTCCCGGTGGCTATTCAGCAAGAAAGAGTTGTGATTCTGTTGCATCACTGGAGCGAGGAGGCGGAGGTTGCTCGGTGCCTCGAACATGTGTGCGATCACGGATGCGCCGCTGATTTGCGGCGCTAGGACTTTCTCTCGATCTTGAGATCAGCAAGAGATCGTCTACATCAACCATGAGTTCAACCTCGTTAAGCTTTGTCGGTCTTCAAGGGTATGTTATCTACGGATGTATATCCGCCCGTTGCTTGTATCTAGTAGATAGATCTTGGTACATAGTTGTTCCCTCATAGGAATTTTTTTGTTTTCTATGCTGCGAACCCTACAATGGTATCAGAGCCGGATCTATGCGTAGATGCTGTTTGCATGGGTAGTACACATATGAGTATGTGGGCGATGATGTTCATGTTATTGCTTCTTGGTTGTACTTTGGATATTGGTGGCATAGTGGGATGAAGTGGCCCGGACAAACTTTACAGTCCTCACACATGAGACATGTTCCACGCTTGACATGCAACTAGTTTTGCATAAGTGGCTAGCAGGTGTCTGTCTCTCATACTATAGTCAATATCTAATTTGCAATGAGTTGTCAACAATTTGGTTATCCTCTTTGTGGTTCATGTTCATAGGTAAGAATGGTTCTATCCTCGAAAGCCCTAAGCCACGTAAAACTTGCAATGGATAAATTAGAGGCATCTAGTTTAGATTGTTGTTGGGCTAGTGTCATGATATGGTGATGTTGTAAGTAGAAGTATGAGTTGATACTCTTACAACACACATAACGTATAAGTTCCATAGATCTTGGCCTTACACATAGAGGTATGATAGTGATCATACCACGATGCACATGATGGAGATCGAGTGCAAGAACCATATCATTCCACTTATAAACATGTGATGTTTGATTGCATCTTATATTGCTTGTTTGGAATTTTATTAGCATAATAAGATGATCCCTCATTTAGATATCAACATAAGGATGTCTTCTTCCATAAGTATGCACCGATTATGTTTTGTCGCTCCAAGACATCACGCGATGATCAGGTGTTCTTGGATCCAGGATCATATTTTGGGTGTAAGACAGTTACACACGTGAATACTAGGGTTCTTACTTGGCGAGCCTAGAATGTACAGACATGGCCTCGGAACATGGACTGAAAGGTTATGCATGAGTCATATGGTATATATGATGCCCATTTGATGCTCGCCTTTGAAACTACACCGACTCACGTTCTAATTGGACTTGGTGTAGTGGATTTGGTTCATGTAATCACCAAAAAGACACGAGGTATGTCGTTTTTGAGTGGGAGTTCATTCTTAATTTGGATTAATTGAACTCAATCTATCATAAACTTAGTCTAAACTTTACAAATTCTGTTGTAGATGGCACCACCTGCTTTTAATTTCAATGTGTTCATGGAGAAAGAGAAACTTGCAACGAATGGTAGAAACTTTACCGAATGGGCCATGATTTTGAGGATTCTCCTCTCTGCTGCACAAAAGCAATATGTGCTAGAAGCGCCGCTAGGCCCCCCACCGTTTGATGATGCCCCTGATGAGGAGAAGAATGTCTATCAGACTTGTCAGGAGGACCACAACTTAGTTTATTGCGGCATATTGTATGGGCTAGAGCCAGAACTTCGAAAGCATTTCGAAAACGGTAATGCATTGATACAATGGGTGAGTTGAAAATGATTTTCGACACACATGATGTTGTAGAGAGCTACAATGCTTCAGAAAAGTTCTTTAGCTACATGATGGAAGAGAACAGCTCCGTAAGTGAGCATGTACTCAAGATGTTGGGTTACGCCGATAAGCTTGTGTCCTTGGGAATAACGATTCCCATTGACTTAGGCATCCATCATGCTCTGCAGTCTCTACCACCTAGCTATAAGAGCTTCGTGATGAACTATAATATGCAAGGCATGAAGAAGTCTCTACCCGAGCTTCTGTCAATGCTTAAAACTGCATAAGTGGAGATCAAGAAAGAACATAAAGTGTTGATGATCAATAAGACCACTAGTTTCAAGAATTATATTAAGAGAAAACGAAAGGGAAGTAAGGGCGGCAATCTAGTTGCCATGCCTAAAAAGAAAACCCGAGTTGTCCCTAAGTCTGATACCGAGTGCTATTATTATAAGGGGACTGGCCACTGGAAGCGCAACTGCCAAGTATTTGGCAGACAAGAAGGCCGGCAAGGCAAATAAAGGTATATATGATATACATGTTATTGATGTGTACTTGACTAGTACTCGCAGTAGCACCTGGGTATTTTATACCGGTTCAGTTGCTAATATTTTAACTCGAATCAGGGGCTGCGAAACAAGCGACCGCTAGCAAGGGGTGAGGTCAAGATGCGTGTTGGCAATGGATCAAGTGTTGATGTGATCGCCGTAGGAACGCTACCTCTCCACTTACCGTCGGGATTAGTTATAAACTTGAATAATTCTTATCTGGTGCCAGCACTGAGCATGAACATTGTATCTGGATCGTGTTTGATGCGAAGTGGTTATTCATTTAAATCAGAGAACAATGGTTGTTCTATTTATATGAATGAAATCTTTTATGGTCATGCATCGATGATGAATGGTTTATTTCTGTTGGATCTCGATAATAGTGTTAAACATATTCATAATGTTGATGCTAAAAGGATTAAACTTAATGATGATATATCCGCATATATGTGGCACTACCGTCTAGGTCATATTGGTGTTAAACGCATGAAGAAGCTCCATTCGTATGGACTTTTGGAATAACTTTATTTGAATCATTTGATACATGTGAGCCATGCCTTATGGGCAAGACGACTAGAACGTTGTTTTCTGGTTCAATGGAACGGGTGACAGATTTATTGGAGATCATACATTCTGATGTATGTGGTCTAATGAGTGTGTCGGCGCGAGGTGGATATCGTTATTTTGTTACTTTCATGGATTATTTGAGTAGATACGGTTATATCTACTTGATGAAACACAAGTCTGAAACCTTTGAAAAGTTCAAGGAATTTCAGAGTGAAGTGCAAAATCATCGTAATAGAAAGATCAAATTTCTAAGGTCCGACCGTGCAGGTGAGTATCTAAGTTACGAGTTTAGCACTCATATGAAAGAGTGTGGAATTGTTTCACAACTCACACCTGCCGGAACACCACAGCGAAATGGTGTGTCGGAACGTTGTAATCATAATTTATTGGATATGGTTCGATCTATGATGTCTCTAACGGACTTGCCACTGTCATTTTGGGGTTATGCACTAGAAACTGCTGCATTCATTTTAAATCGGGCACCATCTAAATCCGTTGAAAAGACACCGTATGAAGTGTGCTTTGGAAACAAAGTCATTTCTTAGAGTTTGGGGATGCGATGTTTATGTGAAGAAACTTCAACCGGATAAACTCGAACCCAAAGCGGAAAAATGCATCTTCATAGGATACTCTAAGGAAACTATTGGGTATTCCTTCCATCACAGATCCAAGGGCAAGGTTTTTGTTGCCAAGAATGGATCCTTTCTAGAGAAAGAGTTTTTCGCGAAAGGTGTGAGTAGTCGGAAGGTAGAACTCGAAGAGGTTGTAGAACCTTCTCTTCATAGTATGGCGAGTAGCGCAGCGCCGGAAGTTGTTCTGGAGTTGGCTTCACCAACTGAAGAGGGAACTAATGATGATGATCATGAAACTCCGAAAGAGAGAACTACCAAACCTCGCAGATCTAGCAGGACGTGTGCAGCTCCCAAGCTATACGGAAACCCTATTATGAATTTCATGGTTGATGAAATTGATGACCCTGCAACGTATGAAGAAGCGGTGATGAGCCCGATTCCAACAAATAGTTAGAAGCCATGAAATCCGAGATGGAATCCATGTACGAAAACCAAGTTTGGAACTTGGTGGACTTACCTCACGACCGAAAGGCCGTGGAGAATTAATGGATTTTCAAACGGAAAACTGATGTTGATGGTAATGTGACCGTCTATAAAGCTCGACTTGTCGCAAAGGGGTTTCGACAAAGTCAAGGAGTTGACTATGATGAGACATTCTCTCCCGTAGCGATGCTAAAGTCGGTTAGGATTATGTTAGCAATTGTTGCATATTTCGATTATGAGATATGGAAGATGGATGTCAAAACCCCGTTCCTCAATGGCAATATTGAAGAAGAGTTGTATATGATACAACCAAAGGGTTTTGTCGATCCTAAGGATGCTGAGAAGGTATTGAAGCTTCAGCGATCCATCTATAGACTGAGGCAAGCATCCCGGAGTTGGAATCTCCGCTTTGATGAGGTGATCAAAGAGTTTGGATTTGTCCAAACTTATGGAGAGGCTTGTATTTACAAGAAAGTTAGTGGGATCAATGTGGCATTTCTGATATTATATGTGGATGACATATTATTGATCGGAAATGATATAGATCTTTTAAACAGTGTTAAAAGTCATCTAAACAGCAAATTTTCAATGAAGGACCTAGGTGAAGCGTCATACATATTAGGCATAAAGATCTATAGAGATACATCTAGGCGCCTAATAGGGCTATCACAAAGTACAGACCTTGATAAGATTTTAAAGAAGTTTAAAATTGATGGAAGTAAGAAGGGGTTCTTACCTATGTTGCAAGGCAAGACATTGAGTAAGACTCAAAGTCAGGCTACGGCGGAAGACAGAGAGATAATGGACAAAGTCCCCTATGCTTCAGCCATAGGATCTATAATGTACGCCATGTTATGTACAAGACCGGATGTGGCACATGCTATTAGTTTGAATAGTAGGTACCAATCGTATCCTGGTTCGGAATATTGGATAGCGGTCAAGAATATCCTTAAGTACTTGCAAAGAACTAAGGATATGTTTCTTGTGTATGGAGGTGAAGAAGATCTCGTCGCTAAGTGTTATGTCGACGCAAGCTTTGGCACCGGTTCGGATGACTCTAAGTCTAAATCCGGATACTTATTTCTCATGAATGGCGGAGTGGTTAGTTGGTGGAGTTCCAAACAACCCATGGTGTCGGGATCAACAACGGAGGCCGAATATGTTGTTGCTTCAGAAGCGGCTCAGGAAGCGGTTTGGATGAAGGAGTTAATATCCGAACTAGGTGTGGTTGCGAGTGCATTGGACCCAATGGTGATCTATTGTAACAACAATGGTGCCATAGCCAATGGCAAAGAACCAAGGTCTCACAAGAATTCGAAGCATATTAAGCGCCGGTTTCACTCCATCCGCGAGCATATCAAGGATGGAGATATAAATATTTGTAAATACACATGGATCTCAATGTAGCAGATCCGTTGAATAAAACTCTCCCTAGATCAAATCATGATCAACACCAGAACTCCATGGGTGTTAGATTTATCACAATGTAACTAGATTATTGTCTCTAGTGCAAGTGGGAGACTGAAGGGAATATGCCCTGAGAGGCAATAATAAAGTGGCTATTATGTATATTCCAAGTATATGATAGATGTTTATTTTGCATGCTATAATTGTATTAATACGGAAACATTAATACATGTGTGTTTAATAAACAAACAGAAAGTTCCTAGTTATGCCTCTCTCATAAACTAGCTTGTTGATTAACAAGATGATCATGGTTTCCTGATCATGGACATTGGATGCTGTTAACAACGAGGTCACAACATTAGTGTAATGGTGTGATGAACATTCATCCGAAGTATAGCATTAGGATCAAATTCACGGAGTTTATATTGCTATAACAACATACAAAGTGATCGTAATACTTAGACCATGAGATCATGTCAATCACTAACACCGGAAGAGTATCTTGATAACATCAAACGTCACACCATAACTGGGTAATTATAAAGATGGGTTCAGTACTACTAAAGTGTTATGTTGAGCCTCATGGATCGAGAGTGGAATTTGTTCATCCAGATGACGGATAGATATGCTCTGGGCCCTCTCGGTGATATCACATTGGTTAGCTTGCAAGCAAGTGATTTGATCACTAGAATGTTATATCACGGGACCGAGAAAAGAGTACATGTCGGTAACGAGATCAAACTAGGTATGGACATACCGATGATCGAATCTCAGACATGTAATATATCGCGAAACAAAAGGATTAAGATACTAGCATAAAAGGTTCTCGCGGTCACAATAAAGTTATCGCTGAATCTGTGGGAGTCAGTATGGATCTCCAGGTCCCGCTTCTGATTATTGATCTGAGAGGGGTCTCAATCATGTCCTCGTTATTCGCGAACCGTAGGGTGACAAACTTAAGAGACACTGACATCCAGTTGGAGCAAACGTTTCATGCCGGAAAGAATAACAAGCACAGGAATTTATTTCACTAGATACCGAAACGGGTTTTCGGGTGAAATTACAGAAAGTGTTTTTGCATGTGAAATGAAATAGTAGCAAGGGGTTATATGTGAATGTTTGTCATTAAAGTAATTGACAAAATTCTGAATAAATAAAAGTATTTTTATTTAATGAGAGTTTGCATTAAATTTGGTGGAAATTTAATGGGAATTTGAGTGGGTTTTTTAGTGGAGGGAATTGAAAGGCATTTTTGTGAGTGGAGTGTCCACCCACATCAATGGAGGGAGGGCAAGAGTCAGCCCCCATGCGTCGGCCACCCCCTTGGGGTGCCCCCCTCCTCCTATAAAAGGAGCCCCCCTCCCTCTCTCTCACACACACCTCCTCGTGAAGGATCTCTCTCCCCCTCTAGTATTTATCCCCCATGGTCTCGGACTAGCGAGATACATGTTCCCGGTGGCTATTCGGCAAGAAAGGGTTATGCTTCCGCTGCATCGCTAGAGCGAGGAGGCGGAGGTTGCTAGGTTCCTCGGACGTGTGTGTGAGCATGGATGCGTCGCTGATTTGCGTTGCTTGGACTTCCTCTTGAGCTTGAGATCGGCAAGAGATCATCTATGTCAACCACGAGTTCAACCTCGTTAAGCTTTGTCGGTCTTCAAGGGTATGTTCTCTACGGATGTATATTCGCCCGTTTCTTGTATATAGTAGATAGATCTTGTTACATAGTTGTTCCCATCATAGGGAATTTTTTGTTTTCTATACTACGAACCCTACAATCCCAGGTAGCAGTGGATTTTGAGGATAAAATCTATACCATCAGAGAGATGTGCTAGTCAAAGTCTGACTAAATTTTTTAACCCTTACCTCATTTGCGGTATACCCCGGTAGTTGGAAAGTGCCACATATATCTTTGAAGCATGCAATATGCTCATATGGATCAGGGTCTTCTTCATCTCTAGTATATTTCTTCTTGTGTAGAATACCAAGTAATAGAGGATTTATTTCAAACCCCCTTGTCTTCTCGTTAGAGTTATCTCTTCAATAAATATCATAGGGCTTCCCAAAGTGGCTGAGTGGATTAGCACTAGTCATATGCTCAAACTCCATCATGTTGGTGGAAACCTGTAACTCAAAACAAAAATTAGCAAGACTAAAATAAATAAGTAAAAACTAAAAGACCTACAACGCTTATCTCCCCGGCAACGTGCCAGAAAATAGCTTAATGACTACAAGTGCACAGGTCGTTTGTAGCTAGTTTCTAGTAAAGATATCGATCCCACGGGGAGTAGGAGTCTGAAGTCTAATAACTTTTGAAATAAATACTAAAGATAGAAATGCTAAATAAAGTTCTAAGTAACAATATAAAATGAGAGTATTGTGTAAACAGGTGTTTCGGGGTTTTGGTATAAGAGAACAATAAGTAAAGTAAACAAAACTAAATACAAAATGTAAGTATTGTGTATGTAATTTTTTTTTGAAACTTCTGTGGGGAAATGCTTTCTCAGGGATTAGAAGATACACCACTAGCATTATAAAGTTCTAAGGTAAAAATTATTATCATGAACATTCTCAACTATGTATGTGTGGGAGAAACTATGTATTTGGACAATTAGGCAGCAACCACTGCTCACATCATCCTCATAATCACAGCAGATAGCAATCAACATCAATTGAATTACCACGCTATTAAGGGACTTGATCCCGTAGGACGTATCCATGGCATGGATAGTGTTTTGTGAGTTTCCTCGATTCCCAAGTTCATATGTAAGGAGTGCCAACAGCTTTATAGTCACTGTAAGTGCTAACACACCTCGTCTACCAACAAGTAGTTCCCTCCATCAAGTCCCCACAAGAGGCAAATATTGAGAGGTCGACTTATCCCAACATCAAGATGAAGACAATCTAACACACGGTCACAGTGATGAATATCATAATCATCTTTATCTTATTTCAATCTCATGCTAGGGTTTCTCTATCTCCCCAAGAAGAAATGATCTACTCAGACATGGAGGCAATCAGCATCATGGCAAAAGTAATGGAATCTATCATAGATGAATAGTACTTGTATAAATACACAACGAGTATGGAAATTACAACAAGATGTAGATGGGATGGATGGAGATGATGGTGATGCAGCAGTTGATGATGAAGATCGATTGCTTAGCCTCCTAGATCTGGTTGGGCAAAGATGGATCCCCTATGGATGAGCTCCCCCTCCAGATGCCTTCCGGAGGTGATGTTTCAGCAACTTATGGGTGTTCTGTATGTTGTCTCTCCGATCTAGTTGCACGGGGTGAAACTATTTAACGAGACGGTGTCGGCGCCAACTATATGGCGGGAACTATATGGCCAGAAAATTTATTCCCGACGTATAGTTGGTCGTTAAACCCACTGTATCCTCAAATTGCTTCGGGTTTTATTCTGGTGTTATGAATATTTCCCAAATAAGAAATTTACGTTGTTTTTGGCTCCTTTTCACTCCAATATAACTGGTCCAAGAATTATGTCCATCGTATCCATCATTTGATCTGATCCTGGTGAAAATAAACATAAAAGGTGCGCACGAACGACGTAAAATACCAAGATCCAACCACTACAATGCAAAATAATAATAATATAAAACATAATGCAAATATGCACTCATCAACCGCCTGTGTAAAATTTGGCCATATTTAGAAAATAATCAAAGAGGAAGTAGTATCAAGAGTATGGCTTGATGAGGTGCTTTCTCGAGAAGGAGCCGACCCGGCTGTTTTCCTTGCTTAATTTTATGGTGCTTCGTGCTAGATGTATATGGACCTCGATGTAATTTCCCTTTTTAGGGACCTTTTTAGTAGATGTATGGACCTTGATTTAATTTTACTTTTTAGGTCCTTGGTGTAAAATATACTTCCACTGCCCGTGTAAAATTTTAACCTAAAAGTAAGTGGTAAAATCTAAATGAATTGAAGCTTAGTTATAAACGAGTATGGAAATTTTTGGATTTCAAGCCAAATGACCAATGTCGTGGACATATGTACATCATACTTTATGTTTATGATGATACCATATTAAAGAATTTGCATGCCGCCAAATTTGGCCATATTTGAAAAATAATCCAAGGCAAAGTAGTATGAATAGTATGGCTCAATGAGGTGCTTTCTCGAGAACAAATCAACCCGATTGTTTTCCTTGATTAATTTTATGGTGCTTCATGCAAGATGTATGGACCTTGATGTAATTTTCCCTTTTGTAGGTCCTTGATGTAAAGTGTACTCCCACCGTCCATGAAAATTTTGCACCTAAACGTAAGTGGTAAAATTTAAACAAATTTAAGCTTAGTTGTCAAATCTTGCCTTATTTTGAAAACAATCGAAAGAGGAAGTAGTATGAATAGTATGGCTCGATCAGCTGCTCTATCGAGGATCCAAACCCGACTGCTTTCCTTGCTTAATTATTTTAGGGTCCTTTGTGCTAAATGTATGGTCCTCAATGTAATTTTCTATTTTTTGGGTCCTTGATGTAAAATGTAATCCCACCACCCGTGTAAAATTTTAACCTTAAAATAAGTGGTGGTAAAATATTATCATGGTAAACATTATTGCCACTAGGAGTTTCCCTTGTTGAAAAAAACTAGGAGCGAGAAGGGACCGAGAGCATAGAGGAGGCAGATAAGAGGAGGATTTGAAGGCGGCGCTATGTGAGAGTAGAAATGCGATCAATTTCTGACACAAGGTACTAGTACTACTCCTACTTAATAAGTGGTGGACAAGGGATGGGTTGATCCTTCTACATCCCATCGCATTGGATGCACACCATTTATGTTCCTTTTTTGAGGGGGACCAAATATGGCCAGCCTTCCTAGTCCCAACTTCTCCACCTCCATTCATTCCATTTTACACGAAGAGGAAGCACAAAGCACACCCGCAGCAAAGCTGGTTTGAAAGTGAGGAGTGCTCTTTTTTAAGCCGATTTGTCATTACTATGTAAAATTTGATCCAATTTTTCATTATTATGTAAATCATATTTTCTGTTGATGATGATCCCATATCCAAGGATTTTCATGCTGCCGAATTTGGCCATATTTTGAAAACAATCGAAGAGGAAGTAGTATGAAGAGTATGGCTTGATGAGGTGCTTTCTCGAGAAGGAGCTGACCCGTTTGTTTTCCTTGGTTAATTTTATGGTGCTTCGTACTAGATGTATGGATCTCGATGTAATTTTCCATTTTTAGCTCCCTTTGTGGTAAATGTATGGACCTTGACGTAATTTTCCATTTTTTATGTCCTTGATGTAAAATGTACTCCCACCGCCCGTGTAAAATTTTAACCTAAAAGTAAATGTTAATATGTAAATGAATTTAAGCTTAGTTGTCATTGAGAATGAACATTTTTGGATTTCTAGCCGAACGACAAAGGTCATGGCCATATGTACATCATACTTTATGTCGATGACGATCCCATTGCATGCCGCCAAATTAATTTGTCCATATTTTGAAAACAATCAAAGGCGAAGTAGTATGAAGAGTATGCCTCGATGAGCTGCTTTCTCGAGAAGAAGCCAAACTGACTATTTTCTTGCTTAATTTAATGGTGCTTCATGCTATAGTATTATGGACCTTGTGAAGGGAATATGCCCTGAGAGGCAATAATAAAGTGTTTATTATGTGTATTCCAAGTATATGATAGATGTTTATTTTGCATGCTATAATTGTATTAATACGGAAACGTTAATACATGTGTGTTTAATAAACAAACAGAAAGTTCCTAGTTATGCCTCTCTCATAAACTAGCTCGTTGATTAACAAGATGATCAAGGTTTCCTGATCATGGACATTGGATGTTGTTAATAACGGGATCACAACATTAGTGTAATGGTGTGATGAACATTCATCCGAAGTATAGCATTACGATCAAAGTCATTGAGTTTATATTGCTATAACAACTTACGAAGTGATCCTAATCCTTAGACCATGAGATCATGTCAATCACTAACACCGGAAGAGTTTCTTGATAACATCAAACGTCACACCGTAACAGGGTGATTATAAAGATGGATTCAGAACTAATAAAGTGTTATGTTGAGGCTCATGGATCGAGAGTGGAATTTGTTCATCCCGATGACGGATAGATATACTCTGGGCCCTCTCGGTGATATCACATTGATTAGCTTGCAAGCAAGTGATTTGATCACTAGAATGTTATATCACAGGAACGAGAAAAGAGTGCATGTCGATACCTAGATCAAACTAGGTATGGAGATACCGATGATCGAATCTCGGACATGTAATATATCGTGAAACAAAGGGATTAAGATACTAGCGTAAAAGGTTCCGACGATCACAAGAAAGTCATCGTTGAATGTGTGGGAGTCAGTATGGGTCTCCAGATCCCCCTTCTGATTATTGATGCGAGAGGGGTCTCGATCATGTCCGCATTATTCACGAACCGTAGGGTGACACACTTAAGAGACACCGACATCCAATTGGAGAAAATGTTTCATGCCGAAAGAATGAACAAGCGCAGGAATTTATTTCACTAGATACCGAAACAGGTTTTCGGGTGAAATGGCATAAAGTGGTTATGCATGTGAAATAGAATTCTAGCAAGGGGTTATTTGTGAATGTTTGTCATTAAAGTAATTGACAAAATTCTGAATAAAATAAAAGAGTTTTATTTAATGAGAGTTTGCATTAAATTTGGTGGAAATTTAATGGGAATTTGAGTGGACTTTTGAGTGGAGGGAATTTAAAGGAGATTTGTGAGTGGAGTGTCCACCCACATGAAGAGGGGAGGGCAAGGGGGCAGCCCCCATGCGCCGGCCACCCCCTTGGGGTCCCCGCCCCTCCTCCTATAAAAGGAGCCCCCCTCCTCACTTGTCTCTCACACCTCCTCGTGAAGGATCTCTCTCCCCCTCTAGAATTTATCCCCCATGGTCTCGGACTAGCGAGATACATGTTCCCGGTGGCTATTTGGCAAGAAAGAGTTGTGCTTCCGCTGCATCGCTGGAGCGAGGAGGCGGAGGTTTCTCGGTGCCTCGAACGTGTGTGCGAGCACGGATGCGCTGCTGATTTGCAGCGCTAGGACTTCCTCTCGATCTTGAGATCGGCTAGAGATCGTCTACATCAACCACGAGTTGAACTCGTTAAGCTTTGTCGGTCTTCAAGGGTATGTTCTCTACGGATATACATCCGCCCGTTGTTTGTATATAGTAGATAGATCTTGGTATATAGTTCACATCGTAGGAAAATTTTTGTTTTCTATGCTGTGAACCCTACACCTTGATGTAATTTTTCCTTTTTAGGTCCCTTTGTGTTAAATTTATGGACCTCGATGTAATTTTGATGGGGTTCGTTGCATAGAAAACAAAAAATTCCTACTGTTGTAACTGCTATCATATCTAGGAGATACTTGTAATGGTTATAGGTGGACTCACCCTCATAGACCGTAAGTGGTATAATGTTCCCTGAAACAAACTTGATTGATGTAGATGTACACGACCGTCCTCGAGGACGTGCAGACGGTCAGCACCGGAAATGGGTAACGCCTCCGTAATCGGTCACACATACGATGCGCCGCCGACTCCTAAACCCTCGCTCTAGCCGGGCAGCGGAAGTAGCGGATCCTTGGTAACTCCAATAGCGCTATGCCATGGTAGTGGTGGTGGAGGGGAAGATCTAGAGAAGGGCTTCACTGAGCACCTTTTCTAGTTGCAATGGACAAGGAAATCAAGGGGGGAGAAGATGCCAACCAAAGGGCATATGAGAGGGGAAAGTGAGAGTGATATGAGAGCAGGAGGAGGGGTCATTTATAGGTGAGGGGCATCCCAAGGGGGCTAGGAACACATCCATATGGCTTCCCCTACCTCTCCCCTAATAATGTGAGTGGACACTCAACTCACCCCCATTTAGCTCCACTCATCTCTCATTCAATTTCCACTCAAAAACCAAAGGTATTTCAATTAAAGCACTTTAATTCTCTTATTTTAATGCAACTCAATTTAATGAACACTTCATTTAATGAGTACTTCATTTAATGAACACTAAATTTAATGAACACATTAACATTTCAATCCCTTGATTTGTATTGATACCCTAAAACTATTTCGGCAGAACAATTTTCTGCGATGTCCACTGACATCCCCTGTGTTTCCTATATGCTCAAATGCGTCACTTTACCTAAAGTATGTCTCCCTACGGGTTCGAGAACTATGTAGACATGATCGAGAATTTTTCTGATCAATAATCATTAGCGGGACCTGGAGATCCATAATGACTCTCACTAGTTCCACAAAGATCTCATGATCATCCGAACCTCTTTCCCTGTAATCAAATTCCTTTTGTCTCGCGATATTTTACTTGTTCGAGATCCGATCACTTGGTATCATACATACCTTTTTTAATCTCTTTCGTGACAAGTACTCTTTTTCTCATTTTTGTGACATGACATTCTAGTGATCAAATCACTTGCTTGCAAGCTATGTCAATGTGATATCACCGAGCGGGCCCTGATTATATCTTTGCGTCATTCGAACGGAAAAATCCCAATCTTGATCCATGAGCCTAAACTAACACTTTCCAAATACTCGACAACACCTTTATAATCACCTTGTGATGGTGTGACGTTTGATGTAATCAAAGTACTCTTCTGATGAAAGTGATTAACGTGATCTCATGGTCTAAGGACATTAAGTTACTACGAATGTGATAGCAATATAAACTTGATGACATGATCCTATTGCTACATCTACTGCAGGTGATTGTTCATCATATCATTCTCTAATGATATGACCCAGTTATTAACAACATCATTTGTTAATCAACATGCTAGTATAAAGAGAGGCTTTACTATGAACCTTTATTGTTTATAAATCACATATGTGTTAATGTTTCCTATTAAAACAATTGTAGCATGATAAATAAACATTTATCATAAACATGGAATTAGATAATAACCACTTTATTATTGCCTCTCGAGCATATTCCTTCCAAATTTTCCCTTTTTATGCCCTTAATGTAAAATTTATTCCCACCGCCCGTGTAAAATTTTAACCTAAAAGTAAGATGTAAAATCTAAACGAACTTAAGCTTAGTTGTCAACAAGTATGAACATTTTTGGATTTTGAGCCGAAAGAACAAGTTCATGGCCATATGTACATCATACTTTACGTCGATGACGATCCCCTATCCTAGAATTTGCATGCCGCCAAATTTTTCCATATTTGAAAACAATCGAAGGAGAAGTAGTATAAAGAGTATGGCTCGATGAGGTGCTTTCTCGAGAAGAAGCCGACCCGACTTTTTTCCTTTCTTAATTTTATGATGCTTCGTGCTAGATGTATGGACCTCGATGTAATTTTCCCTTTCAGGGCCCTTTGTGTTAAATGTACGAACCTCAATACAATTTTCTCCTTTTTAGGTCCTTGGTGTAAAATATACTCCGACCGCCCGTCTAAAGTTTTAACCTAAAAGTAAGTGGTAAATTCTAAAAAAATTTAAGCTTAGTTGTCAACGATTAAGGACATTTTTGTATTTCAAGCCGAACGACCAAGGTCATGTCCATATGTACATCATACTTTCTGTCAATTACGATCCAATATCCAAGAATTTGCATGCCCCCAAATATGGCCATATTTTGAAAACAATCAAAGATGAAGTAGTATGAAGAGTATGGCTCGAGGAGGTGCTTTGTCGTGAACAAGCCAACCCGGTATTTTTCATGCTTAATTTATGGTGCTTCATGCTAGATGTATGGACCTTGACATAATTTTCATTTTTAGGTCCCTTTGTGCTAAATGTATGGAGCTCAATTTAATTTCCTTTTTAGGTCCTTGGTGTAAAATATACTCCCATCGTCCGTGTAAAATTTTAACCTAAAAGTAAGTGGTAAAATCTAAAAAAATTGAAGCTTAGTTGTCAACGAGTATGGACATTTTTGGATTTAAAGCCGAATGACCAATGTCATGTCCATATGTACATCATACTTTATGTCGATGATGATCCCATGTCCAAGAATTTGCATGTCGCCAAATTTATCCATATTTTAAAAATAATTGAAAGGGAAGTACTATGGAGAGTATGTCTCGATGAGGTACTGTCTTGAGAAGGAGCCGACCCGACTATTTTCCTTGCTTACTTTATGGTGCTTCATGTGAGATGTATGGACCTTGATGTAATTTTCCCTTTTTAGGTCCTTGATATAAAATGTACTGACCCGGTTTGTGATGTTCCCATATTTGGGATTAGATGCGTGAATCTTGGCATGGTAAATAGTGTTACCACCGGGAGTTTCCAACCATTAGGAAAAGAAAAAAAATCAAGTTTTTAGGTGACAGTAGTGTATTTTCTGTAAATCAAGTAGCAAGAATATGTATTTTTTGTAGAAAAAACAAAGAGCGAGAAGAGAGACTATGAGAAAAGAAGAGGAGGAGTTGAAGATGGTGCAATATCAGAGCAAAGCTGTGATGGATTCCTGACACGGGGTACAGGGTATAGTGAACTACAAGTACTACTAGTACGGAGTAGTACTATTATATCTGCACGCAAAACAAATTGTGTTTTCTCTCTCCTTCACTTCCTCATCACCATACCAATACCCCGACCGGCTCATCTCTCCCTCCTCCAAAATGTGGCGCTACGCACGTGTGTCGACCTGTCTTATGTCAGCGGATCCTTGTCGGTATCTGGCTCAGATGCATCCTGCGTTGGTGTGCATAAGAAGGAACCATTTTGGGGCTTCGCGGTATAACACCCTCGGATCAGACCTATGCAAGTTTTAGCGATTCCCGCCAAAACTGCATAGAAACGATTTAAAGGTGCCCACCAGGCACTTGCGTGTGGGTGGAAAATTAAGTAATACCATTACACAATAGTTCATGATGGAACCCACAAAATAGATATATACAACAACGACTCCATAAGTCAAGAATGCAGATATACAATACAAAAATCCAAATCACCTTGAAACCGATAAAACATCTGACTACGGACAAGATGCAAATGGAGTTAAGAGCCTGAAGAATAAAACAATGGCGTTCATAACCCTGCCAAGTCCAAGACGGAAGGGTATCCCTACTAATGAAGGTGATCTCAAACCTGCTAAACAAAAGGGGTGCCAACAAATGGAAAAGGAAAAAGAGAGCGGTTAATACTGAGGCCAGTTCACAGCGAGACTTACAATTCGGCGGCTCTCGCCTTCATAGCTATGGTGTACTGAAGCGGCAGCGCAGCATGCACTAAAAAACCTACAGAGACTCAAAACAACTATCGGTTATCAGAGAGAGATAAGAAAGGACTATGCGGAACCATTTGATACTACCACCAAACATACCCATCCTGATATTTTCCCCTCGAGACCAAATGAGGAAGTGTTGCCGAGGAAACTCACATGGTTGGCATTTTTATTCATTCTTTCCATGGTGGTTATCCAACTTACTAGTCATATAAGATAGAAGTCAAACTATAACAGTAAACTTTAGTTATAGTTTTCTATGATCGAGAAACTATGCTCCATGTCATCTATGAACACGCCTTTTCGAAAAGATTTAACCCTGTAGGGGTGCACCAAAGTTTCCACACGCACTTCAACCCTTTTTGCCAGATCAATTAACATACACCCATCGGTATGTCGGCGGGGCCTCAGACACGACATTTATAATACCCAAAGCAAGTACATGTGGGCCACCCCGCTAATATTTCGTAACGAAGTCGGCCGGCTCCGAAGACGGACCCAGAGGTTGCGAAATCGGCTAAGATATCAGAGGCCATAGGTATAATCCTCAACATAATGACCCACATCCTAAACATCATTAAAACCCAAACTAGTTTCTGTCCCCTAGTACAATACTTTGAAATCATGTATTAAGATGATAGGGGTGTCCATACACCCCACATGTGGTTAGAGCGCTCAGTCTCAGAACAGGTGAGAAGAACATGGGTCCTAGGTCGACACATGGAGGGCGGCATAATAGCCAGATCTCAACTATTACCCCTCTGTTCCTTTGCATCAGTTTTACCTACTCCCAACATTTAATTAACAAGTTCTAATTATAGCCATTATCATCTCCACCACTAAGCATGTGCCAACCCCCAATAACGTGGAACATCGACGATGCTAAGTATCACCTGAGCAAGCAACTAAGACTCGCAAGACCAACTATTTATCATACAACAGGTAATAGGAGGTGCCCAAGGAAATATAGGCTGCAAGAGATATAACGGGTACAAAAAATACTAAAGCATCGCAACACAGGTAGCAATAGATCAACAGGAGGAAGTAAAGACTATAAATGTAAAATAGGTAGAAAGAGGGAGAATGCTCGTGTGGGAAACACTACTGAAGGTTCATCCAAAGATCGGGTCGACACTTGCATCAACTCAACAACCTAATCCGTGAAGAAGCAAAACACTAAAAGAAACACCGGATGCACTATTTAATAATATGACAGAAAGATCAGGCATGATGCATTACATGGAAAAAATGCTATGCAATTAGGCAATATTAAGTGGAACCGGGGTCCCAACAATTTATTCTATAGTTTTAGTTGTTTAGATATCCCGCAATTTAAATGTTGTATTACCAAGGCAAAATATGTTATCGGTTCGCTACACAAATTTGAACGGCGCCAATATAAGACTAGAAAATCCTGCATATGGTGTCCATATTTAATTATTAGGTGAATCGGCTAGAAGCCTCCCAACCACAACATATGTATGCAAGCATGAATAATTATATGCAACAAGTTGAATAGATTTCATATATTGTAAAAATAAGGGGCTCACAAATAGGGGTCGCACATATCGGTTCGAGGATCTTGGGCTCCGCGGGGTAAGGGGTTTGATCTCGACGGGATCGGGGTCTTGGCATCTTCGGTTCCGAGATGAAGAAGAAAGACCGGGTGGGTATTTGAATTCGTGAAGGAGTTGATGACGTTCCGCAATTGAGGATTGGTCTTCAGATCTAGGAAGACGATCTTGCGGTTCTGAGAAGGAGAACACGGGATGGGAAGGAGATCTTGTCGGGGTTCTCCATGATCCGTTATGCTTGGCACTAGTGCGGTATTCGGAGCGCCTTCGTAGAAGAGATTGTCGATATGGATATTTTCTTGTACTTGGGTTCTACCACCACAGAAACATCCCACAGTAGAACTCAGAGCCAGAATAGCATGCCTGCGGGTAACAACCTCTGTAGAGTCGCACACGCGAGGCAGCATGTTTGAGCTGGCCGGAGTGGGCACAGCGAGGAGTGCAGCTTGGCACCATGGGGCCAGGGTGCGAGGGGCACCATAGGGGAAGGATCATGCGGAGAGAATGGAAGGAGGAGATGTGCTCTACTCGAACGGGGGGAAGCTACATCGTCCGCTCCACTCTCTGCTCGAACGGCATCAGCTTGTAGGCTTGCGGCCGAGCAAGGGTAAGGAAGGCGCTCGGGGAGGAGCGGCAGAGGCGGACGTGGGGAGAAGGAGGTCAGCAAGTGATGACCCACAAGTATAAGGGGTGTATCATAGTACTTTGATAAATGGGAGTGTCGATCCCAACGAGGAGCAGAAGGTGTTGACTAGTGGTTTGGAGCAGGAAATCTCTCTAAATACTTGGCAAACGGATTTATAGGGGTTTTTGAGAAATAAAGGAAATAAAGTGCAAGTAAATAAGGACAGAAAATAATTGCATCAAGTGCCCCTATCGTTTCTTAGCAAAGGACAAGCCAGTGGTAATACTTATGAGGCCCAAACGTTCTCGAGGACACATGGGAATACTATCAAGTGCTTTCTTTTCATATATTTGATTAATCTTCTTTGGTTCGATAAGTGTTGTGTAGGTGAACCTGTGCTAATGTACTGACCTTTCTAGGACTAATACATACTTGTGATTAAACCCCTTGCAAGCATCTTCATCTACAAGAAAGTGATTAAAATAAAAACCTAACCACAGCATTAAACTCTGAGATCCTACACTCCCTTGTGCAAAGGTTTCCTAACGGGGGTTCAGGTTTCTGTCACTCTGGCAACCCCACAATTAGTAGCCAAATACACAATGAATTCCCCTAGGCCCATAAATGGTTAATTATCATGTAGTCGATGTTCACAGGACACTACTAGAAGAATAGCACCACGACTTAAATATTAAACCATTGAATAATACCTCAACAATTCCACTACTAACAACATGGATTCTCACATGTCCTCAAGAACTAAACGAACTACTCATGAGACATCATATGGATCAAGATCAGATATGATATGATCATGAATAACAATCTGAACATAAACAATAATTCAATGGTTCCACTCACAAGCAGCAACTACAATAGTAATCAACACCGGGAAAGTTTCCCCTAAGAACTATGCAAGATTCAACACAATTGTTACAGCGGGATGGAGTGGTGATGATGGTGTTGGTGGAGATGGTGGTGTGGATGATGATAATCCCGATGAAGTCTAGCGTGATGACGGTGTTGATGGAGATGATCTCCCCTCTCCGGGAAGGAATTTCCCCAGAAGAATCTCTTTACCGGAGAGCTCTTTCTCTCTCTGTAGTTTCCACCCCGCAGAGGCGGCGGAATCTTTCTATGGTCGCTCCCTGAACTTTAGGGTTTTGGGAGGAAGATATATGTGAAGGGGCAGAGCCAGAGGTGGGCCAGGGTGGCCACCCCCCTATAGGCGTGGCCCAGGGTGGCCCGCGCCTTGGGGGTGTGGGGCCCCTGTGGCCCAACTCCGCCTCCCCTTCTGGCTTCCTTCATTTTCTGGAAAAATATGTTTTTCCATATTTTTTGTGGTATTTTTCTGATCTTCGCGAAAATTGCATCTAGACATCGTTTTTTCCATCAGAATCCTGACTCCGATAGTTCATCCTCCAAGAATCATCCAACATGCAAAAACAGATGAATTGACATAAGTATCACCTCTTAATATGAAATATATCAATGAATAACAGCAAATTATGATATAGAATAGTGATGCAAATTGGACGTATCAACTCCCACCCAAGCTTAGACCTGGCTTGTCCCCAAGCAAAAAATGAGCTCAGTAAACATATCCACAGGTTTATGGAGTGAAGTGTCGATAAAAAGAATACGTTTACCATATGAATGATTGAAGTTTATAACAGGAGTACTCTTTGCTCAAACATAAAAGGCTTTTCACAATGATGGCTTTCAAAGTAATACTCATTCAGATAAGAGCCTTGTGCAAAACAAGGAAGATAAGAAACATGATTGAATAAATCACCATATGAATGATTGAAACACAACAACTCACATGCCTGCTGGAGATAGAGAGGAATAGGTTTACTAACTCAACTAAGAAGTAAAAGAAAGGCCCTTCACAGAGGGAACCAGGGATTTCACGTTCATAAAGATCTTTCAAAAGATTATGGTACTTACTAGCTTTGAGCTCTCATTGCCCCTATCATAAGCATCTTGAGGTGATTAAGGTTAAAGTGAACAAATATGGAGTATATACTTGACGAAATATAAGTTGGAAATCTCATGTCCCTTGAGTACGAGGGCCGCTCCTCATGCTACTCAACTTTAGTCACCGGTAAGTTCTTGTCATAGTAAGTACATGTGTATCATAGAGAACCGCCAACGAGGTAACCCTTGCACATGATAAAGGAGCTATCCCATATCAAAATGACAAGGCAAGCAGAAAATGAGCATATCAGCAATCTTCTTATTTACCATGGGAAAATGGTTCTTTTTCCTCTCTTTCCTCTTTTCAATGTCTCTTTTTTTATAAGAAGAAAGCTTCATAGATTTCTCACTATGGTGATGCTGCAAGTTTCCACCATGATTAGGCATCACTTAGGCTAGCGGCCCAAGCGTTTCTCTAACACACATACATAACTCCATGGACTTACAAGCTCCCCTTTTATTTCACACCGACGACATCCATAAACAAATGAGCATGATATCAATCGGGTAGATATTTATAGGTGTTGAAAGTGTTCCCCGTGACAGCACGGTTCTACTAATCCCAACTTGTAGGTGCAAGCATATACAACTTTGATGACACAATGTTTCAAGTTTATTAGGGGCAAGAAAATAAGGTGTGCCATCAAGTTCGTGAGAGCTTTACTAACTAGTTTTCACATAACAAAAGAATTTTTAATTTGAAAGGTAGAAGAAGCTTGAGAATTTACTTGGAATAGCAATAATGATAATAGGTAGATATGGTGGACACAAATGGCAAAGGTTTTGGTTTAAAGGATTGGATGCACGAGAAGTGTTCCCTCTCATTACAGGTTTTTGGCTAGCAAGGCTGGGTAGCAAGCAAAAGAATTGAAGGAAACAAGCAAACATACAAGTGATGAAGTCAAACATGCAATATTCCTTGAAGACACAAAAGATATTAACTAAAGAATACTAAGCTTATGAGACAATCAAGAAAAGAAAATAACTGATACAAAATACCTATAAGTGCTTTTCTCTTTTCCTTTCAAACCTCAAAAAGTGTTGCTACTGACTAGAGCCCGGATTACCAAAACCAATTCATATTTACTTGATGCTCCCAAAGTGATGCCAATACTAAACAACAAGATCAATCATATAATAGAGATTTCAAACTAAAATAAGAAGTGCAAAAAGTAAAAGATGAAACTTCTCATTAATATTCCATAAAGGCACTCACACCAAGGGATACATAGATAACCAACTAAAGGAGAGATACTTCCACAATGCAAACCATCCTATATGATAACTTCTCTATCCAAGATATGAGTCTACTAAAAGGTAAAAAACATAATGATAATAATGTGATACCGTGGCACTCCCCAAGCTTGGAACAAGCCAAGGGGATGCCAGAACCTGATGACGAATTACTCCTTTGGTGGTGGTGGTGTTTTGTTCAGGGTGAGAAAACCCTCCAGCATCTTGCGAAGCCTGTTATTCTCCTCTTGAAGTATATACACCTTTCTCCTTAGAGATCGATACTTATCACAAAACTCATCAGTGGTTCGAAGGTCTTCCACTGCCTCAGGGCAGGAACTTAAGTCTAGAACGGAGGTCATCATCCCATGCATATTATGAGAAAAGGCACGTACAGTGTTAATTGCCCCTACAAAAGTAGGTTTTCTAGCCCTTGATCATGTGGCAGTTTGTCCCTTCATGCCTGCTGACATGTTCTTTACTTCCTCCTCGACGCTCCAATCCATGTCTTCGTGCCTAGCTGTGATCTTTTCTTCTTCCACGGGCTTCTTGCCCTTGTCATTGGCAGAGACCATGGTGCCTCTAAACTTGAGAATATTTCCTTATAGAAATAGATCAAAACGAAAACAAGATGAGAACACGATATACGAACCTTGGGGGATCTAGAGGGTTACGAAGTTTTAGGTCATAAGTAAGGTACTGTGCGAAAACGGGACGAAGACGGACTCCGGGGGGCTCACACCCCCTAGTGGTGCGGCCAGCTAGGGCCCGAGCCATTGGTGGGTGTGGCCCACCCGACCTCTATTTCCTCCTCTTTTTTGTCTCGTAACCTTCCATATGGAATAAAAACATCAAAAATATAAAGAGATAAGTTTTTTGCAAACCTTTGATTTCCAGCACTTTTTACCTATTCGGAAACGTACTCTGCAGTTTCCTTCTCTCCAACACTTGAAAGTTCCTTTCATACAAATCCTCACACAAACTTCATTAGCAACATTAGTGTATGCAAAAACAATAAACCTTTAGGTTCAAACTTCAACTGAAATCCATCAAAATAAAAGCCACTACGGCAACTCCCTTCAAAAGCCCAAATAATTAAAAGGATGTTGATTTGAGAGGCAAATGCAAACGATGGCTGAAATCTGTCAAAACAGACCAGCAGGTAAAGATTGATTTTTTCGAAAAACTTCTGTTGCTCAAATCAAAAAGTGTAAAACTAACGAAAGTTGGATAACAACTTGGGGCACAAGAACAGAAAATTACAGCTCCATCCAAAATACTTAGCTCCTTCACCAATTTTTACAAAGCGGCACAAAAAAAATTCCCAGGACAGCAACTTCTCAGAACTCACCTACTTCGCAAAAGAGGTTGATCTTGACACAAAAAACAAACAAAAAGGATAAAGAGCGGTTATTGAAAAAATAATAACTTCCAAGACTCAAAGGAACAAAATACACAAGGCAAACTAAAAATTGGTTGTCTCCCAAAAGATCTTTCTTTATAGCCATTAAGATAGGCTTGATAGTTTCAATGATACTCACATAGGAGATATGGATTTGAAGTGAAAGAGAGCATCAAGAAGAAAATATCCAACACATTTGAGTCTAACCCACTTTCATGAGAAAACAAATTGTTCAAACAAAAGGACACTAGCATAGGAAGACAAAACAAGTGCAACTTCAGAGCTTTCAACATAAAGCTGGGAAACTTAATATTATCGAGATGCATAAAACCATGTTTCCCTCTCTCATAATAACTTGCAGTAGAACTTTGAATAAAGTTCACAATGTAACTGTCACAAGAAACAACTTTATCATCCGAATGAACATACTTACAATCATCAAAAATAGGTCTAAGGTCATAAACTGGATCCATAAAAGCAAGTTGTTCGACCCTAACATCCTCATTAGGCAATTCATTTTCATAAGGAGTTCTAGCAAATTTGGAAAAATTAAACTCATAAGACTCTCCATAAAAGTTAGTTAAAACTTTCTCCTTCTTATAATCTATAATAGCTCCACAAGTGTTCAAGAAAGATCTACCAAAAATGATAGGATAACAAGTTTTACTAGCAGCAGAACCAAGCACTAGAAAATCTGCAGGATATTTGATCTTACCACAAAGGACTTCCTCATCTCTTATAATACCAATAGATCAAATGGTTTCCTTATTAGCAATGTGAATAACCACATCAATGTACTCAAGTTCACAAGGACCAATTTCATGCATAATTTCTTTGTAAATCTCATAAGGAATAACACTATAACTAGCACCAATATCACATAAACCATAATAGCAATGATCACCAATTCTATCAGAAATCACAGGGACACTATCTTTCCTAGCTTTACTAGGATGAGAGACAATATTAGAAGCGTCTTCACAGAAGATAATGTGCCCATCTTCTACATTTTTAGTGACAAGCTCTTTAACAATGGCTACTACAGGTTCAATATTTATTTGTTCATCAGGTTCCACACCTTTATTTGTACATTTGCTAACCACATTAGCTATAATAGAATGTTCCTTTACCTTAGAAGGAAAATAGTTTTTCTCAATATAACGTTCAAGCAAAATAGGATCAACGGTACAAACTTCAGTGTTTCTAACAGGAACATGATTAACAACATCTTGATAAGGTGCATGGTACTTGTCCCACTTCTTTTTAGGAATTTCTATATAAGAGGCAAAAGACTTAAAATAATTGGCAATGCTTTGAGAATCGAGGCCATACTAAGTACTAATATCATGAAAGTCATCATTTCCCATAAAAGATTTAATACATTCATAATCATAATGTATACCTGACTTTCTTCCTTTGTCATTCTCACATGCTTCAGTGTTTTCTTGAATACGGTCTAGAAGATCCCATTTAGTTTCTTTTTTCATACCTATTAATGATGCAGCACAAGAAGCATCTAGTAAATCTTTATCATGAAGAGAAAGCCTTGCATTAAAGTTATCGATGATAATATTGTTAGGGAGTTCATGAATAGGACATTTAAGCATTAGTAACTTCAATCTCCCCCAAGCTTGGGTTGTACTCTCTCCATCACGAGGCCAAAAGTTATATATTTGGTTCCTATCCTTGTGAATCTCACTGGGAGGATAGAATTTAGAATAAAAGAGGGCTACCATTTCCTCCCATTCCATTGATTGTCCATTCTTCAGCAGCTTATACCATTCTTCAGCTCTTCCTTTCAATGATATAGAGAGTAACTTCTTCTTAACCTGTTCAGTTGTGATACCTGCACACTTAAACAACCCGCATAATTCATGGATAAAAAGCAAGTGATCACTAGGATGGACAGTTCCATCCCCAAAATAATAATTATCCAAAACACGATCAACAATTCTTGTAGGTATCTTAAAAGGATCTATCTCAACAGGTGGATGGTTCATCTACTACCCTAGCAGTGGTAGTAGCTTTCCCAAATAGGAAACCAAGTGGGTTATCCATATTGGAAACAAAGTAAAAAACAGAAATAAAAAGCAATACTCATAGTAGAAGTTTCCTTTACCAGTTCCACTCTTCAATAGCGCTTCACTCCCCGGAAACAGCGCCAGAAAATAGTCTTGATGGCCCACAAGTATAGGGGGTGTATCATAGTACTTTCAATAAATAGGATTGTAGATCCCAACGAGCAGCAGAAGGTGTTGACTAGTGGTTTGGAGTAGGAAATCTCTGCAAATACTTAGCAAACGGATTTTTAGGGTTTTTTGATAAAGCAAGGAAATAAAGTGCAAGTAAATAAGGACAGCAAATAACAGCAACAAGTGGCCCAATTATTTCTTAGCAAAGGACAAGCCGGTGGTAATACTTATGAGGACCAAACGTTCTCGAGGACACATGGGAATACTATCAAGTGCTTTCGTTTCATATAGTTGGTTAATCTTCTTTGGTTCGATTAGTGTTGTCTGGGTGAACATGTGCTAATGTATTGACCTTACTAGGACTAATACATACTTGTGATTAAACCCCTTGCAAGCATCTGCAACTACAAGAAAGTAATTAAGATAAAAACCTAACCACAGCCTTAAACTATGAGATCCTACACTCCCTTGTGCAAACGTTTCCTAACGGGGGTTCAGGTTTCTGTCACTCCGGCAACCCCACAATTAGTAGCCAAATACACAATGAATTCCCCTAGGCCCATAAATGGTGAATTATCAAGTAGTCGACATTCACATGACACCAAGAATAGCACCACAACTTAAATATTAAACCATTGAATAATACCTCAACATAATTCCACTACTAACAACATGACTTCTCCCATGTCCTCAAGAACTAAATGAACTACTCACGAGGCATCATATGGATCAAGATCAGAGATGATATGATGATGAATAACAATCTGAACATAAACAATAATTCAATGGTTCCAGTCACAAGAATCAACTACAATAGTAATCAACACCGGGAAAGTTTCCCCTAAGAACTGTGCAAGATTCAACAGAATTGTTACAGCGGGATGGAGTGGTGATGATGGTGCTGGTGGAGATGGTGGTGTTGATGATAATTATGATGATGATGATCCCGATGAAGTCTAGCTTGATGACAGTGTTGATGGTGACGATCTCCCCTCTTCAGGAAGGAATTTCCCCGGCAGAAATCTGTCTATCGGAGAGCTCTTTCTCTCTCTGTAGTTTCTGCACCGCAGGGGCGGCGGAACCTTTCTGTGGTTGCTCCCAAAACTTTAGGGTTTCGGGAGGAAGATATAGGCGAAGGGGCGGAGCCAGAGGTGGGCCAGGGTGGCCACACCCCCTGTAGGCGCTGCCCAGGGTGGCCCGCACCTGGGGGGTGTGGGCACCCTGTGGCCTAACTCCGCCTCCCCTTCTGGCTTCCTTCATCTTCTAGAAAAAATATGATTTTCCACATTTTTTCTACTCCCTCCGATCCAAAATAAGTGTCATGGTTTTGAACTAACTCTAGTTCAAAATGGCGACAGTTATTTAGGATCGGAGGTAGTAGTATTTTTCTGATATTCGTGAAAATTGCATCTAAGACACCGCTTTTTCCATCAGAATCCTGACTCCAGCAGTTCATCCGCCAAGAATCAGCCAACATGCAAAAACAGATGAATTGACATAAGTAGCACCTCTTAATATGAAATATATCAATGAATAACAGCAAATTATGATATAGAATAGTGATGGAAATTGGACGTATCAGTAAGCGCGTCCGGGGCGACAGAGAGGTGCTCGGGCAGGGGATGGCGAGGCAGGAGGAGTACCAGTGACACAAGCGTGTGGCAGGGGTGAGCTTGGGCGGGCTGGAGGCCAGCGGTGCGGCTCGACGCTGATGGATTCGCGGGTGGCAGAGCTAGGTGATGGCGACGAAGGGCTGGGTCAGCGAGGGGCCATGCAGGGAGCAGACCGAAGCGCAGCTCGAGGGCCGGTAGAGAGGATAAGTGGCCGGCAGGGGGGACTAGGAGGAGGGTGTGAGGCGGGCGAGGTGGTTGTGGCTAGCAGAGGGAAGATGCGGCAGGGAGAGAGGGCGTCGTGGTAGCAGTAGAGGGAGGCGCTAGCGGCAGATGCTCATGAGAGGAAGCGGCGCATGAGGGGATAGCGTAATGGGTAGGGATGGCGGGGAGGATGCAGGGTGGTGGCGCTGCATGAGGGATGGATGCGGGGCGGTTCGGTGGAGCTTTGCAAGGTGGGGTCGGGCCTTCGCCGGAGTTCCCAAGATGTGCGGGGTTAGTGTGCGTTGGGGAGGGCGTGTCGCATTCATATAGAGTGCATGCTTGTGCGCGGCTTGCCCGTGTACCGCAAGAGGGATTCTGGCAGCGTGGTAAGCCGCATGGTGGGGCCGCTACGTGGGTTAGGTGGGTGCGAGTTTGCTGGACATGGTCGATCGATGTGTCCTGGTTGTGTGTATGTTCGTTGACGTTGAGAGGTGGTGGTTGCGTGCGTGGCTGGGGTGTGTTTAGGGTAGGCTGGTTCTAGGGTTAGGGTTTGTGGGGACGTTAGATGAGCTAGGGTTTAGCTGGTTGGGCTTTTGGGCCTGGATGTTTTAGGTCTAGGGTTTAAGTCTTGGTCTGATCGGGTAGTAGATGGTCTGGTCGGTTGGACCTCTGGTCTGACTGGCTACACTACCTCCCCGATAGCACGAATAATTTAAAACATTCGATTGTTTAATTTTTAATAAAATATTTTATAAATATTTTTAGACAGATAATGATATCCGGAACACCAGGTTTATGAGTTGAATAAAGAGAGAGAGTATTAATTTAGAAAACAAACTAGGGATTTTAGCAAAATAGTTTTAGGCAAACAATATGCATAAAGTCAGGAAGATGCTCAAATGCAACGTGGCATGATGACATGAACATGTAGTCATGATGATGCACAAAACAAAAACACAGAGATTTTCTAGTAGTTGTTTTCCCGGGGTGCTACAATTCGACTCCACTAACAATGGATCTAGCCCTAGAGATCTGCCTCATGGTACGGGGAAGAAGGCCAACGGCTTGAATCTTATCGCTTCGTGTAGATCCTCGCAACACCACTAATAAAGCTTCTTGGTCTGTCTTGAAATTGGCAACACCACTAACAATGGTCATTGTCCATGTTCATCGAGAGAACACTCTGGAGAACAAAAAACAAAGGTAAAGGTATCAAAACATAAGGCCACCTTTAACCTCTACAGAAGGAGAGAAAATATGCACTATAATATACTTCAAAGTACAAGAGCAGATAGATTGAGTAGTCAGCATGGGGTCCAATCCATCGTACACCCAAACTATTACTCCGCACGTTTAGTAGAAAAGCGTGCAACCCATTCTCGGAATTTATACTAAAGATCTTCACAGCGATATTCAGAAACTAAGGAAAGATGCAGGATCTTCATTGAATCTGACGTAGATATTGTCGTCACGGTGGAAAACACCGAAATATACAAGGAAAATTTTTAGTGAATTTTTGGTCCACTTAAAGGTACATAGAGGAAAATTTCTAAGATGGCATGAAGACTGGATGTAGAAACACCGTGAGAAGAAGGAATCGAAACCCTGAAGGTACGACGAAAACCCAAACATGAGAATTCATGGACTCGAAGAAAAGATAAGAGGGCAGATTCAAAACACGTAGAGGTAAGAGGAGAATAGCATAGGGGTAAGAAGTAAAATCAAACCTAATCAGATCTATCCAACTGATTAAGCAAAATAGTTTTGACACTCCACATCGACTGTTAGCTAGTTTATCCTACGGGATGGACCAGTGGGTTATTGTAACTGATGAGCTCTCATACCACTTTGTAACACCCTCGGATCGGCCATATGAAAGTTTTAGCGATTCCTACCAAACTCGCATAGAAATGATTCAAAGGTGCCCACAGGGAACATGCATGCGGGTGGAAAACGAAGTAATACCATTAAACAATAGTTAATGATGGAACCCACAAAATAGATATATACAACAATGACTCCATGAGTCAAGAATAGAGATGTACAATACAAAGATCCAAATCACCTTGAAGCTGATACAACATCCGACTACGGACAAGATGCAAATGGGGTTAAGAGCCCTAAAAATAACCAGTGGCATCCATAACCATGCCCAGTCCAGGCCAGAAGGGTAACCCTACTAACTAAGGCAATCTAAAACCTGGTAAACAAAAGGGGTGCCGACAAATGTCAAAGGAAAAAGAGAGCGGTCAGTATTGACGCCAGTACACGTCGAGACTTAGAATTCAGCGGTTCTCGCCTACATAGGTATGGTGGACTGAAGAGCAATCGTAGCATGCACTAAACAACCTATAGAAACTCGAAACAACTATGGGCTATCAGAGAGAGATAAAAAAGGCCTATGCGGAACCATCTGATACTACCACCAAACATACCTATCCTGGTATTGTTGGAGATATGCCCAAGAGGCAATAATAAAGTGGTTATTATCATATCTTCATGTTTATGATAAATGTTTACATCCCATGCTATAATTGTATTAACCAGAAACATTAGTACTTGAGTATTTTGTAAACATAAAAGAGTCCCTAGTAAGCCTCTGGTCAACCTAGCTTGTTGATTAATAGATGATCATGGTTTCCTGATCATGGAGATTTGATGTTATTAATAACAAGATCATATCATTAGGAGAATGATGTGTTGGACACACTCCATTAGTTAGCATAGCATAAGATCAAGTCATTTAAATTTTGTTTTATTCAAGCTTTTAAATACATAGTAACCTAATCCTTTGACCAGGAGATCATGTTAATCACCATCACCGAATGAGTGCTTTTATGGCAACAAACGCAACTTCTGTAATTGGGTGGTTATAAAGATGGCATTCATTATTCTGAAAGTATGAATTGAAGCGCATGGATGAAGAATGGGATTTTGCATCCATATGACGGATAGATATACTCTGGGACCTCTCGGTGGAGTGTCATCCAATTGGCTTGCAAGCATGTGACTATCTCACAAGGGATGTCACATCAGAATACGAGTAAAGTGTACTTACGGTAACGAGGTTGAACTAGGTATAGAGATACCGACGATCGAACCTCGGATAAGTAAAGTATCGCGCGACAAAGGGAATCGGTATCGTATGTAAATGGTTCACTCGATCATGAAGTCATCGTAGAAATATGTGGGATCCATTATGGATTTCCAGATCCCAGTAATGGTTATTGATCGGAGAGGTGTCTCATTCATGTCTGCATAGTTCACGAATCGTAGGGAGACACACTTAAGGATTAAATGTTGTTTAGAGTAGATATGGAATGTGAGTTGGAGACCAAATGTTGATCATAGTCTTGGATTGGATCCAGGACATCACGAAGAGATCCGGAATGGTTTGGAGAATAAGATTCATGTAAGGAAAGTGTTTTTCGGGGGTTCGGAAATGTTTTCGGTGTTTTGACCAGAACCTTCTAGAATGTTCTAGAAGGTCCACCACTCTGGGAGGGCTCACATGGGATGTGGAATGCCCTAGAGGCTGGCCACACCAAACCCTAAAGGGCCAATTCGGCCAAGACTAGTAGAAGGGTCAAACCCTAGTTTGAATTGTCAAATCCTAGTTTGAAAATTCAAACTCTAGTTTTTGGTAAGAGGGAAGTCTAGGTGGAAGAGGATCAAACCTTTTCAAGAAAGGTTCCTCAACTAGGGCAGGGAACACCCTTGGCCGCCCCCCACCTATATAAGGAGGGATGGGGGGTGTACCCCCTTGCACCTCTTGCCCTTTGCGCCTAACCCTAGCCGCCGCCCTCTTCTCTCTGGTCCACCGTCCTGCTCCGGCTTACGTGAAGCCCTGCAAAAATCTCTCCTCCTCTACCACCACCACCACACCATCGTGTTGTTGGGATTCCAAGGAGATATACTACCTCCACTTCCTGCTGAAACAAGGGAGAGGAAGGTCTTCATCGACTACCGTACTTGTGATCGACTGCGGAAGCGCTGCCAGAACGTGGCGCCGGAAGGATCGTCTATACGATCTTGAGATCAACAAGTGATCGACTCCATCAACAACGAGAATATGATATCGTTAAACGCTTTGGATCTATGAGGGTTAGTTCTCTACAAACTCGTTGCACTGATCTCATATATTAGATCTTGGCTTTTGTGTGTTCCTGCTATAGAAATTTTTGTTTTCCATGTTGCGAACCCTACAGTGGTATTAGAGTCGTGTCTATGCGTAGATCTGTTGCATGAGTAGAACACAATGGTTTTGTGGGTGTTCATGCTTTTTTTGTCGCTTGCTTTTTGTGTACTTTGCATCTTGCGGGATGGTGGGATGAAGCGGCCCGGGCTAACCTTACATGTCATCGTACATGAGACTTGCTCCACGCTCAACGTGCAAATTGCATTGCACAAGTGGCTTTGCGGGTGTCTGTATCTCCCATCATAGTGAAGATTCAATTTACAATGGGCACTTGACAATACTTGTATCAACGTTGTGGTTCATGTTCATAAGTTAGAACGGTTCTTATCTGAAAGCACCGGCCACGTAAAACATGCAAAGAAAATTAGAGGTGTCTAAGTTTTTTTGCAGGGCTTGTGTTGTGATGTGATATGGCCATGATGAGATTGTGATTATATTTGATGTATGCAATGATCCTTATTGTAAGTTGGCAGCCGGCATGAGCCTTATGGTTGTCTTTAAATTTCATTTAAGACATATGTAACACCCTCAGAATCGGACCTATGCAAGTTTTAGCGAAACCCGCCAAACCCGCATAGAAACGATTCAAAGGTGCCCACCAGGCACTTTCGTGCGGGTGGAAAACGAAGTAATAACATTACACAACAGTCCTCGATGGGACCCACAGAACAGATATATATAACAGCGACTCAATGAGTCAAGAATACAGATATAATATACAAAGATCCAAATCACCTTGAAAATGATAGAGCGTCCGACTACGGACAAGATGCAAATGGGGCTAAGAGCCCTGAAGAATAACCAATGGCGTCCATAACCCTGCCCAGGCCAAGCCGGAAGGGTAACCCTGCTAACGACGTCGATCTCAAAACCTGCTTAAACAAAAGGGGTGCCGACAAAGGGCAAAGGAAAAAGAGGAGCGTCAGTACTGAGGCCAGTACACGGCGAGACTAGAATTCGGCGGTCCTCGCCTACATAGGTATGGTGGACTGAGCGGCAGCGGCAGCATACACTAATCAACCTATAGAGACTCGATACATCTGGCGGTTATCAGAGAGGGATGAGAAAGACCTATTCGGAACCAACCTGATGCTACCATCAAACACACCCATCCTGGCGTTTCCCCCTCGAGACCAATCGAGGAAGTCAACCGAGGAACTCACACCGTTGGCAGTTTTACTTATTCAGTTATAGTTGCGGCACTTTACTAGTCAGGTTTAGATAATCGTCCTGATAAAGTAAGCAGTGGGCACTTTTAATTAACCATTCCGTTGTAGTTGCGACACTTACTAGTCAGATCCAATAGCATGAGACAACCCAAAACCCAGCAGTTGTTGGTACTTTTATTCAGCCATTCCGTTGTAGTTGCAATACTTACTAGTCAGGTACAATGGTCGCAAGCGACACTCCAAACAAGCAATTGTGGGCAGTATTGTTTAGCCATTCCATTATAGTGAAGCTGATTACCAGTCATTATAAAGTCAAATTTATAGCAATAAACTTTAGTTATGCTTGTCTATGGTCGAGATACTGTGCTCCAAGTCGTCCATAACCACGGACACGGCTTTCAGAAAGTTTTAACCCGGCCGGGGTGCACAAATAGCAACACACACACGATCGACCTCAGAAAAACCAAATCAAAACCCAACGAGGCTTTCACGACAAAGCAATCACAGGATTCAGAAATATTTCAGGGGGCCACCCCATTGAGTAGAACCGCAACGAAGTAAGCTAGCTCCGAGACGGACTCAAGGTTTGCGTCAATGGCTGTAAACGACTGGGAACCCCAAACGGGGATTGTCGATACCGCGAAAACATTCCGCTTACCTAAACAGTACAGTGTGCTATCCATCGCACAATCGTAAATAAAGCATTAGCATGGCATAAGTACAGGATCGTAAATAAAACCTCAAACTAGTTTGTGGCCCCAAGAAATAAGACTGAATCAAGCTCTGGCTAAGGGGGGCCCATACTCCCCGTATGTGGATAGAGCGATAAATCAAGGAACAGGTATCAAGTACTCGGGGTCCTACGGGACACAAGTGGGCGTTCGGAAACCAAATGTTATCTATCACCCACCGATGCCTCTGCTTACTTACTTCAATTTTAATTGTTAAACAGGAATTAAAGTGAACAATAAGTAAACCTATGATCACCTCCAACATCAACATGCGGCAATACCTCAACAACTGTGGCACTTGACGACACGCATCAGCGCTTGAGCAAGCGACTACGACGCGCAAGTCCAACTATCTACCAAACAACAGGTAATAGGATGTGTCCAAGGCAATATAAGGCTGCAAGTAATATCAAGGGTAGGAAACTAGAGCATCGCAACACAGATAGCAATAGATCAACAAGAGGGAATAAATACTATAAAAGTAAGATAGGTAGAAAGGGGGAGATGCTCGCCTGAAAAACATTGTCGAAGGTTCAACCAAGATCGGGGCGAAGCTCACATCAACTCAACGGCCTTATCCGCGAAGAAGCAAAACACTAGAAGAAACACCGGATGCAATATTTAATACTACGGCAAAAGATCGGCATGATGCATGCATGACGTATGACATGGCAGAGATGCGATGCAATTAGGTCATATTAAGCGGAACCGGGGTCCCGACAATTTAATTAGATGGTTCCAGTTGTTTAGCTACCCCGCAATTTAAATGTTGTCTTAACATGGCAAAAGATAGCACCGGTTCGCTACACAAATTTAATTGAGGCCAATATAAGGCTAGACTTGCCCGCATATGGGCCCCATATTTAATTATTAGGTGAATCAGCATAAGGCCCCCAAACCACATGACAAGATGCATGCAAGTATGACAATTAAATATGCAACAAGTTGTTATTACAATTATAAAATGGGGTGTCGGGAAGGGGTTCACACATAAGGGGTCTCGACGAACTTGGGGTTCCGGGGTTCGGGGTCGGTCTCAGGGTCCAGGGTTCGACGGAAGCGTTCTCGGACTCCGGGGTCGTTCTCGGATATCGGGGTAGAACTTGGCGTTCGGGTAGACGAACTTGGCGTGGCGTAGGGGCGCATCGGTCTCGCCCTGTACGGTGTTGAACTTGTCGGGGCCGCGCAGTCGATCTTGGCGTTTCCGGATGATCTTGCCGACTCCATGCGAAGGCCTTGGCGCTCTAGGTCGGTCTTCAGGGTCTCGGCCTTAGATCCGGTGGACTTGGCGTTCCGTGTCGGCGAACTTGGGAATCCCTGTCGGAGATCTTGGGGCACCAGCTTCGGTCCCATAATGGCGATCTTGGCGTTCGAGGGTCTTGGCGTTCGGGCTTCAATGTCGATGACGGACTTGACACGGCGTCGACCGTGGTCAAACATCTTGGCCAAACAGATGGCGGCTTCGCGAAGACCTTGTTGATGAGGGAGTTCTTGTGGTGTCGTTTTGGGGCCTCGGAGCTGGACGATTACACGGGGAGCTTGCGTCGGTGTGGCCTTCGAGAGATCTTGGCAAGAACCCGGGACAAGCCATATACTAAACATCACACAGAGCGTCTGCTGCAAGCCAACATGGACGAACATGTGCGACCCCAGCTTGGGTTGGCTTCCCTAGAACCGGCCAGAACCTGCAGGGGGTAACGCGACAGCGGCTGGAGAGGTGGCCGGCGGCGGCAGTCCGCGCGGCCTAGGGCCCACCAGGGACAGGCAGACGGAGGCCGGCTTGGCAACAGACAGAGGGCCGGGCGGCGGTGTCTGCGGAGGCGGGGGCCAGCTGCGGCGGGGACGGTGGCGAACGGGGGTGACGAGGTCTGGGCGCGGCGAGGCCGGCGGGGCGCGCCGGAGAGGAGCTCGGCTCGGCAGCGGAGCGGGACTCGCACGGGGAGGCGACGAGGGGGCCGCGGCCGACGGAGCTCCTGCGGGGACGGCGCCGGCTGGGAGGCACGGAGGCGGCAAGCTCGGGCCGGAGGAGGCCGGAGGCGCGCTGGGGCGAGGCCGCGCGAGGGAGAGGAGGCAGCTGGCGGCCGGAGGCTGGAGCGGGGCGGGGCGGTCCGGTGGGAGGAGGCGGTGGCGAGCGAGGCGAGGGGAGCGGGGCTTACGGGCGAGCGGCGGCCAGAGGAGGGGCAGCCGGCGGAGCTCGGGCCGCGGAGGCGAGGCGGCTCGCCGGAGAGGAGGAGGGAGAGGCGAGGGGCGGGGCGGGCGCCTGGCCGGCGGGGAGCCAGAGGCGCGGGCTGGCGGTGTGGTGGAGCGTCGAGGGGGAGGAAGGGAGCGGGGGAGGAGAGAGAGCGTGGTGGGGCCGGAGGGTGGGGACGGGGCGTGGGACAGGGGAGAGTGGACCAGGTCCAGGGGGAGGTTGGTCTGGGGGAGGTGGGAGCTGGGTCGATTTTGGAGGGAGTGAGAAGAGACAGAGGCCAGGGGCTGCTGAGGTGGCAGTTCCTGGTTGGGGGGATTTGGGGAGGGGCGACGTGGCGGCCTGGGATAGGTGGGGGTGAGGTGGCCAGAGGGTGTGGGTAGGGTTTTAGGTAGCTGTAGGATTTGTCTGGTGGATCGATTTAAAAATGGGGGTGGTCGTTCGGGTCGATTCGGCCCGTTCGACTGCCCCCGCTAAAACAATTAAACTTTTTATTTTTTTAAACGGGCCGTATGCAAACCGATAGCAGCCAAAATAATTAATCTGGAGAACCGGGCTTTGCGTTTGAATAAAGATGGGGCGTTTTAGAAAACAAACGGGCTTGCGAAAATAGTTTTATGCGAACAATGCATGATGATGACGATGCTCAAATGCAATGTGGCATGATGACATGAGCATGCGATCACGATGATGCAATGCACAAAAACAACGCGATTTTCTAGTAGTGGTTTTGGCGGGATGCCACAATTCGACACCACTAACAAAGGATCTCGCCCTCGAGATCCGCCTCATGGTACCGGAAAGGAAGGTCGGCGGTCCGATCCTTCGCGCTTCGTGTAGATCCTCGCGACACCACTAACAAGAGGTCGTTGTCCGGATCATCAAGAGAACACTCCGGAAAACAACGGACGAAGTTACAGGTAAGGCCACCTCTAACTTCCATGGACGGAGTAAAATTGCTGGGTCCACTGATTCGATGTACAAGAGTGAATGATAAGAGTAGTCGGATGGTGATCAGTCCATCGCGCACCCAAACCATTACTCTGCACACGAATAGGCGGATTATGCAACCAACTCTTGGAATTCAGACTGAAGATCTCGACAAGCGAGGTTCGGAACAAAGGAGTGCTGCAGACTCTGCATCGGATCTGGCGTAGATGATGTCGTCGCGTCGGAAAACACCGGAAGGCACAAACAAGGAACAAAGAATGGTAACACCATAGACGGATTCATCAGGCAGCTTGAACACCGGACGGTAGAACACCGTTATCAGAGGAGGGAGCGAAACCCTGAAGGTACGACGGAAACCCAACCACGAGAATTCCTGGACTCTAAGAAAGAGACGAGAGCGGATTCAAAACAGGTCGAGATAAGAGGAGAACCGCAGAGGGGTAAGGAGTAAAATCAGACCTAACGAGATCTATCCAACCGATTTTCAAAAATAGTTTTGACACTCTACTTCGGCCGTTAGATAGGTTATCCTACAGGCTGGACTTGTGGGGTATCGCAACTGCTGAGCTCTGATACCACTCTGTAACACCCTCAGAATCGGACCTATGCAAGTTTTAGCGAAACCCGCCAAACCCGCATAGAAACGATTCAAAGGTGCCCACCAGGCACTTTCGTGCGGGTGGAAAACGAAGTAATAACATTACACAACAGTCCTCGATGGGACCCACAGAACAGATATATATAACAGCGACTCAATGAGTCAAGAATACAGATATAATATAAAAAGATCCAAATCACCTTGAAAATGATAGAGCGTCCGACTACGGACAAGATGCAAATGGGGCTAAGAGCCCTGAAGAATAACCAATGGCGTCCATAACCCTGCCCAGGCCAAGCCGGAAGGGTAACCCTGCTAACGACGTCGATCTCAAAACCTGCTTAAACAAAAGGGGTGCCGACAAAGGGCAAAGGAAAAAGAGGAGCGTCAGTACTAAGGCCAGTACACGGCGAGACTAGAATTCGGCGGTCCTCGCCTACATAGGTATGGTGGACTGAGCGGCAGCGGCAGCATACACTAATCAACCTATAGAGACTCGATACATCTGGCGGTTATCAGAGAGGGATGAGAAAGACCTATTCGGAACCAACCTGATGCTACCATCAAACAAACCCATCCTGGCGTTTCCCCCTCGAGACCAATCGAGGAAGTCAACCGAGGAACTCACACCGTTGGCAGTTTTACTTATTCAGTTATAGTTGCGGCACTTTACTAGTCATGTTTAGATAATCGTCCTGATAAAGTAAGCAGTGGGCACTTTTAATTAACCATTCCGTTGTAGTTGCGACACTTACTAGTCAGATCCAATAGCATGAGACAACCCAAAACCCAGCAGTTGTTGGTACTTTTATTCAGCCATTCCGTTGTAGTTGCAATACTTACTAGTCAGGTACAATGGTCGCAAGCGACACTCCAAACAAGCAATTGTGGGCAGTATTGTTTAGCCATTCCATTATAGTGAAGCTGATTACTAGTCATTATAAAGTCAAATTTATAGCAATAAACTTTAGTTATGCTTGTCTAAGGTCGAGATACTGTGCTCCAAGTCGTCCATAACCGCGGACACGGCTTTCAGAAAGTTTTAACCCGGCCGGGGTGCACAAATAGCAACACACACACGATCGACCTCGGAAAAACCAAATCAAAACCCAACGAGGCTTTCACGACAAAGCAATCACAGGATTCAGAAATATTTCAGGGGGCCACCCCATTGAGTAGAACCGCAACGAAGTAAGCTAGCTCCGAGACGGACTCAAGGTTTGCGTCAATGGCTGTAAACGACTGGGAACCCCAAACGGGGATTGTCGATACCGCGAAAACATTCCGCTTACCTAAACAGTACAGTGTGCTATCCATCGCACAATCGTAAATAAAGCAGTAGCATGGCATAAGTACAGGATCGTAAATAAAACCTCAAACTAGTTTGTGGCCCCAAGAAATAAGACTGAATCAAGCTCTGGCTAAGGGGGGCCCATACTCCCCGTATGTGGATAGCGCGATAAATCAAGGAACAGGTATCAAGTACTCGGGGTCCTACGGGACACAAGTGGGCGTTCGGAAACCAAATGTTATCTATCACCCACCGATGCCTCTTCTTACTTACTTCAATTTTAATTGTTAAACAGGAATTAAAGTGAACAATAAGTAAAACTATGATCACCTCCAACATCAACATGCGGCAATACCTCAACAACTGTGGCACTTGACGACACGCATCAGCGCTTGAGCAAGCGACTACGACGCGCAAGTCCAACTATCTACCAAACAACAGGTAATAGGATGTGTCCAAGGCAATATAAGGCTGCAAGTAATATCAAGGGTACGGAAACTAGAGCATCGCAACACAGATAGCAATAGATCAACAGGAGGGAATAAATACTATAAAAGTAAGATAGGTAGAAAGGGGGAGATGCTCGCCTGAAAAACATTGTCGAAGGTTCAACCGAAGATCGGGGCGAAGCTCACATCAACTCAACGGCCTTATCCGCGAAGAAGCAAAACACTAGAAGAAACACCGGATGCAATATTTAATACTACGGCAAAAGATCGGCATGATGCATGCATGACGTATGACATGGCAGAGATGCGATGCAATTAGGTCATATTAAGCGGAACCGGGGTCCCGACAATTTAATTAGATGGTTCCAGTTGTTTAGCTACCCCGCAATTTAAATGTTGTCTTAACATGACAAAAGATAGCACCGGTTCGCTACACAAATTTAAATGAGGCCAATATAAGGCTAGACTTGCCCGCATATGGGCCCCATATTTAATTATTAGGTGAATCGGCATAAGGCCCCCAAACCACATGACAAGATGCATGCAAGTATGACAATTAAATATGCAACAAGTTGTTATTACAATTATAAAATGGGGTGTCGGGAAGGGGTTCACACATAAGGGGTCTCGACGAACTTGGGGTTCCGGGGTTCGGGGTCGGTCTCAGGGTCCAGGGTTCGACGGAAGCGTTATCGGACTCCGGGGTCGTTCTCGGATATCGGGGTAGAACTTGGCGTTCGGGTAGACGAACTTGGCGTGGCGTAGGGGCGCATCGGTCTCGCCCTGTACGGTGTTGAACTTGTCGGGGCCGCGCAGTCGATCTTGGCGTTTCCGGATGATCTTGCCGACTCCATGCGAAGGCCTTGGCGCTCTAGGTCGGTCTTCAGGGTCTCGGCCTTAGATCCGGTGGACTTGGCGTTCCGTGTCGGCGAACTTGGGAATCCCTGTCGGAGATCTCGGGGCACCAGCTTCGGTCCCATAATGGCGATCTTGGCGTTCGAGGGTCTTGGCGTTCGGGCTTCAATGTCGATGACGGACTTGACACGGCGTCGACCGTGGTCAAACATCTTGGCCAAACAGATGGCGGCTTCGCGAAGACCTTGTTGATGAGGGAGTTCTTGTGGTGTCGTTTTGGGGCCTCGGAGCTGGACGATTACACGGGGAGCTTGCGTCGGTGTGGCCTTCGAGAGATCTTGGCAAGAACCCGGGACAAGCCATATACTAAACATCACACAGAGCGTCTGCTGCAAGCCAACATGGACGAACATGTGCGACCCCAGCTTGGGTTGGCTTCCCTAGAACCAGCCAGAACCTGCAGGGGGTAACGCGACAGCGGCTGGAGAGGTGGCCGGCGGCGGCGGTCCGCGCGGCCTAGGGCCCACCAGGGACAGGCAGACGGAGGCCGGCTTGGCAACGGACAGAGGGCCGGGCGGCGGTGTCTGCGGAGGCGGGGGCCAGCTGCGGCGGGGACGGTGGCGAACGGGGTGACGAGGTCTGGGCGCGGCGAGGCCGGCGGGGCGCGCCGGAGAGGAGCTCGGCTCGGCGGCGGAGCGGGACTTGCACGGGGAGGCGACGAGGGGGCCGCGGCCGACGGAGCTCCTGCGGGGACGGCGCCGGCGGGGAGGCACGGAGGCGGCGAGCTCGGGCCGGAGGAGGCCGGAGGCGCGCTGGGGCGAGGCCGCGCGAGGGAGAGGAGGCAGCTGGCGGCCGGAGGCTGGAGCGGGGCGGGGCGGTCCGGTGGGAGGAGGGGGTGGCGAGCGAGGCGAGGGGAGCGGGGCTTGCGGGCGAGCGGCGGCCAGAGGAGGGGCAGCCGGTGGAGCTCGGGCCGCGGAGGCGAGGCGGCTCGCCGGAGAGGAGGAGGGAGAGGCGAGGGGCGGGGCGGGCGCCTGGCCGGCGGGGAGCCAGAGGCACGGGCTGGCGGTGTGGTGGAGCGTCGAGGGGGAGGAAGGGAGCGGGGGAGGAGAGAGAGCGTGGTGGGGCCGGAGGGTGGGGTCGGGGCGTGGGACAGGGGAGAGTGGACCAGGTCCAGGGGGAGGTTGGTCTGGGGGAGGTGGGAGCTAGGTCGGTTTTGGAGGGAGTGAGAAGAGAGAGAGAGGCCAGGGGCTGCTGAGGTGGCAGTTCCTGGTTGGGGGGATTTGGGGAGGGGCGACGCGGCGGCCTGGGATAGGTGGGGGTGAGGTGGCCAGAGGGTGTGGGTAGGGTTTTAGGTAGCTGTAGGATTTGTCTGGTGGACCGATTTAAAAATGGGGGTGGTCGTTCGGGTCGATTCGGCCCGTTCGACTGCCCCCGCTAAAACAATTAAACTTTTTATTTGTTTTAAACGGGCCGTATGCAAACCGATAGCGGCCAAAATAATTAATCCGGAGAACCGGGCTTTGCGTTTGAATAAAGATGGGGCGTTTTAGAAAACAAAACGGGCTTGCGAAAATAGTTTTATGCGAACAATGCATGATGATGACGATGCTCAAATGCAATGTGGCATGATGACATGAGCATGCGATCACGATGATGCAATGCACAAAAACAACGCGATTTTCTAGTAGTGGTTTTGGCGGGATGCCACAACATATGTGTCTATTCATCAAAGTAGTTGTAATAGTTGCTGCTGGTGGAGGACAACCATGAAGCGGCGCCATTGACCTTGACGCCACACCAGTGATGATGGAGATCATGTTCATGCTTTGGATATGAAGATCAAAGTCACAAGAAAGGCCATATCATATCACATATTATGAATTTCATGTGATGTTAATCCTTTTTATGCATCTAAGTGTGCATACAACGGGTGCAAGCCAGATTTACACATGCGGATACTAAGGTTAACCTTGACGAGCCTAGAATGTACAGACATGGCCTCGGAACACGGAATACCGAAAGGTAAAGCATGAGTCATATGGATGATATGATGAACATGTTGATTGTTCCCCGTTGAAACTACATCATCTCTCGTGATGATCGGACTTGGTGTAGTGGATTTGGTTCGTGTAATCACCAAAACGACTCGAGGGATGTTGTTTTGAGTGGGAGTTCAAATAATAATATGATTAAAGTTGAACACAATTTATCATAAATTAAATCAAAGTGAATTTGCATAGTTGTTGTAGTCATTGGCATTCATTCACCATCTTTCACTTAGTTATAATTGATATAATAGAACTATAGAATTCTGGATAGTTACTTCACGAACTAGTATCGTATTGTTTTGAGTGTCAATCTAAAGTTTAAAAGTCCTACTACAAACTTTCAACAAACTCCGTTTACTCTGTGAAGTTTAATAATTGGTATTAAATAACGAGTAACAATTCTAGTGTTAGTATCTAAAGTATCATGTTTGCCTCCATGATTCTTGATATTCAAAAGATTGTTTTAATATCAAGGTTATCTAGGAGCTGAAATAATTGTTTGGGAAACCATCATGTGTTGAAGATATTGCGATATCTAAAACAATATTTTGGTTGCAACATCATAGAGCATCATTTGGCATAATATATGTTCTCATATTTGATGAGAATTTGCGAAGGTTGGAGATGCTAGACATCCTAATCCTCCAAAAAGGTTTTGGAAAGCAAAATTATACTTGCGATTCTCCTTTATAAGCTATGGTAGCTTAATCGTGAAAGTTTTAATGATAAGAATGAATAAAATATGTAGGTAAAATTTTTACTACACTAAAAGATTACTAAAGAATGGATTTTTAAAGAACGCCAAACATTTCATGATGGTGATCTACTTCAAAGTGCAAGTCCAAAGGTATTAGTATTTGACTATACACACTTTGTACTATGTGTCATATGTATGATGCCACTATTGATATTGATAGATTCTTTTAAAAAGAAAAGGAAATGCTAAAAGAGAATCTCAGAAATATTTGGCAGAAAAAGAAAAGACTAGAATTGTTCGGCTCAGGTATATAGATGATATACATGTTATGGTTGTATTCTTTGCTTATTAAACAATGTGGTTCTTGGGTATTGGATACCGAATTGGTTGGTGTGAAATGTCATGCAGGATAACGCAATTCATAAACTTCAATGGCCGAAGTAATCAGCAAGAGAATATGTGATGATGTTCATCGAAAACAAACAAAGTGGTGGTGTGTTTCTCGTTAACATTAAAGCTTACCTTCATGATTTGTTTCAATAATTGTTATTTTTATCAGGTATTATGATAAAAAAAGTGTTGTTCAAATAATTTCCGTATTCCATATAAGATGCATGATTTACAAATCTGTTTGGAGAAATCACATCCATAAAACTAAATGCTAAAAATGTCATAAGACAAATGATTGAAAGATCACTTATGAAGTGACATCGCCGTTTAAATTATATTGGAAAGAAAACACGAAGAAAATTCATACTGATGGAATTTTGGAGTCTTTTGATTTTGATCAAATGATGTTTGTGAGATTTTCCTGTAGATAATTGAAACTTCTTTCAAAGGCCAAAGAAGAACGAACGACTAAGTTACTGGAATTTGTGCATAGTCTATTATGTGTAGTTGTGAGCGATGGATTTCAACTTCATATGCTTTCTCCGGAAATTTGAGTGAATATATGTTTATATTTACTTAATGAGGAAGAAGTGTGAAAAAATTGAAAATGTTCAGTGACTTTCAAGATGAAGTGGAAAATCATTGTAACAAAGAAAATAAATAGTTTATGAGTGGATCATAAAGGAAGATAGTTGAGTTACAAGTTTAGCATAACACCTAAGGTTTGACGAATCGTTCCATGGATTTGCATTTCCTGAAACATCATAGGAATATGGTGTGTTCGAGATATGTAATGAAAACTTGTTTGACATGGTGAGATCAAAGGTGTTAGTTATACAACTGACATTGTATTTTAAAGATTAAAGCTTTAGTGACTACCACTTTTACACTGAAAAGAACTCCATCATGATCCATTGAAATGACACCATATAAGTTATGGTCTGGGATAAAATCAAAGTTGTCCTTTATTAAATTTTGGTATGCTAGGCATAAGTAAAAAATTTACAACCAAAGTTGAATGAGCATGTCTTTGTAGGTTATTTCGAATAACCATTGGGTACTCCTCCATAACACCGAAGAAAAAAGTGTTTGTCACTTAGAACGCCAAGTTTCTTGAGAAGGAATTTTTCGTGAAAAGTTAAGTGGGGGGACAATAGAACTTTGATAAAGTTATTGAACTTTAGCTATATGTGTCGAGTTGCGCAGCACCGGAAAGTGTCCCGAAGGAAGCAACAAAGCTCATGGCTCACGTGCCTCAAAAGTTGTGGTCATGGAGATCTAAGTTCCTATTGAACCAAGTTGGTCGGGTAAACAATCAAATACCAAGATTTGAGAGTTAAATCATTGTTTGACAATGATGAAACGACTACATGCAAAGAAGCGATGATGGGCCCTAACTCCGTCAAATGGATTGAGGCCATAAATTCCGTGATATTTCCATACACGAAAAATAAAGTTTTTGAACTTGGAAGACCCTCCTGAAAGGTGTAAGACCTATCGGTCGTATTTGGATCTATAAATAGACATGGATGTTTCACATCTATGAAATAGTCGACATGTCGTTTAAAAGTTTAAGAAAACATTCAAGCAATTGACTATGACAATATTTGATCTCTCATAGCTATATTTAGTCTGGACAGATTAATGTAGCAACCACTACATATAATTTTGTTATGTGGTAGCTAAATAAACAAAACAAAGTTTTTCTAATAGAATTGTTACCTATGATGTGTACATAACACGATCCAAAGGGTTTTGTTAATTCAAAGGATGCTAAAAGGGCATGCAAACTTCAATCATTGAAGTAAGCATCACGGAGTTGGAATCTTCACCGTGATGAAACTGTTAAAAGGTTTAATTTCATCAGAGATGATGAAGATGCTTGCCTTTGCAAGAAATTAAGTGGGAGCGCTAAGACATATTTCTAATACATTATGTAAGAGACATATTGTTAATTGGAGATGATGTATCTTTTATTGACACATGTTAAGAATTTCATCTCGATGAAAGACTTAGGCAAAACCCAAATATTTGGCATGAATGTCTATATGGATAGATTGAGACACTAATATAATTGTGCCAAATTTACATAGATGAGATATTGAATGAGTTCAATATGGAAATGACAAGAAATTTTCTTGCCACATGGAAAGGATTGAATCAAGATTCAAGTGTATTGACACTTGGTAAGTGAAAACGAGATTCAAGTGTTTTGACACTTGGTGATTGAAATCACAAGAATATTTTGATTAATCATACCGTCATATGTACACATCCAGATATGTCATATGCTCTAAATGTTATGAGAATATACCAAAATGACTCAGAAGATGATCATTAGACGATAGTAAGGATATTCTTATGATCTCTGAAAAGAACTAAGAATATGTTGTTTAATGTAGAGGTGACAAATAGATAGATAGTTCAATGAAAAGTGTTAAATTGATACTAGTTTTATCACAAAATACAAATTAACATTATCTCAATTTAAAACTATGGGTGGCACAATGTAACGGAAAGGAGATTCCATAACGGATTTGGTTGAGTTCCAAAGCTAAGACATTGTGACAGATACTACAAAAAAAGGCTAAGTATACGACTACCATTGTACCAACAAAACATGGCATTTGTGTCAAGTAGTTTGTTATCAAACTAGGTGTGGTTCATAGAGGGCTAGTACTATGAAGATATATTGTACAGAAATTATATCAACATGTTTTAACCCCAAGGAAGTAAAGGTCTCACCAAAGAACCAAATTTATACAATGCCTTCTGATTGGAGAATGAGTGATGCATAGAGACACACATACATGCAAATTACACACGGACCTGAAAGTGTCAGATCCGAAGATTATGTTTATCACTAGAAGTTTTTCAAACTAGATTATTGACTCTAGTGCAAGTGGGAGACTGTTGGAGATATACCCAACATGTAATAATAAAGTGTTTATTATCATATCTTCATGTTTATAATAAATGTTTACATCCCATGATATAATACCGGAAACATTAATACTTGTGTGTTTTGTAAAAATAGAAAAGTCACTAGTAAGCCTCTTGTTTAAACTAGCTTGTTGATTAATAGATGTTCATGGTTTCCTAATCATGTACATTGGGTGTTATTAATAACAAGGTCATATCATTAGGAGAATGATGTGATGAACACACTCCTATAGTTAGCATAACATAAGATCAAGTCATTCAAAGTTCGTTGCTATGAGATTTTAAATACATAGTAACCTAATCCTTCGACCATGAGATCATGTTTATCACCGTCATCGGATGAGTGTTTTGATGACATCAAACGCCACTTCCGTAACTAGGTGGTTATAAAGATGACATTGAGTATTCTGTAAGTATGGATTGAAGCGCATGGATCAAGAGTGGTATTTCTCCATCCATATGACAAATAGATATACTCTGGGCCCTCTCAGTGGAGTGTTATCCAATTTGCTTGCAAGAATGTGACTAGGTCACAATGTATGTCACATCACAATATGAGTAACGAGTACTTATCGGTAACTAGGTTGAACTAGGTATAGAGATACCAACGATCGAACCTCGGATAAGTAAAGTATCACGCGACAAAAGGAATCGGTATCGTATGTAAATGGTTCATTCGATCACGAAGTCATCGTCGAAATATGTGGGAGCCATTTTGGATTTCCAGATCCCACTAATGGTGATTGATCGGAGAGGTGTCTCATTCATGTCTGCATAGTTCACGAACCTAGGGAGACACACTTAAGGATATGTTGTTTAAAGTATATATGGAATGTGAGTTGGAGACCGAATGTTTTTTGGAGTCTCAGATTGGATCCATGACATCACGAGGAGATCTAGAATGGTCCGGAGAATAAGATTCATATAAGGAAAGTGTTTTTCCGGGGTTCGGAAATGTTTTCGGTGTTTTGACCAGAACCTTCTAGAATGTTCTGGAAGGTACACCACTCTGGGAGGGGTAACTTGGGATGTGGAATGCCCTAGGGGATGGCCACACCAAACCCTAAAGGGCCAATTTGGCCAAGACTAGTAGAAGGGTCAATCCCTAGTTTGAATAGTCAAATCCTAGTTTGAAAAGTCAAACAATAGTTTTTGGTAAGGTTTCATCCTCTTCCTTTGGAGGCCGAGATGGGGAGGGACACAACCTGGGATGGGAACACCCTTGGCCACCCCCACCTATATAAGGAGGGGTGTGGCGCACCGCCCTTGCACCTCTTGCCCTTGGCGCCTAACCCTAGCCACCACCCCCTCTTCTCTCATCCACCGTCCTGCTCGGCTTAGGCAAAGCCCTGCAGAAATCTCTCCTCCTCTACCACCACCACCATACCATCATGTTGTTGGAATTCCGAGGAGATCTACTACCTCCACTGCCTACTGAAACAAGGGAGAGGAAGGTATTTATCGACTACCGTACATGTTATAGACTGCAGAAGCGCTACCGAAACATGGCGCCGGAAGGATAGTCTACACGATCTTAAGATCGGCAAGTGATCGACTACATCAACCATGAGAATCCGATCTCGTTAAACGCTTTGGATCTATGAGGTTTAGTTTTCTACAAACTCGTTGCACCGATCTCGTAGATTAGATCTTGGCTTTCGTGTGTTCCTGTGATAGAATTTTTTTGTTTTTCATGCTGCGTACCCTACAAGTATTCCCCCTCGAGACCAAACAAGGAAGTCCTACCAAGGAAACTCACATGGTTGGCATTTTTATTCATTCTTTCCATGGTGGTTATCCAACTTACTAGTCATATCAGATACAATTTAAATTATAACAGTAAACTTCAGTTATAGTTGCATATTATCGAAAAAATGTGTTCCAAGTCATCCATAACCATGGACACGGATTTTCAAAAAGATTTAACCCTGGAGGGGTGCACCAAAGTTTCCACAAGGACTTCAGCCCTTTTTATCAGATCAATTAACATACACCCATCAGTATGTCGGTGGGGCCTCAGACACGACGCTTTTCCAGACCCAAAAAAAAGTACATGGGGGCCACCCCACTTCGTCCGACTCCGAAGACGGACCCGGAGGTTGCAAGATCGACTAAGAGATCATATGCCATAGGTATATCCTCAACATAACGACCCACATCCTAAACAGTATAGTAGTAAAAGCTCATCGAGCAACAGATAATAAACATGCCATAACATGGAATACGTGGCATTAAAATACCAAACTAGTTTGTGGCCCCGAATACGTACTTTGAAATCAGATAATAATCCGGTAGGGGTGTCCGTACACCCCACATGTGGTTAGCATGCTCAGTATCCAAACATGTGTCAAGAACTCGTGTCCTAGGTGGACACAGGGGACAGGATAATAACCAGATCTCAACTATTACCCCTCTATGCCTATGCATTAGTTTTACTTGCTCCCAACATTTAATTAATTTTTTTAATTATAGGCATTATCATCTTCACCATTAAGCATGTGTTGACCCCCCAATAACGGTGGAACATTGACGATCAAAGTAGCACCTAAGTAAGCAACTAAGACTCGCAAGTCCAACTATCTATCATACAATAGATAATAGGAGGTGTCCAAGGCAATATAGGCGGCAAGGGATATAATGGGTACAAAAAGACTAAAGCATCGCAACACAGGTAGCAATAGATCAATAGGAGGAAGAAGACTATAAATGTAAAATAGGTAGAAAGAGGGAGAATGATTGTGTGGAACACTACCGAAGGTTCATCCAAAGATCGGGTCGACACTCACATCAACTCAACGGCCTAATCCGTGAAGAAGCAAAACACTAAAAAAACACCGGATGCACTATTCAATAATATGGCAGAAGATCGGACATGCTGCATGTATGATGCATGACATGACAAAAATGTGATGCAATTAGGTAATATTAAGTGCAACCGAGGTCCCGACAATTGATTATATAGTTTGAATTGTTTAGATACCCCACAATTTAAATGTTGTATTACCAAGACAAAATATATCATGGGTTCGCTACACAAATTAAACGGAGTATAAGACTAGAAAAGCCCGTATATGGTCTCCATATTTAATTATTAGTGAATCGGCTAAAATCCCCAAGACCACAACATATGTATGCAAGCATGAATAATTATATGCAACAAGTTGAATAGATGCGACATATTATAAAAATAAGGGGCTCGGAAAAAGGGGTCACACATCTCGGTTCGAGGATCTAGATGCAACATATTATAAAAATAAGGGGCTCGAAAAAAGGGATCACACATCTCGGTTCAAGGATCTTAGGCTCCGAGGGGTATGAGGTTTGTTCGGGGTTCGGTATCGGCGGGATGGGTCTTGGCGTCTTCCATTTTGACAGAAAGAAAAAACACCAGGTCAATCCTTAAATCCATGGAGTTCTTGGCATTCTCCGGTCAGGGTTCGGTCTTCGGATCCAGAAAGATGATCTTGCCATTCCGAGAAGGAGAACTCGGGCCGAGAAGGAGTGTCAGGGTTCTCCATGTTCCGTTATGCTTGGCACCGTTGCGGTCTTCGAGGCGCCGTCTTAGCCAAGCTTGTCGATGTGGATCTTTGCTTGTACTTGTGTTCTACCACCACAGAAACATGCCACAGTAGAACTCGGAGCCATAATAGCATGCCTGCGGCTAAGAACCTCTGCAGAGACGCACACGCGAGGCAGCATGTTCGAGTTGGCCAGAATAGGCACAACAAGGAGGTGCTGTGAGGCACCACGCGGCCAGGGTGAGAGGGGGCATCGCCAGGGAAGGCTCGCGCGGAGAGAACAGAAGGAGGCGTTGTACTATGCTCGAATGGAGGGTAGCAGCATTGTCCTCTCTACACTCTGTTAGAACGGCGTTGGCTTGCAGTCTTGCGGTCGAGGAAGGCTCTCAGGGAGGAGGGGCAGAGACGGACGCAAGGAGATGGAGGTCGGCAAGAACGGTCGGGGCGGCGGATAGGTGCTCGGGGACGCGCTCGGGCAGGGGATGGCGAGTCAGTAGGAGGACCGGCGACACGGGCGTGTGGCAGGGGTGAGCTCGGGAAGGCCGGAGGCCAGCGGTGGGACTCAACGATGACGGATTCGAGGGTGGCAGAGCCAGGTGGTGGCGACGAAGGGCTGGGCCGGCAAGGGGCCATGCAGAGAGAGGATGGGCGTCGGCTCGGGGGCTAGAAGAGAGGAGGATAACCGGCCGGCGGCGGGGACTGTGAGGAGGGGGTGAGGTGGCTCCGGCTAGCAGAGGGAAGAGGCGGCAGGGACAGAGGGGTCACGACAGTGGCAGAGGGCGGTGCTAGCGGCAGATGCTCGCGAGAGGAAGCGGCGCAGGAGGGGATCGCGCGAGGGGTAGGGGGTTGCGGGGAGGAGGCAGGGTGGTGGGGCCGTACACGAGATAGACCTGGGGCGGTTCGGTGGAGTTTTGCAGGGTGGGGCTGGGTCTTCGGCGGAGTTCCCGAGATGAGCGGGGTAAGCGTGCGTCGGGGAGGGCGTGTCGCGTTCGTGTAGAGTGCGTGCTTCTGCGCGGCTTGGCCATGAGAAAAAGTCCAAAACAAAACTTAAACTGGTAGACAAAAGCTAAATAGAACCCAAACATTCAATCCCAGAGATTGGTACTCTCAAGTTGTTAATCCCGGTCTATTTTGGACCTTAGACCTGTTTGGCACACTAGGAAAAGAGTAATCCCCACCAGGATTGCAGGCTACTCTCACTGACAATGGAGCCTCATGTCCATAATTTTTTTTACGATCGTTCTCTTTTTTCCTCAATCCCGTTTAGTCCCGTCATGGACGGTCGACCGCGTGCGTCGCTGGCACTGGGGCAGCGCATACCTTGGGCTGCTACAAGGGCTAGCGACGGAGGCGGAGGAGGGCCACCGGGGCGGCTGGATGGGGTGGCAGGTCGAGCTGGCTAGGGGCAGAGAGAAAGGCGGGGGTGCTTTTATTTTGCAGATGTGGTGTGGCCGGAGGACAAGGAGAACTGAGGCGACTCTGATGGCGCCTAGGGCGATAGAGGGTTGTGCTGGCTGTCGGATGGGATGGGGAGCTTCGTGTTGTGGATAGCTGCGTGCCCGTCAGAGTAGTTTGTGAGATTGAAACTTTCTTAGTGCACAAAAGTAAGTCGTGCTCTCGCTGCTCATCACCAAGTCCACCTGCTGAAGCTCATTCTACGATGCCTACCACGTCCACGGAGCACAACTGCTGGGATTTGGGGCAGCTCTTTCGTATCCTATAAGAACAAGGCTAGAGGTGGAAGATACATATGACATGTGGGCCCTACTATTAGAGAGAGCAACAAATACTTTATTCGGGATTAATTTTGTTCTTTTCGTCAAATACGTCTAAGGTTTAAAATAGACCGGGATTGACAACTTTAGAGTGCCAATTTCCGGGATTTGAAGTTTGGGGTTCTATTTAGCATTCATCTACGAGTTTAAGGTTTATTTTGAACTTTTTCCCCTGGTCGTGTACCGCAGGCGGGATTCTGACGGCATGGTGAGCAGCATGGTTGGGGCCGCTGTGGGGGTTAGGTGGGTACGGGTTTGCGGGACAGCGTCGATCAGTTTGTCCTGGTTGTGTGTGGGTTCGTTGGCGTTGAGCTGTGGTGGCTGCGCGCGTGGGTGGGGTGTGTTTAGGGTAGGCTTGGTCTAGGGTTAGGGTTTGTGTGGAGGTTAGATGGGCTAGGGTTTTAGCCGACTGGGCCTTGTGGGTTTGGCCGGTTTAGGTCCATGTCTGATCAGGTGGTCTGGTTGGTTGGGCCTCTGGTCCGACCGGCTAGAATGCCTCTTTGATAATATGAATAATTTAAAACATTTGATTGTCTTAGTTTTAATAAAATATTTTATAAATAATTTTAGACAAATAATGATATTTGAAATACCGGATTTTTGATTTGAATAAAGAGAGATGGTATTAATTTAGAAAACAAACTAGGGATTTTAGCAAAATTGTTTTAGGAAAACAATATGTATGCAGTCATAAAGATGCTCAAATGCAATGTGGCATGATGACATGAGCATGCACTCAGGATGATGCACAAAACAAAAATTCCTGGGTTGCTACAAGCAGCAAAATGTAGTACTCCTACTACTGCTTAGCAATTTAAACTTTCCCGGTTTTAAAGATTTAACTTCCTTCCCAAACATTCAGAGGGAAGGTTATTCAAAAGATAGTGGTGCACAAGGGATTTTTTTACAGAGTACTACAATATTACTGTATGCAGTACGTCCCATCGCATTCGATGCACTTCATTATGATCTGACTAGCCTTCCTACTAGTACTCAGTCCATTCTCATTCCATTTCACACCCTACAAACAAGAAGCACCAAGCAGACCTGCAACACGATGGTTCGAAGTTGAGGAGTTTTTTTTTTGGGTGAAGCAAGTACAGTAGTATGAAGAGTATGGCTCAGCTGCTCGCTCGAGAAGGAGTCGGACCCGACTGTTTTCCATACTGAATTTTTGGGCCATTTGTGCTAAATGTATGAACCTCTATATAATTTTCTTCTTGCATGTAGAAAAAATGACCTTGATTCGAAAACAATAAATAAATAAATGAGATTAAGATGATTTGCCCAAGTTAATTCCCAGGAAAAATTTGGACCATGTTTCACTTATGATTACGAAGTTTCATTTAAATGAGTTTAAGCTAATTTGCCAATGTTAGGTAAAATTTGAACCAAAAATTATATGTGGTAGAATATTGCTCTCAAAGTTCTACAAATATCTTTTGAAGGTACACACAAGCGCATATATCGAAAACCACCATTTTTCAAGATTCAACTTCTTTCTAATAATTTGTATGTATAAAAAAATTAACCTTGTTTTGAAAAGAAACAAGCAACATATAATATTAACAATAAAAGAATCTCCACAGCGTGCTCTTACATTTATTACTTTCCATCAAAAAATAAACATTAGTTTTGACAATTTTTGAAGATAAACATGAGTATGAACATTCTCGGATTTCAAGTGGAACAACCAAGGTCATGTCCATATCTACATCATACTTTATGTTGATGAGATCTCATATCCAAGAATTTGCATGCCCTCCAAATTTGTCCATATCTTGAAAACAATCGAAGAGGAAGTAGTATGAAGAGATAATATATGTCGATCAGCTGCTCTCTTGAGAAGGAGCTGAACCCGACTATTTATCTTGCTTAATTTTAGGATGCATAGTGCTAAATGTACGAACCTCTATGTAATTTTTTTTCCTTTTTAGGTCCGTGATGTAAAATGTACTCCCACCATCCAAAGTAAGTGGTAAAATTTAAACGAATTCAAGCTTAGTTGTCAATGAGTATGAACATTCTTGGATTTCAAGCCGAACGACCAAGGTGATGTACATCTCTACATCATACTTTATGTTGATGATGATCCCATATCCAAGAATTTGTATGACGCAAAATTTGGCCATATTTTGAAAACAATCAAAGAATAAATAGTATGAAGAGTATGGCTCGATCAGATGCTCTCTCGAGAAGGAGCCGACCCGATTGTTTTCCCTCCTTAATTTTAGGGTGCTTTATGCTAAATGTATGGACCTATTTTCCCTTTTTAGGTCCTTCATGTAAAATGCAGTCCCATTGTCCTAGTAAGTGGTAAAATTTAAACGGATTTAAGCCTAGTTATTGATGAGTATGAACATTTTTGGATTTCAACCCGAACGAGCAAGGTCATGGCCATATCTTCATTATACTTTATGTTGATAATCTCATATCCAGGATTTTCAATGCCACCAAATTTGGCCATATTTTGAAAATAATCAAAGAGGAAGTAGTATAAAGAGTGTGGCTCGATCATTTGCGTGCTCTCTCGAGAAGGAGTCGAACCCGGCTGTTTTCAATGCTTAAATTTAGAGTCCTTTGTGCTAATTAAATTTATGGACCTCGATGTGATTTTCCCTTGTTTAGGTCCTTGATATAAAATCTACTCCCGCCGTCCATGTAAGTGGTAAAATTTAAACATAATTAAGCTTAGTTGTCAATCAGTATGAACATTCTTGGGTTTCAACCCGGGCGACCAAGGTCATGGCCATATCTACATCATAGTTGCATGATGCCCTCATATCCAAAAATTTGCATGCCACCAATATTGGCCATATTTCAAAAACAATCGAAGAAGAAGTACTATGAAGAGTACGACTCGATTAGCTGCTCTCCTGAGAAGGAGCCAACCCTATTGTTCTCTTTGCTTAATTTTATGGTCCTTCGTGCGAAATGTATGGACCTTGATGTAATTTTCCCTTTTTTAGGAACTTGATGTAAAATGTACTCCCACCATTGAAGTAAATGGTAAAATTTAAACGAATTCAAGCTTAGTTGTCAATAAGTATGAACATTCTTGGATTTCCAGCCGAACGACAAAGGTCATGTCCATATCTATATCATAGTTTATGTTGATGATCCCATATCCAACATTTGCATGCCCCAAAATTTGTCCAAATTTTGAAAACGATTGAAGAGGAAGTAGTATGAAGATTATGGCTCGATCATCTCCTCTCTCGAGAAGGATCCGAACCCGAGTATTTTTCTTCCTTAATTGGAGGGTCATTCGTGCTAAATGTATGGACCTCGATGTGATTTTTCCTTTTTTAGGTCCTTGATGTAAAATATACTCCCACCATCAGTGTAAAATTTTAACTAGAGGAGTACAAGTTAATGCGATAGATTGATCTTAAATTTTTCCTAAAATCTTTCTAAGCTAACTAGGAATTCAGTAAAGTAAAACCACTGTGAGTTTCTAAAAAATTTAAGTTCTTAGCTGTGTAAGAACTTGGTGTGGTGGAGTTACCACACTTGGTAGAAGTACATGGGTGCCTCTTGTCATGGTGAGAAATAATACCACTAGGAGTTTCCCCTATTAAAAAAACTATCTAGGAGCGAGAAGAGACGGAGAGCACCCAGGAGGCGACGTGAGAGCAGCGAAGAGGAGAATTTGAAGGTTGTGCAATATCAGAAGAAAACTATGTTGGGTTCCTGACATGAGGTATAGGGTACAGACGTACGGTGATGAGTGGTACTAGTAAAAAATTATGTTTTCTCTCTCCTTCACTTCCTCATCACCATTCCCACACCCTGGCCGGCAGATCTCTTCCTCGTCCAATATGTGGCGATGTGCACGTGCGTCGACTTGCCTTGTCGTTCCATTTCATACCATGCGCGACCTGCAACACGCTGGTTGAGAAAGTAAAGAGCATTTTTTGTGTGTGTGAAGCAAGTACAGTAGTATGGTATATCTCAGCTGCTCGCTGGAGAAGGATAGGACCAAATTGTTTTTCTTTGCTTAATTTTAGGGGCCTTTGTGCTAAATGTTTGGACCTCTATGTAATTTTCTATTATTTGAGGTCTTTGATGTAAACTGTACTCCCACCGACCGTGTCAAATTTTAACTACAATTAAGAGCGATAGATTGCTCCTAAAATTTTCCAAAAAACTTTTGAAGCTAACCAGGAATTCAGTACATCGAAAGACACCGAAAGTTCTGAAAAATTCAAGTTCTTGTTGTGCATTAGCATCCCAAGAAAGTTGACATGGTTTTGTTAACATTCAAATAAAGAATAATAAGTACAATAATTTTTGTGTGGCCTTCTCTTATTAATTATTCTCTGTTTTCAACTCAAACTAAACGACGAAGGTCATGCCCTTATCGACATCATATGTTTATTTAGGATAGAGTTCCAACATCTTCTATATTGGGTGCATCTTGTTTTACTAATCTATTTTGCTAGCAGGAGTTCCCAAATATCATGAAAAGGTTTATGATAATTTTTCGTGTGACATGAGATTTTTGTCTATAAAAAATATACGAAGTGTATGACTCAAAATGCCACACACTAGTTTCAGACAGAGTGGACGACCATGCTCTTACTCATGATTCCCATGTTCCTTGAGTTTTCAAGGTTCTTATTATTAGTGAAACCCCGCCCACTTAAATTACTTGATTTATTCAGATTACCAATTTTCTATGTGACAAGAATGTTTTTCAATTTATATGAACATGAAAAAAATGAATTTTCTAAGTGACAAACTCAGGCTTCGAAAAATTGCATGTAGAAAAAATTCAATTTGCATCTAGAAAAACTTGACCTTGATTCGAAAAAAATAAAAACATAAAACATCGCACGACGTCCTCTAACTTGTACTTCTTGCCATGAAAGATGGTAATCACGAGAATTCACAACTTTTGAAAAAACAAACTCCTTCAAAATATGTCCTACCATGTATAAACATTCTCGGGCTTTAGGCCAAATGACAAGGGTAAATTGACATACTTTGTGGTAATGTTCGATCCCATATTTTGTAGGTGGGTGCATTTCGCATGGTGAACAAAAATGCTGCTAAATAATGGTAGTTTCCAAGTTTTATGAACAAAAAAACCATTTTGGATTTTAGAAATGAAAATAATTAATATCCTTTAAATTGAAGCAAGTCATATCTATATCATATACTTTACGTTGATGATCTCATATCCAAGAATTTGCATGCCGCCAAATTTGGCCATATGTTGAAAACAATCAAAGAGGAAGTAGTATGAAGAGTATGGCTCAATTAGCTTCGTGCTCTCTTGAGAAGGAGCCGAAAACCCGACTATTTTCCCTGCTTAATTTTAGGGTGATTCATGCTAAATGTACGGACCTCGATGTGATTTCCCCCATTTTAGGTCCTTGATGTAAAAAGTACTCCCATCGTCCGTGTAAAATTCGAACCTTGTCGGGGGATAATCCTTGGTAGGGTCATAAGGGGTAAAACATTACCCATCTTGGCTTAGGCCAAGTCAAGTAAACACTAGCCGGGTCCTAACGGCTGGGATATGAAGCATGTACAAGGCCGACAGAGGAAGTATGTCGACCTGTGTAGGACATGGAAATCAAACCTACAGGAAACAACAAGTCAGATCTCGCAAAAGGAAGACGAGTGAAGGAGGAGGCGTAGCTCCTTTCCGAGTAAGATCCAGGAGGGACCACGTTAAAGAAGAGTCAACAGAGAAGGGCACCGCCGAGTGACAACAAAGGAGCCGGGTGTCGCTAAAATCACCAAGTGACGTATAAAGCACCGTATGACGTCGTAGAGCTGGCGTCTATGTACGAAAGGACCATTGGTTGTACAACTTTGCTGACTGGGTCAAGGGCCTAGGGCTGCCCCTTGACCCGGCCCGCAAAGTAAAGAAAAGATCCAAACAGTAAACCCTAGGGCCCAAACTGTAACTTAGATATTCCTGTTGTCTATATAAGGAGGGGCATATCTAGGGTTTAGAGAGAGATACACAACTAGTGCCCCAAGGTTAGGATAAAATAGCTCAAGGAGCACTTGTAAGTTCTAAGAAGAAATAAAATCACAAGTGTTTGATAGTTCATCGTGTTCTTCGTGTGCGGCTACAACCACGCACACCCTCCCCGCACTACTAGGAAATGGCTATAGGTAATTAGCACATCCGTGGCTCACATTGTCGAAGTGCCCCACGGCTAAAACAGGCCTGGCTCACCTATGGGCAGTGTCCTACTAGTAACTAGAACAACCGTGGCGCACATGGTCATAGTGCGCCACAGATATGTGTGGGCTAGGGCCCTGCTGGCCCCAGGCCAGATACCCGTAGCGCACATAGGGTAAGTGCGCTACGGTTGTTAGTGTCAACCGTGGCGCACATGGTGTAGGGGTTCGTAGCATGGAAAACAAAAAATTTCTACCACATACAAACAAACAAGCCAAGATCTATCTACTAGATTGTAGCAATAAGTCAATGGAATAACTCACCCTCGAATTTTCCAAAGTGTTTAACGAGAGCGGATTCTCGTGGGTGATGTAGTCGTACTCTTCCCGATCTCAAGATCGCGTAGACGATCCTTCCGGCGCTGCGTTCCGGCAGCGCTTCTGCAGTCGGTCACACGTTCGGTACTCGACGAAGACCTTCCTCTCCCTTGTTCCAGCAGGCAGCGGAGGTTGTAGCACTCTCCTCGCGATTCCGGCAGCACAACGGCGTGGTACCGGAAGTAGTATGGTGGACTATGAGAGAGGCCTCGGTGATCTAGGGTTTAGACGCACCAAGGAGAGAGGAACAGGCCAACAACTAGGTCTTGGGAAAGCCCAAGTCGGCGGCTAGGGTTTGCCCTAGGTGGCGGCGGCGGCAGCAGGAGGTGGCGGCGCCGGTGGCTTGGAGCTAGGGTTTTCGGGGGGCAACTTGTGTGTTTGGAGGGTCAGCCCTGCCCCTCCTTATATAGGTGGGAGGCGCCGGCCAAGCGGAGGGGAGTCCCTCCCCAACTCGGCTTCCAAGTCCGGCGGTGGAGGGAGAGGGACTTCCTCCCCAAGTAGATTTCCTACTCTCCCTCCACCAAACAAAATAGCATTTTGACTTTTCAAATTGGCGTTTGACTTTTCAAACTAGGATTTGATTTAACCCTTTATTTTGTTCAGCGATGAAACCTAGTACATGATGCAACCATTCCAACTTGTTATGACACATTCATGTACCCTTCCCCACCGGAGTGCCGGACATTCCGGAACCTTCTAGAATATTCCTGATGAAAACACCGAAACCATTCTCCAACCCCGAAACAGGACTTTCCTTATATGAATCTTATTCTCCGGACCATTCCGGATCTCCTCGTGATATCCCGGATCCCGTCCGAGACTCTAAACAACATTCAGTCTCTTACTCATCATTCCATAACTACTCAACAACGTCGAATCCTTAAGTGTGTCTCCCTACGGTTCGTGAATTATGCGGACATGATCGAGACACTTCTCCGAACAATAACCAATAGAGGAATCTGGAAATTCATATGGCTCCCACATATTTATACGATTACTTTGCGATCGAATGAACCACTTACATACGATACCAATTTCCCTTTGTCTCACGATAGTTTACTTATCCGAGGTTTTGATCGTCGGTATCTCTGCATACCTAGTTCAACCTCGTTACTGATAAGTACTCTTTTCCCGTTCCCGTGATATGTGATCCCTTGTGAGCCAGTCACATGCTTGCAAGCTAATTGGATGACATTCCACCGAGAGGGCCCAGAGTATATCTATCCGTCATATGGATGGACAAATCCCACTCTTGATCCATGTGTCTCAACCAATACTTTCCGAACACTCAATGACACCTTTATAGCCACCCAGTTACGGTGTGGTGTTTGATGTCATCAAAGCATCCTTCCGGTGAAGGTGATATGCATGATATCATGGTCGAAGGAATTAGGATACTATGTATCAGAAAGCATATAGCAATTGAACTATTAAAATGACTTGATCTTTATGCTACGCTTATCTATAGGAGTATGTCCATCATATCATTCTCCTAACGATATGATCTTGTTGTTAATAACATCTCAATCTTCATGATAGGGAAACCACAATCATTTATTAACCAACAAGCTAGTATTATGAAGAGGCTTTACTAGGGACTTCAATTTAAGTTTACAAATCACACAAGTATTAATGTTTCCTTGTTAATACTATTATAGCATGAATGTAAACATTTATCATAAACACAAAGATATAATAATAACTACATTTATTATTGCCTCTAGGGCATATCTCCAACAGTCTCCCACTTGCACTAGAGTCAACTATTCTAGATTACATGGTAATATACCAAACACCCATGGCAGTTTGGTGTTGGTCATGTTTTGCCCTCGGGAGAGGTTTAGTCAACGGATCCGCCACATTCAGATCTGTGTGTACTTTGCAAATCTTTATGTCCCCATATTGGACATGTTCTCGAATAGCGTGAAAACGTAGCTTGATGTGCTTCAGCTTCTTGTGTGACCTTGGTTCTTGCGCATTGGCTATGGCGCCCATGTTATCACAGTAGATAGACATTGGGTCCAACGCACTTGGAACCACACCAAGCTCTGTAATGAACTCTTTCATCCATATCGCTTCTTGTGAAGCCTCCGAAGCAGCCATGTATTCCGATTCAGTTGAAGATCTCTCCACAACGCTTTGCTTTGCACTCCTCCAGCTAACTACTGCACCATTCAAAGTAAATACGTATCCAGATTGTGATTTAGAATCATCCGGATCGGTGTTCCAACTAGCATCGGTGTAACCATTAACAACGAGTTATTCATCACCTCCATAAGAAAGAACCATATCCTTAGTTCTTCTCAAGTACTTAAGGATGTTTTTGACCGCTGTCCAATGATCCACTCCTGGATCATTTTGATATCTGCTAGTCAAACTAACAGCATATGAAATGTCGGGTCTAGTACATAGCATGGCATACATTAGAGATCCTATGGCTGAGGCATAGGGAGTCTTACTCATCCTTTCTCTATCTTCTGCCGTTACTGGACTTTGAGTTTTACTCAAGGTCGTATTGGGCAACATGGGCAAGAACCCTTTCTTGCTATCTTCCATTCCAAATATCTTTAGAACTTTGTCCAAATATGTACTTTGTGACAATGATATTAGGCGTCTCGATCTATCTCTATAAATCTTTATGCCTAATATGTAAGCTGCTTCGCCAAGATCTTTCATTGAAAAACTATTATTCAAATATTCCTTGACAATATTTAGAAGGTCCACATCATTCCCAATCAACAATATGTCATCTACATATAGTATTAAGAATGCTACAGAGCTCCCAGTCACTTTCTTGTAAATATAAGCTTCTCCATAAGTTTGTATAAAACCAAAACTTTTGATCACCTTATCAAAACGTTGATTCCAACTTCGGGATGCTTGCTTCAATCCATATATGGACCGTTGAAGTTTGCATACCTTGTCAGCCTCTTTAGGATCAACAAAACCTTTGGGTTGCATCATATACAACTCTTCATCAATGTCTCCATTGAGGAATGTTGTTTTGACATCCATCTGCCATATCTCATAATCATAATATGCAGCGATTGCTAACAGAATCCTCACAGACTTTAGCTTCGCTACAGGTGAGAAAGTCTCATCATAGTCAACTCCTTGAATTTGTCGAAACCCTTTTGCGACAAGTCGAGCTTTATAAACAGTAACATTACCATCAGCATCTGTTTTCTTCTTGAAAATCCATTTATTCTCGATAGCCTTCCGGCCATCCGGTAAGTCCACCAAAGTCCATACTTGGTTTTCGTACATGGATCCAATCTCGGATTTCATGGCTTCTTGCCATTTATTGGAATCTGGGCTCATCATTGCTTCCTCATATGTCGTAGGGTCATCGGTGTTGTCCACCAACATGACACTCATAACGGGATCATACCAATTAGGAGTGGTACGAGTTCTTGTTGACCTGCGAGGCTCTGTAGCAACTACAACCGAAGTTTCATGATCATCATCATTAGCTTCCTCTCTTATTGGTGCAGGCACCACAGGAACTTCTTCCGGTGCTGCGCTACTCGCAAGTTCGAGAGAAGGTTCGACAACCTCGTCGAGTTCTACTTTCCTTCCAGTCACTTCTTTCGAGAGAAATTCCTTCTCTAGAAAGGATCCATTCTTAGCAACGAAGATTTTGCCTTCGGATCTATGATAGAAGGTATACCCAATAGTTTCCTTTGGGTATCCTATGAAGACGCATTTTTCCGCTTTGGGTTCAAGCTTGTCCGGCTGTAACTTCTTTACATAGGCTTTGCAACCCCAAACTTTAAGGAACGACAATTTAGGTTTCTTCCCAAACCATAATTCATACGGTGTCGTTTCAACGGATTTAGATGGTGTCCTATTTAAAGTGAATGCAGCTGTTTCTAATGCATAACCCCAAAATGATAGCGGTAAATCTGTAAGTGACATCATAGAACGAACCATATCTAAGAGAGTTCGATTACGACGTTCGGACACACCATTACGCTGTGGTGTTCCCGGCGGTGTCAATTGTGAAAGTATTCCACATTTCTTCAAATGCTCGCCAAACTCATAACTTAGATATTCACCTCCACGATCAGAACGTAGAAATTTAATCTTCTTGTTACGTTGATTCTCAACCTCACTTTGAAATTCCTTAAACTTCTCGAAAGTTTCGGACTTATGTTTCATGAAATAGATATAACCATATCTACTCAAGTCATCCGTGAAGGTAAGAACATAACGATAACCACCGCGCGATGCTACACTCATTGGACCACAAACATTGGTATGTATGATTTCCAATAAGTCCGTAGCTCGCTCCATCATACCAGAAAATGGAGTCTTAGTCATTTTACCCATCAGACATGCTTCGCATCTTTCAAGTGATTCAAAATCGAGTGATTCAAGAAGTCCATCAGAATGGAGTTTCTTCATACGCTTCACTCCAATGTGACCAAGACGACAGTGCCACATATAGGTCGAGTTATCGCTCGATTTCAAACGTTTAGCTTCAATGTTATTAATATGTGTATTTCCACTATCGAGATTCAATAAGAATAGACCATCTATCAAAGGTGCATGTGCATAAAACATATTACTCATATAAATCGAACAACCATTATTCTCGGATTTAAACAAGTAACCGTCTCGCAATAAACAAGATCCCGATATAATGTTCATGCTTAACGCAGGCACCAAATAACAATTATTTAAGTATAAAACTAATCCCGATGGTAGATGAAGAGGTAGCGTGCCGACCGCGATCACATCAACCTCTGATCCGTTTCCCACGCGCATCATCACCTTGTTTTTTGCTAGCTTCCGTTTATTCTGCAGCACCTGTTTCGAGTTACAAATATGAGCAACCGAACCAGTATCAAATACCCAGGCACTACTACGAGTACTAGTGAGATACACATCAATAACATGTATATTGGATACACCTTTCTTCTTGATGTTGCCGTTCTTCAAATCCGCCAAGTACTTTGGGCAATTCCGCTTCCAGTGACCTTCTCCCTTGCAGTAAAAGCACTCTGTATCAGGCTTGGGTCCAGCCTTGGTCTTCTTCGTCGGTGCGGTAACTTTCTTACCACCCTTCTTGAAGTGTCTCTTTTGCTTAGACTTGCCTTTCTTGAATTTGGTGGTCTTATTGACCATCAACACTTGGTGCTCTTTCTTGATCTCCACTTCTGCAGATTTTAACATTGAGAAGAGTTCTGGCAACTTCTTGTTCATGCTTTGCATATTGTAGTTCATCACAAAGTTCTTGTAACTTGGTGGTAGTGATTGGAGGACACGGTAAATCCCCAAAGCATTAGGAATCACTATACCCAAGCTTTGAAGTTTGTTTGCGTGCCCAGACATCTTAAGCACATGCTCACTGACGGAGATGCCCTCTTCCATCTTGCAGTTAAAGAACTTTTCAGAAGCCTCATAGCTCTCAACTGCCGCGTGAGTCTCAAAGATCAATTTGAGTTCATGGACAATATCATGTGGGTCTGAATTCTCAAACCTTTTCTGAAGCTCCGATTCTAAACCATACAAGATAGCACACTGAACTGTGGAGTACTGATTCTTCCAAGCGAGGTAAACATTCTTTACTTCATCGGTAGCATCAGCTGCAGGCGGGTCACCCAGCGGTGCATCCAGCACATAGGTCAAATTACCAGCTGTGAGGACAATCCTCAAATTGCGGAACCAATCCGCGAAGTTGCTTCCATTGTTTTTCAACTTTTCTTTCTCTAGGAATGCATTAAAATTGATGGTAGGGGCTGCCATTGATCTACAACATATTTGCAATAGTTTAGACTAAGTTTATGACAAATTGAGTTCAAATTAATAATAAAGTTAATCTAGGTGAACTCCCACTCAAAACAACATCCCTCACATTGTTTTAGTGATCACACGAACCAAATCCACTACATCAACACCGATCATCACGAGAGTTGATATAGTTTCAATGGCGAACAGTCGTCATGTTCATCATATCTACTATATGATTCATGCTTTACCTTTCGGTGATCCGTGTTCCGAGACCATGTCTGTACATGCTAGGCTCGTCAAGATCAAACCTTAGCTTCCGCATGAGCAAATCTGGCTTGCTCACGTTGTATACACTTGCGGAATCTAACACACCCGATCATAACGTGGTGCTTCGAAGCAACAAGCTTTAGCAACGGTGCTTACTAAGGATGAACACTTTAGAACTTGAAATTCATGTGCATGAGGGATCATCTTATAATGCTACCGTCGTTAACTAAGCAATACAAGATGCATAAAGGATTAACATCACATGCAATTCATAATATGTGATATGATATGGCCTTTCTTCTTTGTGCTTCCGATCTGCATCTTCAAGCACGAACATGATCTCCATCATCACCGGCATTGCATCAAGGTCAATGACGCTTCTCCATGGTTGTCGTCCACCAGCTTCAACTATTACAACTACTTTGAATAGACATGCGGGTCTTAACAGAAATTTAAAGACAACCATATGGCTCCTGCCGGTTGCCAACTTACAATAAGGAACATTGCATACATCAAATATAATCATAATCATGGCCATATCACATCACAGCACACCCCTGCAAAACAAAGTTAGACGCCTCTAATTTCTTTGCATATTTTACGTGGTTTGGGGCTTTCAATAAGTGTCGATCTAACTTACGAACAAGAACCACAACGTTGATGTTTGAACTATCAAGTGCCCGTTGTAAATTGGATATATACTATAATGGGAGAGACATACACCCGCAAAGCCACTTATGCAATACAAGTTGCATGTTGAGCGTGGATCAAGTCTCATGAACGATGTCATGTAAGGTTAGCCCGGGCCGCTTCATCCCATCATACCGCAAGATGCAAAGTACACACAAATCAATTGATAATAAAAGAAACACCGCCCACAATGACTATTGTGTTCTACATATGCAACAGATCTACATATAGACACGGCTCTGATACCACTGTAGGGGTTCGTAGCATGGAAAACAAAAAAAATCTACCGCATACAAACAAACAAGCCAAGATCTATCTACTAGATTGTAGCAACGAGTCGATGGAATAACTCACCCTCGAAGATTCCAAAGTGTTTAACGAGAGCGGATTCTCGTGGGTGATGTAGTCGTACTCTTCCCGATCTCAAGATCGCGTAGACGATCCTTCCGGCGCTGCGTTTCGGCAGCGCTTCCACAGTCAGTCACACGTTCGGTACTCGACGAAGACCTTCCTCTCCCTTGTTCCAGCAGGCAGGCGGAGGTTGTAGCACTCTCCTCGCGATTCCGGCAGCACAACGGCGTGGTACCGGAAGTAGAGGGGAGATCTCGCAGGGCTTCGCCTTAAGCCGGAGCGAGTATGGTGGACTATGAGAGAGGCCTCAGTGATATAGGGTTTAGACGCACCAAGGAGAGAGGAACATGCCAACAACTAGGGCTTGGGGAAGCCCAAGTCGGCGTCTAGGGTTTGCCCTAGGTGGCGGCGGCAGCAGGAGGTGGCGGCGCCGGCGGCTTGGAGTTAGGGTTTTCGGGGGGCAACTTGTGTGTTTGGAGGGGCAGCCCTGCCCCTCCTTATATAGGTGGGAGGCGCAGGCCAAGGGGAGGGGAGTCCCTCCCCAACTCGGCTTACAAGGCCGGCGGTGGAGGGAGAGGGACTTCCTCCCCAAGTAGGTTTCCTACTCTCCCTCCACCAAACAAAATAGTCGTTTGACTTTTCAAATTGGCGTTTGACTTTTCAAACTAGGATTTGATTTAACCCTTTATTTTTTTCAGCGATGACACCTAGTACATGATGCAACCATTCCAACTTGTTATGACACATTCATGTACCCTTCCCCTCCGGAGTGCCGGACATTTCGGAACCTTCTAGAACATTCCTGATGAAAACACGAAAACCATTCTCCAACCCCAAAACAGGACTTTCCTTATATGAATCTTATTCTCCGGACCATTCCGGATCTCCTCGTGATATCCCGGATCCCATCCGAGACTCTGAACAACATTCGGTCTCTTACTCATCATTCCATAACTACTCAACAACGTCGAATCCTTAAGCGTGTCTCCCTACGGTTCGTGAATTATGCGGACATGATTGAGACACTTCTCCGAACAATAACCAATAGAGGAATCTGGAAATTCATATGGCTCCCACATATTTCTACGATTACTTTGCGATCGAATGAACCAATTACATACGATACCAATTTCCCTTTGTCTCACGATAGTTTACTTATCCGAGGTTTTGATCGTCGGTATCTCTGCATACCTAGTTCAGCCTCGTTACTGATAAGTACTCTTTTCTCGTTCCCGTGATATGTGATCCCTTGTGAGCCAGTCACATGCTTGCAAGCTAATTGGATGACATTCCATCGAGAGGGGCCAGAGTATATCTATCCGTCATATGGATGGACAAATCCCACTCTTGATACATGTGTCTCAACCAATACTTTCCGAACACTCAATGCCACCTTTATAGACACCCAGTTACGGTGTGGTGTTTGATGTCATCAAAGCATCCTTCTGGTGAAGGTGATATGCATGATCTCATGGTCGAAGGAATTAGGTTACTATGTATCATAAAGAATATAGCAATTGAACTATTGAAATGACTTGATCTTTACGCTACGCTTATCTATAGGAGTATGTCCATCATATCATTCTCCTAACGATATGATCTTGTTGTTAATAACATCTCAATGTTCATGATAGGGAAACCACGATAATTTATTAACCAACAAGCTAGTATTATGAAGAGGCTTTACTAGGGACTTCAATTTAAGTTTACAAATCACACAAGTATTAATGTTTCCTTGTTAATACTATTATAGCATTAATGTAAACATTTATCATAAACACAAAGATATAATAATAACTACATTTATTATTGCCTCTAGGGCATATCTCCAACACATGGAGGGGGTGCGCCACGCCTAAGCGCATGCCCCTCTGCTTTGTAAAACGGGCAGACACATCCGTGGCGCACTATGGCATGTGCGCCACGGATGTTATTATTCCCTGTGGCTCACTGGAGCCACGTGCGCCACGGATGTGGCGACCCTTTTTTTTGCAGCTCCACTTTGTGCACATGTGTGATCATCCACCACCCCACACTTCACTTTCCCCTTCTTCTTCCTCCTTAGATCTAGTCGGGATCCTTCTCCTTCCCACCTCAATTTCTCCACTCATTCACCATTTTTAGCATGTAGAACTTCCCTTGGATGTTACATATGTAATAGAGGAAGCTCTCTGGTCTCTCATCTTTCTCCGGTCTCGCGCGCGCACCTCTCCTTTCCATCTTCCCGCGATCGGTCTCTCATCTCGGTAAGTTGTCCATGTAAGGATGTGTTCATGTGTATATGGATGATATGCTCATACGTATGTAGATGATCGATGCTCATGATGTGTGTATGGAGAGGATCTCGATGGTCATCTGTGTGTGTATATGGAGAGTATCGATGATGCTCATGCATGTGTGTATGGATAGGATAATGATATGTTCATGTGTGTATGGATCGTTCTCTCTCTCTCTTGTGTTTGTGTGTGAACAAGTTGCCATTTGTTTTGCCAAAATGTTGATTCATTTACATTTTGGCAAGACTTTGGCATTTCGCAAAGGTCCTAATTTTAGGATAGGTCATGCCAAAATTTTCTATCGACCATTGCATGCATGCATTCATTATGTGGTTCTAATAGACTTCTAATTGTACCGTGTACACCGCACAGGCAAAATGGTCCGCATAATGAGCGAAGGCATTGTGGCTAGATTTTTGAAATGTGCGACGGCCGACATGATACGAAATAACAAGACGGATATAATATGTCCGTGCAGAAGATGCAAACTCAACTGGGTGATCGACCCAGATTCCGGGAATCTGCAGGCGCACCTGCTCCTCCATGGTTTCATGGATGGATACACTCGTTGGATAAGCGATGACGAAGACGATGGAGACGGTGAAGGTGGGCAACATGACGATGATCATCATCACGGCGAGAACGGGCGAGATGATGAAGAGTCTCCTGGAGATGGTGAAGGTGCGGAAGCAGACCGGGATGATGATGATCTAGATGCCGGAGGAGGAGACGACGATGGAACAACGTCAGGCTGGGTGCGGGACCCTTATGTGCAAGAGCTACTTCTTAAGCAGACGAGTAACGCCAGGGCTGCCGCTAAAGAGAAAGCCAAGATTGCGCAACTTGAGAAAGACGCGGTTACTCCATTGTATGAAGGATGCAGGCCCGATGATACTCGGTTGAATGTAACGCTCAAGGCTATGGAGATGAAGACAAAACACAAATTGAGCGACGCAAGCTTCGACGATATGGTGGCATTCTGGCACAATCGTTTCCCAGAGGGGAACACATGTCCAACTAGTATCGAGGACGCCAAGAAAATCGTCTATCCTCTCGATCTACCGCACGTTAGATATCACGTATGCATCAACAATTGCATCATTTATCCGGGCGAGGACGCGGAGAAAACCACATGTCCGGTGTGCGGCATGAGTCGATACAAGAAAGGGAAGAAAGCACCTCGAAAAGTGGTAAAGTACTTTCCTATCACTCCTCGTCTGCAGCGCTATTTTTCGGACCCTAAGGAAGCGAAGCTCATGCGATGGCATGCGGAAAGGAAGAAGCCAGGAGATGACGATGATGACCCCGAAAAGGATGAGCTGCTGATGCACCCTTCAGATGCTAGCCAGTGGAAAGCATTGGACCTCGAATTCCTAGAATTCGGTGGAGATTCGAGGAACATCAGGCTTGGTGCGAGCACCGATGGACTCAATCCGTTCGGTAGCCAGAGCAGCACGCACAGCACTTGGCCCGTGTTTGTTTGTATGGATGTACAACCTCCCTCCATGGTTGTGCATGAAGAAGAAGTACATACAAATGAGTATGCTAATTCAAGGGCCGAAACAACCTGGTACCGACATCAATCTGTATCACGGGCCGTTGAAAGAGGAGCTAGCCATGTGATGGGAATCTGAAGCCAATACTTACGACGCCGTCGCACAATATTATTTCACTATGAGAGCCGCGTTGGTCACTACGGTGCAAGACTATCCAGGTTGCGGGTATATCTCGGGGCAGGTTATCCAAGGATTCTGCGCATGCGTTAGGTGTATGGATAACACAAGCTATCTCCAACTAGACAAAGATCTAGGGTCTTCGAAAACCGTGTTCATAGCGCACCGGAGCTGGCTCGGCAAGAATGATCCATGGAGAAAACGTGGAGACCTATTCAATGGCAAATCCGAGACCCGAGGAATCCCAGAGCGTAGGAGCAGTGAAGAAGTGGAAGAGTTGCTGAAAAACTGGAAAGATTGTCCTAAGCCTGGAAAGAAGCGAAAGAGGCAGCAAGACAAGCCGCTGATGAAGGTATGGAAAACAAGGTCTGTTTTCTGGGAGTTGCCATACTAGAAGTTTCTCCGCACGCCTCATAGCCTCGACATCATGCATATCACGAAAAACGTGTGCGAGAGTCTGGTCGCCACCATAATCAACATGCCAGATAGGACGAAAGATGGTCCGAAAGCAAGGCACGACCTGATATTCATGGGTATCCGGAAGGAGCTTCACGGAGGACGCACTACTCCTGATGATCAGGAATATGACGATGATCATGAGTCGGAGACGACACAAGGTCGTCGGAAGGGTAAAAAGTTCAAGAAGAATGAATATTACTTCCCTCCTTCTTGCTTCACTCTAAGCCAGGATGAGATCAAACAGTTTTTCAAGTGCCATCTATGAGTCAAATTTCCTTACGGTTACGCGGGAAAGATAAACAGATACCTAGACGAGGCGAAGCAGAGGTTCAGTGGAATGAAGTCTCACTACTGTGTCGTGCTAATGACGCAGGTACTTCCGGTTGCACTAAGAGGGATAATGGACGAGCACGTCCGTGAAACGTTATTTGGCCTCTACAAGTTTTTTGACGTCATCTCTAGGAAGTCGATTGGCGTGAATCAGCTCGGGAGGCTACAGGAGGAGTTCGTGGTGATACTATATATGTGAGCTTGAGGTCTACTTCCCACCCGCATTCTTCAACATTATGGTGCATCTGCTGGTCCATGTCGCGGAAGACATCGTCCAACTCGGGCCTATGTTCCTCCGCAGCATGATGGCGTTCGAAAGGATGAACGGACACATCAAAGGATATGTTCGCAATAGGTCCCGTCCAGATGGAAGCATAGACAAGGGCTTTATGGCCGAAGAGTGCATCTCTTTCTACACGAATTATCTAGACATCGAGAACCCTGTCGGTCTTCCCGTCAACAGGCACCTTGGCAAGCTCGACGGATCTGGTCACCGAGAGGGTCGTCGCATACTGCATGTAGACTTCGATTTTCGACGCGCAGACTTTGATCGAGCAAACCTCGTCGTGCTACAGCCTTTAGAACTGGTCGATCCTTGGGTACAGAAGCACAAAAGGTTAATCGAGAAGAAGTACAGTGACCGGGGCATACAGCGGATGTAGGGAGAAATAATCAAAGAGCACAACTCAGATTTCACGCGTTGGTTTAGGCAGACGCTCCTTGATAATCCCCCGCGATCGCATTCTTCTGACACGGAAAAGATCATATTCACCTTGTCGCATGGACCGATGCAAAACCTGGTGACCTATCAGGCGTATGATATCAACGGCTACACATTCTACATTGAGGAAAAGGACAACAAGTGTGATTATCAAAACTCAGGCGTAACGTCGGAATTCTACACCGATGACGACGTGAAGGAAAGATTCTACGGAAGAATCGAGGAGATCTAGGAGCTCGACTACTGTGGAGAAAAGGTGCCGATGTTCCGTGTTAGATGGGCAAATAGCTTCGAAAGAGAAGATCGGTATTTCACAACCATGGTTATACCCGAAGCAGCCAAATGCAAGGCCGCCGGTGCGAACGTGGCCGCGAAAAATGAACCGTGGGTACTGGCTACCAAAGTGGACCAATGTTTTTTCATCACCGACCCGACAAAGCCTAGCCGTGTTGTCGTGAGGAGAGGAAAAAGAAACATCATCGGAATGGATGGAGTCGCCAACGAGCAAGACTTCGACCAGTACGGCGATCCAAAGATTGAAGATGACGACGACTACGATGCAGCAACATACATCACAAGAAGAAAAAGGACAACCCTACCCAAAAAAGGTAGCCCGTTCGAAAGAAGAAACATTAAAGTGCCGGGGCTAAATTATTCAACCGCGACAAAGAAGGGAAAAAAGATTGTAAAACGCTAGCTCAAAAAATATTGTAAAACGCGTGGTCGAAACAGATGTAATATTCATGGACAAATTATTATGAAATATTTGTATCATGGACAAATTATTATGACATATTTGAATCATATTTAATTCGTACCACTTTTATGACATATATTATCATTTTTGGGCATTTTTGGAATATTTAAAAGTATTTTAAAAACAAAACAAAACTTTTATGGAATATATCACCACTTTTGGGCATTTTTGGAACATTTAAAAATATTTTTAAAATAAAAATAAAAAAGGTGGGCACTAGGATTCGAACCTAGGTGCTCACAGGTTTAGATTAGAGCAGTGGGTGAAACCAGTGGGATAAGGCAGTGCTAGTGACAACTATGGGGGTGACAGCCCTCTTATCTGACTAGTCCTACTCACTTAGGCGTAACCGTAGCGCACTTGGCCAGGTTGCTATACGCCTAAGTGGGTAGGACTAGTCAACCATCGCCCTCGATCCCCATCCTCAGACACACGTCTAACCCCATCGTCACCATCACGTCCCCATCCCCATTGTCCCCATCGTCCCCATCGACGCGTCGCCGCCGGAGGTCAGGAGGAGGAGGCCGCCACGCCAGGAGGAGGAGGCCGGAGTTCACCATGCCAGGACGAGGAGGAGGACGCGGCTGGACCACACGCCAGGAGGAGGAGGAGGACGCGGCTGGACAACACGCGGTGGCAGATCGACCACACACGGCTGCGGCGGCTGGCAAGGTACCTCCCTCCTCTCCCCTCTCTCCTCTAGGTTGCTCCTCCTCGCTCGTCTCTCTGTCTTGGCTCAGAGGTTAGCCTTCTATCATGCGAAAATGAGGTTGTGTAGTGGCGACCATGCCACGCGCCTACTGCTCGGGCCTTCCCGCTGCCTGAACCGAGAGCCGAGCGGCGTGTGGGTACACCTGCCCAGACCTAGCCGATGACCTAAGCCTGATGCTGCTGATGCATGTCTTTGTCTAGTGTGGTTCTGCCATAGTGAAGTAAATCCCTACTTCATTTCTTGGTTTGTTTCTAGGGCTTTTATTTGTGTCATGTGTTAATTAGTTCTCCCAGTTACAAGATCCAGATGAACATGTAGACCTTATGTTGCAGCTATAAACTTTGGTTCACCATGGTTTATTTGGAGTAGTTGATCATATCCTGATGCAACACCAATTCACCATGTTTCTCATATTTTGGATCTGATTTAAACACCAGTATCATCTGCTATGTAAATGTCTACTCTGTAGAAATACATCCCCGGTTATATTATTTTCATAGTATTACAGCAGCCACATGGATAATATTTTGGGCCTGTTTTGATGTTTGCCCTTCCGTAGGCACTAAAATGCTTCGATTTATCAATTTTTCGTGCTGCTAGTATTATTCAGTCCCATGAAAAGATTGTTGGCTACAAGTACAACCAAAAGATTGGTTGTGCATGTTTATCAGCGGGAGTCAATTGCCGCAACTTATTGTTGGGGAGAAATAGATTTAGTAGGTTCTGGTTATTTGGAACAGGACCTTCTCCTTTTAAGAGCAATTTTTGCCCTACTAGCTGGAGTATACTGAGCTACAAAATAACAGCAAGTGGCCTTAGTTAGAGACCTGAAGTGTATGTTTATATTGTATTAGTTGATACTTGCCATTGAGCAATGTTGTTGACCTATGCATGAATAGTTTACTGATTCCAACCTGAGAGTTGTTTTATTGATTTATCATGTTTAATGAGTTGTACAACATTCACTAGGATGGGTATTTAGACCTCTTTTGATATTGAGTTGTATATATTCTTGTAATTTTATTTTCCACAAAGTTAACCATGTGCTATGTATTCTTCTTTTAAGTGAAGAAATAAACTGTATGCTTGGTGTTGAGATCAATTAGTTACTATAATAGACACCAAATTAATTTAATGTTGATGTAGGCTTTTCTGCTTCCCCCTCCGTAGGAAACTTTTATACTCGGTTTGATCCTTAAATGCAGTTATGGCACTTTGACTATTATTATGTCTGTAGTATACAAGTTGAAATTTTTACTGTAATTTGTTTTTGTATGAATATGACTTCTCATATTTTTCAGTGCATGTTTCTAATTGTGTTTTAACTTATGTTTAGTCATGAGGTCTTGCTGTATGAGGCTCCTATTAAGATTTTCAGCACCAAATAAGAATCCAAAAGCAACTGTTAATGTAGGCATTGTTGTTCATCTAGGCACTATGTATTTTTGCCTATGAAATGTACTGGTAATGTACTATATGTGCTGGTAATGTACTGGCTGTGTTGGTAATGTACTGGCTGTGCTGGTAATGTACTATATGTGCTGGTAATGTACTATGGAAAACTATATGTGCTGGTAATGTACTGGCTGTGATGGTTGTGCTTGTGCTTGTACGAAGCACTTTATTATGTCGTGTATGCAGGTTCTTGTATGAAATGAGTCCCGATTTTTTCCGGAATGTTGATTAACTTCCGCTTCGGCAGAAATCGGGCACTCCTAGTTTTAGAAAATTAGCAAAGGTCATGCCGGATTTTTCCGTGCATTTAACCAATTATTTGTTTTTTATTAGTGCAAAGATGTGTGACAACGACGAGGCTGGATGTTCTAAGCGCATCAGCGCTGAAGGAGAACTCAGACCTCCGAATAAACAATTGACATTCTGGGAGGCGGCCCAGCGGCTAGAAGACGATGAAGAATACCATCCTTCGGAGAGCGAGGATGATGAGATGGAAGACGCGGAGGAAGAAGACGAAGGAACGGCGGGTGATGAAACCACTGATGGCGGCGAGGGCACAGGTAGTGGTAGCAATCCTCCTAAGAAGAATAAGAAGCCGAAGGAACGGCGCCCGAACACGGTCGGCACCGTCAGGGAGGAAATTACCGAAGTGAGCCCATCAGGGGTTCCTTTGGAGCCGGCCCTTGTCGTCAAAGGGTAGGATCACCCGGACAACCATCTAGATCAACACCGAGAATCTCCGGCATAAAGATAATGGCCACTTGCGCACACTCCTCTTCGAGAAGCTGCACGCAAGATACAAGTTCCCCGCTAATTATCAGAACACAAATTATCATGGGAACGAAGTAAAAAAATCCGCCCTCACAAATATGAGCACCGCCCTGGCCAGCTGGAGAACCCGGATAAAGAAGAAGATCTATAAAGAAGGCAAAAGTCTCGAGGAGATCCAGAAGATTGACCCGCAGATCACCGAAGATCAGTTCCGGGAGTTCAAGGAGCACTACAAGGAATGTGTCAAACTATGACATTTTGGTAGTGACCCTGAATGAAATCGTCATAAATTTATGACGATTCTACACTAGATGGTCGTAAGCTATTTGGGAGGGCCAAATCCTTATTAAACTATGACGATTTCGTGAAAAACATCGTAATTTCTATGGACAAAATCATCATAATTTCTAGAGAGGTTGAGATATTAGAGAAGGTCAATATCAGCCGTAGGATGTAAACATAATGAACGGATGGATGGTGAAGTATGGAAACTTGTTGTGTGGATCGATGACCTGGCATCCAGCGCGCGCATAGTGGCAAATATTTGGCGCACACCAGCCGCGACCCTCTATCCTCTAACCCTAACCCTTATCTCTCCCCCGCCGCCACACCGGTCTTTCTCTCCCCTCGCTCTTCTCCTCCGATGGATCCACAGCACCACCACCCTATCCTCCTCTCCTCACCGCACCTCGATGGCCACCGGCGGCTGACCTCGATGCCCGCAGATCCCTATGGCGGCTGCCGTATCCTCCTCGATGCCTGCGGATCTGGCCACTTGGGCCTCAGCATAGTGCCCTAGTAGATGGCAGCGGTGCTCCATGGTTGGCAGTGGGGTGTCCAGCGTCGCGGCGACGGTACTTGGCGCTGGGAGAGCCACCAAGCTCTGTGTGCGGACGTCCGAGCTCCCTACCTCGATGTCCGCGGATCTGGGAATCCCGGCCGTCGACGCTGACGGTTACTGCCGCCCGTAGCTCCACACCCAGGATCCAGGTGAGCATCACGGGCACGCATCCAGAGCATGACGAGAACACATCCAACATCTCTGGCTTCGATGCGCGCTGATCTCACATTTTTTCTTGTCGCTTTTTCAGGTCCGGACGCGTGCGGACTCGGCGGCAAACAACAGGTGGGGCACATCCTAGTGCCAGATCAGGGCGGCGACGGCAGATGGGGACCCAATCAAGGGCGGCGGCAGGTGGGGCGCCAGATCAAGGGTGGCCTAGGAGGAACCTAGGAGGATCAGCGAATGGGGGCAGACGGGCCTAGGAGGAACCTTCACACACAGACGACGGGGAACATCAGCGAGTCATCCATCTTCGACAGCGAGGTATTCACCTCCTCTGTAACTCGCGCTTCGTCAACGAGATCGACGCCAGCAACCCACGCATCACCGAGATCGAGGCCATCAACTTCTGTAAAGGCAAGTACTTAACACCTAGATATGATCATGCGACTTCTGTAACTTGTGTTTTTGCATCTCCCTCTGGCCTACAAACCTTGTTGCGCTAGATGCAATTCTCGGTGCATCTCCCTGTGGCCTGCAAACCTTATTGAGCTAGTTCATGTCATGTGTTCTTGTTAGTTCATGCCTATAAATATGGGTTGTTGTATTACCAATAGCTAATTATGACCTGATAGTGGAATAGGCTGTTGTATCATCCCATTATGTCCTGATGCTGCATGATATTGTTTTGCATACTTACTTGGTTCTTCCGGATTCCATTTACAGGGTAGTTGTCATATGTGTAAAGTGTGATCTGTTAAAAAGAAGAGGTTGTAATAATGTTGTTTTGATTTTGTTAATAAGATGTTGTTCCCTGTTAGCTCCATTATTTGCATCTCCCTGTTACAAGAGCATAATAGCTCCTTTATTTGCTGTGGTTTGATTCTGATGACTCATGGTAACATCGATAATAAGAACAAAATATTACTAGTGTTGACAATGTTGCTGGCATATATTTTTAATTGACACGTGACATTCACAAGATACAGGCAACACCTTTCAGTGCAGTAGTACATAGCATGCCAAGGTTGTTTTGTCTGCACACATCAATGTCTATAATCTTTTGCACTTCTTATAGGTGTGTCTGGTCACATCTTCTTGTATCGAGTCACTAATTTTTTTTTGTGTACTGAAACAAACAAGGTCAGATGAAGGTAATATGTGCTCAGAATGTTGCAAATCTGTCCAGCTTCACTCAAATAACTAGATGATCTCCTTAGTACTCAAATGGCAACTGGGCATGCTTGCCTAATTGGAGGTGGACGCTCTCTACCATGCTATTGTGATGCATTTTTTCACTTTGGAGAGTTTGGCTTGTGAGTGTATTAGTGGAATGAATGCGTATTAATTTTGTTTTAGAGATTCACTACAGAAAAACTGAATGAGAAAGTAAAAGACTTGGTTAACCGATGAGCTTTTGCATGTTGTTCAGTCAACAGAGCTTTTAATTATTATTATTCTATGAGTTTTGCTGCTATATTGTTGGGTCTACATTGCTTCAGTAATAGAGCACACATGCAGTTAGTTAAGCGCCTATCCTATTCTCTGCTATGTGACATCTTATATAATTTGTACACTGTGTGATGCTATACTAAAATCCTTTCTCATTTGCAAATCTACCATGTCCACTATGCTGTGCAACGACGAGATAGGGACGGGGATAGGGGACTTTGATTGCACAAGGACAGGGCAGAAATGGAAGTCCCTGAGGGGGCAAACCTATTGCCATTCCTATCCATGGCACCGGCTTCTCGATCTCTCTGGATTAGATAAGTCTTTAGCCTATCCTGTTATCTTTATTACTTGTTTGATTTGCTTGCTGCGCCACTGTTTCTTCTTCATGATACATGCAAACCATGTTTTAATTGACTTGGAGGTCCTCTATATTCTCTCTTATAAGAAATTCATGACATACTTGTTTTAGTTTCTCATCCCTATGTATTTAACCAGTGTTTACTGTTTATGAGACTTTGGAGTCTCTGTTACATTCCATTTGGAGTCTCTGTTGCATCCCATTGACTGGGGTGTTCTTGATGTAAAATCCCATTGACTGGGGTGTTCTTGATGTAAAATCTAGTAGGAGAGTAATGTTTTCTTTTGAGCACCTCGATTGCATAATTCTTGTTTGTTTGTACCAGTGACTGTTATTTTCACACAATTACTTGTGTAGATAAAACTTATATGTTGTGATTATTGTTTTTTCTATCTAGATGTCCCATGTATGCCGTTCACTCCATTCTTCCCACACTCATCATTTAGACCTGTCATATTCTATGAATCCGAGTGGCTTCAGTTAAATGTTTGGAAATCCAACGACTAGATGGATCCTTAAACACTTAATATTTTCATGCAAGTATCTCTTATCCAGAATAAATGCATGGCATCCTTATGTCTCCCTGATTGTTACCCCTGAAAGTTGTGCTAGCTCTCTAACTCTAATTTTTTTCTGTATCCCAGATAATGCCAGAAGCATCGCGAGGGTGTTGTTTGATGACAACAAGGCAGCATGACTGAAACTGGAACATGTGGCCGGACCAGATTTAGAACAAGGCAGCGAAGGTGAGATGAACTAAAATTAAATCTTGAAGAATCACATACAAACAACCATTTCTGGATGTCGTCTAAATAAAATGTCGCATGTTTGCTTTCTACTTAATTGTGCATCAGTAGACAGTGCTGGTACATAGCTTATGTTTGTATATTATGGATACATGGCTGCTGTTTATAGCTACTGGTACATAGCTCGTGTGCATGTGCAATATACTATATGATGGTCAAAGTTCCATGCCTTTTCTAAAAGTATTGTCTTCCATTTTGGATCTATCAAGTTTTCATGTGGCTGGGGCATGCTGATCTATCAAGCTCCTGTGGTTTCTTCAATTAATTTGCCTGCCACAGGCACGCAGCTTCGTTAATGGCTAATCATATGGTGGCATGTTCTATAACTGCAGGTGTGCCCGCATACCAGCAGCGCCTTATCTTTGCCGGGAAGCAGCTGGAGGATGAGTGCACGCTCGCCAACTACAACATCCAGAAGGAGTCCACGCTTCAGAAGGTATAGCATGACTCATGTGATTGTACACTGTTGTGCCAAGATAACCCTACTTCTATTTTGCTTCTTTGTTATAGCATAGCTAGACCTGTTGCTTGCATGGCTATATATCAGAAATAGAATGAACACTAACGCTGTGTTTGGATGTCTGGAATTTGGGCTCGGAATTAGCTATTTGGAATTGTTGGGCCGCTTTCTCTAGTTTGGAGAGGTCATGGAATTAGAACCTGGAAACACCGCACGATTCCGAGCAGAATCCAGCGTGTGCACGCCAGCCTCCAAACTTTCCGAGCTCGGATCCTCGGAAAGGCTGGGAATCGATCGATCCCCACCCCGCGCGCGTACCGCTTCGAGCGAGGCGAGGGAAACAAAGGCCGCTGCTCCCTCGGTCCCTCTCCACCCGCGCGACCTGGAGGCAGCCGGCGGCGGCTCCGGCTCCGACGAACTCCCTCCCCTTCTCCCTTCTCCGCTGTCCTCCCCTCTCACCGTCCTGATCCCCCTTTTCCTCTCCCTTCCCATCCCTCCTTTCGCTCTGTCCCCTCCACGACCTCGCGCCCCTAAACCCTAGAGAATCTGGGTGGGATGGGGAGCGGCGGCGGCCGGCGGCGGGAGGGGAAACGGCTGCGGGATGGGGGACGACGGCTGCTCCCCGGACATCCCCAAGCAGTCCTCTCCCTTCTCTTCCCCTTCTATACATCTTATTCCAGCATATTTCTCCAATATTTTTCTGGCCTACTAATGCTTGATCTGTTTGAACTGCAGATTTAGGAAAATAATTAGGATCTGTGTCGAATTGAGGGAAAAGATCATATTCTCTACTCCTAGTATGTTAGGTTCATATGAATTTGTGATATATGCATGTGTTATTGCTTCATGTAAAACGTTAAATATTCACAACTATTTTAATACATGTACACATGTTTATATTGTCAAAAGTCAACAAAACATTCAATTCTATGGTTTGGACATCCAAACAGAATTTGGAATTGGTGCCACCCTTTGATTCTAACAACAAATTCTATGCACATCCAAACAACGGAATTTGAAATAGAGATCATTTCCTTTCCATCTTGGATTTGGAAAGTTTAGTCCAATTCAATTCCAAGCTAAAATTCAGACATCCAAACACAATGTAAGAGATTGAACAGGATGTATAGGTAGGTTATCTACAGGGGTGAGGATCTGTAGTATGTTGTGCTGGCCTATAACTATAACTTCACCAATTTATGATTGGATCCACCTGTCTACAAAAGGCTTGATTTTCTGACTGAGTGTGTGTCTGTTGTTTACTCGTTCTGTGTTGTTCTGTAGGGGCGCAATGTGATTATCGAGAGAGCACATAATCTTCACTGTCACACAAGAATCAGTCCTCAGTGGCTCCACCTGTCTATCTCCCCCTTGTAAGCTGGGCTCTCCATTCCTCGAGAAATTCCTACTTTTTGCCAACTGCTAGTTGTGTGACCAAAATGGCTGGCTCTTCGTAGTTGTGTGCTTGGTTAGATCAACTGTTTTGTATATTATTTTCGTTGGAATAGCTCTGTAAAATTGTTTATGAATGCCACTACTGTTCATGCTGAACATCAAATGCTATTAAATATCAATGAAATGTTCAATGAAAAATTGCTTTTTCTGGTGAAAGATTCAGTACTGCTAAATTCTGGTGACTGTATTCTAGATAGTATTTGTCAATTTAGGCTGACCATAAAGGAACCTATTTTTTTGAATGCTTTCTTACTCATTTTTATTTTTGTGAATAATTTCATAGGCTGATATGCTGGTCTTTATTCAGATGATCAAGACACAAGTTCTGGACGATATGATTGAAGCTTAGATGGAAGAAGCGATGCCTTGTGCAACTCTGTTTTGTGAACTGAAATTTATTTTGATGTAATGAGTGCATATAGTATCGCTATTCCAAAGTCTTGTTCATTTGTATGCTGTGATAAGAATATTTATTTAGTAAAATTGAGCATGACTGGTTGACTGTGTAATGTTCTGTATCAAATATTGTGACAAGGCTATGGCCAATTCTTGGTGTTGGATCAGAGATATTTTGGTGGAAAATGAATTACGAAAAAGGCTGAAATCCAAAAATAAATAGGTAGTACCAAATAATAAAAGGATTGTAAAAAGTCTAGGGCCCAAATAATATTGGCAATAAAAATGCTGAAAATTAGAATAAAAAATTGATCCTACAAAGCTGTAGGCCCAAAAAAACTGCAGTGTAAAAGGCCATGACCTAGAAAGAAAAAGGCTGAATTATTGGGCTTGGCCCATATAAGTGACTGAACTGGACCGGGCTGAATTCACATTACGACAATTTCATTTCTTCACAATTTTGCCACGTAGGATCGGCCACGTAGGATCTGAGCTGGCTTGGCTAGATGGCCCATGACGATACTGGATCGTCATAGACGTTATGACGATCCAATATCGTCATAGACGTTTATGACGATTTCGCAAAAATCGTCGTTATAGTTCATTTGCGACGCCCAGCTTTCGACGATCTCAAAATCGTCATAGAATCGTCATAAACGGACTACTATGACGATTTTGTGACGAAAATGGAGGGCCATATATAGACAGATTCCTTGTAGTGGAGAGGTGTGAATCCGAAAGAGCCCTGGCCAATAGTAATCAGGGAAAGCTGCTGCAGGCGATGCATCACCATCTCGGATCTGGTGGATACAGAACCGCGGAGGCCAAATGGAATAAGGAGGACGAAGAGTATAGATCCAAGGGGATAGAAAACCCCTTTGCGAAATTCGAACCCGGGCAGGTTCGAAACTTCATCAGGGCCCGTTACCATGTGGAACCAAAAACCAAACAACTCATCGCAGATCCTGCGGTGAAGGAATTCGAGGAAATTGTGGTAAGTAATCTAATAACCATGGATCAACTCGATTGCATTCTAATCGATGATCTAAACGATTCACTATTACTTCTTCTGCAGGAGGAGAAAATTGTTGCTAGTCATGGATCCCAGGGTTCCTCATACCAGGGGTCGACGGCGGCCACCCGGTGGGATAACCCTTTTAACAGGGCGATGAACCGGGCCAAGAAAATAGAGCCGGTTACGAAGAAGCCGTCATCGGCTGGCCGTCTGGCTGGCCTCGGGGGTAAGAATTGGGTGGATCATTTTGGTCCACCGACGAGGATGCATGTGGCGCCGTCGGGAAGGAGAGAGGAGGAAAACTGCAAGGTTCAAGAACTTAAGGAACAAGTGGCGCGGATCCCGCAGATCGTCCAAGACAACCTGGCAATCACCCTCACGTCCTTCCTGCCTACCTTGGTGGAGTCAATAGAGAACTGGAGTGCGGGTGGTCGAGTAGGGTCGCCCCGATTCCAAGCATGGTCAGCAGCCACTCAAACAACGCGGCGCCGACGAATCAGGCGAACTACGTGTTCATGACTCCGCCCGCTAGCACCGCGGCGCCGCAAGTGTTGGTGACTCCCCCTGCCATCACCGCGGCGCTGGAGTACATGTTGGTGGCCCCCCTGCCATCATCGCAGCGGCACCGGAGCTCCAAGCACCCGGTGGTAGGGAGAATACACCGGCGGCCAGCACCGCGCCATCAAGAAGCCCTTCCGTCTCTTGCACGCCCGTCGCCGTATGCGGTGCCGCGACATTAGCCGATCTCGATGCCATCATGGTAAACAAATTTCTTTACCGCATTTCACGCCATCTATTACTCTTATGGCATCTCTGACGACGCACCGTACATGTTTTCCGCAGACGGATGTTCCTTGCACTCTCTTATGCTACGTGAACAACGAGCTGAGGGATGTTTCCAAGGGTACCATCGTTCAACCCTTGGAGCGCACGTTACACTCAAGGCCGATGCTAGATAGCGTGCACAGGGTTAAAATTAGTCGGGTGCTAAGGGGCTGCGACGACCTGGAACCTCCCATTCAACCCCCAGGAGCGGATGAAGAAGAGCCGGCTGTCCTCAGAAGTTGCTTCGGCTTATCCTTGCAATGGCCAAAGAGCATGATCCATTTGGGGACGGCGGGGGCCATCACGCCACAGACAAAATCACCGCCTGTCGTGCCAGCGACAAGCGGTGGCAAGGCCCCCTTACCGCCCTCGCTGTCACCTCCACGCGGTGGGTCAGATGATCATGTTGATGATATGCACATGGCGCAGGATCCGGCCAAGGACAACGAAGATTGGAAAGATCACTTCTTCAACACTCAGTTTAGCAACGAAGACCTAGCTGGTGGCCCCACAGAGAAAGCCACTATCACCAAGTATCTGTTTGGTTCTCAGGAGACGCCTCCAGCTTGCGCCTTTACAGAGCCAGCTGATATAACCAACCGGCTCTTTATTCTAAGCCCTGACACACTACATAGGGCGGTCGGTGCTCAGATTGCGGTGCATGCCCGCTCTCCAAAAGGAAAAAAGGGCAGGAAAGAAAATCTAGCAGCTCGAGCCAGCCGGTGGCGTCAACAACTGCGAATCCGATCAGGTTTCGGGACGGGCCACCAAGACCCGAGGGTATTATGTGGAGGATCCATGTGGCGGGTGAGCCCATGCTACCTAAGAATTTGCGGAGGCTCGCCAGTTCGAAACTGCAGAGTGTGCATGATGGCGTGCTGACAATAGAGAGACGCCTTCTATCGGAGAAAGATCCCTCGCACCCGGTATTCGTGGTTAAGGTGTCACCAGGCTTGGGCTTCATCGACAATGCCCCTGCGGATCTGTTCTTCCTGCGGTTCGACGACATCTTCAATATGTTCCACCTATACCCGCTGCACTATACCATGGTCCGCCTATTTTCTCTCAGCTTGGCCATGCAGATCATTAGAGAGAACACACCGGGCATCGCTATAGTGGACCCCTACTACATGTGTGACGCCTGCTTGGGTTCCCCCGCTGAACGACGTATCGTGGCCTCGTACCTAAAAAGAATCCTCGTGGCGAATAAGACAAAGGAATACATTCTCGTGCCTTACTTTCCCGAGTAAGTCGTTATTCACTCGCCACCGTCGATTGGCTTTATTAGATTATCATCATTATTTTTCCAACACATTCCATTTGAATTTTTTGCACAGAGATGAACACTGCACGCTCATCTCCTTATCGCTGAAGCATTCCCACGCCACGTATTTCAACTCGGGGAGTCTAGAAAAGAAGAAAAACTACGACAAGATCAAGGAAGTTTTGGATGATGCTCTCACTGGCTATGCCTCGACGGAAGGCACCACTTTCGTGCGTACGAAGGTCAAGTTCGGCAGGCACGTCTTCAACCATGTAACGGAGTTCCCCTGCGTGAAGCAGCCGGAAAATAGTAAGAAGGAAGCCTACTACGCACTCCATCACATGAGGGCGTTCCTACTTGACCAGCAGAATTCTACGCTGCCAGATCATCTCAAATAGTGGGCCGAAGCAAAGGCCAAGATCACTGATTCAGATATTAGACAAGAGATGTATCGCATCCAGCAGCAGTTTGGGGCAATCATCTTTCGTGATGTCATGACTTCGGGGGGATCTTCTACGGAGGAAATATCCCGAATAACCGTGACATAGAAGATCGCCTAGAGATGTAGGGTGACTATAGGAAGTTCATGACGAGACAAGGCGTCCTCCCGTTCCCTAAGCTGAGCTAGAAGGCTTGATGTTGGCCTAGTTGTAGTTACAAACTATAGATGACCTTTGTGTGTATGTGGACAAGTGTACATACTACTATACTTATCTTATTAGGTTTATGAATCATCGCTTACTTCTTTTGCTTATTATTATTATATATCAATCAATGCTTGGTTTTTTTGCTTACTCTTTGGTCCTTTGCTTATTTTGGTCCTTCTTTTTTTCCTTACTTTATTAGTATTTTTTCGAGAATAATGTCGATGATTGAAATGTCGTGGCACAATATATATGTGAATGTGCTACGACGGGATTGTGAGCCTTGTGATATGCACAAGTCCAGGCATTGTGCATTCTACTTGGCTCACAGTTCCATCATAGCATATTCCTGTGTCCAACGACCTATGTATATATATGAGGCATTCTTTTTGATTTACTTTGGTCTTTTTCGAGAATAATGCTGATGATTGAAATGCCGTGGCACACTATATATGTGAATGTGCTGTGATGGGATTGTAAGCCTTGTGTTATGCACAAGTCCAGATGTTGTGCATCCTACTTAGCTTACGGTTCCATCATAGCATATTCCTGTGTCCAACGACCTAGCTAGTTATATATGAGGCATTCTTTTCGAGTTACTTTGGTCGTTTTCGAAAATAATGCCGATGATTGAAATGTCGTGGCACACTATATGTGAATGTGCTGCGATGGGATTGTCCGCCTTGTGCTATGCACAGGTCCAGGTGTTGTGCATCCTACTTGGCGGACAGTTCCATCGTAGCATATTCCTGTGTCGAACAACCTAGTTATATATGATACATGCTTTTTGAGTTTGGTATTTTTGATTTAGGAGTACTTTCTATAAGTGTATCTTCATATGCGACTTTAATTATATATGTTTTTTTTCAATCATCAGTTAATTATTATTGTCAACTTGTAGATGACGTGGTACGTCGTGTACAAGGGACGGGTTTCCGGAGTCTACGATGATTGGGAAGAGTGCCGGAGACAGGTGCACCATTTCAGCGGCAATAGCTACAAAGGGTACAACACTATGGCGGAGGCGGAAGCTAGATACACGTGCTATCTAGCGGGAGTTAGGACGAGGAACCGGATGAAGACCTACACCTTCATCGCGGTGATCATGCTTATCTTCTTTTGTTGTTTATCTCGCGTTTGTCTCTAGCTAGTTTAGATGTCTAGGCGAGCTTCCGAGCTCTAACTTTTTCGATCGACACATGTATTCGCATGTCACTAACTACTTTGTAACTTGATCGAAACAATGTATAACTTATGTATTCATGTATGAGACTTATCTATATGTATTTGTTTCAATCTTGTTTTGCAAATTGTGTATTTATATATAACTGTATATCTTATATCTGTGTGTATATCTGTGTGTATATCTGCCTATATAATCTGTATCGTATATCATCTGGCCCTGAAATTAAAAAAAAAGACACCCGTGGCGCACATGGCACAGCTTCTGTGGCGCACTATAAGTAAAGCGCACCTGCTCAGCTTAGTGGCGCACTGCAACGTGCGCCACAGAAGATCCAAGGAGTAGCGCACCTGCCAACATATTCGTGGCGCACTAGAAGGTGCGCTACGCCTATCTCGACATAACCGTGGCGCACCAGGCAGTGCGCCACGGCTAGGAGATAGCCGTAGCGCAAGGCCCGTGGCGCACAACTAGTGTGCCACGGATGGGCCTTTTAGGTGCGCCACAGACGACCGTTTTCCTAGTAGTGCCGGATACCTCAAGCGTCCATTTGGCCCCCAACTTAAGCCTACCCATGGCATTTGCCGTGACATCATCATGAAAGTTGGCGCCCACCGTGGGGAAATCAGCAGCGCTTGCAGGAGTTTTCATCTAGATGGGCAACATCATCGCTTCAACGGGCGAGCACATGTACTCAGGCCTCATCCAGAAGTTTGGTGCGCTCAACTTTGTTAGCGACAATGCAGGATGCTTCGGGACCAGGCCGTTCCCTAGGGGCGGTCGCTTCATCAAGTTCGGCGAACATCTAGTGTAAGATTCACTAGGTCGATCCGCCCACAGTTCATGCTGTGGGTAAGCTTCACCAGGTCGTTTCTGTTGAGGTAATGATGACTACACCCGATCCCTCTCATCCCCCAGCACCTCCAACAGTCCCAATGGTAAACGAGGTAGCCGAGGAACATGAGACGGATGCCACACCAAGGGCAGCAAGAACAACAAAGGTCCCACTGGATAGACCAGAGAACATAGCGACGAGTAAGAGAGAAAAAGAGTTGCAGGAAGCGATAGATAAACTGGCAGAACCAGTGGCACCAGCTGCTAACCCGGCACGAGCACACGATGAGTTGGAAGAAACTAGGAAAAAGGTGTCGGAGAGAGCTAAGGAGGTTGCCAGGTTATAGCAGGATCTGGAGATTACCCTCCGGGAGTATAACTCAGCGCATCGAGTCAAGGGCGCTAAGACCTGGCTCGACGCAGCAAGAATAAGAGGAAGGAACCTCAACGACGAGCTGGCAGCAAATGCCACGTCCAAAATAACTCCAGAGTGTAGCCACGAAATGGCCATACGGCCGCCATATAGTACAGCAGCTGCCAACCTGAGAGCTACAGAAGCAACGATGGCTGAGTTTCCTCACTTAACGGGTGAGGCAAAGAGAAAACAACAGGAAAGGGTAAACGAGCTGGTAAGAGCAGTAGGCAAGCTGAATTAAGTGTTTTACAGGGCAAATCCGGGTGTAGCTAGCAGGTCACATCTCGTTCACTCGGCAACCCCAATCCCGGCTAGGTCCGCTAGACATATGGCCTCCTCGCCAGGAAATGCACCAAAACAAAGACGAGAAAAAAGCGTGGATTCGGGAAAAAAACAAGCAGATGGTAGCCTATGATCTGGCAGTTGCTCAAGGAAATCCAGGTCGTGCACAAGGCACAAGAAAAAATGCTGGCCAGGGAGATGAAAACCAAGAGAATGAAGGCCGAGAAAAGCATGTTGGATAGAGAAACGATAATGGAGGCCAGAACTATGCGCCACAACCTAGCCGCGGAACTCACCTGGCAGGTGGAGGAAACCCACCTATGAATCCGCCACCGGCACAGCTAGAAAGGCGGCAACAAAGTGTAGGTCGAGTGGCGCAACAATCCACATATCAAAACGCAAACAGATACAACGATGGTTACTCGGCCATGATGAATGCCGGGTATGAAATGTCGGATCACGTGTACAATGCGATGGGATCTCGTCTAGGGAGTAGGAACCTCCAACCAGATGACGCAAGACTGAAACTTGACCGAATAAAAATGGCAGAACTTGTCGAATCACAAGGTCCGCTCGGTCCATGATGCTTTGGACCAAGGATCATGAGAGAGCCACTAGTGACAAACTTTCAGCTGGCAAGAGGAACAAAGACATACGATGGCATCACTAAACCAGAGTATTGGCTTATCGATTATAGGACTGCGGTAAACATTGCACAGGGTAATCTGAGATGGGCGGTGTGATACGTACAACAGATGCTGGAAGGACCAGCGAGGGTGTGGCTGAATAACTTGCCACCCGGAAGAATCAATAGCTGGGTTAATTTTCAGGAAGTTTTTGTGAGTAACTTCATAAGAACGTACAAGACGCCGAATCACCCACAACAATTGGCTATGTGCAAACAAAGGCCGAATGAGACGGACAAAGAGTTTCTCACTAGATGGTGTACTATGCGCAATTCTTGCAAAGGGGTAATTAAGTCTCAGGACATTGCGTAGTTTGCACAAGGATGCAGACATGGAAGTGTGCTATGGCAAAGGTTGCAAAAAGGGATATGCCGGCAATCTTAGCCGAGACAATAAAAATCGCCGACTCATATGTGCTAGGAGATCCGATTAAACCTATGCTCATGTCGCCAGATGGGAACACTGAGACTCAAATTTACGATGAATCCGGGTCACAAAGCCGCCAAGACCGTAGTGAATACAGGAGCAAGAGACGAGATGAGATGCTAGATTACAGATACGGTTCGACCCAAGTTGCCACTATAACTCAAGATCATCCTGATGCCGGAACCAGTCAGCGCTAAAGAACAAGTGGGCAACAATAGTGGGTACCAAAGAACGATGGCAAAAAGCCATATGAACAGAAGAAGCCTTGGCAAGAAAGGCAAAAATACACTTACGAGATGATGTGGGACGCCGAGTCCGAGTAAGCCGACAAACCACACGACTCGACAGTGTACCTAGTTCCAAAAGGGTGATAGGGTAGATTCGCCAAACCAGCAGCTACCACCACCTCCCCCACCACCACTTACAGGGGGGAATTATCAGGTTATTGGCACTGAGCCAAGATATGAGAATCAATAGCCAAGATACCATAACTAATAAAGGAGAGAAGCAGTGCATCAAGTGCATGACCCAAGAAACGATGGCGCTAATGGCGGCCATGGAGGCAGAAACGAGTATGGAGAGCACCACCAGAGTTACGTCGTGTTTGATATAGAGCCGAATGACAAGAAGAGTCAACAGAGGCGGATGATGGAAGTGAATGCCAAAATGCCAGTGATAACAAAATATATGCATTGGTCGGAGCGAAATAACATGGAGCATCAAGGATCACCCCAAAATCATGCCGACTCCAGGAGGGTATGCCCTAGTGCTAGACCCAACTTTCATGGGCCCTGATATCAATGTGAAATTCTCCAAGGTGCTGATAAACGATGGCAGTAGCATCAATATCATGTATAAGGATATGATTATCAAACTAGGAATCACCATGAATATGCTGGAGCCGACTATGACAACATTCCATGGCATTGTGCTGGGATTGTCATGTGAGCCAATTGGAAAAATTTGGGTGGATGTCTTTTTCGACAATAGGGAGATCTGTCGCACTGAGGCCATATAGTTCGTGGTGATAGACCTTGTCAGCTCATATCATGCGTTACTCGGTATATCATCTATGCCGAAGTTTATGGCCACCCCTCATATTGCTTATCTAAAGATGAAGTTACCGGGTCCATGTGGAGTTATTACAGTTGAAGGTGACTACAAGCAATATATTGCATGCACCTCAGCCGGCTCTTCGCTGGCCGAGTCTCTGGTAATAGCACAGGAAAATCATCAAATAATGGAGGTTGCAGCATTGGCTAAGGCAGCATAGTTGTCTATGCCGACACTAACTAACCTGCATGGCAGCGTGTCCTTCCAAGATACTAAGGAAACAAAAAAGATACAGATTGATGAGGCTTTCCCGGAGCGCACAGCGACCATTGGCGCTGGGTTATCTGACAGATAGGAAAGCAAGATCACCAACTTCCTCTGTGAGAATCAGGATACTTTGCATGGTCTACACAGGATTTGCAAGGTGTTCTGAGGGAGTTGGCTGAGCACTCTCTACATGTAAGGCCAGATGCCAAGCCGGTGAAGCAACCCCTCCGTCGCTTCGTCGAAAATAGGAGGAAAATAATAGCTGCCAAGATAGCTAGAGTCTTAGCTGCTGGGTTTATCATGGAAGTACTGCATCTGGATTGGTTGTCAAATCCAGTCTTGGTCGAGAAAAATATGGATGGCTCGAACGTGGCAGTGGTATGGCGCATGTGTATTGACTACACGAACCTCAATAAGGCGTGTCCAAAAGATCCATTTCCACTGCCTCGAATCAATCAAGTCATTGATTCCACTCCCGGGTGTGAGTTGTTATCGTTTGTGGATGCGTACTCTAGTTTCCACCAGATACCACTGAATCTAAATGATCAAATAAAGAAAGATTTTATCACCCCGTATGGGGCTTATTCTATCTTACTATGCCGTTTGGATTGAGAAATGCAGGTGCAACATATCAAAGATGCATGCAAAAATGCTTCCAAGATCAACTTAACAAGAATGCTCAAGTATATGTCGACGATGTGGTAATAAAAACCAAGCATAGTCATACTCTAATCGATGACATGCGCTAAACATTCGCAATCTTAAGAAGATTCCAAATAAACTTAACCCGAAAAAATGCACCTTTGGTGTCCCGGCTGGAAAATTACTCAGATTCCTTGTATCCAGCCGTGGAATCGAAGCTAACCCGACAAATATCAGGGCCATCGAAAGAATGGAATTGCCGAAAACCCTCAATGATTTCCAGAAGTTCACAGGGTGCCTGGCCTCATTGAGTAGGTTTGTGAGTCAGCTAGGGAAAATAGCCTTACCATTATATCAGCTGATGAAGAAATCAGATAAATTCATATGGACACAGCAAGCTGATAGCGCTTTCCATGAACTTAAGAAGATGTTGGCAATAGCACCAATATTAGCCTCACCACTATCCAAAGAGCCAATGCTTCTCTATGTCGCAGCAACTAATCGTGTGGTTAGTACAATGATAGTGGTAGAGCGCGAAGAGGAGGGCAAATCGGTCCAAATACCAGTTTATTACCTGAGCAAAGTGCTCTCTGTGTCGAAATAGAATTACCCTCACTATCAGAAAATGACATATGGGGTGTACATGGCATCTAAGAAGCTAAAGCATTATTTTCAAGAACACCCAATCCAGGTAATATGCGAGGCACCCATCTCGGACATCTTGGGCAGTAAAGACGCTAGCAGTAGAGTGGCAAAATGGGCCATAGAACTAGCCCATATACTCTAAAGTACGATAGGCGAGATGCCATTAAATCTCAACCTATGGAAGACTTTTTCGTGGATTGGATGGAGATGCAATATGGACCGCCATTACCATACCCGAACTACTAGAAGATGCACTTTGACGGGTCCAAGATGAAAATGGGTCTTGGTGCCGACATAGTTCTCACCTCACCAAAGAAGGATCAGCTCAAGTATGTGTTGCAGATCCATTTCGCTGCATCCAACAATGTTGCCGAGTATGAAACACTTGTTTATGGAATAAAAGTGTCTAAAGAAATTGGCATCAAAAGGATCATGTGCTTTGGTGACTCGGACTTAGTTATCCAGCAAGTATCTGGGCATTGGGACGCGCTAGAAGCGAATATCACACTGTATCGTTTCCATGTCCTGCAGATTTCGGGATACTTTGATGGATGCGAGTTTCACCATGTACCCGGAGCAGAAAATGAAGCAGCTGATGTGTTATCTAAGTTCGGATCATCTCGGCAAGCAATCCCACCGGGAGTAGCACTAGAACATCTCAGAAAACCGTCAATCAAACCGTCACCTGAGTCCGAGTCCATATTTATCCCGGCAAGCCAGGAGTCAGACGTTGTGCCAATGGATATCAACACAGGGGAAAGTTCGAATAACCTGGGGACTGTCCCATAGAACTCGGGGACTGCCGAATCAAACTCGGGGACTCCTCAAGTTATGTCGGCAGAGACTCTGTCGGCTGAGCCCATGGAAATTGATGAAAAGACAGACCCAGCACCAGTGATTCCAGCTTGGGAGCAACCAATATTTAACTACTTGAAGGACGGAACCTTGCCGGATGAGGAAATATTGGCAAGACAAACATAAAGAAGGGCAAAAGCATACACTATCATTAACAATGAGTTGTATAAGAGAAATGTGACAAACGTGTTACAACGATGCGTTAGCTCAAAACAAGGCCAAGAGATACTTTTGGATATTCACCAAGGAGAATATGGGCATCATGCTTCATCTAGAGCATTGGTAGCTAAGGCATTCCTACATGGGTTTTATTGGCCAAGCGCACTCCAAGAGGCACAGGAATTAGTAAGGAAGTGCAACGGATGTCAACGATACTCGACAAAAACACACTTTCCAGCATGAGAGCTAAAAACTATATCAATCACTTGGCCGTTTTCAGTGTGGTGACTGTATATGGTGGGAGCATTCAAACCCGCACGTGGCGGCATGACTCACATAATTGTGATGGTTGACTAATTCACCAAATGGATAGAAGTGAAAACCATCAAAAAATATGATGGGAAGACAACAGTAACATTCTTGAGGGATATAATCCTAAGATATGGTTACCCGCATAGCGTAATTACAGATAATGGCACAGACTTTTCCGAAGGAGCTTTTGCTCCATTTTGCATGGACAAACGAATAAGACTCGACGTAGCATCAGTCGCTTATCCAGAATCAAATGGGCAAGTTGAACGAGCTAATGGGCTAGTTGTAACACCCCGGGTAAAACCACTACTAGAAAATCGCATGTCTTGTCTTTATGCATCATCATGACATCTGCATGCATATTGTTTGTTTAAAAACTATCTTGCTAAAAGCGTATTTTGTTTTCAAGATATTCCCCCTTTGTTCAAACCAAAACCCTCGGTCCGCCAGGATCTTTTGTTTGCCTAAACTATTTTACCAAAAGAATATTTAAAACTAAATAAAACGTTTTTGTCCCGGGAGGCAGTCCGACCGGTCAGGCCAGAGGCCCAACCGGACTAGACTACCTACAACCCGGCCCACCTAAACCAAACCCTAAGCCTACCACCCCTGATCAACCCTAACCCTAATTCTATCTAACCCAAACCCTAGATCCCCTTCTACCTTAGGCTGGTCCTAGTGCTAGTATCATAAGGTATATCATGCATGCCAACTTGGCAAAAATCTGATATGGCATCACAATTAATGAAGAGAGGGGTGGTTAGAGTATTATAGATAGATACCGTATCATAACACGTAAAAGTAGAAATCATAATGACAACTAAATCTTGTACACATATTTTATATAAAGATTCTACAAATCAATAAATATATCACTACTACGATACTACTATATGATATAATGTATTAGAGACATAGTATCATATATTAATATCATATACATGATACTAGTATTATGATACTCTCGCTATGACCGGTCTTAGCGTGCCGCTGCCCCCTCCCCCTATCCAACTATGCAAACACCCTCGACACGCACGCTCCCGTGCCGCTGACCGTCCCAGCCCTCGATCCCCTGCATGATCCCCTAACCGCCTAACCCCACACACACATCGATTGCGACCTCTCTCTCGGGAATCGCCCGGTCAACCCCCACCCACCCCGCATGTCTCCTTCCTGTGCGTCCCTCGATCCCCACCGCACGCGCTCCTCCTCTCGCTGCTCCTTTTTCCGCAGTCACCTTCGGCCCAGCGGACCCCTCCACCCGGCCACACGCAGGAGCTCGCCTCCGGCCGCCCTTCCTCGCAAGCCTCCGCGCCGGGCCGCCTTCTCCGCTTCCCCCGTCGCCAACTGCGTGGTACGCCGAACCCTGCGACCGGTCGCAGTTCCCCGCCCCCTTGGCCACAGTCGAGCGCCGCCGCGGCCCTCGCGCAGAGCCAGCCGACCTCCGTCCACCCGCATCACCTCCGACCTCCACCCGCGCCACCATCACCGGACTTGGCCTCTACGAGCCGCCGCCCAACTCTTCCCCTCGTCTAGCGCCCCGCGCACCACGCCCTCCTCCCGAGCCCCTCTCTGCCACAGCAAGCTCCTCCGGCCACATCCCCTGCTCGCCTCTCGGCGGCCGCCTTCCTCGCGCCTTCTCTCGCTGCGAGCGCGCCTCCCCGAGAGGACCCCTGCAGCGCCGCCAACCGGCTCCCTCCCCCGCGCCTCTCCTCACGCCTCCTGTCGCCTTTCGGTATGCTAGCGACCAGTACGTGCGCGCGTCGTCTGTACTCGTTGTGCATGCTACTTGCCAAGCTCAACAAGTGGCCAGGCCTCTGGTGATGTTCTCTATGGTAAAACACTGGCACTTGTGTATGATGTGGTTAATGAAAGGAGTATCAACGAGAAGATCGCAGCTCTAGGATCTGATAGTACCAGGACAAGATCTTCGATGCTCAAGATGGACACTAGAACCCATGGGAAAATCAAGATCTTTGTACATGGTAGCTCACCGACAAGACCGGCTCGATGCCGATGGTTGCGAAGGATGTACATGGTGCCACCCAAGACCTCAGTCATGGATAAGATGTCCGAAGACCGAACCTTTGGCATGCCAAGTGCGCCTTCCCAGACACCATGATCTTCTTCTTGGATCCGGTGGCTGAGACTCCGAAGACCAAGACCCGAAGACCGATCCTGCCGAGGCCGCACCCTTCCAAGCCCCCAAGATCTTCGACCGCCATGTGTGACCCCTTCTCCGAGACCATTATTTTTATAATATAAGCTTCACGTGGTGCTCCAGAGGCTAAATCCGCCTGATGAACCAGCACATGGCTAGGTCCAACCCGGTCGGACCCGTCTCTACGAACCAATCTATCCGCCTTATAGCGCGAGAGGCTTCATCGTCGGAGGGCAGGAGGGCTTGGGATCTCCCTGCCGGGGCTTCAGCGGCAGCTCCATCTACAAAGTCCGGGTACGTTTTTTCTCGGCCAGCTAGAGGAATATCTGGGCCGTAGAAATACGTTCTCTGTATCCGTGGTCAACAATGTCGGGGAACCGACGGCCAGGCCGGATCTTGAAGATAACAGTTCTGCAATTCCCAAGCTCCTCCTTGCTCACTCCGCCTTCCCTCTTGACAGTGAAGAAATATATAAAAAATTTAACCTAGGCCTGATCCCTAGGTAACCCTCACAGAGCGCCGCGTAATTGCTAAGCGCGAGGATGCTATTTGGGGATAGGTTCTGAGGTTGAACCCGGTAATGGCTAAGGACTTGTATGAAGAAGTCGGAGATTGGGAGGGAGAAGCCACGCACTAGTTGGGCTTTGAGGTATACCTTTTCTCCGAATAGGGGAAAAGGGACGACCTTGCCGGCCGGCGCCGCCCGCCAGACCAGACCCTCCATCATGGGGAGGTACCCCTCGGCAAGCATCTCTTTGAGATCGTTCTCGGTGATGTCCGAGCCGCGCTGTTCCCCCTTGTGGGAATCAGCCTCCTCTTCCAGCAATTCCAGCCCCGCTAGAATATGGTCGCCACCGGTGGATTCCACCACCGTGGTACGCGTCACCACCACACCCTTCGGTGGGACATGGACAGAGCTCGTTGGCTTAGCCGTGGCCTCGCCCAATGCCTCCATGGATGGGGTAGTGCTGTTGCTAGGCATTGGTACAGAGGGAAAGTGACTGTCAGATTGGAAGAAAAGTTAGTGTTTTTCCTCTGTGCGCGCGGAGAGCTTGAGAAGACGTTGTCTAGAGGAATAATACGATGCGAGGAAGAATGAGGTGAAAAGATAAAAATCACCACAGTTACAATATATAGTACTCGGCATCAAGATTCGTACAAGTTGATCGAATGGTTGCTGCGTGAATAGCGCGTGCACGAGCGTGCGTGGAAATTTCTCCACGTTCCCACCGCCGCCACCAACGTTTCGTATCCTTCGTGGGAAAACGGCTATGATTGTGTTCTCTGCATGAGTGAGTTATAAGGCGTCGCTGACCAATGGTCTACGTCACTCTACTGGCATAGGAAGGTGAACCATCCCATCTAAAGATTCCGGCATAGATGGATCTAGTCCGGCTATGAGAAGAGTACGATGGAAGGTTCAAAAAATTCTTCGACTTACATATTGAAGACGGAGAACATCACGGGGTTCTTGGGAGGACTACAAAATATTGCTTGACGGTTTGCCGACATCTATCTATACGGAGCATCCAATATGAAGAGGAAAGACAGCGTAAGATCTCGGAGTTCTTCGGGGGCTAGTGTTGGGGATATGCTAAAAGGGTATCACCATTGCATGTCTCTAATCCGGATAACCCCGGTGGCCCATAGTCGGTAGATAGGTCTATGGCCTACTGGGCGGCCCAGTTAGATGGATTCAGAAGGGAGGCCCATGCCGGATAAAGGAAGTCTACGTGGAGTCACCAGCGTACCCGGAGCCTTGGGGTGCAAGACACATTAGACTATTTGTATACTGTGTAGGACTCTGTAACCTGTCCGACTAGGACTTTCCCTGTAACCCTAGGATCCGACGACATATAAGCCGAACCTAGAGGAGCCTTTAGGGCACGATACAACTCAACACCTCGCACAACGAAACAATCCCTCTAACTCGGTGTATTGCCATTATAGTGATTTATAGTAGGAGTAGGATTCCGCCACCGTTGTGGGATCTGAACCTGGGTAAGCTCTGTTACCTCGTACCCACAAACCTTCCACCTTACACCACATCTCTAAACACGCACTGTGAGGACCCCTCCATGGCGTACTCGTCGGTAATACCACGACAAGCTAACTAGGAATTCACACTACAAGAAAAATGTCCTTTTACAATGGACGATTTTCGTGGTTGAAAAGCCTTCTACGCAGATGACCATCGTGGTAGAAGCCCCGTCACAAATGATTCTACCATGATTTTTTTCGGCCGTGGCGGATCGCACTCTTTAGCCACAAAAAGTCGTTCCATTATAGATCTGTTCTCCAGCCGCGTTGACTGCTGACATCATGCCAACTGCCATGTGGCAAACACCGTTAACAACCAGTTAGCACCGTTAACTATCAATGAATTCGTGGTAGAAGCTAGGCCCATCCAAAGCCTGATTATTATTAAGTGAGCCGACCCATTAAGAAAGCCCAATAGTATCATGACCCGTTACTGTTTCGTATGAAACTGTTTGAATTGGGTCTATCGGTGTTGCCCTCCTCGGCCTGTACTGTTTCTGGCCCGTTACTGTTTCAAACTGCACTGTTTGAAATGGGCCCGTATGTGTGGCCCGTAATAGATCGGGTCGGTTACTGTTTCGACTTGTATTATTTGAAAACGGCCCCTTTGGACATCCCTCTTTTGGCTCATTACTGTATAGTCCTGCACTTTTTGAAGTGGGCCTATTTCTATAGCCCGCTGTGGCCCATAAGATTTTGGGCCCGTTAATGTTCCGGCCTATAGAAGGCCAGTCTGCGCTCACTAGAGGGTCGTTGTAGTCTGGCCTTTTACTGTTCTGGACTTTTACTGGTCTGGCCTTCTACTGTTCTAGCCTTTTACTGTTTTGTCCTTCTACTATTTTGGTCTTTTGCTGTTTTGTCTTTTGTTGTTCTAGCCTTGTACTGTTTAGAGTGTACAGGTTAAACGACCCACTACCACATGGCGGCATGGAAGGTATGTCGCTGTTGATTGGCGGACCATCAAGGGCTAGTAAAAAACTGTGTAAATTAGGGGCGTATTTCCAGTACTAAATTATCTATAGTTCTAAAAGAATTCTGGAACTATGGAAGAAAAACTTATATCTGTAAAAATATTAAATTATTATAGGACAAAAAAATCTGTAGCTCAAACATCATCATCGTAGTACAACGCAACTGATAAACAAACAGAATCTTGGTTAAAAAAATGTTCCTTTTAGGAAGCTCGCACCGCCTCACATGTAACGACGGGCTTACCACATGACTTGCTAAGGAGATTGTTGAGTAGTTTGTCCATCAAAGCTTGCATGTTCTTCAACTCAGATAAATCATTCCATGCTATGGATACTACTGCATCTGTTCTGTTGGCTTCCTGTCCAACTATATCAAGTGCATCTCGGATTGCAGCTCCAAAAAATCTTTCTGTTGGAATGTATGGAACAGTCGACATCATGTACCTATGTGAGCACTACGACTGTCACTTCTGCTCTGTGCAAAGAGATCTGCACTTGAAGTAGTTATTTTATGTTCTTCCTTCATATTTATATTTGCAACCTAAAACAAAAATAAATGTCCTATATCATCATTACCAAGGAAAATAAAAACCAAAAAAATTCAAATTAGTCAACTAATAGCAGCAGGGCCTCATACATCTCGATCTTCTGGAATAACTGGAACAGTCGACTTCATGGAGGGATGAGATCGTGTGCAACTGTCACTTCTGCTCGGTGAAATGTCTGCTCTACTTGATGAAAGATGAAACTAAGATAAAAAAAGTTACAACATCATACGAAGGAACAAAACTACCTGTTCATTCACAAAAGATTATTTTGGTCTGATATAGCAATGTAAGCACTCAACCCAAGCACCTCAGGCAAACTGATCAAATTAGAATGCGTGATTTACGAATGTAATGAATCCATCGACTAAGATCTCCTTAAACTGATAGAGAAGCATTTACCGAAGAACAAAATAAGCATTTAACCATTGTGGCTGATATTAACTAGCCTACTCAATGTGCAGTTGGATCTGAATCCTAGGTAGGTGAAATTTTTGTAATCATCGAAAAACTACTATAGTAACTCAGTAAAATTAGAAATAGAACAATACTTTGTTGGGAATATTCCCTAGAGGCAATCATGTATGATGATATTTCCCATTGTATTCATAAAGACATTAAGAAGTCCTTGTATAAACATCTGATATGTATCATTGAATATGTGATTCGGTTGTGGAACTATGCATTCATGTTGTTTGTACTAAATATCCTTGGTCATTGAGGTTGTGCTGGACACACAACTTAGACCAATGTGAAAGTTGGATTGATGACTCGGTTCCACTTGTCATGGGCATGGAGATGCTGTTCCAACTTACACAGACTCGGCTAAAGAGTTTAGCGAGTCGGATTGACCCATATTGAGGTACAACGAACTAGCTGTAATTTTTATATCTCAATCAATGTAATCCTTAGACCTGAGGTTGTTGCATAGGCCGAGTTGAGGATCACTGACTTAGGTTCTATCAAACGCTGATCCGTAACTGGTCAGTTATAAAGGCAGTGTTCGGGTCGACTGAGAATCAAGCTGCGTGATGTGAATAACCAAGGTGGGATTTTTCCCCTCCACTTGGAGAGATATTCTATGGGCCCTCTCGTGAGATATGATTCGGAAAGCATGGCCATGCACGACTCGGTTAAGTGTTAACCTAGGCGATCGACTAAGAGTTAAACGGGTGAATCACTTATCTCGGATCAAGAAGAGAGTCAGACTATTTAAGGGATGGCATATATTCGCCTATAGTCTGACAAGGTATATCGTGAGGCAAAAGGGACTCGGACGTAAGTCGCATTGGAAAGGCAAGTCGTCATGACTCTTTGGTACTTGGGAGTCGGCACGTTCTGCTAGGAGCCGCTACCGACTGATCGATTGAGAGTTGGACTCCAACCGTGTCCAAGTAGCCATGAGCCTGCGGGGTCACACACTTAAGAGCGGGAGCAAGTTCGGATTGGATCCGAATCTGTAATCTGGTTGGGTTGGACCTAAACCGGATTAGGACTAAGTTAGTGAGTTGGACTCACGGTGACAAGTGTTATATGGGCTTTAGTGAATGGGCCGCGCGAGAAGAGCCCATGTTCACTCCCTATATATAGTGGAGCACCTTAACCCAGAAGGGTTAATCGTTGTTCGGTTAGGTCATTCCATGTGTTGGAAACCCTAGCTCCACAGCAGTCTAGCCGTCGTTACGAACCTAGCAGTTCGCCGCCGGCGCTCCTCCTTATACGTGTGGATACCAACAGAGGTGCTGTGCGATCAGCACTAGGACGATCGGATCGTGAGGACTGCACTGCATCAACTGACGCGCTTCATCAGTAATCTGCAACTGCGCGTCTAGTGGTAAACCTCGTGGCCTTCTACCTCAGCTAGATCTTGGGATCACCACGTTAGAGGAAAAAGTTTTGTTTTATCTCTGCGTGGCCCAACAGTGGTATTAGAGCGATAGCTTCTGGTTTTAGGCTCGAGATCTCGCATATGTGATATGCGGTAGGATGTAGATGAGATCTATGTGCTGTTTGGTGGTCGATCTATGAGATAGATCGGTTTTGTACGAGGCTGATTGGATCAACTGTACTCGGGGAATGGTAGATCTGATTTCCGTGATCATACTGCTGAGGTCGTGGAACGACATACCCCTACCGGTCGGCTTCCGCCATCGGGGTAGACTGTGACACATAAATCCAGAAGCGGTGATCGAAGATCAAAGAGTTTGATCGAATCGGAATGATGTCGTTGCGAGTTTCACAACGCCGGTAGATATTGTATCTATGCATAACTTGTTTTTGCAGGAAGTTGTGAAAGGTATGGTTCATGTGCATGTGATGTATGCGTGTAATCCATACGTGATCTGCGAATCACGGGTTTTTGTCAGCCGGCTGGAGCCTAGGTGCTGTCATTTTATTGTATAACGACCTGCGTGTCGGATTCTCTATGTAATTTACTTTACTAAGCTAGTGTAGCTGTTTGGAGAACCCGGAAGGCATGCAAGGCGTTGTACATGTCGGCGACATGGAGTAAGACGGCAAGTGACAAGAGTTGGCACGAGTCGGATTACAGGCTTTGTGGAGATGGAGATCGCCATGAAGAGAGCCATACCATTTCACATTATAATTTCTTTATTTTGTGTTATTGTTATGTCTTAGTTTTACCTCTATTAGATAGTCGGTAAAATTTAATCCCTCAAAGAAGGTCTAGTCAGTTTTCTCGCCAGTGTTTGCACCATCACAAGTCGGAAATTTTTGGTAGTGGGCTCATAAAATTGAGGTGCTGACAATTCTTTCCGACTAGGTGGGTTTGAGTCAGACTCTTACTGCGGAAACACTCGGTAAGCTAGACGGGTCTATCACAACAGTTGTGGGGCTCGGGGAAAAGTCGGATGGGAGCCGGGGCATGTGATGCCACCCGTCCAACAGGAGTCGCATGAGATGCGATTGACAAGGAGTTGTCTACCTAGATCACTTGGCGGCTAGCGGTGATGCTAAAGCTCACTAGCCGACTTGCTTATTTAGGATCCTGAATCACTAAGTAACCATCGGAGGGGTGTTGGTTCTAGTGGGAGCATAAAATATTAAAATGTTTAATATGCTTGCTCTTTTATGAATACATGTCTTAAGTGTTTTGCATATTTTATGTTGTAGATCATGGCACCAAGTAGCAGTCACTCTCAGATATCCGGTTTTGCATTGAGAACCATTCTTGAGAAAGGTAAACTGAACGACACTAATTTTACCAACTGGTATCGAAATCTGAGAATTGTTCTCAAACAAGAAAAGAAGGACCATGTCCTAGACAACCCACTTCCAGATGAGCCGAATGAGAATGCGACTGTCGCAGCCACCAATGCCTACCATCGGGCTAAGGATGAGTCCACGGATATTAGTTGTCTTATGCTTGCTCACATGGAACTGGACTTGCAGAAGCAGTTCGAGCATGTTGAGGCCTACGATATGATCGAAAGACTCAAAATTATGTTCCAGGCTCAGGCGAAGACTGAGAGGTATCAAGTCTCTCAGGCTTTGCTGAGTTGCAAGCTTAAGGATGGTGATCCACTGAGTCCGCATGTGATCAAAATATTTGGTTACGTCCAGTCTCTGGAGAGGCTTGGCTACCCCATAAGCGAAGAGTTCGCTACGGATATAGTTCTGAACTCTCTTCCTAGTGCATATGGGCAGTTCATTTCGAACTACCACATGCATGGTATGGATAAGAAGCTCACTGAATTACATGGGATGCTCAAGCAGGCAGATGCTCAAGAAGGGCGCCAATCAAGTGTTGATGGTGCAGAATAAGGCTAAGTTCAAGAAGAGTTCTTGGACTAAGAAGAAGGCTAAGTCAGGAGGAAAGCAGGCTCAGGACCCGGTCCCAAGCGCTTCCTCAGGGACTAAACCATCTCCTTCAGCCGGATCCATTTGCTTCTACTGCAAGGCGGATGGCCACTGGAAGAGGAGCTGCAGCAAGTACTTGGCCGACAAAGCCAAGAGTGGAGGTATGACTTCCGATTCAGGTACACTTGTTTGCAATGTTATAGACATATATCGTGCTGATGCACCTAATAGTTCTTGGGTATATGATACCGGATCAGTTATTCACATCTGCAACTCGTTGCAGGGACTGGTAAGAACTAGGAGCGTAGCAAGAGGCGAGGTTGATATTCGAGTCGGCAACAAAGCAAGAGTTGCTGCGTTGGAAGTCGGCACGATGCAACTTCATTTACCTTCCGGATTCATTATGGAACTAAATAATTGTTATTATGTTCCAGTGCTCAGTCGAAACATTATTTCTGCTTCATGTTTGATGAGGCAAGGCTATGAGTCGAATATCAAGAATAATGGTTGTTCTTTGTATTTGAATGATATGTTTCACGGCTTTGCACCCGTCCAGGACGGGTTATTTATTTTGAATCTTGATGGTGAGTCGGTTTATAACATAAATGTTAAAAGGTTGAAACCAAATGATCTGAATATGACTTACTTTTGGCACTGACAGCTTGGTCATATAAGTTGGAAACGCATGAAAAGGCTCCATGATGATGGACTCCTAACTTCGTTCGACTTGGAGTCGTTCGAGACATGCGAATCTTGCCTACTCGGCAAAATGACCAAGACACCTTTTGCAAAGAGTTGCGAAAGGGCGTCCGACTTGTTGGGACTAGTACATAGTGATGTATGTGGACCAATGAGCACAACATCCAGGGGTGGTTATGAGTACTACATTACCTTCACTGATGATTTGAGTAGGTATGGATATATCTACTTGATGAAACATAAGTCGGAAGCCTTTGAAAAATTCAAAGAATTCCAGAATGAAGCACAGAATCAACTCGGCAAGAAAATAAAGTTTCTTCGGTCGGACCGAGGAGGCGAGTACATGAGCCATGAGTTTGATGACCATCTGAAAAGTTGTGGAATAGTTCCTCAACTTACTGCGCCAGGAACGCTGCAAAGGAACGGTGTTTCGGAAAGGCGGAATCGGACCTTGTTGGACATGGTATGATCAATGATGAGTCGGACAGATCTGCCTTTATCATTTTGGGGTTATTATCTAGAAATAGCGGCGTTCACGCTAAACAGAGTACCATCAAAATCGGTAGAGAAGACACCGCATGAGATGTGGACAGGCAAAAAGCCGAGTTTATCTTTTCTTAAGATTTGGGGTTGTGAAGCATTTGTCAAGCGACTTAAGTCGGACAAGCTTACGGCCAAGTCGGATAAATGTATTTTCATGGGGTATCCGAGGGAAACCTTGGGTTACTACTTCTACAACCGAGAAGAGGGCAAAGTGTTTGTCGCTCGGAATAGTGTATTCCTTGAGAAAGAGTTTCTCAGTCGGGGAGTAAGTGGGAGCACGGTGCAACTCGAAGAAATTCGAGAGGAACCGGCTAGTAGCGAGTCGGCAAAAACCTTGGAGGTTGAGCCGGTCATGGCAGCTGAGCCGGCAGCAGCACCTGTACTACGAAGATCGGCAAGATTATGAAATGTTCGTGATGTGTTACTGTTAGACAGTGATGAGTCGGCAAATTATTCGGAAGCGATGGTGGGATCTGATTCCAAGTCATGGCTTAGAGCCATGAGATCCGAGTTAAAATCCATGGATGAAAATCAAGTTTGGAACTTGGTTGATCTGCCAGACGGTGCAAGACCCGTCGAGTGCAAATGGGTCTTTAAGAAGAAAACTGATATGGATGGAAATGTTTCCGTCTATAAAGCACGCCTTGTCGCGAAGGGGTTTCGACAAGTTCAAGGAGTTGATTACGACGAGACTTTCTCGCCCGTAGCGATGCTTAAATCAGTTAGGATCATGTTAGCTATAGCGGCCTATTTCGACTATGAGGTATGGCAGATGGATGTCAAAATGGCTTTCCTTAACGGAAATTTAACCGAGGACGTGTATATGATACAGCCTGAGGGTTTTGTCGATCCGACTAATGCTGACAAGGTGTGCAAACTTCAGAAATCCATTTATGGGTTGAAGCAAGCATCTCGGAGTTGGAATATTCGCTTTGATGAGGTAGTAAAATCGTTTGGCTTCATCAAGAGTGATCATGATTCTTGTTTGTACAAGAAGTTTAGTGGGAACAAAGTAAATTTTCTAATCTTATATGTGGATGACATATTACTGATTGGAAATGATGTCCAGATGTTGCAAGAAACTAAGGAATCATTGGAAAGGAGTTTCTCAATGAAACACTTGGGTGAGGCAACATACATCCTCGGAATCCGGATCTATAGAGATAGATCAAGGAGGCTCATTGGATTGAGTCAGAGTACTTATTTGGAAAGTGTTGAAGAAGTTCAACATGGAATCGTCTAAGAAGGGGTTCTTACCGATGTCCCATGGTATAAAACTTAGCAAGACTCAGTGTCCTTCGACAACTGATGAGCGAAGTCGGATGAGTGCGATTCCATATGCTTCTGTAGTCGGATCCATCATGTATGCCATGATTTGTACTAGGCCGGATGTTTCCTATGCTCTAAGTGTTGTGAGCAGATACCAGGCTGATCCTGGAGAGATCCACTGGAGAGCGGCTAAAAATATCCTGAAGTACTTGAGAAGGACTAAGGATATGTTCCTGGTTTATGGTGGTGAAGATGAACTCAGTGTAAAGGGTTACACGGATGCGAGTTATCTTACCGACTCTGATGATTCTCGTTCGCAATCCGGATACGTGTTTATTATAAACGGAGGTGCTGTGAGCTGGAAGAGTTCCAAGCAAGAGACTGTGTCTGTGTCTACAACAGAGGCTGAGTATATTGCCGCCTCGGAGGCAGCAAAGGAAGCTGTTTGGATGAGGAATTTCCTCATGGATCTTGGTGTGGTTTAGGGCTCGTCCAATCCGTTGGACGTGTATTGTGACAACAATGGTGCTATTGCACAAGCCAAGGAACCTAGACAACACCAGAAGAACAAGCACATACTCATGCGGTACCACCTGATTCGCCAGTTCGTGGATCAGGGTGATATCAAGTTATGCAAGGTACACATGGATGCAAATATTGCGGATCCGTTGACAAAGCCGTTACCACAGACGAAGCATGAGGCGCACCTGAGAGCCATGGGCATTAGATGCTTAGACATGTGATGTCGGAAGATTGACTCTAGTGCAAGTGGGAGACTGTTGGGAATATGCCCTAGAGGCAATCATGTATGATGATATTTCCCATTGTATTCATAAAGATATTAAGTAGTCCTTGTATAAACATCTGATGTGTATCATTGAATATGTGATTCGGTTGTGGAACTATGCATTCATGTTGTTTGTACTAAATATCCTTGGTCATTGTGGTTGTGCTGGACACACAACTTAGACCAATGTGAAAGTTGGCTTGATGACTCGGTTCCACTTGTCATGGGCATGGAGATGCTGTTCCAACTTACACAGACTCGGATAAAGAGTTTAGCTAGTCGGATTGACCCATATTGCGGTACAACGAACTAGCTGTCATTTGTATATCTCAATCAATGTAATCCTTAGACCTGAGGTTGTTGCATAGTCCGAGTTGAGGATCACTGACTTAGGTTCTGTCAAACGCTGATCCGTAACTGGTCAGTTATAAAGGCAGAGTTCGGGTCGACTGAGAATCAAGCTGCGTGATGTGAATAACCAAGATGGGATTTTGCACCTCCACTTGGAGAGGTATTCTCTGGGCCCTCTCGTGAGATATGATTCGGAAAGCATGGCCATGCACGACTCGGTTAAGTGTTAACCGAGGTGATCGACTAAGAGTTAGTCGGGTGAATCACTTATCTCGGACCGAGAAGAGAGTCGGACTATTTAAGGGATGACATATATTCGCCTATAGTCTAACAAGGTATATCGTGAGGCAAAAGGGACTCGGATGTAAGTCGCATTGGAAAGGCAAGTCGTCATGACTCTTTGGTACTTGGGAGTCGGCACGTTCTGCTAGGAGCCGCTACCGACTGATCGATTGAGAGTCGGACTCCAATCGTGTCCAAGTAGCCATGAGCCTGCGGTGTCACACACTTAAGAGCGGGAGCAAGTTCGGATTGGATCCGAATCTGTAATCTGGTTGGGTTGGACCTAAACCGGATTAGGACTAAGTTAGTGAGTTGGACTCACGGTGACAAGTGTTATATGGGCTTTAGTGAATGGGCCGCGCGAGCAGAGTCCATGTTCACTCCCTATATATAGTGGAGAACCTTAACCCAGAAGGGTTAATAGTTGTTCGGTTAGGTCATTCCATGTGTTGGAAACCCTAGCTCCACAGCAGTCCAGCCGTCGTTACGAACCTAGCAGTTCGCCACCGGCGCTCCTCCTTGTACGTGTGGATACCAGCAGAGGTGATGTGCGATCAACACCAGGACGATCGGATCGTGAGGACTGCACTGCATCAACTGACGCGCTTCATCAGTAATCCGCAACTGCCCGTCTAGTGGTAAACCTCGTGGCCTTCTACCTCAGCTAGATCTTGGGATCACCACGTTAGAGGAAAAAGTTTTGTTTTATCTCTGCATGTCCCAACAAACTTCGCCTCTTATAGACTAGCCAGATAATTTCAGAGAAATGTTGAAACAATCTATCAAACAGTTTGATACATAAACATTCATATTTAATTTTTTTCATGGTCTACCGAAAGACCAAATGAACTATCGTGTGCCTCGTATTAAAAAAATAGCCAGATAAGTGGCAGATACCAGAGTGATATTTGAAGTGAATGGTTGATTATGATCCTTCTCTTTATGTTATATTGGATTCTGTTGCCAATATGGCCATGTTATAATCATCCTAGTGCCTCCAACAAAAATAAAACTGAACTAGACTAAATGGCCTGAAACGAGGGGACTTAAACCTTAAAAACAGTGGGGGGAGGGGTGCATACAGTAGCTCTATGTAGAGTCTCACAGTTTCTTTTCTGGTTATAGGTATGTTTGTTGACAATGTCCGCTGCATCATGTAATTGGACTGGTGGTCTCCATACTTCAGTGTTGGGCCTCTGCATAAAGGTGTAGCAGATAGTAAACACAAAAAGGTTCCAATTTGATAGATGTTACCATGAAGTGATAGGAAAGGAATAGTTACTTACTTGATTATATGGGCCCTTCATTATACGTTTTATAGTGTAAACTACACATATTTATTGCGTAACAACAGTAAACTGTTAGGAAGCCTGGGGTAAGCAGAATCAAATAAACCCGACTTATTACTGGAAGCAGTATGACGAATGTAAATATGTACTGCACAGATAAGAGAACAACATCAGACAGGAAATAACGTTAGTGCTATAGCCTATGCCAAAATAGAGAAAAATTATAATGGAATCACTTATGGGCGGGCACTTTAATAAAGGAGATAATGGAAACAAATGTACTCACCGTTCGCTGGCTCATATTTCGCCATGACAACAAAAATCACAGTTCAACTCATTATAGTTAAACATGATTACAAAGAGTTTATTTGGGAAGATAAGGATAAAAAGTATAGCACTTGTAAGTTACTACGAAAGTAGATTCAATATAAAATATAGTTAACTGCTCCATATTTATCATACAAAAATCAAAGGAGATCTAGTTACCTTGGTCGGGGCAGCGTCTAGGCATCCTGGGTGGTTACGCCGAGGTTGCCGAGGGTGTTGCGGTTGCAGTGCTTGTGCACAAAGGTGAAGCAGAACAGGGGTTGCTCCGAGCACTGGACGACATCCACGAAGAAGCAGATTCCTAGCGGTGCTTGTGGAAGCAGAATAGGGGTTTCTTCGAGCGCTGGACGACTACGGCGAAGAAGCAAATTTAGGGTAAGGTGGTAAAGGTTAGAACTAGGGTTTTCCGCAGGGCTTGCCCATCTGCGGGCAAGGATTGTGTGTGTGTGTGTGTGCGGGGGGGGGGCAGTAGGGAGGAGGCAGGGAGGGCTGTAGAGGTAGTGAACCGGGAAATTACGATTTAAGCCCTAACAAACTGCCTTAACTAGGGGTGGAAAGGAAATTACAGTATGTTTGAAACACATGGGCGCTAAATATTTCGGGGATAGCGGGAGATTTTCTAGCTCGACTAAATCTAGGTTGTACTCCCTGGAATCAAAGGCAGTCACGGGCCCATGTTCAGAAATTAAGGCCCATTAGGCATTGATCATCCATGGCTCATATTGGACGTTTGGATGTCCTGTGCAAGCCCTTTTAAGCGGCCATCGACAAGGACCACCTCTCCGCATCCATGAACGACGGACACACCGAAGAACTTTCTCTGTCTCTCCCCCTTCCCCCCCTCCCTCTAGGCTGGCCAAGCCACCACACACACAAAAATGCCGCGCAGCTGCTCCGACCAGTGGACCTCCATTAATGAGTCCAATGAATTGGCCAACGGGGATATCAGTCCCTACCATGGTGATAGCGGGGAGTCCGTTGATGGGCCGTACTATTACAACACAGCGCAAGGTAATATTTTCTAAGAGGAACCTGCTTACCGTCATATGATGGAGGGGAAACCACCAGAGAGCACAGAGGAGGAGGAGGATGATGGTTTATCTTTCATCTATGATGGACCCGTAGTCTTCAAAAAGAGTTCACTCGATCCACCCTCCTTTGACAAGAAGAAGAGGAAGTAGGAGGATGAGGGGTCAGAAATTGTCTACAAGAAGACTGCACTCGATCCCTTCTTCACTGGCAATAAGAAGAGGAAGGAGAAGGAGGCGGGAGGCTTGAAGAAGAAGAAGGCGAGAGCTGGGGGATGCCACGGGAAGCGGAAGGACGATGCCAATAGGAAGGTCGCAGCGGAAGGATCTAGGTCCAAGAAGAAGAAGCGGTCTTATGATTAATTTAACCTCTAGTACTACCTATCTGTAATAAGGTTTGGAGATTGAATATCATCACGTGAAAGTTGGAACAATGTTGGGGTCTAGCACAAGTACTACGTTTGTCATTTCATCTCCCCCACTGCGATGCAATAAAACCTCTTGTACTCTATATTACTTTCTCCCCTTAATTTCTGCATGCGTTCTAGGGAAAGAGGGGTGCTAATAAAGATAAAGTGACGTTAATTATTACTCACGTGATTTCATGTAATTAATACTCCTACTAAAAGAAAGAAATCTGGGAAACCGCATGTATTCGTAGTGATTAAGTGAAATAAGGAGTACTACTATCAACGTCCCTGGATAAAAAAATAACCTATGTACATCATACTTACACGTAAATCATCTCCTTGCTTGGCATTGAATTAAATTATTTAATGTCACATTGATATAAAAACTCAACTGTGCCCAACGTGCTATCCCCTGGCCGGCACCACGGCACGTCAAAAAGGCCGCGTCGCCTGCAAAATCAAGAAAGCACGCAACCATCTATATGCGAGAAGAATCCAGTAGACACCACACAAACATCAGAATAAGGAGAATGCGGGCCATGCCGAGAAACACACGAGAAGAGAGAAGAAAATAACCCAGAAATAGAGAGGAGCGAAATGAATTGACTTGGCAGCAAGGACGTGCATCTCATAACCTATGTCTCTGGAGTGTCCCTAGGAACCGTGTGATGACATCTGCATCTGAGTAGTATAGTAATGTTTTGTAGTCTCACTTCATGAAGTCATGAGAGCACTCGAGTACTACATAGTTAAAAGCCGTAAATAACTACCTCCGCCCGCCCACCACAAATTCCTCTACCTACTAGAGTAGTGTAAAAAGCAATGTACTACTCGAGTATAAAAAGACATATATTACCGGAGTATTAGTACAACTGTACAACTATTGCTGCTACTGTTCTACTCCGGTTACTACTCCATGGAGTTTCTAAAATCTGGACCTATTTTTCTAAATTAATCCTAATACCTGTATCTAGACAAGATTAACCACAAGAAATAAATGGAACTGTGCTGAGGTTTTGTGTACCGGGGCTTCGATCCTAATGTTTTTACTATGGATCAGAATACTGTAAACTTGGTTTCAACCGGGGAGGTGCCCTTCCCTCTAAAAAGGAGAGAGAAACGAAAGAGCCAAAAGAGACAAGAATATAGAATAAAATGCAGATCATGTTGAAGACATGCATCCAGTCCTCGATCTCTCCCCTACAGCACTATACACTTTGCGCCAGACCTAGGCTTATATGTCTCTCTCTAGGAGTAGACCTTCACGTCGGTAGGATATGTTACTGTACAACGTGATACCTGCTTTACTCTCACATGTCAACTTCCTGCAAGCTTATTTGACTGACCAGTGTGAAGCATGGTATTGAAGTGACGATACCTACTTATTACTCAATTTTATGTAGGAGCATGGCTCTAGGATGGATCAAGGGACCCCATATTCAATGTTGCATACAATTTTGGACTGCGGGCACTATATCGGCGAGCCGAGCTTCCAGGGAACCACTCCAACGCTGCACGTCTAGGCGGACTCCACCAAGAGCTCGCCGGCGATGGACAAATACGAGCTAGCACCGATAACTGTTCCATGCCCCCACGATACCTGTATCACCATGGTAGTCTACCACAAGATCAACGAGCTAGCTCTGGTAACAGTTCCATGCCCCCACGACAGCTGTCTCACCATGGTCGCCTACCACGAGCTCGACGACCACAAGACCGCATGCCCATATAGCCCGTGCGGCTGCATGGAGGTGGTCTGCATTTTCACCGCCTCGTCGGTCGAGCTCCTTATCCACCTCGACAGCGACCACAAGGTACAATTGCATAGGATATCATACGACCAGCCCATGGAGTTTACAGTAACGATGTTGTTACCGTCCTTTTTTTCATCCATGGTCATCGTCTACTATGATGATGCTAGCTTGTTTAGCCTCATAATCGCCAAGCTCGGCCAGGCCGCCGCCATTTCCTCGGTGTGCATTAGGGCGGTCACGTGCTCGTGGCCCCAGTATAGGGTGAAGCTATGCATGACTGGCCTGTAGTCGCCGACGAACTTCTAGACAGACACCGTTAATGGGGTAATGGAGCCGACGAGCTGCGCGTTGCCCCGCAGTATCGTCCTCGAAGATCTAACATTCCTCATGGTGCCGCCATGGTACATAACCATGGCTACTGGACAGTACCAGAAGGTGTTCTCTTTCTCCATTTGCATCGACAAGAAGAATTGATCTTAAACTTCTGCTAGTGATCCTAAAGCGATGGTAATGATGTATTACTAGTTAATTTAGTTCTAGAGTTCCACTCATTTACTTGTTACTGTAGTAGTACTCGGAGACATGGTCTATTTTGGTACTAGGAAGGGTGTATTTTGGCTATAAAGTAAGTTTGCTGATAATGTTTATATTTAGGATTTAAGTGTTCTCTGAAATGATATGTCAAACTTCTATATATCACGCCACACTCACGTGCAGAGCACGCGCAACTTACTCATCCTACTACTTTTGCTTGCTTGATTTCATGGTCGTTTGTGCTAAATGTTTGGACTTGGATGTAATTTTCTCTTTTGTGAGTTCCTTGGTGTAACATATATGTACACATCCTATTACTGTGTTAATTGAAGCATCTCGCTTCCTCAGGACATACCCCGGTCAGAAAAATAAAGTGCCACCACCCGGTTTTTTAAAAAAACTGACAATGACCTTGTTCATTTGGCCTGAAACCCAAGAATGTACACATGGAGTATGTGGTATAGTATACCATACCGTCAAACGAGTTTTTCAAGTATTTTTACTACTCCCTCCAACCCATATCATGTCACATCCCAAAATTCTCCTAATTTTGTAATGTGAAATAAACAAATAAGTTTGATTGATTGTTTGACTATGTTGAAAATTCTCAAAGAGAAGAAACTTTTTGAGTAGAAAACCCTCTCAACCTTGAATTAAAAATATAATATTCTTTTGTTATGACCTAAGTAGCCATATAGGCAAAAGGGCATGGATTGATTTTGGATCGTAGAATTGGTGTGCAAGATTTCAAAATTAAAATCATGAAGCATTCATAAGCATTTCATTACATCCATGCAAAGTTCTCACTAACTGAATCCAAATCCTGGTATCTAAATCCTATAGTTGATTTGCCCAAATGTTCCTAAAGGAAATTAAATTGACTTTATAAAACCCACTGTTGCTAAGGCATAAATTATTGATAATTATAGCCTAAAGAGATCCAATTAATACTACAAAATTTTAGAAACAAAATTGAGTTCATTTGGAGCTATTATGAAAAAGTTATGGAATAAATACAAACAAATAAAGATATAAATAAAATGAAATATACAAGGATTTATAAACCCACTATTTGCAAACTAGTAAGAAGATTACAAATATGATTCTACAATGATCTATTCGATTTTAGAAAAATTTAGAAACAAGAATCGTGTTATTTGGAGTTCGTATGCAAAAGATACGAGGAAAACAAGTAAATAGAAAAAGAAAAAAAAAGAAAAAAAAATCTAATGGGCCGGCCCACCCGGACCGACTGGACCAGGCAGCCAGGCACGTACCGATCGTGTCCTAGGTTTGCTTTAAAATTCGTGCAAAAACCTATTTTCTAGACCTATCTCTATTCAAATACTCATAACTTTTTATCTATAACTCCAAATCGACATCCGTTTGTTTCTACTTGTTCTCTACTCCAAAACCTATCTCCCCACTGTCCTAAACCTCCATATAAACTCGTGGAGCCACAGCTGTACGAGTTTCTCTCCTCGAAATCCCGAATCTACATATGCTCGAACCTTATTTCGCTTTTTAACCCATCTAGACTTCGTTGTTTGCCTTCGGTCAAAAAACGAAAGTTGTAGAACGCGTCGAAATATTTTAATACCAATAAACCTCACCTCTTTTCATCCACCACAGCCGGAGAATTTCACATCGCAATATTTCAGATCTGACGGTGTAAATCCAAGATGTACTCGCGCTCGTTTCTTCAAATCCAAATTCCTTTGGTGAGAAGGTAGGAATAATGATTCCCCACAACTTTCATGTTCTAAGTTTTTTAATTTGACCTACGGATTTGTCTCTCTAACACAGATCTGTTTCTTGTCTATTCTGAGCCAAAATCAGGTCAATCTCTTCTTCTAGCCACCGGATCCTATCCAGACGGTCGAGATCCAATCAAACCGGTGCGTGTCATGTCGTCATCCCGGTCAGCTTCCTCATCAACGCCACGTCAACGTTAGGTCAACATCTAGTCCCAGTCAGCATGCAAAGTCAACATGTCCAGTCAGCGGAATATTCTCTGGAATATTCCGTTCGAATTTAAAATTGCATATTATAGGTCTAACTTGTAAAATTCATTAGAAATTCATACCACGTCCAAAAATTGCGTATAATATATCAACTTGAATATAATTTTACTTAGAATCATCTTATCATAATATATCCAACTTTTACTGTACGTGGTTACTGCAGTAATTTAATTGGTTTTAATGATCTTTTAGGTTAATAAATTCATAAGAAATTATCTGTAACTCCGAAAAATATGAACAATATATCAAATTGAAGCTACTGTAATGTACATTAATAATATCTGGTTGGATCTAGCCTTTGCCGACTATTTAACCCATAGAAATTTAATTAGTTTTAATGGCTTTATAAATCATTAAATTCATAGTAAATTAATTGCTTGTCACAAAAATATAAATGATATACCGATGGAAAGCTGGTTCCATGTAGATCATCAATATGCAATTAGTTCTGCCTTTGACTGTAAGGTTTTACCGTGAAGATTTAAATGGTTTAATGGCTTATTTAGAGTAATAAATTCATAAGAAAATAAATACTATTCACAAATATACAAATAATATGTCCCTGAAATCACAATTCCGTGGAGATTACAGATATAATTTTAGTTTGATTTTTAGACAACAGAAACTATATGAATCATTTAAAACCCATTAAACGCTATTTAAATCATACAAAAAGATCTATAACTCCGATTAGGGTGAATCCAAGTGCTAAGGTTTTGTATTGACAATATCTATACAGAGAAATTGCATGAAAAATTATTTGGTACTGTTAAAACGGAAATTCATACAGAAATATTTAAACCCATTGAAATAGTGTTTTAATCATAAGAAAATATCTATAACTCTTTTTTAGGTGAATCAAATTGCTACTGTCTCTAAATTGTATTAACACTATCCAGTAGCATCTAGTTCACAATTTAATACGATATAAACATATTTAGTTCAATTAAAGTGGTATACACCATATTAAATCGATACAACTTTAGTAATAAAAGCTTTAGTGCATTAAATGACTTTCCACATGCATCATGTAATCTACCTATGTTCAGAACACTAAATGCAACCATTGTGACTCATTAAATCGTCATGCATGCATATGTTCATCATTGTTTTCTTGTAATGTTGCATTGTTGTATGTTTGCAATGTTTTGAATGGTGTTTGTTGTGTTTGCTTCAAACGTTAGATTGCGAGGAGTGCAACTACTGTGATTGCAACTACTATGATTGCAAGTATTGTGGTTATTACGAAAGAGGCCAATATAATTGTAAGGATTATCTAATCGACTACATCTACAACAAAGGCAAGTGGTGCTATCTTGGTCATAAATGTCCTATTGTTTTCCTATGAATTGTAGATGTTTTTGTAGAATTACATATGTAGGAATTGATGTGTATATGCTATGCTATGTCCCATATTATTCCCGAGTATTCCTTGTTTATGAGCCATCGTATTGGTAGATTGTTTAGCTATGCTATTTAGACGAGGAAGGGAATCACATCATGAAAAGTTATATGTTTTGAAAGGCTTATGTTTTGCTAAATGACAAACCAACATGTTTTAATGAACCACCTAGGCGGAATGGCATTGATTGGGTCATCGAGTGTGGATTATGGTGGGGAATACCGCCTAGGACACTGAGAAAGGATTGGTTTCTTTGTTTGGTAGCTTTCGTGTGCAACCATGTGCCAATAATGAAATGGGCGGTTGGTTGAACTCAGTAGGTTGTGGTAACTCGAACCCACGTATCCAGAGATGTAGATGGTGTAGGTTGGACCGATGCGTGTCGGGTTTGGGGAGCTACTTCCCGAACGGTTCCTTCTTGGACTTCTTCCTATCATCACCCAATATGAGAGTGGTGGTACGAGCTGGGCTGGCCAAGTCACATGGGTAAAGTGTACTAACCCCTGCAGGGTGTATAAACTAAGTACTTAGCCGTGTCCCCGGCTATGGACAATTTGAGCGACCTGATACTGATGCTATGATATTTCTCACTCATCCTTATTTCTTAATTACTTAAAACTTGTTGGGTGAACATAATTGGGTAGGAGCACCTGGGAGTGAACCAGAGTGTCATATTTATCGTATTGGAAAACTCCTTTGTTATAAATGTTAGGATAAAAATGTTGCTTTATGCAAATGAGCCTGAACTCCACTTGGCCAAATAAGCATGTAGTTGATAGATATGTTGTTAACCACTTTAGCCTACTTGCCATACATTCAATGTATTGACCATTCATGGCTGCAACGTTTCATGTTGCAGGTTATATCGTATCTGATTGATCGTTCATAGGTCGCGAGACTCAACTCAACATTTGTTCGCCTGTGGCACATTTGAAGGATGGAGATCTACCTTGTATTCGTTTTCTGCTGTGTACTTGAATAAATAATGTAAATTCTGGATCATATTCGTTGTATTTATGATGCACAGTTATATTTGGTATCATTTTGTACTATGTGTGCCAGTGAACCGATCCAGGGATTGTCACTATACACATGAACTCAGCCTTATCAGGCGAGGGTGTTACAAGATGGTATCAGAGCTGTGCGTTGACTGTAGGATCGTGACCTTGGAAATGGATTAGTAATAGAAGACCTCTATTAGGAGAACTATCATATTTTCTACTTACTAGAGTTCTTATATTTTTTATATATCTTTTCTAGAACCTCCTCCTATTCAAACATTTATAGTTGTCCATTCTCATGATACCTATATGAGAGTTAGATAAGTAAAAGAACAAATAGTATGACATAAATAAATATCTCATCAAGTTTGGTTAGGTCTAGACCACCATGTTTTATCTCTTTAGAAGATCATCGCTATCGTGTTAGCATATTGTTCTTACCAACTTATATGGTATGAAAATATAGGTTGCTTGCTTGTTTGTACTGAACCATATCGTGTGATGCCTTGTTTAAGATCTGTTGTTTTGAAACTCTAAAGTTGCTGGAGTTGTCGTGTGGTTTTAAAATTATTTTAATGGTGTGAATTGATTGAAATTCGTGGGATTACTGCTGCAGTTTTCTGCCTGACCTGTTGTACCGCGCGATTTTTCATATTTTATTGATAACTCTTAAAAATCTAAAAAATAGGATCTGGAGCGTAATTACCTGTAGTACATGCAAAAAAATTGGCTAAAATCCCTGACAAGTTTAAGGTGCCCAGAAAAATTCGTTAAACCTGCTGTACCGTTTTGACAGATTTAGTTTATTGCTTATATGTTACTCTATTTTACTCTAGTATTGTTCCTAATGCTTTCAAACTATTTTGTTGTCATATAATCCTATATTTAGACCCCTGTAATGTTATTATACAAGTGTTTGATTGTGTGTTGATCGCCTTATGATTGTTTGCTTGTTTGTGACATTGATTGCTTCATATAGTTATTGGTAGGATTATTTTCTTAGTCGTTTCTTTCCTATAGAATCTATTCTTCCCTATCTTGAACCCTTGGAGATATAATGATGTGTTAAGTGGAAGGTTGGACAACACAATGAATTTAGGAAGGATAATGCTTTATCTAATGGAAAAAAAGAGATGTGGGAGTATGAAGTGTTGAAATGATGTTATGTAGTAGATTACGCAACCTGAAAGTTGAAGTATCGATAGTTTAGTTTTAGTAGTAGCTTTGTTGATTGAATACATGGGAGTATACATAGAGCATTAGTTCGTGCCCATGGAAACATTCTTCAAGGCAAGTGAGAATGCCCGAGTGATAGAAAAACGTGATTCACCTATCCTCATACATGGTAATGATTTGGGTGCAGGATGGATTGATCACCATTCCTACTACTCTTATTATTCGCTCTTGTACTATTGGCTTTGCAAATCTTGAGTGCCCTTTTCAACCTTAGCAGAGAGTTGACGTTGAGCCTAAACCCTAGAATGGTATATTGTTACACCCTTCTAAAAGCATCCATTGCTAAGCATAGGAATGTACGGTAAGGATGAATCCCAACCGTGAATTATGGTCACCGTGAAGTAAACGTTCCCTATTTGCCCCCCATGAGAGTTTTGCTAGTTTAACAAGTGCTTTCTCGGAAACTATCAATCATGATGTTTATAATGTGCTAGAGACATTGTGCCAATAAAAGTCTAAAGGAGAACCAATCTGATCCAAGTGAACCCTCAAGAAGTGACCTAGTCAATTTTCTTTTAAGGGTGGTAGAATCCTAGTGAATCCCGAACCTTTCTTTCTTTCTAGCCTTACCAAATCTGGGGACGAGATTTATTTTAAGGGTGGTAGTCTGTCACATCCCAAAATTCTCCTAATTTTGGAATGTGAAATAAACAAATAAGTTTGATTGATTGTTTGACTATGTTGAAAATTCTCAAAGAGAAGAAACTTTTTGAGTAGAAAACCCTCTCAACCTTGAATTCAAAATCTTATATTCTTTTGTTATGACCTAAGTAGCCATATAGGCAAAAGGGCATGGATTGATTTTGGATCGTAGAATTGGTGTGCAAGATTTCAAAATTAAAATCATGAAGCATTCATAAGCATTTCATTACATCCATGCAAAGTTCTCACTAACTAAATCCAAATCCTGGTATCTAAATCCTATAGTTGATTTGCCCAAATGTTCCTAAAGGAAATTAAATTGACTTTATAAAACCCACTGTTGCTAAGGCATAAATTATTGATAATTATAGCCTAAAGAGATCTAATTAATACTACAAATATTTAGAAACAAAATTGAGTTCATTTGGAGCTATTATGAAAAAGTTATGGAATAAATACAAACAAATAAAGATATAAATAAAATGAAATATACAAGGATTTATAAACCCACTATTTGCAAACTAGTAAGAAGATTACAAATATGATCCTACAATGATCTATTCGATTTTAGAAAAATTTAGAAACAAGAATCGTGTTATTTGGAGTTCGTATGCAAAAGATACGAGGAAAACAAGTAAATAGAAAAAGGAAAAAAAAGAAAAAAAAATCTAATGGGCCGGCCCACCCGGACCGACTGGACCAGGCAGCCAGGCACATACCGATCGTGTCCTAGGTTTGCTTTAAAATTCGTGCAAAAACCTATTTTCTAGACCTATCTCTATTCAAATACTCGTAACTTTTTATCTATAACTCCAAATCGACATCCGTTTGTTTCTACTTGTTCCCTACTCCAAAACCTATCTCCCCACCGTCCTAAACCTCCATATAAACTCATGGAGCCACAGCTGTACGAGTTTCTCTCCTCGAAATCCCGAATCTACATATGCTCGAATCTTATTTCGCTTTTTAACCCATCTAGACTTCGTTGTTTGCCTTCGGTCAAAAACGAAAGTTGTAGAACGCGTCGAAATATTTTAATACCGATAAACCTCACCTCTTTTCATCCACCACAGCCGGAGAATTTCACATCACAATATTTCAGATCTGACGGTGTAAATCCAAGATGTACTCGCGCTCGTTTCTTCAAATCCAAATTCCTTTGGTGAGAAGGTAAGAATAATGATTCCCCACAACTTTCATGTTCTAAGTTTTTTAATTTGACCTACGGATTTGTCTCTCTAACACAGATCTGTTTCTTGTCTATTCTGAGCCAAAATCGGGTCAATCTCTTCTTCTAGCCACCGGATCCTATCCAGACGGTCGAGATCCAATCAAACCGGTGCGTGCCATGTCGTCATCCCGGTCAGCTTCCTCATCCACGTCACGTCAACATCAGGTCAACATCTAGTCCCAGTCAGCATGCAAAGTCAACATGCCAGTCAGCGGAATATTCTCTGGAATATTCCGTTCGAATTTAAAATTGCATATTATAGGTCTAACTTGTAAAATTCATTAGAAATTCATACCACGTCCAAAAATTGCGTATAATATATCAGTTTTGAAGATCATTTTACTTAGAACCATCTTATCAGAATAGATCCAACTTTTACTGTACGTGGTTACTGCAGTAATTTAATTGGTTTTAATGGTCTTTTAGGTTAATAAATTCATAAGAAATTATCTGTAACTCCGAAAAATATGAACAATATATCAAATTGAAGCTACTGTAATGTACATTAATAATATCTTGTTGGATCTAGCCTTTGCCGACTATTTGACCCATAGCAATTTAATTAGTTTTAATGGCTTTATAAATCATTAAATTCATAGTAAATTAATTGCTTGTCACAAAAATATAAATGATATACCGATGGAAAGCTGGTTCCATGTAGATCATCAATATGCAATTAGTTCAGCCTTTGACTGTAAGGTTTTGCCGTGAAGATTTAAATGGTTTAATGTCTTATTTAGAGTAATAAATTCATAAGAAAATAAATACTATTCAGAAAATTACAAATAATATGTACCTGAAATCACAATTCCGTGGAGATTACAGATATAATTTTAGTTTGATTTTTAGACAACAGAAACTATATGAATCATTTAAAACCCATTAAACGCTATTTAAATCATACAAAAAGATCTATAACTCCGATTAGGGTGAATCCAAGTGCTAAGGTTTTGTATTGACAATATCTATACAGAGAAATTGCATGACAAATTATTTGGTACTGTTAAAACAGAAATTCATACAGAAATATTTAAACCCATTGAAATAGTGTTTTAATCATAAGAAAATATCTATAACTCTTTTTTAGGTGAATCAAATTGCTACTGTCTCTAAATTGCATTAACACTATCCAGTAGCATCTAGTTCACAATTTAATACGATATAAACATATTTAGTTCAATTAAAGTGGTATACACCATATTAAATCGATACAACTTTAGTAATAAAAGCTTTAGTGCATTAAATGACTTTCCACATGCATCATGTAATCTACCTATGTTCAGAACACTAAATGCAACCATTGTGACTCATTAAATCGTCATGCATGCATATGTTCATCATTGTTTTCTTGTAATGTTGCACTGTTGTATGTTTGCAATGTTTTGAATGGTGTTTGTTGTGTTTGCTTCAAACGTTAGATTGCGAGGAGTGCAACTACTGTGATTGCAACTACTATGATTGCAAGTATTGTGGTTATTACGAAAGAGGCCAATATAATTGTAAGGATTACCTAATCGACTACATCTACAACAAAGGCAAGTGGTGCTATCTTGGTCATAAATGTCCTATTGTTTTCCTATGCATTGTAGATGTTTTTGTAGAATTGCATATGTAGGAATTGATGTGTATATGCTATGCTATGTCCCATATTATTCCCTAGTATTCCTTGTTTATGAGCCATCGTATTGGTAGATTTCTTAGCTATGCTATTTAGACGAGGAAGGGAATCACATCATGAAAAGTTATATGTTTTGAAAGGCTTATGTTTTGCTAAATGACAAACCAACATGTTTTAATGAACCACCTGGGCGGAATGGCATTGATTGGGTCATCGAGTGTGGATTATGGTGGGGAATGCCGCCTAGGACACTGAGAAAGGATTGGTTTCTTTGTTTGGTAGCTTTCGTGTGCAACCATGAAAAGTAGTAGAATAAATTAAAAAACAAAGAATGCTCCCAACAAATTTTCGTACAAAGTGGAAAATTCTTTCTTACAATTTCCCAGAGTTTAAGGATTTTTACGGTTTCAAAATTTGAACATGGACCGTTGGATCAAGACTGGCAAATCCAAACATTGCTAACCGTTGGATCAAGACTGGCAAATCCAAACATTGCTAACTGTTGGATCTTCTTTTCCACTCTTACCATCTAGAAGATTCTATTGATAGTCATTATCACAGTGAACGCTTTTGTGCGCAAACCTCAAAACAAACTTCATTGCTTAGTTTCAGGCACCTTGTGCTAAATGCATGGACTTTGATATCATTTTCATTTTTTACGAGGTCCTTGATGTCACTTGTACTTCCACATACAATGTTAACTGAAGCACCTCGCTCCGGGGGACCTACTAGAGTTAGAGGAAATGCAACCCTCCGAATTATCACACAAAGTGGACCACGATTTCTTATATAATTCCATTTTTCAAGCTTCCTAGATAACTTCGTACACTTCACTTCTTTGTCGATTCAACGAAATTAGGTCAAACTTGATCTATAAGTAAGCACGATAGTTTAGTTGCTCTTGAATTGATGCAATTTTAGAGGTAGATGGGTGCGCTTCTTGTAGCAAACAATGCTGATGGTGTGAATTCCGAATAATTTGGAAAGAACATTCTCAATTTCCTGAGTGATGATGAGATTGTTCTTTTCCATAAAGAAATAAAGTCCAAAGAATATAGATCTGAATGCCACAATCCAGCAAGCTTCTAGACATATTAAGTGGACCAACATGTCGTACGTAATTGAGATTTCTATGTTTTATGAGTTTTCAAACTCCCTAGCCAACTCTTCCAACTTGAGTGACTTTATGCCGATTTATCGAAATTAGGTCAAATTTGAAAAGTGACTAAATTTTAGGTTGCTTTGATAGTTTTGAGGAAAAAATTTGGAGGTACCCATCGGGGGGGTCAATTAATATATGAGAAACCACCGAGAGTTTTGACAAAAAGTTCAACTTCATGCTAAGATTATTCATCTTGACAACTTAACGAAATTAGGTCTTAAACTTGAGATACAAGTAGGCGTGATAGATTGATCTCAAATTAAATGTAATTTCACAGCGATAGATGGGTGCATCTTCTTGTAATAAACAATACCATCGGTAGACTGATCTCGAACTAAATGTAATTTCACAGCGATAGATTTATTGAAATTAGGTCAAATTTGACTACTACTAGTTGTCAACACCCAGATTTTTAATCCCAGATGCCTGTTATGCCATACATCGCAATCCCAGGAATACCATTTTTGCGAGACATAACAGAATTGGATACCATAGTACATCATCCATTACAAACCATACATAAGGTCTTACATAAATAAGGATCTCATGATCTAGTTCTTAATACAACACAAGCAGCGGAATACGTAATAATAACGGTAGCATGGGCGAAGCTCCATCTTCGGGGTCACAGGCAATACTGACGATGGGAGATGATCCTAGTTGTCGTAACCTTCCTGGGGTCCATCCTCCTGGTACTCCTCTTCATAGTCTGGCCATGGGAATAGCCAGGGACAAAGCCATGAGTACTCTTTAAGTACTCGCAAACTAATACTAACAGGTGAAGGGAGTTTTTGTAGTAGGACACTAAGCTCTAGGGTTGTTTTGCAAAAAGCCATATTTACCTCTACTAAGTTCAGAAGCTACGAAAGCTAGTTGAAAATTTATTACACCTAAGGGGGAACTTGTATCTCATGCCACAACTCTGTTGTGGTCAAGTCAAAATCTCAATCTATTTCACAAGTCATTTTGAAAACATCTGACGGGGGGACAGTATGGACACTCCAACTGTCCATAACCGCAGACACGGCTATTCGAATAGTTTTACACTCTGCAGAGATTGTACACTTTCACCACAACATTTGATACATCCGTCAGGAACAAATCCTGAATTCACCATACTCAGTATGCAGATAATCAATCCTAACCTTTCAATTATACGCCCTAGTATAAGCACCTCTCCTGTGAGTTTGGCCTCCCAACCATGACCAACTTTCATCTGGGGTACTGCACAGGTGGACAATCTTCACAAGGTAGCCTCAGCTCCGACCTTGGCCGTGAGGGAACTAATACTAAGGTACATAAGTTTCCAGTCAAGCCCTACCCAATCTTCGGGTATTGTGGTTGTACGGTAAAATTGGAATGGTATCGCATCCAGACAACCATCAGTTTTATAAAGGTCTAAGGCTCATGCCTTAACATTTTCATCATCAACATCATCTGGTGTTCGAAAACACATGTCAAAACATCTCAATAGAATTATCCATCATTCCAAGGTTTTCATAACCATTTTTCCACCAAGTATTCCCATCTAAAGTTGATCAAGTTTTAGGCTTACCACTAGCATCTACCAATGGGGGTAAGTACTAATGAGGGGTGGTAAACTAGTGGAGTTTAACTAAGTTCAATCTCATGCCTTGGGATGACATCAAGATGATCTAGCTTAGGCCAAATTTTATGCTCTTTATACAACCTTCAATTATCTTTCTAGAATCTACAATTTACTTAAGTAAGCTCTAAGTAATAGCTTTGATAAAGAAATAAAGTATGAAGCTTGGAAGTAAAACTAGGATTGGGTTATCAAGTGGGTATAATCATATATATGCTTAAGGCATATGGTTGGCTCGGTAACAAGCAAGTATTTGTTTGCATAGGTAAGGTGTCTTGCAAGTGTTAGCTTGCATAGGTCAACTTGATTAGTAAGGCTTGCTTAATCAACTAGTAGTATTAGGCTTGCATAATTAGAGTATCTTGCAAGTGTTAGGTTGCATAGGTCAACTTGATTAGTAAGGCTTGCTTAATCAAGTAGTAGTATTAGGCTTGCATATTTAGAGTATCTTGCAAGTGTTAGCTTGAATAGGTCAACTTGATTAGTAAGGCTTGCTTAATCAACTAGTAGTATTAGGCTTGCATAATTAGATTATCTTGCAAGTGTTAGCTTGCATAGGTCAACTTGATTAGTAAGGCTTGCTTAATCAACTAGTAGTATTAGGCTTGCATAATTAGAGTATCTTGCAAGTGTTAGCTTGCATAGGTCAACTTGATTAGTAAGGCTTGCTTAATAAACTACTAGTATTAGGCTTGCATAATTAGAGTATCTTGCAAGTGTTAGCTTGCCTTGTGCAGAGAAGTGGTTGAAGTTCTCCTCGGCTTCTTCTTCGTAGTATCCTCCTTCCTCCTCGTATCCTTGGTCGGTACTAGCGTCTATGAATAAATACGAGGTACACAATCACCAAACAACACTTAACTACTTTCAATCATCACACAAAGGGGTTCTATAGATGATCTAGCAGCATCACTAACATTACAAGATTAAAGAATTTGTCTTATTGCTTTTATTTTTAGAAAAGTAATTTCTACTCATTGAAAAACTACTTAAGATTTAATATTCTCCAAACCAAACATGGGATCATGTTGACACATGTCATCACCACATATTTTAGTCCATGGTAATGTGATTTAAAGTGGTGTCACAATTTAATAAGATTTAACCTTTTATTTCATTTAAATAAAGTGACTAGAAATGCCTATGTGGCATCCTTTTATTACTTGAACATTATTTCTGTAGGTAAACCCAAATATTTTTATATATTCTGAAAGGTATGGTTACTTGTGATTTTTTAGAGTTGGAATCAACTCAAAAGCTATTATGGTTTAAATTCAAAAAATGTTTGAATGCAGAAAAGCTTCTGCCTTATTATTTTTACCAAGGGTGATCCACAGATCCAAATGATTTGAATCCAACGGGCTTGGATTAAGAACTTCCAAACCTTCCTAACAAAATTGGTTTCATTCAATTTGGTTCACTGACTCAAGCTGGGTTGATTTTTGAAACTGGGTACAGAACTGTGTTTGAATGAAAATGGAAAAAGTTAAATTCAAACTAGTGGGCTGCGCGGGAAGTGAAAATGGGCCGGCCTGCTACGCATAGCGCTTACGCGGGCTGGTTAAGTTGCTGTCCCGACGCGTCAGTGAGACGGAGGGGTGCGAAGCGGTACGGGGCAACGTGGTGCGTTGGATCTAGTTCTAATCCAACGGCTCTGGTTCATCGTCCACGTCGGGCAGCGCCGGTGAGACAGAACCCTAACGCGGCAGGTGGGGCTCGTTGGGGGCTCACCGGGGCTCAGGCGAGGGTCAGCGAGGCGGGCGAATGACAAAGTCGACGACGACGAACCTCCTGGTACCGACAGCTTCTCCCGGGGCGGCTCCAATCGCTGGCACCCTTCTTCTCCAGCAGCAGCGGGCTCCGGTGAAATTTCGGCGCTGCGCTGCTCGCCTTGCTCCGGGAACGAGGTGGAATGATCAGTGAGGTGAGGGGAGTGAGATGGTGTGCTCAATTCAGCTGGGGGTCATTTCCTTTTATAGGCTCGACGGTCAGACCGAACGGGATGGGCATACGACGGTGGTGACACGGCTACGGGCGGCTAGCGGCATGGCCGAGGGTGGCGATCGATCGGTGGTATCTTGACGATGCTCTATGGCTTTAATGCGCGTGTAGGGGCGGTGGCAAACGGTCTAGAACACTCGGTGCTCTGCGAGGCAGAGGCGGCGTCTTCGAGGCGAGCGGTGGCTACGGGGCACGAGCGGTGAAATGGGCATGTCTAGCGGTCTCCTGGGACGGTGGGGAGCATGTTGGAGGGAGGCGAGGGCTCGAGGTGGTCTGGTTGAATGGGAACGGCGCGTGCTCTGCGGAGCACGTCGGCATGGTCGACAGCGGCACGGGCGCGGCGTTCCTGGAGGTTCTGGCTGCTGTCTACGAGGCAGGGCTGGTCGAGAGGGGGCGGTGAGGCATGGGCTACCTCCCAGACAAGGTTGGCACGGCTAGTTCTTCCTCTATCCTGCTGTCCACACTTGGGTGACATGGGTGCTCTCGGCTGTTCACCATTGATGACATTTTCAAGCTTACAGTGGTGCTAGGGATTAGTTAGGCCGTTAGATGATCTACTAAGGCTAGTGGTGTCCAGAGAGGGAACAAGTTAGGCCCAAAACACTGCACACTATAGTGTTTTGATTTTGTTAGATTTGAATCTGCAAGGTGTTTGATGAAATGGCCGCATGAATTCAAGTTTTGAATTTTGAAAAGATTTTTGGTGGGTGTGCTAGGCATGTGCTGGTGAGTCTGTGGATGCTTGGGTTTTGAAAGTTGAGCTTGTTTGAGTGGTTTTTGAAAAAGTGGGATCTTCCCATATGATATAGATTCAGTTTTGAACTATCATTTAAACTATGCATTCAAATGCTTTTGGATGATAACAAGGTGGGCCTTGGTACTTTTTTATGAGTACTATCAAGGGGTGTAAAGATCCAAACAAGTTTCTGTTAAGTTTTGAAAGTTAGAGACAGCCAAAGTAGGCATGGGAGTTAAATTGGCCAAAGTGACCATTCCCTTATTTTGTTTGTTTTTATTTATTTGTCTTTGGGAAAAGTGTGGGGATTGTTTTGATGATGTTTAATTCACCTAAGAATCATTTTCCAAGCAAAGGAACACACAATCCTGGCAATTCAAAAGAATCCAAATTTTAATGCACTCATATGAATGCTTTCATATTTTATGGAAAAGTTTTTGTTAATCATAATTTTGGTGATTAGAGTTTGTTAATTCTAGTTTAATATTTTTGGGATGTTACACTAGTAAATCGTAGGCTACTCCATGAGTTTTATGAAATGGCGTTTGGAGGTATCTACATCAGGTGTTCAATTAATATATCAGAAACCACCGAGAGTTTTTACGACTGGTTTGACTTCTTGCTAAGATTTTGCATATCAGCAATTTTGAAACCGTTTTGAAAACGACCACATAAAATAAAGAAAAATTAAAAAATAAATTAAAAGATTTATGGATGACATGCCCTATCATGCATGTCGTGTGTGCTACGTGCCATGAAAACATTAACCATGGGATTTGACGAGTTTTGGAAAAAACAGCTTCGCAGTATTGTTCTGCCATGTATAGACACTATTGGGATTCAAACAAAATGGCCAAGGTTGTCAAGCACATACCAATCAATATCGTAGTTTATGACCTGATGGAGTTTTCGCAGTAGATGGGTGCATCTTGGGGTAGTAAGCATTGTTGACCATGGGAGTTTTTAGATATATAGTGGATCATGCTTCCTATTTAACTGAAGGTTTCGAATTTAGGCCGAGATTACCGAAATTTCACCAAAAATCATCCTTTTTGGCCAGGACTGGTAAGAGAATTTACTGAAAAACTTTCTAATTTTGGGTATTTTTTGTTGAACTATTTAAAATATTTTATATTTGGTAGAATTTTAATTGAATCTCTAAATTTTGGTCTAATTTTAGCTAAATTTCTTTTCAAAGTTTAAATTTTGATTCTTGCGTTTCATCCGAGACTTGACCGAAATTCACTGAAATCGCCGAATTTTGGCCATTTCGCCCGGACCAGGTAAAAAACAAAACCGAAATCCAAAACCTTGATCTAACTACATCGATTAAATAAATTTCACAAAAAAATCAAGTCTAGCGCGGTGGATATGGGAGTACAAAGCACGAGTGTCTAAGGGAATCTGTAATATAGGGCCCACCCGGCTTATGAGAATTTCCACAATGTATAGGTCAGCATTTGCCACACGGTAGGATCCACATTGCTTGGTCATATTCCTCCATGCAAGAGAGAGGATGGAGGGGAAATGCTTTTTTACACATTGCAGATGCCCTAAGGGAAAAATTAAATAATGGGCCCACTTGGAAGTGTATGACCAAGCTATAATAATCCCATGCAAAAGTTCTTCAGTATAGTGGGTCCCACGAATCATCTTGTTTAGACACTGGTGGAGCTTAATACTTGTAGTAGAGTAGTATTTCTGTTGCTTAGACATAAGTATATGCTTACCTGTGTCCAAGCACTGTACTTGTAGAGAGAATAAAACGTATACAGGGGAAGAGGGCATCGGCGAAGAGAGAAGAGTTGAAGGTGGTTCCATGTCAGAGCAAAGTTTATGATGTGTTCCTGACACGAGGTACTCCCGATTCTACTAATAGTAGTAAATGCCAGGACCTATGCATGCAAAGAAATTGGAAGTGTGTTTTCTCTCTACTTTGCTGCCTCTCGTCTCTCCACCCCTCTCCCCTCACGCACCATCCTGGGAGAGAGAATAAAACGTATGCAGGGGAAGAGGGCATCGGCGAAGAGAGAAGAGTTGAAGGCGGTTCCATGTCAGAGCAAAGTTTATGATGTGTTCCTGACACGAGGTACTCCTGATTCTACTAATAGTAGTAAATGTCAGGACCTATGCATGCAAAAAAATTGGATGTGTGTTTTCTCTCTACTTCGCCGCCTCTCGTCTCTCCACCCCTCTCCCCTCGCGCACCATCCCGGCTGATCTCTCCCTCGTCCACAGCGTGGCGCTGCGCACGTGTGCCTTGGTACGACGGCTCTATTTTTTCTTTTTTGAGAGAGAGGGCAGCTCTGTTTCTCTGGCTTGTTCTTCAGTCGTGTTGGTGTGGAGTAGGAGTAGTACATAGGAAGGAAACAACTTTGGACCTTGGCGGCAAAAAGATTCAAACTTTTCTAGTTTTGAAATTTTCAGTTGCTTCCCAAAATTTTCACTTGCTAACCGTTGGATCTTCTTTTCCATTCTTAGCACCTAGAAGATTCTATTGATAGTCTTAAGCACAATCAACGTTATTTTGCGGAAACCTCAAAATGCACTTCATTGCTTAGTTTCAGGGACCTTGTGCTAAATGCATGGACTTGGATGTAATTTTCATTTTTTATGAGGTTCTTTATGTAACTTGTACTTCCATCGACCATGTTAACTGAAGCACCTCGCTCTAGGGGGACCTACCAAAGTTAGAATAAAACGCAACCCTCCCAATTATCACAAAAAGTGGACCGCAGTCTTATATAATTCCATTTTTCAAGCATCCTAGCTAACTTCGCACACTTCACTTACTTATTTGTCGATTCAACGAAATTAGGTCAAACTTGAGCTACAAGTAAGCGCGGTAGATTAATTCTTGAATTAAATGTAATTTCAGAGGTAGATGGGTGCGTATTCTTGTAGAAAACAATGATGTCGGTGTGAGTTTCCAACTATCTTGAAAGAGCATTCTAAATTTCCCAAGTGATGACGAGATTGTTCTTTCCATAAAGAAAGTCCGAAGAATATGGATCTGAATGGCACAATCCATCAAGCTTCCAGACATACTAAGTGGACCAACATGTTGTACGTAATTGAGATTTACATGTCTTATGAGTTTTCGAACTCCCTAGCTAACTCTGCCCACTTGAGTGACTTTATGCTGATTTATCGAAATTAGGTCAAATTTGAAGAGCTAGTAAATTTTAGGCTGTTTTAATAGTTTTACGAAAAGATTTTTGAGGTACCCATCGAGGGGTCAATTAATATATTAGAAACCACCGAGAGTTTTGACAACAGGTTCAACTTTTTGCTAAGATTATTCATCTTGACAACATAACGAAATTAGGTCAAACTTGAGCTACAATTAGGCGCGATAGATTGCTCTCGAATTAAATGTAATTTCATAGTGGTAGATGGGTGCATCTTCTTATAGTAAACAATACCGTCGGTGTGAGTTTCCAACTATCAGGAAATAACATTCTAATTTTTCTGAGTGATGACGATCGATATTGTTCATTTCTTATAGTAAACAATACCGTCAGTGTGAGTTTCCAACTATCTGAATGCCATAAGACAAGCTTTCGACATATATAGTGGACCGAAATGTTGCACTTATGATTAATTACCATGTTTTAGATCTTTTCAAACTTCGGTTAGCTAACTCTGTCCACTTGAATGACTTTATGGCTATTTACCGAGATTAGGTGAAAATTTTAAACTACAAGTAAATTGTAGGTTGCTTTGAATGTTTAGCACAAATCTTTTGGAAGGTACGCAAGAGGTAGTCACAATAATATGTTAGAAACCACCAATATTTCAGATGATAGGTCCAACTTATTGCTAAGATTCTTCATCTTTAAAATTTAATGAAATTTGGTCAAACTTGAGCTACACAAGTAAGCGCGATAGATTTCTCTTGACTTAAATGTATTTTAAGAGGTAAATGGGTGCATCTTCTTTCAGTAAACCATGCCATCGACATGATTTTCGAACTATGAGGAAAAAACATTCAATTCTCAATTTTTTCAATTGATGAGAACATAGTTCTTTTCCATAATGAAAAGTTCGAAGAATATTAGATCTTGATGCCACGAGCCAAGTTTACATACATATATATATTGGAACAATATGTTTTACTTACGATTCCCATGTTTTGTGACTTTTTAAACTTCCTAGCTAACTGAGCCCACTTGAATGAATTTATGTCGATTTATCGAAATTAGGTCAAATTTGAAACTATAAGTAAATTGTAGATTGCTTCGAAAGTTTGCGAAAAATCTTTTGGGGGTACCCACCATCGAGGGCATAATTAATATATCAAACCACCAAGAGTTTTGACGATGGCTTTAACTTCTTGCTAAGATTTTGCATCTTGACAATTTAACGAAATAAGGTCAAACTTGAGCTACCAGTAAGCACGATAGATTTCTCTTGAATTAAGTGTCTTTTCGGATGTTCATGGGTGCATCTTATTGTATTAAACAATGCCGTGGGTATGAGTTTCCAACTATGAGAAAAGAACATTCTCAATTTTCCGAGTGATGACGAGATTGTTCTTTTCCGTAAAAAAATTCCAAATAACATGGATCTGAATACCACAAGCCAAGTTTTCAGTTATATATAGTGGACCGACATGTTGTACTTACGATTTCCCATGTTTTATGAGTTCTGAAACTTCCTAGCTAACTCCACCCACTTGAATGACTTGATGCCGATTTATCGAAATTAGGTCAAATTTAACTACTGCTAGTAAATCGTAGGCTACTCCATTAGTTTTATGAAATGGCATTTGGAGGTATCCACATCGGGCGGTCAATTAATATATTTGAAACCACCGGAAGTATTGACGACTGGTTTGAAAAGATTATGCATGTTGACAATTTTGAACTCCTTTTGAAAATAACCACATGAAATAAAAAAAATTAAAAAAATTAAAATATTTATGCATTACACGCCCTATCATGCATGTCGTGTGCGCTACGTTCCATGAAAATGTTAACCATGACATTTGACGAGTTTTAGAAAAAACAGCTTCGTAGTATTGTTCTGTCATGTATAGACACTATGTATAAGCTTGAGGTAACTTTATTTTATCCATAATTTACTACTGAATTCCTTAAGTTGTGCTTTTTTTACACATTGCGGATGCCCTAAGGGAAAAATCAAATAATGGGCCCACTTCGCAGTGTATGACCAAGCTATAAAATTCCCATGCAAAAGTTCTTCAGTTTAGTGGGTCCTACGAATCATCTCGTTTAGACATTGGTGGAGCTTATTACTTGTAGTACAGTAGTATTTATGTTGCTTAGACATAAGGACATGCTAACCTCAATTCACGCGCTATACTTGTAGAGAGAATAAAATGTAGGCAGAGAAAGAGGGCAGCGGCGAAGAGAGAAGAAGAGTTGAAGGCGGTTCCATGTCAGAGCAAAGTTTATAATGGGTTCCTGCCACTACGTGCTCCTGAGTCTACTACTAGTAGTAAATGTCAGGACCTGTGCAAACAAAAAAAATTAGAAGTGTGTTTTCTCTCTCTTTCGCTGCCTCTCATATCTCCACCCCTCTCCCCTCACGCACCAGCCCGACTGATCTCTCCCTCATCCACAGCATGGCACTGCGCACGTGTGGATCGGCACGGCGGCTCTATTTTTTTTTCTTTTTAAGATATAGGGCGGCTCTATTTCTTTGGCGTGTTCAGCAGCCGCATTGGTGTAACATCCCAAAAATATTAGTCAAGATTATCAAGTTCTAATCACCCAAGTTTAGGGCTAACAAAACTTTTGTTATTAAAATCAATATGAATGCATGTGTGTGAATGCTTGTATTGCCTTGTGTCATTGCTATGAATGGCAATGATTGGTTTAAAGATGAAAACAATATCATCTAAATCATTTCCAAGAAGAATCAAATCAAGAGAAATTCAAAAATAAACCATATAAGCAAATGGTCATTTTGACGAAAGTTAACCACTAGACCACTTTGAGTATTTCTAGTCCAAGTTTTCTAACAGAAACAAACCCAATTCTTTTCACCCCTTGCTAGACCAAGTAAAAGTGAACCCATCCCACTTTGCAAACCAACAGAAATATTTTGCAAATCTACTCAAATGACAAATCAAAATTGAATCAAGTGTAGGTACTAAGATCACCCTTTCTCAAAAACCACTCAAAACACTTCACCTTGCCAAACCCAAGAAATAATATACTACCAAGTATGTGACCAGTATACTCACCAAAATTCATCCCAAAATTTTAGACTAAATTTCTATCGGCCATTTCATCAAACTGTTGGTGAGCACAATAAACACTGCCTAACTTCTACTTTTTGTGATCAAAGCCTTGTCCAATTCTTATCTCCCATTTCTCACCATTGTCTCCCCCAGTTAGCACACAAGCATTGAACAAGCTAGAACTCTACCCTTGCACCAGTGCCGAGCCACCCGAGCCCCGCCCCCTTGCCAGCCGACCATGGCTAGCTAGCAGGAGCCAGCACCGCACCTGTTCACCATGTCAAGGAGGTAGCTGACCGTCCACCGCCACTCCCTGTCCAGCCCTCGCACGTAGCCATGTCCTGGACCACCCCAGCACAACCGCGCCCTTTGTATGTGCGCCATGCCGAGAGAACACCAGAGCGCCTCGCCCGACACGCACGTACACGCCATGCCTCACCTTCGCCGCCCGTGCCTGCAATCACCGCGACACCAGCAACCCCCTAGACATCCCCGTTCGCCGCCGTGCGACCCGTACCACACGTGCGTCGTCAAAACCACCATCGGTGCCGCTCAGAGCACCGGCCTGTTCTGACCAACCTCGACCGCCCCTTTCCACGACCTTAAGCCCTTGAGCATCGCCAGGAGACCGTGCACCGGCCTACACCCTCCGCCATGCTAATAGCTTGCCATACCGTCGACCCTGACGAGCTCTGCCTATGTCGCATTGCCTCTCTCGCTCAGCTATAAAAGGAGGCCTCCCCAGCCTCAATTCACCACACCATATCACTCCCCACCTCTCACAGAACCTCTCACACCTCTCCCCGAAGCAAGGTGAGATTCGCATCGTCGGAATTTCACCGGAGTCCACCGCTGCAGAAGGAGAAGGGAGCCGTTGATTGGAGCCACCCCAAGAGCCTCCGTGACCACCGTTCGAACCGCCATCGTCGAAAACGTCATTCTCCCCCAACGCCGACCCGAGATGGAGCCCTGGTGAGCCTCGCACGACCCCCACCGCAGCGTTACGGTTTAGACCTCGCCGGAGCTGTTCGTCGTCGACGATGAACCCCAACCGTTAGATTAGATTCTAATCGTAGGGCCTAGGTAGAAGGATACCTCTTCACGTAGTTAGATTCAGCCCACGCGCTGTGCGCTGTGGGCCGGCCCAGTTAGTTCTCGCGCGACCCAATAGATTCAAATATAGATTTTTCAATTTAGTTCAAACTCTAGTTTTGTCAGTTGATTCAAAAACCAATGCAGAGAGTTTTACTGAACGAAATTGCATGAAACCAATTTTGCTAGAAAGGTATTGAAAATATTAATCCAAGCCCGTTGGATTCAAACCATTTGGAATTATAGATCATCTATAGTAAAAATAACAAAGCAGAGACTTTTCTGCATTCAAACATTTTTCAAAAATCAAGCAGAAATGCTTTTGAGTTGATTCCAACTCTCAAAAACCACATTTGACAAGACCTTTCTGAATATGTAAAAAGATGTAGGTTTACTTGCAGTAATAATGGACAAGTACTAAAATAATGCCACATAGGCATTTCTAGTCACTTTAATTAATTAAAATAATAATGTTAAACCTTATTTAATTGTGACACCACTTTAAATCAAATTCCCAAGTATTGAAATATGTGGTGATGACATGTGTCAACATGATCCCATATTTTAATTGAATAATATTAAATATTAAGTAGTTTGCAATGAGTTGAAATTACTTTTCCAACATAAAATAAATAAGACTAAGGCTTTAATCCTTGTGATGATTTGGATGATGATAGATCATCTAGTGTGAACCTTTGTGTGCTAAATAGAAGTAGTTAAGTATTTTTTTAGTGATTGTGTACCTCATATTTATTTATAGACGGTAGTACCGAGCAAGGATACGAAGAGGAAGGAGACTAGTATGAAGAGGAAGCAGAGGAGAACTTCAACCACTGCATTACTCAAGGCAAGCTAGAACTTTGAAAGCTAACACTTGCATGATAACTATGCAAACTAGAGGCCTTAGGCATATTTGGTTATACCACTTTATTATATTAAATCCTAGTTTTACTTGAAAGATTTATTCTTTTTATTTCTTTATCAAAGTTCTTTAGATACTTCTAGTTAATATTTAGTAAGTTTTGGAAAGTTATTATAGGTAGCATAAAGAGCATAAAACTTGGCCTAAATTAGTTAGAACTAGATGTCATACTAAGGCATGAGATTAGAGTTGGATAAGTCACACTTGATTATCACCCCTCATTAGTGACTACCCCCATATTTAGTGGCTAGTGCTAAGCATAAAACTTGATCACTTTAGATGGGAATACTTGGTGAAAAGGATTATGAAAACCTTAGAATGATGAGTCATTCTAATGAAATGTTTTGGACATATGTTATGAACACCATATGATTTGATGATGAAAATGTTGAGGCATGAGCCTTGGCCCCTTTATAAAACTGATGGTTGGGTTCGGATGCGATACCATTCCAATGTTACCGTCCAACCACAATACCCGAATTTGGGTAGGGCTTGACTGGAAGTTTATATATCTTAGTATGGGTTGCCTTGCGGAATAGGTTTGAGATGAGGCTACCTCGTGATGATTGTCCACCTATGCAGTTCCCAACATGACAGATGGTCATGGTTGGGAGGCCAAACTCATAGGGGAGGTGCCTATACTAGGGTGTGTAATTGAAAGGTTAGGATTGATTATCCACATACTGAGTATGGTGAATCAGGATTGTTCCTGACGGATGTATCGAATTTTGTGGTGAAAGTGTACCACCTCTGCAGAGTGTCAAACTATTCGAATAGCCGCATCCGCGGTTATAGACAGTTGGAGTGGCCATATTGTTCTATCGCCAGATGTTTTCAAAATGACTTGTGAAATGAATTAGGACTTAACGTGACCACAACAGGGTTGTGAACATGAAAACTATGTTCCCACTTAGGTGTTATAGAACATTAAACTAGTTTTATTTACTTCTAAACTCAGTTAGAGATAAATCTGGCGTTTTGCATATAAACCTAGAGATTAGGATCCCTACTTGAACCACTTTACTTGTTAGTGATAGTTTGCGAGTACTTAAAGAGTACCCATGGCTTTGCCCCTGGCTATTCCTATGGCCAGACTATGAGGAGGACTATCAGGATGATGGACAGCAGGAAGTCCATGACAACTAGGATCATCTCCCATCGTCAGCATTGCCTGTGACCCTGAAGATGAAGCTTCGACCATGCTACCGTTATTATATTACTCCGCTGTGTTGATTGTTTTAAGACTGGATCATGAGATCCTTTATTTGTAAGACCTTTATTATGGTTTGTAATGGATGATTAACTATGGTACCAATCAGTTATGTCACGCAAAAATGGTAATCCTGGGATTGCGATGTATGGCATAATAGGCATCTGGGATTAAAAATCCGGGTGTTGACAAGTTGGTATCAGAGCCATCCTGACCATAGGATACCCTAGTTAGAGTGGACGCTTGAATCAAAAACTTAGTTTCAAAACAAAGGAAGTGAGTATTTATGAAAACTTATTCTCATTCTTATCACTTTGACTCTTTCATAAAAATTCATGTTCCTCAAAAATTCTTGCAAACTTACATAAAATTTGACACACTTGATCACTCTACTAACTTACTCATCCTATATTCTTATAGATGGAGGTGAAGTATAGAAAGTTCTACCAGTTGGGCAATGGAGGGCAGCTCATATTTGAGCGCGATCTGGACCAATTCTCGGAACTTCTTGAGCACCCGCACCCCGATTTCTTCGGAGCATAGCTCAACGATCAGCAAGGAGGAGAACTACAATGTCTGATTGTTTCCAATCTTAGAGGCAAGATGGAGGCACTCACCTTAGAGGGAATCCAATTCACCTTAAGAGAGAACAACTGGCTAGACAGACTCGTCAGGGCTATGCAGGAAGCTCTTGCCTGTCTGTGTGGGCAAAGCATAAATCAGATCAAGGGTACTCACTTTGAGTACAACGCAAGGCGTGATGCTATGAGACAGCCACTGGAGGTGCCACAACTTCCCGAGCTGAAGCATCACGTGGATCATCTCAGCTTCATGTTGTATGACAGGCAGAAGGAGTTGGACAACGCCCGCGCATACGCCAACCACAACTATGCCATTGCAGTCAAGAAGGACCAGACCCTCGCCATCCTTGCAAAGGAGCGCAAGACCTTTCGCCGTCTGCGTGACAAGAAGGATCGCATTATTGCTCGCCTTCATCACAAAGTGACAGGATTGGAGGAGACCATCCATGAGCGGGACATGCAGCTTGGGGAGAGGGAGAATGCAGGGGAAGATATCCGTGGAGACCCCTACTCCTACCTCAGTGATGATGATGACTACCTAGAGTACCAAGCCATGTACTTCCACACTGATGATGATGATTCCACCTTCATTTATGATGATGATGAAGCCACCGATTCTGATGAGTAATAGCACTTGAGCACTATCATAGGTGTGAGTTGTATCCAGTACCATTGTATCGTAGTTTCACAGAATGGTTCTTAAAACCATCTGTTACCTTAGTGTGGTGTGTGTTTTTATTGTGTGCTATGAATGAATCAAAAGAAAGTTTCTAGTTATCAAAACCCGATTCAAACTCAAAGTTTAAAGGCTTTTCAAAGACAAATCCCTGAACCTTAGAAATTTCCCTCTTATCTCATGATCTATCTCAATCTTCAGATGCCTCGCGGAGGAAGCAGTTCATCCCCGGAACAAATGCTGCAAATCTTGCAAATGTTGGTTTCAGACGTGAAGCTGAAAGAGCCGAATGTCAAGCCAACTTAGCCACCCTTCAACACATAGCTCAGATGGCCAATAACAATCAAGTCCATGGAAACCAGGACAACCATGGATCCAAGCTCAAGAACTTCCAAAACACCAATCCACCCATTTTTAGTAAGTTTGAAGAGCCATTAGATGCCGATGACTGGCTGCAAACCATGGAGAACAACTTAGAAGTCGCAGGAGTGGAGGCCAATGAGAAAGTACTGTTTTTGACCCATTATCTGGTAGGATATGCAAGAGCTTGGTGGAATAGCATTCGCACCATGAATGGAGGACAGATGATGACTTGGGATGAATTCAAACTCAAGTTTAGTCGAACCCATGTGCCACCGGGTTTAATCAAGAGGATGGGAGATTAATTTCAGAGAATTGAAGCAAGGCAGGATGACGGTAGTTGAGTACCGTGAAAAATTTCTGTCATTAGCTAGGTATGCACCAGATGAGATTGACACTGAAGCCAAGAAGAAGGAGAGATTCTTGAATGGTCTGCATGATGAGATGCAGATGGTGTTAGTCAATATCCCGTTTGTTGACATTGAAGCCTTAGTGGATTCTGCAATCCAGATGGAAGGCAAGATCAACCAAGCCAATGAGAATCGCAAGCGTCGAATGATGCATCAACCAGGAACCCACCATACCCCAAAGTATTGTCCTAACCCGTCTGCAGGATATGCCCCAAGAAAAAATAGACCCCTGATGACCCGTCCGAACTATCCCAACCGTGGAGGAGGAAACTAAAGGCCCGTAGGAAACCACAACAAAAACCCTAGCAATTCCAACAATTTCAACCATGCACCGCCCAAGTTCAACAACAACGATACTTTCAACACCACCAATACTGCCCCAAGGACTGGAAGCAATGTCGTGCCTGTTGCAGGAAAAGACAAGTCTCAGGTTACTTGTTATGAACGCGGAACCAAGGGTCACTACTCCAACGAGTGACCCAAGAAGCTTGCAGCAGCCCCCAATGTGAATGCCCCAGCTCAGCAACAGCGCCGTGTTCAGCCTGGAAGGAGATTTTCCCTAGGGAACTCACTCAACCGCAACGGCTGTCTGTTTCACATGAATGCTGAAGAATCCCAAGAAGCGCCAGATGTCATCCTGGGTATGTTTTCTGTTAACTCAGTACCTGCAAGAGTGTTTTTTGATTCTGGAGCATCGCACTCGTTCGTTACAGAAGAATTTGCATGCACTAGTAAGATTCAACCAACAAAATTGAAGCATGTTATGATAGTTAAAATACCTGGTTCAACCACCAAACCTAGACACATTTGCAAGGCCGTACCTATCAGAATCCATGGAATATATTTTTATGCTAATCTAATAGTACTTGGAACCAAAGGTTTGGAAGTAGTACTAGGAATGGATTGGATGTAGAAACATAAAGGATTAATCGACTGTGCCAAGAAAGCCATAACCATGACTAGTACCACTGGAGTATCAGTAGAGCATGTATCTGAAACCTTGCCCCATCAATTCAAGTGCAACAAGAGTCTAGCCCAACCAACCATTGACCAATTTAGAGTATTCTGTGAATACCCTGACGTATTTCCAGATGTATTGCTCGGTATACCCCTAGATTGGGATATCGAGTTTATCATTGAACAAATCCCTGGAAGTGGACCCATAGCTCAGAGACCTTATAGTATGAACCCGTCTGAATTAGTGGAGCTGAAGAAGCAACTGGATGCTATGCTAGAGATAGGATTGATTCAACTAAGTGCGTCGCCATGGAGATCACCTGTCTTGTTTGTGGATAAGAAAGATGGAGTTAACCGTTTGAGCACGGATTATCGGAAGCTGAATGATATCACCATTAAGAACAAGTACCCACTGCCGATGATACAAGATTTGTTTGACCAGTTGACCAGTGAAAAAGTGTTTTCTAAGATTGATCTTAGAACTGGTTATCATCAACTCAAGATTCACGTAGAGGATATTCCAAAGACTCTCTTTACCACCAGATATGGATTGTATGAGTACACTGTCATGTCTTTTGGATTAACCAATGCCCCCACTTATTTCATGAACCTCATGAATAAGATTTTTATGAACTTCCTGGATAAGTTTGTCATTGTTTTCATCGACGACATTCTGATCTATTCCAACGCAGAAGAAGAACATGATCTACACCTAAGGACCATCCTTGAAACCCTTAGAGAGCATCAATTGTATGCCAAGTTTAGCAAATGTGAGTTCTGGTTAAAGGAAGTAGGATTCCTTGGACATATCATGTCGGCAGGAGGAATTGCTGTCGACCCTGCCAAGGTTAAGGATGTGGAAGAATGGCAAGCCCCAACCACTCAAACCCAAGTTCGTGCATTTCTCTAATTAGTGGGATATTGTGGCATCCCGCAAAACCACTACTAGAAAATCGCGTTGAATTTGTGCATTGCATCGTCATCATCATATGTTGTTTGTCAAAAACTATTTTCGCAAGCCCGTTTTGTTTTCCAAACGCCCCATCTTAATTCAAATACAAAGCCCGGTTCTCCGGATTAATTATTTTGGCCGCTATCGGTTTGCACACGGCCCGTTTAAATCAAATAAAAAGATTTAATTATTTTAGCGGGGGCAGTCGAACGGGCCATTTCGACCCGAACGACCACCCCCAGAAATATACAGACGGACCATCTACACCCGCCCTTCTAAATCCTACACCTACCAGACAATCTACCCACACCCTCCCTCCACATCACCCCACCCAATCCCCTAGTGACACCTCACCCTCTCTCCCCCTCTACCCAACCAGGATCTGCCACCTCACCTCACCCCTCTCTCTCCTCTCCCTCACCCATCCAGCAAACACACACCACACACACAGCAACCCACGCACGCAGTCCCCCCCCCCCCCCGTTTCCACCTCCCCCAGAACAACCTTCCCTGCTCCCTGGCCCCGCTCCTGGCCCCACCGTCTGGCCCCACCCGCAACTTCCTCTCTCCCTCTCCCCCTCACGTTTCTCTCTCTCCTGGCCCCGCCGCCTCCCTCTGTCTCCCGTCCACCGCCGCCTTCCCCCTCCTTGTAGCACCACCTCGCCACCCCGCCCCTGCTCTGGCCCGGCCCCGCGCCCCTCCGGCCGTCCGCCGCCGCCCCGCGGTCGAAACCGCGTCCTCTCCCTCCTTGGTCTGCCCCGCTGCCTCGCGGGACCGCGCCAGCACCAGCCGCCTCGACCCCCAAGCGCCGTCGCGTCCGGCGCAGCGGCCGCCGCCCGCCGTCTGCTGCCGGTCCGCCCCGCTCCCGTCCGTGCCCGCGCCCTCCCCACCTGCCGCGTCCGGCCTCGGCCTCAACCGACGCCGCCGCCAGACATCTTCCCCTCCGCCACCAACCCTCGCCGCCCACGCGCCGACCGCGGCCCCGTCCCCCTCCTCCTCCTCCCCTCCGCCCGGGCGCCGCCGGCATCGCGCCACCTGCGGGTCTGCGCCGCGGACCCGCCTCTGCACCCGACCTCCGCATCCCTGCCTCGGACCACCGCTCTGCTCTCCTGCCCCGGCCTCTGCGAGCCTCGCCGCCGGAGACCCTCGGCTCAGCAGCGCCGCGGCCTCCGCCCGCCCTCCGCGACCGGCCCTCCCGCCGGCCTGCGCGCACCGCCCGCGAGCGCCGCTGTTCCGAGTTCCTCCGGGCGCCCAAGCACATCGATGCCTCGATGGCCATCTCCTACGCGAGCCGAAGGACCCTCCTGTGTAGCATCAGACGCGCCTCCGAGTGGTGCCTTCGTGATGTTTGGTTACCTCAGTCATGGACACGTCGTTTGGTGGATGAGGTCGTCGGCATGACCAGCATCGAGCATGAGTGCGTGTTAAGTTTTACCAAGACCTTCACCAAGACAGTATCGAGGCAGGTCCTAAGACCGACACTGATCCTCAAGCCCGAAGACTACATCGGACCGGAGACACTCGAAGGGGCATCTACAAGGACTTCTACACGGAAGGGAACGACATGATCTTCTTCATGGACAAGTGGAAGTTGCGCGACCCAGAGACCACCGACAAGATCTTCTCGAAGCGGAACAACAAGAACCCTCTCGGAACCCGAAGATCGCGGAGCCCCAAGAACTCCTTCCCGGCGCCCGAAGCCGAGGACCCGACAAGTTCGACACCGGCCAGGGCGAGTCCGATGCCTCGACGCCAGACCAAGCACGCCCTCCCGAAATGGCAAGATCGCCCCACGGAATCCGAAGCGCGGGCCCGACAAGACCTTCGCGACGACAAGAACGGCACCGATTCGGAAGAACCCGACGCGCCCCGACGCCGAACCAAGACCTGCTTCCGGAGCGACAAGACCTACCTCCGTTATCCGAGAATGCTTCCGTCGAACCCCGCACCCCAGATCCGAACCCCGAGACCGACCCCGAACCCCCCGGATCCCCAAGATCTGCCGAACCCTAATGTGTGAACCTCTTATCCGAGAACCCTATTTTATAATATACTAACAACTTGTTGCATAATTACATTGTCATACTCGCATGCATAATCATGTGGTTTGGGGGCCTTATGCCGATTCACCTAAATTAAATATGGGGCCCATATGCGGGCAAACTCTAGTCTCATATCGGCCTCATTTAAATCTGATATAGCGAACCGGTGTTATATTTTGGCCATGTTAATCCAACATTTAAATTGCGGGGGCTTCTAAATAACATGAACCACCTAAATATTGTCGGGACCCCGTTTCCGCTTAATATGGCCTAATTGCATCGCACCTTTGCCATGTCATACATCATACATGCATCATGCCGATCTTCTGCCGTTGTATTAAATAGTGCATCCGGTGTTTCTTCTAGTGTTTTGCTTCTTCGCGGATAAGGCCGTTGAGTTGATGCGAGTGTCGACCCGATCTTCGGTTGAACCCTTCGACAATGTTTTCAGGCGAGCATCTCCCCCTTTCTACCTATCTTCCGTTTATAGTATTTATTCCCTCCTGTTGATCTATTGCTATCTGTGTTGCGATGCTCTAGTTTCCGTACCCCTGGATATCCCTTGCAGCCATATATTGCCTTGGACACATCCTATTACTTGTTGTTTGGTAGATATTCGGACTTGCGCGTCGTAGTCGCTTGCTCAGGTGCTGTTGCGTGTCGTCAAATGCCACAGTTGTTGGAGCCTTGCCGCATGTTGATGTTGGAGATGATCATAGTCTTACTTATTGTTCACTTTAATTCCTATTTAACAATTAAAATTGAAGTAAGTAAGCAGAGGCATCGGTGGGTGATAGATAACATTTGGTTGCCGAACGCCCACTTGTGTCCCGTAGGACCCCGAGTACTTGATACCTGTTCCTTGATTTATCGCGCTATCCACATACGGGGAGTATGGGCCCCCCTTAGCCAGAGCTTGATTCAGTCTTATTTCTTGGGGCCACAAACTAGTTTGAGGTTTTATTTACGATCCTGTACTTATGCCATGTTTTACTGCTTTATTTACGATTGTGCGATGGATAGCACACTGTACTGTTTAGGTAAGCGGAATGTTTTCGCGGTATCGACAATCCCCGTTTGGGGTTCCCAGTCGTTTACAGCCATTGACGCAAACCTTGAGTCCGTCTCGGAGCTAGCTTACTTCGTTGCGGTTCTACTCAATGGGGTGGCCCCCTGAAATATTTCTGAATCCTGTGATTGCTTTGTCGTGAAAGCCTCGTTGGGTTTTGATTTGGTTTTTCCGAGGTCGATCGTGTGTGTGTTGCTATTTGTGCACCCCGGCCGGGTTAAAACTTTCTGAAAGCCGTGTCCGCGGTTATGGACGACTTGGAGCACAGTATCTCGACCATAGACAAGCATAACTAAAGTTTATCGCTATAAATTTGACTTTATAATGACTAGTAATCAGCTTCACTATAATGGAATGGCTAAATAATACTGCCCACAATTGCTTGTTTGGAGTGTCGCTTGCGACCATTGTACCTGACTAGTAATTATGGCAACTACAACGGAATGGCTGAATAAAAGTACCAACAACTGCTGGGTTTTGGGTTTATCTCATGCTAATTGTATCTGTCTAGTAAGTGTTGCAACTATCACGGAATGGCTAACTAAAAGGGCCCACTGCTTACTTTATCAGGATGATTATCTATACCTGACTAGTAATTGCTGCAACGATAACCGAATAAATAAAATTGCCAACTGTGTGAGTTCCTCGGTTAACTTCCTCGTTTGGTCGAGGGGGAAACGCCAGGATGGGTATGAATGGTGGTAGTATCAGCTTGGTTCCGAGTAGGTCTTTCTTACCCCTCTCTGATTGCCGCTAGTTGTATCGAGTCTCTATAGGTTGTTTAGTGCATGCTGCCGCTGCCGCTCAGTCCACCATACCTTTGTAGGCGAGGACAGCCGAATTCTAGTCTTGCCGTGTACTGGCCTCAGTACTGACGCTCCTCTTTTCCCTTTGCCCTTGTCGGCACCCCTTTTGTTTTGAGCATGTTTTGAGAACGACGTCGTTACCAGGGTTACCCTTCCGGCTTGGCCTGGGCAGGGTTATGGACGCCATTGGTTATTCTTCAGGGCTCTTAGCCCCATTTGCATCTTGTCCGTAGTCGGACGCTCTATCATTTTCAAGGTGATTTGGATCTTTGTATATTATATCAGTCTTCTTGACTCTTTGAGTCGCTGTCACATATATCTATTCTGTGGGTCCCATCGAGGACTGTTGTGTAATGTTATTACTTCGTTTTCCACCCGCACAAAAGTGCCTGGTGGGCTCCTTTGAATCGTTTCTATGCGGGTTTGGCGAATTTTGCTCAAACTTGCATAGGTCCGATTCTGAGGGTGTTACAGATATTACCGCAAGTTCGTAGAAGGATTCTCGAGCATCGCAAGACCCATGACCTAATTGTTGAAGAAAGATAAGAAGTTTGAATGGACGGACAAATGTCAAGCAAGTTCTCAAGAGCTTAAGAAGAGATTGATTTTAGCCCCAATCTTGATTATGCCGGATATCACGAAGCCTTTTGATGTGTATTGTGACGCATCCAAGGTTGGTCTCGGATGTGTGCTAATGCAAGAAGGCAAAGTCATATCCTATCTATCCCAACAACTGAAGCAACATGAGCAGAATTACCCTACCCATGACCTTGAACTAGAAGCCATAGTTTTAGCCTTGAAGACATGGCGGCATTACCTCATGGGAAACCGCTATGAGATTTATTCAGATCACAAGGGTTTGAAGTATATTTTCACCCAGAAGGAGCTGAATATAAGGCAAAGGAGATGGATAGAGCTAATCAAGGACTATGACCTTGACATTCACTATCACCCCGGTAAAGCCAATGTGGTAGCAGATGCTCTTAGCAGATTGCCGTGTCGCTTGAACACCATGATTCTGAAGGAGCGACCAAGTTTGCACAAGGAGTTGGAAGATTTCAGAATGGAGCTAGTAAGTGAAGGATTTTTTGGCTAGCATAGAACTTCAACCCACTTTGATTAGTCAGATCAAGGAGGCACAAAAAGGAAATGCTAGTATCGACGGAATCAAACGTCGTATCGGTACATGGAAAGTACACGTATTCACCAAAGATGAAGAAGGAGTTTTGTGGCCAGCAGATCCAGAGTTGAAACAAGATATTTTGATAGAAGCCCATGATACAATTTATTCTATCGGCCCCGGAGGAACGAAGATGTATCAGGATTTGAAGGAGCAATTTTGGTGGCATAATATGAAGAGAGAAATCGGAAGCTACATATCCAAATGTGATATCTGTCAAAGAGTCAAGGCGGGACATCAGAGACCCGCAGGACTATTGCAACCATTACAGATTCCAGAATGGAAATGGGATTTTATCACCGGTTTGCCTACATCTAGTAGGGGAAATGTCTCTATCTGGGTCATAGTGGATAGACTGTCCAAAGTCGCTCATTTCTTACCAATGAAGACCACCTATCAGAGTTCGAAGCTAGCAGAGTTGTACATTGCTAGTATAGTCAGTTTGCGTGGAGTCCCCAAGAACATTGTGTTGGATCGACGACCTCAGTTTACCTCGAGATTTTAGAAGAAAGTCCAAGAAGGATTAGGAACCCGGCTGGATTTCAGCACAACTTATCACCCTCAGACTGATGGACAAACGGAGCGAGTAAACCAAATACTAGAAGATATGTTAAGAGCTTGTGTGTTGGAATATGGATCAAAATAGGAAGACTGTCTGCCTTTCACTGAATTCTCATACAAAAATAGTTACCGAGCCAGTTTGAAAATGGACCCATTTGCATTTATGTATGGAAGAAAGTGCCGTACCCCTTTGAATTGGTCGGAAGTAGGAGAGAGTCAGATTTTCAGACCTGACATCCTACAAGAAGCCAAAGAGAAGGTTCACAAGATTCGTGAGCATGTTAAGACCGCCCAATCTAGATAGAAAGTTATGCCGACAAGAGACTTCGAGACCTAACATTCAATATCGGAGATTTTGTGTATCTGAAAGTATCACCCTTGAAAGGAATGCAATGTTTCCAACTCAGAAAGTTAGCTCCCAGATATATCTGACCCTTCAAGATTTTGAATCGCCGAGGAGAAGTATCATATCAACTGGAACTGCCGAAGGATATATCAGCCGTGCATAATGTGTTTCATATCTCATTACTTCGCAAATGCCTAGAAGTCCCGGAGAATACCGAAGTTTTCAAGAATATTGATCACAGAACCATAGAGATCAACGATGACCTAACATATCCCGAAGTACCCATTCGTATTTTGGAAGAAGCCATCAGGACCACCAGAACCCGGAGTATCAAGTTTCTCAAGATCCAGTGGAGTAATCACATTGAAGAAGAAGCTACCTTAGTACAAGAAGATTACATTAGGACTGAGTTTCCAGATCTATTTAAATCCTAGTTTTCTTTTTCTCAAATCTCGGGATGAGATTTTTTTTAATGGGGCAAGGTTTGTAACATCCCAAAAATATTAATCAAGATTATCAAGTACTAATCACCCAAGTTTAGGGCTAACAAAAACTTTTGTTATTAAAATCAATATGAATGCATGTGTGTATATGTGATGAGTGCATGAATGCTTGTATTGCCATGTGTGATTGCTAAGAATGGAAAGGATTGGTTTAAAGATGAAAACAACATCATCTAAATCATTTCCAAGTAGAATCAAATCAAGAGAAATTCAAAAATAAACCATATAAGAAAATGGTTATTTTGACCAAAGTTAACCACTAGACCACTTTTAGTGTTTCTAGTCCAAGTTTTCTAACAGAATCTTTTCACCCCTTGCTATACCAAGTAAAAGTGAACCCAAGCCCACTTTGCAAACCAGCAGAAACATTTTGCAAATCTACTCAAATGACAAATCAAAATTGAATCAAGTGTAGGTACTAAGATCACCCTTTCTCAAAAACCACTCAAAACACTTCACCTTGCCAAACCCAAGAAATCATATACTACCAAGTATGTGACCAGTATACTCAACAAAATTCATCCAAAAATTTCAGACTAACTTTCTATCGGCCATTTCATTAAACAGTTGGTGAGCACAGTAAACACTAGCTAACTTCTGCTGTTTGTGATCAAAGCCTTGTCCAATTCTTGTCTCCCATTTCTCACCCTTGTCTCCCCGAGTGAGCACACAAGCATTGAACAAGCTAGAACTCTACCCTTGCACCAGTGCCGAGCCACCCGAGCCCCGCCTTGCCAGCCGACCATGGCTAGCTAGAAGGAGCCAGCAACGCGCCTGTTCACCATGTCCAGGAGGCAGTTGATCGTCCACCGCCACCCCCTGTCTAGCCCTCGCACGCAGCCAGACCCTGGACCACCCCAGCACAGCCGCTCCCTTTGTCTCTGTGCCATGCCGAGAGCACGCCAGAGCGCCGCGCCTGACACACACGTACACGCCACGACTCGCCTTCGCCGCCCATTCCTGCAATCACCACGACACCAGCAACCCCCCAGATATCCCCGTTCGACACCACGCGACCCGTAGCACCCGTGCGTCATCAAAACCACCGTCGGTTCCGCTCAGAGCACCAGCTCGTTCTAACCAACCTCGACCGCCTCTTGCCGCGGATTAATCCCTTGAGCATCGCCAGGAGACCGCGCACCGGCCTACACCCTCCGCCATGCCAATAGCTCGCCGTACCGTCGACACCGATGAGCTCTGCCCATGCCGCACTGCTTCTCTCGCTCGGCTATAAATGAAGGCCTCCCCACCCTCAATTTGCCACACCATCTCACTCCCCAACTCTCATAGAACCTCCCAGACATCTCCACGGAGCAAGGCAAGCTCCGCATCACCGAAATTTCATTGGAATCCGCCGCTGCAGAAGGAGAAGGGAGTCATTGATTGGAGCCGCCCCAGGAGCCGCCGTGACCACCGTTCATACCGCTGTCATCGACAACGTCGTTCTCCCCCAACGCCGACCCTAGCTGGAGCCCTGGTGAGCCTCGCACGACCCCCACCACCGTGTTAGGGTTTAGACCTTGCTGGAGCTGCTCTTCGTTGATGATAACCCCAGCCGTTAGATTATATTCTAATCATAGGGCCTGGATAGAAGGATACCTCTTCGCGTAATTAGAGTCACTGACAGATGAGGCCATCACTTAAGTAAACCCACACGCTGCGTTGTGCACAGTGGGCCGGCCCAGTTAGTTCACTCGCGACCCAGTAGATTCAAATATAAAATTTTCAATTTAGTTCAAACTCTAGTTCTGTCAGTTGATTCAAAAATAAATTCAGAGAGTTTTACTGAAGCAAATTGCATGAAACCAACTTTGCTAGAATGGTATTGAAAATATTAATCCAAGCCCGTTGGATTCAAACCATTTGGAATTATAGACCATCTATAGTAAAAATAACAAGGTAGAGACTTTTCTGAATATGTAAAAAGATATAGGTTTACTTGCAGTAATAATGGACAAGTACTAAAAGAATTCCCCATAGGAATTTATAGTCACTTTAATTAATTAAAATAATAATGTTAAACCTTATTAAATTGTGACACCACTTTAAATCACATTCCCAAGTATTGAAATATGTGGTGATGACCTGTGTCAACATGATCCCATATTTTAATTAGAGAATATTAAATCTTAAGTATTTTTCAATGAGTAGAAATTACTTTTCCAAAATAAAATAAATAAGACTAAGGCTTTAATCCTTGTGATGATTGTGATGATGATATTTCATCTAGTGTGAACCTTTGTTTGCTAAATAGAAGTAGTTAAGTATTGTTTGGTGATTGTGTACCTCGTATTTATTTATAGACGCTAGTACCGACCAAGGATACGAAGAGGAAGCAGAGGACAACTCCAACCACTGCACTACTCAAGGCAATCTAGAACTTTGAAAGATAACACTTGGATGATAACTATGAAAACTAGAGGCCTTAGGCATATTTGGTTATACCACTTTATTATACCAAATCCCAATTTTACTTGCAAACTTTATTCTTTTTTTTTCTTTATCAAAGTTCTTTAGTTACTTCTAGTTGATATTTAGTAAGTTTTGGAAAGTTATTATAAGTAGCATAAAGAGCATAAAACTTGGCCAAAGTTAGTTAGAACTAGATGTCATACTGAGGCATGAGATTATATTTGGATAAGTCACACTTGATTAGCACCCCTCATTAGTGACTACCCCCATATTTAGTGGCTAATGATAAGCATAAAACTTGATCACTTTAGATGGGAATACTTGGTGAAAAGGATTATGAAAACCTTAGAATGATGAGTCATTCTAATGAAATGTTTTGGACATGTTTTATGAACACCATATGATTTGATGATGAAAATGTTGAGGCATGAGCCTTACACCTTTATAAAACTGATGGTTGGGTTCGGATGCGATACCATTCCAATGTTACCGTACAACCACAATACCCGAATTTGGGTAGGGCTTGACTGGTGTTGCCAGTCAGAGAGGACTTTGTTGGGAACCCCAAGAGCAAGGTATGATGAGCATAGCAGCAAGTTTTCCCTTAGTAGAGACCGAGGTTATCGAACCAGAAGAAGGAAGGAAACGTCACACAGGTGTTGCAAGCAACACGGAGACCTGCCCAACACAAACTCAAGACTTTGCCCTAGCGAATCAGTGAGGTTGTCAAGCTCACCAGTTTGCTGTAACAAATGATTAAACGTATGGTGTGGAAGGTAATGGTTTGAAGCAAGTAAATAAGTAACAGTGGAAGATGTATCAATGGTAAAGATTGTACCGGGGTCCATAGTTCACTAGAGGTGCTCTCCTTGGATAAACAACATGGCATGAAGGGTAAACAAATTACAGCAGAGCAATTGACAGGAACTGAGCAAGGCATAACAATGCAATTACTAGTCAGAAAGATCCTATGAGATTCGATTGGGCAATACAATAAGATACATAGACTTCCATCCAACTGCATCTATGACTAGAAGTCCACCTTCAGGTTATCATCCAAACCCCCTCCAGTATTAAGTTGTAAGCAACAGACAACTGCCTTAAGCAAAGTGTGTAAGGTAAAAAGTCCACATGTTCCATGAACAAGAGACCGTTGTTTTCTCCCTAGTAGCAACAACACATCTACAACCGAAGAGATTATTGTCACTTCCCTTGGAAACTAGAGGCATGAACTCACTATCGAGCATAAATACCCCTCTTGGAGTCACTAGCAACTACTTGGCCAAGATAGCTACTAACAATGGAGAGCATGCAATATCACAAACAACATAGACATGATAGAATCATAAAGACAAAACCATTAATCAAACCAACATAATAATCTAAATATCCATCGGATCCCGCAAACACAACATGCATGATTAGAAATAGATTAGAACTTGATCATGAACGGAGCTCCCAAGATCTATACATGAAAGCACAAAGGAGGAGATACAACCATCTAGCTACTACATGGACCCATAGTCCAAGGTGGAACTACTCACACATCATACCGGAGAGAAGGCCTCCGGGATGATCTCCCCTCTGGCAGGGTGACGGGAAGAACTTCAGATACCCGCCCCCCGATCTAGGGACGATAGTGGCGGCGGCTACAGAAGGTTTCATGGAGATTTGATCGGGTACTTAGGGTTTCTGCATTGGGGGCTTCTTACAAGCGAAGGTGGAGGCCCAGGAGGTGGCCAGAGGGGTTAAACCCTACCCAGGCATGGGGCAGGGCCCACCTGCGCCTAGGGAGGGTTTGGCCGCCCTGTCTTGCGTCTTCGTCTCCCCTCTGGACTTCTTGTTCCCCACGGAAAGTAATTGACTTTCATGTTTGTCCCGTCCAATTCCGAGAATATTTCTTTACTAACTTTTCTGAAACCAAAAACAGCAGAAAACAGGCAACTGGCACTGTGGCAACTTGTTAATAGGTTAGTACCAGAAAACATGTAAAAAGTACCTCAAAGTGTAGACAAAGCAAAGCAAAGTAGATACTAAACAAGCATGGAGCATCAAAAATTATAGATACGTTTCCGACGTATCAAGCATCCCCAAGCTTAACTCCTTCTCATCCTCGAGTAGGTAAGTGATAAAAGGAATAATTTTTGAGTTGACATGCACCCTCACAATAAATATCCAACCATTTGCAAGCATTGAAAGCTGGGATCAAAGAACTATAAACATGTGCATGAAAGATGCAGTTCTAACAATAGGACATAGTAACTATGCATGCAACATGACAAGCTACAAACAAAGATCATGAATAACATGCATTGAAAAACTTTTGTTTGTTTCACATACAGAAACATAGCATAGTGGCAAACAACTTGTCCCTCATAGAGTAGAAAATAGATGCATACGACACCTTCAAAGTTCACAAGGGTGACTAGAAACAAGTAGCACAAGAACAAGTAATATCACAATATGCATCAATCAATAAGTTTTAGAACACTGCACACAGAATGACAACTATGCTCTCTTAATGGTGCCTAAAGGTCGAAGGTGGAGACTCAAATAATGGTGGAAGAAAAGCCTTTTATAAAGGAAGAAGGTATTTCAAGTTTCAAAAAGAGCTTCCAAAAATTATGGTACTTGTTAGCTTTTAGCCCTCATTGGCCCTATCATAAGCATCTTGAAGTGATTAAGGTTAAAGCGACAAAGATGGAGTATATGATTGATGAAGTATAAGTTGGCAATCTCAAGTCCCTTGAATACGAGGGCCACACCTCATGCTACTCAACTTTGGTCACCTGTAAGTTCTTGTCATTGTAAGTATTTGCATATCATTGAGAACCGCCAACGGGGTACTCCTTGCACATGGTACAGGAGCTTTCCCATAACCAAAATGACAAGGCAAGCAGACAATGAGCATCTCAGTAATCTTCTTATCTACCATGGGACTATGGTGCTTTTTATCACTTTCCTCTTTTCTCAATGTGTCTCTTTTTTATAAGAAGAATACTTCATAGATGTCACTATGGTGATGCTGCAAGTTTCCACCATGATTAGGCATGGCTTAGGATAGTGGCCCAGGCGTTTCTCTAACACAGGATACAAACTCCATGGACTTAGAAGTTCCCTCTTTATTTCACACCGGTGACATGCATAGACAAAGAGCATGATATCAACTGAGTACAAAGTACAAGTGCAATGTTGAAAACGTCCCCCGTGACATCACGGTTCTTCTAATTCCAACGTATAAGTGCAAGCATCTACAACATAGATGACACAATGGTTCAAGTTTATTAGGGGAAAATAATATAAAGTCTGCCATCAAGTTTGTGAGGGCTTTAATCACTAAGTTTTCACATAACAAAATAGTTTTTAATTGGAAGATAGCTGAAAACAAGAATATACTTTGGAATGGTGTAAGACACCATGCATAGGAATTTATAGTGGACAATTTGGAATAACTTGGTTTCTTGGGAGTTGGAAGCATGAGTAGGACTTACTCATACAAGTGGAGGCTAGCAAAATACTGGGAGCAACCAAATAAGAGAGCAATAATGGCCATAATCATGCAATGCAACAAAGAATTACTAATCAAAGCAAAGAGTGGTACTACAAGTCAAGGACTAAATGATCAAAGAGGCTATGGTGACTTGTCATAGTCATAACATGGTGTGAGCATGTGCCAAGTCAACCCAAGCAAAGCATCAAAGGAGAATACCACAATACTATGCTTTTGCATGCTAAAACAACGCATAATTTCTTCAAGGCACAATAAGCAATCCCAATTGTTTGGAATAAGACATGCTACAACAATAATCACTAAGCATAAGGTCAAAAAACACCTAGCATGTCATGCTAAAGTCTAAGTCACAGTCAATGCAAGCTCCTCTTGCACTTACAAGCAAGAACTTACTACTCCTTTTCAACACCAAGCAACTTATTTGCAAAACAACACAGCGAGAACGGGGGTCCAAACTACTCAAGAAAACTAAAAAAACTAAGCAAACAAAAACTTAGACGCTCCAAGAACAACACAACTATGCATGAAACAATAAATACGAAGTGTCTAAACAGACCTGAGCTTTTTATTAATGAAGAAGGGGATGCCTTGGGCATCCCCAAGCTTTGACGCTTGTACCTATTGGATATTTCTTGGGGTGACACCATGGTGGCATCCCCAAGCTTGAGATTTTTACCATTCTTCATCTCATTGCATCATTCTCTCTCTACAACTGAAATTTTTCCTTCATACAAAACTTCACACAATCTTCATTAGCCACATTAGCTTATTCAAAAGATATTAGACCTCTGGCAAAGCTTTGGAACAGCAAGGATTTTCACTAAAAACACAAGCTACTGTAGTAACTCCTTCAAAAATCTCAATTTACCTAAAGAGAACTCAAAAAGGAATCAATAAGAAGAAAATGGAAATAATGGCTGAAATCTGTCAAAACAGACCAGGAGGTAGAAACCGATTTTTTCGAACATCTTCTGTTGCTAAAATCAAAACGTGTTGAACTAACGAAAGTTATCTAACATACTGGGGATTTATTCTTAAATTTTCAGCTCAATCCGAGTTACAGAGACTCCTCACGATTATTTTTGGTGGAGGACAGAAATATGTTTCGGGACAGAAACTCCCCAAATATTACTTCCCTCTCATTAGAGGTTATTCTTGGCACAAAAAGCAAACAAAAAGGATAAGGAGAGCTCATTACTGAAGTAATAACTTCTAAGACTCGAGGAAACTCTTGTGTTATCTCCCAACAAGTACTTTTCTTTAACGCCTTTAAGTTAGGCACAAGAAGCAAGAAGAATCAAGTATTTTCAAATGAAGAAGCATTAACATCAAACCTTCCTTTCAAAGGAGGATAAAAAAGCAACTTATCTCTCCTCATAGGGAAGTGTTCAATACCTTTTTTGAATGTAAAATGATATTTAATGGTGTCTTCTTTTATATCAATGATGGCACCAACTATTCTAAGAAAAGGTCTTCCCAAAGTAATAGGACAAGAAGCATTGTATTCAACATCCAAAACATAGAAATCAACAGGGACATAAGCATTGTTAACCATAATGAGAACATCATTAATATTCCCCATGAGTTTCTTTTTAGCATTTTCATTGAGTGGGACATCTAAATAACAATCTTCCAAAGGTGGCAAATCAAGCATTTCATAAATCTTCCTAGGCATAATAGAGACACTAGAACCAACATCACATGAAGCTTTGAGATCAAAGTCATTCACTTGCATATTAATAATGGGTTCCCAACTATCTTGTACTTTCCTAGGAATATAAGCTTTGTGTTTTAGCTTCTCTTCCTTAATCTTAACAAGAGCATCTGTAATGTGTTTAGTCAAAGCAACATGCATATCACTAGTATCAGGACTTCTAGCAAGCTTTTGTAGGAACATAATCACTTTAGAAATATTGCAACCATCAATATCAAAATCTAACTTGGCATCACTAGTAGTAGGCATAGTAGTAGGAATAGGGACTACTTGAGGTTTAGTGGTAATGGTGCACACACTATTGTTTCTATCAATTTCAGCTTCCCTTTCCCACTTAGCATGAAGTTGAGCTAACAGCCTAACATTTTCATCAATAGTAACTTGTACGGCATGAGCAGTAGCAAAGGTATTTTCCATAGTTTCAGGTTTAGCAGCCATTTTATTAACCAAGGAAGTTTGAGCTTCAGACAAAGAGGATATATTTTTCTCAGCACTCAAAATTTTTGACTGTAAACTAGGAATTTCTCTATTCAGATTCTCAAGCTGATGACTAATGTTTTTCAAGATAATAGATTGTTCCTCCATAGTTTTAGTGAAAATCTTGTTTTTCTCATATTGCGTTTGCATAAAGTTTCTAGTGGATCTCTCTACTTCTAGAATCCTTTCTTCACTAGGCATTCCAGATCTACCCTAATAAGCATTTCCACTAGGAGGATAAGACCTATAATTGTTGTTACCACCAAAATTATTCCTATAGGCATTGTTGTTGAAATTGTTGTTTCTAATGAAGTTCACATCAACTTGCTCTTCTTGAGCAACCAAAGAGGCTAAGGGAACACTATTAGGATCTAGAGGAGCATTACCATTAACAAGCATAGCCATAATAACATCAATGTTTTCAGTCAAAGAGGAAGTTTCCTCAACAGAATTTACCTTCTTACCATGTGGAGCTCTCTCAACATGCCATTCAGAGTAGTTAACCATCATATTATCAAGGAGCCTTGTTGCAGCACCCAAAGTGAGGACCATAAAGGTACCTCCAGCAGCGGAATCCAAAAGATTTCTTGAGGAGAAGTTCAAACCTGGAAAATAAGTCTGGATAATCATCCAAGCAGTGAGTCCATGAGTGGGGCAATTCTTAACCAAAGATTCATTCTTTCCCAAGAAGGAGCAACATCTTCACTATCAAGTTGTCTAGATTTCATAATGTCACTTCTCATAGATATAATATTAGCAGGAGGATATTATTTTCCAATAAAAGCATCTTTGCACTTAGTCCAAGAATCAATACTATTTTTAGGCAAGGATAGCAACCATTCTTTAGCTTTTCCTCTCAAGGAGAAGGGAAAAAGCTTGAGCTTAATAATATATCCATCTACATCCATATACTTTTGCATCTCACAAAGTTCAACAAAGCTATTGAGATGGGCAGCAGGATCATCAGAACTAGCACCAGAAAATTGCTCTCTCATCACAAGATTCAACAAAGCAGGCTTAATTTCATAAAAGGTAGCATCAGGAGCATGTGGAGCAATAGGTGTTCTAAGGAAATCATTGTTGTTGGTGCTAGTAAAGTCACACAACTTGGTGTTCTCAGCATAGTTCATTTTGGCAAAGGTGGGCAAGCCAAAAACAGCAGTAGCTAGTGCAGGAACTAATTTTTGTGTGTTTTTTAATAAAGAAAGCAAACCAAACTAGACTAATTTTTTGGGTTTTTTGAAAAGAGGCAAACAAAACCAAACAAAATAAAAAAGCAAACTAAAAACAAATTAAAGAGAAAGGAAGTGGAAGACTCCCCTAGTGAAGACGTTCTTAGGCTCCCCGGCAACGGCGCTAGGAATCTTGTTGCCTGTCAGAGAGGACTTTGTTGGGAACCCCAAGAGCAAGGTATGATGAGCACATCAACAAGTTTTCCCTCAGTAGAGACCGAGGTTATCGAACCAGAAGGAGGAAGGAAACGTCACATAGGTGTTGCTGGCAACATGGAGACCTGCACAACACAAACTCAAGACTTTGCCCCAACGAATCAGTGAGGTTGTCAAGCTCACCAGTTTGCTGTAACAAAGGATTAAACATATGGTGTGGAAGGTAATGGTTTGCAGCAAGTAAACAAGTAACAGTGGAAGATGTATCCATGGTAAATATTGGACCAGGGTCCATAGTTCACTAGAGGTTCTCTCCTTGGATAAACAACATGGCATGAAGGGTAAACAAATTACAGCAGGGCAATTGACAAGAACTGAGCAAGGCATAACAATGCAATTACTAGTCAGAAAGATCCTATGAGATTCGATTGGGCAATACAACAAGATATATAGACCGCCATCCAACTGCATCTATGACTAGAAGTCCACCTTCAGGTTATCATCCGAACCCCCTCCAGTATTAAGTTGCAAGCAACAGACAACTGCTTTAAGAAAAGTGTGTAAGGTAAACAGTCCACATGTTCCATGAACAAGAGACCTTTGTTTTCTCCCTAGTAGCAACATCACATCTACAACCGAAGAGATTATTGTCACTTCCCTTGGAAACTAGAGGCATGAACCCACTATCGAGCATAAATACCCCCTCTTGGAGTCAGTAGCAACTACTTGGCCAAGATAGCTACTAACAACGGAGAGCATGCAAGATCACAAACAACACAAACATGATAGAATCATAAAGACAAAACCATTAATCAAACCAACATAATAATCTCAATATCCATCGGATCCCCGCAAACAAAACATGCATAATTACAAATAGATTAGATCTTGATCATGAACGGAGCTTACAAGATCTCTACATGAAAGCACAAAGGAGGAGATACAACCATCTAGCTACTACATGGACCCATAGTCCAAGGTGGAACTACTCACGCATCATACCGGAGAGAAGGCCTCCGGGATGATCTCCCCTCCGGCATGGTGCCGGGAAGAACTTCAGATCCCCCCGATCTAGGGACGACGGTGGCGGTGGCCAGGGAAGGTTTTGTGGAGATTTGATCGGGTACTTAGGGTTTCTGCATCGGTGCCTTCTTATAGGCGAAGGGGGAGGCTGAGGAGGTGTCCAGAGGGGTCAAACCCTACCCAGGCGCGGGGCAGGGCCCACCCGCGTCTATGGTGGTTTGGCCGCCCTGGCTTGCGTCTTTGTCTCCCCTCTGGACTTCTTGTTCCCCACGGAAATTAATTGACTTTGATGTTTGTCCCGTCCAATTCCGAGAATATTTCTTTACTAACTTTTTTGAAACCAAAAACAACAGAAAACAGGCAACTGGCACTGTGGAAACTTGTTAATAGGTTAGTACCAGAAAACATGTAAAAAGTACCTCAAAGTGTAGACAAAGAAAAGCAAAGTAGATACTAGACAAGCATGGAGCATAAAAAATTATAGATACATTTCTGACGTATCAACTGGAAGTTTATATATCTTAGTATGGGTTCCCTTGAAGAAGGGGTTTGAGTTGAGGCTACCTCGTTATGATTGTCCACCTATGCTGTTCCCAAGATGGCAGATGGTCATGGTTGGGAGGCCAAACTCATAGGGGAGGTGCCTACACTAGGGTGTGTAAATGATAGGTTCGGATTGATTATCCGCATACTGAGTATGGTGAATCAGGATTGTTCCTGGCGGATGTATCGAATGTTGTGGTGAAGGTGTACCACCTATACAGAGTGTCAAACTATTCGAATAGCCGTGTCCGCGGTTATGGACAGTTGGAGTGGCCATACTGTTATGTCGTCAGATGTTTTCAAAATGACTTGTGAAATGAATCGGGACTTGACTTGACCACAACAGGGTTGTGAACATGAAAACTATGTTCCCACTTAGGTGTTATAGAACATTAAACTAGTATTCTTTACTTCTAAACTCAGTTAGATATAAATTTGGGTTTTTGCAAATAAACCTAGAGCTTAGGATCCCTACTTTAACCACTTTACTTGTTAGTGATAGTTTGCGAGTACTTAAAGAGTACTCATGGCTTTGTCCCTGGCTATTCCTATGGCCAGACTATGAGGAGGACTATCAGGATGATGGACAACAGGAAGTCCATGAAAACTAGGATCATCTCCCATCGTCAGCATTGCCTATGACCCTGAAGATGAAGCTTTGACCATGCTACTGTTATTATATTATTCCACTGTGTTGATTGTATTAAGACTGTATCATGAGATCCTTTATTTGTAAGACCTTTATTATGGTTTGTAATGGATGATGAACTATGGTACCAATCTGTTATGTCTCACAAAAATAGTAATCCTGGGATTGCGATGTATGGCATAACAGGCATCTGGGATTAAAAATCTGGGTGTTGACAGTTGATGTGGAGTAGGAGTAGTACATAGGAAGGAAACAACTTTGGTCCTTGGCGGCAAAAAATTCTAACTTTTCCGGTTTTGAAATTTTCACTTGCTTCCCAAACATCAGGAGGGAAAGGTTATTCAAAAGACCGGCCATTCAAAGTAGTACTTATTATCTTATCTTCTTTGTCAAAAAACTATATAGTGTACGGATAACTTTGAACATGGACCGTTGGATCAATACTGGAAAATCCAAACATTGCTAATCGTTGGATCTTCTTTTCCATTCTTAGCATCTAGAAGATTCTATTGACATTCGTAAGCACAATCAACGCTATTGTGCGCAAACCTCAATACACACTTCATTGCTTAGTTTCAGGGACCTTGTGCTAAATGCGTGGACTTGGATGTAATTTTAATTTTTTACGAGGTCCTTGATGTAACTTGTACTTCCATCGACCATGTTAACTGAAGAACCTCGCTCCAGGGGGACCTACCACAATTAGAAGAAAATGCAACCCTCCCAATTATCACACAAAATTTACCACAGTGTCTTATATAATTTCATTTTTCAAGATTCCTAGATAACTTCGCACACTTCACTTACTTCTTTGTCGATTCAATGAAATTACGTCAAACTTGAGCTACAAGTAAGTGCGATAGATTAATTTCTCTTGAATTAATGTAATTTTAGAGGTAGATAGGTGCACTAGCGCAAATCAAAATTTTCTACCGCGTAAACCAGGATTACTGTTGTCATAGATCACGGGATTACCAGTAGACGCACGATTGCGGAACTTGATGAAGCGCGTCGAGGCAGTGTAGATGTTCTACGTCTCCTCCTCGTCCTCGTCTCACGAGAAGCTCCCCTTGCGCGGCCGGTCCAAGTGCCATAGATGCAGCACCTCCAAGGTATCCACATGTGCGGGGTGGAAGCGTCAGACGCTGGACTGCTCGCGTGCAACACAGGTGTGAGGAGTGGCGGCTAGGTGGAATGGTCTAACCCTGGTCAGCACGCCCCACCCTCTCTTATATAGGCGTCCCTAGTGCGCTTCTATATTAGCAGCCCATTAGTAGCCTAAGCCTGGTCTAATTCAGATCTAATCCTCATTGGGCTTCCAACCCCTTAAGTGTGTGACCCTATAGGTTCATATACATATAGACTTGACACGAATACACTTATTCTGTCAATAGTTGGTAGCAGCCTCTAGAAAGATGTGCCAACTCCTAAATGCATACAAAGATTATATCGGACGAACCATCACAAGGTTTAGTACATGTCTTTCCCTTTTCCTCATGATATTTGGTCTAGATCCAAGCTGACCTCCCTTTCTCGATACTGTGATTCGGAATCCCTTTACTAGGTTAACTCTTAACCTTATGTAGCACGGCCATGCATTTCTGGATCCGATCACTCGAGGGGCCAAGATATCTCTCTCTCTCTCAGTAGAGAGGGGCAAATCCCATCTTGATTGACCATGCCTTGCAGCATGCTTCAGGACAAACCCGAAAGCTACCTTTATAACTACCCAGTTACGGAGCAGCGTCTAATAGCCCCAAAGTAGGTCGATCCACATCTCAAGTACATGCGACAATCTTATGTCTAAAGACAAAACGTACACGATGTGTAGAGAGAGCTGAAAGTCTAATTGCTAGTCTCAAGTTGGGTCAGTCCAATCCCATGTTCCTAACATTTGACCACATCATTGGTTTGACATATCCATGTCTATGACTTGCGAAACATAGTCATCAACCAATCGATGTGCTAGTCTAATATTCACATGTGTCCTCACATGAACTCCGACTAGGGACAACTATTAAATAACCATAGAAGTAAAGAGTCTCACAAATAATTCACATAATTGCCAATCAATACAAGTTGCCTGATATGGATATTCAAGGAACATTACAATAACTCATGAGTACATATGAAATATAATAATCTCTATGATTTCCTCTAGGGCATATTTCCTTCAGCGTCTTCTTGTAGAAAACAATGTTGTTGGTGTGAGTTTCCAACTATCTGGAAAGAACATTCTCAATTTCCCGAGTGATGACAAAATTGTTCTTTTCTATAAAGAAAGTCCAAAGAATATGGATCTAAATGCAAAAATCCAACAAACTTACGGACATATTAAGTGGACCAACATGTTGTACGTAATTGATATTTCCATGTTTTATGAGTTTTCCAACTCCCTAGCTAACTCTGCCAACTTCAGTGACTTTATGCCGATTTATTAAAATTAGGTAAAATTTGAACAACGAGTAAATTTTAGGCTGCTTTGATAGTTTTACGAAAAACATGTTGGAGGCACCCATCGGGGTCAATTAATATATCAGAACCCCCAAGAGTTTTGACAACAGGTTCAACTTCTTGCTAAGATTATTGATCTTGATAACTTAATGAAATTAGGTCAAACTTGCTCTAAAATTAAATGTAATTTTAGAATGGTATATGGGTGCTTCTTCTTGTAGTAAACAATTCCTTCGGTGTGAGTTTCCAACTATCAGGAAATAACATTCAAATTTTTCTGAGTGATGACGATCGAGATTGTTCATTTCCGAAAAGAAAGTCCAAAGAATATGGATCTGAATGCGACAAGCCAAGCTATCGACATATATAGTGGACTGACATTTTGTACTTATTATTAATTCCCATGTTTTAGGAGTTTTCAAACTTTGGTCTAGCTAACGATACCCACTTGAATGACTTTATGTCTATTTGCCGAGATTAGGTGAAAATTTTGAACTACAAGTAAATTGTAGGTTGCTTTGAAAGTTTACGAAAAAGCTTCTAGAAGTTACCCAAGAGGGAGTCACAACTAATATATCAGAAACCACCGAGATTTCAGATGGTAGGTCCAACTTCATGCTAAGATTCTTCATCTTGAAAATTTAACGAAATTTGGTCAAACTAGAGCTACACAAGTAAGCGCGATAGATTTCTCTTGAATTAAATGTATTTTCAGAGGTAAATGGGTGCATCTTCTTGCAGTAAACAATGTCATCGATGTGAATTTGTAGCTATGAGGAAAGAACATTCAATTCTCAATTTTTTATTGATTAGAACATAGTTATTTTCCATAAAGAAAAGTTCGAAGAATATTGGATCTCGATGCCACAAGCCAAGTTTACATACATATATATTGTACCAACATGTTGTACTTACGATTACCATGTTTTATGATTTTTCAAACTTCCTAGCTAACTGAGCCCACTTGAATGAATTTATGTCAATTTATTAAAATTAGGTCAAATTTGAAACTATGAAAAAATTGTAGGTTGCTTTGACAGTTTGTGAAAAAGCTTTCGGGGGTACCCATCGGGGGAATAATTAATAATTAAACCACCGAGAGTTTTGACGGTAGCTTCAAATTCTTGCTAAGATTTTGCATCTTGAAAATTTAAAAAAATAAGGTCAAACTTGAGCTACTAGTAAGCGCAATAGATTTCTCTTGAATTAAATGTCTTTTCAGAGGTTGATGGGTGCATCTTATTATATTAAACAATTCCATCAATGTGAGTTTCCAACTATGAAGAAAGAATATTCTCAATTTTCCGAGTGATGAAGAGATTGTTTTTTCCCGTAAAGAAATTCCAAAGAACATGGATTTGAATACCACAAGCAAAGTTTTCAGACATATATAGTGGACCAAAATGTTGTACTTATGATTTCCAATGTTTTATGAGTTCTCAAACTTCCTAGCTAACTCCGCCCACTTGAATGACTTTGTGCCGATTTATCAAAATTAGGTCAAATTTGACTACTACTAGTAAATCGAGGGCTACTGTGTGAGTTTTTTGAAAAAGCGTTTGGAGGTACCCACATTGGGCGGTCAACTAATATATTAGAAAGTTCCGAGAGTTTTTACGACTGGTTCGACTTCTTGCTAAGATTTTGCATCTTGACAATTTTTAACCCCTTTTGAAAATGACCACATGAAATAAAGATAAAGAAAAAAATTAAAAGATTTAAGCATGACACGCCATATCATGTCATGTGCGCTATGTGCCATGAAAACTTTAACCATGGGATTTGACTAGTTTTAGAAAAAACAGCTTCACAGTATTGTCCTACCATGTATATAGATATTATTGGGTTTCAACCCGAAAGACCAAGGTTTATATATGTGCAAAGAACCAAATATACACCCATAATTTATAGATGTGGCTCATCTTATAAATGTTTTGAGATTTAACTATTATAACTAAATATAGTGATGATATGTCATATTTCTGTATATTATACATGTGTCACGTGCAAGGGACATGCAACTTACTGGCAGTACTAGGAAGAACATGGCTCAGCCACCAGATTGTAAAACCGAGTATATTGCACCCGGTAGTGTTAGTACTAGAGGGCAAAACTGAGTACTACCAAATTTCCAGTGTTACTCTCGACGGTATAAACGAGTACACCTCCCTCGCTATAGTTTTAGACATGAGGATAAAAGTGTGATCACGATACGCGTGTCGCGGTGCACATGGCATTATTAGCGAACACGCGTGGCCACGCACAGTGCAGTAGAGTTCGCACGTTACACGGTGCACAGTGGTGCAACGAAACGTCCCTTCACCTTTATTATAGACGCCCTATACCTCTCCGCCTCCCCACTCTCACTCACTCAGCAACCATCTCCACTGTCCCATCACCTTCTGCAAACCCCCAGGAAAACCCCAACCACGCCGGCGATGGAGAAGAAAGGCACGTTGGCCATCATCGCCTCCAAGGCCGCCGGCGAGAGGTCCTCGTCCTCATCTAGGCCCCCGCGAGGCATCGCAGTAAACCGTCGTCCCCGTCCTAGCCCCCATCCCTGCTAATGGCGTAGCCGCCGGCGAGGAGGCCCCCGCCTGTCGCGGGAAGGTCCCACTCGATTGGGACCCCTACAAGGAGAAGGAGTACATACGCCCAGAGAACCCCTACAACACCAGCATCGTCGACCCATGGTCGGAGGTAACTAGGTTTTTCTCCCCTTTCCTTGTTCTTCCCCCATTCCCATCGTTGGATGCTAGATCGTTTGTTATTAAGGTTTTGTTGTTCGCATGTTTAATCGTTGGATGCTAGATCTTTTACAGAAGCTAATGCTCTTGTGTTTCAATGAATCCCCATGTTCGTATTTCAATCCTAGTTTATTTGTCCTGCAAGTTGTAGTTAAGGTATTCCCTAGTTGGTACTAGCTTCGATCTGTAGTTGGGATCGGTATTTGATTTTATTTGAGATTTGGAGATTGGGGAATTTAACCCACCCGCTTCATTTATGAAAATAATGATGGGATCTCAATCGGTTAATTTATGCAAATAATCAATCCCAATAGCCAAGGTATCTCAATCATGTCCTTATTACATGCTACTATTTTTCTAACAGGTGGATAGCAGCGACATCTGCAGCGACGATGAGTCCAAGCACACAAGACTCGTCAGGTGCTGAGGAGGCTGAAGTCCGGCCAGTACGACCACTACTTCGCCGGCGACGTCTACATGTTCCCCTTCTGTGAGAGGATACTCCATGCCACCTACTAAAACTGCCTCATGAAGCATGCCGAGGACGTGACCATCTGCGGCCACAACGTGAACATCCACGCCTTCATAACCAAGCACAAGGCGCTAGACTTTCACCTTCGCAACCTCCAGAAGGTGGCCATTGAAGAGGGTCGCATGGCCCCGATAAAACCCAAGGAGAAAAATGTCAAGGGAATGGGCAGAAAGAAGTGGAGGAAGCGCTAGGAAGGAGGCGGAAGCCAGGAGGTGCTGCTGATCCTGTGTGCTACTGCTGCTATAAAGCACCTTCTTTTGTATTTCCATGTTGAGCTTGTCCGCTACTACTGTTGAGCAGCCTAATTGTTGAACCTTGTTTAGTGCTGTAATACATATCCTATGTTAGCTTTGCCTACATCTTCTTTGTTTACGAAATGTGCTGGTTACATTTGCTTCTCTAGATTTGCTACCATATTTGGCAAAAACAAGAGCAAAAATGAACAATTAATAATGAAGAGAGAAGCTTCTCCAGAAGAAGGATAAGAGAGAAGATAGAGGGAGGAGAAGAAAATGAGAGGGATGATAGGTGGGCCCCGGGTCCATGTCATTGCTTAATTGTGGGACCATCGTGTTAGTTTAGCTATTAAAACGCGATTAGCCAAAAAATATTTACCTGTTTGTAACAGCTCGCCCCAAAAGCGGTATGTATCCGCAAAAAATTGCAGGGCACTAACCTCTTACCCTAGCCCCAATTGTGGTACTAAATGTAATTTACTCAAGAAAAGTGGGTTCACATCCTTTCTTGAAACATAATAAAACTTATTTATGATATTATTTGTAGCTAGTGTATGTGATGAGACAATACAATATCGATCTAGGACGTGACCGCTTGCTATTCTAGCTATAACTCTAGTCGGTGTCCTCGATATAGTTGCGTACTACAGAAGACCGACGAGGCAGAATGCAAACACCCCTCGTTCCAAGAGTCTCCCATATTCTCCATCTAGTGCGCACTTCGCAAATTTTCCTAGCCATTTATCGCCCGAAGAATCGGTTCTTACATGCCACTATCACTCTCCTCCAAGAAACCCCAATAATAATATTTGAATTCGCCCTCGCCCCTAGTTCATACATACACAATGGCGGATTCGATGCACAAGATTCGGTACGGTGGCTGGAGCAAGTTCAGCGACAATGCCTTCAGAGAAATCGCTATATGTATGGACACTACTAGCGCCGTCCGGCTGGCTGCATGTTCCAAGGAGTTGCGCCGCCAAGTCGCTCGCGTAAAAGGTAGCAGATGCCCCAACAACGGATGCGGGACATTGGTCGCTTTTCATGACTTCCTCAACCACAAGATGGCGTGCCCGCACGGACCGTGCAACTGCCCTGAGCCTGGCTGCTAGTTCGTGATTGCTGTGAAATTTAAGCATCCACATTTAAACTAGATATTATTCACACTTTTGATAAAATATCTCTCTAAATCCTGCCAATAATGCCTAATAATCAAAGGGGTATGAGATCCAGTCTTTCTATTTTTCCTTGCACAAATAATGATGTATAATGATGAGAATAACAATATTAAAGTCAAATATACGAGATTTCCAACAGCTCAAAGAAACCAGGAGTCGTGAAGAGGAGGAAGAAGCTTTAACGACCAACTTTACGGAGGGAATAAAATTTCGTCTGTGTAGTTTCGGCCGTATAGTTCCGGCCGTATAGTTTCCACCGATACCGCTTGGTCAAACAGAACAACTTTCATGAAGGTACCCCAATATAAAGAGGCCTCGGGCGATGAGAAAACCCTCTCTCTTGGCCTCTCGCTCGCATCCCACAAAACATCGAAGAACCACCGAAGGAACAGATCTAGATCCAATCTCAAAACCCTTCTCTACCACCATAGCCATATTTCACCACTTGTAATAGTAAATCTCATCTCCAATTGGAGACTTTCTATGACTATTACTATCAATCTCATGATTTCCATTACAATTTTTATGATTTTTGATCTCATCTCTATGTGTGAGTAATTCTCCTTGGGCTAAGGGCTTCAGCCTAGCCATATAGTTTGTGCATGTTATTTATCATAAATGGGATCATGTATTAGTTTGTATGAGGTAATGATTATTGTATCCTCTCTTTCCTCAATCTAAGGACTTGTCAGGTACCCAAGACCCCAAGGCTTTATCTAGGTATAGGGTGTGTGATTAATGATTAATCTGTACGATGGGAACCCCAGTAACAGAAAGAGTAGTACGACTATATGTGAGGGATTTACTTGGGATTAACGGTGACATCACTATGCATATCATTCGTTTTATTTCTTCTATGGATGAGACTAGTAGGTTATGGCTATAAGCGGTTGCGGAGGCAATAGCAATTTGGATGCACTGCCCACATATAATTATCTTGCTCTAACAATTACATGCATACTTTATTATTATCTTTTATTCCCATCAGATGTTTTGCACAACTACAAGTGAAACCGAAAGCCCTAGGCTCTCTCTCTCTCCATCATCGACAACAACAAAATATCGCAAACTCTTGGTCCGGTAAAACACAACAAGAATTCTAAAACTCCCGAAGGTCCGCTAAAGTAACTTTACTATGCTTTCTGCTTCCCGAGGATTCAATAACCAAGGTCTACTAGGGAAAAAGAGTTATACTACATCTGTAATCCAGATCGAAGGTATCAACCCTTTTCCTAGCGCCGTTGCTGGGGAAGCAATAGCTACCTTGGTAAGGTTATTAGGAACCTTGCTAGTTTTAATTATTTTTTTAATTTTGTTAGTTTTCTTTCAATATTTATTTGAAAAAACCAAAAAAATTAGTTAGTCTTTAAATTATATTTTTACTATCATAATTTTTTGTTTAAGAAAACCCAAAAACATAGGAAATATGGCTGAAAAGAAGCTTGGTGAGTTTGCAACTCACACCAATGACTATTTGCGTACTCCTATGACCCAGCCAACAATTACTATTCAGGACTATGAAATTAAGCCCCACTATTTAAGTTTGGTTCAACATAATCAATTTTGAGGCTCTTCTGTTGAGGACGCAGGTATTCACTTAAACACTTTCAATGAATTATGTGATATGATGCGCATTAAAAATGTTGACCCCGATTTGGTCAAGTTGCGTTTATTTCCTTTCTCTCTTAGTGGAAGTGCAAAAGAATGGTTGCTATCTTTGCCTAGAAATACTATTGCATCATCGGTGGAATGTACTTCTTTATTTATGACTAAATGTTTCCCACCTGCAAAGACTATGCAACTAAGATCTAATATTACTGGTTTTAGACAGGAAGAGTGTGAGCCACTAGCGCTTGCATGGGAGAGGATGAAAGAATGCATGTGAAACTGTCCCAGCCATGGGATGGAAGATTGGTTAATTCTCCATTTATTTTATAATGCTCTTATTCTTGTGTCTAAGTCTATGCTTGATACTGCAGCTGGAGGAACATTTATGGGCAAACAAATTACCTAAGCGAAGCAGCTGCTAGACAATATGCAAGACAACCATGCCCAATGGCATGGGCAAACACAAGGAAAGTAAATTCCGTCACACCCCAAGAAAATGAAGAACTTAATGCTAAGATGGATGAGCTCATATTAGCCGTCAAGGGTAAGGAAACCCAGGTAAGAGCTATCCTAGAATCAGTTATTGAAGAAATAGAATTCGTAGCTCGTAATGATTATAACCCTGCTTGGAAGAAGAACTATAATCCAAATTTCCAAAAACATTGTTCTAGCCCTGCAGGTAACTCTAATAATAATATGGGATCAAGTAATGGTAGTCTCCAAGAAACTCTTAAGTCCTTTATGGACTCACAAAATGAGAAAAACAATATCCTAGTTAAGATAACAGAGAACCATGATAATATGCTTGGAAAATTGTCAAACCAAGCTGTGAGTTTGAGGAATGATTTGTAGGCCCTCCAAGAAAGAACAAGGATTGTTGAGGCACGACTAGGTAAGATAACCGAGATTCAAACTCTCATTCTAGCTAAAAATTTCTGGTAAAGCTGAGCCCAATCCGGTTGAAGACCTTAAGATTATAAGAATCCAAAGGGAGGAGCCTGAAGAACTTGACTATAGCAAAGCCCCTTCACCAAATTACACGGTTGAAGATCTTGTGAAAAGGATTAATATCAAGATTCCGGTAAGTGAAAGAAATGAGGAAGCTATGTATCAACACTTTGCTAACCAGGTAGCAATAAATGTACGTGAGCTTGAGGAAGAATATAAGAAAATTGCTGAAAAACTACCTGTTAAGCTTGATGATATATTTGATCCTACTATTAAAATTAAAACTGGGACTAATGAGATAGCTACACTTTGTGATTTAGGTGCAAGTGTTTCAATGATTCCAAAAAGTCCTTTTAATAAGTTAAATCTTGGATCTTTTGAAATCACTGAGTTAAAATTACATCTAGCAGATTCTACCTACAAACAAGCTGTAGGGATTAAAGAAAATACTTTAGTTTACATTAAAGGCTGTCCTGTGCTTATTGATTTTGTTATTGTTGACATGCGTGGAGATAATACTGCTCCTATCATATTAGATCGTCCGTTCTTAAGAACTATTAAGGCTTTGATTAATATACATGAAGGGAATGTGAAGCTTCAATTGCCTTCACGGGATCCTTGTGTTATTCATTTTTCCAAGAAGAAGAAAGCCAATCATGATGAGAAGGAGGACATCACTTTGAAGGCCAACTATTTTGTAGTGGGTGTTCCACTCATCTGGCATAAGTGAGCAATATCATGGTCAAGCTATTGGCCATAAAAAAGCGCTTCATGGGAGGCAACCCATGTGAAATAAAGGTTTGAGTAAAATTTTAAATTTTAGTTTAAGTTTCATGTTGAATAAAGAGTGCTAGAAAACTCTAGTTGAGGAGGAGAAGTTCAGTGGTACTAAAATCCTGTTTTATACATGTTGATGTTGGTCGAAAATTTAGTTTGACATTTTTCTATCAAAACAAGGTGTTTCTCTAAAGTTTTAGGTTAAGAAAGAATTTTCGAAGAAACAGAAAATTTTTGGCGGCTCCTGTAGGTTTAACGACCAACTATACGGCAGGAATAAAATTTCCAGCCATATAGATATATATGCCATCGTAAAAAAAAATTCCTAGGTAAAGAAGGTTTAGAGACCAACTATATGGAGGGGATAAAAATCCCGGGCATATAGTTCCGGCCGTATAGATATCGCCGCTACGAAGAAACCCTGAAATTTTGCTGTAAGACCAACTATACAACGAGAATAGATGTTCCGGCCGTATAGTTTATTCCTTCGATCCGGATTACAGATGTAGTATATCTCTTTTTCCCTAGTAGACCTAGGTTTATCGAATCCTCGCGAAGCAGAAAGCAAAGTGAGATTACTTAAATGGACCTTTGAGAGTTTTAGAATTCCTTTTGTGTTTTCACCGGACCAAGAGTTTGCGATCTTTTTGTTGTTGTTGACAATGGAGAGAGAGAGGGTCTAGGGTCTTCGGTTTTCACCAGTAGCTGTGCAAAAACATTTGATGGGAATAATATATAATAACAAAGTATGCATGTAATCGTTAGAGCAAGATAATTATATGTGGATAGTGCATACATAATTGTTATCGCCTCCGCAACCGCTTATAGCAATAACCTACTAGTCTCATCCATAGAAGAAACAGAACTACCTTATAGCAATCGCTTATAGCAATAACCTACTAGTCTCATGCATAGTGATGTCAGCGTTTATCCCAAGTAAATTCCTCACATATATCCGTACTACCCCTTCTGTCACTAGGGTTCCCATCCTACAGATCAGTCATTACTCACACTCCCTTTACCTAGATCAATCCTTGGGGTCTTGGGTACCTGAAAAGTCCCTAGAATGAGGCAAGAGAGGGTACTACAATCATCATGTCATACAAACTAATACATGATCCCATCTATGATAAATAGCATGCATAAAAGCTACATGGCTAGGCTGAAGCCCTTAGACCAAGGAGATTTACTCACACATAGAGATGAAATCAACAATCATAAACATTGTAATAGAGATCATAAGGTTGATAGCAAATAGTCATACAATGTTGCCAATTGGAGAAGAGATCTACTATTACAAGTGGTGGAAGATGGCTATGGTGGTGGAGAGGGGTTTAGAGGTTTAGATCTAGATCTATTCCTCCAGCGTGGCGGCTTCTGGTGGCAGGGAGAGTTGAGGTCGAAAAGAAGCGTTGTTTCCCGTCGCCCGAAGCCTCTTTATATAGGGTTCCCTTCACAAAAGTTGTTCTGTTTGACCTAATTAAGTCGATGGAAACTGTACGGACGGAATAAATTTCCCGCCGTATAGTTGGTCGTTAAGGATTCTGCCTCCATCTCAGGGCTCCTGGTTTCTTTGACGTGTTGGAAATCTCGTATCTTTGGAATTTCTGTAGTGATTGCCATCATCATACCGTATATTGGAGGATTGGAGGAGAAAAAGTAATTGGAGGATCGGAGGAGAAACATACGGTAGATTAATTGTGTGCGAGGAAATTGAACAAAATTGAGTAGAGGTGAAGATCCCTTAAGGTTTTGAGAGAGTTTGGAGGTAGAAGAGAGAAAAAGATTGAGTTTTGGGTACCTCTCCGTGCATTAAAGTGGTCGTACGCAACTATACGGCCGCAACACTTGTTCCCGCCGTATAGTTGGTTTGACGGGAAAAAATAGGGTTTCTAGGGTTTCTTTCCTGGCGACTATAACTATACGGCCGGAACTTTCATTCCCGCCATATAGTTGGTCATCAAGCCTTCTCTATCCGGAGATGAAAAATTCTCAATGGGTCAGAAACACCTTGTTTTGACAGAAAAATGACAGACTAAATTGTCAACCAACTTTGGCATGTATAAAACAGGAATTTTTAGTACCGTTGAATCTCTCCTTCTCACTGGAGTTTTCTAACACTCTTTATTCTATATAAAAATTAAACTTAAAAACTTTAGTCAAACCTTTATTTCACATGGGTTGCCTCCCATGCAGCGCTCTTTTATGGTCAATAGCTTGACCTTGATGTTGCTCACTTAGGCCATATGAGTGGAACACCCACTCCAAAGTAGTTGGCCTTCAAAGTGATGGCCTCCTTCTCATCTTGCTTGGCTATCTTTTTCCTGGGAAAATGAATAACAAAAGGATCCCACGAAGGTAATTGGAGCTTCACGTTCCCCTCATGCAAATTAATCAGAGCCTTAATAGTTCTTAAGAAAGGATGGCCTAATATGATAGGAGCAGTAGCATCTCCAGGCATGTCAACAATAACAAAATCAATAAGAGCAGGACAACCTTTAATGTACACAAAGGTATTCTCTTTAATGCCTACTGCTTGTTTGTAAGTAGAATCTGCTAGATGAAATTTTAGTTAGGTGATTTCAAAAGAGCCAAGATTTAACTTATTAAAAAGACTCTTTGGAATTGTTGAAACACTTGCACCTAAATCACACATTGCAGCTATTTCATTAGTCCCAATTTTAATCTTAATAGTAGGCTCAAATATATCATCTAGCTTAACAGGCAGTTTTTCAGCAATTTTCTTATATTCTTCCTCAAGCTCATGTACCTTTATTTCTACTTTATTAACAAAGTGTTGATACATGGCTTCCTCATTTCCTTCATTTACCGGAATCTTGACATTGATCCTTTTTACAAGATCTTCAACTGTGTAGTTCGGTGAAAGAGCATTGTTGTAATCAAGTTCTTTGGGCTCCTCCCTTTGGATTCTTATCATCTTGAGGTCTTCAACTGGATTGGGCTCAGCTTTACCTGCAAATTTAGCTAGAATGAGAGTTTAACTCTCGGTTATCTTACCTAGATATGCCTCAACAATCCTTGTTCTTTCTTGGAGGGCCTACAAATTATTCCTCAAACTAACAGCTTTGTTAGATAATTCACCAAGCATAGCATCATGATTCTCCATAATTTTAACTAGAATATTGTTTTTCTCATTTTGTGAGTCCATAAAAGATTTAAGAGTTTCTTGGAGACTACTATTACTTGATGCCATATTGTTATTACAGTTGCGTGCAAGACTAGAATAATGTTTCTAAAAATTTGGATTATAATTCTTTTGCGAAGCAGGGTTATAATCATTACGAGCTATGAAGTCTATTTCTTGAATAGTTGGTTCTGGAGTAGCTCTTACTTGGGTTTCCTTACCTTTAACGGCTAATATGATCTCATCCAACCTACCATTGAGTTCTTTATTTTCTTGAGGTGTGACAGAGTTCACCTTCTTCGTGTTTGATCTTTCCACATGCCATTAGGCATGGTTGTCTTGCATATTGTCTAGCAGCTTCTTTACTTCGGTAATTTGTTTATCCATAAATGTTCCTCCGGTTGCAGTATCAAGCATAGACTTAGACATAGGGTTAAGATCATTATAAAATAAATGGAGAATTAACCAATCTTCCATCCCATGGCTGGGATAGTTTCTCATGCATTCTTCCATTCTCTCCCATGCAAGCGCTAGTGGCTCATGCTCTTCCTGTCTAAAACCAGTAATATTAGATCCGAGATAGATAGTATTTGCAGGTGGAAAGAATTTAGTCATAAATAAGTACATTTCACCCATGATGCAATAGTATTTATAGGCAAAGATAGCAACCATTCTTTTGCTCTTCCTCTAAGAGAGAAAAGAAATAAGCGCAACTTGACCGCGTCGGGGTCAACATCTTTAATGCGGATTATATCACATATTTCAGTGAAAGTATTTAAGTGAATACATGCATCTTCAACAGCAGAGCCTCCAAATTGATTATGTTGAACCAAACTTAAATAGTAGGGCTTAATTTCATAATCTTCAGCAGCAATTGCTGGTTGAGTAATAGGAGTACGCAAATAATAATTGTTGGGAGTTGCAAACTCCCCTAGTTTCTTTTCAGCCATACTTCCTATGTTTTTGGATTTTCTTAAACAAGTGCTAATGATGATAAAAACAAGAATTAAAAGAATAACTAATTTCATTTTGTATTTGTTTTTCAAATAAAGACTCAAAGCAAACTAACAAAATTAAAAACAAGAATTATACTACCAAGGTTCCTACTAACCTCACTAGGGTAGCTATTGCTTCCCCGGCAACAGCGCCAAAAAATGGTTTGATACCTTCGATCCGGATTACGGATGTAGTATAGATCTTTTTCCCTAGTAGACCTAGGTTTATCGAATCCTCGTGAAGCAGAAAGCAAAGTGAGATTACTTAAATGGACCTTCGAGAGTTTTAGAATCCCTTTTGTATTTTCACCAGACAAAGAGTTTGCGATCTTTTGGTTGTTGTTGACGATGGAGAGAGAGATGTCTTAGGGTCTTCGGTTTTCACCAGTAGCTATGCAAAAACATATGATGGGAATAATAGATAATAATAAAGTATGCATGTAATCGTTAGAGCAAGATAATTATATGTGGTAAGTGCATCCATAATTGTTATCGCCTCTATAACCGCTTATAGCAATAACCTACTATTCTCATCCATAGAAAAAAGAGAACTAATGATATGCATAGTGATAGCACCGTTAATCCCAAATAAATTCCTCACATACAGCTGTACTACCCCTTCTGTCACTAGGGTTCCCATCCTGCAGATCAGTCATTACTCACACTCCCTTTACCTGGATCAATCCTCGGTGTCTTGGGTACCTCACAAGTCCTTAGATTGAGGCAAGAGAGGGTACTACAATCATCATGTAATACAAACTAATACATGATCCTATCTATGATAAATAACATGCACAAAAGCTACATTGCTAGGCCGAAGCTCTTAGCCAAAGGAGAATTACTCACACATAGAAATGAAATCAACAATCATAAACATTGTAATAGAGATCATAAGGTTGATAGAAAATAGTCTTACAATGTTACCAATTGGAGAAGAGATCTACTATTAGAAGTGGTGGAAGATGGCTATGATGGTGGAGAAGGTTTAGAGGTTTAGATCTAGATATATTCCTCCGGCGTGGCAGCCTCTGGTGGCAGGGAGAGTTGAGGTCGAAAAGAAGCGTTGTTTCTCGTCCCCCAAAGCCTCTTTATATAGGGGTCCCTTCACAAAAGTTGTTCTGTTTGACCTAATTAAGTCGATGGAAAATATACGGCCGGAATAAAATTCCCGCCGTATAGTTGGTCGTTAAGGATTCTGCCTCCACTTCAGGGATCCTGGTTTCTTTAACGTGTTGGAAATCTCGTATCTTTGGAATTTCTGTAGTGATTGCCGTTATCATACATCATTATCTGCGTAGGGAAAATAGCAAGAAAGGATTGCATACCACTTTGATCATTAGGCATTAGTGGCAGGATTTAGAGAGATATTTCATCAAATATATGAATAATATCTAGTTTAAATACGAACGTGGATGGCTGTATTCCACAGCCATCAATAGTTCTGGCCATATAGTTTGTGCGACCACAAAAACTCCACGGGAAGGTACCCCCAATACCAAAACATCAATCCTGTTTCTCTCTTCTACCCCCAAACTCTCTCAAAACCTCAAGAGATCTTCATCTCTACTCAATTTCGTTCGATTTCCTCGCACAGAAGTGATCTACGGTATGTTTCTCCTCCAATCCTCCAATTAGTTTTCGTAAATTCATCTCCGATCTGTTGTCATTATCAATCTAGGGTGAGACCTATTTTGAACTAATTGCCATGTTTCTCTTTCCTAGATTATTATTTTGAGGAGATTCTTTAGTGTACTATGATGAGGAATATGTTATGCTTATTATTGTTGGATCAAAAAGTTTAATTTTGTATTTCTTATTATTTTAGAAGATGAACACAAGGAGCCAAACGTGTGCTCTTGCCGCAGCGAGTTCATCCCAGGCTGTTACTGTAGCTCAGGACCCCATGGGGATACGGTTTAAGAATGAGCTCCAACGTGATCGCTTCATCAAGATCAAGAACCGAGAAGTGAAGACAACCAAGTGGGCTTGTCCCATTATATTGAATCATCTCAGTATTTCTAATGAATTCAATTTACTTTACAATAGAGTTGGCCTGCAAAACTTTGTATTCCAAGATGTGCCTACTTATCGCCGGTTAACTCTTTATTTTTTAAGTTTGTTGCAAAGCACCATTAAAACGTGGCACAGAGAGGACATGATTTGTTTCCGACTTTTGAACAACAATTATGCATTGTCACTTTAGTCACAAGCAAGTTCTTATGACTGTAACTATATGTGCATCATACAGAACCGCCAACGGGGTACCCCTTGCCCCATGAAACAGGTGCTATCCCATATCAAAATGACAAGGCAACAGACAATTAGCATCTTAGCGATCTTTTTATTTACCATGAGCATGGTGCTTTTTTTCTATATTGTTTTCTGAAGATTCTTCATAGATTGCTCACTATGGTTATGTTGCAAGTTTTCACTATGATTAGGCATGGCTTAGGCTAGCCGCCGAGGCGTTTCTCTAACACATATACAATACTCCATGGACTTACAAGCTCCTCTTTTATTTCACACCGCCGACATCCATAAGCAAAAGATCATGATATCAACTGGATATATATCTACAAGTGTTGAAAGCGTTCCCCATGATAGCATGGTTCTACTAACTCCCAACTTATAATTTGCAAGCATATACGCAACATAAATGGGCACAATGGTTCAAGTTTATTAAGTGCAAGAAAGTAAAGTGTGCCATCAAGTTTGTGAGAGATTTAATCACTAATTTTCACATAACAACTTTAATTTGGAAGATAAATAAACACATGAATATACTTGGAATGGTGTAACACACCATGCATAGGAATTTATAGTGTACTCTTTGGAATAACTTGGTTTCTTGGGAGTTGGATGCACGAGTAGAGCTCAAACTCAGTACAAGTGGAGGCTAGTAAAAGACTGAGAGCGACCAACTAAGAGAGCAATAATGGCCATAATCATGCAAAGCAACAAAACATTACTAATCAAAGCATAAAGTGATATCACAAGTCAAAAACTAAATGATCATAGAGGCTACGGTGACTGGTTCATAGTCTTAACATGGTGTACTAATGTGCCAAGTTAACCCAAATAAAGCATCAAAGGATAATACCATAATATTATGCTTTTGTATGCTAAAACAACGCATGATTCTTTCAAGGCACATTAAGAAATCTCAATTGTTTAAAACAAGTCATTCTACAACAATAATTACTAAGAATATGGTCAAAGCAACATCTAACATGACATGATAAAGTCTAAGCCAGAGTCAAAACAAGCTTCCTTTTGTACCACTATAATCATGAAACTTTCTACTCTCTTCCAACACCAATCGACTTATTTGAAACAACTCACAAAGATAATAATCAATAAATACCAGTGAGCTTGTCTCACAAATCTTCAACGAAGACCTAAAAATTTCAAAAGCAGAAGAAAACTAAAGCTAAACATAGTGCTAGCAAAAGTGAACACTCACAGAACAATAAGAGTGAAAACTAGAGTGTTCTAAACAATGAAAATGGAGCGTGTCTCTCTCCAAAAGAAGTGTGCTGGGATCCAACCAACTTATTGCAGCAAACTAAGAAAAACAAAACTAAAAAAACAAAGACGCTCCAAGAACAACACAATAGTGCAAAAACATTTGATGGGAATAATATATAATAACAAAGTATGCATGTAATCGTTAGAGCAAGATAATTATATGTGGATAGTGCATACATAATTGTTATCGCCTCCGCAACCGCTTATAGCAATAACCTACTAGTCTCATCCATAGAAGAAACAGAACTACCTTATAGCAATCGCTTATAGCAATAACCTACTAGTCTCATGCATAGTGATGTCAGCGTTTATCCCAAGTAAATTCCTCACATATATCCGTACTACCCCTTCTTTCACTAGGGTTCCCATCCTACAGATTAGTCATTACTCACACTCCCTTTACCTAGATCAATCCTCGGGGTCTTGGGTACCTGAAAAGTCCCTAGAATGAGGCAAGAGAGGGTACTACAATCATCATGTCATACAAACTAATACATGATCCCATCTATGATAAATAGCATGCATAAAAGCTGCATGGCTAGGCTGAAGCCCTTAGACCAAGGAGATTTACTCACACATAGAGATGAAATCAACAATCATAAACATTGTAATAGATATCATAAGGTTGATAGCAAATAGTCATACAATGTTGCCAATTGGAGAAGAGATCTACTATTACAAGTGGTGGAAGATGGCTATGGTGGTGGAGAGGGGTTTAGAGGTTTAGATCTAGATCTATTCCTCCAGCGTGGCGGCTTCTGGTGGCAGGGAGAGTTGAGGTCGAAAAGAAGCGTTGTTTCCCGTCGCCCGAAGCCTCTTTATATAGGGTTCCCTTCACAAAAGTTGTTCTGTTTGACCTAATTAAGTCGATGGAAACTGTACGGACGGAATAAATTTCCCGCCGTATAGTTGGTCGTTAAGGATTCTGCCTCCATCTCAGGGCTCCTGGTTTCTTTGACGTGTTGGAAATCTCGTATCTTTGGAATTTCTGTAGTGATTGCCATCATCATACCGTATATTGGAGGATTGGAGGAGAAAAAGTAATTGGAGGATCGGAGGAGAAACATACGGTAGATTAATTGTGTGCGAGGAAATCGAACAAAATTGAGTAGAGGTGAAGATCCCTTAAGGTTTTGAGAGAGTTTGGAGGTAGAAGAGAGAAAAAGATTGAGTTTTGGGTACCTCTCCGTGCATTAAAGTGGTCGTACGCAACTATACGGCCGCAACACTTGTTCCCGCCGTATAGTTGGTTTGACGGGAAAAAATAGGGTTTCTAGGGTTTCTTTCCTGGCGACTATAACTATACGGCCGGAACTTTCATTCCCGCCATATAGTTGGTCATCAAGCCTTCTCTATCCGGAGATGAAAAATTCTCAATGGGTCAGAAACACCTTGTTTTGACAGAAAAATGACAAACTAAATTGTCAACCAACTTTGGCATGTATAAAACAGGAATTTTTAGTACCGTTGAATCTCTCCTTCTCACTGGAGTTTTCTAACACTCTTTATTCTATATAAAACTTGAACTTAAAAACTTTAGTCAAACCTTTATTTCACATGGGTTGCCTCCCATGCAGCGCTCTTTTATGGTCAATATCTTGACCTTGATGTTGCTCACTTAGGCCATATGAGTGGAACACCCACTCCAAAGTAGTTGGCCTTCAAAGTGATGGCCTCCTTCTCATCTTGCTTGGCTATCTTTTTCCTGGGAAAATGAATAACAAAAGGATCCCACGAAGGTAATTGGAGCTTCACGTTCCCCTCATGCAAATTAATCAGAGCCTTAATAGTTCTTAAGAAAGGATGGCCTAATATGATAGGAGCAGTAGCATCTCCGGGCATGTCAACAATAACAAAATCAATAAGAGCAGGACAACCTTTAATGTACACAAAGGTATTCTCTTTAATGTCTACTGCTTGTTTGTAAGTAGAATCTGCTAGATGAAATTTTAGTTAGGTGATTTCAAAAGAGCCAAGATTTAACTTATTAAAAAGACTCTTTGGAATTGTTGAAACACTTGCACCTAAATCACACATTGCAGCTATCTCATTAGTCCCAATTTTAATCTTAATAGTAGGCTCAAATATATCATCTAGCTTAACAGGCAGTTTTTCAGCAATTTTCTTATATTCTTCCTCAAGCTCATGTACCTTTATTTCTACTTGATTAACAAAGTGTTGATACATGGCTTCCTCATTTCCTTCATTTACCGGAATCTTGACATTGATCCTTTTTACAAGATCTTCAACTGTGTAGTTCGGTGAAAGAGCATTGTTGTAATCAAGTTCTTTGGGCTCCTCCCTTTGGATTCTTATCATCTTGAGGTCTTCAACTGGATTGGGCTCAGCTTTACCTGCAAATTTAGCTAGAATGAGAGTTTAACTCTCGGTTATCTTACCTAGATATGCCTCAACAATCCTTGTTCTTTCTTGGAGGGCCTACAAATTATTCCTCAAACTAACAGCTTTGTTAGATAATTCACCAAGCATAGCATCATGATTCTCCATAATTTTAACTAGAATATTGTTTTTCTCATTTTGTGAGTCCATAAAAGATTTAAGAGTTTCTTGGAGACTACTATTACTTGATGCCATATTGTTATTACAGTTGCGTGCAAGACTAGAATAATGTTTCTAAAAATTTGGATTATAATTCTTTTGCGAAGCAGGGTTATAATCATTACGAGCTATGAAGTCTATTTCTTGAATAGTTGGTTCTGGAGTAGCTCTTACTTGGGTTTCCTTACCTTTAACGGCTAATATGATCTCATCCAACCTACCATTGAGTTCTTTATTTTCTTGAGGTGTGACAGAGTTCACCTTCTTCGTGTTTGATCTTTCCACATGCCATTAGGCATGGTTGTCTTGCATATTGTCTAGCAGCTTCTTTACTTCGGTAATTTGTTTATCCATAAATGTTCCTCCGGTTGCAGTATCAAGCATAGACTTAGACATAGGGTTAAGATCATTATAAAATAAATGGAGAATTAACCAATCTTCCATCCCATGGCTGGGATAGTTTCTCATGCATTCTTCCATTCTCTCCCATGCAAGCGCTAGTGGCTCATGCTCTTCCTGTCTAAAACCAGTAATATTAGATCCGAGATTGATAGTATTTGCAGGTGGAAAGAATTTAGTCATAAATAAGTACATTTCACCCATGATGCAATAGTATTTATAGGCAAAGATAGCAACCATTCTTTTGCTCTTCCTCTAAGAGAGAAAAGAAATAAGCGCAACTTGACCGCGTCGGGGTTAACATCTTTAATGCGGATTATATCACATATTTCAGTGAAAGTATTTAAGTGAATACATGCATCTTCAACAGCAGAGCCTCCAAATTGATTATGTTGAACCAAACTTAAATAGTAGGGCTTAATTTCATAATCTTCAGCAGCAATTGCTGGTTGAGTAATAGGAGTACGCAAATAATAATTGTTGGGAGTTGCAAACTCCCCTAGTTTCTTTTCAGCCATACTTCCTATGTTTTTGGATTTTCTTAAACAAGTGCTAATGATGATAAAAACAAGAATTAAAAGAATAACTAATTTCATTTTGTATTTGTTTTTCAAATAAAGACTCAAAGCAAACTAACAAAATTAAAAACAAGAATTATACTACCAAGGTTCCTACTAACCTCACTAGGGTAGCTATTGCTTCCCCGGCAACAGCGCCAAAAAATGGTTTGATACCTTCGATCCGGATTACGGATGTAGTATAGATCTTTTTCCCTAGTAGACCTAGGTTTATCGAATCCTCGTGAACCAGAAAGCAAAGTGAGATTACTTAAATGGACCTTCGAGAGTTTTAGAATCCCTTTTGTATTTTCACCAGACAAAGAGTTTGCGATCTTTTGGTTGTTGTTGACGATGGAGAGAGAGATGTCTTAGGGTCTTCGGTTTTCACCAGTAGCTATGCAAAAACATATGATGGGAATAATAGATAATAATAAAGTATGCATGTAATCGTTAGAGCAAGATAATTATATGTGGTAAGTGCATCCATAATTGTTATCGCCTCTATAACCGCTTATAGCAATAACCTACTATTCTCATCCATAGAAAAAAGAGAACTAATGATATGCATAGTGATAGCACCGTTAATCCCAAATAAATTCCTCACATACAGCTGTACTACCCCTTCTGTCACTAGGGCTCCCATCCTGCAGATCAGTCATTACTCACACTCCCTTTACCTGGATCAATCCTCGGTGTCTTGGGTACCTCACAAGTCCTTAGATTGAGGCAAGAGAGGGTACTACAATCATCATGTAATACAAACTAATACATGATCCTATCTATGATAAATAACATGCACAAAAGCTACATTGCTAGGCCGAAGCTCTTAGCCAAAGGAGAATTACTCACACATAGAAATGAAATCAACAATCATAAACATTGTAATAGAGATCATAAGGTTGATAGAAAATAGTCTTACAATGTTACCAATTGGAGAAGAGATCTACTATTAGAAGTGGTGGAAGATGGCTATGATGGTGGAGAAGGTTTAGAGGTTTAGATCTAGATATATTCCTCCGGCGTGGCAGCCTCTGGTGGCAGGGAGAGTTGAGGTCGAAAAGAAGCGTTGTTTCTCGTCCCCCAAAGCCTCTTTATATAGGGGTCCCTTCACAAAAGTTGTTCTGTTTGACCTAATTAAGTCGATGGAAAATATACGGCCGGAATAAAATTCCCGCCGTATAGTTGGTCGTTAAGGATTCTGCCTCCACTTCAGGGATCCTGGTTTCTTTAACGTGTTGGAAATCTCGTATCTTTGGAATTTCTGTAGTGATTGCCGTTATCATACATCATTATCTGCGTAGGGAAAATAGCAAGAAAGGATTGCATACCACTTTGATCATTAGGCATTAGTGGCAGGATTTAGAGAGATATTTCATCAAATATATGAATAATATCTAGTTTAAATACGAACGTGGATGGCTGTATTTCACAGCCATCAATAGTTCTGGCCATATAGTTTGTGCGACCACAAAAACTTCACGGGAAGGTACCCCCAATACCAAAACATCAATCCTGTTTCTCTCTTCTACCCCCAAACTCTCTCAAAACCTCAAGAGATCTTCATCTCTACTCAATTTCGTTCGATTTCCTCGCACAGAAGTGATCTACGGTATGTTTCTCCTCCAATCCTCCAATTAGTTTTCGTAAATTCATCTCCGATCTGTTGTCATTATCAATCTAGGGTGAGACCTATTTTGAACTAATTGCCATGTTTCTCTTTCCTAGATTATTATTTTGAGGAGATTCTTTAGTGTACTATGATGAGGAATATGTTATGCTTATTATTGTTGGATCAAAAAGTTTAATTTTGTATTTTTTATTATTTTAGAAGATGAACACAAGGAGCCAAACGTGTGCTCTTGCCACAGCGAGTTCATCCCAGGCTGTTACTGTAGCTCAGGACCCCATGGGGATACGGTTTAAGAATGAGCTCCAACGTGATCGCTTCATCAAGATCAAGAACCGAGAAGTGAAGACAACCAAGTGGGCTTGTCCCATTATATTGAATCATCTCAGTATTTCTAATGAATTCAATTTACTTTACAATAGAGTTGGCCTGCAAAACTTTGTATTCCAAGATGTGCCTACTTATCGCCGGTTAACTCTTTATTTTTTAAGTTTGTTGCAAAGCACCATTAAAACGTGGCACAGAGAGGACATGATTTGTTTCCGACTTTTGAACAACAATTATGCATTGTCACTTTAGTCACAAGCAAGTTCTTATGACTGTAACTATATGTGCATCATATAGAACCGCCAACGGGGTACCCCTTGCCCCATGAAACAGGTGCTATCCCATATCAAAATGACAAGGCAACAGACAATGAGCATCTTAGCGATCTTTTTATTTACCATGAGCATGGTGCTTTTTTTCTATATTGTTTTCTGAAGATTCTTCATAGATTGCTCACTATGGTTATGTTGCAAGTTTTCACTATGATTAGGCATGGCTTAGGCTAGCCGCCGAGGCGTTTCTCTAACACATATACAATACTCCATGGACTTACAAGCTCCTCTTTTATTTCACACCGCCGACATCCATAAGCAAAAGATCATGATATCAACTGGATATATATCTACAAGTGTTGAAAGCGTTCCCCATGATAGCATGGTTCTACTAACTCCCAACTTATAATTTGCAAGCATATACGCAACATAAATGGGCACAATGGTTCAAGTTTATTAAGTGCAAGAAAGTAAAGTGTGCCATCAAGTTTGTGAGAGATTTAATCACTAATTTTCACATAACAACTTTAATTTGGAAGATAAATAAACACATGAATATACTTGGAATGGTGTAACACACCATGCATAGGAATTTATAGTGTACTCTTTGGAATAACTTGGTTTCTTGGGAGTTGGATGCACGAGTAGAGCTCAAACTCAGTACAAGTGGAGGCTAGTAAAAGACTGAGAGCGACCAACTAAGAGAGCAATAATGGCCATAATCATGCAAAGCAACAAAACATTACTAATCAAAGCATAAAGTGATATCACAAGTCAAAAACTAAATGATCATAGAGGCTACGATGACTGGTTCATAGTCTTAACATGGTGTACTAATGTGCCAAGTTAACCCAAATAAAGCATCAAAGGATAATACCATAATATTATGATTTTGTATGCTAAAACAACGCATGATTCTTTCAAGGCACATTAAGAAATCTCAATTGTTTAAAACAAGTCATTCTACAACAATAATTACTAAGAATATGGTCAAAGCAACATCTAACATGACATGATAAAGTCTAAGCCACAGTCAAAACAAGCTTCCTTTTGTACCACTATAATCATGAAACTTTCTACTCTCTTCCAACACCAATCGACTTATTTGAAACAACTCACAAAGATAATAATCAATAAATACCAGTGAGCTTGTCTCACAAATCTACAACGAAGACCTAAAAATTTCAAAAGCAGAAGAAAACTAAAGCTAAACATAGTGCTAGCAAAAGTGAACACTCACAGAACAATAAGAGTGAAAACTAGAGTGTTCTAAACAATGAAAATGGAGCGTGTCTCTCTCCAAAAGAAGTGTGCTGGGATCCAACCAACTTATTGCAGCAAACTAAGAAAAACAAAACTAAAAAAACAAAGACGCTCCAAGAACAACACAATAGTGCATGAAGCAATAAAAATGAAGTTTCATGAAAGAAAACCTGAGATTTTTATTGATGAAGAAGGGGATGCCTTGGGCATCCCCAAGCTTTGACGCTTGTACCTCTTGAATATTTCTTGGAGTTACACGTGTGGCAACCCCAAGCTTGAGCTTTTGTACATTCTTCATCTCATCACATCATTCTTCCCTTACACTTGAAAATTTCCTTCATACAAAACTTCACACAATTCTTCATTAGCAACATTAGTGTATTCAAGATAATAAGCCTTTGGGTTTAGTTTCAACTCAACTAGATCATCCATTAAAACATAGGATACTGTAGCAACTCCTTTTAAAAGATTAATGATCAAAAAGAACTCAAAAGAAATCGATTTAAGAGGAAAATGCAAATAATGGCAGAAATCTGTCAAAACGGACCTATAGGTAAAGACCGATCTATTCGAAAATCTTTTGTTGCTCAAATTGAAAAGTGCAAAACTAACGAAAGTTACATAATAACCTGGGTCATATGCACAGAACATTACAGCTCAATCCGACGTACTGATATGTTTCACGATTTTTTACAGTGAAGAACAAAAATCTGTTTTGGGACAGCAACTTCCCCAAATCTTACTTCTCTCTCATTAGAGGTTATTCTTGCCACTAAAACCACACAAAAAAGGATAAGGAGAGGTTATTACAAGGGAAATAACTACCAAGACTTAACAAAAGAAAAACTTACTGAAATAAAAATTTGGGTTATCTCCCAATAGTGCTTTTCTTTAACGCCTTTAAGATAGGCATAATAATTTTGATGATGCTCACATAAGAAATATGAATTGAAGTAAAAGAGAGCATCAAGAACCAAATATAAAACAAATTTAAGTCTAACCCACTTCCTAAGAATAATAATCTTGTAAATAAACAAGTCATGAAAGCACAAAGTAACAAGCATAGGAAATCAAAACAAGTGCATCTTCAAAATTTTCAACATAAAGAGGGGAAACTTAATATTGTTGAGATACATAAAACCATGTTTCCCTCTCTCATAATAACTTTCAGTAGCATCATAAATAAAAATAACAATATAACTATCACACAAAACATTCTTATCATGAGCCATATGCATAAAATAATTATTACTCTCCATATAAGCATAGTCATTCTTATTAATCGTAGTGGGAGAAAATTCAACAAAATAGCTACCATTATTATTCTCATCACCATAGTGATCAAATTTAGGAGGCATATTGTAATAATAATTAATTTTCTCCTCAATAGTAGGTGAACTGAAAATATCATATTCATCATTGTAATCATCATATATTGGAGGTATAGTATAATCATAGCAAATTTTCTCCTCTAAAGCAGGTGGACCGAAAATATCATATTCATCATATATTGGAGGTATAGTATCATCATAACAAATTTTATCCTCTAAAGCTCCATATGTTTTTTAATAAAAAGATCATTTTGATAAAAACTAGCTTCCCCAAGTTTAGCCGTTTCCATAGCATTAGTAATAATGGTCTTCAAAGAATTCATACTAATAACATTGCTATTAGCATGCAAATAAAGTTCCATATGTTTTTTGATTTTATCTTCAAACACTTCATGTCCTAACTCAATATAAATACTATAAAGCTCTCTAAATTTTTTTTGTTTTCCATTAAGCCTAATTAGTGAAAATAAAAACAAGAAACAAAAAGATATAATTGCAGAATCTAAAGGAAATAACTTCGAGCACTCACACACCAGCAACAGTACTAGAAGATAGCTTAGTATCCAGAGGATGTAAGTACCTTTTACCTTACCTCCTCTTCAACGGCGCAAGAAAATAGCTTGATGTCCAAGCATGCTTCTATTCTGTAGACAGTTCTTGGGCCTCCAAGTGTAGAGGGTTGTAGAACGGTAGCAAGTTTCCCTTAAGTGGATCACCCAAGGTTTATCGAACTCGGGAAGGAAGTGGTCAAAGGTATCCCTCTCAAGCAACCTTGCAATCAAGATACAAGAAGTCTCTTGTGTCCCTAACACGCCCAATATACTTGTCAGTTGTATAGGTGCACTAGTTTGGCGAAGATATAGTGAAATACAAGTAATAATGATGATTATAAGTGGTAATTGCAATCTTAAATAAAATTGGAAGCAAGCAAACATGTAACATGACTGATTGTAAACGGTGTTTCAATGCTTAGAAACAAGGCCTAGGGATCATACTTTCACTAGTGGATACTCTCAATATAATATGTTCTCTTCACTATGCTACTCTGATCTACTCTCCGGTTGGACGATGTAGGGCTATAACATCACACCTCAAAGTTTGCATTCCCCATCTAGATAACCCCATTGTCACCTCGAGCGCTAGATGGTTCCAACAAACACCACAAACTCATAGAGACATCCAACTCAAATTATAACTCATGATAAGTATTTCTATAATCTTTAGCCTAAGTTTCATACGGTGTGCACACTGTCAACTTCACATACGTGGGGATAAGAGAAGATTACAATAATTAAAGCACTTGAGTAGCAGATTAGATCAACTTATTCAACTAGATTACAAAGCTCATGATCACAATTAGATCACGCATAGAGAGAGATGAACACATAGCTACCGGTAGAGCCCTTAGCCTCGAGGGAGAACTACTCCCTTCTTGTCATGGGAGTTAGCAACGGCGATGGAGATGGCGATGGAGTCAATGGAGATGGATCTGGGGGCAATTCCCCATCCCGGCAGGGTGCCGTAACAGAGACTTTTGTCCCCCTAATCTCTTCTTCGATGGCGGTGGTGCTGCGGAACATTTCGTGCATTTCTGATCTGGCCATGGTTTTCGTCTCGGACAGACGTATATATAGGCGAAAGGGCAGGGTTGGTAGATGCCCGAGGGGCCACACCATAGGATGGCGCGCCCTAGGGTGGGCCCGCGCCACCCTATGGTACGGCCGCCTCGTGGATGCCTTTCGTCTCCCCTTCGGTCTCCATGTCATGTCGGGTAAAATATTGACTTTGGCTTTTGTTCCGTCTAATTCCGAGAATATTTCTTTACTAGATTTTCTGAAACCAAAAATAGCAAAAAACAGGCAAGTGGAACTGCGGCATCTTTTCAATAGGTTAGTTCTAGAAAATGTATAAAAATACCTCAAAATATAGACAAAACATATGATAGTCGATACTAAACAAGCATGAAGCATAAAAAATTATATATATGTTTACGACGTATCAACTCTCAGGCTGACGTATGGGACCCACATAAACTGATGTTGCATCTAGCAACGTTGCCAAGGTTAAGGACGACGGACTCGACCCAAAAAAAACTGTCCAACATATATACACATGTTTAATTCAAATATAGGTTGACATGTGGGACCCATCATAAACACATTTAATTCATATAGAGGCTGACATATGGGATCCAGCATAGACATGTTTCCTTCACAAAGAAGGCTGACATGTGGGACACAACATAGACACGTTTCTTGTACATAGAAGGCTGAAATATGGGACCTAGCAACAGAGTATAGATTAAGATTTTTTGTACTATATAAGACTGACTTCTGGGACCCAGATAAACTGCTGTTGCATCATATACACGTTTTCCCACAAAAAATCTACCAATGTTGCCAAGGTCATAACGACGGACTCAACCCGAAAAAACAGTCCAACATACACAAGTTCTTTCAAATAGAGGCTAACATGTGGGACCCACCAGAGAGACCTTATACATGTGCTGCATCGGGCAACGTTGCCAAGTTCGAATAAGGTAGGCACGAGGGAGAAAAATATCTAACATGTACGTTCTTCTAATTAGATGCTAACATGTGGGACCCAACAGCGTGACCAAACGGCAGATTCGTCGAGCAACGTTATCTAGTTTGGAACAGGGTAGCGCTAGAGATGAAAAAATTTCATCATATACATACTATTCTTCTAATATGAGGCTGACATATGGGACCCACCATCCTGTATAAATGGCTAATGCATCGAGCAACGATGCCAAGTTTGAAGGCAGAGGCGCGAGCGAGAAAAAAGTCCTACATGCACATGTTTCTTCTAATGAGATGCTAACATGTGAGATCTAGCAGCATGACCAAATGGCAGATTCGTCGAGCAACACTATCTAGTTAGGCACAGGGTAGCGCTAGAGAAGGAAAGATTCAATCATATACACACGATTCTTCTAATGAGATGCTGACATATGGGACCCACCAGCCTAAATAAACGGCTGATGCAGCAAGCAACGCTATCAAGTTAACACGGAGGTGCGACCGAGGGCAAAAATTCCAACATATACACGTTTTTTCTAATGAGAGTATGATACGTGAGGCCCAGCTGCGTGATTATGCATCTAGCAGCGCTATCAAGTATCATGTTCGGAACATAATAGCGCAACCGAGGGCAAAATATCCATCACACACACGTTTCTTCTAATGAGTGGATGACATGTGCGCCTAGATGCATGATTAAACGGAAGCGCAATCAAGTTCGAAACAGGGTAGCGGGAGCGAAGAAAAAAATTCCATCATACACACAATTCTTATAATGAGAGGCTGGCATGTGGGACCCAACATCGTGATTAACGGAAGATAGATTGAGCAACATTATCGAGTTCATATTAGGGAGGCATGAGCCAAGGAAAAAATCTATCATGCACACATTTCTTCTTGTGTGAGGATGACACGTGGGACCAAGCAGCCTGATTAAATGGAAGATGCATCGAGCGACGCTATCAACTTTGGAACAAGGAAACAAAAAAATTCTATCATACACATAATTCCTCTATTGTGAGGCAGACATGCCGGACCCATCAGCCTGACTAAATGGAAGAGGCATCGAACTATGTTATCCAGTTCAAATAAGGGAGATGCGATCGAAAAGTTTGGTCCTCTAGAGTCACTGACGTCCGGAACCCACACACAAAAAAATTCTTTAGCTAGTCAACATCTCGCGAGGAAGCGGAAATCTTACTTCTGCCACACGCCCATCGAGCTTCCTCCATGTTTTTAGTGGTTTCGTCGTAGTAGAGGGGCGCAAAACCAGAATAAAAGTTCTGCATCGGCCACGGGCGAGCCGAAATTTTCGTCGCGAAATACATGCCTTCTACAATACGACCGACAGGCGCGAGTTATTGCAGAAGGAAACATTTCTTCTAGTGTTAGTACAGCAAAACCACCGAGAGTTTTTAAAAAATTCAAGTTCTTAGCTATGTAAGAACTTGGCGTGGTGGAGTTACCATACTTGGTAGAAGTACATGGGTGCCCCTTGGCATGGTGAACAATATTTCCATTAGCAGTTTCCCGCTGTTGAAAAAAATCTAGGAGCGAGAAGTGACGGAGCGTACGCAGGAGGCAACACGAGAGTAGCGAAGAGGAGGATTTAAAGGTTGTGCGATGTTAGAGCAAACCTGTGATGGGTTCCAAACATGAGGTACATGGTACAGACTCGTATGGTGATGAGTAGTACTAGTAAACAAATTGTGTTTTCTCTCTCCTTCACTTTCTCATCACCATCCCTACACCCCGACCGACTGATATCTCCCTCGTCTAATAGGTGGCGCTGCGCACGTGCGTCGACTTGCCTTGTCGTTCCATTTCATAGCCTGTGCAACCTGCAGCACGTTGGTTTAAAAGTGAAGAGCATTTTTGTGTGTGTGAACAAATTACAGTAGTATGGTATGGCTCAGCTACTCACAGGAGAAGAAGAAAACCAAACTTTTTTTCTTTGCTTAATTTTATGGGCCTTTGCACTAAATGTTTGTACCTCTATGTAATTTTCTATTATTGAGGTCTTCGATGTAAAATATACTCCCACTAACCGTGTCAAATTTTAACTACAAGTTAGCACGATAGATTGCTCTTAAAATTTTCCAAAAAAGTTTTGAAGCTAACCAGGAATTTAGTACATCGAAAGCCATCGAAAGTTCTAAAAAATTTAAGTTCTTGTTGTGCATCTGCATCCCGACAAAGTTGATATGGTTTTGTTAACATTCAAATAAAGAATAAAAAGTACAATAACTTTTGTGTGGCGTTCTCTTATTAATTATTATCCGGTTTCAACTCAAACTAAATGATGATCGTCATGCACTTATCGACATCATATGTTTATTTAGGATAGAGTTCCGACATCTGATATATTGGGTGCATCTTGTTGTACTAGTCCATTTTGCTAGAAGGAGTTCCCAAATATTAGGAAAACGTTTATAATAACTTTCCGTGTGACATGAGTATTTTGTCTATAAAGAATATACGAAGTGTATGAATCGAAATGCCACACTCTATTTTTAGACAGAGTGGGCAACCATGTCCTTACTCGCGATTCCCAAGTTCCTTGAGTTTTCAAGGTTCTTATTATTAGTGATACCCCGTCCACTTAAATTACTCGATTTATTAAGATTACAAATTTGATAAGTGACAAGAATGTTTTTCAATTTATAGGATCAGGAAAAAATTCAATTCTCTAAGTGACAAACTCAGGCTTCGAAAAATTTGCATGTTGAAAAAAATTCAATTTGCATCTAGAAATTTTTTATCTTGATTCAAAAAAATAAAAAAATAAATGAAAAAACATCGCACGATGTGCTCTGACGTTTACTTCTTACCGTAAAAGATGATAATCATGAGAATTCAAAACTTTTGAAAAAAATAAGCTCCTTCAAAATATGTCCTGCCATGTATGGATATTCTCGGGCTTCAGGACGAATGACAAGGGTAAATGACCAAAGTTTGTGGTAATGTTCGATCCCATATTTTGTAGGTGGGTGCATCTTGGCATGGTGAACAAAAATTCTGCTAAATAATGGGAGTTCTAAGTTTTATGAAAAAAAACCATTTTAGATTTTAGAAATGAAAATAATTAATGTTTTCCTTTAACTTAAGCAAGTCATATCTACATCATATACAAAATGTACTTCCATCGTCCGTGTAAAATTCGAATCTAAAAGTAAGTGGTAAAATTTAAACGAATTTTAGCTTAGTTGTCACAATGAGTATGAACATTCTTGGATTTTAAGACGAACGACCAAGGTCATGGCGTTATCTACATCATACTTTATGTTGATGATCCCATATCCAAGAATTTGCATGCTGCCAAATTTGGCCATATTTTGAAAACTACCGAAGAGGAAGTAGTATGAAGTGTATGGCTCGATCAGCTGCTCTCTCAAAAAAGGAGCCGAACCCGACTGTTTTTCTTTCTTAATTTTAGGGTGCTTTGTGCTAAAAGTATGGACCTCGATGTAATTTTCCATTTTAGGTGTTTGATGTAAAATGTACTCCCACCATCCATTTAACATTTGAACCTAAAAGTAAGTGGTTAAATTTAAATGAAATTAAGCTTAGTTGTCAATCAGTATGAATATTCTTGGGTTTCAAGCAGAACGACCAAGGACATGGCCATATCTACATCACACTTTATATTGATGATCTCATATCCATGAATATGCATATCGCCAAATTTGGCCATATTTTGAAAACAATCGAATAGGAAATATTATGAAGAGTATGGCCATATTTAAGCTTAGTTGTCACAGTGAGTATGAACATTCTAGGGTTTCAAGCCGAATGACCGAGGTCATGGTCATATTTACATCATAGTTTATGTTGATGGTCCCATATCAAAGAATTTGCATGCCACCAAATTTGGGCATATTTTGGATACAATTGAAGAGGAAGTACTACGAAGAGTATGGCCATATCTACCTTGATGTGATTTTCCCTTGTTTTAGGTCCTTGATGTAAAATTTACTCCCACCGTCAGTGTAAAATTTTAACTAGAAGAGTATAAGTAAATGCAATAGATTGATCGTAAAATTTTCCAAAAATATTTCTAAGCTAACTAGGAATTCAGTATAGCAAAACCATCGAGAGTTTATGAATAATTCAAGTTATTATCTATGCAAGCACTTGGCATGGTGGAGTTCCCATACTTGGTAGAAGTACATGGGTGCCTCTTGGCATCATGAACAATATTGCCACTAGGAGTTCCCCTATTGAAAAAAATCTGGGAGCGAGAAGAGACGGAGAGCATGCAGGAGGCAACACGAGAGCAGCGAAGAGGAGAATTTAAAGGCTGTGCAATGTCAGAGCAAAGCCGCGATGGGTTCCTGACACGAGGTACAGGGTACAATGAGTAGTATACTAGTAGTAAATTTCAGGACCTTTACTATATATGTAGGCAAAACAAATTGTGTTTTCTGACATCGGGCACTTCGAACTTCTTTTTTCGGCATGTTGTGATTTGTCTTGCGATTATTCCCTAGCTACCGACAAGAAAAAAACTGTAGCCGCTCAAAATTGGGGCTAGCATTGTAGGCCAGAGCGTTTAAGAAATAGATCTAATTTTATATTATTATTCCTTTTTTTCATAAGCGTCTACATTAACTTCTGCATTAGACATGCCTTGTCACTAGGATGGAGGAGTCGATCTGACAACCGCAGGAGAACCGCCGACCGCCCACCCTATATTTTTTTGGTGAGAAACCGCCCATCCCTCATCGCCTTCCTCTTCCACTCCATCCTATTGTGTACAATCGTATCCCTTCTCCATCCTTGCAGAAAGGTAGAAACTGACAACCATCCCCGCAAATCTTCTGTAGTTATCTTCCCCGAAACGACATCCGGTAGTGTCCGTTCATCTAGAGCGATGAAGCATTAGATATCAGAGCGTTACAGCCATACAATGGTATTTGGCAAACTCCACTACGGACCGCTGAGCAACATCACTAGTCGCACCGATCTTTTGAGCACAACTTGCTTGGCTCGTGGCATGGTTGGCATGCATCTAGGGATTACAAAAGACCCGGCTCTCATGTATGGTTCGCCCACCCTACTTCACTCTGACCCACAAACATAGCCATTCAACCGTGACGAGAAGGTAAAAATAAGTTTTGCATGATTTTTGTAGGATTCGAATCCTTAGATTATTTCCTATAACTAAATCTCGTACTAATTGGAACATCTACTTGAGCCCCAACTCTCATCATGTGTGTAGCATCGAGACATGGCATTCCTATAGGTAGTTTTCCTATGTTTTACAATCGCCTGTTTTTCACTGACAAACCTATGACATTCCTGTGTTCTCGATCCTGCGATCCAAAGAGGCCCAAGACTTTTGCTTTAGTGTGCCCCCTCTCTCCTCCAAACTGAAAAGACAAGAATGATCAGGATTGTTGATACACGTCACAGAAGGTATATTGGACAATCAAGTCTGTCGTTATATTTTATATTTCATGTGTTTGACAAGCACAAGAATTCTATAAAAAGTTGGCTATTTGGTTTACATGAAAACAAAAATGTAGGAATCCTTATAAGCAAGATCAAATCAAAGCCAAACCTCACGCGATAGTATATTTATGATGTTATCGTGTCACTTGGAACCTCATTCCTTTGAACCAAATGATTGATCAGTGCCACCACCATAGGAAAATTTCCCATTTCTACACTTTTTCTTTAATCCAAACAAGATCTTATTCCTCGTTGTGTTTGTTTGCATGAATGATTTAGTCACCACATTTTGTAAAAGCTAGCTAGACACTTTCCCCTTTGTGGAACATCTTGCATGCCCCTAGATATGAAGAAAATCTATTGCAGAGTATTAACGCATCGTTGATGCCACTAGACAATCCAATAGTAGAAGCATTTGTACCAGTTGATGATGACATACGAGGAACTTGGGATGATGATGCATTTGAAAACAAGGGTCGCTGGGTTGGTTCCAGAGGAGACTGGATTGCGATGGCAAAGCACTCGGGGCGCTGTACCTCCAAAATGTTTACACTATGGCACGTATCAAGATGCCACCTGTGCAGTGTGTTGATATTTATCCATCTGGCGACCAGGTTTTTCCTGCCCCCCCCCATGCACTTACAGCTACAAGAAAGCAAGTATCGAGCTGCTGAAGATACAAATAAAAAGTAGAGCGTATAGATTTGACTACCATTGGTACTATAGGGCGATGGCGGTGTTTGACAAATTCATTGCTACCATAGATTTTTTTTATGAGAGGGACTGGAGTATCCTTCAGAACGACTATCTTTCACCAGCAAAGTATGTCGATGCCATTGCCGTAAGTCTAGCCAGTAGTCGTACTGATTGCATATACACGGTGACAGAACCGTGAGGAGATGTTCTGGTCTGGGAACCGACCAAGTGGAGTGAGTGCCGTTATTTAAAAGGAAATTTATAAATTACTTATAACTCTATTGTTAGTGATACTTTTGCTAATTGAAATGCACACATAGGTATACTTGCAGGTCCCCATGTCATATAGGCCAGTAATTGAGGAGCCGGCAAATGTCCAAATTGGTGACGATACCGAGGCTGAAGATATTGCATCACGCAGCTGGTACTTGGCACAGTCAGACTAGAGTGTCCTATGGATTCACAACAGGGGTGCACAAACCAGTAGCCATGGTGATCCAATGTCATACATGGATAGAGAGCTGCTCTCTTATCCCTCACTCTGCTGCCATGTTTTCCACGTGGCCTTTGATCGGAATGACCCTGTAGCACCAGACTTGATCATAATGAAAAATCTTGATGAGAGATTAGTGTTTGTGGGAATCAACAAGCCATTAATCCTAGAACCCTATAAAAACCCTGAACCTTCTGCTGCTAATGCTGACGAAGATCTGCCAGTGTTAGCAGGTTGTGTGTTATCTACATACGTGCGCTCCCAACATCGCCCACAATCAATTTCAGATTGGATCCACATGCACGTCAATGGGGGCATGTCATAGGTTCATCACTTAACTACACGGTATATGAACATAGGGAGCAGATGTTCCAGGCACCAATGTGGTTCATGTCAATCCTGCCTCGATCTTTATGAAGTTTAACCAAGATGCATAAAATCATATTATTAGCACCCACAACATCATTTCTATAGCTAGTAGTAGTATTTACCATATAATTTACTATGCTACGTACATACTACTTTCATACTGTATTGTAGTATCAGTACTTGCAAGATCATATCCAGTAACTCTTGTAGGCACCATGTAATATACTTTCGCATTATGTGTTTATTTTTTCCTATTCAAGCACTCAAGCTGCCGTTCCCAATTTTCTATAGTAGGTCAAGTAGTACTTTATTGGTGGCCATTCGATTTTCTTATAGGTGTATATTGCGGGAAAGGCAAGGTTTTATTTGTCCATAGCATACGTCTTCCCTCACTGTATTTATTCTCTCACCAGCCCTAGCCCTAGCCCTAGCTGCAGATCTCTCACACGCACTCCTTGTCTCTCTACTTTTATCGCCATTGCGCTTTGCTCCATTGACGACCACCACCGCCGCAACTTGCTCATCTTACACGGGCCGGCGGCCCTACAACCTCATCTATAGAGCCGTCGCATCCCTCAGACATCCCGGTGGTAGTGCAGTATGTACATAATCCACGAAAGCCTTGATCTTGATGATGAGATGTAGTCATCCTTTTATTGGCAGTTGGATAACAAAGTTTTGGTGTTGAGTACTAGTAGTTCTCACCTAGTAGTACGGCTTTACACATGCAAGCAAGTTCTGGGAATAGATCTACAGTGAACTATAATAATAAGTTCAAATTTTATATTGATCAATCCATGGCTGATGATGGTTTGGGAGGCCACTCGGCATGTTTTGGTTGGTTGATCTCATGGTCGGTGGTCCCTTTAACCTGGGCAAGTTAGGTAAGCTGCTTCTCTACCCTGATTTTTACCAAAATTTCAAGTATATGTATGCAACTCTAGCATCGACATCGGATAGAGCTCATCATGTTCGTACGTTCTTCTATTCGTGGATGTTCAGCATCTATACTAGTCGATTATGGACTGCACTAATGTGATGCCTAGACCATGGCAGTAGTGATATAACCGGCGTTCATGCTAGCTAGAGTTAAGACTCTATGTACTTCGATAAGAAAATTGCTCAATTTTGGTTCTTATATGATCTTTATATTATACCCTACTCCCTCCATCCCCCGTAATAAGGCGTCCTCATTTTGCATGTTTTTTTGACCAAAAATTACTCTAAATATATAAGTAATGTTTGTACCAAACTAGCATAATTGAAAAGTGTTTTTAATATGAATCCAATAGTACTAATTATGAACAATATAATCAAAATATCATTGCTCATTTTTTAGTCAACTAATAATGTATTTCACAATTATTGACAGCTGGTAGAGACATTATCTGACCACGGGAATTTTTTTGTAGTGTTCGAGCAAGAAGCTCAAACTGTAAGAGACCCATCATCAAAGAAGATAGGAAAGCCCTATGCAATTCAGATGGAGGGGCGAGCCAGGAACACCCGCGTGGAGAACACCTATGACAAGTTTTGCAAGATGTTAATACCTAACACCTTTTTTGCCAACGTTTGGTGGTAATTATCTCGACGCCTTCATGCTAAAGATTTGCAAAGCCTGCAGCTGGGATGTCGTCCTAAGGAAGCAAGATGACAAGTTTATCCTTAACGTAGGATGACTAGATTTTGTCAATGCACATGACTTGAAGGTAGGATACTTTATGGAATTCAAGAAGCTTTCCACCACATCCTTTAAGGTGATGGTATTTGATCATGATAACTTCGAGAAGGTGATCAGATGTGAATTTTATCACCCATCATTTGATCAACAATTTACTAGTATATTGTAGGTGTATTAATGCGGTGACAGTTCGCTTTTAATTATAACTATTTTGTAAAGAGGTGGTCTATAACTATACCCCTCTAGTGATGCATTGTCTTGGAATAACATGGTACTTGATCGCGCTAGGCTCCAATGTGTAAGTATTTACTATACTATGTTTGCAGCAAAACAAACTTCCAGTGTACTATTGGTAGTATTATACTACCTCTATTCCATATTATGATCTTTTTTAGCAAACTATAAACCATTCTCTTGTTAGTTCCGTCGCATACAAGAGTTGGCTTAATAATCAAGTGTACTACTTTTTTTAGGAGTAGGTACAACTCCTATATGCAGCAGAACTAATGAGATGATTGTTTGCTGTACTCTACTGCTAGTAGTAGTATTATAGTACCTCTTATACAAGTATACTATTACTAGGTACTTGTAACACCCTAGCATTTAGGAAACAACGAGGGGTAGAAATAGGAATCTGAGCATGTGCATGCATTCATCTGTAAAATCTAGGTAAATTTTTTGCCAAACAAAAACCTGCACTGATCAGAGTTTTTTTCACTATTTAGAGGTAGAAATAGCTCTTTATAGTGATTGTTATAAATTTTCACATGACCTTTAGACATTAATGTGTTTTTGTGGGGAAATATTTTGAATTCAAATTTGAAATTTAAATCAATGGGAAAATATTTGAAAATTAGAACTTAGAAATATTAAGTTGTTTTCCAAAATGATTTATTAACATTGTTTGATTATATTAAAGATATATTAAATAGTAATAATAATTTAAGACAAAGAAATTTAAATAAGAAATGAATTCTTATTTCTTTTCCCTATTCCATAATAATATTACAAAGTAAGAATGATACAACAAATAAAGGAACACATTACAGTAAGTGAATTACAATAAAAAAGAAATTTTATTAAATTATAAGAATATTATTACAAGATTCTTTACAAAAAATAATAAAAAGAAGATTACAAAAATCTATAAAACTATCTATTGTTATACTACATCTTGAGCATCCGGGTCTTGTTTCTGCAAATAAGAAAAACAAATAAAAAGGAAATAAAGTGTGGGACCCCCGGATTTACGGTTCGAGAATCCCCGTTAGGCCTGCAATTCACGTTCCCATGATCAGTGAGCTGTGAGCATAACCAACAAGTATCATTACAACAATCGAGAAAGTAACGAGTACAAAAACTTACATCATCGCCATTATGGCGATTATAATCATAAATAGTGGAAGTCTTCATTCACAGATCCCATGTCAAGCCTTAACCTATAGGCAACTGACTATGAAGACGGCCTAGCTTGTATAGACGTCAGCATCTCCATTAGTTTCTCTTGAAGCTCTGATAGTCTCGCCAAGTAAATAGCCAGGGACAATGCTAGTGAGTAATTTGAATGTACTCACAAACCACCTCGGAAGATCAATAATAAGAGTATATGCAATATGGTTGAAGTAGTAGGATGGCTCCAAGGGAGGTTCTTCTCTCAAATAGTTTCTCTTGTAGATATAGCATGTCTATATCTTTATTGAATTTTTTTGTAAAACATTTTAGAAACCTTTTTATACAACTTTGGGAAAACACTAGGATTGGGTCACCCCTTTTGTTTCTTTCTACCGGTCCTCCCATGACCAAACTTATTTTCTTCCTTTCCGACCATCCCATGGTCAAAACATATATCCTTTCCGACCATTCCATGGTCAAAACATATATCCTTTCCGACCATCCCATGGTCAAAACATTTCCAAAGCCATTGTTTTTCTGAATACTTTTTTAAACCAAAACCAGCACCGCTCTACAGCAACCTTCCCAACCGTCCATGACCGTGGACACGGCTTTTCGAATAGATTTACACTCTGCAGAGGTTGTACACTTTACCCAAACCGTCCTATTACACTTCCCTGATCTACACCGATCGTGGGTCGAGTAACCGATCAAGACCTTTCGAATGCCCACTCTAGTATAAATGCCTACCCTATGAGTGTTAACCCCCTCAAAACCGGGCGCCCTATATAGTTCACAAGACAACCGGAGCACATTTTACACTGAACAAAGTAGGCGCTTTCAATGAGGGGCTCATAGTAACACCTGGCAGCCCTTAGACAGTTTGTTCCTTCTCCAGGCCAATGTCCCACATGGGCCTTTATAGGAGAAGGCCCAGCCTCCGAGGATCGACATACCCTGTATTAGTCGTGAGGAACCTATACCAGAATAGACAAACTTCCATCCCAGCACTGTCCCATTCCAGAGTAATGTGGTTGCACGGGTTAATTGTTCTGGGAAAACAGCAAAGAACCGGGTGCATTTTCATAAACATTTTTTTTCCATATTTCGTCCAACCTTTTTGTAAAACCAAAACCTTTTTCCTTTTATAACTCACTTGGCAGGCGAAACCTCGCCAAGGTTTTCGCATAAACATGCTTGCAAGCTTTTCCAGGGTCTTCCTATCCCATAGTTTTGCTTCGGCTAAAAACATGGTCTCCAAAGGTGATATGGGCACGACGGAGGAGGTGCAGCCCAATTTCAGGACTCCATCAAGCTAGGCATGTCTTTGTAATTTAATAATTAGTTTTTATTATTCCTGGTCATGTTTTGGGCCAATTAGGTTTTATTATGTGTGTGGGCTTGATTTGGGCTTGTCGAACCAAGTCGAGTCGTGGCCCATTAGTGGGGCGCCCCAGCCCTCATATATTGAGCTGGCCGAGTTAGGGTTTAGGGAGTTCAACTGTTTAGTCCAAAAACTATATTGTTCTCCAGCGTGTATCATCCCTTCGGGGACGCGATACCGTTTATCAGATTCTAGAGATTGCTGCGGAGGTTCTTGTGTTCATCAAGGATTATCGAGCTGTGGTTTTGAGGCGTGTTGTTTATCAATACGTTGCTTGCTGGATTGATTCCTCTTCTTCAGGTTGCGTTCATCGCGTAATTGGGATATTAGCTACCTGGTTGACTCGCTATGAAAGATCGGGACAAAACTTAAGAATCATCGGGACGATCCGTATCATGTGGAGCACTCGTTTATCACGGCGTGTTTTTTGTCATCTGTGGACTATTTTTGTACAAGCAGTTTACAGATGAGAATTGGAAGTTGAAGTTTCGTCGGTGTCGAGTTCATCCAGATCGAGCTCACGTTCCGATTCGCTTGGCAGAGTTCACCAGCTGCACGTTTTGTTTTAGATCCGATCAGAATTGGATAAAAAAAGGGCGCAACAGGAGTCCTGTACGCCTGCGTATCAGCGATCGAGGAGCTCTGATTGCAAACCACCGTCCGCACACCCGCCTGCGTATCAGCAATCGAGGTCACCGCCTCGTGCCGCCTGTACGCCTCACGTGGCCACGCGCCCGTCGTCCGTACGGGATCGGATCGTCAACAGTTGTAAAAAAGGAAGGAGTCCAAGGGCTGCAAGCTCGTATGGAGACACAAGGAGGTGCAGCCACCCAGGGTTGTTTCAAGTCAAGCAAGCCGAGAGGGAGTATGTCGATGGAAGGCAGGCAAGACTTGAAGACAGCGACATCGCGTGATGATTGTGTTCATATCACGCCACCTTTCCGACCCGACCCGCACGCATTGGGGACAACTCTTCTTGAAAGGGGGAGGATGATATGGGAACAACAGAGGAGGTGCAGCCCAATTTCAGGACTCCACCAAGCTAAGCGTGTCTTTGTAATTTAATAAATAGGTTTTATTATTCCTGGTCATGTTTTGGGCCAATTAGGTTTTATAATGTGTGCGGGCTTGGTTTGGGCTTGTCCAACCAAGTCGAGTCATGGCCCATTAGTGGGGCGCCCCAGCCCTCATATAAGGAGCTGGTCGATTTAGGGTTTAGGGAGTTCAACTGTTTAGTCCAAAAACTATATTGTGCTCCACCGTGTATCATCCCTCCGGGGACGCGATACCGTTTATCAGATTCTAGAGATTGCTGCGAAGGTTCTTATGTTCATCAAGGATTATCGAGTTGTGGTTTTGAGGCGTGTTGTTTATCAATACGTTGCTTGCTGGATTGATTCCTCTTCTTCAAGTTGCGTTCATCACGTAATTGGGAGATTAGCTACTTGGTTGAATCGCTGTGAAAGATCGGGACAAAACTTAAGGATCATCGGGACGATCCGTATCATGTGATATTAGAGCACTCATTGATCACAGCGTGTTTTTGGTCATCTGTAGACTATTTTTCTACAAGCAGTTTACAGATCAGAATTGGAAGTTGAAGTTTCGTTGGTGTCGAGTTCATCCAGATCGAGCGCACGTTCCGATTCGCTTGACAGAGTTCACCAGCTGCATGTTTTGTTTTAGATCCGATCAGAATAGGATAAAAAAAGGGAGTCATGTACGCCTGCGTATCAGCGATCGAGGAGCTCTGATTGCAAACCACCATCCGCGCACCCGCCTGCGTATCAGCAATCGAGGGCAGCGCCTTGTGCCGCCTGTACGCCTCACGTGGCCACGCGCCCGTCGTCCGTACGGGATCGGATCATGAGCAGTTGTAAAAAAGGAAGGAGTCCAAGCGCTGCAAGTTCCCTGGAGACACGAGTCCTTCACGTGAAAGCAAGAAAAAAAAGTACCGCAGATCGCGTGGAGTACGTCTGGCTGGAATTTGTCTGTTTTGTCCAGAATGTTTTTGGTGCAGCACCGTTTGGTTCCAAATATCCTCCAAACTGTTGGAATTTGGTGTATATTGGGCTGTTGGCCCATTAGACAAATTCTGAAATTCCCTTTGACCCACTTATGCATGGCAGCATATGGCTGTGCTAGTGGTGCTAAAGTTTAGTCCCACATTGCTAGTTGAAGGGGAGTTGGACCACCTTATATAGTAGAGTGTTGCACCACTCACTAAGGTGTAACAAGAAGAGTAGCCTTCGCGCACTCCTCCTCCGACGCCGCCCGCCTCGCCTCGCCACGCCTCGTCACGACGCGCGCGCGCCGCGGGTTGCGGAAATCTCGCCGAGCCGAGCTTTATTTTGCTGGTTGGGAAACTGATTATGGACGTTAATTACAGCCGTTTCTAGTTTTTATGGACGTGGCTGAGCCCACGATCCTCCTAACCTGCACTATATAAAGCGTCTGGGCTAAACTTAATCGGTACGGTATCAATCCACTCACGCGTCTACCTCCAGAACCTTGCGCCGCCGCTTTCGTCTTCTCCATCCTGGCTTGCGGCGTGCACCGCAGATCGGGACAGTAGGCCTCCGGAACCCCGCCTCTCGTGAACCTGTACGGGTGAGGGACGATCAGGTTTTTGGGGAGCGCTCAAGCGCGACTACTGGCAACCACGTCGTCGTCCGACGACGAGTTCCCGAACGACGACTTCTTCCCGGACGTCAGCGACCTCTTCGACAACCACAACATGGGCGACGCTGCTGCGGCTGCTATTCAGCCTACTCTGTACGTGATACTCAACTGTCTTTTTCTGTTTATGCTATAGTACTTTATTCTAGCGTTTGGTGTAGATGTGATAGGTTTATCTTGTATAGATGTAATCTGTTCATCTACTTTGTTGATCTGCATGATTGGTTTTACTACTATCTGTATGATCATGATTTATAAGTTTATTATTCGGATTAAATCATATGGATTATTGCTTATATTTCCAACAATCCAAAAACCTGATTATAGGCAACTGAATTCCACTGGTGTAGCCGCGGTACTAGGCCGCCTCCTTTTGATGGCATGCACTATAAGAGATGGCGCAAGAGAGCAGTTCTCTGGTTTGAAAACCTAAACTGTTATAGCGCCACTCTTGGCAAGCCTGAAGGAGATCTTTCTGCTGAGCAGGAAGCGAACTTTAAGAAAGCCGATACCATGTTTATGGCGGCTTTGTTCAGTGTTCTTGGGGACAACATTGTTGATCCTTATATGTCATTTGATAATGGCAAGGACGCGTGGGAAGCGCTCGAGGCCAAGTTTGGGGTCTCGGACGCTGGCACTGAGCTGTACGTCATGGAGCAATTCTATGACTACAGGATGATTGATGAGCGCTCCGTCGTTGAGCAAGCTCATGAGATACAATCACTTGCCAAAGAACTTGAGCAGTTCAAGTGTTCCTTACCGGACAAATTTGTGGCTGGTGGCATTATTGCCAAGCTTCCTCCTTCGTGGAGGAACTTTGCTACTTCTCTGAAACATAAGAGACAAGAGTTTTCCGTTACGGATCTCATTGGGTCTCTTCATGTAGAAGAGAAGGCGAGAGCAAAGGACAAAACTGCTCGAGGACTTGAGGGAGGTTCTACTGCCAATTTAGTGCAGAGGAAAAACTTCCAATCCCACAAGTTCAAGAATAAGAACAAAACTGAAGGAAAGGGAAAGTTCGATGGCAAGAACAAGGCCACGCACTCAACCAACTTCAAGAAGAAAAATGATAAGAGGAAAGGCTCTTGCCACGTCTGTGGTGATCCTGGTCATTGGGCTCCTAGCTGCCCTAATCGCTTTGACAAGCGTCAACATGGGAACAGCGGCAATGCCGCTAATGTTGTTATTAGCGATACTGAGATGAAGGATGCTGGGTACGGTATTTTACTTACTATCCTTTCAGTATGTCATTCTCCTGATTGGTGGATAGACACGGGTGCTAATACACATGTATGTTCTGATATTTCCATGTTCTCCTCTTATCAGGTCTCAAGGACTTCTTCCGTGCTGATGGGAAACGGCTCACGTGCTTCTGTTCATGGTGTTGGTACGGTAGATCTGAAGTTTACTTCGGGGAAGACCGTACAACTGAAGAACGTGCAGCATGTTCCCTCCATCAATAAGAATCTCGTCAGCGGATCGCTTTTATGTCGAGATGGCTTTAAGTTGGTTTTTGAGTCCAATAAAGTTGTAATTTCTAAGTATGTAAAATTTGTTGGAAAAGGTTATGAGTGCGGAGGTCTGTTCCGCTTGTCTCTGTCAGACTCATGTACTAAAGTTATTAACCATGTTTTCAATGATAATGAGTCCAATGTTTGGCATTCACGACTCTATCATATTAACTTTGGTTGCATGACGCGGCTAGCCAATATGAGTTTAATTCCGAAATTTACCACTGTCAAAGGTTCTAAGTGCCAAGTTTGTGTGCAAGCAAAGCAACCCCGCAAGTCTCATACGACTGCGGAACCGAGAAACTTAGCACCGCTAGAAGTTATACATTCAGATCTTTGTGAGATGAATGGTGTGTTGACAAAAGGTGGAAAAAGATACTTTATGACGTTGATTGATGACTCCACTAGATACTGCTATGTTTATCTCCTGAAATCTAAAGATGAAGCTTTGAACTACTTCAAAATCTATAAAGCTGAGGCAGAAAACCAACTTGATCTTAAAATCAAGCGGCTAAGGTCGGATCGTGGTGGAGAGTACTTTTCAAATGAATTTGATTTATTCTGTGCGGAACATGGTATTATACATGAGAGGACGCCTCCCTACTCACCTCAGTCAAATGGGGTGGCCGAAAGGAAGAACCGCACTCTAACTGATTTGGTTAACGCCATGTTAGATACATCGGGTCTTTCCAAGGAATGGTGGGGGGAGACGCTAATGACTGCGTGTCATGTCCTAAACCGTGTTCCTGTAAAGGATAAAACCATGACATCATTTGAGGAATGGGAAAAGAAAAGGCTTAAACTCTCTTACTTACGAACTTGGGGTTGTTTGGCGAAAGTCAATATTCCAATACCCAAGAAGCGAAAGCTTGGACCAAAAACCGTTGATTGTGTTTTTCTGGGATATGCTTTTCATAGCATTGGCTATAGATTTTTGATAGTAAAATCTGAGGTATCCGACATGCATGTTGGTACAATTATGGAGTCGAATGATGCGACTTTCTTTGAGGATATCTTTCCTATGAAAGGTATGTCTAGCTCATCAAATCAGGAGATGACTAGTTCATCTAGTCAGGAATTTTCTATAATTCCTGAACCCACTATGCCGATAGAACACTCTGATGATCCTGTGGAGGATGACAATGAAGCTCCCAAAAGGAGCAAGAGACAAAGGACTACAAAGTCATTTGGTGATGATTTCATTGTGTACCTTGTGGATGATACTCCCACTTCTATTTCAGAAGCCTATGCATCTCAAGATGCTGACAACTGGAAGGAAGCTGTCCGAAGCGAGATGGACTCCATCTTAGCTAATGGTACTTGGGAAATCACTGATCGTCCTTATGGGTGTAAACCTGTAGGATGTAAATGGGTGTTCAAGAAAAAGCTTAGACCTGATGGTACTATTGAAAAGTACAAGGCACGTCTTGTGGCTAAGGGTTATACCCAAAAGGAAGGTGAAGACTTCTTCGATACCTACTCACCTGTAGCCAGATTGACCACTATTCGAGTACTGCTATCCTTGGCTGCCTCACACGGTCTTCTCGTTCATCAAATGGACGTTAAGACAGCTTTTCTAAAGGGAGAGCTAGATGAGGAAATTTATATGGAGCAGCCTGACGGATTTGTAGTAGATGGTCAAGAAGCAAAGGTGTGTAAGTTAGTGAAGTCTTTATATGGTCTTAAGCAAGCTCCTAAGCAGTGGCACGAGAAGTTTGAAAGAACTTTAACTGCTGAAGGCTTTGTTGTAAATGAAGCTGACAAATGTGTGTACTATCGCCATGGTGGGGGCGAGGGAGTAATTATGTGTCTCTATGTTGATGACATATTGATATTCGGGACCAACCTCGCTATTATTGAGGAGGTCAAAGAGTTCCTATCTCGCTGCTTTGAGATGAAGGACTTGGGAGTGGCTGATGTAATTTTAAACATCAAGCTACTAAAGGATGACAATGGTGGGATTACATTGCTTCAGTCTCACTATGTGGAAAAGATATTGAGTCGCTTCGGGTATAGTGACTGCAATTCTTCTCCAACGCCTTATGATCCGAGTGTGCTACTTCGAAAGAATCGAAGGACTGCTAAAGATCAATTGAGATATTCTCAAATTATTGGCTCGCTCATGTATTTAGCCAGCGCTACTAGACCTGACATCTCCTTTGTTGTAAGCAAACTGAGTCGATTTGTGTCAAATCCTGGAGATGATCATTGACATGCTCTTGAAAGAGTTTTGCGCTATTTGAAAGGCACTGCGAGTTATGGTATTCACTATACTAGGTATCCTCGGGTACTTGAGGGTTATAGTGATTCAAATTGGATATCTGATGCCGATGAGATTAAGGCCACAAGTGGTTATTTGTTTACACTTGGTGGTGGCGTTGTTTCCTGGAAGTCTTGCAAGCAGACCATCTTAACGAGGTCAACAATGGAAGCAGAACTCACAGCATTAGACACGGCCACTGTTGAAGCAGAGTGGCTTCGTGAGCTCTTGATGGACTTACCTGTGGTTGAAAAACCAATACCCGCTATCCCGATGAACTGTGATAATCAAACTGTGATCGTCAAAGTAAACAGTTCTAAGGATAATATGAAGTCATCAAGGCATGTGAAGAGGAGATTGAAATCTGTCAGGAAACTGAGAAACTCCAGAGTTATTGCGTTGGATTATATCCAAACATCTAAAAACCTGGCAGATCCCTTCACAAAGGGTTTATCACGCAATGTGATGGATAATGCATCGAGGGAGATGGGTTTGAGACCCACGCTATGAGTTGATCCCAGTGGCAACCCACTCTATGTGATCGGAGATCCCGTGAATTAGAGTTGGGAGACAAGCTGTTGGTCAGCTGAGAGGAGAGTATTCCCATATTATATTTACATCTCCATAAAGATGCAATACTCTCTTATTCTGCATGGCAGGTTGATATTTATCTTAATGTGTTCCAAGTGGCTTTTTATAAGCGGAGATGTTGTCCTGCAGAAAATCTCTTGAGGAACACACCTATATGAGTCTGACTGTCAAACGTCGCAGTCCGTGAGAGTTGGGTGCTCTCTAATAAACTCATGAAAGGCCCTGGAGTATGACGCATAAGCTTCAAACCGCGGGGAAGCCGACGGTAGCCCTGTACCGGTCTAGATTTTGTGTGAAACTAGCGCGCAGAAAACTTGTAGTTCAAGGCATAGTCCACTATTCAAGTTGCTAGCTAGTGTAGCATGAAGTTTAACGTGGAAGTTCAACTTAACAGTCTCCACTACACACCGGTATATAAAACAATGTTCTGAAAGAAAAGTGATGTGATGTGCCAATGAGACTTTGTGGGGGATTGTTGGAATTTGGTGTATATTGGGCTGTTGGCCCATGAGACAAATTCTGAAATTCTCTTTGGCCCACTTATGCATGGCAGCATATGGCTATGCTAGTGGTGCTAAAGTTTAGTCCCACATTGCTAGTTGAAGGGGAGTTGGACCACCTTATATAGTAGAGTGTTGCACCACTCACTAAGGTGTGACAAGAAGAGTAGCCCTCGCGCACTCCTCCTCCGACGCCGCCCGCCTCGCCACGCCTCGTCACGACGCGCGCGCGCCGCGGGTTGCGGGAATCTCGCCGAGCCGAGCTTTATTTTGCTGGTTGGGAAACTGATTATGAGTCATTAACGGACGCATTAATTACAGCCGTTTCCAGTTTTTATGGACGTGGGCTGAGCCCACGATCCTCCTAACCTGCACTATATAAAGCGTCCGGGCTAAACCTAATCGGTACGGTATCAATCCACTCACGCGTCTACCTCCAGAACCTTGCGCCGCCGCTTTCGTCTTCTCCATCCCGGCTTGCGGCGTGCACCGCAGATCGGGACAGTAGGCCTCCGGAACCCCGCCTCTCGTGAACCTGTACGGGTGAGGGGCGATCAGGTTTTTGGGGAGCGCTCAAGCGCGACTACTGGCAACCACATCGTCGTCCGACGACGAGTTCCCGAACGACGACTTCTTCCCGGACGTCAGCGACCTCTTCGACAACCACAACATGGGCGACGCTGCTGCGGCTGCTATTCAGCCTACTCTGTACGTGATACTCAACTGTGTTTTTCTGATTATGCTAGAGTACTTTATTCTAGCGTTTGGTGTAGATGTGATAGGTTTATCTTGTATAGATGTAATCTGTTCATCTACTTTGTTGATCTGCATGATTGGTTTTACTACTATCTGTATGATCATGATTTATAAGTTTATTATTCAGATTAAATCATATGGATTATTGCTTATATTTCCAACACAAACAGTCTACGGATATCACCAAACAGTCTACGGAAAAAGTTTTTCTGCGAGATAAATTCTTTTTCGAGTGATTACTATGGACAAAGATGTCATAATGGCAAGAAGTCTAGAGATATTTTTAATGACTATCTTGACCTGTTGGACGACGCTTTACCATATGATGAAGCTGAGATCAAATGGCAACTGAACAACGATTCAACAGCTGAAGACTTTGAGTCATGAGAACGTCATATGCTACAGAGTTTTCACATATGTGCTACCTATGATCGCGACATGGACAATTCTACACGTTTGGCTTTTGCTGGACGACGCGTAGATCTAAAGCTGCACAATTGGTGGCATCAAGCAGTGTGGAAGAAGAGCATTGCCTCTGCAACTTGGGCGAATTTCAGGAAATTTCTCCGAGAGTACTTTATACCTGCTAGTACCGAGGTTCCTTGTCCAAAGCCAAAGGCAGCTACGGCTGTGACTATTCGTTCTGAGGAACAGTTAGCGATGGTGCATATTTCTAACAAGGTTACAACCATGTCTATTCCGTCTCATGCAAAGGAGGCTCCGGCAGTTGTTCCAGTGCAAACAGTTAGTGTGGCAGTGACAAAAACTTCTGAAAAGAAACAGCCTGTTGTTGCCAAGGTTGTTGTGTGCGCTGAAACTACAGTGGAAGAGGTTGAACCATTGAGTGGGCTGAATATGCAACTCAAGCGCGTACATAATGAGGCTTGCAAACGAGTTGACAAGGGTCAGCGTTGGACTTTATTTCAGACGCAGTGCATGGTCAAAGGCATAGCGTGCAAGCTCATGGTGGATGGTGGTAGCTATTGTAATGGCATTAGTAAGATTGTGGTGTCGACTTTGGGTTTGTCGACATGGCGTATTCCTAAACCTAAGCATGTTGAGTGGTTAAATAGCTGCGGTATGCTGAAGGTTACTCATAAGGTACGTGTGCCTTTTACAGTTGGTGACTATGTTGATGAGGTAGAGTGCAATGTGTTGCCATTGGAGGTATGTGGACTGTTACTTGGACGTCCATGGCAGTGTTACTCATGCTGGGAGAGCAAATACATATTCTTTCATGCATGGTGGCAAACAACAGACTTTGAAGCCTATGCAGGATGATCACATAAAGTCTGATGTTGAGCTGGTGGTACATAAGGAGAATGTGCGTAAGGCTAAGCCAAAATTTGGGCTAGCTAAGGGGCAGGATGGAGAGCATGATGCACAATACGACAATGTTGATATTTCTTCAGCTATGCCTGTAGATGACAAGCCAGTGGAACTTGTTGGTGACAAGCCAGTTGAGGTGCATTCTCTTATTGCTGAGAGGAAGGATGTTGCAACATGTGTTCAGAAGGTTGTTTGTGTTGACATAGGTGTTCAGACGAATGATATTTGTGCTCCTGATGTTCTAGTGCATGTGGTGCAGCGGGGTGACAAGAGCAGTTTTGTTAGCACACCTGTGAGGCATTTTGTTGGGACAGATGTGCGGATGCATAGAGGCAAGGATGGACATATTGGTCAGTTGTGTGGACCAGTCATTACTCATCATATGCAGGTTCGTGCAAAGAAGGTCCATGTTCAGCAACCACGGGTTCCAACAATAGTTGAGAAGAAGAAGAATATGATGGCGCCTAGGTACAAGCTCGTATGGAGACGCAAGGAGGTGCAGGCGCCAAGAACGGTTTCAAGTCAAGCAAGCCGAGAGGGAGGATGTGGAGTGGAAGGCAAGCAAGACTTGAAGATGGAGAAGACGCGTGAAGCTATTGTTCATATCACGCCACCTTTCCAACCCGACCCGCACGCGTTGGGGACAACACTTCTTGAAGTGGGGGAGGATGATATGGGAACGAAGGAGGAGGTGTAACCCAATTTCAGGACTCCACCAAGCTAGGCGTGTCTTTGTAATTTAATAATTATTTTTTATTATTCCTGGTCATGTTTTGGGCCAATTAGGTTTTATTATGTGTGTGGGATTGGTTTGGGCTTGTCCAACCAAGTCAAGTCGTGACCCATTAGTGGGGTGCCCACAACCCTCATATAAGGAGCTGGTCGAGTTAGGGTTTAGGGAGTTCAACTGTTTAGTCCAAAAACTATATTATGCTCCACCGTGTATCATCCCTCTGGGGACACGATACCGTTTATCAGATTCTAGAGATTGCTGCGGAGGTTCTTGTGTTCATCAAGGATTATCGAGCTGTGGTTTTGAGGCGTGTTGTTTATCAATACGTTGCTTGCTGGATTTATTCCTCTTCTTCAGGTTGCGTTCATCGCGTAATTGGGAGATTAGCTACCTGGTTGACTCGCTGTGAAAGATCAGGACAAAACTTAAGGATCATCGGGACGATCCGTATCAAAAGGTGTATGGTGTTATGCACCATCTATCATACTAGGAAAAAGTAGGTGTCATCAAGGTATTGTACTAGTAGTACAAACATGTAATGACTTGAAGGATCCAAGCCACTACCATATATAGCTCATCGTATATAAAACAATGCAGTTTCGATAAACAGTAGGTAAAGCATGCATAAGTAAAACAGTAGGACAAGGCTTATAAGCAAGAAGGTGGCTTGGCTGTGACCAGCGAGGTGTCCCTTGACTCCTTAGAATACCAGAATATCCAATAATAATAAGATGATAACTCGATGATTCCTTCTTCTCGGCGTCACACAATCGCAACTATCGCCATTATCAAGCAAACATGCAAACAAGAAATACACCAATCAATACATGGCATACAAACACCAATACAATTCAGCAAGAAAACATACACACATTATTTACTTCAACAGGTTTTGACCAACTGGAACTAATGCAATTGATTTCATTTAAAATTGAGAATTTAGAGGCCATATTACCTATTCAAAGGGTTTTAGGGCAAGGACAAGTTCTATATGATATCATGGTATAAAAATGATACCATCAGATAGGTATTGACAAAATAAAGCAAACAAAAGTGGTTTTACTATTTTATCAACTAGCAAAGTGGCCCTTGCAAATACGAGGGCAACATCTTTTGGTATGTTAAAACCAATTAAGAAATAGAAACATATAGATACATAAAATTCAAATTATGTGATAGAAATAATATGTTTTATAATGACCATAATGATATGTTATATGCCGAAAAACATTAGTCAACTTTAACTTGTGACCAATGATTGATAGGTCGTCTATGAAACCATCATACTAACTGCCATATGTATTATTCATACCTTAAATTTATACCGATAATCCATGACATAGACGTTATGTTTTATGTGATGCTAGATCAACATGCCAGGTTAATATTCAGAATGTTACCAGTTTGTATTAGGTTTACAATTAATACTAGACGGACAGCGAGCTTCGCCTCGCCGCCTGCATTGTGTTGTTGCATGGCATGGCTAGTGCAAGATGCATTTGGTGGCATTGAACATTTTAACTTTGTTTTAAGTTAAACGCGTGGTTATTTGGATTAGCAATGCTGATCAATTTATATAGATTTTGTGTGTGAATGATGGAGATTAGACCATCTAAATTTTCTAGGTGAGCCTTAAAGGAAAGCAAGCATTTTGTGGTCACGGGTACAAAAAGCAAAGTTTGTGTACATGCAAATTTGTAAGAACAGGTACACTACATGTGGAAAATGTAGAGTTAGTTATTCACAGTTAGGTATCCTTAGTATAGACGGCTTGATGTACTTAGCAACATGATGCAGTAGACTTAGCAACATCAATAATCAACAGACATCCATATTAGACAATTGGAGCATATTTAGTACACACATCAGTGTGGTGCACACTAACATCATACATACTACCAGATCATTATCCTTACACCACATACTGTCATAAATAAAAACAGGACCTTGCAAATGGTACACAGATAACATATATAAATACATATATACACAAACACATTCTTCTCATATTGTATGTCCTTTTTGGCATTCTAGGCTTTCAAGTGTCATTGCAAGCTTCGCCTCGCCATCCGTGGTACATTTCGGCACTCTGTGGTAAGCATGCTGCAATAGTGAAGCTGTTGTGGATCATGGCACCGGTTAGTTTTTCCCTTCTGATAAAAATAAAAGGTGTAGCCACTCAAAGTGCCAAACTGGACTACCTAGCAAGACATAATAAATTGAATATATACTAAACAAAGATTAAATAATTGGTCTCACGACAAAATATATCAGTTGTATGAATCATATTTTTAATCCATGCTAATCTATTTCAAGCTGATTGTACGAATCATGTTTTAACTTAAAAGTACAAAAAGAACATGGAACACTACCCCTTTCTTCTTTTCTGCTATGATGGTGATTCACAAGAATATGCAAAAAATTTAAAATATGGAAGATAAGGAAGAGGTGAAGCACGTGGTACGTTGGAGGGGTGAGAGATGAGGGGCGGTGGAGGAGAAAGATGCGAACACGCGAAGATGTTGCACCATCCTCACCTCTTTGAGTGAAAAAATAAGGGGCGGTTGGCAAAAACAAAGAAAGTTAATAGGAGATGGCTCGCGAGACGTGCGATGCCTGAAGTGTTTTTGGCTCCCGAGGTCTAGTGCTCTCTTCGTTTTAAAAATATAAAGTTTAAAATAAAATAAAATAAATTTTAGGCATAGTAAATATTGTATCCTATAAGCATGTAAAAGCGTATCCATAACCACCAATAGTAAAGACAAAACACACCCATCAGACCTTAACTGAAAGGAACAAATAAACCACAAAGCAGTGGAGGAAAGAAGAAACATACCGTCCACATCCTGGGTTCCAACTGGGTGCTTGCCGAGACGAATCATACAACAGATGGTATGAAGGTATACCACATGGTCACTAACCCTTTGAAGCAATAAACATAAGTATCAATAGATTTTATGTATATACATAAATATTCAAAATCTTTCCAAAAATCAAGGAAGTCCATTTTTTGTCTTCATTGCGGACCTAAAGAATAAATGTGAGGTGGAAGAAGAAGCGTTGAGATTTCCATTGTTGGAATCAAAATAACATGGGACGTTGAGACTCCCTTGTCGCTTAAAAAAGGGAAGTTGTCCAAGACTCAGGGCTAGGGTTTCTAATTTAATCAACTAATAATTTATTTGTTACCAACTCCAAACAGCAAAATCATATCATTATTCCTTATGAAGTTTTTATATGAAGCACATGCACAAAAAGATAATAAGAGAACTAAAGACAGCATAATCATTAGTTCATTATCCCTCTTACTTTGTAGACAAAAGCTGTTAGTTGAATAGAACTCCTCGGATGATTAATTATTTGGCCTTATTGTATATTTCTGTTGTATAAATTTGTTAGCTCCTATTCGAAGATCTAAGAGACCCCCATATTGTATCATCTTCTATTTTTCCTTATGAATAAGTGCAGTAGCTTTTTGGATCTTATCTTGTGCTGATGAGTATAGTAGATATATACTGGAAGTTTATCTCAGTTCTTGCATTGGAATAACTTCAACCATCAGTCACCAATTTAGAAGATATCAACAAAGGGCGCAATGTAAGCTACCTCAATGATTCACCCAGGAGACATGTATGAGAGCTGACATTTTCATAGCAGGGTCCAAAATATTATTACCCATGAGCGAAAAAATTGAAATTCCTGCACAGAGCTTATTGGAAGTGAGACCAAGAAGAAAAAATAAATATGATCTAAAAGATACAAATACTTCCTATCGTGCCATCATTTCAGACATATAGCTCATATCTATGGTCATGTAGATATAATTCATGGTTAATATATTTTTCATACTTTATTACTCGTAACAGCATGTTGGGATCTAAGCATGTCTCTACAGTTCATTGTTATTTTGGTTGCAAATGACGACTAAAGTTACTACTTCTTATCATATTACTGGTAGTTGTGGGCTAACAATGATGCCATTGCTAGAACATTTTTCTTAACTGTCTGGCAAGGTGAAATCTTCTAGACACATACCAAATGGCGACATAACGTCATTCAATAGGAAGATTCGAAGTACAAACCTTCTGAACACATAAAGCTGACTTTATCAAATAAGCAAAATAGTAAATCAATGGAAGCTCTGGAGCCTTCTTAATATCCAGGAGAGAATCAACTACCTTCAAACAAAATCCATGTATGTAAACTTTCAATAAGTGGTTTGAACCCTATCTTTCAAATTCAAGTCTAGGGACCTAAGCAATAAGTTGAAAAGACAAAATGACTTGTAATACTCCATGGAACTCTTATGCATCGTGTTCTAGGGAACAACATGTCAACATCGATGCCATGTAAAAAATTGAGGTGCAGAATGATTGTATTTGTAACCTGAAAGCTAATTAAAAATTGAAGAAGAAAATAGCTAGCTCGTGCACGCACACCTCGACGACTCTAACATGGACCGAGGCGAGGGAGCCAGTCAATGCCGACATCGCCTCTTTAGTCGTTTCCGAGCGCCGTAGACCAAAAAATGGCGGCCACAACCTCTGTTAGCACGACTACCAGTACACGGGAGCCTCACAGAATGGAACAGAGGAGCAGGCGCTCATGGAACACGGCGTCTATGGAACACCACCACCGGGATCCCTGCATCCATGCATATTGCTCCTCTCGCAGTCCGTCGACCTACTCCTGTTCTGTGCTTCCGCCACCGGACGCCGCCACGGTCCCCCGCAGTCCCCACCGCCGATGGCATCGATGTCGCCCAGTTGGACCAGAACAGCTTCATGTGAGGCCGCGGTCGGCGGCGCAGCTGGTCGCCAAGCAGCCACACAGCGGACCAACCCGGCGAGGAGCTGCAGTCGACAAGGCACATGACAGCGACCGGCCACCTAGGGCGTACCTCCCGGATGTATGGATGGGCATGGGCACGACGACCGGGGAGGAGGGGAGGGCGCCGACGCCCAAGTGGAACATATGGACGTCAGCAAAGGGGATTTTCTTTGCTGGACCTAAGTGATGGGGATATTTTCTAGACTTGAGCGATGGGGATTTGGGAGGAAGAAAGCCAGCGATTGGGGAGTGGGAGGAAGGAGAAGGGCCTGGACCGTTCAGTGGCGGGGCCTCCACCGCTTTGACCGATTCACGATGAACTTGGTATCGCGTCATGAACGGGCCGGATAACCGGAGATCACCAGGGTTAACAACACGGTGGTACCGGGAGCCACAAGAAACAATAGAAAGAAGGAACCGAGAGACCACCTCACCAAGAATAAACGGGAAAAAGAGGGGATATGAGAGCCTGCATGCCATACATGGCTTCTCTGCTGAGGTTGAGCACCCGGCGGCCGAGGGCGGTGCGGACACGAACGCCACATACAGCGAGGACGCCGCCTAGTCGTAGGTCTAGTGCATGGATGCGCCCAGGGACGTGCCTAGGGCCATCGAAGGTGGCGCGGCGAGCACGCTAGAGGACAAGGAGAGCAGCGATGGTGAGAGGAGATTGAGTGAAAGCGGCGGCGATGGCGATGGGCACAACCCTAGATCGCTCGGGGCCTCAGGCCGAAAAGAGGAGAAGGGGAGTGGAGAGGTACGGGATGGTGTGGAGGTGCGGGTATGGGTATGGGGTCCGTGGGCTGCGATGCGACACTGCCACCGTTTGGGGGCGTGGTCTGTGTTTCTCCACTCTCCAGAGAATAAAGCCGCTGTGCGGTGGGGTAATGATGCACGCAGGGCCATTGGCAGTCAAAAGAAAGGTGCGATCTGTAGTAAAAATATGACACGCGAGCAGACCCACTTGACAAGGACAACCCGGCTTAGGGAGTGGCATATGGCCTCAGATGGCTCACTTTTTATCAGGATTAAGCCATAGAGTAATTGTAGTATGTGGTCCAAATGCTAATTAGGGTCGACATGACAATAACCAATATAAAGAGTAGTCTTCCAAAACTTTCATGGTTATATTTTTATTTGCGAGTTATCTCATTTGGTTTCTAATTTATATTCATTTGTGTAGACACAAAGATCAATTTTTTAAGGCCTCAGACATGTATTTTTATAATACTTCCTAGTCGTTCCTCGAGGAATATGTAGCACCCGCGTTGAGGGACCAAGTTTGTGGTTTTGTTGCACACATTAGTTTTAACTACCAATTTCCTTTTCCCGGGCGTATAGATCAAGTTGGAGTTCCTTACACACATTAGCCACATCGATCAACCTTAGAGTTGCTTTCTACATGTTCAAGAGTAATGGCAATAATAACCTTTGTTTTCAGGTTTTCCGGTCATTTCACATGAAATTTATAAAATAATTCTAGAGTGCAACACAGCTCAGCGGACGTAAATGACCCCTAATTAGAATAAGAATTTTGGTGTTGCTTTAGAGATATCCATAGTGTTATTATTCTATTTGTAGAGAAACAACGTGTCGATAGCCAGATATGCTCTTTATATATAATTTAGTGCTTTCTCTTGAACACCATATGCACACTAAGATGTATCTTTTTTCCTTACATTATTTAATACAGTCCAACAACCATAATTTCGTTATATTTCTATCTCATCGTTGAAGTGTATAAGTGAATTGCACTAGCTCTTTCCATCAGTTCAGACTTTTGGTTGCGTTGGCTAGTGCATGAAGCTTGACATGGTATCGCGCGTCGTCGCTCTCTTCCGGTTGCACGTGCTGACTTCTCCCCGTCACACGTGAGAGGGGGTGTTGAAGTGTATAACTGAATTGCACTAGCCATTTCCATCAGTTCGGACTTTTGGTTGCGTTGGCTAGTGCATGAAGCTTGACACCAGAAACTTCCTCTAACGTATCTCCTTTTGTTAGAGAGATTTAGTTTAGTTTTCTGCATATATATAGGGCAGTGCTAGGCGTTCCTCGGGGGATCGGAAACTTCCCATCCCCCGGGTCCAGCGATCGACACGTGTCGTCCATAGACCGGTAACGCACATGGAAGTTGACAGAGTCCCGCTTATTCCTATCGTCTTCCTATCGATCCAAAAAAAATCCCCTTTGTTTGCGGCGCTCCCTTGTGTGGCTGGGCATAAATTTTGGTTGCTGTGAGATGAGCCGACGACCCGCGCCGGCAAGGAAGCTCTGCCTCTCGCTTGTAGCATCAAAGGGAGATTCCTAGCACATCGCCCAACCCTCGTAGCACGTCGGCGGCCCAAAGATAGCAACTCTTGCAGCACCGCCAGCAGCCCAAAGTAGCGACCGGGGCAACCTAAGGTAGCAGAGCCGGCCGCCGTATGTACCTGTCGGCGTCGGCGTCGGCCACCTATAGCACCGCGGCCGACCCTATGTAGCATCGACCGGTGACCTTTTCTAGCATCCCCGGTGGCCTTGGGTAGCACCCATGGCGGCCGCTCGTAGCATCTTCGCTCTTCGGCCAACTTGTAGCGTGACGCCGATTTATAGCAGCCGTCATCGCCACTTGTAGCAGCCTTCGTCCCCGCCTGTAGCAACATCCGCCAACGCATGTAGCAGCCCTCACCACCTCGTGTAGCAGCCGCCGTTGACGCCTATAGCAACGGCCTCCACGCCATCGCCGCATGTAGCAACCACCGTCGCCCCCCTGTAGCGTCCGCCGTCGCCGCATGCAGCAAGCCCTCTGGCCTCTTGTAGCAAGGTCGGGGGCCAGGTGTATAGAGTGGGGATGGCTTGGGGGGTGGGCACCGGGAGGAGGAAGAGCACCTAGATGGCGTCGTGCGGTGGTGGTATGGTAGGCCAACAGCCGCACCGGAGGTTGTCGTGGATATGGGGAGGGCCGGAGGCACGCGCGGGAGTGTGCGGAGATGGGGAGGGCCGGAGGCGCGCGGGGAGTGTCCGGAGATGGGAAGGGCCGGGGCGCGCTAGGGAGTGGGCGGCGGAATTCGGCGCTAGCGGAGGGGCTTCATCCAGGAGCGGCATCTATTTAGCAGGAGCATGGGACTCGATGGGAGACGACCAGATGGAGAAGACGGGGATAGAGAACACTATAACTCCTGGTGGGCTGTCTGGCTCGCTGCCTCACACGTCGTGGGACACGTGCCGCACGCAGGAGCCGGGGGGGACGCGAGTGCCGATCCCCGAGTTAGATGTATCGTTTTTCATATATATATATATGTAGTATAATTAGATCTACGGAATTTTCCATTTGTTATACCAAAAATATTTTTATCTTTCTTCTAAGTGATACCATCTGCAACAACTTTTTTGCCGGGACTGTTAGAGCATGTACAGTGCGTCGTGTTAGAGCATGTACCGTACGTGCAATCTCTTATTTAGTGGCGTTAGAAATTTTTTCCAGGCCGATGACAGTCATGACGTGCAATCTCGTCCGATGGGCGCTTAACTACAAGCGTCACCGCAAAAAATTCTTCCCGGTGTTTAGCTAACTTTGGCCTGTAGCGTGAAATCTATCTACTAATTTTTATTGAGATAGGTTCGTCTGTATCTTTTTTTCTTCTGATTTTTCTATTTCCGATTTTGCCCCTACGTGTTCGGACAATTAACATGGTTTGCCACCGCCAAAACAACAAAAGTCAATGGTCAGTTCGCCGGTCCCGATCCCTCCATCCCGTCTTTCTCCATAGGCCACGGAGCCTCCTCGGGCGCCGCCCGAGGCGCCGCCCTCCCCTACCCTTCCTCCTGCTCCACCAGCAAGCGCTGCCCCTTACGGAGCGAGCTTCAGTGACTTCATGTTATCAAGTCTCACGGTGATTTGGTGCTATCTTCAGCCATTCATTTCTGATCCAACGTACCAAATCGACTCTGATTTTGACTAAATAATTAAAACTATTCAAAAAAATTAAAAAAATTCTAGTCGATCATGCATGTTTCGATTTGTATTCCGGTAAAGTTTTATTTCATTTGGATCAAAGGTTTCTAATTAAATAGGTATTTTGTTTAAACTAGTGCTCGAAAACATAAAAAGCTATTTAATCATAAACTACTTATCCAAATGGCATGAAACATTCACAGGTTTCAAAACGAGTCAATTACACTTCACTAGAATTTTTTCAATTTTTTCAAGTAGTTTTTATTATTTAGTTTAAAATTAGAGTTAATCTGGTACGTTGGATTAAAAATAGATGGCTGATGGTAGCACTAGGTCACCGTGAGACTTGATACCATGAAGTCACTGAAGCTCGCTCCGCCCCCTACATCCCCTTCCTCCCTCTCCACTGGTACGTGCAGACTTCCCTCCCCTGCCTCAAACTTCGCCGCGCGTCGCCCAGCTTGGGATCATGGCAACTTCCGTCGTGTGCTGCCCTAGATCGAGGCACCGGTGGTCTTCACCCGCGCACGAGGGGACAAGAGGAGAGATACGGAGAATAAGTGGTGACAGCAGGCGGTGGACCGCCAGAGTGCTCCGAGTATGGATAGGTCGTCGTCGAGTCCTTGATCTGGTAACATGTGACACCTGACGCAGTGACACCCCTCCACAACAACTACCTCGGATGAACTTCACATCCCTGTTATATTTATGTATGTTGATGTGTCGTTCTGAAGTTGAAGGTTTTGGTTTTGATTTTAGGGCAGACGAATTTGCAGGTTTCGATTGGGATTCGCCGCCTGCCCATCCCGTCAAGGTGAGCTCCTGCGCTGTGGTGCCTGAACCGCCGTCAGCAACTAGCACATTCAGACAATTCTTCAGGTCATGTTGAGGCATCTTCAGGGTTGCAACTATCTTACTGCACCTGTCGTACTGTTTATTGATGGGGCGTTTATTTTCTGCTTTATCTCTGAATACTGGTTGTACTGTTTCATTTTATTAGTGTGTCCTTCGGGGTTAACATGCTAGACTAATACTAATATTTCGGTGTTGTACGGACTAAGTTTTTATATCTGCCATCTCAACAGGTGAAGAGTTCGATCATAGATTAGAAGTGCATTCCTCATTTGTCATCTACCTAAACTTCAGGTATATCACCGACCTCCAAGGCGTTGCCTCTTGCTGGAAAATTACCTAATGTATATATTGTAGTAGTATATCACCGACCTCCAAGGCGTTGCTTCTAGCTGGAAAATTACCTAATGTATATATTGTAGTCAAATGTACAATAGAGATTTTAGATTGATTTATATCTGGCAGAATAATTAATCGTGGTACTTTCTGATTTTCTTAGTTGTAAGTTTGTTTACTCTTTAGCGATGTTACCTCCTGATAATATCAGAGAAGGGAAAAGATTAAAGTATTACTCCCTCCGTTTAGAAATATAAGATGTTTTAGATTTGTGAATGAGATGTATCTAGACCTCTTTTAGTGTCTAGTTAGAGCAGGCAAACCATAACAAACCTATAGTTACAAATGCAGAGACCGGAAACTAAAGATAAATATCATAACGATAAATTTCAAAATGACATGATAGTTACTACTGCAAGATTACAGAACCCACACTCAAGAACCATGATGCTTAATGAACTCTGACGAAGGCATTATACATGTTGACCAGATAATGACAGGAAATGGATACAGAACGAAACAAGAATCAATTGCTTAATTACATGAAACGCTAGTTTCAGCTCCAAGAGCACACATAATGGTTCGGTTCTCCCAATTAAATCAATTCATGGTATGAAACGGGGAACTCACAATATGGCAATTGTAGTCAAATGTCCAGTTCAATAGGCTAAGAAAGTTGGATTATCCCGTGTTGTTACTTGGTCACCAAATAAAACTGTATCAATGCTCTGACATCAAATGGAGTTGCACTAAACAACATACCTTGCCAAAGTCCGGCCATTCGCCCTGTGGATGCGATGATGGCGACCCGAATAAGATGTAAGTGAAGTATGTATATGACCTGAGCCCGAATAAGACCATGATCTAGAAGATGCCACAGATTAACTTGATGTGGAACAACAATCAGAAATAAGTCAGAAAAAAGGAAGATCAAGCGGGAGTTAGGATCCAGGACTCTATGCCCAGATCTGTATCCATACCTCGTCATATCTTTGTGATGTTACTCTTCCTCTCGATCTGGGGATGGTTGAGTGGAGGCGGTGATGGCCGGATACGCCCTGTGGATGTGATGATGGCGACCGGTGTGAGAAGGAGGTAGAGGGGGAGGTGTGGGGAGGGGGGCGCCTGATGCGGGAGCTGGTGCCGGAGGAGAGAGTGGAGGGTTGGGTGTGAGAGGAGATGTGATAGATATGGCTCTCGATTAATTGCGGGGATGGAGCGGGCGCGACGGAGGAAACGTTCGCGAGAGAGATAGCGCGACGAAAGAAGCGACGTAGTGGTCAGCCGGCAGAAAACGGAACACTATTGTATTTTTTAGATAGTAGAGATGTATCTAGACCTCTTTTAGTGTCTAGATTCATTTGAACCTATACACTAAAACATGTTTAGATACATCTCCTTCACAAAACTAAAACATCTTATATTTCTAAACGGAGGGAGTACTTAAGAAAAAGAATGTGTTTCGCTCTATCATAAGAATACAGTAATATTACCAACACTATTATGTTTCCAGTTGGCGAACTATCCAAATAACTAATTCCATGTGCTGCTTTAGATCATGTTTTTACAAAATATATATTTCACACATGCTGTTCAACCTTGTTTCTAAGTGATTGATGCTGGTCATTCATAATACATTGCAAAATATGATGGGATTGGCTACTTCTTTGTCCCCATTTATTGATCCGTTTGAGTATGCTCCAAGTGATAATCATATGTTATTTCATAAGATGCGTCTTTTATCAATTGTAGGCTAAGTAGATCTAAATGGGCTGCATCATACATTTCAAGACCGCATGATAAATTCCTTCCAGAGTTCTAGTTAAAAGTATAGTATCCGCTAAAAAAAGTTAAAAGTATAGCACGGACATAAAATATGAGTAGTGGTGCTGACGCGGAAGGAACTTTGCATAAAGAATATAAGCATGAAGCAGTCTATCTGAATGCCTGATTGGTGTAACCTAAGTTGTTCTCAATACACAATCACACAAAGCAGGGATCAAATTCCACCATTATGTAATCTCACAAAACCTTTTCTGCGTCAGGTTCATCGCCTTCTTCAAGTGGATGAAGAAGGGAAATGATGCAACTGTATGAAACAAATAGCTGTACAAAATTCAGCTTCTTTGGAACAGTAAGTTGACAACAAGATTTCTGGTTACTAGAAGAGCTAAGGTAGGTCTGAAGAACTTCTTCCATTCATCAAGGTATGTTGCAGGAGGAGCAGGCAACAATGAATAGAGAGCTATGATTGATCAAGATATCTAAAGATAGAAGTAAACAGTACACATCATTAGCTTTGACTAATGATAGCGATGCAAAATACCTGGATATTTTGTTTTAGTCCATTACAAAAGGTTCTTCTAAATATAATTATAGCGCCATATGCAAAAAAATATGGATCATTTGATCTCTTCAAGTTATTATTTTAGATATGAGTTTTCGACATTTATTGTTATTGCAATGTTAGAGTACGGGAAAATATTGGTAGATGGGAAAGAGTAGAGTTGTATGGATACTATGTACATTATACCACATTCTTTTGGACATCCACTGAACTCACTTCTTAAAGGACCTACTTTCGCTTGAGATGGTAGTTGAGTAAACTAGGTGACCGGATCTTATATTTAATACTTGAAAAGCTACCTACGTTGATTGATTTGGAGAATTGCACGACGCTGCTAGGATGGGTGTGTTTCATATCTTATCAAGGGAGTTTAAAACATGTTAAACCATAACCCGATATACAGCAAATGGCATGTCCGGTTTGAAGCGTCTTGGTAACTATGAGAGCATATTGACAATGCATGGTTTTCATTTCTTTTACAATGTGTGATTTTTTTAGCTCAATTTTTTTAGAGTCTATTGGATAGAAAATAGCGCCTGAGTTGCAGCTCCAGCCTCTTAGGTGGACGCCAGGATTAGGAACCTTTGTTTCGCTTAAGCGCCTAGATAAAAGCCTCGCATTGTTCATGTCCTTATGGTTAGTATGCAGTCGATAGGAATTAAGAAATATTCATACAAAATATTCAAGTTTGTTTGGATTAAAGAAAAAATATGAAGAATAGAGAACCAAAGGTAATTGGAGATGGTACCGAATGGACCGAGAAATGTTCGATTGATCATTTATATTCTCCTTAGGTAAGTACTAGATGTAATTGAAGTTTAATCTGCTAGCTATATGAGTGATTACTTATTTGTGATACTATATAAAAACACTAAATACTTAGTGACCTAAATTGTAATTTAAATCTAAAAAGAGCTGGGCGTGCATTGAAACTTAAATATTTGTTATTGTTTGATATATACTCGATATCATTTTATAAGTAGATTGCTGACCTAGGTGTTTCCAGATTTCATCTACGTGTTGGATTAGAGATCTAGAACCTCCATGCACAATTAATATGATTTTTAGACATTTCAGCATGTGGACTATATATGGACCAAAATAAGTGAACTTGCATTATAGATACATGTAACACCGCGGTTCTGAAAAGACCATGGCTTCTATGTGACATGCCAATCCCTGGATCGGTTCATTGGCCCACAATAGAATAAGATGAATAATGTAGCAAAATATCCGTGTATCATAAATAACGAAGATCCAGAGTACCATTATTACAATAAAAGCTTAGCTCAAGGCTAGCTCAAATTATTCAGGTAGCAACATAAATAAAGTAAATCTTCTATTCTTCAAATTGCCCACAAGTGAACAAGTTCCGAGTGAAGTACCGTGGCCTATATCGATTACTCAGAATCGGAATAACCTGCAACATGAAACGTAGCAGCCCCGAAGGGTCAATACATGAAATGTATGGCAAGTAGAGCTAGTAAAGGAGACAATAGTACTAATATCTACATGCATATTTGGCAATTGGAGCTATGTCTGGCTTGCATTTGCAAATACCTTTGTCCTACTTTCGTAAACAGTTTTAGATTTTCTTTAAAAAGATCCCAATTAAGTTAACCCAACAATATTAAAACAATTATGAAATTGGAATGAGCGAGAAACATATCATGGAATCAATATCAAGCAACTCAGTTGTCCATAACCGGGGACACGGTTAATCGATTAGTTTATACACCCTGCAGGGGTTAGTACACTTTACCCATGTGACTTGGCCAGCCCAGCTCGTACCATCACTCTCATTTTGGGTGATGATAGGGAGAAGTCCAAGAAGAGACTGTTCGGGAAGTAGCTTCCCAATCCCGGCGCGCACCGGTCCAACCTACCAAAATTCTACATCTCTGGATACGCGGGTTTGAGTTACCACAACCTACTAAGTCCAACCAACCGCCCATTTCATTATTGGCACATGGTTGTACACGTAAGCTACATAAATAAAGAAGCCAATCAATTTCTCTCGATACCTGGGTGCCTTTCCGCAATGAAACCACCAAAATTATCAATACCATCACACCCAGGAGATTCATTGATTAAGTTGTTTTAGTTTTCACAAACCAATACTTTTAGAAACAAGTCTCAATGATGTAACCCAGCCCTCGTACATCATAGCATGGCTAAGCACATCTACTAACGGTGGTTCATCTACAAGGAGGGTCCTACCACATAATAGGACATAGCATAGGAGATAGTATCATCCTACACATGCGTCTACAAAATACACGACAATGCGTAGAAAATAGTAGGACAATATCATGAACAAAATAGCATCTACTTGCCTTGGTTGTAGCGGTCGGAAGAACAATCCACACACGAGCAAGTGTTGCACTCGTCACAATCTACACGATACAATTGCAATCATAAACAAACAATCCACAAGCATATGCAACAAAGATGATGCATGAATGCATGTATGACAAGTGAGTTGGTGCTACAGCTGCACCACATAATAGAAATCAGTAGAGGTACTGATTGCATGCATGGAAAATAGTTTTAGCGCAAGAAAAACTAATATGCAAAATATAATACTCAAAACTAGAGTTAGAAACCAATTAATTCACTACCGGTAGTATACTGTTTGTAAAATCTTGGGAAAATTCTACAGTATGGGCATAGCTATTTAGGAACAGTACCAATTGGAATTACTCAAAAAGGAATTATAAAACTCCCCGAGTAATTAAAACACTGCAGAAAGCCACTAGACAGTTTCTGCAGAAGTTTTCACTGTAAGCCTATCTTTTTAATTCACGATGGGATTCCCCTCGTTCTACTGAATCCAGGGACATATCATACGCAATTTTTGGAGTTACAAATCCTTTTCTACGAATTAATTACCCCCAAAAGGCCATTAACTCATTTGATTAAACTGTACTAAATCTTGCTGCAAAAGTGTGAAACTATGGTACAGCAAGATTCTACACGACTTACTGAACCTACACATATTTTATTTGCATTTTTTGGCCCAGCGGATTTTTTCTACGCAATATACAAGTTTCTAGCGAAATCTGCCAACTAAATCGATTAAAGAAAATACCCGGTCAACTGTGTCTGTTGACTGGTCAACTCAGCTGCTGACTGGGCGTTTGACTAGTCAACGCCTGGGGGCTGACCAGTCAACGGCCGATCTGGACCGCTGATCTGAGATCCAACTGTCCCAATAGATGGCGGCTGCGGACTCACCGGAGACGAACAACGGCGAGCTCGGGACGGTGGCGGCGATCGGCTCCGGCGACGACGGTTCCTGCGCGGAGGGGAAAACGGTCAGCACGCGGAACGGTGGCGGTCAACGCGGCGGCGGCGCGAGGCGGCGAGCTGGCGCGGGCGGGGCGGCTGGCAAGCGGCTGCGCGCGCGCAGGCGGGGCGAGCGGCGCGAGGCGACGGCAAGCGACGGCTGCGGGCGCGTGGCGGCGGCGGGCGAGCGCGCGGCGCTGCGGCGCGGCGGCGGGGTGCGGCGGCGGAGTGCGGCGCGGGGCGGTGGCTGCGCGCGGCGGCGGGGTGCAGCGGCGCGGCGGCGGGATGCGGCGGCGGAGTGCGGCGGCTTACCTGGGAGCGGCGCGGGTGCGGGTCCCGAGAGGCGGCGGCGCGGGTGGATCTCGAGGCGGCGGCGGGGTCCAGAGGCGGCGGGCTGCGTGGGGGAGAGAGAGGGCGCGGTGGGGTCCGCGTCCTTTTGTGGGGGGGGGGGGGGGGCACGCGGGTCCTACCCGGACTCGGCCCCACCCGTCGGTGGGCCGGGGCGCGCGGGCGGCGGCGCGCTATCCACCGCGCGGGCGGCGCGCGCGGTGCTGGCCGGCTGAGCCGGCGCGGCCCAGTAGGCTGGCGCTTTTTTTTGATCCTTTATGTTTTTCCTTTTTCGCAAATACTAAAACCTCCGTAACTTTTCCGTATGAGCTCCGAATCGGGCGATTTTTGTTCCTAAATTTTTGTAAAATCGAGGGGAACAACCTAGGGTCAAGGGTTGAGTGAAACCTCTAGGCTACAAGGGTGGACAACACAAGTCCTACTAAAGCCTCCCGCAGGAGCCTCGTAGTAAAATAGAGTAGGGTTTAGAAAATAATGTTTTGCCGAATCTTTCCATTCGGTGGTTTTGCATGGAAGAGTATGATGCAATGGGCATGAATGATATGCAGAACCAAATCTAAAATTTGGGATGTGACAAGACTAACCCCCTTAATATGAATCTCGTCCCCGAGATTCGGCGCGGCTATCAAATAGGTGTGGGTAGTCCTCTCGGATGTCGTCCTCACGCTCCCAAGTGGCTTCCTCTTCAGTGTGGTGGCTTCACTGCACCTTGCAAAACCTGATCGTCTTGGTACTGGTAGTCCTCTCCGCTGTCTCCAGAATCTTGACCGGTTTCTCCTCATAGGTCAAGTCGTTCTCAAGCTGAACCTCCTCTAGCGGTACAGTGTCTCTCAATGGTGTATCCACCATTTCTGGATGGCACTTCTTCAGCTGGGATACGTGGAACACATTGTGAACAGCGGACAAAGCTTCTGGCAACTCCAACTGGTAAGCAACTTCCCCTTTGCGTGCTAAGACCCGATACGGTCTAATAAACCGAGGTGCCAGCTTACCCTTAATTCCAAATCTCTTGATTCCACGAAGTGGCGACACTCTGAGGTATGCTCTATCACCTATCTCATACACCACTTCCTTGCGCTTGGCGTCAGCGTACCTCTTCTGCCTTGATTGTGCTACCTTCAGCCTGTCCCTAATCAAGGCGACCTTCTCCTTAGCATCCTTGATCAAATCAGGCCCAAACAACTGACGTTCTCCTACTCCATCCCATAGCAATGGTGTTCGGCACCGTTTCCCATACAGCACGTCGAACGGTGACGTCTTGATGCTGGTTTGATAGCTGTTGTTGTAGGAAAACTCAACATATGGCAAATTCTCATCCCAACTAGAGCCATGAGCCAAAGCGCATGCTCTCAGCATGTCCTCCAAAATCTGATTCACCCTCTCGGTCTGTCGATCAGTCTACGGGTGAAACGCCGTGCTAAACTCCAATCTAGTACCAAGTGACTCGTGTAGCTGGCGCCAGAAGTGTGAGGTAAATTTGGTGCCTCTATCAGATACGATACTCTTGGGAACTCCATGTAGGCACACAATTCTGTCCATGTAAATCTTGGCCAACTTTGCACTCGTGTAGGTTGTCTTCACCGGAATAAAGTGGGCTACCTTGGTCAAATGGTCGACCACTACCCAAATGGAGTCATATCCTGACCTGGTCCTGGGCAATCCTGTGATAAAATCCATCCCCACTCTATCCCACTTCCATTCCGGCACGGGCAATGGCTGTAGCAGTCCTGCTGGCTTCTGGTGTTCCGCTTTCACTCGGCTACATACATCACATAGGGAAATATGCTCCGCGATGTCTCCCTTCATGTTGTTCCACCAGAATCTGTCCTTTAGGTCCATATACATCTTCGTATTGCCCGGATGTATAGAATACGGCGATTCATGAGCTTCCTGCAGAATCAACTTCCTCAACTCCGGATCGTTGGGAACGCACAAACGATCTCCATACCACAAGGTTCCTTGCTCATCCTCGCGGAATTCCCTTGCTCGACCCTCCTTCATCTTTTCCTTAACTTCATCTATCTCTTTGTCTCCTACTTGAGCCTTCCTGATTCTGTCCTGTAGCGTTGGATGGACTTCCATTGTTGCCAAGTACCCTTCAGATACTACCTTCAGTCTAAGGTCCTTGAACTGCTTGCACAAATCCTCAGGCAATCCCCCAATTGTCAATCCATTGGCATAGACCTTCCGGCTCAGAGCATCTGCTACTACATTGGCCTTTCCTAGGTGGTATTGCAGATTCATATCATAGTCCTTGATAAGTTCCAACCATCTCCTTTGCCTCATGTTCAGTTCCTTCTGTGTAAATATGTACTTCAGGCTCTTGTGGTCGGTGTATACATCACAGTGTTTTCCCACTAAGTAATGCCTCCATACCTTGAGCGCATGAACCACTGACGCTAACTCCAAGTCGTGCGTGGGGTAGTTCCGCTCATGGTGCTTGAGTTGTCGTGAGGCATATGACACTACTCTCCCATCTTGCATCAGCACACTCCCAAGTCCCTGTCGAGAAGCATCACAGTACACTTGAAAATCCTTCTGAAGGTCTGGTAAACACAGAACAGGTGCGGTCACTAGTCGACGCTTCAGTTCCTAAAAGCTGGCTTCACATACGTCTGACCATTCAAACTTCCTCTCATTCTTCAAAAGTTCAGTCATCGGCTTAGCAATCTTGGAGAAGTTTTCAATGAACCTCCTGTAATATCTAGCAAGTCCCAAAAAGCTTCGTATCTCTCCTGCATTCTTGGGCGCTTCCCATTCTGTCACTGCAGTCACTTTGCTTGGATCAACAGCGACTCCTTCTCCTGACACTACGTGTCCAAGAAATCCAACAGTGTTAAGCCAGAATTCACACTTGCTGAATTTGGCATACAGTTTGTGTTCCCTCAGCTTCTCCATAATCAGTCGCAGATGTTTCTCATGCTCAGCATCATCCTTGGAATATATCAGTATGTCGTCAATAAACACCACCACGAACTTGTCCAAGTACTCCATAAATACCTTGTTCATCATGGTCATGAAGTATGCCGGGGCATTCGTTAGTCCAAAAGACATAACCGTATACTCATATAAACCATACCTAGTGGTGAAGGCGGTTTTTGGTACGTCCTCCTCCCGGATCTTCAATTGGAAGTAGCCTGATCGCAGATCAATCTTGCTGAACACCTTTGCTCCTTCCAGTTGATCAAACAAATCATTTATGTTTGGCAGGGGGTATTTGTTCTTGATAGTCACTTCATTCAGCGAGCGATAGTCCACCACTAATCTCTTGTTGCTGTCTTTCTTCTCCACAAACAGAACAGGTGCTCCCCATGACGACGAACTAGGCTGAATGAATCCCTTGTCCAACTGCTCTTTCAGCTGCTTCTTCAATTCCTTCAGCTCATCCACATCCATCTTATATGGTCTCTTTGCTATAGGTCCTGTTCCCGGCATCAGGTCGATAAGAAACTCTACTTCCCTGTCAGGTGACATCCCTGGCAGCTCTTCCGGAAACACGTCGGGGTAATCCCTAATCACTGGCACAGTATCCATGCTAACCCCCTTAAGAGAATTCAACTTACACCTTCCCGGTCGCACTGCCGACTTGAATCTAGTTCTCTTACCATCCGGGGTTTTGAGTGAAACAGCTCGCTGTGCACAATCTATGTGTCCCTCATGCATAGACATCCAATCCATACCCAGAATGACGTCTAACCCCTGTGATTCCAACACTACCAAATGTGCACTGAAGTTGTGTGTTCCAATCCTCACAGTTAAGTCGCGGCATCCCCCGCTAGCTATCATATCTCCTCCAGGTGAACTCACTCTAATAGACCCTTTCATAGAGTCAGTAGGTAGCTTATACTTATCCACAAATGCCCTTGATATGAATGAATGCGATGCACCAGTATCGAAAAGTATAAGCGCAGGGTGAGTGTTGATTGGAAACTTACCAATCACAAGGTCAGGCTCATCTGGAATCTCCTCCACATTCATGTGGTTCACTGTGGCCTTCTCGTTGTTGGTTGGCTTCAGTCCCTTCCTCTCCGGACAGTTGTCAGCATAGTGTCCCTTCTGTTTACACTTGAAGCATGTCACCTCACTCAGATCCTTCTTCACAAAGCTGCGATCACGGTTGCGGTCATGTCCACCGTGTCCCCCAGAGTGGTGAGAGTGTCCTCCCTTGTGGCTGTGGTGGGTGCTCCTATGGTTGTCATGACGATGCCCTTCGCCTCCATGGTGGTGGCGGTCATGGCTCCCATGGTCACTTCCTCCATGCTTGGAGTATCCATCATATAAAGTGCGAGACTTGTGATGTGAACCAGAGTGGTGATTGTTGCTCTTTCTCTTGCGGTTTTCCACCTGCTTGTGCTTCCCTTCCAAGATCCTGACCTTGTCCATAAGCTCCTGGAATGTGGGGCAATAAACCACCAGTAGCTGTACTGAAAGCTCATCGCTGAGGCCATCCAGGAATCTCTCCCTCCTTTTTGCATCAGTGTCAACATCCTCAGGTGCATAACGGGACAGGTTGTTGAACTCCTCAATGTACTCAGCCACAGTGCGGTTGGTTTGGCGCAAGTTGCGGAACTCCTTCCTCTTCAGGCTTAGAACTCCTGAAGACACGTGGTTGGTCCTGAAACCTTCCTCAAACATTGCCCAAGTCACAGTATCCAACGGGTGGGTGATCTGAAAAGTGTCCCACCAAGAAGCGGCTGGTCCCTCCAGTAGGTGAGCGGCAAACCTCACCTTCTCAGCATCAGTGCATCCAACAGTTACCAGATCCTTGTTGACTGAACGCAACCAGTCGAGAGCAACCATTGGTTCCGTTGCAGTAGAGAACTTAGTTGGCCTTAGCCTTAGAAATCTGGTGAGAGCATCTCCCTGAGGCTGGTTGTTTCCATTGTTGTTGTTGTTCTGAGCTTCCATGAACTAAGTCATAACTTGGGTCAGCTGTGCCTGAGCTGCCATGAGCTGCTCCAACTCAGTGGGTTGACGGCGGGGAGGCATCTGCGGTTCAGCACAAGTAAGTTTAGAGAGAATCAACTACGATAATAGGATTCTACCCATGCATTATGATCAAACAACAACAAGCAATGGCAGACAATCACAAGCAAGCTACACATAAACAAACAAGTGATCCAGCCACATCCCAGGGGTTACCCTAGCAATATATACCTACTGAAATAATTTTTACAAGAGTTGGCAATGGTTAACTAAATAGTTGATCAACTAAGCAACAAAAACAGCAATCTGCTAGAACAGTCCAGCAGCGTTCACGAATTTTTCTACCTGACTTAGACTCGTCAGAAAATTTCGCTGATTTTTGCACATACAGTACAGAGAGTTTCGCATCAGCCCATTTTTTTTAGATTTTTCCCAGTTACCAGAAAAATATGAAAAATCGTACAGTACTGCTGTATCAGCAGAAAACTGCAGCGAAAATAACACAGATGTTAACCAAACTTGCCATAACTCTTTCATAAAATTCGCACAAATAATTCCTGGGATATTGGAGTACACAAATAAGCAACTAATCACTCTTAAACTAACCGTGACTACTTTTCACATCGATCGAGACTAATCCTAACGATTTTACCTAACGAGGACTAATTGGTGGACTTCAATCTACTTTTTGAAGAGGTTACGGTAGGTCCTTGCACTCATGCGTTGGCGCTTCGGTCCACGGTTCAACCATGGCGGCGGAGTGTACACTTCTCCTGAATCATCACTTGAGATCTCAAACTCCACCTCTTCTGGATCCTCCTCTTCTTCTTCACTCTCTGCTGCGACTGCAACAGCTTTATCTCCTCCACCATCATCGTCTCCATCATCATCATCCTCGTCCTCATCATCATCGTTTCCACTGTCATCATCATCCCCATTGTTGCCATCTTCTCCATTGTCATCATCAGAGGGTGGATTTAGCTGTGCTTGGAGAGCGGCAATCTGGGCTGTCATAGCTTTAATAGTTTGGTCCCTTTCCTGGACGGTCCCTTGCAACTGTTGTATGTTCTGGGTGTTCTCCTGCATCGTACCATGAAGATGAGCTATGGTTGCATCTCTGGCTATCAGGGCATTCTCCACAACTCCCACAGCTTCATGCAGGGTGTCAATCTCCTGTCCTTGGACCACCATACCATTGCTAGCAAAGTCTGCAATCTCCTTTATCATCATCATTTTCTCAGCTAGAACTCCATTCTCCCTTTCCATGTCCTCTATGTGTCTCCGACGGGGCGGCATGTTGTTCCTGTCGCCCGGGGTAACCACAATGTGCCCATCTTCATCACGCCTCCCATAGTCACGGTAGGGTGAGTCTGCTGGCAGTAGGTGTCGGACATGACGGCACTGGCGAGACAGGGCTTCATGTATGGCCAAGTTGATTCCAAGTCCCCAGTTGCAGTATGTCTTGGTGTAGATCAGGTGCACAGGGTTTGGTAAGGCGGCATCTCTGAATATGAAGGTGGTGATCTCCCATGCATCCTCACCATATCCATAGGTGTACAGCCTTCTTCCCTTGAACATGGGCAGTGGCAATCCCAATGACTACGAGAGCTGTGCTAACTGCCTTGCAAAGGGCCTTGGTGACTCCATGGTTGCATACTCAGTCCTGACTTCTCCCATCTATCAAGTAAAAGAGGAAAGTGTGAGAATAACATATGGTAAGAATTTACGAGGGTGAAAGGCATAAGATGAAAGACAGAGTTAATATAGGCTTTAGTAAATCTAAGGCTTCCTAATCCAATCCTAGGTCACGATCCTACAGTCGACACACGGGCTCTGATACCATCTTGTAACACCGCGGTTCTGAAAAGACCGTGGCTTCTATGTGACATGCCAATCCCTGGATCGGTTCATTGGCCCATAATAGAATAAGATGAATAACATAGCAAAATATCCGTGTATCATAAATAACGAAGATCCAGAGTACCATTATTACACTAAAAGCTTAGCTCAAGGCTAGCTCAAATTATTCAGGTAGCAACATAAATAAAGTAAATCCTCCATTCTTCAAATTGCCCACAAGTGAACAAGTGCCGAGTGGAGTACCGTGGCCTATATCGATTACTCAGAATCGGAATAACCTGCAACATGAAACGTAGCAGCCTCGAAGGGTCAATACATGGAATGTATGGCAAGTAGAGCTAGTAAAGGAGACAATAGTACTAACATCTATATGCATATTTGGCAATTGGAGCTATGTCTGGCTTGCATTTGCAAATACCTTTGTCCTACTTTCGTAAAAAGTTTTAGATTTTCTTTAAAAAGATCCCAATTAAGTTAACCCAACAATATTAAAACAATTATGAAATTGGAATAAGCGAGAAACATGTCATGGAATCAATATCAAGCAACTCAGTTGTCCATAACCGGGGACACGGCTAATCGATTAGTTTATACACCCTGCAGGGGTTAGTACACTTTACCCATGTGACTTGGCCAGCCCAGCTTGTACCATCACTCTCATTTTGGGTGATGATAGGGAGAAGTCCAAGAAGAGACTGTTCGGGAAGTAGCTTCCCAATCCCGACACGCACCGGTCCAACCTACCAAAATTCTACATCTCTGGATACGCGGGTTTGAGTTACCACAACCTACTAAGTCCAACCAACCGCCCATTTCATTATTGGCACATGGTTGTACACGTAAGCTACATAAATAAAGAAGCCAATCAATTTCTGTCGATACCTGGGTGCCTTTCCGCAATGAAACCACCAAAATTATCAATACCATCACACCCAGGAGATTCATTGATTAAGTTGTTTTAGTTTTCACAAACCAATACTTTTACAAGTCTCAATGATGTAACCCAGCCCTCGTACATCATAGCATGGCTAAGCACATCTACCAACGGTGGTTCATCTACAAGGAGGGTCCTACCACATAATAGGACATAGCATAGTGATAGTATCATCCTACACATGCGTCTACAAAATACACGACAATGCATAGAAAATAGTAGGACAATATTATGAACAAAATAGCATCTACTTGCCTTGGTTGTAGCGGTCGGAAGAACAATCCACACACGAGCAAGCGTTGCACTCGTCACAATCTACACGATACAATTGCAATCATGAACAAACAATCAAAAAGCATATGCAACAAAGATGATGCATGAATGCATGTATGACAAGTGGGTTGGTGCTACAGCTGCACCACATAATAGAAATCAGTAGAGGTACTGATTGCATGCATGGAAAATAGTTTTAGCGCAAGGAAAACTAATATGCAAAATATAATACTCAAAACTAGAGTTAGAAACCAATTAATTCACTACCGGTAGTATACTGTTTGTAAAATCTTGGGAAAATTATACAGTATGGGCATAGCTATTTAGGAACAGTACCAATTGGAATTACTCAAAAAGGAATTATAAAACTCCCCGAGTTATTAAAACACTGCAGAAAGCCACTAGACAGTTTCTGCAGAAGTTTTCACTGTAAGCCTATCCTTTTAATTCACGATGGGATTCCCCTCGTTCCACTGAATCCAGGAACATATCATACGCAATTTTTGGAGTTACATATCCTTTTCTACGAATTAATTACCCCAAAAAGGCCATTAACTCATTTGATTAAACTGTACTAAATCTTGCTGCAAAAGTGTGAAACTATGGTACAGCAAGATTCTACACGACTTACTGAACCTACACATATTTTATTTGCAATTTTTGGCACAGCGGATTAATTTCTACGCAATTTACAAGTTTCTACCGAAATCTGCCAACTAAATCGATTAAAGAAAATACCCAGTCAACTGTGTCTGTTGACTGGTCAACTCGGCTGCTGACTGGGCGCTGACTGGGCGTCTGACTAGTCAACGCCTGGGGGCTGACCGGTCAACGGCCGATCTGGACCGCTGATCTGAGATCCAACGGTCCCAATAGATGGCGGCTGCGGACTCACCGGAGACGAACGGCGGCGAGCTCGGGACGGTGACGGCGATCGGCTCCGGCGACGACGGTTCCTGCGTGGAGGGGAAAACGGTCAGCGCGGAACGGTGGCGGTCAACACGGCGGCGGCGCGAGGCGGCAAGCAGGCGCGGCGGCGCGGCTGGCAGGCGGCTGCGCGCGCGCAGGCGGGGCGAGCGGCGCGAGGAGGCGGCTGCGGGCGCGTGGCGGCGGCGGGCGAGCGCGAGGCGCTGCGGCGCGGCGGCGGGGTGCGGCGGCGCGGGGCAGTGGCTGCGCGCGGCGGCGGGGTGCGGCGGCGGCTTACCTGGGCGGCGGCGCGGGTGCGGGTCCCGAGAGGCGGCGGCGCGGGTGGATCTCGAGGCGGCGGTGGGGTCCAGAGGCGGCGGGCTGCGTGGGGGAGAGAGAGGGCGCGGTGGGGTCTGCGTCCTTTTGTGGGAGGGAGGGCACGCGGGTCCTACCCGGACTCGGCCCCACCCGTCGGTGGGCCGGGGCGCGCGGGCGGCGGCGCGCTATCCGCCGCGCGGGCGGCGCGCGCGGTGCTGGCCGGCTGGGCCGGCGCGGCCCAGCAGGCTGGCACTTTTTTTTATCCTTTATCTTTTTCCTTTTTCGCAAATACTAAAACCTCCGTAACTTTTCAGTACGAGCTCCGAATCGGGCGATTTTTGTTTCTAAATTTTTGTAAAATCGAGGGGAACAACCTAGGGTCAAGGGTTGAGTGAAACCTCTAGGCTACAAGGGTGGACAATACAAGTCCTACTAAAGCCTCCCGTAGGAGCCTTTAGTAAAATAGAGTAGGGTTTAGAAAATAATGTTTTGCCGAATCTTTCCATTCGATGGTTTTGCATGGAAGAGTATGATGCAATTGGCATGAATGATATGCAGAACCAAATCTAAAATTTGGGATGTGACAATACATTTCTTTTAAAGAAAATAAAACATCTTATAATTATAAACGGAGAGAGTACATAGATACAAACACTACCCCTAGTCAGTGTGTCATGTAGATGCCTATCTTCAGCGCGTCTCATGGGTTGATTGTAAAAAACCTCTTTCTGATATTCTTGTTGGCATCGGGATGACTCTTCATATATGCTGTCGATTAAGATTCATAAATAAATGACAAAAAACCATAAGTTTCTAAATAAGGTCAAGGAAACAATTCCCAGAAAAATGGTGTGTTTGAGACAGAATAAGATGGTGAAATCAGCTATAGAAAGCCGCACGTCGATTTTTGTGGGATTTTCTACTATATTTATCTTTTTTGTGCCTAACCCTTCACATGATTTTAGTATATAATAGATTCCCTTGATTTATAAAGTATTTTCTAGTGATTAAAACTCTAGTTTTAGAAAACAATTCACCAGAAAAGTTCTGTAGCTCTAAAAAATATTTTCTAAAAAATATTTCCTTTAGTGATTAGGTAGGATTTGATGGACTGATTCAAAAGGAGTTGAAATCAACTTAAAATAATTACCAGAATGCTCTCAAGAAATTCCCAAAGACAGTATCAGATGATATTTGTCTTTTTCACAAGGTTAAATCTATAAGGGATTTTGATGTGATTCTAAAGACACATGTTAGGTATTTGTAGTACTTTTCTGTAGGAATTGGAATCATCCTTTTTGGATATGAAGAACTAAAGTGGTGAATTTATTAGTGAATAAACTATGCGATGAAATGTTTAATTCACCAAAAATTAAGAAGAGCTCAATAAATATTGGGGTTTTGGGGTTTGCTAGATGTTGTTATACAAGTGTACTGCAAGTTGGAAATAGGTCAATACCCTTTGTGGCTTGACCTAGAGAAATTACTATCTGCTAAAATGGTCTGCTTTTGTTATTTTTACAGGGGCAAAATAAGAAGCAAACTATGGTAGGGTCAAGGTGAAATGCATGGTATGACCCATACCTTGCAGCACAAGAAGGGTTTGATCCAAATGGAGTTGTATAACTCAAAGAAGGATTCTAGTAGTCAAAAGGATACATCTGGGTTACTGATTTATTATAACTAACCTGGGCACTACTCAGGCCAACCAATGATACTTAATGTTAGGGAAAACATGTATTTATCTAGGAAAAATTTAGATCTGTCATTTTGAGTCAGTTTTCATTTTTGAAACTAATTAATCCAAAAGTATACACTATAGATCTGGGAGAAAGAATAAAAGGGAGGGGTGTAGGGGTTTCTGGGCTTGGATGTGAAGGGAGATGGGCCGCCGGGGAGAAAATGGCGCACCCGGGGGTGCTGCGCACGGGAGGCAAAAATTCGAGCGGGCCATAGTGGGGGCCGCCGGTCAGCGGTCCAGGGCGGCGAAGGGGTAAGGGTGAATAGGGACCATCGAATTAGGTGCAGATCGACGACATGTGGTCGTCTTCCCCGTATATTCTCGCGCGATGGTGGCAGTAACCCTAGCAGAGCAGGAAGGGAATTGGGGGAGGCTCACCGAGGCTCGGGAGGCGACGCAGTGGTGCCAGGGCAAAGCGATGCTCCGCCCTGATTCCGAGGATGGGTGGCATCAAGGGTTTCCTTGCCGGGAAGGGGGTGCGCGCGTTGATGCTGGCGACCGAGCTCGGGTTTAGGTCGGGCAACCTCCAGAGCTCCTGCATGTCGACTAGGGGCACCCAAGATGGCTAGGGAGACGTTGCATGAGGCGGGGTGGCTGTTGGAGTTGCAGCAAGGGCTCGGGCACGAGAGGCTCGCCTGGGAATCTCTTGTTTTGACCTTCTCCGGTGGGGTGCCTCCGGTGTCCGTGCGATAGGAGAAAAGACAGGGGCATGAAGAACAGAGGGTATAGGGTACCATGGGGAAGAGGGAGGGAGGAGAGGGGATCATGAACCATGACCGTTTCCATGGAAGCTTGCATGCCCGAGGGAGGGTTTCCTATCTCTCCATGGTGAGGGAGGAGGAGGGAGTGGGAAGGGGTGAGTGGGGATGGTGTTCTGGTTGCCAGTGAGTAAAATGAGAGAGCAGGTGCGCGGTGGGAGGCCTATGGCCAATTTATTTAGGGGAGGAGGAGGTCCATGGTGGACCTTGTCCACTAGGGCAAAGGAGCAGGGTGCTGGCTAGGGATTTGGTAAGCTGGGCAGTGCTGGGAGGTGGTGGGGGCCCTGTGGTCAAGAAGAGAGGGTGGAGAGGAGTAATTGCCAAGCTTTGATGACATTTTGATTTGGTTTAAAACCAAGTTGTTATTGGCCAAGTTTTATCATGGGTTTGGCTATGAAGGAAGTTTCAAAACTTGCATTGTTCATGATAGGGAAATGGTGCTGGATGATGGATGTGGTCATGATATGCCTCCCATAATTAATTGGGATTTTTCTAAGGAGTATTAGCCCACATAAACTCTTTTGTTCAAAAAGTGCAGAAATGTTTTATAGGAGCTAATGCGATATTTTTAAGTTGGATAAGGTGGGTTTTTGGTGCGAGATGGTTCTAGTTACCATTTCACACATTGGGTAATTTTATGGGGATTTATTGAGGAGGGAAAGCATTTATAAAGAATTATTTCTTGTTTCTGCCATTGAAGAAAAAAGGAAAAAGGAAATAATAAAGGATCTTAATAATATTTATTTTTGAGATGGGAATGTAGGGTATTATATATAGAACTCAAATGTGCATTGATTTGGCAAATTTATTTGGGTAAAAACAATCTTGCCTTTATAGACAAGGTTTGGAGGATTTTGCCAAAAATGGAATTTAATTAGTTTTAGGCTCCAAATAATCATGGAAATTATTTGGAAAAGGTTTATATCCAAGGTGGATGATGTCAACTTGAGTTATTTATCATAACCAACCTTGGGTATTGCAAAACCATATGGACTTTGGAGGAAGACAAAGATTAGAGGATCTAGGGCATTAATATTTTTATGCCCTCTAAACATGGTTGGATTAGGGAGCTCAGGGCTGACCTAGGTACAAGGGATATATGGATGGATAGAAAAAGTTATATATATGAGCATGGTGCGAATAGTTAGGCTTGGTTGTATTTAAGGTGATCTAGAAGTGATGGCAAACTTTATTGAAAACAAGGCTGCCATAGCAGGGTTGTCATGATGCCTTATAAACCATGTGGGTTTAAGATGCACAAGGTTCCAATGGAAACAAGTGAAGTGTGGTTTAATATACCATGGTTAGTAAATCATAACCATGCAGAGAGTTGGTCAAGGAGAGATGGCATGATGATGTGAGCTTCTACCAAAGTAGGCAAGATGATAATATTTGTAGAAAAGATTATTATCTTGACTACAAAACCATCATGGATGGGTGGGAACCAAAATGGTTTAGCCAAGAGAAAGAGTGGGATTTGTTAGTACTAATTATGTAATACAAGGTGGTTCAAGTACTTTCTCAAGAATGCACAAAGTTTAGAATAGGTGGAGTTCCAAAGATTGAATCTAGTTAAAGATTCTTGACAACCAAATTTGGCAGACTTGTGGTTTTGGACTAGTATGGGACAGGGAAACATTTGGAGAGTAGGCAAGGGTCCATCCTCTTCATCAAGTGGTTGATATTGGGGTATAGACTGAATAGAGGGAATCCATGCTTGTATTTGGTGTTTGATGAGTTGGATGCTAATACAAAGGATTAGCTCGTGACTGATTTGGGTAAGTAGATTAGGAGGTCACTTGGTGACTAAGATAGATTTAGCTCAAGATGCTTGATTTATCCAGGTGATAACCATCTATTGGTTGGATCCTATAGCACGAGCTACTAGTTTAGCTCACTCTAGTTCCTCAGCAAGCAAGGAAATCAGCAGATCAAGGCAACTCTTGTCAAACTGCTACGAAAGTCATCCTCAAGCCTAGATTGAGGTAGGTATGGGTGTTTTGAAGAGGTTGTGATTTGAAAAAAAGGTAAGTACCTCTTGGTATTTCTACCAAGATTGGAGTGAAAATGTTTTAGGAAAAACCTAGAGGTAAGAGTAGTTGAAGTTCTGTCTTGAAAACATAAGGAGATTCTATTAGGTCTCCATAGTTTTGTTAATAGGACTAGTAAAATATTTTGTTGTGGCAAATTCATCTTGGATCAAGTTTGAAATGCCAGAACATTTGAGGATAAGAAAGATGAGCCAGGATATCTCTTTTGTAAAATAGATTTTGTCAAATAGGGTTGAGATAAGAAGTATATCACCTAATTCACAATTAGTTTTAGGAACACAAGAAAACAAGTAAGCAAACATTGCAACACTTAATAAGAAAAAGTTTTTGTTCCCCTTGATTTTGTCCTTTCTGTCAAAAGATTAGGGTTGCTGAAATTGGGATGTTACAAACCTTTCCCCCTTAAAATAATCTCATCCCGAGATTAGGGAGGGGTAGGGTTGGGTGATAACACTTGCTTAACAATTTCAGTGGTGGAATTATTATAGGTTAACAAGTTTTACAACAAACATGCATGGTCAGCTATGGGTCAGAGCTGAGTGGCTTCGGATCGAGCGGTTTAGACTGAAAAAATGGAAAATATGAAGTCTTTTCCCCTTAGGACGATTCTAGGTCGGTTTAGCGCCGACAAGGTCCTTCCTTCTTGAGGCGAGACAGCGAGTTGAGCCTTCTTCAACCTTTTACCACAATTGTCAGCTTTTCTATCTTTCTTGTCTTGATAAACCGGGCTGTCGGCTGGAAGGTTGACTTGGTGATGGAGGACTTTACCGAAGTGTCTCCTAATTCTGGAGAAGTGGCGATTGTTTTCCTTTAGGCTGGGTCCACAGTTCTGATTTAGAGTGTGGTTATCACCTAACGATAACTAGGGTTTGACTCCAGGGTTCTATCAGGTTTTGGGCAGGAAAGACATAGTCTTTCCCCCTTAGGGAGACATTAGGTGTGCTGGGTGAAGTCACATACTTTATTTATTGGAGTCGTATGATGATGCTGGGGGAGGGCGCTGCACCTTTCGTCCAGAGGTGGTTATCTTCTGTCGACCTTGTATAAGCCGCTTCGTGAGAGATGCCGTTGACACTTCTTGAGGTAGTAGTCATGGCGAGAAGTGCAGTTAACTAGCTTCCTAGTAGTTAGTTTTGGGATAGTTAGGGGTCTGATATGTTAGAGAATGCCGTTTGTAGTTGACGGGCCTAAGAGGCGGTATTACAAGATTATGTCATTCCGGGTTGAGTCCGATGCAACGTCATGGGTGAAACACGCAAAGAAGGGCATCTACTTGCATATCTTCCAACAGGGTTCATCCAGAATTCGGTAGATTTGCGCCGGCCAACGGCGAGGGTACTTGAGGCCTTACTGAACAGGTTTCGAGGCGACCCATCACTTACTATAGGTTGGAAGAGTGAGTTTATAGGGTATGAAGGACTATGTCAAGAGTGCTCCTTGAATCTTGCAGCCATACTAGGTTTGGGTACTCACTTTGGTTACTTCAGTTCCTCGGGGTGTGGGGGATATTTAAAACTCCGGCAGTAAGGGGAGAGGGTTGTGCCTTCTCCGATAGCTACTTCAACGGGTGGATCTTTCGGGAGTGGTGGCGAGAAGATGGGTTGAAACTCGTAAAAGGGACAGTTCTTCGTTTTTCCGTCTCGGGGTTTGAGGTCCTTTACATGGGTCTTTAGCAGAGATAACAGAGAAGGGGCTTCACGAAATCTTCACAGAATCTTGATGATTCGGGAGTGCTTTATACTCCTTGGAGAGTAGTATTAACTGCGTCGGGTATTCTGGTCGTCTTAAATCTAAACATCGCTGGTATTGGGAGGATCAAGCAGACTTCTAAAGATTGTTGACGAGGTTTGTTTTCTGTTCCTCTGACGACTTTCAAGGTGGTGCGTGAGGCAGGTTCTTGGATTGGAGATCTTCCTGGATTATCTTCTCGTAGGAGGTCTTCTAGAAATGAGTGGAAAGACTTAGTCTTTCCACCTTAGAGATTTACTTAGGGTCGTCGAGGCTAGGGTAGATCCTTAGTCTTGGAGCAAAGGAGTGACGCTTGAGTTGAGATCCTCGAGTGACGCCTTATGGTGCTACCTTCTTACGGTGGTTACCTATCGAAGCCGTAAGGGTTAGCTCGGGGTAGTTTTAGCGGTTAGCGATGCTTCTTTTTAGTCCTTCGTCAGGGTGGAGGCAGTTTAGCTTTAGAGCATCATCGAGGCTCGGGTTGTCTTAACTTGGACTCGTTGTGTTGCTCTGGTTCGATGATGAAGTAGACTCGTTGTATTCGAGCATCCTTATCTTTAGGATTTTTGGAGCGTTCGTGTTATGGTGAGGACTTCCCTGCCGACAGCAGAGGGTTGAATAGGTCATTGCCCTTTTGGGGAGATTAGAACTAAGGCACGAGTAGGGGTTGTCATGGATTTCTTTATGTGGCCATCTTGTTGAGGAGAGGTTTCAAATATGGGATGTGGGGTGTTGGTGTTGGGATACACCATTAAGGTGGTATAACCTTTAGGATCGGATGATCCGAGGCAGACAAGCAACACATTCCAATAATCATACAAGCACATGACAAACAAAGAAGGCGTACCATAGGTACTAAGGGTAATCCTATATTAGGGATGCTAATCCTAGGTATGGATGTTACGGGGGTATTGAATTCGGTGCTATACTTGATCTATTTGGGGGCGACAGGAGGATTCGGTTGGTAGGGTGATCTTGTAGTGTCTTTCATTGTTGGTAGCTACTTTGGTTTGCTTGTCTTTGCATCTCTTCATCTAGGTACCTCCGTCTTCACGGTCTCCAAGTTGTAGGAACATTTGAAGGTAGACGTGGGATATAGTATGCCATTTTCAAAAATTTAAGTCAGAGAAGGTAGGATAAGGAATCTTTCGAAAAGCTTTTGAGAAAGTAATTTTCGAAAGTCGGTGTTTTCGGAAATAGGGGTTGTCCTGTCTAACGTCCATGCTAACTAAGGTCTCCTACAGCCAGGAGGGCTCTAATACCAAGTCTGTGGGACCCCTGGATTTACGGTTCGAGAATCACCGTTATGCCTGCAATTCACGTTCCCATGATCAGTGAGCCGTGAGCATTACCGACAAGTATCATTACAATATCCAGAAAGTAATGAGTACAAAAACTTACATCATTGCAATTATGGCGATTACAATCATAAATAGCGAAAGTCTTCATTCGCTTCTCTTGAAGCTCTGAAATTCTGGCCAAGTAAATAGCCAGGGACAATGCCAGTGAGTACTTTGTACTCACAAACCACCTCAGAAGATCAATACTAAGTGTATATGCAATATGGTTGAAGCAGTAGGATGGCTCCAAGGGAGGTTCTTTTCTCAAATAGTTTCTCTCGTAGAAATAACATGTCTATATCTTTGTTAAAAACTTTTGTAAAACATTTTTGAAACCTCTTTGTACAACTTTGGGAAAACACTAGGATTGGGTCACCCCTTCTGTTTCTTTCTCCCGGTCCTCCCATGACCAAACATCTTTTCTTCCTTTCCGACCATCCCATGGTCAAAACATATCCTTTCCGACCATCCCATGGTCAAAACATTTCCAAAGCCATTGCTTTTCCGAAATCCTTTTTTGAAAACCAAAACCAGCACCGCTCCAGAGTAACCTTCCCAACCGTCCATGACCGTGGACACGACTATTCTAATAGATTTACACTATGAAGAGGTTGTAGACTTTACCCACACCGTCTGATTACACTGCCCTGATCTACACCGATCGTGGGTCAAGTAACCAATCAAGACCTTCCAGATGCCCACTCTATTATAAATGCCTACCATATGAGTGTTAATCCCCTCAAAACCGAGACGCCCTATATAGTTCACAAGCCAACCGGAGCGCATTTTACACTGCACAAAGTGGGCGCTTTCAATGAGGGGCTCATAGTAACGCCTGGCTACCCTTAGACAATTCGTTCCTTCTCTAGGCCGATGTCCCACATGGGCCTTTACAGGATAAAGCCCAGCCTCCGGGGATCGACATCCCCTATAGTAGTCGTGAGGTACCTATACATGAATAGACAAACTTCCAGCCCAACCCTGTCCCATTCCAGAGTAATGTGGTTACACGGGTTAATTGTTCTGGCAAAACTGGAAAGAACGTGTGCATTTTTTAAAACATTTTTCCTCCATATTTCGTCCAACCTTTTTTTAAAACCAAAACCTTTTTCCTTTTCAAACTCACTTGGTAGCCCAAACCTCGCCAAGGTTTTCTCATAAAACATTCTTGTAATCTTTTCCGGGGTCTTCCCATCCCATAGTTTTGCTTCGGCTAAAAATAGGGTCTCCAAAGGTGTATGGTGTTATGCACCATATATCATACTAGGGACAAGTAGGTGTCATCAAGTTATTGTACTAGTTTTACAAACATGTAATGACTTGGAGGATCCAAGACAGTACCATATATAGATCATCGTATAATAAAACAATGTAGTTTCGATAAACAGTAGGTAAAGCATGCATAAGCAAAAAAGTAGGACAAGGCTTATGAGAAAGAAGGTGGCTTGCCTGTGACCAACAAGGTGTCCATCGACTCCTTCTTAGAATACCAGAATATCCAATAATAATAAGATGATAACTCGATGATTCCTTCTTCTCGGCCTCACACAATCGCAACTATCGCCGTTATCGAGCAAACATGCAAACAAGCAATACACCAATCAATACATGGCATAAAAACACCAATACAATTCAGCAAGAAAACATACACATATTATTTACTTAAGTAGGTTTTGACCAACTAGAACTAAAGCAATTGATTTCATTTAAAATTGATAATTTAGAGACCATATTACCTATTCAAGGGTTTTAAGGCACGGACAAGTTCTGTATGATATCATGATATAAATATGATACCATCAGATAGGTATGGGCAAAATGAAGCCAACAAAAGTGGTTTTACTATTTTATCAAATTTCCTTGATTTCTAAAGTATTTTCTACTGCTTAAAACTCTAGTTTAAGGAAATAATTCACCAAAAAAGTTCTGGAGCTCCAAAAATTATTTCCTAGGTTGATTAGGTACTATTTGATGGACTGATTGAGGAAGAGTTGGAATCAACTTAAAATAATTACCAGAATGCCCTTAGGAAATTCCCAAAGGCAGTACTGGATGATATTTGTGTTTTTCAGCAGGTTAAATCTATAAGGGATTTTGATGTGATTCGAAAGAAACGTGTTAGGTATTTTGAATACCTTTATTTAGAAATTGGAATCATCCTTTTTGGATATGAAGAACTAAAGTGGTGAATTTATTAGTGAATAAACTATGCACTGAGATGTTTAATTCACCAAAAATCAAGAAGAGGACAATAAATATTGGGGTTCTAGGGTTTGCAAGATGTTGGTATAGAAGTGTACTAGGAGTTGGAAATATGTCAATACCCTTTGTGGTTTGACCTAGAGAAATTACTATATGCTAAAATGATCTATTTTTGTTATTTTTACTAGGGGAAAAATAGTAAGTAAACTATGGTAGGGTCAAGGTGGAATGCATGGTATGACCCATACCTTGCATGACAAGAAGGGTTTGATCCAAATGGAGTTGTATACCTCACATAAGGATTTTAGTAGTAAATGATACATCTGGGTTACTGATTTATTATAACTAACTTGGGAACTATTCAGGCCAACCAATGACACTTCATGTTAGGGAAAACATGTATTTATCTAGGAAAAATTTAGATCTGTCATTTTGAGTCATTTTTCATTTTTGAAACTAATTAATCCAAATGTATACACTATAGATCTGGGAGAAAGAATAAAAGGGAGGGGTGTAGGGGTTTCTGGGCTTGGATGTGAAGGGAGATGGGCCGCACAGGGAGAAAATGGCGCACCCAGGGGTGCTACGCGCGGGAGGCAATAATTCGAGCGGGCCATAGTGGGGGCCGCCGGTCAGCGGTCCAGGGCGGCGAAGGGGTAAGGGTGAATAGGGACCATCGAATTAGGTGCAGATCGACAACATCTGGTCGTGTTCCCCATCTATTCTCGCGCGATGGTGGCAGTAACCCTAGCAGAGCAGGAAGGGAATTAGGGGAGGATCACCGAGGCTCGGGAGGCGACGCAGTGGTGCCAGAGCAAAGCGGTGCTCCGCCCTGATTCCGAGGATGGGCGGCATCAAGGGTTTCCTTGCCGGGAAGGGGGTGCGCGCGTTGATGCTGGCGACCGAGCTCGGGTTTAGGTCGGGCAACCTCCAGAGCTCCTGCATGTCGACTTGGGGGCGCCCAAGATGGCTAGGGAGACGTTGCATGAGGCGGGGTGGCTGTTGGAGTTGCAACATGGGCTCGGGCACGAGAGGCTCGCCTGGGAAGCTCTTGTTTTGACCTTCTCCGGTGGAGTTCCTCCGGTGCCCGTGCGATAGGAGAAAATATAGGGGCATGAAGAATAGAGGGTATAGGGTACCATGAGGAAGAGGGAGGGAGGAGAGGGGATCATGAACCATGACCGTTTCCATGGAAGCTTGCATGACCGAGGGAGGGTTTCCTTCTCTCCATGGTGATGGAGGAGGAGGGAGTGGGAAGGGGTGAGTGGGGATGGTGTTCTGGTTGCCAGTGAGTAAAATGAGGGAGCAGGTCGGGGTGGGGGGCCTCTTGCCAATTTATTTGGGGGAGGAGGAGGTCCATGGTGGACCTTGTCCACTAGGGCAAAGTAGGAGGGTGCTGGCTAGGGATTGGGTAAGCTGGGCGGTGCTGGGAGGTGGTGGGGGCCCTGTAGTCGAGCAGAGAGGGTGGAGAGGAGTAATTGCCAAGCTTTGATGACGTTTTGATTTGGTTTAAAACTAAGTTGTTGTTAGTTGGACAAGTTTGATCATGGGTTTGTCTATGAAGGAAGTTTCAAAACTTGCATTGTTCATGATAGGGAAATGGTGCTGGTTGATGGATGTGGCCATGATATGCCTCCCAGAATTAATTGGGATTTTTCTAAGGAGTATTAGCCCACCTAAACTCTTTTGTTCAAAAAGTGCAGAAATGGTTTATAGGGGCTAATTGGATATTTTTCAATTGGAAAAGGTGGTTTTTTGGTGTAAGATGGTCCTAGTTACCATTTCACACATTGGGTAATTTTATGGGGATTTATTAAGGAGGTAAAGTATTTATAAAGAATTATTTCTTGTTTTTGCCATTTAAGAACAATGGCAAAAAGAAATAATAAAGGATCTCAATAATATTTATTTTTGATATGGGAAGGTAGGGTATGATATATATATCTCAAATGTGCATTGATTTGGCAAATTTATTTGGGTAAAAACAATCTTGCCTTTATAGACAAGGTTTGGAGGATTTTGCCAAAAATGGAATTTAATTAGTTTTAGGCTCCAAATAATCATGGGAATTATTTAGAAAATGTTTATGTACAAGGTGAATGATGTAAACTTGAGTTATTTATCATAAACAACCTTGAGTATTGCAAAATCATATGGATTTTGGAGGAAGACAAAGATTAGAGGATCTAGGGCGTTAATATTTTTATGCCCTCTAAACATGGTTGGATTAGGGAGCTCAGGGCTCACTTATGTACACGGGATATATGGATGGATAGAAAAAGTTATATAAATGAGCATGGTGCCAAGATTTAGGCTTGGTTGTATTTGAGGTGATCTAGAAGTGATGGCAAACTTTGTTGAAAACAAGGCTGCCATAGTAGGGTTGTCATTATGCCTTATAAACCATGTGGGTTTAGGATGCATAAGGTTACAATGTAAACAAGTGTGGTTTAATAGACCATGGTTAGTAAATCATAACCATGCAGAGAGTTTGTCAAGGGGAGATAGCACGATGATGTGAGCTTCTGCCAAAGTAGGCAAGATGATAAGATTTGTAGAAAAGATTATTATATTAACTACAAAACCATCATGGATTGGTGGGAGCCAAAATGGTTAGCCAAGAGAAAGAGTGGTATTTGTATTACTAATGATGTACTAAAAGGTGGTTCAAGTACTTTCTCAATAATTCATAAAGGTTAGAATAGGTGCAGTTCCAAAGATTGAATCTAGTTAAAGATTCCAAACTTAGCCAAATTTGGCAGACTTGTAGCCAAATTTGGCAGACTTGTGGTTTTGGACTAGTATGGGATAAGGAAACATTTGGAGAGGAGGCAAGGGTCCATCCTCTTCATCAAGTGGTTGATATTGGGGTATAGACTGGCTAGAGGTAATCCATGCTTGTATTTGTTCTTTGATGAGTTGGATGCTAATACAAAGGATTAGCTCAGGATTGATCTAGGTAAGTAGATTAGGAGGTCACTTGGTGACTAAGATAGATTTAGCTCAAGATGCTTCATTAGCTAGGTGATACCTATCTATTGGTTGGATCCTAAATCATGAGATACTAGTTTAGATCACTCTAGTTCCTAAGCAAACAAGGAAATCAGCAGATCAAGGAAACTAATCTTATCAAACTTGTCAAACAACTACTAAAGTCATCCTCAAGCCTAGATTTAGGTAGGTATGGGTGTTTTGAAGTGGTTGTGCTTTTAAATAAGGTAAGTATCTCTTGGTATTTCTACCAAGATTGGAGTGAAAAAAATTAGGAAAGTTTTGGGAAAAACCTAGAGGTAAGAGTAGTTGAAGTTCTATCTTGAAAACATAAGGAGATTCTATTAGGTCTCCATAGTTTTGTTAATAGGACTAGTAAAATATTTTGTTGTGGAAAATTCATCTTGTCTCAAGTTTGAAATGCCAGAACATTTGAGGATAAGAAAGATGAGCCAAGATATCTCTTTTGTAAAATAGCTGTTGTCAAGTAGGGTTGAGATAAGAAGTATATCACATAATTCACAATCAGTTGCAGGTACACAAGCAAACATTGCAACACCTAATAAGAAAAAGTTTTTGTTCCCCCTGATTTTTGCCTTTCTTTCAAAAGATCAATGTTGTTTATATTGCGATGTTACATAAAGGGTTAGTTAGCTATTTTACTCTCAGTGGTGAACAGTGAGGTGCACTGTTCATATTACATCATTGAGTAATTAAAAGAGGCAAGTTCACCAATGAGCAATATATGTTCTTTCAAATCAAATAAGCCTCAGAACAAAATCATTAGCAAAGTAAAAGGGCAAGTTTCACTTGGAGAGTAAACTATAAAGGATAAGAAGTGAAACCAAGACCAATCAGCAAGGCAGCTTAGTCATCTAAATGCATGTAATGTGCGGTCCAAACAACAAGAAGTACAAGCACTCAAGGGAGAGGTCCCTGTCGTAGCACAGCCACAAGGGAGTTCATTTTATCTTCTCAAGCACACTACAAGAACCCACTAAGTCTGCCAACTTCCCAAAAAAATCCCAAGCCAAGATACATCACAAATCATCCAACCATCCATAAGATGGTGCCATAAGGAGGGGGTGGAGCAGGTGGATAACAAGGTCAAGTACAAGATCAAAGGAGCTAGGAGGAGCAGGAACACCACTAGGAGGTGCAGTGTAACATCCCAAAAATATTAAACTAGAATTAACAAACTCTAATCACCAAAATTAGGATTAACAAAAACTTTTCCAATTAAAATATGAAAGCATTCATATGAGTGTGCATTAAAATTTGGATTCTTTTGAATTGCCATGATTGTGTGTTACTTTGCTTGGAAAATGATTCTTAGGTGAATTAAACATCATCTAAACAATCCCCACACTTTTCCCAAAGACAAATAAATCAAAACAAACAAAATAAGGGAATGGTCACTTTGGCCAATTTAACTCCCATGCCTACTTTGGCTGTCTCTAACTTTCAAAACTTAACAGAAACTTGTTTGGATCTTTACACCCCTTGATAGTACTCATAACAAAGTACCAAGGCACGCCTTGTGATCATCCAAAAGCATTTGAATGCATAGTTTAAATGATAGTTCAAAACTGAATCTATATCATATGGGAAGATCCCACTTTTTCAAAAACCACTCAAACAAGCTCAACTTTCAAAACCCAAGCATCCACAGACTCACCAGCACATGCCTAGCACACCCACCAAAAATCTTTTCAAAATTCAAAACTTGAATTCATGCGGCCATTTCATCAAACACCTTGCAGATTCAAATCTAACAAAATCAAAACACTATAGTGTGCAGTGTTTTGGGCCTAACTTGTTCCCTCTCTGGACACCACTAGCCTTAGTAGATCATCTAACGGCCCTAACTAATCCCTAGCACCACTGTAAGCTTGACAATGTCATCAATGGTGAACAGCCGAGAGCACCCATGCCACCCCAGTGTGGACAGCAGGCTAGAGGAAGAACTAGTTGTGCCACCCTTGTCTGGGAGGTAGCCCATGCCTCACCGCCCCCTCTCGACCAGCCCTGCCTCGCAGACAGCAGCCAGAACCGCCAGGAACGCCGTGCCCGTGCCGCTGTCGACCATGCCGACGTGCGCCGTAGAGCACGCGCCGTTCCCATTCAACCAGACCACCTCGAGCCCTCGCCGCCCGCCAACATGCTCCCCACCGTCCCAGGAGACCGCCAGAAATGCCCATTTCACCGCCCGTGCCCCGTAGCCACCGCTCGTCGTCGAAGACGGCGCCTCTGCCTCGTAGAGCATCGAGTGTTCCAGACCGTTTGCCACCGCCCCTACACACGCATTAAAGCCATAGAGCATCGCCAGGAGACCACCGATCGATCGCCACCCTCGGCCATGCCGCTAGCCACCCGTAGCCATGTCGCCACCGTCGTATGCCCATCCCGTTCGGTCTCACCGTCGAGCCTATAAAAGGAGATGACCCCCAGCCGAATTGAGCACACCATCTCACTCCCCTCACCTCACTCATCATTCCACCTCGTTCCCGGAGCAAGGCGAGCAGCGTAGCGCCAGAATTTCACCGGAGCCCGCCGCTGCTGGAGAAGAAGGGAGCCAGCGATTGGAGCCGCCCCAGGAGAAGCTGCCGGTACCAGGAGGTTCGCCGTCGTTGACTTCATCGTTCGCCCGCCTCGCCGACCCTCGTCTGAGCCCCGGTGATCCCCCAACGACCCCCACCTGCCGCGTTAGGGGTCTGTCTCGCCGGCGCTGCCCGACGTGGACGATGAACCAGAGCCGTTGGATTAGAACTAGATCCAATGCACCACGTTGCCCCGTACCGCTTCGCACCCCTCCGTCTCACTGACGCGTGGGGATAGCAACTTAACCAGCCCGCGTAAGCGCTATGCGTAGCAGGCCGGCCCATTTTCTCTTCCCGCGCAGCCCACTAGTTTGAATTTAACTTTTTCCATTTTCATTCAAACACAGTTCTGTACCCAGTTTCAAAAATCAACCTAGCTTGATTGATTGAACCAAATTGAATGAAACCAATTTTGTTAGAAAGGTCTGGAAGTGCTGAATCCAAGCCCGTTGGGTTCAAATCATTTGGCTCTGTAGATCACCCTTGGTAAAAATAATAAGGCAGAAGATTTTCTGCATTCAAACATTTTTCAAATTTAAACCATAATAGCTTTTGAGTTGATTCCAAATCTCAAAAATCACAAGTAACAATACCTTTCATAATATATAAAAATATTTGGGTTTACCTACAGAAATAATGTTCAAGTAATAAAAGGATGCCACATCGGCATTTCTAGTCACTTTATTTAAATAAAATAAAAGGTTAAATCTTATTAAATTGTGACACCACTTTAAATCACATTCCCATGTACTAAAATATGTGGTGATGGCATGTGTCAACATGATCCCATGTTTGGTTTGGAGAATATTAAATCTTAAGTAGTTTTTCCATGGTGAACAGCCGAGAGCACCCATGTCACCCCAGTGTGGACAGCAGGCTAGAGGAAGAACTAGCTGTGCCAACCTTGTCTGGGAGGTAGCCCATGCCTCACCGCCCCCTCTTGACCAGCCCTGCCTCGCATACAACAGCTAGAACCGCCAGGAACGCCGCGCCTGTGCCGCTGTCGACCATGCCGACGTGCGCCGCAGAGCACGCGCCGTTCCCATTCAACCAGACCACCTCGAGCCCTCGCTGCTCGCCAACATGCTCCCCACCGTCCCAGGAGACCGCCAGACAAGCCCATTTCACCGCCCGTGCCCCGTAGCCACCGCTCGCCGTCGAAGACGCTGCCTCTGCCTCACAGAGCATCGAGTGTTCCAGACCATTTGCCATCGCCCCTACACGCGCATTAAAGCCATAGAGCATCGCCAGGAGACCACCGATCGATTGCCACCCTCGGCCAAGCCGCTAGCCTCCCGTAGCCGTGTCGCCACCGTCGTATGCCCATTCCGTTCGGTCTCACCGTCGAGCCTATAAAAGGAGACGACCCCCATCCGAATTGAGCACACCATATCACTCCCCTCACCTCACTGATCATTCCACCTCGTTCCCAGAGCAAGGCGAGCAGCGCAGCGCCGGAATTTCACAGGAGCCTGCCGCTGCTTGAGAAGAAGGGAGCCAGCGATTGGAGCCGCCCCAGGAGAAGCTGCCGGTACCAGGAGGTTCGCCGTCGTCGACTTCGTCGTTCGCCCGCCTCGCCGACCCTCGCCTGTGCCCCGATGAGCCCCCAACGACCCCCACCTGCCGCGTTAGAGTTCTGTCTCGCCGGCGCTGCCCGACGTGGACGATGAACCAGAGCCGTTGGATTAGAACTAGATCCAACGCACCATGTTGCCCCGTACCGCTTCGCACCCCTCCGTCTCACTGACGCGTGGGGACAACAACTTAACCAGCCCGCATAAGCGCTATGCGTAGCAGGCCGGCCCATCTTCTCTTCCCATTTTCATTCAAACACAGTTCTGTACCCAGTTTCAAAAATCAACCCAACTTGATTCAGTGAACCAAATTGAATGAAACCAATTTTTTTAGAAAGGTCTGGAAGTGCTGAATCCAAGCCCGTTGGATTCAAAATATTTGGATATGTAGATCACCCTTGGTAAAAATAATAAGGCAGAAGCTTTTCTGCATTTAAACATTTTTCAAATTTAAACCATAATAGCTTTTGAGTTGATTCCAACTCTCAAAAATCACAAGTAACAATACCTTTCATAATATATAAAAATATTTGGGTTTACCTACAGAAATAATGTTCAAGTAATAAAAGGATGCCACGTCGGCATTTCTAGACACTTTATTTAAATAAAATAAAAGGTTAAATCTTATTAAATTGTGACACCACTTTAAATCACATTCCCATGTACTAAAATATGTGGTGATGACATGTGTCAACATGATCCCATGTTTGGTTTGGAGAATATTAAATCTTAAGTAGTTTTTCAATGAGTAGAAATTACTTTTCTAAAAATAAAAGCAATAAGACAAATGCTTTAATCTTGTAATGTTAGTGATGATGCTAGATCATCTATAGAACCCTTTTGTGTGATGATTGAAAGTAGTTAAGTATTGTTTGGTGATTGTGTACCTCGTATTTATTCATAGATGCTAGTACCGACCAAGGATACGAGGAGGAAGGAGGATACTACAAAGAAGAAGCCGAGGAGAACTTCAACCACTGCTCTGTACAAGGCAAGCTAACACTTGCAATATACTCTAATTATGCAAGCCTAATACTACTAGTTGATTAAGCAAGCCTTACTAATCAAGTTGACCTATGCAAGCTAACACTTGCAAGACACCTTACCTATGCAAAAAAATACTTGCTTGTTACCAAGCCAACCATATGCCTTAAGCATATATATGATTATACCTCCTTGATAACCCAATCCTAGTTTTACTTGCAAGCTTCATACTTTATTTCTTTATCAAAGCTATTACTTAGAGCTTACTTAAGTAAATTGTATATTCTAGAAAGATAATTGAAGGTTGCATAAAGAGCATAAAATTTGGCCTAAGCTAAATAATCTTGATGTCATCTCAAGGCATGAGATTGAACTTAGTTAAACTCTTGTAGTTTACCACCCCTCATTGGTACTTACCCCCATTTGTAGATGCTAGTGCTAAGCCTAAAACTTGATCAACTTTAGATGGGAATACTTGGTGGAAAAATGGTTATGAAAACCTTGGAATGATGGATCATTCTATTGAGATGTTTTCACATTGTTTCCGAACACCAGATGATTTTGATGATGAAAATGTTAAGGCATGAGCCTTAGCCCTTTATAAAACTGATGGTTGTCTGGATGCGATACCATTCCAATTTTTCCGTACAACCACAATACCCGAAGGTTGGGTAGGGCTTGACTGGAAACTTATGTACCTTAGTATTAGTTCCCTCACGGCCAAGGTCGGAGCTGAGGCTACCTTGTGAAGATTATCCACCTATGCAGTACCCAGGATGACAGTTGGTCATGGTTGGGAGGCTAAACTCACAGGAGAGGTGCTTATACTAGGGCGTATAATTGAAAGGTTAGGATTGATTATCCGCATACTGAGTATGGTGAATTCAGGATTTGTTCCTGACGGATGTATCGAATGTTGTGGTGAAAGTGTACAATCTCTGCAGAGTGTCAAGCTATTTCGAATAGCCGCGTCCGCGGTTATGGACAGTTGGAGTGGCCATACTGTTCCCCCGTCAGATGTTGTCAAAATGACTTGTGAAATAGATTGAGATTTTGACTTGACCACAACAGAGTTGTGGCATGAGATACAAGTCCCCCCTTAGGTGTTATAAATTTTCAACTAGCTTTCCTAGCTTCTGAACTTAGTAGAGGTAAATATGGATTTTTGCAAAACAACCCTAGAGCTTAGTGTCCTACTACAAAAACCCCCTTCACCTGTTAGTATTAGTTTGCGAGTACTTAAAGAGTACTCATGGCTTTTCCCTGGGTATTCCCGTGGCCAGACTATGAAGAGGAGTACCAGGAGGATGGACCCCAGGAACGTTACGACAACTAAGATCATCTCCCATCGTCAGCATTGCCTATGACCCCGAAGATGGAGCTTCGCCCATGCTATCGTTATTATTACGTATTCCGTTGCTTGTGTTGTATTAATAACTTGATCATGAGATCCTTATTTGTGTAAGACCTTATGTATGGTTTGTAATGGATGATGTACTGTGGTATCCAATTCTGTTATGTCTCGCAAAAATGGTATTCCTGGGATTGCGATGTATGGCATAACAGGCTTCTGGGATTAAAAATCCAGGTGTTGACATGCAGAGCTAACAAGATCAAACCAACAGGAACAAGTCAGGAAGATGAAGCTAGCAAGATCAACTAGCACCACAACATAATCATCAACAACCAAGTTGTGTGGTGAGTACACATAAAACCATCACATGATTAATCCATCTTAGATTATTAGAGCATGTGTTGATTTATATGAATCTTCTCAGAAAAACACCCAAGTGGGGTGTATCCATCACAGAAGTAATTTAAATGAATGCCAATGACCAATCTTTACAAACAACACCAAGATCTCAGCCTGTGCATCATTGATCATGGGTATAAATATATATTTCTATCTCAAAATATACCAGCAGCCATAGATCAAGATTTCTGGGCACATCTTTTAAAGAGTAGAACCTCAGAAATCAATATATCTTAAGGATTTATATTAAACAGTGAGTATGCCAAATCATTTTCTTAAAGAATCCAAGAATCATTAGTTGCTACTAGATATCAAGACACATCTATGAGGGACAACATGTGAAAACTTAGTTTCTACCTAGGTATGCCTTAGACAAGAATCATAGGCCAAAGGGAAATCATTAACATACAAGGATTATAAACCCAACACAAGATTTCAATTCATTTTAGCTCAAGCCACACTAGGACACATGTAGAAATTATCTCAGTATTAGAATAGACACTTGTGTACCATTCCAAAGAAGGTGTCACAATTATATATTCTACACCAAGCAAATCATACACTTAGATTTCATAAGTAAACCTGCAGTAAAATACTCAATCATTTTCCTGGAATGAATAACCAAGAATCATAATCACATTTACACAATCTATCATAATCATAGAATCATAGGAGTATCATATCAACTCCAATCTAAACATATCAATACATGTTAGTGTATAAAAATTCAGTGAACAATTACTGATAGTACTACTATCAGTGCTAAGAACATTAATCAGTAGTGAAATTCAAAGCACTGGAATCACTAGACAACAGCTTAGCACAGTATCACCACCACCAATACTCCTAGATGATTTATTATTCTCAATAATCAACATAGAGGGATGAACCCTAATCAAACTAATGAACCCTAATTAGGGATTTATCACTAGAAGCACACGAAGGCTATCAAGAGATGCAGAGAACAAAGAACAACAGGGGAGATACAAAAGCACTTACTAGTGGTCCTCGCTAATGATTAGAAGAGGAACAGAAGGGCCGACGAGCACACACGGCGGCACGAGGAGCACCGAAGGGCGCTTCAACCCGCGCTAAGCCATGGGAAGGCCATAGACACAATAACGACCCAGCAGCGCCATAGAGCCAGCATGAACACAAGACAACACCATTGGAGCGGTGGAGAGGTAAATCGCCGACAATCACCAAACCCTAGGGTTCGGGGCAAATTCATCCTGGACGGGAGAGGGGCCTAAGAAAAATCGAGTTGGACAAAATGGCGGAGCGGCGTTGACTACCTCGCCAGGCACCACGGCGGCGAATGAGAAGGCCTAGGTAGATGGCAATCAAGCGGCAACGGCGCCGGCGACACCACACCACAGCGGGTCGGGAGAGAAGAGGAAGAACGAGTGAGGCGAGAGAGAGGGGGTGCGTACTAGGCCGGTAGGGTCCAATACCATCCCAGTGGGTGGACTTGACCATACCAATTGGGCTAGATTGGGCCTAGTAAAACCAATGGGCTCGGCCCAAAAGTTAAAACGAAAATTTAAATGAATTAGTAAAACACCAAAATACCCCTAGAACTTAATAAGTCCTAAAAAATAAATAAAATCCTAAAAATACAAATAATATATCTATGAGTTCATAAAATTAAAAGCTAATTAATAAAATTAAGAATTTTATTTTTAATAGAATAAATTTTAGGTTAAAGATTTTGTTAATATATATTCCTCATGGAATTTCATAAAAATAAATAAAATACCTAAAAATAAATAAAAATTATTTTTATCATTCTTAATTAGTGTAGTATTTTATAAAAATACTAAATTTCTATTTAAAGAAGAGAAAATAAAATATTCTAAATAAAAATATCTATTCTTAAAAAGAATATTAAGAAAATAATACTAGAAGTTAAAAATAAATAAAAATTAGTTTTTGACTCTTTTTCTAATATATTATATTACAAAAATATTAAATATAATATTTACAAAATATTAAGAATTATTATTAAAACCATTTCCTTTATTAAGGTAATTCAAGAAAATTATATAATGGGTAAAACACACAAAGAAGATAAATAGTAAATGATGCATTGCATTACTATGCATAATCATTTTTGCTTCTTTAAATATTGTCCTTACCAGGCAATAATGATGTTTTGTAGAAATAGAAGCTCAAGGTCGAGTGCAAGCATCCGACTTCACTACCTTGCAATCATAAGGTCAAGTTCATCACTTGCTCATGTCCTTTGATGAGTCTTTATCAAAGTAATTGCAAAATTATGTGTTATCATCTATGTTTTGGAGAAAGAAAATATTATTTTCTTAAAACAAATAATTTGTTTATATCATCCTAAGGTTAGCAATGGAATTTAGGTTTCCATTTACAATAAGATTAATCACTAAGAACTTAACAACCCATGACATTAGTGATTCTAGCGCCGTATATTACGGGTTAACCATCTGATTTGGAATGGATGGAGAAGTCAGCTTCATCTTCTTCCTGTCGCATGTAGCCAGATGCGCATGTCATGGCTGTTATCCTCGTAGCATGCATTAATTGGTAATTCGTAGAGGATATGCAGCATATGGCTAAGAACACTCAATGTCCCACGATAGTTCTGGCATCTGAACGATCTGTACCAACCATTGTCGTAATTCAATGTTTGTGCATGGCATACACCAAGGAGACATGCTGGGTCGCGAAGGTGGTAGTGATTGGCTTGGATCATCTATTGGGCCCCACATCACGAAATTGTGCAAGAGAAAGTACGCCTAGTTGTGCAACAAGGATTTGATCTTTCATGGGTAAATTAACGCACCTCTGCAGAGTGTAAGAACTGTAACTTGTTACTCCCTGTTCCAGGAAGGAGCTATGAACCTGGAAGGAAAGGAACTCCATGAAAGTTCTGGTCAACCTGTGACGGCTGATGGGCAATGTTTTTGATAATAAAATCAATCTTTGAAGAAATGTTTACAAATACTTCATAGTGCCAAGGACTGATAGTCCGAGGTGGTAGATAGTGCATCAAACTTCCCACCTTGCATATAATGAACTTGCTGGGTAACGATGTTACTCACTCTTTCCTTTGGTCCCGTGCTTAGACTCTGAGGATCCAGAAGACACTCCGATGTACACAGTTAAAGGCCAAGAGGATGTCTACTTCGAGGAGCCAGACCTGTCAGGAGGCGTGGAAGGGGTGGATTATGAGATACGCTATGTAGTGGAGGGAAACAAGTCTGAGTAGTTGCCGTAATAGTTAGTAAACCAATTGAGCCAAGTAGCATAAACTTTATATAATAAGTTGTTGAATTCAATTCGGAGTTAAGTTTGAAACTTTGAATCTTTCGCTGAAACAATATAAGTTTGGTTTGTAAGTTGAACCTTTTGAAGTCTCAAACTTCTGGTATTGTAATAATAATAATATGTGTATGTTTTTAATATGGACCCACAATGTTTCTGTTGTATCACTCTATGGGATCTGATATTTACAGAATGGTGTTATGTGGATGTCATGTCAACGACTACAGTGTACAGCACATGCAGTGGTATGCTGGGTCACCGTAGTACTGTACGCACTACTAGTATTTTTTAGAAATATAGGAGCTATAAATAAACATCATCTGGTCAAAAAAGACAATAGTAACTCTAATCGGCATGCACAGCAGCGTTCCATCCTAGCTGTAATGCCCCAGTATATGACATGGTTAATTTAGTGCATTGTAGCGTGCTAGCCTAGTTTATAATTTAGTGAAGTGAACTAACAAAGCTATATTCATCATCCTGGATGCAACTATAGAGGCCTTGCAAAAAAAAAACTAGTTCAAGTACTAGAGCCATCCCATCTTCCCCATCTCGGCCATTTATCCCTGATGTCTACACACTTCTATTCTTGTAGATAGTTGTTGGGCCTCCAAGTGCAGAGGTTTGTAGAACAACAACAAGTTTACCTTAAGTGGATTACCCAAGGTTTATCGAACTCAGGGAGGAAGTGGTCAAAGGTATTCCCTCTCAAGCAATCCTGCAATCAAGATACAAGAAGTCTCTTGTGTCCCCAACACACCCAATACACTTGTCAGGTGTATAGGTGCACTAGTTCGGCGAAGAGATAGTGAAATACAAGTGGTAATGGTGCTAGAAAATAGCTTCTGACTTGTTGACGTGGGGTAACGGTGCCAGAAAAGAGCTGATGGCGTGGAGGAAAGTCAAAAGCCCAAAACCTCCCCGACAAACGGAACAAAGATGGAAGCAAGCAAACATGCAACAAATCTAGTAGCAAAAGGTGTTTCAATGCTTAGAAACAAGGCCTAGGGATCATACTTTCACTAGTGAACACTCTCTCATATAAATATCCTCTCTTCATGATACTACTCTCCGGTTGGACACTCTAATCCATGGTAGGGCTATAACAGCACACCTCAAAGCTGCCTTCCCCAATCTAGATAACCCCACACTGTCACCTTGAGAGCTAGATGGTTCCAACAAACACCACAATTTCATAAAGACATCCAACTCCAAATATAACTCATAACAAATATTCAATCTAGCCAAAGTGCCACACACGGTATGCACGCTGTCACTTTAACACACATGGGAAAAAGCATAGATCTATTAAAGCACAAAGAGTATTTATGTAGACTCAAGCCTAAGTGCCACCATGGCGTGCACGCTGTCACTTTCACACACATGGGGAGAGAAAATATATAATGAAGCACTTGAGTATCAAGGTAGATCTACTTGATTACAATGCTCATGACCACAAGATCATGCATAGAGAGAGAGATGAACACATAGCTACCAGTAGAGCCCTTAGCCTCGAGGAATAACTACTCCCTCCTCATCATGGGGATCAGCAACGGTGATGGAGATGGTGATGGAGATCGATGGAGATAGCTCCGGGGGCACTTCCCCATCCCGGCAGGGTGCCGGAACAGAGACTTTTTGTCCCCCGAATCGTCTCCCCTTCGGTGGCGGCGGCGCTACAAAGGTTTTCATGGATTTCTTCTAGATTGTTTAGGGTTTCCCATCAGGGGCTTATTATAGGCGAAGAGGGAGGCCGAGGAGGCGGCCAAGGTGGCAAAACCCTAGCTAGGCGAGGGGCTGGACCCACCCGCGCCTAGGGTGGGTCTGGCCTCTCCAGCTCTCCTCTAATCTTCTTGTTCCCCATGGAAAGTAATTGACTTTGCCGTTTGTCCCGTCAAATTCTGAGAATATTTCTTTACTAACTTTTCTGAAACTAAAAACAACAGAAAACAGGCATCTGGCACTGTTGCAACTTGTTAATAGGTTAGTACCAGAAAACATGTAAAAAGCACATCAAAGTGTGGAAAAGTAAAGCAAAGTAGATACTAAACAAGCATGGTGCGTCAAAAATTATAGATACGTTTCCAACGTATCAGCATCCCCAAGCTTAACTCCTGCTCGTCCTCGAGTAGGTAAGTCATAAAAAGAATAATTTTTGAGGTGACATGCACCATCAAAATCTAGTTCAAACCATTTGCAAGCATTGATAGCTGGGATCAAAGAACTCTAAACATGTGCATGAAAGATGGAGTACTAACAGTAAGACAAAGCAACTATGCATGCAACATGACAGGCTACAACATATCATGAATAACATGCATTGAAAAATGTTTGTTTGTTTCACATACAGAAAACATAGCATAGTGGCAATCATCTTGTCCCTCATAGAGTAGCAATATGCATAGGAAACCTTCAAATTTTACAAGGGTGACTAGAAACAAATAGCACAAGAACAAGTAATATCACAATATGCATCAATCAATAAGCTTTGGAACACTGCACACAGAATGACAATTATGCTCTCTTAATGGTTCCTAAAGGTGGAAGGTGGAGACTCAATAGTGGTGGAAGAAAGGCCTTTTATAAAGGAAGCAGGGATTTCAAGTTTCAAAAAGAGCTTCAAAAAATTATGGTACTTGTTAGCTTTCAGCCCTCATTGCCCCTATCATAAGCATCTTGAAGTGATTAAGGTTAAAGTGAACAAAGATGGAGTCTATGCTTGACGAAGTATAAGTTGGCAATCTCAAGTCCCTTGAATACGAGGGCCACACCTCATACTACTCAACTTTAGTCACCTGTAAGTTCTTGTCATTGTAAGTATTTGCATATCATTGAGAACTGCCAACGGGGAACCCTTGCACATGGTACAGGAGCTATCCCATAACCAAAATGACAAGGCAAGCAAACAATGAGCATCTCAGCAATCTTCTTATTTACCATGGGAATATGGTGCTTTTTTCTCTCATTCCTCTTTTCTCAATGTGTCTCTTTTTTTATAAGAAGAATGCTTCATAGATGTCACTATGTTGATGCTGCAAGTTTCCACCATGATTAGGCATGGCTTAGGCTAGCAGCCTAGATGTTTCTCTAACACATGATACAAACTCGATGGACTTACAAGTTCCCTATTTATTTCACACCGGTGACATCCATAGACAAAAGAGCATGATATCAACAGAGTACAAAGTACAAGTGCAATGTTGAAAACGCTCCCCGTGACATCACGGTTCTGCTAATTCCAAGGTATAAGTCCAAGCATATACAACATAGATGACACAATGGTTCAAGTTTATTAGGGGCAAAGAATATAAAGTGTGCCATCAAGTTTGTGAGGGCTTTAATCACTAAGTTTTCACATAACAAAATAGTTTTTAATTGGAAGATAGCTGAAAACAAGAATATACTTGGAATGGTGTAACACACCATGCATAGGAGTTTATAGTGGACACTTTGGAATAACTTGGTTTCTTGGGAGTTGGAAGCATGAGTAGAGCTTACTCATACAAGTGGAGGATAGCAAAAGACTGGGAGAAACCAAATAAGTGAGCCTAATGGCCATAATCATGCAGCGCAACAAAGCATACTAATCAAAGCATAGAGTGGTACTACAAGTCAAGGACTAAATTATCATAGAGGCTAATGGTGACTTGTGAGAGTCATAACATGGTGTAAGCATGTGCCAAGTCAACCCAAGCAAAGCATCAAAGTAGAATACTACAATACTATGCTTTTTGCATGCTAAAACAACGCATAATTTCTTCAAGGAACATTAAGCAATCCCATTTTTTTTGGAACAAGACATGCTATAGCAATAATCACTAAGCATAAGGTCAAAACAACGCCTAGCATGTCATGCTAAAGTCTAAGTCATAGTCAATGCAAGCTCATCTTGCACTTACAAGCAATAACTTACTACTCCTTTCCAACACAAACAACTTATTTGAATCACCTCACAAAGATAATAATCAATAAAGATTAGTGAGCTTGTTTCTCAAATCCACAAAGAAGAACTAAAAAGTTCTAAGCTGAAAGCACAAGAAAACTAAGGCTAAACACAGTGCTAGCAAAAGTGAACACTCACAGAACAATAAGAGTGAAAACTAGAATGCTCTAGGCAATGAAAACAAAGTGTGTCTCTCTCCAAAAATAGTCCAACATATATACACATGTTTCATTCAAATAGAGGCTGACATGTGGGACCTAGCATAGACACGTTTCGTGCACATAGAAGGCTGACATGTGGGATCTAGCAACGTACCAACGTTAAAATAGTGGTTCTGGAAATTTCTATTATCATATACTGACGCCGATATGTGGGATCTAGCAACGGAGTATAGATTAACATTCTAGCAATGTTGCCAAGGTCAGAATGGCGAACTTGTCCTAAAAAATAGTCCAACATACACACGTTTCTTTCAAATGGAGGCTGACATCTAGGACCTAGCCTAGACACGTGTCCTTCACAGAGGAGGCTGACATCTAGGACCTAGCAACGGACCAAGGTCAGAACAACATAGACGGCCAAAAAAAAGTCCATCATAGCACATTTCATTTATAGAGAGGCTGGCATGTGGGACCCACTAGCGAGACTTTATATAGGTGATACATCAAGAAACATTGCCAAGTTCAAAAAAGGGACAAACAAGCGAGAAAATAGTCCAACATGCAGATGTTTCTTCTAATGAGTAACTGACATATGGGACCAAGCTGCGTGACCAAATGACGATTCATCGAGCAACGCTATCAAGTTCAACTCAGGGAGGCACGAGCCATGGAAAACATTCATCATGCACATGTTTCTTCTAATGAGAGGATGACATGTGGGGCCCAGCTGCGTGATTAAACGGTAGATGCATCTAGAAGCACTATCAAATTCAGAACATGATAGCGGGAGCGAAGAAAAAAATTCCATCATACACACAATTCTTCTAATGAGAGGCTGACATGTGGGACCCAGCAACGTTATGAATGGACGATAGATCGAGAAATGTTATCGAGTTCAAATCAGGGAGGCACGAGCCAAGGAAAAAATCCATCATGCACATGTTTCTTCTAATGAGAGGATGACATGTGGGGCCCAGCTATATGATTAAACTGTAGATGCATCTAGCAACGCTATCAAAGTTCACAATAGGGTAGCGGGAGCAAAGGAAAAAAATTCCATCATACACACGATTCTTCTAATGAGAGGCTGACATGTGGGACCCAACAACGTGATTAATGGCAGATAGATCGAGCAACGTTATTGAGTTCAAATTAGGGTGGCATGAGCGAAGGAAAAAATTCATAATTCACATGTTTATTATAGTGTGAGGATGACACGTGGGACCCAGCAGCCTGATTAAACGGTAGATGCATCGAGCAACGCTATCAAGTTCGGACGGGAAAGGGAAAAAATTCCATCAGACACACGATTCCTCTAATGAGAGGCAGAACTGTGGGACTCATGATCCTGACTAAATGGAAGAGGCATCAAACAACGTTATCAAGTTCAAATCAGGGAGGTCTGACCAAAAAGTATGGTGTGCTAGATTCACTGACATCCTGGACCCACATGCCAAAAAATACTTCAGAGAGTCAACATCTCGTGAGGAACCGGTAATCGTACTTCTACCACACGTCTGTCGAGCTTCGTCCATGTTTTTAGCGGTTTTGTTGTAGTAGAGGGGCGCGAAACCGAAACAAAAGTTTTCCATTGGCCATAGTCGAGCCGAGAATTTCGACGCGGAAGACGCGCATTCTACGACGACCGACGGGCCAAGTCATTGCGGAAGGATACATTTCTTGTAGTGTACGAGGTAGCTCCAGGCTAAATTTGAGCCCCTTCCAGCTACACCGGCAGAAACTTGTTCATATCATGGGGTTGCGCCGAGAGGTTCTAGCTGAAGCCAATTGGTAAATTGGCCACTAAATGCCCTCTAGTATTTAATAAAAATGGGGTTATGCATTTTCACATCACATCCTTGGTGATTGCCTCACAAAATAAGCCCTTTTAGGCACCGGAAAATGGAAAATGGATTTTTCGTGCAGAGAATGTGAAAACTTCATGAAGCAACATTTTTTCCCATCACAAGATAGACCCATGTGCAGAATATGGGCGCATTAAAGCAAACTATGTCATAGTTGTTGTCATGAACTAGCTCATTTTACTTGAAAGCCATGAATCCTCGAAGGCGGTAGGTTATTTCTATGAACACTTATTTAGAATAATCCTCATATGGAATGTTTGATATTTTTGCATGAAACTAGGCAACATAAAATAACAATGTGTGAAGGTTTCACATTTTTACAATTGTTTTTGAATTTTTGAGGCCGGATTAGAAATTCGGCCAAGACCGCGGTAGTTAGGGTTCCTCGCTATGTGCCGGGTCTTGCTAATATCTTGTTGGATTTCTGAAGAAATGACATGTTTTGTACCTAGAAATGATTTTTTGGAAAATTCCCGAGAGAGCTACGAGGGAGCTCTAGGCTAAATTTGAGCTGCCTCCAGCTAGACCGGCATAAACTTGTTTATATCGCGAGGGTTGCACCGAGAGGTATAAGCTAAAGCCAATTGGTGAATTGGCCACTAAATTCTCTCTAGTATTTAATAAAAATGGGGTTATGCATTTTCACATCACATCCTTGGTGATTGCTTCAAAAAATAAGCCCTTTTCGGCATCGGGAAAATGGAAAATGGATTTTCCGTACAGAGAATGTGAAAACTTCATGAAGAAATATTTTTTCCATCACAAGATAGACCCATGTGCGGCATATTGGCGCATTAAAGAAAACTATGTCATTGTTGTGGTCATGACCTTGCTCATTTTCCTTGAAAGCCATGAATCCTCGAAGGCGGTAGGTGAATTCTGTGAACACTTCTTTAGAATAATCCTTATATACCATGTTTGTTATTGTAGCATGCAACTAGGAACCATAAAATAACAATGTGCGAAGGTTTCACATTTTTACAATTATTTTTTGAAATTTTGAGGCCATATTCGAAATTCGGCCGAGATCGCGGAAGTTAGGGTTCCTGGCTATGTGCCGGGTCTTGCTAATCTCTTGTTGGATATCTTAATAAATGCCATGTTTTGTACCTGGAAATGATTTTTGGAAAATTCCCGAGAGAGCTACGAGGGAGCTCCATGCTAAATTTGAGCTCCCTCCAGTTAGACTGACATAAACTTGTTTATATCACGGGGGTTGCACCGAGAGGTTCAAGCTAAAGCCAATTGGTGAATTGGCCACTAAATGCTCTCTAGTATTTAATTAAAATGGGGTGATGCATTTTCACATCACATCTTTTGGGGATATGCTAAATGGGTGTCACCATTGTATGTCTCTAATTCGGATAACCCGGGTGGCCCACAGTTGGTAACAGGGCCTATGTCCTGCTGGGCGGCCCAGTTAGAAGGATCTAGAAAGGAGGCCCATGCCGGATAAAGGAAGGCTACAGAGGAGTCACCAGCGTACCCGGAGCCTTGGAGTGCAAGACACGTTAGACTAGTTGCATACCATGTAGGACTCTGTAACCTGTCCGGCTAGGACATTCCCTATAACCGTAGGATCTGGCGACTATATATGCCGGACCTAGAGGAGCCTTTAGGGAAATATCTCAACCATATAGCGCACAGCGAACCGATCCCTGTAACCCGGCGTATTGCCATTATATTGATTATATCAGCAGTAGGATTCCGCCACCACCGTGGAATCTAAACCTGGGTAAGCTGTGTAACCTCATACCTGCCAACCTTCCGCCTTATCCCACGTCTCTAAACACGCTCTGTGAGGACCCCTCCATGGAGTACTCGTCGGCAATACCATGACACTTGGCGCCCACCATGGGGCAAGAGGCACTTCACGCTCTACGACGGGCATGGTCCAAGCTCTTCGGGGGAATTGCCTAAACCGTAGCCATTGGTCGTGTCCTCTTCTTCGACAACATTCCAATCGTCCCTCCCGATAAGTTCGGGATCCTGGCGAATACGAATCCCACCGCTGCTCGATCGTTCCAATCAGGGACATCCACCTCTTCATCAGCGAACCGACTCGGGCACTAGTTCCCTATAAGTCGGAGGATCATCAAGGCCCACACAGACTGCCTACAGGAAGGATACATTCGCGAAAGGATCGGAGTCGGATCTCTCTTCGGAGTTTGCCGACTTAGATCGGAAAAATTCAAGGCCCACCCAAACCGCCCCTGTGTAGGTGATAATGGTGTAAGATAGCTGCAAATCCACAGGCTTCGACCGTGCGTTTGGAAAGCAGAGATCGCACTTCGTCGGCATGGTGACTAACTTTGATCTGGCGCGATGCATCCAGAGAGAGGGTGAGAGCCCCTGCGATTACCTCGCTAGGTGGCTCCGGATATGAGTCGACCTAGAAAATTACCCCAATGATGATGCTATTTATCACTTTGTGGAAGGTCTAGACCGCGTCACACTTCTCCGGCAGGTGCTAAGGCGACAGCGGGCCGCGGGTCTCCTCACTTTCAAGAGCATGATTGGCAGCATCAACAGTTATGCGGCTGCCGATGCAGCTGCTCAGGCAGAGCTCGCCGTCATACCCGGGCCACCGCCGCCACCGCCTCCACCCAACAACCCCGTGGCCTCAGCATCATCCTCCATCATCGAGGAGGCCCCCGCATGCTCCGACTCTGTTCTGGACGTGCTATATGCCAACATCAGCGTGGACTTGGATGAGATGGATATCAACCCGGAGGAGCTCAACCCAGCCATGAAAGAGATGGAGGAGTTAAAGCATGAGGAGCAGGCCGACAAGGCCATCACATCCTGACAGATGTTTGTCGCCATTGGGAGTGTGATGGAAGAAGACCAAACTGGACAACCTCTGCCTAAGCCGCTGGACAAGGGGAAGGGACTAGCCGATGCTACCGACAATGATCACGCAAAGGCCGTTCCTCATCCGGGTAACCCAGCGCAACACCCGCGGAACTCAACACCGGTCCGAGTAACGCCAACACCACAAATCCACCGCCACCAGCATCTACGTCCGCGGCTGCCCAAGTCACTTCAGCTGATAGAGTAATGTACGACAATTTGTTCGTCGAGCCTATGACTATGGCCCATATACGGAACATAGTATAGCTTGATGAGAAGCGCCAGCAGCTACTGGAGGAAGCGTAGGCCATCGTGGAGCAAGGTGCGAAGTTAGATCGAGATCTGGCCAAGGCGTAGAAATCGATTGAGGCAGCTAGAGACATGGAGGCCGAGTTCAAGACTTTGATCAAGAAGAAGAAGGCTAAGAAAGCCCTGACTCACGTTGTCAACGACCCTGGCGTATGGTGAAATCTAGGGTGGGATCCCTCAAAGCCGGTGCAAGCCAAGCCATACATTCATAGCGAGGAAAGGCAAGTCATCCCCACACCCATACTCAACCTGGTCGTGGTCAAGACCTTACTGGAGCAGGATAGATCGCCCGCAACTGTGGCCAATGATGTCAAACATCAGGAAAAGGCCACCTCTTAGAGGCTTCAGTCTGACCCAGCATATTGCCAGTCTAGCAACCCCAAACGGCCAAGGGAAAGATCTCCTCATGATGTCGGGTCCCAGACGGGTTCATCAAAGCGAAGACGGTGGGACGCACGAAACAGGAAGGACGCTATCCCCATATCCTCCAACCATAGAGGAAAAGCTCACCCTCGTCGTCCGTCTCCACCACCTGGTCCCACCGACATCACGAAGACCCAAAGGCTCACAACTATACAAGCATGCCTCCGCCTAGGCGCCCCTAGGACGGCATCCTCATTCGTGACAACACGGAGCAGCCTCGTCATAGCGGGGAGCGCAGTGGCAATCACGAACGCAAGAGCAGGTCGCAGAATGACCCTCTGCATCCGACAAGCAACCGCGATAGACGCTAGGAGTCGCAGGAGGGTAACAGCAAGAAGGCTAACCCACTGTCACCTCCTCCTCCGTCGCCCCTGAGTAGCCACCATGGCGGAGGAGGGCCGCGTCGTTCTCGCAACTCTTCCCCTGATGGAAAGAAGAAAAAAGCAATCCAGGAGCCATATGACGCATGTTCACGCTTGTACAAGATTCAAAAGGCCCGGGAATGACAGTACCTGGGACCACATTGCTTTGGACCTGTGATACGGACAACATTTTACCCAAGGGTTTCCAGATTGACAAGACAATCAAGTCCTATGATGGCACCGCCAAGCCAGTTACGTGGTTGCAGGATTACGGCAATGCGGTGGAGATCGCCGGGGGAAACCCCAACGTTGCCATCAAGTACCTCCAACTAATGTTGACGGGCACATCTCGCCAATGGATCGGCGACTTATCAGAGAATTCCATATGCAATTGATTGGACATGTAAGATGCGTTCACCAAGAACTTAGAGGGTACGTACAAACGTCCCTGCACTATTGGCGATCTACAACAGTGTGTCCAGGAGAAGGACGAGACATCTCGAGCCTACCTCTACCACTGGCTGGATATGAAGAATTCCTGCGCAGGACTGCACGATTAGACCTCTATGGCCACCTACATTGATGGTTTGGAAAAAGGTACTTTGCTCCTACATAAATTGAAGCTCCTGCAGGACAATCACATGCTATATCTCAGTCAGATGATCTCCTTGGATAGTGAGTTCGCGGCTGCCGACGATGATGCTTGCGGCTCTTGGCCGACAATTTCCATTCCAACCCAAGCTAAGAGGAACAACAACACTAAGAGGAAGAGTCCACGAGAAGAAAATCCAACATTCAACATGGTCGCAATGACATTTGTAGGAAGAGGTGATGGCGGAAAACGCAACCGAGGACGGGGGGCTGGTCGTGGGTAGCAACGCGGTAGAGAAACTATACTGGCAGCGCCTCGTGTTCCCCAAACCTACAAGGAATACCGTGATATGCCGTGCCTCGTACACCTCGACTCCAATGGCAAAGCCACCCACACCAACCACCATTGCAAGTTGGTCAACGATCTCAAAGAAGACCCAGAGTCTGGCTACAAACGAAGTCGGAAGAACCGACCACGAGGCAAGGGTAAAGGGAAGAAGAAGGAAGAGGAGTCCAAGGATTCAAGTGACATGGACGAGGACGTTGACCCCAAAAATGCCGACAAGGGCGATAGAAAAGGCAAGAACCTCTTCGAGAAGAAGGCCCTCGTCTACCACACTTTCCTTGGCACCCCAACTGTCCGGGCACAGAGGACCTCTGTAAGGATTCTGATGGCCACCCTACCCCCAGTTCCCTAGTACTGCGCTAGTCGGAAGTTCCAATCACATGGGACATGAAGGATCACCCCGACCTCGTTCCAACAGAGAACCAATACGCTATGGTCATCAACCCCTTGATTGACGGCAACGAGTTCACCAAGTGCATGGTGGATAGCGAAAGCAGCATCAACATTATGTACCTGGATACACAGCACAAGATGAAACAGAGACCAACCTAAGGCCGACCAGCACCGTGTTCCATGGCGTACTTCCTAGTCGGGAGGCTCGGTCCCTTGGGTGCATCACACTTCCGGTCGCTTTTGGCAATGTTAACAATTACCACCAAGAACACATTACCTTTGAAGTGGTACCCTTCAAGAGCGTGTACCCGGTCATATTCGGACGCGACATCTTCCACTCATTCATGGCCAAGCCATGCTTCGTCTACAACAAGCTCAAGATACCCGGACCAAACGGTGTCATCACCACATCCGGAAGCTTTTCAAAGGCAAGGGACTGCGAGATTGGAGAACCAGCCTTTCCAGAAGGTGTCCTCTAGATCGAAGAATTCAAGGAGATCTAGAGCAAGGTTGACATCTCGGATATGCCGATATCGAAGAAGAAGATTTTTGACTCCGATCCCGCCTTCAAGGCTGCCATCGAAACCAAGTCGGTGGAACTTGTGGTAGGCGATGCCTCCAAGGTCACTGCCATTGGGACAAACCTGGACCCTAAATAGGAAAGCGCGCTCGTCGAGTTCCTCCGTGAGAATAGGGACATCTTTTCCTAGCAGCCTGCCGACATGAAAGGTGCACCTAGGGAACTTGCTGAGCACAACTTGAATATTGATCCAAAATGCAAACCGGTGAAACAACTTCTACGATGCTTCAGAGAAGAGAAGAGATGTGCAATAGGCAAAGAGATAGCTAGGTTACATAAGGCTAGTTTTATCCGAGAAGTCCTTCATAACCGATGGGTGTCCAATCCTGTACTTGTCCACAAAATGGGAACCAAAGAATTAAGAATGTGCATTGATTACACCGGCTTGAACAAAGCGTGTCCGAAGGATCCGTTTTCTTTGCCTCACATGGACCGAGTCATTGACTCGATGGTGGCTCGGAACTTCTGTGTTTTCTAGATGCATACTCAGGATACCACCAGATAAAGATGAGGAAGCTAGACCAATTGGCCACTTTCTTCACCACACCTTACAACACGTTTTGCTATGTCACGATGCCCTTTGGGCTGAAAAATGCAGGTGCTACGTACTAGCGGACTATGCAGTGTTGCCTACATGACCAAATTGGTCGGAATGTTCATGCCTACATGGATGATATTGCGGTGATGTCTAAAAAAATCAAATGATTTAATCTCCGACTTGAAGGAAACCTTTGATAATCTCCGACAATACAACATGATGCTTAACCCCAAGAAGTGCGTCTTCGGGATCCCAGCCAGCAAAATTTTTGCTTCATTGTTTCCCAACATGGAATCGAGGTCAACCTGGAGAAGATCAAGGCCATATTAAACATCAATCGTCCAACATTCCTGAAGGACATTCAACGGCTCACAGGCTGCATTGCAGCGGTTAGCCGGTTCGTCAGACGACTTGGAGAGAAGCCTCTGCCGCTGTACAAGTTGCTGAAGAAGGCGGACAGATTCCTATGGATTGACGAAGAAGATGCTACGCTTAAGGAGCTAAAAAGGATACTTTATTCGGCACCTATACTCGCAGCACCCAAGCCAATGGAGCCTATGTTAATTTACATGGTGTCCACCAACCGGGTTATGAATATCGTCATCGTGGTTGAGCGGAAAGAACCAACACATGATTACGGAGTGCAACGACCAGTTTACTATGTAAGTGAGGTCTTGAAGGAGTCCGAGCAGTGGTACCAGCACTACCAAAAGCTAGCTTACGGAGTATTCCTTGCTTCTCGGAAGCTAATGCACTCCTTCCAGGAGCACCCTATCACAGTGGTGAGCAAGGCTCCACGGTCCGACATCATCAACAAAAGCGACGCTACAAGACGGTTCGCGAAGTGGGGCATTGAGCTTGCCGCCTTCGAGATCACCTACAAAAGACGTGATGCTATCAAATCACAAGTCTTGGCGGATTTTATTGAAGATTGGACAGAGATGCTAGATGCTACCCATGTACCAGAGATAGAATATTGGGTGATGCACTTTAAAGGATCAAAGCTACTCAACGGCTCGGGGGCTGGTGTGCTACTGCAATAACAATAGGGGAAAAACTGCACTATGTCTTGCAGATCCACTATGAGGCTACAAATAACATGGTGGAATATGAAGAACACCTTCACAGACTTCACGTAGCCAAGGATATTGGCATCAAGCGCATAGTTTGCTATGGAGATTCCTACTTGGTTGCCCAGCAGGTGGCTGGCACCTGGAACACATGGAACCCTATGATGGCGGCATATCGAGATGAAGTGGACGCGATAGCCAAGTGCTTCGAAGGCTACGAATTCAAGTATGTCAATAGGGAGGAAAATGAGCCGGCTGATATGCTGCCAAAGCTTGGATCAGGACACAAAACAATTCCGCCTAGCGTTTTTCTGGAGCATCTACGGACCCCATCCGTGAAGGGAGCAGACCCGGAGAACCCGAATAGAGTTGACTCATTTGTTAATGCAGTAACAATAGTCCCTCTGGCTTGGAAAAAACTGTTCATGGAATATCTCGTACACGGAACTTTGCCCATCAACAAAATCGAAAGTTGGAAAATAGTACGTCGAGCAAAGGGCTATACCATAATTAATGGTCAGCTCTACAAAATAAGTATAACCGGCGTATATCTAAAGTGTGTATCCCAGCAAGAAGGTATTGATATCCTTTGTGAGATCCATCTCGGTGATGCGAGAACCGCGCCGCTCCTCGATCGTTGGTCTCCAATGCCTTCCGGCAAGGATTCTACTAGATGACCGCGAAGGAGGACGCCGACAAGCTGGTCGATAAATGCAAAGGATGCCAGTATTATGCCCGACAACCACATGTTCCAGCTCAAGAATTGAGAAACATAGCAATAACTTGGCCGTTTGCAGTCCGGGGGATTGACATGGTTGGTCCATTATAGACGGCACCTTGTGGGTTTACGCATCTGCTAGTAACAGTTGATAAATTTACAAAATGGATAGAAGCTAAACCCATTAGAATGCTTGATGGGGAACTGCCCTTAGGTTTATCCGAGATCTAGTGGTGAGATTTGGCCTCCCACATAGCATCATCACCGACAACGGTAACAACTTGTCACTCAAAGAAGTGGAAGCTTATTGTTGGAAGAAGGGCATCCAACTTGACCTGGCATCTGTGGCGCACCCACAGTCCAATGGACAAGTTGAGCGAGCAAATGGATTAATTCTGTAGGTAATAAAGCCACGTCTAGAAGCGCCGCTACATAGAGCAGCTAGAGCCTGGGCGAAGGAATTGCCATCTGTTTTGTGGATTTTACGAACTACTCCCAACAAATCCACCGGCTACACCCCTTACTTCATGGTATATGGAGTAGAAGAAATCCTTCCCTCTAACATCCTCCAACGATTTACCAAGGGTTGCCGCCTACGACGAAGATGACGCTGAAGAATCCAGGCGCCTAGATGTAGACCTTCTCGAGGAAGAGCGCGTACTGGCATGCCAGCGGTCCGCCATCTACCAGCAGAAGCTATGCAGCTACCATAGTCACCGTGTTCGGCATCATTCATTTAAAGAGGGGGGTCTAGTGCTCCGACTTAAGCAGAAGAAGTCACACAAATTATCCCCTCCATGGGAAGGACCGTTCATCATAAGCAAGGCGCTACTTAATGATTCCAATTACCTCATTGACAATCGTGAAATAGAGGATAGGCAAAACGAGGATCATAAGCGTAAGCGACGTGACCCAGATGATGACTACCCGGAGCTTGATCGTCCATGGAACATAGCACAACTACGTACTTTCTACACTTAGCATATTTTATTATCTACTGTGTATCTCTTATATGATCAATGAAATAAATCTATTTGGTTCACTCATATACTTGAGTCTTTTACCTCCTTTAGTGTTTATTTTTGGATCATGTAAAACCTATATGAGCAAGTTTTGCATTTGCACTTGTGAAAATTCCGCCTACAGGCATTAGCTTAAGTTTTCTTGTCTACACAATCTTTGTTGTTTTTATGTGGATTTTGGAGTAGTGACTTTTGGCACTTGAAGTCGGTGATTTTATGCTTAGGTTTTTGACAGTGCCATTGGGTATCATTGCCTGAGCGCATAGTTCTGACTAAGGGTATTCTGACTCACGAAGCAGCGTAATGGATAAGCCAGCACTTGCTTAAAAATATATACATGCTGGAATTAGTTCTTAATTAGTTGGAAGCTTATAGCCATAGTTTTCTGCCTTAAGATAACAACATTTTTTTCCACATACATACAAAAACTAGAGGTTACAAATATTACAAAGTGTTTTCACTTCTTTGGTGCAGGAGACTTCGAGGTCGCATCATCGGCCGCAGGAGAGCCATCTAGTCCATCCACAAAGTCGGCGGTTTTCAGGGACTTGGAGGAGCTCTGGTCAGCATCAATTACATCAAGAGGCACGGAGGCATTTACATCCACCAATTGAGTGAACCTGGTATCGTAGTAGGCGAGCAAAGCCTAGATAGCATCATGATTGATCTTCTGTCTGTCTTCGTCCACGTATGGCAACCTAGAGGTCATCGTGGCGATGTCGGTGTCGTCATAGTTGGCCTTGACCATGGATAGAGCCATCCTAGAGCTAGCCTGGGTACATGAAGCTTTCCAGCTTACGATATGCCCGGGGGCTCGACGAAGGATCTCCGGGTATTTCATGATGGAGTCCACTGCCTTAATGCTGATGTCCAAGGTCTTGGCAATCTCTTTGGCCTCGGTGATCGCGGTACTGATGAAGTTGCCGGCAAGAACCATGCATTCCGGCCAGAACCATGCATTCTGGAAAGAACCATGAAGTCGCGGAGGATCATTATTGGTCAAGCCAATAGGAGCTGCATTTTCGGCCAAAATGTTTGAGTACATGAGTTCAACACAATTAATACTAAAGTACCTGGTTTACAGAAGTACAAGACAAATAATGCTTACCAAATATGCTGCTCTCTGCTTGCACGAGAGTTTCCTCCATGGAGTCCCGTTCCTTTCGAAGGGTCTTTCATGCCTTAAGGTTCTGAGATTTTGCTCGTCGGCATATTTCTTCTGCTCCTTGAGGATTTCAATCTCCTCCTTAAGGAGGTTGATCTCCCTGTTTGCATATTCTTGTACGGAAGCTAGTGCATCTTCATGCATCTTCAGCGAATCAGCCCTTTCCTACTTCAAGATTTTGTTTTCGCTATCCATCTCTTGTATGTGCTTGGATTGCTCAATAATATCTTTGTCCTTGGCGGTAGCTTCTGTAAGTCGGAGAATTCACAAAGAGCACAATGATTAGTCGGAAGATAGCGACACAAGATCAAGTTGAGCGTGAAACTCAAAATAAAACAAACTCTTGCCCTTGGTGATCTGTTCGTTCAAGTTGGCAGTTTTACCTTTTTTAGCGTCAAGGTCCTTGCGCATTTTGTGGAACTTGTCATTGGAGGCAACCCTCCGAGTATGCTCATTATGCAAACAACAAAGTTACTTAGTCTACTTGGAGCATCTAGCCATATTAATATCTACCTAGAGGCTTGGGGGCTACAGTACGAGTTTTTAACTCGAAGCTATGGTTAGTCTTTCTTTAAGCATCTAGTCGGAACTAATACTATTTCAAATAGAGGATTGGGGGCTACATTATGGAAATTTACAAACACTACGTATGCTACTCTAAAAGTATATAGTTAGAATAATTCATTCAAACAAAATACTTGGAGGCAACAGTGCAAAGTTTCTTGCTTAGTCACTCTTAGAGCATTCAGACCCAAATACCTATGGTTTTCCGTCTAAATCCTTGGGGGCTACTGTGGGATACTACATATGAAATGCAAAAGGCATACAAAACTTACAAGTGCGATGGTGTGAGGTTGCTGGCGCTGTCAGCAGACAACTTGCCAAAAGCAAGTGTGTTAACTCGGACAATATCCGCCTGCTTGAGCAACTCCTCAAGGACACACCAAGGAGAAGTCGGTGCAGCACCTGGAGCCATAGCTGAGGTAATCCGTGTAAGAACCAGATAGACAATCTTGGGAAGCTCAGTTGGGGCCTTGGGTGCAACAGTTCCGCCTTTGGCAGAAGTTCCGCCTTCCACCACTAACTCCTTATCGCTACCAGTGGCATCCTTAGCTGGAGCTTCAGACACTTTGGAATAGGTGCTCTCCTGCGCCGCCTGTTCGCCTGCAATGTGAATCTCCTAAGAAGGAGTATGGTCCACTTCCATGGCAGAAGGTTCAGATGTTATCTTTGTTGGAGATCCAGCAGGCGCGGCAGAAGGATGGGTGCTAGGAGTAGGAGGGGCAATGGCGGGAGATGCCTAGACAAGGATATATCTAATGTTTTTAGAAGCCCCCGATATTTTGGAGGTCTTCTTCAAACTCAAACTAGCCTTCTTCCTGAAATGTGCAAAAGTATAAGTACAGTAATAAGAGAGGCAAAAGAAGATGTCGGTTGATAAGAAGCTTACACAATAGCCAGTGCCTTGTTCAAAGGGATACCAGTTAATCTTATTTTCTCCGCCTCCAGGGAGGCGGTGGATCTCTTGGAGGATCCACCCTCCGTCTACTTTTTCTTGCCTCCGTCGGTAGTGTCAGAGGTGGAGCCCTTCTTCTTTTGCACCAATGGGACTTCATTGTTGGACCCAACAGTGACTTCCTTCATCTTAGGGTCATAGAATTGGGAAGCCATGCCGCCTTCGTCCAGATCCCCCAGCTGTTAAGTGAATCCTTAGTGTTAGATGCAAAGGTATGTGCAAGACGGAAGAACTATAGCATATATCATATAAGGAAAATAAATGAGTACCTCTGGGAACTTGCCTCCCTTGAACATGTTGTAGGTGATTGTGAAGCCACGCTTCCGATCCTTCACCTTAACTATGTCCTTGAGACGAAGCTTGACAGAGTCACTGGAGAAGTTGTCCTCAGAAATACGGAGGCTATCCTTGCTATCTTTGGTGTACTGGTGCATGATCTTTGCACGGTGCTGCAGAAGTTGGATCCGCCTGACGAACCAGCACATGGCTAGGTCCAAGCTTCAGATCCTTCTCTACGAACCAGTCAATCCTCCTTACAGCACGAGAGGCTTTGTCGTCGGAGGGGATGAGGGCTTGTGATCTCCATGTCGGGGCTTCAGCGGCGGCCCCGTCAACAAAGTCCGGGTACGACGCTTCTCGTCCAGCCAGAGGTATATCTGGGCCGTAGAAGTACGTCCGTTGCCAGTTCTTGCAGGACTCGTGTCCCACGATGTTCGGGAATCGCCGGCAAGGAAGGATCTTAAAGCTAATTGTTCCACAATTTCTGAGCTCCTCCTTGCTCACTCCGGCTTCCCCCTTCACGGTGAAGAAATAGACGAACAGATCTAACCTAGGCCTAATTCCTAGGTATCGCTCGCGTAACACCGCGTAATTACTAAGAGCGAGGGTGCTATTTGGAGAAAGGTTCTGAGGTTGAACCTGGAAGTGTTTAAGGACTTGGATGAAGAAGTCAGAAATTGGGAGGGAGACGCCACGCTGTAACACCCTCAGAATCGACCCTATGCAAGTTTCAGCGATTCCCGCCAAACCCGCATAGAAACGATTCAAAGGTGCCCACCAGGCACTTTCGTGCGGGTGGAAAACGAAGTAATAACATTACACAACAGTCCTCGATGGGACCCACAGAACAGGTATATATAACAGCGACTCAATGAGTCAAGAATACAGATATAATATACAAAGATCCAAATCACCTTGAAAACGGTAGTGCGTCCATCTACGGACAAGATGCAAATGGGGCTAATAGCCCTGAAGAATAACCAATGGCGTCCATAACCCTGCCCAGGCCAAGCCGAAAGGGTAACCCTGCTAACGACGTCGATCTCAAAACCTGCTTAAACAAAAGGGGTGCCGACAAAGGGCAAAGGAAAAAGAGGAGCGTCAGTACTGAGGCCAGTACACGGCGAGGCTAGAATTCGGCGGTCCTCGCCTACAAAGGTATGGTGGACTGAAGCGGCAGTGGCAGCATGCACTAAACAACCTGTAGAGACTCGATACAACTGGCGGCTATCAGAGTGGGGGTAAGAAAGACCTATTCGGAACCAACCTGATACGACCACCATACAAACCCATCCTGGCGTTTCCCCCTCGAGACCAATCGAGGAAGTCCACCGAGGAACTCACACAGTTGGCAGTTTTATTTATTCAGTTATCGTTGCAGCAATTACTAGTCATATTTGGATAATCATCCTGATAAAATAAGCAGTGGGCACTTTTAGTTAATCATTCCGTTGTAGTTGCAACAATCACTAATCAGATACAATTAGCATGAGATAACCCCAAAAACCCAGCAGTTGTTGGTACTTTTATTCAGCCATTCCGTTGTAGTTGCCATAATTACTAGTCAGGTACAATGGTCGCAAGTGACACTCCAAACAAGCAATTGTGGGCAGTATTATTTAGCCATTCCATTATAGTGAAGCTGATTACTAGTCATTATAAAGTCAAATTTATTGCACTACTTTAGTTATGCTTGTCTATGGTCGAGATACTATGCTCCAAGTCGTCCATAACCGCGGACACGGCTTTCGGAAAGTTTTACCCGGTCGGGGTGCACCAATAGCAACACACACTCGATCAACCTCGGAAAAACCAAATCAAAACCCAACGAGGCCTTCACGACAAAGCAATCACAAGATTCAGAAATATTTCAAGGGGCCACCCCTTAAAGTAGACCCGCAACGAAGTTAGCTGACTTCGAGACGGCCTCAAGGTTTGTGGGGCCGGCTGTAAACGACTGGGAACCCGAAAGTGTGACTGGGCTTGTCGATACCGCGAAAACGGGTCACAATTCCTAAACAGTACAGTGTGCTCCTCGCACAATCGTAAATACATAAGTAGCATGGCATAAGTACAGGATAGTAAATAAAACCTCAAACTAGTTTGTGGCCCCAAGAAATAAGACTGAATCAAGCTCTGGCTCAGGGGGGTCCCATATACCTCCCGGATGTGGATAGCGCGATAAATCAAGGAACAGGTATCAAGTACTCGGGGTCCTACGGGACACAAGTGGGCGTTCGGAAACCAAATATTATCTATCACCCACCGATGCCTCTGCTTACTTCAATTTTAGTTGTTAAACAGGAATTAAAGTGAACGGTAAGTAAAACTATGATCATCTCCAACATCAACATGCGGCATTACTCCAACAACTGTGGCACTTGACGACACGCAACAGCACTTGAGCAAGCGACTACGACGCGCAAGTCCAACTATCTACCAAACAACAAGTAATAGGATGTGTCCAAGGCAATATATGGCGGCAAGGGATATCAAGGGTACGGAAACTAGAGCATCGCAACACAGATAGCAATAGATCAACAGGAGGGAATAAATACTATAAAAGTAAGATAGGTAGAAAGGGGGAGATGCTCGCCTGAAAAACATTGCCGAAGGATCAACAGAAGATCGGGGCGAAGCTCACATCAACTCAACGGCCTTATCCGCGAAGAAGCAAAACACTAGAAGATACACCGGATGCACTATTTAATACAACGGCAGAAGATCGGCATGATGCATGTATGATGTATGACATGGCAAAGGTGCGATGCGATTAGGTCAATATTAAGTGGAACCAGGGTCCCGATATTTAATTAGATGGTTCAAGTTATTTAGAACCCCCGCAATTAAATGTTGTCATAACTTGGCAGAAGATAGTACCGGGTTCGCTTCACAAATTTAAATGAGGCCAATATGAGACTAGATTTGCCCGCATATGGGCCCCATATTTAATTATTAGGTGAATCGGCATAAGGCCCCCAAACCACAGACAAGGATGCATGCAAGAACAATTAATATGCAACAGGTAATGTTATATTTATAAAATAGGGCTCGAGAAAAGGGGTCACACATTAGGGTTCTCGACGATCTTGGGGTTCCGGGGGGGTCGGGGTTCGACAGGGTCCAGGGTTCGACGGGTCGGTCTCGGCGGAACATTCTCGACAACGGAGCAGATCTTGTCGGGTCCTCGAATCAGATCGGTCTTGGCGTACGGGATGAAGCGCTTGGCGTTCCGCGGCGAAGTTCATGTCGTATCCGTGTCGTCGACCTTGGCGTTCAGGGGGAGTTCCCGGTGTCCCAAGGAGAACATCTTGGCGTCCGAGGGTTTCTCCGTGTCCGTGGTTGTCGGGCTCTGTCGTTGATGACGATCTTGGTATTAGAGGGCACGCACGGGCAGACAAAGATCTTGTATCTTGACACCTCGCGAGTATGCCGATTCTATGGAGATCTTCTCGAGGGGGACGACGACGAACAACAAGGCACGGGGTGACCACACGGCTTCATATGAACAGAACACACACATGCTAGAGGATTAAAGGATTTAGCGAGCACACTACACAAAAACATGTCCACCTAGCAGGAGCACGGGCAGCAACCAAACAAGCATAGAGGAGGGCGACCGCGCGGACAGGGCAGCATGGTTGACTGCAACGAAGAAGAGGACGCGGGGAGCACGGCTACCGGAGGAGCTCCGGCGAGCGGCGGCGCGCTGGAGGCGGCGAGGGGGTGCGGTGGAGACTGCGGCGGCGCGGGTTGCGGTGGCCGGCGGCGGGGAGCGAGCGGCGGCGGAGCAGGGGCCGCGGGAGGAGGATGGGCGGCGCGGAGCCGGCAGGCTCAGGCGGAGGGCGGGGAGAGCGCCTGGGCGGCGGCAGCTCGCGCTGCGGAGGCGGGGGCCGCGCCGAGCGGAGGGGCAGCGAGAGGCGGAACGCGCGGGCGGCGAAGGGGCGCCGGCGGCTGACGCGGGAGGCGAAGGAGGAGCGGGCGGCCGACGCGGGGTCCCACGCAGGCGGCGGTGGCAGAGCTTCTGCGGGCGGCGACGGGAGGCTCGGGGGAGACCAGAGGGGGCCGGCGGCGAGAGGATGGTGAGGGGCGGCGGCGAGCGCGCTCGGGGAGAGGAGGGCCAAGCGGCGGGGCGGCGACGAGGCTGCAGGGGCGCACGCGGGTGGGTTGCTGCGGGGAGGAGAGAGGTTGGGGAAGGGCGCGGGCAGGGGCGCGTCGCGCGTGGGGAGAGGCAGGGCGCGTGGGGGGCGTGGCTGGTGGGGCCAGGACGTGGGGCTGTGATGGGGTGTGGCTGTGTGTGCTTGTGTGGCAGGTTGAGTGGGGGAGTGGGTGAGGTGGCTGTGTGGGATAGGGTAGAGGGAGAGGAGAGGGTGAGGTGGCAGCCCAGGATTGGCCGGGGTGAGGTGGAGAGGGGTTGGGTAGGATAGGTTGGGTAGGTTTAGGAATTTAGGTGGACCGATCTGTTTGTACTGGGGTGGTCGTTCGGGTTGAATCGGCCCGTTCGACTGCCCCACTAAAATAATTCAAACTTTTATTTAATTTGGCAATACATTTTTGTAAATAGTTTTTAGACAAACAAAATATCCGGAAGCATCCGGGGGTGTAATTTGAAATAGAAGGAGGGTAAATTTTAGAAAACGATTGTCTTTCGCAAATAGTTTTTAGGCAAATTAATATGCATGATGATGACGATGCTCAAATGCAAAGTGGCATGATGACATGAGCATGCGGTCATGATGATGCAATGCACGAAAACAACACGATTTTCTAGTAGTGGTTTTTGCGGGATGCCACAATTCGACACCACTAACAATGGATCTCGCCCTCGAGATCCGCCTCATGGTATCGGAAGGAAAGGTCGACGATCTGCGTCTTCTCGCTTCGTGTAGATCTTCGCGACACCACTAACAATGATGCTTTCCTCGTCTTGAAAATGGCGACACCACCAACAAGACGTCGTTGATCCCGTTCGTCAAGAAAACACTCCGGATAAACAACGAACAAAGTTAAAGGTAGGGCCACCTCTAGCTTCCATGCAAGGAGTAGAATTGCATCGATCCACCGTTCAATATACAAAGCAAATGAGAAGAGTAGTGGTATGGTCGTGACTCCATCCCGCACTCAAAGCATTACTCTGTACACGAACAGATAGATTATGCAACCAACCCTCAAGATTCAGACTGAAGATCTCGACAAGCGAGGTTCGGATCAAAGGAGTGATGCAGACTCTGCATCGGATCTGGCGTAGAGGATGTCGTCGCGTCGGAAAACACCGGAAGGCACAAACAAGGAGCAAAGAATGATACCATAGCAGACGGATTCATCAGGCAGCTTGAACACCGGACGGTAGAACACCGTTAACAGAGGAGGAAGCGAAACCCTGAAGGTACGACGGAAACCCAACCACGAGAAATCCTGGACTCGAAGAGAGAGAAGAGAGCGGATTCAAAACACGTAGAAGTAAGAGGAGAATAGCAGAGGGATAAGGAGTAAAATCAGACCTAATCAGAACTATCCAACCGATTTTGCAAAAATAGTTTTGACACTCTACTTCGGCCGTTAGCTAGGTTATCCTACAGGCTGGACTTGTGGGGTATCGTAACTGCTGAGCTCTGATACCACTCTGTAACACCCTCAAAATCGACCCTATGCAAGTTTCAGCGATTCCCGCCAAACCCGCATAGAAACGATTCAAAGGTGCCCACCAGGCACTTTCGTGCGGGTGGAAAACGAAGTAATAACATTACACAACAGTCCTCGATGGGACCCACAGAACAGGTATATATAACAGCGACTCAATGAGTCAAGAATACAGATATAATATACAAAGATCCAAATCACCTTGAAAACGGTAGTGCGTCCAGCTACGGACAAGATGCAAATGGGGCTAAGAGCCCTGAAGAATAACCAATGGCGTCCATAACCCTGCCCAGGCCAAGCCGGAAGGGTAACCCTGCTAACGACGTCGATCTCAAAACCTGCTTAAACAAAAGGGGTGCCGACAAAGGGCAAAGGAAAAAGAGGAGCGTCAGTACTGAGGCCAGTACACGGCGAGGCTAGAATTCGGCGGTCCTCGCCTACAAAGGTATGGTGGACTGAAGCGGCAGCGGCAGCATGCACTAAACAACCTATAGAGACTCGATACAACTAGCGGCTATCAGAGAGGGGGTAAGAAAGACCTATTCGGAACCAACCTGATACGACCACCATACAAACCCATCCTGGCGTTTCCCCCTCGAGACCAATCGAGGAAGTCCACCGAGGAACTCACACAGTTGGCAGTTTTATTTATTCAGTTATCGTTGCAGCAATTACTAGTCATATTTGGATAATCATCCTGATAAAATAAGCAGTGGGCACTTTTAGTTAATCATTCCGTTGTAGTTGCAACAATCACTAATCAGATACAATTAGCATGAGATAACCCCAAAAACCCAGCAGTTGTTGGTACTTTTATTCAGCCATTCCGTTGTAGTTGCCATAATTACTAGTCAGGTACAATGGTCGCAAGCGACACTCCAAACAAGCAATTGTGGGCAGTATTATTTAGCCATTCCATTATAGTGAAGCTGATTACTAGTCATTATAAAGTCAAATTTATAGCACTACTTTAGTTATGCTTGTCTATGGTCGAGATACTGTGCTCCAAGTCGTCCATAACCGCGGACACGGCTTTCGGAAAGTTTTACCCGGCAGGGGTGCACCAATAGCAACACACACTCGATCAACCTCGGAAAAACCAAATCAAAACCCAACGAGGCCTTCACGACAAAGCAATCACAAGATTCAGAAATATTTCAGGGGGCCACCCCTTAAAGTAGACCCGCAACGAAGTTAGCTGACTTCGAGACGGCCTCAAGGTTTGTGGGGCCGGCTGTAAACGACTGGGAACCTGAAAGTGTGACTGGGCTTGTCGATACCGCGAAAACGGGTCACAATTCCTAAACAGTACAGTGTGCTCCTCGCACAATCGTAAATACAGAAGTAGCATGGCATAAGTATAGGATAGTAAATAAAACCTCAAACTAGTTTGTGGCCCCAAGAAATAAGACTGAATCAAGCTCTGGCTCAGGGGGGTCCCATATACCTCCCGGATGTGGATAGAGCGATAAATCAAGGAACAGGTATCAAGTACTCGGGGTCCTACGGGACACAAGTGGGCGTTCGGAAACCAAATATTATCTATCACCCACCGATGCCTCTGCTTACTTCAATTTTAGTTGTTAAACAGGAATTAAAGTGAACGGTAAGTAAAACTATGATCATCTCCAACATCAACATGCGGCATTACTCCAACAACTGTGGCACTTGACGACACGCAACAGCACTTGAGCAAGCGACTACGACGCGCAAGTCCAACTATCTACCAAACAACAAGTAATAGGATGTGTCCAAGGCAATATATGGCTGCAAGGGATATCAAGGGTACGGAAACTAGAGCATCGCAACACAGATAGCAATAGATCAACAGGAGGGAATAAATACTATAAAAGTAAGATAGGTAGAAAGGGGGAGATGCTCGCCTGAAAAACATTGCCGAAGGATCAACAGAAGATCGGGGCGAAGCTCACATCAACTCAACGGCCTTATCCGCGAAGAAGCAAAACACTAGAAGAAACACCGGATGCACTATTTAATACAACGGCAGAAGATCGGCATGATGCATGTATGATGTATGACATGGCAAAGGTGCGATGCGATTAGGACAATATTAAGTGGAACCAGGGTCCCGATATTTAATTAGATGGTTCAAGTTATTTAGAACCCCCGCAATTAAATGTTGTCATAACATGGCAGAAGATAGTACCGGGTTCGCTTCACAAATTTAAATGAGGCCAATATGAGACTAGATTTGCCCGCATATGGGCCCCATATTTAATTATTAGGTGAATCGGCATAAGGCCCCCAAACCACAGACAAGGATGCATGCAAGAACAATTAATATGCAACAGGTAATGTTATATTTATAAAATAGGGCTCGAGAAAAGGGGTCACACATTAGGGTTCTCGACGATCTTGGGGTTCCGGGGGGGTCGGGGTTCGACAGGGTCCAGGGTTCGACGGGTCGGTCTCGGCGGAACGTTCTCGACAACGGAGCAGATCTTGTCGGGTCCTCGAATCAGATCGGTCTTGGCGTACGGGATGAAGCGCTTGGCGTTCCGCGGCGAAGTTCATGTCGTATCCGTGTCGTCGACCTTGGCGTTCAGGGGGAGTTCCCGGTGTCCCGAGGAGAAGATCTTGGCGTCCGAGGGTTTCTCCGCGTCCGTGGTTGTCGGGCTCTCCGCGTCCGAGGGCACACACGGGCAGACAAAGATCTTGTATCTTGACACCTCGCGAGTATGCCGTTTCTATGGAGATCTTCTCGAGGGGGACGACGACGAACAACAAGGCACGGGGTGACCACACGGCTTCATATGAACAGAACACACACATGCTAGAGGATTAAAGGATTTAGCGAGCACACTACACAAAAACATGTCCACCTAGCAGGAGCACGGGCATCAACCAAACAAGAACAGAGGAGGGCGACCGCGCGGACAGGGCAGCATGGTTGACTGCAACGAAGAAGAGGACGCGGGGAGCACGGCTACCGGAGGAGCTCCGGCGAGCGGCGGCGCGCTGGAGGCGGCGAGGGGGTGCGGTGGAGACTGCGGCGGCGCGGGTTGCGGTGGCCGGCGGCGGGGAGCGAGCGGCGGCGGAGCAGGGGCCGCGGGAGGAGGACGGGCGGCGCGGAGCCGGCAGGCTCAGGCGGAGGGCGGGGAGAGCGCCTGGGCGGCGGCAGCTCGCGCTGCGGAGGCGGGGGCCACGCCGAGCGGAGGGGCGGCGAGAGGCGGAACGCGCGGGCGGCGAAGGGGCGCCGGCGGCTGACGCGGGAGGCGAAGGAGGAGCGGGCGGCCGACGCGGGGTCCCACGCAGGCGGTGGTAGAGCTTCTGCGGGCGGAGGCGGGAGGCTCGGGGGAGACCGGAGGGGGCCGGCGGCGAGAGGATGGTGAGGGGCGGCGGCGAGCGCGCTCGGGGAGAGGAGGGCCAAGCGGCGGGGCGGCGACGAGGCTGCAGGGGCGCACGCGGGTGGGTTGCTGCGGGGAGGAGAGAGGTTGGGGAAGGGCGCGGGCAGGGGCGCGTCGCGTGTGGGGAGAGGCAGGGCGCGTGGGGGGCGTGGCTGGTGGGGCCAGGACGTGGGGCTGTGATGGGGTGTGGCTGTGTGTGCTTGTGTGGCAGGTTGAGTGGGGGAGTGGGTGAGGTGGCTGTGTGGGATAGGGTAGAGGGAGAGGAGAGGGTGAGGTGGCAGCCCGGGATTGGCCGGGGTGAGGTGGAGAGGGGTTGGGTAGGTTTAGGAATTTAGGTGGACCGATCTGTTTGTACTGGGGTGGTCGTTCGGGTTGAATCGGCCCGTTCGACTGCCCCACTAAAATAATTCAAACTTTTATTTAATTTGGCAATACATTTTTGTAAATAGTTTTTAGACAAACAAAATATCCGGAAGCATCCGGGGGTGTAATTTGAAATAGAAGGAGGGTAAATTTTAGAAAATGATTGTCTTTCGCAAATAGTTTTTAGGCAAATTAATATGCATGATGATGACGATGCTCAAATGCAAAGTGGCATGATGACATGAGCATGCGGTCATGATAATGCAATGCACGAAAACAACGCGATTTTCTAGTAGTGGTTTTTGCGGGATGCCACACACGCACAAACTGGGCCTTGAGGTGTACCTTTTCTCTGTCTTGGGGAGAAGGAGTGACCTTGCCGGCCGGCGCCGTCCGCTAGACCAGACCCCCCATCGCAGGGAGATACCCTTCAGAGAGCATATCCTTGATGTCGCCCTCGGAGATGTACGAGCCTCACCATTGTCCCTTATGGGAGTCAGCTTCCTCCTCCAACGACTCCTACACCACTGGAATTTGGGTGCCGGCAGTGGATTTGACCATTGCACTATGTGGCACCACCACACCCTCTGGTGGGACGTGGATGGAGCCAGACGGTTTGGCTGTGGCCTCGCCAGATGTTGTCATCAATGTTGCGCTGTTGCTAGCCATTGGCATGGATGGAGTTGATTGGAGATTGGAGAAAGGTTCTGGTTTTCCTTTGTGTACGTGAAGAGCTCGAGGAGGGATTTGTCTGAGGAAGACGATGACGCGAGGATGAATGAGGTGAGAAGATAAAATTCCACCACAATTAAAATATATATTCCTTGGCGTCAAGATTCGTGCAAGTTGATCCAATGGTTGATGTGTGGACAGCTCGTGCACAAGCGTGCGAGGAAATTTTGCCATGTTCCCACCACAGCCGTCAATGTTTCGTATCCTTCACATGGGAAAAATGGCTATGATTACGCTCTTTGCATGTGTGAGTTATGAGGCACTGCCGACCTATGGTCTACGACATCCTACTTATGCGTGCAGACGAACGGTCCGATCTGAAGATTCCGACATGCACGGATCCCGTCCGGCTAGGAGAAGAGTATGATGGAAAGCTTAGTGATTCTCCAACTTACGTATCAAAGACAGAGAGTATCGCAGGGTTCTTGTGAGGACTACAATATATTGCTTGACAATTTACCGACATTCATTTACATGGAGCATTCAACTTGAAGAGGCAAGATGGTGCAAGATCTCGGAGTTCTCCTAGGGCTACTGTTGGGGATATGCTAAATGGGTGTCACCATTGTATGTCTCTAATCCGGATAACCCGGGTGGCCCACAGTTGGTAGAAGGGCCTCTGGCCTGCTGGGCGGCCCTATTAGAAGGATGCAGAAGGGAGGCCCATGCCGGCTAAAGGAAGGCTACGGAGGAGTCACCAGCGTACCCGGAACCTTGGAGTGCAAGACACGTTAGACTAGTTGTATACTGTGTAGGACTCTATAACCTGTCCGACTAGTACTTTCCCTGTAACCCTAGGATCTAGCGACTATATAAGCCGGACCTAGAGGAGCCTTTAGGGAAATATCTCAACCATATCACGCACAGCGAACCGATCCCTATAACCTAGCGTATTGCCGTTATAGTGATTTACAGTAGGAGTAGGATTCCACCACTATCGTGGGATCTGAACCTAGGTAAGATGTGTCATCTCATACCCGCCAACCTTCCGCGTTACCCCATGTCTCTAAACACGCTCTAGGAGGACCCCTCCATGGCATACTCATCGGCAATACCACGACAACATCCCTGGTGTCTGCTTCTCAAAATAAGACCTTTTTCCGCACCTGGAAGATGGAACATTGTTTTCCATCACAAGATACACGCATGTGCGGAATATGGGGGCATTAAAGAAAAAAATGCCATCGTTGTGGTCATGACCTAGCTCATTTTCCTTAAAATCCATGAATACTCGAAGGTTGTAGGTGATATCTGAGAACACTTTTCTAGAATAATCCTCATATCCCATGTTTGTTATTTTTGCATGAAACCAGGCAACGTAAAATGATAACGTGCGAAGCTTTCACATGTTTTGAATTTTTGAGGCCGGTTTCAAAATTTGGCCGAGACAGCGGCAGTTAGGGTTCCTATCTATGTGTCGGATCTTGCTAATATCTTGCTGGATCTTTGAAGAAATGCCATGTTTTGTACATGGAAATGATTTTTTGGAAAATTCCTAAGAAATCAAAGAGGTAGCTCCAGGATAAATTTGAGCCCCCTCAAACTAAACCAACAGAAACTTGTTTATATTGTGGGGGTTATGCTGAGAGGTCATATCTGAAGCCAATTGGTGAGTTTTCCACTAAATGCTTTCTAGTATTTAATAAAGATGGCGTGATGTATTTTCACATCACATCCTTGGTGGCTGCTTCACAAAATAAGCCCTTTTTGGCACTAGGAAAATTGAAAATGGATTTTACGTGTAGAGAATGTGAAAACTTCATGAAGCAACATTTTTTGCCATCACAAGATAGACCCATGTGCGGAATATGGGCTCATTGAGGCGAACTATGCCATGGTTGTGGTCATGAACTAGCTCATTTTACTTGAAAGCCATGAATCCTTGAAGGTGGTAGATTATTTGTACGAATACTTGTTTAGAATAATCCTCATATGCCATGTTTGTTATTTTTACATGCAACTAGGCAACATAAAATAACAATGTGCGAAGGTTTCACATTTTTACAATTGTTTTTGAATTTATGAGGCCGGATTCAAAATTCGGCCGAGACCACGGCAATTAGTGTTCCTGGCTATGTGTGGGGTCTTGCTAATCTCTTGTTGGATATCTGTACAAATGCCATGTTTTGTACCTGAAAATGATTTTTTGGAAAATTCCCGAGAGAGCTACGAGGGAGCTCCAGGCTAAATTTGAGCCACCTCCAGCTAGACCAGCATAAACTTGTTTATATCACGGGGGTTGTGCCGACAGGTTCAAGATAAATCCAATTGGTGAATTGGCCACTAAATGCCCTCTAGTAAATAAAAATGGGGTGATACATTTTCACATCAAATCCTTGGTGGCTGCTTCACAAAATAAGCCCTTTTCGGCACCGCGAAAATGGAAAATGGATTTTCCGTGTAGAGAATGTGAAAATTTGAAGCAACATTGTTTGCCATCACAAGATACACGCATGTGAGGAATATGGGGGCATTAAAGAAAAATATGCCATGGTTGTGTTCATGACCTAGCTCATTTTCCTTGAAATCCATGAATACTCGAAGGCTATAAGTGATTTTTGTGAACCCTTTTGCAGAATAATCCTCATATGCCATGTTTGTTATTTTTGCATGCAACCAGGCAACATAAAATGACAATGTGTGAAGGTTTCATATTTTTTAATTTTTGTGGCCGGTTTCGAAATTCGTCCGAGACCTCGACGTTTGGGTTCCTGTCTATGTGTCGGATCTTGCTAATATCTTGTTGGATCTTTGAAGAAATGCCATGTTTTGTACATGGAAATGATTTTTTGGAAAATTCCTGAGAGAGCAAACAGGTAGCTCCGGGCTAAATTTGAGCCCCCTCAAACTAAAACAACAGAAACTTGTTTATATTGCGGGGGTTATGATGAGAGGTTATATCTGAATCCAATTGGTGAATATGCCACTAAATGCTTTCTAGTATTTAATAAATGGCGTGATGTATTTTCACATCACATCCTTGGTGTCTGCTTCACAAAATAAGCCCTTTTCGGCACTGGGAAAATGGAAAATGGATTTTCTATGTAGAGAATGTGAAAACTTCATGAAGCAACATTTTTTGCCATCACAAGATTGACCCATGTGCGGAATATGGGAGCATTGAGGCAAACTATGTCATGGTTGTGGCCATGAACTAGCTCATTTTACTTAAAAGCCATGAATCCTCGAAGGCGGTAGGTTATTTCTATAAACACTTCTTTATAATAATCCTCATATGCCATGTTTGTTATTTTTGTATTCAAGTAGGCAACATAAAATAACAATGTGCGAAGGTTTCACATTTTTCTAATTGTTTTTGAATTTTTTAGGCCGGATTCGAAATTCGGCCAAGAACGTGGCAGTTAGTGTTCCTGGATATGTGCCGGGTCTTGCTAATATCTTGTTGCATATCTATACAAATGCCATGTTTTGTACCTAAAAATGATTTTTCGAAAATTCCCGAGAGAGCTACGAGGGAGCTCTAGGCTAAATTTGAGCCGCCTCTAGCTAGACCGGCATAAACTTATTTATACCGCGGGGTTGCGCCGAGAGGTTCAAGATAAATCCATTTGGTGAATTGGCCACTAAATGCTCTCTAGTAAATAAAAATGGGGTGATGCATTTTCCCATCAAATCCTTGGTGGCTACTTCACAAAATAATCCCTTTTCGGCTCCACGAAAATGGAAAATGGATTTTCCATGCAGAGAATGTGAAAACTTGAAGCAACATTGTTTGCCATCACAAGATACACGCATGTGAGTAATATGGGGGCATTAAAGCAAAATATGCCATGGTTGTGGTCATGACCTAGCTCATTTTCCTTGAAATCCATGAATACTCGATGGCGATAGGTGATTTCTGTGAACCCTTTTGCAGAATAATCCTCATATGACATGTTTGTTATTTTTGCATGCAACCAGGCAACATAAAATGACAACGTGCGAAGGTTTCACATTTTTTGAATTTTTTTGGACGGTTTTGAAATTCGGCTGAGACCTCGACAGTTAGGGTTCCTGTCTATGTGTCGGATCTTGCTAATATATTGTTGGATCTTTGAAGAAATGCCATGTTTTGTACATGGAAATGATTTTTTGGAAAATTCCTGAGAGAGCAAACAGGTAGCTCCGTGCTAAATTTGAGCCCCCTCAAACTAAAACAACAGAAACTTGTTTATATTAAAGGGGTTATGCCGAGAGGTTATATCTGAAGCCAATTGGTGAATTTTCCACTAAATTCTTTGTAGTATTTAATAAATGGCGTGATGTATTTTCACATCCTTGCTAGATGCTTCACAAAATAAGCCCTTTTCGACACTGGGAAAATAGAAAATGGATTTTCTGTGTAGAGAATGTCAAAACTTCATGAAGAAACATTTTTTGCCATCACAAGATAGATCCATGTGCGGAATATGGGCGCATTGAGGCAAACTATGTCATGGTTGTGGTCATGAACTAGCTCATTTTACTTAAAAGCCATGAATCCTCAAAGGCGGTAGGTTATTTCTATGAACACTTCTTTAGAATAATCCTCATATGCCTTGTTTGTTATTTTTGTATGCAACTAGGCAACATAAAATAACAATGTGCGAAGGTTTACATTTTTTCAATTGTTTTTGAATTTTTGAGGCCGGATTCGAAATTCGCCAAGACTGCGGCAGTTAGGGTTCCTGGCTATGTGCCGGGTCTTGCTAATATCTTGTTGGATATCTGTACAAATGCCATGTTTTGTACCTAAAAATGATTTTTTGGAAAATTCCCGAGAGAGCTACGAGGGAGCTCTAGGCTAAATTTGAGCCGCCTCTAGCTAAACCGGCATAAACTTATTTATTTTGCAGGGGTTGTGCCGAGAGGTTCAAGATAAATCCATTTGGTGAATTGTCCACTAAATGCTCTCTAGTATTTAATAAAAATGGGGTGATGCATTTTCACATCACATCCTTGGTGGCTGCTTCATGAAATAAGCCCTTTTTGGCACCGGGAAAATGGAAAATGGATTTTCCATGAAGAGAATGTGAAAACTTGAAGCAACATTGTTTGCCATCACAAGATACACGCATGTGAGGAATATGGGCGCATTAAAGCAAAATATGCCATGGTTGTGGTCATGACCTAACTCATTTTCCTTGAAAGCCATGAATACTCGAAGGCGGTAGGTGATTTTTGTGAACACTTTTGTAGAATAATCCTCATATGCCATGTTTGTTATTTTTGCATGCAACCAGGCAATATAAAATTACAATGTACGAAGTTTTCACATTTATCGAATTTATTTTTGAATTTTTGTGGCCGGTTTCGAAATTCGACATAGATCACGACAGTTAGGGTTCCTGTCTATGTGTCGGGTCTTGCTAATCTCTTGTTGGATCTCTGAAGAAATGCCATGTTTTGATGCTAGAAATGATTTTTGGCAAATTCCTGAGAGAGCAAAGAGGTATCTCCAAGCTAAATTGACCCCCTCCAACTAGACCAGCCGAAACTTGTTTATATTGCGGGGGTTATGCTGACAGGTTATATCTGAAGCCAATTGGTGAATTTGCCACTAAATGCTTTCTAGTATTTAATAAAAATGGAGTGATATATTTTCATATCACATCCTTGGTGGATGTTTCACAAAATAATCCCTTTCGGCACTGGAAAAATAGTAACTGGATTTTCCATGTTGAGAATGGGAAAACTTCATGGAGTAACATTTTTTGCCATCACAAGATAGACCCATGTGCGGAATATGGGCGCCTTAAAGCAAACTATGTCATGGTTGTGGTCATGAAGTTGCTCATTTTACTTGAAAGCCATGAATCCTCGAAGGCGGTAGGTTATTTATATGAACACTTCTATATAATAATCCTCATATGCCATGTTTGTTATTTTTGCATGCAACTAGGCAAAATAACAATGTGTGAAGGTTTAACATTTTTACAATTTTTTTTTGAATTTTTGAGGCGTCATTCGAAATTCGGTCAAGACCATGGCAGTTAGGGTTCCTGGCTATGAGCCGGGTCTTGCTAATATCTTCTTGGATATTTGAAGAAATGCCATGTTTTTTACCTGGAAATGATATTTTGGAAAATTCCCTAGAGAGATATGAGGGAGATCTAGGCTAAATTTGAGCCACCTCCAGCTAGACCGGCATAAACTTGTTTATGTCACGGGGTTGCGTCGAGAGGTTCAAGCTAACGCCAATTGGTGAATTGGCCACTAAATGCTCTCTAGTATTTAATAAAAATGGGGTTATGCATTTTCACATCACAGCCTTGGTGTCTGCTTCACAAAACAAGCCCTTTTCGGCACCGGGAAAATGGAAAATGGATTTTCCGTGTAGAGAATGTGAAACTTGAAGCAACATTGTTTGTGATCACCAGATGCACTCATGTGAGGAATATGGATGCATTAAAGAAAAATATGCCATGGTTGTTGTCATGACCTAGCTCATTTTCCTTGAAAGCAATGAATACTCGAAGGCGGTAGGTGATTTCTGTGAACACTTTTTTAGAATAATCCTCATATGTCATGTTTGTTATTTTTGCATGCAACAAGGAAACATAAAATGACAATGTGCGAAGGTTTCACATTTTTTTAATTTCTTAGGCCAGTTTCGAAATTTCGACCGATACCACGGCATTTAGGGTTCCTGTCTATGTGTCGGGACTTGCTAATCTCTTGTTGAATATCTGAAGAAATGCCATGTTTTGTACCTGGAAATGATTTTTTTGGAAAATTCCTGGGAGAGCAAAGAGGTAGCTCCAGGCTAAATTTGATTCCCCTCCAACTAGACTAGTAGAAACTTGTTTATATTGTGGGGGTTATGCCGAGAAGTTATATTTGAAGCCAATTGGTGAATTTGCCACTAAATGATTTCTAGTATTTAATAAAAATTGCTTGATGTATTTTCGCATCACATCCTTGGTGGCTGCTTCATGAAATAAGTCCATTTCGGCACTGGGAAAATGGAAAATGGATTTTCCATGTAGAGAATGTGAAAACGTCATGGAGCAACATTTTTTGCCATCACAAGATAGACCCATGTGTGGAATATGGGTACATTAAAGCAAACTACGTCCTAGTTGTGGTCATGAACTAGCTCATTTTACTTGAAAGCCATGAATCCTCGAAGGTGGTAGGTTATTTCTATGAACACTTCTTTAGAATAATCCTCATATGCCATGTTTGTTATTTTTGCATGCAACTAGGCAACATAAATTAACAATGTGCGAAGGTTTCACATTTTTAGAATTGTTTTTTTAATTTTTTAGGCCGGATTCGAAATTCGGCCGAGAGTGTGGCAGTTTGGGTTCTTGGCTATGTGTCGGGTCTTGCTAATCTCTTGTTCGACCTCTTAAGAAATGCCATGTTTTGTACCTGGAAATGATTTTTTGAATAATTCCTGAGAGAGCTATGAGGCAGATTATGACACGGAAGAAGCAAACCAGGAAGGTGTTCTTCCTGGCTGCCATTTTTGATGTTTTTGGACAGGTTGTAGTGGATGCCGAGGCCCCTGTTGTGGCTGAACATAACGAGGTGATAGATGTTGATGAGAGCTGTTACCCAGAGCTTGTCAGATAGACCACAGGGTTCCGCTGCCTGTATTAGTAACACGGATTGTTGTTGCTTTGAAACTATGTTTATGTGGTCATGTTTTTTCAGAGATTGCAATCCGATGTTCTGTGAGCTGTTGAGATTTTCGGACATATCACTCCATGAAAGCATCTTTTTTGTAATAAGACATAAGTACATGGTAATTGACATGATTATGTTTGCTGAGATGATGTGATATATTTGTTTATGAGATTATGATTATTGAGAGATTGTAATATAATTTTCTATGAGCTGTTGGGATTTTCGGTCATATCATTCATTGAAACCATCACTGAACAAGGTGATATATAACTACCTTATAGTTGACATGATTATGATGTAATATAATGTTGTGTGAGATCAGTAATTTGACTAATCTCTAGATAATTACCTATTACTTAGAGGGAAGTACAATCATGGATGAACAAGCATAGGGTTTAGGAAAAAAATTACTAAGTAGGAGACAATGATCTATTGGATGGACAAGTCTAGGATTTAGGAATAGGGGTTAAGGGTTTAGAACAATAACAGTTCATTAGACCCTAAACCCTACTCCTATATTATCCGGTACATAAGATTTTGTATGTTGCTATAAGTCAACCAAATTGGGAAGGAGGAAGTACATGATTAATATTACAAATTAAATGAAGGAAGTGAAAAACTATTAGATATGAGATAGTAATCCCGCCACGGGACATTGTATCAATTAAACCATTGTAGAATGCCAATTTAGTCAATGTTGCAACGTTGACACACTTCACTTTCCCCACTCCTGCTCTCTCCACTCACTACCCTCCTCTCTCTCCTCACCGTTGTCGATGCGTCGCTGCGGCCGCATTCGCCATATCGTCCTGGAACGACGAGGACGAACAGTCGAGCAGCTACAGCTTTCTCTCCCACATCGTGTCTTCCCTCCCTGATGTGAGTTCCTTTGTTTTCTCGGCAATGGTTAGGCATTGTTAATTACCTCAACCTAAGACTTAAATGTGCATGGAATCGTGCTTATCTCTAGCTTTTCGTTCCCTTATAGGTACCACTCATGATCTGTGACCCCGATTGGGAGGGCCCAGATCTCGATTGGGAAGTACCATATGACCATGGGCTAGAACTGAGGAAATATGTTGCATTTAAATGCAGTAACACGGGAAGAAGGTTTTTGGGCTGTACAAATCAGGTTTTCTTTCATTATGTACAATGGCGACACGAAGAAAATTGTGTAGTGTTATGTTGATAATTAGGTCCCGTGTTTTTTTAGGTTGGCTCGGTGTGTAAAGCAGTAGAGTAGGTGGATCTTGAGTGGCCAGACGCACTTGAGAAATGTTTGGCCCAGTTGTGGGATATGTATGAGATCGAAAGGTCAGGGAGATTTACAGATGCCTGTGATCCATCTGCAAAAAATTACAAGCTCTTGGTAGGAAATAACAAGATGGAACAGGAAATCAAGCATTTGCGGTCAGAACTAAATGACACAATCAATGGGAGCTTGGTGGTGGGAACTGCACGGAAGCTTGAGAAGGCAGAGAGGGATCAACTCATTAAAGAGAATAAGAAGCTAGAGTACTGCATTGTGGATCTGTTGAAGGATCTGAAGAAGGAGCGCGAGGTGAACAAGGACAAGGTTCAAAGGATCAAGGAAATTTTAGATGAATAATTTGTGTCGTGGCAATATATGAAACTAGTTAACTATAATACTTGCAATTGTGATATCTTAACTAATCTAAACTCAATCCTTGAGTAAAATAACCTTTCAGAAGAAAGCATAGTTTTCATAGAGAGAGGTCCACGTTTACAAAATCACTACTACATGGATAAAACACGATTTGGTCTGTCAGAACACATAGTTTGCAAACTAATTTTAGAAGAACTTACAGTTTGCACTAAGCCTGGCCGGCGATGTCCACCTTCAGATTGTGGCACTTTTCATAAAGGATCGTGACTTCTTCTCTTAGGAGGTCATGAGCCACTTTCTGAAATTCTGCTTCTCCATTTGGATGGCCATCTTGTCCTTTTGCTAGGTCTGAAGTTCTGGGTTGAGCTTTCGCCTCTTCTGTTGCAACAAAAATATGTGGTTAGTTTCCATAATTTAAATAATTAACTAATGTCAAAGTCATAATTTGAAGGACAGAGCGATCTAGGATTGTTCAAAATTTAATAGAATCAAGTAGTGGCAGAAGCCTAATTCCAATGTTAGAGCAATATAGGCTTTTCCCAATTCAACACGATAAACAAGTGGCATATTCCTACTTTCAATGTCCGAGCAATATAGCCTTTTCCCAATTCAACAGGATAAAGTAGTGGCACAGTCCTAATTTCAATTTCAAAGAAACGTAGGACTATATCCAACTAAGGGTGCTGTGGGTTTTTCCAATGTAACCAAATAGTAGTGGCATAGTCATAATCTAATTCCAAGATCAGATACATAATGGAAAGAAAGGATGATGTCCATTCATGAGAACACAGACCCATAATTCAGTTGACAGGCAAGTAAGATAAATAGTGAAATAAGGAGTTGCTCCAAGATTCCTTAATTGCATGACATATATAAATTACAAAAGCAGCGGAGCATGAGCTGAGATTCCTGCCCCCCTCTACTCGGAATCTAACTTGTGCATTGCCGTTATCTCCTTGTTCTTCTTGTTTGGACTCTTGATCATGGTGAGACCTCAGCCCATGTCCGCCTTCATCCGTCTCACTGCATCTAGGCAACGGTCCCTGTCATTGTAGGCTTCGATGGCAGCCTTTGCTTAGATGATGCATTCCCTGCGTGTCTCGGTGGCTTCGTCCATCAGGAGGATGCATCTATTCTAGAGATTCTTCTTGTAACACATGAGCTTCGTAATTAACTTGATGGCCAGGTCTTGTCCGGAAAAGATGTATGCGATCAAGTTCTGCAGCTCGTCAATCACCCTTTGTATCTTGTTGCGCTCTGCTTCGAGCCTCTTGATGTTAAGTGAAAAACCAAGTGTGATTTCTTTCTGCAGAGACAAATGCCATTGAAGGCGCTCATTAGCCTAGGTTAGGGAGCGTGCACCCTACAATTGGTTGTCTATCTTGGCATTTATCGCGGCCACCTTGTCACGACAATCAACCTTCGTTGTTGCATCGTTGATGTTATTTAAAATAGGTGCTCTATAATTCAACTACATGTTTTAGGGAAGCACAATATTCAAATCACAAAACCCCAATGTGTCTACGAATATTGAGCATGGTCCCTACTTGGAGGCTACTTGCAGCAGACACGATCTAATATTTCCACATTTAAAATCTCAAAAATAAAACCAAATGCATGTCAGTGGCATTATGAGTGGTAAAAATTGTGGGGATTTCCTACCTCGCTGAGCCGGGGAACATTGCCGAACGGGTCCTGCGACGCAAGGTCCAAGACCGCCCTAGAATATGTAGTATAGTATGAAGAACAAGAATAAGAAGTAGACATAGAAGAATAAGAAGAAAATAGAGAACAAGAAGAAGACTGTACTGGGAGGAGCCCTGGCCTACTAGAACACTCAGCGCCGACACTGCCATAATGCTGGTTTCAGAGTCCATGGCTTCCCTAGAATATGTAGCAGAGTAACAAGAATAAGAATAAGAAATAGACATAGAAGAAGAAGAAAATAGAGAAGAAGAAGACTGTATCGGTAGCGGGAGGATCCCTAACCTGCTGGAACATTCAGCACCATTGCTAGGAGAGATTGGGATTCTGTTCAAGGGGGGATGAGCAGCTGGTTGAGCAAGAAGTCAAAGGCGGCGAGATCTCTTGTTTCTCTCCGAGCGCACGATCGATCCGCCTCTCTTACGGGGAGCCATGGCTAATGCAGATGGATGAAGTTGGGGGCAGGAGGAAGAAGAAAGTTATCGGCAGGGGGAGAATGGTCAAAGAGTCCAGTCAGTGGTACAGTCTTATAAAAGACAATCATTTACTCCGGTGCTATCTCAACCTGCATCCACCGTTCATTTGTTAATCGATGGCCTATGTTGCTTCCTTCTCAAAGAAGCGTGACTGGCAGAACCAGGAATGAAACCCCACAGTCCACACGATGGTACTCGATTCGACTGGCTTTAATGAGATGGACGGTTCAGTGGGGGCTTCGATGCGCGCCGCCTAATATCCGGTGGATAAAGGGGCCGGGTGGGACTACGAGGGAGGAAGTAATTGCAGGTTGCACGTCTAGCGTGCGTGCGTGCTTATAGACTACGAGATACTCCTCGCGTGTTTAAGGGGTTTTCATGATGCACGAAACTACTGCATGGACACAACATGCTGAAACGTTGAACTCCACATCGATAGGAACGCACTAGACACTTCCTGACGCTGCCACAGGGCACATTTTGTGATTTGTTACATGACAACACACCCAGTACGTAGATATTTTGTGATGCAGCACATTTTTTACATGACTATACTATGATATGCTCCGGGCGCCCCGTATAGGATCGGCACCCAACTCTGCGTACCCGCCATCACGCATTTCCGAACAACTTCCTCGCGTAGGATGGAACCGTGTCGTAGCAGTGGCAAATTCTTGTCGGTGGCTGACCGTCCTGCGTCACCTGCTTCTCGCAGCATCGTTCGTGCCCGCAGGCAGCCATATGAGGAACCACGACGTGTCTAACAGTGCCTGGATCCATCGACATTGGCGATCGAGGCCACCGCAACATCGAAGCTTGTCGTACCCGCCGCACCCGAGAAGCGCGTTTCACCTGTAGAGACGGAGGAGCGCCGAGCAATAGCCAAGACGAAGGAGCGCCATAGGAAGGCTTGTGAGACCACCCTGAAGAACTCTAGGAGGAATAGAAGAGCCAGCAACAAGGACGACTCCGACTCGGGAAACAAGGAGGCATTCATGGAGCAGTTGGAGACAAAAACGGAGGAGAGTGACGTCGACCCGTGGGAATACAAGGAGGAGGACGCCGATAAGGAGAGGGCGCGTATATACAAGGAGGGAGTTTCCGACGAGTCATCGGAGGACACCGCCACCAACGATGATGAGGACGACGATGACGAGTAATGTTCTATTGTTAGTATCGTTATTATATATTTAACTGCCATGTCCTGCATTGTGATTGTTGTAACTACCATGTATTGCTATGATATTGGGATGTTTCTACTATAACAATTTCGTATGGCTGTTAGATCAAAGAGTATCAATGGTTGGAGGGCACGATATGCGTGACAACTGTCTAACCAATCAGGGTGTGCTAGTTTCTGGGTGAGCTATATTAAGGGCTTTTCTGAGTATTCGTGACTAGCATAGAGGGAAAAACTGAGTTAACATGGCTTCCAACCCTAGATTCCCCCCTCGCTACCCAGAACATGGAACCACTCCATGTATTGAGCCCAAAACCCGGGACCTAGCTCCCTCTCAGCATCGCAAGCGACTTCTCCAATTTCGTGGTCATTTGGAGAACTCTTGACTTTCCATTTTCTGAACCAAAAAAACCAGTGTTTTCCGAAAGGAGGTGCAATATTAGGGCACGCCTAGGGGCCGGAGGCAATTTCCAAGCATTCTACACCATGGTGCATGGCCATTCCCGGGTGGTGGGTATTTATCTTGTGGTGCAAGCATATATTGTATTTTTTTCGAGTTACGACCCGATAAATACGGTTTCTAACTATTTGTACCATATAAGACACTCAATTTTTAGGGAAATAGGTTTGGGGTGCCCCATGGGGTACCTAGGCTGGCTGCATGCCTGGGTCCAAGATTGTACCGACCGTTGAGTTGCCGCGGCCGCCGGCGGGTTTCGCTATTTTTTTGGGCAGCACCAAACAAAATCTAAAAAATATATAAAAATGTGAAAATAGCTCCTGGAGCCCTTTCATGTGACCCACTGCCCTCATAAAATCATGGCTTCCAACCCTAGATTCCCCCTTCGCTGCCCAGAACATGGAACCACTCCATGGATTGAGCCCAAACCCGACACCTAGATCCCTCTCGGCATCGCAAGCGACTTCTCCAACTAGAGAGTTCGCAGCCATTTGGAGAAATCTTGACTTTCTATTTTCTAAACCCGAAAAACCGGTGTTTCCCAAAGTAGGTGCAAGATTAGGGTGCGCCCAGGGTCCGAGGCAATTTCCATGCATGCTACACCATGGTGCATGGCCATTCCCGGGAGGTGGGTATTTATCTCGTGGTGCAATAATATACTGTATTTTTTTGAGTTATCGCCCGGTAAATGCGGTTTCTAATTGTATGTACCCTATAAGACACTCTGAGTTTTCAGGGAAAATGGTTTGGGGTGCCCCATGGGGTACCTATAAGATTTCACCGACCATTGTGTTGCCGCGGCCGCCGGCGGGTTTCGCCTTTTTTTTGGCAGCACCAAACAAAATCTAAAAAAATAAAAAAATGTGAAAAACCTCCTGGAACCCTTTTATGTGACCCACTGTCCTTATAAAATCATAAGAAATGCATATCAGGTCCTTTGGCACCCAACGCACCACCAGGTTGTCTATCGAGTGTGAGTTAACATGGCTTCCAACCCTAGATTCCCCCCTCGCTACCCAGAACATGGAACCACTCCCTGGATTGAGCCCAAACCCGACAGCTAGCTCCCTCTCAGCATTGCAAGTGAATTCTCCAACAAGATATTTCGTGGTCATTTGGAGAAATCTTGACTTTCCATTTTTTGACGCCGAAAAACCGGTGTTTTCCCAAAGGAGGTGCAAGATTAGGGTGGGCCCAGGGGCTCGAGGAAATGTCCACGCATGCTTGTGAAAGACTTATTATTTTTTGAAATATGGTCAAACCCATGATAAACAACCTTAACTAGCTCGTTAATCTTGCAGAACCTATGCATATTGTTAGGGTCTTCTAGAAGCCCCCCGTGGGGCCAAGTTGATTTTGCGTCCCACTTGTTAGGCACCGTTGGATTGGGGAGTGTCGTCGGATTGTCGACAAGTACGCCATAGGGGGTCCTGGTGGCGTTGAAAGGATTTGGTGTGAGACGTCGGATGTTCCAGGAGCGGTGAGCACAAGTTTAACCAGGTTCGGATCCGACTACGGTGATCGGGTCCTACTCCTGCTAGCAACCTAGTAATATATCAGCGTAAGCCGGATGTTACAATGGATTACAAGAGAGTTTCGCCTGTGCGAGTTGATTGTTGTGGTTGTTGTGTTGGTTGCCCTAAAGGCTCCCATAGGGCCGGTTTATATAGTCATCGGGGCCTGGGGTTACAGGGAGAGACTTATCCGGCTACGTTACAGAGTCGGTAACTATGTACATCTTGGAATACAAGTAATACTATAGGACGAAGTCGGTAACTCTTGTGGGCCTTGTCGTAGCTAAAACTAGCTCATCCTCTTTATCTGCCTAGGCCGCCCATGAAGCAAAGCTCTAACCCGTTAGTGGGCCACCCTGGTCAGCGAGTCCTGTGGGTATATCTGGAAAGTATATCCCCAACAGTAGCCCCCAGAAGTCTCCATGTTCTGAAGTCAGATAAATTATCTAGCTTGATGGTTTCTTCGTCTTGAGAATCTTGAAGGGTTCCCGAAATATTCTTTCATTGATGTAGGATTCCGATTCAGTTGAGTTGGATATATTCTGCTCTGACCTTAATCTTTTCCATGCTTGATTTGATACATAAGCCGGATTTTACAGTGGCATGCCGACTGACAACTTTATAGTCCAGGTCCCATCACTGACAGGATTTCCATCAGCACGACCGTTGGTGGGTCCGTTCCTTATGGAACAGAACGTCGTTTCAATGCCTGCGCAAAACTTGAGGGGGCGAAAGAGTCGCGAGGAAGCTAACTCCCCCTCTCCTACATGCGTGGCGATAATCGCGCGTTTCACAGCATGAATCTTGACAAAGAGATAAATAAAGAGGAGAGGAAACCCTTCTTCTCAGATTCATCTCTCTATCGATTCATTCATTGCTTCCTCGAACTCCTCGAGCTTTCCGCACCAGTTCCAATCTGCACACCGTCGAGAAAAATCTCTCCTTCCCCCACCAGTCCTTCTTCCTCCAAGAACTATGGCAGCTGCCTCGTCCTCAGGAGAGGCGGTGGCGGGTTCGTCGACGGCGGACGCGAAGAAAATGCGGGGTCTTTGGATACCCAACGCCATGGATACTACGGAGCTCCAAGTCATGCAGGATGAGGGGTTCATCGTTGCTGGCGCGTGGCGGAGCGCTGTAGGACATGCCATCCCCGTGCCGAAAGACAATGAGAGGGTGCTGTTCAGCACTCATGTCGACCGCGGCCTCAGCCTGCCACCATCGGACTTCTTCGCCGAGGTCCTCAACCATTACGGTGTCCAGCTCCATAATGTTCCTCCCAACTCTCTGCTTGATCTTAGTGCTCACGCAGCTCTGTGCGAGGGGTTTCTTGGCATTAGGCCAAGTCTCACCCTTTTCCGGTACTACTATGGTACTCGGAAGAATTCCATCAGTGCCGGTGTGCCTTATGTCACCGACACTCTTAGCCTAGTCCTAAGGAGGAATCGGATTTATCCTAGGATTAACGCTATTGAGTCCGTCAAACGTTGGGCCGGAACTTTCTTTTAGCATAAGGATATTCCGGCTCCGGGTAAGGTGGAAGGTCTTCCGGCGTTTGCCAATGGCGCCCCTCCCTACCAAGATTCATGGGACACGGAACCGCCGGAGCTGTCGGATGTTTTGATTCTCGCCAAGAGGCGGATCGAATTTTTGATGAAGCATGAGGGGCTTCGTGGATCCGACTTGATCCACTGCTGGCTGGAGCGCCGGATTCAGCCTCTCCAGTACCACGGAGACAGCCTCATGCACCAAATCACCAGCGACAAGAAGGAAAACATGAAGATCAGCCAGAACCGGCTTTCGCCGAAGAACTATAGGACCCTCGTGCAATATTTGGTCAAGGGAAGAGTGGAATGGAAAGTTCCGGAAGTTTCCATGAATATGTATACGTCCAACCGTCCTGTGACTCTGGTAAATATTTCGACTTTGCTTTCGTGTTTCATCATTTTCTTCGGTTCTCTCTCCGACTCTATTTTCATCGATGCTTTTCCGACTCTGTTAGCTCGAGAAACTCTCCGAGTCCCAGCTAGCTCCACTTGAGGGCTATGCCTCAGACGACCCGGAGGCGACGAAGAATGATGAGGTGCAAGAAGTTTCCGCCTCCTCCTCCAAGAAGCATAAGGCGAAGGAAGTTGTCGCTGCTGGTAGCCAAGTGCTGCCAGTAGTTAAAAAGTAAGGACCTCACCTTTCTTTTTTAGTATTCCTGTACCTTTATTTCTTTCCAGAACACATCTAATATTTAGGATTTTCATGTTCTATAGTTAAATCATCGTCGAAGAGCAAGATAAAGCCAGACAGCAAGCCGGGCAAGCAAATGCGTCAGCAAAAGCTTGTATTTTCCCCTGCTATGCCGCCGTTGACCCCATCCACTACTCCGTCAGCGCGGGGAGCTTCTGCATCCCCTGACACTGGCAAGATCTCGAAAGCCCTGGTCACCATTGATGACCAGGCAACTAACAAGAGTGAACCCGTAAAGGGTAATGATCCCATGGTAATGACCACATGGACAGTGGCTAAAGTGGTCGACTCCGCTGTTACTGGCCTCAAGAGGAAGGATAAAGAAGGGATCCTCAAACTGGCTCTGTCCAGTATTGAGAAGCAAGTATTGACCCTAGAAGCAGCGAGCCAAGAGGAGGAAGACGTCAAGCTGGTCAGCCTCCTGGACCAAATTTTAGTCCGGGATGCTAAAATCGCATCTGGCGAAGTTCCAGCCACGGATGTTTCGTCCCTCACCCTTACCGAGAAGGTGTTTCACAACACCAAGCTCGGATTTGAAAAGTTGCACCTGGAACACATTGTAAGTTTCCGATTCTTATTTGCATTTATTATCATTTCCTCTAGCCCCCAAGCATAAAGTCGGATAAAAATTTCTTGATCCAGGTTGATGCTTTTAGGTTGCAAAAGAATGATGTAGTGTAGCCCCCAAGGCATGTGCTGTAATTTTACTTAGTTAAATTTGCAGCCCGAGTCTTAGTAGCCGTCTGACGATATTCCGTCTCTAAACTTACAGAAAATTGCATCTTCCAACCAGGAATTGCTCAAGAATATTTCCAATAAGCGCAAAGAAACGAAAGCTTTGCGCTTTGAGAAGTCAAAGTTGAAAGTTGAAAAAGATGAAGCAGAAGGTAATTTTTTCCAGCTTCCTCCTTGTCAATTAATTTTTTTGTCATAGTCGAATTTGCTTTATCCGACTGATATTTTTGTCCTTGCAGAATTGTTATGCCAATCCAGCAAGATGGTTGAGCAGGCCAAAAACTTCAAGGTCTTGCATGCAGAAAATACTGAACTCCGGGAAAAGCTTGAGACGCTAACTCTGGAATTGGAGAAATCCGTAGCCACTGTCCTGGAGTCAAGCAACCACGAGACCGTGAGGCTCGAGAAGCTCCTAGCTCTCCGAGATAAGGAACTTGCTGATCTCAGGAAGGATTTTGATATCCAAAAGGATCTTGCCCAGGCCTCTGCAAGTGAACTAGACAGCCTCCGATAGGAGCATGCTGAATGGAATCACTCTGTTCTTGGTAAGGTTTCTGAATCTTTTCTTCATGTTCTTCATTTTTCGACCTTCGTTTTAACCAGAATTTGACTTTTTGGTTCTTTCCCAGCCCCCCTGAATCTTTCCGACTCTTCCACTTCTGAACCTCGCCTCGAGCGCATTAAGCTCATCGGAGATGTCTTGTTCGACTTCCGCCAAACTCTAGAAGAGGCTGACGAAGCCGTCAAGCTTTCCGACTTGCACACAATGTCAATGCATGAGGTGAGGGACAAAGTTAAGAAGATTCTGAAGTTGATTGAGTACTGGAAGATCTCCTACGCTCGGACTACTGCACAACTAGATCTGACCATGGTGATGAGCCACCATAGCGAGATGGAAATCTGGCACGTCACCAAGGGCATTGTCGAGGAGGATGATGAGGGTAACCCGCAAGATATCAAGGCCATCCAAGAATCTTGTGTAGGATACGCTTGTCGGGTGGCAAAGATGACCAACTACACGACACCATTCTTCGAATCCGTCGCCGCGCCTCCTTTTCCTCAAGAGCCAGAAATCAGCAACGCTTCCGAGTCTGAGATCGAGGGCGACACTGCTGTTGATTCCAATGTTCCACCTGCTTCATCACCACCGCCTGCAGCATAAACAATTTCTATGAATTATCTTAAACTTATGGCAATGTAACGATGGCTACAATATTTATTTTGTGCTGGTTTGTAAAAACTGATGCTATTACTATCTTAGCAAGTTTGATTATATATTTTGATGCTTTGTACTTGAAAGTTTTCGAAGCACTCTTTTTTATATGTCTATACTTATCGGTTTATCTGGCTCTCTGCCTTGTCCCTTTCATGGGTCGGCCAACCTTTAGCACAGAAACTTTGCCGAGCAATGGAGCGCAATTGCTAAACCAGTTTAAACTCGGAAACAAAGTCGGCTTCCAGTACCAATAACTCATTACTCAAAAAATACCCACGTCTAAGCAATCAGATAAAGAATCAAAGTATAGACAATAATTTTAAATTTTGTACCCTAACGTAACATTTTTAGATTGTTCAAAAATCATAACCAGAACGAACATGAGCATAAAGTATTTTCAAGCATTCTGGGATTTTCAAAAAATTACATGCTCTTTTGGAAATAAGATGGCAAAAACGTCTAAAAAATAACAATATGCGGAAACCAATACTTTATTTCACTTTGAACATGTACACATATGATTACAAGGAAATATAACTAAGAATAGAAGGGACGTAACTGTGCAATATTCCATGGACGGTCTATTTCATCCGGGTTTGTGCTGCCACCAGCTCTCTTCCTTTTCCTATATCAGGTCTTTCCTTGACTGGTCTCATGTCGGTTAAATAATATGACCCATTATGCAGAACTCTGCTAATCATAAAAGGTACTTCACAAATTGGGGAAAGTTTGTGCTTTCTCTTTTGCACAAGTCGGAGAAGTAAATCGCCTTTTATGAAAGAACGGTTTTGCACTCTCTGACTATGATACTTGCATAACTTCTGCTGGTAGGCTGTATATCTCTGCTCAGCAACGATGCGTACTTCTTCGATTATATTGAGATCGTCTTGCTGAGAAACTTCTGCATCTTCTTCGATATACGCTTTGACTCGTGGAGCCTGATGAATCAGATCACTTGGAAGAACTTCTTCTGCACCGTAGACCAAGAAGAAAGGAGTATAGCCGGTTGACCTGTAAGGAGTTGCACGTAAGCTCCAAATTACAGACGGTAATTCTTTAGCCCAAGCCCCCGCGTCCCGACGAAGCGGTGCCTCGAGGCGAGGTCGGATTCATTGTAGAATAAGGCCATTAGTTCTTTCGACTTGTCCATTGGCTTGTGGATGTGCGACTGATGCAATATCAAGTCGGATCCCTTGTTCTTCGCAGAATTTGGCAAGTTCACCCATGGAAAAGTTGCTCCCATTGTTAGTAATGATACTATGCGGATATCCGAATCTGATGATTACGTCCTCGACGAATCTTCTGGCTGTGGCTCCATCGCAACTTGTTACGGGTTTAGCCTCAATCCATTTGGTGAATTTATCCACCATCACTAGAAGGTGAGTGAATCCACATTTTGCCGTGCAAAACGACCCTACCATATCAAGCCCCCAGACCGTGAACGACCATGTAATAGGGATTATTCGCAGCTGTTCAGCCGGAACGTGTGCCTGATGAGCGTACTTTTGGCAGCCCTTGCATGTTTTGACCAGTTTGTCGGCATCTGCCTTATCTGTAAGCCAAAAGAATCCGTGTCGAAAAGCTTTTGCCACTAAGGATCTGGCTGCAGCATGGTGACCACACTCACCTTCGTGGATTTCCCTCAAGATTTCCACTCCTTCTTCTGAAGAAATACATCTCTGAAACACGCCAGAAACATTTCGTTTATAGAGCTCACCATTTATTATACAATAGGCTTTTGCTCGTCGGACAATCTGCCAGCTCAAGACTTCGTCTTCGGGTAGTTTTCCGTCTATCAAGAAATCCATATAGGGTTTTGTGCAGCTGGGAATTACATCCATAACTGCTATTAAAGGTGAGTCGGATTTCCTTGGATAGTCCTCATCAACTCTAACTATGGAGGGGACCCTTAAATACTCTAGAAAAGCTCCATCCGGTACTTGTTTCCACGCAGAGCCTATCCTTGATAGTGCGTCTACTTCCTCATTTTCTGCGCGAGGGATGTGTTGAACCTCAAAGCCCTCGAACAATTTAGATAGTTCATCCATAACAGCTTTGTATGCTGACATGTGCTTGTTTGCATTGCAGATATCGGATACTTGCTGAGCAACTAAATCCGAGTCTCCGTAACACATGAGTCTTGATATGCCAATGTTTTTGGCCACGCGTATTCCATGCAGCTGTGCTTCATACTCGGCAATATTATTGGTTGCCATGAAGTGTATTTGCAACACATAGAACAACTTGTCTCCTTGAGGTGATTTGAGCACCACGCTAGCCCCCGAGCCTCCTCGTGCTTTTGATCCTTCAAAGTGAAAGGGTCCAAAATTCCGACTCTGGAGGGCCTGAATTTTCTGCCGTTTTTGTCCAATCAACAACAAAGTCGGCGAGAATTTGGGACTTGATTTCTGGACGTGGTTTATACTCAATGTCGAAAGCTGCAAGATCTATTCCCCACTTTGCGATACGTCATGTGGCATCGCGGTTGTTCATTATATCTTGTAGAGGATCTGTGCTCACTACTGTGATCTTGTGCTTTTGAAAATAGTGACGTAGCTTTCTGGATGCAAAGAACACTCCATAGGCTAGCTTTTGATGATGTGGATACCGTTGCTTTGATTCTGTCAGGACCTCACTTAGATAATAAGTTGGACCGCTGCACCTTATGCTTGTGGCTTCTTCATCGCACTCAACTACTATTACCACGCTTATGACCTTGTTGGTCGCTGCAATGTAGAGTAACATAGGTTCCTGAGGTTCTGGCGCTGCGAGAACTGGTGGATTTGAAAGCATATCTTAGAAACTTTGCAGTGCAGTTTCGGCTTCTGGGGTCCAGACAAATTTGTCAGTTTTCTTCAAGAGTTTGTACAATGGTGCGGCTCTTTCACCGAGCCGGCTGACGAACCGACTCACCACTGCAATGCAACCAGTGAGGCGCTGTGCGTCCTTCAGGCGAGTCGGCCAGGTAATGTCTAGAATAGAATTGCTTTTTTCACGGTTCACCTCTATGCCTCGCTCGGAGACGATGAAACCTAACAATTTTCTGGCTAGAATTCCAAAGAAACAATTCTTCGGATTTAGAATCATGTTGAATTTTTGTAGACTAGCAAACATTTCATCCAAGTCAGAAATTAAAGTTTCCTTCTTTTTGGACATAACTGCTATATCGTCTACATATACGTGGACATTGCATCCGATTTGGTCGTTGAGACAACATTGCATGGTACGTTGATATGTTGCTCCTGCGTTCTTTAAGCCAAAAGGCATAGTTTTGTAGCAGAAGGTTCCGAAAGGAGTGATGAAAGACGTGTTAATTTGATCCGACTCTTTCATTGGTATTTGGTGATATCCGGAATATGCGTCGAGAAAACAGAGTAATTTCGACCCTGCCATTGAGTAGATAACTTGATCGATTCTTGGCAAAGGAAACGGATCTTTTGGGCATGCCTTGTTCAAAGCGGTATAATCAACACACATCCTTAAATCAATGGTGTCCTTTTAGGGACGAGTACAGGATTTGCCACCCAATCTGTATGGATGACCTCTGTTATGAAATCCGAGCTCTAAGCGGGCTAATCCCTTGGGTATTGCTTTGTGCTTTTCATCACCAAACTGTAGTAAGGACTGTTTGACGGGTTTAGCGTCTGGGTACACACTAAGAGAGTGCTTGACAAGTTCCCTAGGCACTCCGGTCATGTCAGATGGCTGCCATGTGAAGATATTACTATTAGCCTTGAGGAACTCGACGAGCGTGCTTTCCTATGCATGGCCTAAGCCTACCCCTATGTTCGTCGTCTTGGAGGGATCATCTTCCTTCAGCGATGTCTTATTCGTCTCTTCCGACGCCTTGAACTGCAAACTTGGCTTCAGCACCTCGTTCTTCATAGCGGGCATCTCGGACGGATTGATGGTCTTCTTGATCTCCTGGTACTCCTGGGCGTGTAGTACGGCTTCGGTGAAGGCATCAGATCCTTCGTCGCACTCTCACGCCTTCCTCAGATTTCCACGTATGGTGATTACGCCCTTTGGACCTGGAAGTTTAATCATGTTGTAGATGTAACAGGGACGGGCCATGAACGCCCAGTAAGCCAGACGTCCGAAGATGGCGTGGTAAGCACTTTTGAACGGTAGCACCTCGAAGAAGAGTGGCTCGGTCCGGTAATTATCTCGTGTTCCGAATGTCACATCTAGAGTAATCTCACCTAGAGAATTTGCTTGTCTTCCTGGTACAATGCCATGGAAAGTTACACTGCTGTAACTCAACTGGCTTTCGTGTAGCTTCATGCGGTGGAGCGTCTTGATGTATAAGATGTTGATACTGCTCCCACCGTCCATTAGTGGTTTTGAGAACTCATAGCCATCAATAAGAGGATTGACGACCAGAGGGTACTTTCCCCGACGATGTGTTTTCCTTGGGTGATTTGAACGATCAAAGGTGATTGTCACCTCTGACCAGTCCAAGTATTGGGGGACAGCCGGAATTGTGGCATTAAGCTCACGAAGAACCGCCTTTTTGTCCTTAGCTGGTTGGGATCCAAGGAAGCAGACGTATGCGTCTTTCTTAGTTGGAAAAGTTTTCTTTCCATCTAGCTTGGGCTCTGTGGCGTCTTCCGCCTCTTCCATGTCGGAATCTTCCTTGGGCTCATTTCCTTTCTCGAAATTTTTCTTTCCTTTTTGTCGCTTGGCTCTGTAGCCAGCGGATTCCTCTTTCTTGATGTCGTCATTGAAATGACACTTAGAATTTGTATGGGTAGATCCTCCGCTACTATCCAAGTGGTGGACACATGGATTATTGGCAATGTCAGCCCAGGTATAGGTTCTTCCGGGTTGTTGGTCTCCTCTTCTCTGGATTCAGGAAGTTCCTCGGCCTCTACCACGGCCGCCTCTGCGCCCTCCTCGTCCTCCAGATATGAACATTGCATTGACAGCTGCATTGTCCGAAGCCTTCTTTTCATTTGAGGTGTTCTTGCATTTCTGAGTTTGCTTTGGCTGTTTGGCCGCATTGGGATTGGCCAGAATATTTAGGAGCCCTTCTGAATCATCATCGGTGTCAGCGTATTTGCTTGCAATCTCTATCATTTCTCCCAAATCTGTGACGTGGTCATGCTTCATCCTGTGATGTAAAAGTCCGACTAGAAGTCCTGCAATAAAAGCTTCTATCGCAGTTTGCTCGTTTACTCCTTCGCAGGAGTTCTTCATATCAATCCAGCGTCCTAGGTAATCCCGGCAAGTTTCTCCGGGTCTTTGGGTGCAACACTTGAAGTCTCCGACTATGCAGGGCCTCCTGTATGTTCCCTCGAAGTTTGAAAAGAACGCACTTTGCATATCATACCAATTATGAATTGAATTGTCTAGCAGTTCATTGAGCCATGATCGAGCCGTCTTCCTCAACATCAGTGGGAGATCTTGGATTGCAACTAGGTTGTTTCCTCCTTTGGCAATGCAGCAAACCTAGAAAAAATCCTGGAGCCAAGTATCTGGCCGAGTTGCACCGTCATAGGGCGGAATATGCTTGGCGATGGCAAAGTCAACCGGACATTTTGTCTGACGTATACGTGGACCAAAGAACTTGGGTCCCATGTACACATCCTCTTCCTCGTATCGCCGTGCTTCTATGTTTGATTCAATGCGATGGCGAGCGTCGTTTGGCGAGAGAGATCTGCGCCTTGGAGGCTCGCGGCTTCTGCGCGGTGGAGTCGGATTTCTGCTTCTTATCTCACCATTGCCGCCTCCGCCCCTGCGGCTTTCATGGCTACGACGTGATCCTTCATGGTCGCTACTAGGAGGCGATGGTGGCCATTGTGGATTATTTCCGGCTGGGTTTCTTGGTGGTGGCGGTGGAGCCTCATTATGCTGACTCCGATGCCTGTTTCTTCGGGCATCGTCCCTACTAGATTCAGGACGATCCGGATTATCTCTTTGTCCGGCATTGCCAGCCGAACGGCTCGGTGGTGGCATCCTTAGCCGATCTTGCTCCTCTTGCTTGCGGCGTGTTTCCGGGTCTTCTCTATAGCGATTGTTTTGCCGATGATGGTCCTGATGGGGAACCATTGCCCTGATGGCGTCTTCGGCTACAATCGGAATAACTCTTGCCCAGTCACGTGCTGGCCGGCGGGAGTGGCTGTTGGAGACGGTCCTGGAATTTTCTTCTTCTCCACTGGGACGATGGAGCTGATTCGTATCCCTGCGGAGCCTTACGTCAGCGCTTTGGTCAGCGCTAGTGTGGAAAAACTCAGATTTTGAGGCCAGCTTGCCACTAAATGACGCGTCCATCTTTTGCTGCTTTAATCCTTTGTCCAGCAACGCAAGGCACTACTGGACCTGCCGTGGAGACGGATTGTTGGCGAGGATAGCCCGAGCTGCAGTAGCGATTTCGACCGGCGTGCTGTAGACTCGGATCTTCTCTCCATCTTTTCCGTCAAATAGATCTTTGTGGATATCTGGATTCTTGTTTGCAAGAAACGGTCCTCCCCTTGTTTTGCTTGGATGTCCCTTGAAATATGACTGATATCTGGCAGGATCACTTTCTAACTGCTGTCTCATCTCGACGAGGCACGTGACCTCTTCAAGCAGAAACAGGCGGTTCTTTTCCAAGTCCTCAGCCCTTTTCTCCAGCGGCTCCGATGTAAGATCCAAAGCCGTTATGATTGGAATTATGAGAGCATCTCCGTAAATTTTACGTGCACCCTTGGTGACAACGTGTCCATCCATAGGAGGATCGATCGGGGTGGGATTAATCGGATCTCTGTCCTGATTCTCCATCTCGATCTCTTCATCAACTTTTTCTTCGTTGGTTTCCTTGACGTTCGGCTCTGCCGGTGTCGGATTCTTGTTCTTCTTCTTCTTCTTTGACCTCCTAGTAGCCTTAACGTGCGTACCGGTGGCAAAGATGGCTCTTGGTATAGTATCGGGGGATGAACTTATGTTGGTACTTTCCGTCATGGTTGGCTTGTAGACCTCAGAGGAATCTCCGGTGTCCATGTCATCCTGCGAGGTGTATCATTCATCCATGCTATCATATGGACTAGGAGGAGTTTCCGGCTCACTTGGTGTTGGTCTAGAGACATTATCTTGATAGTACTCCTCTATCTCTTTGTCGAAGTCTCGAAGTTCCTGCGACATGATTGACTCTGCTGGGGAGCCAGGTAAGTCGGTGTTTTCTTCGATTGCGTCTAGGACCGAGTCGCTACCAGCTCCAGCATCGACAAAGTCGGATCCAGTGCTTATGTGGTACATGAAACAATGCTTCTTCTTGTTCATGTTCTTGAGGTATTTGCACAACTTGGTTTCCACTTCGACGTCAGCAAAGATGGATCCGTAGCAGATGTACTCCTTGTCTGTGTATCAGATCTCGCTGGAGAGATCGGATCTGACTTCTTCTTCCACCTCTTCTTCCACTACGGGAGTGGGCTGGTAGGTTTGATTTTCTCCGAGACCCTGAACTTTTCCGCCTCTACGGACAAAGTAGATCCGGATTTTTCTTCCGCCATGGTTATCACCTCTAGGGTGGGTTGGGCGGGATCAGCGAAACCGAGGTAAATATCAATCTCGCCGATTGACATGATTGTGTAAGTCGTCACGGGTTTTGAGGCCGAATCCAAGTCTCATCGAGAAGGATGAGAGGGACATCACTGGCGTAGACCACGTGACCCATGGCGATTGTTTTGCCGATTCCTGCACGTGCAGATTCCGCCCGGAACGATGCTCCAAAGGTTACCTTCCCCACGGTGGGCGCCAACTGTTGTCGGATTATCTACTAGTATGCCATAGGGGGTCCTTGTGGCGTTGAAAGGATGGGGTGTGAGACGCCGGATGTTCCAGGAGCGGTGATCACAAGTTTACCCAGGTTCAGATCCGACTGCGGTGATTGGGTCATACTCCTGCTGGCAACCCAGTAATATATCAGCGTAAGCCGGATGTTACAATGGATTACAAGAGAGGTTCTCATGTGTGAATTGATTGTTGTGGTTGTTGTGTTTGTTGCCCTAAAGGCTCCCATAGGGACGGTTTATATAGTCACCGGGGCCTAGGGTTACAGGGAGAGACCTATCCGGCTACTTCGGGTGTGACAGAGACTTCACCAATAAACACTTACCTTTGGGTTCCCTGTGGGATCGACATCTTAACTTCGAAAATATCTACAAACAATTTGTGCACTTGCAGCCATCAGGTTCCGGCCGGTTACGAGCTCAGCTACGCTGGGGTGCCCATGGTGCCGCTTTTGCGCGGCATCGCGCTATTGAGGAAGATAGAGGAGCGCTACCACCAGCTGCCGTAGCGGAAGAGGGCAATGGACCGATACGAGCGCACCAGTGCATACTGGCCAAGGCGCTTCAAGAAGGAGCGGGAGGCTCTTTGGCTTCACACTGCTCGCCGTCCACACATCCACCCAGATCCGTGCAACCCCGAGGGAGGCAGTGCTTCTGGGCAGTGCCTAGGCATACACCCTCCACTGTTATCGATGCTATGTGCCGTGAAGAACTCGTGAAGAGGAACACCGTCGGGCTCGTCCTCATCTATTTAGACATGGAAAAGGTGGACGGCGACGTAGAGGACGTCGTGCATGACGAAGACAGCGGGAGCGACATAGTCAGTTAGGGTCACTTGAGCCTAAATTTAATATATGTATGGTTTCTTAATGACCTCTTCGGATAGAATGGCCAAGTTGTATGTGTGTTAGCCACCGACACCAAAGCCACCGCGGGCTGCTCGGCCACGGCCACCTCCGGATAATCCAATGGCAACACCGTAGCCATCACGACAGCTCTGGTAGGATCATGTGGATGAAGTTGCCATTGCTAGAGATGAAACATGGAAGATGCGGGACCGATGCGAGCATCAATGCCCTTGATGTAGCCGATGCGAGCATCAGACGTCGCTGACAAAGACGATGCGAGGCTGATGGGACAGTACACTGTCTCTGTTCCCAGCTCTTGATGGCATAGTCATAATTTTGGAGTGCGCCGGAGGAGAAGGAGACGAGTTTGTCCTGTTGCTTGAGATGGGAATACAAAGGAGGTGAGCCTTACCAACTCATGGCACGGCCATAATTTTGGTCATTGAACGGTTAAAAATCCATGATTATTGTTTATGGATAATTAGTTTAAAAATTAATGTACTATCTAATGACCTGGAATTTGGTTGACACTACACATCACATACCCGTTACAAGCCCAGGATATAAATAAATTTCAATGAAAATTCAAGAAACAACGTTACTATGCCACCTTCTCTCTTCTCCTCTAATTACTGTTCAATCCCGCGCTGGACTGAAACAAAAATGATGAAAATGCCAAGTAACACTAGTTTCAAGCTTACCTTTTGTCTGGAGCCTTGTACAAAGATGAAATTGACAGGGATTTATTGTTTCTCCTGCAGTTAGCCAAAAGATCATCAAGAACATCCTCAATCACCCCAGCAACTTCTTCATATTCAAACTCAACTCCATTATAAAAATTTCCCTTCCACTCCCGCTTACCCTTTTGTTTCTTTTCGCCTCCTATCCCCCACGGGACGTCCACATCCTCAACCAATTGCTCCTTACTGACGTTTCCCTCCACATACGCATCACCATTTTCCTTCACATGTAGGACTTCCTCTACGTCATCTCGCTGCGCTTCCTCCAGTTCTGCCTAAGAAGCCTCATCTTGTGCCTCCGTGATGTGAACGGGCACAAGGTCAGCATCTTCGAAATCACGTGGAACTGGGTTTTTGCATAGCCTCTTGATATAGCCCAGCCCTCCACACTGTTTGCACTTCTGCTTCCTTTCTCCTAGTCTCCATCCTTTTTAGTGAAGGCTTCAGTCATTTTCTTTCTAGGCCTCCTAGGTGGTCTCCTAAGAACTGGTGATTCGAGTTTGAACCCTGGATCGACTATATCCCAATCATTTTCATTAGCCATAGGTGGTATGTTTTCTGCATAAGTTGCAGCAAACTTGTCCATGCATAAATAGTTATGAACATAGTTCTCTATTTCAGCACCTCTACCTCTTAGCTTTAAGATGAAGTGCAGTGCATGGTGACATGGTAGACTAGTAACCTACCACTTCCTGCATGAACAAGTCTTGTTACCAATGTCTATAGTAAACCTCCATTCAGTTCCATGCTTGTCTTGTGCATAAACCTCAACCAATGAATTGGAACTTCTGACCATCCTCGTCTTTATCGTTCTCATTTCCTCGTTCTTGCATTCAGTAATAAAACCACCTTTGGAACTATTTTATGGCCTACAAATTTTCCCGCACAAATTCTCTACCTAAAATCTATATTCACCATTATACAGTGTCTTATTGCATCTAACAAAATAACAATTGCAAGTGACTTCATGCTCCTAATCTTAGCATTGAACCTTTCTGTCAGATTATTGAAAACAAAATCCACTTTGCTTAACTCACCAAACTTGATTCTGGCCCATAACTTGCTATGATGCTTTTCGAGGTATTCTTTCAGCTTCGGCACGGTATACAAGTTCTACATGTAAGTAGCATGCGTACTTGGGGTGTACGTGTATACTAATCGCCACAAGTTGTCTTCAAAGGTATTTCCTTTGAACTTCTTCGTGAATCTAGTAGCAAGGTGCTGCATGCATTTCCTATGCTCAACCCTAGGAAACACAACATCGACAACATTCTGAAGCCCCTTGCATGCACAAATGTGTATCACCAAGCCTTCAGGGTGACCAATTACTGCACGTAGTCTCTGCATGAACCATGTTCCAAAGCATTTCTGCGAGCTTGCCACCGAGGAAACAAACCCTCGAACAGCGCAGCGCCAGGATCACGAAACTCTTGCCTCCATGCCTCGGTGCGGGCGACCTTACATAGTGGGGCAATCTGCGAACACACCATCAGGGGCCAAAAAACATCCATCCTATGCACAGTTGGTGGCCAAACCACAGCGGCGTGTGTCCATCTACACTCAGTTTGTTGGAGTGTTCGAAAGCTGGAGCTGACAACGGGCAACATCTCAACACCGGAATTCAGGTTTAGATTCACAGGGACCTAGGATCCCTGCCACGAGAAGCCGGAGTTCATGTTCGATGAAATCGTTGCGGCGATGCGGCTGTTCATACTGAACCGGGACTGGTTCAAGTGCATCAACTAGTGCATGAACATTGAAGATCTCATGAAGTTTGGCGGGAAGGAAAAAGATCAGTTGTGGTTGAATGATCCCTGAACATATGTCCTCTCTAGGCAATTGGCTAGCCAACTTTTATGGTGGAGATCTGCAGTTTCTTTAGCATAGAACAGTGAAGTTCATACTAACTCTGTATAATGCCTTTTATAGAGGCAATAGCCCCCTTTTGCACAGCTATCCCATAATGTAGTATGGAATGAGTTCGTAAGTAATCAAATACTATCAAGATGTATCTATTTATTCAATTACTACCGGCGGTTGAATTCAGTTTACTATCATACGTATCCGAGGCAAACAATATTCAAACAAAATTTTATAAACTGATCTTCGGTGGTTTATTCATGCAAGTTCTATACAGAATCACGCACCAGATCGAACAAATCTAGGTAAAAATTGTTCGAGGCATTTTCCCGGCAATGGTGACATTGATCATTGCTAGCCCACTCTCTTTTTAGGAGGCTAACCTTGGTTATTCACACAAATTCATTAGCCACGCATACTACAAATTCATTAGCCACACAAACTACAAATCATTAGCCACACATACTATGAATTCAGTAGCCAGACAAACTATAAATCATTAGCCACACATACTACAAATTCAGTAGCCACACATTACAAATTCAGTAGCCACACATACTACATCAGTTCAAACTATTACATAAGGAGTACTACGTGCTCGACTATCAAGTTATCAATCGTTCAGATTCACTAAACCTCTGTCTTCACTCAAGGGAAATAAGAACCATCGGCTTGTCCACGCCCGGTCCCCCACCAAAACCGTGAGCTCTATCGCAGAACAGTGGTGGTCCTATGCCATTGATCCTTCCAGGACAACACTACAGGCGATGAGGATGCTTTCTGGCCGCCTCGTCGGGGTCCCGAATGCCATGTACCGGATCTAGAACCTCCTGCAGGTGGATGATCACTTGGTGCTTCCAGCCAAGCTTTCGTCTTGCCCTACTTGGAATCTCCACCTCGTACATCTTAGGAATGGTGTCTGGATCTTTCAGCCATGCCTTTACCTCGATGATCCATCAGTCGCTCAGTGGCACAATCTCCACCAGATCGCCGCCAAGGCTACTGACGACCTTATTCAGGGCCTTCGGTTCCCAAGCATCTAAAGGGAGGCTGTCAAATCCGAGTTTAGAGAAGAAACGAAGCTGCCCCAAGCGATCGTCCCACTCATAGGAGAGATGCAATTGCATGAAGTTTATTTTCTCCCTACATCACTCGAAAGAAACAGAAGAATGCAGAACACGCTCGCTGTCTGAGCTGTGGGCGAACAGGACGAAGAAATCGAATGGCGGCACGCATACCTCAATATTGACCACTTTTAGTCAGATCCCAAAATGAGACCTGAAATCCAACAATAAGTATGCTGGCGACAAGGCGGGACGCGTCCCCAGCATGGTGGCCATGAGAGCATTGTCGTCGAACTCCTCTACCAGGGCTACCATGCCTGGGGTGCACGACAACATGCAACCGCCCGAGGCAGGTCACCGGTCCAGATTGCCCGGTCGAACACGCTTCGTTGTGTGAGAAGGTCTAGGCAGCGACAAGAGGCTAGGCTAGGGACATGAAGCTCCGACACACCAACTACAAAAAAGGAGGCAAGGGAGATGGCAGTGAGCTTCAATTAAGGGCGTGGGAGGTAGACCGTCCATGGCGGGGATGGAAGGAGAACAACGACAAGCCTCAATCTAGAGACCAGTAGCCAGAACTAAGCAAGGTAATGGAGAGGGAAATAATAGGGGAGAACAGCAGAGTAGAGAAGAAAATCTAGTCCTCGCAGTGGTAAACCAGTACACGACAGCAAAGAATAACTAGAAATACTGACAGGACAGGGAAAAAAGAGTTGACCTAACGGCGGGATTTGAGTTCAACCATTTTTTTCACTAGTTCAAACGATCGTTTGGCCGTTAGATTTGTATTAACCCCCATTTGGCCCATATCGACAATTGGTGAAGCTACCACAACCCCTCCACGAGATTGCACGCAACTCGGACCCTGCGATGCCTTGGCGTCTGAACATTCAGGATGCATATTAAAAATCTCAAATTTGAGCCCCCCTCCATCTAGACCGGTATAAACTTGTTTATATCATGGGGGTTGCACCGAGAGGTTCAATCTAAAGCCAATTTGTGAATTGGATACTAAATATACTCTAGTATTTAATAAAAATTTGGTAATGCATTTTCACATCACATCCTTGGTGGCTGCATCACAAAATAAGCCCTTTTCGGCATCGGAAATGGAAAATGGATTTTCCGTGCAGATAATGTGAAAACTTGAAGCAACATTGTTTGCCACCACAAGATACATGCATTTGCGGAATATGGGCGCATTAAAGCAAACTATGTCATGGTTGTGGTCATGATCTAGCTCATTTTCCTTGAAAGCCATGAATACTCGAAGGCGGTAGGTGATTTCTGTGAATACTTTTTTAGAATAATCCTCAGATACCATGTTTGTTATTTTTGCATGCAATTAGGCAACATAAAATGACAATGTGCGAAGGTATCACATTTTTTTAGTTTTTTTATTTTTTTTGAATTTTTGAGGCCGGTTTCAAAATTCGACCGAGACCACGACGGTTAGGGTTCCTGGCTATGTGTCGGGTATTGCTAATCTCTTGTTGGATCTCTGAAGAAACGCCATGTTTTGTAACTGGAAATGATTTTTTGGAAAATTCCTGAGAGAGCAAAGAGGTAGCTCTAGGCTAAATTTGATCCCGCTCCAACTAGACCAGTAGAAACTTTTTTTATATTGTAGGGTTTATTCCGAGAGGTTCTATCTGAACACAATTGGTGAATTTTCTAGTAAATGATTTCTAGTATTCAATAAAAATAGGGTGATGCATTTTCACATCACATCCTTGGTGGATGCTTCACAAAATAAGCCCTTTTCGGCACAAGGAAAATTGATTTTCTATGCAAAGAATGTGAAAACTTCATGAAGCAACATTATTTGCCATCCCAAGATAGACGCATGTGCAGAATATGGGCGCATTAAAGAAAACTACGCCATGGTGGTGGTCATGACCTAGCTCATTTTCCTTGAAATCCATGAATTCTCGAAGGCGACAGGTGATTTCTATGAACACTTTTATAGAATAATCCTCATATGGCATGTTTGTTATTTTTGCATGCAACTAGGAAACATAAAATTATAACGTGTGAAGGTTTCACATTTTTTGAATTTTTTATTGAATTTTTTAGGCCGGTTTCAAAATTCGATCTATACCGCAGCATTTAGGGTTCCTGGCTATGTGTCGGATCTTGCTAATCTCTTCTTGGATCTCTGAAGAAATGCCATGTTTTGTACCTGGAAATGATTTTTTGGAAAATTCACGAGAGTTCTACGAGGTAAATACAGTCTAAATTTGAGTCCCCTCTAGCTAGATTGGCAAAAACTTGTTTATATCGTGGGTGTTGCGCCGAGAGGTTTTATTTGAAGACAATTGGTGAATTGGCCACTAAAGGCTCTCTAGTTGTCGTGGGAATGCCCATGACAGTCGCTACCAGGGGTAGCGATTGAATCTAAGGAGGGAAAGAGCGAGTCACCATCTACGAATCGAGATTAGTAGCGAGACACATGGTTTACCCAGGTTCAGCCCCGTAGGGTAAAGACTTACTTCATGATTGTTTATATTGATGGAAGATGAATTACAAGGTGGGCAACTCGGCATAAGGGATGCGATTTGCTTGGATGGGGTAGCTAATAGCTCGTGAATACGATGGGAACAGTAGGGAGGCTTATATAGGGGTGCCTCGCTAGGGTTTTACAGGATATCAACCGAATCAGTAAGGCTTTCGGGAGTTTGGCCTAATGCGACTGGGCCTAGATAAGGTCTTGGGCCTTCGCATCCAGTCGCCGGTCTTCTTTGAATCCTCCTTTCTAGTCGTTGTCATTGCTGGCTCACCTGACATTGTTTTGGGCCAGTCGTTTCCTGCCTCTGTGGATTCCCGATTGGTATATCCCCATTAGTATTCCCCGAGTGCGTCAGGGCATCAGCGTAGGAGTCAACCTGGCAGTCGGAGTAGGCGAATCCGGGTGGTCGCCTAGTCGAATCGGTGATGCACTCCTCCAATGAAGGGAGAGGCCTTTGTTCTTCAGTTGCAGCTTTGGAGAATCATTTTTCTTCAAGTCTCCCGCTTAGTCGAATGAAGTAAGAGAGTGGTATAGGCGAGTGGTCAATTTGACCGAAGTTGGACCGTCAGTGTGGTCAAACTAGCCATTAGTTACCTCATAATGGTAACTTTGGTGATTTTACCGGGAAGTAACGGCTAATACCATGATTACTGGAGATGGGGCACTATAAATGGCGAATGGCAAAGGCAAATGAGGATCTCATTGTACCTTCCTCTTTCCCACCTTCTTCTTCATTCACGCCCGCCTCCGATCCGAATAGCAGATCTCAACGAATCCACCTCCATAGCACCCTCAAGGTCCAAGTCCAACTGCACCATAGCCATCCTGCAGTCCTTTTAGGACACATGAATTCTTATGAAAGGAAATTGGCGAGCTCCTCCTCCTAGTGAGAGTGAGCCCAAACCGCGGCCTAGTGAGTTCATCTCGTTCGTTAGCCACCTAGAACGTTGTCTAGGCTTCTCCACTTTGCTCTTCTTTAGACGCTTCCCCAATTTATATCAGATCAAGCCCTCCGACCAAAACATAGCATCAAGCAGATCGTGGTTTTCATCACGTTCTACGATACCTAGGGTTCCATCCCTATTTTCCCCTATGGCTCGAGTTGTTCCATAGCCAGAGAAGTCGTGAGGGGAAGAAAGGACCTCTATGGATTGCCTATGGAATCACCTTCCAGGTGAAGTCTGGTGCTAGTTTCTTTAAACTGATGTTGCCGAAGTAGGCGGCCAGCGACTAGAAGAAGTCCTAGTTCTACATGAAGGAGTCGACTCCGTCAAGGGAGGTGGTGATCCCGGTATACACCGCGGAGTGAAGCACTCCGTGATGAATTTTAGTGAAAGACCTTCCTCACTCGCAGAGGATGGTGGTGGCAGAGATGATCGCGCGGATGACCAAGATGGAGGACGAGGGGTTGAAAACAATCAACCTCTTCAACTACATGCTCGGCATCGTCTGGTTCTTCTGATGAACCGGCCAACATTCATGTGCGACTATACCTGGATTTCCGACCCGTTGAGGGCAGACTCGACGAAGTGGAAGGTGTAAGACTACGTTGCATCCCTTAAGAAGATTACGAAGGCGACGTACGCTAGCATGGCCGATAGACTCGCTCCTTATAGGACGACTGGCACTCCAGACGACACGGTGAGTGGTTTTTTGCTTTCTTTACTTAATCATGTTTTGTAGCTTGTTTTGATTGTTGCACTCACTCATAGACTTTCAGGATACTAGAGGACTGGCTACCTCCTTTGTATGAGGAGGTGCCACAAGAGCTTCTTCATGAGGAAGTAGGAGACTCCTCTGTCGGGGAGGAGGAAGAAGGAGAAACTTCCGACGAGGAGCGCGGGCCACCTTCGGTGACTCGCAAGACGCGCGACCAGAAACACCATGAGACCGAGGCTAGTACTAGCCTCGGTGAAGGAGACAGTGAGCCAGAGGTCATCGTGGAGGCAAGCTCCAAGCGGGCTCCAACATCGTCCAAGCCCGTAGGGGAGCCGAAGGCTCTGCCGAAATAGCAGCGCCAGGCGAGTCTGCTGGAGGTGGGGCAATCGCTGCCAATTGGGCGGGAACTACAGAAGCCCCTACATATTACCATCGGGCTATGAACAATCCAAGTCACCAAGTAAGTGTTGGCCTCATTCCCTTATAAACGTTTTCACACTTATTTTAATCACACGACTTATGTATCGTCATGTTTTGCAGGGGCGTCCCAAAGAAGATCCAACTTAGCACCTGGTGAAGGTCGTGGGCGAGCCTACCGTAGTGTCAGAAGATCCTTCCACGAAGAGGAAGGATAGCACAACCGACGCAACTCAAGCGGGCATCAAGAAGAAGAAGGTCACCACTTCGATGACAGGCGCGGTGACGGCGATCGAAGATGGCGCGGTAGCGCCTCAAGCGGCGGGATCTTCCACCGAGGTGTTAGACGTCATGGAGGTAGATACTCCCGTCAAGACCAAGCCGACAACGACCGAGTCTATATAAGCGAAGCCCGCCTTGTTCCCGTGGTTTGTGGCGAAGGCCACAAACGTTCAATCACTAGTGGTCCCAAAGTTTATAGATGACCGCGCCGAAACGACATCGCAGCCTCCGGGTGGTGGAACGGTTCCGACATCCTCCGCGGGTGCTGTCGAGCTTCACCGCCTGCTGGGTGTAGCCATCCAGGTAATCCCAGTCCCTGAGCGCTCAGTCGTGATGTTTTGGCGATTGGGAGCTTAGATCTTGCGTTCCCCAGTCCCTGAGGGTCGGGTCGCCAGGGAATTGGCGAGTCTAGTTTTTACTGATGATGATTTTTTTGTTACATGCAGGCTAAGGAAGCTAAACGGCAGTCCTCATTACAGCGGATGGAAAAGGAGTTGGCCGCGGTGCAAGAGGACGTGTGTCGGCTAAAAGCTTTAGTTGGTGAGTATTTATGTTGGAGTTATTCGTAATTGTTTGGTGATTCTACTGCTGATGAATGCTCTTGTTCTGTATAGAACGAAACCGCCAACCTAGCAAGGGCTCGCGAAGGCTATGTTTCGATCGCCGAGCTGGAGTCGGTGAAGGTGGCCCTTTGCGCAGCAGAGGAGAAGGTGAAAGCAGAAGTCGTGGACACAAATTTGGATTGCGCCACGTCTGATTCTGTTATTAAGGATCTGCAAACGAAGTTATCCAATTTGGAGAAGCATGTCAAGGCGAGCTGCCACCACCTCCTTGGTGAGTACACTCTTTGTTTTTCATAGCAATGGAGGGAGTCCCTGAGCGTGTCTAGTCCCTGAGTGAGTCAGAGCGACCGCAACCTTGTGTTGATATGGTCTTATTTTTATAGATGTTTTAGTTCAGGGTGATGAATGCGGTGCTAAACGCCGCCTCGAAGTCGTCATCGTGCATTTATGCCATCCTCTAGAACATAACCTCGACTGAGGTGGTGCCCACACGGTTCATTGACATGTGAAACTATCCGGAGTTGGCGCCCGCAGTGGTGGAGTGGGTCGTGCGGTCTGCGTTTCGTCACGCGGTGACTATGGTGCTAAGCCTACGGCTGGATCACATCCCAGAGGACTTCGTCCTCGATAACATTATGAGCGGCACCCGTCGATGACAGGGACGGTGGAGGCCTCTGAAGTTCTTGCACTTCAATCGAAGGCGGCTCTTTACGCGAAGCAGGTGTTGGCGATGAACCATCTCATGCCTTATCAAGCGACGTAGGTAGTGCTAGGCGACACCGAACCAGAGCATCGGGATTTGCCGTTGGAGTATCCCTTCTGGTCGGCGAGGGATAAGGCTTTGTCAACATACCCGACTAAGCCTGTCAAAGTGGCCAAGGCGGCGAGTGATGCTTCGAGGGTGCAACTTGCAAAGTAGGAGGTCTTAACCATTGATACCTTAGATCCAGATTATGGATGTAGTATAGCTCTTTTCCCTAGTGGACCTAGGTTATCAAATCCTCAGGAAGCAGAAAGCATGGTGAAGTTACTTTAACGGACCTTCGGGAGTTTTAGTATTCTTTTAGTGTTTTACCGGACCAAGATTTTGTGATCTTTTGTTGTTGTCGATGATGGAGAGAGAGGGCCTGGGGCGTTCGGTTTCACCTGTAGCCGTGCAAAACATCTGATGGGAATAAAAGATAATAATAAAATACACATGTAATTGTTAGAGCATGATAATTATATGTGGGCGGTGCATCCATAACTGCTATTGCCTCTGGAACCGCTTATAGAAATAACCTATTCGTCTCATCCATAGAACAAAGAGAACTAATTATATGCACATTGACGTCACTATTAATCCCAAGTAAATCCCTCACATATAGCTGTACTACCCTTTCTGTCACTATGGTTCCCATCCTGCAGATTAGTCATTACTCATACTCCCTATACCTGGATCAATCCTCTGGATCTTGGGTACCTGACAAGTCCTTAGATTGAGGCTAGAGAGGATACAATAATCATCATGCCATACAAACTAATACACGATCCCATTTATGATAAATACATGCACAAACTACATGGCAAGGCCGAAGCCCTTAGCCTAAGGAGAATTAGTCACACATAGAGATGAGATCAATAATCATAAACATTGTATTGTAAATCATGAGATTGATAGTAGTAGTCTTACAATTTCGCCAATTGGAGATGCGATCTACTATTACAAGTGGTGGACTATGGCTATGGTGGTGGAGAAGGGTTGTGAGATTGGATCGAGATCTATTCCTTCGGCGGCTCTTTGGTGTTGTGTGTCACTGGCTTTTTGTCTCCCTTTTTCTCGTCACGAGAGGTCTCTTTATATAGGGGTCCCTTCATGAAATTTGTTCTGTTTGACCTAGCGATGTCGGTGGAAACTATACGGCCGGAACTATATGGCCAAAATTTTATTCCCGCCGAATAGTTGGTCGTAAATCTTCTGGTTCCTCTTCACGACCCTAGTTTCTTTGGGTTGTTGGAAATCTCGTATCTTTGACTTTAATGTTGTGATTCCCATCATCAAACGTCATTTCCTATGCAGGAAAATATAGAAAGACAGGATTGCATACCCCTTTGATCATTAGGCATTAGAGGTAGGATTTAGAGAGATATTTCCTCAAAAGTATGAATAATATCTAGTTTAAATGTGGATGTGGATGGTTATATTTCACAGCCATCAACCTCCCCAAGCTTAAACTTGATCGTCCTTGAGAAAGAAAACCAAAATCAAAAAGGAACTCAACATTTAAACTAAAATAACTATATTATGATCTTACTCATGATAGGTAGTCTCATGTTTCCTCCACTTTATTAATCTGAAAAACTCAGCATAGATAGAGTAATGGCAAGAATATCATACAGGTTTTAATGGATCCTTATAGCGCGGAAAGATTATTTTTAGCATGGATTATTCAATTGAGTAAACTCTATTCCATGTCCTGTAATCAACTCATAAGCTTGCCTTTGAACAATAAAGTATAATCATGTAAAATTGAGAGTGTGAGAGTTTTTCATGAAAAGCATATACACTAAAGTATCTCAATTCTCCCACATCAATAAGTCAATACTTTTGAATCACTACTTTTCTATTCATTACCCTTCAAGAATTTTAGTTCTTAAGTAATTGAGAGCATGCTAAAAAATAATTAGTATATCGGGCTGTGATGGACACTCATGGCATTACCAAGGTTTTTGTTACCTTTGCATAATGATCACTCATATCAGTCAGAGGAGTGGTTCCATCATGAACATAGCTACACGTGGATGCCAAGAATCTTACCCATTATAGCATTGCCGCTACAAATATTTAATTAACTCATAGACAAAATCTAGGAGTATCCCCCACAGAGATCGTTCGTAGGATAGTAAAGTTGTTGGCATTCCATGAAGTTTGACACGCATAAAGATATATCATTCTTATGATTCACAAGTCAAACTTTTGCATGCTCACAAAAACCGCTAAACATTAATTCAATTGAACAAATCCTTTCAAAGAGAGCTATCAAGTCAATCATTATTTTCTATGGTGTTGAGTGTCTCTAGGAATAAGCTTTCAAGACTAAACACTACCACACCCAAGACTTCATTTGTGAGACTTTTTCTAATTACAATTGTTTAGCAAATTTTTAGGCAAGACTTGGTTAACTACATGAGCTGAAACAAAACATACTCAACTAAATACCCATGCAAACAAAATTTTACTCCAATACAAAGACTCACTCCACCAACATAATATGTTAACATTTACTACTAACTAGCATGGGTTTCTCAAACTTCAGAAGTAGGGAGTCATAAGGCATACTTCTCATTATTAGTTCCATTTCTCTCTTCCATTTTGATTTGTTTCTTGGAAACTTGAAGTCAATCAATCTCATGCAAATATGTGAGAACCACAAGGAGTATAGAAAATAAAGATAAATGGAGAAATATTTTTTTGATTTTTAAGAGAGGGAATTAAAGAATAGAAAATTGGCGAAACATCTCACGTATAAAATCTTGAAAACAAATAAAAATGACTAAAGATAAAGTGTTGGGGAAACCAAAACGAGTGCTTATAAACTCAGACTAAAAGCATAACCTCGAAATATTAAGAACAAATGCCAAATATTGATAATGGGGAGACTTCCCCAAGCTTAGGCTTTTGCAAGCCCTTCAAATCATTGTGGTGGCGGGAAAAAGTTGTGGCTCTAGTTCGCAAATTGAGTTGATAAATTACTAGTGGTTTCTCAGAGGTTCAGGGCGACATTATGCCTCCACTCCACAGTTCCTCCAACTTCTTGGAAATCTTGATATATAGCGACCCAGTTGAGTGGCTGCTCCAATTCATAAGGAACTTCTTGCTCCACTTCTTGGTCTTCATCCTCATCCGGAATCTCCTCCTCGGGTTGGTGTTGTTAAACCTGCAAATCATATATAAACCGTAATTCCTTGATAGAGAAAATACCATTGGGCAAAGGAGCGGGGTAGAGACAGCCAGCTCCAGCAATATGCAAGTAATAACTGCCACCTATCCTAGTGAGCATTCCACAAGCTTTCAATGTAGAGAAAGCAACACGTCGCTCACATATCAATGGTTGCAACTCACCTAGGTCGACGCCCAAGGCAATGGCAAGCACGGTGATGACGTCTCCAGATGTGTTTGAGCCTTGTCTTTGGGAGGATTGGTGCTCCAAGTAGCGCACAAGAATTGTGCCCAACTTGAGTAACAAGTTGTTGTTGTTGAAAGCATCTTCTGTGAGGATCAAGATGTCCTTCTCATTGATTCTTGTAAACTCATTTCGTGCCTACAAGGTGTTAGCAATAACTGAGAACAAATAGCGTATAGAAGGATGCTGAATATTCTTCCCCTTGTTGACTCAGCAAAAGATGCATGTAAAGCATTAACATCATTGTTTGGTAAATTAAAACATTGCACCATTAATCAAGTAATAATTTATAATTGTTGTTCATTAGTCAGAAAGAAATCATGTCCTCTCCGTGCCATGTTTTAATAGTGCATTTCAAAGAACTTAAGAAATAAAAAGTTAACCGGCGATGAGTAGGCGCATCTTGCAAAGTAAATTTAAGTCATTAGAAGTACCAAGTTTGATTTAATATAATGGGACATGCCCACTTGGTTTTCTTCACTTCTCGCTTCATGATCCTGTTGAAGCAAGCACGTTGGAGCTCATCCCTAAATTGTATCCCCATGTGGTCCTGAGCTGTAGAGGCATCCCGAGAAGAACTCGCGGTGGCACGAGCACGCGTTTGGCTCCTTGTGTTCATCATCTAAAATAATAAGAAAAGACAAAAATAATTTTCTTTGATCCAATAATAATAAGCATAAAATATTCCTCATCATAGCACACTAAAGAATCTCCTAAAAATAATAATCTAGGCAAGAGAAACATGGTAATTAGTTCATAGTAGGTATCGCCCTAGGTTGATAATGACAACATATCGTAGATGAATTTGCAAAAATTAATTGGAGGATCGGAAGATAAACATACCGTAGATCACTTGTGTGCGAGGAAATTGAACAAAATTGAGTAGAGATAAAGATCTCTTGAGGTTTTGAGAGAGTTTGTAGGTAGAAGAGAGAAAAAGGATTAAAATTTTGGTGTTAGGGGTACATTCCCGTGGAGTTTTTGTGGTTGCACTATACGGTCAAAAATATATGGCCAGAATATTTATTCCCGCCGTATAGTTGGTTTGACGGCTAAATTTTAAGGTTTATTCCTGGCAGCGCAAACTATACGACCATAACTAAGTGACCGAGATTTTTATTCCCGCCGTATAGTTGGTCGTTAAACTTACGGTATCCTATAAAATAAATTTAATGAAGGCATTGATATCTATACGACCACAACTATACGACTAGAATTTTTTATTCCTGCCATATAGTTGGTCGTTACACCTACGGTATCCTTTGAAAATTGAAGGGGTGATGTCGTAGCAACTATACGACTGGAACTATATAGACGGAATTTTTATTCCCGCTGTATAGTTGGTCGTTAAATCTTCTTGAGTCGACAAAATTTACCTATTTATTTGAAAATTCTTTCTTACCCTAAAACTTAGCGAAACACCATGTTTTGACAGAAAAATGACAGATTAAATTTTCAATCAACAACAACATGTATAAAACAGGATTTCAGTACCACTGAGCTTCTCCTCCTCAACTGGAGTTTTCTAGCACTCTTTATTCAACATGAAACTTAAATTAAAACTTAAAAACTTTACTCAAACCTTTATTTCACATGGATTTTCTTCCATGAAGCGCTCTTTTATAGTCAATAGCTTGACCATGATGTTGCTCACTTAGGCCAAATGGGTGGAACTCTGACTCCAAAATAGTTGGTCTTAAAAATGATGGCCTCCTTCTCATCATGCTTGGCTTTCTTCTTCCTGGGGAAATGAACAACAAAAGGATCTCGCGAAGTCAATTGAAGCTTCACGTTCCATTTATTTAGATTAATCAAAGCTTTAATAGTTCTTAAGAACGGACGACCTAACATGATAGGAGAAGTAGCATCTTCAGGCATGTCAAAAATAACAAAATCAGTAAGAGCAGGACAGCCTTTAATGTATACTAAAGTATTCTCCTTAATTCCTACAAATTGTTTGTAGGAAGAATCTGCTAAATGTTATTTTAATTCAGTAATTTCAAAAGAGCCAAGATTTATCTTATCAAAAAGACATTTTGGAATTGTTGAAACAGTTGCACCTAGATCACAAAGTGCAGCTATGTCATTAGTCCCAATTATAATTTTAATAGTAGTCTCAAATATATCATCAAGCTTAACATGTAGTTTTTTTAGCAATTTTCTTATATTCATCTTCAAGCTTATGTACCTTTATTGCTACCCGATTAACGAAATGTTGATACATAGCTTCATCATTTTCTTCACTTACTAGAATCTTGATATTGATCCTTTTCACAAGATCTTCAATTGTGTAATCTTGCTATAGTCAAGTTCTTCAGGCTCCTCCCTTTGGATTCTTACTAGAATGAGAGTTTGACTCTCAGTTATGTTACCTAGCTATGCCTCAACAATCCTTCTTCTTTCTTGGATGGACTGCAAATCATTATTCAAACTCACAGCTTGGTTAGAAAATTTTCCAAGCATATTATTATGGTTCTCCGTTATCTTAATAAGGATATTATTTTGCTCATTTTGCGAGTCCATAAAGGACTTAAGTGTTTCTTGGAGACTACCATTACTTGATACAATATTATTATTAGAGTTAACTGCAGGGGTAGAATAATATTTTTGGAAATTTGGATTATAGTTCTTCTTCCAAACAGGGTTATAAACATTACGAGCTATGAAGTCTATTTCTTCACTATTTGATTCTAGGATAGCTCTTACCTAGGTTTCCTTACCCTTGACGGCTAATATGAGCTCATCTAGCTTAGCAGTGAGTTCTTCATTTTCCTTCGGTGTGACGGAGTTCACCTTCTTTGTGTTTGATATTTCCACATGCCATTGGGCATGGTTGTCTTGCATTTTTTCTAGCAGTTGCTTTGCTTTGGCAATTTGTTTTCCCATAAATGTTTCTCTAGCTGCAGTATCAAGCATAGACTTATACACAGGGTTAAGAACATTATAAAATAAATGTAGAATTAACCAATCTTCCATCCCATGGCTGGGACAGTTTCTCATGCATTCTTTCATTCTGTCCCATGAAAGCGCTAGTGTCTCACGCTCTTCCTATCTAAAACTAGTATTATTAGATCTTAGTTGCATAGTCTTTGTAGGTGGGAAACATTTAGTCATGAATAAAGAAGTAAATTCCACCCATGATGCAATAGTATTTCTAAGAAAAGATAGCAACCATTCTTTTGCTCTTCCTCTAAGAGGGAAAGGAAATAAGCGCAGCTTGACCGCATCGGGGTCAACATCTTTAATGTGCATCATATCACATATTTCAGTAAAAGTGTTCAAATGCATAACTGTGTTCTCAACAACAGAGCCTCCAAATTGATTCTGTTAAACCAAACTTAAATAGTAGGGCTTAATTTCATAGTTCTCAGCAGTAATTGGTTGCTGGGTAATAGTAGTTTGCAAATAATCATTGTTGGGAGTTGCAAACTCCCCAAGTTTCTTTTTAGCCATATTACCTATGTTTTTGGGTTTTCTTAAAAAAAACTTATGATAGTAAAAACAAGAATTTAAAGACTAACAATTTTTTTTTGGTTTTTCAAATAAAGATTGAAAGCTAACTAAAAAAATTGAAAACAAGAATTAAAACTAGCAATGTTCCTAATAACCTTACTAGGGTAGCTATTGCTTCCCTCACAACCATGTCAGAAAAAGGCTTGATACCTTCGATCCGGATTATATATGTAGTATAGCTATTTTTCCCTAGTAGACCTAGGTTATCAAATCCTCGGGAAGCAGAAAGCATGGTGAAGTTACTTTAATGGACCTTCGGGAGTTTTAGAATACTTTTATTGTTTTACGGGACCAAGAGTTTGCGATATTTTATTGTTGTCAATGATGGAGAGAGGGCCTGGGGCGTTCGGTTTCACCTGTAGCTGCACAAAACATCTGATGGGAATAAAAGATAATAATAAAGTATTCATGTAATTGTTAGAGAAGGATAATTATATGTAGGAAGTGCATCGATAACCACTATTGCCTCTGTCGTGGGAATGTCCACGGCAGATGCTGCGATTGGCAGGGAGTAGTAGAACAAAGGGCAAGGGTGGACAGCCATCTGCGGTGCGAGATGACGACAAAGACACAGGGATTTACCCAGGTTCGGACCCCGGAGGGTAAAGACCTACTCCTACTAGATTGTATTGATGAGAGAGTACAATGGGCGAGCTCAGCGGCTAGGCGGCGAGTCGAAGGGGTGTATGATGGAACGTAAGTTCTATGCATGCCCTGGGGAGGTTTATATAGAGTCACCTCGCTAGGGTTTATAGATCTACAACCGAGTTGGATAAGGACTCGGAGGCTTTTGACCAAATCCGAATGGGCCTAATTATGTTTCTGGGCCTTCAGCTTCCAGTCGCCTGGTTCCTTCTTGGGTCGCGATCGAGTTGCCTTCCTGCAAGCCTACTCACTGGCAGTATGAACCAGTAGGAAACGTCCTGCTAGGTATACCCCAATATCCCCATCAGCCTCCGCCACCACTTATAGCAATAGTCTATCCGTCTCATCCATAGAACAAAGAGAACTAATGATATGCACTTTGACGTCACCATTAATCCAAAGTAAATCCCTCACATAAAGTCGTAATACCCTTTCTGTCACTGGGGTTCTCATCCTGCAGATTAGTCATTAATCATACTCCCTATACCTGGATCAATCCTCGGGGTCTTGGGTACCTAACAAGTCCTTAGATTGAGGCTAGAGAGGATACAATAATCATCATGTCATAAAAACTAATACACGATCCCATCTATGATAAATAACATGCACAAACTACATGGATAGGTCGAAGCCCTTAGCCTAAGGAGAATTACTCACACATAGACATGAGATCACCAATCATAAACATTGTATTGGAAATCATGTGATTGAAAGTAGTAGTCTTGCAGTGTCGCTAATTGGAGATGAGATCTACTATTACAAGTGGTGGACTATGGCTATGGTGGTGGAGAAGGGCTGTGAGATTGGATCTAGATCTATTCCTGCGGCGGCTCTTCGGTGTTGTGTGTTTCTGGCTTTTTGGCTCCCTTTTTCTCGTCACGAGAGGTCTCTTTATATAGGGGTCCCTTCATGAAATTTTTTCTGTTTGACCTAGCGGTGTTGGTGGAAACTATATGGCCAGAACTACACGGCCGGAATTTTATTCCTGCCATATAGTTGGTCATTAAACCTTCTATTTCCTCTTCATGACCCCTGGTTTCTTTGGATTGTTGGAAATCTCGTATATTTGACTTTAATGTTGTGATTCCCATCATCAAACGTCATTTCCTGTGCAGGAAAAAATAGAAAGATAGGATTGCATACCCCTTTGATCATTAATCATTAGTGGTAGGATTTAGAGAGATATTTCATCAAAAGTATGAATAATATCTAGTTTAAAGGTGGATGTGGATGGCTATATTTCACAGCCATCAACCATGTAATAGGTTTAGCGCCGAGTGACGATGTAAAAAATATTTGGATTTATATGAATGTGTTTTGTGTGCATATGTGTGATGATGATCTTGGATTTTTTGTTTTATTCAAGTGATGACTTGGTGTTTTGTGTGCATCAGGGGTAGCTAGTCTCCAAGAATGTTTATTTGTGTTTGCATGCGTGTGACTAACGATTGTGTGTATATGCGAGCTGTTCTAGTTAGGTCTTAGTCGACTTGTCGTGGCTCGGGGAGCCAGTCGCGTGGCGACCCCAAAGGAACTGCTGTATTTGGTGTTTTTCCCTAGACGTGTGCGGGTTCATTTCTGACGAGTCCCCAAGCATGGTACTTGGCCTTTCGAAGCGCTGATCCTAAGGTAGGAAGGACTTGTGCTACGCTATTGAATTGTAGCGCATCATCCCTCCTGGCTCGGGGATCCAGTCGCTAGGAGACTCTATGGGTGAGCTCTTTACTTGGTGTTTTTGCAAGGCCATGCGGGTCCGTGTCGGTACGAGTCCCCGACGGTGCTACTTAACCGTTCTAGCCGCTGCATCCGAGGAGGGAAGACAGGGTGTTGTGGGAAGCACGACCGGTCGTCTTGGCCTGGTGGACCAGTCGATCGAGGCGACTCCGATGGTCCTCTCGCTCGGTGTTTTTCGTGGATAGTGCAAGGCTCAGGGTTCCCTGATGCCCTTGCACTACACTACTTGACCTTGTCGAGTCGCACTTCTAAGGGTTGACGACCGATATGGTATACATACATTTTATGAGTGCGAATTTCACAAGACAAGGCGAGTAAACACGATTTGCGGAATGGTTGCTTTATTCATTGGAGGCGGGAGTTACACAATTTTGTGTTACAAGGTTGGGCACAAAGTGTAACACTTGCTCCTAGTATGGAGCGTGCCGGGGGTTTCTACCTCTTGTCATGCTTTTTGCCTAGTGAGTCGACCCGGTTGTGGTCGTTGGGTGAGTTGTGCTTAGACGAGGTTGTTGTAGTCAATGCATATCCTCCGAGTGTCATTTCTTTTCATCACCAAGAATGGTTTCGTTAACCAGTCAGAGTAGTTGTTGGGGCGTATGAACACCTTAGCGAAGAATCGACGTGTTGTCTCGACGAGTGATTGGCCACTCTCTGCATTGCGAGGTGGCAGTACTTGCTTGGCATGCCGACCCTCTGGGTTGGTATTTTGTGTGTTCCCAAAAAGATGCTCCATGACGCCCGGCGTGTCGGGTTTCTCCCGAGTTGTGGCGTCATTGTTGTCACGTCGGGGCTCACTGATCGCGCTTTCCTATGCATGGACAAGGCCTACTTCTGGCGCCACCTGATTTTCTAGCTCGCCGTGGGCGGCGCCGTCTTGAGTGTTTAGCGCTGAGGTCTCGGAGGTGCCGGAGAGGAAGCGAGTCGTTCCTTGTTCCTTTAGGACCGTTGGGTCGTCCTGGTAGGTGCCACTCGCCAATCTAGAGAGTCCGTTAGCGTGTTACGCTTCTTCGGTGATGACTGCGTCAGCCATCTTTGTGATGTTGTCTTTGCATTTGACGACCATGTCCGGGTCACAGCGCACAGTTATTATGTCGTGGGTGCCCTGTAGTTTCATTATGTGGTAGGCATAATGTAGGGTTGCCATGAACTTGGCAAACGCCTGCCTGTCGAGTACATAGTGGTACGGGCTTCTGTAGTTAACCAGTTCGAAGACGATCCGCTCCATGCAGAAGTTTCCTGGTCTGCCGAAGGTGACTGGCAGCGTCACCCTCCCGATCGGGTATGCCTTCTGGCCCGGAACTATGCCATCGAAGGTGTAGAGGGTGGATTCTACCATGGACTACAGGAGTTTCAGTCATCTAAATGTATCGACGTAGAGGATGTTAATTGCGATACCGCCATCCATTAGTGTTTTGTGTAGCCGATAATCGACCACTTTGGGCCTAATGACCAGGATGACTCGCCCAGGGTATTCGATCGTGGGCACGTGATCCTGTCGACTCCAGGTGATGCTCAACTCTGACTAATTTAGCTAGCGCAGGATGTCAACTTGCTTCACTATGTTTACAGTGACAACGCGGGCCAGTACCTTCTTCTCTCGGCGCGTTCCCACACCTGTGAATGTGTGGAGCGAGCCAATGGAGTTTCCAAATGCGATGTCGTTGCTGTTATCGCGCGGCTGGTCTGGGTTTGTCACATCCCAAGATTCTCCTAATTTTGTAATGTGAAATAAATAAAATAAGTTGGATTGATTGTTTGACTTGGTTAAAAATTCTCAAAGAAAAGAATTTTTTTGAATTGAAAATCCTCTCAACCCTAATTCAAAACCTTGTTTCTAACTATTAAGGTGTTATTTGAAAACTCCAAGTTTGTATTTTCTAATTGGACATGAATATGTTTTCCTAGTATTCCTAAATCATATTCCGAATTAAAAAAATTAGAAAGAAGAAACACTTCATTTGGAACTTGGATGAAAAATATATGATAAAAACAAGAAATGAATAACAAGGCCTAAAGGCTAAAATAAATATCTATTATATGATCTCATAGTATGGAAAATAAATATGAAAATTAAGATCCTACAATGTTCAAGGTGAATTTACAAAATTTTAAAAACAAATTTTAGTGAATTTAGAGCTATAAAACAAAAACTAGAAAATAAATACTAAACATGAATATTCATAAAAGGAAAAGAAAATGAAAAAAAACCTAATCCTACCTAGAAAGCCGGCCATCCGACGCGGCAAGGCGCTCATCCCACCTAGTCCTGCGCCTAGCTACCGCGCAAGCCGCGCATGCAGCAGCAGCAGCAAGAGGCCCAGCAACAGCCCGCAGGAAACCGAACTGCAACTGCGACGCTACCTGTCACTTCCCCTCTCCCCCTGACACGTGGGACCTGCCTGCGGTCTTCCCCTTCCTCATGCAGAGACACCGAACTGTACACGAGATTGATCCAATCGATTCCCCTATTATTATCGCCAAATTCGTTAAGATTCTTTCCCCTCCGCCATGAAACTAGCACCATACAAACACCCCCGCTCTGCCTTGTGCGATTTTTTTTTTCAATTTTGTGGACCCAGCGCCACCTCGGTAAGTTATGATCTCGCCGCCGCCATCCCCATCGACAGAGGTCAGGAGGTCGAGCTTGCCCTCTGTTCCATCGACCCGCTCCATTTGTTTTACCCCACCCGAGAACCCTATCTCTCACCGTGTCCCCCTGACTCATCTTCTCCCCCTATAGGCCACCGAATCATCCACATGAGACCGCCGGAGTACCGCCAGAGCTCGAGCTCGACAACGCCGCTGCCTTCCACTTCTTCCCCAGGAAGAGAGCGACGACGAATATCACGCCTCCGTCTGCAACTTTCTAAGCCGCACCCCGTGGTCCACATCCCCACTCCGGTGACCCTCCGGAATGCCACCACTGACCGCCCTCTGTACCCTCCATCACCGCGCCACCGTCGTTGACCGCTGACACCGTTGTTGACCCCCCCAGCTTCGGTCCTATCCACTGGATCTAAGTCAAACGCTCTAGATCGAACCACTATTGCGAAGGGGTATCGACGAATGAGGAGAAGCCATGTCATCACCCGATAACCGCGCCAGTCAGCGCTGACTCAGCAGGCGCAACCAATCAGGTCATGCCACGTCGCCGTGCTTGTCTGCTAATTTCAGAAAATTGTCTAAATATGCAGGAAAATATACAAACTTGTAAAATGCATATAAAAAGATCCTTAAGACCAAATTTAGAAAATAAACTATATATGGATTCATAAAAATGTGAAGAATAATAATATGCAGCTATATCTAACTTTTACAGTATATACTTATTGTAGTATTTTAAATGATTTAATGGCCTATCTGGAGTAAATAAATTGTAGTAAATTACTTATAGATACTAAAAATACAAATAATATGTCTATGAAATCCTTGGATCATGTAGAACACTTATCAGGCCTTAGATATAATTTTTGTCGAAGGAAATAATTTAAATGATTTAAACCCTTCTAACTAATATTTAAATCACGGAAAATTAACCAGAACTCCAAAATTAGTGAAACCGATTGCTAGAGTTTTGTATTGATAATATATATCCAAAGAAATGTGTTCCAAATTATTTGGTACTGTGAAAATAGAAATTCGTACAAAAATCTATAAACCTATTGCAATAGTATTTTAATCATAAGAAAAGATCTGTAACTCCTTTTTAGGTGGTTCAAACTACTATTGTCTCTAAATTGCATTACCTATCTAGTGCATTTAGTTCAAAATTTAATACGACAGAACCATCAGTAGTTCAATTAAAGTGAGATAAACCATATTAAATTTATATAACTTCAGTAATATAAGCTTTAATGCTTTAAATGATTTCCACATGCATCATGTGATCTAATAACGTCCAGAACACTAAATACAACAAGAGTGGCCTATTAAATCATCATGCATGCATTGTTCATCATTGGTTTATTGTATTGTGAATAATTGCAATGTTTGAATGGTGTGCTTGTTGTGCCTTTGTTTTTGAATGAAAGATTGCGAGGAGTGCAACTACTATGATTGCAACTATTTTGAGTGCGATGAGTTCAACCATTATAGTTGTGAGGATTATCTAATCGAATACATCTACAACAAAAGGCAAGTGGTTCTATATTGGTCATAAATGATTGTTTTCCGATGCATGGTAAATGTTTTCGTAGAATTGCATGTGTAGATTTTGATGTGTATATGCTATGTTATATCCCATATTATTCCCTATTTATCATTGTTTATGAGCCATCGTATTGGTAGGTTGCTTATCTATACTATTTAGACGAGGAAGGGAATCACACCATGTAAAGTTATATGTTTTGAAAGGCTTATATTTTGCTAAATGACAAACCAATATGATTTTAATGAACCACCTGGGAGGAATGGCATTGACTGGGTCATCGAGTGTGGATTTATGGTGGGGAATGACGCCCAGGGTACCGAGAAAGGATTGGTTTCATTGTTTGGTAGCTTTCATGTGTAACCATGTGCCAGTAAGAATGGGTGGCTGGCTAGACTTAGTAGGTTGTGGCGACTCGAATCCTACGTAGCCAGAGATGTAAAATAGTGTAGGTTGGTATGGTGCGTGGATGGATTTGGGAAGCTCTTCCCGAATTGTCTCGTCTTGTTCTTCTCCCTATCATCACACAATATGAGTGTGGTGGTCCGAGCTGGGTTGGCCAGGTCACATGGGTAAAGTGTACAAACCCCTACAGGGTGTCTAAACTAAGAACTTAGCCGTGTTCTCAGTTATGGATAATTTGAGCGACATAATTCTGATGCTATGACATATTCCTCACTCATCCCAATTTCTCAATTACTTAAAACTTGTTGGGTGAACTTAATTGGGTAGGAACACCCGGGAGTGAACCAGAGTGTCCTATTTATCGTATTGGAAAACTACGTTGATACAAATGTTAGGATAAAACTATTGCTTTATGCAAATGAGCATGAACTCTACCTAGCCAAATAAGCATGTAGATGTTAGGCCTGTTGTTAACCACTTTAGCCTACTTGCCATACATTCCATGTATTGACCCTTCGGGGCTGCTATGTTTTATGTTGCAGGTTATATCATATCTGAGTGATCGTTCATAGGTCACAACACTCCACTCAATAATTGTTCACGTGTGGCACATTTGAAGGATGGAGATCTACCTTGTAATTCCTTTCTGCTGTAAAATAATATAAATTCTAGACCATATTCGTTGTATTTATGATGCACATTATATTTGATATCATTTTGTATTCTGTGTGCCAGTGAACCGATCCAAGGATTGGCACTATACACATGAACTCAGCCTTATCAGGCAAGGGTGTTACAGGGTTCGGGTCCTCCCTAGCGCGCCTTGCCTTCTCAATCTCCTTGAGAGAGTGGCACTCGGCGGTGGTGTGGGTGGCAGGTTTTCCTCCCCTGCCGTCGTAGATGCAAGGATGGTTCAGTAAGGTGGCGGGGTTGAAATTCGGAGGGCCATAGTGTTTCCGCGTGGGTTGTTCCACTCGCGGTCGTAGTACTTGGGGCCGCACGGGTCATAGTTGGTGTTGGCAACAAAGTCGGCTCGTCCGTCATTACGGCACTTGGTTGCATGTCGGTATTGCTGTAGTGGAGGTCATGATTATGGCCCCTGTTTTGGCCGCCCATGTAGCGCCTTCCACCTAACTCATCATCGGACTCCTGGATTGCTCCGAGTTTGGCGACCTCGAGGAGGTTAGGGATGTTTTCGAGTGTTCGCTAAACTCGCTTGATCTTGACAACCAAGGGTTCATACTGATAGGCATTATTTAAGGAGTGGATGGCTGTGTCCGGGTGGATGCCCACGGCGTTTATCCATAGTTCTTGCCAGCGCTAGACCTGGTGGCGGGTCGACTCGCTTGGCCCTAGACACATTGCTCCAGATCTTCGATAGTGGTGGCGCGTGAGTAGGAGCCTTCGAAGTTCTTCATGAAGACCGCGCGCATTTCCTCTCATGAGTCAATGCTGTTTTCGGGGAGAGTGTTGATCCATTGGCTTGTCATGCCGTCCATCATCAGGGAAAGGTAGCGAGTGGCCATCAGCTCATTGTAGCCGGCGATCCCCATCCCCATGAGATAGGTGTTGATCCATACTTTGGGATTGAGTGTGGGATCGTATTTTTCCATATCCTTTGTCCCTCAGAAGTTTGGAGGGTAATTTTTGCCTCGGACCATTGGTCTGAAGAATGACGAGCCGACTCGACTGGGGTCCCCGTGGTTGGAGAGTGTGTGGCAGAGGTCATATGGCTGACGAGCTTGCCATGCTTGGGTGTTGAGAAGCTGGCCTCTCACATTGACTGGCTGGACGTTGGCCGCGACCGTGTTGTACTGCAGACGCAGGTCATTGGTGGAGATGGCAGGGTTGGTGGCCACAAGTTGTTGCGGCTGTGGTTCTAGTGGCGGTCAATTGGCGAAGTTTGCGACCGTCCGCTTGCCTGGGCAGTTGGATGATGCCGCTCTGATGTTACTGAATCTTGAGTAGACCTGCCCCTGTGAGTCTCGCCCTGCGTTTTGCTGCTAGACTGCTTTGGCGAGCCAAGCTTGGGCATATTTGATCTGGATCACACCTTATCCTGTGGGGTTCAGGTTGGTGACTATGTAGCTTTGCTCGCGATGACATAGTCCATCGGAGTTGAGTACAGGGGGAGTCCATTGGTGTCGTACTCCCACTAGTGGAGAACGTGTCATGCGTCCCGGTTGGTAAGGGGCATTAGTCCCGGTTGCCCAACCGGGACGGGGCAATCGGGACTAAAGCCCGAACCTTTAGTCCCGGTTGTCCCACCAACCGGGACAAATGACCATACACGTGGCCGCTGCTGCGTGCGAGGGGGGGAGGCTAAAAGTTTTTTTATTTTTTTTTTTTAAAAATTAATTTTTTTTTCAATTTTTTTTAAACCTTTGAATTATTTGACTTGTTAATCTCCCACGTCTCTCATTTTTAACACAAATTATACTTAATCTTAGTTCAAATCATACTTACAGTCAAACTTCCCATCCGGTCACCCATCCTAGCACTACTCCACCCTCAGCACGCTTAACTTCTTTATTCCATCTCTCCCACCTGCGCGAAGGACCATTATATCTTGTTGTCAAGACTAGTATATCAATCTTATTAACTCATATCGATATGTGACACGTTTTTATTTTTTGAAATTAAGAACAACTATTTTTAGTAAACAATAATAAATAATTAATAATAACATTTTATTCTAATGAAAGTAAAAACTAATTAAATTAATATTTTATTCATTTTTGCCATTTATTCATTTAATATGACATAAACAATATCTTCAAATCTGTAAATCGAAATTTAACAAATAATATATCCATTATTATCAGAAAAATGCGAGGAATTCAAATATGACATAAAAAATACTAAAATAATTTAATTTCTAAAATAATTTCTAAAATAATTTCTGAAATAATTTTCTATGAGAGAACAACATAACTTGGTTTATATCGATCTCTTCTTCTATCGACTGTGTCTTGATTTAGCAGGTTTTGAAGACTCTTCATGCTATGGCAACACTTTCAAGACTCATATTTTGGATTCTCATTTTTATTTTTAGTTTTCACTTCTTAAAATGCAACGATGTTTCATATACTTTGCATATAAGTGAGAGGGGCGGCGGGGGGGGGGGGGGGGGTAAGGGGTATTAGTATTGGTCTAGGACTTTGTATTTGTCTAGATTTATCTTTTTTTACCCCAAGTCAGATGTACTATATATTTGCTAATTGGGCTATCAATAGATTTAAGTTGTTGGCCGTCTAACAAGTTGCACGTGCAGACTTGCTGTATGATTAAGTCTGAATACTAAACTTTGATTTGCGGGGACTAGTTTACACATTTAAAAAGAATAGAAGCGGGAGGCAGAAGTATAAGAAAGAAAAGATAATCAACTTGATACAGCTTGATTAATAGCATCAAACAAGTTCGACAGAAACGGGCGGGCAGGGTTCGAAGGATTTTATTTTTAGAATTTTTTATAACCTTTAGTCCCGGTTCGTATCACCAACCGGGACTAAAAGTGGTGCCTCGGTGCCAATCCCTTTAGTCCGGGTTGGTAATATGAACCGGGACTAAAGGTCACACCTTTAGTCCCGGTTGGTGATACGAACCGGGACTAAAGGTCCCGTCACCGGGGCACCCCTTTTAGTCCCGGTTGGTGATACGAACCGGGACTAAAGGTCCCGTTTGACCCGGGACTAAAGATTGCTGGCGTTCTAGCCGTTGGAACCGGGACTAATGCTCACATTAGTCTCGGGTCCAACCATAACCGGGATTAATGCTCCAAACTAGGGTGGACGTATGACTCTTTTTCTACTAGTGTCCCGTGGAACGATTAGTACACATGGTTGCTCCGGAGGAGGCGCGCATCAGGGTGGTGGTGGATCTCCATTCGCGGTCGACCCGGTTGGCGGGCGACTGCCTCCAGGTGGAATGTTGTTGCATATTTAACGATCGACCGTCCGAGTAGGGTCGCTCTCGTCGTTGATGTTCAGGGTGTGGACCTGCACGGAGAGGTTGAGTTGCCGTGTCATCCGGCTCTAGTGGTAGGCCGAAAGCTGTTGCTTGGCTTGTTGCTCGAGGCGAAATTTCTCGCAATTAGCCTTTTCTTTCTCCTTGGCCTCGTTCAAGGCCACGCGATGCTTCTCGATCTCGTCGACTGTCGCGGTTGGTGGGAGAGGGGTGGAGAAGGGATCCACTAGTGGCTCATTTTCGTTCGCCATGTAAATGGCATGGTGGATGACGGGGTAGGTCTCATATGGAGACTCCGACCCCGAGTCATAGTCGAGGAGTTGAAGGATCGAGTCATCCTCGTAGTCCCCGGTGTTAGAGACCTTGGTGATGCAGATGGCCTTTGAAGCAGAGGCGGTAGGTTCCGTGGTCGGTGCCAACATTGCCTAATAAGCATCGTCGCTGAGGGTGGAGTTGCTCTGGACCGATCCGTTCTCCTTCAAGTCGTACTTGGAGGCGAGGAGGCAGATGGATCGGATCTGCCCCTCCGAGAGCAGATCGCGTGGAGGTGATCCACTGCTAGTGGTGAATCCGGCGGGATCCACCGGTTTGATGGCGTCGGTGAAGATGACAAAGAGGTTGATGGAGCCGATTGGTATCATGGTGGCATGGGTGTCCGGTCACAAAGCCGATACATAGCTACTCGTCAGGATATAGAAGAATCCGTCGGTGGCGATCATGCAACCGGTAGCGAAGGGTCGGCGAATTGGAGTAAAGCGTCTCTCCGCGATCTGAGGCTTGACTCACCATTCCACATAGTGGGCATCACTGTCGTGGGAATGGACACTGCAGTCGCTACCAGGGGTGATGATTGAATTGAAGGAGGGCAAGAGTGAGTCGCCATCTGCGGATCAACATTGGGAGCAAGACAGATGGTTTACCCAGGTTCGGCCCCCCGTAGGATAAAGACCTACTTCCTGCTTGTTTATATTGATGGAAGATAAATTACAAGGTGGGCGAACTCGGCGTCAGGGCGGCAAGCCTCTTGGATGGGGTAGCTAATAGCTTGTTGATGATTCAAAAATTGCAGCATATTTACCTTTTGTTTTTGCATAAATAGAGTAGGGATCTTTGTATTTCACTGCGTTCGCGTGCACCTTTTTGTCGTTATTTGAACAGGATCCCGAATCATTGTGTCTATTATGAAAATATCAATTAAATTTCTCATATTATACTATAATATGATATTTTTAAGTGATAAAAGTCATTTTATGGATTTAGCTTCGCTCCTGGGAAAATACCAAACGAGGAGAGGCAATCAGTGCTGGTAACGACCTAAGGTACGGGAGTAGCCCACCCGTACCGTCCCCCCCAACCAGGCGCCATCGAGATCGCCTCATATAATACTTTCTCCTGGCGAAGATGGTAGGGGGATCCGACATTCACAGCCACTAGAAACCACAAAAAACAACTTTTGAAAGGGATCTGAAGGAGGAACTTGAATGGGGAGAAATCCCTGTTGATCCATGGATCATTGGAGGATAACGCATCATCCCCTTCATCATCAAACACTACATCTATATCACCACCATTACCCCCATCCTTCATCCATTAGATCTTGTTGTAATTCTAGATACAATTGTGGTTTGCACTAGATCTATATCAGTACTTTCATCTGTCCATTTGATTATCATGATGTCATTGATTTCTTCCATGTGTTAGTAGTTCTTTTGTTCTTGGGTAGATGGAGAAACCCTAGCACTACTATGAATTTGCAACAAAGATGATCTATTCTTGTGTCCATATGACTTGCCAGTCTATCATTGATTTATGATTTGTGTTTGATCTCTCTCTTTAGATGGTATGTGAATGTTGACCATATACCATTTTCTCTCAGGACTAAAGGGAGGGAGAAACCATTTGGACATGCTTTGGGATCATACCAAGAATGGCCCCATGATAGATTGGCATTGGGTCGTGAACTACGCGGTCAAAGGGGGAATAAAGAGGGACTCCCTGAATTACGATATCCACAGGGAAACTCTTAATTGCGGTGGTCTATATGGTGACTGCTCTCAGGCATCGTAGTGGTTATTTAGAGGTGACCTCAGTCTTCGCTCAGAAAAGTGGGTTCCTACGAGCCTTGTGGTGAACATCTTATTATGGATCTCTCTCCACATATTTCAAGACACAATAAGTGTGTTATCTTAAATTATTAATAATGATAACACCATGCTAGAGGAGTATCCTACATCCCCGAGAACGTTTTATCCCTATTGCATTCCAACACGCTTTAATACAATCTTGTTACTTGCTTTCTTTTAATTGTTTTAATTACTTTCCTCCACACAACCAAAAACCTTTCAAACACTCTTTACTTGATATCAAAGGCAACTTACAAGTATCTTTTGGTAGATAGTGACGAGGGGCATTAAGACCTTTAACAATAGCTCTCTATGGGTTCGATATCTTTACTTCGAAACTAGCTACAATTTATATGTGCACTTGCAGTCATCAAGATATTTTCTAGCGTCATTGCCAGGGTGCTAAGCGCTTTTGGTCTTTGTTCTTAGTTTCTTATTTTACTAATTGTTTTACTAAAGTTGATTACTAGTTTTAGGTAATACATCATGTGTGAGTACCAACATATAATTTAGCTATAGGTTGTAAGGAACTCCGGTCCTCCCATGGACGCTTATTTAAAATCCAATAACCCGAGAGGGTACGATATTAATCCCATGCTTTTAGATCTTTTGCATGAAAAAATACTTGCAGGAGATGGTGCGGAGGATCCGTACGAGCATGTATGGTTCTTTGAATATATTTTTGGGACTTTCCACCTTAATATACAAACTAAGGATGAGGTTAAATTTGTTGTTTTTTGTTCAAACTCCTATTGATGAAGCCCGTTCTTGGTACATTCAAAGTTCTGCAAATATTACTAATTCCTAGGAGAGTCTTGCCTCCTTGTTCTTAGCTGATTTCTTTCCCAGGACAAAAACTATTGGATCAAGATGCATGATCATGAATTTTAAAGGAAAACCTGAAGAAAGCTTGCATGAAGGATACACAAGGTTCCATGGACTGCTTGACCACTGCCCCCATCATAATTTCCCACCTTGGTTGGTGATACACACCTTCTATGTAGGTTTGAATAATGATAATAGAAATGGGCTGGACTCCCTTACCAATGGGTATTTTACCGAATTTAGTGTTAACATAGCCTAGAATTTGTTAGACACTATGAATAGAATAGAAAAATCTTATTGTGAGTCCGAGTTTAATAAAGAAAATCCCATAGAGTATGATTGCTTAAACATGTTTCTAGCCTCCGGAAAGGTAGAGAAACTTCTGGGGAACTTTAATCTTGACCACCGCATGATTGTTCAAATTATTAAAACCTATGCAACTATCTGCAGATCCCAAAAGATTGGGAAAGATATAGACCACCCACAGAAGAGAAACCCCCTCATAAGGATAAATACATCAAAATGCAAAAGAAAATGCTAGTTGAAGAAGAAACCATAATAACTAAAGTGATAGAGAGTAAAAGTGAAAAGAATAAAAGGATAGGAAGGTTAACTAAGGACCTAGTAAGGGATAGTAAAAGAACTTCTAGAACCTAAAATGTTCAAAGGTGAAGTGATCATGGCGAGTAAAGAATCCTCTGACATGATAGGGGGCAAGTTCGTTGGTAAAAATAGAAGTCAACAAAAAATTCCTTTTTGTTTAGGGCGAACTACGTATGTATGATTATATGACTTATGTTCTTCCATTAATATTATGCCTTACACAATCTATGAGGAGATGTGTGACAATCTTGATGAGTCTTACCTTGAGCCATCTGAAGTTACCTTTATACTTTCTAATTGAATTATGCATCCTACTTACGGGATACTTTGCAATGTCTGTATTTCTGTGGGAGCTTTTGTGTACCCAGTTGATTTTCATATTTTTTAAATACCTTTGAACTCCTCCTGCCCCGTTATTTTTGGTAGCCGTTTTTACAACTCTATGAGCATTGATATTGAAAACAAGAAACATGCTTTGACTTTGCAGGTTGGTGAAGAAGCTATAGAAATAAATTATAACCAATTCATAAAATTGCCTTATGAGAAGAAAGTTGAAATCACAGAGGAAAGGACTATCTAAGAATTGGCAGCAATTTATTTTTCCACCCCACAATCTGAGTTGGAGAGAAGTTTGACAAGCAATGATTTGCTTCCAAACGACTCTACAAAAGAGGATTTGGATGAAATCCTCAACAGTGCACCTGAGGTTGAAACTCGCCTTAGGAACAAATTTGAAGAACTTGAAAGGAAAGGGGATGCGTATCCGCCACCTCTCATCTTGAAGCATCTCCCTCTGAACCTCAGGTATAAATTTTTAGATAAGGTAGGTAAGTTCCTGGTGATTTTGATGACAAGCTCTCACCTGAGGAAAACACAAAATTATTAGAGGTACATGGCAAACAACGTGAAGCCTTGGGATACACCCTTAATGACATAAAAGGTGTAGACCCACAAGATACCCATGATTTAAGATTCTAAACCGTTTGTTGACAATCAAAAGAGATTCAATCCTAAAATGAAAGATGTAGTGAGAAAAGAAGGTATACGTATGTTGGACATCGATATCATCTACCCAATCTCTGATAGTAAATGGGTGAGTCCAACTCACTTCATACCTAGGGAAGTATGTATAACCATAATTAACAATGATAAGGATGAATTAATCCCAGCGAGAACAATAGCAGGCTATAGGATGTGTATCGACTTCAAAAAGATAAACAAATAACCCATCAAAACTCACAAGCAATTGCCTCTTATTAATGGCATTTTGGAAAGGACGTTTGCTAACTCTTATTTTATGTTTTCTTGATGGATACTCCGGATATTCTCAAATAGATATTCAGCCTGAGGATCAAGAAAAAACCACTTTTACATGCCCCTGTGGAACCTATGCTTATTGACTAATGCCTTTCGGTTTGTGTAATGCAGTTGCTACTTTTAAAGAGTGTGTTTTGAAAATATTCGATAGTTTTATAGAAATCTCCATGGAAGTCCTAATGGATAACTTTGTTTTTTATGGGACTACCTTTGAGCATTGCCTCTATAATCTAAATTGAATTTTGCAACGATGCAAACAGACAAAGATGGTCCTTAATTGGGAGAGTTGCCGCTTCATTGTAAGGGAAGATATATATATCAAACTTGATCACCTTAGAAAAACTTCCATTTCTGGAAGATATAAAGTGGGTAAAGAACTTTCTTGGGCATGCAGGTTCTATAGACGTTTTATTAAAGATTTATCTAAGTTAGCTTCCCCTTTAACTTGTCTATCATATAAAGATACCTTTTTTTGCCTTTCGTAGAGATTGCAATGATTATTTCGAACAATTAAAAAGGCAGTAATTTCTGCACCAGTCATTCAACAACCAAATTGGGTTGAACCATTTGAAATTATGTGTGATGCTAGTGAATATGCTATTGGAACTATTTTAGGACAAAAAGATGGATTGAATCTTAATGTCATTCAGTATGCAAGTTGAGTTTGTAACCAAGATCAAAAGAACTATGCAACAACCAAAAAAGAATTTTTAGCTATTATTTTTGCCTGCGATAAATTTAGACACTACATTATCAACTCAAAAGTAATAGTTCATAATGATCATAAAGCTTTAAGACACCTTCTAGCTAAAAAATATGCTATGCCCCAATTAATTAGATGGGTCTTGCTTTTACAAGAATATGACTTGCAAATAATAGGTAGTAGAGGAAAGGATAATCCTGTTGGTGACCATTTATCGCGTATGGAAGGAATTATGGAGGATCCCGTCCCTATTAATGAATCTTTTCGAGGGGAATATCTTGCAGTTGTAGAACCTCGTGATCCTTGGTTTGCAGATTATGCTAATTTCCTTGTATGCAAGTTCTTACTAAAAGGAATGGATTACAATCAAAGTAAGAAATTCTTTAATGATTTAAAACATTACTTTTGGGATGATCCTTACCTATACAGGAATGGCTTGGATGGGATGATCAAAAAATGTGTACCTGAGCACGAGGTAAAGGCCATTCTTGAAGCCTGTCATGATAGCCCTTATGGAGGACATCACGTTGGTCATCGTACTGCAGCTAAGATCTTGCAGTCAGGATTTTATTGGCCTACATTAATTAAAGACTCTCATGAATATGTTAGGAATTGTGATGCTTGACAACGAATGAGTAATATTGGTAGAAGACAAGAAATGAATATGAAGTATAATTTAGTAATAGAACCATTTGATGTTTGTGGAATGGACTTTATGGGACCATTTTTCCAGTCTAATGGTTATACTCATATTCTTGTTGCTATAGACTATGTTACTAAATGGGTGGAAGCTATACCTACTTCTCATGCAGATGCAGCCAACTCCATTAAGATGATCAAGAATATCATCTTACCCAGGTTTGGAGCACCCCGGTTTTTTATTACTGATGGCAGAACTCATTTCATGAAGGGAAATGTAAACAAGATACTTCATAAGTATGGAGTGGATCATTGAGTGGGCTCACCTTACCACCCTCAAACTAGTGGACAATTGGAATTGTCTAACCGGGAGATCAAGGTCATACTTCAGAAAATGGTGAATAGGTCAAGAAAGGATTGGGCTTTGAAGCTTAACGATGCGTTGTGGGCATATCGTACATCTTTCAAAATCCTATGGGAATGACGCCATACAAAATGATCTACGGTAAAACTTGTCACCTTCCACTAGAACTTGACCATAAGGCTCGGTGTGCTATTAAAACTATGAACTTCGATTTTAAAACTGCTAGGGAGAAATGACTCTTAGATATTCATGCTTTGGGTGAACTCAGGAATGAGGCCTATGAAAATTTTAGGATATTTAAAGAAAAAGTGAAGAAATGGCACGATGAAAAATTAAGGCAAGGAATTTAAATCAATGGATAAGGTTTTGCTCTACAATTCTAGCCTTAGGATTTTTGCAGGAAAGTTGAAGTCCAGATGGGAAGGACCCTATGAAGTCGAGGAGGCATATCCTTCGGGAGAGGTAAGATTGAAAAACACTACACCATCTAATTCATCTTGGATCATCAATGGGAAACTATTGAAGTGTTATAGAGTTGGGGAGGTTAACACCATCGAGGTTGTAACTTTGATTTAGGCCGAGGAATTTAATGAAATGTGGTAAAAAAATCTTAAGTTCATAGATTTTTGCTGGTTTGAAACCATTCCAGCATGTCTCTTGTTACTCTTTGTTTTCCTTGTATTTTTCTGAACTTGCTGGATGTTTCTCGACCTGGTACAGGCGGGTAGTACAGGCACGCGCGCCCATACCGCTTGTCGTTATCAGCACTGCAACCTCCAACCATGTTTTTTGTATCAATACAACCGGGCAGTACGGGTGCACGTGTCCGTACTGCTGGTCGTTACCGGTACTGATACAATCTTCTTAGTTCGAAAACGTTTTCACTGCGTATTCCAAATGGAAAGCCCGAACTATATGACTCATGGAATCTACTAGGCAAGTTAGTCAGTCGAGGGGTTCCCAAGCCCCGTGTGGTTGTACGCTCATCTCGGTTCCAAAGGCAACAATTCAGTTCCTAGTGGTGGCGAGCATGGTACTACAAAAACCACACCCAACATGGACTCCCATACAAGCCTTAGCATGTTTAGTTATCTCCATCTTAGATGTCACCATCTCCTACCTTTCTACATTCATCGACATCTCCGATTCATCATTCAGACGGATCAGACGTTGATACTATGCATGGCTAAGCTGTCGGTCGCAAAAGCTCTAACAACGCTCACATGCCGAACTTAGGTATGCTAGGAGCAGTGGTCAGTAGTATAAGGCTATAAAAGGGAAACAGTGCAATAGATAGGTAACACTAGCTACTAACAAAAGACCACATTGGAATCGTGTGCATCATAGCGAGAAAGTAATATACTTTATAAAACATAGGTTCAGAATGAGAGGGTACACTTGCCTAGTCCGTCAGTAGACAGGTATGGATCTTTGGTGTTGTTGACTTCAGCCTCGGGCTCAGATCCTATCACGAAGAACCAATACCGAAAAGGAAAACGACAATAAAGACATGGCATAATGCAATGCGCAATCAATTCTGATGATATGACAAGTTAAATAGTGTTGAAATGAACCCTAGAACATGCTTGGTCATTTTAAACGGGCTCCGAGAGGTCCAACCCCTAGAACAGGGGATCCTCGGAATCACCCGTGGGGTTCAATTAGTTCTTCTAATTAAACTTGTCATGAAAGTTGGTTAACCACGTATGATTATGTTTCTATTGCATAGCTCTTATTTTTCTGAACATTTTGGTATATTATTTGTATTTTTCTGATTTAAAATGAATTAGTTAGGAATTTCTCCAATTTTAATTCATTTTAAATCATTTTTGAAATATTTAAATTAATTTCCAAATTGGGCCCACATGTCAGACTTTTATTAATTTCAAAAATGATTTACAAAAAGATTAAAACCCTGATAGATAGGGCCCACCTGCCAGTATTTCTTATTTTCAGAAAATATTTAATTAAAACAGAAATAGTTTACTGCATCATGCTGACGTCAGGGGCCTGAACCCTAACTTTTCTCACCGAGGAAGAGGCCAGACCCAGCCACTGACTGCTGGGCCCAAGGCCACCTCAGCAGGCCATGCAAGTGTTGCGTCAGCGCCACCTCACGCACGGCAGAGCCACCAGACGGTGGTCGCCAGCGGTGAACCAGGGCACGCCTGGACACGCGAGAGGGGGCATTCGAATCAGTTGAGCAAGGCGAACACATGGGTGGCGTCGCTTCTAGGATTAGGTCATCGGAGCTAGGCCGGCGACGAGCGGCGGCGGTGGCGCTTACAGATCGACGACGCGCGACGGCTACGAGAAGCTAGAGGGCAAGAAGAGGGTGCCTTGAGCACCAGGGGCTCACCACGGAGGTCTTAAAAGGGTCGGGGAGGACATGCGAGGCGGGAATCATCGGCGACGCGCGCGGAGGAGCTCGTCAGTGCCGAGGAAGAAGATGTCGATCGCGGCCATTCACGGCGCCCCTCTTCGATTCCTTCTTCGCGAGCGGGGGCGCCCCGCACTTGAGGGTTTAGGGTTTAGGGTTCAGGTAGATAGAGATCGAGGTGGTGTCGGATGGGCGAAGGGAGGCCGGAGACGACGGCTAGCCGGCGGCCATGGCAGCTAGGGTTCGGGCTTGCACGGTGCAGAGAGGGAGAGAGAGAGCGCACGAGTGGGAGGATAAGATCTGGGGAGGAAGAGGCATACGAGGCAGCTCCTTATCCTCGTCTGGAGCGGCGGCGAGGATCTTGACGCCGGTGAGCAGGGGCGCGACGATACGCAGGAGCTTCCTGAGGTTGACGATGCTGATAGCATGGACAAACCGGTACTGGGCCTAGGTGGGCTTAACTGGGTCGTTGGCTTGCGCATGCGAGCGGTTGGGAGAGGGGAGGAGAGATGGGCCAACCTGGGTAGGGTTTAGATTTAGGTTTTTATTCCAGAATTCCTTTTCTTTTTCTGTTTTCTGTTTTCTCTTTTGTAATTTCATTTGAATTCTTTTTTGAATAATTCAAAAATACTAGAGACTTTCGTAAAATATATAAAATATTCAGGGTCGTAAACCATTTGGCCTCCATTATTTTGTAGTTTTAAAAATTTGAACACCATTTGAATGTAGTTCTAAAGAGAGGGGAGGTTTAGTGTTTTAGGGTTTTTGGTACTTGTGTTTTGGTTCACACACTTGATCACATGCAAAAAAATTACTGAGTTTAACAGATGCATGCAATGCTTAATTACTAATTACATATATTACAAACTTGGGCTGTTACAACATGGCACCTCGATATCCACCCCGGAATGTTCAAGTGATGAACAGGATGCTGAATGACTATGGAGGAGATTTGACAGATAATCTCCAACAACTTCTATGGAGTCTGGATTGTGAATGGAGACTTTTGGTCAATATTTAAAGTTATTATGATGGGAAGGTATTAGCTAAATACCGTGTCATGATCATGTTACCCAAGAAGTTAGGACTTACGAGAGAAATGCCATTAGGAGAGGCAAGGTGCATGGCATCTGCATATCAGATTACCGTAGCAGCAGCCATAACCATGATCCGAGAACAGAAATTCCAAGCTCTAGAAGGTAGTACTCACACCATTATACCCCACGAAACTTCAAATCCAGAGCATGAGTTAGATCACTCTACTCTAGTCCAAACTGAACCTACTCTAGCTGTAGAGTATATGGATTGTTATCGGTCTTTGTTAAACACTTATCATAACACTCACCAATTCTTAGTTCAGGAACTGGATACGGTCATTGAGGATTTTACTGATCCTGATAAGGCAATGGCACATAGGAAGAAGTTAGATAAAGAAGCTAGGCATCCCAAATACATAACTTTAGGAGAAGTGTATGAGGAAACTAAGTTTGATGATCCACACTCAGAAAACTATGCCTACTACCAAAATAAACCCCAGCCACCTGAAGATTTATGGACCAAGTATAACTCCGAACAACAGGAATGGGCTAGAGTTATTCCAAATAACCCTGAGCAAAACCAGTATGAATGGGGAGTAGAATCTCTAGGTGGAACCATAGGAAATCCTATACCTTGTGATACAGGTATCAGAGACGAGACCAACTATAACCATAGAGAGCCTTATGGACCATATGGGGGTGATACCAATCCAATCGACTTAGAAGAGTATTCCGATAGCTACTATACCAATATGTACGAGTGGATCCAAGAAAAGGCTAAGGAGCCAACTTACTTTCAGGAAGCGTTGCCGGAAAACCAGGAGTATTAGCGTAGTTTGAAGGATAGGTCAAGCTCAGGCTATTCTTAGCCAGATATAATAAGTAAGTTTAGGGTAGAAGATGTATGGATCAACAAGTAGTAATAAACTTAAAGCTCATTCAAAGTAGGTAACGTTGATAAGAAGTTAATAAAGTAGTTGTACCAAGTTCATGGAAGTATCATGAATAAGTGCAAAGAAGAAGTTTTGGAACCAAAATGGTATTCAAGCTCTGACAATTCAGAGAGAATGCCAGAAATATGTCGAAAATCGTAGGGTAATACATACACCCTAGGAAGGTCCATAGTCGGTAACTTGCCATAGTAGGTATCGGTTAAAATAGCTTAGATTATTTTAAAAGTTGCATAAAGAGCATAAAATTTGGCCTAAATTAAGTAAGATATAGAGAAGTATAAAAACTTAAAGCTATCGTCTTTCGAAACGTTTCGCGAAGTCATCTTACCAAAGCGAAAATATCCAAATATGAAGTAAGACAAATAATGCTGAAAGATTCACTTCGGGGATCCACAATTGTGTGGATACACCATATAATCTTTCATGATACCTTAACTATATAGAGTATAAGCTGAACAAGGCTAACATTCTAACTATAAAGCCAATGGTTACTATATATGCAGTTTAGAGATTATTAGTAAACTCTAAGGGGGAGAGTAAAACAGTAAAGAGAAATAATGTTGTCTTAATCTTATAGTAAAGGTTGGAGAAGAAATACTAACCTATGCCAACATTAAGCCTTATTTTTAGAAGGGTAAAAGAAGTCATCATTATAAAAGTACTCCTAGAAGAATTAAACATAATAATAAAAGATTATCTAAAGCCTGTTAAAGTAAAAACCTGAAGATAGTAAAATGGATTAGTCTTAATAGGCTCATTCTAGAGGAAACAACTCTTAAGTGATTCAGAAGAGAGAATAAAGCACATCAAATTGGACATGTGTAGAGGAACAAGAAATTCCTATAGGAATGAATTGAATGAGTTCAAACCCATCCTTCGGAAGGACCACCAGTATAAACCATCCAAAGACAAGGCAAATATAGTCTTTTGGCCACAATTATTGACTAATAGAAATTTAAACCTGTTTTAGTGAGACTTCCTAGACCTTATATAACATAGTAAGAAAGTTCAATGATTAAGTAAAAGAGTTGGATTAGGATAACTAATCAGGATATGGAACTAAAGAATAGACCCCAAAATAAAGGAGTTAGAATAAGTACATATCTCTCAAGGAGGATTGTAAAAGAAACACTGAATGATTGATACAACAAGTTGAAGATTGCCATGAATGATGAGAATTCAAGGAAAAGGATCTGGATATGGAATACTACAATTATTTCCATTTAAGGTTACCATGGAGTTGAGAAATACCGTAACCACTACAAGACAAATTTCTTACTTCGAAACATGAAAATTTGTGAACTTCGAGGATGAAGTTCATTTTAAGGGGGAGAGTCTGTAACATCCCAGCATTAGATCTTAGAAATAAGCTGAACCCATATGTGTGCATTGCATTCATGCATAAAAAATCCGAATAATTTTTCGCACTTTTGAATAAAACTTGTCAAAGTGATTTAAGCTTCTTTCAACTTGATGGAATTGAAATAGATCATCAAGTTGACTGTGATAAGTTCCAATATGACCTTTTCTAAGACCTTATTTGGGTAAACATGATTTGATATAAGGGTAGATCAAATATAATAAAATTTAAAACTTAATTCATTGCTTAATGATTGATATCTGATCCTTAGGGGATCATATCATAATATTCCTCACAGCACCTCATGAATACCAAGTTAAAACTACAACTCAAGTAATAAGATTGTAATAACTAATCCTGACCTATCTTATTCTTATCTATTCTTACTATGAGTATCATGGTAATATACAACCTTAACCCTTTAGTGAGATTAAGTAGCAAGGAAATCAAGTTAAGATCATTTACCACATATCTTTCTTTCACGAAGAATCTTTTTCATCTATATTGAACCTTATTCTAATATCTATTGTTCATCAATGTTGAGTAATCAACTATTTATTCACCAATTCTTAAACTATCAATACTTGATCTATTACCTTTTGTTCTTATCATAGCATTCACTTAAAATCCTTTAGAGAAGGAAGTTAAGTGGTAATGCTAGATTCAAATATCATTTATAGGATGGGAGTGATGAAAGTAAATAAGATCAATAGGATTATTGATGGAGTTAACTCAATCCTGAAATCATAAAAGAGTATCTGGGGTAAAGATTACAAGGATGAATATTAAAGCTAGTTAATAGGAGTAATCTTATGGGATCAAGTATGTATACTCAATAAATTATATTTTTAGTCCAACGGAAATAAATAGAAGACAATTATAATACCTCTTAATGTTGCAAGATTGAAATCTTTGACTAGCCCACTGAAACCTAAGCCATATAGGATGAGAGAATTAAAATGATCATACTTTAGTCACCAAGATGGAATGCTTATACCCAGTATAAGTAACATTGGTGGGGAAAATATGATTGAACTCTAATATGAGATATTGGAGCCAAGTAAAGATAAAATTGTATGATTAAGAAGATGTTAGAGCAGCATTGAATTATAGAGTTAGTATCTTCCTCTAGAAAAAAGTAAACACTTGAGGTGAAGTAGGATTTGATGTATATCCATTTATAAATACATCTACTGAAGTAATATTAGTGGATGGTTATGGAAGAATGGGAATGGAGTTAGAAGTAGCTACTTGTTGCATTGGAGGTTATCAGCAGAAGAGTAGTTGATATAACCAAGTCTGGATATGTGAAGATTATGAAAAGCTTTAGTGTCAAACTCATTGGGTTTATCAACGGGTTTAGAAGAATAAAGGTGGATAAGAATATTCCTGTGAAGTAAAGCTCATCATGTTAGCACATGATGATGAATATGAAGGAGAAGAATATCTAGGAAAGGAATTCCTTAATCAGAAGTCCAGAATTATGAATTAGGAAAGAAAGTAATTCTTGGTAAAACCCTAAACCCTAAATATATGATCAAGCTTAACATCCAGCTCATCTGTTGGATAAATAATTTTTTCTTCACAATGTTTTATAGGAATATTTCCCTATAGCAAGTCACTTAAGCACCTCTCTGTCATTTCCAATTATCATAACCATATGTGCTTAAGAGTTATTTCTATTAATCCTTTTCATAAGACCTTCCAGTTAATAACTTTCTATTTTAAAAGGTGATATCATGAAAGATCACAAACAAAAATATAATATGCTTAGCCATAAACTTTTCTCAACAAAAGAACATAAGTATATTAAGAACCCTAAACTCTAGGGTAAGCACTTACAATTCAAACCCTAACTTTTATATTAATTATAATAGAATATATACATTGTTATTTCCTAAATTGATGGGAGTAATATTAACCAAATAGTTTCCTTTGAATATCATGCATCCAATAATGATATAGGATCATTATATAAAAATTTCCATAAAAAATATGAGCTAACTAGAATTAGGTTTATAAACAAATAAGTAATATCATTAAATAAATCCATGGTTTAATATGGAAAGAAATTTAATAATAAAGGCTTCTATAGGATATTAAAAGGAGTTCATAAAAAGAAAATAAAGAAATATAAAAACATTTATCATAAAGGTTCACAAAAGGAATCACAATTAATACAAATTGTTGCTGCAAGTATTCAGCAAATAAATTTTATAAAATAAAGTTCACACCAAATGTTAAAATACAAATATGAAAATTAAACAGGAAATTGAAAAAAGAAAAGAATAAAGGAAGAAAATGGCAGAAAATTCTGGCCCGTGGCCCAGTTTCTCTTTGCCCTATCTGCCGCTCCCGCGCGTCACACCGCTGTCCAGTTGGCCCCGGTCTTGCCCATACCGGTTTGTCTGTCACCCCTTCGTCATCCTCACGTAGGCAAGTAGCTGCGTGGGCGGCGCCGATGTCGTTCGCCGTCGTTGCTGCGATTCCCGCCACCGCCAAGGTCGCTCTGCGAGGATAAGAACGCCACGGCGAAGCCCTCGTCCTCATCCTCTCACTCGTGCATCTCCCCTCCTCCTTATCCCCTTTGTTTTGAAAAGGGCAGAAACTCTAGCTCACCGGAGCCACTCCTTGTCGTCGGTAGAAACCACCCCTGAGGCCATGGGGTAGTCGGGGAGAAGCGCCTCGCCATCCTCGTCGCGTGAGTAGTAGCCGTGAAGCAAGGGAAGTTTGGAATCGAGGAAATTTCGTCGTTCCCTTCCGCCGGTGATCATCGGAGTTCATACAAATTAGTCTGTACTGGAGCGCCATCGTCTTCACCGACCACTATACCATAATCACGGTAAGCTTGCGCATCTCTAGACCCTAATTTCGCTTGCTAAATCTCGCTGTAGACCTATTTTTGTTGACCACCGCCGTTGGCCGCCAGAGAAGCTCGTCGCCGGTGTATTTCCGGTGACCATTAAGTAGCGACGTTACCACTAATAGGTTCGCCTTGGTTCCCTGTGTCCAACAACATCGACGTTGTTCACCGGAGCACAGTAGTTCGCGCTGGCGACCATTCTCTGGTGGTGGAGGCCGAGCTGATGTCAGCATGACATCACGCTAATGTCATTCTTCCACCTCAGCGTGGTTTGACCTAGTCTCTGTTTAGCGTGGCTGATGATGTGGCCACTGGCCCACTGGTCAGTGACCTTGGGTAGGCTTAGCCTCGGTACAAAAGGTTATTTTCTGTTTAAAAAATAAAGAAATCAGATAAACCCAAATTCAAATATTACAGAAATAAAATAAAATCATGAAATCTTATTAAATCAATAACTTCTGTTTTATAATTAAGAAAAATATGTATAATATATGAAAATGTTTAGAAAAATAAAATATATAACATTAATCCATTATCAAAAATTGTTATGTTGGCAATTTAAATAATTATTATTTAATAAAGATTTTATAAGTATTAATACTTTGAAAATTCATATTTTAATATTGGTAAATCTTAAAAATATAAATAAAATACCAAAAAACATAGAAAATAAGAACTATAATTTAAAACTATAATCATGCATTATTATTTCACTTAATTAAATATTGATTATTTATTAAGTAGTTATAAAGTAGTAAATCTTATAAAAATCATATCTTATTATTTATAAATCACAATATAAATGTAATATACCAAAATGTTCACAAAAATAATACCTACATGTTAAAAATATAATGTTCCACTTTTGAGATAAATAAAAAATTAAATACTTTAATAACTTGAATATAAATCTATTTTCTTAGTTGTTAATTCATATAAAGGTAAATAAAAATTGTTAAAATTCTAAAATCAACCAATTAAAGTCTAATAAGTAATACTAGTTTTAAATATTAGTAATATGAAGTTATAATGGTTCAAAATATTATAAATACAATTTTATTGAATTATCCTTCAACCATATGTGTAGTTTATTTTCTAAAAACATCTTTAACAATGATAAAATCTTCAAGCATGATATATTAATCAAATACAACCTTATAATTGACTAAATCCAGAGATAATCCCTAAGTAGTAAATAATATTGTTTACTTATTCACAAACCATAACCATACCCTTATAAGGAGATAAATCATTATATACATGTATAAGGTTAGGAACCACTATTCAAATAGAAGTGTTACCATTCTTAAAGTATCCTTAGAGAAACATTATAACGTACACAAGGTACAAATAACATAAGCAATATACCTTAAGTCCATCTAGTTTTTTAAGTTAACTTTAGTCCACAAGACTTTCAATATAAGACTAAAGACTTTGTTATATATTTTATAGTTAACTTTGGTCTGTTATAATTAAGTTATAAAACATCTCAACTCCAAGTTATTCAAGCAAGCACAAACAAAATCAACCATGTTTGATTAACCACAAAGATTGTGTAGACCTTAGAAAAGGAATCTTTTCTTCAAAAGTTGTTCGTTTTGCCACTTCAATCAACAAACTTTATAATAATATCTCCAACTCTTAACAAATTAAATTCAAGGAATTCTCATTATAATTAACAAATAAAAATTAATCACAATCACATTGTTTCAAACTTTACTTGTATACTTAGGATTGTAAACACTTAAGTTCCTTATTAAAACCATTACTTGTAAAGTAAAAATTTAAAGATAAACAATTATAATGTAAGCAATCTTGAGTAATATTTCAAATTGGTGTGTATCTCATTGTTTTATGTTATTATAATTACAGGTTGTTTCACACACTCACAAGCCATAACAAGAATCACAAGTGTGAAACTTAACTAAAAGTACAACACATTCTAAAGACATCATTTCCAGTATGCAAACCCTAGAACAAGGTTATCCCCGGGATCCGCATTTATAAACTGCATTACATCACCTATGCATAAAAGCATCCCGCTTCTTTAAACATTAGTCCTTACTGGACAAATGATGCTAATTTCAGATATTGGATCTTATATTGTCTTGAAGACCGTGAGTGCATAATCTTGCAATCACAAAAGGCAAGTTCACACTTGCTCATGTCCTTTGATTATTTTTTGTAAAGTATTTTTCAAATATAGTGTTGTCATCACCTACATTTGAAAAGGGTCAGAAAATACTATTTTCATAATAATATGATTATAGGTTATTTACCATGAGGTAATTACCTACTATAAAAGTTCCGGTGGTAAAGGAACATATTATCTAGGACTTAACAACCAATGTCGCCAGTGATTCTTGCGCCGTATATCATGCGTTAACCATGAGATTTGGAATGGGACAAAGAAGTCAGTTGTATCTTCTTCCTCTCGCATGTAGCCGGATGTCCAGGTCGTGGATGTTATCACTCGTAGCGTGCATATTAATTGGTAATTCGTAGAGGATATGCAGTATATTGGTGGGAACCCTCAATGTCCCACGATAGTTTTGGCATCTAACGGTCTATACAAACCATTGCCCTAATTCAATATGTGGGCATGGTGTACACCAAGGAGGCATGCGAGGTCGCGGAGGGGGCAGTGATTGGCTTGGATCATCTTCTGGGCCCCACATCATGGAATTGTGGACGGGAATAAGCTGCCCGGTTGTGCAACAAAGAGTTGATCTCTCATGGGTAAAGTAACGCACCTCTGTAGAGTGTAAGAACTGTAACTTGTTACTCCCTGTTCCGGCAAGGAGCTGCAAACGCGGCGGGAAAGGAAGTCCATGAAAGTTCTGGTAAACCCGTGAAGGCTGACGGACATAGTTTTTCAGAATAAAAGCAACCGTTGAAGAAATGTTTACGAAAACCTGCATTGCCTATGACCTCTGGTCTATGGCTGTAGATATAGTGCATTAAACACTCCTTTTCTAGTGGACTTGCTGAGTACACTCGTACTCAAAGTATCTTCTTAACCCTTGCTAGATTATGAAGCTATTAAGACAACGGTTACATCAAGTTATGCTCCAGGAATCAGCATCAAAAGATACAGCTCTTCAATGAAGTCAAGAAAGTCAATATATACATCAACTCAAGTGAAGATGAAGTTACTAATTAGATAGGAATATACTCTCTAGCCGAAGAACCTATTTCTGTAGTGCATTGCAATAGCAGCAATGCTAACCCCTTAGTTAAAATACTAGTCTTAATAGTATAATAGTCTTTGCATTATTTATCTTTGATTCTTCTTTGTAAGAAGTTCTTTCTCTCTCTTTAACCTAGAGTGTTCTCTAGATCTTGTGTATAGAGTGAGTTGTAACCTTTAGCCATGTATTGGACCCGCTGTGTTTCTGTTGTACCACTCTGAGGGATGTAATAGTAGTGAACGGTGTTTCATTGGTGTTATGTCAACGACTATAGTGTACTACATCATGCAGTGGTATGCTCGGTCACCGCACTCATTTGCCTTGAAAGTCATCAATCCTCGAAGGAGGTAGGTGATTTATGTGAACACTTTTTTACAATAATCCTCATATGCCATGTTTGTAATTTTTGCATGCAACTAGGCAACATAAAATGACAATGTGCGAAGGTTTCATATTTTATAATTTTTTTAATTTTTTAGGCCGGTTTCTAAATTGAGGTCCGATTTTGGAATTGGCCACTCCCGTTGGACTAAAATCCGATCCCGCATGGGACCCACTCATCATGGTGCTGCTTTCTCAACCCTCCCTAGTGCCCACCACTCTGCTCTCCCCAACGACCACCAAATCCAGGACCAAATCTTGTCCCCTCCAAGGAAACCACGAAATCCGCTTCCCTGCCCGGCGATGACGGTGGTGGTGGTGGCTATAGTCTCACGGGTAAGTGCTCCTCGACCTATCTCAACGCATATCCTCCATGTTCCATGACTATGCCTATGTCCTCGATTTAGGTCACCGCATCGACAATGCTGCAGAGCTCTAGGTAATTGGCGACGGGTCTAGGTCCCCATGGTCGATCTACATCTAGGTCCTCGGGAAACACTTGATCTAGGTCTAGGTCCCACTAAGTAGTAAACAATCGATCTAGGTCTAGCCATTGCTGGGAATATGCCCTAGAGGCTATCATGTATGATGATATTTCCCATTGTATTCATAAATATATTAATTTGTCCTTGTACAAACATCTGATCTGTGTCATTGAATATGTGATTCAGTTGTGGAACTATACATTCACGTTGTTTGTACTAAATATCCTTGGTCATCGAGGTTGTGGTGGACACACAACTTATACCAATGTGAAAGTCGGCTGATGACTCGGTTCCACTTGTCATGCGCATGGAGATGCTATTCCGACTTACAAAGATTCGTCTAAAGAGATTAGCGAGTCGGATTGACCCATATTGAGGTACAACGAACAAGTTGTCATTTGTATATCTCAATCAATGTAATCCTTAGACCTGAGGTTCTTGCACGGTCCGAGTTGAGGATCACCAACTTAGGTTCTATCAAACGCTCATCCATAACTAGGCAGTTATAAAGGCAGAGTTCGGGTCGACTGAGAATCAAGCTGCGTGATTTGAATAACCAAGATGGGATTTTGCCCCTCCAGTTGAAGAGATATTCTCTGGGCCCTCTCGGATGATATGATTCGGGAAGCATGGCCATGCATGACTCAGTTAAGTATTAACCGAGGCGATCGACTAAGAGTTAGTCGGATGAATCACTTATATCGGATCGAGAAGAGAGTCGGACTATTTAAAAGATGACAAATATTCGCCTATAGTCTGACAAGGTATATTGTGAGGCAAAAGGTACGCGGAGGTAAGTCGCATTGGAAAGTAAAATCGTCATGACTCTTTGGTACTTGGGAGTCGACATGTTCTGCTAGGAGCCGCTACCAACTGATCGATTGAGAGTTATACTCCAATCGTGTCCAAGTAGCCATGAGCCTGCGGCATCACACAATTAAGAGCGGGAGCAAGTTTGTATTGGATCTGAACCAGAAATTTGGTTGGGTTGGACCCGATCTGGATTTGGACCGAGTCAGTGAGTCGGACTCATGATGACTAATATTATATGTGCTTTAGTGAATGGGCCAAAAGTGAGTGGATCCCACTTTCACTCCCTATATATAGTGGGGCACAGAAACCCATGTGGGTTAGGTCATTCCATGCATTGGAAACCCTAGCTCCACAATAGTCCTGCTGTCGTAAAGAACCTAGAAGTTCACAGTCGACTCTCCCCCTTGTACGTGTGGATACCAGCAGTGGTGATGTATGATCAGCACTAGGACGATCGGATCAGATCGTGAGGACTGCACTTCATTCAATAGACATGCTTCATCAATTCCGCAACTACGCGTCTAGTGGTAATCCTCGTGGCCTTCTACCTCAGCTAGATCTTGGAATCACCATGTTATAGGAAAAAGTTTTGTTTTATCTCTTTGTGGCCCAATAGTGGTATCAGAGCGATAGCTTCTGGTTTTAGGCTCGAGATCTCACATATGTGATATGCAGTTTGCTATAGATTAGATCTATGTGCCATTTTGGTGGTCGATCTATGAGATAGATCGGTTTTGTACGAGGTTGATTGGATCAACTATACTTGGGGAATGGTAGATCTGATTTACATGATCATACTGTTGAGGTCGTGTAACGACACACCCCTACCGGTCGGTTTCCGCCATCGGGGTAGACCATGATACGTAAATCCATAAAGCGATGATTGAAGATCAAAAGAGTTTGATTGAGTTGGAACAATGATCGAGGACCGCTAGATTCACCCTATCGTAGCGCCTTAGATGTCGTTATGAGTTTCACAACACCGGTAGATAGCGTATCTATGCATAACTTTTTTTTGCAGGAAGTTGTGAATGGTATGGTTCATGTGCATGTGATGTATGTGTGTAATCCATACGTGATCTACGAATCACGGTTTTGTCAGCCGGCTGGAGCCTAGGTGCTGTCATTTTATTGTATAACGACATGCGTGTCGGATTCTCTATGCAATTTACTTTACTCAGCTAGTGTAGCTGTTTGGAGAACCCGGATGGCATGCAAGTCCATGTACATGTCGGCGACATGGAGTAAGACGACAAGTGACAAGAGTTGGCACGAGTCGGATTACAGGCTTTGTGGAGATAGAGATCGCCATCAAGAGAGCCATACCATTTCACATTATAATTTATTTATTTTGTATTATTGATAAGTCTCTATTTTACCTCTATTATATATTCGGTAAATTTAATCCCTCAAACAAGGTCTAGTCGGTTTTCCCGCCAGTGTTTGCACAATCACAAGTCGTACATTCTTGGTAGTGGGATCATAAAATTAAGGTGCTGCCAATTCTTTCTGACAAGGTGGGTTCGAGTCGGACTCTTACAGCGGAAATACTCGGTAAGCTAGACGAGTCTATCACAACGGTTGTGGGACTCGGGGAAAAGTCGGACGAGAGTCGGGGCATGTGATGCCACCCGACCAACAGGAGTAGTATGAGATGCGATTGACAAGAAGTTGTCTACCTAGATCACTTGGCGGCTAGCGGTGATGCTAAAGCTCACTATCCAACTTCCTTATCTATGATCCTGAACCACTAATTAACCATCATAGGGGTGTTGGTTCTAGTGGGATCATAAATATTAAAGTGTTTAATATGCTTGCTCTTTTATTAAAACATGTCTTAAGTGTTTTGCATCTTTTCTGTTGTAGATCATGGAACCAAGTAATAGTCACCCTCGGATATCTGGTTTTGCTTTGAGAACCATTATTGAGAAAGATAAACTGAACAACACTAATTTTTCCAACTGGTATCAAAATCTGAGAATTATTCTAAAACAAGAAAAGAAAGAACATGTCCTAGACAACCCACTTACAGATGAGCCGAATGAGACTACGACTGTCACTGCCACCAATGCCTACCGTCGGGCTAAGTATGAGTCCACGAATATTAGCTGTCTTATGCTTGCTCACATGGAACTGGACTTTCAGAAGCAGTTCGAGAATGTTGAGGCCTACAATATGATCGAACGCCTCAAAAGTACGTTCCAGGCTCAGGCGAAGACTGAGAGGTATCAAGTCTCTCAGGCATTGCTGAGTTGCAAGCTTAAGGATGGTGATCAAGTGAGTCTGCATGTGATCAAGATGGTTGGTCACGTGTAGTATCTAGAGAGGCTTGGCTACCCCATTAGCGAAGAGCTCGCTATGGACATAATTCTGAACTCTCTTCCTAGTGCGTATGGTCAGTTCATTTCGAACTACCACATGAATGGTATGGATAAGAAGCTCACTAAATTCCATTGGATGCTAAAGCAAGCAGAGGCGGATCTCAAGAAGGGCGCCAGTCAAGTGTTGATGGTGTAGAATAAGGCTAAGTTTAAGAAAAGTTCTTGGACTAAGAAGAAGGCTAAGTCAGGAGGAAAGAAGGACCAGGACCCAGTCCCAAGTGCTTCCTCAAGGACTAAGCCATCTCCTTTAGCTGGATCCACTTGCTTCTATTGCAAGGCGGATGTCCACTAGAAGAGGAACTGCAACAAGTATTTGGCTAACAAAGCCAAGAGTGGAGGTATGGCTTCCCACTCAGGTACACTTGTTTGCAATGTTATAGACATTTATCTTGCTGATGCACCTAATAGTTCTTGGGTATATGATACCGGATCAGTTATTAACATCTACAACTCGTTGTAGGGACGGGTAAGAACTAGGAGCGTAGCAAGAGGCGAGTTTGATATTCGAGTTGAGAACAAAGCGAGAGTCGCTGCGTTGGAAGTCGACACGATGCAACTTCATTTAGCTTTCGGATTCATTATGGAACTGAATAATTGTTATTATGTTCCAGTGCCTAGTCGAAACATTATTTCCACTTCATTTTTTATGAGGAAATACTATGAGTCGAATATTAAGAATAATGGTTGTTCTTTATATTTGAATGATATGTTTCACGGCTATGCACCCTGATGGCGCCTAAGATGATGTAGGAGCGCTTCATTGGAAACCCCAAGAGCAAGGTGTGAAGCAGCACAACAGCAAGTCTTCCCTTAGTAGAGACCGAGGTTATCGAACCAGAAGGAGGAAGGAAACGTCACATAGGTGTTGCTGGCAACGTGGAGACCTGCACAACACAAACTCAAGACTTTGTCCCAATGAATCAGTGAGGTTGTCAAGCTCACCGGTTTGCTGTAACAAAGTATTAAACGTATGGTGTGGAAGGTAATGGTTTGCAGCAAGTAAACAAGTAACAGTGGAAGATGTATCAATGGTAAAGATTGGACCGAGGTCCATAGTTCACTAGAGGTTCTCTCCTTAGATAAACAATATGGCATGAAGGGTAAACAAATTACAGCGGGGCAATTGACAGGAACTGAGCAAGGCATAACAATGCAATTACTAGCTAGAAAGATCCTATGAGGTTGATTGGGCAATAAAACAATATACATAGACCGTCATCCAACTGCATCTATGACTAGAATTCCACCTTGAGGTTATCATCCGAACCCCCTCTAGTATTAAGTTGCAAGCAACAGACAACTTTTTTAAGCAAAGTGTGCAAGGTAAATAGTACACATGTTCCATGAACAAGAGACTGTTGTTTTCTCCCTAGTAGCAACAACACATCTACAACCGAAGATATTTCTGTCACTTCCCTTGGAAACTAGAGGCATGAACCCACTATCGAGCATAAATACTCCCTCTTGGAGTCACTAGCAACTACTTGGCCTAGATAACCACTAGCAACGGAGAGCATGCAATATCAAACAACACAGACATGATAGAATCATAAAGATAAAACCATTAATCAAACCAACATAATAATCTCAATATCCATCGGATCCCCACAAACATAACATGCATGATTACAAATAGATTAGATCTTGATCATGAACTGAGCTCACAAGAGCTATACATGAAAGGACAAAGGAGGAGATACAACCATCTAGCTACTACATGGACCCATAGTCCAAGGTGGAACTACTCACGAATCATACTGGAGAGAAGGCCTCCGGGATGATCTCCCCTCCGGCAGGGTGCCAGGAAGAACTTTAGATCCCCCCAATCTAGGGACGATGGTGGTGGTAGCTACAGACGGTTTCGTGGATTTCTGATCGGGTCCCCAGGGTTTCTGTATCGGGGGCTTCTTATAGGCGAAGGGGCGAGAGCGGGAGGCGTCCAGGGTGCCCAAACCCTAGCCAGGCACGGGGCTAGGCCCACCCACGCCTAGGGTGGGTCTGGCCCCCTTGGCTGGCCTTCCGGGCTCCCCTCTGGACTTCTTGTTCCCCACGGAAAGTAATTGACTTTGTCCTTCGTCCCGTCCAATTTCAAGAATATTTATTTACTAACTTTTTTGAAACCAAAAACAACAGAAAACAGGCATCTGGCACTGTTGCAACTTGTTAATAGGTTAGTACCAGAAAACATGTAAAAAGCACCTCAAAGTGTGGACAAGTAAAGCAAAGTAGATACTAAACAAGCATGGAGCATAAAAAATTATAGATACATTTCCAACGTATCACACCCATCCAGGACGGGTTATTTATTTTGAATCTTGATGGTGAGTCAGTTTATAACATAAATCCTAAAAGGTTGAAAACGAACGATCTGAATATGACTTACTTTTGGCACTGTCGGCTTGGTCATATAAGTTGGAAACGCATGAAGAAGCTCCATGATGATGGACTCCTAACTTTGTTCTACTTGGAGTCATTCGAGACATGTGAATCTTGCCTACTCGGAAAAATGACCAAGATACCTTTTGCAAAGAGTTGCGAAAGGGCGTCTGACTTGTTGGGACTAGTACATAGTGATGTATGTGAACCAATGAGCACGACAGCCAGGGGTGGTTATAAGTACTTCATAACCTTCACTAATTATTTGAGTCGGTATGGATATATCTACTTGATGAAACATAAGTCGGAAGCCTTTGAAGAGTTCAAAGAATTCCAGAATGAAGTACAGAATCAACTTGGCAAGAAAATAAAGTTTCTTCGGTCGGAACAAGGAGGGGAGTACATGATCCATGAGTTTGATGACCATCCGAAAGGTTGCGGAATAGTTCCTCAACTTACTCCGCCGGGAACGCCGTAGAGGAACGGTGTCTCGGAAAGGCGGAATCGAACCTTGTTAGACATGGTACGGTCAATGATGAGTAAAATATATCTGCCTTTATTATTTTGGGGTTATTGTCTAGAAACAGCGGCGTTCACACTAAACAGAGTACCATCAAAGTCGGTAGAGAAGACACCGCATGAGATGTAGATAGGCAAAAAGCTGAGTTTGTCTTTTCTTAAGATTTGGGGTTGTGAAGCATTTTTCAAGCAACTTCAGTTAGACAAGCTTACTGCCAAGTCAGATAAGCGTATTTTCGTGGGGTATCCAAGGGAAACCTTGGGTTACTACTTCTACAACCGAGAAGAGGGCAAAGTGTTTGTCGCTCAGAATGGTGTCTTCCTAGAGATAGAGTTTCCCAGTCAGGGAATCAGTGGGAGCACGGTGCAGCTCGAAGAAATTCGAGAGGAAACGGCTAGTAGCGAGTCAGAAAAAACCTTGGAGGTTGAGCCAGTCATGGTAGCTAAGCCGGCAGCAGCACCTGCACTCCGTAGATCGACAAGATTACGAAGTGTTCGTGATGTGTTACCGTTAGACAGTGATGGGCCGGCAAATTATTCGGAAGCGATGGTGGGATCTGATTCCGAGTCATGGATTGGAGCCATGATATCCGAGTTAAAGTCCACGGATGAAAATAATGTTTGGAACTTGGTTGATTTGCCAAATGGTGCAAGACCCGTCGAGTGCAAATGGGTGTTTAAGAAGAAAACATGTATGGATGGAAATGTTTCCATCTATAAAGCATGCCTTGTCGCGAAGGGGTTCCGACAAGTTCAAGGAGTTGTTTAAGATGAGACTTTCTCACCTGTAGAAATGCTTAAATTATTTTGGATCATGTTAGCTATAGCAGCCTGTTTCGACTATGAGATATGGCAGATGGATTTCAAAATGGACTTCCTTCATAGAAATTTAACCAAGGACGTGTATATGATACAACCCGAGGGTATTGTCGATCCGGATAATGCTGACAAGGTCTGCAAACTTCAGAAATCCATTTATGGGTTGAAGCAAGCATCTCGGAGTTGCAATATTTGTTTTGATGAGGTAGTCAAATCGTTTGGCTTCATCAAGAGTGATCATGATTCTTGTTTATACAAAAAAATTAGTGGGAGCAAAGTAAAATTTCTAATCTTATATGTGGATGCCATATTATTGATTGGAAATGATGTCCAGATGTTGCAAGAAACCAAGGAATCATTGGAAATGAGTTTCTCAATGAAAGACTTGGTTGAGGCAACATATATTCTCGGAATCCGGATCTATAGAGATAGATCAAGAAGGCACATTGGATTGAGTCGGAGTACATATTTGGACAAAGTGTTGAAGAAGTTCAACATGGAATCATCTAAGAAGGGGTCCTTACCAATGTCCCATGGTGTAAAACTTAGCAAGACTCAGTGTCCTTCGACGACTCATGAGCAAAGCCAGATGAGTGAGATTCCGTATGCTTCTGCAGTCGAATCCATCATGTATTCCATGATTTGTACTTGTCCGGATGTTTCATATGCTCTAAGTGTTATGAGTAGATACCAGGCTGATCCTAGAGAAATCCACTGGACAGCGGCTAAAAATATCCTAAAGTACTTGAGAAGGACTAACGATATGTTTTTGGTTTATGGAGGTGAAGATGAAATTAGTTTAAAGGGTTACACAGATGCGAGTTATCTTACCGACTCTCATGATTCTTGTTCACAATCCAGGTATGTGTTTGTGATAAATGGAGGGGCTGTGAGCTGGAAGAGTTCCAAGCAAGAGAATGTGTCTGCATCTACAACAGAGGCTGAGTATATTGTCGCCTTGGAGGCAACAAACGAAGCTGTTTGGATGAGGAATTTCCTCATGGATCTTGGTGTGGTTCAGGGATTGTCCAAGACGTTAGACATGTATTGTGACAACAATTGTGCTATTGCACAAGCCAAGGAACCTAGACAACACCAGATGAACAAGCACATACTCATGGGGTACCACTAATTCGCTAGTTTGTGGATCAAGGTGATATCAAGTTATGCAAGGTACACACGGATGCAAATATTGCGGGTCCATTGACAAAGCCGCTACCACATATGAAGCATGAGGCGCACCTGGGAGCTATGGTCATTATATGTCTAGACATGTGATGTCGGAAGATTGATTCTAGTGCAAGTGGGAGATTGTTCGGAATATTTCTAGAGGCAATCATGTATGATGATATTTCTCATTGTATTCATGAAGATATTAAGTTGTCCTTGTATAAACATCTGATGTGTTTCATTGAATATGTGATTAAGTTGTGGAACTATACATTCATGTTTTTTGTACTAAATATCCTTGGTCATCGAGGTTGTGCTAGACACACAACTTTGACCTGAGGTTGTTGCACAGTCCGAGTTGAGGATCACCGACTTAGGTTCTGTCAAACGCTGATCCATAACTCGGCAGTTATAAAGGAAGAGTTCGGGTCGATTGAGAATCAAGCTTTGTGATGTGAAAAACCAAGATGGGATTTTTCTCCTCCAGTTGGAAATATATTCTCTGGGCCCTCTCGGATGATATAATTTGGAAAGCATGGCCATGCATGACTCGGTTAAGTATTAACTGATCCGATCGACTTAGAGTTAGTCGGATGAATCACTTATCTCGGATTGAGAAGAGAGTTGGCCCTTTAAGGGATGACAAAAACTTGCCTATAGTCTCACAAGGTATATCGTGAGAAAAAAAGGACTCGGACATAAGTCACATTGGAAAGGCAAGTCATCATGACTCTTTGGTACTTGGGAGTCGACACATTCTTCTAGGAGCTGCTACCGACTAATCGGTTGAGAGTCGGACTCCAATCGTGTCAAAGTAGCGATGAGCCCGCGGGGTCACACACTTTAGAGCGGGAGAAAGTTCGGATTGGATATGAAATAGAAATCTGGTTGGGTTGGACCCGAGCCGGATTTGAACCGAGTCAGTGAGTCAAACTCACGCTGAATAATATTATATGGGCTTTAGTGAATGGGCCATGAGTGAGTGGACTCCCTATATATAGTGGGGCATAGAAACCTATGGGTGTTAATCAGTTAGGTCATTCCATGAGTTGGAATGTAAGATCCCTCCTTTGTAAAGGAAAAGGATCCCTGTGATTGCAATGCTAGTCCCTGGATCATTGCTAGCATCCACAGTTTAAGATGAAGTACACAGATACAAAGGTCATTTATTACATCCATTCCAGAGATAAAACATAGTCTTTTACAACTCAGGGCCACAGGCCTAATACAAGAGTTTTAGAATAAGTAAATAAACATAAGTCTTCATCTTCATGTGCCACAGGCAAGCATGTGGAGTGTAGACTCATGACACCTAATCATCATCGGAGTAACCTGCAACATCACAAGTTACAGCCACAGTGGATCAATACTTTGGAATAGTATTGGCAAGTGATACCTTAGTAAACTTTAAGTGGACTATATTACTATATGCATTTTGGCTAAGTGTAGCTTGGCTTGCTTTGCTCAAAATAGGTTTTTCCTATTAGTTTAAATCACTAAGTTTTTCTTTGTCAAAACTTCCCAAGAAACCACCAATAGACATTGGGGTCCTTCACCCTTGTTCACCCACAAATTTTTACTTAGAAGTTGGAGTGATGAGATTCTTGATAGCTTCCATGTCTTGATGCTCAAGTTGTCCATTGCCATGGACTTGGCTAAGTACTTAGATTTTCCATCTGCAGAGGTTGTGCACTTTCCCCACCAGACTTGGTTTCCCAAGACAGGACCTTTTAGAAGCCTTCCCTTAGACCAAATGGACGCGCTCCAACCTATCATTCCCACTACCACCAACTGTCCAAATGGCTAAGTTCTAGAAACCTATATGATCAAGGCAGAGCCCATATTTCCAAGTGGCTGCACTGTAAGCTTCTCAACACTTGGCCTCCAAAATCCCTTTGTGCCTGGGTGGCATACCACAAGTGAGATACACAAGGTAAACCATGTCCATGGGCCTTGTGTAACCACTCAACCAAAAACCACCATTCAAGTCCCATTCCACCCAGGAGGTTCATTGACTTAGTTGTTTTATTAGGAAAACATAAGTCCAAAGACTTAGAATATTTTCACCATAGCATGTAGATACTTTACCAACCCTTGTTTGCTACTAGCTAGGCTAAGCATGGCATAGTAACTTAACTTAGGAAATTTCCTAGCAATTCTACAATTCTACAACTACTTAGGATTTCCCAACATAGCATTTGGCAAAAAGTAACATGCAAGACTTAGCAAAATATTTCTAATGCTTGTACAAAATATAGTGATTGAAATATTCATGAAGTACCACTTGCCTTGGTAATGGGGAGAGTAGCACTCTTCACAATCATAATCACTAGCAAAATCTACACAAAAATTTGTAGCACAAAATTACACACAATTCATATAAAAACAAAATATATATGCATGCATGCAAGAATGCAAAGTGATGATTTTTAAAAATCCACCAACCAAGTGCATGATACAGAAACATAACCAAGTCAAAAACTTGCTAACTAAAATTATTTAGCACTAAAACAATTTACTAAACAAATTCTATACTCAAAATGGTCCTAAACAAGTTTCTGCATAAAAAGTCATTTTAACAGAAACTTTTTGCTAAACACATTGCTTAAACAGAAAGGGCTTGTCTCCCTGATTCCAACGGTATAAAATTTGCAAAAATCTAACGTGGGAATCAAAAGTTATAGCTATTTCAATTTTGGATCAAAATCTGATTTCAAATCTGTTTTTGAATCTAACTCTAGCCACGCGTCATGTTCCTACTGGCGCGTACCGATTCGCTCCGGATCACGTTCGCGAGCCGTAGGATCTAAATAACGATGCACGGTTCAGATCTAACCATACCGCTTCGCTAAGTGGACTAATTCTACACGCTGGATCTGGATCTGACGGCTATAAATCATCTAACCAAAATTGAGCGGCGCTAGCGGCGGCGGCTGGCGGCGGCGCGTCAGTCAGCGGCGGTGCTGGTGTTCTAGGTCGCCCGGGGAAGAGAGGAGATGCTTACCAGAACCACAGGAGGCTGCTGATGCTCAAGGTGGCGATGGCTTGGGAAGGGGCGCACGGGGTCGTCGGAGATTCCTCGCCGGAGTTTGCGAACGCGTCGGGCACGGTCAGTCGTAAACGTTGGCGAGGTTCCTCGTCGCGCTAAGCGAAAATAGAGGCACTGTTAGATGCGCAAGACGATGGGGATTCTAGGCGTATCAGTCAGAGGGTAAGGGGTGGCGGCTACTTACGGAGAGAGGTCGCCGGAGTTCGTGCAGAGAACGGTGGCGGTCAGTCGGAGTCGTTGCTGGAGCTACGGATCATGCGAGGACAAATGGGGAGTGTCAGTAGGTGCGCAAAGACTTGCTGAACTTGATAGCATGATTCAGAGACAGAGGGGAACACGGGGCTCACCGGAATTCGTCGGCGCGGTCGTCGGAACAGCGGCGGCGTCGAGCGAGTTGTGGGCAGCCTGGTGGCATGAAAGAGAAACTGTTTGGGGGGAAATGGTCGCGAGGGTGTGGGGATTATATAGCCAGAGGCTCGACAAGAAACGCTCGCCGCATCAATGCAATTTACCTCGCGAAATCAAGGCACCAACGGGCAGCGGCGGAGTTCGTGCGCGGGATTTGGGGAAGACGACGCTGACGTGGAGAGGCCCCCTCGTCAGCGAAACGCGCAGAGAGGAGGTGGGGTCTGGTCGTCAGCGACTGCTTGGGTGTGCTTGCGCGTGCGAGAGAGAGAGAGGAAGGCCGAGTGGGCTAGTTGGGCCAGTTCTGTTGCTGGGCTAGAATCCTGGCGCCTGGCCCTTTTCTTTTCTTTTGTCCTTTTCTTTTTCTGTTTTGATTTTCAGGAATGGTTTTGATATGCTCGTTTTGAATTCAAATATTTCTGGGGTTTTTGCAGTGTGCAACAGTCTCAAAAATAGGCCTAAAACCATGTGGCTACTTGCAAAGGCTTGGTCACTCTTGGAGAAACAAAATATCAGGAGCTTTGCACAAGATTTGCAAATGTTTGAAAAATGGTTTTTGAACCATTTCCATTTTGTAAAACTTGGTTCAAATTTCCACACTCAATCCATTCAATAAAGGAGACAAGCAATCTAGGTTTAAAACATTCAAACTCTCAAATGGGGATGACCATTTGATTTTAGCTTGCTCACATAAAATGATAGCACTATGTGCTTTGTTTTTTCTGAAATGGATTTTGAAATTGACCTCAATTCTATATGCATGCATGAATGATATGCAATCTTTGAAATCATGATTTTAGGGATGTTACAAATCTAACCCCCTTAAGGTGAATCTCTCCCTCGAGATTCGGATTGGCTAGCAAATAGGTGAGGGTGGTCTTTCCGAAGTTCATCTTCTCTTTCCCATGTTGCTTCCTCTTCGGAATGATGATTCCATTGCACTTTGCAAAACTTGATAGTCTTTGTCCTTGTGACTCTTTCTGTAGTCTCTAGAATCTTGATAGGTTTCTCTTCATAAGTGAGATCATTTTCTAGTTGAACATCCTCCAAAGGTATAGTATCCTTCAAAGAAGTTTCTTCCATTCTGGGTGACATTTCTTAAGTTGACTCACATGAAACACATTATGGACAGCTGATAAAGATTCTGGTAGTTCTATTTCATAAGCAACTTCTCCTTTGCGACTCAGAATCTTGAATGGCCCAACATATCTTGGTGCCAACTTTCCTTTGACTCCGAATATTTTCACTCCACGGAGTGGTGATACTCTAAGATAGGCTCTATCACCAACTTCGTAGGTAACTTCTCTACGCTTAGGATCTGCGTAGCTTTTCTGTCGGGACTGTGCTATCTTCAACCTGTCCTTAACCAATTTGACCTTCTCTTCGGCTTCTTTGATAAGATCTTGCACAAATAAACTTCTTTCTCCCACACCATTCCATAACAATGGGGTGGTACAATTTCTTCCGTAGAGAAACTCAAACGGTGCCATTTCAATGCTGGCTTGATAGCTGTTGTTATAAGAAAATTCTGCGTAAGGCAGACTTTCATCCCAACTGGCTCCATAGTCTAGGGCACATGCCCTCAACATGTCTTCCAGAATTTGATTAGTCCTTTCCGTTTGTCCATCGGTTTGAGGATGAAAAGCAGTACTGAATTCCAACCTTGTTCCTAATGACTCATGTAGTTGTCTCCAAAAATGGGAAGTGAATTGAGTTCCCCTATCAGACACAATACTCTTGGGAACACCATGTAGACACACAATTCTACTCATGTAGATCTTGGCTAACTTGGAACTTGTATAAGTTGTCTTCACGGGTATGAAATGAGCCACTTTAGTTAAGCGATCCACTACTACCCATATGGAATCATATCCAGATCTGGTCCTTGGTAATCCGGTAATGAAATCCATACCAATCTTGTCCCACTTCCAATCAGGAATAGGTAGTGGTTGAAGCAAACCTGCTGGTTTCTGATGCTCCACCTTTACTCTACTACACACATCACACAAAGCAATATGTTCGGCGATGTCCCTCTTGAGATTATTCCACCAAAATCTTTCTTTCATGTCCATGTACATTTTGGTGTTACCCGGGTGAATAGAATACGGAGAGTTGTGCGCTTCCTGCAAAATCAGTTTTCGTAACTCCGGATCTTGTGGAACACAGATAGGTTTTCTAAATTGTACCCTGTTCATCTTCATGGAAATTTTTAGCTTTCCCTTGGCCAATCTTTTCCTTAATCTCTTCAATTTCCTTATCAGTCTTCTGAGCTTCTCGGATCTTGTCCAACAAAGTGGGTTGAACATCCAAAGACATGAGATGTCCTTCAGGCACAATCTCCAATCTGAGTTTTCTGAATTGGGTACACAAATCATCTGGCAATTCTCCTTTGGTAAGGCCATTTACAAATACCTTACGACTTAGAGCATCTGCTACAACATTTGCTTTACCGGGGTGGTATTGCAAACTTAAGTCATAATCCTTGATAAGCTCTAACCATCTTCTTTGTCTCATATTGATTTCCTTTTGGGTGAAGATATACTTCAAACTTTTGTGGTCCGTGAACACTTCACAACGCTTTCGCAAAAGGTAATGCCTCCATGTTTTGAGTGCATGGACCACAGAGGCTAACTCCAAACCATGAGTAGGGTAGTTCACCTCATGAGTTTTGAGTTGTCTCGAGGCATAAGCTACAACTTTACCGTCTTGCATAAGTATGTTGGAGATATGCCCAAGAGGCAATAATAAAGTGGTTATTATCATATCTTCACACTTATGATAAATGTTTACATACCATGCTATAATTGTATTAACCGGAAACATTAATACTTGTGTGATTTGTAAACTAAAATAAGAGTCCCTAGTAAAGCCTCTTGTTAAACTAGCTTGTTGGTTAATATATGATCATGGTTTCCTGATCATGAACATAGAGATGTTATTAACAACAGGATCATATCATTAGGAGAATGATGTGATGGACATACTCCTATAGATAAGCGTAGCATAAAGATCAAGTCATTTAAATAGTTCAATTGCTATATGCTTTCTGATACATAGTAACCTAATTCCTTCGACCATGAGATCATGCATATCACCTTTACCGGATGGATGCTTTGATGACATCAAACACCACACCGTAACTGGGTGGCTATAAAGGTGGCATTGAGTGTTCGGAAAGTATTGGTTGAAACACATGGATCAAGAGTGGGATTTGTCCATCCATATGACGGATAGATATACTCTGGGCCCTCTCGGTGGAATGTCATCCAATTAGCTTGCAAGCATGTGACTGGCTCACAAGGGATCACATATCACGGGAACGAGAAAAGAGTACTTATCGGTAACGAGCTTGAACTAGGTATGCAGAGATACCGACGATCATAACCTCGGATAAGTAAACTATCGTGAGACAAAGGGAAATTGGTATCGTATGTAAGTGGTTCATTCGATCGCAAAGTAATCGTAGAAATATGTGGGAGCCATATGAATTTCCAGATTCCTCTATTGGTTATTGTTCGGAGAAGTGTCTCGATCATGTCCGCATAATTCACGAACCGTAGGGAGACACACTTAAGGATTCGACGTTGTTTTGAGTAGTTATGGTATTATGAGAAAGAGACCGAATGTTGTTCGGAGTCTCGGATGGGATCCGGGATATCACGAGGTGATCTGGAATGGTCCGGAGAATAAGATTCATATAAGGAAAGTCCCGTTTCGGAGTTCGGGAATGATTCCGATGTTTTCATCGGGAATGTTCTAGAAGGTTCCGGATTGTCCGGCACTCAGGGGGGGAGGGTACATGAATGTGTCATTGAATGATTGCATCATGTACTAAGTGTTCTTGCTGTTCCAAAACATGAAAGTCAAATTGCCAGTTTGAAAGTCAAACGGCTAAAACAGGAAACTGTGGAAAACAGGAAACTGTGGGAAACAGCAAACTGTGGGAAACAAGCAAGAGGAGGTTGAAACCAACTTGGAGGAGGAGTTCCTCTCCTCCAAGACGGTGCCCAGACCTAGGCCGACTTGGGGAGGGACTCCCTCCCTCCCTAGCGCGCCTAGCCCCTCCACCTATAAAAGGAGGGGCAGGGCTCCTCCTTGAGACACACAAGTTTCTACCTCTAATCTCCGGTTTAGAGCCGTTTTGGTTTAGAGCTTCTAATTGCTTTAGCCTGCGGTTTAGAGCCTTCTAATTGGTGTGTCTAATCTCTAGACCACTAATAGCCCTCTCTCATAATCCACCATACTCGCTCCGGCTTAAGGCGAAGCCCTGCGGGATTTCCCCTCTACTTCCGGTACCACGCCGTTGTGCTGCCGGAATCGCGAGGAGAGTGCTACAACCTCCGCTGCCTGCTGGAACAAGGGAGAGGAAGGTCTTCGTCGAGTACCGAACGTGTGACCGACTGTGGAAGCGCTGCCAGAACGCAGCGCCGGAAGGATCGTCTACGCGATCTTGAGATCGGAAAGAGTACGACTACATCACCCACGAGAATCTGCTCTCGTTAACCGCTTTGGAATCTTCGAGGGTAAGTTATTCCATCGACTCGTTGCTACAATCTAGTAGATAGATCTTGGCTTGTTTGTTTGTATGCGATAGAAAATTTTTGTTTTCCATGCTACGAACCCCTACAGTGGTATCAGAGCCGTGTCTATATGTAGATCTGTTGCACGAGTAGAACACAATGGTCATTGTGGGCGTTGATGCTTTTATTGTTGATTGCTTCTTGTGTACTTTGTATCTTGCGGTATGTTGGGATGAAGCGGCCCGGGCTAACCTTACATGACATCGTTCATGAGACTTGCTCCACGCTTGACATGCAACTTGTATTGCATAAGTGGCTTTGTGGGTGCCTGTTTCTCCTAGCATAGTTAAGATCCAATTTACAACGGGTGATTAACAATACTAGTATCAATGTTGTGGTTCTTGTTCGTAAGTTAGAACGACACTTATTGAAAGCCCCAAACCACGTAAAATATGCAAAGAAAGTAGAGGCGTCTAACTTTGTTTTGCAGGGGTGTGCAGTGATGTGATATGGTCATGATTGTGATTATATATGATGTATGCAATGTTCCTTATTGTAAGTCGGCAACCGGCAGGAGCCATATGGTTGTCTTTAATTTCTGTTAAGATCCGCGTGTCTATTCAAAGTAGTTGTAATAGTTGAAGCCGGTGGACGACAACCATGGAGAAGCATCATTGACCTTGATGCAATATCGGTGATGATGGAGATCATGTTCGTGCTAGAAGATGGAGATCGGAAGCACAAAGAAGAAAGGCCATATCATATCACATATTATGAATTGCATGTGATGTTAATCCTTTATGCATCTTGTATTGCTTAGTAGACGACGGTAGCATTATAAGATGATCCCTCATGCACATGAATTTCAAGTCATAAAGTGTTCACCCTTAGTTAGCACCGTTGCTAAAGCTTGTTGTTTCGAAGCACCACGTGATGATCGGGTGTGTTAGATTCTGCAAGTGTATACAACGTGAGCAAGCCAGATTTGCTCATGCGGAAACTAAGGTTTGATCTTGACGAGCCTAGCATGTACAGACATGGCCTCAGGAACACGGATTACCGAAAGGTAGAGCATGAGTCATATAGTAGATATGATGAACATGTTGATTGTTCGCCATTGAAGCTATATCAACTCTCGTGATGATCGGTTTTGATGTGGTGGATTTGGTTCGTGTGATCACTAAAACAATGTGAGGGATATTGTTTTGAGTGGGAGTTCACCAAGATTAATTTAATTATTAATTAGAACTCAATTTATCATAAACTAAATCAAAGTGAATTTGCATAGTTGTTTTAGTCATTGGCATCCGTTTACCACCTTGCGCTTAGTTATAATTGAGATGATAGAACTATAGAATTCTGGTTAGTTACTTTACGAACTGGTATCGTATTGTTTTGAAGTGTTAATCTAAAGTTTAAAAGTCCTATTGCAAACTTTCAGTAAGTTCCGGTTACTCCATGAAGTTTAATAATTAGTATTATATCAAGAGTAACAATTCCAAGTGTTAGTATATAAGTATCATGTTTGTCTCCATGATTCTTGATATTCAAAGAATTCTCTTAATATCAAGGTTATCTAGGATCTGAAAGAGTTGTTTCAGAAACCATGATGTGTGGAAGATATTGTGATATCTGAAACGAAGTATTGGTTACAACATGATAGAGTATAATATGGCAAAAGTCATGTTCTCATATTTGATGAGAATTTGCAAAAGGTTGGAGACACTAGTTGTCCTAATCCTCCAAAAGGTTTTGGAGAGCAACATTATACTTGCGATTCACCGTTACAAGCTAAAAGTAGCTTGGGTGAATATTTGATGTAGGTAAGATGTTTACTACACCAAGAGATTACTAAAGAAAGGAATTTGAAAGAACACCGAACATTCGATGATAGGTGATCTACTTCAAAGTGCAAGTCCAAAGACATTGGTATTTAACTATACACGCTTTGGACTATATGTCATATGTATGACTCCACTATTGATGTTGATAGATTCTTTCAAACAGAAAAAGGAAATATTGAAAGAAAATCTCATAAATATATGGCAGAAAAGAAAAGACTAGAATTGTTCAGTTTAAGTATATAGATGATATACATGTTATGGCTATATTCTTTGCTTATTAAACAATGTGGTTCTTAAGTATTTGATGCTGAATTTGTTGGTGTGAATCGTCATACGAAACAACACAATTCATGAACTACAATGGCCTAAGTAACTAGCAAAAGAATATGTGATGATGTTCATCGAGAACAAATAAAGGGTTATTGTGTTGCTCGTTAAAACATCAAAGCTTGCCTTCAAGATTTATTTTATCAGGTATTATGAGAACAAAAGGGTTGTTCAAATAATTGCCGTAATCCATAAAAGATGGATTCGCAAATCTCGTTGGAGACATCACGTCCATAAAACTAGTGCTAAAGATGTCGAAAGACAAATTGATTGAAAGATCACTTAGGAAGTGACATCGCCGTTTAAATTATATTGGAAAGAAAACATGAAGAAACTCCATGTGGATGGAATTTTGGAGTCTTTTGATTTTTGATCACATGACGCTTGTGAAACTTTCCTAGAGATAATTGAAACTTCGTTCATAGGCCAAAAGGGAACGAATGACTAGCTTATTGGAACTTGTACATATTGTTGTACGAAGTCCATTATGGGTAGTCAAGAGCGATGGATTTCAACTTCATATGCTTTCTCCGAAAATTTGAGTGAATATATGAATATTTACTTAATAAGGATGAAGTGTGAAATATTTGAAAAGTTCAAAGACTTTCAAGATGAAGTGCGAAATCATTGTAACAAGAATATAAACAGTTTATGATAAAGATCATAAAGGAAGATATTTGAGTTACAGAGTTTAGCATAATACCTAAGATTTAAGGAATCGTTCCGTGGATTTGCATTTTTCCGAAAACACCATAAGAGTATGGAGCGTTCGAGATATGTAATTAAACCTTGTTTGACATGGTTAGATCAAAGGTATAATTCATAAAACTGCCATTATATTTTAAAGATTAAAAGCTTTAGAGATTACCGTTTTTCCACTGAAAAGAGCTCCATCATAATCCGTTGAAATGACACCATATCAAGTTATGGTTTGGGATAAAACCCAAGTAGTCCTTTCTTAAAACATTGGTATGCTATGCATAAGAAAGATGTGTGCAACCAAAGTCGGATGAACCTGTCTTTGTATAACTATTAAGTATTCCTCCATATACACCGGAGACAAAAGTGTTTGTTGCTTAGAACGTCAAGTTTCTTTGAGAAGGAATTTTTCGTGAAAAGTTAAGTAGGAGGACAATAGAACTTTGATAAGGTTAAAAGAACCTTAGCTATATGTGCAAAGTTGCGCAGCGCCGAAAAGTGTTCCGGAGTTAGCAAACAATGCTCATGGCTCGCGTACTTCAAAGGTTGTGGTCACGGAGATCTAAGTTCCTATTGAAACAAGTAGGTCGGATGAACAATCAAATACCAAGATTTGAGAGTTAAATCATTATTTGGCAATAATGATCTGACTACATACAAAGAAGCGATGATGGGCCCTGACTTCGTCAAATGGCTTGAAGCCATAAAATCCGTGATAGTTTCATATGCGAGAGATCAAGCTTTGAACTTGAAAGACCCTCTGAAAAGGTACAAGACCTTACAGTCGTATTTGGATCTATAAAAGAAATAGACATGGATGTTTTACATCTATGAAATAGTCGACATGTTGGGAAAGAGTTCACAAAATGTTCAAAGGTTGACTATGACAAGATTTGATCTTTCATAGTGATATTTAGTCTAGACGGATTAATGTAGCAACCACTACATATAATTTGTTATATGGTAGTTGAATAAACAAAACAAGTTCTTCTAATAGAATCGTTACCTAGGACATGTGCATAACACGGTCCATAGGGTTTTTTTAATTCAAAGGATGCTAAAAGCATATGCAAACTTCAATGGTTAAAGTGAGCATCGCGGAGTTGGAATCTTCACTATGATGAAACTGTTAAAGGAGTTTAAAAGTTCATTAGAGACAATGAAGATGCTTGCATTTGCAAGAAATTAAGTGGGAGCGCTAAGACATGTTTCTAATACATTATGTGGAAGACATATTGTTGATTGGAAATAATGTATCTTTTATTAACACATATTAAGAATTTCATCCCGATGAAAGACTTAGGCAAAACCCAAATATTTGGCATCAATAGACGGTAATATGGTTGTGCCAGAAGTACATAGACAAGATATTGAATGAGTTCAATATAGAAACTACAAGAGAGGTTCTTGTCCCACAGAAAGGATTGAATGAGTTCAATGTTGATGATATATTCAAGTGTATTGACATTTGGTAAAGTGAAACAAATAATCAAGTATAGATTGATACTTGATGTATGAAATCACAAAGAGTATTTATATCAATCATATTGTGATATGTACAAATCCAGATATGTCCTATGCTCTAAATATTGTGAGCATATACCAGAATGATTCGTAAGATGATCATTGGACAATAGTAAGGATATTCTTATGATCTTTTGGAAGAACTAAGTGTATAATATTTGTAGAAGTGACAAATAGATGGTTAGTTCATTGTAAAAGTACTACATTGATACTAGTTTTGTCACAAAGTACAAATTAAGTTTATCTCAATCTAAACTAAGGGTGGCACAATATAATGGAAAGTGAGTTCCATAATGGATTTGGATGAGTTCCAAAGTTAAGACATTGTGACAGATACTACAACAAAAGGCTAAGTATATGACTGCTATAATAGCAGCTAAAGAGGGCGTTTGTGTCAAGTAGTTTGTTATCAAACTAGGTGTAGTTCACAGCGGGATAATACTATGAAGATATATTGTACGACAATATTATCAACATGTTTTAACCCCAAAGAGCTAAAGTTCACACCGAAAGACCAAATTTATACAAAGCCATCTCATTAGAGAATGAGTGATGCGTAGAGACGCAAAGACATGCAATTACACACGGACCTGGAAGTGTCAGATCCGGAGATCAGTTGACCACTAGCAATTGTGTACATACAACACCGGAAAGCCATAGGTGTTGAATACACAAAGGTTTGAAACTAGATTATTGACTCTAGTGCAAGTGGGAGACTGTTGGAGATATGCCCAAGAGGCAATAATAAAGTGGTTATTATCATATCTTCACACTTATGATAAATGTTTACATACCATGCTATAATTGTATTAACCGGAAACATTAATACTTGTGTGATTTGTAAACTAAAATAAGAGTCCCTAGTAAAGCCTCTTGTTAAACTAGCTTGTTGGTTAATATATGATCATGGTTTCCTGATCATGAACATAGAGATGTTATTAACAACAGGATCATATCATTAGGAGAATGATGTGATGGACATACTCCTATAGATAAGCGTAGCATAAAGATCAAGTCATTTAAATAGTTCAATTGCTATATGCTTTCTGATACATAGTAACCTAATTCCTTTGACCATGAGATCATGCATATCACCTTTACCGGATGGATGCTTTGATGACATCAAACACCACACCGTAACTGGGTGGCTATAAAGGTGGCATTGAGTGTTCGGAGAGTATTGGTTGAAACACATGGATCAAGAGTGGGATTTGTCCATCCATATGACGGATAGATATACTCTGGGCCCTCTCGGTGGAATGTCATCCAATTAGCTTGCAAGCATGTGACTGGCTCACAAGGGATCACATATCACGGGAACGAGAAAAGAGTACTTATCGGTAACGAGGTTGAACTAGGTATGCAGAGATACCGACGATCATAACCTCGGATAAGTAAACTATCGTGAGACAAAGGGAAATTGGTATCGTATGTAAGTGGTTCATTCGATCGCAAAGTAATCGTAGAAATATGTGGGAGCCATATGAATTTCCAGATTCCTCTATTGGTTATTGTTCGGAGAAGTGTCTCGATCATGTCCGCATAATTCACGAACCGTAGGGAGACACACTTAAGGATTCGACGTTGTTTTGAGTAGTTATGGTATTATGAGAAAGAGAACGAATGTTGTTCGGAGTCTTGGATGGGATCCGGGATATCACGAGGTGATCCGGAATGGTCCGGAGAATAAGATTCATATAAGGAAAGTCCCGTTTCGGAGTTCGGGAATGATTCCGATGTTTTCATCGGGAATGTTCTAGAAGGTTCCGGATTGTCCGGCACTCCGGGGGGGGAGGGTACATGAATGTGTCATTGAATGATTGCATCATGTACTAAGTGTTCTTGCTGTTCCAAAACATGAAAGTCAAATTGCCAGTTTGAAAGTCAAACGGCTAAAACAGGAAACTGTGGAAAACAGGAAACTGTGGGAAACAGGAAACTGTGGGAAACAAGCAAGAGGAGGTTGAAACCAACTTGGAGGAGGAGTTCCTCTCATCCAAGCCGGCGCCCAGCCCTAGGCCGAGTTGGGGAGGGACTCCCTCCCTCCCTGGCGCGCCTATCCCCTCCACCTATAAAAGGAGGGGCAGGGCTCCTCCTTGAGACACACAAGTTTCTACCTCTAATCTCCGGTTTAGAGCCGTTTTGGTTTAGAGCTTCTAATTGCTTTAGCCTGCGGTTTAGAGCCTTCTAATTGGTGTGTCTAATCTCTAGACCACTAATAGCCCTCTCTCAGAATCCACCATACTCGCTCCGGCTTAAGGCGAAGCCCTGCGGGATTTCCCCTCTACTTCCGGTACCACGCCGTTGTGCTGCCGGAATCGCGAGGAGAGTGCTACAACCTCCGCTGCCTGCTGGAACAAGGGAGAGGAAGGTCTTCGTCGAGTACCGAACGTGTGACCGACTGCGGAAGCGCTGCCAGAACGCAGCGCCGGAAGGATCGTCTACGCGATCTTGAGATCGGAAAGAGTACGACTACATCACCCACGAGAATCTGCTCTCGTTAACCGCTTTGGAATCTTCGAGGGTAAGTTATTCCATCGACTCGTTGCTACAATCTAGTAGATAGATCTTGGCTTGTTTGTTTGTATGCGATAGAAAATTTTTGTTTTCCATGCTACGAACCCCTACAAAGTATGGCACCCAAACCTTGATGAGACGGATCACAATATACTTGGAAATCCTTTTCCAAATATGGCAGGCATAGAACTGGTGCTGTCACAAGTCTCTTCTTCAACTCCTGAAAGCTGGGTTCACAACCTTCAAACCAAGCAAACTTCTTGTCTTTCTTTAATAATTCAGTCATTGGCTTAGCAACTTTTGAGAAATTTTCAATGAACCTTCTGTAATAACCTGCTAAGCCAAGGAAACTACGAACCTCTTTCACGTTCTTAGGAGATTCCCATTCAGTCACAGCTGAAACTTTAGCGGGATCAACTGCTACACCATCCATTGTCATAACATGACCAAGAAAACCAACTTCTTCTAACCAGAACTCACACTTTCTGAATTTGGCATAAAGTTTATGCTCTCTCAACTTCTCAAGTATCAAACGCAAGTGCCCTTCATGCTCTTCTTTGCTCTTGGAGTAGACTAAGATTTCATCGATGAAAACGACAACAAACTTGTCGAGAAATTCCATGAACACTTTGTTCATCATATTCATGAAGTAGGCTGGAGCATTGGTTAAGCCAAAAGGCATTACGGTATACTCATACAATCCATACCTTGTGGTGAATGCTGTTTTAGGTATGTCTTGTTCTCTTATCTTAAGTTGAAAATAGCCTGACCGGAAATCAATTTTTGAGAACACACAGGCTCCTTCTAGCTGATCAAACAAGTCATTGATTCTTGGCAAAGGATATTTGCTCTTGATAGTTACCTCGTTGAGAGAACGGTAATCTATGCATAACCTTTGGCTCCTATCCTTCTTCTCCACAAACAAAACTGGGGCTCCCCAAGATGAAGAACTTGGTTGTATAAATCCTTTCTGCAATTGTTCTCCTAGTTGCTTCTTGAGCTCCTTCAGTTCATCAACTGACATTTTATATGGTCTCTTTGCTATTGGTCCAGATCCTGGTACCAAATCTATCAGAAACTCCACATCTCTATCTGGTGGCATTCCTGGCAATTCTTCTGGAAATACATCCGGATACTCACACACAATTGGTACACTGTCCATGCTAACCCCCTTAAGAGAATTAAGCTTACTTCCTTTGGATTCAAAGTTTTACTTGAATTTAATCCTTTTTCTTTCCGGGGTTGTGAGTGCAACAGTACGATTAGCACAATCTAGCACTCCTTCATACTTAGCCATCCAATCCATTCCCAATATTACGTCTAGTCCTTGGGAATCTAGGATTATCAGACTCACTGGAAACTTATGTTTTCCAAATTCTGTTACTAGATGCCGGCATCCAAGACTTACTATCATTTCTCCACCCGGAGAGCTAACTTTTATTGGACGACCAATATTTTCAGATGGAAACCCATTCCTATCAACAAATGCTTTTGATATGAATGAATGCGATGCTCCAGTATCAAAAAGAACAAATGCTAGAATAGAATTGAGTCTGAACTTACCAGCAACAGCATCAGGCTCTTCATAGACCTCCTCCACATTAATGTGGTTCACCTGTCCTTTCTGGAAAGGTTTGGGCTTGACAGGTCCTTCAACTTTCTTTTCGGGGCACTCATTTGCATAGTGTCCCATCTTCTTGCATTTGAAGCACTCAACCTGACTGATGTCTCTCTTAGCAGGCTGACTTCCACTCCCACTACCATTACCACTTTGGTGGCTCTTATGTCCACCCTTGTGGTTCTTGTATTTGTCATTGTCATGACTGCGATGATGCTTTTTGTCATGAAGGTTGTGGTTGTGGTGCTTGTTGAATTTCCCATGCTTGTGGGATCCTGAGCTTCCACTGTCATCATAGTGAGATCGTTTGTGAGACGATCCCGAGCTGTGCTTGTCGGAGTGCTTTCTCTTTCTACTCTCGACTTGCTTCATTTTGTTCTCCAATATAGCAGCCTTGTCACAGAGCGACTAATAAGTGGGAACGTATGCCACAGCCAGCTGCAGATTCAGCTCATCATTCAAGCCTTCCAAAAAGTTTTCCTTTCTCTTGGCATCAGTGTCAACCTCATCTGGTGCATAACGCGCCAGATTGTTGAACTCTTCAATGTATTCAGCCACGCTGCGGTGGCGCTGCTTCAGATTGTGGAACTCTTTCTTTTTCAGGCTCATCATTCCCGATGAGATATGAGCAGTGCGAAAGCCATCCTCAAAGATAGCCCAAGTCACCTCATCTATAGGAGTGGTGATTTGGAAGTTGTCCCACCATGTGGCGGCTGGCCCTTCTAGCAGATGTGCTGCAAATCTGACCTTTTCCGCATCCGTGCAGCCCACGGTTACTAAGTCCTTGTTTACGGAACGTAGCCAATCATTGGCCACCATGGGATCAGTCGTCCCCGAGAACTTAGCTGGCCTCAAACGCAGAAATCTGGTGAGCATATCAAAGCCCGGAGGGTTGTTGTTGTTGTTATTGTTGTTCTTATTGGGGTTGTTGTTGTTGTTATTCTGGTTCTGGATGAATGTTGTCATCATCTGCATGAGCTGTGTTTAAGCATTCATCATTTGCTGCATTTCTGGAGTAATGTTGTTGTTGTTGGGGTTGGGGTTTGCGCGACGGGGAGGCATCTGTGGTTTGTTCAAATAGAGATAAGAATGAGATACCCATAGATGTTTTCATGCACATTACATCACATAAGCAAACACAAGCATGCAACAGAAGATAAAAGTTCAACAACAAGATAACAAGTTCTCAAAGTAAAACACACAAGTGGCAAGCCATCCACATGTCGGATGGTCCAATAACAAGTTCACAAATAACAAGTACGATAATAAAAGATAAACGAGTAGTCAAGTCTACTCATCAGCATCAATCTCCTCCTCGACAAAGGTAAGACCTGCGTTCTCCATCGCGGTCTTGTTCTCCTTAATGGTAGTGGTCAAGGACTCAATCTTGGCCTTGAGAGCCCTCTTCTGGGAACGAAGCCTCTCAATCACCATCTGCTGCTGCTCTAGCTCGAAGTCCTTGGACTTCAGTTCTTCAGTCATGTCCCGGATATTCTTGTTCCTATCCTGGACGCGTTTCTCTTGACTCTTGAACTTCCGGTCCTGTCTCTCGAACTTTGCCTCCATTTCCTTGACTATCTCGTCCTGCTGCGCGAAGAGCTTGTCCTTCTCGCGAAGCTGCACCTGGAGCTCGTCATTACTGAGCATGACATTGGTCCTGTCCGTATCCACATGCCTAATGAGAGACTCTAAGTTCTGGAGATACAGACGTATCGGCTCTGCTGCGTCCCTCGAGTCGTCCTCGAAGTCGATGGACTCTCCATCCTCATCACGTCTTCCGAAGACGTGGAAGTGGGTGCCTCTAACCTGTCGGGAGTGCCGGCCTAGCAAACGTCCTATCAGGTCCTGCATGACTACCTCCATGCCTCTCTCCCTGTCATCGTGCATAAGCTTGAAGACGATGGCCTCCGTAGTAGGCTCTATCTGGCGTCCGGGCTGGTTCACCTTGAAGCCCCAGAGGTCCTTCCTCTCGAACTTGGTGAGTGGATGCACCATGATGGTGGGAAGAGGGAGATTGAGCAAAGTGGTAAGCTCAACGATACGAGGACCAAAGCGGGTAACCTGGAACTCCTCAACAGTACTGATGGTGATAGGCATCTATTTATAAGATAGAAAAGTTAGAACAACACTATTTAAGATAAACAAAGACAAACATCACATACATATCCTTGGAACACAAAATCACACAAGTCATGCATACTTGAATCCATTACATCAACCAAGGTCCAAACTTATTTAAGGTATCATTTTGGAAAATAAGGTGATAGGTGGTGGTCCAACTAACGAAGTACGTTTACAATCCTATCTCACTGGATCTGTTGGCTAACACAATGTTCCTAGAGGCAATCAGCCTATCTTTCTCACATGATTCCATCACTAAGTCTATTATATCTCCTCTTAAGGTTTGGTTGGTGGCTTCCAACTCTTGGGTATGTTCCTTCTCCTTCTCTAAGTCTTTTTGGAGGTTGAGCATTCTGCACTTGACTCTAGCACTAAGTTCTTTGATAGTCCTCCAAGCTGCTTCTCTTGCTGACTCAAAGAATGTGGTATGCACCACAGTGTTGGTGTACATGCAGAATCCTCTTTCTTTGTGGTTGTCTTCCTTGCTTTTGTACAAGTGAAGTTGCACCCACCAGTACCCAACTCCTTCATCCATCACTGGAAAGCCTTTGTACACAGCTGCACCATGTATCTCCATTGCCACCATGAGGTCCTTGAGAATTTTGGGAAACTCAGTTTCACACTCCAAGGTCATGGTCATGAGTGGTCCTTTCTTTACGGCTTCGTTGATGGAGTTCATCAACAAATGGAGATGAGAAAGAGAAGATTAGAAAAGTTTACGAGAAGAATAGACAAGTGTAGAAGTAGTTGAAATTTTTTCCTTAGTGGTTTCCAATCCTAGGGTCATAATCCTACAGGCAACACAGTGCTCTGATACCATCTGTAAGATCCCTCCTTTGTAAAGGAAAAGGATCCCTGTGATTGCAATGCTAGTCCCTGGATCATTGCTAGCATCCACAGTTTAAGATGAAGTACACAGATACAAAGGTCATTTATTACATCCATTCCAGAGATAAAACATAGTCTTTTACAACTCAGGGCCACAGGCCTAATACAAGAGTTTTAGAATAAGTAAATAAACATAAGTCTTCATCTTCATGTGCCACAGGCAAGCATGTTGAGTGTAGACTCATGACACCTAATCATCATCGGAGTAACCTGCAACATCACAAGTCACAGCCACAGTGGGTCAATACTTTGGAATAGTATTGGCAAGTGATACCTTAGTAAATTTTAAGTGGACTATATTACTATATGCATTTTTGCTAAGTGTAGCTTGGCTTGCTTTGCTCAAAATAGGTTTTTCCTATTAGTTGAAATCACTAAGTTTTTCTTTGTCAAAACTTCCCAAGAAACCACCAATAGACATTGGGGTCCTTCTCCCTTGTTCACCCACAAATTTTTACTTAGAAGTTGGAGTGATGAGATTCTTGATAGCTTCCATGTCTTGATGCTCAAGTTGTCCATTGCCTTGGACTTGGCTAAGTACTTAGATTTTCCATCTGCAGAGGTTGTGCACTTTCCCCACCAGACTTGGTTTCCCAAGACAGGACCTTTCAGAAGCCTTCCCTTAGACCAAATGGACGCGCTCCAACCTATCATTCCCACTACCACAAACTGTCCAAATGGCTAAGTTCTAGCAAATTATATGATCAAGGCAGAGCCCATATTGCCAAGTGGCTGCACTGTAAGCTTCTCAACACTTGGCCTCCAAAATCCCTTTGTTCCTGGGTGGCATACCACAAGTGAGATACACAAGGTAAACCATGTCCATGGGCCTTGTGTAACCACTCAACCAAAAACCACCATTCAAGTCCCATTCCACCCAGGAGGTTCATTGACTTAGTTGTTTTATTAGGAAAACATAAGTCCAAAGACTTAGAATATTTTCACCATAGCATGTAGATACTTTACCAACCCTTGTTTGCTAATAGCTAGGCTAAGCATGGCATGGTAACTTAACTTAGGAAATTTCCTAGCAATTCTACAATTCTACAACTACTTAGGATTTCCCAACATAGCATTTGGCAAAAAGTAACATGCAAGACTTAGCAAAATATTTCTAATTCTTGTACAAAATATAGGGATTGAAATATTCATGAAGTACCACTTGCCTTGGTAATGGGGAGAGTAGCACTGTTCACAATCACAGTCACTAGCAAAATCTACACAAAAATTTGTAGCACAAAATTACACACAATTCATATACAAACAAAATATATATGCATGCATGCAAGAATGCAAAGTGATGATTTTTAAAACTCCACCAACCAAGTGCATGATACAGAAACATAACCAACTCAAAAACTTGCTAACTAAACTTATTTAGCACTAAAACAATTTACTAAACAAATTCTATACTCAAAATGGTCCTAAACAAGTTTCTGCATAAAAAGTCATTTTAACAAAAACTTTTTTCTAAACACATTGCATAAACAGAAAGGGCTTGTCTCCCTGATTCCAACGGTATAAAATTTGCAAAAACCTAACGTGGGAATCAAAAGTTATAGCTATTTCAATTTTGGATCAAAATCTGATTTCAAATCTGTTTTTGAATCTAACCCTAGCCACGCGTCATGTTCCTACTGGCGCGTACCGATTCGCTCCGGATCACGCTCGCGAGCCGTAGGATCTAACTAACGATGCACGGTTCAGATCTAACCATACCGCTTCGCTAAGTGGACTAATTCTACGCGCTGGATCTGGATCTGACGGCTATAAATCATCTAACCAAAATCGAGCGGCGCTAGCGGCGGCGGCGCATCAGTCAGCGGCGGTGCTGGTGTTCTAGGTCGCCCGGGGAAGAGAGGAGATGCTTACCAGAACCGCAGGAGGCTGTTGTTGCTCAAGGTGGCGATGGCTTGGGAAGGGGCGCACGGGGTCGTCGGAGATTCCTCGCCAGAGTTTGCGAACGCGTCGGGCACGGTCAGTCGTCGATGTTGGCGAGGTTCCTCGTCGCGCTAAGCCAAAATAGAGGCACTATTAGATGCGCAAGACGATGGGGATTCTAGGCCTTTCAGTCAGAGGGTAAGGGGTGGCGGCTACTTACGGAGAGAGGTTGCCGGAGTTCGTGCAGAGAACGGTGGTGGTCAGTCGGAGTCGTTGCTGGAGCTACAGATCATGCGAGGACAAATGGGGAGTGTCAGTAGGTGTGCAAAGACTTGCTGAACTTGATAGCATGATTCAGAGACAGAGGGGAACACGGGGCTCACCGGAATTCGTCGGCGCGGTCGTCGGAACAGCGGCGGCGTCGAGCGAGTTGTGGGAAGCCTAGTGGCGTGAAAGAGAAACTGTTTGGGGGGAAATGGTCGCGTGGGTGTGGGGATTATATAGCCAGAGGCTCGACAAGAAATGCTCGCCGCATCAATGCAATTTACCTCGCGAAATCAAGGCAGCAACGGGCAGCGGCGGAGTTCGTGCGCGGGATTTGGGGAAGACGACGCTGATGTGGAGAGGGCCCGCTCGTCAGCGAAACGCGCAGAGAGGAGGTGGGGTCTGGTCGTCAGCGACTGCTTGGGTGTGCTTGCGCGTGCGAGAGAGAGAGAGGAAGGCCGGTGGGCTAGTTGGGCCAGTTCTGTTGCTGGGCTAGAATCCTGGCGCCTGGCCCTTTTCTTTTCTTTTGTCCTTTTATTTTTCTGTTTTAATTTTCAGGAATGGTTTTGATATGAATTCAAACTCTTTTTGAATTCAAATCTTTCTGGGGTTTTTGCAGTGTGCAACAGTCTCAAAAATAGGCCTAAAACCATGTGGCTACTTGCAAAGGCTTGGTCACTCTTGGAGAAACAAAATATCAGGAGCTTTGCACAAGATTTGCAAATGTTTGAAAAATGGTTTTTGAACCATTTCCATTTTGTAAAACTTGGTTCAAATTTCCACACTCAATCCATTCAATAAAGGAGACAAGCAATCTAGGTTTAAAACATTCAAACTCTCAAATGGGGATGGCCATTTGATTTTAGCTTGCTCACATAAAATGATAGCACTATGTGCTTTGTTTTTCTGAAATGGATTTTGAAATTGACCTCAATTCTATATGCATGCATGAATGATATGCAATCTTTGAAATCATGATTTTAGGGATGTTACATGGAAACCCTAGCTCCATAGCAGTCCTGCCGCCGTAATGAACCTAGCAGTTCACCGCCAACGCTCGCCCCTTGTACATGTGGATACCAACAGCGGTGATGTACGATCAGCACCAGGATGATCGGATCATATCATGATGACTATACTGCATTCAACAGACGTGATTCATCAATTCCGCAACTGCGCGTCTAGTGGTAATCCTCGTGGCCTTCTACCTCAGCTAGATCTTGGGATCACCATGTTAGAGGAAAAAGTTTTTTTTATCTCTAGGTGTCCCAACAGCCATCGCGTACAACATCAAGTGCTCCCACGACGCCTTGATTTGGTCACTTGATGCTTGTGCTTCTAATTTAATTTTTGTATTTACTCTCAAAGGCAGGTATGATGAACTGTGAGAATTACAGGTTCTGCGGTATGAAGGCTAGGGAGATACACGAGAAGGTTCTAATTTTTTTTTCTACTGGCACTAACTGTCTCAGTGCATCACCTCCTTGTTCTATCATATTAATACTCGCAGATACTCGTAGTAATACTCAATTTTTTTAATGAATTTCAGATGGGCTACTTGGTGTTGATCGCCACAAATTTGGAAGCCATCACGCAAAACATCGTGGCAACGACGCCGAGAAATTGCTCCATCCCGCAAAACATCATACAATATGAGGATTGCAAGCTCCGCCACATGAAGGCTAGCGACATACATGAGCAAGTTCTAAAATTGTTTCTACCGACACTAACATAGTAGTGAAACCTACTATATAGCATCAAAACAAAACATTCTAATTAGCGCAATATCTATTTTATGCTAAAAATCAAGGCTACAATTTTCCATCTGATGATGAGGTGGAGCAACTTGTAGACAAGAAAGCTGAGAATCGAGGGACTTTACTAGAGGTTAGAGTCATATACAATGGCTTAATGTTATAGTCATTCTTATGCCGCTATAGATTAATTTCTAATATTTTTCTGTGTAGGTCCCTCGATGAAGGGCAGCAAGGAATTCGATGATTACTTTGTGTTTGGAAACGATATGGAATTGGCTTCATACCAATCTGCGTATCTCAAAGCTGTTTCACAACACCATCCACCAATACCACTCCATATGTGCAAGATGAAAAGGTCAAATGTCATCCTCGGGGAGGCCAAAATCGTAAACTTTTGAGATTTTAATCTTTGAATCTACTTATGCACATTGAACTATAGTCAACAACTAACTTTACTTTTCACCTCCAGTACTTTTTAGCTAGGTACATCAATGCCTAGCTCAACCAATATCTTCCTCTCGAGATCCCTGTCACAATAACAGATCGTGTAGGTCGTGAGCATGTTCAGTTCATCAAAGGCAAGAATGTTGTTGCCCAGATGACAACCATCTGGTCATACATGGTCGAGGATTCTCAAATCAAAAAAGGGGGTATGTTCATCTTCACCTTGATTGATGAGCCTGTATCTGGATTCATGTGTTATATTAGTCACCTAAAATGAGGTCACACAATACTGGTTATGATGGTTGGATCTGTTATTAGTGAACTCGTAGTCGATTTGGAACTGTATGTGAACCTGGTAGTTTACATGGTTTCTAACTCTAAGTGAATCTGGTTATCTAGTTGGTTTGGAACTATCTATGAACCATGTTCTGTATATATTTGTAAGATTCTGTTCTATCTTCATGTTGATATATGGTGTGTGTTGATTATTGTTGTAGTTTCCTGTATTTTCAGTTTTTCTTCTTCTTGTGATTAAAAAATGAGTGTAAGAAATATGAAGTGGTGCTATGTTTGAAACGTAGTTGTCTTCTCCAGCTGTTGGGATTTTAGTGAAAACATATGTGTAAAATATGGAAAGACGGAGGATTTTAAACATGTCTATAAGAAAGAAGAAGTAGTAGAACTATCAGAAACAGAGTCCTCTAAACTAGCAGTTCGAGCATCTCGAGCAACGCGTGTCGTGAAAAAAAAACCACATGAACCGTCCAAATTCTTGTAGTGAATGGTGTGAATGATTGTGAACCCGAAAGTGTGACTAGGCTTGTCGATAATGTGTAAACATTCCGCATTTTGTTCCAAAACAGTAAAGTAGTAAACGCTCCTTGAGCAATAGTAGTAAATAAAGTAGTAAAGCATGGCATAAGTACATGATAGTAATAACGCCCCAAACTAATTGTGGTCCCAATAAATAAGAAGTGAATCAAGGTCGGACTAAGTGGATTCATGGTCCCACATGTGTATAGTGCGATAGTCAAGGAATAAGAATCAAGTACTCGGATCCTATGGGACACAAGCGAGTGGGTAAAAACCAAATAACAGCTATTTCCACCAGTGCATCTTTCTTTAGTTATCCCATTACTACTCAATTTAGTTGTTTAGGTACCTCGTTATTCAAAGACTCTCACAAACCCTACACATGTAGTTCTATGACTCGCATGGCTCAAAGAACTCCTGTAGTAATGGGTGATAGGTTTGAGAGAACAAGTTTCGGTGGGGTTTAAAAATAAAGGCTATGCAGTACATGGGATTGCAATTTAATTCGGGACACGACTTATGAAGCAAGAATAAGATAGGTCCAATAGGTACTATATATAGTGCAAGCATGAGAATTGTTTCCTGTAGCTCAGTTGAGGAATAAGTGGGATCCGCATAGTACTCCTGAGTCTCCTGATAGTTCCCTTGCTCGGCGTCTATTCAGATAAAAACCAAATACACAAGGGCCACTATAAATAAATTGTGCAATCATATGAAACATATGCATCAAGCAATACAAGGCATGCCATGATGGAATGATGCACAATTGCATGGTATAACATATCATGGCATGGCTGAGGTGTGGGAACAACAAATAAGAACTTTTAGTATTTATTTAGACACATTTTAGTTGCATAATCCTTGCTTCATGTAGCACCCAGGGTAAAACCACTACTAGAAAATCGCACGTGTTTGTGCATCATCATGACTGCATGCTCATGTCATCATGCCATATTTCATTTGAGCATCTTCATGTCTGCATTCATATTATTTGACAAAAATATTTTATAAATCCTCTCCTTTCTTTCCAAATAACCCCTCCTTATTTTAAATATAAAAATCCAAAGGCTATCCGGATCTTTGTTTTGTCTAACAAGTATTTGCAAAAACATCTTAAAAATAAAACGAATTGTTTAAACATATATTTTGTGGGGTAGGCCACCAGCCTGTTAGGCGAAAATCCCAACAAGCCAACATCCTACCACCCCACTAAAAAACCCCTAAACTATCCTGCCCAATCCTCAAAACCCTAACCCTAGCCTACCCTGCACCCCTACCCCTACCGCCTCCACCCCTGGAAACACACGCACACTCTGTCGGGCGCATGGACCCACCCCGCCATAGCTAGTTACCCTTGTTTCAAACCCAACACGCACTCTGCACTCACCACGACCCACACCTGGCCTACACATGCCCATCATGATCCACTCCCTGCCTCGCGTCGCCAACACCCCCATGCGAACCAACCCCGCTTGTTCTCGTGGACCCCACCCCACGCCCACGAGCCACTCACGCTCCCCTAACCCCAACCCCGCTCGTGACCCCTCCCCACCCTCGCTTCTCCCTCCTCTGCATCCGCCGAACACGCCAACCAGTGGATCCCATCCACCTTCTCTTTGCCAATTGCCTGCCCGTGGTGTCACTGACAACAGCGGAGAAAGCCTCCCTTTCCTTCGTGTGTTGGGGATATACTATCTGGGTGGCCCACCAATGGGTTAGAGCTTTGCTTCACGGGCAGCCCAGTCAGAGAAAGAGGAGGAGTCACTTTCGGCTACGACAAGGCCTTGAAGAGTTACCGACTTAGGCATGTAGTATTACTTATAGTCCAAGCTGTATCTAGTTACCGACTCTATAACATAGCCGGATAGGTCTCCCATGTAACCGTAGGCCCCGGTGACTATATAAACCGGCCCTATGGAAGTCTTCAGGGCACAATCGCAACCATATCATAGATCAACCACAACCTAGTCGCACAGGCTAACCTCTCTTGCAATCCTCTGTAACATCCGACTCTTGCCGATATATTACTGGGTTACTAGAAGGGGTCGGATCCGATCAACACAGTCGGATCTGAACCTGGGTAAACTTGTGTTCACCGCTCCTGGAACATCGTACGTCTCACACCCCATCTTCTCAACGCCTTCAGGAACCCCAATGGTGTACTTGTCGACAATCCGACGATAGTTGGCGCCTAACGTGGGGCAGGTGACCTTCTGAGCTTCGTTTCTGGCGGAATCTGCGCGTGCAGGAATTGACGAAACAATCGCCATGGCTCGCGTGGTCTACGCCAGTGATGTCCCTCTCGTTCTTCTCGACGATACCTGGATTCCGGCTAAAGATCCCATGAAAACCTACACCATCGTGTGAATCGGTGACATCGACATCTACTTCGGCTTCGCTGATCCCGCCCAACCCACTTTTGAGGTGATGACCATGGCGGAAGAAAAGTCCGGATCTGCTCTATCCACAGAGGCGAAAGAGTTCAAGATCCCGGAAAAACCTTAACCCACCCAGCCCGCTCCTATAGTGGAAGAAGTGGTGGAATAAAAATATGGATCTAATCTCCCCGTTGAGATCGGATGCACGGATGAGCAGTATATTAGCTTCGGACCCGGTTCTACCGATGCTGGAGCAGAAAAACATTCTTGAGGCACGAGATAAAGAAGATGATGAGGCGCCCCTACATCAATTAAAAGCAATCGCCGAGATCAAGAAGAGCTTTGAGATGGCAGAGGAAGAAACCCAGCTGTGCCGCTACCTCGAGCCCATTAAGAAAAAGAAGCATTGCTTCATGCGCTACGTGGTATCTAGATCCGACTCTGTCGATGTTGGAGCCAGTAATGATTCATTTCTTGACACCGTCGGATAAAATACTAACTCACATGCTTCCCCTCTGGAATCACTGACGTTGCAGGGACGACGAGACTTAGAGAAGGAGATGGAAGTGTATGAAGAAGAATACGACTCCAAACCAGCACAAGGTGAGCGGGAGAATCCTCCGAGTCCTTATGATAGCATGGACGAAGACTACACCATGCAAGATGACATGGACACTGGAGATTCGTCCGATGTCCAGAAACGAACTATGACGGAAAGTACCGACGGAAGTCTATCTCCTGGTACCGGACCGAAATCCATCTTTGCCACTGGTATGCACATTAAGTCTACCATGCGTTTAAAGAAAAAGAAGAACACGAAACTGACACCGGCATACCCAGTAGAGGAAGCCAATGAAGAAGAGGTTGACGAAGAGATCTAGATGGAGAATCAGGATGGATATCCGATTAATCCCATACGGATTGACCCTCCTGTGGATGGGCACGTTGTCACCAAGGGTGCACATGAAATCTACGGAGACTCTCTCACGATACCAATCCCAACTGATTCGGATCTCACTCCGGAGGAGCTAAGGAAAAGGGCTGAGGACCTGGAAAAGCATCGCTTGTTTTTTGCTCGAAGCGGCTGCCTTCATCGTCGATCTCAGGAAGTAGATAGACAACAATCCTGCCCAGTACTAGTCACAAGTCAAGTGACTGCAAAAAAAAAGACAAGGGGAAGTCCAGTTCTTGCTAATAGGAACCCGGATGTTCATAGAGATTTATTTGATGGTAAAACCGGAGAGAAGTCTGAATTTACATCAAGCTAGTGGAGAACACTGCCATTGCTCGAGCCATCCTCGCCAATAATCTGTCTCTAGAACAGGTAGCATTGCTCGACAAAGGATTGAAATAGAAAAATATGGCCGCGTCATTCAGTGGCAAGCTAGCCACAAAGTCAGAATTTTGCCACACTGGCGCAGGCCAAAGTGCTCATGAAAGACCCCACAGGGATATGGATCAACTTCATCATCCTCAGGAACAAGAATATTCAAGGACCGGATCAAACGGTCATCCTCGTAGGGCCGTGCAGGAATTGTCGGGAATTATTCCGGCTGCGTCTGAAGATGTCGTTAGGGCGTTGGTGCCTCACCAGGTCCATTGTTGGTAGAATAATATCCAAAGAGAAGACCCAGAGGTGCGCCGCCAGTGAGAGCAAGATCGGCTAAGGATGCCACCCCCAGCAGTCCGGCTTGCAGTGTTGGACGAAGAAACGACCCAGATCGTCCTAAATCAATCAGGGACGGAGCCTGACGAAACCAACCATGGAGTCAGCATAATGAGGCTCCAGGACCATGCCACTCAGCCGGAAATAACCCGCCAGAGCCACCATCACCTCCTGGCAGCGACCATGAAGGATCTCATCAAAGCCATGGAAGCCGCAGAGGCGGAGGCAGCAACGGTGGAAGGATATGGAAGGATAAGTAGGAATCCGACTCTGCCACACAGAAGCCGCTAGCCTCCAAGGCGTAGGTCTCTCTTGCCAAACAATGCTCGCCATCACATCGAGTCCAATATTGCAGCGCGGCGGTATGAGGAAGAGGACGTGTATGTCGGCCCAAATGCTTTTCCCCACGTATCCATCAAACCAAGTTTTCGATTGACTTCGGAATTGCCAAGCATATTCAACACTACGATGACGCAGCTCACCCAGATACTTGGCTACAGGATTTTTTCCAGGCTTGCTGCATCACCAAAGGAGGAAACATCCTGGTCGCAGTTTGATATCTCCCACTCATGTTGCGAAAGATGGCTCGATCATGGATCAACAAACTAATAGAGAACTCGATTCACAACTGGTATGATATGCAAAGTGCATTCTTTTCAAACTTCAAGGGAACGTACATTAGGCCCTGCACACTCTGAGACTTAGAGCATTGCACTCAAAGACCCGGAGAAACCTGCCGGGATTACCTCAGACACTGGATTTACACAAAGAACAACTGCAAGGGAGTAAACGAGAAGACTGCGATCGAAGTTTTCATTCCAGGACTCCCAGTCAGACTTTTCATTATAGACTGAAGCGTGACCATGTCACAGATTTGGGAGAGATCATAGAAACGGCGAGCAAATATGCTGACACCGATGAAGATTCAGATAGACTGCTGAATATTCTGGACAATCCGAATGCGGCCAAGCAGAAAAAGCAACAAACTCAAAAGCGCAAGAACACGTCAAAAGATAAACCGGCTCCATAAAATGCAGCTATTAACGAAACGTTTAGATCCAAAGGACGAGGAGGGCGCGGAGGAGGCCATGGACGAGGTCTTGAAACTTCTAGGGTCCAAGGTAGAGGAGATCAAGAACCCGGAAAATCATATTCCTGGGCCGACATCACCAATAACCCTTATGTTCATCACTTGGACGTGAATGGAGGTTCTACACATACCAATGTTGAGTGTCGTTTCAATGACGACATCAAGAAATACGAATCCACTGGCTACATGGCCAAGCAACAAAAACGAAAGAAAAATTCCGAGAAAGGCAAGGAGCCCAAGGAAGGTTCTGACATGGGAGAAGCGGATTCCGCACAGCCCAAGTCGGATGTAAAGAAGCATTATCCCATAAATAATGACACACACATATGTTTCCTTGGCACTCAGCCGGCTAAGGTGAAAAAGGCACTTCTTTGACAGTTCAACGCCATGGTTCTGGTTGTCCCTCAATTCTTGGATTGGTTAGATATAACTATCACTTTTGACCGCAAATATCACCCGAGGAAAACACATCATCGGGGAAAGTACCCTCTGGTCATCAATCCTCTTGTTAATGGCTATGAGTTCTCTAAAACTCGCTTAGACAATGGTAGCATCATCAACATCCTCTACATCGAGACGCTTCACCGCATGAAGATCCACGAAAGCCAGTTAAATCACAACAACATGTCTTTTCATGGAATTATACCAGGGAGATAGACGAATTCTCTAGGTGAGATCACTCTAGACGTGACATTCGGAACCCGAGACAACTACCAGACCAAGCCACTCTCCTTGTAGGTGGTACCATTCAAAAGTGCTTACCATGCCATTTTTGGGTGTCCGGCTCGTTCATGGCTCACCCATGCTACATCTACAACATGATAAAGCTTCCGGATCCAAAGGGCGTTATCACCATCCGGCGAAACCTAAAGAAAGCGCGAGATTGCGTGGAAGGATCTGATGCCTTTGCTGAATTCGTGTTGCACGCCCAGGAGTACTAGGAGATCAAGAAATCCATCGACCCATCCGAGATGCCCACTACGAAGAACGAGGTACTAAAGCCAAATCTGCAGTTCCAGGCATCAGAAGAGGCAAAGAAGACATCACTAAAGGAAGAAGATCCCTCCAAGACGACGAACGTAGGGGTAGGCTTAGACCGCACATAGGAAAGCGTGCTCGTCCAGTTCCGCAAAGCTAATAAAGATATCTTCGCATGGCGGCCTTCTGACATGACCGGAGTAGCTAGGGAACTTGCCGAGCATTCTCTAAATGTGTACCCTCACGCTAAACCCATCAAACAGTCTTTATGACAGTTTGGTGACGAAAAGCGCAAATCTATAGATAAGGAGCTAGCCCGACTAGAATTAGCCGCATTTATCGTAGAGGTCTTCCACGCTAATTGGGTGGCAAATCTTGTACTCGTCCCTAAAAAGGACACTATTGATTTAAGGATATGCATTGATTATACTACCTTGAATAAGGCTTGCCCTAAAGATCCATTCTCGTTGCCTAGAATCGATCAAGTTATGGACTCCATGGCAGGTTCAAAATTATTCTGTTTTCTCGATGCATATTATGCATATCACCAAATACCAATGAAAGAATAGGATCAACTGAATACGTCTTTCGTCACACCTTTCGGAACCTTCTTCTACAAAACTCTGCCTTTTGGCTTAAAGAACGTAGGAGCTACATATCAGCGCACCATGCAAAGTTGCCTTAACGATCAGATCGAATGCAATGTCCATGTATACGTAGATGATATAGCAGTGATGTCCAAAAATAAGGAAACACTTATTTCCGACTTAGAGGAAACATTAGCTAGCCTACGAAAATTCAACATAATGCTAAATCCTAAGAAGTGTTTCTTTGGAATGTCAGCTGGTAAATTGTTAAGTTTTATCGTGTCTGAAAGAGGCATAGAGGTGAACCGAGACAAAATCAAGGCTATACTCAACATTACCAGGCCGACTCGCCTGAAGGACGTGGAGCGTATGACTAGTTGCATTACAGCAGTGAGTCGGTTCGTCAGCCGACTCAGAGAAAGAGCCACGCCTTTTTACAAACTCTTGAAGAAAACCGACAAATTTGTCTAGACCCAGGAATCCTATGTGCCCTACAAAGTTTGAAATATCTAGTTTCAAATCCACCAATTCTCGCAGCACCATAGCCACAGGAGCCTATGTTACTTTACATCGCAGCGACTAATAAAGTCATAAGTGTGGTAAATTTAGTGGAGTGTGAGGAATAAGGATATGAGCATAAGGTGCAACGTCCAACATACTACCTTACTAAGGTCCTGACAGAGTAGAAGCAACGGTATCCACACTACCAAAAGCTAGCATATGGAGTATTTTTTGCTGCCAGAAAGCTACGACATTACTTTTAAGAGCATAAGATCAAAGTGGTGAGTACTACTCCCCTGCGAGATATAATCAACAACTGCGATGCCACATGATGTGTCGCAAAGTGGGGAATAGAGCTTGCAGCTTTCGACATTGAACACAAGCCATGAACAACAATCAAATCCCAGATACTTGCTAATTTCATCGCAGATTGGACAGAGATGGCAGAAAATACAAGTCCTCCAAACTCAGAATTTTGGACCCTACATTTTGATGGGTAAAAGCATGAGGGGGCTCGGGGACTGGCGTGGTGCTCAAGTCACCGCAAGGAGATAAGCTATTCTATGTGTTACTGATATACTTCACGGCAACCAATAATATTGCCAAGTATGAAGCATTGTTACATGGAATACGCATGGCCAAAAATATTGGCGTAACTAGACCCCTGTGTAAAAGAGACTCGGATTTAGTTGCTCAACAAATATCTGATATCTGTAAGGCAAACAAACACATGGCAGCATACAAAGCTGTTGTGGATGAGTTATCTAAATCGTTTCAGGGTTTTAAATTTCAACACATCCCTCGAGTAGAAAATGAGGAAGTAGATGCTTTATCAAGAATTGGGTTTGCACGGACACAAGTCATGTATGTCGCTTTTCTAGAGCACCTAAAAGTCCCCTCCATCATAGGAGTTGATGAGGACTATCCGACGAAATCCGACTCACCTTTTGTAGCAGTTCTAGCTGTAATCCCAGATGGACAAAACCCTATCTGGATTTCCTGATAGACGGAAAATTACATGAAGACGAAGTTCTGGGCCGACATATCGTCCGACGAGCAAAAGCCTATACAATATTCAATGGTGATCTCTATAAGCGGAGTGTTTCTGGGGTCTTCCAGGGATGTATTTCTTCGAAAGAAGGAGTGGAAATCTTACGAGAAATCCACAAAGGCAAGTGTGGTCACCATGCCGCAGCCAAATATTTAGTGGCAAAAGATTTCAGACACGGATTCTTTTGGCTTATAGCTAAGGTAGATGCCGAGAAACTAGTCAAAACATGTAGAGACTGCCAAAAGTACACCCGTCAGGCACACGTTCTAGCTGATCAGCTGCGAACAATCCCTATTACATGGCCATTTGCGGTCTAGGGGCTTGATATGGTAGGACTGTTTTGAACGGTAAAGTGTGGTTTTACCTACTAGTGATGGTGGATAAATTTACCAAATGGATTGAGGCTAAACCCATAACAAACTGCGATGGAGCCACATCCAGAAAGTTCGGCAAGGACGTAATCATCAGATTTGGATATCCGCATAGTATTATTACTAACAACAAGAGCAACTTTTCCATGGGAGAATTATCCGAATTCTACGAAGAACAAGGGATCCGACTTGGTATTGCATCAGTCGCACATCCACAAGCTAATGGACAAGTCTAAAGAGCAAACAGTCTCATTTTACAAGGACTCCGACCGTTTCTCGAGGCACCACTTCGTCATGACACAGGGACTTGGGCGGAAGAATTACCACCTATGATATGGAGCTTGCGTACAACACCTAACAGACCAACTGGATACACTCCTTTCTTTTTGGTCTATGGTGCAGAAGCAGTTCTTCCGAGTGATTTAATCCATCAGTCTCCTAGAGTAAAGGCGTATATTGAAAAAGATGCAGAAGTGTCCCAACAATATGATCTCGACATAGTGAAAGAAGTTCGCATCGTTGCTGAGCAGAGATCTATAGCCTATCAGTAGAAGTTATGCAAGTATCATAGTCACAAAGTGCAAAATCAATCTTTCAGGAAGGACGATTTGGTTCTCCGACTCGTGTAAAAAGTAAAGCACAAACTTTCCCCAATTTGGGAAGGACCTTTTATTATTAGCACAGTTCTGCATAATAGGTCATATGATTTAACCGATATGAGACCAATCAAGGAAAGACCTGATACTCGGAAAAGAAAGAGAGCTGGCGATAGTACAGACCCTTGGAATATTGCATAGCTACGTCACTTCTATTCTTAGTTATATTTCCTTGTAATCATATATGTACATATTCAAAGAGAAATAAAGTATTGGTTTGCTCATATATTATATTTGAAAAAAAATTCCATCTTATTTCCACAAGAGCATATCATTTTCAAAAATCCCAGGATGCTTGAAAGTACTTTATGCTCATGTTCATTCCGGTTATGATTTTTGAATATTTATAAAAAATGTTACCTTATGGTGTAAATCTTATTTTGTGTTTATACATTGGTTTTTTATCTGATTGCTCAGACGCAGGCATATTCCGAGTAATGAATTGTTGGTACTGGAAGCCGGCTCTTTTTCTGAGTATAAACTGGTTTAGCAATTGCTCTCCGTTGACTTGGCAGAGTTTCCATGCTAAAAGTTGGTCGGCTGATGAAAGGGACGAGGCAGAGAGCCAGATAAATCGAAAAGTGTAAACATGCAGTGCTTAAGAAAATTTCGATCACACACATTAACATATTTACAACAAGTGCTAAGTAGTAAAGCATCAGTTCTTACATACCAGCACATTTAAAACAAAATATTGTTCCCATCATTATAGACCAAATGAAAAGTTTAGGATAATGCATCAAATGTTTTGTGCTGCAGATTAAGGCGGCGGTGGTGGAGACCTTGGAGCGCTGGAGTCGACATCGTAGACACCATGCTCTGGATACTCGAAAGCTTCTTCATTTTCTACTATCTTCTGGATCTTCGAGAGAAGGAGGTACAATGACGGACTAGAAGAATGGCGTCGAATAGTTCGTCATCTGCGCCACGCAGAAAGCATAACCCGCGCAAGATTCTTGGATGGCCTTGATGTCTTATGGGTTACCCTCATCGTCCTTGTTGGCGATGCCCTTGGTGACGTGCCAGGTTTCCATATTACTATGGTTACTCATCACCATGGTGTGGGCAGTCTGTGCAGCAGTTCGGGCATAGGAAATCTTGGAATCCTTGATGAGCATCGGAATCTCCTTCGCTCTGTCCCTCACCTTGATCATAGGCAAGTTATTTAATCCGGAAAGTATAACCAACTCGCCATCCTCTTTCAGATTCTAGAGAAAGTCGAAAAGAATATCTCCGACAAGTTTGATGCACTCGAGACGAGGTTCAGAGGAAGATGAGTCAGAAAGATGCAGAGAATCTGGGAAAGAACCAAAAATCAAAATCTGACTAAAAGAAAGTCGAAAATCAAAGCTAGAGTAAAGTCAGAAATCTTACCTAGCACACAGTGGTTACACTAAGAATTCTCTTCTCGGAGACTCTTTAGTTCTGCTTCTGTGGCCTAGGCTAGATCCCTCTAGCTGTCAAAATCTTTCCTCAAATCATCAAGTTGTTTATCACGGAGGGCCAACAGCTTCTCGATCCTCTTGGTCGCCATATTGCTTGACTCGAGGACAGTATTCACGGATTTCTCCAATTCATTTTTAAGCTTCTCAAGCTCGTCCCGGAGTTTAGCATTTTCCATTTGCAAGACCTTGAATTTTCGGTCTCCTCCACCATCTTGCTGGATTGGCTCAGCTATTCTGCAAAGGAAAAACTATCAGTTAGCTAAACAGTTCGACTATGAAAATCACTAAGGTCAATGTTGGAAAAGATTACCTTCTGCCTCATCCTTCTCAACCTCCAGCTTGGAATTCTCAAGACACAAGGACTTAATCTCCTTGTGCTTATTGCAAATGTTCTTTAGCAAATCCTAGTTATAATATGCAACTTTCTGTAAGTTAAATACGGAGTACCGTCAGACGGCTACTAAGACTCGGGCTGCAACTTTAACAAAGTCAAAATCCAGCATGAGCCTTGGGGGATACACTATATCATTCTTTTGCATCCTATAAGCATCAATTCGGATCTTATGCTATGATCTTCTATCCAACTTTATGCTTGGGGCTAGAGGATATGATAATAAAATACTACAAGCGAGAATTGGAAAACTTACAATGTGCTCCAGGTGAAGCTTTTCAAATCCGAGTTTCGTGTTGTGGAACACTTTCTCGGCAAGGGGGAAGGGATAAACGCTTGTCGCTGGAAGCTCGCCAGACTTGTTCTTTTTATCCTGGACCAAAATATGGTCCAGGAGGTTCACCAGCTTGACATCCTCCGTCTCCTGTCTTGCTGCCTTTGGAGTAAGGACTTGCTTCTTGAGATTGTATTGCACCAGCTTCAGAATCTCCTCCTTCTTCCGCTTCAGGCTAGAGGCAGCAGAGCCAGCCATATTATCGATCCTCCCTAGCGACATTACCATGGGACCATTACCCTTGAAGGGTTCACCCCTGTCAGTTTCCTGGCTACCAATGGTAACTAGGGCTTGTGAGGTTGTGGCAGCATCAGGGACAACAGAACTGGCACTAGGAGGGACACAAACCTCCGGTGCTGAGGTTTGAGTACTGCTGGGAGTTGGAGGAGGCATTTCTGGAGATAATGCAAGCTTCTGCTAATGCAGTTGCTTCGCTGGCTTACTTTTCGACTTCAGCTTACTCTTCAAAACTGATTTAGCTCTCAAACACCCAGGGAATGAATATCAGGTGTGCTTCAAAACAAAATGATGTACATATTACTAAACATCGCAAGACGATTACCTTTTAACCACAGGAAAAACTTGTGTTCTATCGGTAACAATAGTCTCTTTGGCCTTGCGCTTCCTTGGGGCAGGGGGCAGGAACTTCCCTCACTTTGTCGTCGTCAGTCGCCTCCGAGTCATCTGAGAGATATCCCTGAAGAGGGGCAAGCTCGGATTCGGGGAGTTTCTCAAGATGATAAGGATTGAGAACATCAGTAAAAGTAAATTCGGATGTCGAGGCAGAAAAGGGCGAAAAATCTTAAGACAAAGTCGAAATATTTACAGGAGTTAGAAGATGGTTGTGACACCCCCGAGATCAGGGCTAAACAAATCCCAGACCTCCGTCTGACATAAGCTTAACCTTGAGCTCAGGAATATCTAGTGAAGAACCGATAAACACAGCAGTGACCCTCCAACACAAAATTTTATTACAGCAAGCTCATAACTGAGCAGAGAACCAAAATATTACAACCAAAGGTCACTGACCACAAACATCAAAAAACGGAAGGAAAATTATGTTATTAAGTATAGCAAACTTAACAAATGGCCTAAGAGGCCTAAAGCATAATGATGACGTCCTAGCCCATAGATTCTAGGCTGCTGGCCGTGAACCCTAAGCTACTCGTCGGTGTCGATGTAGTATAGAACTCGTTGTCAGGGGAGCACTTACTCTGCCAAAAGTATCAACAAAGCAATGGTGAGTATAGGGTGTACTCCGCAAGACTTATGGTTGGTGGAGTTGTTTTGCATAAAGCCATCTTTGTTTATAAAACAAGAGAGATAAGAAGCACGTCTATTCAGAATATTTTAAAAGGGGATAAGAGAGTGACATCTCCGAAATATTGATCATCATCTTTTGATATCCACCAAATCATCATCATCTTAACCCTATCTAGGATCACCCCTTGTACCGATGAGGAAGCATCCTTAAGGACACGTTGATCTATAGAGTTTTACGATTAGGTTAAAGTTCTCTATGGTCTTAGAATCTGGTCACAAAGCGTTCATAACCATGAACACGACTTTTCGAAAAGATTTAACCCTACAGGGGTGTACAACTTTACTCACACATACCAAATGACTCTTAATGCCAAGCTATTAGCCCTCTTCCTTGGAAGGCTGGCAGAGGGTGGTTGGCCACGACCTTTACCTTGCTTTTGCCGAGACCATGAGTCGCACAATAAGGATGGTTCCGTCGTAACGGGTCAAGTCCCGAAGCCGGTCCTTAAAGATGTGAGGCGAGGTTGGTTTACCAGGGGCGCTATCTACCCCAAGGAACCTGGTCCATGCTTCCCTACATGTTATGAATGCACCTCCTTCACCACTTTCGAGAAGATCCAGAATGCATGTCGAATGGAAGGCCTGAACTATGTGACTCATGGAATCTACTAGGCAAGTTAATCAGGTGAGGGGTTCCCAAGCCCCGTGTGGATGTACGCTCGTCTCGGTTCCAAAGGCAAGAACTCAGGTCCTAGTGGTGGCGAGCATGGGACTACAAAAACCACATCCCACCGTGGCCTCCCATACAAGCCTTAGCATGTTTAACTCATATCACTGATCTCATATCATCACATTCTCCTATCATACTATATTATCTGCATCTGATACATCATCTGGATGGACCAGACTCAACAGCTATGCATGGCTAAGCATGACACAGATAATAGCTCTAGCAGTGCACACAGGCCAAACCTATTTATGCTAGGAGTAGTGAATCAGGTAATATAATATCAAAGGGAGTATGCAACAAATAGGATACTCTATCTATCGACAAAAGACCACCGTAGAATCGTATGCATCATGGCAGGAATTGAAATACTTTCGTAAACATAGGATTGTATCATGGTGGGGCTATGCTTGCCTTTGCCTGTTGATAACCAATAAGCAGATCTTCGGAAACCTTGTACTTGACTTGATTACAGTTCGTCAAGTATTGTTCGTCGATCTTCGATGGTCTTGATCTCAGTCTTCGATCTCGATCTCGGTATCGTATTCTACCACGAAGAAGCAAACACCAGAAAGAAAGGGAAAACAATCAACACATGGCATCGATGCAATGCAAAAGCAAGGATGATGATATGACAAGTTTATTAGTACTTAAAAGTAACCCTAATACATGCTCGGTAATTTAATCGGGGTTTCGAGGGGCATAAACCCTAATTCGGAGAAACTCTGGAATCACCTTTGAGGGGTTACTATGTTCTTCTATTTAAACTTGTCTTGAAAGTTATTGAACAATGCATGATTATAGGTTAAATAGATAGTTCTCATTTTTCTAAACATTTTGGTATATTATTTATATTTTTCTGACTTATAAATAATTAGTTATTGATTTTACAAGTTTATAATAAATTTTTGAAATTATTTAAACCATTAAAATGATTTACTGTGTCATTATGATGTAAGATAAATGTTAAACTCTTTTCTCACACGAGCATGAGCTAGCTAGTGAGACTGACTGCTGGGCCCGGGGCCACGTCAGGTAGCCAGACTATCGATCCATGCCAGCACCACGCGGGCGCCACGTCGGTGCCAGGTGGGCTTGCCGGAGGACACGCAGACGTCGGCGATTGGCAGTGCTAGGGCCGAATCAGCAAGCGGGAGTGGTCGCATTCGAACAAGCGAGATGCAACGGACTAGAAAGTGGCAGCGCCGCTAGGAAAGGGTCACCGGGGACGGCGGCACGGTGAGGAGCAGTGACGGCGGCGGCAGGTAGACACGGAGACAGTGATTCAGAGAGGGAGAGAGGTAGTGGAGAGGTTCTTTTGAACCAGGATCTCACCACGAGGCTGTTGGTGGAGACGGTGAGGCGAGGCGGAGCCCGAAGCCATGGCTAGGTAGACGGCGGTGCACGCCGGGCTCGGGGAAGACGATGACCTTAGCGACGATTGGAGGCATGCGGGGTCGATTCCGTTGACGGGGTGGCTCACAGAGGCGAGGCGGAGCTGATGGCATCCTTGATTGAGTGAGGGGAGGCCGGAGATGGAAGGGCAGCGGCGAGTTCATCGGCTAGGGTTTCGGCCCGAGGAGAGGAACGAGAGAGAGAGGTCTCTGGGGAGGGGAAAAGTGGATGCAGGCGAAGGCGACGTCGTCATGGTGAACTTATCCACCCCCGAATCTCGACGGATGGCTGGGAGAAGGCGGCGGGGATCGACGGCGGCGCCGGCGACACCCAACTGCTTCCTCCCGAGGAGGAAGACGACGAAAGGGTGGCGAAGCGGTACTGGGCCCGGATGGGCTGCACCTGGGCCGAGGTGGGCCGCTGCGAATGCTGCGCTAGGAGGCAGGAAGGGAAGAGGAAAGATGGGCTACTGGGCTGCGGCCTATGTAGCTGCCGCTGCTCTATTTTGTTCCTGCAAACTGTTTTCCAATTATGTTTTTATTTTATCCTTTGTAATTAGCATTTGAAATCTGTTTTGTATATTTCAAAAATACCAGAAGGTTTATAAAAATATACCAACTATTGTGGGGCCCTTTTATACAATTTGGGCTCCTTTAACTTTGTGATTTCAAAATACAAAACCATTTTAGAAGGTTTTAAAGAGAGAGGGGAAAACTAGGGTTTTAGATTTTGTCTTTATTTCTCTAATGCCCAAATTAAGATATGATGCTCATGAATGCACAATCAAACCCTAAACAAGGATTAACTAAAACTGGGGTGTTACAGCTCTATCCCCCTTACGAGAATCTCGACCCGAGATTCCAAAGGTAGGAAGAGAGACAGAGGGAGGAAGAAACAGGGTCAGTCTAAGGATAAGAGGGAAACACACTAAACAATGTACAGAGTATCTCATGGTTAGCTCATGGATGGAGTGTTCAAAAACAACTCTGAGATGACAAACATGAAACACATCAAGTGATGGGGATATGCCTACCGGGGTATACCCAGCAAGACGTTTCCTACAGGCCCAAGTGTCAGTGAGTGCGCCTGCAGGACGACGACTGGATCAAGACTTGGCGTGGACTCAAGCGACTGGAGGCTGAAGGCCCAGAAGCGTAGATAGGCCCAGTCGGACTAGGTCATAGAATCTCCGAATCCTTAACCAATTCGGTTGAGATCTATAAACCCTAGCGAGGTGAGTCTATATAAACCTCCCTAGAGGACGCATAGAGGATACATTCCATCATATACCCGGGCGACTCGCCGCCTAGCCGTCAAGCTCGCCCCATTGTACTCTGACCATAATACAATCTAGAAGGAGTAGGTCTTTACCCTCCGGGGGCCGAACCTGGGTAAATCCTTATGTCTCAGCCCTCATCTCGCACCGCAGATGGCTGGCCGCCCTTGCCCCATGTTCTACTACTCGCTGCCGATTGCAGCATCTGCCGTGGTCATTCCCACGATAGTGGCTCCCACCGTGGGGCCTGGCCGGTCAGGCCGGTGTTCTGTGGCGAGATCCAATCTACCCATCAACGAGTCGATCGCCACCGGACGCATGATCGCGATCGGCGAGATGCTCTAGATCTTGCCGAACAGCTACGTCCCGGCGGCGCGACCCGTTCAGCATAGCATGATCCTGCCGGTCGGCACAATCAGCCTCTTCATCGGCCTCATCGACGTCATCATCTCGGAGGACTCGGCTCGCATCCGCGAGTCGCCGCCATGCGACTGGCTCTCCGAGAGACAGGTCCTCATGATTCACCGCCTCGCCTCCGAGTACGACTCGGCCCACAGCAACGTGGCCAAAACCACCGCGGCCGCGGACGACGCGGCCCTCAACGACGACGCCGATTCGGCGACCCCGACGTCACTCGCCGAATCCATTGTCGCCGCGTCACCCACGGGCTCCATCACCCAGGTCTCCAACGTCGGAGACTTCAAGGATCCCTCCATCCTCGGGATCTTCGACTTCGAGTCCGGATAGGAGAACTCCGTCGACCTCCGCAACAGAACCGGTCGCCATGCCGCGACCTACATGGCGACTGGCGCCGACCCGCCGGAAGACCCATTCTCCACGCCGATCCCTCCAAACGCGACGGTGACGGAGGTCGAGGAACTCCGCTTGAAGCTGGCGGAGGCAGTCCACAAGGAACAAGCCGAGCGCGAAAATTTTCGCCTCGAGCAAGTCAGACCAGAAGCTAGCCGGGCGAGTTGCGGCTCTTAGTCGCTTCATCCCCCGGTTAGGCGAAAAGGCGATGCCCCTTTACCGCCTAATGTGCAAGAACCCCACCTTCCAGTGGGACAAGGAGGCATACGAAGCGATCCACGCTCTCAAGGAGGTGCTACTCGCAGCACCGCTACTCGCCTCCCCCCGTCGACAAGGAACCCATGCTGGTCTATGTCGCGGCTTCCGAACGCGTCGTCAGCGCCGTCATAGTCTTCGAACGGCCAGAGGAAGGGATGAGTGCCCGGTGCAGCGACCCGTATACTACATCAGCGAAGTCCTCACCGAGTCGCGCCAACGCTACCTGCAGTACTAGAAATTGGTATACGCGGTCTTCAGAGCACAGCGGCAACTGCCACACTACTTCCAGGAGCACCCAATAACGGTCGTCTCCTCAGCACCGTTGCAGGACATCATCTGCAACCGCGAGGCGACCGGGCGAGTCGCCAAGTGGGTCATCAAGATCGGCGTCCACAACATCAAGTACGAGCCGCGCAAGGCGATCAAGCCGCAGGCTCTCGCAGACTTCCTCGCCGATTGGGAGGAGGCCCAACAGCCAGAGAAGCTGCCATACCTCCATTACTGGAGCCTGCACTTCGACGGCTCCAAGAATGCGGACAGCGCAGGAGCGGGGATCGTGCTGACATCTCCGAAGGGCGACAAGCTCTGCTACGTCCTCTACCTCGACTTCACTCCCTGCACCAACAACATGGCTGAGTACGAGGCGTTACTCCACGGCATGCGAGCAGCCAAGGAGATGAACGTCAATCGCCTGCGCTACTACGGAGAGTCCGACCTCGTCGCCGGGCAAGTCGCCGGCACCTACGACGCCGTCTCCCCCACCATGGCGGCGTACCGCTAAGCAGTGGATCAGCTGGGTGGACACTTCGCAGTCTACTTCGTCGAGTGGATCGACAGGCGGAAAAACGAGGAGGCCGACGCACTCTCTCGCATCGGCTCGGCTCGACTCACACCACCCATTGGTGTCTTCCTTGACACCATCACCAAACCTTCCGTATCTCCCCCAAGGGAGATCGACATCGGAATCCCGCTACAACCAGAAGCAGCCCTGGTCGCACTAATCACCGAGCCAAGCGACTGGACCGCACCATACGTCGCTTACCTGGAGGGAGGCACCCTACCCGCGAACGAAACGAAGGCCCGGATGATAGGACGCCGCTGCAAATCCTTCGTCATCATCAACGGCGAGCTCCACAAGCGCAGCGTGACCGGCGTGTTCCAACGCTGCGTTCAACCCGCTGAAAGATGCAAAATCCTCCAAGACATCCATTCCGGCGACTGCGGCCACCACGCCAGCACCCGCTCTCTGGTCGCAAAGGCTATGCGGCAAGGCTTCTACTGGCTTACCACACACGCAGACGCCATCGACATTGTCCAGCGGTGCGTCGGATGCCAGAAATACGCCAACCAGACTCACGTGTTGAGCTCGGCGCTCTCAAGACAATCCCCATCACCTGGTCGTTCTCCATGTGGGGCATGGACATGGTAGGCCACTTCAAGAAGGCCCCCTCTGGCTTCACCCACCTCCTAGTCGCAGTCGACAAATTCACAAAATGGGTGGAGGCCAAGCCAGTTTGCCAGTGCGACGGGAAGACCGCCACCAAGTTCCTACGCGAGCTCATCTATCGCTACGGGTTCCCAAATAGCATCATCACGGACAACGGCACCAACTTCGCCAAAGGATCCATGGCCGAGTTCTGCGAGGAGCACCACATCCGACTTGACCTCGCCTCAGTCACCCACCCAGAGTCCAATGGCCAGGTGGAACGCGCCAATCAGAGCATCCTCCATGGCCTGAAGCCACGGCTATAAGTCCCACTCAAGCGCACCGCCGGGTGCTGGGTCGAGGAACTCCCCTCCGTCATCTGGGGCATCCGTACCTCCGTCAACAGGTCGGCAGGATTCACACCCTTCTTCATGGTTTACGGTGCCGACGCAGTCATGCCAACCGACCTCGAGCACAACTCACCAAGGGTGGTCAACTACACGGAGGCCGCAAACGAGCTCGCACGCCAAGACAGAGTCGACCATCTCGACGAAGCACGCGACCTAGCTCGCTCCCGCACCACCATCTACTAGCAAGGTCTCCGCCGCTACCATTGCCGGTGAGTGCAGACTCGCACTTTCCAGGAAGGCGACCTGGTACTGCGCCTAATCCAGGACAAGAAAGGCATGCACAAGCTCTCACCCCCTTGGGAGGGACCATTTGCCATCGGGCGAGTCCTGGGCAACGACGCCTACTACCTCGCCGACGTCCGAGGGGACGGAAAACTCGACGTCAAGCGGCCATGGAATGTAAACCTCTTACGGAAGTTCTACTCTTAGAACTCCAGACATCTACCCCCTGCCCACTATGAAATAAAACAGATTGGTTACCGCAAAATTGTGTCTAATCTCCGTGTCTTGTGCCACTCGCACTCGTAATAATAGCGTTAGGCTATTCACAGAAGTCAACCTTTGGCAAAGCGACCGGCACAGCCAAGTAGTGCGGTACGAGGGCACTGGGAAAATGCTAACCCGGAGCCCCATTGGAGTCGCCTAGCTCGACTGGCTCCCTGAGCCATGACAACTGCACTTGCTCCCCACAGCGACCAAGTCCTCCGCATCCTTGGTGCAGCGACTCGAACGGCCAAGTACCACGCTCGGAGACTGACACCCGGTCAAATACGATCGGCTAGGGAAAAATGCCAAGTATGAGAGCGGGCCTAGGACTCGCCATGCGATTGATCCTCCGGATCAGGCAGGAGTGACGTGCTTAAAATGACGCGCTTAGTCCTCACCTACCCTGGGCTTGCGACTAGAACAACCAAGTACCACCCTCGGGGACTCGGCAACCCGACCCTGTTCGCGCCCGGGAAAACGGTCAAGTAAAGAGCACCCCTGGGAGTCGCCATGCGACTGGTTTCCGAGCCATGGCGAGTCAACCTTAACTCACTAAAAGTTCACAAAACATATAACAACGAGGTAAACCCCATAAAAAGGGCGGACGCGCTTGGGGACTCGCACAATCAACATCCAAAATTGCAAAAAGAATGACAAAATAACATGAGCATTCATTTATAGCAGCACAATTTGTTCCAACAAGGAAAGTTACATAGTTATTCCATACTAATGCCAAACGGCAAAACACTTTTACTCCGCAGGTTTTGTTGAAGACGCGCCACCATCCCTGCGGCTGCAGATGAAGGGCACGTACGGGTTCGACGGGTACGTAGTCAGCTCGCCCGCCATCGCTGCATGGAACGGTTGTTAGACCTTGAAGTCCCGATGCTTCGGTTCAGGATCATTGGGGGCGACAATCGTGTCCTGATAGGGGATGAGGTCGCCCATCGCCCAAACGCGATTGGAGTATACCGCGGCTCGGTCCGTCAGCTTCAACACCTCAGCAATCTCCACCGAGCCTGTCGATGAGGGGTAACCGCTCGTGACATCGTCGAGGTCGAAGTCATCCAGGAAGTGGGCGAGCCCAAGACTGAGCGCCGTCGCCGCCCCACGATGGAAGGCCGACCGCGTCATGAACTCCACGACCGACGGGGCCTTCTCCAGGTAGCGCCATACCTTGACAAGGTCGCTGGCGATCACCTCCGTGGGCGATATCTCCTGAAGATATGCACGAAGGAAAGTCGCTGACAACGCGGCTGAGTCGACCAGGGTGGTCACACATTGCCGCGCTTCGTACGACTGCGCCTCTTCCGCGTTATCAGTGATCCGGCCTATAGCACAGAAACAAGCAGTGAGCAAAACATCGACATCACAATACAGTTAGTGCAGTCGGAAGTCGGCTGAAGGAGAGTTTACCAATTAGCGGGCGGCAGAGGTCCGTGATGAAACTTTGAAGAGAAGAAAAGTCATTCTGCAAACCAACAACGAGTGCATCAGATACTTTCCGCTCTTCAGCGGCAGAAGTAACGGTAGCCTTGGGTCGTCCTTCCGCTGAGCTCGCTTCCGCCCTCGCCTCCTTGAGCTCACCATCCAGGTCGGCAACTCGCTATTCGTCTGCGCTCAAAGCAGATTGAGCTGTCGTCAAGTCACCCACCGGGACAAGGCCTTGGAGGGCCTCCTTCACCTCGGCCGCAGCTGCTTGAAGCTCCTTGTTCGTCTCCTGGACGGTAACGAGCTCCTTCTCCAAGCGACACTTCGCAGAAAGCCGTTCGGCTGACTCGCCCTGCAGGCCATGCGCACAAACTACAGTGTCAACAACAAACAATTCCTAAGTGCCCACCTGCTGAAACTCAGCGACTAGGCACTCGGGGACTGGACAACGAAATTCCTTAGTTCCCACCCGCTGAAATTCAGCGACTAGGCACTCGGGGACTGGATAACATAAAAAACATTAAGAATCCGACCACTGAAATTTAGTGGCCAGATCCTCGGGGACTAGACATACCTGGATAGCAGCGCCTAGCATGCCATGAAGCTCCATCGCATCCACCGACGCGAGCACGACCGGAGTATGGCCACGACACTGTTCAACCTCCGTCTCGGCGGCCCCAGGAAGCTGGCTTGACGGCACAGAGGCACTCGCTGCGGCAGCCTTCGCCATGAAGCGAGGGAAAGTTGCTACAGCGGCCACTGCGCCACTCGGGGTCGGCTCGGCCACATCGGTTGAGTCCGAAAGCACCATATGCTGTGACCCGACACCTTCCTTGGCCTTCGAAGCTGCTTCTGCTGCGGTTGGAGGTTCGCTCGGAGCAACCCCCGGATCATCAGAGACCGTGACGACATCATCGCCTTTCGCCCTTTTGATGCCTTCGGCGGGAGCAATGACCTCGTCGCCCTTCCTCTTCCGCGAGGAATCTGCTGGCACCTCTATGGCGACTGGCGGAACCTTGGCCACAGAAGGATGGCCTATATTCTTAACACCAGTCCTATGAAACAGCTCTATCAATAAAACTTTCCGATTGAAACGCAAAGCAAGCAGACGAGTAAAGGACAGAGGAGCACTCACTTGGCGACTGGAAGGAATCATAGGCCAGTGCGGATGCTGGCCGGTTTCTCCAGTTCGGGCCCCAGCTTCCAAGTGAGGCATGTCTCGAACACATTGTGTGCCCAAGACACTGACAGCTTCTTTGAAGATGAAGCCGCTGCGGGAGCCTCCGTGGCAATTACTATGGGAACCCCCTTGGTGGCGAGGCCCCTGCGGCTGAAACGGCCCCCAAGCTAGTGACTGGGGAGAATGGCGGTGGCAATGACGCCAGCGGCACCTCGTCCCTTGTGGCGGCGGTGCCAGCTGCCGCGGCCGCGTGCGCCGTTGTGTCCTCAGCCGAGCTGGTGGCATCGGAGCTGCTCGCAGATCGAGGCGGAGATATCGGCTTCGCCTTCTTCTTTGGCGGAGCTTTCTTCTTCTTCGACGGCGTGGCCTCGCGATGTGAGGTGTGCTCAGGGAGCTCGTCGTCGTCATCATCGTGAGGTTTGAGGCTCTTGCTGGCCTCGAGCTCACGCTGGTGCTGCTCACGACTCTTGCGAACCGTGGGGGCAGCAACTTCCACGGGGTCGTCGTCTTCATCACCATCGTTATCGCCTCCATCGCTCTCGGTGTTTCCCTTGGTGGGGGATGACACACTCCCGTCCTGGGCGGACGAGCTCGAGTTCTCGTCGTCTGTGGGTGGAAGCTACCCTTCCACCACTTGAAACAACTGCACCAAGAACAAACGACGTTTGCACGACCGCGAATGCACAAACTGCGACTGCGAGTGCAAATGGAATAACAGCTTACCGTTGGAGCTGGGTGCCTCGCGGTATAAGGGGAGACCCCGTCCTTTGCGTCGAGATACACCGGCTAGGTAATCTTCTTCAGGGACAGTGTATAATCGTTGAGTCTCCACTCAACGAGGCAGGATTTTGTCGGGTCGTCCTTACCCGCTGTAACACCCTCAGAATCGGACCTATGCAAGTTTTAGCGAAACCCGCCAAACCCGCATAGAAACGATTCAAAGGTGCCCACCAGGAACTTTCGTGCGGGTGGAAAACGAAGTAATAACATTACACAACAGTCCTTGATGGGACCCACAGAACAGATATATATACAACTGCGACTCCAAGAGTCAAGAATACAGATATAATATACAAGATCCAAATCACCTTGAAAATGATAGAGCGTCCGACTACGGACAAGATGCAAATGGGGCTAAGAGCCCTGAAGAATAACCAATGGCGTCCATAACCCTGCCCAGGCCAAGCCGGAAGGGTAACCCTGCTAACGACGTCGATCTCAAAACCTGCTTAAACAAAAGGGGTGCCGACAAAGGGCAAAAGGAAAAGAGGAGCGTCAGTACTGAGGCCAGTACACGGCGAGTCTAGAATTCGGCGGTCCTCGCCTACATAGGTATGGTGGACTGAGCGGCAGTGGCAGCGGCCACACTAAACAACCTATAGAGACTCGATACATCTGACGGCAATCAGAGAGGGGAAGAAGGACCTATCCGGAACCAACTTGATACTATCATCAAACAAACCCATCCTGGCGTTTCCCCCTCGAGACCAAACGAGGAAGTCAACCGAGGAACTCACACCGTTGGCAGTTTTACTTATTTAGTTATAGTTGCGGCACTTTACTAGTCAGGTTTAGATAATCATCCTGATAAAATAAGCAGTGGGCACTTTTAGTTAACCATTCCGTTGTAGTTGCATCACTTACTAGTCAGATACAATTAACATGAGATAACCCCAAAACCCAGCAGTTGTTGGTTCTTTTATTCAGCCATTCCGTTGTAGTTGCAATACTTACTAGTCAGGTACAATGGTCGCAAGCGACAATCCAAACAAGCAGTTGTGGGCAGTATTATTTAGCCATTCCATTATAGTGGAGCTGATTACTAGTCATTATAAAGTCAGATTTATAGCAATAAACTTTAGTTATGCTTGTCTATGGTCGAGATACTGTGCTCCAAGTCGTCCATAACCGCGGACACGGCTTTCAGAAAGTTTTACCCGGCCGGGGTGCACCAATAGCAACACACACTCGATCAACCTCGGAAAAACCAAATCAAAACCCAACGAGGCTTTCACGACAAAGCAATCACAGGATTCAGAAATATTTCAGGGGGCCACCCCTTGGAGTACACCCGCAACGAAGTAAGCAACCTCCGAGACGGACTCAAGGTTTGCGTCAGTGGCTGTAAACGACAGCAGGTCCCCAAACGGGGACTGTCGATACCGTGAAAACACTCCGCTTCCAAAACAGTACAGCGTGCTCCTCACACAATCGTAAATAAAGCAGTAAAGCATGGCATAGGTACAGGATAGTAAATAAAACCTCAAACTGGTTGTGGCCCCAAGAAATAAGACTGAATCAAGCTCTGGCTAAGGGGGGTCCCATATACCTCCCGGATGTGGATAGCGCGATAAATCAAGGAACAGGTATCAAGTACTCGGGGTCCTACGGGACACAAGTGGGCGTTCGGAAACCAAATATTATCTATCACCCACCGATGCCTCTGCTTACTTCATATTTTAGTTGTTTAAACAGGAATTAAAGTGAACGGTAAGTAAAGCTATGATCATCTCCAACAACAAACATGCGGTAGGGCTCCAACAACTGTGGCAATTGTCGACATGCAACAGCACTAGAGCAAGCGACTACGACGCGCAAGTCCAACTATCTACCAAACACAGGTAATAGGATGTGTCCAAGGCAATATAGGGCTGCACGGTATATCACAGGTACGGAAGCTAAAGCATCGCAACACAGATAGCAATAGATCAACAGGAGGGAATAAATACTATAAAAGTAAGATAGGTAGAAAGGGGGAGATGCTCGCCTGAAAACATTGTCGAAGGTTTGACCGAAGGTCGGGCGAAGCTCACATCAACTCAACGGCCTTATCCGCGAAGAAGCAAAACACTAGAAGAACACCGGATGCAATATTTAATACAACGGCAAAAGATCGGCATGATGCATGCATGATGTATGGCATGGCAAGGATGCGATGCAATTAGGTCATATTAAGTGGAACCGGGGTCCCGACAAATAAATATATGGTTCAAGTTATTTATCTACCCCGCAGATTAAATGTTGTATTAACATGGCAAAAGATAGCACCGGTTCGCTACACCAATTTAAATGAGGCCGATATGAGCCTAGATTTGCCCGCACATGGGCCCCATATTAATTATTAGGTGAATCGGTTTAAGGCCCCCAAACCACATGACAAGCATGCATGCAAGATGAATGATTAATATGCAACAGTTGTTATTATGTTATAAAATAGGGTTTCGGGAAGGGGTTCACACATTAGGGGTCTCGACGATCTTGGGGTTCCGGGGTTCGGGGTTGGTCTCAGGGTCCAGGGTTCGACGGGTTCGTTCTCGGGCTCCGGGATCGTTCTCGGTAACGGGGTAGATCTTGGCGCATCCGGGAAGCAGGACTTGGGTCGGTGTCGGGGCGTGTCGGATTCTCCCGGGCCGATGTCGTTCTTGTCATCGCGAAGGTCTTGTCGCGCTCGCGCCATCGAGTTGTACTTGGCGTTCGGGAAGCCGAGCTTGTCGTCCTTGTGGCGATCTTGGCGTTCCTCAGGTCCGGGGTTCGGGTCGGACTTGGCATCCGGGGGGGGTCGTCGAGGGTCACCGGTTCGGTACGGTCTTCATGTGGTAGATCTTGGGGTACCGCGGGTTCTCGGCGAACTTGGCGTCCGAGAGACGATCTCGGCGTTTCGATGGACCAGTCTTGTATTTCAGGGCGCCGGTGGTTCATCGAATTCTGTGAGAAGTTGTCGAACTTGTGTAGGGTAGGCACGTAGCAGTACCACACTACTACCGCATCTTCACATCAGCAGATACACGAGCAGCCACATGCGCCACTAGACCAAAAGAAAGGCATGTGTACACGTGGCCAAACTCGCTCTGTTGCAGCGACGAAAACTGGGGAACCAGACACCGACGTCGACGGAGATGGGCACTGCAGCGGAGGGGTCGCGGCAGCGGCCGGTCTTGGGGGCGGGGCGAGGTGGTCCAGCGGGGTTGGCGCCGGGGCGAGCGCGGGACGGACGGCGGAGCTCAGCGGGACGCGGTCGGGGCGAGGCCGCGCGGTCCGGAGGCGGCCGGGCGGGGAGAGCTGGTGGCGCGGGTTGCGGAGCTGCGGAGGCGGGCGCGCGACGCTGCAGGAACGGGCTCGGGGGCGAGCTCGCCGGCGAAGACGGGCGAGGCGCGGCGGTCCGGCGGGGCGCGCTCGGGGCGGAGGAGGAGGACACCGGCAGGGGGCGGGCGAGGCCGGCGACGTGAGCCGCGGGACAGGCGAACGGTGGAGGAGGCGCGCGTGGGGGAGATGCCGCGGGAGGCGACGGCGGTGCAGATCCGGAGGCGGCCGCAGGCGGGGCCGAGGGAGGGCGACGGCTGCGGAGGGGAGGCGCGGCCGGAGAGGGTTCCTGGGCGACGGGCGGAGGCGGCAAGGTTCGGCGGGGAGGAGGCCGACGCGGGCTCGAGGCGGCCGGCGGCGCGGCGTGCTCGGGTAGGGACGGAGGAGAGCCGGCGCCGGGCTCGACGGGAGCGGGGCGAGGCAGAGGCGGACGGCGGAGCTCGCGGAGGGGGGCGGGCTGGCCGGAGCTCGCGGCCGCGGCGAGGTCGGGTCCTGGTGGCGCGGCTCCGAGACGGGGAGGCGGGGAAGGGCGGCGGAGGAAGCTCCGGCAAGGGGGAGGAGAGAGGGAGTGATGTGGCAGCGTGTGAGTGGGTGAGGGAGAGGGAGGAGGTGAGGTGGCAAACTCCTATTGGGTGGGGTGAGGTGGAGGGAGGGTGTGGGTAGAGTTTTAGGTTGTTTAGGATTATGGGTGGGACTGGTGGGTTGGACCGATTTGAAAAATGAGGGTGGTCGTTCGGGTTGATACGGCCCGTTCGACTGCCCCCGCTAAAAAATAATTAACATTTTATTTATTTAAACGGACCATTTGCAAAACACATTTAGTCAAAACAAAATATTCCGGCGCCCCGGGTTTGCGTGTTTGAATGAAGATGGGGCGTTTTAGAAAACAAAACCCGGCTTTCAAAAATAGTTTCATGCAAGCAATTGCAAGATGATGACGATGCTCAAATGCAATGACATGAGCATGCTGTCATGATGATGCAATGCACAAAAACAACGCGATTTTCTAGTAGTGGTTTTGCGGGATGCCACAATTCGACACCACTAACGATGGATCTCGCCCTCGAGATCCGCCTCATGGTACCATAAGGAAGGTCGGCGATCTGCATCTTCTCGCGTCGTGTATATCCTCGCGACACCACTAACGAGGGTTCCTTCTTCATCTGGAAATCGGCGACACCACCAACAAAGGGTCGTGGTTCCTGATCGTCGAGAGAACACTCCGGAGAAACAAAGGACGAAGGTAGAGGTATCAAACGGTAAGGCCACCCCTAACTTCCATTAGAAGAGGAAAAGTTACATTGATCCACCAGTTCGATGTACAGAGCGAACAGTAAGAGTCGGGTAGGGTGATCAGTCCATCCCGTACCCAAACTATCAACCCTATACATGAGTAGGAGAATCAGGCAACTCAACTCTCGAGATTTAGACTGAAGATCTTCATAGGCGGTATCCGGAACAAAGGGAGGATGCCAGCAGAAATCGTATGAAAGACACAATGATTAGGTTCCGCGATGGTTCCATTGGCATGAACAACACATGCTCAAGGTATACTCCAACTTCACCAATGCTCGTCCTTCTCATATGTCTTTCAACGACACTGATATCCAGCAAGGAACACATATGGATAAAGAGCTCAAGAACAAAAGATTGGAGGACGGGTACAACAGACAAGTTGCAGATTGATGATCGTGGCACCTCCGTTACAAAAGGGAGAAAGCGAAACCCTGAAGGTACGACGGAAACCCAACCACGAGAAATCCTGGACTCGAAGAGAGAGAAGAGAGCGGACTCAAAACACGTAGAGGTAAGAGGAGAATAGCAGAGGGGTAAGGAGTAAAATCAGACCTAATCAGAACTATTCAACCGATTTTCAAAAATAGTTTGGACACTCTACTTCGGCCGTTAGCTAGGGTATCCTACAGGCTGGACTTGTGGGGTATCGCAACTGCTGAGCTCTGATACCACTCTGTAACACCCTCAGAATCGGACCTATGCAAGTTTTAGCGAAACCCGCCAAACCCGCATAGAAACGATTCAAAGGTGCCCACCAGGCACTTTCGTGCGGGTGGAAAACGAAGTAATAACATTACACAACATTCCTCGATGGGACCCACAGAACAGATATATATATACAACAGCGACTCCAAGAGTCAAGAATACAGATATAATATACAAGATCCAAATCACCTTGAAAATGATAGAGCGTCCGACTACGGACAAGATGCAAATGGGGCTAAGAGCCCTGAAGAATAACCAATGGCGTCCATAACCCTGCCCAGGCCAAGCCGGAAGGGTAACCCTGCTAACGACGTCGATCTCAAAACCTGCTTAAACAAAAGGGGTGCCGACAAAGGGCAAAAGGAAAAGAGGAGCGTCAGTACTGAGGCCAGTACACGGCGAGTCTAGAATTCGGCGGTCCTCGCCTACATAGGTATGGTGGACTGAGCGGCAGTGGCAGCGGCCACACTAAACAACCTATAGAGACTCGATACATCTGACGGCAATCAGAGAGGGGAAGAAGGACCTATCCGGAACCAACCTGATACTATCATCAAACAAACCCATCCTGGCGTTTCCCCCTCGAGACCAAACGAGGAAGTCAACCGAGGAACTCACACCGTTGGCAGTTTTACTTATTTAGTTATAGTTGCGGCACTTTACTAGTCAGGTTTAGATAATCATCCTGATAAAATAAGCAGTGGGCACTTTTAGTTAACCATTCCGTTGTAGTTGCATCACTTACTAGTCAGATACAATTAACATGAGATAACCCCAAAACCCAGCAGTTGTTGGTTCTTTTATTCAGCCATTCCGTTGTAGTTGCAATACTTACTAGTCAGGTACAATGGTCGCAAGCGACAATCCAAACAAGCAGTTGTGGGCAGTATTATTTAGCCATTCCATTATAGTGGAGCTGATTACTAGTCATTATAAAGTCAGATTTATAGCAATAAACTTTAGTTATGCTTGTCTATGGTCGAGATACTGTGCTCCAAGTCGTCCATAACCGCGGACACGGCTTTCAGAAAGTTTTACCCGGCCGGGGTGCACCAATAGCAACACACACTCGATCAACCTCGAAAAAACCAAATCAAAACCCAACGAGGCTTTCACGACAAAGCAATCACAGGATTCAGAAATATTTCAGGGGGCCACCCCTTGGAGTACACCCGCAACGAAGTAAGCAAGCTCCGAGACGGACTCAAGGTTTGCGTCAGTGGCTGTAAACGACAGCAGGTCCCCAAACGGGGACTGTCGATACCGCGAAAACACTCCGCTTCCAAAACAGTACAGCGTGCTCCTCACACAATCGTAAATAAAGCAGTAAAGCATGGCATAGGTATAGGATAGTAAATAAAACCTCAAACTGGTTGTGGCCCCAAGAAATAAGACTGAATCAAGCTCTGGCTAAGGGGGGTCCCATATACCTCCCGGATGTGGATAGCGCGATAAATCAAGGAACAGGTATCAAGTACTCGGGGTCCTACGGGACACAAGTGGGCGTTCGGAAACCAAATATTATCTATCACCCACCGATGCCTCTGCTTACTTCAAATTTTAGTTGTTTAAACAGGAATTAAAGTGAACGGTAAGTAAAGCTATGATCATCTCCAACAACAAACATGCGGCAGGGCTCCAACAACTGTGGCAATTGTCGACACGCAACAGCACTAGAGCAAGCGACTACGACGCGCAAGTCCAACTATCTACCAAACACAGGTAATAGGATGTGTCCAAGGCAATATAGGGCTGCACGGTATATCACAGGTACGGAAGCGAAAGCATCGCAACACAGATAGCAATAGATCAACAGGAGGGAATAAATACTATAAAAGTAAGATAGGTAGAAAGGGGGAGATGCTCGCCTGAAAACATTGTCGAAGGTTTGACCGAAGGTCGGGCGAAGCTCACATCAACTCAACGGCCTTATCCGCGAAGAAGCAAAACACTAGAAGAACACCGGATGCAATATTTAATACAACGGCAAAAGATCGGCATGATGCATGCATGATGTATGGCATGGCAAGGATGCGATGCAATTAGGTCATATTAAGTGGAACCGGGGTCCCGACAAATAAATATATGGTTCAAGTTATTTATCTACCCCGCAGATTAAATGTTGTATTAACATGGCAAAAGATAGCACCGGTTTGCTACACCAATTTAAATGAGGCCGATATGAGCCTAGATTTGCCCGCACATGGGCCCCATATTTAATTATTAGGTGAATCGGCTTAAGGCCCCCAAACCACATGACAAGCATGCATGCAAGATGAATGATTAATATGCAACAGTTGTTATTATGTTATAAAATAGGGTTTCGGGAAGGGGTTCACACATTAGGGGTCTCGACGATCTTGGGGTTCCGGGGTTCGGGGTTGGCCTCAGGGTCCAGGGTTCGACGGGTTCGTTCTCGGGCTCCGGGATCGTTCTCGGTAACGGGGTAGATCTTGGCGCATCCGGGAAGCAGGACTTGGGTCGGTGTCGGGGTGTGTCGGATTCTCCCGAGCCGATGTCGTTCTTTTCATCACGAAGGTCTTGTCGCGCTCGCGCCATCGAGTTGTACTTGGCGTTCGGGAAGCCGAGCTTGTCGTCCTTGTGGCGATCTTGGCGTTCCTCAGGTCCGGGGTTCGGGTCGGACTTGGCATCCGGGGGGGGTTCGTCGAGGGTCACCGGTTCGGTACGGTCTTCATGTGGTAGATCTTGGGGTACCGCGGGTTCTCGGCGAACTTGGCGTCCGAGAGACGATCCCGATGGACCAGTCTTGTATTTCAGGGCGCCGGTGGTTCATCGAATTCTGTGAGAAGTTGTCGAACTTGTGTAGGGTAGGCACGTAGCAGTACCACACTACTACCGCATCTTCACATCAGCAGATACACGAGCAGCCACATGCGCCACTAGACCAAAAGAAAGGCATGTGTACACGTGGCCAAACTCGCTCTGTTGCAGCGACGAAAACTGGGGAACCAGACACCGACGTCGACGGAGATGGGCACTACAGCGGAGGGGTCGCGGCAGCGGCCGGTCTTGGGGGCGGGGCGAGGTGGTCCAGCGGGGTTGGCGCCGGGGCGAGCGCGGGACGGACGGCGGAGCTCAGCGGGACACGGTCGGGGCGAGGCCGCGCGGTCCGGAGGCGGCCGGGCGGGGAGAGCTGGTGGCGCGGGTTGCGGAGCTGCGGAGGCGGGCGCGCGACGCTGCAGGAACGGGCTCGGGGGCGAGCTCGCCGGCGAAGACGGGCGAGGCGCGGCAGTCCGGCGGGGCGCGCTCGGGGCGGAGGAGGAGGACGCCGGCAGGGGGCGGGCGAGGCCGGCGACGTGAGCCGTGGGACAGGCGAACGGTGGAGGAGGCGCGCGTGGGGGAGATGCCGCGGGAGGCGACGGCGGTGCAGAGCCGGAGGCGGCCGCAGGCGGGGCCGAGGGAGGGCGACGGCTGCGGAGGGGAGGCGCGGCCGGAGAGGGTTCCTGGGCGACGGGCGGAGGCGGCAAGGTTCGGCAGGGAGGAGGCCGACGCGGGCTCGAGGCGGCCGGCGGCGCGGCGTGCTCGGGTAGGGACGGAGGAGAGCCGGCGCCGGGCTCGACGGGAGCGGGGCGAGGCAGAGGCGGACGCGGAGGAGGGAGCGGACGGCGGAGCTCGCGGAGGGGGGCGGGCCGGCCGGAGCTCGCGGCCGCGGCGAGGTCGGGTCCTGGCGGCGCGGCTCCGAGACGGGGAGGCGGGGAAGGGCGGCGGAGGAAGCTCCGGCGAGGGGGGGGAGAGAGGGAGTGATGTGGCAGCGTGTGAGTGGGTGAGGGAGAGGGAGGAGGTGAGGTGGCAAACTGCTATTGGGTGGGGTGAGGTGGAGGGAGGGTGTGGGTAGAGTTTTAGGTGGTTTAGGATTATGGGTGGGACTGGTGGGTTGGACCGATTTGAAAAATGGGGGTGGTCGTTCGGGTTGATACGGCCCGTTCGACTGCCCCCGCTAAAAAATAATTAACATTTTATTTATTTAAACGGACCGTTTGCAAAAAACATTTAGTCAAAACAAAATATTCCGGCGACCCGGGTTTGCATGTTTGAATGAAGATGGGGCGTTTTAGAAAACAAAACCCGGCTTTCAAAAATAGTTTCATGCAAGCAATTGCAAGATGATGACGATGCTCAAATGCAATGACATGAGCATGCTGTCATGATGATGCAATGCACAAAAACAACGCGATTTTCTAGTAGTGGTTTTGCGGGATGCCACACCCGCATACTCGTACATGTAGTGGTCACGGCTGGCTAGGGGCACGAGCCGCCGCCCGAGCCAGCAGTTGTAGATATTGATGGTCTGGAGGCCTTTCTTCTTCAGGTTGCAAATGGTTTGTAACATCTCGTCGACAACCATCCGCTGCTCTAGCAGGAGTTTGATGACCTGGAGCCGACGCGGCTCGGGATGGTCGGCGGAGTACCTTGGAAGCGCCACTTCGTCGCCTGGAGTCGACTCGGTGACATAGAACCAGTACTTCTTCCACTCGTTCTCCGCTTTGGCGGGCAGCATCAAATCAAAGAACGATGCCTTTGACTTCAGCTGGAACATCAAGCCGCCCACGGCTAGCATCGGACCACCTGTTTCTTCGCGGCTGATTCTCCCGTGGAATAGGTCTTGCCACAGGGGAAGTAGGGCCTGCATCCCAGATAGCACTCGTAGAACGCCACGAAACTGGCGAGCTGCTCGATGCTGTGTGGACCCAGATCCGATGGCTGGATTTCGTAGTAGGCGCAGAAACGCCAGAATAAGAGAGAGGTTGGGAAGCCAATCCCCCGCTCCAGGTGACTGGTGAAGCAGATGAACTCCCCCTCGCGCGGATCCGGAATTACTTCTCCGGCCGCAGGGATGCGCCATCTCCCGGCGCGGAGAATCCCCGCCTCCTCAAGAGATGCTAGCAGTGCCTTCATGCACTTGGATCTACCCCATGGCTCGGTGGAGGGGGGCATCGGCTGGAGGATCGTGGGAGTCGGAACTCTCTGGATCGTTCTGGTCGCTGTGCGGAATGGGAAACAGGGATGCGCGAGATCAGAGGAAGTGAAGGAAGCATTTCCCCGTTCGCCCTTCACTCTCCTTAAATAGCAGTTATTACCCGCCATTTTCGGGAGCCGTTACTACGCGGTAATTAAGCCAATATTACCGTTTGGTTACCCAACGGCTAGTTTGACCACAACTGACGGTCCCACTTAATCCACTCGACTCGTTGCTCCCAGCGACTCGACGATTTGCTGACCCGATCACTATAACAGTGAAAAATTATTCGCTGACCCGATCACTATAACAGTGACTAAGTACTCGCTGACCCGTTCGCCGAGCTGCAACACGATTGGTCGCCGTTATTGTAACTAAAATGACTAGTTCTTTCCTTTGTTCAGGAGTCCATCGCCGATTCGACTAGGCATCCGCATTGGACCCGCATACTCCGACTGCCAGCAAACACCTGCGACAAATCAACGACGGCCTCGGGGACTACTGATGGGGATATGCCTACCGAGGTATACCCAGCAGTACGTTTCCTATTGGCCCAAGCCGTCAGCGAGTGGGCCTGCAAGGCGGCGACTGGATCGAGACTTGTTGTGGACTCAGGCGACTGGAAGCTGGGGGCCTAGAAGCGTAGCTAGGCCCAGTCGGACTAGGTCATAAAACCTCCGAATCCTTAACTAATTCGGTTGTAATCTATAAACCCTAGAGAGGTGAGCCTATATAAACCTCCCTAGGGGACGCATGGGGGATATGTTCCATCATACACCCAAGCGACTCGCCACCTAGTCGTCGAGCTCGCCCCTTTGTACTCTCACCATAATATAATCTAGCAGGAGTAGGTCTTTACCCTCTGGGGGGGCTTACCTGGGTAAACCCTTGTGTCTCCGCCCTCATCTCGCACCGCAGATGGCTAGCCGCCCTTGCCCCATGTTCTACTACTCGCTGCCGATTGCAGCGTCTGCCGTGGTCATTCCCACGACAACCGAGGTTATCGAACCAGAAGGAGGAAGGAAACGTCACACAGGTGATGCGAGCAAACGGAGACCTGCACAACACAAACTCAAGACTTTGCCCCAACGATTAGTGAGGTTGTCAAGCTCACCGGTTTGTTATAACAAAGGATTAAACGTATGGTGTGGAAGGTAATGGTTTGCAGCAAGTAAACATGTAACAGTGGAAGATGTATCAATTGTAAAGATTGGACCAGGGTCCATAGTTCACTAGAGGTGCTCTTCTTAGATAAACAACATGGCATGAAGGGTAAACATATTACAGCGAGGCAATTGACAGGAACTAAGCAAGGCATAACAATGCAATTACTAGCAAGAAAAATCCTATGAAGTTGATTGGGCAATACAACAATATACATAGACCGTCATGCAACTGCATCTATGACTAGAAGTCCACCTTCAGGTTATCTTCCGAACCCCCTCCAGTATTAAGTTGCAAGCAACAGACAACTGCTTTAAGCAAAGTGTGTAAGGTAAACAGTCCACATGTTCCATGAACAAGAGACCATTGTTTTCTCCCTAGTAGCAACAACACATCTACAACCGAAGAGATTTCTGTCACTTCCCTTGGAAACTAGAGGCATGAACCCACTATCGAGCATAAATACCCCCTCTTGGAGTCACTAGAAACTACTTGGCCAAGATAACCACTAGCAATGGAGAGCATGCAAGATCACAAACAACACAGACAAGATAGAATCATAAAGATAAAACCATTAAACAAACCAACATAATAATCCCAATATCCATCAGATCCCCGCAAACACAACATGTATGATAACAAATAGATTAGATCTTGATCATGAATGGAGCCCACAAGATCTATACATGAAAGGACCAAGGAGGAGATACAACCATCTAGCTACTACATGGACACATAGTCCAAGGTGGAACTACTCACGAATCATACCGGAGAGAAGGCCTCCGGGATGATCACCCCTCCGACAGGGTGCCGGGAAGAACTTCAGATCCCCCCGATCGAGGGACGATGGTGGCAGCGGCTACAGACGGTGTCGTGGATTTCTGATCGGGTACTCAGGGTTTCTGCATCGGTGTAACATTCCAGCATTAGAGCTTAGGAATAAGCTGAACACAGGTGTGTGCATTGCATTCATGCATAGAAAATCTGAATAATTTTCGCGCTTTTGAATAAAAACTTGTGAAAGTGATTGAAGCTTCTCCTATCTTGATGGAATTGAAGTAGATCATCAAGTTGACTCGGATAAGTTTCAATATGACCTTTGCTAAAACCTTATTTTGGGTAACATGATTTGATCTAAGGTTAGATAAAATGCAATAGAAGTTAAAACCCTAATACATTACTTGATGATTTATATTTGATCCTTAGGTGATCATATTATAGCATTCATCCTAATCACACATGAATACCAACTTATAAATATAACTTAAGTAATAAGAATGAAACAACTATATCTTAATCTCATCTACTTATACCATGAGTATCATGGAAATACTTAACTTTAACTCTCTAGTAAGATTGAGTAGGAAAGAAACCAAAGTTAAGATCATTCAACATATATCTTTCTTTCCATATCAATCCTTATGGAATCCTATATCAATATCTATTGTTCATTAATGTTGAGTAATCAACTATTGATTCACCAATTCTTAACCTATCAACTCTTGTTCTTATTATAGAATTCACTTAAGGCTTATAAAGAAAGAAGTCAGAAGAGGTAAGTAGTGATGCTAGTTTTAGATGTCATCTATAGGATGGGACTGATTTGAGTAAATCAAATCAATATGGTAACAAAGAAGATTACAAGACTGAAGTCTACAGATAGTTACTAGGAGTAGTCCTATTGGATCAAGTAGGTGTAGTCAATGAATTATATCTCTTAATCCAATAGAGCTGAACAAAAGATAATTAGAATACAACTGTAGTGTTGTATTGGTGAAGCCTTGTTTAGTCAAATGGAAACCTAAACCATAAAGGATTCAAGTATCATAATGATCATGCCTTACTCACCAAGATTGAATGCTTATATCATGTATAAGTAGCATTGGTGGATAAAACAAGATGGAACCATAATATAGATATAGTATCCTAGATTAGTCATTACAAGTCACATTAATATAATATGAGGTTGGAATGTTAGATATTGGAGTCAAGTGGAGACAAGATAGTATGATTAAAATAATGTTGGAGTAACATTGGATTAAAGAAGTAGTATTTTCCTCTTTGGAAATACTAAGCACTTGAAGTGAAGTAAGATTTGATGCATACATCTATTGAAGTGATATTAGTAAAGAATGATTAAGGAAGAATGTAAGAAGATTATGAAAGCTTTAGTGTTAAGCTCATTGGAATTACAAATGGATTTAGAAGGATAAAAGGTGGATAAGAATATTTTATGAAGTAAAGTTTATCATGTTAACACATGATGATGGATAGGAAGAAGTAGTATATCTAGGAAAGGAATTCCTTAATCAGAAGACCAGAATTATGAAGTATGGAATATAGGAATCCTTGCTGAACACTAAACCCTAAATCTAAGACCAAACCTAATATTCAATTTCTATGGTTGATCTACCATCTTGTTTCCACAATGCTTCATAGGAATATTTTCCTATAACAAATCCCTTGAGCACATCTTTGTCATATTCAACCATCATTATCATAGGTGCTTATGGAACTATCTTTATTAATGGTTTCTCATAAGTTATCCTAGAAAACAATTCCATTATTTTACTTTGAATGGTGATGTTATTAAAGATCACAAACATAAAGACAATGTGATTAACCATTAATCTTTACACACATCAATAAAATAAACTTGTGAATATTAAATCTTCTAAGAACTTATGGTAAAGCATTTTCAATTCAAACTTTAACTCATTAGTTAGTAGTAATACATTCTATAATAAGTTTATGAATTTATGCCCAATTAAATTCATATTAAAGGCTCTCACAAATAATAAGAGAAAAAGGATCTATTAAAAGAAAATAAAAAATTATAACCTTAGATAATAAAAGATCATTATATGATTCTAAATACACCACATTACTGCTTCAAACACTTAGCAAATAATTTCTATAAAGAAACCTTTAACCAATTGTGCAAAATTCAAATCTAAAAATGAGAAAATAGAAAATCAAAACAGAAAGAAAAAAATAAAGGAACCAGCATCTAACCTTCAGTCTCTAACCTTCGTTGTCTTCCTCGCCGGTGAAGCTGCTGCCTGGCGTTCTGACCGCCGTCGATCCCCACCGCATCAAGATGCACGCCGTCGTCGTCAGGGGAGGATAAGGAGGCCACGGCGATGTTTCCCTTCGGCCTCATCCTCATTTCCCCCTTCTCAGCAACCCTCCTCTTTGATTTCTCTCAGTAAACGAAACCCTAACCGCCATGGCTCAAGCTAGAGCTCGTTCCCGGTCTCCCTTTTCCATTCCGAAGCCACCACGATGACCGTGGTTCTCGACTTCGTCATCTGCCCCCAAAGAACGCTGGTCAGGGAGGTCTCTAACTACGGCATTTGATCCATCTTCTCCGACCCCGACGCTGTTCGTCGACATCAATCGCCGCCATCTCCAACTGCACCTTGCCTCCTCGACCACTTCTCTGCATTCCCGGTGAGCTGATGGTCCTCTAGGACCCTTCCTTTCTTCCCATACCTCTCCAGATTGTGCTGGACTCGAGTGCCGTTGTGTTGTCTCCGCTTCGGTCACCGCCGGCGAGGCTCCCGGCCACCCCTAGACACTACGCCACCCCAGTTAGGTTGCCTAGTCTCATGCGATTCTGATCCACTAAGATTCGCATCCACTCACGCATAGTAGCGCCGCCGCTAGATGGTCGTCGGCGACAGCCACCGTTCACCATGTCGACCAGACCAAGTCAAACCTGGTGTGGGTCTCGTTGCTGATGTGGCTTGCCAACGTGGCCACGGACCCACAAATTCATCTCTGTGGCTAGGATAATTCTGAGTGTAAAAAGGATTAAGGGTTCATGCCAACGTGGCACATCAACGTGGCCCTAAGCCCCACATGTCAGTGACTTGGATATATCCAGTCTGGGTGTAAAAAGTTTAGTGTGTGTTTAGGAAATAATTAAAACAATACAAATTCAAATAACAATATTCCAGAAATGAAATTAAATGATTAAATCTTGTAAAATTGATATCTTTAGTTTTATAAATCAGAAAAATACATATAATATATGGAAATGTTTAGAAAAATAAAATCTACAACTTAAAACTAATATTAATTATTATTACGATAATTAGTTAAATAAATATTATTTAATAAATACTTTATAAAGTTTTAATACTTTGATAATTAATATTTTAATAATGGTAAACGTTAAAATCTAAATTAAATACCAAAAATCTTAGAAAAATAAGAATTATACTCTAACATTATAATTATACATTATTACTTCGCTTAATTAAATATTTATTATTTATTAAGTATTTTTTTAAAGTAATAAACCTTATTAAAATCATATCTTATTATTTATAAATCACAAAAAGAAATGTAATATACCAAAGTGATCACAAAAATAATACCTACAAGTTAAAAATGTTATATTCCACTTTTGAGTTAAATAAAAAGTTAAACACCTTCATAACTTGAATTTAAACCTATTTCTTCAGTTAATAGTTCCTAAAATGACAAATAAAAACTTGTTAATATTTCCTAAATTAACCAAATAAATATAATAAATAGAATTAATCTTAAATACTAATATTATAAAGTCAAAATGATCTAACACTATTTAAATACAATTTTATTAAATTATCTTTCAACCATAAGTATAAATTATTTTATAAGAGAATCACTACTACAGAAAGGTTTATAGCCTCCAGGTGGTTAGTGACAGGCAAAACTTTGCCTGTCACTAGTAAATATACCTAGAGACGGGCAAGGATAATACTATCACTAGTACAAAACACTAGTGACAGGAACATACAATTGATTATCACTAGTAATTTTTGTAGAGTCCGCCAGAATAGAAAAACTACTTAGTGACAGGTGTTTATAAATACCAGTCACTAAAAACGATATGAGTAGTGACAGGCTCAAAGTATGCCGATCACTAGTATCTTTAGTGGAGTTTGACCGATATGGGGATTTTTTTAGTGACTCATAAATCTAAATGCCTATCACTGGTAATAGATCATTTTTAACCGCTGACCCAACCATACCGGCCGGTGCCACCGCGCGTCTCTAGGCTGGCCCACCTACGTGCCCTGCTCCGCTTGCTAGCCCACCCACAGACTTCTAACCCCCAAGCCTACCAGAAGGGATCAAACTACATTATCGTCACATGTCCCTTCAAAAGAAGTCGTCACTTCGATCAAGACGATCGTTGAGAAGATTTTGAACACGACGAAACTGAAACCTAATTTCTTTTGATGCGAGTTGATATGGACTATCTTATATTTTCATGATTTTTTATGTTTTCTGAGTTTTATAGATGTTATATGAATTTTGGATATGCATAAGAACTACCTGTCCAAATACCTAGCGAGCAAAAGACTTGAAAAAAAACTCGCGGGACATGGGAATTCTTTTAGCGCACTTGCCACACACACGAGGAACCAACCGCTAAAAAAAACCTTGAAGAAGCCAGATATGTCCCCAAACCTCCACGCCAATACTTTTGCACGCCACCGCCCTCCATGACGCCGCCCTGCACAGCGCCGCCGTCCACGCCGCCGCCCTGAAAGCAGCGATGAGCCGAAGACTCGAACACTCTGCGGGTCGCCGCCTGCAAGCCGCGAATCCTCCCCAGCCCCGACAGATTCGCCGCCCGCGATGACTCTCCCACCATCCGGATCGTAGCCTGCAACCCACGCCTCCTACCCAGCCCCCGACGAATTCATCGCCCGCGAAGACTCCGCCACTCTCCGCTCCGTAGCCCTACAAGCTGGGCTCCTCCTGGGCCGCGACGAATTCACCCTCCGATCATACTCCTGCAAGCAGCGACGAATCTGCCGCACTGCAATCCGCTTCGTAGGACTCCTGTCAGGTTTGGTTTCAATTAATCCACAACATCTTCAATTTGATGGCTCTTTTCAGAATATTATGGATATTATTGTTGCCAAACATATCATTCCTGTATGCAGCTGCACCTGTCAGCCTATAATATTAGGAGTATTATGATATTTTGAAGTAGTGTATGTGACAGGAAAAAATTCATTTGAATCTAGGACATAAGCTAGAGAAGTATCATAGTGCTTCACTTGCCTACACTTGGTATCTAAATTATATTTCACTTTATACTTGTATCTGAAATTCCGAGCACTGAGAAGGTTTGTTGTAAAACAACTGTTTATGATATAACTGATAAGAAGGATAAAACAAGTGTAGCTTGTCCACTTGAATACATACTTTTATGAAATAATACAAGATATAAATTTAATCTTTCTCTGACCTTCAAGGGCTACTAGTCCTTCATGTGCTATTTCTACTGCAAAGTTAAGTAGAAACTGCTCAACATTAGCAAGCCCTTTTCTGCGCATAATAATTCTTATAATAATTGTGACTCGGGCATGACAGTAATAAGAAGTGCTGTTGTAAGTAGTTCTCTCGTTGATGTTTGTCTTCTTGTTGTTATGCACATATAGTAGCACCAATTTGATGGAACTCTATTGCTTTTATGTTTATATATTATATTATGAGATATACTACTACTGATGTATTGTTAACACTCAACAAAAGGAACGCTTTCATCGCTAGCCTATTTGACACATATCTATAGGAATTTAGGTAATTATAAAGGAAACACAAGAAGTAAAATTTACCTCACTTATTAATGTACTGTTAACACACAAATAATAGGTTATGATTTGGAGTCAAACAAATTAGTAATAATGCTCGGGCTATGGCTGTTCTGAGCCTTGCTTGTATTTACACTCCATCGTAAGCTTCCTGGAGTATCTTGGGAACTGACTTGTCTCAGTCTGTTTGAACCATGGAATGTGTGCCATTCCTTGCAAGAACCTTCTGTTTACGTGCATTACAAATCCATCTTCGAGATATTATTTCAAGTATGTATAAATAGATCATTCCATCTTCGAGAATCCTTGTGAAGCTTTCTTAGAGAATCCTTCACTCTTTTATGTTGTTCCTAGTGTAAAATAAGTTTATTTCAAAATGGCACTCTTTCATAAACTTACCTTGGATCTTTTCCTGTTTTTCAGATCACATGCGAGTTTGTTGTTGTGACCAAATGGAAGGTAGCGATCTGTGGTGAATACATGTGGTCAAGATTCAATGTATCTAAAACTGCACTACCTTACCTTCTTCACTCTGTTATTTGACATGGCCAAAGTATATTCACAACATTCATATTTTCTAGAGGAGTAACCTCTGAGTTTTAGGGATTCTAAGGATGATTGGTACCATCCGTGTGCTCTGTTTCATCTCTCCTGTTTAATAGACATGTTCACGTGGAGTTGCTTGTAATTTCATTCATTACTTTCGCAGCCCCGGGGGAGATTATGAGTGGGCTGATTGGGAGAATCCTCCCCCTAACTACTGGACTGGGAAGATGGCTGCTCTTTTTGGTCCCTCAGATGATGCTGTTTTTGATAAAGCGAGTGATTCCTCAGATTTTGGATGGTCACGCAGTTCAGAGAGGTAGAGGCTGAGAAGTTCTGACGACAGGTACGTGCTAAATCGTCTTTTCCTATAATCTGTATAGTTTTTCTTTTGTGGTAAAATCTAAAATGAAAGGTGCTTATTATAATTTTGATTCAGTAGGTACATTTCAAGTAGGCATAAGGATGAAGATGCACACGAAAGAAACTCATCAAGAGATATATTCAAAGTATGAGCGGGAGCAGCCTTAAGCATGGTCACAGTCAACATAGAAAAGAACCATATATAGAGAATAAGCAACAAGGCCAAGAGATTGAAGATAATACTAGTAGATTATGTCCTGCCAAGGGAGATGGAAGAGTGTCTAAAAAGCACATAGGCAAAGAAAGAAGAACTGACCATGATGATGGATGATGCGGAGACAACAATGGAATCAAGTCTAAGAAGCACAGATCTGAACGGCGCAAAAAAGCATGGAGCCTGTATGTTCTGATTGGCTTTCAGAGTGTACTAATGCAGGCACCAGCAAGAGTCCTTCAGGCAACAAGTTCGCTGACAGGTACGATAATCATAAGAGGAGCATGAGGAAATCCTTGGACCATCCCAATCTTGAAGAGAACTATTCCTCAACACACGGATCGTCACGAAAAGGGCACAACACTAAAAGGAGCTCCAGGCATTCCACAGAAGACAATTCCTATGCTGACAAGGGTGGTGAAAGATGCCAATTCCAGAAAACACAGCGATCATTTCGATGACTCTCAGCATGATGATAGATGGCTAGCGACAAATAGTGATGTAGATTCTGATGCAGAAACTCAATCCCTGAGGTCAAGAAGTACAGTTGGTAAGCATGTCATCAATGTCTTGTGCGGTTCATGTCCATACAAGGAAGACATAATGAAAGAATATGCACCTCAACAAGATGATGGATATACAGAACAATAAAATGAACTTGCAACTATGCATATGACCATAATAAATGTACTATGGTGGTAGTGCTAATGAAACTATTCTTCCTTAGTCTCTAATAGATTGCAAGTTCTTATGTCAGTGTGTTAGCTGTGCAAATATTATGTCACATTGGTTTATGTGAGTATCATTGGTATAACATTTTATTGTGCTATCAGAAATATTTGTGGAAAATGCATTTTATATTCTTATAGCATCTTATTGTTCTATCTAGAATATTCGTGGAAAATACATTTAATTTACTTTATTATTGAAATTCAAACCAGTGACGGGCAAGATAATGGACATATCACTACAAACACCCACATGGCTAAAGCCTGTGATCACAATCTACATGTCATTGGTACGCATAAATGCATGTCACTAGTACACATACTACTGACAGGCAAATGTGCCTGTCACTAGTAGCCTCATATCAGTGACTAGTCATCAGTGACAGGCTCTTTACCCGCACTAATAGATTTTTTGAGCCTGTCACTGATAGGCTATTCTGCAGTAGTGAATCCTTATCTAATATAAAATCTTCAAGAATAATTATAATAAGATAAAACCATTCTTTATATTAACCACAAGTTTATAAACAAATCAAAACACTATAAGTGAGTTCATAAATAGTGAATAATATTATTTACTTATTCATAAACTTCAACCACACCCTTATAAGGAGATAAATTCCTTTATACCATTATAATGTAAAGAAACCATTACCAACTAAAAATAATATCATTCTTAAATAACTTTAAAGAAAAATTATAAAGTGAACAAGGTATAAGTATAACAAGCATTTCACCTAAAGTCCATCTTTGTCTTTAAAGTTAACTTTAGTCTACAATACTTTAAATATAATACTAAAGACTTTATTATATGCTTTATAGTTAACTTTGGTCTATTATAATTAAATTATAAAGTATCCTAATACCAAACCAACCAAGTTAAAAACGAAGATAGATAAATCCCAAATACAAATGCTGTCATTATTCAAATGGAGTAATTCATTCTTACTTAAAAACTATAACTAGAAAGAACACCTCATAAGGTTAACTTAAAAGCTTAAATGCTTCTGCTTAGTTAAGTAAGATTTTCTTCCAATGTTATTCCTTTTGCCACTTCAGAAAACAGATGACAACTAATCACAACCACCTTACTTCATACTTTACTTGTATAATAAGATTGTTAATACTTAAACTCTTTATAAGTGACATTGCTTGTAAAGTAAAACTTGAAGATAAACAATTAAGATGTAAGCAACCTTGAATAGCATTCCATATGTGTGTATTTTATTTTTGTATAAATACATGTTGTTTCACACACACTCACAAGCCTTGATAAGAAGCACATGTGTGAAACTTAATCTAAAAGGGCAACACATTCCAAGGAAACCCTTTCCAGTACCCAAACCCTAGAACAACGTTATTCTAGGGATTCACGTTTATCAACTTGCATTACATTACTTATGCATAAAAGCATCTTGTTTCTTTAAACATTAGTCCTTATCAGACCAATGATGCAGATTTCAGTTATTGGATCTTTTATATTGTCTCGAAGACTGTGAGCGCATAATCTTGCAATCACAAAAGGCAAGTTCACACTTGCTCATGTCCTTTGATTATTTTCTGTAAAGTATTTTAAAAATCCAGTTGTCATCACCTGCATTTGAAAAAGGTCGGAAAACACTATTTTCATAGTAATGTGATTATAGGTTATTTACCATGAGGTAATAACCTACTATAAGAGTTCCGGTGGTAAAGGAACATATTACCTAGGACTTAACAACCAATGTCGCCAGTGATTCTTGCGCCGTATATTACGCGTTGACCATGAGATTTGGAATGGGACGGAGAAGTCAGCTGTATCTTTTCGCTCTCGCATGGAGCTGGATGTGCGGGTCGTGGCTGTTATCACTCGTAGCATGCATATTATTTATGGTAATTCGTAGAGGATATGCAGCATATGGGTGGGAGCCCTCAACGTCTCACGATAGTTCCGGCATCTGAACGGTCTGTACAAACCATTGTCGTAATTCAAAAGGTGGGCATGGTGTACACCAAGGAGACATGCGGGGTCGCGGAGAAGGCAGTGATTGGCTTGGATCTTAGGTTGGGCCTCAAACCAAGGAAGTTTGAACGAGGACATACTCCCGGCCGTGCAACAAAACCTAAGGTCTCTCATGGGTAAAGTGACGCACCTCTGCAGAGTGTAAGAACTGTAACTTGTTACTCCCTGTTCCTGGAACGAGCTGCGAACGCGGCGGGAAAGGAACCCCATGAAGGTTCTGGTAAACCCGTGAAGGCTGACGGACATAGTTTTTCAGAATAAAAGCAACCTTTGAAGAAATGTTTATGAAAACTTGCATTGCCTACGATCTACGGTCTGTGGCTTTAGCTATAGTGCATCAAACACTCCTTTTCTAGTGAAATTGCTGAGTACGCCCGTACTCAAAGCATCTTCTTAACCCTTGCTAGGTTCTAAAGCCAGTACATACGATGTTTACATCAAGTTATGCTCCAGGAATCATCATCAAAAGCTAACGCTCTTCAATGAAGTCAAGAAAGTCAACATATACATCAACTCAAGTGAAGACAAAGTTGCTGATTAGATAAGAATAGAAATTCTAACCATAGAACCTACTTCTGTAGAGTATTGCAATAGAACCAATGCAAGCCTAGTAGTTCAGCTATTAGTTTTATAAGTATGGTAGCTATGAGTTATTTATTCCTAATTCTTCTTTATAGAAGTTTTTTTCTCTCTCTATAACCTAGAGTGTTCTCTGGATCTTGTGTAAAGAGTTGAGTTGTAACCTATAGTCATGTCTTGGACCTGCTATGTTTCTGTTGTACTACTATGAGGGATGTAATACTAGTGAACGATGTTTCATTGGTGTTATGTCAACGACTATAGTATACTACATCATGCAGTGGTATGCTGGGTCACCGCAGTTGGTATCAGAGCATATGCTTTGACCTTAGGATTAAACCCTTTTAGGCAGATCTGTAGGTTGGATAGTGACTATAGAAGCCATCTTATCTAAACCAAATGTTCTTATGACTTGTGATGAGTATCCACTTGAGGATAACCTTGTCACACATAAGTCAGATGTTTAAGTCATTTTTTCTTAGGAAGTAATTATTTCATCTTTTCTCAAGTATAGTACTCTTTAGTATCCTCCGAGGGAGACATAAACCACCAATATACTGTAGAAAAGTGCAAGACATCAAATGAAGTAGTTCTAATAGTATAGCTTAACCCTAGAATGTAAGTAAGAGCAGTAAAATATTAGTGTCAGTTGGTAACCAAAGATAACATGATGAATATAATTAGGATATATGTTGATGTAATGAGTAGTAATCATGTGGTATTCACTTGATAATTCTACGTGATGAAGTGAAATTATGTTAGGATTTAGCAATGGAGTAATGTGAAACAAAGTCATCATGGTTAGATTAGCTCTTTAATCACGATGAACGGGTAAAACATAATAAGATCATGGTGAGATTAGCTCCGAAACCATTATGAGAGTGTAAATATGACAAGAAATTAGTAAATTATCCTGAAGTATAAGTAAGAAAATACCATGGTAGGACTATGATAGAAGTCATATGTGCTAAATATTTCTAATAATCTTTGGTTTAAGTTAACAAATAGAATCTGATTAGTCATTTGGAGGGATCATGTGAGGTTAGTTGGCTAATAAAGAAAGGTTGAACATAGTTAATCATTCCAAAGGTGAAACCAAAGGTGAAACCAAAGGTTAGTCAAAACCAAATTTGAGACCACTTTGCTTAATATTATCATGTTCCACTGGAGCAATTTGGGTAAATATAGTTGACTTTATGTGCTAAGTATCACGATGTAAACCTGTACGAGGAGGTGTCATATACTACACAACTAAGCCAGAATTCTAGAGATATTATACTCAACTACTATATTCTGGGCTTAGAATATTGTGTGTTACATGAACCACATTTGGATTTATTTATTTTTCTTGGATCTTCTTGATTGACTAGATTTGTACATGAAGTTTGACTTGGTTAATGCTCAAAAAAAGTTTCACTTGGTGTGCAAATGCATGTTGCAACATCCAGTTACTACTTGATGTTATAGACCTACATAGGAATGAGAATTCGTGTAAGGGAGTGACGAGTTCCGAAGACCAATATGAAGACTTATTTGAAGGGTAAAGCAAAATATAAGTAGTATCAACACAATTTGAAGTATGAATCAAGCTCAAATCATTGTTAGTCCCTAATAAGAAGGAAGATTAATGTAGGGAATAGAAGGAACAACAAGAAGTAATAAACTTAAAGTTCATTTAAAGTAGGTAAGATGTTAAGAAGTTAATAAAGTAGTTGTACCAATTTCATGGAAGCATCATGAATAAGTGCAAATAAGAAGTTTTGGAATCCAGTATGGTATTAAAGCTCTGACAATTCAGAGAGAATGCTAGAAGTATGTTGGAAACCATAGGATAATACATACACCCTAGGATGGTTCGCAGTTGGTAATTATCCGCAGCTGGTATTTGATCCATAGCTAGTATTTTATACACAGTTGGTATCTTGACCGTAGCTGGTGTTGGTTGACATAGTTAACCAGATCATCTTGAAAGTTGCATAAAGAGCATAAAATTTGGCCTAAGATAAGTAAGACACAAAGGAGTATAAAAATTGAAAGCGACCGTCTTTTGAGACTCTTTGTGAAGTCAAGTGCATCAAAGCGAAAATATCCGAATAAGTAAGTAAGACAAATAATGCTGAAAGATTCACTTCGGAGATCCACAATTGTGTGGATACACCGTACAATCTTTCATCGGACCCTAACTAAGTAGAGTAAAAGCTGGATAGGGACCAATATTCTACTTATAAAGCCAATAAATACTAAATAGGCAGCTTTAAGACTATTAGTCAACCCTAAGAGGGAGAGTAAACATTATAAATGAAAGTTGAAGAAGTACTATAGGTAATAATGAAAACATTATCTAAAGCTTGCTAAAACAAGAGCTGAGGAGTAATAAAATAGAATAGTCCTAACAAACTAATTCAAAAAGAAACAATTCTTAAAGTGATCCTTAAGAGTGAATAATAACATCCAATTGGACAAGTTTAGAGGAACAAGAATTCCAATGGGTTTGGACTAAATGTGTTCAAAACCAATATTTGGAAGAATTACCATGTAGCGACCTCGGATCGGTAAGGATCCTATGTCCCTGTGATTAACATGCTAGTCCCTGGATCAATATCTAGCACTCACAGTCGATGAAATATCATGTAAAACACAAGTCTTTATTACATGAATCAAATAATCTAGAGTTTACATTATTACAACAAAAGCGAAAAATATACGACATGAGTCCCATCAATGCCACTGGCAGGTTGAGTGAAGACCCGCGATCCTAGAGCACCTTTCAACGATCTCCGAAATTCTGCACATGAAACGTGCAGCCAACAAGTTGGGTCAATACTTTGAATGTATTGGCAAATTACACCAAGGAAGGAAAGACTAACTCTACATGCAAAGCTAGTTTAGGCTTTGGAGTTCATTTGCATAAAGCTAATTTTCTCTAAGTATGGAGAAAAGAGAGAGAGAGAGAGAGAGAGAGAGTTTTACCCTACTTTGTAAACATTTTCTTAGATAAAATAGGGTCGAATGGCACACGAGGATATTACTCACCAAGTGTCCAAACAACCAAACACTTGGATATTACTCACCAAGTGACACTTGGATATTACACACCAAGTTCCCAAAATCTCACCCATTTGCGATATTACTCATGCCATGGGGTTTCAAAACTTTGCTTAGAAAGGAGAGAGGAAAATCCTTCAGAGGCTCCATCCTTTAGATGCTCAATGTTGTTCTGTTTCTGTGAACACGGCTGATCGATCAGATTGCAGTACTCTCGAGAGTTTGTGCACTTTACCCACAATCCACGATCAAGTCCTTTTACAGACAGGACCATGGCGAGGTTTTGCCTTAATAGCCCCTCTACCTTATGGATCCAACCGTGCCAAGAACCTACACATGTTGGTACCCAGGTGAGGTTTCCCACTAAGTACTAGGCCAAGACAGAGCCCATATGTATTGTGGTTGCACTTGATGCTTCTGAATTCTGAAACATGGCAGACTTCTTTGATTCCTGGGCGGCCGTCCTCCACCAAAATCTCACTCGTTGACCCGACAACCATTCCGCCCAGACAAAAACTTAGTTTTTATTTTGAAGTGGATTTGAGAAGTAAAGTTTGCTCAAGAGAGCCTCTATACTTAGAAAAATTCATTGTCTTTCGACCCCCCCCAACGGTACTTTATATATGTAGCATAGCAAGCAGTACTTAGCAAAACATAGCAAAACAGGGGAACCTATTAGGAGGGAAAAATCCTAAGTATAGAGCTACTCATGGCATACTACAAAATCATCGCACTTGCAAAATATTACTAAGGAAAACTTCTACTAGAACATCCTACACATGCATACTACAGAATTTTGAAGATCACATGCATAGAATCAAAACTGGGACAAAAGTTATGAACAAGTGGTGTAACTTGCCTTAGTAATATTAGTAATATTGATGATGATTTCTTGTTTGTGAACTTTCTCTCGCACTCCGAATAAATCTAACGCGTAGGAAAATAACTCTAATAAGCAACATAGCAAATAAAGAGCCAAGTAAAACAACAAGCGATCAAAACACAAAATAATCTTGAGATCCACATTAATTTCGATTAGTGTAAGACTAGAAAGTTCTAGGGATGTCACAAGGATCAAAATACACCGGGAGTCAAATTATTAGGATTGTATAACTCCAATTATGATTAAATTGAGTTTTAAAGTTCAACTTATATTATTTATTCATAAATTGGAAATTCAACACCTACTTGATAGATCTTGAAATTGCGAAACTAACACAAAAAGTCAATTAAGAAGGATATATGGATCTTAAGATATGGGCAAAACGCCGCTCAAATTTTAAAATTTGATGACAGATTCAAAAATTTATAATTGGAAAAGCTAGTACCACTAAATAGGGAACTTAATTGTGAATCCAACACAACAAGAATCATGTAGTCTCGACTTGTAGATTGAAAATTATGGAATTTCCAATTTTGGTACGAGCTAACAACTATGCATCTGATCTCATTTAATCCTATCGGCTACAAGTTAAATAGAGAAACAAACAACAACACGGGTGCCACACCTCGCAACATGAATAGTTGTGTCTTCTAATTCATACAGCACCAGATCAAATGTCAGGCGACGATGATTACCTGAACTGACATGACGTGCCGGTGATAAAGAAACAGCTAGCTGCGCCGGGACTCGCGTGTGGACGCAAGCGAGGCTCCGCTGGTCGACGTGCTCCGGGATGGCGGCTACAACTTCGCCTTAATGCAGCGAACAACGTGGTCGACGAGTCCTGTTGCGGCTCCTGATGGCAGTGGTGGTCGCCTAAACGTACAGCACCTACGTCGGACTCCGCCAAGGTCCGTGCGTCTCACTCCGGCGTTGCAGAAAGCGATCAAGCAATCTGAGAAGTTTTAGAAAAGATAGAGCGATGGTTTCTCGGCGAGATCAGGATTGATTCTGCGGAATAGGATATAGATTTTTGCCAAAACTCGGATGGGAGGAGGAGAGGATATTTATGGGGAGCATTGCGTGGACGACGAGGCAAGAAATTTGGCGAATCCATGAAATTTTCATAGGATTTCACCGGTACAGGAACGGACGTGTTTGGTCTGGTCTTTCTCGAGAGGAATACGATTGGGTGTAGGACTGCTTCGTTAGGGGAGATAAACTGCTTTGTTAGGGAAGATAAAAATAAAACAGGATAACGTGAGAGAGGGAGGCCTCGTGGTGCATCAGCTGGATCGTACTTGCCAGTTTTCATCATGCTGGAAGAAGATCATGCCTGGCCGGTGCAAGGGGCCAGCTTGGCATGTCAGGTTCTGATTTTTGTTTACTCTACGTACTTTTGTTTGCTGACACCTTAAATTAAACGTGACCCTTCGACAATTTCTAGAAAATCAAAATAGTTATAGAGCCTAGGAAAATATAATTCCAGCCCAAAACATTTGACAAAAATATTTTATACACTTTGGCCTAACATGGCTACTTATGCATATGGTTTACTGCTTTTAGTTTGATGTCCAAAAATTAATACAATAATGCTTTAAAATATACATGTTCAATTATATAATACCGAATAACTATTTTAACATCCAAATAAAAATGAAGAAGTCATATTATCTTCTCTCTATTGATTTTTTTATTTGACTGGAAATTATTATTAATATCCTCAAAAATTCAAAATGCAATTTAAGATTCAAATAACACCAAATGGAATATCCTCCAACACTAATATTTGGAAATGTCATGTTATTTCCTCTCGTGTGAAATATGTATTTGGAAAATCAAGAGTCTCAAAAATCTAAATGGCGTAAATAAAATACGAGGTAAATAATTTTGTTTTGTATAAAAGTTTCCTAACCAATATTTTTATTTTGGATAGTCATGTTTATCCACTCTTTTCAATGTGGTTTAGGAATACATTTAAACAAGTTCTCAAAAGTTTTATTTCATTCAAAATTTTCAACAAGATCAAACAATTCAATCAACTTAATTTTATTTATTTTTAACATTCCAAAATTTAGAAAATTTTGGGATGTTACATACCAGTACAACTCGTACAATGAAAAATTAAAGATTAGTCTTTTAACCACACTACTTACTAATAAAAATTTAAAACCTGTTTTAGTGAGACTTCCTAGACCTTACATAGTATAGTAAGGAAGTTCGATGATCAAGTAAAGAAGTTGGATTAGGATACTTAATCAGGGAAATCAACTAAAGTAGAGACCTCAATTTAAGGATTTTACAAGGACATATCTCTAAGGGAGTAAAGTAAAAGGAACTTTGGAGTATTGGAGACAACAAGTTGAAGATTACCAAGTATAAGCAGGATTCAAGGAAAAGATCTGGATATGGGATATTACAATTATTCCCATTGAGGTTACCATGGAGCTGAGACATATCGTAATCATTGCAAGACAATTCCTTACTCCGAAATGTGAGAGTATGCGAACTTCGAGACCGAAGTTTATTTTAAGGGGGAGAGTCTGTAACATTCCAGCATTAGAGCTTAGAAATAAGCTGAACACAGGTGTGTGCATTGCATTCATGAATAGAAAATCTGAATAATTTTCGCGCTTTTAAATAAAAACTTGTCAAAGTGATTGAAGCTTCTCTTAACTTGATGGAATTGATTAGATCATCAAGTTGACTAGGATAAGTTTCAATATGACCTTTGCTAAAACCTTATTTTGGGTAACATGATTTGATCTAAGGGTAGATCAAATGCAATAGAAGTTAAAACCCTAATACATTACTTGATGATTTATATTTGATCCTTAGGTGATCATATTATAACATTCATTCTAATCACACATGAATACCAACTTATAAATATAACTTAAGTAATAAGAATGAAACAACTATATCTTAATCTCATCTACTTATACCCGGAGTATCATGGAAATACTTAACTTTAACTCTCTAGTAAGATTGGGTAGGAAAGAAACCAAATTTAAGATCATTCAACATATATCTTTCTTTCCATATCAATCCTTATGGAATCCTATCTCAATATCTATTGTTCATCAATGTTGAGTAATCAACTATTGATTCATCAATTCTTAACCTATCAACTCTTGTCCTTATTATAGCATTCACTTAAGGCTTATAAAGAAAGAAGTCAGAAGAGGTAACTAGTGATGCTAGTTCTAGATGTCATCTATAGGATGGGAGTGATTTGAGTAAATCAAATCAATATGGTAACAAAGACGATTACAAGAATGAAGTCTACAGATAGTTACCAGGAGTAGTCCTATTGGATCAAGTAGGTATAGTCAATGAATTATATCTCTTAATCCAATAGAGCTAAACAGAAGATAATTAGAATACAACTGTAGTGTTGTATTGGTGAAGCCTTGTTTAGTCAACTAGAAACCTAAACCATAAAGGATTCAAGGATCATAATGATCATGCCTTACTCACCAAGATTGAATGCTTATATCATGTATAAGTAGCATTGGTGGATAAAACGTGATGGAACCATAATATAGATATAGTATCCTAGATTAGTCATTACAAGTCACATTAATATAATGTGAGGTTGGAATGTTAGATATTGGAGTCAAGTGGAGACAAGATAGTATGATTAAAATAATGTTGGAGAAACATTGGATTAAAGAAGTAGTATTTTCCTCTTTGGAAATACTAAGCACTTGAAGTGAAGTAAGATTTGATGCATACATTTATTGAAGTGATATTAGTAAAGAATCATTAAGGAAGAATATAAGAAGATTACGAAAGCTTTAGTGTTAAGCTCATTGGAATTACAAATGGATTTAGAAGTATAAAAGGTGGATACGAATATTTTATGAAGTAAACACTACTAGAGAAAAGGCTATAGGAGACATGCTTATGCGAGGCACATTTAGCATATGCGCCTCCTATAAAAATAGGCGAGGCGCACTTTGCGATATGCGCCTCTAGTATAAAAATAGGCGAGGCGCATATGATAAGAATGCGCCTCCTATAATCCCTGTACGGACAGAATCTAGCAGCCTCATATTATGCGAGGCGCATTCTAGTCATATGCGCCTCCTATATATCAGATAGGCGAGGCGCATATAGACAGAATGCGCCTCGCATATTTTGTATGGGCCCGCGTGTTGGTAGGTGCACGAATATGCGAGGCGCATATGGCTATATGCGCCTCCTATATTGGACAATATGCGAGGCGCATATGGCCAGAATGCGCCTCGCATATTGGACAATATGCGAGGCGCATATGGCCATATGCGCCTCAAGTAACTCATGCGGGCCCGGGCGCTGGTAGGTGGCCGCATATGCGAGGCGCATATTGCACAATATGCGCCTCCTATAGTTTGAATTATAGGAGGCGCATATTGTGCAATATGCGCCTCGCATAAGCTGCACCACTTTTTTTCCAGCTTTTTGCACATGGAGGCAACTAGCACCCCACTCACTTGTGTCACTTCTTCCTCCTCCACCAAACAAATCTGGTCGCCCCCCTCCTCCTCCCCACCTCATCTCCCCCATTGATTCACCTTCGAATCTTGCTCAACATCCATTGGTTGACACCCATATGTAAGTGAAGTCTCTTGCTCCTCTAGATCTACAACATGTCCATTTACTTCTCCTCCGGCTCTTGCGCAAGTCGTTGTTGGAGGAAGCGTGAAGGCGTTGCTTGCATGTATGCGCGTTGTCGGAGACACCGACTATATGATTGTGTTGTGGTGCTACTTTTTTTGCAGGGATTTCATTTGAGATGCCAATGTTTCGCCGGAATGTCGATTTATTTCTTTTCCGGCGAATTTCTGGCGCTCGCGGATGTCCTCTTTTTAGGGGAGGTCATGCCGAATTTTTCCGGCGATCCACGTCCATATATGCTCTAATTATTCTCTTGCTCTTTGTACCACGCAGGCGGCCATGGTCCGACCACTGATCAACAAAGCCCGCGTGGATAGGTGGATGACATGCACGAGGGCCGACATGGAACGTGCAAACAAGACAGAGATAAGATGTCCATGTCGGGACTGCAAGCTGATGTATCTGATAAGGCATGATTCCGGAATGCTGGAGTCGCACCTGCTTCGACGTAGTTTCATGGATGGCTACACTCGATGGATACGTGATGATCACGAAGATCAAGATGCCAGTGATGATCACGAAGATCAAGACGCCAGTCACGATCACGAAGATCAGGGTGGTGGCACTGGACATGGACACGAAGATGATCAAGGTGGCGTCGGGCATGGACACGAAGATGATCAAGGTGGTGCCGACCATGATTCGAGCTGGTTGCGAGACCCTCATGTCCAAGATCTGCTTCTCAAGGAGACGAGTAACGCCAGAGCCGCCGGTAGAGAGAAGGCTAAACTGGAGCAAATGGAGAAAGACGCGGTCACTCCATTGTTTGACGGATGCAACGACGGGGATACCCGTCTAAATGTAACGCTTAGGGCTCTGGAGATGAAGGCGAAACACAAAATGACCGACGAATGTTTCGACGACAACATTGTATTCTGGCACGGTATTCTTCCCAAGAAGGGGAACACATGTCCGACTAGTATCGCTGAGGCGAAGAAAGTCGTGTGTCCTCTCAATCTACCGCACGTGAAATACCACGTCTGCATAAATGATTGCATCATCTACCGGGGCGAGGACGCGGAGAAGACCACGTGTCCGGTGTGCAAGACCTCTCGATACAAGAGAGGGACCAAGAAAGCTCCTAGGAAGGTGGTGTGGTACTTTCCTCTAACTCCTCGTTTGCAGCGGTATTTCGCAGACCCTAAGGAAGCACAGCTCATGCGCTGGCACGCGGAAAGAAAGAGGCCGGAAGACGATGATCCGGAGAAGGAGGAAATGTTGAGGCACCCTTCGGATGCTTGCCAGTGGAAGGCGTTGGACCTACAATATTACCAACATTTTGGGAAAGAGTCAAGGAACCTCAGGCTGGGCGTGAGCACTGACGGACTCAATCCGTTTGGAAGCCAGAGCAGCACACACAGCACCTGGCCCGTGTTTGTATGGATCTACAACCTCCCTCCCTGGTTGTGCATGAAGAAGAAGTACGTAACCATGAGTATGCTCGTTCAAGGGCCAAAACAACCTGGTACAGACATCAATCTGTATCTCACGTTGTTGAAAGAGGAGTTGGCCACGTTATGGGAAGAAGGAGCCCGTACATGGGACGCCTCGAGACAAGAATACTTTGACATGAGAGCGGTGGTGATCACGACGGTGCAAGACTATCCTGGTTACGGATACTTCTCGGGGCAGGTGGTCCAAGGATTCTATGGGTGCGTTAGGTGCAAGGATAATACAACGTACCGCCAGCTACAGAAAGATCCCGGGTCCGGGAAAACCGTGTTCCTTGGGGCTCGGAGGTGGCTTCCCAAGAATCACGCCTGGAGAAAGCTAGGACATCTGTTCGATGGGACGATCGAGCTCCGAGGAATCCCACACCAGAAGAGTGGCGCGGAAATCTACAAGCTGTTGAATAACTGGAAGGAGTGCCCTGCGCCAGGAAAGACCCAGAAGAAGCCAGAGCCGTTGCTGAAGGTATGGAAGGCGAGGTCTGTTTTCTGGGACTTGCCATACTGGAAGATCCTCCGCGTGCCTCATAGCCTTGATCTCATGCATATCACGAAGAACGTGGGCGAGAGTCTGCTTGCCACCCTCCTTAACACCGACAAGACCAAAGATGGGCCGAAGGCAAGGAACGACTTGAAGCATATGGGCATCAGGGATGAACTTCAACCACCACCTAGCGATGATGAGGAGGAGGACGAGGTGGAGGAGACAGAAACACAGAATAGCCGTCGTCGCAAGGGGAAAAAGGTTAAGAAGGGAGAGGTCAAGCTCAAGGCCTCATGCTTCACTCTGAGTAAGAAGGAGGCCATACAGTTTATGAAGTGCCTCCTCGGAGTCAAATTTCCGAACGGCTACGCGGGGAAGATAAGCAGATGGCTAGACGAGGCGAAGCAGCGCTTCAGCGGGATGAAGTCTCACGACGTCGCCGTGCTAATGACGCAGGTACTCCCGGTCGCGATCCGAGGTATAATGGACAAGCACATTCGTGAAACACTGTTTGGCCTCTGCAACTTTTTTGACGTCATCTCTCGGAAGTCGATAGGCATTAAGCAGCTCACGAGGCTACAGGACGAGATCGTGGTGATAATGTGTGAGCTCGAGATCTATTTCCCCCCCGCTTTCTTTGACATCATGCTTCATCTGCTTCTCCATGTCGTGGAGGATATCGTCCAGCTCGGTCCTGCGTTTCTGCGAAGCATGATGCCGTTCGAAAGGCTCAATGGACACATCAAGGGATACGTTAAGAACAAGTCCCGTCCAGATGGAAGCATAGCAAACGGCTTCCTGGCCGAAGAGTGCATCTCTTTCTGCTCGAACTTTCTACAAACCGAGACCCCTCTTGGTATGCCATTCAACAAGCACCTCGGGAGGCTCGCTGGATGGGGTCACCGCGAGGGTCGACGTGCAAAGCATGTCGACATGGAGGGCCGAACCAAGGACTTTGAAAGAGCAAACCTGGTCGCGCTGCAACACCTGCAGGTGGTTGATCCATACATACATGAGCACAAAGAGTTTATCAAGAAGAATTACGCTGATCAGGGGCGCCAGGTCCCGAGGGAGGAAGATGTTATCAAGGAGCACAACTCCGGTTTCACGCGGTGGTTTAGGGAGAAGGTCATAGCTAATCCACCGCAGGGCGAGTACTCGGAGGAAGATAAACTCATATTCTCATTGTCACAGGGCGCCTCGCACAACCTCATGACCTATCAGGCTTACGATATCAACGGATACACGTTCTACACAGAGGAAAAAGACAATAACTGCGATTACCAGAACTCAGGGGTAACAGGGATATTCTACACCGGCGACATCCCAGAAAGATACTACGGAAGGATCGAGGAGATTTGGGAGCTCGACTATGTTACGGAGAAGGTGCCGATGTTCCGTGTCAGGTGGGCCAAGAGCGTCGAGAAAGAAGACCGGTATTTCACCACGATGGTTATACCGTCAAAGACCACCAGCGCGAACGCACCCGCAAGAAATGAGCCTTGGGTTTTGGCTAGCAAAGTCGACCAATGCTGGTACATCAAAGACCCGTCAAAGCCTAGCCGGGTTGTCGTCAGGAGAGGCAAAAGGAACATTATCGGAATGGACGGAGTCGCCAACGAGCAAGACTTTGACCAGAACGGTGACCCGAAGATAGAAGACGGGTATGGCAACCAAACACCGTACACCACAACCCTACCTAAGAAAGGACTTCCGTTCAAGAGAAGTAGTGAAGACATCCCGGACCTAACCTATGCAACCGCAACAAAGAAGGGCAAGAAGACGACCATTATCAAGAAACGCTAGCGCGCTCCGACCATTGTCAAGAACCGTCGTGTGTGTGGCCTACTATTATGTATCAAAACATTCTTAATTTTCATTATGTGTGTGTTATAATAATATTGCATTGAGAATATTATGTATCGACAAGACACATTCATTGAGAATACTCACTTTTGTTGTTTTAGCAATATTTGAATATTTAAAATATTTTTAGTATATTTTATAGTTCATATTTGTATGCTTTTACATGAAAATTGGCCTTTAAAAAAAATTCCAAAAATTTGGCCCCCTTAGGATTCGAACTTGGGTGGCCTGCAGTGAAGGACAAGGCATGTTACCACTAGGCTGCTGTGTGATAGTTGATAGAAACATGCACACTGCCCTATTTGTCTAGGATTGCATATTACGCGAGGCGCATGCGAGGCGCATTTAGCCCAGATGCGCCTCGCATAATCCGGTATAGATCAAAGCCGCGTCTCACGCCCGAGTCTCACATCTTTCTGCACATCTCACGCACGCGTCTCATCTCAGATCGCGAAGCCGCCGCCGCCGCAGCCCGCCGTCCGCGCCCGGAGCAGCCCGCCCGCCGGACCTGCAACCTCGAGGCGCTCGTCGGCCACGACTTCCTCCCGCGCGGCTCCGACATCTGCACGCGCCGCCCCCTCGTGCTCCAGCTCGTGCACCAGCCGCAGCGCCACGCCGGCGTCGACTCCGCCTACCCGCCCGCCCTCCTCCCCTCCTCCACTTCCCCGTAAGCTCCTCTGTCCCTCCCCGCCTCCACTTAATTCTTTTCTTTATGTGAATAATTCAGTCATAACGACTGAGTTGCCGCGAGCAAGGAAATCTGAGCTTTTCCTTATCTTTTCTCTGTGGTATTTCAGTCATAACGCCTTATGTGAATAATTCAGTCATAACGCCTTGTTTTTTTCTTACCACTTTGATTCGATATGTGAATAATTCAGTCATGTAAGCTGCTGCGAGCAAGGAAATCTGAGCTTTTCCTTATCTTTTCTCTGTGGTATTTTTATGAGTCAGTCATCTTGCTGTTGTTGTTGTTGTTTCATTAATTGGAAAAGTTAATCGATGAAATCAAAGAGGAGAAATATTTATACACACCCTGTTGCTGTTTGCAACCGCAAATCTGTACTACGACTGAGTTGTGTAATCTATGCATTGCGAGTGTTAACAAGTACTGTATGATGAATAACATTATCTGAAAGTTTTAGAAAGCATGATATGCAGTTGCTACTGCTTTCTTACCCAAGTTTCAGGAATATATGAGCTTGAAGCAAGTTCTGTTGAATAATTGGGATGGGAATGTAGACATGTTTGTCTAGTGCAGACTTGGCCATTGGGGTATATAAGCTGCTGGTTGTTCAAGCTTCATGTGGATATATAAGCTGGATGCAACTGTTCCCTTTGGGGTATCATAATCTGCTAGTACTTGTGCATTTTCTTCCGAAGTCTAGGCCATTGAACAGATGCAACTGAACAGATGGCCCATCTTCCGAAGTCTAGGCCATTGTTGTGTATGGGTCTTGTCCATTGATTTTGCTTATTAGACCAAGCATGAGTCTAGCCACCGCCTGGTATTCTGGTCAGATCAATCGAATTTTGGATATGGCTGCTTGGGCATCTTCCAACGCCCATCTTACCATGATACCATCAATCCCCATACGATATATGTATCTGATTACTTGATTAAGCACCTCATTTTAAAGCCACTGTAGTACACACATGTTTCCCCTGGTAGTATTTTCGGATAGATCACGTGTTTGGATTACATTACAACAGGCTAGTCTGGTTAGTTAACATACTTGCTAAATGTAATTCTTTACTAACTGAATGTAATATATCTTTAATTATTTTATGTGTAAGGATATCTGTATGTGTTTGTGTATGCTGGCACATATCTGTATGTGTTTTTGTATGCTGGCAGAAAAATGGCTGTGTTTGTGTATGCTGGCAGAAAATGGCTGTGATGATGGCTGTGTTTGATCCTTTTTGTGCAGGTTTTTATTTTTGAGTTGCCAATGTTTCGCCGGAATGTTGATTCATTTCCGTTCCGGTGAATTTCTGGCACTCCTAGACATAGAAAATTAGCAAAGTTCATGCCAAAATTTTCTGTGAATTGTTGTGCTTATTAGTTTCATTTATTTGTGTGTTTAGAAATGTCGGATCCGGGCCCTTCTAGCCAGAAGCCCTTTTGGGAGCAGCAGGAGGAGATGGAATCCCTAGAGGCCCCGGAATTTGTTCCGCGGGACGACGAGATGGAGGAGGACGAGGATACCTCGTCGGGCAATGAGGAGATGGGGGACGCCGATGGCGACGCCGATGGCGACGCCACTACCACTGATGGCGGCGGTGAAGCTACTACAGACGGTGGTAGCGCATCGAATAAGTCTCGGAAGGATCGGACCCCGATCGTGGTCGACCTCAAAAGGTCCATCATCACAAGCGTGAGCCCTAAAGGTGCGCCTTTGGAGCCAGAAGAATTTGTTGGGGGTTACTCTAACCAGCTCGCGGCAATCCTCCGGAACACCGTCACGATCAACATGGAGAACCTGAAGGCCGAAGAGAACAGGGGTTTCCTCATCCAGCTTTTCCGGAAGCTGCACGCAAGATACGCGTTCCCGGGTGATGAGGAAAACAAGTATAATAATGACAATCTCAAAGGGAATCCGGTGAACAAGTATGCCCTCGGGAGGATGACCTAGGCCTTGTCAAATTGGAAGGCTCGGGTGAAGAATCTTATTTTCGAGGAGAAGCTAAGTTATCCAGAGCTCGTCAAGAAGGAGCCTCTGGTCAAGGAAGAAGACTACAATGTTTTCAAGGCCAGATGTAACTCCGCCTTGGGCAAGGCCAGGACTGAGAAGGGCAAGAATATGAGATCCCGAAACATTGGTACCCACCATCTCGGCTCCGGCGGTTATAGAGCCGCGAGGCCCAAATGGGATAAGGAGGACGCCGACGCTCGTGCAATGGGGTTGACACGTCCCTTTGACGACATAAAGGAGGAGCAGGCAAAGAATTTCGTCAGGGCCCGGTTTGCCCCGCCGAAGAAAGGGGGTTCTGATTATTCTTCGGAGCCCGCCGGCCCCTTTTCTCCGAGGGTGACGGACTTCATGCAAAAATATGTAAGTAGTTTGCATGCAAGTCGATTAATTGCATTCATGATTAATCAATGAAGTCCAGTTTTCTGATCAAATGCTTCACGTTCCTTGTGCGCAGGACGAGGAGTGTAGGAGCTCCTCATCCCAGGGGTCAGCGCCACCGCCTGTCGCCAAGTGGGACACCACTTTTAATAGGGCGCTGAACCGGACCAAGAGTGTCGATCCCCTGGCGGCCCCGTCGGCTGGTCGTGTGGTCAGCTTTGGCGGCATATCATGGTCCGAGTACTATGGCACCCCGGAGCGGAAGGGCAAGAAGGCCGAAAGCGCCGAGGTAAAACTCCTAAGGGAACAGGTGGAAGCCTTTCCAAATATAGTCCAAGATGCCGTGAACAAGGCTGTGTCAGCTGCCGAGACAAAGTTCCAAGAACAAGTCCAGTCACAAGTCCAGTCACAAGTCCATTCACAAGTGAACGAGAAGCTCAACACCATCCTTCCCGTCTACATGGAAAAGTACAACAAGTGGCAGAAGGGTGGTAAACAGGGGCCGCCACCGGTTCCCAACCTCAACAGCGCCCAATCGGACAATGTGGCGCGGCCGGAGGCGCTGGTGACTCCTCCAGCAGGGCCGGTGGTGGTGGAGACTCCTCTAGCTCCGGAGCTTAACTTGCCCACTGCGGTGAAGGCGCCGGCCCGCACCATCGTGCCATCAGGCAGCCACTCCGCCACTTGCGTGCTCAAGCCTGTCGGCGTCGGTGCCTCGACATTGGCCGAATTTGACGCCCTCAAGGTAACTAACTAATTAAAGCGAGAGTTGGGCGAGGCTCAACCACACTGATGACTTGATCTATGTTTTTCTAATGCTCGGCCTACATGTCGATCTTTCGCAGGGAGACACTCCTTGCACTCTAATGCATTGGGTGGGCGGCCAGTTGATGGATGTTGCCAAGGGTACTATTGTTCAACCAGAGAACCGCAAAATGCACAATGTCACAATGCCACCTGACATGATGAGGGTCAAATACAGTATGGTGCTTCCGGGATACGAGCAAGTGGAACCTCCCTCTCAACCTCAAGGATGGGATGATGAGGACACGGCAGCGGTCCTCAATACCGGCTTTGGCTACTTGTACCTATGGCCGAAGAGCCAGATCCGTTTGGGGACAGAGGACCAGCTCAACATCACCCTAGAGGCAGCACAACCAGCACATGATGAAGACTTCGAGATGGGAGACTTGGACAACATGGCACAGAATCCCGATGATGATGAAGAAATTGACCCGAACTACGGTGACCAGTTTGTTAACACAAGGTTTTCTGATTTGTATGAGCCGGGACCATCAGGCACACATCAAGTTGCCGAGACCCAACCAGCACCAGCGAAACCCCCTTGCAAGGTGCGTCTCTTCCCAACTAGTCAGGAGACGCTGCCACCTGTCCCCTTCACCGAGCCTCCAAGGCCAGTAGTTCCTTTGATCAGCCCCGGCACCCTCCATAAGACGGTCGGTGAGGTGAACGCAGTGGCCGAAGCCGTAAAGAGCAAGAAGGGTCGCAAAAGGAAGCCTAAGGGTGATCGAGGCCAGGATCCAAATCCTCTTTTCCGGGACGGCGCTGTGGGGCAAGCCAGGAATCAGCAGCACGTGGCAGGTGTACCGATGATGTGTAAATCGATGCTCGAGGTCGCAGGCTCGCATATGCGTAGTATTCATTATGGATGTCTCACAATTGAGCAGTGCCGCATTCGCGACAACGATCAGTCGTACCTCGTTTTCAAGGCTAAGGTGCCTTCTCACATGCCGTGCTTCGTCACTGTACCCCCCGGGGATATCTTCTACTTGCGGCATACCGACCTGTTTGACATGTTGAACGGGTTTCGACTGCACAATACCCTGGTCCGGTTGTTCTCCCTCAATATGGCCATGGAGATCACCAGAGACAAGATCCCGGGCATCCAGATAGTGGATCCCTACTTCATGCGTGACGCCGTCCTGAAAGATGCTGAGGCCATAGATCTGGCGACCGACTACCTCTCAAACTTCCTGCAAACATACTCGGACAAGGATGTGATTCTCCTTCCCTACCATCCCATCACGAAGGATGATCGGACAGGCTGTGTGCTCATAAGCTTGAATTTGAAACACTCAACAGCCTTGTACCTCGACTCAAATAGTGCGATCCAAAAAAACTACACCAATATCAAGAAAATTCTTGATGGCGCTCTCACCGGCTACGTCGCAGCGGGAGGCGTCAAACCGGCAAGGCCACATGTAAAGTTCGGCACGCACGTGTTCCGCCACACGACGAAGTTTGCCTGCGTCAAGCAGCCGCCTGGCAGTGGGAAGGATGCCTTCTACGCCATTTAACACATGAAGGCGTTCTTCAATGACATGGAGACCAAAATGCTGCCATCTGACCTCGTGAAGTGGGCTGAAAAGCTTGCATGCATACAGGCTCGCAACCTCAGGCAACACTTCTTCAACATCCAGGAGGAGATCGCGACAATCGTGTACCAGGGAGTCATAAAAGCCGGAGGCACCTTCCACGGCGGCTATACACCGTCCAACAGGGAGATAGACGAACGCTTAGCGTAGCAGGGTGACGGCAGGATGTTCATGCAAATGGCGAAAACTCGGTCGGGCTTCATCAATGCCCCCCCAAAGCCGACTCAAGAGCCGAAGAAGACTTCATGATTGCATTGCCTGGGTACCTAGCTGTTAGTTCCGAACTCGTGTTGTAACCTCTTATCACTGTGTTAAACTTGCCTAGCAAAACCTCTAGAATATGTTTCGTCAATCGTTGAACTTGATTGTGAGAGACACTAGCTAGTTATTTGTGTTACGAACTATTTTAAGTGCTTGTTGCTTTTCATTTGTCATTGCTTCCCTACTTTCTTGTGGTTTGCTTTCTTTGTCTTTCTTCGAAATGCCGATGATTAGAACATGTTGTGGTGTCACGTGTATGACTATGCCGCTGTTTGATCTTGTGTGCCAAGTAGACTAGGAATTTGGGCATATACTCTACTTGCCGCACGAGATCAAACAGCGAGCATTGTTATTTCCGTGCCCAATCTAAGTATGAGGCACTAATCCAAGTCATTCTTGGTTTGCTTTCTTTTGGTCTTTCTTCGAAATGCCGATGATTAGAACATGTTGTGGTGTCACGTGTATGACTATGCCGCTGTTCGATCTTGTGTGCCAAGTAGACTAGTAATTTGGGCATATACTCTACTTGCCGCATGAGATCGAACAACGAGCATTGTTATTTCCGTGCCCAATCTAAGTATGAGGCACTAATCCAAGTCATTCTTGGTTTGCTTTTTTTTGGTCTTTCTTCGAAATGCCGATGATTCTATCTTTGTGAACTGCTAGCTATTGCTTTCCACTGACATAAGTAATATCATCTTTATTATGTGTAGGAGATGCCGAGGTGTTATGTCGTGTACGTCGGTCGGGTTCCAGGTGTGTACGAGGAGTGGAAAGACTGCCAGAAGCAAGTGAACAACTTCTCGGGCAACAGCTACCAAGGATATGAGAGTAGAGAGGTGGCGGAAGAGAAGTGGAGGAGGCATGGAAGGAAGAAATGGAGGAACTTCCTCGTGATCACCACCTTGTTGCTCTTCATTGCAGGTTGTGTTCTACTTCATCTAGGTAGAGCTACGTCGTTAGAGTTGTAATGTGAATTGTGAACTTGTACTCGAAGGTGTAATGTGATTGTGAACTTGTACCGATCGGAGGTGTGAACTTGTGGCACAAACACTTGATGTATGAACTTGTATGTCATGATTGATGTGTATTCATGTTGGTTCTATTATGCTTTGGCAAAATGCAAGTTTCTGAAAAATTCTGTGGACTATATTGTATATTTGAATATCTGTATATTATTTATATATAGTGGTCTGTAAAATTTGAATTTCGAAAATATTACCGGAGGCGCATATAGGATACTATTGGAGGCGCATATACTATAAATACCCGAGGCGCATTCTGAAACATATGCGAGGCGCATATACTATAAATACCCGAGGCGCATTCTGAAACATATGCGAGGCGCATATACTATAAATACCCGAGGCGCATTCTGAAACATATGCGAGGCGCATATACTATAAATACCCGAGGCGCATTCTGAAACATATGCGAGGCGCATCTGATATGCGCCTCCTATACTTCACATATGCGAGGCGCATATCGATATGCGCCTCGCATATGTGAAGTATAGGAGGCGCATATCAGATGCACCTCGCATAAGAAATACCCGAGGCTTGAAGCTAGAGGCACATGTGATATGCGCCTCGGATAGGCTTTTTGGTGCGCCTCGGATAGGCTTTTATCTAGTAGTGAAAGTTTATCATGTTAACACATGATGATGGATAGGAAGAAGTAGTATATCTAGGAAAGGAATTCCTTAATCAGAAGACCAGAATTTTGAAGTATGGAATATAGGAATCCTTGCTGAACACTAAACCCTAAATCTAAGACCAAACCTAATATTCACTTTCTATGGTTGATCTACCATCTTGTTTCCACAATGCTTCATAGGAATATTTTCCTATAACAAATCCCTTGAGCACATATTTGTCATATTCAACCATCATTATCATAGGTGCTTATGGAACTATCTTTATTAATGGTTTCTCATAAGTTATCCTAGAAAACAATTCCATTATTTTACTTTGAATGGTGATGTTATTAAAGATCAATAACATAAAGACAAAGTGATTAACCATTAATCTTTACACACATCAATAAAATAAACTTGTGAATATTAAATCTTCTAAGAACTTATGGTAAAGCCTTTTCAATTCAAACTTTAACTCATTAGTTAGTAGTAATACATTCTATAATAAGTTTATGAATTTATGCCCAATTAAATTCATATTAAAGGATGTCACAAATAATAAGAGAAAAAATATCTATTAAAAGAAAATAAAAAATTATAACCTTAGATAATAAAAGATCATTTTATGATTGTAAATACACCACATTACTGCTGCAAACACTTAGCAAATAATTTCTATAAAGAAACATTTAACCAATTGTGCAAAATTGAAATATAAAAATGAAACAGAAAATAGAAAATCAAAATAGAAAGAAAAAAAATAAAGGAACCAGCATCTGGCCTGCGGCCCATCTTTCCTCTTCCCTATCTGCTGCTCACACGCACCACACCGCGGCCCAACTGGCCGAGCACCAGCCTGCCAGTAGCCCATACCCCTTCAGGCTCTAACCTTTGTCGTCTTCCTCGCCGGCGAAGCTGCTACCTGGCGTTCCGACCGCCGTCGATCCCCACCGGATCAAGATGCACGTCGTCGTCGTCAGGGGAGGATAAGGAGGCCACGGCGACATTTCCCTTCGGTCTCATCCTCATTTTCCCCTTCTCCGCAACCCTCCTCTTTGATTTCTCTCAATAACCGAAACCCTAATAGCCATGGCTCAAGATAGAGCTCGCTCTCGGTCTCCCTTTGCCATTCTGAAGCCACCACGATGACCGCGGTGCTCGACTTCGTCATCTGCCTCGAAGAATGCTGGTCAGGGAGGTCTCTAACTGCGGGATTTGATCCATCTTCTCCGACCCCGACGTCGTTCGTTGACGTTAATCGCCGCTGTCTCCAACTGCACCTTGCCTCCTCGACCACTTCTCTGCATTCCCGGTGAGCTAATGGTCCTCTAGGACCCTTCCTTTCTTCCTATACCTCTTTAGATCGTGCTGGCCTCGAGCGCCGCCGTGCTGTCTCCGCTTCGGTCACCGCCGGCGAGGCTCCCGGCCACCCCTAAACACTATGCCACCCCAGTTAGGTTGCCTAGGCTCATGCGCTTCTGATCCACTAAGATTCGCATCCACTCGCGCATCATAGCACCGCCGCTAGATGGTCGCCGGCGACAGCCACCGTTCACCGTGTCGACCAGACCAAGTCAAACCTGGTGTGGGTCTCGTTGCTGATGTGGCTTTCCAACGTGGCCACGGACCCACAAATTCATCTCTGTGGCTAGGATCGTTCTAAGTGTGAAAAGGATTAAGGGTTCATGCCAACGTGGCACATCAACGTGGCCCAAAGCCCCACATGTCAGTGACTTGGGTATATCCAGTCTGGGTGTAAAAAGTTTAGTGTATGTTTAGGAAATAATTAAAACAATACAAATTCTAATGACAATATTCCAGAAATGAAATTAATGATTAAATCTTGTAAAATTGATATCTTTAGTTTTATAAACCAGAAAAATACATATAATATATGGAAATGTTTAGAAAAATAAAATCTACAACTTAAAACTATTATTAAATATTATTATGATAATTATTTAAATAAATATTATTTAATAAATACTTTATAAAGTTTTAATACTTTGATAATTAATATTTTAATAATGGTAAATGTTAAAATCTAAATTAAATACCAAAAATCTTAGAAAAATAAGAATTATACTCTAACATTATAATTATACATTATTACTACACTTAATGAAATATTTATTATTTATTAAGTATTTTTTAAAGTAATAAACCTTATTAAAATCATATCTTATTATTTATAAATCACAAAAAGAAATGTAATATACCAAAGTGATCACAAAAATAATACCTACAAGTTAAAAATGTGATATTCCACTTTTGAGTTAAATAAAAAGTTAAACACCTTCATAACTTGAATTTAAACCTATTTCTTCAGTTAATAGTTCATAAAATTACAAATAAAAACTTGTTAATATTTCCTAAATTAACCAAATAAATATAATAAATAGTATTAGTCTTAAATAATAATATTATAAAGTCAAAATTGTCACATCCCAAGATTTTCCAAATCTTGTAATGTGAAAATAAATGAATAAAATAAAACTTTATTTGATTTTCAAGGCCAGAAGAAACTTTTTTAATTGGAACATCAAACCAATTGGAAACAATTAAATCCTAAAGGGATTTAACAGGTTAAAACATTTAATAAAGGAAAATAAAATATTTTGGAAACACTATTTTGGATCTTTAAATAAAGAGTTTTGGTTTTCAAAAGAAAAGGTAGATTTATAAATAAAGATTATTTTATAAAGCCAAATTAAAACATTGGCCAAGCTTTTAATTAAAACATTTTGTTTGAATAAAAATAGCAAAGGTTTATTTAAATAAAATAATAGGGATTTAATATCCAAATTTTATTCAAATAAAAGGTTTTAGCATTTTAATTAAAACATCAAAACTTATTAAATTATTTTAAATAAGTTTTCTAAGTATTTCATTTTCTTAAATAAAACCTACTGAAGTGTTTTGATTTTATTTTAGTTTTCAAAATAAATATTCTAGTAAAACAAATCTTATATGAAGTAAATGAATAAGGCCTTTTTTTTAATTGTTAATGGACCAAAAATAAAGATGTTATTTTATTTTAAAACAAGTTTTCCAAATATTCTTTATTTCCAAATAAAACCTACTGATTTGGTTTTGAAAGTATTTGGATTTCAAATGGAGATTTTATAAATTAAATCAAACCCTATTTTATTAAATAACTAATGAACCATTTTATTTAATTAATGAATGGTCCTAAAAAGAATAAAAATATTATTTTATTTTTGGGATTTGGTTTATGTTGAAAAACAGAACTAAAAACTCATTATAAGTTTGAATTGTTTGAATGGTTTGAGTGAATGAATAATTGATTCAAATTCAAAATAGAAAAATAGAAATAGAAAAGGAAAAAGAATTCAGAAGAAAAAAATATGAAATGGACCTGACCCAACTGGCCAAGCCCAACTAAGCCCAGCAGCCCAGCTTTCCCTCACCCCGAACAGAAAACGATTCGCACCTCATTTCTAACCCGCACAGAGTATGACCGGTGGACCTCTCCCTCGTTTCATTTTCCACTGACCGGTAGGCCCACTTTCCTCTGTTCATCGTCCTCACCGCGCGACCTTTCTCCCCCAAACCTCGCTGCCGTTGCTGCCTTCAATCCGCGCGTTCAATTCGCCATAATGTCGCGCCTTTACCTCGCCTTGACCATACTCGATAAAACGCCAGCGTCCCTTCTTCATTTCCCCTCTGTCTCCTCCCCCAAGCACGCCCCCAGGCCGCCCCAATTTCTCCCCGAGCAGTTCTGTCTCCGACGAGCTTCCACCGTCGAATCCAGCCGAGCCACACCACCTCCTGCCTCCCCGAGCACACGAGCACGCTCACCGCATCCTGGCGCATCTTCCCGTGCCAGTCATTCATCCGCGGGTGCCCTGTAACCTCGGCTTCGACGACGACCTGCAGCACCGCCGTCTGCCTCTTTCTCCGACGAAGCCTCCAGGTAGTAACTAGCCACCCCTTGTCCTTCCGATGATACGCCTGTGTCCAGTGCACTCGCCCGCATCTAACCCTACCATTCTCTTGCTTTCTGGTGGACTACAGCCCCGTCCCCGTCAATAAACAGAAGCTCCTGGCGCCAGCCCTAACTCCGGTGAGGAATCCCGCCCGTCCTCGTGCTCCCCTTCACCAACTAAGGGCAGGTTGAGCATCCCCATGCCATGGCGATCACAGTGAGCCACCTCTCCTCCTTCCTCGCTTCCGGAAACGTCAACTCCGCCGCCGTCTGGCCGCTCCACCACCAGACGCTGCCGCCAGCGCCGCTGCTATTTGGCCAGGGCAATAGGAACCGTTAGATCTGCATCTGATGGCTTGGATAGAATGACTAACCGAAGGGGTAAGGATGAACCTGTGCCGCACGATCCACTTTGGATCTAACGTTCCACAGAGCTGATCCGGCCGAACCGGTATCAACCAGTAAAATAACGACGCGTGTCCCCTGTTCTGTTTTAAACAGATTTGAAATCTGATTTAGTTATGAAATTCAAACCCTTGTAACTTTGGATCTACACGTCCAAAAATTACAAACTTAATGTCGTTGGAATCAGGAGAGCAAGACCTAGCCAACCATGCCTTTGGTTTAGCCAATAGTATCTGTTAGTTTGCTTGTTTTTGTAGATTCTTTTGTGAGCTTGTTTAGAGTAGAAAAATTGTTTAAAATTGAATTTGGGGTTAAAACTTTTGCAAAATGGTTTGTTGTGACCTTACTGACCCTAGGAACCAACCCATGATTTGCAAAATGGATTTGGAAAAGTTTAGAATGGATTTATTGGTTTAGTCCATTTCTAGCTAAATAAAACTATTGATTTGTTTATGAAAATGATTTTGAGTAAAAACTTTGGAGAAAATGTTTTTGACCAAACCTACTGACCATAAGTACCAAGTTTTGAGAAACAACAACTTATTTAGTGAAAACACTTAAGCTAATGGTATTGAAAATAATAATTTTCACCACATAAAATGATGAAAAGATTTAAAAATGGTTTATAGATAAAACCCATTTACAAATGACTTTGCCACTTTACAAAATGACCATTAGGTGTTTTTAAATGTCCATGACCCATTAGGAACCACTTTTTCAAACAAAACAAATCTTGGCATGCTTGCATACATTACTTTGACTTTGTCATTTTATGTGTTGATTTGCTTGATTGGTAGATTGATTTTGTGCCTTGGTTGATTGAATTGTAGTGACTTGAAGAGTGTGATTGTTGCAACGACAAGGAGTGAACCTATACCCTCTACCAAAAAGGCAAGTGATGCTTCATAATCCTTGTCCCATTATTTTCTCTATGCATTAGTGATTTTGCTAAGTAAAACTTGCATGGATTTTGCTAAGTATAGACCTTGCTATAAGAAAACCTAGTAGATGAATCCTTAGTAGGATTTTCCTAAGTTAAAGATTCCTATTACGATCAAGCTTATCTTAGCTAATAGAAAACATGGGTGGAAAATATATTCACACTATGGAAAAAAATCTCTAAGTCTGAGGACTTATGTTTTTGTGTAATAAAACAACTAAGTTAATGAATCACCTGGGTGGAATGGGCTTGCTTGGTGGTTTTTGGTTGAGTGGTTCACAAGGCCATGGACTTGGCTTGTGTATCTCACTTGCGGTATGCCACCCAGGCACAAAGAGATTTGAGATGTCAAATGTTGAGAAGCTTCAAGTGCAACCACTTGGCAATATGGGCTCTGCCATGATCATATAGGTTGCAAGAACTTAGCCATATGGACAGTGGGTGGTAGTGTTTGATAGGTTGGAGCGCGTCCATTTTGGTCTAAGGGAAGGCTTCTGAAAGATTTTGTCTTGGGAAACCAAGTCTTGTGGGGAAAGTGCACCACCTCTGCAGAGTGTAAAATCTAAGTACTTAGCCATGTCCCTGGTAAAGGACAATTTGAGCATCAAGACATGGAAGCAATCAAGAATCTCATCATTCAAATTTCTAAGTTAAAATCTTGTGGTTTGAACAAGGGTTGTTTGAAATCTTCAATCTTTGATTGAGAGATGCCTTGTAAAGGATCCTCAATCTTTGGTTGAGAAAAATGATTTTGTCAAAACAAAAACTTAGTATTTTCAAATGATAAGGAAAAATCTATTTTGAGCAATGCAAGCCTCAACTCCACTTAGCCAAATGCTTATAGATGATAGACTCCACTATATTACCATAGTATCACTTGCCAATACAATTCAAATGTATTGACCCTTTGTGGTTGTAACTTGTAATGTTGCAGGTTTGATTGATTTTAGTGAAGATTGATTGATTAGGATTACAAAGTCTACAACCAACATCTGCCTGTGGCACTTTGAAGATGAAGAACCCATACTTATAGTTATTCCGCTGCAATGTAATGTAATAGCCAAAAGAGCTATGTATGATGTAATAAAATTATGTTATTCCTGGTTATAAAGTTTTATTATGACCTTTGTTTCTTGATATTACATCTTAACTGTGGATGCTAGCTATTGATCCAGGGACTAGCATTGTAAACACAGGGGGCTCTATCTTATTAAAGGTTGGGACCCCTAACAGATGGTATCAGAGCATTGTGTTGCCTGTAGGATTTGTAAACCTAGGTTTGGACAAAAACCCTTAGAAAAATAGGAGTTATTTTGTTCCAAAGCTTATTTACAAAACAAAATTGTAAACTCTTTCCTCAACCATTTTGGTTTCAACTCTACTTCTCTTCTATTTCAACTTGATGGAAAAACCAACCCCATGGCCAAAGACTACACCATGTGCAAAGGACTACTTCAACTCTAATGACTTCAACATCTTCAACTCTAATGACTTCAACATCTTCAGCATATTCACCAAGGACTTCCAACTTGGATACCACTAAGGACTTCAAGTGAGACAAGGAAATCTTGCTCAATATTTAGAGACTAAAGGAATGCAAAAGTTAGAAGGAGCCTACATCATTTGAAGTTATTGCAACCAAGAGTTTATCTCAAGGAAACCATGATCTCATTCAAGAAGAATCAACCAAGAAGGATGGAAAGATCACAAGTGAACCATATAGATGGACCACCATAATTTAGTTAAGTCAAACACACCAACTTATGTGGAGTAACAAAAATATTTTGTTGCCTAAGTTTGTGCTTGAACTTTGTTGTTTGAGTGAAAAGTTGTTTGTGATTGCTTGCACATTGCTTGTGTGAATTGTGATGTGTGTGAATAGAATTATTCCCTTAGAAATTTTGTTGCCTATTCTAATCCCAATTCAACCCAAACAGATGACATCTCCAAGAGACTCCAACATCAAGGTTGATGACAACAACAACCAAGAGGACAACAGGAGAGAACTTATAGCAACCCAAAACCAGTTGAGCCAAGAGACAACGCAGCTTTTAGCCAACAACAATGGACTAGACCCAGCCATACAAAGGATTTTGAAACTTCAATCCCAATTGTTGCAAGGATTGGTTACTCAAGTGATCAACATGAGAGAAAACTTTTTCCAAAGAGCTAATGACAACAAGGATGACTAAGATGCTATTCTAGAAGGAACCCAAGCTAGCAATATTTTTAGAGATAAGGATCATACATCCAAGGAGCACGAAGATCAATGCCTCAAGAAGAGAGAAAGATCTCCCACCTATGAAGAACATGAACTAGAAGAACTCCTAGCTTTGGAGAGACCCAAGAAGAAGAAGAAATGCCCCAACCTTAACAAGAAGGATATTACTCAAGTGCTATGTTACAATTGCAATGAGATGGGACACTATGCCATGAATGCCCAGAGAAGAAGAAGAACCAAGGAAACAAACAAGAGGTAATGATACCCAAGGAAAAGAAAGATATCAGCCAAGTGATGTGTTTCAAATGCAAGGAACTAGGCCACTATGCAAGCAATTGTCCAGAAAAGATGAAGAACAAGTTAAACAAATCTATGAAGGATCTCAGCCTTGGCCCATGAGTCAAGCAAGGAAACAAAGGACTCAATGCAAATGTTTGCTTAGAGAAGTTCTCCCAGGATCCCAAGAAGGACAATATGTAATTTTTGTTTGAAATTTTTTAAGGGTGGTAGTACCCTAGTTGTTTTGAACCTGCTTGTAACCCTAGCCTCCCCAAATCTCGGGACGAGATTTATTTTAAGGGTGGTAGCCTGTCACATCCCAAGATTTTCCAAATCTTGTAATGTGAAAATAAATGAATAAAATAAAACTTTATTTGATTTTCAAGGCCAGAAGAAACTTTTTTAATTGGAACTTCAAACCAATTGGAAACAATTAAATCCTAAAGGGATTTAACAGGTTAAAACATTTAATAAAGGAAAATAAAATATTTTGGAAACACTATTTTGGATCTTTAAATAAAGAGTTTTGGTTTTCAAAAGAAAAGGTAGATTTATAAATAAAGATTATTTTGTAAAGCCAAATTAAAACATTGGCCAAGCTTTTAATTAAAACATTTTGTTTGAATAAAAATAGCAAATGTTTATTTAAATAAAATAATAGGGATTTAATATCCAAATTTTATTCAAATAAAAGGTTTTACCATTTTAATTAAAACATCAAAACTTATTAAATTATTTTAAATAATTTTTCAAAGTATTTCATTTTCTTAAATAAAACCTACTGAAGTGTTTTGATTTTATTTTAGTTTTCAAAATAAATATTCTAGTAAAACAAATCTTATATGAAGTAAATGAATAAGGCCTTTTTTTAATTGTTAATGGACCAAAAATAAAGATGTTATTTTATTTTAAAACAAGTTTTCCAAATATTCTTTATTTCCAAATAAAACCTACTGATTTGGTTTTGAAAGTATTTGGATTTCAAATGGAGATTTTATAAATTAAATCAAACCCTATTTTATTAAATAACTAATGAACCATTTTATTTAATTAATGAATGGTCCTAAAAAGAATAAAAAAATTATTTTATTTTTGGGATTTGGTTTATGTTGAAAAACAGAACTAAAAACTCATTATAAGTTTGAATTGTTTGAATGGTTTGAGTGAATGAATAATTGATTCAAATTCAAAACAGAAAAATAGAAATAGAAAAGGAAAAAGAATTCAGAAGAAAAAAAAAATGAAATGGACCTGACCCAACTGGCCAAGCCCACCTAAGCCCAGCAGCCCAGCTTTCCCTCACCCCGAACAGAAAACGATTCGCACCTCGTTTCTAACCCGCACAGAGTATGACCGGTGGACCTCTCCCTCGTTTCATTTTCCACTGACCGGTAGGCCCACTTTCCTCTGTTCATCGTCCTCACCGCGCGACCTTCCTCCCCAAACCTCGCTGCCGTTGCTGCCTTCAATCCGCGCGTTCAATTCGCCATAATGCCACGCCTTTACCTAGCCTTGACCATGCTCGATAAAACGCCAGCGTCCCTTCTTCATTTCCCCTCTGTCTCCTCCCCCAAGCACGCCCCCAGGCCGCCCCAATTTCTCCCCGAGCAGTTCTGTCTCCGACGAGCTTCCACCGTCGAATCCAGCCGAGCCACACCACCTCCTGCCTCCCCGAGCACACGAGCACGCTCACCGCATCCTGGCGCATCTTCCCATGCCAGTCATTCATCCGCGGGTGCCCTGTAACCTCGGCTTCGACGATGACCTGCAGCACCGCCGTCTGCCTCTTTCCCCGACGAAGCCTCCAGGTAGTAACTAGCCACCCCTTGTCCTTCCGATGATACGCCTGTGTCCAGTGCACTCGCCCACATCTAACCCTACCATTCTCTTGCTTTCTGGTGGACTACAGCCCCATCCCCGTCAATAAACAGAAGCTCCTGGCGCCAGCCCTAACTCCGGTGAGGAATCCCGCCCGTCCTCGTGCGCCCCTTCACCAACCAAGGGCAGGTTGAGCATCCCCATGCCATGGCGATAACAGTGAGCCACCTCTCCTCCTTCCTCGCTTCCGGAAATGTCAACTCCGCCGCCGTCTGGCCGCTCCGCCACCAGACGCCGCCGCCAGCGCCACTGCTATTTGGCCAGGGCAATAGGAACCGTTAGATCTGCATCTGATGGCTTGGATAGAATGACTAACCGAAGGGGTAAGGATGAACCTGTGCCGCACGATCCACTTTAGATCTAACGTTCCATAGAGCTGATCCGGCCGAACCGGTATCAACCAGTAAAATAACGACGCGTGTCCCCTGTTCTGTTTTAAACAGATTTGAAATCTGATTTAGTTATGAAATTCAAACCCTTGTAACTTTGGATCTACACGTCCAAAAATTACAAACTTTATGTCGTTGGAATCAGGAGAGCAAGACCTAGCCAACCATGCCTTTGGTTTAGCCAATAGTATCTGTTAGTTTGCTTGTTTTTGTAGATTATTTTGTGAGCTTGTTTAGAGTAGAAAAAATGTTTAAAATTGAATTTGGGGTTAAAACTTTTGCAAAATGGTTTGTTGTGACCTTACTGACCCTAGGAACCAACCCATGATTTGCAAAATGGATTTGGAAAAGTTTAGAATGGATTTATTGGTTTAGTCCATTTCTAGCTAAATAAAACTATTGATTTGTTTATGAAAATGATTTTGAGTAAAAACTTTGGAGAAAATGTTTTTGACCAAACCTACTGACCATAAGTACCAAGTTTTGAGAAACAACAACTTATTTAGTGAAACCACTTAAGCTAATGGTATTGAAAATAATAATTTTCACCACATAAAATGATGAAAAGATTTAAAAATGGTTTATAGATAAAACCCATTTACAAATGACTTTGCCACTTTACAAAATGACCATTAGGTGTTTTCAAATGTCCATGACCCATTAGGAACCACTTTTTCAAACAAAACAAATCTTGGCATGCTTGCATACATTACTTTGACTTTGTCATTTTATGTGTTGATTTGCTTGATTGGTAGATTGATTTTGTGCCTTGGTTGATTGAATTGTAGTGACTTGAAGAGTGTGATTGTTGCAAGGACAAGGAGTGAACCTATACCCTCTACCAAAAAGGCAAGTGATGCTTCATAATCCTTGTCCCATTATTTTCTCTATGCATTAGTGATTTTGCTAAGTAAAACTTGCATGGATTTTGCTAAGTATAGACCTTGCTATAAGAAAACCTAGTAGATGAATCCTTAGTAGGATTTTCCTAAGTTAAAGATTCCTATTACGATCAAGCTTATCTTAGCTAATAGAAAACATGGGTGGAAAATATATTCACACTATGGAAAAAAAATCTCTAAGTCTGAGGACTTATGTTTTTGTGTAATAAAACAACTAAGTTAATGAATCACCTGGGTGGAATGGGATTTCTTGGTGGTTTTTGGTTGAGTGGTTCACAAGGCCTTGGACTTGTCTTGTGTATCTCACTTGTGGTATGCCACCCAGGCACAAAGAGATTTGAGATGTCAAATGTTGAGAAGCTTCAAGTGCAACCACTTGGCAATATGGGCTCTGCCATGGTCATATAGGTTGCAAGAACTTAGCCATATGGACAGTGGGTGGTAGTGTTTGATAGGTTGGAGCGCGTCCATTTTGGTCTAAGGGAAGGCTTCTGAAAGATTTTGTCTTGGGAAACCAAGTCTTGTGGGGAAAGTGCACCACCTCTGCAGAGTGTAAAATCTAAGTACTTAGCCATGTCCCTGGTAAAGGACAATTTAAGCATCAAGACATGGAAGCAATCAAGAATCTCATCATTCAAATTTCTAAGTTAAAATCTTGTGGTTTGAACAAGGGTTGTTTGAAATCTTCAATCTTTGATTGAGAGATGCCTTGTAAAGGATCCTCAATCTTTGGTTGAGAAAAATGATTTTGTCAAAACAAAAACTTAGTTTTCAAATGATAAGGAAAAATCTATTTTGAGCAATGCAAGCCTCAACTCCACTTAGCCAAATGCTTATAGATGATAGACTCCACTATATTACCATAGTATCACTTGCCAATACAATTCAAATGTATTGACCCTTTGTGGATGTAACTTGTAATGTTGCAGGTTTGATTGATTTTAGTGAAGATTGATTGATTAGGATTACAAAGTCTACAACCAACATCTGCCTGTGGCACTTTGAAGATGAAGGACCCATACTTATAGTTATTCCGCTGCAATGTAATGTAATAGCCAAAAGAGCTATGTATGATGTAATAAAATTATGTTATTCCTGGTTATAAAGTTATATTATGACCTTTGTTTCTTGATATTACATCTTAACTATGGATGCTAGCTATTGATCCAGGGACTAGCATTGTAAACACAGGGGGCTCTATCTTATTAAAGGTTGGGATCCCTAACAAAAATGATCTAACACTATTTAAATAAAATTTTATTAAATTATCTTTCAACCATAAGTATAAGTTATTTTATAAGAGAATCCTTATCTAATATAAAATCTCCAAGAATAATTATAATAAGATAAAACCATTCTTTATATTAACCACAAGTTTATAAAAAAATCAAAACACTATAAGTGAGTTCATAAATAGTGAATAATATTATTTACTTATTCATAAACTTCAACCACACCCTTATAAGGAGATAAATTTCTTTATACCATTATAATGTAAAGAAACCATTACCAACTAAAAATAATATCATTCTTAAATAACTTTAAAGAAAAATTATAAAGTGAACAAGGTATAAGTATAACAAGCATTTCACCTAAAGTCCATCTATGTCTTTACAGTTAACTTTAGTCTACAATACTTTAAATATAATACTTAAGACTTTATTATATGCTTTATACTTAACTTTGGTATACTATAATTAAATTATAAAGTATCCTAATACCAAACCAACCAAGTTAAAAACCAAGATAGATAAGTCCCAAATACAAATGCTGTCATTATTCAAATGGAGTAATTCATTCTTACTTAAAAACTATAACTAGAAAGAACACCTCATAAGGTTAACTTAAAAGCTTAAATGCTTCTGCTTAGTTAAGTAAGATTTTCTTACAATGTTATTCCTTTTGCCACTTCAGAAAACAGATGACAACTAATCACAACCACCTTACTTCATACTTTACTTGTATAATAAGATTGTTAATACTTAAGCTCTTTATAAGTGACATTGCTTGTAAAGTAAAACTTGAAGATAAACAATTAATATGTAAGCAACCTTGAATAGCATTCCATATGTGTGTATTTTATTGTTGTATAAATACATGTTGTTTCACACACACTCACAAGCCTTGATAAGAAGCACATGTGTGAAACTTAATCTAAAAGGGCAACACATTCCAAGGAAACCCTTTCCAGTACCCAAAACCTAGAACAACGTTATTCTCGGGATTCACGTTTATCAACTTGCATTACATTACTTAGGCATAAAAGCATCTTGCTTTTTTAAACATTAGTCCTTACCGGACCAATGATGCAGATTTCAGTTATTGGATCTTTTATATTGTCTAGAAGACCGTGAGCGCATAATATTGCAATCACAAAAGGCAAGTTCACACTTGCTCATGTCCTTTGATTATTTTCTGTAAAGTATTTTACAAATCCAGTGTTGTCATCACCTGCATTTGAAAAAGGTCAGAAAACACTATTTTCATAGTAATGTGATTATAGGTTATTTACCATGAGGTAATAACCTACTATAAGAGTTTCGGTGGTAAAGGAACATATTACCTAGGACTTAACAACCAATGTCGCCAGTGATTCTTGCGCCGTATATTACGCGTTGACCATGAGATTTGGAATGGGACGGAGAAGTCAGCTGTATCTTTTCCCTCTCGCATGGAGCTGGATGTGCGGGTCGTGGCTATTATCACTCGTAGCGTGCATATTATTTATGGTAATTCGTAGAGGATATGCAGCATATGGGTGGGAGCCCTCAATGTCCCATGATAGTTCCGGCATATGAACGGTCTGTACAAACCATTGCCGTAATTCAAAAGGTGGGCATGGTGTACACCAAGGATACATGCGGGGTCGCGGAGAAGGCGGTGATTGGCTTGGATCTTAGGTTGGTCCTCAAACCAAGGAAGTTTAAACGGGGACATAATCCCGGCCGTGCAACAAAACCTAAGGTCTCTCATGGGTAAAGTGACGCACCTCTGCAGAGTGTAAGAACTGTAAATTGTTACTCCCTGTTCCGGGAAGGAGCTGCGAACGCGGCGGGAAAGGAACCCCATGAAGGTTCTGGTAAACCCGTGAAGGCTGACGGACATAGTTTTTCAGAATAAAAGCAACCTTTGAAGAAATGTTTACGAAAACTTGCATTGCCTACGATCTACGGTCTGTGGCTATAGCTATAGTGAATCAAACACTCCTTTTCTAGTGAACTTGCTGAGTACGCTCGTACTCAAAGTATCTTCTTAACCCTTGCTAGGTTCTAAAGCCAGTACAGACGACGTTTACATCAAGTTATGCTCCAGGAATCATCATCAAAAGCTAACGCTCTTCAATGAAGTCAAGAAATTCAACATATACATCAACTCAAGTGAAGACAAAGTTGCTGATTAGATAAGAATAGAAATTCTAACCATATAACCTACTTCTGTAGAGTATTGCAATAGCAGCAACGCAATCCTAGTAGTTCAGCTATTAGTTTTATAAGTATGGTAGCTATGAGTTATTATTCCTGATTCTTCTTTATATAAGTTTTTTTCTCTCTCTTTAACCTAGAGTGTTCTCTGGATCTTGTGTAAAGAGTTGAGTTGTAACCTATAGTCATGTCTTGGACCTGCTATGTTTCTGTTGTTCTACTCTGAGGGATGTAATACTAGTGAACTATGTTTCATTGGTGTTATGTCAACGACTATAGTGTACTACATCATGCAGTGGTATGTTGGGTCATCATGCTGTAGGTAAATAATAAACAGAATAATTTTTGAGGTGACAGGCACCGTCACAATAAAGATCCAACCATTTGCAAGCATTGAAAGCTGGGATCAAAGAACTCTAAACATGTCCATGAAAGATGGAGTTCTAACAATAGGACATAGTAACTATGCATGCAACATGGCAAGCTACAAACAAAGATCATGAATAATATGCATTGAAAAACGTTTGTTTGTTTCACATGAAAAAACATAGCATAGTGGCAATCAGCTTGTCCCTCATATGGTAGCAATATAATGCATATGACAGATTCAAAGTTCACAAGGATGACTAGAAAGAAATAGCACAAGAGCAAGTAATTACACAATATGCATCAATTAATAAGCTTTGGAACACTGCACACAGAATGAAAACTATGCTCTGTTAATGGTGCCTAAAGGTAGAAGGTGGAGACTCAATAATGGTGGAAGAAAGGCCTTTTGTAAAGGAAGAAGGGATTACAAGTTTCAAAAAGATCTTCCAAAAATTATGGTACTAGTTAGCTTTCAGCCCTCATTGCCCCTATCATAAGCATCTTGAAGTGGTTAAGGTTAAAGTGGCAAAGCTGGAGTATATGCTTGACGAAGTATAAGTTGGCAATCTCATGCCCCTTGAATACGAGGGCCACACCTCATGCATACTCGACTTTGGGTCCAGGTAAGTTCTTGTCACTGTAAGTATTTGCATATCATTGAGAACCGCCATCGGCGTACCCCTGGCACATGGTACAGGAGCTTTCCCATAACCAAAATGACAAGGCAAGCAGACAATGAGCGTCTCAGCAATTCTTCTTATGTACCATGGGAATATGGTGCTTTTTTCTCTCTTTCCTCTTTTCTCAATGTGTCTCTTTTTTATAAGAAGAATGCTTCATAGATTTCACTATGGTGATGCTGCAAGTTTCCACCATGATTAGGCATGGCATAGGCTAGCGACCGAGGCGTTTCTCTAACACAGGATACAAACTCCATGGACTTACAAGTTCCCTCTTTATTTCACACCGGTGACATCCATAGACAAAAGAACATGATATCAACTAAGTACAACAAGGTACAAGTGCAATGTTGAAAACGTTCCCCGTGACAACACGGTTCTGCTAATTCCAACTAATAAGTGCAAGCATATACAGCATTGTTGTCACAATGGTTCAAGTTTATTAGGGGCAAAGAATAAAGTGTGCCATCAAGTTTGTGAGGGCTTTAATCACTAAGTTTTCACATAACAAAATAGTTTTTAATTGGAAGATAGATGAAAACAATAATATACTTGGAATGGTGTAGCACACCATGCATAGGAATTTATAGTAGACACTTTGGAATAACTTGATTTCTTGGGAGTTGGAGGCATGAGTAGAACTTACTCATACAAGTGGATGCTAGCAAAAGACTGGGAGCAACCAACTAAGAGAGCAATAATGGCCATAATTATGCAATGCAACAAAGCAAACTAATCAAAGCAAAGAGTGGTACTACAAGTAAAGTACTAAATGATCATAGAGGCTAATGGTGACTTGTCATAGTCATAACATGGTGTGAGCATGTGCCAAGTCGACCCAAGCAAAGCATCAAAGGAGAATACCACAATACTATGCTTTTGCATGCTAAAACAATGCATAATTTTTTCAAGGCACACTAAGCAATCCCAATTGTTTGGAACAAGACATGCTATAGCAATAATAACTAAGAATAATTCTAAAACAACACCTAGCATGTCATGGTAAAGTCTAAGTCATAGTCAATGCAAGCTCCTCTTGCACTTCAAGGAAGAACTTACTACTCCTTTCCAAACACCAAGCAACCTTATTTGTAAAACAACACAGGGAGAACGGGGGTCCAAACTACTAAATCAAAATAAACAAAATAAGCAAAGCAAACAAAAACTAAGATACTCCAAGAAAAACACAACTATGCATGAAACAATAAAAACGAAGTGTCTAGACAGACCTGAGCTTTTTATTGATGAAGAAGGGGATGCCTTGGGCATCCCCAAGCTTTGACGCTTGTACCTCTTGGATATTTCTTGGGGTGACACCATGGTGGCATCCACAAGCTTGAGCTTTTGTCCATTCGTCATCTCATTGCATCATTCTTTCTCTACACTTGAAATTTTTCCTTCATACAAAACTTCACACAATCTTCATTAGCAACATTAGTGTATTCAAAAGATATTAGACCACTGGCAAAGCTTTGGAACAGCAAGGCTTTTCACTAAAAACACAAGCTACTGTAGTAACTCCTTCAAAGAAACTCTATTTACCTGAAGAGAGCTCAAAAAGGAATCAATAAGAAGCAAGTGCAAATAATGGCAGAAATCTGTCAAAACAGACCAGCAGGTAGAAACGATTTTTTTCTAACATCTTCTTTTGCTCAAATAAAACAGTGTTGAACTAATAAAAGTTAGCTAACATACTGAGGGATTCATTCGTAAATTTTGAGCTCAATCCTAGTTACATAGCGTCCTCACGAATGTTTTTGGTGGAGGACAGAAATCTGTTTCCGGACAGCAACTCCCCAAATCTTACTTCCCTCTCATTAGAGGTCATTCTTGGCACAAAAAGCAAACAAAAAAGGATAAGGAGAGGTCATTAATGAAGTAATAAATTCCAAGACTCAAGAAAACTCTTGGGTTATCTCCCAACAAGTACTTTTCTTTAACGCCTTTAAGTTAGGCACAAGAAGCAAGAAGAATCAAGTATTTTCAAATGAAGAATTTCCCCTCGTGTTCCTTCCTTTCTTACCTTTCTTTTTCTCTTTAAGGAAGATATGATTGCTTACCGGAGGAGCAAAGTGCATGATACCTTTCCCAACATCTATCACTGCCCCAAGGTGTTTAAGTAGAGACCTTCAGAGTGTGATCTGTCCCTTGGCTACACATTCAATAACAAGATAATCAGTAGTCACCATTTTTTCTGAGATTTTTGTAAACACACCTTCAACTATTCAAATGGGTGATATAGTGGTATTGTTGGTAAGAGATATTTCCTCTCCTCCTTCAATAATCCCCCAAAGACTCAAGGAATCAAAAATATCTTTAGGCATGAGACAAAATTCAGACATGATATCATAGCGAGCATCAAAAAGTGTAGTTTTGATTGAGGGAAACCATTTTGAAGGCTCGGAATCTATAGGAACATAATCATGGTAAGCCCTAAGAGTGTGATAACAACTATTCATGGCAGCAATACTGGTCTCAAGATGGTTCAACCTAGCAAAAATACTTGTGAAAGAGGAATCAGACTTGCAAGGTGTACCATAGATCATGATTAATTTCCTTATGGAATCATAAGCTTCATCCTCAGTACAAAGCAAAAAATCTTTCTCAGCCACAACATCCAAAGCATATCTATAACGAAGAGCAATATCACGGTAGAAACTATCAATAACCAAGATGAGGCTTACCTCAGGCTTAGTTTCCCTCTGGAAAGCTGAGATTCTAGACCAAGCTTCCTTAAAACTTTCTTCACCTTTTTGCTTAAAGGTGGAGATTTCTACCATAGGGGACATAAAGGCAGACCCCGACATGGCAGCAACTAGAGAAACAACTATTTTTTGTGTTTTTGAATAAGGCAAGCAAACCAAACTAGACCAAGCAAACGAAACAAAGCGAACTAAAAACAAAGTAAAGAGAAAGGAAGTGAAGGACTCCCCTGGTGAAGACGTCCTTAGCCTCCCCGGCAATGGTGCCAGAAAACTTGATGGCTGGTGCTAACGTGGAGCACTTCGTTGGAAACCCCAAGAGAAAGGTGTGAAGCAGCAAGCAGCAAGTCTTCCCTCAGTTGAGACCGAGGTTATCAAACTAGAAGGAGGAAGGAAACGTCACACAGGTGTTGCGAGCAACGCGGAGACCTGCACAACACAAACTCAAGACTTTGCCCCAACGAATTAGTGAGGTTGTCAAGCTCACCGGTTTGTTGTAACAAAGGATTAAACATATGGTGTTGAAGATAATGGTTTGCAGCAAGTAAACAGGTAACAGTGGAAGATGTATCAATGGTAAATATTGGACCGGGGTCCATAGTTCACTAGAGGTGCTCTCCTTAGATAAACAACATGGCATGAAGGGTAAACAAATTACAGCGAGGCAATTGACAGGAACTGAGCAAGGCATAACAATGCAATTACTAGCTAGAAAGATCATATGAAGTTGATTGGGCAATACAACAATATACATAGACCGTCATCCAACTGCATCTATGACTAGAAGTCCACCTTCAAGTTATCATCCGAACCCCCTCCAGTATTAAGTTGCAAGCAATAGACAACTGCTTTAAGCATACTGTCTAAGTCAAATGGTCCACATGTTCCATGAACAAGAGACCATTGTTTTCTCCCTAGTAGCAACAACACATCTACAACCGAAGAGATTTCTGTCACTTCCCTTGGAAACTAGAGGCATGAACCCACTATCGAGCATAAATACCCCCTCTTGGAGTCACTAGCTACTACTTGGCCAAGATAACCACTAGCAACGAAGAGCATGCAAGATCATAAACAACACAGACATGATAGAATCATAAAGATAAAACCATTAATCAAACCAACATAATAATCTCAATATCCATCGGATCCCCGCAAACACAACACGCATGATTACAAATAGATTAGATCTTGATCATGAACGGAGCTCACAAGATCTATACATGAAAGCACAAAGGAGGAGATACAACCATCTAGCAAATACATGGACCCATAGTCCAAGGTGGAACTACTCACGAATCATACCGGAGAGAAGGCCTCCGGGATGATCTCCCCTCCGGCAGGGTGCCGAGAAGAACTTCAGATCCCCCCCGATCTAGGGACGATGGTGACGGCGACTAAAGACGGTTTCATGGAATTCTGATCGGGTACTAAGGGTTTCTGCATCGGGGGCTTCTTATAGGCGAAGGGGCGAGACCGGGAGGCGGCCAAGGCCACCAAACCCTAGCCAGGCGCGGGCCCACCTACCCCCGCGCCTGGGGTGGGTCTGGCCCCCCTGGCCGTCCCCTCTGGCTCTCTTCTGGACTTCTTGTTCCCCACGGAAAGTAATTAACTTTGACGTTTGTCCTGTCAAATTCTGCGAATATTTCTTTACTAACTTTTCTGAAACCAAAAACAGCAGAAAAGAGGCATCTGGCACTGTTGCAACTTGTTAATAGGTTAGTACCAGAAAACATGTAAAACGCACCTCAAAGTGTGGACAAGTAAAGAAAAGTAGATACTAAAGAAGCATGGAACATAAAAAATTATAGATACGTTTCCAACGTATCAAGTATCACTTCATTAAGGGGTCATGAAACTCAGCACTACCTCTTGGTTTAAAAGGGTGTGATACTTTAAGACAGAACAGATGGGAGACAATCAATGCCTCTTGATCTACGGATTACAACACTTTGACCTGGTCCTAGATATGATGAGGTACTGGAGTTTGTTTCTCCTAGACATTCCGAACTTGTTTGTCATGACGGACCACAAGAGTATCTTGCATCGGAATATACCAATGCATTTACTACTTGTCTACCAACTAGTAGACAAAGGTCGGAAAGCAACAAGGGAAGGAACATGCTCAGTATAAACTCTCGAGATGTAGATGCATGGATTATCAATCTTCCAAAAACCGATGCATAGAAGAGGTAAGATGTGGCAGAGTCACGAATATAGATGCGAGACTCACAAGGAGTACTCTTGTCGTGATCTATTTGGTTCTATCAAAGAATATCTTCCATAGATAGTGGTAGGGGAAGTCCTTTATCGTCACTGTTCAATAGCGAAAATATCCGCATGCTTGAAGGCTATACTAGAAGGTACTAGCCATCCTAAAGTAATGTGTGAACATTAACGACAGGGGTCAAGGAATGGATCTTGGGTTAAAGATCTGCTTCATGCACAAGATTCACAACACTAGAATCCAGCATAATCCGGGATCTTAGGCTCAAGTCCAAGGGTTAGAACCCAAAGAAAGGAATAACTACCACTTTAGTGACTTAGCGTACACTACAAGATAGCAATCACGGGGTAGCTTACAAAAGAAGAAACATCTTATGAAGCACCAAACAAACAAAAAGGAGGCACACGAGGCGAAACAAAACCTCTAAGCCTAGAACAGAACACTGTGGAACCAACAACATGATGTTGTGGCCCGTAAGGTAGAGAGATCATGATATGAAGAAATCTCTCATGTGAATAGGAGAAAAGGGAAACAAGGAATTAACAACACACTCAACTATGGAGAACTCAACGCTAGGTCAACTAGCTTAGAAATGACATGCCAAGAAGGCACCTAAGCTTTGAAAGACTAGAAAAGATATCAAATTTTTTTCAAAATCAACACCAGATAAGATAACCTAGAATTAGAGCGAAACTGGATAAGGAGAAAAAGAAGCATACTAGAGTTTTCACAAATACTTTTCATCTTTGAAATAGTTTTCACAAGCACTAGATTCAACATCGACCAATAGCAAGGTTTTCCTACGGTCGGTACTGCTCTGATACCAAGACATGTGACACCCCCGGGATCAGGGCTAAACAAATCCCTGACCTCCGTCTGACATAAGCTTAACCTTGAGCTCGAGGATATCTAGTGAAGAATCGATAAACACAGCAGTGACCCTACGACACAAAATTTTATTACAACAAGCTCATAATTTAGCAGAGAACCAAATTGTTACAAGAAGAGGTCACTGACCACAAACATCAAACAACGGAAGGAAAATTATGCTATTAAGTACAACAAACTTAACAAATGGCCTAAGAGGCCTGAAGCATAACGATGACGTCCCAGCCCATAGATTCCAGGCTGCCGGCCGGGAACCCCAAGCTACTCGTTGGTCGATGTAGTATAGAACTCGTCTTCAGGGGAGCACTTAATCTGCCAAAAGTATCAACAAAGCAATGGTGAGTACAGGGTGTACTCCGCAAGACTTATGGCTGGTGGAGTTGTTTTGCATAAAGCCATCTTTGTTTATAAAATAAGAGAGAGAAGAAGCTCGTCTATTCAGAATATTTTAAAAGGGGATAAGAGAGCATCATCTCTGAAATATTGATCATCATCTTTTGATATTCACCAAATCATCATCATATGAACCCTATCTAGGATCACCCCCTCCTACCCATGAGGAAGCATCCTTAAGCACACATTGATCTACCAAGTTTTACGATTAGGTTAAAGTTCTATATGATCTTAGAATCTGGTCACCAAGCGTTCATAACCGTGAACATGGCTTTTCGAAAAGATCTAAACCTGCAGGGGTGTACAACTTTACCCACAGGTACCAACCGACTCTTAATGCCAAGTGAAAGTACAAAGAAAGTCGCCTAGAGGGGGGGTGAATAGGCTTTTAAAATTATTACGGTTTAGGCTCAAGTAAATGCGGAATAAAACTAACGTTTAATTTATTGAGCACAAAACCTAGCCACTAAGTTCACCTATGTGCACCAAACAACCTATGCTAAGCAATACAAGCAACAAGGTGATAGCAAGGTATAAATACTTCAAGCACGATGGCTATCACAATGTAAAGTGCATAAGTAAAGGGTTCGGTTGAGAGATAACTGATAGACGCGGAGACGAAGATTTGTTTCCCGAAGTTCACTTCCAAAGAAGCTACGTCTCCGTTGGAGAGGTGCGATGGCGCAATGCTCTCCGAACGCCACAAATGGCTCACCTCGAGGTGTGGTGGCTCGATGCTCACCCAACGCCACACAAGGCCTCACCCCGTATGCGGAAGCATGCAACTCACCGACGCCACAAAAGGCTCACCCTATTCTCCCAAGTGCGCACCACAAAAGTCGGGCACTTGCTCCACTATGGGACGCTTGAGGGCGGTCACCGAACCCGTACAAGATTGGGGCTAACTCCACAACTCAATTGGAGGCTCCCAACAACAAAGCCACAAAAGGCCAACAATGCCACAAAAGGCCAACAATGCCACAAAAGGCCAACAATGCCACAAAAGGCTACAAGACCACAAAAGGTCAACAAGACCACAAAAGGTCAACAATCCAACCACACAACCGTCTAGGGTTCCAAGGAACCCAAGAGAAACAAGCTCACAAGCTTGAACTCGCCGAATCTCCGAGGAGAACTCAAACCTATGCACCAAATGCAAGGGCAAGTCCTTCTCCCCCAAATTCCAACAAAGCTACAAAAGCTATTGGGGGAATAAGGGAGGAAGAACACAAGAGTAGAACTCAAACTTATGCACCAAATGCAAGGGCAAGTCCTTCTCTCCCAAATTCCAACAAAGCTACAAAAGCTATTGGGGGAATAAGGGAGGAAGAACACAAGAGGAGAACACAAAACTCTCCAAGATCTAGATCCCAATGATTCCTTAAAAAATAAGGGATTTGACTTGGGGGGATTGTAGATCTAGATCTCCTCTCTCAAATCCCTCAAAAAGATGCAAGAATCATAGGAGGGGAAAGGGAGAGGGAAAGCTTGTTCAAGGTTGGCAATGGAGGAGAGAGAGAAAGCCAAGAACCAAGAAGAAAAGCTGGTACCCACGAAGGGGAAGAGGAGCCCCTTTTAAAGGGCTCCCAGATCTGCCCGTTATGGGCATTCGCGACACCTGTCCGGAACTTCCGGTGGGAGGCCGGAAGTTCCGGTGGCACCCAGCCAACGGACGAAAACTGCGGAGCGAGAAACTGAAAAAACGAATCATGGCCGGAACTTCTGGCTCTGGGGTGGAAGTTCCGCCCAGCCTGACTCCAACGGTCATCAGACCGTTGACGCCCGCTCCAGAAGCGCAACCGGAAGTTCCGGTCAAAACAGACCGGAAGTTCCGGTGAACTTCCGATGCAAGTTCCGACAAAGTTCCGGCAAATAGAACGCTTCAAGACAGAAGGTTACTGAGCGTGAGCAGAAGAAGACCCGGAACATCCACCGGAACTTTCGGCGGCAAAGATGCCCTAGCGGAACTTCCGGTGGGAAGCCGGAACTTCCGGTCAGGGAAATTCCAGAAACCAGAAAACCAAAAACGCAATAACTTTTGCATCCAAATATTGGGTATCACCTTGGGAGAAAATATCATAAATATATATGTGAAGTATCCCCCAAGGTGTGGAGCCTAAAACTCGCAAGATCAAAAACCGCAATAAGATATGCAAGTGAAATCCTTAGATGATTAACTAGAGCTTGTTATGATGATGACCACAAGCTCTAGATCCTCTCATGGACAAGAACCAAATAACAACCAAGAAATATGATGCTATGAATGCAAAGGTTTGAGCTCTCTCCGAACGATGCAAACGAGACACCCGCTTGAGAGCCCCTCTTGATAGTACGGCTATCTATCCTAAACCAGGTCTCCCAACTAACAACACGAGACCGGCAAAAGAGAAGCCCTATCAACATACCTTTGCCTTGAGCGTCCCACTTGAACTTGATGTAGACCGTCTTGTTCTTCTATAGTGGGAACACCTTTCTTGTTTGCTCTTGCTCGCTCTTGCTTGATGAAGACTTGCAAAATGCTCCCCCATATTCCATGGGGAAACCTCTTCTTTGAACTTGTCTTCATCATTCCATGAGCACGAGGATGGCAAGCTTCAAGCATGAGATCTTCTAGAGATGGCGCATCTTGAGCTCGTCCTTCTTCATCCTTACTTGAGGTTGATCCATCTTGATGCAACTCTTTGCACATGCCTTGATCGACCTTCAAGCTCCTTCTTTCTTCATGATTCCAATGGGCAAAAATCCCTTGGGCATTTCTTCATCTTCCAACCTTGAGACCAACACATGGCCCAAGCGATGCCAATGGACAAACCTACAAGTGAAACTCAATTTACACATTAGTCCATAGAGATTGTCATTAATTACCAAAACCACACATGGGGGCATACATGCCCTTTCACCAAGCTATTAGCCCTCTTCATTGGAAGGCTGGCAGAGCGTGGTTGGCCACGACCTTTACCTTGCTTTCGCCAAGACCATGAGTCACGCAATAAGGATGGTTCCGCTGTAACGGGTCAAGTCCCGAAGCCGGTCCTTAAATATGTGAGGCGAGGTTGGTTTACCAGGGACGCTATCTACCCCAAGCAACCCGGTCCACGCTTCCCTACCTATTATGAATGCACCTCCTTAACCACCTTCAAGAAGATCCAAAATGCATGTCGAATGGAAGGCCCAAACTATGTGACTCATGGAATCTACTAGGAAAGTTAATCAGGCAAGGGGTTCCCAAGCCCCGTGTGGCTATACGCTCGTCTCGGTTCCAAAGGCAAGAACTCAGGTCCTAGTGGTGGCGAGCATGGGACTACAAAAACCACATCCCACATGGCCTCCCATACAAGCCTTAGCATGTTTAACTCATAGCACTGATCTCATATCATCATGTTCTCCTATCATACTAGATTATTTGCATCTGATACATCATTTGGAGCAGTGGATCAGGTAATATAATCTCAAAGAGAGTATGCAACAGATAGGATACTCTATCTATCAATAAAATACCACAGTAGAATCATATGCATCATGGCAGGAATTGAAATACTTTCATAAACATAGGATTGTATCATGGTGGGGCTATGCTTGCCTTTGCCTGTTGATAACCAATAAGAAGATCTTCGGAAACCTTGTACTTGACTTGATTACAGTTGGTCAAGTATTGTTCGTCGATCTTCGATGGTCTTGATCTCAGTCTTCAATCTCGATCTCGGTATCGTATTCTACTAGGAAGAAGCAAACACCGGAAAGAAAGGGAAAACAATCAACACATGGCATCAATGCAATGCTCAAGCAAGGATGATGATATGAAAAGTTTATTAGTACTGAAATGTAACTCTAATACATGCTCGGCAATTTAATCAGGGTTTCTAGGGGCATAAACCCTAATTGGGAGAAACTCCGGAATCACCTATGAGGGGTTACTATGTTCTTCTAATTAAACTTCTCTTGAAAGTTATTGAACAATGCATGATTATAGGTTAAATAGATAGTTCTCATTTTTCTAAACATTTTGGTATATTATTTGTATTTTTCTGACTTACAAATAATTAGTTATTGATTTTACAAGTTTATAATAATTTATGAAATTATTTAAACCATTAAAATGATTTACTGCATCATTATGACGTCAGCTAAATGTTAAACTCTTTTCTCACCCGAGCCTGAGCTAGCCAGTGAGACTGACTGCTGGGCCCGAGGCCACGTTAGCTAGCCACGCTATTGATCCACGCCAGCACCACGCGGGTGCCACGTCGGTGCCAGGTGGGCTCGCCGGAGGACACGCAGACGGCGGCGATTGGCGGTGCTAGGGGGTGAATCAGCAAGCAGGAGTGGTCGCGTCCTAACGAGCAAGATGCAACGGACCAGAAAGTGGCGGTGCTGCTAGGAAAGGGTCACCAGGGACGGCGGAACTGTGAGGAGCAGCGACGGCGGCGGCAGGTAGACACGACGATGGTAATTCAGAGAGGAAGAGAGGTAGTGGAGAGGTTATTTCGAACCAGGAGCTCACCACGAGGCTGTTGGTGGATACGGTGAGGAGAGGCGGATCCCGGAGCGACGGCTAGGCAGACGGCAGTGCACGTCGGGCTCGGGGAAGACGATGACCTTGGCGACGATTGGAGGCACGCGGGGTCGATTCCGTTGACGGATGGCTCATAGAGACGAGGCGGAGCTGATGGCATCCTTGATTGAGCGAGGGAAGGCCGGAGATGGCAGGGCGGCGGCATGTTCATCGGCTAGGGTTTTGGCCCGAGGAGAGGAACGAGAGAGGGAGGTCTCTGGGAGGGGAAAAGTGGATGAGGGCAAAGGCGACGTTGTCGTGGCGGACTTATCCACCCCTGAAGCTCGACGGACGGCCGGGAGAAGGCGACGGGGATCGACGGCGGTGCCGGCGACACCCAGCTACTTCCTCCCGAGGAGGAAGATGACTAAAGGGTGGCGAAGCGGTACCAGGCCCGGGTGGGCTGCGCCTGGGCAGAGCTGGGCCGCTGCGGCTGCTGCGCTGGGAGGCAGGAAGGGGAAGAGGAAAGCTGGGCTACGGCCTGTGTAGCTGCTGCTGCTCTATTTTTTTCCTGCAAACTGTTTTCCATTTATGTTTTTATTTTCTCCTTTGTAATTATCATTTGAAATCTGTTTTGTATATTTCAAAAATACCAGAAGGTTCTAAAAATATACCAACTATTGTGGGGCCCTTTTATACAATTTGTTCTCCTTTAACTTTGTGATTTCAAAATACAAAACTATTTTAGAAGGTTTTAAAGAGAGAGGGGAAAACTAGGGTTTAAGGTTTTGGATTTATTTCTCTGATGCACAAATTAAGATATGATGCTCATGAATGCACAATCAAACCCTAAATAAGGATTAACTAAAACTGGGGTGTTACAATGGTCGGTAGTGAACATTTTCATGGAGACTTTAGGGATCTTTTTCTCCACCCTCTCCTTAATCAAAAACTGCATCCGGCTCTTGTAGTCTTTCACAGAGATGTAAGTCAGACTGACCCTCAGGCTATCTTTTCGGTCTCTGGTGACCGTATGCATCAAGCGGTCTCCGTGATACTGCAATGGCTGAATTCGGCGATCCAGCCAATAGTGGATCAAGTCGGATCCATGGAGCCCCTTGTTCTTCATCAAAAACTTGATCTGCCTTTTGGCGAGGACCAAGTCATCAGACAGTTCTAGCGCTTCTACGTCCCATGATTCTTGGTGGGGAGCAGCACCGTCGAAGAAGGCCGGAAGACCTTCCGTCTTGTTCAGAGCCGGAATATCCTTATGATAAAAGAAGGTTCTGGCCCATCTTTTTACTGATTCACTAGCATTAATCTTAGGATAAACTCGGTTTATCCTAAGTACTAAGCTAAGAGTGCTAGTGGTGTAAGGAACACCGACACTGATGGAATTATTCCAGGTACCGTATTATTACCGAAAAAGGGTAAGACTCGGCCTAATGCCAAGAAACCCCTCACTGAGAGTTGCGTGAGCACTAAGCTCAAATAGAGTTGCGAGGGAGATTGTGAAGTTTCACATCGTAATGTTTGAGAACTTCGATGAAGAACTCCGACAGTGGAAGGCTGAGGCTGCGGTTGACATGCATATTGAAGAGGACTCGCTCGCCGTCGAGCAGTGCATGAACGGTATCTCTAGCGCCGCTCCACCATGCACCAGCGATGAGGTAGCCCTCGTCTTCCATAACTTGGATCTCAGCGTTATCCATGGTTCTTGGGACCCATAGGCCTCGCAGCTTCGTCTCATATGCCGCCGCCGTACCTCTTGCCGCTGCCGCTCCGGAGTTGGATGGAGTTTCCATCTCGCCAGAAGGTCAAGAACTAGCGGCACTAAGGGTTTTTGGGCGTGCGGATGGGAGTGGGAAATGAAGATCGGCGAGGAATGAATCTAGGAGAAAAGGATTTTGTAACATACCACCCTTTGTTTAAGATAAATAAAGACATGTTTGAGCATTGCATGCCTGCTTTACACTTTCACTTTGATTTAATCAAAGTAAACACAAACAAAACCCTAATTTTTCTCCCTCTCAAACCATTCAAATGGTTTTGAAATATTTTAAAAACTATCAAAACAAATGGAGCCCAAAATGGTTTACAAGGGCCCCTGAGTATTTTATACACTTTATAAAAGTCTCTGATATTTTTGAATTATTCAAAACGGAATTTGAATTGAAAATACAAACAGAAATAGAAAAAGGTCTTTAACATAAAAAAACCTAACCCTAGCTCTACTAGGTCGCAGCCCAGCAACCTCCCTCTCTCCTCTCCCCTTTCCTGCCGCCAACGCGCGCCCGCAGCCAGCCCACCAGGGCCCTTACCGTTTCGTCGAGGCTATCCTCGTCATCCACCTCTGGCGGCGATGGAAGGAGCTCGCTGGCGCCAACGCGCCATGGCCGACAAACCCTAGCTACTGCCGCCGCTCGTCGTCGTCGATCCCCGCCGTTCTAGAGCTCTCCTCGCCGCCACGCCCGTCGTGCTCACGGTGAGCTCCTCGACACAACGGTGCCCTCATTTCCTCCCTCTCCCCCTCTACTATCCTTCCCACGTGAGCCCGATGCCGCCGCCGCTGTTCTTTGCTCGATCTAGAGCACCTCCATTGATGACATCAGCATGATGTCATGCTGGTGTCATTTCCCCTTTTCTTTTTCCTTTATTAATTTCTGTAAATATTTTCTGGAAATATTATATGACATGTGGGCCCTACCTATAAGATGTTTAATATTTTTTCATAAATGTTTTCTGAAATTGTTAAACTTATGACATGTGGGCCCAAGTTGGAAATTAATTTAAATATTCCAAAGTGATTTAAAATGAATTAAAAATGGAGAAATTCGTAACTAATTCATTTTAAATCAGAAAAATACAAATAATATATCAAAATGTTCAGAAAAATGAGCTCTATCATCTAAAAATGTAAGCATCCACATTCATACAACTTTGAACCCTAACATATTTAGAGGAATACTGACACCCCCTAAGTAATATGGGTTCAATGGTTTGCCTAGCTAGGGCATTCCAGAATTCATTTAAATTGATGATGTATCTAGGGCTACTCTATTACATGTAAAATACCATATCATCCATATTGTATGAGCATTGCACATGCTATGTGTTGAATGTTGCTTTTGCTTTCCGGAGATTGGTTCTTCGCGAATAGGAACCGAACCCGAGGCTCAAGTCAATGCCACCGAAGAGCAGTACCAGTCCAACAACAGACAAGGCAAGCGAAGCCCCACTCATACATATGAATCCTATGTTTACAAAGTATTTCATTCTCGCCATATGCATTCGGTTCAACAGTCTTTTATCAGTAGATAAAGTAATCATATTCGATGCATGTTTCCCTTTGTGAACTAAATACCTGATCCACTGCTCCTAGCATAACGAGGGTTTAGCTTGAGCATCGCTAGTGCCACAATTCAGTAAAGCTTAGCCATGCTTAGTTGACTAGTGCTGATTGTTCAGATGATGCACTAGATATGCGAATGAATCTAGTATGGTAGGATGTTGTGATAAGGTCAAAGATGGATAATAAATATGCTAAGGATTGTATGGGAGGCCACATGGGTTGCGGTTTTTGCAACCCATACTTTCCATCCTTAGGAACTGAGTTCTCGTCTATTGAACCAAGACGAGCGTACAACCACACGGGGGCCTGGAAACCCCCTCGACTCACTAACTTTCCTAGTAGATTCCATGAGTCACATAGTTCAGGATTTCCATTCGACATACGCATCTTGGTTGTTCTTGGATGGAGGTGAAGGAGGTGCATTCATAACAGGTAGGTAAGCATGGCCAGGAACAAGAGATGCACGGCATCCATAATCTTGAACCCCGCACACATCATTAGGGACCGGCTTCGGGATTCGACACATTACGGCGGCATCTCCTTAGTGCGTGACTCATGGTCTCAGCGAAAGCAAGTTAAAGGTCGTGGTCAACCACTCTCTGCTGGCCTTCCAAGGAAGAGGGCTAATAATTTGGCATTAAGAATCGGTTGGTACGTGTGGGTAAAGTTGTGCACCCCTATAGGGTTATAATATTTTCGAAAAGTCGTGTCCACGGTTATGGACGACTTGGGAATGGATTCTGTGATCGTAGAAAACTATAACCAAATGATAAAACTTGGCCAACAAATGTGAGATTCGGGATACTTCCTCGGGGTTGTTTGAGGGGGTAGTCCGGAAGAGAGTTTTAGCTGATGATGGTTCTTGGTGGATATCGAAGATGATTCTAAGAGCTAGACCTGTAGTCTTCTTATCCCCTTTTAAAGTGGTCTGACTAGACGAGCTTCTTCTCCTTCTTGTGTTGAAAACAAAAGATGGCTTTATGCAAAACAACTTCACTAGCCATAAGTCTTGTGGAGTACACTCTGTACTCAGTCGTGCCTCGTTGATGTTTTTCTATAGATGAAGCTACTCCAACTGAAGGTGGTTTCTACGTCAAAGTCGACGAGTAGTCGGGGTTCCCGGGCAGCAGCCTAGGATCTATGGAAGGGTCGCTACTTCTATTTAAGGCCTCTTAGGCCCTTTGCTCATTTTGTTGTTTAGAACAACTTGTTTGCTTCCGTTGGTTTGATGTAATGATGGGTCTGTGACCCTTGGCTTGTATGACTGGTTTGTAACTCTCTTAATAGTTTACCTTATTAATGTATTGTCTATATGTTCTGTAATGTTACCGATCATTCCCTGCGCGCTTCGGGATTTAGGTTAGGCTTATGTCAGATGAAGATATGGTATTTGTCTAGCCCTGATCCCCGGTCGTGACAGATTTCTTCTTTTATTAATCTCCGCGCCAATATTCTCGCTGATCTGCGTGATTTGCGCCACACGTATAGGAGATAGAGAGGTGGCTTCCTCATGATGCCTCCGCCCCCTCGATTCTCGTGTGATCATTGAAACAGTGTTCTGTTTCATAAATAATGGACCCACCAATGGTCGTGTTAACGGGATGTTTATTAATGATAAGACATGGCCTAAAAAAGTTGTCAGACAGCATGGCTCTGGTTAAATTTGGCTCATGTTTTGAAACGATCAGGAAAATGACCGAAGTCAAGAAGACATATCCGACTCAGATAAGACTCGGAATCCTACACTACTGGATGAAGTTTCCGGGAACCCTTCAAGATTCTCAAGACGAAGAAACCATCAAGCTAGACGATTTATCCGACTTTGGATCTTGGACACTTCCGGGGGCTACTATTGGGGATATACTTTCTGTGTATACCGACAGGACTCGCTGACCAGGGTGGCCCACCAATGCGTAAGAGTTTTGCTTCATGGGCGGCCTAGTTAGAAAAAGAGGACGAGTCACTTCTGGCTATGACAAGGCCCAAAAGAGTTACTGACTTAGGCATGTAGTATTACTTGTAGTCCAAGCTATATCTAGTTGGCTTATCAGAGGAGCCCAATCTACTTTTAAAATTAATCCAAAGAATTTTGGCCTTTCCATCATGGTCATGGATGTCAGAAGAATTCTCATTTTTCATCATGGAAATAAAGTTATTCCTGTAGCTAGTTGTTGCTTTTGCATGAAAAAAATTTGTGTTTTCATCACCAAGTTTCACACACTTGATTTTCCCTCTTTGTTTCTAATATGCCCTCTAATTCTGAAGCAATTGTATCGGTTGATTCTTAAGAATGTCTCTTAGGTTCCATTCAAAGATACTTAGGGTCCTAAATTCTTCCAATATATCTAGCAAATCAATGGTTTCATTGACCTTTCCTATCAAGTGTTTAAGACATGGAAGTGAGTTTGCCCAAAGTTTGAGTCCTCTTCTAACATTCTTGAGCTTTGCATTTATCTTTTTTGCAATGTTTGAATGTCCCACAGGGATATCCCAAGCATTTTGCACAATCTGGTTAAAATCACTATGCTAGAGCCAATAGTTTTCAAATCTAAACACCTGACCTTTAGGGATTCTAGTACCAATTGAGATGACAAAAGGTGTATGGTCAGAAGTGGGCTTTGAGAGGGGATAGACAAATGATGAGGGGTAAGAGATTGTCCAGGAGGGTGAGGAGAAATACCAATCCAATCTCTCCAGGAGTGGATCCTTTTGCATGTTACTCCAGGAGTATTTTCTACCTTTTAAAGGGAGTTCCACAGGTCCAAGATTACTGATGGCATCATTGAAGAGAAGCATGTTATTAACATCTACACCCACTTTATTTCTATCAGAAGGTTTCCTGATAAAGTTAAAATCATTAATGACAACCAGTATAAGTCATCAGACATATCAATGTTGGAGAACCAGTCAATGAACAGAGCCTTTTTTCAGGTTGACAAGGGCCATAGATATTGGTTAAAATCCATGAATCATTGGATAGTCTAGAGGTAAACTTGACAGAAATAGAAAATTCATTTTGTAAATCCATCTCTCCATCAAAAAGACTACAATTCCAAATAATAATTACACCCCCAGATGCACCTACTGAAGGTAGGAAGGCAAACTTGTCAAACTTTTTTGGGCAAAATTTTCTAATGTACTCCATATCAAAGCTCTACCTTTTTGGTTTCTGAAGGAAAATGATCTCACATTCAGATTCTACAATTTTTTGGGAGAGAGCCACCCTTTTTTTCTCTGAATTGATGCCTCTCAAATTCTAGTTTAAGATTTTCCAAATTATTTTTCTATCCATGAAACCAGAGTTGATATAGAGCATTTGATGTATATCAAAGCATGATACAACATCCAAAATGAGGAATAACAGTGAGGCCAATTCATGAAAAAGATAACAGGGGAAATCAAAAGGAAAGTAGTTCCACCACCCAACATTCTAGCAGCACATGTTCTGATAAAAAATAAAAACATTCCATTGGACAACAGTTCCACGGGAATCAACTCAATAACATAGTTTTGCTAACATTGGGAACTTATTTATTCATCTTCTTTTTGGCCTGCTGCCCATAGGGCCCAGCAGCCACCTTCTTCTTTCTTTCTCCCTGACTGGAACTAGCAGCAGCCCCAGCATTCCTCTTGATTGCACCTGGTGGCCTAATTGCTTTGTCTGCAATCTTTCCCTTCTTCTGCAGCTTTGAGTCCAAATTTTCCTCAACCACCTCAGTTTCTACAATGGGTCCTACTACTCTCCTTTTCTTTTAAGGGGAAGAGGGAGTTGTCTCCAAAGAGCCAAGGTCAAGTGAATCCTGAATACACATTGGAGGAATCTAAGAGACATATTCATCAGGAACTATAAAGGAAATTGTGGATTCATTTGCAATAGGCTCTTCAATAATTTCCCAAAGAGGTGAAGAAAGAAAATTCTTTGCCCAATTAAATTTATCTAGAGTGACAAGCATAAGAGTAATGAAATTAAACCAACTTACAGGAATCTCAAATTTTGCTAGATTCTGTGAAGAAGGCTGACTTTGAATATGAGGTGCAAAGAATCTGTCCCAAATTTCAAGTCCCTGCTGAGAGAACCTATGCTTGACAGCCAAAAGGTCAGGTGTGGCCATAAAATGAGTGTAAGCCATTCCAACCTACAAGTGTGCCTCATTTGTGTCAAGAAGGTTGGCATCTTCCATCAGATAGTTACCATCAACATCAGCAGTATCCACACCATCTTGGATAAGTTCATGCTCATCAAACTCAGAGTAAGCCTGCAGAATACTTAGAAGCCCTTCACCAATCCCAACATTTTGAAGCTGAACCACACCTTGAACGGGAAACTCTTGGCCAGCAATGATAGCTTGGTTAACCTCCTACTCACCAGAATTGGTAGGTTGGATAATCTCAGGATCAACAGCCTACTCAGGAGAGGAGTTGGTGATCCCACTATGGGTGACATGTGGAGGGGAATGCAAATTGTCCAAATGCAGCTCTTCACCATCTTCCTGTATAGGACCAGCAGGTATATTCTGTGCAACATTTTGTACAACCCAATGGTCCCAACCACCAACATTATCATCCCGGGGAGGAGGAGGAGGGGGTGGTGGAGGGACAAAGGGTGCAGCCTGAACAGGAACTAGATGTGGGTCCACCCCATCATCAGGAGCAAGATCTTCATCAGGTGGGCCCCCACCATGTAGATAACTTAATAAATCTCAATGGAAAAAGTCCATGATTCAGATTCTTCACTGTCACCAAGTGTCATTCTGACACTCTTGGGAATGTCTGCCAAATCAGTAACCCTCACCTTAGCAAGGATCTTTCCTTTATGCTTAGAGTCTCTTTCCCACATAAGCATCTTACCAATGCCATTGAAAATAGCATTAAGGTCCTCAATGTTCATACATGGACTCTGATACTTATGTAGCCTTGGAAATCCCTTTCACAGAAAAGGAAATTAAAGGTGTCATTAGGGAGCTGCCAAATGAGAAATCCCTAGGTCCAGATGGCTTCAGCAATGAATTCATCAAATCTTGTTGGTCCATTATTGGAAAAGATATTATTCGGTTGATCCAGGACTTTTATCATGAGAAAATTTCCCTTGAGAGCATCAATTCTGCTTTCATCACTCTTATTCCCAAGGTGGAGTCTCCTGTCCTCACTATAGATTTCAGGCCAATTTATTTATTAAACAGTGTGCTTAAAATCATTACAATTCTCCTAGCCAATGGACTTCAGAACATCATCCTCAAGCTTGTGCATAAAAATCAGTATGGCTTCCTCAAGAATAGATCCATTCAAGATTGTCTAGGCTGGGCATTTGAATATATTTTCCAATGTCAGTAATCAAATGAAGAAATTGTGATCCTGAAACTTGACTTTAAAAGGCATTTGATAGAATTGAGCACTCCACTATTATAAGCATTCTGCAGGGAAGAGGGTTTGGTGCCAAATGGATTAATTTGATAAATATGATTTTCCATTCTTTGAATTCCTCTGTTATCCTAAATGGAGTGCCTGGGAAAAAATTTACTGTAGAAGAGGGGTTAGACAGGGTGATCCATTATCACCTCTTTTGTTTATGTTGGTAGCTGATTTCTGCAGACTCTCCTCAACTCTGCCATGATTAAGGATCTGCTTAGCTTACCCATTTCTTGCCCTGCTTGTCCTGATTTTCCTGTGATACAGTATGCTGATGATACCTTGGTAGTCATGAAGGCAGACTCAAAACAACTACTTTGCCTGAAATTAATCCTGAATAGCTTTGCCATACCAATTGGTCTGAGGGTTAATTATAAAAAGTCTAGTATGATGCCTATCAACTTGGACCCTGAAAGATTGCTGCATTTCTCTAGAACCTTTGGTTGTAAGATGGGTAGCCTTCCCTTCACATATCTTGGGTTACCACTCAGTCTCACCAAACCTTCTCTAGAGTTGTATGTTCCAATGGTTGAGAGGGTTCAATTCAGGGTTGGTGGAATTGCAGATTTTTTGAATTATGGGGGAAAACTTCAGATGGTCAAGTCTGTTTTATAATCTTTACCACTCTTCTTCATGAGTTTTCTTGATGTGCCAATTACAATCAAAGATCAAGTGGTTAAATACATGAGGCATTGTATTTGGAGGAAAAAATGCTGATGTACAGGCTAAAGGCTCTTCAATGGTTGCATGCACAAAAGTTTGCAGGCCAAAAAATCAAGGTGGCTTGGGGCTACTTAATCTTAACATCCAAAATACTGCTCTACTGCCCAAGAATCTTGATAAATTTCATAATCACCATGATATTCCCTTGGTACATCTTATATGGTAATCTTATTATGCCCAAGGTAAACTCCCTGGTTTTCAAATGGAAGGATCCTTTTGGTGGAACGCTCACTTGAAGCTCATAGATGCATATAAAGCCATGGCTAAATGTCAGTCAGGGGATGGAAAATTTGTTTACTTCTGGTCTGACCTGTGGGATAAGGAATGTCTGCAGTTTAAAATGCCTCATATCCTTTCCTATGCAAAGAATACTTAAATCACGGTGCAGGAAGTTGTCATACTGAATATCTTGAAGATCTCTTTAATCTACCTCTGTCACAACATGCTTATTCTGAGTTTCAACATCTGGAATTGATGTGCCAGCAGTTTTCTAATCAGCTGGAACATCCTGATAAATGGACATACATTTGGGGCAGTGATGAATTCTCTGTTAAGTAGGCTTATGAGCTTATGGCTGGCTATCAACCTACTCCACCTCACTTCACCTGGATATGGGATTCCTCTTGCCAAGCTAAGCATAAGTTTTTCTTTTGGCTGCTTCTTTTAGACAGATTAAATACAAGGAACATCCTCAAAAGGAAAAATTGCACATTACCTGATTACAACTATGCAATCAGGAACTGCCACTCAGAAGATACGCTGGTCCATCTTTTCTGGACCTTCCCTTTTGCTGTTGATTGTTGGGATTACATTTGCCCCTAAAGAGATCATGGACTCTCTGTTTTTGAAGCCTTCCAAGATATAAAAAGCAAACTAAATCTTCCCTTTGCCATGGAGATAATTATTTTAACTGCTTGGGGGATATGGATCTGCAGAAATAACATTTTTTTTTGAAAATGTTACACCAGAGTTCTCTAATTGGAAAGCAGTTTTTGTACAAGAAATGAGGTGGATCAAATTCAGAATAAAAAAGAAGCATGGCCTTCAGTTCAATAGCTGGTTCCAGAATCAAGTGCATTAGTTGGTTACTACTTGTAAACCCAAAGTTTTTCTTGTAATAGCCACCCCTTGTAACACCTAGTCCTAGGGGTTTTTATCTTTTGTAATTCAGATATTATATTAATGAAAAAAAGCTGCAGTGGGGGTTCTTCCCCCTACTGTTTTCCCCTAAAAAATCTATATCTAGTTACTGACTCTGTAACGTAGCCGGATAGGTCTCCCCTGTAACCCTAGGCCCTGATGACTATATAAACCAGCCCTATGGGAGCCTTTAGGGCATAATCACAACCAGATTATATATCAACCACAACCTACTTGCACAGGAGAACCTCTCTTGTAATACGCTGTAACATCGGGCTCTCGCCAATATATTAACCAGGGTAAACTTGTGCTCACCGCTCCCAGAACACCGTACGTCTCACACCCCATCTTCTCAATGCCTTCAGGAACCCCTATGGCGTACCTGTCGACAATCCAACGACATCGAGTCCTGCCCGCTCTGCCTGCCGCCTCGAGCCCCGTGCGCCCAAGTTCACCGCCAAGGTTCTATATCGACCCCGCTGCCTCTCTTCTGTGTCCTCCCCTTGCCGGCTGGGCCGCTTCGTTGCCCTCCCATCACCTCCACTCGCCGCCTCTCCGCTCAACTTGAGCACCACCGCCTCCATCGTAGTCTGCACCGCCCTGGGCCACCGCCTCCAACGCTCGTTGCCTCCCTGTCGGTTCCCCTTGAGCTCACTGCCCTAGCCAGCCGCGTCCTCGCACAAGCTCTGTGACCATGATGTCTCCTTCGTCCTCTGCACCCTTCTTCTTCCCGAGCTCGAGCTCACCCCTCCCTGCAAGTACCTGCCGCCATGACCTCCCTTGCTGTAGCGCTGCCAAGGCTCCCCTTCCGCGTCTCTGCATCACGTACGTCTGCCTCCTGCTACGAGCGCACCTACCAGTTACTCTGGCCTGCAGTATGTCATCGACAAGTTCTAGTGTGTGGTTGAATATGAACTTGCTTGTGTGTTTATTCAGTTTCCTATGCCAACTACCATTCCTGCCAAGCTTCTCAAAGCCATACTTTTGGTGTCATGGTCTCGTCCGCTCAACTAAATTTGTCTAGTCGCAATATCTTCTCAAAGCCTTCGTCCGTTGTACCGAGATCAACACCTTGACAAGTCTGGACCCGGAGTACCATCATGGTGCTCTGAGGATACCGTCGCAAGTTCACCATGGATCTCAAAGAAGAGAACCTCAACAAGATCTTCATCACGGACTCCAAGGACTTCCTCACGGATCCAAAGACTGTAAACCAAAGACCCCGACCCACGGATCCGAAGCCCCGAACCTGTCGAACCCCCGAAACACCAAGATCTTCACACCAATGTGTGACCTCTTTCCTCGAAGACCTATTTTTATAATGTCCTATATATTTGTTGCATAAATTGTTCATGATCGCATACATCTAGTGTGGTTTGGGGGCATTGTGCTGATTCAACTAATAATTAAATATGGAGACCATATGCGGGCTTTTCTAGTCTTAAATTGGCCCCATTTAAGTTTGTACAGAAAACCGGTAATATATTTTGTCTTGTTAAGACAACATTTCAATTGAGGGGTATTTAAACAACATGCACCGTCTAATTAATTGTCGGGACCCCGGTTCCGCTTAATATTTCCTAATTGCATCGCATCTTTGTCATGTCATGCATCATGCCCTATCTTCTGTCTTAGTATTAAATACTCTATCTGGTGTTTCTTTTAGTATTTTGCTTCTTCACGGACTAGGCCAACGGGTTGATGCGAGTGTTGACCCGATCTTAGAATGAACCTTCAGCAAAGTTTTCTAGGCAAGCATTCTCCCTCTTTCTACCTATTTTATATTTATAGTCTTTACTTCCTCTTGTTGATCTATTGCTACCTGTGTTGCGATGCTTTAGTCTTTTCGTATCTGTTATACCCCTTGCAGCTTATATTGTCTTGGACACCTCCTATTACCTGTTGTTTGGTAGATGATCGGCCTTGCGAGTCGTATTTGCTTGCTCAGGTGTTGTTTCATGTCGTTGATGTTCCTTTGAGGTCGAGGCTTGGCACATACTTAATGGTGGAGATGATCATGGATTTAATTATAGTTTAATAACTAATATTGAAAGTAGGTAAATAATGCATAGGCACCGGTGGGCAATAGATGTTATTTGGTTTTTAAAGCTCACTTTTGTCCCGTTGGACCCCGAGTAATTGATACATGTTCTTTGACTATCTCACTATCCTCATGTGGGACCATGAATCCCCTTAGCTAGAGCTTGAGTCATACCTTATTTCATGGGGCCACAAACTAGTTTGGGGCTTTATTACTATCATGTACTTATCCCATGCCACTGCTTTATTTACTACCGTTGCTCGTGGAGAGAGTTTACTACTGTACTGTTTAGGAACACCGTGTCACGTTTCCACTGTATCGACAAGCCCAATGACACTTTTGGGTTCCTAGTCATTTACAGCCATCGCCATACACCCTGGGTCTGTCGGGGAGCCGGCCGACTTCGTAGTGGGTAGCTTAGTGGGGTTCCCCCTAAAATATTATATGAATCTTGTGATTGCTTTGTCGTGATGCCTCATTGGGTTTTCATTTGGTTTTTCTGAGGTTGATCATGTGTGTGTTGTTATTTGTGCCCCCTACAGGGTAAATATTTCTAAAAAACGTGTCCACGGTTATGGATGATTTAGAGCACAATATCTTGATCATAGACAACTATAACTGAAGTAGTGCTATAAATTTGACTTTGGAATGACTAGTAATCAGCTTCACTACAATGGAATGGCTAAATAAAAGTGACAACAACTGCTGGACTTGGGATGTCTCATGATATTTGTATCTACCTAGTAAGTATTGCAACTACAACAAAATGGTTAACTAAAACTGCCCACTGCTTATGACATCAATATGACTCATGCAATCTATATTTGACTAGTAAGTGCTGCAACTAAAACATAATGAATAAAAGTGCCAACTGTGTGAATTTCTCGGTTTGACTTCCTCGTTTGGTCTCGAGGGGGGAACACCATGATGGGTATGTTTGGTGGTAGTATCAGGTTGGATCCGAATAGGTCTTTCTTATCCCTCTCTGATAGCCGAAAGTTGTAACCCAAGGTCTCTATAGGTGTTTTAGTGCATGTTGCACTGCTGTTTCAGTCCAGCATACCTTTGTAGCCGAGAGCCACCGAATTCTAAGTCTCGCCGTGTACTGGCCTCAGTATTGACCGCTCCCTATTTCCTTTTCCCTTTGCCGGCACCTCTTTTGTTTTAGCAGGTTTGGAGATCAACGTCGTTAGCAGGATTACCCTTCCGGCTGGTCCTGGGAAGGTTTATGGATTCCATTGGTTATTTATCAATGATCTTAGCCCCATTGCATCTTATCCGTACTCGGATGTGTATCGTTTTCAAGGTGATTTGGATCTTGGTATTGTATATTTGTATTCTTGGCTTATGAAGTTGTGTTGTATATATCTGTTCTATGGGTTCCATCATGGAGTAATTTGTAATGGTATTAGTTCGTTTTCCACCCGCATGAAAGTGCCTGGTGGGAACCTTTGAATCGTTTCTATGTGAGTTTGGCGAGAATCGTTAAGACTTGCACAGGGTTGATCCGAGGGTGTTACACTGCCTCCTTTATATTTATACGATGCATGCTTCAATTCATATCATGTAATTTATAGTTAGAACGATCTCATTGTGTTGATCGTTTTAGACATATCATTTGTCAAATTTGGAGTTACAGAATTAAAGTTATGAATTATTCAAGAAATAGTCATTTATTAGTATTTAAATTATTTTAAAATTTTAAATTGCTCAAATAATATTTTAAATAGCTTATTCATAATCATCATTTTTTTGATTCAAAAACATATATTATATGTATTATTTGAATTTATGAGTTCAAAACAATATTAAATGCAAAATTAATCAAATATGGTGAAAGTCAAAGGTTTGACTAATTTGAATCAGTTTGCAAAATATTGGATATAAGATTTGAATTAACATTCAAAAACAAAAAATTATTTTATATAAAATTTTAATTCAATTGCCAAATAATTTGAAAGTTATGAATTAATTCATATATATTCATATTCTAATTTTATTTTTGAATTTATAAAACGGGCAGAACTTTTCTTACTCGGACTTAGTCTAACTACAGGCATAGACGGGTGGGGTCAGGTCTACTGTAGGTCCACACATGCACATACCACCAGGGAGATGACACGTGGCGAGGCAAGGGGATACGGGTTGCTGCTCAAAGAAAGACAGGGGCTAATTGCAAAACCTGTCAGGTGGCTATGATGACGAAACTAACGCGAAGAACAGGTGCACAGTGGGATCTGAACAACTTACAACAACAATGACGACGAATCTACTGTGAGTCTTGTATAGCTGCAAGAATGAAAAATAGAGAGGGGACAACAGGCTCCGACTTTTATTCGACGAGTTTTCCTGGAAAACCGCATCAACTGGGATTTATCGACGAACATCGGTAGTTCTGGCTGTATAGTGCAGCTACTATGTCATCGGTATGGAAACGATATTGCCTAAGGAGGCTAGATAGCGGTGTGGGAGCGAGCAGGGCGACTGTGATGGCGTCCGCAGGCGGGATTGGGTACAAGCGAGTGCGGTGAGACACAGGAAGTACCCAGGTTCAGAGCCCTCCTGGTGAGGTAAAACTTCTACTCCTGCATGTCTGACAGTATATGTGGGTATAATCGGGCTACACGTGTGCTCCTCGAGCTGTATCTCAATGCGGTCCAGCTAGCTGTATGTGTGCATGCGTGTGTGCTCTTCCTGGGAGTGGCTCCAAGTGAGCATGCGAGTGAGCCTCCTGGGAGAGTGGATCCTATTCATGTGAGTCCCTTAGTGCCTTATAAAGGTGGCCCAAGGGACAAAGGCGGGCCCCGCGTGTCTAACTACACTACGCGTGCATCATCCAATAGTACAAAGTGTCATGCATAGTGCTACACTATTTGCTATATGTCATACATAGTGTTTACTATTTGCTATGTCATATGACAGTGTCATGCATAGTGGTCTTGGTCTTGTCTATCTTGTCGATGTCCTCCTTGTAGTACGTTTCCTGGGAGCACCTGCCGATTTGGCTGGTTTGAAGGGCAGCGGCAAGGCCGACTGCGCCCTCTGCCGGCTGCCCAGTCGGCCACAGGTAAGCGGCAGCGGGAGTGGCCGGATGGGACAGGAGGGCGCGGGAAGGCCGGCTGGAAGCCTCCAGCCGGCTCAGGTCGAATCTGCCGCACTTGCCTTTTGTCGTTGCTTTTTTTTGACTGTCTTGGAGCGTCTTTGGGGTACCAGGGACCATCCCCTCGACACTAGCCCTCGAGCGCGCGCTGATTTCACCGGAGGGGGAAATGAGCACGAGCTCCACAAAACTTGACGTTGTCGTTGTAGATGAAGTTCTTGAACGGCGTCCAACTGGACACCTCCGGCCCGAAAAGCAACACAACTCCAGCGGGGGCACGCGTGCGCACCCACGGGGTGTAGCCCCCGAGATTCGGAGTAACTGACGGATATAGGTGCTTTGAATTTTTACCTGTACTTGAGATCCGGCTCGATGTAGTCGGACAAAGAAAACACATAGAAATGATTTTTTGTCAATACATTGACATATAGTACACATGCTTTCAACCGAATGATGGTTTTTATTTTAAAAAACTAGCTCGTGCTTTTCTTGCACACTTAGTCACTTTCTCGTGTACTATGTTGTTTACGTTGCACCTTGCCGAACAGTCGGATTGCGGTCTGGAGCCAGAGCCGAAGGGAGCTGACAATACACCGCACACGGTACTAGAGGCTTAGCAGCCGGAAAATACCAACTATGCACATGGCCGAAATGTCCGATATGTCGCATCTTTCACCGTTTTTTGTGTGGGATGCCCTCGGGCTTTTGCTCTTGCTAGTCGGACTGCTGGATTACGGTCTGTAGCTGATACGAAGAGTGGGCCTCTGGCATCATCGCACACTACTACTCAGTCGGCTTACAGAATTAGCAGGACGGGTCAACCGGCGAGCCCCCGGTAGGAGTTATTGACGTCGAAAAACTGAAAGCAGGAAACATGACAACATCTGGCGAGCTCTCGAGGGTTGCTCGAGGCCGAAAAAACATTCACATTGCTGTAGTCGGTCGCGGACGGGTCAAAGACGCGATTCTGCACGCGTCGCGGGCGCTGAAGCGGTCCAACTGGCGGTCCAGCCGGATGGCCTGGCTCCAGCCGGCCAGACAACCAAAAGCAGCACAGCCGGATTCGGTTTCCAGCCGGCTAGACAACCAAACGCGCCGGGATGCGTCGAGCCGGCCTGGCCAAGCCGAACTGGGTCCAACTGGCAAAACCGGCAACCAAACAGGATGAAGTCGTCCCTAGCCGGCTGAACCGGCAGCCAAACTGGCGAAGTCGCGCCGAATCCGTCGGACTGACAGCCAAACGGATAAAGTCGCGCCGAATCGGTATGATTCAGCCAGAACGCACCTAAGCCGGACGAATCGGACAAACGGACGGGATGCGAGCCAGACCAGAAATAGACGGCTGGACAGACATAATTTTTCAACCAGATCTGGATTTCTCTCTGTCAGTCTTACCCAGCCCAATTCGGACGGACGATACGAAGCTGAGCCGGACAAATTCTAGCCGGATGTCTTTGGCTTTTTTTCTCTCAATTTTTCTAAACGGCCGAATGTAACCAGCCAGATTTTAAACCGGCCACTACTCCCCCAGCCGGACACGCCATCTCCTCCTCTTTCTCCTTTTTTTTTACTTCACTTTCTTTTTCTCTATCCGACATACCAAGCCGGATCTTCTCTCTTTTCTTTCCCTTCCTTTCAACCGGCTCACAACTCTCCTTTTTTTTTCTTTCTTGCATTTCTTAATCGGCTGGCCAACCACTTCTCCTTCTCCTAACCGGCTGTATCCGGCCTGTCCTTTTCTTCCACTTTCTCCAGAGAGGATTTACCACACCTTGGAGGGGCCCGGCACCATCTTTACCTTTAATTTTTGGAGATTCGTGCATCAGTCTACTAGTCAAAGGATCCAACTTTTTCCATTTTAGTCCCTGTGAAAAGTGATTTAATCTCTGCAACCCACCACTCCCAGGCTCCAGCATCGCCGTGTACGTGCTCCCCCACTCCACCTGCTCACGCGTCCCCCCACACCCATCTCTCTCTCCCTATAACCGCCGACGCCTCCAGATCGATGCAGCTCCTTCCCACGTCGCCGGCGGCCAACTCCACCTTCTCCAGCCCTGCCTCCTCCTCCTCCTCCTCCTCAAGCCTCCACCTCCTCCTCAAGCCCCGCGTTCTCCTTCAAGGAGAAGGGACGGCTGCGGGTGCAGCCGGCAAGGCGGCGAGCCGGAAGGCGGAGCACACGCGACGGACGCGGAGCATGACGTGAGGCAGGGCCCGGAGGAAGCGGATGCGGCCAGCCGGCGGGCGAGCACGGACGCGCGCAGCCGGACTCCAGAGCCGGGCCGGGCCATCCGGAGTCGCGGGCGCGGAGTAGCATGGCCGGAGCGCTGAGGCGTCTCAGCCAGCGGGCGAGCGAGGATATGCGCGCGGTCGGCCGCGAGTGAGCTCAGGCTCACGAACCGGAGGAGGTCGGGCGCGTGGGCGGAGAAGCTCGACAGAGGTCAAACCGGAGCCCAAGAAGATGGAGGAGGTTGCAGGGCGCTTGCATGCGTGGAGTTTGCGGCAGGACGCACATGCGTACATACTGGATGGTATTTGTATTAAAGAGATGCTTGCTTATGCTTAGCTAGAAATTGATGGAGCTGGTTGAAGCTAGCTAGATTGGCTGCTTCTGTGCGTGCTTAGCTCGCGTGCGTGGTCGGCGGCAGCTGCAGCGTGCGAGGCCGAGGCTGCGCGCGCGGGAGGAGCAGCATGGCCGGGTGCGGCTGCTGCAAGCTCGGCCACCGGAGCGCCGGCTCGCGAGGCGCTGGAACTGAACGCAGGTGCCACACTCGTCGGGATGCTGCGGCGGACGCGGCAATAACGCCAGGAACGGCGCGGCACGGCCGGGCGGCGGACGACTCGGAGACGGTGAAGGCGGCGACGACGCGGCAGCTATGGCGACCAGCCCCTGGGCGTCTCGGTGAGGCGGACGAGGCGGCGAGGTCGACGACTACGCGACTGGCGAAGCCAGCGGCAACGCTAATGGCGGCCGCACGACCGGCGAGGCCGACGATGACCTGAATGGCCATGCCGGTGGCGACGCGAACGGCGACGGTGCGGACTATGACAGCGTGGACGGCGAGGCCAGCAAGGCCCCGAGTATTTTCTGGAACGGAGTCGGTGACGACGGTGACGGAGAAGTCGGTCTTGTGCGGACGAAACTCCGGTCACGGCCATATCTCGTCCCACGATGGGCGCCAACTATCGTCGGTATGGAAATGGCATTGCCTAAAGAGGCTAGATAGAGATGTGGGAGCGAGCAGGGCGACTGCGACGGCGTCCGCAGGCGGGATTGGATACAAGCGAGTGCGGTGAGACACAGAAAGTACCCAGGTTCGAAGCTCTCGTGGTGAGGTAAAATTCCTACTCTGCATGTCTGACAGTATATGTTCGTATAATCAGGCTACACCAATGCTCTTCGATGTGATCCAGCTAGCTGTATGTGTGCATGCGTGTGTGCTCTGCCGTCCAGCTAGCTGTATGTGTGCATGCGTGTGTGCTCTGCCTGGGAGTGGCTCCAAGTGAGCATGCGAGTGAGCCTCTTGAGAGAGTGGATCCTTGATGTCTACGTACTTCTATTTTTGTAGACAGTTGTTAGACTTTAAGTGCAGATGTTTGTAAAACAGCAGCAAGTTTTTCTTAAATGGATCAACCAAAATTTATCGAACTCAGGGAGGAAGTGGTCAAAGGTATTCCCTCTCAAGCAACCCCGCAATCAAGATACAAGAAGTCTCTTGTGTCCGGAACACACCCAATACACTTGTCAGGTATATAGGTTGTAACATCCCAAAAATATTAAACTTGGACCATCAAACTCTAATCATCAAAATTAGGGTTAACAAAAACTTTTCCAACTAAAAATATGAAAGCATTCATATGTGTGTTTAAAAATTGGATTTTTTGAATTGCCATGGTTCTGTGTTTATTTTCTTGTAAAATGATTCTTAGATGAAATAAACATCATCTAAACAATCCCCAAACTTTTCCAAAAGACAAACAACTCAAAATGAATAAATTAAGTGAATGGTCACTTTGGCCAAATTAACTCCCATGCCTACTTTGGCTATCTCTAATTTTTAAAACTCAACAAAAACATGTATGGATCTTTGCACCCCTTGTTAGTACTCATAATAAGGTACCAAGGCCCACTTTGTGATCATCCAAAAACATTCAAATGCTCGGTTTAAATGACAGTTTAAAATTGAATTAAATGACAGTTTAAAATTGAATCTATCTCATACGGGAAGATCCCACTATTTCAAAAACCACTCAAACAAGCTCAATTTTCAAAACCCAAGCACCCACAGAATCCTCAACACATTGGCCACACCCACCAAAAATCGTTTCAAAAACTTGCGGCCATTTCATCAAACACTTGGAGATAGAAAATCAAATTGGCCAAACTTCACTGTTTTGAGCAATAATTTGGCTAAGCATTGTTCACCATTGATCACACTTGTCTCCCCCAGTGCCAACCAGTGCCTTGACCACCCCTAGCCCCTACCCATCGCACCATGCCATGCCAACCCGAAGGAACCCTTGCCAGCCGACCATGGCTAGCTAGCCAGAGCAAGCACCAAGCCTAAACACCATGTCTAGGACGCACGCCACCGTCCACCGCCACCCCCTGTCCAGCGCTTGAGCCCTGCCATCCACTGGACCACACGCCCAAGCCATGCCAAACTTCTCTGAGAGCATGTCGAGAGCGCGCCAGAGAGCCACCCTCGACACACGCCCCCACACCGCGTGCCGCCCTCGCTGCGTGAACGCGTGATCACCACCACCCCAGCAACCCCGCAGACACGCCCGTTCGATGCCGCGCGGACCACGCGCGCTGTGCGCCATCAAAACCTCCGTCGGACCCGCTCAGAGCGTCGAAGCGTTCCGACCGATCAGCACTGCCCACGCCTCGCCACCACGCCGTTGAGCTTCGCTAGGGAGCACAGCACCGCCCCCTACCGTCGCCCACGCCGATAGCTGCCTGTGCCGTCGACCACGACGAGCTCAGCTCGTGCTCGTCGGTCCCCTCTCGCCACTATAAATAGAGGCCTCCCCCGCTCGATTTCTTCACACCATTTCGTTCCCCTCTCTCTCAGAAACATCCCACACCCTTCCCTGGAGCAAGGCGAGCACCAGTTGGCCGGAATTTCACCAGAGTTCGCCGCAGCAGAGAAGGAGAGGCGCCGTCGATTGGAACCGCCCCAGGAGGAGCTGCCGGTGCCAGGAGAATCGTCGTCGTCGACATCGTCATTCGCCCCCATCGCTGACCCTCGCCTGAGCCCCGGTGAGCCTCCCACGACCCCCACTGAGCCGCTAGGGTTTGAGCTTGCCGGTGAAATGTTCATCGTCGACGACGATCCTCAGCCGTTGATCGCCGTTCTAATCCAACGAACCACATCGCCCCGTACCGCTTCGCGTGTTATGAGCCACTGATGGGTGGAACCCCCCAGTCAGCTGAGCCCCACGTTGCGGAGTGACACTGGGCCGGCCCATTAACCTTTCCCACGCAGCCCAACCATTTGAATTTAGATTTTTCTATTTTAATTTAAACTCAGTTCTGTACCTAGTTTCGAAAATCAACCCAACTCGATTCAGTAAACCAAATTGCATGAAACCAATTTTGTTAGAAAGGTACTGAAATGCTTAATCCAAGCCCGTTGGATTCAAATCATTTGTATCTGTAGATCAACCTTGGTAAAAATAACAAGTCAGAAGCTTTTCTGCATTCAAACATTTTTCAGATTTCAACCATAATAGATTTTGAGTTTATTCCAACTCTCAAAAATCACATTTGATCATACCTTTCAGAATATATAAAAACATATGGGTTTACTTACAGAAATAATGTTCAGGTAATAAAAGAATGCCACATAGGCATTTCTAGTCACTTTAATTATTTAAAATAAAAAGGTTAAACCTTATTAAATTGTGATACCACTTTAAATCACATTCACATGTACTGAAACATGTGGTGATGACATGTGTCAACATGATCCCATGTATAAGTTGGAGAATATTAAATCTTAAGTAGTTTTTCAATGAGTAGAAATTACTTTTCTAAAAATAAAATAAATAAGACAAATGCCTTGTATTGTTAAGTGATGATGCTAGATCATCTATAGAACACATTTGTGTGATGATTGAAAATAGTTAAGTATTGTTTGGTGATTGTGTACCTCGTATTTATTTATAGACGCTAGTACCGACCAAGGATACAAGGAGGAAGGAGGATACTACGAAGAAGAAGCCGAGGAGAACTTCAACCACTACTCTGCTCAAGGCAAGCTTATACTGATACTTATGCAAGCCAATACTTGAAACCTTGCAAGCTAACACTTGCATTTATGAAAGTTAGATAACCTATGCAATGCACTAAGCATGCTTGGTTAGACACATTTGATGATACCCAATCCTAGTTTTACTTGCAAGCTTTATACTTTATTCCTTTATCAAACCTTTCTCTTAGAGTTTACTTAAGTGACTTGTAGATACTAGAAAGATAATTGAAGGTTGCATAAAGAGAATTAAATTTGGCCTAAGATAGATAATCTTGATGTCATCCTAAGGAATGAGGTTGAACTTAATTAATCACCACTTGTTTACCACCCCTCATTAGTACTTAACCCACTTGTAGATGCTAGTGCTAAGCATAAAACTTGATCAACTTTAGATGGGAATACTTGGTGAAAATTGTTATGAAAACCTTGGAATGATGAGTCATTATACTGAAATGTTTTGACATGTGTTTCCGAACACCAGATGATTGTGATGATGAAAATGTTGAGGCATGAGCCTTAGCCCTTTATAAAACTAATGGTTGTCTGGATGGGATACCATTCCAATTTTACCGTATAATCACAATACCCGATAATTGGGTAGGGCTTGACTGGAAACTTATATACCTTAGTATGGGTTCCCTCACGACCAAGGTCTGAGCTGAGGCTACCTTGTGAAGATTGTCCACCTGTGCAGTACCCAAGATGACATTTGGTCATGGTTGGGAGGCCAAACTCACAGGAGAGGTGCCTATACTAGGGCGTGTAATCGAAAGGTTAGGATTGATTATCCGCATACTAAGTATGGTGAATTCAGGATTTGTTCCTGACAGATGTATCGAATGTTGTGGTGAAAGTGTACAATCTCTGAAGAGTGTCAAACTATTTGAATAGCCGTGTCCGCGGTTATGGACAGTTGGAGTGGCCATAGTCTTCCCCCGTCAGATGTTTTCAAAATGACTTATGAAATGAATTGAGATTTTGACTTGACCACAACAGAGTTGTGATATGAAATTCAAGTTCCCACTTAGGTGTTATAAAATTCCAACTAGTTTCTTGCTTCTGAACTTAGTAGAGGTAAACCTAGCTTTTTTGCAAAACAACCGTAGATCTTAGTGTCCTACTACAAAAACCCCCTTCACTTGTTAGTATTAGTTTACGAGTACTTAAAGAGTACTCATGGCATTGTACCTGGCTATTCCCGTGGCCAGACTATGAAGAAGAGTACCAGGATGATGGACCCTAGGAAGGTTACGGCAACTAGGATCATCTCCCATCGTCAGTATTGCCTGTGACCCCGAAGATGGAGCTTCGCCGACGCTACCTTTATTATTACGTTATTCCGCTTCTTGAGTTGTATTAAGAACTGGATCATGAGATCCTTATTTGTGTAAGACCTTATGTATGGTTTGTAATGGATGATGTACTGTGATATCCAAATCTGTTATGTCTCGCAAAAATGATAATCCTGGGATTGCGATGTATGGCATAACAGGCATCTGGGATTAAAAATCCGGGTGTTGACAAGTTGGTATCAGAGACATCCTGACCATAGGAGACCCTAGTTAGACTGGACGGTTGAATCAAAAACTTAGTTTCAAAACCAAAGGAAGCAAATATTTACAAAAACTTATTCTCATTCTTATCACTTTGTTTCTTTCATAAAAAATCATGTTCCTCAAAAACTCTTACAAAATACATAAAAAATTGACACACTTGATCACTCTACTAACTTACTCGTCCTATATTCTTATAGATGGACGTGAAGTATAGCAAGTTTTATTAGTTGGGGAATGGAGGAGACCTCATCTTTGAGTGGGATTTGGACCAGCTTTTGGAACTCCTGGAGCGTCCACACCCCGAGTTCTTCGGAGCTCAGCTCAATGATCAAGGAGGAGAAGATCTGCAGTGGCTAATTGTTGCAAGTCTCCGAGGAAAGATTGAACCTCTCACTGCCGAGGGAATTCAGTTCACCTTAAGAGAGAACAACTGGCTCGATGGACTTGTCAGGGCCATGCAGGAAGATCTTGCCCGTCTGTGTGGACAGAGTATCAACCAGATCAAGGGTACCCGCTTTGAGTTTTGTCCAAGGCGTGATGCTATGGGACAACCACTGGAAGCCCCATACCACCACGAGCTGAAGACTCAGTTGGACCACCTTAGCTTCATGATGTATGATCGTTAGAAGGAACTAGACAATGCCCGTGACTACTCCAACCACAAGTCCGCCATCATCAGGACGAACGATCAGACCATCGCCATGCTAGCGAAGGACCGTAAGTCTCGCCGTCATCAGCTTGACAAGAAGGAGCGCATCATTGACCGTCTTTGCCACCGTATCTCGGATTTGGAGGAGACCATCCACGAGAGAGACATACAGTTGGAGGAAAGGGAGAATGCCAGAGAATATCTTCGTGGAGACCCCTACTCCTATCTCAGCGATGATGATGATTTTCTGGAGGATCAGGCCATGGACTTCTTCACCGATGAGGATGATTTTGCCTTCATCGATGACGATGAGGATGATGAGGATGACGATTACACTGACTCCGAGGAGGAGTAGCACTTGAGCACTAGCGTAGTGAGTTGTATTCGGTCCCACTGTATCGTAGCTTCCAGAATGGTTCTTAAAACCATCTGTTTTCCTTTTTTGTGGTGTGTGTTTGTATCGTGTGTTATGAATGAATGAATGAAAAGCAAGTTGCTAGAAAATCTGAGTCAAACTTAAAAAACTTTTCAAAGTCCCTGGACCTTAGAAATTTCCCTCTTTTCTCATGATCTATCTCAATCTTCAGATGCCTCGCGGAGGAAGTGGTTCATCCCCGGACCCGATGTTGTAGATCTTGCAAATGTTGGTTTCTGACCGCGCAGCTGAAAGAGCAGAACGTCAAGCCAAGCTAGCCACCCTTCAGCAGATAGCTCAGCTGGCCCACAACAATCAAGGCCAAGGAAATCAGGACAACCATGGATCTCAGCTAAAGAATTTCCAGAACACCAACCCACCTGTTTTCACTAAGTCGGAAGAGCCCTTAGACGCAGATGATTGGCTGCAAACCATGGAGAACAACTAGAAGTCGTCGGAGTGGAAGCTAACGAGAAAATTCTGTTCGCCACCCACTATCTAGCCGGAGATGCAAGAGCATGGTGGAACAGCGTTCGTGCAATGACCAGAGGACAGATGATGACATGGGAGGAATTCAAGGTCAAGTTCAGCAGAACCCATGTGCCACCGGGTTTGATCAAGAGAATGAGAGACGAGTTCAGAGAACTGAAGCAAGGAAGGATGACCATAGTGGAATACCGTGAAAAATTCTTGTCATTAGCTTGGTATGCCCTCGATGAGATCGACACTGAAGCCAAGAAGAAAGAAAGATTCTTGAATGGTCTGCACGATGAGATGCAGACTGTGTTGGTCAATATCCCCTTTGCTGATATTGAAGCCCTTGTCGACTCTGCCATCCAAATGGAAGGAAAGATCAACCAAGCCAATGAGAACCGGAAGCGTCGCATGATGCATCAGCCAGGAACCCATCATAGCACAAAGTATCGCCCTAACCCATCTCCAGGATTTCCCCCGAGAAACAACAGACCCCCGATGAACAGTCCGACCTATCCCAACCGTGGAAACCCAAGGCCCGGAGGAAATCACAACAACTCCGGCAACTCTGGCAATTTCAACTGTGCACCACCCAAGTTCAACATAAACAATGCTGCCGCCAACACCAACACTGCCCCGAGGACTGGAAGCAATGGTGTGCCTGTTGCAGCAAAGGACAAGTCGCAAGTGACTTGTTATGACTGTGGAAATAAGGGTCACTACTCCAATGAGTTCCCCAAGAAGAATTCCGCAGCCCCCAATGCAAATGCCCCAGCTCAGCAACAGCGTCGTGTTCAGCCCGTAAGAAGGTTTGCCCCAGGGAATTCGCTCAACCGCAACGGCCGTCTTTTTCTCATGCATGATGAAGAAGCCCAGGAAGTGCTAGACGTCGTGCTGGGTATGTTTTCTGTAAATTTAGTACTCGCTAGAGTGTTGTTTGATTCTGGTGCATCGCACTCATTTGTCACCGAAGAATTTGCATGCACTAGTAAGATTCAACCAACCAAACTGAAGCATGTTATGATTGTTCAAATCCCCGGTTCAACCACCAAAGCTAGGCAAATCTGCAAAGCCGTCCCTATCCAAATCCATGGCATAGATTTTTATGCTAATCTGATAGTACTCGGAACTAAAGGTTTGGAAGTAGTACTAGGAATGGATTGGATGTCCAAACATAAAGGATTAATTGACTGTGCCAAGAAAGCCATAACCATGACCAGTACAGCCGGAATATCAGTCGATCATGTATCTGAAACCTTACCTCGTTAATTCAAGTGCAACAAGAGTATAGCCCAACCTACCATTGACCAAGTCCGGATAGTCTGTGAATACCCCGATGTATTTTCAGATGTTTTGCCCGGTATGCCCCCAAATCGGGATATCGAGTTTATCATCGAACTAATCCCCGGAACAGGACCCATAGCCTAGAGACCATATAGTATGAACCCGTATGAACTAGCAGAACTGAAGAAGCAACTAGATGCCATGTTGGAAATTGGATTGATTAAACCAAGTGCGTCACCATGGAGATCACCTGTTTTGTTCGTGGACAAGAAAGATGGAGGTAACCGTTTGTGTACGGATTATCGGAAGTTGAATGATGTCACTATCAAGAACAAGTACCCATTGCCCAAGATAGAAGATTTGTTTGATCAATTAACCGGTGCCAAAGTGTTTTCTATGATTGATCTTAGAACCGGCTATCATCAACTCAAGATCCGCGCAGAGGATATTCCAAAGACTGCCTTTACCACTAGATATGGATTATACGAGTATACTGTCATGTCTTTTGGATTAACCAATGCCCTCGCTTATTTCATGAATCTCATGGATAAGATTTTTATGGACTTCCTGGATAAGTTTGTCGTTGTTTTCATCGATGACATTCTGATTTATTCCAAATCATAAGAAGAACATGAGCTACACCTAAGGACCATTCTTGGAACCCTTAGAGAGCATCAGTTGTATGCCAAGTTTAGCAAATGTGAATTCTGGTTACAGGAGGTAGGATTCCTCGGCCACATTGTATCAGCCGGAGGAATTGCCATTGACCCTGCAAAGGTGAAAGATGTAGAAGATCGGCAAGCCCCAACCACTCAAACCCAAGTTTGTGCATTTCTCGGATTGGCGGGATACTACCGCAAGTTCGTAGAAGGATTCGCGAGTATCGCCAGACCCATGACCCAATTGCTGAAGAAGGATAAGAAGTTTGAATGGACGGACAAATGTGAAGCGAGTTTTCAAGAAATCAAGAGGAGATTGATTTCAGCCCCAATCTTAATCATGCCGGATATCACGAAGCCCTTTGACGTGTATTGTGATGCATCCAAGATCGGTCTCGGATGTGTGCTAATGCAAGAAGGAAAAGTTATATCTTATCTATCTCGACAACTGAAGCAACATGAGCAGAACTATCGAACCCATGACCTCGAGCTCGCAGCCGTAGTTTTAGCCCGGAAGACATAGAGCCATTACCTGATGGGAAACCGTTGTGATATTTATTCGGATCACAAGATCCTGAAGTATATATTCACTCAGAAGGAGCTGAATATGAGACAGAGAAGATGGATTGATCTAATCAAGGACTATGATCTGGACATTCACTATCACCCTGGTAAAGCCAACGTGGTAGTAGATGCCCTTAGAAGATTGCCGTGCCGCTTGAACTCCATGATTTTGAAGGAGCAACCAAGCTTGCACAAGGAGATGGAATATTTCCGAATGGAATTAGTGAGTGAAGGATTTTTTGGCTAGCATAGAACTTCAACCCACTTTGATCAGCCAGATCAAGGAGGCGCAGAAAGGAAATGCTAGTATCGACGGAATCAAGCGTCGTATCGGTATAGGCAAAGTACCCGGATTCACCGAAGACGAAGAAGGAGTTCTGTGGTACAAAGGACGCCTTTGTGTACCACCAGACTCTGAGTTGAAAGAATTTATTCTGAAGGAAGCTCATGATACTCTTTATTCTATCCACCCCTAAGGAACGAAGATGTATCAAGATTTGAAAGAACAATTTTGGTGGCATAAGATGAAGAGAGAAATCAGAAGCTATATCGCCAAGTGTGATATATGTCAGCGAGTCAAGGTGAGACATCAAAGACCCGCTGGATTGTTGCAACCATTGCAGATTCCGGAATGGAAATGGGATTCCGTTGGAATGGACTTTATCACCGGATTACCTACTTCTAGTAGGGAAAATGAATCTATCTTGTTCATAGTTGAAAGATTGTCCAAAGTCGCCCATTTCTTACCAGTCAATACCACATATCAGAGTTCGAAGCTAGCGGAGTTATACATCACTAGAATTGTCAGTTTGCATGGAGTCCCCAAGAACAACGTATCGGATCGAGGAACTCAGTTTACCTCGAGATTCTGGAAGAAAGTCCAAGAAGGTTTAGGAACCCGACTAGATTTCAGCACAGCTTATCACCCTTATACCGACGGACAAACAGAGCGAGTAAATAAAATACTCAAAGACATGTTGAGAGCATGTGTGTTAGAGTATGGATCCAAATGGGAAGACTGTCTGCCGTTTGCAGAATTTTCATACAACAACAATTATCAAGCTAGTTTGCAAATGGCCCCATTTGAATTCATGTATGGAAGGAAGTGTTGCACCCTTTGAACTGGTCGGAAGTAGAAGAGAGTCAGATTTTCAGACCCGACATCCTACGAGAAGCAGAAGAGAAGGTTCACAAGATTCTTGAGCACCTCAAGACCGCCCAGTCCAGACAGAAGAGTTACACCGACAAGAGACGTCGAGACCTCGCCTTCAACATAGGAGATTTTGTGTATCTGAAAGTGTCGCCATTGAAGGGAATGCAACGTTTCCAACTGAAAGGAAAGTTAGCCCCCTGATATATAGGCCCCTTCAAGATTCTGAACCGTCGAGGAGAAGCGTCATATCAATTGGAACTACCCGAAGAGATGTCAGCTATGCACAATGTGTTCCATATCTCATTACTTCGCAAGTGCCTCGAAGTTCCGGAGAAGACGGAAGTGTTCAAGAATATTGATCACCGGACCATAGAAATCAACGATGACCTGACCTATCCCGAAGTACCCATCCGTATTTTGGAAGAATCTTTTAGAATTACCAGAACTCGAAGCATCAAGTTTCTCAAGATTCAATGGAGCAACCTCACAGAAGAAGAAGCTACCTGGGAGCGCGAAGATCACATCAGGATGGAGTTTCCTGATCTCTTCAAATCCTAGGTAATCTTTTTTTGTCCTTTTTCAAATATCGGGACGAGATTTTGTTTAAGGGGGGAAGGTTTGTAACATCCCAAAAATATTAAACTTGGACCATCAAACTCTAATCATCAAAATTAGGGTTAATAAAAACTTTTCGAACTAAAAATATGAAAGCATTCATATGTGTGTGTATTCAAAAATTGGATTCTTTTGAATTGCCATGGTTCTATGTTTCTTTGCTTGTAAAATGATTCTTAGGTGAAATAAACATCATCTAAACAATCCCCAAACTTTTCCCAAAGACAAACAACTCAAAATGAATAAATTAAGTGAATGGTCACTTTGGCCAAATTAACTCCCATGCCTACTTTGGCTATCTCTATTTTTCAAAACTCAACAGAAACATGTATGTATCTTTGCACCCCTTGTTAGTAATCATAATAAGGTACCAAGGACCATTTTGTGATCATCCAAAAACATTCAAATGCTCAGTTTAAATGACAGTTTAAAATTGAATCTATCTCATATTGGAAGATCCCACTATTTCAAAAACCACTCAAACAAGCTCAATTTTCAAAACCCAAGCACCCACAGAATCCTCAACACATGCCTAGCACACCCACCAAAAATCATTTCAAAATTAAAAAATAATTTTTTTGCGGCTATTTCATCAAACACTTGGAGATAGAAAATCAAATTGGCCAAACTTCACTGTTTTGAGAAGTAATTTGGCTAAGCATTGTTCACCATTGACCACACTTGTCTCCCCAGTGCCAACTAGTGCCTTGAACACCCCTAGCCCCTACCCATCGCACCATGCCATGCCAACCCGAAGGAACCCTTGCCAGCCGACCATGGCTAGCTAGCCAGAGCAAGCACCAAGCCTAAACACCATGTCTAGGATGCATGCCACCGTCCACCGCCACCCCCTGTCCAGCGCTTGAGCCCTGCCATCCACTAGAACACACGCCCAAGCCATGCCAAACTTCTATGAGAGCATGCCGAGAGCGCGCCAGAGCGCCACCCTCGACACACGCCCACAGACCGGGCGCCGCCCTCGCCGCGTGCACGCGTGATCACCACCACCCCAGCAACCCCGCAGACACACCCGTTCGCCTCCGCGCGGACCACGCGTGCTGTGCGCCATCAAAACCTCCGTCGGACCTTCTCAGAGCGTCGAAGCGTTCTGACCGATCAGCACTGCCCCACGCCTCGCCAGCACGCCATTGAGCTTCGCCAGGGAGCACAGCACCGCCCCTACCGTCGCCCACGCCGATAGCTGCCTATGCCGTCGACCACGACGAGCTGAGCTCGCGGTCGTCGGTCCCCTCTCGCCACTATAAATATAGGCCTCCCCTGCTCGATTTCTTCACACCAGTTCGTTCCCCTCTCTCTCAGAAACATCCCACACCCTTTCCCGGAGCAAGGCGAGCACCAGGTGGCCGGAATTTCACCGGAGTTCGCCGCTGCAGAGGAGGAGAGGCGTCGTCGATTGGAACCACCCCAGCAGGAGCTGCCGGTACCAGGAGAATCGCCGTCGTCGACTTCGTCATTCGCCCCCATCGCTGACCCTCGCCTGAGCCCCGGTGAGCCTCTCACGACCCCCACTGAGCCGCTAGGGTTCGAGCTCGCTAGTGACATGTTCATCGTCGACGACGACCCTCAGCCGTTGATCGCCCTTCTAATCCAACGAACCACATCGCCCCGTACCGCTTCGCGTGTTATGAGCCACTAACGGGTGGAACCCCCTGTCAGCTGAGCCCCGCGCTACGGATTGACACTGGGCCGGCCCATTAACCTTTTCCGCGCAGCCCAACCATTTGAATTTATATTTTTCTATTTTAATTCAAACTCAATTCTATACCTGGTTTAAAAAATCAACCCAGCACAATTCAGTGAACCAAATTGCATAAAACCAATTTTGTTAGAAAGGTACTGAAATGCTTAATCCAAGCACGTTGGATTCAAATCATTTGGATCTGTAGATCACCTTGGTAAAAATAACAAGTCAGAAGATTTTCTACATTCAAACATTTTTCAAATTTCAACCATAATAGATTTTGAGTTGATTCCAACTCTCAAAAATCACATTTGATCATACCTTTCAGAATATATAAAAACATATGGGTTTACTTATAGAAATAATGTTCAAGTAATAAAAGAATGCCACATAGGCATTTCTAGTCACTTTAATTATTTAAAATAAAAAGGTTAATCCTTATTAAATTGTGATACCACTTTAAATCACATTCCCATGTACTGAAATATGTGGTGATGACATGTGTCAACATGATCCCATGTTTGAGTTGGAGAATATTAAATCTTAAGTAGTTTTTCAATGAGTAGAAATTACTTTTCTAAAAATAAAATAAATAAGACAAATGCCTTGTAATGTTGAGTGATGATGGTAGATCATCTATAGAAAACCTTTGTGTGATGATTGAAAATATTTAAGTATTGTTTGGTGATTGTGTACCTCGTATTTATTTATAGACGCTAGTACCGACCAAGGATACGAGGAGGAAGGAGGATACTACGAAGAAGAAGCCGAGGAGAACTTCAACCACTGCTCTGCTCAAGGCAAGCTTATACTGATACTTATGCAAGCCAATACTTGAAACCTTGCAATCTAACACTTCAAATTATGAAAGTTAGATAACCTATGCAATGCACTAAGCATGCTTGGTTAGAAACATTTGATGATACCCAACCCTAGTTTTACTTGCAAGATTTATACTTTATTCCTTTATCAAAGCTTTTTCTTAGAGTTTACTTAAGTGACTTGTAGATACTAGAAACATAATTGAAGGTTTCATAAAGAGCATTAAATTTGGCCTAAGCTAGATAATCTTGATGTCATCCTAAGGCATGAGATTGAACTTAATTAATCACCACTTGTTTACCACCCCGCATTAGTACTTACCCCACTTGTAGATGCTAGTGCTAAGCATAAAACTTGATCAACTTTAGATGGGAATACTTGGTGAAAATGGTTATGAAAACCTTGGAATGATGAGTCATTCTACTGAAATGTTTTGACATGTGTTTCCGAACACCAGATGATTGTGATGATGAAAATGTTGAGGCATGAGCCTTAGCTCTTTATAAAACCGATGGTTGTCTGGATGCGATACAATTCCAATTTTACCGTACAACCACAATACCCGACAATTGGGTAGGGCTTGACTGGAAACTTATATACCTTAGTATGGGTTCCCTCACGGCCAAGGTCTGAGCTGAGGCTACCTTGTGAAGATTGTCCACCTGTGCAGTACCCAAGATGACAGTTGGTCATGGTTGGGAGGCCAAACTCATAGGAGAGGTGCCTATACTAGGGCGTGTAATCGAAAGGTTAGGATTGATTATCCGCATACTGAGTATGGTGAATTCGGGATTTGTTCCTGACGGATGTATCGAATGTTGTGGTGAAAGTGTACAATCTCTATAGAGTGTCAAACTATTCGAATAGCCGCGTCTGCGGTTATGGACAGTTGGAGTGGCCATATTGTTCCCCCGTCAGATGTTTTCAAAATGTCTTATGAAATGAATTGAGATTTTGACTTGACCATAACAAAGTTGTGATATGAAATTCAAGTTCCCACTTAGGTGTTATAAAATTCCAACTAGTTTCTTGCTTCTAGACTTAGTAGAGGTAAACCTGGATTTTTTTCCAAAACTACCCAAGAGCTTAGTGTCCTACTACAAAAACCCCCTTCACTTGTTAGTATTAGTTTGCGAGTACTTAAAGAGTACTCATGGCTTTGTCCCTGGCTATTCCCGTGGCCATACTATGAAGAGGAGTACCAGGATGATGGACCCTAGGAAGGTTACGACAACTAGGATCATCTCCCATCGTCATTATTTCCTGTGACCCCAAAGATGTAGGTTCGCCTATGCTACCTTTATTATTACGTTATTCCGCTGCTTGAGTTGTATTAAGAACTGGATAATGAGATCCTTATTTGTGTAAGACCTTATGTATGGTTTGTAATGGATCATGTACTATGATATCCAAATATGTTATGTCTCGCAAAAATGGTAATACTGGGATTGCGATGTATGGCATAACAGGCATCTGGGATTAAAAATCCGGGTGTTGACATAGGTGCACTAGTTCGTCGAAGAGATAGTAAAATAAAAGTGATAACGGTGCCAAAAAATAGCTTCTGACTTGTTGTTGTCGTGGGGTAATGGTGCCAGAAAAGATCTTGATGGTGAGATAAGGTAAAGAACCAAAACCTCCCCGGCAAACGGAACAAAGATAGAAGCAAGCAAACATGCAACAGATCTAGTAGCAAACGGTGTTTCAATGCTTAGAAACAAGGCCTAGGGATCATACTTTCACTAGTGAACACTCTCTCATATAAATATCCTCTCTTCATGATACTACTCTTAACTACTCTCCGGTTGGACACTCTAATCATCGGTAGGGCCATAACAACACTCCACAAAGTCCCCCTTCCCCAATCTAGATAACCCCACACTGTCACCTTGAGCGCTAGATGGTTCCAAGAAACACCACAATTTCATAGAGACATCCAACTCCAAATATAACTCATAACATATAATCAATCTAGCCAAAGTGCCACACACGGTATGCACGCTGTCACTTTCACACACGTGGGGAAAATCATAAATCTGTTAAAGCACAAAGAGTATTTATGTAGACTCAAACCTAAGTGCCACCATGGCGTGCACGCTGTCACTTTCACACACATGGGGAGAGCAGAGATCTATTGAAGCACTTGAGTAGCAAGGTAGATCTACTTGATTACAAAGCTCATGATCACAATATGACCATGCATAGAGAGAGAGAGAGAGATGAACACATCGCTACCGGTAGAGCCCTTAGCCCTGAGGAAGAACTACTCCCTCATCATCATTGGAATAAGAAATGGTGATGAAGATGGCGATGGAGATCGATGGATATGGCTCCAGGGGCACTTCCCCGTCCCGGCAGGGTGCCGGAACAGAGACTTTCTGTCCCCCGAATCTCCCCTTCGGTGGCGGCGGCGCTACGGAATTTTTCGTGGATTTCTTCTAGATGCCCTAGGGTTTTTGGGTCGGAGGCTTCTTAAAGGCGAAGAGGGAGGCCGAGGAGGCGGCCAGAGGGCCCACACCCTCCCTAGGCACGGGCCAGGCTTGGCCGCGCCCAGGGGGGTCTGGCCACCCTCTGGCGCCTCTCGGTTGCTCCTTCTGGATTCATGTCCCTCACGGAAAGTTATTAACTTTGGCTTTTGTCCCGTCCAATTTCGAGAATATTGATTTTATGCATTTCTGGAACCAAAAAACAGAAGAAAACATGCAACTGGGACTGTGGTATCTTGTTAATAGGTTAGTACCAGAAAGTTTATAAAAACCAATTGCATGGAGCATCAAAAATTATAGATACGTTTCCGACGTATCAAGCATCCCCAAGCTTAACTCCTGCTCGTCCTCGAGTAGGTAAGTGATAAAAAGAATAATTTTTGAGGTGACATGCACCATCAAAACCAAGATCAAACCAATTGCAAGCATTGAAAGCTGGGATGAAAGAAATCTAAACATGTGCATGAAAGATGGAGTTCTAACAATAGGACAAAGTAACTATGCATGCAACATGAAAAGCTAAAAACAAATATCATGAATAACATGCATTGAAAAACGTTTGTTTGTTTCACATACAGAAAACATAGCATAGTGGCAATCAGCTTGTCCCTCATAGAGTAGCAATGTAGATGCATAGGACAACTTCAGAGTTCACAAGGGTGACTAGAAACAAATAGCACAAGAAGAAGTAATATCACAATATGTATCAATCAATAAGCTTTGGAACACTGCACACATAATGACAACTATGCTCTCTTAATGGTTCCTAAAGGTAGAAGGTGGAGACTCAATAGTGGTGGAATAAAGACCTTTTATAAAGGAAGCATGGATTTCAAGTTTCAAAAAGAGCTTCCAAAAATTATGGTACTTGTTAGCTTTCAGCCCTCATTGCCCCTGTCATAAGCATCTTGAAGTGATTAAGGTTAAAGTGACAAAGATGGAGTATATGCTTGACGAAGTATAAGTTGGCAATCTAAAGTCCCTTGAATACGAGGGACACACCTCATGCTACTCAACTTTAGTCACCTGTAAGTTCTTGTCATTTTAAGTATTTGCATATCATTGAGAACCGACAACGGGGTACCCCTTGCACATGGTAAGGGAGCTATCCCATAACCAAAATGACAAGGCAATTAGACAATGAGCATCTCAGCAATCTTCTTATTTACCATGGGAATATGGTGCTTTTTTCTCTCTTTCCTCTTTTCTCAATGTTTTTTTTTATAAGAAGAATGCTTCATAGATGTCACTATGGTGATGCTGCAAGTTTCCACCATGATTAGGCATGGCTTAGGCTAGCGGCCTAGGCGTTTCTCTAACACAGGATACAAACTCCATGGACTTACAAGTTCCCTCTTTATTTCACACACGTGACATCCATAGACAAAAGATCATGATATCAACTGAGTACAAAGTGCAAGTACAATGTTGAAAACGTTCCCCATGGCAGCACGATTCTGCTAATTCCAACGTATAAGTGCAAGCATATACAACATAGATGACACAATGGTTCAAGTTTATTAGGGGCAAAGAATATAAAGTGTCCATCAAGATTGTGAGGGCTTTAATCACTAAGTTTTCGCATAACAAAATAGTTTTTAATTGGAAGATAGCTGAAAACAAGAATATACTTGGAATGGTGTAACACACCATTCATAGGAGTTTATAGTGGACACTTTGGAATAACTTGGTTTCTTGGGAGTTGAAATCATGAGTAGAGCTTACTCATAGAAGTGGAGGCTAGCAAAAGACTGGGAGCAACCAACTAACAGAGCAATAATGGCCATAATCATGCCTAGCAACAAAACATTACTAATCAAAGCATGGAGTGGTACTACAATTCAAAGACTAAATGATCATAGAGGCTATGGTGACTTGTTCATAGTCATAAAATGGTGTGAGCATGTGCCAAGTCAACCCAAACAAAGCATCAAAGTAGAATACCGCAATATTATGCTTTTGTATGCTAAAACAACGCATGATTCCTTCAAGTCACATTAAGCAATCCTAATTGTTTGGAACAATACATGCTACAACAATAATCACTAAGCATAAGGTCAAAACAACACCTAGAATGTCATGCTAAAGTCTAAGTCATAGTCAATGCAAGCTCCTCTTGCACTTACAAGCAAGAACTTACTACTCTTTTCCAACACAAATCAACCTTTTTGAAACAACTCACAAATATACAATAAAGACCAGTCAGCTTGTCTCACAAATACACAAAGAACTAAAAATTTCTAAGCTGGAAGCATAAGAAAACTAAATCTAAACACAGTGCTAGCAAAAGAGAACACTCACAAAACAATAAGAGTGAAAACTAGAGTGTTCTAGGCAATGGAAACAGATTGTGTGTCTCTCCAAAAGAAGTGTGGTGTAACCAACAAACTTACTCAAGCAAAATAATCAAACAAAAACCAAAAACGAAAACTAAGGCGCTCTAAGAACAACACAGCAATGCATGAAACAATAAAACGAAGTGTTTAGAAAGACCTGGGATTTTTATTGATGAAGAAGGGGATGCCTTGGGCATACCCAAGCTTTGACGCTTGTACCTCTTGGTTATATCTTGCGGTGACACCATGGTGGCATCCCCAAGATTGAGCCTTTGTCCATTCTTCATCTCATCACATCATTCTTTCTGTATACTTGCAAATTTTCCTTCATACAAAACTTCACACAATCTTCATTAGCAACATTAGTGTATTCAAAAGATATTAGAACTTTGTCAAAGCTTTGGAACAGCAAAACTTTTCACTAAAAACATAAGATACTGTAGCAACTCCTTCAAAAATCTCAATTCCCAAAAAGAACCCAAAAAGGAATCAATTAGAAGCAAATGCAAATAATGGCAGAAATTTGTCAAAATAGACCAGCAGGTAGAAACCGATTTTTTTCGAAGACCTTTTGTTGCTCAAATCAAAAAGTGTTGAACTAAATAAAGTTAGCTAACATACTGGGGGATTTATTCGTAAATTGTCAGCTCAATCCTAGTTATAGAGACTCCTTACGAATGTTTATGGTGGAGGACAGAAACCTGTTTCGGGACAGCAACTCCCCAAATCTTACTTCCCTCTCATTAGAGGTCATTCTTGGCACAAAAATCAGACAAAAAGGATAAGGAGAGGTGATTACTGAAGCAATAACTTCCAAGACTCAAGGAAACTCTTGGGTTATCTCCCAACAAGTACTTTTTTTAACGCCTTTTAGTTAGGCTTGATAGCTTGAGAAGATGCTCACATAAGAAATATGAATTGAAGTAAAAGAGGCCATCAAGAACCAAATTCAAAACACATTTAAGTCTAACCCACTTCCTATTCATAGGAATCTTGTAAAGAAACAAGTCATGAAAGAACAAAGCACCAAGCATAGGAAATCAAAACAAGTGCAACTTCAAGACTTTCAACATAAAGAGGGGAAACTTAATATTATTGAGATGCATAAAACCATGTTTCCCTCTCTCATAATAACTTTCAATAGCAACATGAATAAAATTAACAATATAACTATCACATAAAACATTCTTATCATGAGCCACATGCATAAAATAATTATTACTCTCCACATAAGCAAAGGCATTCTTATTAATTGTAGTGGGAGAAAATTCAAAAAAATAGCTATCCCTATTATTCTCATCACCATAGTCATCAAATATAGGAGGCATATTGTAATCATAATTAATGTTCTCCTCAATAGTAGGTGGACTGAAAATATCATATTCATCATTGTAATCATCATATATGGGAGGTTTGGTATCATCATAAGCAATAGAATAGCTATCTTCCAAAGTTGGCGAACTAAAAAGATCATTTTCCTCAAAACTAGCTTCCCCAAGCTTAGACTTTTTCATAGCATTAGCAACAATGGTGTCCAAAGAATTCATACTAATAACATTGCTATTAGCATGCAGATAAAGTTCCATAGGTTTTTTAACTTTATCTTCAAACACTTCATGTCCTAACTCAAGATAAATACTATAAAGCTCTCTAATTTTGGTGTTGTTTTCCATTAAGCCTAACTAGTGAAAACAAGAAACAAAAAGACAAAATTGCAGAATCTAAAGGAAATAACTTTGAGCACTCACACCGGAGGATGTGAGTACCTTTTACCTTACCTCCTCGGCAACGGCGCCAGAAAAGAGCTTGATGTCTACGCACTTCTATTCTTGTAGACAGTTGTTGGGTCTCCAAGTGCAGAGGTTTGTAGAATAGCAGCAAGTTTCCCTTAAGTGGATCACCCAAGGTTTATCAAACTCAGGGAGGAAGTGGTCAAAGGTATTCCCTCTCAAGCAACCCTGCAATCAAGATACAAGAAGTCTCTTTTGTCCCCAACACACCCAATACACTTGTCAGGTGTATAGGTGCACTAGTTCGGTGAAGAGATATTAAAATACAAGTGGTAACGGTGCCAGAAAATAGCTTCTGACTTGTTATTGTCGTGGGGTAACGGTGCCAAAAAAGAGCTTGATGGTGAGGTAAGGTAAAGAACCAAAAACCTCACCGGCAAACGGAACAAATATAGAAGCAAGCAAACATGCAACAGATCTAGTAGCAAACGGTGTTTCAATGCTTAGAAACAAGGCCTAGGGATCATACTTTTACTAGTGAACACTCGCTCATATAAATATCCTCTCTTCATGATACTACTCTTAACTACTCTCCGGTTGGACACTCTAATCATCGGTAGGGCTATAACAACACTCTTCAAAGTCTGCCTTCCCCAATCTAGATAACCCCACACTATCACCTTGAGCACTAGATGGTTCCAACAAATACCACAATTTCATAGAGACATCCAACTCCAAATATAACTCATAACATATATTCAATCTAGCCAAAGTGCCACACACGGTATGGACGCTATCACTTTCACACACGTGGGGAAAAGCGTAGATCTATTAAAGCACACAGAGTATTTATGTAGACTCAAACCTAAGTGCCACCATGCCATGCACGCTATCACTTTCACACACATGGGGAGAGCAGAGATCTATTGAAGCACTTGAGTAGCAAGGCAGATCTACTTGATTACAAAGCTCATGATCAAAATATGACCATGCATAGAGAGAGAGAGAGAGATGAACACATACCTACCGGTAGAGCCCTTAGCCCTGAAGAAGAACTACTCCCTCCTCATCATGGGAATCAGCAATGGTGATGAAGATGGCGATGGAGATCGATGGAGATGGCTCTAGGGGCACTTCCCTGTCCCGGCAAGGTGCCAGAACAGAGACTTTGTGTCCCCCGAATCTCCCCTTCGGTGGCGGCGGCGCTACATAGGTTTTCGTGGATTTCTTCTGGATGCCCTAGGGTTTTTGGGTCGGAGGCTTCTTATAGGCCAAGGTGGAGGCCGAGGAGGCGGCCAGAGGTCCCACACCCTCCCCAGGTGCGGGCCAGGCTTGGCCGTGCATAGGGGGGTCTGACCACCCTCTGGTGCCTCTCCATCCCTCCTAGATTCGTGTCCCTCACGGAAAGTTATTGACTTTGGATTTTGTCCCGTCCAATTCCGAGAATATTGATTTTCTGTTTTTCTGGAACAAAAAAGAGAAGAAAACAGCCAACTAGCACTGTGGCATCTTGTTAATAGGTTAGTACCAGAAGTGTATAAAAATACCTCAAAGTGTAGACAAAACATAAGACAAATGATACAAAACAAGCATGGAGCATCAAAAATTATAGATACGTTTCCGACATATCAATCCTTTTCATGTGAGCCCCCTTGGTGCCTTATAAAGGTGGCCCAAGCGACAAAGGAGGGACCCACGTGCCTAACTACACTATGCATGCATCATCCAATAGTACAAAGTGTCATGCATAGTGCTACACTATTTGCTATATGTCATACATAGTGTTTACTATTTGCTATGTCATCTGGCAGTGTCACGCATAGTGGTCTTGGTCTTGTCTATCTTGTCGATGTCCTCCTTGTAGTACATTTCCTGGGAGCACCTGCCGATATGGCTGGTTTGAAGGGCAGCGGCAAGGCCGGCTGCGCCCTCTGCCGGCTGCCCAGCTGGCCACAGGTAAGCGGCAACGGGAGTGGCCGGATGGGCCAGGAGGGCGTGGGCAGGCCGGCTGGAAGCCTCCAGCCAGCTCAGGTCGAATCTTGTAACATCCCAAAAATATAAAACAATGATCATCAAACTCTAATCACTAAAATTAGGGTTAACAAAAACTTTGAGTAATTAAAATCATATGAATGCATGTGTGTATGTGATGATTTGATAAATGCATGAATGAACTTGTGTGATTAACCTAAATAGAAATAAATGGTTTCAAGATGAAAATAGCATCATATAAAACATTTCCAAGCAGAAACAAACAAAGAGAAAATCAAAAACAACTCAATTAAAGCAAATGGTCATTTTTGCCAATCTTGCTCACTAGGTCACTTTGAGTGTTTCTAGTCCAAGATTTAAAACAAAAACTTTTCTAATTCTTTTCACCCCTTTCTAGACCAAGTAAAAATGAATCAAGGCCCACCTTTCAAACTTGCAGAAACATTTGGCAACCGCATTCCAATCACAAGTAAAAATTGCATCTTTATCATATGTGAAGATCACACATTTTCAAAACCCAACCAAACCAGTGCCCCTTGACTAATCCATCTAACCAGAGACTCCTTAGTATGTGCCTAGCAAACCCACCAAGTTTGAATCCAAAATTCAAATTTGAATCTCTTTGGGCCATTTCATCAAACACCTTGTTTGCAGCAAACAAACAAACAACAAACACTATAGTGAGTAGTGATTTTGGCAAACCTTGTTCCCTCTCTAGCTCTCACGATACTCTCAGTAGATGATCTAGCCCAACTACCAAGCCTTAGCACCACTGTGATCTTGGCATAGCCATGAATGGTGACCATGCCGAGCCTAACTTTCCACCCACATGTCGACAGCAAGCTAGGAGAAGCACCAAGCCTAGCAAGCATGTCTGGAGCACTGAACACCGTCCACCGCCACCCCCTTTCCAAGCCTCGAGCATTGCCAGCCCCTGGACCACACTTCCCAAGCTTGCCAAGTCTCTCTGCGTGCGAGCTGAGTGCGCCACACTCGACCAGTGCCCACAGATCGCGCGCCGTCCTATCCACTTGCAGACGCGATCGCCAACACTTCAGCACCCCGCCAGATAACCTCGTTCGCCGCCGCGTGGACCACGCATGTTGTGCGCCATTAAAATCACCGCCGGACCCCCCAGTGCGTCAACACGTTCCGACCGATCAGCACCGCCCCACGCCTAGCCACCACGCCGTTGAGCGACGCCAGGGAGCACAGCACCGGCCCCTACCGTTGCCCATGCCATTATCCCTCTGTGCCGTCGACCACGACGAGCACAGCCCGCACCCGTCGGTCCCCTTCAGCCACTATAAAAGGAGGCCTCCCCCGCTCATTTTCTTCACACCAGTTCACACCCCACCTCTCACTGATGACACCCACTCACGCTCGGAGCAAGGTGAGCACCAGGTGGCCAGAATTTCACCGGAGTTCGCCGCTGCAGAGGAGGAGAGGCGTCGTTGATTGGAGCCGCTCCAGGAGAAGCTGCAAGTGCCAGGAGAACCGCCATCGTCGAATTCATCGTTCGCCCCCATCGCCGACCATCGCCTGAGCTCTGGTGAGCCTCCCACGACCCCCACCTACCGCGCTAGCGTTCTGTCTCGCCGGCGCTGCCCGACGAGGACGATGAACCAGAGCCGTTCGATTAGAGTTAGATCGTGTGGCCTAGATCACCCCGTACCGCTTCGCCCCTCACTGTCTCACTGACGCGTGGGGACAACCACTTAACCCGCCCGCGCGTGAGCTGTGCGTAGTGGGCCGGCCCAGTTAAACGTCCCGCGTGACCCAATAATTCAAACTTAAGTTTATTCATTTAATTTCAAACACAGTTTTGTACCTAGATTCAAAAATCAACCTAGCTCGATTCACTAAACCAAAATGCATGAAACCAATTTTATTAGAAAGTTACTGGAATCCTTAATACAAGACCGTTGGATTCAAACCATTTAAATTTGTAGATCACCCATGGTAAAAATAACAAGGAAGAAGCTTTTCTGCATTCAATTTTTTTTCAAAATTCAACCATAATATATTTTGAGTTGATTCCAACTCTCAAAAATCACATTTAACCATACCTTTCAGAATATATAAAAATAAATAGGTTTACTTACATAAATAATGATCAAGTAATAAAAGAAAGCCACATAGGCATTTCTAGGCACTTTAATTAATTAAAATAAAAAGGTTAAACCTTATTAAATCATGACACCACATTAAATCACATTCCCATGTGCTGAAATATGTGGTGATGACATGTGTCAACATGATCCCATGTTTGAGTTGGAGAATATTAAATCTCAAGTAGTTTTTCAATGAGTAGAAATTACTTTTCTCAAATAAAATAAATGGGACAAGTGCTTTAATCCTTGTAATGCTAGTGATAATACTAGCTCATCTAGTGTAAACCTTTGTGTGATGATTAGAAATAGTTAAGTATTGTTTGGTGATTGTGTACCTCGTATTTATTTATAGACGCTAGTACCGACCGAGGATACGAGGAGGAAGGAGGATACTACGAGGAAGAAGCCGAGGAGAACTTCAACCACTTCTCTGCACAAGGCAAGCTTATACTGATAGCTTAGCATGCTACTACTTGCTTGTTACTATGCCAACTAGATGCCTTAAGCATATGTGATTATACCCACTTGACACACCATCCTAGTTTTACTTGCAAGCTTAATACTTTATTTTCTTTATCAAAGATTTCTCTTAGATTTTACTTAGTGACTTGTAGATTCTAGAAAGATAACTGATGGTAGCATCAAGAGCATAAAACTTGGCCTAAGTTAGATAATCTTGATGTCATCCTAAGGCATGAGATTGAACTTGCTAACTCCCACCTAATTAATCCCCATCATTAGTATTTACTCCCACTTGTAGATGCTAGTGCTAAGCATAAAACTTGATCAACTTTAGATGGGAATACTTGGTGAAAATGGTTATGAAAACCTTAGAATGAGGAGTCATTCTACTGAAATGTTTTTGACATGTGTTTTCGAACAATAGATGATTTTGATGATTAAAATGTTAAGGCATGAGGCTTAGCCATTTATAAAACTGATGGTTGTCTGGATGCGATACCATTCTAATTTTTCCATACGACCACAATACCCGAAAATTGGGTAGGGCTTGACTGGAAAATTACCTTAGTATGGGTTCCCTTATGGCAAATGTCTGAGCTGAGGCTACCTTGTGAAGATTGTCCACCTGTGCAGTACCCAAGATCACAGCTGGTCATGGTTGGGAGGCCAAACTCATAGGCGAGGTGCCTATACTACGGCGTATAATGGAAAGGTTAGGATTGATTATCCACATACTGAGTATGGTGAATTCAGGATTGTTCCTGACGGATGTATCGAATGTTGTGGTGAAAGTGTACAATCTATGTAGAGTGTCAAACTATTCGAATAGCCGCGTCCGCGGTTATGGACAGTTGGAGTGGCCATACTGTTCTATCGTCAGATGTTTTCAAAATGACTTGTGAAATGATTTAGGACTTTGAATTTACCACAGCAGAGTTGTGATATGGAATTCAAGTTCCCAATTAGGTGTTATAAAATTTTCATCTAGCTTTCTTTGCTTTTGAACTTAGTAGAGTAAATCTGGCTTTTTACAAAACAACCCTAGAGTTTAGTATCCTACTACAAAAACCCCCTTCACTTATTAGTATTAGTTTGCGAGTACTTAAAGAGTACTTATGGCTTTGTCCCTGGCTATTCCCGTGGCCAGACTATGAAGAGGAGTATCAGATGACGGACCGCGGGAAGGTTACGACAACTAGGATCATCTCCCATTGTCAGCATTTCCTGTGACTCCGAAGATGGAGCTTCGCCCACGCTATCGTTATCTTTACATTATTCCGCTGCTTGATTGTACTAAGAACTTGATCATGAGATCCTTATTTGTGTAAGACCTTATGTATGGTTTGTAATGGATGATGTACTGTGATATCCAAATCTGTTATGTCTCGCAAAAATGGTAATCCTAGGATCACGATGTATGGCATAACAGGCATCTATGATTAAAAATCCGGGTGTTGACAAGTTGGTATCAGAGCCATCCTGACCATAGGAGACCCTGGTTAGAATGGACGTTTGAAATCAAAAACTTAGTTTCAAAACCAAAAGAAGTGAGTATTTACAAAAACTTATTCTTATTCTTATCACTTAGACTTTTTCATGAAAATTCATGTTCCTCAAAAACTCTTGCAAACTTACATAAAATTTGACACACTTGATAACTCTACTAACTTACTCATCCTACATTCTTATAGATGGACGTTAAGTACAACAAGTTTTATCAGTTGGGGAATGGAGGAGACCTCATCTTTGAGCGTGACTTGGACTAGCTGGCAGAAATGCTAGAGCGTACACACCCCGAGTTCTTCGGAGCTCGGCTCAATGATCAAGAAGGAGAAGATTTGCAGTGGCTAGTTGTTGCAAGTCTCCGAGGAAAGATTGAACCTCCCACCACAGAGGGAATTCAGTTCGCCTTAAGGGAGAACAACTGGCTCAATGGACTGGCCAGGGCAATGCAGGAAGCTCTTGCCCGTCTGTGTGGGCAGAGTATCAATCAAATCAAGGGTACCCGTTTTGAGTTCTACCCAAGGCGTGATGCTATGGGACTAACACTGGAGGCCCCATACCACCATGAGCTAAAGACTCAGTTGGACCACCTCAGCTTCATGATGTATGACCGTCAGAAGGAGTTGGACAATGCCCGTTCCTACGCCAACCACAAGTACGCCATCGCCAAGAAGAAGGATCAGACCATCTCCATGCTAGTGAAGGATCGCAAGTCTCGTCGCCGTCAGCTTGACAAGAAGGAGCGCATCATTGCCCGTCTTCGCCACCGAATCACATATTTGGAGGAGAACATCCACGAGAGATACATGCAGTTGGAATAGAGGGAGAATGCAGGGGAAGACCTTCGTGGAGACCCCTACTCCTATCTCAGCGATGATGACGACTTTCTGGAGGATCTGGCCATGGACTTCTTCACCGATGAGGATGAATTCGCCTTCATCGATGATGATGACGATGAGTATGATGAGGAAACTGACTCCAAGGAGTAGTATAACTTGAGCACTAGCGTTAGTGAATTGTAGTCGGTCCCACTGTATCGTAGTTTCACAGAATGGTTCTTAAAACCATCTGTTTCCTTTTTTGTGTTGTGTGTTTGTATCGTGTGCTATGAATGAATGAATTAAAAGCAAGTTGCTAGAAAAATCTGAGCCAAACTTTAAAAACTTTTCAAAAACCCCTGAACCTTAGAAATTTCCCTCTTTTCTCATGATCTACCTCAATCTTCAGATGCCTCGCGGAGGAAGCAACTCATCCTCGGATCCGATGTTGCAACTCTTGCAAATGTTTGTTTCTGACCGCGAAGCCGAAAGAGCCAAACGTCAAGCCAACCTAGCCACCCTTCAACAGATAGATCAGATGGCCAACAACAATCAAGGACATGGAAATCAAGACAACCATGGATCTAAGCTCAAGAATTTACAGAACACCAACCCACCTGTTTTCACCAAGTCAGAAGAGCCCCTAGATGCAGATGATTGATTGCAAACCATGGAGAACAATCTGGAACTTGCAGGAGTGGAAGCCAACGAGAAAGTTCTATTCTCCACCCACTATCTGGCCGGAGATGCAAGAGCATGGTGGAACAACGTTCGCGCAATGACAGGAGGTCAGCTGATGACTTGGGAAGAGTTCAAAGTCAAGTTCAGCAGAACCCATGTGCCACCAGGTTTGATCAAGAGGATGAAAGATGAATTCAGGGAACTGAAACAGGGGAGAATGACAGTAGTGGAATACCGTGACAAATTCTTGTCATTGGCTAGGTATGCACCGGATGAAATCGACACTGAAGCCAAGAAGAAAGAGAGATTCTTGAATGGCACGATGAAATGCAGACAGTGTTATCAATATCCCCTTTGCTGATATTGAAGCTCTAGTGGACTTTGCCATTCAGATGTAAGGAAAGATCAACCAAGCCAATGAGAATTGCAAGCGTCGCATGATGCATCAACCAGGAACCCATCATACACCAAAGTATGGCCCCAACCCATCTCCAGGATTTGCCCCAAGAAACAACAGACCCCCGATGAACCGTTCGACCTATCCCAACCGTGGAAACCCAAGGCCGGAGGAAACCACAACAACCCCGACAACTCCAGCAATTTTAACCATGCACCACCCAAGTTAAACAACAAGAATGCTGCCACCAACAACAACACTGCCGCAAGGACTAGAAGCAATGTTGTGCTTGTTGCAGCAAAGGACAAGTCGCAAGTGATTTGTTATGAATGTGGAACCAAGGGTCATTATTGCAATGAGTGCCCCAAGAAGATTGTCGCAACCCCCAATGCAAATGCCCTAGCTTAGCAGCAGCGTCGTGTTCATCCCATAAGAAGGTTTGCCCTAGGGAACTCACTCTACCGCATTGGCCGTCTCTTTCTCATGCATGCTGAAGAATCCCAGGAAGCGCCAGATGTCGTGCTGGGTATGTTTTCTATTAACTCAGTACTTGCAAGAGCGTTTCTTGATTCTGGAGCATCTCAATCATATGTTACTGAAGAATTTGCATGCACTAGTAAGATTCAACCAACCAAATGGAAGCATGTTATGATTGTTCAAATACATGGCTCAACCACCAAAGCTAGACAAATTTGCAAAGCCGTACCTATCTGAATCCATGGCATAGATTTTTATGCTAATCTAATAGTACTCGGAACTAAAGGTTTGGAAATAGTACTAGTAATGGATTGGATGTCCAAACACAAAGGATTAATTGACTGTGCCAAGAAAGCCATAACCATGACCAGTACAACCGGGATATCAGTCGAGCATGTATCTGGAACCTTGCCCCGTCAATTCAAGTGCAACAAGAGTATAGCCCAACCAACCATTGACCAAGTCCGGATAGTCTGTGAATACCCCGATGTATTTCCAGATGTTTTGCCCAGTATGCCCCCAGATCGGGATATCGAGTTTATCATTGAACTGATCCCTGGAACCGGACCCATAGCCCAGAGACCATATAGTATGAATCCGTCTGAACTAGTGGAACTGAAGAAGCAACTAGATGCTATGCTAGAAATTGGATTGATTAAACCAAGTGCGTCACCCTGGAGATTACCTGTTTTGTTTGTGGACAAGAAGGATGGAGGTAACCGTTTGTGTACGGATTATCAGAAGTTGAATGATTTCGCTATCAAGAACAAGTACCCGTTGCCAAAGATAGAAGATCTGTTTGACCAGTTGACTAGTGTCAAAGTGTTTTCTAAGATTGATCTTAGAACTGGCTATCATCAACTCAAGATTCGCGCAGAGAAAATTCCAAAGACTGCCTTTACCACCAGATGGATTATACGAGTATACTGTCATGTCTTTTGGATTAACCAATGCCCCCGCTTATTTCATGAACCTCATGAATAATATTTTTACGGACTTCCTAGATAAGTTTGTCATTGTTTTCATCGATGACATTCTGATTTATTCCAAATCAGAAGAAGAACATGAGCTACACCTAAGGACCATTCTTGGCACCCTTAGAGAGCATCATCTATATGCCAAGTTTAGCAAATGTGAATTCTGGTTACAGGAGGTAGGATTCCTCGGACATATTGTATCAGCCGGAGGAATTGCCGTTGACCCTGCAAAGATGAAGGATGTTGAAGATTGGCAAGCCCCAACCACTCAAACCAAATTTCGTGCATTTCTCGGATTAGCGGGATACTACCGCAAGTTTGTAGAAGGATTCTCGAGTATTGCCAGACCCATGACCCAATTGCTGAATAAGGACAAGAAGTTTGAATGGATGGACAAATGTGAAGCGAGTTTTCAAGAACTCAAGAGGAGATTGATTTCAGCCCCAATCCTGATCATGCCAGATATCACGAAGCCCTTTGATGTGTATTGTGACGCATCCAAGATCGGTCTCGGATGTGTGATAATGTAATAAGGCAAAGTTATATCTTATCTATCCCGACAACTAAAGCAGCATGAACAAAATTATCCAACCCATGACCTTGAACTAGCAGTCGTAGTTCTAGCCCTGAAGACATGGAGGCATTATCTCATGGGAAACCGTTGTGAGATTTATTTGGGTCACAAGAGCCTGAAGTATATATTCACTCAGAAGGAGCTGAATATGAGACAGAGAAGATGGATCGAGCTAATCAAGGACTATGATCTGGACATTCACTATCACCCCGGTAAAGCCAATGTGGTAGAAGATGGCCTTAGCATATTGCCGTGCCGCTTGAACTCCATAATTTTGAAGGAGCAACCAAGTTTGCACAAAGAGATGGAAGATTTCTGAATGGAATTAGTGAGTGAAGGATTTTTCGCTAGCATAGAACTTCAACCCACTTTCATCAGTCAGATCAAGGAGGCGTAGAGAGGAAATGCTAGTATCGACGAAATCAAATGCCGTATCGGTACAGGCAAAGTACCCGGATTCACCGAAGACGAAGAAGGAGTTCTGTGGTACAAAGGACGTCTCTGTGTACCAACATATTCAGAGTTGAAAGAAGTAATTTTGAAGGAAGCCCATGATACTCTTTATTCTATCCACCCCGGAGGAACAAAGATGTATTAGGATTTGAAGGAGTAATTTTGGTGGCATAAGATGAAGAGAGAAATCGGAAGCTATATCGCCAAGTGTGATATCTGTCAGAGAGTCAAGGCGGGACATCAAAGACCCGCAGGACTGTTGCAACCTTTACAGATTCCGAAATGGAAATAGGATACAGGTGGAATGGACTTTATCACTGGATCGCCTACTTTTAGTAGGGGTAATGACTCTATTTGGGTCATAGTGGACAGATTGTCCAAAGTCGCCCAATTTTTACCAGTCAAGACCACATACCAGAGTTCAAAGCTAGCAGAGTTATACAATGCTAGAATCGTCAGCTTGCACGGAGTCCCCTAGAACATTGTATCGGATCGAGGAACTCAGTTTACCTCAAGATTCTGGAAGAAAGTCCAAGAAGGTTTAGGAACCCGACTAGATTTCAGCATAGCATATCACCCTCAGACCGATGGACAAATGGAGCGAGTAAATCAAATACTCGAAGATATGTTGAGAGCATGTGTGCTAGAGTATGGATCTAAATGGGAAGACTGTCTGCCTTTCGAAGAATTTTCATACAACAACAATTATCAAGCTAGTCTGCAAATGGCCCCATTTTAATTCATGTATGGAAGGAAGTGTCGCACCCCTTTGAATTGGTCGGAAGTAGGAGAGAGTCAGATTTTCGGACCCGACATCCTACGAGAAGGAGAAGAGAAAGTTCACAAGATTCTTGAGCACCTTAAGACCGCCCAATCTAGACAGAATAGTTACGCCGACAAGAGACATCTCAACCTCGCTTTCAATATTGGAGATTTTGTGCATCTCAAAGTGTCGCCTTTGAAGGGAATGCAGCGTTTCCAGCTCAAAGGAAAGTTAGACCCCAGATATATTGGACCTTTCAAGATTCTAAATCGTCAAGGAGAGGTATCATAGCAATTGGAACTACCAGAAGAGATGTCAGCAGTACACAATGTGTTCCATATATCGTTACTTCGAAAATTCCTTCAAGTTCCGGAGAAGACTGAAGTTTTCAAGAACATTGATCACCGGACCATAGAGATCAATGATGACCTGACGTATCCCGAAGTACCCATCCATATTTTGGAAGAAGCTTTCAGAACCACCAGGACCTGAAGCATCAAGTTTCTCAAGATTTAGTGGAGTAACCACACTGAAGAAGAAGCTACCTGGGAGCGAGAAGATCACATGAGGACGGAGTTTCCCGATCTCTTTAAATCCTAGGTAATCTTTTTAATTCCTTTTCAAATCTCGGGACGAGATTTTTCTTAAGGAGGGAAGGTTTGTAACATCCCAAAAATATAAAAAAATGATCATCAAACTCTAATCACTAAAATTAGGGTTAACAAAAACTTTGAGTAATTAAAATCATATGAATGCATGTGTGTATGTGATGATTTGATAAATGCATGAATGAACTTGTGTGATTAACCTAAATAGCAAGAAATGGTTTAAACATGAAAATAACATCATATAAAACATTTATAAGCAGAAACAATCAAAGAGAAAATAAAAAACAAATCAATTAAAGCAAATGGTCATTTTTGCCAATCTTGCTCACTAGGTCACTTTGAGTGTTTCTAGTCCAAGATTTAAAACAGAAACTTTTCCAATTCTTTCCACCCCTTGCTAGACCAAGTAAAAATGAATCAAGGACCACCTTTCAAACTTGCAGAAACATTTGGCAACCTCATTCAAATCACAAGTAAAAATTGAATCTTTATCATATGTGAAGACCACACATTTTCAAAACCCAACCAAACCAGTGCCCCTTGACTAATACAACTAATTAGAGACTCCCTAGTATGTGCCTAGCAAACCCACCAAGTTTGAATCCAAAATCAAATTTGAATCTCTTTCGGCCATTTCATCAAACACCTTGTTTGCAGCAAACAAACAAACAACAAACACTATAGTGAGCAGTGATTTTGGCAAACCTTGTTCCCTCTATAGCTCTCACTACACTCTCAGTCGATGATCTAGCCCAATTAACAATCCTTAGCACCACTATGAGCTTGGCATAGCCATTAATGGTGACCATGCTAAGCCTAACTTGCCACCCACATGTCGACGGCGAGCTAGGAGAAGCACCAAGCCAAGCAAGCATGTCTGGAGCACTGACCACCGTCCACCGCCACCCCCTGTCCAAGCCTCGAGCACTGCCAAACCCTGGACCACACTGCCCGAGCTTGCCAAGTCTCTCTGCGTGCGAGCCGAGAGCACGCCAGTGCGCCACACTCGACTAGCGCCCACAGATCGCGCGCCGCCCTCCCTGCTTGCAGACGTGATCGCCAACACTCCACCACCCCGCCAGACAACTTCGTTCGCTGCCGCATGGACCATGCACGCTGTGTGCCATTAAATTCATCGTCGGACCCGCCTAGTGCGTCGACACGTTCCGACCGATCAGCACCGCCCCACACCTCGCCACCACGCCGTTGAGCGACGCCAGGGAGCACAGCACCGCCTCCTATCATCGCCCATGCCATTATCTCTCTGTGCCGTCGACCACGACGAGCTCAGCCCACGCCCGTCGGTCCCCTTCAGCCACTATAAAAGGAGGAGAGGCGCCGTCGATTGGAGCCGCCCTAGGGGAAGCTGCCGGTACCAAGAGAACCGCCGTCGTCGACTTCATCGTTCGCCCCCATTGCCGACCATCGCCTGAGCCTCGGTGAGCTTCCCACGACCCCCACCTGCCGTGTTAGGGTTCTGTCTCGCCGGCGCTGCCCGACGTGGACGATGAACCAGATCCGTTCGATTAGAGTTAGATCGTGCGACCTAGATCACCCTGTGCCGCTTCGTCCCTCACTGTCTCACTGATGCATGGGGACAACCACTTAACCCGCCCGCGCGTGAGCTGTGCATAGTGGGCCGGCCCAGTTATACGTCCCGTGCGACCCAACAATTCAAACTTAATTTTATTCATTTAATTTCAAACACAGTTCTGTACCTAGATTCAAAAATCAACCGAGCTCGATTCACTAAAACAAAATGCATGAAACCCATTTTGTTAGAAAGGCACTGGAATCCTTAATCCAAGCCCGTTGGATTCAAACCATTTAGATTTGTAGATCACCCATGGTAAAAATAACAAGGAAGAAGCTTTTCTGCATTCAAATAATTTTCAAAATTCAACCATAACAGCTTTTGAGTTGATTCCAACTCTCAAAAATCAAATTTAACCATACCTTTCTAATATATAAAAATATATAGGTTTACTTACAGAAATAATGATCAAGTAATAAAAGAATGCCACATAGGTATTTCTAGGCACTTTAATTAATTAAAATAAAAAGTTAAACCTTATTAAATTACGACACCACTTTAAATCACATTCCCATGTACTGAAATATGTGGTGATGACATATGTCAACATGATCCCATGTTTGAGTTGGAGAATATTAAATCTTAAGTAGTTTTTCAATGAGTAGAAATTACTTTTCTCAAATAAAATAAATGGGACAAGTGCTTTAATCCTTGTAATGCTAGTGATGATGCTAGATCATCTAGTGTTAACCTTTGTGTGATGATTAGAAATAGTTAAGTATTGTTTGGTGATTGTGTACCTCGTATTTATTTATAGACGCTAGTATCGACCAAAGATACGAGGAGGAAGGAGGATACTACGAGGAAGAAGACGAGGAAAACTTCAACGCTCTGCACAAGGCAAGCTTATACTGATAGCTTAGCTAGCTACTACTTGCTTGTTACTATGCCAACTATATGCCTTAAGCATATGTGATTATACCCACTTGACACACCATCCTAGTTTTACTTGCAAGCTTAATACTTTATTTTATTTATCAAAGCTTTCTCTTAGAGTTTACTTAGTGACTTGTAGATTCTAGAAAGATAACTGAAGGTAGCATAAAGAGCATAAAACTTGGCCTAAGTTAGATAATCTTGATGTCATCCTAAGGCATGAGATTGAACTTGCTAACTCCCACCTGATTATTCCCCATCATTAGTATTTACCCCCACTTGTAGATGCAAGTGATAAGCATAAAACTTGATCAACTTTAGATGGGAATACTTGGTGAAAATGGTTATGAAAACCTTAGAATGAGGAGTCATTCTACTGAAATGTTTTTGACATGTGTTTCCGAACAATAGATGATTTTGATGATGAAAATGTTAAGGCATGAGCCTTGGCCATTTATAAAACTGATGGTTGTCTGGATGCGATACCATTCCAATTTTTCTGTACAACCACAATACCCGAATATTGGGTAGGGCTTGACTGGAAAATTATATACCTTAGTATGGGTTCCCTTACGGCCAAGGTCTGAGCTGAGGGTACCTTGTGACGATTGTCCACCTGTGCAGTACCCAAGATGACAGCTGGTCATGGTTGGGAGGCCAAACTCACAGGAGAGGTGCCTATACTACGACGTGTAATGGAAAGGTTAGGATTTATTATCCGCATACTGAGTATGGTGAATTCAGGATTGTTCCTGATAGCTGTATCAAATGTTGTGGTGAAAGTGTACAATCTCTGCAGAGTGTCAAACTATTCGAATAGCCGCGTCTGCGGTTATGGACAGTTGGAGTGGCCATACTATTCTATTGTCAGATGTTTTCAAAATGACTTTTGAAATGATTTGTGACTTTGACTTGACCACAACAGAGTTGTGATATGGAATTCAAGTTCCCACTTAGGTGTTTTAAAATTTTCAGCTAGCTTTCTTTGCTTTCGAACTTAGTAGAGTAAATCTGGCTTTTTGCAAAACAACCCTAGAGTTTAGTATCCTACTACAAAAACCCCTTCACTTATTAGTATTAGTTTGCGAGTACTTAAAGAGTACTCATGGCTTTGTCCCTGGCTATTCCCGTTGCTAGAGTATCAGGATGACGTACCGCAGGAAGGTTACGACAACTAGGATCATCTCCCATCGTCAGCATTGCCTATGACCCCGAAGATGGAGCTTCGCCCATGCTATTGTTATCTTTACGTTATTCCGCTGCTTGAATTGTACTAAGAACTGGATCATGAGATCCTTATTTGTGTAAGACCTTATGTATGGTTTGTAATGGATGATGTACTGTGATATCCAAATCTGTTAGGTCTCACAAAAATGATAATCCTGGGATTGCGATGTATGGCATAACAGTCATCTGTGATTAAAAATCTGGGTGTTGACAAATCTGCCGCACTTGACTTTTGTCGTTGTATTTTTTGACTGTCTCGGAGTGTCTTTGGGGCACCCGGGGAACATCCCCTGACATGCTGTCTGCCAGGACAGTGCGCGCGCTGGTGCGTTCACACGCGCGACACGACGAGCAAGGTGGGGCGTGTCTAGCACGTGCGGATACATGCATGATGGAGGGGAGGTGAGGTTCACCTGGGTACTTGCCGAAGCGATGTGGGGTAATGTGACGAGAAAACCAAACGTGGGAAACTCGAGGTGCTGGCAACCGCTGGAAGTCCACTGACTAATGGTTATATGGCGGACAAACTCGGTTAGAGGATGGGCTGGCAAAATAGAGGAAAATGAAGAAAGATAAGGGGACTAGGAGATGTGCCAGGTTACTAGGAATACGAGGTTGAGGTCGGTAAGGCTGGAGAACAATTGTGTTAGCCAGAATCGGAGGAATAGAGTAGTGGCCGGAGGTGAAGAAGGAGATGGTGGCATCGATATGGAGCTCGTTTGGAGTGGTTATTGGTACTGGGAGATTCAGGATGACAAGGTGCAACCGTGGATGGAATTAGCATGGCGACGCCATTATGACTTGCACGAACGGCGCTCGGTGGTGGAGTTTTGGATTTAAACCCAAGCTCCATTGGGATCCTTCGATTGGATTTAAATTAACATCTATGCATGATTGAATTCAAAGCAACACATGGGGGAAGGAGAAGCCTCGTGCATGGGGCATGCATGATTCATAATTTACCACTACTACTAGTTGTGAAAAAACTATTTGCACACATGGTCATATATTCATTCATGCATACAAAATATTTGAATTAAGGCCAGGCCAAAAGAATGGAGCTTGTCTCCCATATGGAATAGATGGAATATAAAGATATATAAATATAGATTGACCAAGATAGTGTGTGTGTCCCACTAGATGCATAAATAGCCACAATATATTCAAACGTGAGAATACATTCAACTAAAACACATATAGAAGCTTGAGGAACATTCCTACTCACTTGGCATGCAAAGGTGGCCATGAGGCTTCTCATATTGAATATTGTGAAAACATAGATCATATATGGGGGCATGTCAAACTAGAAGTGGGTCCATCTTAATACATATGAGCTAGATATAATACTAAAAGAGATGCAAATGCTCATATATAGTTTGGATGGTGGAATTAATAGGTGGTTCCAACCAAAGGTGGTGGAGTTGAAAGAGATATGCCCCCAACTCAACTGGCGAATCAAGCAATATATCAAGATCCAACTACAATATATCAAGAGGCAAATATAAGTAATACAATACAAATGTATATGTAAGAAGAACCAAATAAAAGGGTTTTATATGATGCTCAGATGCAAGGTGGCACAGTGAAATGAGGATGATATAATGATGATGCAATAAATGACATGTAGGAAAAATCATTTTATTAATATCCATGTAGCATTACATTTGTTAGACAAATGGGATGCTACACGGGAGCAGCGTCTTCCTTCCTCCGGGCGCGAAGAGAGCCAACTGGTCCTTGGCGGGTGTGTAAGTCGGGAGCTGAGTCGGCCTCACGAGGTTCTCCCCTTTTTCCGTTTTCCTTTCCAGTTTTGTCACCCTGCTGCTTTTGACACAGGCATGAGAGGAAGAGTAGAAACAAGACATTGACATCGGGCTCTAGAGAAATGGTGGAGTGCGCTGGGGGTAGCTCCGCCTCCCCTCTTGCCCTGGAGGGCCTCTTGTTCGGGGCCATCGAGGGGACCTCGCGTCGAGTTCTGGATGTGGCCGGAGGCTCGCTAGTATGCGTAGCCCCTAGCCCTAAGACTGAGGCGGCACTTTCACCCGTAGCACATGCCTGGGATCACTCTGAGAGCTTTTCCCTGCCTTTCCAGGGGGGGAGAGAGATGGGGGCATTTCCCTTGATGAGGGTCATCCCGACTCCGTGATGGTTACTAGATCGGCGGCACTCTACCGCCAGAATACCTTGTGGGTGCGCAAGGCTCCACCCCGTCACCAGCTCATGGTGGTAGGGGGAATCTTCTCGAGGGGAGCCGCTGAGTTCCCGAGAGTATCGTCCCAAGCATGCCAGTCCTGCCGTCGTCTGATGGTGTCGTCCTTGGTAGGTTGGGGCATATTCACGACGTTGTGGCAGCTGCTCATCCGGGCTTGATCGGTTCCTTGCAGGCATCACTGCAGAGGAGCACCGCTTGGCGGGCGCATGGCGCTGGCTCCATCTTGAGCGAGTTGTCTTCAACAAGGCCCTGGAGAAGTGGAAGAATCACGGCAAGGCGAGGGCCTCCCGAGGCACTAAAGTTCTTGAAGAGAAGTATCAGGAAGAGTCACTGGTCCTGGTACCAGATTCGTACTTGGCTCTGCCTTCCAGGGGTACAGGCTTCTTGAGAAGATCTCAATCATGCGGTCCACGAACTCATCGTGCGTGACCGTGCGATTGCCTTCTCCTAGCGGGAGGTCGAGGAAGATCGCTTGAGGGCTCCCAGAGGAAGTTGGATGTGGCCTTCCATGAGGAGGCGGCCTGGCTCCGAGAGGATGACACTATCCAGGAGAGGAGTCTCCTGGAAGTGCTGGAGGCCAAGGTGGAGACATACCGCCAAAATCTTGAAGAGCGCGAGGTCGATGTCGAGAGCCGCAGCTCCAAGACCGACGAGCGCATCCGTCATTGCAATGACAAGGTCGCAGAGGAGCAGAGGCAGCTGCATGTGGCCAACAAAGAGGAGTTCTCGTGGCTTCGCCAGACTATCCTAGAGAAGTATCTAGCGAAGGACAAGACTCGGGAGGGGTGCTTCTTGGAGAAGAAGACCGCGATGGAGAACTCCCAGCGCAGGGTGGAGGAGCGCCTGGCTCAGGATTATGTCAACTTGGACGCCCCGAAGGGCCTGCAAGCAGCCCACCAGGACCTGCAGAACCATTTGGCCCTCCGCGATGAGGTGGAGGGGACCTCCGGGTGCTCGAGAAGGAGCGGTGCAAAATGTACAAGGCGCTCGCCAAGAATGCGGCCGAGACTCTCCAGGTGTTCGGGGTGACCAACTTCTACACTAGGCCTTCCATGGATGCCAACGAGGAGGGTGCCTTCCTGGAACTCTTCACTCGGATCACGACGGTGCTGGATGGGAGAGCCGCGCTCTATTAGGAGTACCACCTGGAAGAGTGTCAGAGGATGATGCAGGTTGATGCAACCCAGGTCTTCTCTAACATGTATCAGCATGACGCCAACTTTGCCTGGAGGGTGGTCCTACAGAGGGTGATGCATCCGCAGGGAACTCCGCCGATCAAGATCGTTTGGTTCCCGCAGCTCATAGAGGAGCGCGTGGATGACGTCCTCCCGCTGTTTATGCGAACTGAAGAGGGTGAGTCTACCGATGCCATCAGAGTCCAAAGAGATGAATACGAGACCCCCCGGAGCGATTCATCCAGTCTTCTGAAGATAGCGCTTCAGAGCCATCGGCCTAATTGGCCCCTTCAGCTACAATCCATTTAGTGGACCTCATGCAGTTTGTGTATACTTTTTGCATGTATTTTCCTATGCTTCCTCTGAGAGTTTCAGATTCCCTTTGGGCCTCTTGAGGAGAGGATCGTAGGTGATCCAACGGCTTTTTTAAATGCCAGGAACCATGGGTGAGGTGACTTACAACCGATAACATACCATAAGTTCAGAGCTCAACACTTTAGGTCCTGGAGTTTGGGCCTCTAGAGGGAAAATGCCTCACGAGACACCCCGAGCCTCTTGAAGAGAGTTCCTTGGGGACCGTGCTGTCGCGTGAGACTCTTGAGGGGAGGATCATAGGCATCACACGTTTAGGCGTCTCTTCTCGGGTATGAATGTACTCCGAATAGGCTGCATCTCCAGTGCTGACTCGTTTTGTTTAGACATCATGCTAGGGTCTCAAGTACCAGGAACCATGGGTGAGGTGACTTATCGCTAGCTAGTCTGCAAGTTCAAAGCTAGAAACTTTAGACCCCGACATTGATGGGAGTGGTCCGGTGATGGGCACCGTCCTATCCCCCGCTCGTATGATGGATACACTAGAATGTGGTGAGAACATGGGAAGAAAGTAATATTCAGTTAACCAAATCAACTCATGAAGATGTAGAAAGAAATCAAGATCGATTGCGATAGTTCCCTTCTCGAGCACCCTTCCCCTATAGGGACGAAAAAACATCACCCGACAGATGGAAAAGGGGGCTAAGAGTCACCTTAGAAGGGCTTAGCCGGGGAGTGGCCTACGTGTCTTGAGGGTTTTGGGGCATGTTCGGCTCCAAGATCTCCATAGAAAAGGGCAGGTTGCATCTGCCTGGGCTACGGCCTTCCCTAGCCCATAGGACTTTTCCTTGGGATACAAGTCTGGGGTCCTAGGGTCTCGATGCATGCTGCGCTTGATAACCGTAGTGTACAGATGTAGGAACTGCATAGGGTTGGCAGGACCATCGTACCGCGGGGGCATCTCTGTCTTGAATTTGGGTGCCCACACCACCCTCCGAGTTGCTCGGCGAGCGAGGGGCAGATGGAGCTATGAGTCTCTGTGCCACTTGAGAGAGCCGCTCGGTTCTGATGGCCTGCAGCCTTGATGGCCTACAGCCGTGATGGCCTGCAGCCGTGATGGCCTGGAATATTTAAGCCTCACGACCCTTGCATCGTGCCAAGGTTACCCGGGCGTCTTCTGTCGTGTGGGTGACCTCCTCCGGGCTTCGTTCTATCTGGGCTACGCCACGCTCGGCGGCCCCTAGCCTCCCGAGCCCCAAAACTTGACAAGGAGAGAAGAGAATACGAAGGTGTGTTGTGGGATATTTCGCCCGCCTGTGCTTTAGACACAGCGGGATCATTCTAGAAGACGTCCACCAGGGCCGTGAGGCGCGCCAACCAATCATCTCTCACATCCTCGGCCAGCGAGTAGCGGAGGAGCTCCTTTACCATGAGGCGGGCCACCTCCGGTGTGGCGTGGCCCGGGTGGTGAAGTGTTTGAAGCAGAGTTTTCTATGTGCGGCCTCGTGTAAGTGCACGGAGAGAGGCTACCCCTGGCTCCGAAGGGTGGTGAGGAGGTGGGACGACACGATGTGATCCCCGAACCTCCTCGCCCCTTCCCACCTGGAGCGACTGCCACAAGGTGTCCTATGTGCGACCATGCTGGCACTGACGGCTGAGACCCTCAGAATCACGCCTCAGCCCCAAATTTCAGAGATTTTTTCCCGCGAAGGAAACTAGGGTCCAACGTGCCCTTGGTTCAAGAGGGGGTTGAACACGCTGTCCCAATGAGTGTCGGCTACGGTGGTGATGGCAAACCAAGATCACAAAACAAATTTGACACAGGGTTTTTACCCAGGTTCGGGACCCTCGTGAGGAGGTAAATCCCATACTCCTTCTTTGTTCTATTGCTTGCGTTCTTCATGTGGGTACAATGGTGTATGATTGTAGGGTTTCAGATATCTGGGATCGACCCATTCTAAGGTAGGAGAAGGCTTCTTATATAGCGGCTTCAGGTCTCTTCCCCCAATCTTGGGTGGGAAGGGTTACCACATTCCTTCCCAAGGGACTTTCGTTTTCCTTGCCTTCACATGGTCGCCGGCCAGTTGTAGTGCTGAGGCCGCTGGGGGCTGCTCCTCTGCTCCTAAGTGTCACCCCGTTCTCCTTGCACCAAAGTGGCAATATCAGGCCCTGTGGCTCCCTAGCATCACCATCCCACCTTTGCACTAAGGGGGGTATGCAGCATCTCGCTTTCCCGTGGAGGACCGGTCGTTGCTTTGACTGGGCGTTGGCATGTCGTCTTGCAGGAGCGCTCGGTGTCACTGACGCGTCCCTTCATGATGCCTCGGCTGGAGGCTCCTAGACCATGGCGAGGCCGGTATTGACGTCGGCATGAACTCCTTGCTCCTTCTTTCCTCCCGAGGGTCACGCCCCTCTCAAGGCCTCTAGAGGGTGCATCCGGTGGGCCTGGCGACTCGATAGGATGGGGTATACCTGGTGCCAATAGTCGATAGATGCCGCGAGGGAGAATGTGGCCATGTTTTGCCAGCGTTTCTCCCTTTACTGCTACTATGGTGTTAGAAGAGGAGGCAACAGCCTGGATGGCACCACGGTCGCCGCGCCCCCCGCGATCGCTTTCTCGTGGCCGTCCATGGCCGCTCTTCACTAGTGGAGCTTCCTCCACCTCCACCATTGTGGACTTACCCTTTTCGGCGGCAGAGAGAATATTGGGCATCATGGCAAGAAGTGAGGACATGGCTCCAAAAATGGGGAGGAAACGATGGAGGAGTGATATGTTGCAAATGTATATATAATTTTTTATTCTCCATGCTTCTTTTGCACCAATTATATTATGTTTTGTCTACACTTTGTGGAATTTTTATGAATTTTCTGGAACTAACATATTAACGTCTTCCACAAAGCTAGTTTCATGTTTTATGCTGTTTTTGGTTTCAGAAAAACTAGTAAAGAAATATTCTCGGAATTGGACGAAACAAAAGCCTAAGTTCCTATTTTTTCTGACATGACACGGAGTCCGAAGTAGAGACGGAGGAGGGCACCGAGGAGGCCACACCATATGGTGGCGCGGGTCCCCCTGGCCGCGCCTAGCTATGGTGTGGCACCCTCGGGCGTCCACCAACCTCGCCTCTTAGCCTATACAAACCCCCCGAGACGAAAACCATAAAGACAAGATCAGAATTCTATGAAAAGTTCTGTAGCGCCGCCGCCACCAAAGACGAGATTCAGGGGACAAAAGTCTCTGTTCCGACACCCTGCTGGGACAGGGAATTGCCCCCGGAGCCATCTCCATCGACTCCACCACCATCTCCATCGCCATTGCTGACTCCCATGATGAGGGAGTAGTTCTTTCCCGAGGCTAAGGGCTCTACCGATAGCTATGTGTTCATATCTCTCTCCATGGTGTGATCTTATTGTGATCATGAGCTTTGTAATCTAGTTGAATAAGAATATGCTACTCTTTGTCTATTATGCTACTCAAGTCCTTTTATTAATGTGATCTCCAGAGACACCTTGTCCCACGTGTGTGAAGTTGACAGTGTGCGCACCATGTGTGGCTATTAGGCTAAAGATTACAGGAAATACTTATCATGAGTTATAATTTGAGTTTGATGTGTCTATGAAATTGTGGCTTTTGTCTAGAACCATCTAGCGTGCAAGGTGACACTGTCGGGTTTCCTAGATGGGGAATGCGAACTTTAAGGTGTGCTTTTATAGCCCTACGCGGTGAATTGGTGTTCGTTATCCAACCGGAGAGCAGTTCGGGGTAGCATAGTGAAGATAAGATATTTATGTGTTCAATTATGTTATCATTGTTGAGTGCGTCCACTAGTGAAAGTATGATCCCTAGGCCTTGTTTCTAAGCATTAAAACACCGTTTGGAACCAGTCCTACTACATGTTTGCTTGCTGCCATTTTTATTTCAGATTGCAATTACCACTTATAATCATCCATATTAGTTGTATTTCACTATCTCTTCGCCGAACTAGTGCGCCTATGCACCTGACAAGTGTATTGGGTGTGTTGGGGACACAAGAGACTTCTTGTATCTTAACTGCAGGGTTGCTTGAGAGGGATATCTTTGACCTCTTCCTCCCTGAGTTCGATAAACCTTGGGTGATTCACTTAAGGGAAACTTGCTGCTGTTCTACAAACCTATGGACTTGGAGGGCCAACACTGTCTACAAGAATAGAAGCGTGCGTAGACATCAAGCTCTTTTCTGGTGCCATTGCCGGGGAGGTAAGGTAAAAGTTACTCAATCCTCTGGCTACTAAGCTATCTTCTAGTACTGTTGCTGGTATGTGAGTGCTCGAAGTTATTTCCTTTAGATTCTGCAATTATATGTTTTTGTTTCTTGTTTTTATTTTCACTAGTTAGGCTTAATGGAAAACAACAAAAAAATTAGAGAGATTTATAGTATTAACTTTATTTAGGACATGAAGTGTTTGAAGAGAAAATTAAAAAACCTAGGAACTTTATTTGCATGCTAATAGCAATGTTATTAGTATTGAATTCTTTGTACACCATTATTGCTAATGATATGGAAAAGTCTAAGCTTGGGAAGCTAGTTTTTATGATCTTTTTAGTTCCCCGGATTTAGAGGAGAAAATTTGCTTTGATGATACTATACCTCCAATATATGATGATTACAATGATGAATATGATATTTTCAGACATCCTACTATTAAGGAGAAAATTAAATATTATTACAATATGCCTACTATATTTGATGATTATGGTGATGAGAATAATAATGATAGCTATTTTGTTGAATTTTCTCCCATTACAAGTAATAAGAATGACTATGCTTATGTGGAGAGTAATAATTACTATATGAATGTGGCTCATGATAAGAATGTTTTATGTGATAGCTATATTGATAATTTTATTCATGATTCTACTGAAAGTTATTATGTGAGAGGGAAACATGGTTTTATGCATCTCAACAATATTAAGTTTCCCCTCTTTATGTTGAAAATTTTGAAGTTGCAGTTGTTTTGCTTTCCTATGATTGTTGCTTTGTGCTTTCCTGACTTGTTTCTTTACAAGATTATTTTTCATAGGAAGTGAGCTAGACTTAAATTTTCTTTATATTTTCTTCTAGATGCTATATTTTACTTCAATTCATATTTCTTATGTGAGAATCATCGAAATTATCATGCCTATCTTAATGGCTATAAAGAAAGAGCTTTTGGGATACAACCCATTATATTTTTGCTTTCAGTTTATTTTTGTTTATTTGAGTCTTGGAAGTCGTTACCTTTGTAGAAACCTCTCCTTATCCTTTTTATTTTGTTTTTGTGCCAAGAGTATCCTCTAATAGGAAGAAAGTAAGATTTGGAGAAGTTGTCCCGAAACAAATTTCTGTGCTCCGTTGTAAAAAATTGTGAAAATCGGAGAATCTCGCATTGATCTGCAATTTTTTGTGCACATGCCCCAGGTTATTATCTAAATTTCGTTAGTTTTGCACTTTTCAATTTCAGCAACAGAAGATTTTCAAAAAAAATTGGTCTTTACCTGCAGGTCTGTTTTGACTGATTTCTGCTATTATTTGAATTTGCCTCGTAATCGATTTGTTTTTGAGTTCTTTTGATCAATTGAGCTTTTAAAAGGAGTTGCTATAGTAGCTTATTTTTTAATGCATGATTTACTTGAGTTGAAACTGAACCCAAAGGTTTATTATCTTGCATACACTAATGTTGCTAATGAAGATTGTGTGAAGTTTTGTATGAAGGAAGTTTTCAAGTGTAGCGAGAGAATGATGTGATGAGATGAAGTATGGACAAAAGCTCAAGATACCACTTGTGTCACCCAATAAGTATTCAAGAGGTAAAAGCGTCAAAGCTTGGGGATGCCCAAGGCATCCCCTTTTTCATCAACAAAAATCTGAGGTCTTCTTTCAAGATACTATACTTTTATTGCTTCATGCACTATGTGTTGTTCTTGGAGCGTCTTTGTTTTTGTTTTTAGTTTTATTTTCCTTTGTTTTCTGCAATATGTTGGTTGGATCCTAGCACACTTCTTTTGGAGAAGTCACACCCCGTTCTTCATTGCTTAGAACACTCTAGTTTTCACTCTTATTGTTCTGTGAGTGTTCTCTTTTGCTAGCACTGCGTTTAGCTTTAGTTTTCTTCTTCTTTTTTCTTATAACTTTTCTAGTTCTTATTTGTAGTTTGGTTAGACAATCTCTCTAGTCTTTATTGATTATTATCTTTATGAGTTGTTTCAAATAATTTGATTGGTGTTGGAAAAGAGTAGAATGTTTCATGCTTATGGTGGTACAAAAAGAAGCTTGTTTTGACTGTGACTTAGACTTTATCATGTCATGTTAGATGTTTCTTTGACCATATGCTTAGTGATTATTGTTGTAGCATGAATTGTTTCAAACAATTGAGATTTCTTAATGTGCCATGAAAGAATCATGTGTTGTTTTAGCATACAAAAGCATAATATTGTGGTATTCTCCTTTGATGATTTATTTGGGTTGACTTGGCACATGCTTACACCATGTTATGAATATGAACCAGTCACCTTAGCCTCTATGATCATTTAGTTTTTGACTTGTGATATCAATTTATGCTTTGATTAATAATGTTTTGTCGCTCTACATGATTATGGCCATTATTGCTCTCTTAGTTGGTCTCTCCCAGTATTTTGCTAGCCTCCACCTGTACTGAGTATGAGCTCTTCTCGTGTATCCAACTCAAAAGAAACCAAGTTATTCCAAAGAGTCTACTATAAATTCCTATGCATGGTGTGTTGCACCATTCCAAGTATATTCATGTTTTTATATATCTTCCAAATTAAATTTTTGTTATGTGAAAACTAGTGATTAAAGCTCTCACAAACTTGAAGGCACATTTTATTTCTTTCACTTAATAAACCTGAACCATTGTGACTATCTTATGATGCTTATATGCTTGCAAATTATAACTTGGGTTTTAGAAAAACCATGCTGTCATGGGGCACATTTTTAACATTGCACTTATTCTATTTAGTTGATATCATGTTCTTTTTCTTATGGATGCCGACGGTGTGAAATAAAATGGGATCTTGCAAGTCCATGGAGTATGTATATGTGTTAGAAACTTGCAGCGAAACTTGCAGCGAAACCATAGTGGCATTCTATGAAGCATCCTGAATAAAAACTATGCAAATACCAAATAAAAAGATCGCAGAGATAATGACTATCTTTTGGATTGTCATTTTTTATATGGGATAGCTCCTGTGTCATGGGGCAAGGGGTACCCCGTTGGCGGTTCTCTATGATACACATACACTTACAATGACAAGAACTTCCTTGGGACCAAAGTTGAGTAGCATGAGGTCTCGATACTCGTACTCAAGGGGAATGAGATTTTCAACTTGTGATTTGTCAAGCATATAACTCATATTTGCCTCACTTTAACCTTAATCACTTCAAGATGCTTATGATATGGGCAATGAGAGCTTAAAGATAATAAGTACCATAATTTTTAGAAGCTTTATAAAACCATTTAATCCCTAGTTCCATCTGTGAAGGGCCATTATTTTTTACTTTTTGTTGAGTCTCCATCTTCTATCTTAATGCACCCACTAAGAGAGCATAGTTGTCATTCTGAGTTCAATGTGCATTGTCCCAAAACTTGTTGATTGATTCATAATTAAGCTATTGTTTGTTCTTAAATTATTTGTATCTAGTCACCCTTATGAACTATGAAGGTGTGCTATGCATTTATATTTTGCTATTCCATGAAGTACAAGATGAATACCACTCTTGCTATGTTTTCTATATGTGAAACAAACAAGTGTCTTTCAAAGCATTATTCATGACCTTTTGTTTGTGTTGCCTTTCATGTTGCAACATAGTTGCTATGTTTTATTGTTAGAAATACATCTTTCATGCTTATGTTTAGAGTACTTTGATCCCAGCTATGAATGCTTTGAAATACCTTGATCAAGATTGTAATCGTGCATGTCACGTCAAAAATTATTATTTTTATCACTTACCTACTCGTGGACAAGCAGGAGTTAAGCTTGGGGATGCTGATACATTGAAAACGTATCTATAATTTTTGATGCTCCATTCTTGTTTTGCACCAATTATATTTTGTTTTTTCTACACTTTGTGGCATTTATATGAATTTTCTAGAACTAACATATTAACAAGTGCCACAGAGCCAGTTTCATGTTTTCTATTGTTTTTGGTTTTAGAAAAACTAGTAAATAGATATTCTCGGAATTAGACGAAACAAAGGCTGAAGTTCCTATTTTTCCTGACATGACACGGAGTCCAAAGCAAAGACGGAGGAGGGAACCGAGGTGGCCACACCGTATGGTGGTGCGGGTCCTCACTGGCCGCGCCTGGCTATGGTGTGGGCCCCTCAGGCGTCCACCGACCTCGCCTCTTCGCCTATATAAACCCCCCGAGACGAAAACCCTAAAGACAAGATCAGAATTCCATGAAAAGTTCTGCTAGGGCGGGGAATTGCCCCCGGAGCCATCTCCATCGACTCCACCATCATCTCCATCGCCATTGCTGACTCCAATGATGAGGAGGGAGTAGTTCTTCCCTGAGGCTAAGGGATCTACCGGTATCTATGTGTTCATCTCTCTCTCTCCATGGTTTGATCTTATTGTGATCATGAGCTTTGTAATCTAGTTGAATAAGTAGATGCTACTCCTTCTCTATTATGCGACTCAAGTGCTTTTATTAATGTGATCTCCGGATACACCTTGTCCCACGTGTGTGAAGGTGACAGTGTGCGCACCATGTGTGGCTCTTAGGCTAAAGATTACAGAAATACTTATCATGATTTATAATTTGAGTTGGATGTCTATGAAATTTTGGTGTTTTTTCTGGAACCATCTAGCGCTCAAGGTGACAGTGTGGCGTTACCTATATGAGGAATGCGAAATTTAAGGTGTGCTTTTATAGACCTACGTGGTGAATTGGTGTTCATTATCCAACCGGAGAGTATTTCGGGGTAGCATAGTGAAGAGAAGATATTTATGTGTTCAATTATGTTATCATTGTTGAGAGTGTCCACTAGTGAAAGTATGATCCCTAGGTGTGACACCCCCGGGATTAAGGCTAGACAAATCCCAGACCACCGTCTGAACATAAGCCTAACCTAATCTTAAAAGCGTACAGAGAGAAAATCGGTAACACAACAGTGACCGTACGACATAAAAATTTATACAGCTAGCTCATAACTGAGCAAAGAACCAAATATTATAAGCAGAGGTCACTGACCACAACATCAAAAAAGGAAGGTAAATTATTCTATTAAGTATAACAAACTTAACAAATGGCCTAAGAGGCCTGAAGCATAACAATGGCGTCCAATCCATAGATACCAGACTGCTGACTGGGAACTCCAAACTACCCGTCGATGTCGATGCCGTGAAGAACTCATATTTTGTGGTAACACTTACTTTGCTGCAAAAGTATCAACGAAGCAAGGGTGAGTACAGGGTGTACTCCGCAAGACTTATGGTTGGTGGAGTTATTTTTGCATAAAGCCATCTTTGTTTTGTCAAACAAGTGGGAGAAGAATCTCGACTAAACAGAATAATTTTAAAAGGGGATAAGAGAGCGGTATCTCTAGCTTTGATCATTTTTTGATATCCACCAAATCATCATCAGCTGAACCTATCTAGGATCACCCCCTCGATCCCTAAGGAAGCATCCTTAAGCACACATTACTTAACTTGCCAAGTTTTACGATTAGGTTCAAGTTCTCTATGATCTTCACGTCCATTCCCAAGTCGTCCATAACCGCAGACGCGGCTTTTTGAAAAGATTAATAACCCTGCAGGGGTGTACAACTTTACCCACACGTACTAACCTTCTCTTAATGCCACTAGATAAGCCCTCTTCCTTGCAAGGCCGACAGAGGGTGGTTAGACACGACCTTTACCTTACTTTTGCCGAGACCATGAGTCACACACTAGGGAGATGCCGACATAATGGGTCTAGTCCCGAAGCCGGTCGCTAATGATGTGTACAGGGTTCAAGATTACGGATGCCGGGCATCTCTTGTTCTCGACCATGCTTACCTACCTATTATGAATGCATCTCCTTCACCTCCATTAAAGAACAACCAATATGTGTATGTCGAATGCTAAGCCCGAACTATGTGACTCATGGAATCTACTCGGCAAGTTAGTTGGTCGAGTGGGTTTCCAGGCTCCCGTGTGGCTGTACGCTCATCTTGGTTCAAGAGGCAAGAACATCGGGTCCTAAGGGTGGCAAGTATGGGACTGCACAAACCATAACCCACATGGCCTCCCATACTAGACTTAGAATGTTTATTATCCATCTATGATCATACCACGTCATCCTGTCATACTAGGTTCATTCGCAGCTCTGATTCATCAACCGGATAGACCAGTGGTAACATATAAGCATGGCTAAGCACAACAGATGTAACAACTCTAGCAACGCTTCACAAGCCAAACCCTAGTTATGCTAGGAGCAGTGGATAAGGGAATATAGGCTCTAAAGGAAACATGCATCAGATAGGATTACTCTATCTATCGATAAAAGACTTTGGAATCCTATGCACATGGCAAGAATTGAAATACTTGAGAACATAGGATTATATCATGTGTGGGGCTTCGCTTGCCTTTGCCTGTTGATAACCAATAAGCAGATATCCAGACACCTGGTACTTGACTTGATTATAGTTGATCAAGTATTGGTCTTCGAGCTTCGACGGTGTTGATCTCGGTCTTCAATCTCGATATCGATTTCGATATCATATTCTACATATACCGGAAAGAAGGGGAACCAATCAACATATGGAATTTATGCAATGCTCAATGAAGGATGATGCTATGACAAGTTAAATTGCATTAAAATTGAAACCCTTAACATGCTTGGTCATTTTAAACGTGGTCCGAGGGGTTTGAACCCTAATTCAGAGAAACCCCGAATTCACGTATGAGGGGTTGCATTGTTCTTCTAATTAAAATTGGCATGAAAGTTGATTAACAATGCATGATTATAGCTTAGTTAGATATAGATCATTTTTCTGAATATTTTGATATACTATTTGTATTTTTCTGATTTAAAATGAATTAGTTTTGATTTTCTCCAATTTTAATTCATTTTAAATCATTTGTGCAATATTATAAAATAATTTACATTTTGAAATTACTTTTAACATTTTATTAAATAGAAAACATTTATGATATTATTTATATCACTTATAGGGTGGAACCACCTGTCAGCATTTATTATATACAAAAAATGATTTATTGAAATTATTAAAATATTACTAAAAGAGATATGACACCATCATGACATCATGCTGATGTCATCAATGGGGATGCTCCCAGGTCGAGCATGATCCCATTGATCTGCTGCACACGGGGACTCGGGGTTGGGCTCGTTGAAGAGAGGGGAGCGAGGCGGTCCTGATAGTGCCACACCGGAGCATCGCCAGCGACGACGGACAGCAAACGCCGGCGGCAGTTAAATGCCACGGGATCAACACAGGAAGAGATGGAGGCAAAGGAGATGTGACAGAGCACCCGAGGCTCATCATGGATGCGATGGTGATGTCGGGGAGGCGAGGCGAGGTCGGACGGCGCCAAATCGACACATGCCGGCCTTCGGGAAGATGGTGGCGCCGCGCTTGATTACGGTCAGAGGAGGTCTTCCCCTCTTGCAATCTTCAACAGTGAGGATGAGGGTGACACGACGAGGCTCCTAGGCACTTCGGTTGGATGATGGGAGCTCGGGAGCGGCATGGCTCGTTGGCGGCCGGAGATAGGGTTTCGGGGCCGAAGTGGGAAACCGCTAGAGATGACTAGAGGATATGAGACTGGTATGGGGAGAGAGAGGGGGATACGACCCATCTTATCCTCGCGTCCAAGAGCGGCGGTGTGCATCGCAGCGCGCGCAACGATCGATGGCGGTGGCGAGGGCATGCAGCAGCTTCTCTGCGCGAGGAATAAGACAGGGAAACGGTACGCGGGCTTCGGCCGGATTCTGGGCCAATATGGGCTGCTGGGAGCGCGCTGAGCGACGGGGAGAGAAGAGAGGGAGTTGGGCTCGGCCCAGATTAGGGTTAGCTATAGATTTTTTTGTTTAAACCCTTTTTATTTTCTGTTTTCAATTTTTCTTTTGTAAATTCAAATGCTTTTGTCGTTTTGAATAGTTCCAAAATACAAGAAGGTTTATAAACTTTGTAAAACTTTGCAGGGGCCCTTATAAACAATTTGGGCTCCATAATTTTGAGATTTTTCAAATAATCAAAACGAGTTGAATAGGTTCAAAGAGAGAGGGAAGTAGAGTTTAGGTTTTGATATATTTGTGGCACACATTTTAAATGATGATGATGCTCATGAATGCACAAACAAATCCTAATTACTAGTTAATAAAGTAGGGTTGATACAATTCTATCCCCCTTAAAAGAATCTCTTCCCGAGATTCCTAGGTAGGAAGATAGAAGGAACAAGGTTACACTAAACTTCAACGATCTTCTCGAAGAGGTTGATCCAAGCCACCATGACGAATGGACGAAGCGCTTCATAATCTTCCAGGTGGCTGCTCACACTAAAGATGAGAGGGAATGACACGGAACCACAAACTGAGTATCTCATGGTCAACTCATGGATAGATGTTTCATGACATCTCTAAAGCTAACAAACATGAAACACATCAAGGTAACATAGGGAACAAAAGGAGATGGTTTCAAGGTGACAGATAATTGGTCTTCATAAGGATTGATACCAAGGGGAATTATAGAAGAGTTTTAACTTCTGAGAGAAGGAAACTCCCAACATAATAGATAAAGAACATATACTTCGAGAGGTAAAACTCTACTAAACAGTTTAAGTAGAGCTTTATAGGTGGAAGAGATAGATACCAACAAAACCAAGCTCTTGAACTACTTTTGACATAGAAGGGTCATTCTTTGGTTCAACAGAAAGCCAAGATAGAAAGGTGTTTTTCTGCGGAGGACTCGTAAGAGCGACAAAGAACATGTAACAAGAGAAACTATTGATTACCAAAATCAGTTTCGCTCTTCAAACACGTTTAAGAAAGTGGAAAGGAAACTCTTTATTCATCCAGGTTTATCAAGATCCTTGCCAAAGATCATGATATCACTTTGCACCACCAAGATGAATAGATTATAAGATTCGTGATGACACGAGAAGAAAGAAACTTCATTCCCAGACTCCAAGTACTTGGCATAACAAGATGCTTGCCATCATAAAATAGTATAGAGGATTGACCGAGAGACATTTAGCACCTCTACTTTAAATGTTCTCCTTGATGTTTGAGATACCAATATCAGGATACTGACAAGCCTTTGACCAGTCATCAAGTAGAGGTCGGACTTCGGATGCAAAGGAAACCATAAGCACAACTCCTATAATAATTTATAGAAGAAGCCTCATGAAGAGTGGTTGTTATTGCTGATTCAAGAGAATATGACAAAAGGTATTTCCGACTAAGTGTGTCAACCATTACATCAATCCTGCCAGATGTATAGAGACACCTATGTCATAACCTTGAGGAACACCAATCATTATTGCTTCTTGAGATTCAACTTTGATTAAGTGGGGAGATACTTCAGACTCAGCATGTCCGAATAGGAAGGGTGCAACATCTACCACAAAGTTAAAGTCACTAGATTCTCAAGACATGGACTTCAATTTCAAGCTCCAAAAGATGAGCTAGATTGCGGAACCCATGTGATAGCAAATTATCAAAATATAATTGCATCTACATGAATTGTTTGCAACGAAACACAACTGAATCCTTGTTGGAAAATATTTAGGAGGATATTAAAGTTCTGTTGGACTTGTTATCTTCCGTGAACGAATCAACTAGTGGCTTGGTGTGCTTGGAGGTTATTCTCGATATGTGAAGATATCAACCTACCATATTAAGAATACTTCGCACATGCTTGACTAACTTGGAATGATTCCCGAGGAAACAAGTACAACTCTACTCGAATCCACGACGACATCTTTCAACATTTGCACGTGAATCGGAGAAGGTCACTTCTAACATCCAGAACACATTCTTCGAGATAACACGAAGATGGTTCTCGAAAGTTTCCATCATCAATGCCAAATGTTCTGTATGAATCTGGTATAACAGGGAGAGGATAAGGATTTCATTGATGGGCACAATAACAAATTTATCTATACACTCCAAGAAGACAGACTCACATGTTGTATGAACAAATCATAGAAATTGGTCAGACCAGAGGACATGAAGATGTAATTAAGTGAAACATCACAAGTAGATACACCATCAGGATTGTTCTCGGAACTGAGTTTGATTCGACGATAACCGAAATCAAATCAAAGTCGGGAAGATAACATATCCATGAAGGGCATACTATCTTACTTCAGCACGAGCAAAACTAGACATCCCTTTAAGAAGGAACTGAGTTGGATAGATCTTTTGTCTTACAACTCTCCAAGTTGTTGTTTAAGCTCATCCAACTAGTTCAGGGTTATCCAGTATGGATCCTTAGAGAAAGGAGCGTTTAAATAAATAGCTTACTCAAGAACCCGACAACACGGTCATGTGGCAACATGGCGATAATTATAGAAGACATCCAGAACATCATGAACCACCGATATGTCACTTAGATCAAGAGGGAAACTTGCTTGGTAAGGCAAGAAAACATAGTCTCAGAGTTTTTGGTACGATCCTAACTCTTTGACCGAAGAGGGTGCACTAGGATAATAGACTTGGTAGCACAATCATCCTTTGCTTAGTGATAGGGTTAACCAATCATGCTAAGAATGACACAATTTTCCTTGAAGTTCGAAGCAATATAATTTGCTAGGAATCTTGAATGGCCACATCATTACGCACACGCAACATTCCCGAGCACGAACAGCTCAGAGGAAGGGTACATAAAGATGTGTAAGAGTATCACTTCATTGAGAGAGTCATGAAGCTCAGCTCAACCTCTTGACATAAAAAGTTGTGATACTTCAAGGTAGAACAAAACATAAACTAATCAATGCTTATTGATCTGCGGATTACAACTCTTTGACCTGGTCTTAGAAATGATGAGGTATTGGAGTTTGTTTCTCCTGACATCCCGAAATGGTTTGTCATGATGGACCACAAAAGTATCTTGCATCAGAATACACCAATACACATTTACTACTTGGCTACCAACTGGTAGACAAAGGTAAAAAAACAAAGAAGGAAGAACACGCTCAGAATAGAATCCCAAGATGTAGATGCATAGGTCAACAATCTTCCAAAAACCAATGAGAGAAGGATAGGTGTAACATACCACGCTTTTGTGTAATATGAATAAGATATGTTTGAACATTGCATGCATGCATAACACTTGTAGTTTGATTCAACCAAAGAAGAACAAACAAAACCCTAAACCCTAATAGTTTTCCCTCTCTCTTTGAATCAATTCAAATGGTTCCCATATTTTGAAAATTATCAAAATGCAAGGAGCTCAAATAGTTATAAGTGCCCCTTAGAGTTTTAAGATATTATACAAAAGTTCCTGTGATTTGAAATTATTCAAAACAGATTTGAATTCAAAATATAAAAAGAAATCAGAAAAAATAGAAATAGAAAAGGATTTCCTAGAAAAAAATCTACCTAACCCTCTCTGGGTCGAGCCCATCTTTCCTCTCCTCTCTCCCTGCCGCCAGCAGCCAGCCCACCCGGGGCCCAAGCCGGCTCAGCCAGGCCCGTGTACCCCTTCGCCCCTGTCCCTCGTCGTCTACCTGCAGACAGGGAGGTAGCTTCCTGTCGCCGGCGCCGCCGTCCGCCGCTGCGGCCGCCCCAAGATGCGCGCCTCCGCCCTCGAGCATCTATATGATCCTCCAGCGCCGCTCGGACGAACCCTAGTCCCCTTTTCCCTCTTTTCCCCATCCTCGCCAGAACCCTACCTCTCAGGAGCTAGACGACATCGCCGTCCCCAACCGCCCCGTGGAGCGCCGAGGCCACCGCTGGAAGCGCCTCGCCGCCCTCGTTCTCCTCACCTAAGCACGCAAGCAGGGAAGCACTCTCCTCGCCGTAATCGTCCCCGAACCGTCGCCAGTCGCCGAGGTTGTCGCCGTCCGACCGTCCCCGGCCTCGCCGTCACCACCATCGAGCTCAGAGTGAGCTCACGGTTCTAACAAACCCCTCCGCTCACTCTCTCCCTCTCTGTATCGCCGTCGCCACAACCGCCTGCAAGCCTCACCTTCGGCCGACGTCGCACACGCTGCTCCGACGACCATTCCAGGGCGGCGGCGCCACTATATGGCTCCCCGCGACGCCCTCTCTCTAACGCGCCCATCCGCGCATCCAGGCACGCTCGGGATTGCTGGATATTACCGCCGATTCATCGAGAACTTCTCCAAGATAGCCAAGCCTATGACTGATCTTCTTAAGAAAGATAAGAAGTTTGAATGGTCAGAAAAGGCAGAAGAAAGTTTCCAATCTTTGAAAACTAAGCTAACCACCGCTCATGTGCTTGTCCTTCCGGATACAAGCAAGGACTTCGTCATCTATTGTGATGCATCTCTCCAAGGGCTCGGTTGTGTGTTGATGCAAGATGGTCATGTAGTGGCCTAAGCTTCTCGGCAGTTGAAGCCACATGAGAACAATTATCCAACCCATGATCTCGAGATCGCTGCTGTCGTTCATGCTCTTAAGCAATGGCGACATTACCTCATCGGTAACCGTTGTGAACTTTATTCGGATCATCAAAGTCTTAAGTATCTGTTTACCTAGCCAGATCTGAATCTCAGGCAAAGACGATGGTTGGAACTCATCAAAGATTATGATTTGGGTCTCAACTATCAACTCGGAAAAGCCAATGTCGTAGCTGATGCGCTAAGTCGGAAGTCTTATTGCAACAATCTGATGATTTCACAAGCCCAACCCGTTCTCTATGAGGAAATCAAGCGTCTTAACCTTGAAGTATTTCCTTGTGGATTCCTTGCTAACCTTAAAATAAAATCTTCTCTTGAGAATTAAATCAAGGAAGCTCAAAAGCAAGATAATGAAGTTACCAAGATCAAAGAACTTGTTGAGAGCGGTGAAGCTAAATGTTTCTACGTCAATGATCAAGGTATTCTATACTTCAGTAACCGGCTAGTGGTTCCAAACAGTCGGAAAATCAAAGATCTAATTCTTTTGGAAGCTCACGAATCCCCTCTGTTTATCCATCCTGGTGGTACCAAGATGTACCGAGATCTCCGTCAAAGATTTTGGTGGAGTGGAATGAAACCAGAAATATCTCGCTTTGTTGCAGAGTGCGACGTTTGCCGTCGTGTAAAGGCTGAACACCGAAGGCCTGCTGGACTTCTACAACCGTTGAAAATTCCCGAGTGGAAATGGGATGAAATTGGTATGGATTTTATCACTGGACTCCCAGGGACACAAGCAGGAAATGATGCCATATGGGTAATAGTTGATCGGTTATCTAAAGTTGCTCATCTCCTTCCAGTTCGTGAAACTATCTGTGCTAGTCAATTGGCTGACCTATACATCTCTCGGATCGTCGTTCTTCATGGTGTTCCCAGAAGATCATCTCTGATCGTGGAAGTTTGTTTACTTCCAAATTCTGGCAAAGTTTGCAAGAAGCAATGGGAACTCATGTCTCCTTTAGCCCAGCCTATCATGCTAAAACCGGTGGTCAAACTGAAAGAGTGAATCAAATTCTTGAAGACATGCTCTGAGCATGTGTCATATCCTTTGGAAAGAACTGGGAGAAATGTCTTCCTTTTGTGGAGTTATCCTATAAAAACAGTTTTCAATCCAGTTTGGGCATGGCACCTTTCCAATTCCTGTATGGGAGAACATGTCGAACACTGCTGAACTGGACCGAAACCGGCTAAAGACAATTCTTTGGTCCGGACATGATCCAAGAAGCTGAAGATCAAGTTCGCATAATTCGAGAGCGTCTGAAGGCCGCTCAATCTCATTAGAAGAATAACTATGATCGTGATCATCTTGATGTTCATTATGAAGTTTGTGATCAAGTTTACCTCCGGGTCACTCCTCTGAAGGGTGTCCATCAATTCGGTATCAAAGGCAAATTGGCTCCTCGCTATGCTGGTCCCTTTCGCATTCTCTCCAAGCGGGGTGAGGTTGCCCACCAATTGGATCTACCTTCAACTTTTCTAGAGGTACATGATGTTTTCCATGTGTCTCAACTCAAGCTTTGTTTCAAAGATCCTATCCGTGGTGTGGACCATGAAACTCTGGATCTCCAAGATAATCTAACCTACCGAGAATACCCTATTAGTATTCTTGATGAAACCGAGCGCAAGACTCATCGCCAAACCATCAAGTTCCTGAAAGTTCAATGGTCTCATCACTCTGAGTCAGAAGCAACCTGGGAACGCGAAGATCGTCTTCAATCTGAGTACCCTGCCTTCTTTTCTAAAACCTAGGAATCTCGGGTCGAGATTCTTGTAAGTGGGGTAGAGCTGTAAATTACCACCCTTTTGTGTAATATAAATAAGATATGTTTGAGCATTGCATGCATGCATAACACTTGTACTTTGATTCAACCAAAGAAGAACAAACAAAACCCTAAACCCTAATAGTTTTCCCTCTCTCTTTGAATCAATTCAAATGGTTCCCATATTTTTAAAATTCTCAAAATGCAAGGAGCTCAAATAGTTATAAGTTCCCCTTAGTGTTTTCAGATATTATACAAAAGTTCCTGTGATTTGAAATTATTCACAACAGATTTGAATTCAAAATATAAAAAGAAACCAGAAAAAACAGAAATAGAAAAGGATTTCCTGGAAAAATATCTACCTAATCCTCTCTGGGCCGAGCCCATCTTTCCTCTCTTCTCTCCCTGCCGCCAGCAGCCAGCCCACCCGGGGCCCAAGCCGGCCCAGCCAGGCCCGCGTACCCCTTCACCCCTGTCCTTCGTCATCTACCTGCAGACAGGCAGGTAGCTTCCTGTCGCCGGCGCCGCCGTCCGTCGCTGCGGCCGCGCCAAGATGTGCGCCGCCTCCCCCGAGCATCTACATGATCCTCTAGCGCCGCTCGGACGAACCCTAGTCCCCTTTTCCCCCTTTTCCTCCTCCTCGCCAAAACCCTAGCTCTCAGGAGCTCGACGACGTCGTCGTCCCGACCACCCCGCAGAGCGCCGAAGCCACCGCTGGAAGCGCCTCGCCGCTCTCGTCCTCCTCACCGAAGCACGCAAGAAGGGAAGCACTCTCCTCGCTGGAATCGTCCCTGAACCGCCGCCAGTCGCCGAGGTTGTCGCCGTTGATTCGACGCCATCTGACCGTCCCCGGCCTCGCCGTCACCACCATCGAGCTCAGGGTGACCTCACGGTTCTAACGAACCCCTCCGCTCACTCTCCCCCTCTCTGTATCGCCGCCTACACAACCGCCTGCAAGCCTCGCTGTCGGCCGTTGTCGCACACGCTGCTCCGACGACCATTCCAGGGCGGCGTCGCCACTATCTGGCTCCCCGCGACGCCCTCTCTCTAACGCGCCCATCCACGCATCCAGGCGCGCTCGGGATCGCTGGATCCTTGCTCGATCTAAGAGTGAGCTCCATTGCTGATGTCATGCCGACATCAGCATGAGGCAATAATCCATTTTTTATATTTTTTAATAGTTTTGTAATTATTTCTGTAAATAGAAAATCCCTGACAGGTGGGCCGTACCTGTAAGAGATTTATTATTTTCTGTAAATGTTTTATGAAAATAATAAAAGTCTGACATGTGGGCCCAAGTTTGGAAATTATTCCAAATATTCCAAAAATGTTTAAAATGAATTAAAATTTGGGAAATTCATAACTAATTCATTTTAAATCAGAAAAATACAAATAATATACCAAAATGTTCAAAAAATGAAACCTATCTAACTAAGTTAGAATCATACATTGTTAATCAACTTTGATAGAAAGTTTAATTAGAAGAACCAATTGAACCCCACAAATGATTCCGATGATTCCCATGTTTTAGGGTTTGGACTTTCGGAACCCCATTTAAAGTGACCGAGCATGTTTTAGGGTTCAATTCAACACTAATCAACTTGTCATATCATCCATATTATATGAGAATTGCACATTCCATGTGTTGAGTGTTGCTTTCTCTTTTCCGTTGATTGGTTCTCGTGAATAGGAACCGAACCCGAAGCTGAAGTCAACGCCACTGAAGAGCATTATCAGTCCAACAACGGACAAGGCAAGCGAAGCCCCACTCATACATATGAATCCTATGATTACAAAGTATTTCATTCTTGTCATATGCATTTGGTTCAAACAGTCTTTTATCAGTAGACAGAGTAATCCTATCTGATGCATGTTATCCTTTGTGAACTATATCACCTGATCCACCGCTCCTAGCATAACTAGGGTTTGGCTTATGAGCGTCGCTAGTGCCACAGTTCGGTCAAGCTTAGCCATGCTTAGTGGTCAAATGTTGATCATTCAGGTAATGCACCGGAGATGTGAATGAATCTAGTATGATAGGATGTGATGATGTGATCAGAGATGAATGATAAACATGCTAAGGCTTGTATGGGAGGCCACGTGGGTTGTGGTTTTTGTAGTCCCATACTTGCCACACCTATGACCCGATGTTCTTGCCTCTTGAACCAAGACGAGCGTACAACCACATAGGGCCTGGAAACCCCCTCGACCAACTAACTTGCCTAGTAGATTCCATGAGTCACATAGTTTGGGCTTTCCATTCGACATACGCATCTTGGTTGTTCTTGAATGGAGGTGCATTCATAACAGGTAGGTAAGCATGGCCGGGAACAAGAGATGCCTGGCATCCGTAATCTTGAACCCTGCGCACATCTTTAGGGACCGGCTTCGGTACTTGACCCGTTATGGCGGCATCTCCCTAGTGCGTGACTCATGGTCTCGGCGAAAGCAAGGTAAAGGTCGTGGTCAACCACTCTCTACCGGCCTTCCAAGGAAGAGGGCTAATAATTTGGCATTAAGAATCGATTGGTACGTGTGGGTAAAGTTGTGCACCCATGCAGGGTTATTAATCTTTTCGAAAAGCCGTGTCCACGGTTACGGACGACTTGGGAACGGACGTGAAGATCATAGAGAACTATAACCGAATGTTAAAACTTGTCAACTAAAGTGAGATCCGGAATACTTCTGTTTAAGGCCTCTTAGGCCCTTTGCTAAGTTTGTTGTTTAGAACAACTTGTTTGCTTCCGTTGTTTGATGTAATGATGGGTCTGTGACCCCAAGCTTGTATGACTGGTTTGTAACTATCTTAAGAGTTTACCTTATTAATGTATGGTTTGTATGTTCTGTAATGTTACCGATCTTTCCCTGCGCATTTCGGAATTTAGGTTAGGCTTGTATCAGATGAGGATCTGGTATTTGTCTAGCCCTGATCCCGGGTCGTGACAATAGGTGTTGCAGATTCATGAGTATAGAAGTGAGACTCACGGAGAGTGCTCTTGTCGTGATCTATTTGGTTCCATTAAAGAAAACCTGCCGAAGCATGTGGTAGGGGAAGTCCTTTATCGTCACTGTTCAATAACAACAATATCCACAAGCTTGAAGGCTACACTAGAAGGTACTAGCCTTCCTAAAGTAATGTGTGAACGTTAACCACAGGGGTCAACAATGGATCTTGGGTTAAAGGTCAACTTCATGTACAAGATTCACAACACCGGAATCCAGCACAATCAGGGATCTTAGGTTCAAGTCCGAGGGTTAAAACCCAGAGAAGGATTAATTGCTACTTGAGTAACAAAATGTACACTACAAAATAGTAATCACGAGGTAGCTTCCAAGAGAAGAAACAACTTCAGAAGTACCCAAGAAAATGAAAAGGAGGCACGCGAGGCAAAAGAAAACTTCGAGGCCTAGAACAGAACAATATGGAACCATCAACACAATGTTGTGGACCCATAAAATAGAGAGATAATGATAGAATAGACCTCTCAGAAGAAACAGAACAAAGGGAACCAAGGAACACACACAACTGGCCCTAGAGAACTCAACACTAGGTCAAATGGTTGAGAACCGACATGCCTGGAAAGGCACCTAAGATTTGAAACACTAGAGGAGATAGCAAAACTTTTCCAAATCAACCCAGAGTTAGAACGAAACTGGATAAGAAGAAAAACAAGCATACTAGAGTTTTCGCAAATAGTTTTCATCTTTGAAAATAGTTTTCACAAGTACTAGACTCAACATCGACCAATAGAAAGGGTTTCATACAGTCGGTACGGATCTGATACCAAAAGCTGTGACACCCTCGGGATTAAGGCTAGACAAATCCCATACCACCATCTTAACATAAACCTAACCTAATCTCGAAAGCGTACAAAGAGAAAATCGGTAACACAACAGTGACCCTACGACATAAAAATTTATTACAGCAAGCTCATAACTGAGCAAAGAACCAAATATTACAAGCTGAGGTCACTGACCACAAACATCAAACAACGGAAGGCAAATTATGCTATTAAGTATAACAAACTTAACAAATGGCCTAAGAGGCCTGAAGCATAACGATGACGTCCAATCCATAGATCCTAGACTGCCGATTGGGAACTCCAAACTACCCATCAATGTCTATGCCGTGAAGAACTCGTCTTTTGTGGTAACACTTACTCTGCTGTAAAAGTATCAATGAAGAAGGGGTGAGTAGAGGGTGTACTCCGCAAGACTTGTGGCTGGTGGAGTTATTTTTGCATACAGCCATCTTTGTTTTGTCAAACAAGAGGGAGAATAATCTCGACTAAATAGAATAATTTTTAAAGGGGATAAGAGAGCGGTATCTCTAGCTTTGATCATCTTTTGATATCCACCGAATCATCATCAGCTGAACCTATCTAGGATCACCCCCTCGATCCCTAAGGAAGCATCCTTAAGCACACATTACTTAACTTGCCAGGTTTTACGATTAGGTTCAAGTTCTCTATGATCTTCACGTCCATTCCCAAGTCGTCCATAACCACGGGCGCGGCTTTTCGAAAAGATTAATAACCCTGCAGGGGTGTACAACTTTACCCACATGTACTAACCTTCTCTTAATGCCACTAGATGAGCCCTCTTCATTGGAAGGCCGGCAGAGGGTGGTTAGACACGACCTTTACCTTGCTTTTTCCGAGACCATGAGTCACGCACAAGGGAGATGTCGCCGTAACGTGTCGAGTCCCACAGCCGCTCCCTAATGATGTGTACAGGGTTCAAGACTAGGAATCCCGGGCATCTCTTGTTCCTGGCCACGCTTACCTACCTATTATGAATGCACCTCCTTCACCTCCATTCAAGAACAACCAAGATGCGTATGTCAAATGGAAATCCTGAACTATGTGACTCATGGAATATGCTCGACAAGTTAGTTGGTCGAGGGGGTTTCCAGCCCCCTGTGTGGCTATACGCTTGTCTTGTTTCAAGAGGCAAGAACATCGGGTCCTAAGGCTGGCAAGTATGGGACTACAAAAACCACCACCCACGTGGCCTCCCATACAAGCATTGGCATGTTTATTATCCATCTATGATCATACCACGTCATCCTGTCATACTAGGTTCATTCACAGCTCTAATTCATCAACCAGATGGAATAGTGGTAACATATAAGCATGCCTAAGAACAACATATGTAACAACTCTAGCAACGCTTCACAAGCCAAACCCTAGTTATGCTAGGAGCAGTGGATAAGGGAATATAGGATATAAAGGAAACATGCATCAGATAAGATTACTCTACCTATCGATAAAAGACTTTGGAATCCTATGCACATGGCAAGAATTCAAAAACTTGAGAACATAGGATTATATCATGTGTGGGGCTTCACTTGCCTTTGCCTATTGATAACCAATAAGCAGATCTTCAGACACCTGGTACTTGACTTGATTATAGTAGATCAAGTATTGGTCTTCAAGCTTCGATGGTGTTGATCTCGGTCTTCAATCTCGATCTCGATTCCGATATCGTATTCTACCGGAGAAGAACCAAATACCGGAAAGAAGGGGAAACAATCAACACATGGCATCTATGTAATGCTCAATCAAGTATGATGATATGACAAGTTAAATTGCATTGTAATTCAAACCCTAATCATTCTTGGTCATTTTAAACGGGTTCCGAGGGGTCTGAACCTTAATTCAGAGAAACCCCGGATTCACCTATGAGGGGTTGCATTGTTCTTGTAATTAAACTTGGCATGAAAGTTGATTAACAATGCATGATTATAGCTTAGTTAGATAGAGCTCATTTTTCTGATTATTTTGATATATTATTTGTATTTTTCTAATTTAAAATGAATTAGTTATGATTTTCTCCAATTTTAATTCATTTTAAATCATTTTTGGAATATTATAAAATAATTTACATTTTGGAATTACTTTTAGCATTTTATTAAACAAAAAACATTTCTGATATTATTTATATCACTTACAGGGTGGACCCACCTGTCAGCATTTATTATTTACAGAAAATGATTTACTGAAATTATTAAAATATAAAAAAAAAGATATGACACCAGCATGACATCATGCTGATGTCATCAATGGGGATGCTCCCAGGTCGAGCATGCTCCCATCGATCTGCTACACGCAGGGACTCAGGGTTGGGCTCGTTGAAGAGAGGGGAGCGAGGCGGTCCTGATAGTTCCATCTCTGCCCTTTATTGTCACCGGAGCATCGCCAGTGATGACAGAAAGCAAACGCCGACGACAGTTAAACAACACGGGCTCAACACAGGAAGAGAGGGAGGCAAAGGAGAGGTACCAGAGCACCAGCGGATCACAACGAATACGATGGTGATGTCGGGGAGGCGAGGCGAGGTCGGACGGCGCCGAATCGACACGTGCCGGCCTTCGGGAAGATGGAGGTGTCGCGCTCGATTCCAGTCAGAGGAGGGCTTTCCCTCTTGCAAGCTTCAACGGTGAGGACGAGGGTGACGCGGCGAGGCTCCTAGGCACTTCGGTTGGACGAGGGGAGGTCGGGAGCTGCAGGGCTCGTCGGCGCCTGGAGCTAGGGTTTCGGGACCGAAGTGGGAAACCGCTAGAGAGGACGAGAGGAGATGAGACTGGTATGGGAGAGAGGGGCACACGACATCGCAGAGCGTGCAACAATCGACAGCGGTTGCGAGGGCACGCAGCAGCTTCTCTGCGCGAGGAAGAAGACATGCGAAAGATAGTCGGGCTTGGGCCGGATGCTGGGCCAAGGTGGGCTGCTGGGAGCGGCGCTAAGCGACGGGGAGAGAAGAGAGGGAGTTGGGCTCGGCCCAAATTAGGTTTAGCTACAGATTTTTTTTGTTTAAACCCTTTTTATTTTCTGTTTTCAATTTTTCTTTTCTAAATTCAAATTCTTTTGTATTTTTTGAATAGTTCCAAAATACAAGAAGCTTTATAAACTTTTTTAAACTTTGTAGGGGCCCTTATAAACTATTTGGGCTCCATAATATTGTGATTTTTCAAATAATCAAAACCATTTGAATAGGTTCAAAGAGAGAGGGAAATAGAGTTTAGGTTTTGATCTATTTGTGGCACACATTTTAAATGATGATGATGCTCATGAATGCACAAACAAATCCTAATTACTAGTTAATAAAACTAGGGTTGTTACACCAGGCCTTGTTTCTAAGCATTAAAACATCGTTTACAACCAGTGCTGCTACATGTTTGCTTGCTGCCATTTTTATTTCAGATTGCAATTACCACTTATAACCATCCATATTACTTGTATTTCATTATCTCTTCAATGAACTAGTGCACCTATACACCTGGCAAGTGTATTGGGTGTGTTGGGGACACAAGAGGCTTCTTGTATCTTAATTGCAGGGTTTCTTGAGAGGGATATCTTTGACCTCTTCCTCCCCGAGTTCGATAAACCTTGGGTGATTCACTTAAGGGAAACTTGTTGCTATTCTACAAACCTCTGCACTTGGAGGCCCAACACTATCTACAAGAATAGAAGCGTGCGTAGACATCAAGGAGCAGGGGAAGTGGTGTCAACAAGAAGGCATCTTGTGTGTGCCCCTATTTAACAAGACGAGAGGTCATGTCGAGCCTCATGTCTGTCATTAATTGCTAGTTCACCCTGCACTCCATCAAATCATTGGGGAGCAACTCCCAGGGCAGGGCAGGCCACGCTGCATCCGATGGTGGAAGTTGCACTATTGTTCCGTGTGCACGGTCAAGATGTCTGTGATGGCAGTTTTGTGTTGACCCAAGAAGTGGAGGGGTCCATCGACCATTTGGGCCCTTGCCCTTTCATGTCCATCAAGGGACATGTGCGCCACAAGTGCCCAGGGGCTACTATCAGGGTCCTGGCAATAGTACTACCATGACCCGACAATCGTTAAGACCACCACCTGAGTCACAACTCCTGCAAAGGGATGCAACGCCTTGGAGTGTTTCCTCATGAGCCAACTATCGGGAGGTTTGTCCCTCATGAGCCTCAGTCCCTAGCCTCGCCCGGTTCATCTCCGAGAGGCTGCCTCCTAAGGGGAAGTATCCCACGATCCCATGGCCCCCAAAAGGTCCTAGGATACCTAGAGCGTGTCCCGGGGGCACGCCCTTAATCTTGCAACAAAAGCGATGAGGACGACGAAACCTGACAAGTGGCGCCACTACTTTGTGGACCACACAAAACGCCTCGGTAACTAGGAGGTGTTCTGGTCCCTTTAGTGCAAAATCAGGGTGGATGACCTCAGCGCTGGCAGCATCACTCTTTGCCGTTTTGGTGCAAAGATGGGAGCGGGTGGCGTCTTGTAGCGACAGGTGACTCCGACAGAGGCAGCTTTACAAAGGACCAGCGAGCCCCCCGATGGGAAGGACTTAGTCTATGCAAAGTAGCTTGGTAGACCTAGACTTTGGTGAGCGGTAGTGTGGTGACCCTTCTCGCCCAAGGTTTGGGGGAAGAGGATCTACACCACTATAAAAGGAGGGCTTCTCCTACCTTATAAGGGATCGATCATTGGGATCTCACACCCTAGACAGTCATCCACATTTGTATCCTTGGGAGTCACTGCGAGCAATACCGCCAAGCAGGAGTAGGGTCTTTACCTCCTCATGAGGGTCCTGAACCTGGGTAAAAAAACCATGTGTCCACTCCCTGTCGTGTGCGTGCTTCGCCATCGCCGTCGTCATTGAGAAGCTCTGAACGCGTGATTTAGCCCCCTCTCGAACTAAGGGATAGTTGGATCCCTTGTTCCTTCATGGGACACATTCTCCGATAACTTCCCTCACCGGTACTTCATAGCGAAATCATTGGTAACCACCGAGCCGCACCACCCTCCCCGCTTTGTAGCCATATCATATGCCGTCGTCGTTGATATGTGGGGCCCTGTCACCATGGCTCGTTGAGGCTACACCAGCAACCCTTTTCTAGTGGCGCTGGGAAGTAGGACAACAAGAGAGAACAGATCAGCGAGAAAAGAAGAAGAAGAGGTCGAGAACCAGAAGTGAGTGAAGGGGAGTTTTTACAACGCCTAGGCCCTATTTATTGGCCCGCGTGGGCGGTTTGCATCTCGTGTAAACATGGCATACAGCTGCTGAGCGTGCCAAGACGGTTCGCGTGGGGATCTCTTGCACCAATACTCCAAACCACAAAAGATCCAGAGTGTATTTATCCAAGAAATGGCACGATTATAGAAAACTACCCCAATTGTACGTGGCTTAGAGCTGTTGGTCATTGCTGACGCAAGCTCTGACCTTAGAGGCGAGAAGTTTCCTCTCCAAGCTTCGGTTGCGCCACCCGGCCACCTCTATCACCGCACGTGTCAATCGATTCTGCATCTGGATGCTCCAGTAGGTCATCTATAGAAACAATTTCACGCAATCCAGTCGGCATCATCATCATTTACATCAACTCACTTAGTAGAGCGCAACAACTTTTCCAGAAGGTTATGTCCCCACGTGCTCAGGGGCTAGTGTCGGGGGGACTAATCCCGGGTAGGCTTAGCCGGTTTCATCCAGCTTCACCAGGCCGGATGGCCACCAGGCATCAATACTAGGACGGATAACCCCGCTCAGCTGGCCAGCTCCAAGATCAAGACTGCTGGCCCTCCCTAGCCGGTCACGATGGAATCAGTGGCGCTAATGCAGAGGGCATGCTGATGGTAATAGTACCATGTCCTGGGAATACTCCGCCTTTGCGTTAGCAAAAGCGCCAATGGCTACAAACTGTCTGACAAGACGTTCGTCCGATGCGGGACTATGCCCATACAGCCGGTGCGACACCGCACTGTAGTGTTGAGTATTGCTCTTGGTCCCACCGGCTGGACACCACTAGCCGGGCACCCCTTGCACTAGTAGGAAACTCTTATAGCATACACACCACTAATGGCATGCTAAATCACAAAATAATCGAACGCCACTAGTAATGCTACCAGTGGCGTTTAAAATCCTACTGGCGTCCCCTAAAAATAAAACGCCGCCACTATATAATTACGGGTGGCGTTTAAACCAAAAGGAACGCCACTACTAAGTCGGACCCAATAGTATTTCCGGACAAAACATAGTAGTGGCATTAAAAAAAATGAACGCCACTAGTAACAATGTTAGTGGTGGCGTTTAAAAAAAATGAACACCACTAGTAACCAAGTTAGTCGTGGCATTCAAAAAAAATGGAACGCCACTAGTAACCAAGTTAGTGGTGGCGTTCAAGAAAAATGAATGCAACTAGTAACCAAGTTAGTGGCCCAGACACATAAGGACACAACCTTGCACCTCCCATTCTCATTATCCTATCCTTCTCCTCCCTTTCTCATTCTCCCCATTCTTATTCTCCTTCCCTTCTCGTTCTCCTCTCCCCATCCGCTACCACCTCCGACCATGCCCACCTCCAACCGTGCCCCTCTGACTGCACCCTCCTCCGGCGATGCAAACATACGACCGCTACCTCCTCCATCCACCTCCGGCTGCACGCTCCTCCGCCCACCTCCGACTGCGCCCTACTCTGGCCACCCCTGGTAAGGAAGCGCAAGACCAAGAAGGGCGGCAAAGGCCAGCAGAAGCTATCCCATGAACAATCGGCCGCCGGTGAGCCTCCTTTCCTCTATTTTCTACAATTTTTTTTTCTTTCATCATATCTCACCCGACCATCTCTATATGCGTGAAGAACAAGAAGGAAGGCTCGATTTGCTACGGTAGTGCTACAGTGACGATTACGACGACCTCACTATGGGGCTAGAGAATCGATGATGTGAGCAACCTCGGCATGGGGCTACATCGACCACGATGATGATGACATCCACAAAAACGATGACAAGATATTTTTAAAATCCATATATAGTTACTAGTGGCATTCATGTTTGTTCCAATGTCACTAGTAACCAAGTTAGTGGTGGCGTTCTGACAAAAAGAACGCCATTAGTAACCAAGTTAGTGGTCACGTTCAAAAATAATGAACGCCACTAGTAACCAAGTTAGTGGTGGCGTTCAAAGCCACACGCCACTACTACCAGTTACTAGTGGCGTGAGATTTGTGGCATGCGTATTAAATGCCACTAACCTCCTTTTTCGAATGCCGCCACTAGGCAATTTCCTACTATTGTTGTAATATGCACCCTAGCCTATATATAAGGGGGAAGAGGCCTCTATAGTGGGCATGATCTCTTCTAGTCTCCATTTACCCCCTAGTTCCTCCTTGATACAGCTCAAGGAGCGCTTTGTACTATATGTTTATCTCGATTGTGATATGTTGTGGGAGTAGGTGTGTTGCCTCATAAAGAGGGCCCCGATCCTGGGTACATCATCGTGTTTTGTGGTGCTTGTCCCCAATCCCTCTTGGGGATGCCTTTTCTTTCCCCTAATTGCTCCATCTTAAACCATTATAAATGGTACTGCATGTTCCATACCACGAAAGTTTCCTTTGCGAATGTCCAAGATTCAAAAGTATAGTGGACCGATGCCAACCAACTTTGATGGATGAAAGAATAATCAGTCATAGAGAAAAGATGGAGATATTTCTCGTCAAATGTCCGGGGATCAATAAAAATAACTAGACTGTGCAGGTCTAGTATTGATGGAGGATAAGAACCAAATGGAACATCTCATTTTTGGCAAATTCCCCCAACATCGAAGTTCATCGACCTACATTTGTCCATACCTACTCTCGACGAAGAGGAAAATTCAAAACATTCATAGGAACCAAACAATGGCATAGCATAGTTAGGGTTTCAACTCAAGTGACCATGTCCACATGCATGCAATGCAACATTTTCATCGATTTTTAGTTTCGAGAGATGGAACCAATCTACCGGCGTAGTTAGGATTATTCCCGCCTTGTGAAGAGATGGTTCATGCCTTGCCTTTAGTAGGTGCGTAAGGTTCAGTGACAACTTGCATCCATAGATGAGTTCCAATCTGTCAAAACAATATTTTAAAATTTGACAAAATCCACTTAAGAGCCATTAAATACTCGTCTTATTAAAACATTTCAATAAATGGTGAGAAAAGTTCCATTACATAGATCTTTTCATTATCTTTCTAATGAAAAAAGAGTCAACTCATTTGGATTTTTGTTCTAGGAGATAAATATCTTTGAGTAATATAAAGTCCTTGGAATCATTCTTTAGTTCAGACAGGTTTTAATATTTGTTTAAACCTGAAAACTCGGTCCAACCTTATCTTATGGATATTGTTGTTTAAATCTGGAAGCTCGGTCGTGCTGGTACTATTGCGCGTGTGGGCTGGTGGGGGAGGAGCTAGCCTTCTGCGACCATAAACTAGCGACGCTGCCATGCGGTAGTCTTCTGCCAGGGCATGCAAGTGAGCGACATCGAGACTGTATCGATGCTATGACCTTCGTTTGCTTTTATTATTTCAAATTTGGGTGCCAAATGGATTCCAACCATTTTCATTTCTATGGTTTTTGCTAATTCCAAACTTGGTCTATGTTGAATTTTGAAAATACTGCTTAGATATTTTTGGTTGGCTGAAAGGCTTGGCATGCATTTGAATTTCTCTGGCCTTGATCTCCCTAGGGGGTGTGGAGGGATTTTCCTAGGTAATTAGAAATATTCTAGCCAAAGGATTGCAAATTTTGAAATAGTCTTTTCTAGTTTTCTTAGTTTTTATACTAAAAACATATGGGCATAAATGTACAAATATTTTGGAACAACATGTGGCATGTTCTTAGACATTTGGTATCTACATGAAATCAGGATTATTCCATGATTTTTGCTGATTTTTTTTAGAAATAAGAAGGGTAGCTCCCTTGTAAGCTCAGGAAAAGGGGATTTTCTTATATTAAATAATAGAATTTATTATTCAATAATTTTGGGCTTTGCTACATTTGTGTAGGTGTACCCTGATGTATGGAACATGTTTTCCAAGTAAAGTTTTTCCAAATCTCAGTTTGGCCAAAAGTGAGAATTTGAGAGAGGGTTCAAGATCCAAATAAAATATTCAAACCAAATAAAATCCAAGGACCAAATCTTGGGTTGTTACAAACCATCCCCCTTAAGTAGAATCACATCCCAAGATTGCAGGTTTCCTTTGAATAGATACGGGTACTCTTCTAGTAGGGAATCTTCATTTCTCCAGGTGGTCCCTTCCTCTATGTGCTTGTCCCATTGTACCTTGTAAAATCTGATGACTTTATTCCTGGTATGCCATTTTGACTCTTCCAAAGTCCTTATTAGCTTTTCCTCATAAGTCAGTTCGGGGCTTAGTTCCAAATTCTAATATTCAACCTTCTTGATTGGAGGTGAGATGCATTTCCTTAACTTGGATATATGTAACATGTCGTGTACCTCAGTCAGGTGCTCAGGTAGTTGTGATTGGTATGGGATGTTTCCTCTATGGGCCACAAGTCGGAATGGTCCAATAAATATAGGGGTTAACTTTCCTTTGACATGAAATCTTTTTGGACCCTTGAGGGGTGTTACCTTAAGGTAAGCAAAATCATCTACTTCAAAATCCATTTGATGATGCTTGCCATCATTATAAATCTTCTGATGGTACTATACCATCTTGAGGTGCTCATGGATGAGGTGAACTTTCTTTTAAGCCTTGAGCATAACATCGGGTCCAAAGATTTTTTCGTCCCTTCTCTCTGACTAGTTGAGTAGGGTTTGGCATTTTCTTCCATAGAGGGCCTCAAATAGGGAAATCTTTATGCTCCCTTGGTATCTATTGTTGTAGGAGTACTCTACATACGGGAGGCTATCCTCCCATCTCGCGCCATAGTCCAATACGCAAGTGCGTAGCATATCTTCAAGTATTTTGGTTAACTCTCTTTGTCTAATCATTGGTTTGCGGGTGGTATGCGGTGCTAAAATTGAGTTAGATTCCCAAGGCATGATGTAAATTGATCTAAAACTTGGAGGTAAACTGGGTACCTATGTCTGGTTCTATTATCTTGGGTACACCATGAAGTCTGACTATTCTACTGACATACAACTAAGCTAGTTTATCTAAACGGAGTGTGGTCTTGACTAGGATGAAGCAAGACACTTTGGAGAGGCAATCAACTATGACCCATATGGAGTCATTTCCTCTGCTCAACTTGGGTAATCCCAAAATGAAATCCGTACTGACTTCTTCCCACTTCCAATATGGGATCCTTAGTGGCTTAAGGTATCACGCCGATTTTTGGTGTTTGGATTTCACAACATTGCACACGTTGCAACATGCAATATAAGAAGCTGTCTCCCTTTTTATGTTTACCCACAAGAAGGTTTGCTTCAGATGCTGGCACATTTGGGTACCTCCTGGGTGGATGGAGTATGCTGAACCATGGGCTTCATGGAGGATCTTTTGCTTGATGGAGGCTTTGTCTGGTACACAAAGGAAGGTACCAAAACAGAGTGTTCCTTGCTCGTCAACGGAAAATCCAGCGAATTTTCCCATTTTCAACTAGGCTTTAACTCTTCAATACTCGGGTTTCCTTTCTGATCCTCTTTTATCTTGTATCGATATTTGGCTTAACTTCCATGGCATCGAGACATTCTCTTGTTCTAACACATAAATTGAGCTTGGATAGCTCCTCACTTAAGTCCGGGTGGTGGATCAAGTTGGGTCTTATACTAAGAGCATCTGCGACGACATTTGCCATTCTAGGTGGCAATGGACACCTAGATCATAATCCTTGATTAGCTCCAACCATCTTCTCTACATGAGGTTGAGGTCAGGCTGTGAAAATTTACTTCAAGCTCTTGTGATCCTTGTAGATTTCACATCTTTGACCAATGAGATGATATCTCCACGTCTTCAAGGCATAGACAACACTAGTTAATTGCAAATCATGGGTGGGGTAACTGAGTTCATTGGGTTTGAGTTTTCCTGACCCAGAGTGAATCACATTGCATTCTTGCATGAGGACGGATCCAAGAACTCTTTTGGATGCGTCACAGTACACATCAAAGCACTTTGTATTATCTGTAAGTACTAACACGGGTACGATAGTCAGCTAGATTTTCAACTTATTGAAGTTGGCTTCACAATCATCTAACCATAGGAACTCACGATCCTTCTTTTTAACAGTTCAGTCATATACTTGGCTATCTTGGAGAAATTCTCAATCAATCGGCGGTAATAACCGGCTAATCTCAAAAAGCTGTGGATTTCACCCACATTGCATGATGACTGATAATCCACGACATCGGAGATCTTGTTTGGGTCAACTAGAACTCTGGCTACTGGCAACACATGTCCAAGGAACTCAACTTCTTTCAACTAGAAGTCACACTTATTGAACTTGGCATAGAGTTGCTGATAGCATAGTTGATGAAGAACAATGCGTGAGGTTTTTGGCGTGATCTTCTTCATTCTTGGAATACATGAGGATGTCATCGATTAATACCACCACAAACTTGTCCAGGTATTCCATGAATAATATATTCATCATACGCATGAAATAGGATGGGGCGTTGCTCAAATGACATCATGGTGCATTCATCTAGGTCATATCTTGAGGTGAAGGCGGTTTCATCGCTATCCTCCTCCGGGATCTTCAGCTGGTACTAAATAGTGCATAAATAAATCTTGGAGAACACACGGGCACCTTGTAGCTATTAAAAAAATCATTTATCCGAGGCAGGAGCGGTAATAAATGCATAATCGCAAGCTTCTATCCTGCTTCTGGACAAACAGAATAGGTGCTCCCTAAGGGTGAGGTGCTGGGTGGAATAAATCCTTTTTCAACCAACTCATCAAGTTGTTTCTTCAACTTTGCAAGCTCGGAGCTGGTCATGTGGTAGTGCTTATTGAATGCAGGAGGTGCTCCTAGTATAATTTATATGCCAGACTCATGCTCTGTCATGTGGCATTCCGGATAATTCTTCTAGAAAACATCTAGGTACTCACTAACCACATACACTTGTCCAATATCAGCGGTTTGCATGAGCAACACTTTGGCTGATCCTTAGGGAAACTTTCTCGGAATATAGGTAGTTCTGATACCTTTCGGGTTGGTGAGTGTCACAGCTTGGGTGGCACAATCTATCTTAGTTGTATGCTCAATTAACCAATTCATGCCTAGGATGGCATCAAGACCGTTAATGTTGAGGGTGTTGAGCTGGGCTGGAAACTGAACGTGGTTGATGCTGATTATCATATCTCGGTAGACTTTAGTTGTCTTCATTTCTAAGGTGGAGGTTTGTATAACCAAGAGGTGGTCCAAATGGATCTGGAAATGGTGATTGGCGGGGAAACTTTTGGATACAAAAGAGTGGGATGCTCCAGAATCAAATAAAATGAGCGACATGTTTAGTGTTCATAGTACACATACCAAGCACAACATCATCACCCTCGCATACTTCCGCGGCGGAAATGTGGTGCATGCGTTCGGGAAGGGACGGCTTGGGTGTCGTTCTAGGTGGGGTAGGTCGAGATGAAGTGCGCGGGTTTCCGCACTTGAAGCAAGTTCCTATATCCTTGCAGTCATCCACACTAGGACTCTTGTGGTAGTACAATTTAAAGTTCACATCTTCTTTCTTGTTAGCGGTCAAAGTAGGAGCTGGGATGGTTGGTCGCGGGTTGGGCTGCCACGGACGGGGCAGGACAAACTAGACTCATGCTGATTCTTGTGAACTTCCTATTATGAGAATCAAACACATGGCATTGTTCTTTTTCCAAGGTCAGGGTAGTGTTCACTAGGTCCTAAGAATCTATAAACTCTAGGACACTATGTTGGGTTCTCAAGGTCTGGTGCATGCCGAACAGGAACCTATCATTCTTATTTTATTCAGTGTTGGTGTCATCACGGGAATAGAGAGCAAGCTTATTGAACTTATTCAAATATTATGCAATGCTCATGTGTCCTTGGGTGAGGGCCAAAAATTTCATGCTATTATATTTCATGAGACTAGAAGAGATTTGGGCCTTGCGGATGTTTTCCTTAACTTCTGGCCAGGTAATGGTATTTTTGTTTCAAACAATCTCTTTTAGGTTATCCCGCTAGATGTTGGCAGGGACCTCAAGGTAGTGGGTGGCAAAGGCGACCTTGTCTTTCTCTTGAACACGAGCAATCTCAAGTTTCTTACCTATGTTCCTAATCCAATCATCGGCCTCGAGTGCATAAATAGCTGAGCTAAACTTTGGTGGATGGGTACGCTAAAAGTTGTCGATTCTAGACTAGATGTTAGGGATAGTATTTTGTGATTGAATGTGAGAACCAAATTCTCTCATAATTTGTGCCAAACTCTGGTTGTGATGCTCATCCATCATCAACAACTGAGTTAGAGTTGGATCCTGAATTGTCAGTGGGGAAGGAGGTAGCTATGGGGTGCTGGTGCTTCGCCAACCTGTCATGCGGAATGTCGGACCAGAGTTTTCTCATTAAAACTTGCACCAATATTGGGCCTCATGCTGAATTTGTGTATTGTCGCACAAGTAACATCAGGAATCGAGGGAATGTCGTAACATCCAAGAAAACCAAATAAGGCAAATAATTCCACAAACGAGATGTATATTTAGCAATGGAGTGGGTTTCAATTTTCAGGCTACACATGATGAGTACATATCTTATAACAATACATGAACTAGGTTAACAGTAAATTATTTTCACAATCTACATGATGTGTATTGTTGAAAAGGCAGTTAACACGGGTGCATAAGGTAAGATACAATGATGCATGATATTCTGGATAAGTGAATAGAATTCGAGGACCCAGGGCTCCTCCAGAGAGGAGAGATAAATGTCAATGGAAATCTCAATGTCGGGCTCTAGAGGTGGAGGAAGTGGCAGAGGGTGGTAGTGGTAATAGCGAGTGGTGGTACCACGAACTGGGTCACAGGGAGCTAGAGGAAGCGGTGGGGCAAGCATCACTTGGAACATCTCCATGGTGCTACGAGTAACATGAGCCAAGGTGTGTTGAGTAGTGTCGACGGAGAGGCCTAGGGGTGGGAACTCGATGAATGAAAGGTCGATTCATGCGTTTTGTGCCATCTCAGTAGTGTGGGCCTCCATCCGGAGTATAGCGTACCGAAGGAGTGTCTCACGGAGATATTGATGAAGCATAGAAGTGTATTGAAGGAGGTTCATGACTAGGCTGTCTAGACTGGTCATAGGGGCTGAAAAAACCACGCGCCCGCTAATGAGGTCCAACCTCCAAAGATAAAAAAATAGGGGGTCACCCTCCATGATGGCACTAAAAGTGAAGAGAAGGATGATTGCATCAAAGGCAACCTCGTGGATAGGCCGTATCAGGCTAGAAGAGGGCACTGAGCGAAAGGATTATGTCAGGTCATTAGGACCAGAAAGGGCAACTAACTGGACAATGGAAGTATACTCCAATGGCACTCCATTGGGGCACTCCTAGTACACACGGTACTCGATAGGAGGGGCACACGGGTGTAAGCAAGTCCATATCTCCCTAATATACCCTAGCTCCCCAGGAATATCCCCGGTGATCGTCCTATCAAGCAACACTTGCACCATCTGAAACATGGATGGATAACACATGAGTGATGAGAGGAAATAATGCATGCTTGTATATAGCATAAAAGTAGAAAAACAACCATATAAAGCAAGAAAATGCACCATGTAAATGTTTTTGGGAATATGCCCTAGAGGCAATAATGTATGATGATATTTCCTATTTTATTCATAAATATATTAAGTTGCCCTTGTATAAACATCTAATGTGTATCATTGAATATGTGATTTGCTTGTGGAACTATACATTATGTTGTTTGTACTAAATATCCTTGGTCATCGAGGTTGTGCTGGACACACAACTTAGACCAATGTGAAAGTCGGCTGATGACTCAGTTCCAGTTGTCATGGGAATGGAGATGCTATTCCGACTTACACAGATTCGGCTAAAGAGTTTAGCGAGTCGGATTGACCCTTATTGTGGTACAACGAACAAGTTGTCATTTTTATATCTCAAATCAATGTAATCCTTAGACCTGAGGTTATTGCATAGTACGAGTTGAGGATCGCCGACTTAGGTTCTGTCAAACGCTGATCCATAACTGAGCAGTTATAAAGGCAGAGTTTGGGTCGACTGAGAATCAAGCTGTGTGATGTGAATAACCAAGATGTGATTTTGCCCCTCTAGTTGGAGAGATATTCTCTGGGCCCTCTCGAATGCGATTCGGAAAGCATGGCCATGCATGACTCGGTTAAGTGTTAATCAAGGCGATTGACTAAGAGTTAGTTAGATGAATCACTTATCTCGGATCGAGAAGAGAGTAGGACTATTTAAGGGATGACAATTATTCGTCTATAGTCTGACAAGGCATATCGTGAGGCAAAAGGGACTCAGACGCAAGTCGCATTGGAAAGGCAAGTCATCATGACTCTTTGGTACTTGGGAGCCAACACATTCTACTAGGAGGATCTATCGACTGATCGATTGATAGTCGGACTCAAATCGTGTCCAAGTTACCATGAGCCTGCAGGGTCAGACACTTAAGAGCGGGAGCAAGTTCGGATTGGATCTGAACTGGAAATCTGGTTTTGTTGGACCCGAACCAGATTTAGGACTGAGTCAGTGAGTCGGACTCATAGTGGATAATATTATATGGGGTTTAGTGAATGGGCCACGAGTGAGTGGAGCCCATGTTCGCTCCCTATATATAGTGGGGCGCAGAAACCCAGGAGGGTTGATCGGTTAGGTCATTCCATGAGTTGGAAACCCTAGCTCCATAGCAGTCATGCCGCCATACTGAACCTAGCAGTTCACCGCCGGCCCTCCTACTCATACGTGTGGACACCAGCAGAGGCGGTGTACCATCAACGCTTGGACAATCGTTGATTGGATCGAAATTGCAAGGACTGCACTGCATCAACTGATGAGCTACACCAGTAATCCACAACCGCGCGTCTAGTGGTAAACCTCATGGCCTTACACCTCAACAACATCTTGGGATCACCATGTTAGAGGAAAAAGTTTTGCTTTATCTCTGGGTGGCCCAATAGTGGCATCAGAGCAATAGCTTCTGGTTTTAGGCTCGAGATCTCGCATATGTGATATGCGGTTTCTATAGATTGGATCTATGTGATGTTTTTGTGGTCGATCTATGAGATAGATCGGTTTTTTATGATGTTGGTTGGATCAACTGTACTTAGGGAATGGTAGATCTGATTTACGTGATCATTCTGCTGAGGTCGTGGAACGACATACCCCTATCGGTCGGTTTTCGCCATCGGGGTAGATTGTGACACGTAAATCTAGAAGTGGTGATCGAAGATCAAAAGAGTTTGATCGAGTCGAAACGATGCTAGAAACCATGTTCGGAATGTAGATGAGATCTACATTTCGGAAAAATCGCCGGACCGCCGTCTTTGCCCTGTCTTAGCGCCTTAGATGTCGTTGTGAATTTCACAACGCCGGTAGATAGCGTATCTATACATAACTTGTTTTTGCAGGAAGTGGTGAATGGTATGGTTCATGTGCATGTGATGTATGTGTGAAATCCATACGTGATCTGTGAATCACGGTTTTGTCAGCCGGATGGAGCCTAGGTGCTGTCATTTTATTGTATAACAACCTGCGTGTCGGATTCTCTATGTAATTTACTAAGCTAGTATAGCTGTTTGGTGAACCCGGATGGCATGCTAATCGATGTACAGGTTGGCGACATGAAGTAAGATGGCAAGTAACAAGAGTTGGCACGAGTCGGATTACATGCTTTGTGGAGATGGAGATCGACATGAAGAGATCCATACCATTTCACATTTCAATTGCTTTATTATGTGTTATTGTTATGTCTCTGTTTTACCTCTATTAGATAGTCGGTAAAATATAATCCCTCAAAGAAGGTCTAGTCGGTTTTCCCGCCAGTGTTTGCACCATCACAAGTCGTACATTTTTGGTAGTGGGCTCATAAAATTGAGGCACTGCCAATTCATTCCGACTAGGTGGGTTCGAGTCGAACTCTTATAGTGGAAACACTCGGTAAGCTAGACTGGTCTATCACAATGGTTGTGGGACTCGGGGAAAAGTCGGACCGGAGCCGAGGCATGTGATGCCACCCGACCAACAGGAGTCGTATGAGATACGATTGACAAGGAGTTGTCTACCTATATCACTTGGCGGCTAGCGGTGATGCTAAAGCTCATTAGTCGACTTGCTTATTTAGGATCCTGAATCACTATGAAACCATCGGAGGGGTGTTGGTTCTAGTGGGAGCATAAATATTAGAGTGTTTAATATGCTTGCTCTTTTATGAATACATGTCTTAAGTGTTTTGCATATTTCTGTTGTAGATCATGGCACCAAGTAACAGTCACTCTCAGATATCTGGTTTTGCTTTGAGAACCATTCTTGAGAAAGATAAACTGAACGACACTAATTTTACCAACTGTTATTGAAATTTGAGAATTGTTCTCAAAAAAGAAAAGAAGGACCATGTCCTAGAAAACCCACTTCCAGATGAGCCAAATGAGAATGCGACTATCGCTGCCACCAATGCCTACCATCGGGCTAAGGATGAGTCAACAAATATTAGCTGTCTTATGCTTGCTCACATGGAACCGTACTTGCAAAAGGAGTTCGAGAATGTTGAGGCCTACGATATGATAGAAAGCCTCAAAAGTATGTTCCAGGCTCAGGCTAAGACTGAGAGGTATCAAGGCTCCCAAGCTTTGCTGACTTGCAAGCTTAAGGATGGTGATCCACTAAGTCCGCATGTGATCAAACTGGTTGGTTATGTGCAGTCCCTAAAGAGGCTTGGCTACCCCATTAGTGAAGAGTTCGCTATGGATATAATTCTGAACTATCTTCCTAGTGTGTATGGTCAGTTCATTTCGAACTACCACATGCATGGTATGGATAAGCTCACTGAATTGCATGGGATGCTCAAGCAGGCAAAGGCGGATCTCAAGAAGGGCGCCACTCAAAGTGTTGATGGTGCAGAATAAGGCTAAATTCAATAAGAGTTCTTGGACTAAGGAGAATGCTAAGTCGGGAGGCAAGGCTCAGGACCCGGTCCCAAGTGCTTCCTCAGGGACTAAGCCATATCCTTCAGCCGGATCCACTTGCTTGTACTGCAAGGAGGATGGCCACTGGAAGAGGAACTGCAGCAAGTATTTGGCCGACAAATCCAAGAGTGGAGGTATGACTTCCGACTCAGATACACTTGTTTGCAATGTTATAGACATTTATCTTGTTGATGCACCTAATAGTTCTTTGGTATATGATATCGGATCAGTTATTCACATCTGCAACTTGTTGCAAGGACTAGTAAGAACTAGGAGCGCAGGAAGAGGCGAGGTTGATATTCGAGTCGGCAACAAAGCGAGAGTCGCTCCGTTGGAAGTCGGCACGATGCAACTTCATTTACCTTCCAGATTCATTATGGAACTGAATAATTGTTATTATGTTCTAGTGCTCAGTCAATACATTATTTCTGCTTCATGTTTGATGAGGCAAGGCTATGAGTCGAATATTAAGAATAATGGTTGTTATTTATATTTGAATGATATGTTTCACGGCTTTGCACCCGTCCAGGACGGGTTATTTATTTTGAATCTTGATGGTGAGTCGGTTTATAACATAAATGTTAAAAGGTTGAAACCAAATTATCTGAATATGACTTAATTTTGGCACTGTCGGATTGGTCATATAAGTTGGAAACGCATGAAGAAGCTCCATCATGATGGACTCCTAACTTCATTCGACTTGGAGTCGTTCGAGACATGCAAATCTTGCCTACTCAGCAAAATGACCAGGACACCTTTTGCAAAGAGTTCAGAAAGGGCATCCGACTTGTTGGGACAAGTACATAGTGATGTATGTGGACCAATGAGAATGACAGCCAAGGATGGTTATCAGTACTTCATTACCTTCACTGATGATTTGAGTCGGTATGGATATATCTACTTGATGAAACATAAGTCGGAAGCTTTTAAAAAGTTCAGTGAATTCCGGAATGAAGTACAAAATCAAATCAACAAGAAAATAAAGTTTCTTTGGTCGGTCCGAGGAGGCGAGTACATGAGCCACGAGTTTGATGACCATCTAAAGAGTTGTGAAATAATTCCCCAACTTACTCCGCCAGGAACGCTATAGAGGAACGGTGTCTCGGAAAGGAGGAATCAGACCTTGTTGGACATGGTACGATCAATGATGAGTCAGATAGATCTATGTTTATCATTTTGGGGTTATTATCCTAAAACTACAGCGTTCACACTAAACAGAGTACCATCAAAGTTGGTAGAGAAGACAACGCACGATATGTGGACAAGCAAAAAGCCAATATTGTCTTTCGTTAAGATTTGGTGTTGTGAAGCATTTGTCCAGCGACTTCAGTCAGACAAGCTTACGGCCAAGTCAGATAAGTGTATTTTCATCGGATATCCGAGGGAAACCTTGGGTTACTACTTCTACAACCGAGAAGGGGGCAAAGTGTTTGTCGCTCGGAACGGTTTCTTCCTTGAGAAAGAGTTTCTCAGTCGGGGAGTAAGTGGGATCATGGTGCAGCTCGAAGAAATTCAAGAGGAACCGGATAGTAGCGAGTCGGCAAAAATCTTGGAGGTTGAGCCGGTCATGGTAACTGAGCCGACAGGAGCACCTATTCTACGAAGATCGGCAAGATTACGAAGTGTTCGTGATGTATTACTGTTAGACAGTGATGAGCCGACAAATTATTCAGAAGCAATGGTGGGATCTGATTCCGAGTCATGCTTGGAGCCATGAGATTCGAGTTAAAGTCCATGAATGAAAATCATGTTTTCAACTTGGTTGATCTGCCAGACAGTGCAAGACCCGTCGAGTGCAAATGGGTCTTTAAGAAGAAAACTAATATGGATGGAAATGTTTCCGTCTATAAAACACGTCTTATCGCGAAGGGGTTCTGACAAGTTCAAGGAGTTGACTACGACGAGACATTCTCTCCCATAGCGATGCTTAAATTAGTTCGGATCATGTTAGCTATAGCAGCCTATGGCTACTATGAGATATGGTAGGTGGGTGTCAAAACGGCTTTCCTTAGCGAAAATTTAACCGAGGAGGTGTATATGATACAGCCCAAGGGTTTTGTCGATCCGGCTAATGCTGACAAAGTGTGCAAACTTCAGAAATCCATTTATGCATTGAAGCAAGCATCTTGGAGTTGGAATATTCGCTTTGATGAAGTAGTCAAATTGTTTGGCTTTGTCAAGAGTGATCATGATTCTTGTTTATACAAGAAGTTTAGTGGGAGCAAAGTAAACTTTCTAATATTATATGTGGATGACATATTATTGATTGGAAATGATGTCCAGATGTTTCGAGAAACCAAGGAATCATTGCAAAGGAGTTTCTCAATGAAAGACTTGGGTGAGGCAACATATATTCTCGAAATACGGATCTATAGAGATAGATCAAGAAGGCTCATTGGATTGATTCAGAGTACTTATTTGGAAAAAGTGTTGAAGAAGTTCAACATGGAATCGTCTAAGAAGGGGTTCTTATCGATGTCCCATGGTGTAAAACTTAGCAAGACTCAGTGTCCTTTGACGACTAATGAGCGAAGTCGGATGAGTACGATTTCATATGCTTCTACAGTCGGACCCATCATGTATGCCATGATTTGTACTATGGCGGATGTTTCCTATGCTCTAAGTGTTGTGAAAAGATACCAGGCTGATCCTAGATAAATCCACTATACATCGTCTAAAAATATCCTAAAGTACTTGAGAAGGACTAAGGATATGTTTTTGGTTTATGGAGGTGAAGATGAACTCAGTGTAAAGGGTTACACGGACGCGAGTTATCTTACCGACTCTGATGATTCTTGTTTGCAATTTGGGTATTTATTTGTGATAAATGGAGGGGCTGTGAGCTAGAAGGGTTCCAAGCAAGAGACTATGTCTGCATCTACAACAAAGGATGAGTATATTGCCACCTCAGAGGCAGCAAAGGAAGCTATTTGGATGAGGAATTTCCTCATGGATCTTGGTGTGGTTCAGGGCTCGTGTAATCCGTTAGACGTGTATTGTGACAACAATGGTGTTATTGCACAAGCCAAGGAACCTAGACAACACCAGAAAAACAAGAACATACTCATGCGGCACCACCTGATTCGCCAGTTCGTGGATCACGGTGATATCAAGTTATGCAAGGTACACACGGATGACAATATTTTGGATCCGTTGAAAAATCCATTACCACAACCGAAGTATGAGGCACCTAAGAGTTATGGGCATTAGATGCCTATACATGTGATGTCGAAAGATTGACTCTAGTGCAAGTGGGAGAATGTTGGGAATATGCCCTAGAGGAAATCATGTATGATGATATTTCCCATTGTATTCATATAGATATTAAGTTGTCCTTGTATAAACATCTGATGTGTATCATTGAATATGTTATTCGGTTGTGGAACTATACATTCATGTTGTTTGTAATAAATATCCTTGGACATCGAGGTTGTGCTAGACACACAACTTAGACAAATGTGAAAGTCGGCTGATTACTCGGTTCCACTTGTCATGGGCATGGAGATGCTGTTCCGACTTACACAGATTTGGATAAAGAGTTTAGCAAGTCGAATTGACCCACATTGAGGTACAACAAACAAGTTGTCATTTGTATATCTCAATCAATGTAATCCTTAGACCTAAGGTTATTGCACAGTCTGAGTTGAGGATCACCGACTTAGGTTCTATCAAACACTGATCCGTAATAGGGAAGTTATAAAGGCAGAGTTCAGGTCGACTAAGAATCAAGCTACGTGATGTGAATAACCAAGATGGGATTTTGCCCCTCCACTTGGAGAGATATTCTTTGGCCCTATCGGATGATATGATTCAGAAAGCATGGCCATGCATGACTTGGTTAAGTGTTAACCGAGGCGATTGACTAAGAGTTAGTCGGATGAATCACTTATCTCGGATCGAGAAGAGAGTTGGACTCTTTAAGTGATGACAGTTATTCGCCTATAGTCTAACAAGGCATATCGTGAGGCAAAAGGGACTCATACGCAAGTCGCATTGGAAAGCCAAGTCGTCATGACTCTTTGGTACTTGGGAGCCAACAGGTTCTGCTAGGAGCCGCTACCGACTGATCGATTGAGAGTCGGACTCCAATCATGTCCAAGTTACCATGAGCCTGTGGGGTCACACACTTAAGAGAAGAAGCAAGTTCGGATTGGATCTGAACCAGAAATCTGGTTGGGTTGGACCCGAGCCATATTTTGGACTGAGTCAGTGAGTCGGACTGACATTGGCTAATATTATATGGGGTTTAGGGAATGCGCCACGAGTGAGTGGATCCCACGTTCACTCCCTATATATAGTGGGGCGCAGAAACCCAGGAGGGTTGATTGGTTAGGTCATTCGATGAGTTGGAAACCCTAGATCCACAGCAGTCCTGCCGCCGTACTGAACCTAGAAGTTCAACGCCGGCTCTCCTCCTCATACGTGTGGACACCAGCAGAGGCATTGTACCATCAACACTTGGACGATCGTTGATTGAATCGAAATCGCAAGGACTGCACTGCATCAACTGACGCGCTACATCAGTAATTCGCAACCACGCATCTAGTGGTAAACCTCGTGGCCTTCCACCTCATCTAGATCTTGGGATCACCATGTTAGAGTAAAAAGTTTTTTTATCTCTGTGTGGCCCAACAAATGCATCTAGTAAGCTATCCAGGACTCTCTAACTAACGATTCCATTTTTAGGAGTCTCCTACATGCAGTTAGGCTTTGATTCCAAGCTCTATGGCTCCTAGTTCTAGTTGACTAAGTAACCTCGTATTCTAGCCCCAAGAATTCTAGCAATATGGCTCTTGATAAACAAAGTTGATACCAATATTTATTTAGTAATTCGAGATCCGATTGATTCATAGATTCCAACAATATGGAGAGGTTGCACCCATCATGCAACATGTGCAACACAATAGTTGTACATTATTGTTTTCAACTCCTAGCCTCTAGATTCATGGCAACGGAAGACGTAAATAACTTGTGCAAGGTGGGCTTTACTCCAACAGGGTTTAGCCTAGAATATTCATCTTAGTTGGCACAGAACAGGTACTCCGATACAAAGGCTTTAGACTCTGGCAATAACAACACCATATAAGTACTTTGAATTTAATCATGAGACATAAACAACCAAAACGCAAGAAAGAGTTGATTATATGGCATGGCATCAGTTCAAAAGTATAAAATGCGAAACCAAGATTAATGGTTAGTATTATCTTACCTTGTTACCTTTGGTGAGAAGATAATAGTTACTCTATACTTATAACATTACTCATTTCTCTAACCATGCTCATGACTTCTAGAGTACTAAACTCCTGGCATACTTTTGATGGTGACTCCTTGATGGCTTGTGGAGTCTATTCGGAACCCCAAGAGCAAGGTGTGAAGCAGCACAGTAGCAAGTTTCCTTCAGTAAGAAACCGAGGTTATCGAACCACTAGGAGGAAGGAAACGTCATACAGGTGTTGCAAGCAACGCGGAGACCTGCACAACACAAACACAAGATTTTGCCCCAACGAATCAGTGAGGTTGTCAAGCTCACCGGTTTGCTGTAACAAAGGATTAAACGTATGGTGTGGAAGGTAATGGTTTGCAGCAAGTAAACAAGTAATAGTGGAAGATGTATCAATGGTAAAGATTGGATAGAGGTCCATAGTTCACTAGAGATGCTCTCCTTAGATAAACAACATGGCATTAAGGGTAAATAAATTACAACAGGGCAATTGACAGGAACTGAGCAAGGCAGAACAATGCAATACTAGTCAATAAGATCCTATGAGTTTCGATTTGGCAATACAACAATATACATAGACCGCCATCCAACTGCATCTATGACTAAAGTGCACCTTTAGGTTATCATCCGAACCCCCTCCAATATGAAGTTGCAAGAAAAAGATAACTACTTGAAGAAAATTGTGTAATATAAACAATCCACTTGTTCCATGAACAACAGACCGTTGTTTTCTCCCTAGTAGCAACAACACATCTATAACCGAAGAGATTTCGGTCACTTCCTTTGGAAACTAGAGGCATGAACCCTCTATCGAGCATAAATACCCCCTCTTGGAGTCACTAGCAACTACTCGGCCAATATAGCGACTAACAACAGAGAGCATGCAAGATCACAAACAACACATACATGATATAATCATAAAGACAAAACCATCAATCAATCTGACATAATAATCTCAATATCCATCGGATCCCGGCAAAAACAACATGCATGATTATGAATTGATTAGATCTTGATCATGAAAGGAGCTCACGAGATCTATACATGAAAGCACAAAGGAAGAGATACAACCATCTAGCTACTACATGGACCCATAGTCCAAGGTGGACCTACTCACTCATCATACCGGAGAGAAGGCCTCCGAGATGATCTCCCCTCCGGTAGGGTGCCGGGAAGAACTTCAGATCCCGCCCGATCTAGGGATGATGGTGGCGGCGGCTACAGAAGGTTTCGTGGAATATTGATCGGGTACTTAGTGTTTCTGCATCGGGGGCTTCTTATAGGCAAAGAGGAGAGGCCGGGAGGTGGCCAGGGGCCCCACACCCTACCCAGGCGTCGGGAAGGGCCCACCCGTGCCTAGGGGGGTCTGTCCAGCATGGTTTGCGTCTCCGTCTCATCTTCTGTAATCGTGTCATCTCGTTTGTCCCGTCCAATTCCGAGAATATTTACTTCGGCTTTTGTCCCCTCCAATTCCGAGAATATTGATTTTATGCCTTTTTGGAACTAAAAACAGAATAAAACAGGCAACTGACACTGTGGCAACTTGTTAATAGGTTAGTTCCAGAAAAGATATAAAAACACCTCAAAGTGTAGACAAAGCAAAGCAAAGTAGATACTAAACAAGCATGGAGCATCAAAAATTATAGATACGTTTCCGACGTATCAACTTTCTAACCATTCTCATGGTTTCTTTCTAGTTGGCACATTTACTTTAGTTTCTCCATGTGTTGACACAACCAAATGGATGATGTGAATTGACCCAAACATCGTCCTTTAACCTAGGGACAAGGCTAGTACCAAATATACACCCTCGAGAGGTCACGACAATTATCCACCTGCTAAACTACATACTCATGCAACCGATAGCAAAGTACTAAACCACCTAGGTGATGACACAAGATTCTATCACCTTTACTTTTACACTATCCAGACATTCCCTATGTATCCACTAACAATATCCTAATATGAGTTCTTATGCAGAAGTGAATCTGGAACATTTCCAACTCTGGATAATTCCTTGCTCCAGAGCCTTCGTACAATTGGAGACCACACTCGTGAAATAGACAACCATACCACAAGGATGACATCAAAGAATGATAAAATAGGCTACTAATCTAAGGTTCACCCACATGAATGATAGATGCTGCTGCAATAGATATGTTCAGTGAGTGGCACCATATGGATCGGTATAGTCGACAAAGGTGGTTATCTTTTTAATCAAGTTATAGTAACTCAACCACATACATAAACTATTAGAGTGTCATCTCGTTTATTGGTGTCACAAATAGTTAGTGGAGTCTTTGATGCAATCATGTTCCCTCACACACATGTCTAAAGTGGCACCTATGTCGAACCTTTAACAAGGGAGTGGGGAGTAGAGGCATCTTAGTCTCCTCAAGGCCGTGATATTTTGACGATGCACATCACACAATAAAATGGAAGTTTCCCCAACCACTCGGAGTCTAACGTGGAGGTAGTTTCCTTCATGAGTGTCCAAGCATCAAAAGTATAGCGGGCCAATGCCAACCAAGTTTAACAGAGCAAATAATGATAAGTCCTAGAGAAAAGTCGGATCTGTTTCTCATCCAATGTCCCAGGATCAAGAAGAAACAACCAGCCTATGCTAGTGTAGTCTTGATGGAGGATAAGAACCAAATGGAACATCTCATTTTTTCGGCAAATGCCCCCAACCACGAAGGTCATCGCACAACATTCATCCGTGCCTACCCTCGATGAAGAGAAATAATCAAAAACAATCATAGGTACCAAAAAATGGCATGGAATAGTTAGGGTTTCCACTCAAGTGACCATTTCCACATGCATGTAATGCAACATTTTAATTAATTTTTAGATCCGACAGGGATTATTCCCTTCATGGCTTGCCTTCAGTGCATGGGTAGAGTTCAGTGAGAACTTAAACTCCCTGGGTCAGTTCAAATCTATCAAAACAATGTTTGAAAATGTGTCAAAATCCACTTAAGATCCATTAAATATTTTTCTTAGTAAAACATTTCAATAAATATTGAAACATGTTCCATTAGATAGATATTTTCATTATCTTTCTAGTGAAAAAAAAGAATCAACTCATTTGGATTTATATCTGGGAGAAAACATCTATTAGTAAAGCCCCTAGAATCATTCTTTAGTTTAAACAAGTTTTAACGGTTGTTTAAACTTCACATCTTGGTCCCACCTTAAGTGACTGATGAACTGGTACATTGCTTTAAAATTCATGTAGAAGGTTTCGTTCTCGTCCTCGACGACTGACTAGTGATCTCTGGGAGCTACAAGGCACGATGGATGGAGCTGAGGGAATGGGGTGAGAGAGGGGGTCATGGCGACTCAAACAAGCCATGCCATGCTCTTAGGGGTGTAGAATGGCGTGGCTAGGTCAAGTCCGCCGAAGGAGAGCTCCCAGTCTATCGCATATTTTTCCCGTGAAGGAACTAGGGTCCAACGTGCCCTTAGTTCGAGAGGGGGCTGACCACGCGGTCCCAAGGGGTCTCGGATACGGTGGCAACTGTGGATCAAGAGCACGAAAGAGAGTGGACATGGTTTTTTTTACCTATGTTCGGGACCTTCGTGAGGAGCTAAAGCCTCTACTCCTGCATTGTTGAATTGGTCGCGTGCTTCGCGAGGTTAAAATGGTGGACAAATGTCTAGGGTTTTAGATCTCTAGGATCGACCTGTTCTAAGGTAGGAGAAGGGCTTATATAGTTGCGTTGGGCCTCTTCCGCAATCTTAGGCAGGAAGGTTCGCCACATTCCCACCCAAACGACCTTGGTCTGCGCTATTTTCACATGGTCGTAGGCTAGCTGTGCTGGTGGGATCGCTGACAGTTGTCCTTCTACCCCGACATGTCACCCCTATCTCCTTCCACCAAAGTGTCAATTTCAGCTTCTGCGGCTCCCTGGCGTCATTGATATCTTCGATCCGGATTACGGATGTAGTATAGTTCTTTTTCCCTATAGGTTTCTCGAATCCTTGGGAAGCAGAAAGCAAAGTGAAGTTACTTAAATGGACCTTCGGGAGTTTACAATTCCTTTTGTGTTTTCACCGGACAAAGAGTTTGTGATCTTTTTGTTGTTGTTGATGATGGAGAGAGAGAGGGCCTGGGGATTTCGGTTTCACCAGTAGTTGTGCAAAACATCTGACGGGAATTGTTAGAGCAAGATAATTATATATGGGAAGTGCATCCATAATTGCTATTTCCTCTGCAACCGCTTATAGAAATAACCCACTAGTCTCATCCATATAAGAAAGAGAACTAATGATATGCATAGTGATGTCACCGTTAATCCCAAGAAAATCTCTCACATACAACCGTACTACCCTTCTGTCACTAGGGTTCCCAATCTGCATATCATTCATCACTCACACTCCCTATACCTGGATCAATCCTTGGGGTCTTGGGTACCTTAAAAGTACTTAGATTAAGGCAAGAGAGGGGACAATAATCATCATGTCATACAAACTAATACATGACCCCATCTATGATAAATAACATGCACAAAAATCTACATGGCAAGGCTGATGCCCTTAGCCCAAGTCGAATTACTGACACATAGAGATGAAATCAACAATCTTAAACATTGTAATAGAGATCATAAGATTGATAGAAAATAGTCTTACAATGTCTTCAATTGGAGAAGAGATCTACTATTACAAGTGGTGCTATATGGCTATGGTGGTGGATAAGGGTTTTGAGATTAGATCTAGATCTATTCATCCGGCGTGGTGGCTTCTGGTGGCAGGGAGAGTTGAGGTCGACAAGACAGAGTTTTCTCGTCTCCTGAAGCTTCTTTACATATGGGTCCCTTCACGACAGTTATTCTGTTTGACCTGGCGATGTTGGTTCTAACTATAGGGCCGACACTATACGTAGGGAATTTTATTCCGGCCGTATAGTTGGTCGTTAAAGGCACTAGATCCACATCATGGCTCCTGGTTTCTTTGACGTGTTGGAAATCTCGTATCTTTGACTTTAATGTAGTGATTCCCATCATCAAACGTCATTATCTACACAGGGAAAAATAGGAAGAAAGGATTGCATACCCTTTGGTCATTAGGTATTAGTGGCAGGATTTAGAGAGATATTTCATCAAATATATTAATAATATCTAGTTTAAATGTCAGTTTGGATGGCTATATTGCACATCCATCAACCTCCCCAAGCTTAAACTTGATCTTCTTCGAGCAAGAAAACCAAAATCAAAAAGGAACTACGCATTTAAACTAAAATAACGAGATGATGATCTTACTCATGATTGATAGTCTCATGTTTCCTCCACTTTATTAATCTGAAAAACTTCAGCATAGATAGAGTAAAGGCAAGCAAATCGTACGGGTTTCGTGAATCCTTATAGCGTAGAAAAATTATTGTAAGCATGGGTGATACAAATGAGTCAACTTTATTCCATGTCATGTAATCAACTCATAAGATTGCCTTTGAACAATAAAGTATAATCATGTAAAATTGAGAGTGTGAGAGTTCGTCATGAAAAGCATATACTCTAAAGTATCTCAATTCTCCCACATCAATAAATCAAGACTTTTCAAGAACTACTTTTCTATTCATTGTCCTTCAAGAATTTCGGTTTTTAATTAATTGAGAGCATGCCAAAAAAATTCATTAGTTTATCGGGATGTGATGGACACTCGTGGCATCACTAAGGTTTTTGTTCCTTTTGCATAATGATTACTCATACCAGCTAGACGAGTGATTCCATCATGAACACAACTACCCGGGAGTGCCAAGAATCTTACCCATTATAGCATTGCTTCTACAAATGTTTAATCAACTCATAGCCGAAATCTAGGAGTTTCCTCCATGAAGATCGTTCGTAGGATAGCGGAGTTTTTGGCATCCCATGAACTTTGACATGCATAAAACTATATCATTATTATGATTCACAAGTCAAACTTTGGCATGCTCACAAAAATTGCTAAACATTAATTAAATTAAACAAATCCTTTCAAAGAGATATATCAAGTCAATCATTATTTTCTAAGGTGTTAAGTGTCTCTAGGAATAAGCTTTCGGGACTAAACACTATAACACCCAAGCCTATATTTGTAAGACTTTTTCTTATTTCAATTGTTTAGCATATTTTTAGGCAAGAAGTGGTTAACTAAAAGATCTGGAACAAAACATACTCAACTAAATACCCATGCAAACAAAATTTTACTACAATATAGAGACTCACTCCACTGATATAACATCTTATCATTTACTACTACTAGAATGGGTTTCTCAAACTTCAAAAGCGGGGATTCATAAGGCATACCTCTCATGTTTGGTTCCACTTCTCTCTTCCCTTTTGATTTGTTTCTTGGAAACTCGAAGTCAATCACTCTCCTACAAATACATGAGAACCTCAAGGCGAAAAGAAAAGAAAGAGGGAAAATAGAGATAAATGGAGAAATATTTTTGTTGTTTTTTAGAAGGGGAATTTAAAGAATTGAAAATTTCCATCAAAGTTCAGCTTGAAAATCTTGAAAACAAAATAAAATAACTAAAGATAAAGTTATGGGGAAACCAACACGATTTCTCAAAGCATAACCTCGAAAATAAAATAAAATAAAATAAATGAACGCCAAATAAAAATAGATAGAAAACCTCCTCAAGCTTAGGCTTTTGCAAGACCTTCAAATCATTGAGGTGGCAGGAAAAAGTTGTAACTCTAGTCCGAAAATTGAGTTGATAGGTTACTTGTTGTTACTTGGAGGTTCAGGACAACATTATGCATCCCATCCACAGTCCCTCCAAGTTCTTGGAAGTCTTGATATGTAGCAAACCATCTCGATGGCTGCTCCCCTTGATAAATAACTTCTTGCTCCTCTTCTTGGTCCTCATCGTTGTACGGAATCTCCTCCTCAGGTTGATGTTGTTCAACTTGCACATCATATAGCAAACGTTCCACCTTGATAGAGAAGATACCATTAGGCAAAGGAGCGGGGTAGAGACCCCCAGCTCCTATAATATGCAAGTAATAAACACCACTCTCCTAGTGAGCATTCGACAAGATTTTAAAGTAGGAAAACCAACACGTCAGTCACCTAGCACTGGTTGCAACTCACCTAGGTCGATTCCTAGGGCAATGGAAAGCACAGTGATGATGCCTCCACCTGTAAGGGGTCCTTGTCTTTGGGAGGACTGGTGCTCCAAGTAGCGCACAAGAATTGCGCCCAAGATGAGTGACAAGTTGTTGTTGAAAGCAACTTTTGCGAGGACCAAGATGTCCTCTTCATTGAGTCTTATGAACTCATTATGTGCCTGCAAGGTGTTAGCAATGACATAGAACAAATAGCGAATAGAAGGATGTTGAATATTCTTCCCTTGTTGACTCTAGAAGTAAAACTCATTCTTTTGTAATAATTATCTGGGGAAGGGTTCATGTCGGTATAAGATGCACGCAGGGCATTAGCATCATTGTTTGGTAAACTAAGGAAATTTCACTATTCATCAAGTGTTAATGTATAATTGTGGTTCATAAGCCGAAAATAAATAGTTTCCTCTCATTGCCATGTTCTAACAGTGCTTTGCAATGAACTTAAAAAATCAAGAGTGAACCGGTCATAAGTAGGCACATCATGGAATACAAAGTTTTGCAGGCCAACCATATTGCAAAGTAAACTGAAGTCAATAGAACTACCGAGTTGGTTCAATATGATGGGACAAGCCCACTTGGTTGCCTTAACTTCCTGGTTCTTGATCTTGTTGAAGCGATCACGTTGGAGCTCATTCCTGAACCGTATCCCGATGCGGTCCTCAATTGCAGCAGTAGCCTGAGAAGAAATCGCACTGGCACAAGCACGCATTTGGCTCCTTGTGTTCATCTTCTAAAATAAATAAGAACAACAAAAATAAAACTTTTTGATCCAACAATAATAATCATAGCATATTCCTCATCATAGCACACTAAAGAATCTCCTCAACATAATAATCTAGGCAAGAGAATCATGGAAAAAAGTAGCTCACCCTAGATTGATAATGATAATAGATCAAAGATGAATTTGCAAAAAGTAACTGGAGGATCAGAGGAGAAACATACCATATATCACTTATGTGTGAGGAAATCGAACGAAATTGAGTAGTGGTGAAGATCCCTTGAGGTTTTGAGAGAGTTTGGAGGTAGAAGACAGAAAAAGTATTGAAGTTTTGTTGTTTTGGGTACCTTCCCGTGCTTTTAAGTGGTCGTACTCAACTATACGGTCACAACTATACGACCGGAACAATTTGTTCCCACCGTATAGTTGCTTTGACAGCAAAAATTAGGGTTTCTAGGGTTTCTTTCCTAGCGGCTGTAACTATACAGCCGGAACTATATGGCCAGACCAAAATGGTCCTGCCGTATAGTTGGTCATTAAACCTTCTGTATCTAGAGAAGAAAAATTATCGGTGGCACAAATAACTATACGGCCAGAACTATACAGCTGAAATTTTTATTCCCGCCGTATAGTTGGTCGTTAAAGGTACTGTATACATCAAAAAAATCTATTTCTTCAAGAATTACTTTTTAAATTGAAACTTAGCGAAACACCATGTTTTGAAAGAAAAATGACAGACTAAATTGTCGATCAACATTAGCATGTATAAAACAGGAATTTTAGTACCACTGAATCTTTCCTTCTAACCGGAGTTTTCTAGCACTATTTATTCAACATAAAATATGAACTAAAACTTAAAAACTTTACTCAAACCTTTATTTCACATGGGTTTCCTCCCATGCAGCGCTCATTTATGGTCAACAACTTGACCTTAATATTGCTCACTTAGGACAGATGAGTGGAATACCCACTCCAAAATAGTTAGCCTTCAAAGTGGTTGCCTCCTTCTCATCTTGCTTGGATTTATTTTTCCTAGGAAAATGGATAACCAAAGAATCCCATGAAGGCAATTGGAGCTTCACGTTCCCTTCATGCAGATTAATCAAAGCCTTAATAGTTCTTAAACAAGATGTCCTAATATGATAGGAGTAGTAGCATCTTCAGGCATGTCAACAATAACAAAAACAATAAGAGTAGGTCAGCCTTTAATATATACTAAGGTATTCCATTTAATTCCTACTGCTTTTTTGTAGGTAGAATCTGCTAGATGCAATTTTAACTCGGTGATCAAAATATCTAAGAATTAATTTATTAAAAATACTCTTTGGAATTGTTGAAACACCTGCACCTAAATCACAAAGTGTAGCTATTTCATTAGTCCCAATTTTAATATTAATGGTAGGCTCAAATATATCATCAAGCTTAATAGGTAATTTTTCAACAATTTTCCTATATTCTTCCTCAAGCTCATGTACCTTTAGTGCTACCTGATTAACGAAGTGTTCATACATTCCTTCCTAATTTCCTTCACTTACCGGAATCTTAATATTTACCCTTTTCACAAGATCTTTAACTATGTAATTCGGTGAAGGAGCATTGCTATAGTAAAGTTCTTCAGGCTCCTCCCTTTGGATTCTTATCATCTTGAGGTCTTCTATTGGATTGGGCTTAGCTTTACCTGCAAATTTAGCTATAATGATAGTTTGACTCTCGGTTATCTTACCTAGTTGTGCCTCAACAATCCTCGTTCTTTCTTGGAGGGCCAGCAAATCATTCCTCAAACTAATAGCTTGGTTCGATAATTTACCAAGCATAGCATCATGGTTCTCCGTTATTTTAACTAGGATATTGTTTTTCTCATTTTGTGAATCTATAAAAGATTTAAGAGTTTCTTGGAGACTACCATTACTTGATACCATATTATTATTATAGTTACCTGTAGGTGACGAGGGTTGATTTCGTCAATGCCCATTGTTATGGACTTGGGTTTTGGAGAAGATGGGGATGCTGGAGATCGTGGAATGGTTAACAGACAAGCAACACGAGACACGAGATTTACCCAGGTTCAAGACCCCGGCAGGAAAACCCTACTCCTGCTTGCTGCTCTTGATTACGGCGAAACCGAAAGTTACAGGGGTGCGCAGATGCAATCTGGCATGAAGGTGTGTATGTGATGGTGGAAGAGATGTGATTTGTAGATCTATTGTGGTGTCTATTGTATCGTAATCTCTCCTCCTCGTTGGACCCTCCTATCCATTAAATATGGGGAGGCTAGGTATCGGGTCCCAATACGATTTGGTTACAAGTTGTATTCAAACTCTAGTCTTGAGCTTTCCTTGTCTTGTGCGCTTGGGAGTCCATGTCCATATGGGCTTCATAGCAGCCAAAACTTCATAGGCGTCATGGACCCTGGCAGGTCGTCGAGTGGGCCTTCTGTCGGGCTGGACCAGGTAGGCTAACATCGGGTACCCATAGTACATATCCATGTCAGTATCCCCCAAGTGTCCATCCGAAACGTAGATTTGGCTGGAGACTTATTTTTCTTGAACCTGGCCTTTGGATGTCGGAGTCAAAAGTTGTGTTGAGTGCGAAGGACTTCACCCGAAAGATCATCGGGTCATCTGAATTTGTTCGGTTGTTGTAAAATGAGTCGACATTATGGAAGTAGTCAACACAATGGACTATAGGGTGCGCGACCAGCGCTCCCTATGGGAGTAGCCCCCGAGTGTCTGTTCGAGTCATAGACTTGAGTCTTGTATCGTGCAGTTGTAGTCGGCAATCTCGTGGGCGTACCGCTGACCCGGAAGTACATCGGGTGCACGACCAGCGCTCCTGATAGAAGTAGCCCTCGAGTGTCTAGTCTAGTCGTAGACTTAAGTGGAGACTCATGCGAGGAGAAACCACTGACCCGGAAGTGCATTGAGTCAGCATCTCACGCATAAGGAGCCAAGAGTCAATGTAGCGGAGTCGCACGACGTTGAGCCAGAAGGACTCGATGTTCTGGTTGAAGTCGACGCTGTTTCTTCTTCCGGGTGCGAGACCAGCATCGCGTTGTGTAGCATCAAACGATGCAACCATCCGAGGAGGGATTCGACTTGGGTCTTGAGTTAATGGCATAGCCAGTTGTTTCGTCGGCTCTTGTTGGAGGACCTAATAGGATAGCTCGGCGCAGTCGATGTCCTTGTAAGCTGTAGAAAATATGAAGAATTGTGAAGTACTTCTATCTTATAAATAATAGTTGCATGTTGGCTTCTAAGGTAAAATTATGGTGCCAATCGAGTCAACACTTTTGCACTGTTTGCTAGGCCTTTTCGTTAGCCTGATTAACCTTAGTCTCAGTATGTTGCTGAGGCACTCAGAGTTCAAGGATTCCACGATCAGGCAGAATCAGCTACTCGGGCTGTCGCGTTCGAGGTGCTCGAGTGCGTGGAGCCGATGTCACATTAGGTTACTCGCAGAGGACGCAACCCCCGAGTATATCGAGTGCGATTTAAAGTAAGAAAGAAGTCAACTATAAGAATAGAACTTAGCTTTGTTTGTTGTCGACAAGGTGAATGGATAGCGGGAGCCAACCCAACCGGTGGATCACGGTAGCCGAAGTAGTGGTTCGTAGGAGCCGAAGGAGCCCCCGAGCTGCCGCAGCTAAAGATTACAGCAGATTCCACAACGGAGTCGAAAGAGCCCTCGGGTCGCCGTAGCCGAAGACCAGAGAGGGTCATGCGACGGAGTCGTACGAGCCCCCGGGTTGCCGCATCCGAAGACCGCAGCGGGTCGCGCCGTGGAATATCACGGCAGGTCGCCGGAGCGGAGGGAGCCCCCGAGCCTCCCGAGTCATTGGAGCCGAAGACTGCAGTAGGTCGCAAGATCGACGCCAGACCAGTGGTGGTGGAGAGTTGTGCACCGGACATGTAGTTGCGTGGTAGTTGGTCACATGAAGGATGTAATTGACACGGCGGAATGGAGCCATGTTGTGATGATGAGTTGCTGCATCCGAAAACTGTAACAGGCCACAGCAGGTGAAGACCGCACTGGGTCGCCACATCCGAAGGATGCAACGGGTAGCCGCAATCGAAGATCACAGCATGTCACCGCAATCGATGGTGGTCACGGGTCGTGCTGCGGACGGAGTCGACACTGTGAAATCTTTGAATATTTGTTGGATGGAGTCAACATGACCGTCGGGTCGTGGTCATGGGAGCCGATCCGACCGGTTGGTCGGGCGACATCGACGCAGCCGTTGGAGTTGACGTGGCGGTAGGACGTCCACAGCTGATCCAATCTTTTTTTTCTTCATCGAACATGTGAACTAATATACTGCACGAACAGTATTTTTTGTCTTCTCGAAATTGATCTGCCGGCTATGATTACGTGTCAGTACGTTAGGAACACGTCCTGGTAATTGCCTCCTTTTTTCTTCTTTTATTATTGCGCCTCGAGACTGAAACGAGATTACGTGGACAGGATTACGTATCTTCTTTGTCTTCCTCAAAATTGACATCCCGTTCCTTCTTTGCTAAGGCAGGATTATCATGGGCAGATTTATTTCTCTTCGAAGCTTGCATCCAACGTATACGACATTCATCTCAATTTGCGAAAACCGAACGAACCAAGAAGAGGAGATTCATTATCATGCCCGACATGGATTTTTCCAAGAGAGTTTTGACTTATTGCGAGACCTGATGATCCAGTAAGAACCTGCTGAACACGTAGCATAGATTTCTTCTCATCTTGTGTGCGACTGAAGCATACATTGATCTTGTAAGATCGGTAAATCGTAGATTGCCGAGGTTGATGGTACCGTCACGACCGCACGATCAATGTCCCCGCTTTCCACAGACGGCGCCAATTGATGAGGGTTGATTTCGTCAATGCCCATTGTTATGGACTTGGGTTTTGAAGAAGATGGGGATGCTAGAGATCGCGGAACGGTTAATAGACAAGCAATGTGGGACACGAGATTTACCCAGGTTCAGGCACCCGAAGGGAAAACCCTACTCCTGCTTGTCTGCTCTTGATTACGGCGGTACCGAAAGTTACAGGGGTGCGCAGATGCAATCTGGCGTGAAGGTGTGTATGTGATGGTGAAAGAGGTGTGATCTGTAGATCTATTGTGGTGTCTACTATATCGTAATATGTCCTCCTCGTTGGACCCTCCTAGCCATTATATATGGGGAGGCTAGGTCTCAGGTGCCAATACGATTTGGTTACAAGTTGTATTCAAATTCTAGTCTTGATCTTTCCTTGTCTTGTGCGCTTGGGAGTCTTTGTCCATATGGGCTTCATAGCAGTCGAAACATCATAGGAGTCATGGAACCTGGCAGGTCGTTGAGTGGGCCTTCCGTAGGGGCTGGACCAGGTAGGCTAACATCGGATACCCGTAGGGCATATCCATGTTTTTTTAGGGTAAAACAGTAGGGTAAGGCACTCCACTGCAATTTTTATATATCATAAAGAGTTACAAAAAAAGTATTTACAAGTTCAGGCCACCTCAAAAGACGGATAACATTCTAAGCAGCTATCTCCTGTCTAAATTATTCTTAATCCAATATTTGAGGCCCTGATAATTCTTTTTCTTAATTCTATACAAGACCCATCTTAATTCCTGGGCGACAATAGCCCTCCATTCCTCAATCGAAGCATGCTTATGTTTAAGATTTCATTGTTTCTGCACATAGCAGGACTAGAATAGTGTTTCTAAAAATTTGGATTATAATTCTTCTTCCACGAAGGGTTATAATCATTATGAGATATGAAGTCTATTTCTTCAATATTTGGTTTGGGATTAGCTTTTACCTGAGTTTCCTTAACTTTGAAGTCTAATATGATCTCATCCAACTTAACATTGAGTTCGTCATTTTCTTGAGGTGTGACGGAGTTCACCTTCTTCGTGTTTGATCTTTCCACATGCCATTGGGCATGGTTGTCTTGCATATTATCTAGCAGCTGCTTTGCTTCGGTTATTTGTTTACCCATAAATGTTCCTCCAGCTGCAGTATCTAGCATAGACTTAGACACAGGGATAAGCATAATAAAATAAATGGAGAATTAACCAATCTTCCATCCCATGGCTGAGACAGTTTCTCATGCATTCTTTCACTATCTCCCATGCAAGCACTAGTGGCTCACGCTCTTCCTGTCTCAAACCAGTAATATTAAATCTTAGTTGCATAGTCTTTGCAGATGGAAAGAATTTAGTCATAAATAAATAAGTACATTCCACCCATGATGCAATAGTATTTCTAGGCAAAGATAGCAACCATTCTTTTGCTCTTCCTCTAAGAGAGAAAGGTAATAAATGTAACTTGACCGCATCGGGGTCAACATCCTGAATGCGCATAATATCACATATTTCAGTAAAAGTATTTAAGTGCATGCATGCATCTTCAACAACAGAGCCTCCAAATTGATTATGTTGAACCAAAATTAAATAGTGGGTCTTAATTTCATAATCTTCAGCAGTAACTGTTGGCTGAGTAGTAGGAGTTGCAAACTCCCCAAATTTCTTTTCAGCCATATTTCCTATGTTTTTGGATTTTATTTTACAAATACTAATGATAGTAAAAAGAAGTATTAAAATACTAACTAATTTTTTGGTTTTTCAAATAAAGACTGAAAGCAAACTAACAAAATTAAAAACAAGAATTAAAACTAGCAAGGTTCCTACTAACATCACCAGGGTAGCTATTGTTTCCCTACCAACGACACCAGAAAAAAGGTTGATACCTTCAATTCGGATTACGAATGTAGCATAGTTTTTTTTCCATAGTATACCTAGGTTTATAGAATCCTCAGGAGGCAGAAAGCAAATTGAAGTTACTTAAACGGACCTTCGGGAGTTTTAGAATTCCTTTTGTGTTTTCACTAGACCAAGAGTTTGCGATCTTTTTGTTGTTGTTGAGAATGGAGAGAAAGGGCATGGGGCTTTCAGTTTCACTAGTAGCCATGCAAAACATATGATGGTAATAAAAGATAATAATAAATTATGCATGTAATTGTTAGAGCAAGATAATTATATGTGGGCAATGCATCCATAATTGTTATTGCCTCTGCAACCGCTTATAGCAATAACCTACTATTGTCATCCATAGAAGAAAGAGAACTAATGATATACATAGTGATATCACCGTTAATTCCAAGTAAGTCCCTCACATACATTCGTACTACCCCTTCTGCCACTGGGGTTCCCAACCTACAGATCAGTCATCACTCACACTCCCTATACCTAGATCAATCCTTGGGGTCTTGGGTACCTCACAAGTCCTTAGATTGAGGCAAAAGATGGGACAATAATCATCATGTCCTACAAACTAATACATGATCCCATCTATGATAAAAACATGCAGAAAAAGATACATGGCTAGGCCGAAGCCCTTAGCCGAAGGAGAATTACTCACACATACAGATGAAATCAACAATCATAAACATTGTAATAGATATCATAAGATTGATAGCAAATAGTCTTGCAATGTCGCCAATTGGAGAAGAGATTTACTATTACAAGTGGTGGAATATGACTATGGTGGTGGAGAAGGGTTTGGAGATTAGATCTAGATCTATTCCTTCGGCATGGTACCTTCTTGTGGCAGGGAGAGTTGAGGTTGACAAGAGAGAGTTTTCTCGTCGCCCGAAGCCTCTTTATATAGTGGTCCTTAACAAAAATTGTTCTGTTTGACCTGACGATGTCGGTGCCAACTATACGGCCAGAACTATACGACGGGAATTTTATTCCAGCCGTATAGTTGTTCGTTAAAGGCACTGGATCCACTTCACGGCTCCTGGTTTCTTTGACGTGTTCGAAGTATCGTATCTTTGACTTTAATGTAGTGATTCCCATCATCAAACATCATTATCTGCACATGGAAAAATAGGAAGAAAGGATTGCATACCACTCTGATCATTAGGCATTAGTGGCAAGATTTAGAAAGATATTTCATCAAATATATGAATAATATTATGTTTAAATGTGAGTGTGTGGATGGCTATATTTCACAGCCATCAGTCATCAACCCAGTTTTAGCACAATGGTGGGCAGGCAACATCTTGCTTTCTTAAGGGGGACTGATCATCCCTTTTAGTCACGGTTCGTATCACCAACCAGGACTAAAGGTGTGACCTTTAGTCCCGGTTCGTATTACCAACCCGGACTAAAGAAAGTGGGCAAAAAATTTCTCAAGTTCTGCCGTGACAGTAAAACTGACACAAATATCCTTCTAGAGATCATTTTTTCTAGATTCAAAATCATGCCAAAAATTTATAAAAAAATCTAAAATAAAATCCTTCGAACTATAGTTATATTAAGTGATTTAGTTGTTACAAAAATTAACAAATATAAATTTCGACATAATTTACAAAAAAATGTTATAAAAATTCAAATGGCCATAACTTTTGCAGACCATGTAAAAAAAGTACAACCTATCAAAACATGCAAAAAAAATTAGCTCTTTCATTTCAACATACTTAGGCCGTTGGATTCTTAAAATTCGAAAAGAAAAAAAAATTATTTCAGAAATTAAATTATTTTTGTATTTTTATGTCATATTTGAATTCCTCGCATTTTTCTGATAATAATGGATATATTATTAGTTGAATTTCGATTTACAGAATTGAAGATATTGTTTATGTCATATTAAATGAATAAAAGGCAAAAATGAATAAAATATTAATTTAATTAGTTTTTACTTTCATTAGAATAAAATGTTATTATTACTTATTTATTGTTGTTTACTAAAAATAGTTGTTCTTAATTTCAAAAAATAAAAACGTGTCACATATCGATATGAGTTAATAGGATTGATATACTAGTCTTGACAACAAGATATAAGGGTCCTTCGCGGGGGTGGGAGAGATGGAATGGAGAAGTTAAGCGTGCTGGGGGTGGAGTAGTGCTAGAATGGGTGACCGGCTGAGAAGTTTGACCATAAGTACGATTTGAACTAAGATTAAGTATAATTAGTGTTAAAAATGAGAAATGTGGGAGATTAACGAGTCAAACAATTCAAAGGTTTAAGAAAAAATTGAAAAAAAATCAAAAAAATTTTTTGAAAAAAAATTAAAAAAGAACCTTTAGTCCCGGTTCGTATTACAAACCGCGACTAAAGGTCCCGCACAATCGACGCGGCCCCATGAGTGCCTTTAGTCCCAGTTTGTGGCCAAACCGGGACTAAAGGGGTAGGACTTTAGTCCCAATTTCTTTGTCCCGGTTACAAAACCAGGACTAAAGGCCTTTACAAACCGGGACCGATGACACGTTTTCCACTAGTGATTGTATTCACGAGCTATTATCTACCCCATCCAAGTGACTCACTGACCATACGCCGATTTCGCCCACCTTTTAATCTCATTCGCCATCAATACAAACAAGAAGGTGTAGGGGTTCGTAGCATGGAAAACAAAAAATTCTACAGCATGGACACACACAAGCCAAGCTCTAATCCTATAGATCGGTGCAATGAGTTCATAGAGTACTAACCTCGAAGATCCAAAGCGGTTAACGAGATCGGATTCTCGTGGTTGATATAGTCATTCACTTGCCGATCTTAAGATCGTGTAAACGATACTTTTAGCGCCGTGTGCCGGTAGCGCTTGCATAGTTGGTAACACGTACGGTACTCAATGAAGACCTTCCTCTCCCTTGTTCTAGCGGACAACTGAGGTTTTAGATCTCTCCTCGCGATTCTGGTAGCACGACGGCATGGTGTCGGAAGAAGAGGGGAAATATCGAAGGGCTTCGCCCAAGCCGAAGTGGGTATGGTGGAGTAGAGAGAGCCTCGGCGATCTAGAGTTTAGAGGGCCGAGGGGTGGAGGTAGCCGGCGGCTATGGATTAGCTAGATGGCGGCTATTTAGATGATATCTACGCGGCTTCAACTAGACGGGGGGCAGCGGCCAACCTAGGGTTTCAAGTGTGGGGCAAGGGGGCGCCCCTCCCCTCTATTTATGAGAGGGAGAGGCGGTTTGGGGGGAGGTGAGCCCTCCCCTAACTCCTCCTTGTGGCCGGCGGCAAGGGAAGGAAGGAATCCTTCCCTAAGTGGTATTCCCTTCCTCCCTGCACTAGGCAACAATGTTGGGATTTGACTTTTTAAAATTGGCGTTTGACTTTCAAACTAGAGTTTGATTTATCTCTTCCCATTGCCCAACCAAGTGACCTAGGAAATGATGCAACCATTCCCCTTTGGTATGACACATCCATGTACCCTTCCCACTCCAGAGTGGTGGACCTTCTAGACCCTTCTAGAACATTCCAGTGAAAACACTAAAACCATTCCTGAACTCTGGAATTGGACTTTATATGAATCTTATTCTCCGGACCATTCCGGATCTCCTCGTGATGTCCTGGATCCAATCCGAGACTCCAAACAACATTCCACTTAACTTTAAAAAAAAATCTATTCTAAAAGAAACTTGACATTCTAAGCGACAAAAACTTCTGTCTTTGGTGTTATGGAGGAGTACCCAACGATTATCCGAAATAACCTTGCAAGACATGATCATCCGACTTTGGTTAAGAAAGGACAATTTTGGTTTTACCCCAAACAATAACTTTATAAGGTGTCATTTCAATGGATTATGATGGAGCTCTTTTCAGTGAAAAAGTGGTAGTCCCTAAAGCTTTAATCTTTAAAATATAATGGCAGTTTTATAAATAACACCTTTGATCTTACCATGTTTAAACAAGGTTTCATTACATATCTCGAACATTCCATACTCCTATGGTATTTTCGGGAAACGTAAATCTATGTAACGATTCCTCAAATCTTAGATGTTTTGCTAAACTTGCAACTCAAATATATTCCTTTATGATCCTATCATAAACTCTTTATTTTCTTGTTACATTGATTTTTCACTTCATCTTGAAATTTTCGAACTATTCAAATGTTTCACACTTCATCCTCTTTATGTAAATATTCATATATTCACTCAAATTTTAGGAGAAAGCATATGAAGTTGAAATCCATCTCTTTTGACTACACATAATGGTCTTCATACATCTATATGTACAAGTTCCAATAAGCTATTCGTTCATTCCCTTTTTGCCTATGAACGGAGTTTTAATTTTCTCTAGAAAAGTTTCAAAAGCGTCATTTGATCAAAAATCAAAACACTCCAAAATTCCATCAATCATGGAGTTTCTTCATGTTTTTCTTTCCAATATAAATTAAATGGCGATGTCACTTCTTAAGTAATCTTTCACTCAATTGTCTTTCGACATTTTTAGCACTAGTTTTATGGATGTGATTTCTCCAATGATATTTGTAAATCATCCATCTCTTATGGATTACGGCAATTATTTGAACAACCCTTTTATTCTCATAATACCTGATAGAAATAACAATTATTGAAACAAATCTTGAAGGTAAGATTTGATGTTAACGATCAACACAACAACACTTATTTGTTTTCGATGAACACCATCACATATTCTCTTCCTAGTTACTTAGGCCATTGCAGTTCATGAATTGTGTTTTTTTGTATGATAATTCACACCAACAAATGCAGTATCCAGTACTTAAGAACCACATTGTTTAACAAGCAAGGAATACAACCATAACATGTATATCATCTATGTACCTAAGTTGAAAAATTCTAGACTTTTTTTTGCCAAATATTTCTTAGATTTCTCTTTCATCATTTCCTTTTCCTTTTAAAATAATCTATCAACATCAATAGTGGCACCATACAGATGACACATTGTCCAAGGCGTGTATAGTCAAATACTAATATTTTTGGACTTGCACTTAGAAGTAGATCACCTTCATCAAATGTTTGGCGTTCTTTCGAATTCCAATCTTTAGTAATCTTTTAGTGTAGTAAACATTTTCCCTACACCTTACATTAATCCTTATCATGGCAATTTTCATGATCAAGCTACTTTAGCTTATAACGGTGAATAGCAAGTGTAATGTTGCTCTCCAGAACCTTTTGGAGGATTAGGACGACTAGCGTCTCCATCCTTTTGCAAATTCTCATCAAATATGAGAACATAAATTTTGCCATATTATACTCTATCATGTTTTAACCAAAACATTGTTTCGGATATCACAATATCTTTCACACATGATGGTTTTTTGAAACAATTCTTTCATCTACTAGATAACCTTGATATTAAAAAAATCTTTTGAATATCAAGAATCATGGTGACAAACATGATACTTTAGATACTAACACTGGAATTGTAACTCTTGATTTAATACTAACTATTAAATTTCATGGAGTAAACATAGTTTGATAAAAGTATGCAATAGGACTTCTGAATCTTTAGATTAACACTCAAAACAATACGATACCAGTTCGTAAAGTAACTATCCAGAATTCTATAGTTCTATTATCTCAATTATAACTAAGCGTAAGGTGGTGAACGGATGCCAATGACTACAAAAACTATGCAAATTTACTTTGATTTAATTTATGATAAATAGTGTTCAACTTTTAATCATATTACTATTGAACTTCCACTCAAAAAAATATCCCTCACATTGTTTTAGTGATCAGACGAACCAAATCCACAACACCATGTCCGATCATCACTAGAGATGTTGTAGTTTCAAAGGCGAACAATCAACATGTTCATTAGATCATCTATATGACTCATGCTTTACGTTTCGGTATTCCGTGTTCCATGACCATGTCTTTACATGCTAGGCTTGTCAAGGTTAACCTTAGTACCCACATGTGCAAATCTGGCTTGCACCCGTTGTATACACACGTAGAATCTATCACACCTGATCATCATGTGATGCTTCGAACCTGGGTAAACCCTGTGTCTTGCCCAATATCTATCCGTGGATGGCAACTCGCCCTTCCCATACTTCGATTCAATCGCTACCCCTGATAGCGACCGCTGTGGGCATTCCCACAAAAGTGGCGCCCACTGTCGGGCATGGTGAGTCAAGCCTCAGTTCTACGGCAATACCATTCACTACAACTCGTCGGCCTTTTGTCTATCGGTCGCATTATCGATACCGGCTGATTCTTCCAGATCTTGTCGAGTACCTATGTGCCGGCTTCGTGACCGGTCACACATGCTGCCATGATACCAATCAGCTCAATAAACCTTTTCGTCAGCTTCATCGATGCCATCGACCCAGCGGATCCCACCGGATTCGCCACCAGCCTCGGATCGCCTCCACGCGATCTGCTCTTGGAGGAGAAGATCCAATCCATCTACCTCCACGCCTCCAAGTACGACTAGGAGGAGAATGGCTTGGTCCAGACAAACTCCACCCTCGGCGACGACGCCAATTCGGCAATGTTGACGCTGGCTGCGGAACCTACCACCCCCGCAGCAAAAGCTAGCTCCCTCACAAAGGTCTCCAACGCCGGGGACTACGAGGACGATTTGATCCTCCAGCTCCTCGACTATGATTTGGGGTCAGAGTCTCCAGATAAGACCTACCCCGTCGTCCACCATGCCATCTACATGGAAAATTACACCGAGCCACTGGTGGATCTGTTCTCCACCCCGCTCCAACCAACTGTGATGGTCAATGAGATCGAGGAGCACCGCGTGGGCTTGAACAAGGCCAGGAAGAAAGAAATGGTCGAGCGCGAAAAATTCCCCCTCGAGCAACAAACCGTGCAATAGTTTTCTGCGTACCACCAGCGCCGGGTGACACGGCGACTCAAACTCTCCATGCAGGGCCGCGCCTTGAACTTCAACAATGAGAAAGACCCCGCGTGCGCAGCCGATCAGGAAGTCTATGACAACGCGCCACCTAGAGGCAGTCCCTCACCGGCCGGGTCAACTATGCATGGAGCTCCACCACCACCCCACCATGATACCTCTCCCGAGCAACCGCGAGTATTAATCGCTCCGCGGAAGTTTGACGCCAATGTAATCCCCCTGTACTCAACTCCCATGGAAAATGTCATCACGACCCAAGCCTCGGTCGCCAACATGAACCCCACGAGAGAGGGTGCGATCCAAATAAAATACGCCGAAGCTCTGCTCTCCAAAGCAGTCGAGCAGCAGAACGCATGGCGAGACTCAAAGGGGCGGGTCTACTCACGATCCACTAATAGTAGAGCAGCATCGTCCAACCGCCCAGGCAAGCAGACGGTTGCTAATGTTGCCAACTGCCTACCGCCAGAGCCATGGATGCAACAACCAGTGGTCGCCAACCCCGCCATCTCCACCAATGACCCACACTGAAGTACAACACGGTCGCCGCAACGGCCAGCCAGTCGATGCACGAGGCCACCTTATCAATAACCAAGCATGGTTAGCTCGTCAGCCATACGACCTCTACCACACGCTCTCCAACCACGGTGACCTCAACTAAGTCGGCCGATCATGCTTTGGACAAATGGTTGATACGTCAGAAAAGTATCTATAATCTTTTATGTTCCATGCTTGTTTAGTATCTACTTTGCTTTGCTTTGTCTTACTTTGAGGTGTTTTTATATCTATTTTGGAACTAACCTATTAACAAGTTTCCACAGTGCCAGTTGCTTGTTTTCTTCTGTTTTTGGTTCCAGAAAGGCATAAAATCAATATTCTTGGAATTGGACGGGACAAAACCAAAGTCAATAACTTTCCGTGGGGAACAAGAAGTCCGGAGGAGAGACGGAGAAGCATGCCAGGGAGGCCACACCCCCCTAGGAGCGGCTAGGGGTAGGCCCGCTCCTAGGCAGGGTGTGGGCCCCCTGGTCACCTCCTCGGCCTCCCCCTTTGCCTATAAAAAGCCCCCGATGCCTAAACCCTAAGTACGCGATCAGTATTCCACGAAACCTTCTGTAGCAGCTGCCACCATCGTCCCTAGATCTGGGGGGATATGAAGTTCTTCCCGACACCCTTCCGGAGGGAGATCATCCCGGAGGCCATCTCTCCGGTATGATGCGTGAGTAGTTCCACCTTGGACTATGGGTCCATGTAGTAGATAGATGATTGTATCTCCTCCTTTGTGTTTTCATGTATAGATCTTGTGAGCTCCGTTCATGATCAAGATCTAATCTATTTGTAATCATGCATGTTGTGTTTGAGGGGATCCGATGGATATTGAGATTATTATGTTGGTTTGATTAATGGTTTTGTCTTTATGATTCTATCATGTCTATGTTGTTTGTGATCTTGCATGCTCTCCGTTGTTAGTAGCTATCTTGGACAAGTAGTTGCTAGTGACTCCAAGAGGGGGTATTTATGCTTGATAGTGGGTTCATGCCTCTAGTTTCCAAGGGAAGTGACAGAAATCCCTTCGGTTGTAGATGTTTTGTTGCCACTAGGGAGAAAACAACAGTCTCTTGTTCATGGAACATGTGGACTATTTACCTTACACACTTTGCTTAAAGAAGTTGTATGTTGCTTGCAACTTAATACTCGAGGGGGTTCAGATGATAACCTGAAGGTGGACTTCTAGTCATAGATGCAGTTGGATGGCGGTCTATGTATATTGTTGTATTGCCCAATCGAATCTCATAGGATCTTTTTGACTAGTATTGCATTGTTATGACTTGCTCAGTTCCTGTCAATTGCCCTGCTGTAATTTGTTTACCCTTGATGCCATGTTGTTTATCTAAGGAGAGCACCTCTAGTGAACTATGGACTCCGGTCCAATATTTAACATCTTCCACTGTTACTTGTTTACTTGTCGCAAACCACCAATACCTTCCACACCATACGTTTAATCCTTTGTTATAGAAAACCGGTGAGATTGACAACCTCACTATCTAGCTGGGGCAAAGTCTTGATTTTGTGTTGTGCAGGTCTCCGCGTTGCTTGCAACACCTGTGTGATGTTTCCTTCCTCCTACTGGTTCGATAACCTTGGTTTCTTACAAAGGGAAAACTGTTCCTGTGCTTCTTTAGACCTACCTCTTGGGGTTCCAAACGAAGTGCTAACCAGCACTATCAAGCTATTTTCTGGCGCCGTTGCCGGGGAGGCTAAGGACGTATTCACTAGGGGAGTCCTTCACTTCCTTTATCTTTACTTTGTTTTTAGTTTGCTTTGTTTATTTTCCTTGGTTTTGTTTGCCTCTTTTAAAAAAACACAAAAAAATAGTTCCTGCTCTAGATGATGCTGCTGTTTTTGGCCTGCCCACCTTTGCCAAAATAAACTCTGCTAAGAACAGCAAGTTGTGTGACTTCACTAGCACCAACAACAATGATTTCCTTAGCACCTATTGCTCCACCTGCTCTTGATGCTACCTTTTATGAAATTAAGCCTGCTTTGTTGAATCTTGTAATGAGAGAGCAATTTTGTGGTGCTAGTTCTGATGATCCTGCTACCCATCTCAATAGCTTAGTTGAACTTTGTGAGATGCAAAAGTATAAGGATGTAGATAGAGATATTATTAAGCTCTAGCTTTTTCCTTTTTCCTTGAGAGGAAAAGCTAAATAATGGTTGTTATCTTTGCCTAAAAATAGTATTGATTCTTGGACTAAGTGCAAAGATACTTTTATTGTAAAGTACTATCCTCCTGATAAGATTATATCTTTGAGAAAGAATGTTGCTCAATCTTGGGAAAGAATGAAATCATTGGTTAAGAATTGTCCCACTCATGGACTCACTGCTTGGATGATTATCCAGACTTTTTATGCAGGTTTCAACTTCTCCTCAAGAAACCTGTTGGATTCAGCTGCTGGAGGTACATTTATGAGCATCACTTTGGGTGCTCCAACTAGAATCCTTGATAATATGATGATTAACTACTCTGAATGGCACGTTGATAGAGCTCCACATGGTAAGAAGGTAAATTATGTTGAGAAAACTTCCTCTTTGAGTGATAAGATTGATGTTATTATGGCCATGCTTGTTAATGGGAAAGCTCCTATAGATCCTAATAGTGTTCCCTTAGCCTCCTTGGTTGCTCAAGAAGAGAAAGTTGATGTGAACTTCATTAGAAACAACAATTTCAACAAGAATTCCTATAGGAATAATTTTGGTGGTAACAACAATTATAGGCCTTATCCTCCTAATAATGGCAATTCCTATGGAAGCTCTTACAACAGTGCTAGAAGTGCCCCCTCTGAACGTCAAACCATGCTCAAAGACTTTATTAGTAAACAAACCATTTTCAATAAGGCTATAAGGAAAAGCTTCTAAATGTTGAAAAAATATATCCTCTTTGTCCGAAGCTCAGTCTTCCTTGAATAATAAAATGGCTGCTAAACCTGAAACCATGGAAAGTACCTTTGCTGCCACTCATGCCATACAAGTTACTATTTATGAAAATGTTAGGCTGTTAGCTCAACTTCATGCTAGGTGGGAAAGGGAAGCTAAAATTGATAGAAACAATAGTGTGTGCACTATCACCACTAAACCACAAGTAGTCCCTATTCCTCCTCCTACTATGCCTAATCCTATTGAGCCTACTACTAGTGATGCTAAGTTTGATTTTGATATTGATGGTTGCAACATTTCTGAAATGATTATGTTTCTACAAAAGCTTGCTAGAAGCCCTGATGCTAGTGATATGCATGTTGCTTTCACCAAACACATTACAGATGCTCTTGTTAAGATTAAGGAAGACAAGTTAAAACACAAAGCTTCTATTCCTAGGAAAGTAGAAGATAGTTGGGAACCCATTATTAATATACAAGTGAATGACTTTGATCTCAAAACTTCATGTGATCTTGGTTCTAGTGTCTCTATTATGCCCAGGAAGATTTATGAAATGCTTGATCTGCCACCTTTGGAAGATTTTTATTTGGATGTCCCACTTAATGATAATGCTAAGAATAAACTAATGGGGAGTGTTAATGATGTTCTCATTATGGTTAACAATGCTTATGTCCCTGTGGATTTCTATGTTTTGGATGTTGAATACAATGCTTCTTGTCCTATTACTTTGGGAAGACCTTTTCTTAGAACTGTTGGTGCCATCATTGATATGAAAGAAGGCACCATTAAATATCATTTTCCATTCAAGAAAGGTATTGAACACTTCCCTATGAGGAGAGAGAAGTTGCTTTTTCCTCCTCATTTGAAAGCAAGGTTTGATGTGAATGCTTTTTCATTTGAAAATACTTGATTCTTCTTGCTTCTTGTGCCTAACTTAAAGGCGTTAAAGAAAAGTACTTGTTGGGAGATAACCCAAGAGTTTCATTGAGTCTTGGAAGTTATTACTTAGTGATGACTTCTGCTTATCCTTTTTGTTTGCTTTTTGTGCCAAGAATGACCACTAATGAGAGGGAAGTAAGATTTGGGGAGTTGCTGTCCTGAAATAGATTTCTGTCCTCCACCATAAGAATGACTCGGATTGAGATCAAAATTTACAAATAAATCCCCTGTATGTTAGCTAACTTTCGTTAGTTTAACACTTTTTGATTTGAGCAACAGAAGGTGTTTGAAAAAATCGGTTTCTACCAGCTGGTCTGTTTTGAAAGATTTCTGGCATTATTTGCATTTGCTTCTTATTGATTCCTTTTTGAGTTCTCTTTAGGTGAATTGAGATTTTTGAAGGAGTTGCTGCAGTAGCTTGTGTTTTTAGTGAAAAGTCTTGCAGTTCCAAAGCTTTGCCAGAGGTCTAATATCTTCTGAATACACTAATGTTGCTAATGAAGATTGTGTGAAGTTTTGTATGAAGGAAAAATTTCAGCTGTAGAAAGCGAATGATGCAATGAGATGAAGAATGGAAAAAAGCTCAAGCTTGGGGATGCCACCATGGTGTCACCCTAAGAAATATCCAAGAGTTACAAGCGTCAAAGCTTGGGTTCTTCATCAATAAAAAGCTCAGGTCTGTCTAGACACTTCGTTTTTATTGTTTCATGCACAGTTGTGTTGTTCTTGGAACGTCTTAGTTTTCGTTTTCTTTGCTTAGGTTGTTTCGTTTTCTAAAGTAGTTTGTACCCCCGTTTTCACTGTGTTTTTGAAAATAAGTTGCTTGTTGTTGGAAAGGAGTAGGAAGTTCTTGCTTGGAAGTGCAAGAGGATCTTGCATTGACTGTGACTTAGACTTTAGCATGACATGCTAGTTGTTGTTTTGACCTTATTCTTAGTGATTATAGTTGTATCATGTATTGTTCCAAGTCACCGAGATTGCTTAGTGTGCCTTGAAGAAATTATGCGCTGTTTTAGTATGCAAAAGCATAGTTTGTGGTATTCTCCTTTGATGCTTTCTTTGGGTTGACCTGGCACATGCTCACACCATGTTATGACTATGACAAGTCACCATAGCCTCTAAGATCATTTAGTCCTTGACTTGTAGTACCACTCTATGCTTTGATTAGTAATGATTTGTTGCTCTCTATGATTATGGCCATTATTCTTCTCTTAGTTGGTTGCTCCCAGTCTTTTGCTAGCCTCCACTTGTATGAGTAAGTTCTACTCATGCTTCCATATCCCAAGAAACCAAGTTATTCCAAAGTGTATACTATAAAATCCTATGCATGGTGTGTTACACCATTCCAAGTATATTCTTGTTTTCAGCTATCTTCCAATTAAAAATTATTTTGTTATGTGAAAACTTAGTGATTAAATCCCTCACTAACTTGATGGCACACTTTATATTCTTTGCCCCTAATAAACTTGAACCATTGTGTCATCTATGTTGTATATGCTTGCACTTATACATTGGAATTAGCAGAACAGTGCTGTCACGGGGAACGTTTTCAACATTGCACTTGTACTTTGTACTCAGTTGATATCATGCTCTTTTGTCTATGGATGTCACCAGTGTGAAATAAAGAGGGAACTTGTAAGTCCATGGAGTTTGTATTCTGTGTTAGAGAAACGCCTCAGCCGCTAGTCTAAGCCATGCCTAATCATGGTGGAAACTTGCAGCATCACCATAGTGAGCTATCTATGAAGCATCCTCAATAAAAAGCTATGCACATAGTAAATAAAAAGATCGCTCAGATGCTCATTGTCTGCTTGCCTTGTCATTTGGTTATGGGATAGCTCCTGTACCATGTGCAAGGGGTACCCCGTTGGCGGTTCTCTATGATATTGTAACATCCCAAAAATATAAAACAATGATCATCAAACTCTAATCACTAAAATTAGGGTTAACAAAAACTTTGATTATTTAAAATCATATGAATGCACGTGTGAATGAGATGATTTGATAAGTGCATGAATGATCTTGTGTGATTAACCTAAATAGAAAGAATGGTTTAAAGATGAAAATAACATCATATAAAACATTTCCATGCAGAAAGAAATCATGAAAAATCAAAAACAAATCAAATAAAGCAAATGGTCATTTTTCCCAATCTTGCTCACTAGGTCACTTTGAGTGTTTCTTGTTCAAGATTTCAAACAGAAACTATCCCAATTCTTTTCACCATTTGGCTACCTCATTCAAATCACAATTCAAAATTGAATCTTTATCATATGTGATCACCCATTTTCAAAACTCAACCAAACCAGTGCCCCTTGACTAATCCAACTAACCAGACACTCCCTAGTATGTGCCTAGCAAACCGACCAAATTTGAATCCAAAATTAAAATTCAAAGTTCTTGCGGCCATTTCATCAAACACCTTGCAGATACAAATCAAACAAACATCTAACACTATTTGCAGCAGTAAATTTGGCCACCCTTGTTCCCTCTCTGGTTGCAACAAGCATTTAGTAGATCATCTAGCTTAGTTATTAACCTCTAGCACCATTGTGAGCTTGCCATTGCCATCAATGGTGAGAAGGCCGAGCCTCACCTTGCCACCCCAATGTGGACAGCAAGCTAGAGGAAGAACTGGCTGCGCCAACCTTGTCTGGCAGGCTTCCCATGTCTCACCGCCCCTCTAGACCAGCCCTAGCTCGAAAAAAGAGACAGGAACCACCCAAAACGCCGTTCCCGTGCCGATGTCGACCATGCCGACACGCACTACCGTGCACGCACCGTTCCTACTCAACTCGACCACCTCGAGCCCTTGCCGCCCGCCAGCATGAACCCCACTGTCCCAGGAGACCACTAGACATGCTCGTTTCCTCGACCATACCCTATAGCCGCCGCACGCTGCGAAATTCGCCGTGGGTACCGCGTAGAGCACCACACATTCCAGACAAAATCCCACCGCCCTACGCCTTGCCTTTAAGCTAGCAACGATCGCCAGGAGACCGCGCACCGTCCCCTAGCCTCAGCCACGACGATAGCCGCCTGTACCGTCGCCTCCGACGACCTCAGCCCACGATGTGCTGTCCCTCTTGCTTGCCTATAAAAGGAGGCCTCCCTAGCTCGATTCCTCCACACCATCTCACTCCCCATGTCTCACTGATCCTTCCCACTTCTTCCTGGAGCTAGATGAGCTCTCTCTCATCGGAATTTGGCTGGAGCCCACTGCTGCTGGAGAAGAAGGGAGCTGTCGATTGGATCCGCCCCAGGAGAAGTTGCCAGTACCAGGAGAACCGCCATCGTAGACTTTGTCATTTGCCCCCATCGCCGACCCTCTCCTGGCCCCGGTGAGCCCTCCCACGACCCCACCTGTCGCTCTAGGGTTCTGTCTCGCCGGCGCTGTCCGACGTGGACGATGAATCAGAGCCGTTCGATTAGAACTAGATCTCACGGTCCACATTGCCCCGTACCGCTTCGCCCCTCCCCGTCTCACTGATGCGTGGGGACAGCCACTTAACCATCCCGCGCGTGTGTTATGCGTAGTGGGACGCCCAGTAAAACCTCCCGTGCGACCCAACAATTCAAATTTAGTTTTATTCATTTAATTCCAAACACAGTTCTATACATAGATTCAAAAATCAACCCAGCTCGACTTATTGAACCAAAATGCATGAAACCAATTTTGTTAGAAAGGTACTAAAATTCTTAATCCAAGCCCGTTGGATTCAAACCATTTGGATTTGTAGATAAACCATGGTAAAAATAACAAGGCAGAAGCTTTTTTGCATTCAAACATTTTTCAAAATTCAACCATAAGAGTTTTTGAGTTGAATCCAACTATCAAAAATCACATTTAACCATACCTTTCAGAATATATAAAAACATATGGTTTTACTTGCAGAGATAATGTTCAAGTAATAAAAGAATGCCACATAGGCATTTCTAGTCACTTTATTTAATTAAAATAAAAAGGTTAAACTTTATTAAATTGTGACACCACATTACCTCACATTCCCATGTACTGAAATATGTGGTGATGACTTGTGTCAACATGATCCCATGTTTGAGTTGGAGAATATTAAATCTTAAGTAGTATTTCAATGAGTAGAAATTACTTTTCTCAAATTAAAATAAATAAGACAAGTGCTTTAATCCTGTAATGATAGTGATGATGATAGATCATCTAGTGTGAACCTTTGAGTGATGATTGGAAATAGTTAAGTATTGTTTGGTGATTGTGTACCTCGTATTTATTTATAGACGCTAGTACCGACCAAGGATACGAGGAGGAAGGAGGATACTACGAGGAAGAAGCCGAGGAGAACTTCAACCACTACTCCACACAAGGCAAGATTATACTGATATCTATGCAAGCCAGTACTTGCAACCTTGCAAGCTAACACTTGCAAGATACCCTACTTATGCAAGCCTAATACTACTAGTTGAATGAGCAAGCTATTAACTTAGCAATCTTACACCAGTTGATACCCAATCCTAGTTTTACTTGCAAGCTTACTACTTTATTTTCTTTATCAAAGCTTTCTCTTAGAGTTTACATAGTGACTTGTAGATTCTAGAAAGATCACTGAAGGTAGCATAAAGAACATAAAATTTGTCCTAAGTCAGATAATCTTGATGTCATCCTAAGGCATGAGATTGAACTTAGCTAATCCCCACTTATTTATTACCCCTCTTTAGTTATTACCTCCACTTGTAGATGCTAGTGCTAAGAATAAAACTTGATCAACTTTAGATGGGAAGACTTGGTGAAAATGGTTATGAAAACCTTAGAATGATGAGTCATTCTACTGAAATGTTGTGACATGTGTTCTTGAACACCAGATGATTTTGATGATGAAAATGTTAAGGCATGAGCCTTAGCCCTTTATAAAACTGATGGTTTTTTGGATGCAATACCATTCCAATTTTACCGTACAACCACAATACCCAAAAATTGGGTAGGGCTTGACTGGAAATTTATATACCTTAGTATGGGTTCCCTTGCGGCCAAGGTTTGAGCTGAGGCTACCTTGTGAAGATTGTCCACCTGTGTAGTACCCAAGATGACAGTTGGTCATGGTTGGGAGGCCAAACTCACAGGAGAGGTGCCTATACTAGGGCGTGTAATGGAAAGGTTAGGATTGATTATCCGCATACTGAGTATGGTGAATTCAGGATTGTTCCTGACGGATGTATCGAATGTTGTGGTGAAAGTGTACAATCTCTGTAGAGTGTCAAACTATTCGAATAGCCGCGTCCGCGGTTATGGAAATTGGAGTGGCCATACTGTTCTATCGTCAGATATTTTCAAAAACAACTTATGAAATGATTTATGACTTTGACTTGACCACAACAGAGTTGTGACATGAAATGCAAGTTCCCACTTAGGTGTTATAAAACTTTCAACTAGCTTTCTTGGCTTTTGAACTTAGTAGAGGTACATCTAGATTTTTTGAAAACAACCCTAGAGCTTAGTATCCTACTACAAAAACCCCCTTAACATGTTAGTATTAGTTTGCGAGTACTTAAAGAGTACTCATGGCTTTATCCCTGGCTATTCCCGTGGCTAGACTATGAAGAGGAGTACCAGGATGATGGACCGCAGGAAGGTCACACAACTAGGATCATCTCCCATCGTCAGCATTGCCTGTGACCCCAAAGATGGAGCTTCTCCTACACTATCGTTATCTTTACGTTATTCCTCTGCTTGAGTTGTATTAAGAACTGGATCATGAGATCCTTATTTGTGTAAGTCTTATGTATGGTTTGTAATAGATGACGTACTGTGATATCCAAATCTGTTATGTCTTGCAAAAATGGTAATCATAGGATTGCGATGTATGGCATAACAGGCATCTGGGATTAAAAATCCGGGTGTTGACAAGTTGGTATCAGAGCCATCCTGACCATAGGAGACCCTAGTTAGAATGGACGTTTGAATCAAAAACTTAGTTTCAAAACCAAAGGAAGTGAGTATTTACAAAAAACTTATTCTCATTCTTATCACTTAGACTCTTTCATGAAAATTCATGTTCCTCAAAAATTCTTCTAAAATTACCTAAAATTTGACACACTTCATCACTCTACTAACTTACTCATCCTATATTCTTATAGATGGACGTGAAGTACAGCAAATTTTATCAGCTGTGGAATGGAGGAGACCTCGTCTTTTAGCGTGACTTGGACCAGTTGTCGGAGATACTGGAGAGTCCACACCCCGAGTTCTTCGGAGCTCAGCTCAATGATCAGGAAGGAGAATATTTGCAGTGTCTAGTTGTTGCAAGTCTCCGAGGAAAGATTGAACCTCCCACCACAGAGGGAATTCAGTTCACCTTAAGAGAGAACAACTGGCTCGATGGACTTGCCAGGGAAATGCAGGAAGCTCTTGCCCGTATGTGTGGCTAGAGTATCAATCAGATCAAGGATACCCGTTTTGAGTTCTACCCAAGGCGTGATGTTATGGGACAGCCACTGGAAGCCCCATACCACCCCGAGCTAAAGAGTCAACTAGACCACCTCAGCTTCATGATGTACGACCGTCAGAAGGAGTTGCACAATGCCCGTTCCTACACCAACCACAAGTACGCCATCACCAAGAAGAAGGATCAGACCCTCGCCATGCTAGTGAAGGATCGCAAGTCTCGTCGCCGTCAGCTCGACAAGAAGGAGCGCATCATTGCTCGTCTTCGCCACCGGATCACGGATTTGGAGGAGACCATCCACGAGAGAGACATGCAGTTGGAGGAGAGGGAGAATGCAGGGTAAGACCTTCGTGGAGACCCCTACTCCTATCTTAGTGATGATGACTTTCTAGAGGATCAGGCCATGGACTTCTTCACCGATGAGGATGATTTCGCCTTCATCGATGATGATGATTATGATGATGAGGATGATGATGAGGATACTGACTCCAAGGAGTAGTAGCACTTGAGCACTAGCGTTAGTGAGTTGTATATGGTCCCACTGTATCGTAGTCTCCTAGAATGGTTCTTAAAACCATCTGTTTTCCTTTGTCGTGGTGTGTGTTTGTACTGTGTGCTATGAATGAATGAAAAGCAAGTTGCTAGAAAAATCTGAGTCAAACCTTGAAAACTTTTCAAACACAAAACCCTGAACCTTAGAAATTTCCCTCTTTTCTCATGATCTATCTCAATCTTTAGATGCCTCGTGGAGGAAGCGGTTCATCCCCGGACCCGATGTTGCAAATCTTGCAAATGTTGGTTTCTGACCGCGAAGCTGAACGAGCCGAACGTCAAGCCAACTTAGCCACCCTTCAACACATCGCCCAGATGGCCAACAATAATCAAGGCCATGGAAATCAGGACAACCATGGATCTAAGCTCAAGAATTTCTAGAACACCAATCCACCTGTTTTCACTAAGTCAGAAGAGCCCCTAGATGCAGATGATTGGCTGCAAACCATGGAGAACAATCTGGAAGTCGCAAGAGTGGAAGCTAATGATAAAGTTTTGTTCGCCACCCACTATCTAGCCGAAGATGCAAGAGCATGGTGGAACAGCGTTCGTGCAATGATCGGAGGTCAGATGATGACTTGGGATGAATTCAAGATCAAGTTCAGCAGAACCCATGTGCCATCGGGTTTAATCAAGAGGATGAGAGATGAATTCAGGGATCTGAATCAAGGAAGGATGACCGTAGTGGAATACCGTGACAAATTCTTGTCATTGGCTAGGTATGCCCCGGATGAGATCGACACTGAAGCCAAGAAGAAAGAGAGATTCCTGAATGGTCTACACGATGATATGAAGACAGTGTTAGTCAATATCCCCTTTGCGTACATTGAAGCCTTAGTTGACTCTACCATTCAGATGGAAGGAAAGATCAATCAAGATAATGAGAACCGCAAGCGTCGCATGATGCATCAGCCAGGAACCCACTATACACCAAAGTATCGCCCCAACCCATCTCTAGGATTTGCCTCGAGAACCAACAGACCCCCGATGAACCATCCAACCTATCCCAACCGTGGAAACCCAAGGCCCGGAGGAAATCACAACAACCCCGGCAACTCCAGCAATTTCACCCGTGCACCACCCAAGTTCAACAACAACAATGCCGCCACCAACACCAACACTGCCCCAAGGACCGGAAGCAATGTTGTGCCTGTTGCAGCAAAGGACAAGTCGCAAGTGATTTGTTATGAATGTGGAACCAAGGGTCAGCAGCAGCGTCATGTTCAGCCTGGAAGAAGGTTTGCCCCAGGAAACTCGCTCAACCGCAACGGCCATCTCTTTCTCATGCATGCTGAAGAAGCCCAAGAAGCGCCAAATGTTGTGCTGGGTATGTTTTCTGTTAACTCAGTACTTGCAAGAGTGTTGTATGATTCTAGAGCATCGCCCTCATTTGTCACTGAAGAATTTGCATGCACTAGCAAGATTCAACCAACCAAATTGAAGCATGTTATGATTGTTCAAATACCTGGTTCAACCACAAAATCTAGACAAATTTGCAAAGCCATCCCTATCCGAATCCATGGCATAGATTTTTATGCTAATCTAATTGTACTCGGAACTAAAGGTTTGGAAGTAGTACTAGGAATGGATTGGATGTCCAAACACAAAGGATTAATTGACTGTGCCAAGAAAGCCATAACCATGACCAGTATAGCCGGAATATCAGTCGAGCATATATCTGAAACCTTGCCTCGTCAATTCAAGTGCAACAAGAGTATAGCCCAGCCAACCATTGACCAAGTCCGGATAGTCTGTGATTACCCCGATGTATTTCTAGATGTTTTGACCGGTATGCCCCCGGATCGGGATATTGAGTTTATCATTGAACTAATCCATGGAACCGGACCCATAGCCCATAGACCATATAGTATGAACCCGTCTGAACTAGCAGAACTGAAGAAGAAACTGGATGCCATGCTCGAAATTGGATTGATTCAACCAAGTGCGTCACCTTGGAGATCACCTATCTTGTTTGTGGACAAGAAAGATGGAGGTAAATGTTTGTGTAAGGATTATCGGAAGTTGAATGATGTCACTATCAAAAACAAGTACCCGTTGCCAAAGATAGAAGACCTGTTTGACCAGTTGACTGGTGCCAAAGTGTTTTCTAAGATTGATCTTAGAACTGGCTATCATCAACTCAAGATTCGCGTAGAGGATATTCCAAAGACTGCCTTTACCACCAGATATGGATTATACAAGTATACTGTCATGTCTTTTGGATTAACCAATGCCCCCGCTTATTTCATGAACCTCATGAATAAGATTTTTATGGACTTCCTGGATAAGTTTGTCGTGGTTTTCATTGATGACATTCTGATTTATTCCAAATCAGAAGAAGAACATGAGCTACACCTAAGGACCATTCTTGGAACCCTTAGAGAGCATCAGCTGTATGCCAAGTTTAGAAAATGTGAATTCTTGTTACAGGAGGTAGGATTCCTCGGACATATTGTATCAGCCGGAGGAATTGCCGTTGACCCTGTGAAGGTGAAGGATGTCGAAGATTGGCAAGCCCCAACCACTCAAACCCAAGTTCGTGCATTTCTCGAATTAGCGGGATACTACCGCAAATTCGTAGAAGTATTCTCGAGTATCGCCAGACCCATGACCCAATTGCTTAAGAAGGACAAGAAGTTTGAATGGACGGACAAATGTTAAGCGAGTTTTCAAGAACTCAAGAGAAGATTGATTTCAGCCCCAATCTTGATCAAGTCGGATATCACAAAGCCCTTTGATGTTTATTGTGACGCATCCAAGATCGGTCTCGGATGTTTGCTAATGCAAGAAGGCAAAGTTATATCTTATCTATCCCGACAACTGAAGCAGCGTGAACAGAATTATCCAACCCATGACCTTGAACTAGCAGCCGTAGTTCTAGCCCTGAAGACATGGAGGCATTACCTGATGGGAAACCATTGTGATATTTATTCGGATCACAAGAGCTTGAAGTATATATTCACTCAGAAGGAGCTGAATATCATACAGAGAAGATGGATTGAGCTAATCAAGGATTATGATCTGGACATTCACAATCACCCCGGTAAAGCCAATGTGGTAGCAGATTCCCTTAGCAGATTGCCGTGCCGCTTGAACTCCATGATTTTGAAGGAGCAACCAAGTGTGCACAAAGAGATGGAAGATTTCCGAATGGAATTAGTAAGTGAAGGATTTTTGGCTAGCATAGAACTTAAAACCACTTTGATTAGCCAGATCAAAGATGCACAAAAAGGAAATGCTAGTATCGACGGAATCAATCGTTGTATCGGTACATGCAAGGTACCCGGATTCACCGAAGACTAAGAAGAAGTTTTGTGGTACAAAGGACGCCTTTGTGTACCAGCATATTCGGAGTTAAAAGAAGTTATTTTGAAAGAGGCCCATGATACTCTTTATTCTATCCACCCCGGAGGAACGATGATGTATCAGGATTTGAAGGAACAATTTTGGTGGCATAAGATGAAGAGAGAAATCGGAAGCTATATCGCCAAGTGTGATATATGTCAGAGAGTCAAGGCGGGACATCAAAGACCCGCAGGACTGTTGCAACCGCTACAGATTCCGGAATGGAAATGGGATTCCGTTGGAATGGACTTATCACCGGATTTCCTACTTCTAGTAGGAAAATGACTCTATCTGGGTCATAGTTGACAGATTGTCCAAAGTCGCCCATTTCTTACCAGTCAAGACCACATACCAGAGTTCGAAGCTAGCAGAATTGTACATAGCTAGAATCGTCAGTTTGCACGGAGTCCCCAAGAACATTGTATCGGATCGAGGAACCCAGTTTACCTCGAGATTCTGGAAGAAAGTCCAAGAAGGTTTAGGAACCCGACTAGATTTCAGCACCGCGTATCACCCTCAGACCGATGGACAAATGGAGCGAGTAAATCAAATACTCGAAGATATGTTGAGAGCATGTGTGCTAGAATATGGATCTAAATGGGAAGACTGTATGCCTTTTGCGGAATTTTCATACAATAACAGTTACCAAGCTAGTTTGCAAATGGCCCCATTTGAATTCATGTATGGAAGGAAGTGTCGCACCCCTTTGAATTGGTCAGAAGTAGGAGAGAGTCAGATTTTCGGACCCGACATCCTACGAGAAGAAGAAGAGAGAGTTCACAAGATTGGTGAGCACCTCAAGACCGCCCAGTGAAGACAAAAGAGTTACGCTGACAAGAGACGTCGAGACCTCGCTTTCAATATCAGAGAGTTTGTGTATCTTAAAGTGTCGCCTTTGAAAGGAATGCAACGTTTCAAGCTCAAAGGAAAGTTAGCCCCCAGATATATCGGACCCTTCAAGATTCTGAATCGTCGAGGAGAGATATCATATCAATTGGAACTGCCAGAGGAAATGTCCGCAGTGCACAATGTGTTCCATATATCGTTACTTCGCAAATTCCTTGAAGTTCTGGAGAGGACCAAAGTTTTCAAGAACATTGATCACCGGAACATAGAGATCAACGATGACCTGACCTATCCTGAAGTACACATCCGTATTTTGGAAGAAGCTTTCAAAACAACCATGACCAGAAGCATCAAGTTTCTCAAGATTCAGTGGAGCAACCACACTGAAGAAGAAGCTACCTGGGAGCGCGAAGATCACATCAGGACGGAGTTTCCCAATCTCTTTAAATCCTAGGTAATCTTTTTCTCCCTTTTTCAAATCTCGGGACAAGATTTTGTTTAAGGTGGGAAGGTTTGTAACATCCCAAAAATATAAAACAATGATCATCAAACTCTAATCACTAAAATTAGGGTTAACCAAACTTTGATTAAATAAAATCATATGAATGCATGTGTGGATGAGATGATTTGATAAGTGCATGAATGAACTTGTGTGATTTACCTAAATAGCAAGAAATGGTTGAAAGATGAAAATAACATCATATAAAACATTTCCATGCAGAAACAAATCAAGAGAAAATCAAAAACAAATCAAATAAAGCAAATGGTCATTTTTGCCAATCTTGCTCACTAGGTCACTTTGAGTGTTTCTAGTTCAAGATTTCAAACAGAAACTTTCCCAATTCTTTACGCCCCTTGCTAGAACAAGTAAAAGTGAATCAAAACCCACCTTTCAAACTTATAGAAACATTTGGCAACCTCATTCAAATCACAATTCAAAATTGAATCTTTATCTTATGTGAAGATCACCCATTTTCAAAACTCAACCAAACCAGTGCCCCTTGACTAATCCAACTAACCAGACACTCCCTAGTATGTGCCTAGCAAACCCATCAAGTTTGAATCCAAAATTCAAATTCAAAGTTCTTGTGGCCATTTCATCAAACACCTTGCAGATACAAATCAAACAAACATCTAACACTATTTACAGCGGTAAATTTGGCCAACCTTGTTCCCTCTCTGGTTGCAACAAGCATTTAGTAGATCATCTAGCTTAGTTATTACTCTCTAGCACCACTGTGAGCTTTCCATTGCCATCAATGGTGAGCAGGCCGAGCCTCACCTTGCCACCCCAATGTGGACAGCAAGCTAGAGGAAGAACTAGTTGCGCCAACCTTGTCTGGCAAGCTGCCCATGCCTCACCGCCCCCTCTAGACCAACCCTGGCTCGAAGATAGAGTCAGGAACCGCCGGAAACGCCGTGCCCGCGCCGCTGTTGACCATGCCGACGCGCACCACCGTGCATGCACCATTCCCACTCAACCCGACCACCTCGAGCCCTTACCGCCCGCCAGCATGAACCCCACCGTCCCAGGAGCCCACTAGACATGCTCGTTTCCTCGACCATACCCCGTAGCCACTGCACGCCACGAAGTTCACCGTCGGTACCGTGCAGAGCACCGCATGTTCCAGACCAAATACCACCGCCCTACGCCTCGCCTTTAAGCTAGCAACAATCGCCAGGAGACTGCGCAACGTCCCCTAGCCTCAGCCACGCCGATAGCCGCCTGTACCGTCGCCTCTGATGACCTCAGCCCACGCCGTGCTGCCCCTCTTGCTCGCGTATAAAAGGAAGCCTCCCCAGCTCGATTCCTCCACACCATCTCACTCCCCACCTCTCACTGATCCTTCCCACTTCTTCCCAGAGCAAGGCGAGCTCTCTCTCGCCGGAATTTGGCCAGAGCCCGCCGCTGCTGGAGAAGAAGGGAGTCGTCGATTGGAGCCGTCCTAGGAGAAGCTGTCGGTACCAGGAGAATCGCCATCATCGACTTCGTCATTCGCCCCCGTCGCTGACCCTCGCCTGAGTCCCGGTGAGACTCCCATGACCCCCACCTGCCACGCTAGGGTTTTGTCTCGTCGGCGCTACCCGACGTGGACGATGAACCAGAGCCGTTCGATTAGAACTAGATCTCACGGTCCACATTGCCCCGTACCGCTTCGCCCCTCCCCGTCTCACTGACGCGTGGGGACATCCACTTAACCAGCCCGCGCGTGTGTTATGCGTAGTTGGCCGGCCCTGTAAAACCTCCCGCACGACCCAACAATTCAAATTTAATTTTATTCATTTAATTTCAAACATAGTTCTGTACATAGATTCAAAAATCAACCCAGCTCGATTTACTAAACCAAAATGCATTAAACCAATTTTGTTAGAAAGGTACTGAAATGCTTAATCCAAGCCCATTGGAGTCAAACCATTTGGATGTGTAGATCAACCATGGTAGAAATAACAAGGCAAAAGCTTTTCTGCATTCAAACATTTTTAAAAATTCAACCATAAGAGTTTTTGAGTTGATTCCAACTCTCAAAAATCACATTTGACCATACCTTTCAGAATATATAAAAACATATGGGTTTACTGACAGAGATAATGTTCAAGTAATAAAAGAATTCCAGATAGGCATTTCTAGTCACTTTATTTAATTAAATAAAAAGGTTAAACTTTATTAAATTGTGACACCACTTTAACTCACATTCCCATGTACTAAAATATGTGCTGATGACATCTGCCAACATGATCCCGTGTTTGAGTTGGAGAATATTAAATCTAAATTAGTTTTTCAATGAGTAGAAATTACTTTTCTCAAATTAAAATAAATAAGACAAGTGCTTTAATCTTGTAAGGATAGTGATGATGATAGATCATCTAGGACCTTGAGCTTCTATGTGTACAAAAACATCATTATTGCCCGGTAATGACAATATTTAAAGAAGCAAAATGATAATGCAAAGTAATGTAATGCATCATTTAACTTGATATGCATTCTCCCATTATTATAAAAAATCTTTTTAATAATAAAGGATTTATAAATATTAAAAAATAATATTTATAATAGAATATTGTATTCTTTTATTTGTTTAATAATTCCTTTAATAATTATCACTTAAATATCAAAAATTGTTATAAAATATTTGTTTAGTATTTTTCTAAAATACTACAATATTAATATATAATGAAAGTGATTTTTATTTTTTTATCATCTTTCAGTAATTTTGTAAAATTCCATAAGGAATATATAAATTACAACATTCTTAATCAAATTTTGTCTAAAATTTTATCTCTTAATTTATTTGGATAGGCTGGATTATTGTGAATCCAAAAATATTTTATTTATACTTTTTCGGTTTTTATTTTATTTTCTAGAATTTATTTAAGTTCAGGGGCATTTTGGTCTTTTCCAATTTATTAAAAACAGGCTCTAAATGGTTTAGGATGTCTGTTTGGGTTTATTGGGCCCTTGTGGCCCAGTAGGGCAAGGTCAAAACAACACCCCGAAGGGTTTTCGTCCCACCCAGCCCAACTAACTCTTTGTCTTCTCTCTCGAGCTCCCCCTATCCTTCTCCTTCCCCGACCCCGAGGTCAGTGGTGTCGCCTCCGGCGATTCCCGCCGTCGTGGAACGCCCTGGCTGCCTCCGTGGTGCAGGAAGAGGTTGTCGACCCTGCTCTTCCCTCCTGTCCAACTGGACTTGGACCTGGAGCCCTCCTATGACCAGATTGATGCCGTCCTGAACCCTAGGGTTTGGGGTTGGCATTGATCTGATGCCGCCATTGCTGTCATGTGTCGTGGTGATGTTCCTCGCCTCCAGGCGTGGCTATGGTCGCAGCCCCCCCTGGGGGTGCTCCCCGTGCCGCCATGGTCGTCGGCCATCTCTGCTTTCTCTTCTAATCTACAGCGAGGACCTTCGGTGAGTGGTTCCTCTCCTTCTCATGCACTCTGTGCTAGGCCATTCTATAATAGATGTTGGTAGTTACCTTCCTGGTGATTGTCTTGTCCTGATTAGGGTTCTTGGTTCTGTTTAGGGTTCATACCCTACTTTTGATTAAGTAATTGATGAATTGGATCCTGTGTTAATGATCCCTGAACCTTTTAAGTGGTGACTAGTTGTGGCTTACAGATGATGATTTTCTGGTTAAATTTCATATGATTCAGATGATACAGTTTCTCTGAAAACAAAACTTGGTAAAGCTAGTGGTTTTGATAACTTACCACTATCATTACTTGGTTAATGACAGTGAGTATGGTGTGATGAAGTCACTGTCTTAGTACTGTTGGCTTGAGAATTCATGTCTAAATTGAGATCAAAATGGTCTCTTACAGTGAAGACATATATATATATATGAATATCTTGTTTATGATTCCTGTGTTTAAGAACAGCAAAATGATTTATAATTGGTTGATTGTATTTGTGAAGATTGGATGCTTAACCTGCTTAGTTTAGAACAATTCTTGTGACACCATCCATGTATGGCACACAAGACTAGATTCTTTTACTCGGTGTGGTTTTATTCAAGCTTAATATTTGGCTTGGCATGATAGATAAGTGAAATCCTCTTTCCTTGTATCCCTAGAACCAATGATGTTGGTCTGAGGTTTATGGATTTAGACCTCTATCTTGTTGATTCACATGGATTAATTCTGGTAGTGATACCAGCTACTATTGCTTGAATCAAAGTTGGGAAAGATGATTGTAAGCTTGATAACTTATATAGATCCATAAGATTAAATTCTAAGGTGCTACTCTTGTCTTAGAGATGTGCCTAGAAGTTTAAATCTTAGCTATGTTCATTCTTGAATTGAAATAGCTTGATAGCTAAATCAATGATGTTGTTCTGAGATTTAGTTGGATCCTTATACTTTTATATTTGCTTTTAGAGTTTAAAACCTCAGTGATGGATTCACCCCACTTGGGTGCTTTCTTAGATTTTTAATAAGAGTCAGATCATGTAAGCTTGTCTAATCTTAGACAGATAGATTATGTGATGGTCTATTTACTCACCACTGTCACTTGATGTTGTGGTGGCTAGTGGTTGATCTTGTGGTAGCTTGATCTGGTGCTTCACTGGTATTTCCAGTTCCTGGCTTGTCCTTGATCTAGCCAATCATCTCCTGATCCTGATGGCTTGATCTTGGTCTTGCTATCCACCTGATCTACCCCCTCCTTATGTCACCATCTTGGTGATGTGATCTTATGCTTTGGTTGGTTTGATCTAGCTCGGCTTTGGCTTGGTTTAGCTGCTGGCTATTGTGCTTGGTGTGTAAGAGCAATGGAACTGTGTGGGGATTGGTTTCCCACAGCTGTGTTGATGGTTCTGTTTGGTTGTGCTGCTGTTGTCGTGTTGAAAGCACACACGATGCAGTTTGGTGTGTGTGCTGCTTGTGTTCCTGCTACACTGTTGTGGATATGTTCTGAATTTTGAAAGTTACTTTCATCTGGTTAGTCCTAATTGGCTGGTGAAACTTGCCCCTCCTTGCTGTTATTTGACTTATGGCTTAAAATTATGAAAGATACATTCTTTCATATTGGTGAAACTTGCCCCTTATATACTCAATGATGAAAAAGTGAACAATGCACTTCACTGTCAACTTATGAGAGTAAAAATAATTCTAATCCTAACCTTCTTTTTCTTTTAAGTTTCTTTTTATTTTGCAGGTACCATATTTAAAGATCAAGACTTTAGTTTAGGTTTTTTATTTTTCTTTATATATTAGTCACTTGTAATAACTATGATATTCAATTGTAATCTTTAATTTATTCTCTTGTACTCTTTATGTTTATTCTTTTGTAATAAAGGTTGTACTATTATCAATAAAGAAATATTATTCTTTATTTATTTGCTATTGTAAAGATTGTGAATGATTCGCATAAGTTACATTTTTGTAACTTATTTATTGAATAAAATTATGAAATGGATATTCATATTCTTAATTGCTCTCTTTATATAAAGTTTGAGTTATTATTGGTTAACTCTTAATTAAATCAAAGATTTAAACATCATTCAAAAATCCTTTTTCAATTATAATTCAAACACTCAAGTTTTAAATTCAAATTTCATTTCCCAAAACACATAAGTCCACAAAGATCATATCAAAGTCTATAACAATCATCCTTCAAGACTATACCTAATCTCAAAGTATGAAAGAAACTTTGATCACTTTAGGTTTTTATTTAGCGAAAAAATTACCCACATTTTCACAGATGAATACATGCAACATCTTAAATTCCTAACTCTACCCTTCGTTAGTTCCTAAATGCTGGGATATTCCAGACTTCCCCCCTTAAATTAAACTTTGTCCCGAAGTTTGTTGAGATGTACCTGAATAGTTCTGGATAGGCTTTTCTTAAATCTTCTTCTTTCTCCCAAGTGGCTTCCCTTTTAGGGTGATGTTCCCGTTGTACCTTGCAATATTTGATTGCCCTATTCCTCAACCTTTTTTAGTTTTCTTCCAAAATTTTATAGGGCTTTTCAACATAGGTCAAGTCTGCTTGTAGTTCTATCTCCTGGTGTGTGATTGCATCATCTGGAACTTTCAAACATTTACGAAGTTGTGACACATGGAAAACATTGTGCACTTGAGCCAATCTTGATGGTAACTCTAAAGTATAAGCTATAGTTCTGTTCTGACTCAATATCTTGAATGGTCCTATGTATCTCGGACTCAATTTTACTTTAACTCCGAACCTTTTCACCCCTTTCATTGGACTTACTTTCAAGTATACCATGTCTCCCACTTCTGGGTGCCATGATCTTCGACTTTGATCAGCATAACTTTTCTGCCTACTCTGGGCTATTTTCAGTCTATCCCTGATCTTATCAATGATATCTTGTCTTTCCTTGATATAGTTTGGCGAAAATTCTTTGCTGCTACCAGGCCCATACCAACATATTGGTGATCTACACTTCCTTCCATATAGAACTTGGTATGGAGCTGCCTTCAGACTACTCTGATAGCTATTATTGTAGGAAAATTCTGCCAATGGTAGATGATCTTCCCATGTACCTCCAAAATCTAATGCACAAGCCCTTAACATGTCTTCTAGTATTTGATTGGTTCTTTCTATTTGACCTCCTGTCTCAGGATGATAGGCTTTGCTGAAATCTAACTTTGAACCAAGTGCCTCATGCAATTGCTTCCAAAATGCTGAAGTAAACACTGATCCCCTATCAGTTACGATCTTTTTGGGTACTCCATGCTTACTTACTATCTGTTTGATGTAAACTTCTACTAACTTCTTGGCATTATCTTTCTGATTTACCGGAATAAAATGTGCACTTTTGGTGAGTCTGTCCACAATTACCCATATCATATCCTTCCTTTTCGGTGTCATGGGCAATCCTGTGATCCATACCTATTTCCTCCCACTTCCACTTAGGAATTTCCAAAGGTTGTAATGGTCATGCTGGACTTTGATGTTTAGCCTTCACCCTTTGTCAAGTATGGGATTCTAATACATATTTATCAATGTCCCTTTTCATGTTATTCCACCAGAATATTTCTTTCAAATCCATATACATCTTAGTACTTCTTGGATGTGTAGAATATGGTGTTCCATGTGCTTCTCTAAGTATGACATCTCTAATCTCAGTCACATCTAGAACACAAAGACGGTCTTGAAACCATAAAGACTCATAATCTCCAAGGCGAAAAAATGATTTTTGCCCTTGAGATATCCTCTGAATTTCTTCAGCAATGAAAGGATCTTGTGCTTGATGTCTAAAAATTTTGTGCTTAAGATCACTGTCCTGCTTTGCAACTACCTGCATAGTAGTTAATCCTCCAAGAACCTCTGTTCTAATGAATTGAAGCTCTAATCTTTCCAAGTCCATTTGTAACTCTTTTGGTAGCTCCCGATTGCTAGGCTGAATATCTGCACTCTTTCTACTTAAAGCATCAGCTACAACATTTGCTTTCCCTGGAGTATAGTTGATTGTTAAATAATAATCTTTGATTAGTTCCAACCAACGCTTCTGTCTCATATAAAATTCCTTTTGAGTGAAGAAATATTTGAGACTTTTATGGTCAGTGTATAACTCACATCTGGCTCCATATAGAAAATGTCTCCATCCTTTTAGCGCAAAAACCACTGCTGCTAACTCTAAATCAAGATTTGGATAGTTGACTTCATGTGGTTTCAGTTGTCTTGAACCATAAGCAATGACTTTCCGATCTTGCATTAATACACAACCCAAACCTTCTTTAGATGCATCACAGTATACTGTGAAGTCCTTCCCTATTTTAGGGACTGCTAAGATTGTAGTTGTGGTTAACCTGGTCTTCAACTCTTGAAAACTTGCTTCACACTTCTCATCCCAATTGAATGGTGCATTCTTTCTTAGCAATTTGGTCATTGGTCCAGCTATTTTGGAGAAACCTTCAATGAATCTCCGATAATAACCAGCCATTCCTAAGAAACCTCGGATTTCCTTCACATTGGTTGGTGCAGTACACTCTAATACTGACTGGACTTTAGATGGATTTACAGCAATTCCATCTTTACTGATCACATGGCTGAGGAATTCTACCTCATCTAGCCAAAATTCACACTTACTGAAATTAGCATAAAGTTTATATTCCCTTAGTGTCTGCAATGCTATTCTCAAATGATCAGCATGATCTTCCTTATCCTTGGAATATATCAGAATATCATAAATAAAGACTATGACGAACTTATCCAAATATGGCATGAATATTTTGTTCATCAGATTCATGAATATTGCTGGTGCATTGGTCAAACCAAATGGTACTACCAGATACTCATGGTGTCCATATCTTGAGACAAATGCTGTCTTTGGAACATCTTCCGGTTTGATTTTTATTTGATGGTATCTAGATCTTAAGTCGATCTTTGAGAATACTCCAACTCCTTTCACTTGATCAAACAAATCTTGGATCCTTGGTAAAGGATACTTATTCTTGATAGTAACGTTGTTCAGATTTCTATAATCTCCACACATCCTTATTCCACCATATCTCTTATCCACAAAGATTAATGGTGTTCCCCATGCAGATACACTTTCCTGAATAAATCCTTTTATGGCTAACTCATCAATTTTCTATTTGAGTTCTTTTAACTCTTTGGGTCCCATCTTATATGGTGCTTGAGCTATTGGTGCAGTACCAGTAATTAGGTCAATAGTGAACTCTATCTCCCGGTCTGGTGGCATTCCCGGTATCTCTGCTGGGAAAACATCTTGAAACTCATTTACTATAGGAATATCTTCCAATTTGACCTCTTTCATTGAGTTCAACTGCAGATCCACCATAATATGACTGTGCTTATCTGCTTGGTAAACTATCCTTGCTCCACTTGGAGTTTTGATTGAGACAGTTTTCTCCTCACAATTTATCTGAGCTCCGTGTTCCATCATCCAATCCATCCCCAGCACTACTACAATTCCCTTCAAAGGAATCACATAAAGGTCTGCGAAGTATGTACAACCACAGATCTAGATAACCTGATCTTGTTTGATGTGGCGTACAGTCACATTTCCCCCTGCCGTAACTATGGTAATAGGGTTTTCTAATGTTGCCCTTCTAATCCTGAATTTATCACAGAATTCTTCATAAATGAATGAAGTAGTTGCACCAGTATCAAATAGAACTTTGCCGGGATTGGTAAGGATATTGAGCGTACCTATCACTGCATGCTCCGAATTATCCACCACCTCGAGGGTTGCACAATTCAGTTTCCCGGTAGGTCTGTTCCTCTTGCCATTGTTATTCTTTCCATTATTTCCTCCATTACTTGGTTATCCATTTCCTCCACTGGATTGTCCTCCTCCCTTAGTAGGCCAACCTCCTGGGGGTTTGCTCGGACAATCGGGCTTGATATGCCCCTTCTGACCACAACCGTAACAGATCACTACTAAGATTTAACCCACGTAGAAAACGCTTCTTTCGCTTCTCCTCAGTGTTAACATTCTCATCAGCATAGCGAGACAGTTGACTAAACTCCCGGATATACTTCATGACACTAGTATATCCCTGCTGAAGCTCCTCGAATTCTCTCAGCTTCAACTCCATAACACTTTCCAGAACATGATATTCACGGAATCTCTGCTTGAACTCCTCCCAGGTGAACTCCCTTCCTGGTTGTTTCATATCCAACTGATTCTCCCACCATGATGTTGCAGGTCCAGTCAGAAGATGAGTTGAATATCTCAATTTCTCCTTGTCATTGCAACCTACGGCCTTCAGTTTTCTCTCTGTATCTGCTAGCCAATCTTCTATATCCATTGGTTCAGGACCTGATACAAAAGGTAACGAACTTGCATTCTTGAAGTCAGATAGACTCACTCCTCCACCTATAGGTGCCCTCTGATTTGCTCATCCGAGCAGCTCTTCCATGAACTTGTTCTAGGTCTCTTGCATCATTTCCATACACTACATAAAATTCTTCTCCATTAATGGCCTCATTGGTGGTGGTGGTGTGTGGCATCCCGCAAAACCACTACTAGAAAATCGCGGTGTTTTTGTGCATTGCATCATCATGACCGCATGCTCATGTCATCATGCCACCTTGCATTTGAGCATCGTCATCATCCTGCATGGTTTTTGTCTAAACTATTTTCGAAACGCCTAGTTTTGTTTTCTAAATATTCCCGTCCTTATTCAAATTAAAACCCGGGTCTCCGGATTATTTTGTTTCGTCTACCAATGGATTTCAAACGCCCCGTTTTAAATATTAAAACTTTTATTATATTTTTAGGGGCAGCCGTACCGGGCCGATCCGACCCAGTCGGCCACCCCAGTACAAAACCAGACTACCTAAACCCTTTTCCTACCCAACCCTAGTCTACCCAGCCCCCTCCACATCACCACAGCCACTCACGGCTCGCCACATCCCTCTGGCCCAAAACCCCACCCAATCAGTGCCTGCCACCTCACCACTCCCTCTCCCCATCCTAGCCGCCACCTCACCCCACCATCCACCCTGCAGCCTGGCCCCACCCCGCCAGCCTCTCTCCCGTGCCCACCTGCCCCACGCGGACCCCACCTCCTGGGATGGACAGACGCGCACCGGCGCCTTCCTCTCTCCTCCCTCCTCTGGCCCCCCACCTCTCTCCCCCGTGTTCTCTGTCCGCCGCCTGCCACCTCCCCGCCGCCACCATCCACCACACCACGCACGCGACCCACACCCCACCCCGCGTTCGATGCACGCACCGCCTCCCCCGCTCTCTCTCCCCTCGCCCTCGTCTTCCCACCGAGGCAGAGACGCCTCCCTCCCCACCGTCCATGATCCCCGCCTCGCCGTCGCGCCCCCTCGCCCTCCCCGCTCGCCCGTCTCCCTCTCTGATCGCCGGCCGCGCCGCCGCGGGTCCCCGCCTCCCTCACCGGCCCTGAGCGCCTCGTCTCCGGCACGCGCTCCCCGGCGCTCGGCCGCCTCCACCTCCCCTCGCTGCTCCTCCTCCGTGAGAGCCCCGTGACGCTGCCGCCGGAGCCACGGCGACCTCCCTTGGCCTCCTCCTGTCTCCCCCGGCCCCTCTCCCGAGCGCCGTCGCCGCCTCACCTCTGGCCCCCATGCCGCGAGGCCCTCCCCGGGCCTGACCCTCTCCGTCGCGCCACCGACCTCCCTCTCTCTCTGCCAGGCCCACCCCTCTGCAACCCGCGTCGGTCCTGTACCCTGCTTCCCCCTGGCGACGACCTGCTCCGGCCCCATCTCCAATACAAGACCATATGAGAGATATCGGCCTCCCCAAGATCGACCATGTACAGATCCCCGTGGCGAAGTAAAAGTGCTTCCGAAAACCCCGGCGCTGGACCCGAAAACCGAACCTCGACACGCCAAGTTCGCCGAGACCCCGTACCCGAGGGCCTTCGACGCGGAACCCCAAGATCTTCTCCTCGGAACGCCATGATCTCCGTCACAGATCCGAAGACCGATCCCGGTGTTTGAAGACCGAACCCCAAGATCTGCCTCACGGGACCGAACCCCTCGGAACTCCATGTTCTCCTACCCGGAGACCCCGATGCCTTCGACACGGAGAACCGAGGATGCCTTCATGGGACGCCAAGACACCCGTCGAACCCCGCAGACCGAACCCCGTGGACCGACATGATCTTCTTCACGGATACGACAAGTACTTCCTCGAGGATGCCAAGTTCTTCACCCCGAATGCCAAGACCGACTTGATGGCGCGGACCCGACAAGATCTTCGCAACGACAAGATCGACACCGACCAGGACGAATCCGATGCTCCCCGACACCGAACCAAGTCCTTCTTCGCGGAACGCCAAGATCTACTCTGTTATCCGAGAACGATCCCGCCGAGACCGAACCCCAGATCCGGACCCTGAGACCCGACCCCGAACCCCTCGGAGCCCAAGATCGCCGAGACCTAATGTGTGACCCCTTTCTCGAGCCCTATTTTATAAATCTAATATCAAATTGTTGCATATTAAATTGTTCATCTTGCATGCATACTTGTCATGTGGTTTGGGGGCCTTATGCCGATTCACCATATAATTAAATATGGAGACCATATGCGGGCAAAGCTAGTCTAATATTGGTCCCATTTAAATTTGTGTAGCGAACCGGTGATACTTTTTGCCATGTTAAGACAACATTTAAATTGGGGGTATCTAAACAACATGAACTTAATAATTAATTGTCGGGACCTCGGTTCCGCTTAATATGATCTAATTGCATTGCACCTTTGCCATGTCATACATCATACATGCATCATGCCCGATTTTCTACCGTAGTATTAAATAGTCCAACCGGTGTTTCTTCTAGTGCTTTGCTTCTTCACGGATTAGGCCGATGAGTGATGCGAGTGTCGACCCGATCTTGGGATGAACCTTCAGCAATGTTTTTCAGGCGAGCATCTCCCCCTTTCTACCTATCTTACTTTTATAGTATTTATTCCCCTCTGTTGATCTATTGCTATTTGTGTTGCGATGCTCTAGTTTTCGTACCCGTGATATCCCTTGCAGCCTTATATTGCCTTGGACACATCCTATTACATGTTGTTTGGTAGATAGTTGGACCTGCGCATCGTAGTCGCTTGCTCAAGTGTTGTTGCGTGTCGTCAAGTACCACAGTTGTTGGAGTATTGCCGCATGTTTAATGTTGGAGATGATCATGGCTTTAATAATTGTTTAATAACTAAAATTGAAAGTAGGTAAATGCAGAGGCACAGGTGGGCAATAGATGTTATTTGGTTGTTAACCGTCCACTTGTGTCCCGTAGGACCCCGAGTTCTTGACACCTATTCCGAGATCGAGCGCACTAACCACAGTTGGGGTGTATGGGCACCCCCATCGATTAGTACCTGATTTCAAAGTATTGTACCGGGGGCCACAAGTAGTTTGGGGCTTTATTACTATTCTGTACTTATGCCATGCTTTACTGCTTAATTTAAATTGTACGAGGTACTGCACCTGTACTGTTTAGGTAAGCGGAGTGTTTTCGCGGTATCGACAAACCCAGTCTCATTTTCGGGTTCCCAGTCATTTACAGCCATTGACGCAAACCCTGAGTCCGTCTCGGAGACCGGCCGACTTCGTTGCGGGTAGCTTAGTGGGGTGGCCCCCATGTACTTGCTTTGGGTCTGGGAAACGTCATGACTTAGGCCCCGCCGACATACCGATGGGTGTATGTTAACTGATCTGGCAAAAAGGGTCGAAGTGCGTGTGGATACTTTGGTGCACCCCTGCAGGGTTAAATCTTTTCGAAAAGCCGTGTCCGCGGTTAAGGACGACTTGGAGCACAGTTCTCGATCATAGACAACTATAACTAAAGTTTACTGCTATAATTTGACTTGTATCCGATATGACTAGTAATCAGCTTCACTGCAACGGAATGGCTAAATAAAAGTACCGACAACTGCTGGGTTTGGGATATCTCATGCTAATTGTATCTGACTAGTAAGTGTTGCAACTGCAATGGAATGGTTAACTAAAAGTGCCCACTGCTTATTCTATCAGGATGACTACCTATACCTGACTAGTAATTGCTGCAACGATAACTGAATAAATAAAACTGCCAACTGTGTGAGTTCCTCGGTTGACTTCCTCGTTTGGTCTCGAGGGGGAAATACCAGGATGGGTATGTTTGGTGGTAGTATCAGGATGGTTCCGAATAGGTCTTTCTTATCCCTCGCTGATAGCCGACAGTTATCTCGAGTCTCTATAGGTTGTTTAGTGCATGCTGCGCTGCCGCTTCAGTCCACCATACCTATGTAGGCGAGGACCGCCGAATTCTAGCCTCGCCGTGTACTGGCCTTAGTACTGACCGCTCTCTCTTTTTCCTTTGCCCTTTGTCGGCACCCCTTTTGTTTAAGCAGGTTTTGAGATCGACGTCGTTGGCAGGGTTACCCTTCCGGCTTGGCCTGGGCAGGGTTATGGACGCCATTGGTTATTCTTCAGGGCTCTTAGCTCAATTTGCATCTTGTCCGTACTCGGACGCTCTACCGTTTTAAAGGTGATTTGGATCTTTGTATTGTATATCTGTATTCTTGACTCTTTGAGTCGCTGTTGTATATATATATATATATGTTTTGTGGGTTCCATCGAGGACTATTGTGTAATGATATTACTTCGTTTTCCACCCGCACGCAAGTGCCTGGTGGGCACCTTTGAATCGTTTCTATGTGGGTTTGGCGGGAAGCGCTGAAACTTGCATAGGACCGATTGTGAGGGTGTTACATGGTGGAAATGCTCCCTGATTTGCTACATGTGCATCGGCCTTCTCCTTGGCCTCTCGCTCCATCCGCTGCTGCTCGGTTTCGATTTCTACACCCGTATCCATGACTCTCTGGTCCTGCAACATAAAGTGAATACTCATCAATACATCATGCACATGTGTTCTGAGATCGATTTTATGCACAGAACCAGTCACCCAATGAAGATCCAAAGAAAATCCAAATATGCATTTCACATATTATACATAATATCATAATAATACAAAGTCATTACAACATATACCATATAGGTATAATTACAAAACTACCTTATTCATCTAACTATCTTATTTCTTGGAGTACAATACACGGTACTTGATACTGCTATATAGTTGCCTACTCTAGTAGTAACTACGCTTAGCATACATGCCTGATGTACAATTGTGATGACGTGTCGTTCGTCGCACAGTGTGTGGAACAAATGGCCTTCTAGAAGGAACATACTCAGTATCTGAAGTGTCAGGACTTGAGTCATTACTCAACCTGAGCGCATTGACTCCCTCTAGCTCAGCTGAAAATTCTTCAGAAACATATTCAACATTATATCCCGCTTGCATCTCCTGAGCTTCATACCTTGAGTTGTCAATAGGATACGCAGATCCTGCTGCTTCCCAGGTGCTCCTTTGGGCAAGATAGTTAAACACTGGATAATGTATATTCCCTGGGTTTTGAGAAGATGTTGATGATTCAAACACTCTCTCCTCAGGATCTTCTTCTTCATCCTGATTATCTATTGACATGGCATTTCTACTACTGTTACTAGGGTTAATTCTTACACCCATCCAGCTAGATTGTCCAACATTTCTATCAGAACCATCTGTGGACATCTGATGTTCATGGTATCCTTCATATGATCCCCTTCTCCAACCATCAGAATTCTCAATAGGAAGTTCTGAATCAGAACCATCCTCTGAACCCTGTGGTACCGCATACCTCGTATCCATAGTCAGATCATGTATAGGTTCAGGACTTGGTGAATAAGGATATGGTATAAAAGATTCAGGATATATAGGTATATCCTTAAAGATAGGTATTGCACTACTACTGCTTGCTTCCTTTTCCAACTGGATTGCTAACTGCTTCCTCCTTTCCGGATTAGTTAGATCCTCTAACATGTCATTTTTGTCTTCGACAATCACTTGATGTGTCTTATACAAAGACGCAACGAGTGTTCGGTATCTATCCATAAACTTGTAAGCTAACTTAGGATGCTTCTTAACCAAAGTAAGATGATCCGGTATAGGCTCCGAGTCTATAGAATCATGAGGTATCACATAAAATGTGCTACCTTCTAACTCCTTGGCTTTATGCTCCCTATTAGTTATTGCCTCCACAACAGCAACATGATATGCTGCTAAGTGACTCCTACCTTCACCTATAGGTAGATCGTGATATAATCCAAGCTCCTGTGGAAGTTGGATACACACACACGATACTTGGGTAACATCCAGCCATCATAGTAGGTTATAGTGTTCACTAGAATTCTAGTTGGACAACTAAAGATCTTTAAAAGTTGACGAAGTTGGTCTGTGAATGATCCTTGATAATCATCAAGAGTCTCCTCTTTCCTTACCAAAGTCTGTTTTGGAAACTTTGGTGCCATAGCTCTGCATATCAGAAAAATAATTTTGATTAGTAACCAATAATATATTGCATCATAACAAAGAATTATCGCACTAAAACATATAACGGAATATTCTCATTCGAATACCCATTATATTACTTTTAGAGAATTCTTTATCGTTGCTAAACTTTCCTACAGGTAATACCCTTTACTAGGTTTCCAACCTAAGGTCAAAGCAATTTTCTCTGATACCAACTGCGGTGACCCAGCATACCACTGCATGTGTAGTACACTATAGTCATTGACATGACACCCACAGAACACCGTTCCATAAATATCACATCCCTCAGAGCGGTACAATAGAAACATTGCGGGTCCATATTACAAACATTCACACATTATTATTATTACAATACCAGAAGTTCAAGACTTCAAAAGGTTTCAACTTACAAACGAAAATATAAAGTGTTTCAGCGGAACTTAAAAGTAGCAACTCCGACTAGGAGTTGAGCTCAGCAGCTTATTCTATAGAGTTCATGCTGCTCAGCTCCATTTGTTACTACTAACTAGGATACTTAGTTGGACTCATTATCGTCAACACCATAGTGGATTTCATAATCCACTCCTTCAACACCTCCTGACAGGTCAGGCTCCTCGTAGAACACATCTCCTTGACATTGGGCTGCATACATTGGAACGTCTTCGGGATCCTCAGAGTCTAAGCAAGGGATCAAAGGAAAGGATGAGTAACAGCGTTACCCAACAAGTTCATTATATGCAAGGTGGGAAGTTTGATGCTCTAACTACCACCTTGGATTATAAATCCTTGGCACTATGCAGTTTTTGTAAATCTTTCTTCAAAGATTTATTTTATTAAGAAATTCTATGACCATCAGCCTTCATAGGTTGACCAGAACTTTCATGGAGTTCCTTTCCTGCCGCATTCGTAGCTCCTTCCCGGAACAGGGAGTAACAAGTTACAATTATTACACTCTGTAGAGGTGCGTTACTTTACCCATGAGAGATCAACTCCTTGTTACACAACCGGGCGTACTTTCCCGTCCACAATTCCATGATGTGGGGCCTAGTAGTTGGTCCAAGCCAATAAATGCACCCTTCGCGACCTCGCATGCCTCCTTGGTGTACACCATGACCACATAATGAATTACGGCAATGGTTTGTACAAACCGTTAGATGCAAGAACTATCGTGGGACGATGAGGGTTCCCACTCATATGCTGCATATCCTTTTCGAATTACCAATTAATATGCACGTTACAAGGATAACAGCCACGACCTGCACATTCGGCTTCATGCGAGAGGAAGAAGATACAACTGACTTCTCCGTCTCATTCCAAATCTCATGGTTAACGCGTAATATACGGTGCTAAAATCACTGATGTCAGGGGTTATTAAGTCCCTAATTGATCATCATTGTTGCAAATAGAACCCTAAGTTCTATTACTCCAATATATCATCACTTAGGATGATATCTATGATTTCTTTAATTGTGAAAATAATATTTTCTTTCTTTTGGAGTAGGTATGATAACACACAATTTGCATATACTTTGATAAATACTCTTCAAAGGATATGAGCAAGTGATGAACTTGCCATGAGATGGCAAGGTAGTGAAGTCTGATGCTTGCACTGGACCTTGAGCTTCTATGTCTACAAAAACATCATTATTGCCCGGGAAGGACAATATTTAAAGAAGCAAAATGATTTTGCAAAGTAATGTAATGCATCATTTAACTTGATATGCATTCTCCCCATTATTATAAAAATTCTATTTAATAATAAAGGATTTATAAATATTAAAAAATAATATTTATAAAAGAATATTGTATTCTTTTATTTGATTTCCCTTTTATTAGAAATTTATTGATTTAATCATTCCTTTAAGAATTATCACTTAAATATCCAAAATTGTTATAAAATATTTGTTTAGTATTTTTCTAAAATACTACAGTATTAATATATAATGAAAGTGATTTTTATTTATTTATATCATCTTTCAATAATTTTTAAAATTCCATAAGGAATATATAAATTACAAAATTCTTAATAAAATTAATATGTCTAAAATTTTATCACTTAATTTATTTGGATAGTTTGGATTATTGTGAATCCAAAAATATTTTATTTATAATTTTTCGATTTTTATTTTATTTTATAGAATTTATTTAAGTTCAGGGGCAGTCTGGGCATTTTGTTTGGGTTTATTGGGCCCTTGTGGCCCAGTAGGGCAAGGTCAAAACAACACCCCAAAGGGTTTTCGGCCCACCCAGCCCAACTCACTCTCTGTCTTCTCTCTCGAGCTCACCCCTCTCCTTCTCCTTCCTCGACTCTATGGTCAGTGGTGTGGCCGCCAGCGATTCCCGCCATCGTGGAACGCCCTAGCTGCCGCCGTGGTGCAGGAAGAGGTTGTCGACCCTGCTCTTCCCTCTTGTCCAACTAGATTTGGACATGGAGCCCTCCTGCGACCACATTGATGTCGTCCCGAACACTAGGGTTTGAGATTGGAGTTGATCTAATGCCCCCGTTGCCGTCATGTGCCATGGTGATGTTCCTCGCCTCCAGGCATGGCTATGGTCGCCGCCGTGGCGATGTGTGGTTGCAGCACCCCCCCCTGGGGGTGCTCCCCGTGCCGCCATGGTTGTCGGCCATCTCTGCTTCCTCTTATAATCTATAGCGAGAACCTTCGGTGAGTGGTTCCTCTCCTTCTCATGCACTCTGTGCTAGGCCATCCTATAATAGATGTTGGTAGTTACCTTCCTGATGATTGTCTTGTCCTGATTAGGGTTCTTGGTTCTGTTTAGGGTTCACATCCTGCTTTTGATTAAGTAATTCATGAATTGGATCATGTGTTCATGATCCCTGAACCTGTTAAGTGGTGACTAGCTGTGGTTTACTGCTGATGATTTTATGGTTAAATTTCATATGATTCAGATGATACAGTTTCTCTGAAAACAAAACTTGGTAAAGCTAGTGGTTTTGATAACTTACCACTGTCATTACTTGGTTAATGACAGTGAGTATGGTGTGATGAAGTCACTGTCTTAGTACTGTTGGCTTGAGAATTCATGTATAAATTGAGATCAAAATGGTCTCTTACAGTGAAGACATATATATATGAATATCTTGTTTATGATTCCTGTGTTTAAGAACGGTAAAATGATTTATAATTGGTTGATTGTATCTGTGAAGATTGGATGCTTAACCTTATTAGTTTAGAACTGTTCTTGTGACACCATCCTTGTATCGCACATAAGACTAGATTCTTTTACTTGGTGTGGTTTTATTGAAGCTTAAGATTTGGCTTGGCATGATAGATAAGTGAAATCCTGTTTCCTTGTATCCCTAGAACCAGTGATGTTGGTCTGAGGTTTAGGGATTTAGACCTCTATCTTGTTGATTCACATGGATTAATTCTGGTAGTGATACCAACTACTATTGCTTGAATTAAAGTTGGGGAAAGATGCTTGTAAGCTTGATAACTTATATAGATCCATAAGATTAAATTCTAAGGTGCTACTCTTGTCTTATAGATGTGCCTAGAAGTTTAAATCTTAGCTATGTTCATTCTTGAATTGAAATATAGCTTCATAGCTAAATCCATGATGTTGTTCTGAGATTTAGTTGGATCCTTATACTTTTCTGTTTGCTTTTAGAGTTTAAAACCTCAGTGATGGATTCACCCCACTTGGGTGCTTTCTGAGAGTTTAAATAAGAGTCAGATCATGTAAGCTTGTCTAATCTTAGACAGATAGATTATGTGATGGTCTTTTTACTCACCACTGTCACTTGATGTTGTGGTTGCTAGTGGTTGATCTTGTGCTAGCTTTATCTGGTGCTTCCCTGGTATTTCTAGTTCCTGGCTTGTCCTTGATCTAGCCCATCATCTCCAGATCCTGATGGCTTGATCTTGGTCTTGCTATCCGACTGATTTAGCCCCTCCTTACGTCACCATCTTGGTGATGTGATCCTGGGCTTTGGTTGGTTTGATCTAGCTTGGCTTTGGCTTGTTTGGTGTGTGTTGTTGCTTGTGTGCCTGCTACACAGTTGTGGATATGTTCTGAATTTTGAAAGTTAATTTCATCTGGTTACTTCTACGTGGCTGGTGAAACTTGCCCCTCATTGCTGTTATTTGAATTATGGATTAAAATTATTAAAGATACATTCTTTCATATTGGTGAAACTTGTACCTTATATACTCAATGATGAAAAGGTGAACAATGCACTTCACTGTCAACTTCTGAGAGTAAAAATAATTCTAATCCTAACCTTCTTTTTCTTTAAGTTTCTTTTTATTTTGCAGGTACCAGATTTGAAGATCAAGAACTTAGTTTAGGTTTTTTTATTTTTATTTATAGATTAGTCACTTGTAATAACTATCATATTCAATTGTAATCTTTAATTTATTCTCTTGTACTCTTTATGTTTATTCTTTTGTAATAAAGGTTGTACTATTATCAATAAAGAAATATTATTCTTTATTTATTTGCTATTGTAAAGATTGTGGATGATTCGCATAAGTTACATTTTTGTAACTTATTTATTGAATAAAATTATGAAATGGATATTCATATTCTTAATTGCTCTCTTTATATAAAGTTTGAGTTATTATTGGTTAACTCTTAATTAAATCAAAGATTTAAACATCATTCAAAAATCCTTTTTCAATTATAATTCAAACACTCAAGTTTTAAATTCAAATTTCATTTCCCAAAACACATAAGTCCACAAAGATCATATCAAAGTCTATAACAATCATCCTTCAAGACTATACCTAATCTCAAAGTATGAAAGAAACTTTGATCACTTTAGGTTTTTATTTAGCGAAAAAATTACCCACATTTTCACAGATGAATACATGCAACATCTTAAATTCCTAACTCTACCCTTCGTTAGTTCCTAAATGCTGGGATATTACAGACTTCCCCCTTAAATTAAACTTCATCCCGAAGTTTGTTGAGATGTACCTGAATAGTTCTGGATAGGCTTTTCTTAAATCTTCTTCTTCCCACTGTACCTTGCAATATTTGATTGCCCTATTCCTCAACCTTTTCCAGTTTTCTTCCAAAATTTTACAGGGATTTTCAACATAGGACAAGTCTGCTTGTAGTTATATCTCCTGATGTGTGATTGCATCATCTAGAACTTTCAAACATTTACGAAGTTATGACACATGGAAAACATTGTGCACTTGAGCCAATCTTGATGGTAACTCTAAAGTATAAGCTATTGTTCTGTTCTGACTCAATATCTTGAATGGTCCGATGTATCTCAGACTCAATTTTCCTTTAACTCTGAACCTTTTCACCCCTTCATTGGACTTACTTTCAAGTATACCATGTCTCCCACTTCTGGATGCCATGATCTTCGACTTTGATCAGCATAACTTTTCTGCCTACTCTAGGCTATTTTCAGTCTATCCCTGATCTTATCAATGATATCTTGTCTTTCCTTGAAATAGTTTGGCACAAATTCTTTGCTTCTACCAGGGTCATACCAACATATTGGTGATCTACACTTCCTTCCATACAGAACTTGGTATGGAGCTGCCTTCAGACTACTCTGGTAGCTATTATTGTAGGAAAATTCTGCCAATGGTAGATGATCTTCCCATGTACCTCCAAAATCTAATGCACAAGCCCATAATATGTCTTCTAGTATTTGATTGGTTCTTTCTGTTTCACCTCCTGTCTCAGGATGATAGGTTGTGCTGAAATCTAACTTTGAACCAAGTGCCTCATGCAATTGCTTCCAAAATGCTGAAGTAAACACTGATCCCCTATGAGTTACGATCTTTTTGGGTACTCCATGCTTACTTACTATCTGTTTGATGTAAACTTCTACTAACTTCTTGGCATTATCTTTCTGATTTACCGGAATAAAATGTGAACTTTTAGTAAGTCTGTCCACAATTACCCATATCATATCCTTCCTTTTCGGTGTCATGGGAAATCCTGTGATGAAGTCCATACCTATTTCCTCCCACTTCCACTCAGGAATTTCCAAAGGTTGTAATGGTCCTGCTGGACTTTAATGTTCAGCCTTCACCCTTTGGCAAGTATGGCATTCTGATACATATTTAGCAATGTTCATTTTCATGTTACTCCACCAGAATAGTTCTTTCAAATCCATATACATCTTGGTACTTCTTGGATGTATAAAATATGGTGTTCCATGTGCTTCTCTGAGTATGACATCTCTAATATCAGTCACATCTGGAACACAAAGACGGTCTTGAAACCATAAAGACTCATAATCTCCAAGGCGAAAAAGTGATTTTTGCCCTTGAGATATCCTTTGAATTTCTTCAGCAATGAAAGGATCTTCTGCTTGATGTCTAAAAATTTCGTGCTTAAGATCACTGACCTGCTTTGCAACTACCCGCATAGTAGTTAATCCTCCAAGAATCTTTGTTCTAATGAATTGAAGCTCTAATCTTTCCAAGTCCATTTGTAACTCTTTTAGTAGCTCCCGATTGCTATGCTGAATATCTGCACTCTTTCTACTTAAAGCATCAGCTACAACATTTGTTTTCCCTGGAGTATAGTTGATTGTTAAATCATAATCTTTGATTAGTTCCAACCAACGCTTCTGTCTCATATTCAATTCCTTTTGAGTGAAGAAATATTTGAGACTTTTATGGTCAGTGTATAACTCACATATGGCTCCATATAGAAAATGCCTACATCAATTAGCGCAAAAACAACTGCTGCTAACTCTAAATCATGAGTTGGATAGTTGACTTCATGTGGTTTCAGTTGTCTTGAACCATAAGCAATGACTTTCCGATCTTGCATTAATACACAACCCAAACCTTCTTTAGATGCATCACAGTATACTGTGAAGTCCTTCCCTGTTTCAGGAACTGCTAAGATTGTAGTTGTGGTTAACCTGGTCTTCAACTCCTGAAAACTTTCATCACACTTATCATCCCAATTGAATGGTGCATTCTTTCTTAGAAATTTGGTCATTGGTCCAGCTATTTTGGAGAAACCTTCAATGAATCTCCGATAATAACCAGCCATTCCTAAGAAACCTCAAATTTGCTTCACATTGGTTGGTGCAGTCCACTCTAATACTGACTGAACTTTAGATGGATTTACAGCAATTCCATCTTTACTGATCACATGGTCGAGGAATTCTACCTCACCTAGCCAAAATTCACACTTACTGAAATTAGCATAAAGTTTATATTCCCTTAGTGTCTACAATGATATTCTCAAATGATCAGCATGCTCTTTCTTATCCTTGGAATATATCAGAATATCATCAATAAAGACTATGACGAACTTATCCAAATATGGCATGAATATTTTGTTCATCAGATTCATGAATATTGCTGGTGCATTGGTTAAACCAAATGGTACTACCAGATACTCATGGTGTCCATATCTTGAGATAAATGCTGTCTTTGGAACATCTTCTGGTTTGATTTTTATTTGATGGTATCTAGATCTTAAGTCGATCTTTGAGAATACTCCAGCTCCTTTCACTTGATCAAACAAATCTTGGATCCTTGGTAAAGGATACTTATTCTTGATAGTAACGTTGTTCAGATTTCTATAATCTCCACACATCCTTATTCCACCATCTCTCTTATCCACAAAGATTAATGGTATTCCCCATGGAGATACACTTTCCTGAATAAATCCTTTTCTGGCTAACTCATCAATTTTCTCTTTGAGTTCTTTTAACTCTTTGGGTCCCATCTTATATAGTCCTTGAGCTATTGGTGTAGTACCAGGAATTAGGTTAATAGTGAACTCTATCTCCCGGTCTGGTGGCATTCCCGGTATCTCTGGTGGAAAAACATCTTGAAACTCATTTATTATAGGAATATCTTCCAATTTGACCTCTTTCATTGAGTTCAACCGCAGATCCACCATAATATGACTGTGCTTATCTGCTTGGTAAACTATCCTTGCTCCACTTGGAGTTTTGATTGAGACAGTTTTCTCCTCACAATTTATCTGAGCTTCGTGTTCCATCATCCAATCCATCCCCAGCACTACTACAATTCCCTTCAAAGGAATCACATAAAGGTCTTTGAAGTATGTACAACCATAGATCTAGATAACCTGATCTTGTTTGATGTGGCGTACAGTCACATTTCTCCCTACCATAACTATGGTCATAGGGTTTTCTACTGTTGCCCTTCTAATCCCGAATTTATCACAGAATTCTTCATAAATGAATGAAGTAGTTGCACCAGTATCAAATAGAACTTTGTCGGGATTGGTAAGGATATTGAGCGTACCTATCACTGCATGCTCCGAATAATCCACCACCTCAAGGGTTGCATAATTCAGTTTCCCGGTAGGTCTATTCCTCTTGCCATTGTTATTCTTTCCATTATTTCCTCCTTTATTGGGCTGTCCATTTCCTCCACTGGCTTGTCCTCCTCCCTTAGTAGGCCAACCTCCTGGGGGTTTGCTTGGACAATCGGGCTTGATATGCCCCTTCTGACCACAACCGTAACAGATCACTACAGCCTTTTTGCATTCCCTCTGGAAATATCCTGGAATTCCACAATTGTTAAAAATAACATTACTTCTCGGATTGGATTGATTTCCACCACTTCCCTTGTTATTGTTATTGTTATTGCTGCCATAATTCTTGTTCCGAGGTTTGAACTCCAGATTGGGTTTAGGTTTGCTTGCCTGAATTCTCTTGGTTTCCTTCTTGGCTCTCTTCCTCCTATCCTCTTGGACATTCTTATAATCATCTTCGAAAGTAATGGCTGCATCCAGCAACTGCTGATAAGTTTGCTTATTAGCTAACCTTAGCTGCATTTTCACAAATGGATTTAACCCACGTAGAAAATGCTTCTTCTGCTTCTCTTCAGTGTTAACATCCTCCTCAGCATAGCGAGACAGTTGACTAAACTCCCGGATATACTTCATGAAACTAGTATATCCCTACTGAAGCTCCTCGAATTCTCTCCGCTTCAACTCCATAACACTTTCCGGAACATGATATTCACGGAATCTCTGCTTGAACTCCTCCCAAGTGAACTCCCTTCCTAGTTGTTGCATAGCCAACTGATTCTCCCACCATGATGCTGCAGGTCTAGTCAGAAGATGAGTTGCATACCTCAATTTCTCCTCGTCATTGCAACCTACAGCCTTCAGTTTTCTCTCTGTATCTTCTAGCCAATCTTCTGCATCCATTGGTTCAGGAGTTGATGCAAAAGGTAACGGCCTTGCATTCTGGAAGTCAGATAGACTCACTCCTCCACCTATAGGTGCCCTCTGATTTGCTCGTCCCAGCAGCTCTTCCATGAACTTGTTCTAGGTCTTTTGCATCATTTGCATACACTACATAAAATTCTGCTCCATTAATGGCCTCATTGGTGGTGGTGGCAATGCTCCCTGATTTGCTGCATCTGCATCGGCCTTCTCCTTGGCCTCTCACTCCATCCGCTGCAGCTCAGTTTCAATTTCTACACCCGTATACATGACTCTCTGGTCCTGCAACATAAAGCTAATACTCATAATTACATCATGCACATGTGTTCTGAGCTCGACTTTACGCGCAGAACCAGTCACACAATGAAGATCCAAAGAAAATCCAAATATGCATTTCACATATTATACATAATATCATAATAATATAAAGTCATTACAACATATACCATATAGGTATAATTACAAAACTACCTTATTCATCTAACTATCTTATTTCTTGGAGTACAATACACGATACTTGATACCGTTATATAGTTGCTTACTTCTAGTAGTAACTACGCTCAGCATACATGCCTGATGTACAACCGTGATGACTTGTCGTTTGTCGCACAGTGGAACAAATGGCCTTCCAGAAGGAACATACTCAGTATCTGAAGTGTCAGGACTTGGGTCATTACTCAACCTGAGCGCATTGACTCCCTCCAGCTCAGCTGAAAAGTCTTTAGAAACATATTCAACATTATCTCCCACTTGCATCTCCTGAGCTTCATCCCTTGAGTTGTCAACAGGATACACAGATCCTTCTGCTTCCCAGGTGCTCCTTTGGGCAAGATAGTTAAACAATGTATAATTTATATTCCCTGGGTTTTGAGAAGATGTTGATGATTCAAACACTCTCTCCTCAGGATCTTCTTCTTCATTCTGATTATCTATTGACATGGCATTTCTACTACTGTTACTAGGGTTAATTCTTACACCCATCCAGCTAGATTGTCCAACATTTCTGTCAGAACCATCTGTGGACATCTGATGTTCATGGGATCCTTCATATGACCATCAGAATTCTCAATAGGAAGTTCTGAGTCAGAACCATCCTCTGAACCCTGTGGTACTGCATACCTCGTATCCATAGTCAGATCATGTATAGGTTCAGGACTTGGTGAATAAGGATATGGTATAAAAGATTCAGGATATATAGGTATATCCTTAAAGATAGGTATTGCACTACTACTGCTTGCTTCCTTTTCCAACTGGATTGCTAACTGCTTCCTCCTTTCCGGATCAGTTAGATCCTCTAACATGTCATTTTTGTCTTCGACAATCACTTGATGTGCCTTATACAAAGACGCAACGAGTGTTCGGTATCTATCCAGAAACTTGTAAGCTAACTTAGGATGCTTCTTAACCAAAGTAAGATGATCCGGTATAGGCTCCGAGTCTATAGAATCATGAGGTATCACATAAAATGTGCTACCTTCTAACTCCTTGGCTTTATGCTCCCGGATATTAGTTATTGCCTCCACAACAGCAACATGATATGCTGCTAAGTGACTCCTACCTTCACCTATAGGTAGATCGTGATATAATCCAAGCTCCTGTGGAAGTTGGATACACACACACGATACTTGGGTAACATCCAGCCATCATAGTAGGTTATAGTGTTCACTGGAATTCTAGTTGGACAACTAAAGATCTTTAAAAGTTGACGAAGTTGGTCTGTGAATGATCCTTGATAATCATCAAGAGTCTCCTCTTTCCTTACCAAAGTCTGTTTTGGAAACTTTGGTGCCATAGCTCTGCATATCAGAAAAATAATTTTGATTAGTAACCAATAATATATTGCATCATAACAAAGAATTATCGCACTAAACATATAACGGAATATTCTCATTCGAATACCCATTATATTACTTTTAGAGAATTCTTTATCATTGCTAAACTTTCCTACAGGTAATACCCTTTACTAGGTTTCCAACCTAAGGTCAAAGCAATTTTCTCTGATACCAACTGCGGTGACCCAGCATACCACTGCATGTGTAGTACACTATAGTCATTGACATGACACCCACAGAACACCGTTCCATAAATATCACATCCCTCAGAGCGGTACAATAGAAACATTGCGTGTCCATATTACAAACATTCACACATTATTATTATTACAATACCAGAAGTTCAAGACTTCAAAAGGTTTCAACTTACAAACGAAAATATAAAGTGTTTCAGCGGAACTTAAAAGTAGCAACTCCGACTAGGAGTTGAGCTCAGCAGCTTATTCTATAGAGTTCATGCTGCTCGGCTCCATTTGTTACTACTAACTAGGATACTTAGTTGGACTCATTATCGTCAACACCATAGTGGATTTCATAATCCACTCCTTCAACACCTCCTGACAGGTCAGGCTCCTCATAGAACACATCTCCTTGACATTGGGCTGCATACATTGGAACGTCTTCGGGATCCTCAGAGTCTAAGCAAGGGATCAAAGGAAAGGATGAGTAACAGCGTTACCCAACAAGTTCATTATATGTAAGGTGGGAAGTTTGATGCTCTAACTACCACCTTGGATTATAAATCCTTGGCACTATGCAGTTTTTGTAAATCTTTCTTCAAAGATTTATTTTATTAAGAAATTCTATGACCATCAGCCTTCATAGGTTGACCAGAACTTTCATGGAGTTCCTTTCCTGCCGCATTCGTAGCTCCTTCCCGGAACAGGGAGTAACAAGTTACAATTCTTACACTCTGTAGAGGTGCGTTACTTTACCCATGAGAGATCAACTCCTTGTTACACAACCGGGCGTACTTTCCCGTCCACAATTCCATGATGTGGGGCCCAGTAGTTGGTCCAAGCCAATCACTGCCCCCTTCGCGACCTCGCATGCCTCCTTGGTGTACACCATGCCCACATAATGAATTACGGCAATGGTTTGTACAAACCGTTAGATGCAAGAACTATCGTGGGACGATGAGGGTTCCCATCCATATGCTGCATATCCTCTGTGAATTACCAATTAATATGCACGTTACAAGGATAACAGCCACGACCTGCACATCCGGCTTCATGCGAGAGGAAGAAGATACAGCTGACTTCTCCGTCCCATTCCAAATCTCATGGTTAACGCGTAATATACGGCGCTATAATCACTGATGTCAGGGGTTATTAAGTCCCTAATTGATCATCATTGTTGCAAATAGAACCCTAAGTTCTATTGCTCCAATATATCATCACTTAGGATGATATCTATGATTTCTTTAATTGTGAAAATAATATTTTCTTTCTTTTGGAGTAGATATGATAACACACAATTTGCAAATAATTTGATAAAGACTCTTCAAAGGATATGAGCAAGTGATGAACTTGCCTTGTGATGGCAAGGTAGTGAAGTATGATGCTTGCACTGGACCTTGAGCTTCTATGTCTACAAAAACATCATTATTGCCCGGTAAGGACAATATTTAAAGAAGCAAAATGATTATGCAAAGTAATGTAATGCATCATTTAACTAGATATGCATTCTCCCCATTATTATAAATATTCTTTTTAATAATAAAGGATTTATAAATATTAAAAAATAATATTTATAATAGAATATTGTATTCTTTTATTTGATTTCCCTTTTATTTGAATTTTATTGATTTAATAATTCCTTTAACAATTATCACTTAAATATCAAATATTTCTTTAGTATTTTTCTAACATACTAAAATATTAATATATAATGAAAGTGATTTTTATTTATTTTTATCATCTTTCAGTAATTTTGTAAAATTCCATAAGGAATATATAAATTACAAAATTCTTAATAAAATTTATATGTCTAAAATTTTATCTCTTAATTTATTTGGATAGTTTGGATTATTGTGAATCCAAAAATATTTTATTTATAATTTTTCAATTTTTATTTTATTTTATAGAATTTATTTAAGTTCAGGGGCATTTTGGTCTTTTCCAATTTATTAAAAACAGGCTCTAAATGGTTTGGGCTGTCTGTTTGGGTTTATTGGGCCCTTGTGGCCTAGTAGAGCAAGGTCAAAACAACACCCCGAAGGTTTTTCGGCCCACCCAACCCAACTCACTCTCTGTCTTCTCTCTCGAGCTCACCCCTCTCCTTCTCCTTCCTCGACCCCGTGGTCAGTGGTGTGGCCGCCGGCGATTCCCGTCGTCGTGGAATGCCCTGGCTGCCGCCGTGGTGCAGGAAGAGGTTGTCGACCCTACTCGTCGCTCCTGTCCAACTGGATTTGGACCTGGAGCCCTCCTGCGACCAGATTGATGCCGTCCTGAACCCTACGGTTTGGGATTGGCGTTGATCTGATGCCGCCGTTGCTATCATGTGCCGTGGTGATGTTCCTCGCCTCCAGGCGTGGCTATGGTCGCCGTCATGGCGATGTGTGGTTGCAGCACCCCCCTGGGGGTGCTCCTCGTGCCGCCATGGTTGTCGGCCATCTCTCCTTCCTCTTCTAATCTATAGAGAGGACCTTCGGTGAGTGGTTCCTCTCCTTCTCATGCACTCTGTGCTAGGCCATCCTATACTAGATGTTGGTAGTGACCTTCCTTGTGATTTTCTTGTCCTGATTAGGGTTCTTGGTTCTGTTTAGGGTTCATACCCTGCTTTTGATTAAGTAATTGATGAATTGGATCTGTGTTAATGATCCCTGAACCTATTAAGTGGTGACTAGTTGTGGCTTACTACTGATAATTTTATGGTTAAATTTCATATGATTCAGATGATACAGTTGATCTGAAAACAATACTTGGTAAAGCTAGTGGTTTTGATAACTTACCACTGTCATTACTTGGTTAATGACAGTGAGTATGGTGTGATGAAGTCACTGTCTTAGTAATGGTGGCTTGAGAATTCATGTATAAATTGAGATAAAAATGGTCTCTTATAGTGAAGACATATATATATATATATATATATATATATGAATATCTTGTTTATGATTCCTGTGTTTAAGAACAGGAAAATGATTTATAATTGGTTGATTGTATCTGTGAAGACTGGATGCTTAACCTGCTTAGTTTAGAACTATTCTTGTGACACCATCCTTGTATGGCACACAAGACTAGATTCATTTACTTGGTGTGGTTTTATTCAAGCTTAAGATTTGGCTTGGCATGATAGATAAGTGAAATCCTCTTTCCTTGTATCCCTAGAACCAGTGATGTTGGTCTGAGGTTTAGGGATTTAGACATCTATCTTGTTGATTCACATGGATTAATTCTGGTAGTGATACCATCTACTATTTCTTGAATCAAAGTTGGGGAACGATGCTTGTAAGCTCGATAACTTATATAGATCCATAAGATTAAATTCTAAGGTGCTACTCTTGTCTTAGAGATGTGCCTAGAAGTTTAAATCTTAGCTATGTGCATTCTTGAATTGAAATATAGCTTGATAGCTAAATAAATGATGTTGTTCGGAGATTTAGTTGGATCCTTATACTTTTCTATTTTCTTTTAGAGTTTAAAATCTCAGTGATGGATTCACCCCACTTGGGTGCTTTCTGAGAGTTTGAATAAGAGTCAGATCATGTAAGCTTGTCTAATCTTAGACAGATAGATTATGTGATGGTCTATTTACTCACCACTATCACTTGATGTTATCGTTGCTAGTGGTTGATCTTGTGGTAGCTTGATTTGGTGCTTCCCTGGCATTTCTAGTTCCTGCCTTGTCCTTGATCTAGCCCATCATCTCCTGATCCTGATGGCTTGATATTGGTCTTGCTATCCACCTGATCTACCCCCTCCTTACGTCACCATCTTGGTGATGTGATCCTGGGCTTTGGTTGGTTTGATCTAGCTTGGATTTGGCTTGTTTGGTGTGTGCTGCTGCTTGTGTGCCTGCTACAAAGTTGTGGATATGTTCTGAATTTTGAAAGTTACTTTCATCTGGTTACTTCTACTTGGCTGGTGAAACTTGCCCCTCCTTGCTGTTATTTGACTTATGGCTTAAAATTATGAAAGATACATTCTTTCATATTGGTGAAACTTGCCCCTTATATACTCAATGATGAAAAAGTGAACAGTGCACTTCACTGTCAACTTCTGAGAGTAAAAATAATTCTAATCCTAACCTTCTTTTTCTTTTAAGTTTCTTTTTATTTTGCCGGTACCAGATTTGAAGATCAAGACTTTAGTTTAGGTTTTTTTATTTTTCTTTATAGATTAGTCACTTGTAATAACTATCATATTCAATTGTAATCTTTAATTTATTCTTTTGTACTCTTTATGTTTATTCTTTTGTAATAAAGGTTGTACTATTATCAATAAAGAAATATTATTCTTTATTTATTTGCTATTGTAAAGATTGTGGATGATCCTCATAAGTTACATTTTTATAACTTATTTATTGAGTAAAATTATGAAATGGATATTCATATTCTTAATTGCTCTCTTTATATAAAGTTTGAGTTATTATTCGTTAACTCTTAATTAAATCAAAGATTCAAACATCATTCAAAATTCCTTTTTTAATTATAATTGAAACACTCGAGTTTTAAATTCAAATTTCATTTCCCAAAACACATAAGTCCACAAAGATCATATCAAAGTCTATAACCATCATCCTTCAAGACTATACCTAATCTCAAAGTATGAAAGAAACTTTGATCACGTTAGGTTTTTATTTAGCGAAAAATTTACCCACATTTTTAGAGATGAATGCATGCAACATCTTAAATTCCTAACTATACCCTTCGTTAGTTCCTAAATCCTGGGATGTTACACTTGCCAAAGAAAAGCTCACCAATCAACGGGCGACAGCGCTCCGTGATGAAATCCTGAAGACCGGAGAGGTCATCCTGCAGCTCGACGACGGGCGCGTCTGACATCTTCTGCTCCTCAGCAGCAGAAGCAACAGCTGCCTTGGCCCGCCCATCCGCCGAGGTCACCTCCACCTATGCCTCCTTGATCTCATACTCTAGGTCGGCGATTCGCTTCTCCACGGCGTTCAAGGACGACTATGCAGCCGCCAATTCTCTCGCCGGAACGAGGCCCTAACGAGCCTTCTCCACCGCGGTTGCGCTATCCTTTGCATCAACAACACCATGATTACGATAAGAACAAGTTTATGACCAGCATCAAGCACGACGAACACTCACCCGCAGTCTCTTAAAGCTGCTCGTTCGTGTCCTAAACAATGAGGAGCTCCCTATCCACACGCTCCCTAGCGGCAAGCCGCTCTGCCGACTCGCGCTGCAGGCCGTGCACAACCATGGAAGCATCAAAAACAAAAATCCTAAGTGCCTAGCCGCTCAAATTCAGCGACTAACCACTCGGGGAATGGATAGCAAAAAAATTCCTAAGTGCCTAGCCGCTAAAATTTAGTGACTAGCCACTCGGGGACTGGGCAGCGAAAATCCTAAGTGCCTAGTCACTGAAATTTAGCGACCAGCCACTCGGTGATTGGACTCGAAAACAATAAGAATCCGACCATTGAAATTCAGTGGCCCGATCCTCGGGGACTGGACATACCTGGATGGCGGCGCCTAGCATGCCGTGAAGCTCCATTGCATCCACCAATGGGTTCATGAATGGAGTACGCCCGCGACACTGCTCGACCTTCGTGCCGGCGGCCTCGGGCAATTGGCTCGATGGCACCGATGCGCTTGCCGCGGAGGCCCTCGCTACAAAGCGAGGGAACGTCGCCACCGCGGCTCCCGCACCACTCTAAGGTGGGCCTGTCTCCCCAACCGAGGCCACGGGCTCTGCCCGCTGCGACTTCGTGTCCACCATAGCCCTCGGGGCTACGTCCACTACAATTGGAGCCTCGCTCGGGGAGACCGCCGGATCGTCCGAAATTGTGACGACCTCGTCGCCCTTTGCTTTCTTTGCGCCTTCAGCGAGCACCTCGACCTCGTCGCCCTTCCTTTTCTTCGAAGAGTCAATTGGGGCCTGCACAGCACCCGATGGAACCTTGGCCACCGAAGGGTGACCTATCTTCTTTACTCCAGTCCTGCGGAACAACTCCTTCAGTAAATTCGCCAGTCGGACATAAATTGTAACACCCTCGCCTGATAAGGCTGAGTTCATGTGTATAGTGCCAATCCCTGGATCGGTTCACTGGTACACACAGTACAAAATGATACCAAATATAACTGTGCATCATAAATACAACGAATATGATCCAGAATTTATATTATTCATTCAAGTACACAGCGGAAAACGAATACAAGGTAGATCTCCATCCTTCAAATGTGCCACAGGCGAACAAATGTTGAGTGGAGTCTCGCGACCTATGAACGATCACTCAGATACGATATAACCTGCAACATGAAACGTTGCAGCCACGAATGGTCAATACATTGAATGTATGGCAAGTAGGCTAAAGTGGTTAACAACAGATCTATCAACTACATGCTTATTTGGCCAAGTGGAGTTCAGGCTCATTTGCATAAAGCAATAGCTTTATCCTAACATTTGTAACAAAGTAGTTTTCCAATACGATAAATAGGACACTCTGGTTCACTCCCAGGTGCTCCTACCCAATTATGTTCACCCAACAAGTTTTAAGTAATTAAGAAATAAGGATGAGTGAGAAATATCATAGCATCAGTATCAGGTCGCTCAAATTGTCCATAACCGGGGACACGGCTAATCGATTAGTTTATACACCCTACAGGGGCTAGTACACTTTACCCATGTGACTTGGCCAGCCCAGCTCGTACCACCACTCTCATATTGGGTGATGATAGGGAGAAGTCCAAGAAGGAACCGTTCGGGAAGTAGCTCCCCAATCCCGACGCGCACCGGTCCAACCTACACTATCCACATCTCTGGATACGCGGGTTCGAGTTACCACAACCTACTGAGTTCAACCAACCGCCCATTTCATTATTGGCACATGGTTGCACACGAAAGCTTTCAAACAAAGAAACCAATCATTTCTCAGTGTCCTGGGTGCCTTTCCGCAATGATACCACCAAAAATTATCAATTCCATCACACCCAGGAGATTCATTGATTAAGTTGTTTTAGTTTTCGAAACCAACACATTTAGAATCAACATCAGTGATGTAACCCAGCCCTCGTTCATCATAGCATGGCTAAGCACATCTACCAACGGTGGCTCATAAACAAGGAATGCTAGGGAATAATATGGGACATAGCGTAGCATATACACATCAATTCGTACATATGCAATTCTACAAAAACATCTATAATGCATAGGAAAACAGTAGGACATTTATGACCAAGATAGCACCACTTGCCTTTGTTGTAGATATAGTCGATTAGATAATTCTCACAATCCTCATAGATATAATGGTTGCACTTGTCATAACCACAATATTTGCAATCACAGTAGTTGCAATCACACACGTTGCACTCCTCGCAATCTATCGATCAAACAATTGCATACAACATAAACAATAGCACATAGAGATCAAACAAATACAACAAATGCATGCATGACAATTTAATAAGTCACAATGGTTGTTACTTTAGTTCTCTACACAATACTGGAGTATATGATACATGGAAGAGACCAATTAATGCAATAGAGTACTTGTTATTAATAATTACTTGCCAATATAGGGTTTTTAATAGTTCTATTGTAACGACTGTTCTAACTGTAGAATTAAATTTGTTTCTTAGGTTTACTGGATATAGGACGTTAATACGAACCAGTAGGCGTTGGATTCACCCTAATCGGAGTTATAAACCTTTTTGTATTATTTAAATAGTGTTTAATGGTTTTAAATGATTCATATAGTTTCTGTGGTCTAAAAATCAAACTAAAATTATATCTGTAATCTCCACGGAATTGTGAATCCAGGGACATATTATTTGTAATTTTCTGAGCATTATTTATTTTCTTATGAATTTATTACTCTAAATAAGCCATTAAACCATTTAAATCTTCACGGCAAAACCTTACAGTAAAATGCTGAACTAATTGCATATTGATGATCTATATCGAACCATCTTTCCATCGGTATATCATTTATATTTTTGTGACAAGCAATTAATTTAATATGAATTTAATGATTTATAAAGCCATCAAAACTAATTAGATTGCTACGGGTTAAATAATCTGCAAAGGCTAGATCCAACCAGATATTATTAAAGTACATTACAGTAGCTTAAATTTGATATATTATTCATATTTTTCGGAGTTACAAATAATTTCTTATAAATTTATTAACCTAAAAGACCATTAAAACTAATTAAATTGCTGCAGTAACCACGTATAGTAAAAGTTGGATCTATTCTGATAAGATGATTCTACATAAAATTATCTTCAATTTGATATATTATACGCAATTTTTGGACGTGGTATGAATTTCTAATGAATTTTACAAGTTAGATCTATAATATGCAATTTTAAATTCGAACGGAATATTTCAGGGAATATTCCGCTGACTGGACAGGTTGACTTTGCATGCTGACTGGGACTAGATGTTGACCTTACGTTGATGTGGCGTTGATGATGAAGATAACCGGGATGACGACATGGCACGCACCGGTTTGATTGGATCTCAACCGTCTGGATAGGATCCGGTGGCTAGAAGAAGAGATTGACCCGATTTTGGCTCAGAATAGACAAAAAATAGATCTGTGTTAGAGAGACAAATCCATAGGTCAAATCGAAAAACTCAGAACATGAAAGTTGTGGGGAATCATTATTCCTACCTTCTCACCAAAGGAATTTGGATTTGAATAAACGAGCGCGAGTAGATCTTGGATTTACACCGTAAGATCTGAAATATTGCGATGCGAAATTCTCCGGCTGTGGTGGATGAAAAGAGGTGAGGTTTGTCGGGATTGAAAGATTTTGACGCGATCTTCAACTTTCGTTCTTTGACCGAAGGCAAACGACGAAGTCTAGATGTGTTAAAAAGCGAAATAAGATTCGGGCATATGTAGATTCGGGATTTCGAGAAGAAAAACTCGTACAGCTGTGGCTCCACGAGTTTATATAGAGGTTTAGGATGGTTTAGAGATAGGTATTGGAGTAGGGAACAAGTAGAAACAAACGGAAGTTAATTCGGAGTTGTAGATAAAAAAGTTATAGCAGTTTGAGTAGAGATAGGTTTAACAAAACAGATTTTGCACGCTTTTTGAAGCAATTTGGCCAGGTACGTGCGCGCGTGGCTGCTCCCGGTCGCTGGCTCGGTCCGGTGGGCCGGCGGCCCGCCTAGTTTTTTTTAATACTTGTTTCCCTCATATCTTTTGCATACGAACTCCAAATGACATGATTCTTGTTTCTAAAATTTTCTAAAATCGAATAGATCATTATAGGATCAAATTTGTAATCTTTTTACTTGTTTGGAAGTAGTGGATTTATAAATCCTTGTATATTTCATTTTATTTATATCTTTATGTGTTTGTATTTGGTCCATAACTTTTTCATACTAGCTCCAAATGAGCTCAATTTTGTTTCTAAAATTTTGTAATATTAATTGGATCCTTTTAGGCTATAATTTAGCAATAATCGCTGTCTTAGCAATAGTGGGTTTTAAAAAGTCAATTTAGTTACCCTTAGGAACATTTGGGCGAATCAACTATAGGATTTAGATACCAGGATTTGGATTCAGTTTGTGAGAACTTTGCATGGATGACATGCTTATGAATGCTTCATGATTTTCATTTTGAAATCTTGCACACCAATTCTACAATCCATAATCAATCCATACCCTTTTGCCTATATGGCTACTTAGGTCTTAACAAAAGAATATAATATTTTGAATTCATGGTTGAGAGGATTTTCTATTCAAAAAGTTTCTTCTCTTTGAGAATTTTCAACACATTCCAAAAATTAGGAGAATTTTGGGATGTGACAGACAACCACCCTTAAAAGAAATCTCGTCCCGAGATTTGGGAAGGCTAGAAAGAAAGAAAGGTTTGGGATCCATTAGGGCGCTACCACCCTTAAAAGAAAATTGACTAGGTCATTTCTCGAGGATTCACTTAGCTCAGATTGGTTCTCCTTTAGACTTTTATTGGCACAATGTCTATAGCCCATTATAAACATCATGATTGATAGTTTCCGAGAAAGCACTTATTAAACTAGCAAAACTCTCATGGTGGGCAAATAGGGAACGTTTACTTCACGGTGCCCATAATTCACAGTTGGGATTCATCCTTACCGTACATCCTATGCTTAGCAATGGATGCTTTTAGAAGGGTGTAACAATATACCATTCTAGGGTTTAGGCTCAAAGTCGACTCTCTGCTAAGGTTGAAAAGGGCACTCAAGATTCGCAAAGCCAGCAGTACAAGAGCGAATAATAAGAGTAGTAGGAATGGTGATCAATCCATCCTGCACCCAAATCATTACCCTGTATGAGGATAGCTGAATCACGTTTTTCTATCACTCGGGCATTCTCACTTGCCTTGAAGAATGTTTCCATGGGCACAAACTAATGGTCTATGTATACTCCCATGTATTCAATCAACAAATCTACTACTAAAACTAAACTATCGATACTTCAAATTTCAGGTTGGGTAATCTACTACATAACATCATGTGCAACACTTCATACTTCCACATCCTTTTTCCATTAGGTGAAGAATTCTCTTTCCTAAATTCATTGTGTTGTTAAAACTTCCACTTAACACATCATTATATCTCCAAGGGTTCAATATAGGAAAGAATAGATTCTATAGGAAAGAAACGACTAAGAAAATAATCCTACCCATAACCATATGAAGCAATCAATGTTACAAAAAAGGAAGCAATCATATGCGATCAACACTCAATCAAACACTTGTATAACAATAATACAGAGGTCGAAATTTATTAGTATATAACCACAAAATAGTTTGAAAGCATTGGGAACAATACTAGACTAAAATAGAGCAACATATAAGCAATAAACTAAATCTGTCAAAACGGTACAGCAGGTTTAACGAATTTTTCTGGGCACCTTAAACTCGTCAGGAATTTTAGCCAATTTTTGTGCATGTACTACAGGTAATTACTCTTCAGATCCTATTTTTTTTGGATTTTTCTGAGTTACTAGTAAAATATGAAAAATCGTGCGGTACAACAGGTCATGCAGAAAACTGCAGCAGTAAAATCACGAATTTCAATCAGTTCACACCATTAAACTAATTTAAAAACCTCATCACAATTTCAGAAACATTAGAGTTCAAAACTAACTGATCCTAAACAAAGAATCACACAAAATAGTTCAATACAACCAAGCAAACAACCTATATTGTTATACCACATAAGTTGATAAGAACAATATGCTAACACGATAGCGATGATCTCCTAAAGAGATAGAACATGGTGGTCTAGACCTAACCAAACTTGATTAGATGTTTATTTATGTCATACTATTTGTTCTTTACTTGTAGGCCAACTCTCATATAGTGATTTGCTTTATAGAAAACTACTAATAAAATTTTCCAATTCTTGTAGTTTTTATGGTAGATCACTTCTTCTTCTAATCAAATGAATGGACATCTACAAGTTTGAACAAGGAGTGGTGTTGGAAAATGATAGACAAGGAGTATAAGAACTCTAATAAGTATAAAATATGATAGTTCTCCTAATAGAGGTCTTCTATTGCTAATCCATTTCTAAGGTCATGATCCTACAGTCAACACACAGCTCTGATACCATCTTGTAGCACCCTCGCCTGATAAGGCTGAGTTCATGTGTATAGTGCCAATCCCTGGATCGGTTCACTGGCACACACAGTACAAAATGATACCAAATATAACTGTGCATCATAAATACAACGAATATGATCCAGAATTTATATTATTCATTCAAGTACACAGCGGAAAACGAATACAAGGTAGATCTCCATCCTTCAAATGTGCCACAGGCGAACAAATGTTGAGTGGAGTCTCGCGACCTATGAACGATCGCTCAGATACGATATAACCTGCAACATGAAACGTTGCAGCCACGAATGGTCAATACATTGAATGTATGGCAAGTAGGCTAAAGTGGTTAACAACAGATCTATCAACTACATGCTTATTTGGCCAAGTGGAGTTCAGGCTCATTTGCATAAAGCAACAGTTTTATCCTAACATTTGTAACAAATTAGTTTTCCAATACGATAAATAGGACACTCTGATTCAGTCCCAGGTGCTCCTACCCAATTATGTTCACCCAACAAGTTTTAAGTAATTAAGAAATAAGGATGAGTGAGAAATATCATAGCATCAGTATCAGGTCGCTCAAATTGTCCATAACCGGGGACACGGCTAATCGATTAGTTTATACACCCTGCAGGGGCTAGTACACTTTACCCATGTGACTTGGCCAGCCCAGCTCGTACCACCACTCTCATATTGGGTGATGATAGGGAGAAGTCCAAGAAGGAACCGTTCGGGAAGTAGCTCCCCAATCCCGACGCGTACCGGTCCAACCTACACTATCTACATCTCTGGATACGCGGGTTCGAGTTACCACAACCTACTGAGTTCAACCAGCCGCCCATTTCATTATTGGCACATGGTTGCACACGAAAGCTTTCAAACAAAGAAACCAATCATTTCTCAGTGTCCTGGGTGCCTTTCTGCAATGATACCACCAAAAATTATCAATTCCATCACACCTAGGAGATTCATTGATTAAGTTGTTTTAGTTTTCGCAAACCAACACATTTAGAATATACATTAGTGATGTAACCCAACCCTCGTTCATCATAGCATGGCTAAGCACATCTACCAACGGTGGCTCATAAATAAGGAATGCTAGGGAATAATATGGGACATAGCATAGCATATACACATCAATTCCTACATATGCAATTCTACAAAAACATCTATAATGCATAGGAAAACAGTAGGACATTTATGACCAAGATAGCACCACTTGCCTCTGTTGTAGATATAGTCGATTAGATAATTCTCACAATCCTCATAGATATAATGGTTGCACTTGTCATAACCACAATATTTGCAATCATAGTAGTTGCAATCACACACGTTGCACTCCTCGCAATCTATCAATCAAACAATTGCATACAACATAAACAATAGCACATAGAGATCAAACAAATACAACAAATACATGCATGACAATTTAATAAGTCACAATGGTTGTTACTTTAGTTCTCTACACAATACTGGAGTATATGATGCATGCAAGAGACCAATTAATGCAATGGAGTACTTGTTATTAATAATTACTTGCCAATATAGAGTTTTTAATAGTTCTGTTGTAACGACTGTTCTAACTGTAGAATTAAATTTGTTTCTTAGGTTTGCTGGATATAGGACGTTAATACGAACCAGTAGGCGTTGGATTCACCCTAATCGGAGTTATAAATCTTTTTGTATGATTTAAATAGTGTTTAATGGTTTTAAATGATTCATATAGTTTCTATGGTCTAAAAATCAAACTAAAATTATATCTATAATCTCCACGGAATTGTGAATCCAGGGACATATTATTTTTAATTTTCTGAGCATTATTTATTTTCTTATGAATTTATTACTCTAAATAATCCATTAAACCATTTAAATCTTCACGTCAAAACCTTAGAGTAAAATGCTGAACTAATTGCATATTGATGATCTATATGGAACCAGCTTTCCATCGGTATATCATTTATATTTTTGTGACAAGCAATTAATTTAATATGAATTTAATGATTTATAAAGCCATCAAAACTAATTAAATTACTACGGGTTAAATAATCTGCAAAGGCTGGATCCAACCAGATATTATTAAAGTACATTACAGTAGCTTCAATTTGATATATTATTCATATTTTTCGGAGTTACAAATAATTTCTTATGAATTTATTAACCTAAAAGACCATTAAAACTAATTAAATTGCTGCAGTAACCACGTACAGTAAAAGTTGGATCTATTCTGATAAGATGATTCTACATAAAATTATCTTCAATTTGATATATTATACGCAATTTTTGGACGTGGTATGAATTTCGAATGAATTTTACAAGTTAGATCTCTAATATGCAATTTTAAATTCGAACGGAATATTTCAGGGAATATTCCGCTGACTGGGCAGGTTGACTTTGCATGCTGACTGGGACTAGATGTTGACCTTATGTTGATGTGGCGTTGATGATGAAGATAACCGGGATGACGACATGACACGCACCGGTTTGATTGGATCTCAACCGTCTGGATAGGATCCGGTGGCTAGAAGAAGAGATTGACCCGATTTTGGCTCAGAATGGACAAAAAATAGATCTGTGTTAGAGAGAAAAATCCGTAGGTAAAATTGAAAAAATCAGAACATGAAAGTTGTGGGGAATCATTATTCCTACCTTCGCACCAAAGGAATTTGGATTTGAAGAAACGAGCGCGAGTAGATCTTGGATTTACACCGTAAGATCTGAAATATTGCGATGCGAAATTCTCCGGCTATGGTGGATGAAAAGAGGTGAGGTTTGTCGGAATTGAAAGATTTTGACGCGATCTTCAACTTTCGTTTTTTGACCGAAGGCAAACGACGAAGCCTAGATGGGTTAAAAAGCGAAATAAGATTCGGGCATATGTAGATCCGGGATTTCGAGAAGAAAAACTCGTACAGCTGTGGCTCCACGAGTTTATATAGAGGTTTAGGATGGTTTAGAGATAGATATTGGAGCAGGGAACAAGTAGAAACAAACGGAAGTTAATTCGGAGTTGTAGATAAAAAATTATAGCAGTTTGAGTAGAGATAGGTTTAACAAAACAGATTTTGCATGCTTTTTGGAGCAATTTGGGCACGTACGTGCCCGCGTGGCTGCTCCCGGTCGCTGGCTCGGTCCGGTGGGCCGGCGGCCCGCCTAGTTTTTTTTTTAATACTTGTTTCCCTCATATCTTTTGCATACGAACTTCAAATGACATGATTCTTGTTTCTAAAATTTTCTAAAATCGAATAGATCATTATAGGATCAAATTTGTAATCTTTTTACTAGTTTGGAAGTAGTGGATTTATAAATCCTTGTATATTTCATTTTATTTATATCTTTATGTGTTTGTATTTGTTCCATAACTTTTTCATACTAGCTCCAAATAAGCTCAATTTTGTTTCTAAATTTTTGTAATATTAACTGGATCCTTTTAGGCTATAATTTAGCAATAATCGCTGTCTTAGCAATAATGGGTTTTAAAAAGTCAATTTAGTTACCCTTAGGAACATTTGGGCGAATCAACTATAGGATTTAGATACCAGGATTTGGATTCAGTTTGTGAGAACTTTGCATGGATGAAATGCTTATGAATGCTTCATGATTTTCATTTTGAAATCTTGCACACCAATTCTACAATCCATAATCAATCCATACCCTGTTGCCTATATGGCTACTTAGGTCTTAACAAAAGAATATAAGATTTTGAATTCATGGTTGAGAGGATTTTCTATTCAAAAAGTTTCTTCTCTTTGAGAATTTTCAACACATTCCAAAAATTAGGAGAATTTAGGGATTCGACATAAATCAAGCAGACAAATGAAAAGATTGAGAAACACTCACTTGGCGACTAGGATAAAACGTAGGCCAGTACGAATGCTGGCTGGCTTCTCCAACTCCGGCCCCATTTTCTGACTGAGGCCCGTCTCAAACACACTCTACGCCCAAGACACCGATGGCTTCTTCGAGGATGAGGCCACGGCAGGAGCTTCAGTGGCGATTGTCGTGGGAACTCCCCTCGGCGGCAAGGTCCCTACGGCTGGAGCAGCCACGAGCCCGGTGACTGGGACGAAGGGCGGCGGTAGTGATGCCAACAGCATCTAGTCTTCCGCAATGGCCGCATCGGTCGCCGTGGTCGCATCCACTAGTGCGTCGGCTTTAGCTTCCTCGGCTGTGCTGGTAGCATCGGAGCTACTCGCAGACCGAGGCGGTGATATCGTCTTAGCCAGCTTCTTCTTCTTCTTCGGTGGTGGTGGTTTCTTCTTCGACGGCATAGCTTCGCGCCGCGAGGTGTGTTCGGGGAGTTCGTCCTCGTCTTCGTCGTGAGCCTCGAGCTCGCGTTGGTGCTGCTTGCGAGTTTTGTGAACCATGGGTACGGCGACCTCCATAGCCTAGTCGCCACCGTCGTCATCATCATCGTCATCGCCGCCCCTGCCACTCTTTACATCGCCCTTGTCGGGCGAAAACTCGCTTTCATCCTCGCCGGACGAGTTCGAATTCTCGTCGTCCGCGGGTGGAAGCCAACCTTCCACCACCTAGAACAACTGCAACAACAAAACAAATCAGCACGCGAATGCAAATCTGCGACTGCGAATGTAAAGGAAAGAAAGTATTTACCGTTGGGGCCTCGCGCTTTGCGGTGTAAGGAGCGACCCCGGCCTTTGCGTCAAGATACTCCACCAAGGTGATCTTCTTTAGGGCCAGGGTGTAATCGTTGAGTCTCCACTCGGCATGGCAGGACTTCGTCGGGTCGTCCTTGCCCGTGTACTCGTACATATAGTGGGCGCGACTGGCCAGAGGCCCGTGCCGTCGCCCGAGCCAGCAATTGTAAAGGTTGATGGTTTGGAGGCCCTTCTTCTTCAGGTTGCGGATGGTCTGCAGCATCTCATCGAAGACCATCCTCTGGTCCAGCGGAAGTTTGGTGACTTGGAGCCAACGCGGCTCGGGCTGGTCGGCAGAGTATATCGGAACCGTCACCTCGTCGCCCGACGGCGACTCGGTCACATAAAACCAGATCTTCTTCCACTCATTCGCTGCTTTAGAGGGCAGCATCAGATAAAAAAAGGACGCCTTCAACTTCAGCTGAAAGGTCCAGCCGCCCGCGGCCAGCATCGGGCCTCCTGCCTCTTCGCGGCTGATCCTCCCATGGAACAGATCTTGCCACAGGGGGAAATATGGCCGGCAACCCAGGTAGCACTCGCAGAACGCCACGAAGATGGCGATCTGCTCGATGCTATGCGGCCCTAGGTCTGACGGTTGGATGTCGTAGTAGGCGCAGAAGCGGTGGAAGAAGTGGGAAGTGGGGAATCCGAGCCCCCGCTCTAGATGGCTGGTGAAGAAGATGAATTCCCCCTCACGCGGATTTGGGTCCACCTCCCCGGCCGCGGGGATGTGCCATCTCCCGGTGTGGAGGATCTCTACCTCCTCGAACGACTTCAATAGCTCCTTCGTGCACTTGGATCTGCCCCATGGTTCCGCCGGAGGGGCCATCGATTGAGGGATCTAGGTCTATGAGATACTCTGGGTCGCTTTGGACGCTGCACGGAATGGAGGATTGGGAATGCGCGAGATCGGAGGAAGTATGGGAATGTTCTTCCTTCACCCGTCACTCTCCTTAAATAGCGGTTGCTATCCGCCATGTTCAGGGAGCCGTTACCGCGTGGTAATTACGCCGATATTGTCGTTGGATTACCCAACGACTACTTTAACCAGCGCGGACGGTCCAACTTCATCCACTCGACTAGCTATCTTCAGTGACTTGACGATTCGCCTACCTGATCACTATAACAGTGACTTAACTACTAGCCGACCTATTCGCCAAGCTACGATCTGACTAGTCGCCGTTATTGCGACTAAAATGACTAGTTCTTTCCTTTATTCAGGAGTCCACCGCCGATTCAACTGGGCGTCCGAATTGGACCCGCATACTCCGACTGCCAACAAACACCTGCGACGAATCAACGACGGCCTCGGGGACTACTGATGGGGATATGCCGACCGGGGTATACCCAGCAGGACGTTTCCTACTAGCCCAAGCTGCCAGCGAGTGGGCCTACATGACGGGGACTGGATCGAGACTTGTCAATGACCCAGGCGACTAGAAGCTAGAGGCCCAGAAGCGTAGCTAAGCCCAGTAGGATTAGGTCAAGAACCCTTCGAATCCTCAACTAATTAGGTTTTAGATCTATAAACCCTAGCGAGGTGAGCCTATATAAACCTCCCTAGGGTACGCATAGAGGACACGTTCCATCATACACCCTAGCGACTCACAGCCTACTCGTCGAGGTCACCCTTGTACTCTCTCCATAATACAATCTAGCAGGAGTAGGTCTTTACCCTCCGGGGGCCGAACCTAGGTAAATCCTTGTGTCTCCGCCCTCATCACGCACCGCAGATGGATGGCCTCCCTTGCCCTTTGTTCTACCATTCGCTTTCGACTGCAGCATCTGTCGTGGCCATGCCCATGACACTATTTATTTTAGATGGCATGTGTCTGATGTACCGTTGTATGTCGTGGACATACAAACTTGTGTATGTTTGTTCCAATACCTGTCGACTACGCCTCTCACGATGTTCTTGCAAAGTAGATAGGGTGGTTGCCGATACCGTGCCCTATTCCGCTTAGATGGGATCTACACGTGGGTGGCCCTTAGGCCTCCTCGATAGGATACCATATGAACTTTGAGTTCATTCCTGGTTTGTTTCTTAGAATGTAGTGTTTGAGGTATTACAATCGGTGGCCCCGTGAGTCTTGACGAGACTTTGGTCGAAGTGTTGCAGGTACTTGAGCAGGGTCTTGTCGGGCTCCTGGCATACCCTCCTAAGGTCTTCGCATGTGTATGGGGGCCTGTCCGTGTCCCTGAATTTGGCGATGAAAAGGTTGCAGAGTTTTTACCATGAGTCGATGAATCCCTTTGGGAGGTTCAGAAACCAAGCTAGCGCCCTGGCTCCAATGCTCATGGGGATCTAGTTGACCAGGATACGGTTGTCTCCTCTTGCCACCCCAATCCCCGTGGTGTAGAGCTATAGGAACTGTGTAGGTCTCGTCATACCATCATACCGCGGAGGCATCTCCAGCTTGAGCTTGGTTGGCCACACCACCCTCCGGAGGTGTTCGGCGAGCGTAGGGCAGCTAGAGTTATGGGTGCTATTGCCACCGGCGAGTGTCGCACAGTTCTGACGACCCACGAATGTGATATCCTGGATGACTCGGGACTCACATCCTCTATGCCACGCCAGAGTTACTCGGGCATCTTCAGTGGAGAGGGAGACTTCTGCATGACTCAAGCTTCCTTTGGGAAGAGGAGGAGGTGGTGGTGAGCTGTGGGATATTTCGTCCACTAGTGCCTCTAAGGCTGCGGGGTTGTCCCAGGTGACGTCCATCAGCATCGTAAGACACGCCTGCCATTCCTCCCGTGCGTCCTCGGTCGGCGAGTAGCAGAGGAGTTCTTTTACCATGAGCCAGGATGCTTCTGGCGTGACTGAGGCATGGTGCACCCATGGCGATGAAGATGTCGAAGAAGAGTTCCCCCTTTGCGGCCTCGAGCGAGGGCGCGGAGAGAGGCTTCCACTGGCTACTGAGGGTGGTGCAGATGGGGGTGACGCAATGCGAGCCCCTAGGCTTCCTCATCCCCTCCTGCCGGGAGCGACGGTCGTGAAGCTTGCCGTGTGCAACCATGATGGTGTTGTCGGCTGAGACCCTCAGAATCACGTCTCAACCCCCTACCTGTGGCGCCAAATGTCGGAAATTTTGTCCGCGAATGAACTAGGGCCCAACGAACCCATGGATCGAAAGGGGGGTGACCACACGGTCCCAAGGGGTCTCCGCTACGGCGAAGAAAGAGCACGACAGAGAGTAGACACATGGGTTTTTACCTAGGTTCGGGACCCTCGTGAGGAGGTAAAGCCCCTACTAATAATTTGTTGTATTGCTGCATTCTTCGTGAGGGTACAATGGTGGATCAATGTCTAGGGTTTTAGATCTCTGGGATCGACCTATTCTAAGGTAGGAGAAGGGCTCCTTATATAGTGGCGATGGGCCTCTTTCCCGAATCATAGGAGGGAAGGATCGCCACCCTCCCAAACCACCTTGGACTGTGTTGTCTTCACATGATCGCAAGCTAGCTGTGTTGCTGGGATCGCTGACGATCGTCCTCCTGCCCCGACACGTCACTGCAAATGTGAGGCTCTGCGGCTCCCTGGCGTCATCAACCCGCCTTTAGCACCGCAGCGGGCAGGCATCATCTTGCTTTCCCAACGGGGACTGGTCGTCACTTGGACTGGCCGTTGGCGCGTCATCTTGCGGGGCGTGCTCGGTGCTACCAATGCGTCCTTCCAAGGTGCATCGTCAGGAGGCCTCTGGCCCTTCGCGAGGCCGGTCTTGATGTCTTCCTACACTTCATGTCCCCTCTTCCCTCCCGAGGGCCGCGCTCCTCGCGAGGCCCCGAGAGGGCGCATCCTCTGGGCCTGGCGACTTGATAGGATGGGGTACCCCCAGTGCCGATAGTCTGACACAATCATTGAAAGAGGCGACGATACCGAGATCGAGCAGCGGAGCTGAGGCTAGCTGGGAGTTCATACAACTCTAGTGGTTCAGTGGATTCAATCAATTTGCGGAATGCGTGATGCCTTGGGGAGGATTCCGACCAAGACTATGCGACTAGGGCGAGCTCGTCAGCGGTGAAGCTAGGCTTTCCAGGACGTTTGACTCGATGAGAAGCTTACTTGGAGGGAGAGAGAGAGAGTGGGGGCGAGTCTCAACAGAGGACGGGGGTCCTTTTATAACCGGGCGAGGGGGTGCTGCGGCGGTAGAACGGGCGGCACCATGGCGGCCAAGAGGTTAAGGCCGACTTGTTCATGAGGTGATTGGAAACTAAAGGCGTTGGTGTGCGTTGCTAAGTGGACGTAGTATGGTGCATGGGGCGGTCGGAGAGAGGTCGTCGATCGTGTGGTCCGACGGTGATAGTGGCGGCCACCATGGACTTCCGCAGGGCATGGCGTCTACGGTGGGGCGTGGGCTTGACTGAGCGTGCTAGCGTGTTGGCGGTTTGCAAATTTCTAAATAGAATTTTCTATTTTTCTTAGGTTTTGCAATGAAAATAAATGGGCATAAATGTCCAAATATTTTAGAACATGTGGCATGTTTTGGATATTTAGGATTTACATGGTATGGGGATTATTCTGTTATTTTTTGTGATTTTTATGAGAAATAAAAAGGGTAGCTCCCTTGTAAGCTCAAGAAAAGGGGATTTTCTTATATTAAATAAAATAATTTCTTATTCAATGATTTTGGGCTTGGCAACATTTGTGTAGACGTGTCTTGTTGTAGGAAAGATGTTTTCTTAATAAAGTTTTTCCCATTCTCACTTCTGCCAAGAGTAAAAATTTGAGATAGATTTCAAGATTTAAATGAAATATTCAAACCAAATAAAATCTCAAGCCATTTGGGAAAGATTCCAAAAAAAATTATTAGACCAAATATTAGGATGTTAAACGCACCTCCACATTATATGTCGGTGGGATGAACATCCCCTTTCGGTACTTTCTGATTTGCACTGCCATCACCACTGAGTCGCACCAAACGCCACGTTTGATCGTCATCGCCGCTGGTGCCTCCTTAGAGAATCAGTGGATCATCGCCGCGAAGAAGCAAGGTTCAGCGCAAGATCGCCGGAAGCCAGAAATCAGCGGCTCGGAATTTAGGGAGAGAAGAGAAGAAGGAAGTGGCGTAGAGGAAAAATGTCCCTCCACCCGGGCGCTATTTATCGGCGAGGGAGCGTCTCGGATCCTGGGGACCACGTGGCGCGCAACCGTCTTGTGTGTCGTGGCAACTACCCCGCGAATCCCGTATTGTGAAGTAATGGCCACAATAAATCCCGTGTGTGGTCATCAAGGGGGTGTTGTGGTTACCAGAAAATGACATGAAGAGACGTGGGATCATTATGGCAAGACATGGCCCGCATCAGCATTGACGTTAGCGGGTGAAATATTCATCTCTGCATGCCAGCCGTCCCAACCGGCTATTCTCGCTAACTTTGCAGGAGGCCACGGAACTTCTCCAAAACCGCCAAGTCACCGCATGCTCAGGGGCTAATCTCGGGGGGGTACCCTCGGGTAGGCCTAGCCGTACTGGTCGTCCGCATCCTGGAGGAGCCAGTGGCAGACCGCCCTCCGTGGGTCACGGGAAGGCTGGATCAAGAGCAGGGTATGCATGAGGCTTCAAGGACGAGACCAGCTGAGGTAGTAGATGGCTAATTCAACCAACGAGAAAGAGGTCGGCTGGAGGTCGTGACGCACGCCACAGTACCATAGACACCCCAATCGTGCTGACAAGATGTAAAGGGGATGCCCATGCTGATGACTTTGGTGCCTCCATCAGGCACAGTGCCAGCGGCGTGACACTATGCCCATGATGCTCATCCGGTATTACGCTGTAGCTGACCATGTAGCTAGGGCCCCACCAGTCGGCTGGTCTCCAATTTTCTCCTAGTTTCCCTAGATACATCTCGAGTAGCCTCTATATTATGTATTCCTTATTGATAGAGAGATCTTGCACAAGCATGGGTGTTACCTTGACACGAGGGTCTTAAAGCTGGGTAAATCACTGTGTTTATTTGCGTTTGTTCCCAATCCCGTCTACGGACGTCATCGCTAGCCTCAGTGTGCTCTCTCTCATGCAATCTCTAATGGCACTGCCATGTTTTACACCACGACAGTCACTATAAGGGCCGCCCTTAGGGCATGAGAAAGCTCAACTATAGGCGAATTATAGTCAAACCGTCTATAACCTAAAACTTCATCGATTATAGTAAATAAATTCCATGAATAGAATCTGACACTAGTAGAAAACAGGAATTTCGTCCAGGCCATTAGTCCCGACTGTGGCTGGGGCCGGGACTAATGGTCCGCGCCGGACGGTCCGAGCGACCCAGAACCATACGTCCTGGCCCGTTAGACCCCACTAGTCCCGGTTTGAGACATAAACCGGGACTAAAGGGGGTGCCCGTAGCGAGAGGTGGTGTATATATATGCACAGTCCCCTCCCCATCTCAACTATTTTTTTCCTGGTGGGAGAGAGGTGGTGTTGTTGTGCTATTTTTTTCTTGTTCATATATATGCACTAGAGGTGTTCGGTGAAATGTCCATTAGAGCGATACGAGTTTAGGTCACACAAGACAGACATGATATGAGGTGCCCGAGCCACACTTAAGTTTTCTCATCTTTGTTTCCAAGTGTAATAAAAGGATAGCAACTATTTTCTCGTTTAGACCGTGCGATACTAATTTTAGCATAGTGATTGCGCTTGACATATATTTGTATGATACAGATGAGCCATCCATGGATGTACGGTGACCGACGCTCTGCCGCTTTCAGAGAAGGCGTGGGTTCTTTTCGAGTTGTGGCCGAGGAGAACAAGCGGTAGAATGGTTTTATGTGTTGTCCATGCGTTGACTGTAGGAATGAAAAGGCTCACACTTCCGCAAGAGTGATTCAGAGCCACCTGCTTCGGTCTGGTTTTATGTCCGGCTATAATGTTTGGACCAAACACAGAGAAAGAGGGGTTGTGATGGAAGACGGCGATGAAGAAGAGAATGATGATGACAACTACCGATCTATGTTCCCTGAATACGCCGATACCTCAATGGAAGACAATGAAGAAGGAGGTGAAGAACGGGAACCAGAACGGCCCGCTGTGATCTTGGTCGGGTCATTTCTGATGCAAAACGAGACTGCGACACAAAAAAGGAGAGGTTGTAGTTTGAGCAGATGTTACAGGACCACAACAAATTGGTGTACTCAACTTGTGAAGATGGCCAGAAGAAGCTAGGTAGCACACTGGAATTGCTAAAGTGGAAGGCAGATACCGGTGTGATTGACTCGGGATTTGGGAAGTTGCCGGTACTCATGAAGAGGTTGCTTCCAATAAATAACGAATTGCCCGCCAGTACATATGAAGTAAAGAAGCTCGTCTGCCCTCAAGGATTAGATGTGCAGAAGATACATGCGTGATCTAATGATTGCATCCTCTACCGCAGTGAGAAGTACGACAATTTGGATAAATGCCCGATATGCACTACATTGCAGTATAAGATCAGAAAAGATGACCCTGGTGATTTTGATGGCGAGCCACCCAGGAAGAGGGTTCCTTCCAAGGTGATGTGGTATGCTCCTATAATACCACGATTGAAATGTTTGTTCAGAAACAAAGAGCATGCCAAGTTGTTGCGATGGAACATGGAAGAACGTAAGAAAGACGGGATGTTGAGGCACCCCGCTGATGGTTGATAGTGGAGAAAAATCGAGAGAGAGTTCCCGGACTTTGCTGGTGACGCAAGAAACTTATGATTTGGTCTAAGTACAGATGGCATGAATCCTTTTGGGGAGCAGAGCTGCAGTCACAACACCTGGCCCATCACTCTATGTATCTACAACCTTCCTCCTTGGTTGTGCATGAAGCGGAAGTTCATTATGATGTCAGTGCTCATCCAAGGCCCGAAGCAACCCGGCAACGACATTGATGTGTACCTAAGGCCATTAGTTAATGAACTTTTACAGGTGTGGGCCGAACCAGGTTTACGTGTGTGGGATGAGCACAAACAGGAGCCATTCGACCTACAAGCATTGTTGTTCGTAACCATCAATGATTGGCCTGCTCTTAGTAACATCTCAGGACATACGAACAAGGGATATAATGCATGCACACACATCCCTGGAAGTATATATCTGGATAAATATAGGAAGAATGTGTACCCGTACAATCGTCGTTTTCTTCTGCCCAGACATCCCTTAAAGGAAAAAAGGCAAGCATTTCGATGGCGAGGCAGATCACCGGAAGAACCCTGGCCCCCGTACTGGTGCTGATGTATTTGGTATGGTGAAGGATTTAAATGTAATATTTGGAAAGGGTCTCGGAGGACAACCTGTTCTGAAATACGCCGACGGACGCGCACCCATGTGGAAGAAGAAATCTATATTTTGGGAGCTACCCTATTGGGAAGTCCATGAGGTCCGCTCTGCAATCGACGTGATGCACCTGACAAAGAATCTTTGCGTGAATATTCTAGGCTTCTTGGGATTGTATGGGAAGTCAAAAGATACACCGGAAGCACGGGAGGACCAACAACGTCATAAAGGAAGAGACGGCAAGCATCCAGGGAAGTTTCAAGGGCCTTCCAGCTACGCTCTTACCAAGGAAGAGAAGGAAATCTTTTTTGAAGTCCTTTTCAGTATCAAGGTCCCATCTGGATTCTCATCTAACATAAAGGGAATAGTAAATTTGAAAGAGAAAAAATTCCAAAACCTAAAGTCCCATGACTGCCACGTGCTTATGACGCAATTGCTTCCGGTTGCATTGAGAGGGATTCTATCGGAAAATGTTCGGTTGGCCATTGTGAAGGTATGTGCATTCCTCAATGCAATTTCTCAGAAGGTAATCGATCTAGAAAGTCTATCAGGGTTACAGATTTATGTAGTCCAATGTCTGGTTAGCTTCGAGTTGTTGTACCCTCCATCTTTCTTCAATATTATGACGCACCTCCTAGTTCACCTAGTCCAAGAGATTAGAATTATTGGTCCTGTGTTTCTATACAATATGTTCCCCTTCAAAAGGATCATGGGAGTCTTAAAGAAATATGTTCATAACCGTGCTAGGCCAGAAGGAATCATCTCCCAGGGCTATGGAACAGAGGAGGTTATTGATTTTTGTGTTGAGTTTCTTCCTGACCTTAAGCCGATTGGTGTTCCTGAATCTCGGTATGAGGGGAGGCTGACTGGAAAAGGCACACTAGGAAGGAAAACAATGGTATGTATGGACAGAAATTCTTTCAATAAAGCACACTACATAGTTCTACACAATTCCACCTTGGTGGCTCCGTATATCGAGAAACGCAAGATTATTGTATGCTCGGAAAACCCGGGGAAGCATGACTCCTCGATTAAAGTGGAACACGAGGACACTTTCGGCAGTTGGTTGCAGATAAATCTCATGAATAACAACAATGTTGAAGATCAGCTGTATATGTACTTTCTAAGGGTACGATATAAATGGTAATACATTTTACACGATCGCCCAAGATAAAAAGAGAACCAACCAAAACAGTGGTGTCCGCTTTGATGCAACAAATTACAATGGGCGGAAGGACACATGTTATGGGTACATAGAGGAGATATAGAAACTTGAGTATGGACCTACTTTTAAGGTCCCTTTGTTTTGGTGCAAATGGGTCAAGATGACAGGAGGATGGGTACATGTAGACGAAAAGTATGGCATGACAAAAGTGGATCTCAACAATATTGCATACATGGACGAACCATTCGTCCTAGAAAACGATGTGGCTCAGGTTTTCTATGTGAAGGACATGTCTACGAAACCGAGAAAAAGAAATTTGCAAAAGTATACATCATCTGATGAGCCAAAGCGCCACATAGTTCTTTCAGGGAAAATAAACATCGTGGGAGTGGATGACAAGACAGATATGTCATAAGATTATAATAAGTTTCATGAAATCCCGCCCTTCAAAGTGAAAACTAACCCAAGCCTCCTGTTAAATGATGAAGATTCTCCATGTATACGGTGCAGAAGAAAACAACAACACTAGATAGGGAAGTTGGTGTAATATATTAAACCTTTTATGTAATCATATTGTGAGTCAAATATTTTACCCAGATCCACATGCATGCAACATTGGTCATCTTGATCAATCAAACTGGATGACAACTCCCAGTGCCTAAGCCGCGGGAGGTGAAAACCCAAAGAGACGGAACCATCACACGAGCATAGCTCGTGTGATATCCCTAAAGAATCTGCCAGGTATCATCGACCCTGGCCAACGCAGCCATATAGCGACGAACGTGCTCGTCCTCCTCCCTGACACGACGACGTACCACCTCCTTGGTGGCCGGCTCCCTCTACACCCTTCCTGGACCAGGCGACCTCCACCAAAGATGCTCCGGGTCGACGACGACACCCGGATTCCTCACAAAGCTACGCTTATCGGAAGCTAGCACCATCCAGTGCCAGCCTGGCGGAGCCCAGTCTCGGACATGCTCGACGGAGCCCAGTACTCCATCGTTGCCGCCGAGTCGACTACGAGGATGCGGGATGGGCATCCTAAAGTAGGCGGCGAGGAATGTGTGTATGTGTGGGTGGCCATGACAGTCCACTATAAATAGAGGGAAAGGGCGGGCCAGGCTGGGCCAGGCAGCACTAATATTAGGGATTGAACCTTTAGTCCTGGTTGGAGAAACCAACCGCGACTGAAGGGATTGCAGCAGGCAGTGCCAGGCATCACTAATAATAGGGGTTGAACCTTTAGTCCCAGTTGGAGAAACCAACCATGACTGAAGGGATTGTAGCAGGTTGGGCCAGGCAGCACTAATAATAGGGGTTGAACCTTTAGTCCTAGTTGGAGAAACCAACAGCGACTAAAGGGATTGCGGCAGGCTGGGCCAGGCAGCACTAATAATAGGGGTTGAACCTTTAGTCCCGGTTGGATGAACCTTTAGTCCCGGTTGGAGACACCAACCGGGACAAAACACAAGTGAGCACTAATAATAGGGGTGAGTGTCAACATTATGTCGTGAGTGTCGACACTATAAATAGGCATCCTTGTTAGTCCAGTCCTCCAGCCATTTTGAGGCATCTCCAATATGGTCTTCAAGATCAGGGACACCACTACGGCCAGTTTCAGGGAGATGCCGCCGGAGTCCAGTCCTCCGGCATCTCCAAGAAACTGGTCATAGAGGCACTCCCTGATATGTGAAATTACGTTAGCTCCCAGGCATATTGATCTAGTTAGAGAAGTTACAAGCTGCAAGATGGTCTTCGAGATCAGGGACACCACTACGGCCAGTTTCAGGGAGATGCCGCCGGAGCCCAGTCCTCCGGAATCTCCAAGAAACTGGTCATAGAGGCACTCCCTAATATGTGAAATTAGGTTAGCTCCCAGGCATATTGATGTAGTTAGAGAAGTTACAAGCTGCAAGATAGTCTTCGAGAACAGGGACACCACTACGGCCAGTTTTAGGGAGATGCCGCCAGAGCTCAGTCCTCCGGAATCTCCAAGAAACTGGTCATAGAGGCACTCCCTAATATGTGACCACACATGTTTGGATATCAGATCTTCATGGTAAGTACGAATCGGGACAACATCTTCATAGTTTGGGAAAGTCGTAGTCACCTGCCACTCCGGGGACTAACACTCGTAGTCCCTAATATTTAAAAACTGAGACTACGGAATCAGGACTAAAGGCCCCATTTAGTCCCGGTCCAGCCACAAACCGGGACTAACACTCAATACATTTATTAATATTAAAAACCGGGACTAGCTAACACTGAGGACTCCTTGATGGCACCCGAGAACTTGGTTCTTGAAGTGGAGTCTGTTGGAAACCCCAAGAGCAAGGTTTGAGGAAGCACAGCAGCAAGTTTTACCTCGTTAGAGACAGAGGTTATCGAACCAGTAGGAGGAAGGAAAACATAACACAGGTGTTGCTAGCAACGCGGAGATCTGCACAACACAAACTCAAGACTTTGCCCCAACGAATCAGTGAGGTTGTCAAGCTCACCGGTTTGCTGTAACAAAGGATTAAATGTTTGGTGTGGAAGGTAATGGTGGTTTGCAGCAAGTAAAAAATTAATAGTGGAAGATGTATAATTGGTAAAGATTGGACCGGGGTCCATAGTTCACTAGAGGTGCTCTCCTTAGATAAACAACATGGCATGAAGGGTAAACAAATTACAGCAGGGAAATTGACAGGAACTGAGCAAGGCATAACAATGCAATTACTAGTCAGAAAGATCCTATGATATTCGATTAGGCAATACAACATGATACATAGACCGCCATCCAACTGCATCTATGACTAGAAGTCCACCTTCAGGTTATCATCCGAACCCACTCCAGTATTAAGTTGCAAGCAACAGACAACTGCTTTAAGCAAAGTGTGTAAGGTAAACAGTCCACATGTTCCATGAACAAGACACCGTTGTTTTCTCCCTAGTAGCAACAACACATCTACAACCGAAGAGATTATTGTCACTTCCCTTGGAAACTAGAGGCATGAACCCACTATCGAGCATACATACCCCCTCTTGGAGTCACTAGCAACTACATGGCCAAGATAGCTACTAACAACGAAGATCATGCAAGATCACAAACAACACAGACATGATAGAATCATAAATACAAAACCATTAATCAAACCAACATAATAATCTCAATATCCATCGGATCCCCGTAAACACAACATGCATGATTACAAATAGATTAGATCTTGATCATGAACGGAGATCACAAGATCTATACATGAAAGCACAAAGGAGGACATACAACCATCTAGCTACTACATGGACCCATAGTACAAGGTGGAAATACTCACGCATGATACCAGAGAGAAGGCCTCCGGGATGATCTCCCCTCCGGCAGGGTGCCGGGAAGATCTTCAGATCCCCCCTGATCTAGGGACGATGGTGGCGGCGGATACAGACAGTTTCGTGGACATTTGATCGGTTCCTTAGGTTTTCTGTATCGAGGGCTTCTTATAGGCAAAGGGGAAGGCCGAGGAGGCGACCAGAGAGGTCAAACCCTACCCAGGCGCGGGCCCACCCCTGTGGGGAGGGTGAGTTTTCCCATCCTGGCATGCTTTCTCGTCTCCCCTCTAGACTTATTGTTCCCCGCGGAAAGTAATTGACTTTGGCGTTTGTCCCATCCAATTCCAAGAATATTTCTTTACTAACTTTTTCTGAAACCAAAAACAGCAGAAAACAGGCATCTGGCACTGTGGCAACTTGTTAATAACTTAGTACCAGAAAACATGTAAAAAGCTCTTCAAAGTATAGACAAGCAAAGAAAAGTTCATACTAAACAAGCATGGAGCATAAAAAATTATAGATACATTTCTGACGTATCAACATCCCCAAGCTTAAATCCTGCTCGTCCTTGAGTAGGTAAGTGATAAAAGAATAATTTTTTAGGTGACATGCACCCTCACAATAAAGATCCAACCATTTGCAAGCATTGAAAGCTGGGATCAAAGAACTCTAAACATGTGCATGAAAGAAGTAGTTCTAACAGTAGGACAAAGTAACTATGCATGCAACATGACAAGCTACAAACAAAGGTCATGAATAACACGCATTAAAAAACATTTGTTTGTTTCACATACAGAAAACATAGCATAGTGGCAATAAGCTTGTCCCTCATAGAGTAGCAATATAGATGCATATGACACCTTCAAAGTTCACAAGGGTGACTAGAAACAAATAGTAGAAGAACAAGTAATATCACAATATGCATCAATCAATAAGCTTTGGAACACTGCACACAGAATGACAACTATGCTCTCTTAATGGTTCCTAAAGGCAGAAGGTGGAGACTCAGTAATGGTGGAAGAAAAGCCTTTTGTAAAGGAAGCAGAGATTTCAAATTTCAAAAGAGCTTCCAAAAATTATGATACTTGTTAGCTTTCAGCCCTCATTGCCCCTATCATAAGCATCTTGAAGTGATTAAGATTAAAGTGAACAAAGATGGAGTAAATGCTTGACAAAGTATAAGTTGGCAATCTCAAGTCCCTTGAATACGAGGGCCACACCTCATGCATACTCAACTTCCGTAACAGGTAAGTTCTTGTCATTGTAAGTATTTGCATATCATTGAGAACCGCCAACGGGGTACCCCTTGCACATGGTACATGAGCTTTCCCATAACCAAAATTACAAGGCAAGCAGACAATGAGCATCTCAGCAATCTTTTTATTTACTATATGTATAGATTTTTATTGAGGATGCTTCATAGATAGCTCACTATGGTGATGCTGCAAGTTTCCACCATGATTAGGCATGGATTAGGCTAGCGGCCCAAGCGTTTCTCTAACACGGGATACAAAATCCATGGACTTACAAGTTCCCTCTTCATTTCACACAAGTGACATCCATAGACAAAATAGCATGATATCAACTAAGTACAAAGTACAAGTACAATGTTGAAAACTTTCCCCATGACAACACGGTTCTGTTAACTCCAACGTATAAGTGCAAGCATATACAACAAAGATGTCACAGTGGTTCAAGTTTATTAGTGGCAAAGAATATAAAGTGTACTATCAAGTTTGTGAGGGCTTTAATCACTAAGTTTTCATATAACAAAATAGTTTTTAATAGGAAGATAGCTGAAAACAAGAATATACTTGGAATGGTGTAACACACCATGCATAGGAGTTTATAGTGGACAGTTTGGAAAAACTTGGTTTCTTGGGAGTTGGAAGCATGAGTATGACTTACTCATACAAGTGGAGGCTAGCAAAAGACTAGGAGCAACCAACTAAGAGAGCATAATGGCCATAATCATGCAGTGCAACAAAGCATTACTAATCAAAGCATAGAGTGGTACTACAAGTCAAGGACTAAATGATCATAGAGGCTAATGGTGACTTGTCATATTCATAACATGGTGTGAGAATGTGACAAGTCAACCCAAGCAAAGCATCAAAGGAGAAAACCACAATACTATGCTTTTGCATGCTAAAACAATGCATACTTTCTTCAACGCACACTAAGCAATCCCAATTGTTTGGAACAAGACATGCTTGGACTTCTTGTTCCCCAGGGTTTTCCCGCCCTGGCACGCTTCCTCGTCTCCCCTCTGGACTTCTTGTTCCCCATGGAAAGTAATTGACTTTGGCGTTTGTCCCGTCCAATTCCGAGAATATTTCTTTACTAACTTTTATGAAACCAAAACAGCAGAAAACAGGCATCTGGCACTATGGCAACTTATTAATTGGTTAGTACCAGAAAACATGTAAAAAGAACCTCAAAGTATAGACAAGCAAAGCAAAGTAGATACTAAACAAGCATGGAGCATCAAAAATTATAGATACGTTTCCGACGTATCAAACACTCAGGACTAAAGCCGCCCCCTTTAGTCATAATCATGCCTAGTCCTATAGTACGCAGCTTTAGGGTCTTCTTCGCCATCGTCATCATCATCATCATTGTCATTGTCACCTGCCACTACGGGGATCCTTAGCCCACCCATGGCATATACCGAGGGCACCTACCACTCCGGGGATCCTCAGCCCACCCATGGCACATACCGGGGGCACCTGCCACTCCGGCCTTGGATTCACGGCGGGCGGGGGAGGGGTTTCCTGGAAGACGATGCCGCTACCACTGGGCGGTGGAGGGGCCTTCTTGTGGCTCTGTGGCGGGTGGACTTGTGGGCACCGTAGGCGAGGATGGTCTCCCCCGGCGATGTAGCGCATCACGCCAATGATAGTACGGTTCGCCCACCACAGACAACGACTGGCTTTGTTGTGGTTCACCGGGGGCGGGCCATCACCATCGTACCTGGCGAGCTCCATTTCCCGCCGGTTAGCGAAGAAGGCATTCCAGGTGTCGTAGTTGTCGGGATCTCACTGGGGATCCATTCGCTGCTCCGGCGTGAGCTCGTGGTAGAAGTGGTTCGTGATGGCTGCCTGTCGGGCGGAGCCTTGAGGCATAGGAGGGACAGGAACCCCTCCAGCGCTCAGCATCCAGCCGGTGGGCGGCCGGTAGCCTGGTGGAAAAGGGTAGCTTGAGGCGCACAGCGCCTCGGTCTCCTCGAGGGTCAGAATGGCCCAGTAGGCGTTGTCCATTTCTGTAAGAGATAAAGGTGTAGATGTGTGCATAACCATGGCGCGGTCGGCCTATATATAGATGGAAATGGCAGGAAAACATGGCGGGAAGCGGTGGAAAATGGCGGGAAATATCAAAGTCCCTGTTACTGGCTACAGCCAGGACTAAAAGCTCAGTTCAGAGTAAAGGGCGGTAAACTTGGCGGGAAGCGGTGAAAAATGGCAGGAAATATCTTTAGTCCCTGTTAGTGGATACAACTAGGACTAAAGCTTATTCAGAAAATGGATTTGGATTAATTATTCAAATTCAAGAACTTTTCATGTTGAAAGTTTAGTGAGATTGAAAAATATGCAAAATAATAGTTAATGCATTTTTAAATTGGCAAAATGGTTAATAATTTGACTATTTAAAATAATTATTTTATAAAATAGAAAATGGATTTGGATTAATTATTCAAATTCAAGAACTTTTCATGTTGAAAGTTTAGTGAGATTCAAAAATATGCAAAAAATAATAGTTAATGCATTTTTAAATTGATAATGGCAAAATGGTTAATAATTTGACTATTTGAAATAATTATTTTGTAAAACAGAAAATGTATTTGGATTAATTATTCAAATTCAGGAACTTTTTATGTTGAAAGTTTTTTCAAATTCATAAGTATGCAAAAAAGTATTATTTAATTGTTTTAAATGATATATTCGAAAATTTGAAAAAAAATCCACAGCGCGTGCTTGGGGTTTTGGCCCAGCGCGTTCTTGAAGTGGAGGCCAGAGAGATGACGAAGCGCCGCCAGGCTGCCCCGCCGCCAACTCCGACGAACCTCCACGCCCGCCGCGCCTCCCTCTCTCAGCCGGCCGCCGCGCCACCGTCGAGCCCGTCGCGCCCCGCACGCCCGCGCCCGAGCTCGGCCGCGCACCGCGCCACCGCCTCCAACTCCGACGAAGCGCCGGCCGCAAGGCTGCCCGCCGCCAACTCCCGCGCCCGCGCCTGCCGCCAGCACCACTGTCAGCCGCCGCCACCGCCGGTTGAGTGTTAGGGTTAGGATTAGTACTTAATTAGGATTTTTAATTTAGGATTTTTTAGTTTAATGTATAGTTTAGGATTATAGTTTAGTGTATAGTTTAGGATTATAGTTTAGGTTTTTTTAGTTTAATGTATAGTTTAGGATTATAGTTTAATATTGTAAATTATGTTTATAATAGGGTTTTTTATTGTAATATAATTGTGTAATATAGTATTTTTATTGTAAGACCCTCTTTGTAACCGGAGTTAGGGTTAGGGTTAGGGTTAGGGTGTTCGTGCTCGGTGGTGACCGGAGGTAGGGTTAGGGTGGTGGTTCTCACGGGAAGTTGCTTAGTCGCCCGCCTCACACGCGGCCACCATCACCAGCCATCGCCATCGCACCTCCGGGTTTAGGGTTTATTTTTTAAGTTCAAATAAATATGTGTGCATTTTGCAGGAACTATGGATCCACCTAGTCCAATACGCAGAGACCTAGATTCAGAACACTTGCTCGAGGATATGATTCACGATGCCGATGAGGGATCTCCCTCGAGGTATCTTAACTCATCCGGTGAGGGAGAGGAGACCAACAGACAAGAGGAAGAAGCCCATGGACGCGTAACACAGACTGACGAGGTATATATATATGATGTCCGATGATCGTCACTAGATGTACCTAGTTGTATATATATTATGTTGACGAATGTTTCTTCTCTTAGGCCTCTACATGGAGCAAGAAAACCAAGAGCGGCCCATCCAAAAAGTTGCCCCAGGGTACTGTTTATGAAATGACAGAGGTTTTAGGAGACAGCGAACCATTGGAACCGAAAAAAACAAAACAAATATTTTGTACACCAATGCGGAGTTATTGCTAGAGATTGCACCCTGATCACCGTTCGAGAGTGGAATAAGCCCAAAGAGGCGGAATGGAGTGATGGGTATATCGAGGATATATTCAAAGAGCAAATATTTATTGACCTAATGGCACATTTCAAGCTGCCAGAATGTGACACTGATGACGAGATGACTGAAATGAGAAAGAAAGTCAAGCATTTTGCACTGAAGAAGATGGCCAAACTATTCAAGAACTGGAAGAAGTCATTACGGCAACAGTATCAGAAGGACAATAAAACCCCATTATTCGAAGGCTATCTAGCAAAGCAGCAGCCTTACTGGGATGCATTTGTGGAGTATAGGGGGTCAAGAGTTGCAGAGGAAAAGTCTAAAAAAACAAGAGAAATGCTGCAAAGAATAAATATCACCATAACATGGGGCCAGGGGGCTACGCAGCTGCCCTGTCTAAGTGGGATGCAAAATAGAAAGAGCTTAATGATAAATGGATCATTCCAGAACCAATTCATGAAGAATGGGATTTGAGGGCAAGAAATTGGTTCCTTGGGCATGGGAGTACATATGACGAACTTACAGGGGACCTTATTTGCAGTGACGGGATAAAGGTACCCATGACTACATGGATAAAAGTGGTGAAAGATATTAAAGATGGAATAAAATAGTTTCAACCCGATAGAGAGAAAGACTTGCTGACCTTGGTCGTCGGGAATCGTGAACATATAGGACGAGTCCGAGGCCTTGACGGGAGTTTCACGTGGGAGACTGGGTTTCCTAAGGACCAAGGTACCTATAGAAGCCGAGTAGAGCAAAGCAGCGACGGGAGGAGAAGGAGGTAGACAAGTTCAACCAGCTGCTAGCAAGACTTGACAAGTAGCAGCAGCAGATCGACGAACTTAGAGGAATAGCGCGCTTGCAAGATCCTCCACTCGATATTACCTCCAACCCATCTCAGCAGAGAAGCAGCGTGGTTGAATCGGAGGTCCCGTCTAACGATGCATCCTATACAGATGGCGACCCCGTCTACCCCGTGGATGGAATTAAGGAGAAGATACCTTGTGAGCTCCATAATAAATTGAAGAACGTATCTGTGAAGGTGGTGGTCGGATCGGCTTTGCCTTGTCCGCCTGACGCACGTTGGCATGGCCATGAGATTCCACCTGGCTATGCTAAAGTCGAGGTGGATCAAATCATAAAGGCGTGGGAGTCAATGGAGCTTGACATCCCTAGACCAGAAGGTAGATCACACTCGGAGAAGTACATGGTGGGATCATTCTATGGGACAAGAACAACATACGGTTTCTAGGCTCGGCCCCAAGGATTACACTACCACCTCCGAGTTGTCGCAGGTCTCCTCCACCTCCATCACCTCCAAGAAGCCCACCCCATGATGACTACGACCACCACATCCCGAGTCCATCTCGATCTCCGCCGCAGGCTCAGCAGTCTTCGCTGCCCGCTAAGGACAATAAGCGGAAGCGTGCTCCGTCAGTGAGTACTAAAGGACACGGCAGCCCCAAATGGAAAATGTCGCCCCTCCCAACAGTGCCTCATAAGAATATTCACATCAGACCTTACGATCGTACTGATGCAGAATCTGCAGCGATAGCAAAGGCCGAAGTGGCGGCGCATTTTGAGAAGAAGAAACCCGAGCCCGCTCCGGTATACACCGAGAAGCACAAGGCATATGCACTTGATTTTCTGAACACAAACTCACAATATGAGTTGCACCATAAGCCAGATGACTATCTACTCACACTTCAGAAAGAATTGGCGAAGAGCAAATCAAGCAAATCAAGTGCAAGCGGTAAGAAATCAACAAGCAGGGTGCAAGAGGGACCAAAACTGCAATCAGTAAAAAATCAGACGTTCCCCTTCTTGGACAACAGGCAAAACAAACGATCGCATCCCTCAAGGTGGTTTCACAAAACATTCCACTCCTCGCACAACAGCCAGTAGATATGTCAATAGCTGCGGAGTTAGCGGCCAGCATGGAAATTAGTCTTGATGAACTGTTAGGCCCCCAACTCAACCTTCTACCCAAGATGAAAATAGCCCCTAAATATGTCACAGGTGAGGATTTGGTCAGCAAAGAGAGGCTGAAAGAACTGCCAACACAAATGCAGAATCTCCATCAATGGTACTCGACGGTCATGAAGCAGGGGAGAATAATGATCATAGCCAATGTCCCACCTGAGTACTACTTCAGACCCGAAGAGGTCCATATTGAGTTTCTAGATCTGTTCCAGTTATATCATCTCGACGCCCTGGACAAATCCATCCTCAGCTGATATTGTCTATAAGTTGTTGAATTCATTGTCTACATGTTTAGTTTTTCAGTTGTTTAGTTTAGAACATGTAATTATCCTTTTTATGTGGAATAAAGATCCTAGAATGTAAAATAAAAAGAATCTACAATATTGGGTTCATTGATCCAGATAAAGTTCATAACCACTCTAACGGATAACCCCGAGGAGACGGAGGAAAACATTCTAAGGTTTCTAATGGAGCAAAATTTCTCTGACCACATACTGTTTCCTTACAATTTCAGGTGTGGGTCTTACTCTGTTGTACACATTCATTTTTGATTAGTCGATGCTAATAAGTGTAACTGATAAGTTACTGATGTATATATAAATGTTTGCAGCTTTCACTGGGTTCTGCTAGACATTCAACTTGATAAGGGAAGAGTTGATATCATGGACCCATCAAATATGGTCGTGGGGACGAGGCGGGCTCGGGGGAGGTCATGGGCAAGGCATGGGCGCACGGGTTCGTCTGTGATTCCTCATCGGAGTTGCATGCACCATCGGAAGCTTGCAGATGATGACGAAGGCGAGCCTACAGAGCATGAACAAGTGAATGGCGAGTACCAGAAGAAGCACAAGACAAAGGCGAGCTCGACAGCATGAGCTAGAGGGCAAGGGGCGCACGGGGCTCACCAGAATTGCTGCCGGAGTTCGTCGGGGTCTGCGGTGGTGCAATCTCGAGATTGGGAAACCTTGTGGCTCTCTGGCGACGGGGTTTGAGGGGAAAGGAGAGCAGGGAGAGGGGAATAAGATGTCATGGTCGGGGTGGTGAATTATGCTCACATTCAACTAGATTTAAGTGAATTGAAAGGCATAAACGACAGAGAGGGGAGGGCGTGTCCAACGCGCGAGGTTGACAACCGGGCTGACGTGGTTGTGGGGCCGGCTGGTCAGTGAAGGGGTGGGAGTTCTGCGTGGTAAGAAAATAAAGAAGAGGAGGGGGAGTGGCCCGGGTGGGCTAGTTGGGCTGGGGTAGGTGGGCTGGGCTGGGCATGTTTGCTCCTCTTTTTTTTCTGTTTAGTCTTTTTCATTTTAAGACAATTTAAACCAGGGCTAAAATTCATAAGTAAATGGAATAAAAGTTTATTAAATAATATAAAAGGATAAAATTTTATTAAAATAAATACCAATATGTATCACTTAATTTTAAATGAATACTAATTGATAAAAATATTTGAATTGGACTAAATAACTAACCTTGTTTTTGTATAAAACCTACTGAAAATATTGGATAAGTTTTGAATTAAAATTAAGGTTTGAATCAAATGACTTGTTTAAAAACACAAAATAAAAACAGAAAAAGAAAAAGACTAAATAGAAAAAAAAGAGGAGCGAACCTGCCCATCCCAGCCCAACTACCCCAGCCCAGCGCACCCAGGCCACTCCCTCTCCCCCTCTGCTTTCTTTTCTTACCACGTAGAACCCCCACCCCTTCACTGACCAGCCTTCCCCACGGCCACGTCAGCCCCGTCGTCAACCTCGCGCGTTGAACACGCCCTCCTCTCTCTGCCGTTTCTGCCCATTTGAATTCTCTTAAATTCGGTTGAATGTGAGCGTAATTCACCACCCTGACCATGCCCTCTTATTCCCCTCCTCTCTTTTTTCCCCAAACCCCGTTTCTAGAGAGCCACCAGGCTGCCAAATCTCGAGCTCGCACCGCCGTAGTCCCCGACGAACTCCGGCAGCAATTCCGGTGGGCCCCGTTTTCCCCTTGCCCTCTAGCTCATGCTATCATGCTCGCCTTTGTCTTGTGCTTCTTCTAGTACTCGCCGTTCACTTTATCGTCCTCTTTAGGCTCACCTTCGTCATCATCTGCAAGCTTCCTACGGTGCGCGCAACTCCGGCGAGGAATCACCGACGAACCCGTAGGGCCCTGCCTCGCCCACAACCTCCCCCGAGCTCGCCTTGTCCCCACGACTATGGTAACCCCCTCACACCATCCCCTTACCCCCTAGCCCCACCGGTGCGCCGCCACCAGAGGCGTCACCGCCACGCGTCGCCAGCAGCGCCACCCATCCCTGGCCAGCACGCTCAAATCCACTGGATCAAAATCCTAGGGCCTCGATTAGATTTAGAAGCGAAACAGTACGGGATGATCTGAGCCGCAGGATGAAACTTAGATCTAACACTACACGCGTGTGATCAACGTGAATCGATACGGGCCAATCAGAAAGCGCCGCGTGTCAGGGTTTTCGATTTAAAATCCATATTGTATCTATTAGATGATTAAACTTGTAAAATTCATAACTTTCTACAAATCAGAAAAATACAAATTTGGTTTCTATGGATTCATAAAAATATGAAATTTTCATCTGTGGCATTACTTTGGTAATTTGATTCTGAAAAATTAGAGTTTTATGCAGAGACTTGTTTAGGACTATTTTGAGTAAAATAATTGTTGTAAAAATTATTTTTAAATGAATCCTTTTGCAAATGGTTTTGTTTTGAATCCTCTGACCATAAAAACTAACATTTGAAATTAAAAATATATTTTGTTAGAACTATAAAATATTCCTTTGATTAAATCTTTTCTAGTAAAACAAAAATGTTTTAAATAACCAAATTACACTAACTTGATTCCAATTGGAATTCCACTTTTATAAAAAGGACCAGTAGGTGTTTTTAATGTTTAGATACTTGTTAGGAACAACTTTTTAAATAAAATAACCTTTTGCATGCTTGCATGGATTTCTGTGTTTACTTGTTTTGTTTTGTTATTTTTGTGTGCTAGTTTTGAATGTGTGCTTTGCTTGATTGTGATGTAGTGAACTTTGAGGAGTGTGACATTTTTAAGATCAAGGAGAGTACCTAGATTTTATACTAAAAAGGCAAGTGATACTTTGGTCATCAAAAGTCCTATCTTTTCAATATTGCATTTTAATATTTTTGTAGTATGCATGATAGGACTATTTTGTATATTTCTATGCTATGCTAAACCTATAGTATCTACCTTGGTAGTATTTCCTAAAGATAGGAGACATGGTAAGTTTAGAATGCTTAATCTAGCTATATAGAATTGCGGGTGGAAATCATGATATGATGTCTTATGAAAATACAAATATTGTTTTGGACTAATGAAAACAACTGATGTTAATGAAACACCTGGGTGGAAATGGGACTTGTATGGATGGATTTTTGTTGAGTGGTTACACAGGACCCATTTCTATGGTTGACCCTGGTGTATATCACTTGTGGATGGACACGCAGGAACAAAGAGATTGGAGACATTCTTGTCACGGAAGCTTCCAGTGCAACCACATGGCATATGGGCTCTACCTTGACCAACTAAGTTGCAATAACTCAGCCAGCTGGACATAATTAAGGTGGTATTGATGATAGGATGGAAGGTGTCCACGGTGGTCTGAGGGATTGCTTCTAAAAAGTCTCGTCTCGATTCTTGTCGAGTCTTGTGGGGAAAGTGCACCAGCTCTCGAGAGGGTAAAAATAAGTACTTAGCTGTGTCCCCGGTTATGGACAATTTTGAGCAATCAAGACAGTGAAGCAGTTCAAGAATTTCATCATGCTAATTTCTCTAAGTTAAAACTTGTTGGGTGAACAAGGGTAGCACCTGGTGTGTATCCAGTGTGCCATGTTTGATGAAGTGTTTTTGAAAAGAGAAAAACTATTTTTCAAAGGATAGGGAAAACTTATTTTATGCAAAGGCCAGCCAAAACCCCACTTAGCCATATATTCATGTAGATGTTAGATTCTCCATATCAATATGATATCACATGCCAATACAATTCAAATGTATTTTCCCTTATGGCTGTAACTTATCATGTTGTAGGTTTGTTTGCTGTTAGTGAAGTTTGATGAGTATGGATTACAAGTCTAGAACCAACATGTTTGCCTGTGGCATATGAAGATGAAGGACTACATGCCTTATATTTATATCTGCTGCTCTGTAATAAGATAGTCATATGAGCTATGTAAGTTGTAATGAATTATTTTATTTCCTAGATAAGAGTTGTAATATGACCTTTGTTTCTTGATATTACATCTTAAACTATGGGTGCTAGCTATTCGATCTAGGGACTAGCACTGTAAATACATGGACTTGTACCTTATTGGGTTTAGGCCTCCATAGATGGTATCAGAGCCGACCTTCGCGGTTACACGGGCGTGTGCGGGTCAGTGCCGTACATGTGGCGCATGGCGCGTGTGGCCCGGAGTGGACACGACATGGCGCATGTGTCGGCACTGGATGCACAGACATGTGCCAAGAGGGAACGTTCCTGGCTTGTGGTTGATCGACGAGTACATCGATCTTTTAAGGGTGGGTGTATGTGAGACCCTGGCACATGGCTCAATAAGATTGATAGGAAACCCATACAAACAAGTTGCAACTTCTTTTCCGGAAGCTCATTCGAAAAGAACTCTAAGGTTAAGCGTGCTTGGCCTAGAGCAATTCTAGGATGGGTGACCGACCGGGAAGTGGGTACCGAGTGCGCACGAGTGAGGACAAAGTGCACATAAAAGACTAGTGTTGGTCTATGGTGTTAGTCTAGAGATCCTATTGAGCTGCCAGAAGTGATAGCCGTCAGTCCAGAGTGACTGTGGGTGTTATAGTTCACCACCTTATGCTTATTTGAATTGAGATAATAGAACTATAGAATTCTAGATATTTACTTTACGAACTGGTATCATATTGTTTTAAGAGTCAATCTAAATTTTAAAAGTCCTATTGCAAACTTTCAGCAAACTCCATTTACTCCGTTAAGTTTAATAATTAGTATTAAATCAAGAGTAATAATTCAAGTGCTAGTATCTAAAGTATCATGTTTGCCTCCATGATTCTTGATTGTTTTAAATATCAAGGTTATCTAGGAGCTGAATGAATTTTTTTACAAACCATCATGTGTGACAGATATTATGACATGTGAAACAATGTTTTGGTTGCAATATGATAGATTATAATATATGTTCTCATATTGGATGAGAATTTTCGAAGATTGGAGATGATAGACATCCTAATCATCCAAAAGGGTTTTGGAAAGTAACATTATACTGATGATTCACGTTTATAAGCGACATTAGCTTGATTATGAAAGTTGTCATAATAAGGATGAATATAAGATGTAGGTAAAATGTTTACTACACTAAAAGATTACTAAAGAATGGATTTTGAAAGAACGCCAAACATTTGATGATGGTGATCTACTTCAAAGTGCAAGTGCAAAGGTATTAGTATTTGACTATACACGCTTTGGAATATGTGTCATATGTATGGAGCCACTTTTGATGTTGATGGACTCTTTTAAAAGGAAAAGGAAATGCTAAAAGAGAATCTAAAAATATTTGGCAGAAAAGAAAAGACTGGAAATGTCCAGCTAATGTATATAGATGATATACATGTTATGGTTGTATTCTTTGCTTGTTAAACAATGTGGTTCTTGGGTATTGGATGCCGAATTGGTTCGTATGAAATGTCATACAGAAAAACGCAATTCATGAACTACAATGGCCTAAGTAACTAGCAAGATAATATGTGATGATGTTCATCGAAAACAAATAAAGTGTTATTGTTTTTATCGCTGACATCAAAGATTTCCTTAAAGATTTGTTTAAATAATTGTTATTTTGTTCCTGTATTATGAGAACAATGGTTGTTCAAATAATTACCGTATTCCACAGAAGATGGATGAACTTTTACAAGTCTAGTTGGAGAAATCACGTCCATAAAACTAATGCTAAAATGTCGCAAGACAAATGATTGAAAGATCACTTACAAAGTGACAACGACATTTAAATTATATTGGAAAGAAAAACATGAAGAAACTCCATGTTGATGGAATTTTGGAGTCTTTGATTTTGATCAAATTGACGCTTGTAAGACTCTCCAGGAGATAATTCAAACTTAGTTCAAATGCCAAAGAAGAACGAATGACTAACTTATTGGAATTTGTACATATTGATGTATGTAGCCCATTATGTGTAATCATGAGCAATGGATTTCAACTTCAAAAGCTTTCTCCAGAAATTTGAGTGAATATATTTGTATATTTACTTAATAAGGAAGAAGTATGAAACATTTGAAAATTGTTCAAAGACTTTCAAGATGAAGTGGAAAATCATTGTAACAAGAAAATAAAGAGTTTATGATTTGATCGTAAAAGGAAGATATTTCAGTTACATGTTTAGAAAAACACCTAAGATTTGAGGAATTGTTCCATGGATTTGCATTTCCCGATAAACCATAGGAGTATGGTATGTTCGAGAGATCAAATCGAACCTTGTTTGACATGGTAAGATCAAAGGTGTCATTTATAAGACTGCCATTATTTTTTAAGGATTAAAGCTTTCGAGACTACCGCTTTTACACTGAAAAGAGCACCATCATGATATGTTGAAATGACACCATAAAGGTATGGTTTGGGATCAAACCCGAGTTGTCTTTTCTTAAATTTTGGTATGCTATGCATAATAAAATGTTTACAACCAAAGTCGAATAAGCACGTCTTTGTAGGTTATCCCAAAGAATTTGTTGGGTATTCCTCCATAACACCAAGGACAAAAGAGTTTGTCGCTTGAAACATGAAGTTTCTTGAGAAGGATTTTTTCGCAAAAGTTAAGTGGGAGGACAATAGAACTTTGATATGTGATGAGTTGCGCAGTGCCGGAAATTGTTCCGGAGGCAGCCACAATGCTCATGGCTCACGTGCCTCAAAGGTTGTGGTCACGGAAATCTAAGTTCCTATTGAACCAAGTAGGTCGGGTAAACAATCAAATACTAAGATTTGAGAGTAAATCATTATTGTTTGACAATTATGAACTGACTACATGCAAAGAAGCTATGATGGGCCCTGACTCTGTCAAATGGCTTGAAGCCGTAAAATCTGTGATAGTTCCATACGCGAGAAATCAAGTTTTTTGAACTTGGAATACCCTTCAGAAAGGTGTAAAACATATCGGTCGTATTTGGATCTATAAAGAAATAGACATGGATGTTTCACATCTATGAAATAGTCGACATGTCGGTAAATATTTTAGGACAATGTTAAAGGAGTTGACTATGAAAATATTTGATCTTTCATAGCGATATTTAGTCTGGACGGAATAATGTAGCAACCACTACATATAATTTTGGTATATGGTAGTTGAACAAACAAAACAAAGTTCTTCTAATAGAATGGTTACCTAGGACGTGTACATGACATGATCCAAAGTGCTTCTAATAGAATTGTTACCTAGGACGTGTACATGACATCGATCGTAAAAGGGCATGCAAACTTCAATGGTTGAAGTAAGCATCGTGGAGTTAGAATCTTCACCGTTATGAAACTATTAAAGGAGTTTAATTTCATCGGAGATGATGAAGATGCTTGCATTTGCAAGAAATTAAGTGGGAGCGCTAAGACATATTTCTAATACATTATGTGAAGGACATCTTGTTGATTGGAAATGATGTATCTTTTATTGACAAGAGTTAAGAATTTCATTTTGATGAAAGACTTAGGAAAAACCCGAATATTAGGCATGAATGTCTATATGGATAGATTGTGATGCTAATATGGTTGTGCCAGACATACATATATGAGATATTTAATGAGTTAAATATGGAAAGACGAGAAAAGGTTCTTGTAGCATGGAAAATAATTAAATCTAGATTCAAGTGTATTTACACTTGGTAAGTGAAACAAGATTCAAGTTCTTTGACACTTGGTGAGTGAAATCACAAGAATATTTTGATCAATCATACCGTGATATGTACACATCCAGATCTGTCCTATCCTCTAAATGTTATGAGCATATACCAAAATGACTTATAAGATGATCATTGGACGATAGTAAGGATATTTTTATGATCTATTGGAAGAACTAAGAATATATTTATGTAGAAGTGAAAAAACAGTTACAAATAGTTCATTGTAAAATTTTACACCGATACTAGTTCTGTCACAAGATTAAGTTTATCTCAATTTAAAACTATGGGTGGCACAATGTATTCAAAGGAGATTCCATGATGGATTTGGATGAATTCCAAAGTTAAGACATTGTGACGGATACTACAACAAAAAGCTAAGTATATGACTGCTATAGTAGCAGCAAAGGAGGGCATTTGAACTAAGGTGTGGTTCACAATGGGCTAACACTATAAAGATATATTGTACGACAATAGTATCGACATGATTTAACCCCAAGGAACTAAAGGTCTCACCAAAAGACCAAATTTACACAATGCCATCTCATTAGAGAATGAATGATGCGTGAAGACGCAAAGACATGCAAATACGCACGGACCTGAAAGTGTCATATCCGAAGATTATGTTAACCACTAGAAATCGCGTATATGCAACACCAGAAAGCCATAGGTGTCCAATACGCAAAGTTTTCAAACTACATTATTCACTCTTGTGCAGGTGGGAGACTGAAGGGAATATGGTCGAGAGGCAATAATAAACTGGTTATTATCTGATTCCTTGTTTATGATAAATTTTTATTTTGAATGCTATATTTTTATTAATTTGGAAACGTTAATACATGTGTGTCTAATAAACAAATAGAAGGTTCCTAGTTATTCCTTTCTTATAAACTAGCTCGTTGATTAACAAGATGATCAAAGGTTTCCTGATCCTGGACATTGGATGTTCTTAATAACAACGTCACAACATTGTTGGAATGATGTGATGAACATTCAACCGAGGTATAGCATTACGATCGAAGTCATTGTGTTTATATTGCTATAACATCATATGAAGTAATCCTAGTCCTTATACCATGAGATCATGTTAATCACTAACATTGGAAGAGTATCTTGATAACATCAAACATCACACCGTAACATGGTGACTATAAAGGTGGGTTTAGTGCTACGAAGGTGTTATGTAGAGGCTCATGGATCAAGATTGGAATGTTTCCATCCCGATGACGGGTAGATATACTTTGGGCCCTCTCGGTGATATTACATTAGTTAGTTTGCAATGAAGTGATGTGATCACTAGAATGTTATATCACGAGAACGAGAAAAGAGTACATGTCGGTAACGAGATCAAACTAGGTATGGAGATACCGATGATCGAATCTCGGACATGTATTATATCGCAAGACAAAGGGACTGACTTACATGCGTAAAAGGTTCTCATGATCACAGAAGTCGGCATTGAATGTGTGGGAGTCAGTACGGATCTCTAGGTCCTGCCACTGATTATTGATCGAAGAGGGGTCTTGTAACATCCCAATTTCAGCAACCCTAAATTGTTGTCCAAAAAGGCAAAAATCAGGGGGAACAAAACCTTTTCTTGTTACAAGTGCAATGTTTGTTTACTTGCTTGCTTGTGTTCTTGCAACTGGTTGTGTATTAGATGCTATACTTCCTATATCAACACTAGTTGACAAAAGCTATTTTACAAAGAGATGTCTTGGCTCATCTCTCATTTTCTCAAATATTCTGGCATTCAAAACCTGAGCCAAGATGACTTTGACAAAACAAAAATATTTTTGCTACTTCTATTAACCAAACTATGGAGAACTAAAGTATAATCTCGTTATGTTTTCCAGACATAACTCTTAACTACTCTTACCCCTAGGTTTTCCAAAACCTGTATTCAAAACCTCTTCATTCTAATTTTGGTAGATATACCAAGAGTTACTTATCTTACTTCAAAACATAACCAATTCAAAATACCCATCCCTACCTCAAGCTAGGCTTGATGGTAACCCTAGTAGTAGTTGGATAAGTTTGATAGGATGAATTGCCTTGATCTGCTGATTGCATTGTTTGCTTAGGAACTAGAGTGAGATAATCTAGTAGCTCATCCCTTAGGACCCAATCTATGCTTGTGATCATTAATCTCATATCAAGCGTCCAAGTATGGATCTATCCTAAGCCACTAAGGTGATCATCTTCGCTCCTAATCAGATCAATCCAGGGATAACCCCTTCTAATTATTCCAACTCAGTGAAGACCCAATCTAAAGTATGAATCCTATCTACTTATTTAACACTTCATCATCATCACATTTATCATGAAATTGGATCCTATCTTTCCCTCAAATTCATCTACACTTGAAATCTAGTCTAAAACCATAAATCTACCAAAATGGCTAAGTCTGGATTTCGTATCTAGATTCAATCCTTGGAGATCTACCTTTTCCAACCTATGTGCATCCTTGAGAATGTATTTGAACCATCTTATAGTACATCACTAGTACTACCAAGGCACACTCTTACTCTTGAGTAAAACACTCTTAATTCAACTCATCCATGATGGTTTTGTTGACATCATGGTAAGCTTTTCTGCAAAACTAGTCAACATGCCTACATTGGTAGAAGATCACATATATATGCCACCTCCCCTTGACCAAATATTTGCATGGTCATGATATAAAAACCATAGCCTAGAAACCCCCACTTACCTTGTTCTCATTGAAGCTTTGTTCTTCTTAAACCCACATGGTTTAGGAGGCTACCTGATGTAGCGGCTATGGCAGCCTTATTTTCAACAAAGTTTGCCATCTCTTCTAGACCACCTCAAATGCAACCAAGCCCAAATCTTGCTTCCATGACCATCTATATAACCTTGTATATACATCCATATACCCCTTGTATCAAGGTGAGCTCTAAGCTCACTAATCCAACCATGTTTAGGTGGCATGGAAACAACAAAATCCTAGATTCCCAAAAATATTGTTTCTTTTATTTTCACCAAAATACATCAAAACCCAAGTGTACAATGATATATAAATCAGTCTTACATCATCTACCTTGGTTAATATATCTCCCCAAATAATTCCCATAATTATTTGGAGCCTACAACTATTTAAATTCCACCTTTGGAAAAACCCTAGAATCTTTGTCTATAAAGGAAAGTTTGTTTTTCTCCAATTCACCTTGCCAACTCAAGGAACATTTGATGCCTATTTATCATATCCCATCTTTCCAACTCAAAAATAAATATTTTTGAGACTCTTTATTAATTCTTTTTGCCCTTTTTCTTAAATGGCATAAACAAGAAATAATTCCCTGAAAATACTTTTCCATCTCAATAAATTCCAAATAAATTCTCCAATGTGTAAAATGGTATTCAGAACCATTTCACATCAAAAACCAACCTTGTCTAATATAAAAATATTACATTAGCTTCCACAATCTATTACTGCACTTTTTGATTAAGTAGATTTAAGTGGACTAATACCCCATAAAAAATCCCAAATAAATCCTTGAAAGGTACAAGGACCATACCCTCCAACCAGAACCATCTCCCCATGTTGCCAAGATCATATTTTAAAACTTTCTTTCATGATGATTAAAATGGCTAATCTTGGAATCTCCCCAAATCTTAAACCAAAGCACACCCAACACTCATTAAAGCTTGCCAAGAATGTCTCCCAAGCAGGATCACTCCCTTCTGGTCGAAGAACACTATAGGCCCATGGTAGCATGCCCCACCTCTTTGTCCCACATGGTTGTTTGAGAGGGAGACAAAGTCAAGGTCTTGTCTAGCCATTTATTTTCTCATTACAGCAGCCCCTCTCTCCTCTCTGCCCCCTACCACGACCAGAGACCTCTCTCCACCACCCCTACTACCCAATGGATGGACACCACCCCTCCCTCGCTTCCCCCATTGTCATGGTCTACCATAGACCATACCACCCCGGTCTATAAGCCTCCACCCACCCCAGCTCCTCTCTCTGCCCTCATTTCTTCCCCACACTCCCACCTACCACATATCTAGCCCGAGATCCAGCTCTCTATCTCTCCCTCGCAAGGTAAAAGAGACATCTTCCCCCTCGGTATGCAAGGAGAAACTCAACGGTGCCGAGGCTGTGCTGCACCATTTCGCCTCATTCTTGTTCTAGCAAGGTCGCATCTTCAACCCCTTTCTCAGCCTGTCCTCCGTTTCGTGCAGGATCATCACTACCACCGCCTTCATTGAGGTCCCGAGCGAACCCGTATGCCCGCGGTGGTGGAGCCTCATTCCTGCATCAAAATGGCCACTACCGCCCATCTCCGAGATCCCTGGAGTGCACCGCAGCTCCCTGGAGCCTTATCCCTCGCCGAAAATCCCTTAGGTAAGCTTCCCCATGCCCACCGTCACGAGCTAGGGTTTCCCCTCTGTTTCTCTGGCTCAGGGAATAAGACGAGTCACCGCCGTCCATCGCGTCTAGATCTAACGGCCCTCCTCTCCCTATACCCCTTCGCGGTCCCAGGTCACTGACCAACAGGCCCCACTAGCCGGGATTCGAACCTTGGTGCCCCGCGCTGCCAAGCCCGGGTGGTCCGTATTCCCCCAGTCACGGCACATCTTCCCCAGATCCCAGCCCACAACCCTCTGGTTCTTATTTATTTTACCTAGATCCAAAAATTGCCCTATCAGTTAAAATCAAAATAAAAAGGGAAATGCCCTAAATAAATTTAGTTAATAATTTTAACAAGTACCTAAACCTCCCCTCTAACATGAACAATTGGTTTTGGACCAATTTGCTGAAGAGATAAATCATATAAAATAAAGTAGCCAAGCCTATTGCTCTAGCTAATAAAATCTTCCAGAGAGTTTGGGATCTCCAAATGGAGCAAAACCAATTGGTTCTGAAAGGTATTGGTCAGACCTTTCATTTCCCACAGGCCCCTTATTCATTTGCTTCCTATATTACTGGTAACAAAAATAACCAAATAAATCCTTTTCTGCCTTTAGGAAATTCCTTAGGTCAAACTAAGTGGGGTTTGGACCTAATTCTATCTTCCCTTGAACACACCTATCCATATAGTTCATAATCCAGCAGCTCATATTTTTATGAGTCTCTATTGAATTCTAGTGAAGTAAACTCTTTTGTGCATGGTTTAATCACTAATAAAAACTTTACAGTAGCTCTGTAAACCCAAAAAGGTTGATTCCAATTTCTACAGAAAGATATTTCCATTACCTAACATGTGTCCTTGGAATCAACTAAACATATTCTCTAAACTAAATATGATGAAAAAGACAAATCCCAGCCAGTACTGTCTTTGGAAATTTCCCAAGGGCATTCTGGTAATTGTATTTAGGTGAAACCAAATCCTCCTGACTAAGTCCACTAAATACTACCTAATCACAAAAGTAAATAACTTTTGGAACTCCAGAGAAGTTCTGGTGAATTATTTCCTAAAACTAGATCTATAATCACTATAAACCAAGGCAATTTGCTGAAATAGTGAAACCACTTTTGTTGGCTTCATTTTATTAATACCTATCTGATGGTATCATTTTTATACAAGGATATCATACAGATCAAGTCCTTCGTCAAAATCTCCTATAGGTAGTTTAAACCAAGAGGGATCCTTCACCTAATACCTCAAAATCTTCTCCCAATCCAATCAAATCATACCTCCAACACCCTACTAGTGTATATCTTGTAATTATCCTTTACTTTATGGATGGTTTGATGCGTGTATGCCTTGTATTGATTGTGGTGTTTCTTGTTTGCATGTATACTCGATAACAGCGCTAGTTGCAATTCTGTGATGACAAGATGAAGGAAGCACCAGGTTTCTCTTATACCCATTATGGTTATTATTGGTATTCTGGTTATCTAACGCCATCAAGGGACATCTCACTGGTCACAGGAAAGCCACCTTCTTGCTCATATGCCTTGTCCTATTATTTTACCTATGCATGTTTTATTTACTCTTTTATGCAAATTGCATTGTTTTACTATATATTGTTTTATATGGAAAAGGTTTGGCTCCTCCAAACTATTTCCCCTTGGTACCATTAAGTACAACCTCCTTTTTGATACCTACCTGCCCCTAGCATGATAGATGGTGACATAACACCATAACTCCTTCGACACCCCGTTTTAGCCAAAGCAAAAATATAGGATGGGAAGACCCCAGGAAAAAGGGTTTGCAAAAATGTTTTATGAGAAAACTTTGGGAGGCTTGGCCTACCAAGTGATGTTGAAAATGAGAAAGGTTTTGGTTTACAAAATGGTCAAACAAATCATGGAGGAAAAATGTTTATGAAAACGCACCCGGTTCTTTGCATTTTTGCTAGAACAATTAACCCGTGCAACCACATTACTCTGGAATGGGACGGGGCTAGGATGGAAGTTTATCCAATCTGGTATAGGTGCCTCACACTACTACAGGGGTAAACAATCCCCGGAGGGTGGGCCTTCTCTGTCTTACGGTCCATGCGTAGAATCGACAGGGAGAAGGAACAAAGGGTCTACGGGCCTCCGCGCGATACTATGAGCCCCTCATTGAAAGCGCACACCCGTCGAGGTGCAAAACGCGCTTCGGTTGGCTGGTTACTATATAGGGCGTCCTGGTGTTGAGGGGGTTAACCTCATAGGGTAGGCACTTGTACCAGAGAGTAAATTCGGAAGGTCTTGACCTATTATTCGACCCACGATTGGTGTGGATCACGGACAGGTAATCGGATGATGTGGGTACAGTGTACAACCTCTGTAGAGTGTAAATCTATTCGAATAGCCGTGTCCACGGTCATGGACAGTTGGGAAGGTTGCTATAGAGCGGTGCTGGTTTTGTATTCAAAAAGGATTTCGGAAAGGCAGTGGCTAGGAAATGTTTTGACCATAAGATGGTCGGGAAAAAGGAGGAAGGAGTTTGGTCATGCGATGACCGGAAGGAAAAACAAATGGGTGACCCAATCCTAGTGTTTTCTTAAAACTTTTCAAAAAGGAATCCAAAATGTTTTACAAAGTTTTTTCAACAAATATATAGAGACATGCTATATCTAAAGAGAAACTAGTTTATAAAAGAACCTCTCTTGGAGCCATCCTACCATAGTCATATTGCATACCTTTTATTATTGTCTTCTTAAGGTGGTTTGCGAGTACATTCAAAGTACTCACCGGCATTATCCCTGGCTATTTACTTGGCCAGACTTTTCAGAAGCAAGAGGAACAATGGAAATTGCTGACGTCTATGCGAGCTAGGCCGTCTTCCCAGTCAGTCTCCTGTAGGTTAAGGCATGACATGGGCTCTGCGCTTGTAGACTTCCGCTATTGTTGTTGTATCTCCATAATGGCAATTAATGTAAGTACTTGTATTCGTTAATTATGGATGTTGTAATGATACTTGTTGGTTATGCTCACGGCTCACTGATCATGGGAACGTGAATTGCATGCATAATGGGTATTATCGGACCATAAATCCGGGGTGCCACAGACTTGGTATCAGAGCCATCCTAACTGTAGGAGACCATAGTTAGCATGGACGTTAGACAGGATGACCCCTATTTCCGATAACACCGACTTTCGAAAACTATTTTCTTAAATGCTTTTAAAAAAGGAGTTCTTATCTCATCTTTTCTTATTTAAACGTGTTGAAATGGATTACTCTATATCCCTTCTACTTCAAAAGTTCCGTTTCCAAAAAAACAAAGTCCGACTTGATGAATATGAAGACGGAAGTCCCAAAATAAAGAGACCCCAGGACAAGCTAAACAAAGGAGCTACCAACGACGAAATACACTACAAAAATCGCCCTCCCCACGGAGTCCTTCATCGCCCCCAAATCAATCAAGTACGACCCCGACAACGACAAATGGCAAGATAGAAGTCAAGACGCACGTAGCGTAACGTCCGTACTTAGGATGAACATCCCTAATATAGGATCCCCGTTATGGCGTGTAGTCACCCCTTAGTACCTATGGTATGCCTTGTTTGCTTGTCATCTGCTTGTGTGATGCTTGAAATGTGTTGCTTGTCTGCCTCGGATCGCTCGATCCTATTGCATGACCACCTTGTTTTCTTATCCCGATGCTAACCCTCGCAACCCCATAGCTGGAACCTCTCCTCAGCAGGATGGACACCTAAAGAAATTCCTGATAACTCCTACTCGTGGCTTAGTTCTAATCGCCCCAAAAGAGCAAAAATCCTAAGAAACCCTCCGCCAAATCAACATGAAGTCTTCGCCAAAAAGCCAGAAGATAAGAAGGCCTGAGGACAACGAGTCTACTCCATCATAGAACCAAATCAACACAAAGAGTTCAAGTGAACACAACCCATCTAAAGCCAAACTGCCTTCACCTCGACTAAGGACTACTAAGCGTCGCTAACCGCAAAGTTAACCCTTATGACTTTTTTAGGTAACCACCATAGCAAGGTATCCCCAATAAGGCTTTCCTCGAAGACCTCAACTCAAGCGTCATGCCTTTGCCCCAAGACAAAGGATATAACCCGACCTCGACGACCTCAAGTAAAGGTCTATGGTGGAAGGACTACGTCTTTCCCACCCAAATCCAGAAGACCGCCTACGAGGAGATAATCTAGGAAGATCTTCAATCCAAGAACCTGCCCCAAACACCACTCAAGAGTCGTCAGAGGGACAAAACCCAGACATGATCAACAAGCTTCAGAAGTCTGCTTGATCCTCCCAACAACAGAGACATTCAGAATTAAGACAACAAGACTGCCCGACACCGTCGATACTACTCCCCAAGGAGTAGAAAGAAACCCAAAACATCAAGTTGATCTAAAGATGTCGTGAAGCCCTTCTCTGCTTCTGCTACTAACGACCCGCCAAAAAGGACCTCCGAATCTGCAAACTCCGAGATGGAGAATGAAGAACTGTCCCCTTCACGAGTATCAACCCCTCTTCAAGTCACCACTCCTAGAAGATCCACTCATCAAAGCAAACATCAGAGAAGGCATGACCCTCGCTGCTGAAGAGCTGAATGTCCCTCATACTCCCGAGGAAATGCAGTAACCAAAGTTGGTACCCAATCCAAGGACGGCTACAAGATTCAAGGAACACCCTCGATATAGTCCTTCGTACCCTACCAAATCACTCTCCCAACCTCTATCAAGTGATGGATCGTCTCGAAACCTGTTCAGTATTAAGGCGTCAAATACTTTCACTAGTGGCCGGCGCAAATCTGCTGAACTTTGGATGGACACTGTTGGATGGTATGCAAGAATAATGCCTTTCTTTGCGTGTTTTACCCACGACGTTGCATCAGACCGAACCCGAAAAGACTCCTTTTCTAAAGGACCATGCTTCGAGACCTCCAACAGCCAACGGAAATCCTCCACCTAGTGGACCCCTACCTATCTTAGAACTAAATATCCAGAAGCTAGCTAAACGCCTCTCCCTTAATGACTATTACTTCAAGAAGTGGCATCCACGCCTTCCACGAAGCTGTATAAGGTCTACAAAGGATGACCACCTCTAGACGAAAGGTGCAACGCCATTCCCCAGCATCATCTATGACTCCAATAAAGAAATCCTGCGACACCACCAAGAACCCCTACTGTCGCTCTAAGGGGGAAAGATTGCGTTTTTTTTTTCCAAAAACCCGATAAAATTCTGGAGTCGAACACTAGTTATCGTTAAGTGATGACCACCCCTACAAAATCCGAATCAATGACCCTGCAAGAAAGACGACAATCTACACCTCTCCAGAATCCGAAGGTACTTCGGGAAAGATCTCCATCGCAGAGTCGACAGCCTTGCCAGCGCTTCCGATGCTTCAAGAGCAAGAAGGCAGAGAAGCTGACTTCGGCGGTAAAGGTTCGAAGAAGGCTCAACTCGCTGTCTCGCTTCAAGAAGGAAGTACCATGTCGACGCTAAACCTACCTAGAATTGTCCTAAGGGGAAAAGACTATGTCTTTTCCATTTCTTTAATCCAAGCAACTCCATCCGAAGCCCTTCAGCTCCAAACCATAATTGACCATTCTTGTTTGCTGGAAAACCTATTAGCATCTAATAGCTTCCCCGCTGAAACTGTCACACGGATGTTATCACCCAACCATACTCCTCCGTAATCTCGGGACGAGATTATTTTAAGGGGGAAAGGTCTGTAACATCCCAATTTCAGGAACCCTGAATTGTTGTCCAAAAAGGCAAAAATCAGGGGGAACAAAAACTTTTTCTTGTTACAGGTGCAATGTTTGTTTACTTGCTTGCTTGTGTTCTTGAAACTCGTTGTGTATTAGATGCTATACTTCCTATCTCAACACTAGTTGACAAAATCTATTTTACAAAGAGATGTATTCTCAAATGTTCTGGCATTCAAAACCTGAGCCAAGATGACTTTGACAAAATAAAAATATTTTTGCTAGTTCTATTAACTAAACTATGGAGAACTAAAGTATAATCTCCTTATGTTTTCTAGACAGAACTCTTAACTACTCTTACCCCTAGGTTTTCCAAAACCTCTATTCAAAACCTCTTCATTCTAGTCTTGCTAGAAATACCAAGAGTTACTTATCTTACTTCAAAACATAACAAATTCAAAATAACCATCCCTACCTCAAGCTAGGCTTGATGGTAACCCTAGTAGTAGTTGGATAACTTTGATAGGATGAATTGCCTTGATGGGTTGTCTCATGAATTGCCTTGATCTACTGATTGCATTGTTTTCTTAGGAACTAGAGTGAGCTAATATAGTAGCTCATACCTTAGGACCCAATCTATGCTTGTGATCATTAATCTCATATCAAGCATCCAAGTCTGGATCTATCCTAAGACACTAAGGTGATCATCTCCCCTCCTAATTAGATCAATCTAGGGATAACCCCTTCTAATTGTTCCAACTCAGTGAAGACCCAATCTAAAGTATGAATCATATATACTTATTTAACACTTCATCATCATCACCTTGATCATGAAATTGGATCCTAGCTTTCCCTCAAAATCATCTACACTTGTAATCTAGTCTAAAACCCTAAATCTAACAAAATGGCTAAGTCTGGATTTCGTATCTAGATTCAATCCTTGGAGCTCTACCTTTTCCAACCAATGTGCATCCTTGAGAATGTATTTTAACCATCTTATACTACATCACTAGTACTACCAAGGCACACTCTTACTCTTGAGTAAAACACTCTTAATTCAACACATCCATGATGGTTTTGTTGACATCATGGTAAGCTTTTCTGCTAAACTAGTCAACATGCCTACATTGGCAGAAGCTCAAATCTATATGCCACCTCCCCTTGACAAAATATTTGCATGGTTATGATCTAACAATCATATCCTAGCAACCCCCACTTCCCTTGTTCCCATTGAAGATTTGTCCTTCTTAAACCCACATGGTTTAGGAGGCTACCTGATGTAGCGGCTATGGTAGCCTTATTTTCAACAAAGTTTGCCATCTCTTCTAGACCACCTCAAATGCAAACAAGCCCAAATCATGCATCCATTACCATCTATATAACCTTGTCTATACATCCATATACCCCTTGTATCAAGGTGAGGCCTGAGCTCACTAATCCCACCATGTTTAGGTGGCATGGAAACAACAAAATCCTAGATTCCCAAAATTCTTGTTTCTTTTCTTTTCACCAAAATCCATCAAAACTCAAGTGGAAAATGATATATAAATCAATCTTACATCATCTACCTTTGTTAATATATCTCCCCAAATAATTCCCATAATTATTTGGAGCCTACAACTATTTCAATTCCACCTTTGGCAAAACCCTAGAATCTTGGACTATAAAGGAAAGTTTGTTTTTATCCAATTCACCTTGCCAAATCAAGGCACATTTGATGCCTATTTATCATATCCCATCTTTCCAACTCAAAAATAAATATTTTTCAGACTCTTTATTAATTCTTTTTGCCCTTTTTCTTAAATGGCAGAAACAAGAAATAATTAACTGAAAATACTTTTCCATCTCAATAAATTACAAATAAATTCTCCAATGTGTAAAATGGTATTCAGAACCATTTCACATCAAAAGCCAACCTTGTCTAATATAAAAAATATTACATTAGCTTCCATAATCTATTACTGCACTTTTTGATTAAGTAGATTTAAGTGGACTAATACCCCATAGAAAAATCCCAAATAAGTCCTGGAAGGTTACAAGGACCATACCCTCCAACTAGAACCATCTCCCCATATTGCCAAGATCAGAATTTAAAACTTTCTTTCATGATGATTAAAATGGCTAATCTTGCAATCTCCCCAAATCTTAAACCAAAGCACACCCAACACTCATTAAAGCTTGCCAAGTAAGTCTCCCAAGCAGCATCACTCCCTTATGGTCGAAGAACACTGTAGCCCCACTGTAGCATGCCCCACCTCTTTGACCAACATGGTTGTTTGAGAGGGAGACAAAGGCAAGGTCTTGTCTAGCCATTTCTTTTCTCATTACAGCAGCCCCTCTCTCCTCTCTGCCCCCTACCACGACCAGAGACCTCTCTCCATCACCCCTACTGCCCAATGGATGGCCACCACCCCTCCCTTGCTTCCCCCATGGTCATGGTCTACCATATACCATACCACCCTGGTTTATAAGCCTCCACCCACCCCAACTCCTCTCTCTGGCCTCATTTGACCCCCACACTCCCACCTACCACATCTCGAGCCCCAAATATAGATCTCTGTCTCTCCCTCGCAAGGTGAAAGAGACATCTTCCCCCTCGGGTTGCAAGGAGAAACTCGACGGTGCCGAGTATATGCTGCACCATTTTGCATCATTCTTGTTCTGGCAAGGTCGCATCTTTAACCCCTTCCTCAAACTATCCTCTGTTTCGTGCAGGACCGTCACTACCGCCGCCGCCACTAAGGTCCCGAGCGAACCCGTATGCCTGTAGTGGTGGATCCTCGTTCCTGCATTAAAATGGCCATTGCCGCCCATCTCCGAGATCCCCGGAGTGCACCGCGTCTCCCTGGAGCCTTCTCCCTCGCCAAAACCCCTCAGGTGAGCTTCCCCATGCCTGCTGTCGCAAGCTAGGGTTTTCCCTCTATTTCTCTGGCTCAGGCAAGAAGACGAGTCACCGCCATCCATCGCGTCTAGATCCAACGGCCCTCCTCTCCCTGTACCGCTTCACGGTCCCATGTCACTGACCAACGGGCCCCGCCGGCCGGGATTCGAACCTTGGCACCCCGCACGCTGCCAAGCCCGGGTGGGCCGTATTCCCCCAGTCGCGGCCCATAATCCCCAGATCCCAGCCCACAACCCTCTGGTTCTTATATATTTTACCCAGATCCAGAAATTGCCCTATCAGTTTAAATTGAAATAAAAATGGAAATGCCCTAAATAAATTTAGTTAATAATTTTAACAAGTACCTAAACCTCCTCTCTAAAATGCAGAATTGATTTTTGGACCAATTTGCTGAAGAGATAAATCATAGAAAATAAAGTAGCCAAGCCTATTCCTCTAGCTAATAAAATCTTCCAAAGTGTTTGGTATTTACAAATGGAGCAAAACCAATTGGTGCTGAAAGGTATTGGTCATACCTTGCATGTCCCATAGGCCCCTTAGTCATTTGCTTCCTAGATTACTGGTAACAAAAATAACCAAATAAATCCTTTTTTGCCTTTAGGAAATTCCCTAGGTTAAACCAAGTGGGGTTTGGACCTAATTCCAACTTCCCTTGAACACACTTATACATAGATTTCATAATCCAGCAACTCATATTTTTATGAGTCTCTGTTGAATTCTAGTGAAATAAACTCTTTGATGCATTGTTTAATCATTAATAAAAACTTTACAGTAGCTCTATAAACCCAAAAAGGTTCATTCCAATTTATACATAAAGGTATATACATTTCCTAACAAGTGTCCTTGTTATCAACTAAAAAGCTTCTGTAAAATAAATATGATGACAAAGACAAATCCCAGCTAATACTATCTTTGGGAATTTCCCAAGGGCATTCTGGTAACTGTATTGAGGTGAAACCAACTCCTCCTGATTAAGTTCACTAAGTACTACCTAATCACCCAAGGAAATAATTTTTGGAACTCAAGAGAGTTCTGGTGAATTATTTCCTAAAACTAGAGATTTAATCACTATAAAATCCACTATAAAGCAAGGAAATTTGCTAAAATATTGAAACCACTTTTTTTGGCTTCATTTTATGAATACCTATTTGATGGTATCATTTTTATACAGTGATATCATACAGATCAAGTCCTTGTTCAAAATCTCCTTATAGGTAGTTTAAACCAAAAGGGATCCTTCACCTAATACCTCCAAATCTTGTCCCAATCCAATCAAATCATACCTCCAACACCCTACTAGTGTATATCTTCTAATTATCCTTTACTTTCTGGATGGTTTGATGCTTGTATACCTTTTATTGATTGCGGTGTTGCTTGTTTGCATGTATACTCAATAACGGCGATAGTTGCGATTCTATGACACCAAGAAGAAGGAAGCACCGGGTTTCTCTTATCCCCATTATGGTTATTATTGGTATTCTGGTTATCTAACGCCATCAAGGGACATCTCGCTGGTCACAGGCAAGCCACCTTCTTTCTCATATGCCTTGTCCTATTATTTTACCTATGCATGTTTTATTTACTCTTTTATGCAAATTGCATTGTTTTACTATATATTGTTTTATATGGGAAAGCTTTGGCTCCTCCAAACTATTTACCCTTGGTACCATTTACACAACCTCCTTTTTGATACCTACCTGCCCTAGCATGATAGATGGTGACATCACACTGTAACTCCTTGGAGACCCCGTTTTAGCTGAAGCAAAAATATAGGATGGGAAGACCCCAGGAAAAAGGGTTTGCAAAAATGTTTTATGAGAAAACTTTGGGAGGCTTGGCCTACCAAGTGATGTTGAAAATGAGAAAGGTTTTGGTTTACAAAATGGTCGGAAAAATGATGGAGGAAAAAGGTTTACAAAAACGCACCCAGTTCTTTGCAGTTTTGCTAGAACAATTAACCCGTGCAACCACATTACTCTAGAATGGGATGGGGCTGGTCTGGAAGTTTATCCTATCTGGTATAGGTGCCTCACACTACTACAGGGGTAAACAATCCCCGGAGGGTGGACCTTCTCTGTCTAACGGTCCATGTGTAAAATCAACCGGGAGAAGGAACAAAGGGTGTACGGGCCTCCGCGCGATACTATGAGCCCCTCATTGAAAGCGTACACCCGTAGAGGTGCAAAACACGCTTCGGTTGGATGGTTAATATATAGGGTGTCCCGGTGTTGAGGGGTTAACCTCATAGGGTAGGCACTTGTACCGGAGAGGAAATTCGGAAGGTCTTGACCGGTTATTCGACCAATGATCGTTGTGGATCAGGGACGGGTAATCGGATGATGTGGGTACAGTGTACAACCTTTGTAGAGTGTAAATCTATTCGAATAGCCATGTCCATGGTCATGGACGGTTGGGAAGGTTGCTGTAGAGTGGTGCTGGTTTTGTTTTCAAAAAGGATTTTGGAAAGGCAGTGGCTAGGAAATGTTTTGACCATGAGATGGTCGGGAAAAAGGAGGAAGGAGTTTGGTCATGCGATGAGTGGAAGAAAAACAAATGGGTGACCCAATCCTAGTGTTTTCTTAAAACTTTTCAAAAAGGATTCCAAAATGTTTTAAAAAGGTTTTTCAACAAAGATATAGAGACATGCTATATCTACAAGAGAAACTAGTTTATAAAAGAACCTCTCTTGGAGCCATCCTACCACAGCCATATTGCATACCTTTTATTATTGTCTTCTTAAGGTTATTTTCGAGTACACTCAAAGTACTCACCGGCATTGTCCCTGGCTATTTACTTGGCTAGACTTTTCAGAAGCAAGTGGAATGATGGAAATTGTTGACGTCTATGCGAGCTAGGTCGTCTTCCCAGTCAGTCGCCTGTAGGTTAAGGCATGACGTGGGCTCTGCGCTTGAAGACTTTCACTATTGTTGTTGTATCGCCATAATGGAAATTAATGTAATTACTTGAATTCGTTAATTATGGATGTTGTAATGATACTTGTCGGTTATGCTCACGGCTCACTAATCATGGGAACGTGAATTTCATGCATAACGGGTATTCTCGGACCATAAATCCGGGGTGCCACATGTCTCGATCATTTTTGCATTATTCGCAAACCGTAGGGTGACACACTTAAGGGATACCGACACCATTTGGAGCAAATAAGATGCCAGGAAAAGATTGTGAAAGCGCTGGAATTATTTCAATGGAAACCGGAATTGTTTCGGGCGAAATTGCTAAAACTAGTTCTGCATGGGATATGTTGCAAGGGGTTTTATGTGAATGTTTGTTAATTAATGTAATTAAAAAATTCTGAATAAAATAATTAAAAGAGTTTTATTAAATGAGATCTTGCATTAAATTTGGTGGAAATTTAATGGAGGTGAGTGGAATTTTGAGTGGAGGCATGTTTATGTGAGTGGAGGCTTTTTATTTTGAATAGGAACTCCACCGACATGAATGTGGAACAGGCGTGGAAGCCACCATGGCTGCCATGCATTTTGGGCTGCCCCCTCTCTCTATAAAAGGCCCCCCTCTCCTCCTCACATCTCACACCTCCTTGCGAAGTATCTCTCTCCCCCTCCAAAATTTTCCCATGGTCTCGGATCAGCGAGATACATGTTCCCGATGGTTTTTTCTGGAAGAAATTGTTGCTTCCGCTGCTTCGCTCGAGCGAGGGCACGGAGGTTGTTGGGATACCTGAACATGTGTGCGATCATGGAGATGCACCACTGCTTTGTGGTGATGGACTTGATGGTGTTGGACCTGTTGGACCAGCTTTACTTCATCATGATCTTGAGATCGACTACATCACCAACAAGTTCATACTCGTAAAGCTTTTCGGTCTTCGAGGGTATGTATTCTATGGATGTATATCCACCTGTTGCTTGTATCTAGATAGATGGGTCTTGGTGCATATAGTTCCCATCGTAGGAATTTTTTTGTTTTCTATGCTACGAACCCAACACATAGGAGGATCAGCAATTCTTTATGCACCTAAAGGGAACAACCTGAAGGTGACGCAATTGCAGCAAAAATAAAGCCTAGTAGTTCTATAGAGACACACTACAACATCCATCTAACAATGATAGACGGACGCTCGTTAATTAAACAACACTTATTTTCTCAACAGATATATATATATCAACATCAATAAACATCGCTCACCCACCTCCCCATTTTCCGAACGATAAAGTGGAAGAACATCGCATCCGTAGGAAATTTTATCAATCATTCCATGAAGGTTGAACTATTATTAGACAACCTTTAGTCAAAGTAAAGGCGGTACTTTAGTTATGCTGGTCTATGATCAATAAACTATGCTCCAAGTCGTCAATAACCGCGGAAACGACTTTTAGAAAGATTTAGCCTGCAGGGGTGCATAAGTAGCAACATACACATGATCAACCTCGGAAAAACCAAATAAAAACCCAACGAGGGATCACGACAAAGCATTCGCAAGATTCACAGATAATTTCACGGCGGGAACCCTACTGAGCTACCCGCTACAAAGTCGGTCGGGCTCCGAGATGGACCAAGGGGTTTGCCATGATGGTTGTAAACGACTGGGAACCCGAAAGTGTGACTGGACATGTCGATACCGCGTAAACATGGCGCGTGTTTTAAAAATAGTATAGTAGTAAACGCTCCTCGAGCAACATGAGTAAAATAAATCATGGCATAAGTACAAGATATTAATAACACCCCAAACTACTTGTCGCCACAAGAAATTAAATGCGAATCAAGCTAAGACTAAGAGGATTCATGGTCCCACATATGTATAGTGCGATAGTCAAGGAACATCAACCATGTACTCGGGGCCCTAAGAGACACAAGTGAGCATAAAGAACCAAATAGCAGATATTGGCCACCAGTGCCTCGTTCATTTGTTATCCCATTACTATTCAGTTTAGTTTTTTAGATACCTTATTATTCAAAGACACTCACAAACCGTACACATGCAATTCTATGACTCGCATGGCTCATACAACTCCTATGGTAATGGCTCATAGGATTGAGGGACAAGCTTTGGTGGGGTATAAAAGTAAAGGCTATGCAATAGTTGGGATTTCAATTTAATTCGGATCACGACATATGATGAAAGAATAAGATAGATGCAATATGTGTTATATGTAGTGCAAGCATGGGGAATTGCTTGCCTGGAAGCTCAGTTGCAGAATAGTTGGGATCTAGGTAAAAGTCCCGAGGCGCCTAATATTCTCCTTGCTCAGCATCTATTCGGATAAAAACCAAACACATAAGGGGCCGAAATAAATACATTGCAACAAGAAAACAAAGTACTGGAATGATACACAATTACATGGTATAACATAGCATGGCATGGGTGAGGTGTGGGGTACAAGAATAAAGTCGTTTATTATTTTTTTAGTCATGTTTTTCTCCCATAAACCTTGCTGGACATTTAATATTTATATGATACAAGCTTCAATATACATCATGGAATGCATATTTAGAACGGTCTGGTCGCTCTGGTCGATTTAGACATATCATTTGTCGAAATCGGAGTTACCGAATTAAAGATATGCAATTATTAAGAAATGGCATTTACATAACATTTAATAATTTGAAAAATATAAATTGCTGAATTGATATTTTAAAAAGCATATTCATATTCCTCAGGTTTTTATAATTCAAAATCATATATTATACATATTATTTGCAATAATAAATTTAAAACAATATTAAATTTAAATTTGGTCAAATGGGGTCAAAGTCAAAGGTTTGACTAGTTAGAGGCAACTCATGTCAAATTAGGAAACATATTTGAACTCACATTTGAAAATAGTTCACATTTCATTTTGTAAGTTTCATTTTGTAAGTTACAAATTCAAAACATTTCAAAGTTATGAATTAATTTGTGTTATACAATTTCTAGAATTTTATTTGTTTTAGAAAACTGCCTAGACTTTTCTTACTCAGGCAAACCTGGCCACAATGAATGATAGGTCCGGCCGTTGTGCTGAGTGGGCTGCTGCACGTGGGGAAGCATGTACGCTAACACGTGGGCGGAGTGGGGGACTGCGGGTTGGGAAGGACCAAACTCGAGGGGCCTTTTTAGAAAATGTGCTGGATGGTTTGACTAACGAACTGAAGAAAAGTGCGTGAAATCGGCTAGCTGATCAAATTTTGCAATGAAGACGACGACTAAACCGCTGGGAATTTCGCGATGCTGCAAAAAAGAAAAGTTCTAGAGGGGATCAAGATATACAAGTTTAGTTCAGGATGTATCGCTGAAGGAGGGCCGGATCGTGCGGAAAATGGTGTCGAACAGAGAGGGCTCCAAGGCTTGAAACTGACGGAAAATCTTCAGAAAAACAGAATTTTAGACAGACTTTGGATGAAGATTGTGGGCGATATAGGAATCGGTTTGAAGCACAGTTTTCGCCTAGATGTACCCTGAGGTACTGAGTTCAACTTCCATGTTGGGGATCTCGCTGTAGGAGGTCTAGATTCTCCAGGAAAAGGCCGGGATCAGAGGGCCAAGCTACTGCTATAGCTGTTGCCGTGGGACGCATAGCCAGAGCATGACACGAGCGTGTTCGGGCGGCGGTGCAGTGCTGGTCGGCGACTGCAGGAGGCCAAGACCAGAAGAGAGGGGACGGGGAGACGAGGTGGTGGAACTCACCTAGGTGGTGTTGGAACGGCAACAGTGAGATGGTGGTGAGCATCTGTGTGCATGGGGACACTCAAGGGCGTGCGCAGTGCTTCTTCGGGCACCTCCTCCTTGCTAGCTGCCCCTTGAGGTAGAGGAAGTCTATGTACAGTGATAATTTGAGATATTGAGAGAATAATAACTTGTATTGATTTTAGCCACAATGGGTTTTCTATATAGATTACAACTGACTTGGACTCCAAGACTAATAGAGATAGACTTACAATTCGAATAGGGAGGGGAGAGGCGGCCGGTGCCCTAGTCGCACCGACCTATACTCTAATATCCCCTCGTATTCTCAATGTCAGGAGTAACGATGTTCACACTAGAGCGAATGTCGGTAACCGATGAAGTGGGGAGTCCTTTAGTGAAAATATCAGCAAATTGAGCACTAGTAGGAACATGAAGAACACGAACTTTGCCAAGAGCCACCTTCTCATGAATAAAGTGAATGTCAATCTCAATATGCTTCATGCGCCGATGCTGAACGGGATTGGAGGCCATGTAGACTGCAGAAATATTGTCACAATAAACAATGGTGGCTCGCTCCAGGGGTCGATGAAGCGGTACGAGTAGCTGACTCAGCCACACCGCCTCCGCCACGGCATGGGCAACCGACCTATACTCAGCCTTAGCAGAAGACCTGGAAACTATTACCTGCCTTTTAGAACACCAAGAAACAAGATTATCTCCTAAATAAACACAAAATACGGATGTGGACCGTCGAGTATCTGGACAACCTACCAAGTCTGCATCAGAATAAACTGTCAAGCTTATAGGGGAAGAAGAGTTTAGAAGAAGACCGTGATCAAGAATTACTTTAAAATATCAAAGAATTCTTTTTACATGAGCAAGGTGAGGAGCATGAGGATCATGCATGAAAATACATGCTTGCTGAACCAAATAAGAGATGTCGGGACTAGTGAGAGTGGCGTACTGCAGATCACCACTTATGCTACGGTAAAAAGTGGGATCGGAAACAGGATCACCATCGACCGATAGTTTGGCACCTATGTCGGCCGGAGTGCGAGAAGGTTGACAATCGGACATACTAGCCCGTGAAAGCAAATCCAAAATATATTGTCGTTGAGAAAGAAAAAGAGAGGATTTTGTGCGAGAAACATTAATGCCATGAAAATGATGAAGAGGCCCTAAATCAGTCATGGAAAACTCACGATGAAGAGAATAAATAATATGTTGGAGAAAAGAGTTAGAGCTAGCAGTATGAACAATGTCATTGACATAAAGTAGAAGATATGCAGTATGTTCAGAGGAAAGAAAAATGAATAAAGAAGAATCAGATTTAGAAGATATAAAGCCAATGGTTTGAATGAAAGTAGCAAAACGTTGAAACCATGCACGGGGAGCCTGTTTGAGACCATAAATACATTTTTTGAGTAAATAAACGAGATTTGGAGAAGAGTGATGCTCAAATCTAGAGGGTTGCCAACAATAGGCAGTTTCATTAAGAGTACCATGGAGAAAAGCATTTTTAACATCAAGTTGATGAATCGGCCATGAAGAAGAAACATCAAGACTAAGAACAACGCGAATAGTGCTTGGTTTGACAAAAGGGGAGAAAGTCTCATCAAAATCAATGCCATGTTGTTGTGATAAACCATGACAAACCCACCGATCTTTGTAACGAGAAAGAGTGCCATCAGAATGAAATTTGTGTCGAAAAACCCATTTGCCAGAAACAACATTAAAGCCAGAAGGTTTGGGAATGAGAATCCATGTATTGTTTTGTTGAAGAGCATCAAATTCATCACGCATAGCTGAAAACCAAAGAGGATCAAGAAGAGCACGTCTGTAGGATGTGGGGACAGGGGAAATTGTGGTTGTTGCTGTGAGATTGAGACGTTTAGAAGGTAGAAGAAAACCATGTTTGCCACGAGTGCACATGATGTGATCATTTGTAGGTGGTTGAATAGGAACAACATTAGGTGGTAATGGGTGTGTGGAGGAAGACTTGACAGTAGGTGTTGGTGGTTCGGGTGATGGGGTAGATGGTTCAATGGTAGGGGTAGGGGAAGTGGTGCTACGAGGGGTGGACATGACAGTGGTGGGGGTTGTGGCAGGTTATTGTCGTGGCAGAGAATCAGATGAAAGTTCTGCTGTTGCAGGATGCCGAGGCAGAGAAATAGGCGAAAAGTCTGCCACGGTAGAGAAAACGGCGAAAAACCTGCCGTGGCAGAGAAACGGGGCAAAAGTCTGCCGCGGCTGGGGCGACAATGGGTTGAACGAAGGGTGTTTTGGTGGTGGTAGGGACTGGCGGTTCAGTTTGGGGAGTGAGTTTGGTGGCAGCATAAGGAAAAATATTTTCATCAAAAGTAACATGGCGAGAAATAATAACACGACCAGAAGAGGGATCAAAACAACGATATCCTTTGTGATCATCAGAAAGGCCAAGATGAATGCAAGGTAGGGAACGTGGTTCGAGTTTATTGGAGGCTGTAGAGGCAATGTTTGGAAAAAAAAAAGACAACCAAAAACACGCAAGAAAGAATATTCTGGGTGAGATAAAAACAAAGATTGAAAGGGCGAATAAAGAGGACACGTTTTGGTGGGGAGAATGTTGATGAGGAATGTGGCAGTGCGAAGAGCTTCAGCCCAAAAACGAGAAGGAAGAGAGGCTTGCAAAAGTAAAGTGCGAAGAATGTCATTTATAGAACGAAGAGAACGTTCAGCTTTACCATTTTGAGAAGAAGTATAAGGACCTGAAAAAAAAGAAGAATTCCTTGAGAAAGAAAGAAACTGCGGTTTTTAGTGTTGTCAAATTCTCGTCCATTATCAAATTGAATAAATTGAATAGGCAAGCCAAAGTGAGTAAGAACATACTGCCAAAAATTTATGAAAATTGTATGCACATCAGATTTTGCACGAAGAGGAAAAGTCCAAATATAGTCAGAGTAGTCATCCAGTATCACAAGATAATATTTATAACCAGAAACACTAGGAACTGGAGAGGTCCATAAATCACAATGAAGAAGCTCAAATTGAAAAGTACTAATGGTAGTTGCGGTACCAAAAGGTAATCTAACATGTTTGCCGCATTGACAGGCATTATAGAGAGAGGGATTACGAGAGGAACTAGAACTAGGTATACAAAAATCTTGAAGCAAAGACAACAGAGTAGTTTTATTGGGGTGTCATAGACGATGATGCCATAAACCAACGGATGCAAGAATGGCGCGGGGGGTGGATGTGGGCGCGCCATGAAGTGGATAAAGATCGCCCATGCTATTGTACCGAGTGAGGACCTCCTCCGTTTTCAGATCCTTCACAAACAAACCAAAAGGGTCAAAAGCCAGAATAACTTTGTTGTCGATACAGAATTGTCGAACAGAAATAAGATTTTTGATTAAGGAAGTAACAGCAAGAATATTACATAGAAGAAAATTAGTGGAGCCGTCGCCAATAGTGATTGTGGAAAAAGCAGAGGGGATATAGGTGACACCAAATTCATATTTGAAGACATATGCGAGGATGCACCAGAATCAAAAATCCAATCCATACATTCGTTATTTAGTGTAAATTTGTTCATGGCTTTGATGAAGGCGGCTTGGTCTCAGGTCGGCTGCTGGGGAGAAGTAGAGGAGTCGGGAGCTTGCGTGTTCACGTAGGGGAGGGTGGTAGCTGGTTGTATGTGTACGGAGCTTGCATGGTGCCGTAGGAGGCCGGGATGTGGTAGTAGGGCATGCCGGATGGTGGTGTAGCAGTCGTAGTGTAGACGTGAGCCGGCGGCCGAGGTCCGAGGAGGCCAGGAGAGCCCGTGGCTGGACGAAGACTGGGAATCCATGCACCTATGTATGTAGGAGGGGCACCATACGGAGATGGGTCCGACCATGGCATCGACCAAGCCTGCACAAGGCCAGTCTAAGGGTCGTGCTGAGGAGGCCAGGACGGTGGCGCGTGCGGTAAAGAAGCAGTCGTTGACAAAGCGGGTGCAGGGCCGGAGGAGCGCGTTGTGGGAGGCCTGTAGATCGGGTTCTTTCCCCTGTAATTAGGGCTTGGGCGCCGTCCAGGAGGCGGGGTCAGGGTCGCGGCTGGTGCGGCAGGAGGTGGGTGCGCGGGCGGCTGCCGCGGTAGCCCAGAGAGCGGATTCCCTGCCACGGCAGGGGCGATGGCATGGAAGAAGTGCGGCGCCCGTTGTGCCTTGCGATCTTGATTCTTCTCTTCTTGCTGGAGGAGGGAAAATACCTCCTTGAAGGTGGGGTAGGGCTTCAACATGGGGATGAAGGACTGCTGCTTCTTGAACTGATCTCCGAGGCCGATGAGGAGGGCGTTGATGAGGGTACAGTCATCGACATGATCACCAAGCTCACGGAGTTCTTCGCCGATGGCCTTGATCCGCTGGTAGTAGACGGTGACCGGGGCGTCTCCCTGGGTGGTCATGCGATGCTCCGTGTTGAGAGCGTTGATGCGCGCGTCGGAGTTGTCCTGGAACAGCTGCTGGAGAGAGGCCCATAGATCGGCGGCGGTGGCGTCGTCAGAGGAGGCCAGGTTGAAGAGCTCCGTGGAGAGGCGAGTGTAGATCCACTAGATGATGGCGATATCATCTTTGACCCAGTGGGGATCGGCGGGCTACGGACGGTAGGAGGGATCTATATGGTGACGGAGGCCGTAGCGGCCGAGGTGGATGGTGAAGAGGTGGCGCCAGTGGTAGTAGTTGTGGGCGCCGAGGTCGATCGAGATCGGTATGAAGAGGGAGACATCAGTGAGATCATCCGAATTTGGGGAGGTGGTGGTTGTATGATTGTAGTTGTAGAGAAGAAAGAGGGGAGGGAGGGACACCGGCAGCACGGAACTCAGCTATGGAGAAGAGGGGCCGAGATGGGGGCCGCGGCGACTTTGGCGGCGCGGGTGGAGGCGCCATCCCAGGTGCGGAAAACCTAGGCGTCTGATACCATGATAGTTTGAGATATTGAGAGAATAATAACTTGTATTGATTTCAGCCACGGTGGGCTATTTATATATATTACAACTGACTTGGACTCCAGGACTAACAGAGATAGAGTTACAATTCGAATAGAGAGGGGAGAGGCGGCCGGTGCCCTAGCCGCACCGACCTATACTCTAATATACAGAACCACCTCGCAGCGGTACTCTCTGGTGCCATGTAGAAGTGGTGCGGGGACGGAAGTGGCGAGCAAGGAGCGGCGTCCACGACCATGGCAACGGAGAGGTCTCGATCTGTACATACTTGGAGAGGGGGAAAGGATTGGAAGGGAGTGGTTATTGTGGCTTGCTTTTAAAAAAAGCGAGACATGAACAAAGAGACACAAGAGGGGAGAGGGACTACACGCCGAGTGCATGTTGGAGTAGGCAAGTGAGGCTGGGTGTGCTGCCACCGATCAGCAGAGAGGGGTGCGACTGGGAGATGGGGTTCAGGTTCAGATGGAGAAACAAAACGAGTTGGGCTAGCTGGGAGGGGAATCTGATCATTGGATCAGGTCATGGAGAGGTGAATGACTCGGCAAGGGAAGGAAAAGGTGGGGTTTTCCACTTGTTCATGCAATACACAAGCACGTATGTGCTCATGGATAAAAGAAAAGGAGAGGTGTAGATGTGCACGATATCATGTGTAGAGGTGGTGATTAGAAGGGAAATCTAGTGTAGGTTTTATTTTGCTTGATTTGTTCATTTTGTTTGAATCAAACCCATCAAAAACCAAGAGACACTCAAATAAAGATTATAGAAAGGAAAATAATGTTTGCACTTGCATGGTCCATGCATGGAATTTAATGCACTAATTCTACAATGCAAAAACATCTAGAAATTTGACATTTGGCAAAACATTTTAAACAAGCTTCTAGATTGAATTAAGCTTCCCAAATTCATTATAAAAGCTCTCCAACACACATGGATATAGAACTATTGGTTATGCATGAATTACAAGGTAGCCATGGCTAGTGTGTAATTTTCCACTATATATCCGACATAGCCACAATATAATCTAACCATGACCATGATTCAAAGATCCCACATGGAAGGATTATATGATGAATCCTCTTACTACATGGCACACAAAAGTGGCCATGCATGCTACCATACATAATATTGTGAAACCAAGTATATCGACCGTATGGGAGCATGTAGAGAATAGAAGGAACCATTCCCAATTATTTATGAGCTACATTTAAATACCAAACAAAGAATATGCCATCATATATAATTAATATGGTGGGGGTGATGGAAGGAACAAAGGGAAGGTGGCAAGAAAGGTGGTGGAGTTTGAAAAAGATATGCCCACAACTCAACTTGGGCATCAAGCAATTTATCAAGAAGCAAATAAAATATATCAATAGGCAAATACAAGTGATACAATGTAATGCATATGAGATAAGAACCAAATAAGTGGGGTTTTATATCATGCTAAAATGCAAGGTGGCATGATGACATGAGCATGATATAATGATGATGCAACAAATGACATGTATGAAGTAGCATTATCTAGAATAGGCAAGTATCATTACAATTGTTAGAAAATTGGAATGCTACAACTCTCCACCACTAAAAAAGAATCATGCCCCAAGATTCCTAGGAAAATAAAGGAGCAAGACGAGAGACGAGTGCTCAGAATGAAGGTCATCCTCATGTACCCAATATGATGAACGACAGAATGGTGTCACCATTGCACCTTGCAGAACTTTATAGACATTTTGCGAGTCTTGCATTCTGTGACTAGGAAACAAAGGACTCGAAGAGACTGAAAATAATCAAGATTTTTTATTTCAAGTTGAAGGATGAGACACCTCGATAGGATTCAAGATTGAAACTACACGTGAAGATGATTCTTTCTCTCGCCAGAAGAAAAGAATGACATGGATAAGTTAACAACCACTATGAAAATAGCATTGTTTCTTCCCTTATATTATAGAACGAAGTTTGGAGAAAAAACTATTGCCTTCAAACAATAGGGTTCCATGATATCGACAGAAAGATTTGGGTTCCTGAATTTTCGGATCAGATTCTTCTTGCACTGATGTAACACCCTCGGATCGGTCCTATGCAAGTTTCAGCATTTTCTCGCCAAACCCGCATAGAAACGTTTCAAAAGTTTCCCACCGGGCACTTGAGTGTGGGTGGAAAACAAACTAATATCATTACACAATAGTCCATGATGGAACCCACAGAACATATATATAGAACAAAGACTCACTGAGTCAATAATACAGATATACAGTACAAAGATTCAAATCACATAGAAAACTATACACATCCCAGTACGGATAAGAACCAAATGGGGCTAAGAGCACTGAAGAATAACCAATGACATCCATAACCCTGCCGAGGCTAAGACGGAAGGGTAACCCTGCTAATGATGTCAATCTCAAACCTGCTAAACAAAAAGGGGTGCTGACAAAGTGCAAAGGAAAAGAAAGCGGTCGGTACATAGGCCAGTACATGGAGTGACTTAGAATTCGGCGGCCCTTTTCTACATGGGTGATGGATGCAAGTGCACAGATTGTTTGTAGCTAGTTCTGAAGTTAAGATGTCGATCACATAGGGAGCCCAAAGGTAAGTGTTTATGGGTGAAGTCTTTGTCACACCCGAAGTTGTCACAAGTCTTCGAGTGAATTGACTGCAAGTGTTGAAATAAGAATAGAATTTGGATTAAAGGAAAGTATTTAAATAAAACTAAAATGTAAACTTCAGAAATAAAAAGCATAAAAGTAAAGAATGATTTGTTTGTTGTTTTCTGAAGATCACAAAGTAGGCGCGGGGAAATTCAGTTTATGATGATAGTGAATGTGCCAGGTGGATGAGTGATAAGTGTAACAATTATAATCTTATAAGTATGTGTGTAGGCGAGCAACCCATAATTAGCCGGAACTCCTCTTGGTAGATTTCATCCGAACTTCAATAATCATACTAGCCTGTTACCACAACCATGGTCAGTCACTAGACGTTTAAGATCCTTCAGGTTGCTTAGCAATTAAGCTCCTTGGATGGGACTAATGCAATAAGCTCAGTGGTTCCTCGTTATCCTCGAGTCAAACTAGTTTTCCATTGATATCCTCGTGTCACTCGGGGGTCGCCATTCTACTAGCGAACAAGATTCTACCTATGTAGAACAAAGCATCATGTTGTCTGGGCCCTTAATTGGACAACATGCATTAAGCATCCCACAGATAGTCAAGTACACATAATATAGTAATTAAAATCAACCACAAACTTAATGGAAATTATATAGGCACATCACATCTCACCAATCCCCTACATCTCCCATGCCCAAGGGAACTTACTCACACATGAGAGAAGAAAGCATCATCGATATAATTAAATAAAGGGAGTTCTTATTGATATTACCATGGAGATCCATAATAAGAAATAGAAATAGGTGGAGATCTCTCTCTCTCAAGTAAAAGTAGTGGCAATGGAGGTGTCGTGGCTAAGAGATCGAAGATCGTGGAGCGAGATGAAGAACATCTTCCCCTTCTTCTCCGGATATCTTCTTTCTCCCTTTTGGATGGGATGGCGGCTCGTGTGTTCTGTTTTTGTCCTCCGCCTCTTCACGAAAGTTTTCCCTTTTAATAATACGAAGGCAGTGGCAGCTATACGGCGGGAAATATAAGGCCAGAAAAATATTGACAACGTATAATTGCTTGTTAAAGCTTCAGTATACTCCCCTCGATTTCTTCAAAAACGATACTTGCTTGTTTTCGTCTGGATATTGTGTTTTTTCTGTTAAATCCATCTGTTGATGTTTAGAACCTGAAACACACATTAAAAACCAAGTTTTCTTCACTACCGAAGTATTACTGTTAGGTAAAGCTAGAAAACCATCAAATCCAAATGAAAACCATCAAAAATGTGTCGAATCTCACAGCTATCAACTCCCCCAAGCTTAGATGTTGCTCGCCCTAGAGAGACAAGGAAATAAGAAATGATAATGGAGATTAGAGACTTAAATAAAAGAACTTACAAGCTCAAATTGGTGTCAAATTATTTTCTTCACCATTCCTACAACCTTAAACATGATCATACAAGTATTCACAAGATTGCACTGAGTTCACTTCCTAACCACGTATATCTTCCTAGCAAATAAATCATATGCTAGGAAAGTGGAACAAATATTTTTGGTTTCTCTCTTATTTGGAGATGAAAACTTTTTGTTCTTGTTTCTTTAATCAATTAAGAGCACTCAAGTTGGCTCCAACAACATTTAATTCAAGAACAACTTATCTACTCCCACGTCAAAATTTCAAGACTCTCAAAGCACCTTTTTTCTTTCCTTGTTTTTCAAAAACTTCAGCTCTTTCATAGAGAAATCATGCCACTATTTTTAACATGTTAATCGGGACTATGTTGCGCACTCGCGACCATGCCAATAGAGAGTTGTTGAGCAATAGTGGGTTAGAGGAGTACTACAACTTCACTTGGAACGTAAAACCATGAGGAGACTAAATTTTGACTTGTCATAGCATTGCACCTATAGACGTTTACATAACTCAATGGCCGAAATCAAGTGGTTTCCTACATTTAGATCGTTTGTTGACCAGGAGATTTAATAGTTCCCCATAGAGTACGATAGTGTTGTAGTGACACGCGTAGAGCAATATCCTACTGTAATTATTAGAAAAAGTAGTGGCAGAATCTCTACTACTTCGAATCATTCATTTTATCAAACAATTTCATTCACGGGTGCTATCGACTCTATTTACATTAAGCTCAATGTTGCTGAGTAGTTTCTAAAATCAAATATTTTGGGCTAAACATGGACTCAAGTCATCTCTTGGATGCTGTTTCTTGTTGTAAAAATGTCGGAAATATTTCAACCAAGTTCATTGCTCATTGTTTCAAAGATAAAAGAGGACACTGGCAAAGGAATATAATTTGTAGGATAACAAGCTAGGTGGAGAGTGACTCAAGAGCAAGCGAGTAAATAATTGTAGGATAATTTTAAAGTTGCAGAAGAGGTGATGAAATGAATGTGATACATCCTCTTGCTTGCTTCGTTCTTGTACTTGAGTCGAATCCCCTCTATGTTTCCTTATTGCCAAGTCACCTGAAATTGAGCAATCTTTGAGAGAAAAACAAAGAAACAAATTTGCAATAAAGATTACAACTATTTTTTGTGTGTTTTTGGTTTAAGAATGCAAACTGAAAGTAAACATGCTGTTCTTGGAAAAGAAAACAAATCAAAAGAAGAAATAAAAATATGAATGCAAGTTTTGAGGTTTTCAAACATCCCCCAAGCTTAGGTTGTTGCCGTTGTTTGGCGACGGGTATGGATGTTGCTGATAGTAGTCGGGGAAGTGGGTCATGAAGTGACTAAAGGTGTGAGTTAAGGCACTCACATCTTCATGCACTCCATGTAGCGTCTGTTCGATCTCCCCAATGTATTGGTTGAGCTGCAGAAAATCTTGATAGAGGACATTGTTGAACCCCTGCTGTTGTTGCTACTGATTGGGACATGTGTCCCAAGGTCCCTATTGCTACTGCTGCTGTCCCTCCCAAGCAGGGTTGTACTCCTGGTCCTACTGCTGCTTCTGTTCATCATGCTTCTCTCCTTCTTCCTCTTCCTTATAGTCATGATAGAGTTCCGCCATGATCTCAGTCACTTGATCCTTGGTGAGGATCTAGTTGTCCCTCCCCTGAACCTCGAAGACTTGTGGGCAAGGCAATGGCACCTGATCATCCTGCGCAACATCAAGATAACCAAATTGATAGGCTCGGAGCCTCCTGTTAGCTCGGTAAAAACTGAGGAAGCCGCAAGTAGTTATATACTTGACATTCATAAGTATGGAGCCATCAACAGGTTGCACAATAGGAATTGCAATTCCAAGAGGTTGGACTAGGTGGATTACTAGTCCACCGATGTGAATGTCACCTTTCTTTTTGTTGCTCTGGTGGTGGAGGTGTTGGAGGAATAGAGCTGCAGGAGTGGGACTCTGTGGTGCATTAGGGAAGAGTGCCTTGGTGATCATGGCCATTTCTGCATTAGCCATAGAGACGGTATCTCCTCTTCCTAACAAAGTGTTAGCAAGAAACAAAGCAAAGTAACAGATTGTTGGGTTCTGAATGGTGGACACCTTCTTCTGATAGAAGTCCCTGCCACCATTAATAGAAATACCCTCCCAAGTTGATCCACTTGAGACTCTATACAAGTTTGTAACAGTTGAGTCCCCTTATTGAGGGAATCCATAAGCTTCACAAAATTGTTGAAAAGTGATATGATATGGCTATTGGTTAACGGTGAAATTAACCGTTCATGCATTACCTTTCTCCTTGTAGTCATTGTAGAAGGAGGCGAGGAACTCATGGGTAAGATCAGCGTAGGTGTAGTGGCTTGCATTAGTGAGGTTGGATAGCCCTGTATTTGCACACAAGTGGTCAAAGTCCGCCCTCATCCCTGCTGAGTTGAGAAAACCATCATTGGGCCATCGTGTGGGAAGAACCTTTCTTGCCAAAATAATGGCATACTTGTTGTCGAGCTCAGCCCAGAGCCCCGAGCCTTCACCACATTGGCTCTTGCTGTTGCGAAAACTACTACCGAGCTTGTTCATCTTGATGCACTGAGAAATTTCAAAACAAAACCTTAGGCATATAGTTTCTACATGATATATGAGTGATTCTATGTGGAGGAATTCAATCCTAACGTGAGAAATCAAAAGGGAAAATCAATCAAGCTTTAGTTCATCCACTAATTCAGTGAGAGGATTTGAACAATGGAATTCTGAAAATAAAGCATGGATAGGGAGAGAGATCTAGGGTGGTTTTGAGAGGTTTGGAGAGAGAGTTTGAGAGAAATAATGAGGGGAGGAAGAACCCTAGCCTCCCCCGACCTATTTAAGTGGTCGTGGCAAACTATACGGCGGGAGATATATAGTCGGGTTAAGTAGCTCCCGTCGTATAGTTGTGGCGGCAGCGAGGGTTAGGGTATCCCAACGCCAGATCACAACTATACAGACACAACTATATGGCCGGACCAAATGGTCCCTCTGTATAGTTGGTCATCAAACCTTCTGTATTCAAGCCCCAAGTTTTGAGAATTTAGTCGATAACTATATGGCCGCAACTATACGGCTGGAATAAATATTCATGTCGTATAGTTGGTCGTTACAACTCCTGGAACACGCTTTTTAGCCCAAATTTTCAGATATGCACTTTTTAATCTGAACAATATGATTAAGCTAGTTTCTACATATAAAACTCAAACTTTATTTTCCACTCTAAATCTATGCTTATTTAGTCAATATTTCTACTACTTTTTGACAGCTGCATCTTTACGGGCGCGCTTCCGCAAAAATGTATGTGAAAAAGTTGTAGGAATGTGATGAAGATATTATTATTTAACTCTACTTTATTGATAAGATGGGTTGACTCCCATTAAGCATTTTATTAAGACCGGCTGAATATTTCAACCTTTTTCTGTTCTCGAATTCTTACCTTGGTTTGCCCTTTATCAAAGGAACTTACCACATGAACTCGTTTTGCCGGTGGAACCTACCTTTCTCCTTCTTCTAGTTTCTTTGGAAAATACCAAATGTTTTCAACATCATCAATGTTGAAGATTATTTTCCCTTCATCACAATCAACTGACGCTCCTGTAGTGATAAGAAAAGGTCTTCCAAGTATTATAGATAATTTTTCATCCTCCGACATTTCAATAATAATAAAGTTTTGCACCTAAATATTTTATAGAGGGAATATGGAATTACACTAACTCTTGCACCTAAATCACATAAGGCATTATGAATATCAGTTTTGCCTATTGAACATGAAATAGTTGGTATTCCAGGATCTCTTGATTTAGACAATAGCCTCCCATTAGTAGGGTAACTAGTCACCATGGCGATAGTTTCAGTTATCTCTTTCTTTCTATTAAGAATATCACGGAGAAATTTAGAATAGGTAGGTACTTCTATTACATCCGCAAATCGAATTTATAGATGAATATCACTTAATGCCTTTTTAAAAGAGTCATAGATTACCTCATCCTGTGTTTCCTTTTTGCGATCTAGATATGGAAGTTTCTTACTCTTATCTTTTACCTTTTGTGGGGGATCAGGCTCCTTAGTTACTTTATTTTGTTGTTGCTTATCGCTTTTCTTCTTTTCTATTGCAACTACTTCATATTCTTTGCTTCTGTCTTTTTCTCCTCTTGGATCGACAGTCTCTGCATCAGAGTCATAACTGTCATCCTGTGCATCATTCTGCTCCTCCAAGGTTTGATCTTGTGTGTCTTGAGCAGTCTTATCTTGAGGATCCACCAATGTATCATCTTCTTGGCTTGCTTTGAGCAAGGCTTTTTCCCTTCGATCTTTTTCAGCTTCATATTCTGGTGGTCCTAATGGTCCTTTGACAACTACACCTCTTCTTGTAACAACATTAGTAGAAATAGGAATATTTATATCATCTTGAAGAAAATTTTGATAACCAGATGCTATTTGTTCACATTGGGTTTCAATCATACTAAGGTACTTGTGAAATAATTTTATTTCTTGGCCAATTTCTTCATAATTTTCTATAAGCTCGGCCAAAATCTTTTTTTGTCTTTGAAATTGCATATACAAGCTATTGTAAGATATGGCCTGTCGATGTTTCAATTCTTGAAAAAGTTTTCTAGTTTCATCCTCTTCAGTAAAAACTTGTAACAAAGGTACTTTGTTTTCCTTGACAAGTTCAGAAGGTATACCTTTTTATTTTATGGTTTTGAGTACTTCAGGCATAAGATCAGGATTTATACGAAGTATTCCCTTTTTGGCTTAGTGCCAAAGTTATGATTATATAAAGAATCATTCTTAGCCCTAGTAGACATCAATTCCAAACATGCTTTAACAGTTAAAGTATTTATCGATCCTCCTAGAGATAAATCTAGCAACTCCTTGCATTGGGTATTAAGACCGTGGTAAAATAAGTGGCAAACAGTTGACTCAGAATAGCCATGATTAGTAATACTATTGATCATTCCAAAGAATCTATCCCAGGCTTGTGGGTATTTTATCCCATGTTCTGACTGAAGTTGCCTATATTTTTTTTCTAATTTCTGTTACCTTTGTAAAAGGATTAAACCTATTTATGAATTTAACAATGTAGTTTCACAACATTTGATGTAATGACGAGGGAGAGAATATAACAAGTCTAGAGCTTTACCTTTGAGAGACCAAAGAAATAGTTTTAGACGAGTGAATTATCTAGGTAAACCTTTTGGTCCAAGTGATGTTATCACGTCGTCGAACTCTCTAAGATGTCTTCCTGGGTATTCATCTTCCCTTCCACTGAAAGATTTTTCCTACAAAATTTTAATAATCTCACCATCAAATCGATATTCTCTAACTCCAGTATTAGGAAATTATATTGGTTGTTTAAGAAAAGCAGAATTTGGAGCACTATATTCTCTGAGAGTCTTCTCGGGTTTCTTGGGAGTTGTCCTATGAATGGACATGATTTCCATGAAGTCACTTAGGTTTTCAACTTAAACTTTATTCGACCTCAAAAGTTTTTTAATAATTTCCTAGTGTCTTTGAGCAGGTACGCCATCAAGATAAGCCCTACCAGAGCATGTAGACCCTTTGTCTCCTAGGGAGACCATCTTGTAATAGTAACACCTGAAATGTCAAGAGACAAAACACTTAGTGCTTAGCTCCCCGGAAACGGCGCCAGAAAATAGTTTGATGGTTGCAAGTGCACAGATCATTTGTAACTAGTTTTGAAGTTAAGATGTCGATCCCATAGGGAGCCCAAAGGTAAGTGTTTATGGGTGAAGTCTCTGTCACACCCGAAGTTTTCACAGGTCTTCGAATTGCCTGCAAGTGTTGAAATAAGAATAGAATTTGGATTAAAGAAAAGTATTTAAATAAAACTAAAATGTAAACTTCAAAAATAAAAAGCATAAAAGTAAAGAACGATTTGTTTGTTGTTTTCTACAGATGACAAAGTAGGCGCGGGGAAATTCAGTTCATGATGATAGTGAATGTGCTAGGTGGATGAGTGATAAGTGTAAAAATTATAATCTTATAAGTATGTGTGTAGGAGAGCAACCCATAATTAGTTAGAACTCCTCTTGATAGATTTCATCCCAACTTCAATAATCCTACAAGATTGTTACCATAACCATGGTCAGTCACTAGACGATTAAGAAACTTCAGGTTTATTAGCAATTAAGCTCCTTGGATTGGAGTAATGCAATAAGCTCGGTGGTTTGTAACATCCCAAAAATATTGATCAAGGTTATCAAATTCCAATAACCAAAATTAGGGTTAACAAAAACTTTTGTTAATTAAAATCATTATGAATGCATGTGTGTATGTGATGAATGTATGAATGCATGAATGGACTTGTGTGATTGTTGTGAATAGAAAGGAATGGTTTAAATATGAAAACAACATCATCTAAATCATTTCCAAGCAGAAAAAATCAAGAGAAATTCAAAAACAAACAAAACAAGCAAATGGTCATTTTTGCCAATCTTGCTCACTAGACCACTTTGAGTGTTTCTAGTCCAAGATTTCAAATAGAAACAAATTCACTTATTTTCACCCCTTGCTATACCAAGTAAAAGTGAACCCAAGACCACCTTTCAAAACCACAGAAACATTTGGCAACTTGATTCAAATGACAATTCAAAATTGAATCTATATCATATGTGAAGATCACCATTTATCCAAACCCCACTAAACCAGTGCACCTTGACCATTCCAAGCCACCAGAGACTACATAGTATGTGACTAGTACACTGTCAACACCTGGATTTTTAATCCCAGATGCCTGTTATGCCATACATCGCAATCCCATGATTACCATTTTTGCGAGACATAACAGATTGGATATCAGAGTACATCATCCATTACAAACCATACATAAGGTCTTACACAAATAAAGGATCTCATGATCCCATCTTAATACAATCATAGCAGTGGAATAACGTAATCATAACGATAGCGTAGGCGAGGCTCCATCTTCATGGTCACAGGCAATGCTGACGATGGGAGATGATCCTAGTTGTCGTAACCTTCCTGCTGTCCGTCCTCCTGATACTCCTGTTCATAGTCTGGCCACGGGAATAGCCAGGGACAAAGCCATGAGTACTCTTTAAGTACTTGCAAACTAATACTAACAAGTGAAGTGGTTTTTGGAATAGGAAGTACTAAGCTCTAGGTTGTTTTGCAAAAAGCCAGATTTATCTCTACTGAGTTCAGAAGTAAAGAAAGCTAGTTGAAAGTTTTATAACACCTAAGTGTGAACTTGAGTTTCATATCACAACCCTGTTTTTGTCAAGTCAAAGTCATGAATCATTTCATAAGTCATTTTGAAAACATCTGACGACGGAACAGTATGGCCACTCCAACTGTCCATAACCGCGGACGCGGCTATTCGAATAGTTTGACACTCTGCAGAGGTGGTACACTTTCACCACCACATTCGATACATCTCTCAGGAACAATCCTGAATTCACCATACTTAGTATGTGGATAATCAATCCTAACCTTTCAATTACACGCCCTAGTATAGCACCTCTACTGTGAGTTTGGCCTCCCAACCATGACCAATTGTCATATTGGGAACTGCACAGGTGGACAATCTTCACATGGTAGCCTCAGCTCAAACCTTGGCCGCAAGGGAACCCATACTATGGTATATAAATTTCCAGTCAAGCCCTACCCAATTTTGGGGTATTGTGGTTGTACGGTAAAATTGTAATGCTATCGCATCCAGACAACCATCAGTTTTATAAAGGGCTAAGGCTCATGCCTTAACATTTTCATCATAAAAATCATCTGGTGTTCAAGAACAGATATAAAAACATTTCATTAGAATGACTCATCATTCTAAGGTTTTCATAACCATTTTCACCAAGTATTTCCATCTAAAGTGATCAAGTTTTATACTTAGCACTAGCATCTACAAGTGAGGGGGGGGGGTAAATTCTAATGAGGGGTGGTAAACAAGTGTATCTTATCTAAGTTCGATCTCATGCCTCAGGATGACATCAAGATTTATCTAAATTAGGGCAAGTTTTATGCTCTTTATGCTACCTTTAAATATCTTTCTAAAATCTACAAGTCACTAAGTAAACTCTAAGAGAAAGCTTTGATAAAGAAATAAAGTACTAAACTTGCAAGTAAAACTAGGAGTCTGTATCAAGTGAGGTAAGCTTACAAGTATTATCTTGCTAAGTCAACTTGTATATTGAGGCTTGCAAGGTTGCAAGTATAGGCTTGCTAAGGTATTAGTATAAGCTTGCCTTCTAAAGACCAGTGGTTGAAGTTCTCCTCGGCTTCTTCCTCGTAGTATTCTCCTTCCTCCTCGTATCCTTGGTCGGTACTAGCGTTTATAAATAAATACGAGGTACACAATCACCAAACAATACTTAACTACTTCTATTTATCACACCAAGGTTTTCACTAGATGATCTAGCATCATCACAAGCATTACAATCATCAAAGCACTTGTCCTAATTATTTTATTTTGGAAAATTAATTTCTACTCATTTAAAAACTACTTAAGATTTAATATTCTCCAACTCAAACATGGGATCGTGTTGACACATGTCATCACCACATATTTCAGTACATGGGAATGTGATTTAAAGTGGTGTCACAATTTAATAAGATTTAACCTTTTATTTTAATTAATTCAAGTGACTAGAATGGCCTATGGGGCATTCTTTTATTTCTTGACCATTATTTCTGCAAGTAACCTATATATTTTTATATATTCTGAAAGGTCTTGTTAAATGTGATAATCACACCTAACCTATGTATTTCTTGACCATTATTTCATTCAAACCTATATATTTGAGAGTTGGAATCAAATCAAAAGCTTTTGTGGTTGAATTTTGAAAAATGTTTGAATGCAGAAAAGCTTCTGCCTTGTTATTTTTACTATAGGTGATCTACAAATCCAAATGACACTACTAGGAAAATGGCTATAGGTAATCAGCACATCCGTGGCTCACATGGTTGAAGTGCCCCACGGCTAAAACAGGCGTGGCTCACCTATGGGCAGAGCCCTACTAGTAACTAGAATGTCACATCCCAAGATTTTCCAAATCTTGTAATGTGAAAAATAAATGAATAAAATAAAACTTTGTTGATTTTCAGGGTGAGAAGAAACTTTTTGAATTCAAAAGGGAACCTTCAAACCTATTTTGAACAAGATAAATCCTAAAGGGATTTAAAAATATAAACATTTAATAAAGGAAAATAAAAATATTTGGATTTACTATTTTGAAATCTTTTTATGAAAGATTTGGTTTTTAAATAAAAAGATAGAAATATAAATAAGGATTATTTTATAGAGCCAAATTAAAACTTGGCCAAGCCTTTGAAATAAAATATTTCTATTTGATAAAAATAGTAAAGGTTTATTTAAATAAAAGGATAAGGATTTAATATCCAAGTTTATTAAAAATAAAGGTTTTACTATTTTAATTAAACACCAAAACTTATTTATTTAGTTTAAACAAGCTTTCCAAGTATTCTTTATTTCCAAATAAAACCTACTAATTTGGTTTTGAAAATAATTAAATTTCAAATAGAGTTTTTGAATAAATCAAAATCTATTTGATTAATAAACAAGGTCTATTTATTTAATTAATAATAGACCTTAAAATAAAAATATTATTTTAATCTTTGGACTTTGGTTTATGTTGTTAAACAGAACCAAATTCAATTGCATTGTTTGGTAAGAGTTTGATTTGATTTGAATGTTTGAATGTTGTTTGAAATTCAAAACAGAAAACAGTATTGGAAAAGAATAAAACATTCAGAAAAAAAATGAAAACAGACCTGACCCAACTGAGCCTGGCCCAACTGAAGCCCAGTTAGCCCACTCCCGCTGTCCACGGAGAAAATGTTTCGCACCTGTCAACTGACCCACAGAGTGACTGACCGGTGGCCCCTCTTTCCCTCACACTTTCTCGCTGACAGCAAGGCCCCACAGCACTGTTCATCGTCTTCAACCGCGCTGATTCCTCCTCGCTGTTTCCTGTCTTTACTCCGGCGATCAATTCGCGTGATTAACTGCCATTACTCCCCCGGCGACCACGCCCCCTTAAACGTCTCCCCCTCCTCTCTCATTCCCCTCACGCGCCTCCCTCTCTCTGCCCCCAGGCCGACGTAATTTCGAGCCGCACTCTCACTGCTCCGACGAGCTTCCTCCTCGATGCCGGCCGAACCTCGCCACCCCTTGCCTCCCTGAGCACACGACCGTGATTCCCACTCCCAGGCGCACCTGTCTGTGCCCTCCGTTCACCCGCGGGCGCCCTAGAACATCATCTTCAAGAAGCTCTGAGCACCGCCGCGTCTACGTCTTACTCCGGCGAAGTTTCCTGGTAAGAACCGACCACCCCGAGCCCTCTCCTTCACGCACACAGCTTCGCCTTGATATTGCGCATCTAACCGTGTCCTCGTTTTCCCTCGGGGCGAACCGCAGCACCGCCCTCGACAACGACCAGAGCCGCCCGACGCCGTCCCCCACTTCGGCGAGCAATCCCGCTGGAACCAGTGCGCCCCTCGCCAGACCAACACCACCTCGAGCTTCACCATGACCTCCTGAACCCGGTGAGCACCTCCCCCTCTCTCCTTGCTTCCTAGAACCGCCGCTAGCCCACCGTCTAAGTGTGCGCCGCCGTCTGCCGCCGCCAGCGCCGACACTAGTTGGCAAGCGAGCTTCGCGCCGTTAGATCTTAATCGTACGCACGCGATAGATCCTTAGACGAAGGGGTACCGATCTATCTGTGCCGTGCGTTGTTAGTTTAATCCTACGGACAGCATCACTCGATCCACCCGAATAGGTATCGACTAGTAACATCGCGACGCGTGGCCAGTCTTCGATTTAAAAACAGATTTGAAATCAGATTTGTTTGCATATTTGAAACCCTTATAACTTTTGATCCACACGTCCAAAATTTGCAAACTTTATATCAATGGAATCAGTGGAACAAGCCCTAGCCAACCATGCAATTTGTTTAGTAAAAAGTTTCTGTTAGATTGTTTGTTTTTGCAGAAACATTTGTATGCTTATTTGGATTAGAAAAATTATTCCAAATTGATTTTGAGTTTGAAATCTTTGCAAATTAGTTTGTTGTGAACCTACTGACCTTAGGAACCAACTTGTGGATTTAAAATGCATTTTGAAAAGATTAGGATGGATTATTTGATTTAGCCCATTTCTAGTCAAATAAAAATATTGATTTTGTTATGAAAATGTTTTGGAGTAAAAACTTTGGGAAAATGATTTGGATCAAACCTACTGACCCTAAAACACCAAGTTTTGAGAAACAACAACTTATTTGGTGAACAACATAAAGTTGTTACTTTGATAAAAACATTTTCCATCACATAAAATAATGATTGGATTTAAAAATGGTTTATAGACAAAACCCTTTTGAAAATGACTTTGCCACTTTGGAAAATGGCCACTTTGAGGCTAGTGGAAACCACCTTTGCAAATAAAACTATCTTTTGCATTCTTGCATGCATGACTTAGTTCCTATGACTTTATATGTGATGAATTGTTTGATTATGGTTTGGAATGCTAGTTGAATCTATGTTTGCTTGATTGTTTGTAGTGAAGTTAGAAAAGTGTGAATCTAACAAGATCAAGAAGTGAACCAACATTCCCTACCAAAAAAAGGCAAGTGACACTATCATCCAAAGTCCTACTATTTTCATTATACTTAGTGGATTTTGAAACATGCATGAAAAGAATTTCTATACTTATGCTATGCTAAATCCTAATAGGATACCTTATATATTCCTTAGTGAAAACAATGTAGTTGTTACATGCTTAGCCATGCTATATTTTGAAAAGAGATACATGTTGAGATTTTTATGAAGTTGAGAAAAGACTTATGTTTTATATAATAAGACAAGGACTCAATGAACCACCTGGGTGGACAAGGATACTTTGAGTTTTGATAAGGTGGTAACAAAAGGAACCATGTCTATGGCAATCTCTTTGTGTTGTGCACCAAAAGAAAACCACCCAGGAACTTAGAGATTGAACATGTTTCTCCAATTGTGGCTTTCGTGTACAACCACATGCTACTTATGGCTCTGGCTTAGTCAACTACATTGGGAAGACCCATGCATTGTCTTTAGGTTACTGAAAATGGGGGAACTCGGAATCCTACATGGGTACTGAAGACAAGCTAGCAATGGTGTATGGGAGGACCCTTTGGAAAGACTTCGTCACATTCTCAATCTGCCAGTATTCCATCTTGGTGAGTACTTATCCAGCGGCCACTGGTGGCAACAAGATGAGAGTGTGACATGTGGATAAAGTGTGCAACTTCTGCAGAAGATAATAAAATCTAAGTACTTAGCCGTGTCCCCGGTTATGGACAATACTGAGCAACTAAAGCTTGAAGCTATGGGAAATCTCGACATTCTAATTTCTAAAAGAAAAACTTTTAAGTGACAACTAAAGACTTGATGCACTTGGGGGTACCAAGGAGCTCAAGAGATTTTGATAAAACTTGATGCACTTGGGGGTACCAAGGAGCTCAAGAGATTTTTGACAAGGACTTGAACACTTGGGGATTTACCAAGGAGTTCAAGGGATTTTGATAAAGAGATTTGACAAAAGATCAAAACCATTTTCAAAAGATAGGATAAATTTTGCTTCTGCAAATGATCCTTAAACCCTACTTAGCCAAAAATGCATGTAATGATAGGATCCACTTATATTCTACATAGTAGTGAAACTTGCCAATACAATTTCAAATGTATTGACCCTTGTGGCTGTAACTTGTAATGTTGCAGGTTTGATTGATATTAGTGAAGTTGATTGAATAGGATTACAAAGTCTACAACCAACATGTCTGCCTGTGGCACTTTGAAGTTGAAGGACCCCATGCTTATAGATTTTCTGCTGCAATGTAATGTAATAGCCAAATGAGCTATGTAAGATGTAATAACATTATGTTATTTCTGGTTATAAAGTTATAATATGACCTTTGTTTATGGATATTACATCTTAACTGTGGATGCAAGCTATTGATCCAGGGACTAGCATTGTAAACACAGGGATCTCTACCTTATTGAAGGTTGGGACCTCTTACAGATGGTATCAGAGCACTGTGTTGCCTGTAGGATTTGTAAACCTACGATTGGACAAAAACCCTTAAAAAATAGGAGTTGTATTTGTTCCAAAATTTATTTACAAACAATCTTGTAAACTCTTTCCTCAACCATTTTGGTTTTGACTCTACATGTCTTCTATATTCAACTTGATGGAAAAACCTACCCCATGGCCAAGGACTTCACCATGTGCAAAGGACTTCTTCAACTCTAAGAACTTCAACTTCTTCAACTCTAATGACTTCACCATCTTCAACTCTAATGACTTCAACTTCTTCAACTCTAATGACTTCAGCATCTTCAACTCTAATGACTTCAACATCTTCAGCATATTCACCAAGGACTTCAATCTTGGATATCACTAAGGACAAGTGAGACAAGAAATCTTGCTCAAGGTTTGGAAACTAAGGAAAAACAACTTAGAAGGAGCCATCCTCACCTTTGAAGTTTTTGAGATCAAAATTTTTCCAAGGAAACCATGATCTCAAGTAAGAAGAATCAACCAAGAAAGATGGAAAGATCTCAAGTGAACCCAATAGATGGACCACCATATATAGTTAAGTCAAACACACCAACTTATGTGGTGTAACAAAATATTTTGTTGCCTAAAGATGTGCTTGAACTTTGTTGTTTGAGTGAAATGTTTGGCTTGTGATTGCATGCACATTGCTTGTGTGAATTGTGATGTGTGTGATTAGAAATATTTCCTTAGAAATATCTTGCCTATTCTAATCTCAATTCAACCCAAACAGATGACTACTCCAAGAGACTCCAACATCAAGGTTGATGACACCGACACCAACCAAGAGGACAACATGAAAGAGCTCATAGCAACCCAAAACCAGTTGAACCAAATGACAGCTCAATTCATAGCCAACACCAGTGGGGAAGATCTAACACTGCAAGGATTTTTAGAAACACAAGCCCAATTGATGCTTAAGGTGACTGATCAAATGATCAACATGGAAGACAACTATTCCAAAAGAGTTTGTGACAACAAGGATGACAGAAATCTTATTCTAGATGGAGCCCCAGCTTGCATTATTTGTGGAGACAAGGATCACACTTCCAAGGAGCATGGAGATCAATGCCCCAATTGTGAAGAGAAACATCCAGTTGGCCAATGTCCCACCTCTCAAGCTACTTGTTACCTATGTGAAGGAAATAATCATGTCCCTATCCAATGCCCCATCTATTCCATTGTTGAACAAAGGAAACAAGGTGGAGTGCAACAAATGATTGCAAACTATCAAGAGGGATCCCAATCTACCAAGAAGAATGATGACAAAGGAAAAGGACCACTTATACCTCCATGCAATACAACCCAATTCAAAGGACCAAATAAGAGGCATATGAATTTTCCAAAGAACAATAGAAGGTCCAAGAAACATGTAGACATTCCTACCTACCATATAACATATGAACAACATGAACTAGATGCACTCCTAGCTTTGGAGAAGCCCAAAAAGAAAAAGAAGGACAAAATCCATGTGCAATGTCATCATTGCAAAGAAATGGGACACTATTCTAGTGAATGCCCAGAGAACCAGAAGTATAAGGAAATTGGCCAAGTGTGGTGCAACAACTGCAAAGAGTTAGGCCATTATGCAGCAACTTGTCCACAAGAGACACGTAAAGAACTCAAAGATATCAATTGTTTCAATTGCAAAGAACCAGGACATTATGCAAGCAATTGTCCAGAAAAGATGAAGAACAAGTTAAAAAAGCCTATGAAGGATCTCAGCCTTGGCCCATGAGTCAAGTGTGGAAACAAGGGACACCATGCAGATGATTGCTCAGAGAAGTTTCCCCAAGATCCCAAGCAGGCCAATATGTAATTTAGTTTGGAAATTTTTAAGGGTGGTAGTACCCTAGATGTTTTGAGCCTACTTGTAACCCTAGCCTTCCCAAATCTCGGGACGAGATTTACTTTAAGGGTGGTAGCCTGTCACATCCCAAGATTTTCCAAATCTTGTAATGTGAAAAATAAATGAATAAAATAAAACTTTGTTGATTTTCAGGGTGAGAAGAAACTTGTTGAATTCAAAAGGGAACCTTCAAACCTATTTTGAACAAGATAAATCCTAAAGGGATTTAAAAAGATAAATATTTAATAAAGGAAAATAAAAATATTTGGATTTACTATTTTGAAATCTTTTTATGAAAGATTTGGTTTTTAAATAAAAAGATAGAAATATAAATAAGGATTATTTTATAGAGCCAAATTAAAACTTGGCCAAGCCTTTGAAATAAAATATTTCTATTTGATAAAAATAGTAAAGGTTTATTTAAATAAAAGGATAAGGATTTAATATCCAAGTTTATTAAAAATAAAGGTTTTACTATTTTAATTAAACACCAAAACTTATTTATTTATTTTAAACAAGCTTTCCAAGTATTCTTTATTTCCAAATAAAACCTACTGATTTGGTTTTGAAAATAATTAAATTTAAAATAGAGTTTTCAATAAATCAAAATCTATTTGATTAATAAACAACGTCTATTTATTTAATTAATAATGGACCCTAAAATAAAAATATTATTTTAATCTTTGGACTTTGGTTTATGTTGTTAAATAGAACCAAATTAAATTGCATTGTTTGGTAAGAGTTTGATTTGATTTGAATGTTTGAATGTTGTTTGAAATTCAAAACAGAAAACAGTATTGGAAAAGAATAAAACATTCAGAAAAAAAAACAGACCTGACCCAACTGAGCCTGGCCCAACTGAAGCCCAGTTAGCCCACTCCCTCTCTCCACGGAGAAAACGTTTCGCACCTGTCAACTGACGCAGAGTGACTGACCGGTGGCCCCTCTTTCCCTCACACTTTCTCGCTGACAGCAAGGCCCCACAGCACTGTTCATCTTCTTCAATAGCGCTGATTCCTCCTCGCTGTTTCCTGTCTTTACTCCGGCGATCAATTCGCGTGATTAACAGCCATTACTCCCCCGGCGACCACGCCCCCTTAAACGTCTCCCCTCCTCTCTCATTCCCCTCACGCGCCTCCCTCTCTCTGCCCCCAGGCCGACGTAATTTCGAGCCGCACTCCCACTGCTCCGACGAGCTTCCTCCTCGATTCCGGCCGAACCTCGCCACCCATTGCCTCCCTGAGCGCACGACCGTGATTCCCACTCCCAGGCGCACCTGTCTGTGCCCTCCGTTCACTCGCGGGCGCCCCAGAACGTCATCTTCAACAAGCTCTGAGCGCCGCCGCATCTACGTCTTACTCCGGCGAAGTTTCCTGGTAAGAACCGACCACCTCGAGCCCTCTCCTTCACGCACACAGCTTCGCCTTGATCTTGCGCATATAACCGTGTCCTCGTTTTCCCTCGGGGCGAACCGCAGCACCGCCCTCGACAACGACCAGAGCCGACCGACGCCATCCCCCACTCCGGCGAGCAATCCCGCTGGAACCAGTGCGCCCCTCACCAGACCAACACCACCTCGAGCTTCACCATGACCTCCTGAACCCGGTGAGCACCTCCCCCTCTCTCCTTGCTTCCTAGAACCGCCGCTAGCCCATCGTCTGAGCGTGCGCCGCCGTCTGCCGCCGCCAGCGCCGCCACTAGTTGGCAAGCGTGATGCGTGCCGTTAGATCTTAATCGTACGCACGTTATAGATCCTTAGCCGAAGGGGTACCGATCTATCTGTGCCGTGCGTTGTTAGTTTAATCCTACGGCCAGCATCACTCGATCCACCCGAATCGGTATCGACCAGTAACATCGCGACGCGTGGCCAGTCTTCGATTTAAAAACAGATTTGAAATCAGATTTGTTTGCATATTTGAAACCCTTATAACTTTTGATCCACACGTCCAAAATTTGCAAACTTTATATCAATGGAATCAGTGGAACAAGCCCTAGCCAACCATGATATTTGTTTAGTAAAAAGTTTCTGTTAGATTGTTTGTTTTTGTAGAAACATTTGTATGCTTATTTGGATTAGATAAATTATTCCAAATTGATTTTGAGGTTGAAATCTTTGCAAATTAGTTTGTTGTGAACCTACTGACCTTAGGAACCAACTTGTGGATTTAAAATGCATTTTGAAAAGATTAGGATGGATTATTTGATTTAGCCCATTTCTAGTCAAATAAAAATATTGGTTTTGTTATGAAAATGTTTTGGAGTCAAAACTTTGGGAAAATGATTTGGATCAAACCTACTGACCCTAAAACACCAAGTTTTGAGAAACAACAACTTATTTGGTGAACAACATAAAGTTGTTACTTTGATAAAAACATTTTCCATCACATAAAATAATGATTGGATTTAAAAATGGTTTATAGACAAAACCCTTTTGAAAATGACTTTGCCACTTTGGAAAATGACCACTTTGATCCTTACAATATTTAGAACCTAGTGGAAACCTCCTTTGCAAATAAAACTATCTTTTGCATGCTTGCATGCATGACTTAGTTCCTATGATTTTATGTGTGATGAATTGTTTGACTATGGTTTGGAATGCTAGTTGAATCTATGTTTGCTTGATTGTTTGTAGTGAAGTTAGAAAAGTGTGAATCTAGCTAGATCAAGAAGTGAACCAACATTCCCTACCAAAAAAAGGCAAGTGACACTATCATCCAAAGTCCTACTATTTTCATTATACTTAGTGGATTTTGAAACATGCATGAAAAGAATTTCTATACTTATGCTATGCTAAATCCTAATAGGATACCTTATATATTCCTTAGTGAAAACAATGTAGTTGTTACATGCTTAGCCATGCTATATTTTGAAAAGAGATACATGTTGAGACTTTTATGAAGTTGAGAAAAGACTTATGTTTTATATAATAAAACAAGGACTCAATTAACCACCTGGGTGGACAAGGATACTTTGTTTTGATAAGGTGGTAACAAAAGGAACCATGTCTATGGAAATCTCTTTGTGTTGTGCACCAAAAGAAAACCACCCAGGAACTTAGAGATTGAACATGTTTCTCCAACTGTGGCTTTCGTGTACAACCACATGCTACTTATGGATCTGGCTTAGTCAACTACATTGGGAAGACCCATGCATTGTCTTCAGGTTACTGAAAATGGGGGAACTCGGAATCCTACATGGGTACTGAAGACAAGCTAGCAATGGTGTATGGGAGGACCCTTTGGAAAGACTTCGTCACATTCTCAATCTGCCAGTATTCCATCTTGGTGAGTACTTATCCAGCGGCCACTGGTGGCAACAAGATGAGAGTGTGACATGTGGATAAAGTGTGCAACTTCTGCAGAAGATAATAAAATCTAAGTACTTAGCCGTGTCCCCGGTTATGGACAATACTGAGCAACTAAAGCTTGAAGCTATGGGAAATCTCGACATTCTAATTTCTAAAAGAAAAACTTTTAAGTGACAACTAAAGACTTGATGCACTTGGGGGTACCAAGGAGCTCAAGAGATTTTGATAAAACTTTATGCACTTGGGGGTACCAAGGAGCTCAAGAGATTTTTGACAAGGACTTGAACACTTGGGGATTTACCAAGGAGTTCAAGGGATTTTGATAAAGAGATTTTACAAAAGATCAAAACCATTTTGAAAAGATAGGATAAATTTTGCTTCTGCAAATGAGCCTTAAACCCTACTTAGCCAAAAATGCATGTAATGATAGGATCCACTTATATTCTACATAGTAGTGAAACTTGCCAATACAATTTCAAATGTATTGACCCTTGTGGCTGTAACTTGTAATGTTGCAGGTTTGATTGATATTAGTGAAGTTGATTGAATAGGATTACAAAGTCTACAACCAACATGTCTGCATGTGGCACTTTGAAGTTGAAGGACCCCATGCTTATAGATTTTCTGCTGCAATGTAATGTAATAGCCAAATGAGCTATGTAAGATGTAATAAAATTATGTTATTTCTGGTTATAAAGTTATAATATGACCTTTGTTTTTGGATATTACATCTTAACTGTGGATGCTAGCTATTGATCCAGGGACTAGAATTGTAAACACAGGGATCTCTACCTTATTGAAGGTTGGGACCTCTTACATAGAACAACAGTGGTGCACATGACCATAGTGCGCCACAGATATGTGTGGGCTAGGGCCCTGTTGGCCGCACGCTAGACATCCGTAGCGCACATAGGGTAGGTGTGCTACGGTTGTTAGTGTCAACCGTGGCGCACATAGAGGGGGTGCGCTACGCCTAAGCGCATGCCCCTCTCTGCTGTGAAACGGCCAGACACATCCGTGGCGCACTATGGCATGTGCGCCACGGATGTTACTACTCCCTATGGCACACTAGGGCAGAGTGCGCCACGGATGTGGCGATTTTTTTTGACAGCTGCACTTTATGTGCACATGTGTGACCATCCACCACCCCACACTTCACTTTCCCCTTCTTATTCCTCCTTAGATCTAGTCGGGATCTTCTCCTCCCACCTCAATTTCTCCACCCATTCACCATTTTTAGCATGTAGAACATGCCTTGGATGTTACATAAGTAATAGAGGAAGGTCTTAGGTCTCTCATCTCCTTCTTCGGTCTCGCGCGCACCTCTCCTTTCCATCTTTCTCGCGATTGGTCTCTCATCTCGGTAAGTTGTCCATGTAAGTGTAGGGATTCGTAGCATGGAAAACAAAAAATTTCTATCGCATACAAACAAAGAAGCCAAGATCTATCTACTAGATTGTAGCAACGAGTCGATGGAATAACTCATCCTCGAAGATTCCAAAGTGTTTAACGAGAGGGGATTCTCATGGATGATGTAGTCGTACTCTTCCCGATCTCAAGATTGCGTAGACGATCCTTCCGGCGCTGCGTTCCGGCAGCGCTCCCGCAGTCGGTCACACGTTCGGTACTCGACGAAGACCTTCCTCTCCCTTGTTCCAGCAGGCAGCGGAGGTTGTAGCACTCTCCTCGCGATTCCGGCAGCACAACGGCGTGGTACCGGAAGTAGAGGGGAGATCTCGCAGGACTTCGCCTTAAGCCGGAGCGAGTATGGTGGACTATGAGAGAGCCCTCGACGATCTAGGGTTTAGACATGCCGAGGAGGAGGCTTGGCCGGCGGCTAGGTTTGTGTAGCATCCCGGGAAATCCTCAACTAGAAAACCGCTGTTATTTTATTATGTGCGTCATCATGCATTTATTTGTCTAAAACAATTTCCCAAAAGCCTATTTTGTTTCCTAGAGATTTCCCCTCTTTGTTCAAATCGAAACCCTATATCCATTCGGATCTTTTATTTGTCTAAAACCTTTTTCAAATGTTTTATTTTAAAAGAAAAGAAAATAAATAATATAATATTTTGTTAGGGGAAGGCAGTCCATCCAGTCAGGCCCAAAGGCCCAACTAGACAGACCACCTACTACCCATATATAAAACCCTAACCCTAGATACCTAGACCAAACCCTAAACCTAATCCCCAGATCCCTCACTCCCCACACCCTCCGCCACTCACCTCCCTGGAACACACACGACCCACACACTCGACACAACCAAGGAAACACGCACATACCCCATCGACCCGACCCCCACGCGACCGACCCCCTGGCCAAAGCCCCGCCAACCACCTCTGGCCCACCACCTTGCCTCGCCCCGCACTCGAGGCAATCCCTGCATCCCTGCTTCTCTCCTTCCTCCCGAGAGCCTCCGCCGCCACCGATCCTCCTCCCGCTAGCGACAACCGTCCTGGCCCACTCCATCTCGATCCCCAACCGCGTCGCCAGAACGCCATCCCCGCTCCCTCCCCAACCCGTGCCTCGCACCGGACCTCTTCTTCCCCTCCTCTCCACCTAGCCCCGATGCGCCTCGCTCGCCTCTCTGCTTCGACGGCGCCTCCCTCTTCTCCTCCCCGACGTCGCCCCTCCCTCGCCTTGCGCGCTTGCCCCCGACCTCCTCCTGTCTGCTCTCCCGCAGCCGCGCGCGTCCACGAGCAGTCCCGCGCCTCCAACCGCCTCCTCCGCCGTGCTCTGCGTGACCCCCGAACCTCCATCGGCCTCGCCCCTCGTCGCCCGTGCTCCGCCGCCAGGGGCCGACCCCAAGAAGGGCGCAGGTCCACCTTGTCCTGCCTACCCGCCTCGGTTCTTGTACCGCCTCTGCTCCTCCCGTCTACTCCAGCGCCTCGAGGCCACCCTCTGCCGTTGTGGTCGCACCCGCCTCTGCCTAGATCCTCCTCACCGCCACCGCCAATAGCTCCCCCGCCTCTCCCCTCGCAAGCTCCCAATCCGCGCCGCCTCTGTGGCCTCGCCTCTGAGCCGCCGTGAGCGCTGCGTCGCGCCTCGCCAGATCCACACCCCGCCGCCGGTCTGTGCTCCGCCGACCTCTCTCCGCCTCCGCAGCACAGCCGCTGCTCCCTTGCTTGCGTCGCCCTTCCCCCCATCCACTCCGAGCTGCCGGCCGCCGTCCTTCCTTATCCTGGTCGGCCCTGCCTGCAACTCCTGTCGCCACCTCGACCTCGCCATCCCCTGTCACCCTCTACAGCGTCACGGACCCGGAGCTTCTCCATGCTCGAGCATGCGCGCATGGTGCTGCTATCCAGACGCTGCACTGCCGCGTTCCCTTGCTGTACTGTTTTTTTTCTTATTTGTACATGGTGGACTAATGGAGGTTGCTGCTGACACGGCCTCATAAGACCCTTGTCTGTCTATGCGAGTCCGTCACGCCTCTAACGCCAAGATCCTCGATGTCGTGCTGAGGCCAACAACCAAACACGGAGAACATTGACAAAGCGTCAAGTTCTGCTTCTCGACAAGATCGGCTCGATGCTGTTGGATTAGAAGAATGTACTTGGTGGAAAGCGAAGGCCCTGACGCCGATCCCAAGTTCGCCACCGGCGGACAAGATGGTACCCAAGGTCGTCGACATAGAAAACCCCAAGATCTCCTTCATGGAAATCGAAGCCCGACCCCGGAGATCCGAAGTCTGAACCCCGGAACCGACTTCGTGTTCTTCTTCACGGACGCCAAGACCTGTTTCTGGAGGCGAAGATCGATCCCCACCGACCCCGTCGAACCCCAAGATCGTCGGACCAATGTGTGACCCCTTTATCCGAGCCCTATTTTATAAATCAACATCTATATGAATTGTTGCATACAATTATTCATGCTTGCACACATCTCATGTGGTTTGGAGGCATTATGCAGATTCACCTAAATTAAATATGGCGCCCATATGTGGGTGAATCTAGCCTTATTTTGGCCCCATTTAAATTGGAGTAGCGAACCGGTGCTATATTTTGCCTTGTTAAGACAACATTTAAATAACTTGAATCATATAATTAATTTTTGGGACCCCGGTTCCGCTTAATATTTCCTAATTGCCTCGCATCTTTGCCATGTCATACATCATACATGCATCATGCCCGATCTTCTGCCGTAGGATTAAATAGTGCATCCGGTGTTTCTTCTAGTGTTTTGCTTCTTCACGGATTAGGCCGATGAGTTGATGCGAGAGTCGACCCGATCTTCGGATGAAACTTCGACAATGTTTTCAGGCGAGCATTCTCCCCCTTTCTACCTATTTTACCTTTCTAGTCTTTATTTCCTCCTGTTGATCTATTGCTATCTGTGTTGCGATGCTCTAGTTTCGTACCCGTGATATCCCTTGCAGCCTTATATTGCCTTGGACACATCCTATTACCTGTTGTTTGGTAGATAGCCGGCCTTGCGTGTCGTAGTTGCTTGCTCAAGTGCTGTTGCGTGTCGTTAAGTACCACAGTTGTTGGAAGACTGCCATATGCTTTATATTAGAGTTGATTATAACTTTAATTAACGTTTAATAACTAAAATTGAAAGTAGGTAAATGCAGAGGCACCGGTAGGTAATAGACAATATTCGGTTTTTAACCGCTCACCGGTGTCCCGTAGGACCCCGAGTTCTTGACACCTGTTCCGAGATCGAGCGCGCTAACCACAGGTGGGGTGTGTGGGCACCCCCATTGATTAGTACCTGATTTCAAAGTACTGTACCGGGGGCCACAAATTAGTTTGGGGCTTTATTACTATCCTGTACTTATGCCATGCTTACTGCTTTATTTACGATTGCGCGTGGAGCGCCTGTACTGTTTTGGATCGCGGCACGATTTCGCGGTATCGACAAGCCTAGTCACACTTTCGGGTTCCCAGTCGTTTACAGCCGTTCTCGCAAACCCTGGGTCCGTCTCGGAGGCCGGCCGACTTCGTAACGGGTAGCTTAGTGGGGTGGCCCCCCATGTGCTTGCTTTGTGTCTGGGAAACGTCGTGTCCGAAACCCCGTCGACATACCGTTGGGTGTATGTTTTGTGATCTTGTACCTACCTGATCTGACAACAAGGGTGTAGGTGCGTGTGGAAACTTTGGTGCACCCCTGCAGGGTTAAATCTTTTCGAGAAGCCGTGTCCACGGTTATGGACGACTTGGAGCACATTTCTCGATCATAGACAACTATAACTAAAGTTTACTGTTATAACTTGACTTGTATCCGATATGACTAGTAATCAGCTTCACTACAACGGAATGGCTAAATAAAAGTACCAACAACTGCTGGGTTTGGAATATCTCATGCTAATCGTATCTGACTAGTAAGTGTTGCAACTACAACGGAATGGTTAACTAAAAGTGCCCACTGCTTATTATATCAGGACAACTATCTATACCTGACTAGTAATTGCTGCAATGATAACTGAATAAATAAAACTGCCAACTGTGTGAGTTCCTCGGTTGACTTCCTCGTTTGGTCTCGAAGGGGAAATACCAGGATGGGTATGCTTGGTGATAGTTTCAGGTTGGATCCGAATAGGTATTTCTTATCCCTATCTGATAGCCGCTAGTTGTATTGAGTCTCTATAGGTTGTTTAGTGTCTGCTGCGCTGCCGCTTCAGTCCACCATACCTATGTAGGCGAGGACCGCCGAATTCTAGTCTCGCCGTGTACTGGCCTCAGTACTGACCGCTCTCTCTTTTGTTTAAGCAGGTTTTGAGATCGACGTCATTAGCAGGGTTACCCTTCCGGCTTGGCCTGGGCAGGGTTATGGATGCCATTAGTTATTCTTCAGGGCTCTTAGCTCAATTTGCATCTTGTCCGTACTCGGACGCTGTATCGTTTTCAAGGTGATTTGGATCTTTGTACCGTATATCTATATTCTTGACTCTTTGAGTCGTTGTTGTATATATGTTTTGTGGGTTCCATCGAGGACTATTGTGTAATGATATTACTTCGTTTTCCACCCGCACGAAAGTGCCTGGTGGGCACCTTTGAATCGTTTCTATGCGGGTTTGGCGGGAAGCGCTAAAACTTGCATAGGGCCGATTCTGAAGGTGTTACAGGTTGCTAGGCGGTGGCGGCGGTTTGCCCTAGGGCGGCGGCGGCACCAGGAGGTGGCGGCGCCGGCGGCTAGGGTTTAGAGGTGGAGGTGTTGGGTGTCTAGGAGGGGAGCCCTGTCCCTCCTTTTATAGGTGGAGGGGACGGCCAAGGGGAGGGGAGTCCCTCCCCAACTCGGCTTCAAGGTGGGCCGGCGGTGGAGGGGAGGAACTCCTCCCCCAACTCGGTTTCCACCTCCCTCTCCACTTCCCAAAAATAGCCGTTTGACTTTCAAATTGGCGTTTGACTTTTTCAAACTAGGATTTGATTAAACCCTTTATTTTGTTCAGATATGACACCTAGTACATTATGCAATCATACCAACTTGATATAACACATTCATGTACCCTTCCCCTCCAGAGTGCCGGACATTCCGGAACCTTCTAGAACATTCCCGATGAATAAACCGGAACCATTCTCCAACTCCGAAACAGGACTTTCCTTATATGAATCTTATTCTACGGACCACTCCGGATCTCCTCGTGATAACCCGGATCCCATCCGAGACTCCGAACAACATTCGGTCTCTTTCTCATCATTCCATAACTACTCAAACAACGTCGAATCCTTAAGTGTGTCTCCCTATTGTTCGTGAATTATGCGGACATGATCGAGACACTTCTCTGAACAATAACCAATAGAGGAATCTGGAAATTCATATGGCTCCCACATATTTCTACGATTACTTTGCGATCAAATGAACCACTTACATACGATACCAATTTCCCTTTGTCTCACGATAGTTTACTTATCCGAGGTTATGATCGTCGGTATCTCTGCATACCTAGTTCAACCTCGTTACTGATAAGTACTCTTTTCTTGTTCCCGTGATATGTGATCCCTTGTGAGCCAGTCACATGCTTGCAAGCTAATTGGATGACACTTCACCGAGAGGGCCCAGAGTATCTATCCGTCATATGGATGGACAAATCCCACTCTTGATCCATGTGTCTCAACCAATACTTTCCGAACACTCAATGCCACCTTTATAGCCACCCAGTTACGGTGTGGTGTTTGATGCCATCAAAGCATCCATCCGGTAAAGGTGATATGCATGATCTCATGGTCGAAGGAATTAGGTTACTATGTATCAGAAAGCATATAGCAATTGAACTATTAAAATGACTTGATCTTTATGCTACGCTTATCTATAGGAGTATGTCCATCATATCATTCTCCTAACGATATGATCTTGTTGTTAATAACATATCAATGTTCATGATAGGGAAACCACAATCATTTATTAACCAACAAGCTAGTGATGTATAGAGGCTTTACTAGGGACTTCAATTTAAGTTTACAAATCACACAAGTATTAATGTTACCTTGTTAATACTATTATAGCATGAATGTAAACATTTATCATAAACACAAAGATATAATAATAACTATATTTATTATTGCCTCTAGGGCATATCTCCAATAGTCTCCCACTTGCACTAGATTCATCTAATCTAGATTACATGGTAATATACAAACACCCATGGCAGTTTGGTGCTGGTCATGTTTTGCCCTCGGGAGAGGTTTAGTCAATGGATCCGCCACATTCAGATCTGTGTACTTTGAAAATCTTTATGTCCCCATCTTGGACATGTGCTCGAATAGCGTGAAAACGTAGCTTGATGTGCTTCAGCTTCTTGTGTGACCTTGGTTCTTGCGCATTGGCTATGGCACCCATGTTATCACAGTAGATAGACATTGGTTCCAGCGCACTAGGAACCACACCCAGCTCTGTAATGAACTCTTTCATCCATATCGCTTCTTGTGAAGCCTTCGAAGCAGCCATGTATTCCGATTCAGTTGAATATCTCGCCACAACGCTTTGCTTTGCACTCCTCCAGCTAACTGCTGCACCATTCAAAGTAAATACGTATCCAGATTGTGATTTAGAATCATCCGGATCGGTGTTCCAACTAGCATCGGTGTAAACATTAACAACGAGTTGTTCATCACCTCCATAAGAAAGCACCATATCCTTAGTTCTTCTCAAGTACTTAAGGATGTTTTTGACCGCTGTCCAATGATCCACTCCTGGATCACTTTGATATCTGCTAGTTAAACTAACATCATATGCAATGTCGGGTCTAGTACATAGCATGGCATACATTAGAGATCCTATGGTTGAGGCATAGGGAGTCTTACTCATCCTTTCTCTATCTTCTACCGATGTCGGACTTTGAGTTTTACTCAAGGTCGTATTGGGCAACATGGGCAAGAACCCTTTCTTGCTATCTTCCATTCCAAACCTCTTTAGAACTTTGTACAAATATGTACTTTGTGACAATGATATTAGGCGTCTCGATCTATCTCTATAAATCTTTATGCCCAATATGTAAGCTACTTCGCCAAGATCCTTCATTGAAAAACTATTATTCAAATATTCCTTGACACTATTAAGAAGGTCTACATCATTCCCAATCAACAATATGTCATTTACATATAGTATTAAGAATGCTACAGAGCTCCCACTCACTTTCTTGTAAATACAAGCTTCTCCATAAGTTTGTATAAATCCAAAACTTTTGATCACCTTATCAAAACGTTGATTCCAACTTCGGGATGCTTGCTTCAATCCATAGATGGACCGTTGAAGTTTGCATACCTTGTTAGCATCTTTAGGATCGACAAAACCTTTGGGTTGCATCATATAGAACTCTTCATCAATGTCTCCATTGAGGAATGCTGTTTTGACATCCATCTGCCATATATCATAATCGTAATATGCAGTGATTGCTAACATAATCCTCACAGACTTTAGCTTCGCTACTGGTGATAAAGTATCATCGTAGTCAACTCCTTGAATTTGTCGAAACCCTTTTGAGACAAGTCGAGCTTTATAGACAGTAACATTACCATCAGCATCTGTTTTCTTCTTGAAAATCCATTTTTTCTCGACAGCCTTCCGGCCATCCGGTAAGTCCACCAAAGTCCATACTTGGTTTTCGTACATGAATCCAATCTCGGATTTCATGGCTTCTTGTCATTTGTTGGAATCTGGGCTCATCATCGCTTCCTCATATGTCGCAGGGTCATCGGTGTTGTCCACCAACATGACACTCATAACGGGATCATACCAATCTGGAGTGGTACGAGTTCTCGTTGACCTGCGAGGCTCTGTAGCAACTACAACCGAAGTTTCATGATCATGATCATTAGCTTCCTCTCTTATTGGTGCAGGCACCACAGGAACTTCTTCCGGTGCTGCGCTACTCGCAATTTTGAGAGAAGGTTCGACAACCTCGTCGAGTTCTACTTTCCTTCCAGTCACTTCTTTCGAGAGAAATTCCTTCTCTAGAAAGGATCCATTCTTGGCAACGAAGATTTTGCCTTCGGATCTATGATAGAAGGTATACCCAATAGTTTCCTTCGGGTATCCTATGAAGACGCATTTTTCCGCTTTGGGTTCAAGCTTGTCCGGCTGTAACTTCTTTACATAGGCTTCGCAACCCCAAACTTTAAGGAACGACAATCTAGGTTTCTTCCCAAACCATAATTCATACCGTGTCGTTTCAACGGATTCAGATGGTGCCCTATTTAAAGTGAATGCGGCTGTTTCTAATGCATAGCCCCAAAATGATAGCGGTAAATCTGTAAGTGACATCATAGAACGAACCATATCTAAGAGAGTTCGATTACGACGTTCGGACACACCATTACGCTGTGGTGTTCCCGGCGGTGTCAATTGTGAAAGTATTCCACATTTCTTCAAATGGTCGCCAAACTCGTAACTTAGATATTCACCTCCACGATCAGAACGTATAAATTTAATCTTCTTGTTACGTTGATTCTCCACCTCACTTTGAAATTCCTTAAACTTCTCGAAAGTTTCGGATTTATGTTTCATGAAATAGATATACCCATATCTACTCAAGTCATCCGTGAAGGTAAGAACATAACGATAACCACCGCGCGATGCTACACTCATTGGACCACACACATCGGTATGTATGGTTTCCAATAAGTCCGCAGCTCGCTCCATCATACCAGAAAATGGAGTCTTAGTCATTTTACCCATCAGACATGCTTCGCATCTTTTGAGTGATTCGAAATCAAGTGATTCAAGAAGTCCATCGGAATGGAGTTTCTTCATACGCTTCACTCCAATGTGACCAAGACGACAGTGCCACATATAGGTCGAGTTATCGCTCGATTTCAAACGTTTAGCCTCAATGTTATTAATATGTGTATTTCCACTATCGAGATTTAATAAGAATAGACCATCTATCAAAGGTGCATGTGCATAAAACATATTACTCATATAAATCGAACAACCATTATTCTCGGACTTAAACAAGTAACCGTCTCGTAATAAACAAGATCCCGATATAATGTTCATGCTTAACGCAGGCACCAAATAACAATTATTTAAGTATAAAACTAATCCCGATGGTAGATGAAGGGGTAGCGTGCCGACCGCGATCACATCAACCTTTGATCTGTTTCCCACGCGCATCGTCACCTCGTTCTTCGCTAGCTTCCGTTTATTCTGCAGCACCTGTTTCGAGTTACAAATATGAGCAACGGAACCAGTATCAAATACCCAGGCACTACTACGAGTACTAGTGAGATACACATCAATAACATGTATATCGGATATACCTTTATTCTTGATGTTGCCGTTCTTCAAATCCGCCAAGTACTTTGGGAAATTCCGCTTCCAGTGACCTTCTCCCTTGCAGTAAAAGCACTCAGTATCAGGCTTAGGTCCAGCCCTGGTTTTCTTCGTCGGCGCGGTAACTTTCTTACCACCCTTCTTGAAGTGTCCCTTTTGCTTAGACTTGCCTTTCTTGAATTTGGTGGTCTTATTGACCATCAACACTTGGTGCTCCTTCTTGATCTCCACTTCTGCAGATTTCAACATAGCAAACAGTTCTGGCAACTGTTTGTTCATGTTTTGCATATTGTAGTTCATCACAAAGTTCTTGTAACTTGGTGGTAGTGATTGGAGGACACGGTAAATCCCCAAAGCATTAGGAATCACTATACCCAAGCTTTGAAGTTTGTTTGCGTGCCCAGACATCTTAAGCACATGCTCACTGACGGAGCTTCCCTCTTCCATCTTGCAGTTAAAGAACTTTTCAGAAGCCTCATAGCTCTCAATTTCTGCGTGAGTCTCAAAGATCAATTTGAGATCACAGACAATATCATGTGGGTCTGTATTCTCAAACCTTTTATGAAGATCCGATTCTAAACCATACAAGATAGCACACTGAACTGTGGAGTACTGAGTCTTCCGAGCGAGGTAAACATTCTTTACTTTGTCGGCAGCATCAGCTGTAGGTGGGTCACCCAGCGGTGCATCCAGCACATAGGTCAAATTACCAGCTGTGAGGACAATCCTCAAATTGCGGAACCAATCCGCGAAGTTGCTTCCATTGTTTTTCAACTTTTCTTTCTCTAGGAACGCATTAAAATTGATGGTAGGGGCCGCCATTGATCTACAACATATTTGCAATAGTTTAGACTAAGTTTATGACAAATTGAGTTCTAATTAATATTGAAATTAATCTAGGTGAACTCCCACTCAAAACAATATCCCTCACATTGTTTTAGTGATCACACGAACCAAATCCACCACATCAACACCGATCATCACGAGAGTTGATATAGTTTCAATGGCGAACAATCGACATGTTCATCATATCTTCTATATGATTCATGCTTTACCTTTCGGTGATCCGTGTTCCGAGACCATGTATGTACATGCTAGGCTCGTCAGGATCAAACCTTAGCTTCCGCATGAGCAAATCTGGCTTGCTCACGTTGTATACACTTGCAGAATATAACACACCCGATCATCACGTGGTGCTTCGAAACAACAAGCTTTAGCAACGGTGCTAACTAAGGGTGAACACTTTATGACTTGAAATTCATGTGCATGAGGGATCATCTTATAATGCTACTGTCGTCTACTAAGCAATACAAGATGCATAAAGGATTAACATCACATGCAATTCATAATATGTGATATGATATGGCCTTTCTTCTTTATGCTTACGATCTCCATCTTCAAGCACGAACACGATCTCCATCATCACCGGCATTGCATCAAGGTCAATGACGCTTCTCCATGGTTGTCATCCACCGGATTCAACTATTACAACTACTTTGAATAGACACGCGGGTCTTAACATAAATTAAAGACAACCATATGGCTCCTGCCGGTTGCCAACTTACAATAAGGAACATTGCATACATCAAATATAATCACAATCATGGCCATATCACATCACGGCACACCCCTGCAAAACAAAGTTAGACGCCTCTACTTTCTTTGCATGTTTTACGTGGTTTGGGGCTTTCAATAAGTGTCGATCTAACTTACGAACATGAACCACAACCTTGATACTAATATTGTTAATAACCCATTGTAAATTGGATCTTAACTATGCTAGGAGAAACAGGCACCCGCAAAGCCACTTATGCAATACAAGTTGCATGTCAAGCGTGGAGCAAGTCTCATGAACGATGTCATGTAAGGTTAGCCCGGGCCGCTTCATCCCAACATCCCGCAAGATGCAAAGTACACAAGAAGCAATCGACAATAAAAGAATCAACGCCCACAATGACCATTGTGTTCTAGTCGTGCAACAGATCTACATATAGACACGGCTCTGATACCACTGTAGGGATTCGTAGCATGGAAAACAAACATTTTCTATCGCATAAAAACAAACAAGCCAAGATCTATCTACTATATTGTAGCAACGAGTCGATGGAATAACTCACCCTTGAAGATTACAAAGTGTTTAACGAGAGCGGATTCTCGTGGATGATGTAGTCGTACTCTTCCCGATCTCAAGATCGCGTAGACGATCCTTTCGGAGCTGCGTTCCGGCAGCGCTCCCGCAGTCGGTCACACGTTCGGTACTCGACGAATACCTTCCACTCCCTTGTTCCAGCAGGCAGTGGAGGTTGTAGCACTCTCCTCGCGATTCCGACAGCACAACGGCGTGGTACCGGAAGTAGAGGGGAGATCTCGCAGGGCTTCGCCTTAAGCCGGAGCGAGTATGGTGGACTATGAGAGAGCCCTCGACGATCTAGGGTTTAGACATGCCGAGGAGGAGGCTTGGCCGGCGGCTAGGGTTGCTAGGCGGCGGCGGTTTGCCCTAGGGCGGCGGCGGCAGCAGGAGGTGGCGGCGCCGGCGGCTAGGGTTTAGAGGTGGAGGTGTTGGGCGTCTAGGAGGGGAGCCCTGCCCCTCCTTTTATAGGTGGAGGGGCCGGCCAAGGGGAGGGGAGTCCCTCCCCAACTCGTCTTCAAGGTGGGACGGCGATAGAGGGGAGGAACTCCTCCCCCAACTCGGTTTCCACCTCCCTCTCCACTTCCCAAAAATAGCCGTTTGACTTTCAAATTGGCGTTTGACTTTTTCAAACTAGGATTTGATTAAACCCTTTATTTTGTTCAGCGATGACACCTAGTACATGATGCAATCATACCAACTTGATATAACGCATTCATGTACCCTTCCCCTCCGGAGTGCCGGACATTCCGGAACCTTCTAGAACATTCCCGATGAAAACACCGGAACCATTCTCCAACTCCGAAACAGGACTTTCCTTATATGAATCTTATTCTCCGGACCATTCCGGATCTCCTCGTAATATCCCGGATCCCATCCGAGACTCCGAACAACATTCGATCTCTTTCTGATCATTCCATAACTACTCAAACAACGTCGAATCCTTAAGTGTGTCTCCCTACGGTTCGTGAATTATGCGGACATGATCGAGACACTTCTCCGAACAATAACCAATAGAGGAATATGGAAATTCATATGGCTCCCACATATTTCTACGATTACTTTGCGATCGAATGAACCACTTACATACGATACCAATTTCCCTTTGTCTCACGATAATTTACTTATCCGAGGTTATGATCGTCGGTATCTCTGCATACCTAGTTCAACCTCGTTACTGATAAGTACTCTTTTCTCGTTCCTGTGATATGTGATCCCTTGTGAGCCAGTTACATGCTTGCAAGCTAATTGGATGACACTTCACCGAGAGGTCCCAGAGTATATCTATCCGTCATATGGATGGACAAATCCCACTCTTGATCCATGTGTCTCAACCAATACTTTCCGAACACTCAATGCCACCTTTATAGCCACCCAGTTATGGTGTGGTGTTTGATGCCATCAAAGCATCCATCCGGTAAAGGTGATATGCATGATCTCATGGTCGAAGGAATTAGGTTACTATGTATCAGAAAGCATATAGCAATTGAACTATTAAAATGACTTGATCTTTATGCTACGCTTATCTATAGGAGTATGTCCATCATATCATTCTCCTAACGATATGATCTTGTTGTTAATAACATCTCAATGTTCATGATAGGGAAACCACAATCATTTATTAACCAACAAGCTAGTGATGTAGAGGCTTTACTAGGGACTTAAATTTAAGTTTACAAATCACACAAGTATTAATGTTTCCTTGTTAATACTATTATAGCATGAATGTAAACAAATTATCATAAACACAAAGATATAATAATAACTATATTTATTATTGCATCTAGGGCATATCTCCAACAGTAAGGATGTGTTCATGTGTATATGTATGATATGCTCATATGTATGTAGATGATCGATGCTCATGATGTGTGTATGAGAGGATCGATGGTCATATGTGTGTGTATATGTCACATCCCAAGATTTTCCAAATCTTGTAATGTGAAAAATAAATAAATAAAATAAAATTTAGTTTGATTTTCAAGGCCAGAAGAAACTTTTTGAATTCAATTGGAACTTCAAACCCATTTGAATTAAATAAAATCCTAAAGGAATTTAAAAAGATAAACATTTTAAATAGAGGAAAATAAAATGTTTTGGAAATACCATTATTGATCTTTTAAATAAAAGATTTTGTTTTTAAAGGAAAAGGTGGATTTATAAATAAAGATTATTTTATAAAGCCAAATTAAACCTTGGCCAAGATTTGGAAATAAAATGTTTTGTTTAAAAATAGTAAAGGTCTATTTAAATAAAATAATAAGGAATTAATATCCAAACTTTATTTAAATAAAAGGTTTTACCATTTTAATAAAAACATCAAAACTTATTAAGTTATTTTAAATAAGTTTTCCAAATATTTTATATTCTCAAATAAAACCTACTAAAGTGTTTTGTCTCTATTTTAGATTCAGAATAAATATTTTAAATAAAATAAATCCTATTTGATTTAATAATGAATGTCTACTTTACTTAATTATTAATGGACTTAAAGTAAAAGGTTATTTTATTTTAAAGCAAGATTTCCAAATATTCTTTATTTCCAAATAAAACCTACTGATTTGGTTTTGAAAATATTTGGATTTTAAATGGAGATTCTATTAATTAAATCAAACCCTTTTTTATTAAATAACTAATGAACCATTTTATTTAATTAATGAATGGTCCTAAAAATAATAAAAACATTATTTTATTATATGGTTTATGTTGATAAACAGAACCAAAAACTCATTATAAGTTTGAATTATTTGAATGGTGTGAGTGAATGAATAATTGATTCAAATTCAAAACAGAAAAATAGAAATAGAAAAGGAAAAGAAATCAGACAGAAAAAAATAGAACAAAACGAGCAGCCCAACCCATCAGCCCACTAAGGCCCAGAGCCAGCCCAGTTTTTCTCCCCGAAAGAAAACGATTCGCATGCAGTAACAAACCCGCACAGAGACTGACCAGTGGACCTCCCTCACACTTCCTTTCCCACTGACCGGTGGACCCCACCTCTACTGCTCATCGTCCACACCCACGCGACCCTGTCTTCCCCAAACCTCGCTGCCGTTGCTGCCATTCAAGCCGCGATCAATTCGCAGTAATGCCGCGCCATAATCTCGCCGTGACTGCACGCTATAAGTCGCCAGCATTCCCTCCTCCTTTACCCTCTGACTCCTCCCACAAGCACGCCACCAGGCCGCTCTAATTCCTCCTCGAAGCTCCTCTGCTCCGACCACCGTCTCCGACAAATTCCGGCCATTACACACCGCCCCTCGCCTCCCAGAGCACTCAGACAGCTTCACCACTCCCAGACGCAAATCCCAGTATCACCCATTCGACCGCGGGCGCTCCAGAGCGTCGGCTTTGTCAATCTGAACAACGCCGCCGTCCGCTCCAACTCCGGCAAACACCCAGGTAGTTTCTGACCACCCCGCGCCTCCTCGTTCACACTCCCACACTCACCACATCTTTCTGCATCTAATTGCATCGTTGTTTTGCTTTGGGGCGATCCACAGCGTCGTCCACGACGACCACCTGAAGCACCCGACGCCGTCCTCCACTCCGGCGAGCAATCCTGCCAAGATCAGAGCGCCCCTCGCCCGACCAACACCTCCTCGAGCATCACCATGACCTCCTGAACCCGGTGATCCTTTTCTCCTCCTTGCTCGCTTCCTAGACCACCGGCACCATCCTCACCTGACCGCGCCGCCAGTCGCCGTCGCGTCAGCGCCGCCCACTTTAGGTCAAACTCGCCAGCACCGTTCGATCTAGATCTAGCGCCCACGATTAGTTCACTTATCGTCGAAGGGGTACGCGTCCAGGACCGTGCGATCGATCAGATCCAACGCCCCACAGCCGCGATCCACGCGAAGCGGTACCCGCGAATAGCAACGCGCCGCATGTCATCTATTAGGTTTAGAAACAGATTTGAATCTGATTTATTTGCAAAATTCAAACCCTTATAACTTGAGATCTACGCGTCCAAAAATTACAAATTTTATATCAATGGATTCAGGAGAGCAAGCCCTAGCCAACCATGGCCTTAGTTTAGAAAATAGTATCTGTTAGCTTGCTTGATTTTGCAGATTCTTTTGAGAGCTTGTTTAGAGTAGAAAAATTGTTTAAAATTGATTTTAGGATTAAATCTTTTGCAAAATGGTTTGTAGTGACCTTACTGACCCTAGGAACCAACCCATGGTTTTGGAAATGAAATTGGAAAAAATTTAAGAATGGATTAATTGAATCAGTTTAAAATTGATAATGGTTTTATTTTGAAAAAGAATTTTGGAATAAAAACTATTGGGAAAATGTTATAATTCAAAGCTACTGACCTAAAACACCAAGTCTTGAGAGTTAGAAACTTTTGGTGAGAAACTTAAAGATTTTGATTTGATAAAACCATTTTCCACCACATAAAATGTTGATTGGATTTTTAAAATAATTTTTGGGCAAAACCCTCTAACTAATGACTTTGCCTTTTTGGTAAATGACCAATTTGGACTTTACAAAGTTTATAAACCTAGTGGAGACCGTCCTTGCAATGGAACCATCCTTTGCATACTTATGCATGACTTAGACTCCATTGCTTTATGTGTGTGAGATTGTTTGTTTGACTTTGGTTTGGAATGTTAGTTGATTTTGTGTTTGCTTGATTGTAGTGAAATTAGCAAAGTGTGATACTAGCAAGATCAAGGAGAGAACCACCATCCCCTACCAAAAAGGCAAGTTACACTATCATACAAAAGTCCTACTATTTTCATTATACTTAGTGGATTTTGAAAACATGCATGAAAAGATATTTCTATACTTATGCTATGCTAAATCCTAATAGGATTCCCTATACACTCCTTAGTGAAAATATTGAAGTTGTACATGCTTAGCCATGCTATGTTTTGAAAAGAGATACATGTTGAGATTTTACAAAGGTTGAGAAAAGGACTTGTGTTTTACATAATAAAACAAGGACTCAATGAACCACCTAGGTGGAGGATACTTGAAGTTTTGGAGAAGGTGGCAACAAAAGGAACCATGTCTATGGCAATCACTTTGTTTTGTGCTCCAAACGAAAACCACCTAGGAAACTTAGAGATTGAACATGTTTCTCCAATTGTGGCTTTCGTGTGCAACCACATGCTATTATGGCTCTGGCTTAGTCAACTACTTTAGGAAGACCCATACATTGTCTTTAGTTACCGGACATGGGGATCTGGAAGGGGGCTGAAGACAAGCTAGCAATGATGTATGGGAGGACCTTTTGGAAAGACTTCGTCACATTCTCAATCTGCCAGTACTCCATCTTGGTGAGCACTAATCCAGTAGGCCACTGGTGGCAACAAGATGGGATTGTGACATGTGGGTAAAGTGTACTCCTTCTGTAGAAGATAATAAAATCTAAGTACTTAGCCGTGTCCCCGGTTATGGACAATACTGAGCAACTAAAGTTTGAACTATGGGAGATCTCGACATTCCAACTTCTAATATAAAAACTTGACGCACTTGGGGGTACCAAGGAATTCAAAGAGATTTTGTTAAGCTTGATGCACTTGGGGTTACCAAGGTGCTCAAGAGCATGATGTACTTGGGGATTACCAAGGAGCTCATGAGATTTTAAAACTTGTTGCACTTGGGGTTACCAAGTGGCTCAAGAGATTTTGCCAAGGACTTGAGCACTTGAGTTTCTACCAAGGAGTTCAAGGGATTCTTGGAAAAGAGATTTGACAAAGGACTAAAACCATTTTTGAAAAGATAGGATAAAATATTGCTTTGTGCAAATAAGCCTTACACTCTACTTAGCCAATTATGCATGTATTGATAGGATCCACTCTTATTATACATAGAAGTGAAGCTTGCCAATACAATTCAAATGTATTGACCCATGTGGCTGTAACTTGTAATGTTGCAGGTTGATTGTTTTTTTAGTGAAGATTGTTTGATTGACTAGGACTACAAAGCCTACAACCAACATCTGCCTGTGGCATTTTGAAGATGAAGGACCCACACTTATAGTTAATCCGCTGCAATGTAATGTATTAGCCAAATGAGCTAAGTATGATGTACTAAAACTATGTTATTCCTGGTTATAAATTTATATTATGACCTTTGTATCTTGATATTACATCTTAAACTGTTGATGCTAGCTATTGATCCAGGGACTAGCATTGCAAACACAGGAGGAATCTACCTTATTGGGTTGAGACCTCTAACAGATGGTATCAGAGCATTGTGTTGCCTGTAGGATTTGTAAACCTAGGATTGGACAAAAACCCTTAGAAAAATAGGAGTTATATTTTGATCCAAAAACTTATTTACAAAAACACTTGTAAACTCTTTCCTCAACCATTTTGATTTTAACTCTACACCTCTTCTACTTCAACTTGATGGAAAAACCTACCCACGACCAAAGACTACACCATGTGCAAAGGACTTCTTCAACATCTTCAACTCTAATGACTTCAACTTCTTCAACTCTAATGACTTCAACATCTTCGGCATATTCCCCAAGGACTTCCAACTTGGAAACTACTAAGGACCACAAGAGAAAACAAGGAAATCTTGCACAAGAATTAGAGACTGAGGGAATGCAAAATAAGAAGGAGCCATCAACAACTTTGAAGTATTATAACCAAGAGTTTTTCCAAGGAAACCATGATCTCATACAAGAGGGATCAAACAAAGAAGGATGGAAAGATCACAAGTGAACCATATAGATGGACCACCATATTTTAACTAAGTCAAAAACACACCAACTTATGTGGTGTAACAAAAATACTTTGTTGACTAAGTATGTGCTTCAACCTTGTTTGAGTGAAATGTTTGGTTTGTGTTTGCATGCACATTGTTTGTGTGAATTGTGATGTGTGTAAGTAGAAATATTTCCTTAGAAATATATTGCCTATTCTAATCTCCCTTCAACCCAAACAGATGACTACTTCAAAAGATTCCAAGGTTGATGACACCAACACCAACCAAGCTGACAGCATGAAAGAGCTCATAGCAACTCAACACCAGTTAAACCAACTAACAGCTCAGTTCATAGCCAACAATAGTGATAAAGATCCAACACTGCAAAAGTTTTTGGAAGAACAATCCCAACTGATGCTCAAGGTGACTAATCAAATGATCAGCATGGAAGAAAACTATCCCAAAGGAGTGTATGATAACAAGGATGACAAGAATGTTATTCTAGATGGAGCCCCAGCTTGCATTATTTGTGGAGACAAGGATCATACTTCCAAGGAGCATGAAGGACAATGCCCCAATTGTGAAGAAGAACATCCTATTGGACAATGCCCTACCTCTCAAGCTACTTGCTACCTGTGTGAAGGAAGTGATCATACTCCTAACCAATGTCCTATCTACTCCATGGTGGAACAAAGGAAACAAGAAGGATCCAAGTCTACCAAAGGAAAAGGACCACTTATACCTCCAAACAAGACAACTCAATTCAAAGGACTAAAGAAACCTAAGAAACAAAAGCAAGACATGAGCCTTGCACAATGTCGTAAATGTAAGGAAATGGGACACTACTCCAGTGGATGCCCAGAGAACAAAAAGAATAAATATATTGACCAAGTGTGGTGCAACAACTGCAAAGAGTTAGGTCACTATGTAGCAACTTGTCCACAAGAGCCACGTAAAGAACTCAAGGACATTCATTGTTTCAACTGCAAGAACCCAGGACACTATGCAAGCAACTGTCCAGAAAAGATGAAGAACAAGTTGAACAAGCCTATGGAGAAACTCAACCTTGGCCCATGAGTCAAGCATGGAAATTAAGGACTCCCTGCAAATGTTTGCTTAGAGAAATTTCCCAGGATCCCAAGAAGGCCAATATGTAATTTTTGTTTGAAAATTTTAAGGGTGGTAGTACCCTAGTTGTTTTGAACTTGCTTGTAATCCTAGCCTCCCCAAATCTCGGGACGAGATTTATTTTAAGGGTGGTAGCCTGTCACATCCCAAGATTTTCCAAATCTTGTAATGTGAAAAATAAATAAATAAAATAAAATTTAGTTTGATTTTAAAGGCCAGAAGAAACTTTTTGAATTCAATTGGAACTTCAAACCCATATGAATTAAATAAAATCCTAAAGGAATTTAAAAAGATAAACATTTTAAATAGAGGAAAATAAAATGTTTTGGAAATACCATTATTGATCTTTTAAATAAAAGATTTTGTTTTTAAAGGAAAAGGTGGATTTATAAATAAAGATTATTTTATAAAGCCAAATTAAACCTTGGCCAAGATTTGGAAATAAAATGTTTTGTTTAAAAATAGTAAAGGTCTATTTAAATAAAATAATAAGGAATTAATATCCAAATTTTATTTAAATAAAAGGTTTTACCATTTTAATAAAAACATCAAAACTTATTAAGTTATTTTAAATAAGTTTTCCAAATATTTTATATTCTCAAATAATACCTACTAAAGTGTTTTGTCTCTATTTTAGATTCAGAATAAATATTTTAAATAAAATAAATCCTATTTGATTTAATAATGAATGTCTACTTTATTTAATTATTAATGGACTTAAAGTAAAAGGTTATTTTATTTTAAAGCAAGATTTCCAAATATTCTTTATTTCCAAATAAAACCTACTGATTTGGTTTTGAAAATATTTGGATTTTAAATGGAGATTCTATTAATTAAATCAAACCCTATTTTATTAAATAACTAATGAACCATTTTATTTAATTAATGAATGGTCCTAAAAATAATAAAAACATTATTTTATTATATGGTTTATGTTGATAAACAGAACCAAAAACTCATTATAAGTTTGAATTATTTGAATGGTGTGAGTGAATGAATAATTGATTCAAATTCAAAACAGAAAAATAGAAATAGAAAAGGAAAAGAAATCAGACAGAAAAAAATAGAACAAAACGAGCAGCCCAACCCATCAGCCCACTAAGGCCTAAAGCCAGCCCAGTTTTTCTCCCCGAAAGAAAACGATTCGCATGCAGTAACAAACCCGCACAGAGACTGACCAGTGGACCTCCCTCACACTTCCTTTCCCACTGACCGGTGGACCCCACCTCTACTGCTCATCGTCCACACCCACGCGACCCTGTCTTTCCCAAACCTCGCTGCCGTTGCTGCCATTCAAGCCGCGATCAATTTGCAGTAATGCCGCGCCATAATCTCGCCGTGACTGCACGCTATAAGTCGCCAGCATTCCCTCCTCCTTTACCCTCTGACTCCTCCCACAAGCACGCCACCAGGCCGCTCTAATTCCTCCTCGAAGCTCCTCTGCTCCGACCATCGTCTCCGACAAATTCCGGCCATTACACACCGCCCCTCGCCTCCCAGAGCACTCAGACAGCTTCACCACTCCCAGACGCAAATCCCAGTATCACCCATTCAACCGCGAGCGCTCCAGAGCGTCGGCTTTGTCAATCTGAACAACGCCTCTGTCCGCTCTAACTCCGGCAAACACCCAGGTAGTTTCTGACCACCCCGCGCCTCCTCGTTCACACTCCCACACTCACCACATCTTTCTGCATCTAACCGAATCGTTGTTTTGCTTTGGGGTGATCCACAGCACCGTCCACGACGACCACCTGAAGCACCCGACGCCGTCCTCCACTCCGGCGAGCAATCCTGCCAAGATCAGAGCGCCCCTCGCCCGACCAACACCTCCACGAGCATCACCGTGACCTCCTGAACCCGGTGAGCCTTTTCTCCTCCTCGCTCGCTTCCTAGACCACCGGCACCATCCTCACCTGACCGCGCCGCCAGTCGCCGCCGCGTCAGCGTCGCCCACTTTAGGTCAAACTCGCCAGCACCGTTCGATCTAGATCTAGCGCCCACGATTAGTTCACTTATCGTCGAAGGGGTACGCGTCCAGGACCGTGCGATCGATCAGATCCAACGCCCCACAGCCTCGATCCACGCGAAGCGGTACCCGCGAATAGCAACGCGCCGCGTGTCATCTATTAGGTTTAGAAACAGATTTGAATCTGATTTATTTGCAAAATTCAAACCCTTATAACTTGAGATCTACGCGTCCAAAAATTACAAATTTTATATCAATGGATTCAGGAGAGCAAGCCCTAGCCAACCATGGCCTTAGTTTATAAAATAGTATCTGTTAGCTTGCTAGATTTTGCAGATTCTTTTGAGATCTTGTTTAGAGTAGAAAAATTGTTTAAAATTGATTTTAGGATTAAATCTTTTGCAAAATGGTTTGTAGTGACCTTACTGACCCTACGAACCAACCCATGGTTTTGGAAATGAAATTGGAAAAAATTTAAGAATGAATTAATTGAATTAGTCTAATTCTAGCTAAGTAATGATAATGGTTTTATTTTGAAAAAGAATTTTGGAATAAAAACTATTGGGAAAATGTTATAATTCAAAGCTACTGACCTAAAACACCAAGTCTTGAGAGTTAGAAACTTTTGGTGAGAAACTTAAAGATTTTGATTTGATAAAACCATTTTCCACCACATAAAATGTTGATTGGATTTTTAAAATAATTTTTGGGCAAAACCCTCTAACTAATGACTTTGCCATTTTGGTAAATGACCAATTTGGACTTTACAAAGTTTATAAACCTAGTGGAGACCATCCTTGCAATGGAACCATCCTTTGCATACTTATGCATGACTTAGACTCCATTGCTTTATGTGTGTGAGATTGTTTGTTTGACTTTGGTTTGGAATGTTAGTTGATTTTGTGTTTGCTTGATTGTAGTGAAATTAGCAAAGTGTGAGACTAGCAAGATCAAGGAGAGAACCACCATCCCCTACCAAAAAGGCAAGTTACACTATCATACAAAAGTCCTACTATTTTCATTATACTTAGTGGATTTTGAAAACATGCATGAAAAGATATTTCTATACTTATGCTATGCTAAATCCTAATAGGATTCCCTATACACTCCTTAGTGAAAATATTGAAGTTGTACATGCTTAGCCATGCTATGTTTTGAAAAGAGATACATGTTGAGATTTTACAAAGGTTGAGAAAAGGACTTGTGTTTTACATAATAAAACAAGGACTCAATGAACCACCTAGGTGGAGGATACTTGAAGTTTTGGAGAAGGTGGCAACAAAAGGAACCATGTCTATGGCAATCACTTTGTGTTGTGCTCCAAACGAAAACCACCTAGGAAACTTAGAGATTGAACATGTTTCTCCAATTGTGGCTTTCGTGTGCAACCACATGCTATTATGGCTCTGTCTTAGTCAACTACTTTAGGAAGACCCATACATTGTCTTTAGTTACCGGACATGGGGATCTGGAATGCTTCATGGGGGCTGAAGACAAGCTAGCAATGATGTATGGGAGGACCTTTTGGAAAGACTTTGTCACATTCTCAATCTGCCAGTACTCCATCTTGGTGAGCACTAATCCAGTAGGCCACTGGTGGCAACAAGATGGGATTGTGACATGTGGGTAAAGTGTACTCCTTCTGCAGAAGATAATAAAATCTAAGTACTTAGCCGTGTCCCCGGTTATGGACAATACTGAGCAACTAAAGTTTGAACTATGGGAGATCTCGACATTCCAACTTCTAATATAAAAACTTGATGCACTTGGGGGTACCAAGGAATTCAAAGAGATTTTGTTAAGCTTGATGCACTTGGGGTTACCAAGGTGCTCAAGAGCATGATGTACTTGGGGATTACCAAGGAGCTCATGAGATTTTAAAACTTGTTGCACTTGGGGTTACCAAGTGGCTCAAGAGATTTTGCCAAGGACTTGAGCACTTGAGTTTCTACCAAGGAGTTCAAGGGATTCTTGGAAAAGAGATTTGACAAAGGACTAAAACCATTTTTGAAAAGATAGGATAAAATATTGCTTTGTGCAAATAAGCCTTACACTCTACTTAGCCAATTATGCATGTATTGATAGGATCCACTCTGATTATACATAGAAGTGAAGCTTGCCAATACAATTCAAATGTATTGACCCATGTGGCTGTAACTTGTAATGTTGCAGGTTGATTGTTTTTTTTAGTGAAGATTGTTTGATTGACTAGGACTACAAAGCCTACAACCAACATCTGCCTGTGGCATTTTTAAGATGAAGGACCCATACTTATAGTTAATCCGCTGCAATGTAATGTATTAGCCAAATGAGCTAAGTATGATGTACTAAAACTATGTTATTCCTGGTTATAAATTTATATTATGACCTTTGTATCTTGATATTACATATTAAACTGTGGATGCTAGCTATTGATCCAGGGACTAGCATTGCAAACACAGGAGGAATCTACCTTATTGGGTTGAGACCTCTAACAGTATATGGAGAGTATCGATGATGCTCATGCATGTGTGTATGGAGAGGATAATGAAATGTTCATGTGTGTATGGATCGGTCTCTCTCTCTCTTGTGTTTGTATGTGAACAAGTTGCCATTTGTTTTGCCAAAATGTTGATTCATTTCCATTTTGGCAAGACTTTGGCATTTCGCAAAGGTCCTAATTGTAGGATAGGTCATGCCTAATTTTTCTATCGACCATTGCATGCATGCATTCATTATGTGGTTCTAATAGACTTCTAATTGTACCGTGTACACCGTGCAGGCAAAAATGGTCCGCATAATGAGCGAAGGCATTGTGGCTAGATTTTTGAAATGTGTGACGGCCGACATGATACGAAATAACAAGACGGATATAAGATGTCCGTGCAGAAGATGCAAACTCAACTGGGTGATCGACCCAGATTCCGGGAATCCGCAGGCGCACCTGCTCCGCCATGGTTTCATGGATGGATACACTCGTTGGATAAGCAATGACGAAGACGATGGAGATGGTGAAGGTGGCCAACATGACGATGATCATCATCACGGCGAGAACGGGCGAGATGATGAAGAGTCTCCTGGAGATGGTGAAGGTGCGGAAGCAGACCGGGATGATGATGATCTAGATGCCGGAGGAGCAGACGACGATGGAACAACTTCAGGCTGGGTGCGGGACCCTTATGTGCAAGAGCTGCTTCTCAAGCAGACGAGTAATGCCAGGGATGCCGCTAGGGAGAAAGCCAAGCTTGCGCAACTTGAGAAAGACGCGGTTACTCCATTGTATGAAGGATGCAGGCCCGATGATACCCGGTTGAATGTAACGCTCAAGGCTATGGAGATGAAGGCAAAACACAAATTGAGCGACGCAAGCTTCGATGATATGATGGCATTCTGGCACGATCGTCTCCTCGAGGGGAACACATGTCCAACTAGTATCGAGGACGCCAAGAAAATCGTCTATCCTCTCGATCTACCGCATGTTAGATATCACGTATGCATCAACGATTGCATCATTTATCGGGGCGAGGACGCGGAGAAAACCACATGTCCGGTGTGCGGCGTGAGTCGATACAAGAAAGGGAAGAAAGCACCTAGAAAAGTGGTATGGTACTTTCCTATCACTCCTCGTCTGCAGCGCTATTTTGCGGACCCTAAGGAAGCGAAGCTCATGCGATGGCATGCGGAAAGTAAGAAGCCAGGAGATGATGATGACCCCGAAAAGGATGAGCTGCTGACGCACCCTTCAGATGCTAGCCAGTGGAAAGCATTGGACCTCGAATTCCCAGAATTCGGTGGAGATTCGAGGAACATCAGGCTTGGTGCGAGCACCGATGGACTCAATCCGTTTGGTAGCCAGAGCAGCACGCACAGCACTTGGCCCGTGTTTGTATGAATGTACAACCTCCCTCCATGGTTGTGCATGAAGAAGAAGTACATACAAATGAGTATGGTAATTCAAGGGCCGAAACAACCTGGTACCGACATCAATCTGTATCTCGGGCTGTTGAAAGAGGAGCTAGCCACGTTATGGGAATCTAGAGCCAATACTTACGATGCCGTCACACAAGATTATTTCACTATGAGAGCCGCGTTGGTCACTACGGTGCAAGACTATCCAGGTTGCGGGTATATCTCGGGGCAGGTTATCCAAGGATTTTGCGCATGCGTTAGGTGCGTGGATAACACAAGATATCTCCAACTAGAGAAAGATCCAGGGTCATTGAAAACTGTGTTCATGGCGTACCGGAGGTGGCTCGGCAAGAATGATCCATGGAGAAAACGTGGTTGTTCGATGGCAAATCCGAGACCCGAGGAATCCCAGAGCGTAGGAGCAGCGAAGAAGTGGAAGAGTTGCTGAAAAACTGGAAAGATTGTCCTAAGCCTGGAAAGAAGCGAAAGAGGCAGCAACAAGACAAGCCGCTGATGAAGGTATGGAAAACAAGGTCTGTTTTCTGGGAGTTGCCATACTGGAAGTTTCTCCGCACGCCTCATAGCCTCGACATCATGCATATCACGAAAACGTGTGCGATAGTCTGGTCGCCACCATAATCAACATGACAGATAGGAAGAAAGATGGTCCGAAAGCAAGGCACGACCTGATATGCTTGGGTATCCGGAAGGAGCTTCACGGAGGACGCACTACTCCTGATGATCAGGAAGATGACGATGATCATGAGTCGGAGACGACACAAGGTCGTCGGAAGTGTAAAAAGTTCAAGAAGAACGAATATTACTACCCTCCTTCTTGCTTCACTCTAAGCCGGGATGAGATCAAACAGTTTTTCAAGTGCCTTCTAGGAGTCAAATTTCCTTACGGCTACGCGGGCAAGATAAGCAGATACCTAGACGAGGCGAAGCAGAGGTTCAGTGGCATGAAGTCTCACGACTGTGTCGTGCTAATGACGCAGGTACTTCCGGTCGCACTAAGAGGGATAATGGACGAGCACGTCCATGAAACGTTATTTGGCCTATGCAAGTTTTTCGACGTCATCTCTAGGAATTCGATTGGCGTGAATCAGCTCGGGAGGCTACAGGAGGAGATCGTGGTGATACTATGTGAGCTTGAGGTCTACTTCCCACCCGCATTCTTCGACATTATGGTGCATCTGCTGGTCCATGTCGTGGAGGACATCGTACAACTCGGGCCGATGTTCCTCCGTAGCATGATGGCGTTCGAAAGGATGAACGGACACATCAAAGGATACGTTCGCAACAGGTCCCGTCCAGATGGAAGCATAGCCAAGGGATTTCTGGCCGAAGAGTGCATCTCTTTCTGAACGAATTATCTAGACATCGAGAACCCTGTCGGTCTTCCCGTCAGCAGGCACCTTGGCAAGCTCGACGGATCTGGTCACCGAGAGGGTCGTCGCATACTGCATGCAGACTTCGATTTTTGACGCGCAGACTTTGATCGAGCAAACCTCGTTGCGCTATAGCATTTAAAACTGGTCGATCCTTGGGTACAGAAGCACAAAAGGTTAATCGAGAAGAAGTATAGTGACCGGGGCATACGGAGGACGCAGGAGAAATAATCAAAGAGCACAACTCAGATTTCATGTGTTGGTTTAGGCAGACGCTCCTTGATAATCCCCACGATCGCATTCTTCTGACACGGAAAAGATCATATTCACCTTGTCACAGGGACCGATGCAAAACCTGGTGACCTATCAGGCGTATGATATCAACGGCTACACATTCTACATGGAGGAAAAGGACAACAAGTGTGATTATCAGAACTCAGGCGTAACATCGGAATTCTACACCGATGACAACGTGAAGGAAAGATTCTACAAAATAATCGAGGAGATCCGGGAGCTCGACTACTGTAGAGAAAAGGTGTCGATGTTCCGTGTCAGATGGGCAAAGAGCGTCGAAAGAGAAGACCGGTATTTCACAACCATGGTTATACCCGAAGCAGCCAAATCCAAGGCCGCCGGTGCAAACGTGGCCGCGAAAAATGAACCGTGGGTACTGGCTACCAAAGTGGACCAATGTTTTTTCATTACCGACCCAACAAATCCTAGCCGTGTTGTCGTGAGGAGAGGAAAAAGAAACATCATCGGAATGGATGGAGTCGCCAACGAGCAAGACTTTGACCAGTACGGCGATCCAAAGATTGAAAATGACGACGACTACGATGCAACAATATACATCACAAGTAGAAAAAGGACAACCCTACCCAAAAAAGGTAGCCCGTTCGAAAGAAGAAACATTAAAGTGCCGGGGCTAAATTATGCAACCGCGACAAAGAAGGGAAAAAAGATTGTAAAACGCTAGCTCAAAAAATATTGTAAAACGCGTGGTCGAAAAAGATTGTAATATTCATGGATCTGTTCTGATGAAATCTAGTTATACTTTGAATCATATTTGTACCACTTTTATGACATATATTATCACTTTTGGGCATTTTTGGAATATTTAAAAGTATTTTAAAATCAAAAGAAAACTTTTATGGCATATATCACCACTTTTGGGCATTTTTTTGGAACATTTAAAAGTATATTTGAAATAAAACAAAAAAGGTGGGCACCAGGATTCGAACCTGGGTGCTCACAAGTTTAGAATAGAGATAAGGGCGGAACCAGTGGGATAGGCTAGTGTAGTTGTTAGATAGTGGGGCTGCAGTTTTCTTATACAGTAGTTAGAAGCCGATAGGCGTAACGTACTAGCCCATAGTGCGCTACAGATATCCGTAGCGCACTATGCCCCAGTGCGCTACGCCTAAGTGGCTTTATCCACACGTGCGCTCGACCCCCCTCTCTCATCCCCATCTCTCCATCTTTCAGCCCGAGCACGATCCGCCGCCTCGCTAGCTCTACCAGCAGCCGCCGCGTCTGAGGAGGAGGAGGCCTGCCCGCGTCCGAGGAGGAGGAGTTCCGCCCGTGTTTGAGGAGGAGGAGGCCCGCACGCATCTCTGGAGGTGGAGGCCGCCGTCGTCCGCCCGTCGTCGTCCGCCCGTCGTCCGCCCGTCGTCGTCCGCCCGTCGTCGTCCGCCCTCCATCGTCGTCCTTGTCTCAGAGGTGAGCGTCGCCCCTCCCCTCTCTCCCTCTCTCTCCCTCTCTCCCTATCTCCCTCTCTCCCCTCTCTCTACAGGCCATGGTTAGGGTTCATTAGTGTCTTTAGATGCTCTAATTTTGTTGATTTTCACACAAAGGGGGTCTCTAATGTGATGTAGATGCCCATACCATGATATCGCACATCACGTCAGCATCTTGGATGATAAAGCCCCAACCTCCATTGGTTAGTCCCAGGAAAGAAGGCCCCATCCATGAACTTGTGGACACCCCTTTTAGATAAAATTCTACTAAATCAGCAACCCATTTCCTAACCAGTAAACATACAGCTTCAGATTTCCTCTGTTTATTCCATGCATTTGTACTGTTTATTGCATCAATTAAGATTGCATCTGTTAATTCTACTGAATAAGAAACCTCAGTAGCTTACTTTTTGTTACTTCCCAGAAAGTACCCGAGTGTAACTATAAATCCAAAAGATTGATAACCTTTGTAGGTAGTTCAGATGCTACTTCAGTTCATCTATTTGCATGCCAAAAGATTGCTAACCTGTTGCTTATTTTCTAGGTTTTGTTTTTGTTGTAGTTTCACAAACCACAATGTTCTCTAGAATCATGTAGTCACAAACCACAATGACTAGTGTCACAAACCACAATGGTCTTTAGAATCATGTAGTCAAGGTATTTGAATTTGACGCCTTCTGTCTAGTAGCTCATTTTTGGTATATGGCATATATCCCCTGAAACATGTAGTTTGGCTGCTACCATTGATCAATCACGGCTAAGCTGAGAGATTGCTAGCCATTAAGCAAAATACTGACTGCTGGTCTGATTGTTTTTTAGGATAGCATGATATACTTATTTTACATTGGAAAGGTGGCATCCCTGATAATTTGGTTTTCCTAGTTGTGAAATTAAGTTTGGTCAAACTATATAATTTCATAACAATGGACATGGTATTTGTTTGGTTCCATTCAGCTATGCAACATGCCTCTAGGAAGTCTAATGCTTCAAGTTTGGTAGCAGTAGGTGTTGCTTCTGTGGTTTAGTCCTTATGGAAAACCAGGAATGCAGCTTGCTTTAACAATTTGTTTCCTTATGATCCTACTAGTAGTGTTATAGCTCAATCTGCTTGCTGTCACTTGCTTCTGTGGTTTGGTACTTATGGAAAACAAGGAATGGAACTTGTTATTTTTGAATAGTCTATATGTGTTGATTTGCTTGCTGTCATCACTTGGTCATTCGCTTGCTGTCACTTGCTGTAATGATCTTCTAGTATAGAAATCCTTGGTCCTTAGTCCGAAGTAGTAAAAATGACAACAAGGATTGTTGTATTCTCATTTGCTTGCTGTCACTTGGTCATTTGTTGTCATTTGTTCACAGAACTGAAATAGTACAAATGACAGCAATATGCTTGCTGTGTTGTGCTTGCTCTGCTTGCTGTTGTCCTTGTTGTGCTTGCTCTTCTTCTTAGTCTGGAACATCCACATATTATATGTCCACCCTACTTGTGCTACTACTATTTCTATGCTACTTGAGCTGCGACTACTTCTATTATCTATGCTGCTACTACTATCTGTTCCTTATATCCATCCTAGTGTTGCTCTGGCTACTACTATCTGTGGTGCTACTGTGCTTCTACTACTATCTGTGCTGGGACAACAGCACCTTGAGATTGTTCTTGTGCTTGTATGAAGCACTTTATTATGTCGTGTATGCAGGTTCTTGTATGAAACAAGTCACGATTTTTGCCGGAATGTTGATTAACTTCCGTTTCGGCAGAACTCGGGCACTCCTAGTTTAAGGAAATTAGCAAAGGTCATGCCGGATTTTTCCGTGCATTTAACCAATTATTTGTTTTTTATTAGTGCAAAGATGTGTGACAACGACGAGGCTGGATGTTCTAAGCGCATCAGCGCTGAAGGAGAACTCAGACCTCCGAATAAACAATTGACATTCCGGGAGGCGGCCCAGCGGCTAGAAGACGATGAAGAATACCATCCTTCGGAGAGCGAGGATGATGAGATGGAAGACGCGGAGGAAGAAGCCAAAGGAACGGCGGACGATGAAACCACTGATGGCGGCGAGGGCATAGGGAGTGGTAGCAATCCTCGTAAGAAGAAGAAGAAGAAGCCAAAGGACCGGCGCCCAAACACGGTCGGCACGGTCAGGGAGGAAATTACCGAAGTGAGCCCATCAGGGGTTCCTTTGGAGCCCGCCCTTGTCGTCAAAGGGTACGGTGGGAAAGTGGCGGCGATCACCCGGACAACCATCTCGATCAACACCGAGAATCTCCGGCATAAAGATAATGGCCACTTGCGCACACTCCTCTTCGAGAAGCTGCATGCAAGATACAAGTTCCCCGCTAAGTATCAGAACACAAATTATCATGGGAACGAAGTAAACAAATCCGCCCTCACAAAGATAAGCACCGCCCTGGCCAGCTGGAGAAACCGGATAAAGAAGAAGATCTATAAAGAAGGCAAAAGTCTCGAGGAGATCCAGAAGATTGACCCGCAGATCACCGAAGATCAGTTGCGGGAGTTCAAGGAGAGGTGTGAATCCGAAAGAGCCCTGGCCAATAGTATTCGGGGAAAGGTGCTGCAGGCGATGAATATAGGTCATCACCATCTCGGATCTGGTGGATACAGAACCGCGGAGGCCAAATGGAATAAGGAGGATGAAGAGTATAGATCCAAGGGGATAGAAAACCCCTTTGCGAAATTCGAACCCGGGCAGGTTCGAAACTTCATCAGGGCCTGTTACCATGTGGACCCAAAAACCAAAGAACTCACCGCGGATCCTGCGGTGAAGGAATTCGAGGAAATTGTGGTAAGTATAATCTAATTACTGCAGATCAACTCGATTGCAATCTAATCGATGATCTAAATGATTCACTGTTACTTCTTCTGCAGGTGGAGGAAATTGTTGCTAGTCATGGATCCCAGGGTTCCTCATCCCAGGGGTCGACGGCGGCCACCCGGTGGGATAACCCTTTTAACAGGGCGATGAACAGGGCCAAGAAAATAGAGCCGGTTACGAAGAAGCCGTCGTCGGCTGGCCGTCTGGCCGGCCTCGGGGGTAAGAATTGGGTGGATCATTTTGGTCCACCGCCGAGGACGCATGTGGCACCGTCGGGAAGGAGCGAGGAGGAAAACCGCGAGGTTCAAGAACTTAAGGCACAAGTGGCGCGGATCCCGCAGGTCGTCCAAGACAACCTGGCAATCACCCTCACGTCCTTCCTTCCTATCTTGGTGGAGTCAATAGCGAACTGGAGTGCGGGTGGTCGAGTAGGGCCGTGCCCGATTCCAAGCATGGTCAGCAGCCACTCGAACAACACGGCGCCGACGAATCAGGCGAACTACGTGTTCGTGACTCCGCCCGCTAGCACCGCGGTGCCGCAAGTGTTGGTGACTCCCCCTGCCATCACCGCGGCGCCGGAGTACATGTTGGTGCCCCCTGCCATCGTCGTGGCGGCACCGGAGCTCCAAGCACCCGTCGGTAGGGAGAATACACTGGCGGCCAGCACCGCGCCATCAAGCATCCATTCCATCTCTTGCACGCCCGTCGCCGTATGCGGTGCGTCGACATTAGCCGATCTCGACGCCATCACGGTAAACAAATTGCTTTACCGCCTTTCACGCCATCTATTACTCTTATGGCATCTCTGACGACGCCGTACATGTTTTCCGCAGACGGATGTTCCTTGCACTCTCTTATGCTACGTGAACAACGAGCTGAGGGATGTTGCCAAGGGTACCATCGTTCAACCCTTCCAGCGCACGTTCCACTCAAGGCCGACGCCAGATAGCGTGCACAGGGTTAAAATTAGTCGGGTGCTAAGGGGTTGCGACGACCTGGATCTCCCATTCAACCCCAGGAGCGGATGAAGAAGAGTCGTCTGTCCTTAGAACTTGCTTCGGCTTATTCTTGCTATGGCCAAAGAGCATGATCTGTTTGGTGACGGCGGGGGCCATCACGCCACAGACAATAGCACCGCCTGTCGTGCCAGCGACAAGCGGTGGCAAGGCCCCCTTACCGCCCTTGCCGTCACCTCCACGCGGTGGGTCGGATGATCATGTTGATGATATGCACATGGCGCAGGATCCGGCCGAGGACAATGAAGACTGGAATGATCACTTCTTCAACACTCAGTTTAGCAACGAAGACCTAGCTGGTGGCCCCACAGAGAAAGCCACTATCACCAAGCATCTGTTTGGTTCTCAGGAGACGCCTCCAGCTTGTGCCTTTACAGAGCCAGCTGATACAACCAACTGGCCCTTTATTCTAAGCCCTGACACACTACATAGGGCGGCCGGTGCTCAGATTGCGGTGCCTGCCCGCTCTCCAAAAGGAAAAAAAGGGCAGGAAAAGAAAATCTAGCAGCTCGAGCCAGCCGGTGGCGTCAACAACTGCGAATCCGATCAGGTTTCGGGACGGGCCACCAAGACCCGAGGGTATTATGTGGAGGATTCATGTGGCGGGTGAGCCCATGCTACCTAAGAATTTGCGGAAGCTCGCCAGTTCGGAACTGCAGAGTGTGCATGACGGCGTGCTGATGATAGAGAGACACCTTCTATCGGAGAAAGATCCCACGCACCCAGTATTCATGGTTAAGGCGCCACATGGCTTGGGCTTCGTCGACAATGCCCCTGCGGATCTGTTCTTCCTGTTGTTCGATGACATCTTCAATATGTTCCACCTATACCCGCTGCACTATACCATGGTCCGTCTGTTTTCTCTCAGCCTAGCCATGCAGATCATTAGAGAGAACACACCGGGCATCGCTAGAGTGGACCCCTACTACATGCGTGACGGCTGCTTGGGTTACCCCGCCGAACGACGTATCGTGGCCTCATACCTAAAAAGAATCCTCGTGGCGAACAAGACAAAGGAATACATTCTCGTGCCTTACTTTCCTGAGTAAGTCGTTATTCACTCGCCACCATCGATTGGCTTTATTAGATCATCATCATTATTTTTCCAACACATTCCATTTGAATTTTTTGCGCAGAGATGAAAACTTCACGCTCATCTCCTTATCGCTGAAGCATTCCCACGCCATGTATTTCGACTCGGGGAGTCTAGAAAAGAAGAAAAACTACGACAAGATCAATGAAGTTCTGGATGATGCTCTCACTGGCTTTGCCTCGACGGAAGGCACCACCTTCGTGCGTACAAAGGTCAAGTTCGGCATGCACGTCTTCAACCACGTAACGGAGTTCCCCTGCGTGAAGCAGCCGGAAAACAGTAAGAAGGAAGCCTACTACGCACTCCATCACATGAGGGCGTTCCTACTTGACCAGTAGAATTCTACGCTGCCAGATCATCTCAAACAGTGGGCCGAAGCAAAGGCCAATATCACTGATTCAGATATTAGATAAGAGATGTATCGCATCCAGCAGCAGTTTGGGGCAATCATCTTTCGTGATGTCATGACTTCGGGGGGGATCTTCTACGGAGGAAATATCCCGAATAACCATGACATAGAAGATCGCCTAGAGATGCAGGGTGAGTATAGGAAGTTCATGACGAGACAAGGCGTCCTCCCGTTCCCTAAGCCGAGCCAGAAGTCTTGATATTGGCCTAGTTGTAGTTACAAACTATAGATGACATTTGTGTGTGTGTGGACAAATGTACATGCTACTATACTTATCTTATTAGGTTTATGAATCATCGCATACTTCTTTTGCTTATTATTATTATATATCAATCAATGCTTGGTTTTTTTGCTTACTCTTTGGTCCTTTTTTTTCCTTACTCTTTTTTCGAGAATAATGCCGATGATTGAAATGTCGTGGAACACTATATATGTGAATGTGCTACGATGGGATTGTGAGCCTTGTGATATGCACAAGTCCAGGTCTTGTGCATCCTACTTGGCTCACGGTTCCATCGTAGCATATTCCTGTGTTCAACGACCTATGTATATATATGAGGCATTCTTTTCGAGTTATTTTTGTCTTTTTTGAGAATAATGCCAATGATTGAATGTCGTGGCACAATATATATGTGAATGTGCTACGACGGGATAGTTAGCCTTGTGATATGCACAAGTCCAGGAATTGTGCATCCTACTTGGCTAACTGTTCCGTCGTAGCATATTCCCGTGTCCAACGACCTAGCTAGTTATATATGAAGCATTCTTTTCGAGCTACTTTGGTCTTTTTCGAGAATAATGCCGATGATTGAAACGTCGTGGCACAATATATATGTGAATGTGCTACGATGGGACTGTAAGGCTTGTGTTATGCACAAGTCTAGATGTTGTGCATCCTACTTGGCTGACGGTTCCATCGTAGCATATTCCTGTGTCCAACGACCTATGTATATATATATATGAGGCATTCTTTTTGATTTACTTTGGTCTTTTTTGAGAATAATGCCGATGATTAAAATGTCTTGGCACAATATATATGTGAATGTGCTACGAAGGGATTGTGAGCCTTGTGATATGCACAAGTCCAGGTCTTGTGCATAGCTACTTGGCTCACAGTTTCATCGTAGCATATTCATGTGTCCAACGACCTATGTATATATATATGAGGCATGCTTTTCGAGTTACTTTGGTCTTTTTCGAGAATAATGCCGATGATTGAAATGTCGTGGCACACTATATGTGAATGCTGCGATGGGATTGTTAGCCTTGTGCTATGCACAGGTCCAGGTGTTGTGCATCCTACTTGGCGAACAATTCCATCATAGCATATTCCTGTGTCGAACAACCTAGTTATATATGAGGCATGCTTTTTGAGTTTGGTCTTTTTGATTTAGGAGTACTTTCTATAAGTGTATCTTCATATGCGACTTTAATTATATATGTTTTTTTCAATCACCGGTTAATTATTATTGTCAACCTATAGATGACGTGGTACGTCGTGTACAAGGGACGGGTTCCCGGAGTCTACGATGATTGGGAAGACTGCCGGAGACAGGTGCACCGTTTCAGCGGCAATAGCTACAAAGGGTACAACACTATGGCGGAGGCGGAAGCTAGATACACGCGCTATCTAGAGGGAGTTAGGACAAGGAACCGGATGAAGACCTACACCTTCGTCGTGGCGGTGATCATGCTTAACTTCTTTGGTTGTTTATCCCGCGTTTGTGTCTAGCTAGTTTAGATGTCTAGGCGAGCTTCCGAGCTCTAACTTGTTCGATCGACACATGTATTCGCATGTCACCAACTACTTTGTAACTTGATCGAAACAATGTAACTTATACTATGTATTCATGTATGAGACTTATCTATATGTATTTGTTTCAATCTTGTTTTTCAAATTGTGTATTTATATATATAATTGTATATATTGTATCTGTGTGTGTATATCTGCCTGTAATATTGTATATAATCTGTATTGTATATAATCTGGCTCGGAAATTAAAAAAAAGCAAAAAAAACACCTGTGGCGCACATGACCTACCTTTTGTGGCGCACTACTCCTAAAGCGCACCTCAGAAGCTTAGTGGCGCACTGGAAAGTGCGCCACAGAAGATCCTACGCGTAGCGCACCTGCCCACATAGCCATGGCGCACTAGCAGGTGCGCTACGCCTATCTCGACACAACCGTGGCGCACTAGGCAGTGCGCCACGGCTAGGAGATAACCGTAGCGCAAGGCCAGTGCGCCACAAATGCTCTTTTCAGGTGCGCCACGAATGGCCATTTACCTAGTAGTGTGACTTGAATCCAACGGGCTTGGATTAAGAATTCTAGTACCTTCCTAACAAAATTGGTTTCATGCATTTTGGTTCAGCGAATCGAGCTGGGTTGCTTTTTAAATCTAGGTACAGAACTGAGTTTGAAACTAAAAGAATAAACCTAAATTTGAATTATTGGGTCGCGCGGGATGTTAACTGGGCCGTCCCACTGCGCACAGCGCGTGCGGGCTGGTTAAGTGGCTGTCCCCACTCGATAGTGAGATAGAGAGTGGCGAAGCGGTATGGGGTGATTAGGGTCGTAGGATTAGAAGCTAGATCTACGGCTGAGGTTCATCGTCCATGCCTGAACATGATGTGGATAGGTCGAACCCTAGCGTGGCCAGTGGGGGTCTTCGGGGGATCAACGGGGCTCCAGTGATGGTTGGTGATGGGGGCGAACGACGAAGTAGACGACGGTGATCCTCCTGGTACCGGTGGCTCCTCCTAGAGCGGCTCCAATCAACGGCGCCCTTCTCCTCTAGCAGCAGCAAGCACCGGCGAAATACCGGCCACCTGGTGCTCGCCTTGCTCCGGGGATGAGTGTATATGATCAGTGAGAGGTGGGGAGTGAGATGGTGTGAAGAATTCGTGCTGGGAAGGCCTCTATTTATAGTGCAGCGAGGGGACCGAATGGCACGGGCTGAGCTCATCGGTGTCATTGTCACAGCGAGCTATTGGCATGGGCAAAGGTAGGGGACGGTGCTGTGCTCCCTGGCGAATTTCAACAGTATGGTCACGCGGCGTGGGGCGGTGCGAAACGGTCGGAACGTCATGGTGCTCTGAGCGGGTCCAACGGAAGTTTTAATGGCGCACAGCAGCTAATGTCCGCATGGCAGCGAACATGCATGTCTGCGGGGTTGCTGGGGCGGTGGTGATCATGCACACAAGCGGCGAGGGTGGCGCGCGGTATGTGGGTGTGTGTCGTGGGTGGCGCACTGGCGCGCTCTCGGCACGCTCGCAGAGACGCTGGGCACGCTCAGGTTGTGTGGTCCAGGGGATGGCTGCGTTCGAGGCTTGGACATGGGGTGGCGGTGGACGGTGGTGAGTGTCCCAGACAAGGTTGGCGAGGCTAGAGAAGCTCCTAGCTGGCTGGCGACATTGTGGTGGCAAGGGTGCTCTCGGCATGCTTGCCATTGATGGCATGGTCTGCTTTAGAGTAAGCTAGAGGGGTTAAAAAAGTTAGATGATCTACTGAGAGTGTAGTGTGAGCTAGATAGGGGACAAGTTAGGCAAAAATTACTGCTCACTAGTGTTTAATGCTTGTTGTTTAGTGATTGCAAGGTGTTTGATGAAATGGCCGAAAGAAATTCAAATTTGAATTTTTGATTAAAACTTTGTGGGTGTGCTAGTTACATACTAGGGAGTCTCTGGTTAGTTGGATTGGTCAAGGTGCACTGTGTCATGGTATTGCCGATGAGTACGCCATGGAGGGGTCCTCACAGTGCGTGTTTAGAGACGTGGGGGAAGGCGAACGGTTGATGGGTACGAGGTAACACAGCTTGCCCAGGTTCAGATCCCACGATGGTGGCGGAATCCTACTCCTGCTATAAATCACTATAAGGGCAATACATCGAGTTACATAGATAGGTTCGATGTGCGAGGTTGACTGAGATTGTTTGAAGTTGTGCCCTAAAGGCTCCCATAGGCCCGACTTATATAGTCGCCAGGTCCTAGGGTTACAGGGAAAATTCCTAGCCGGACAGGTTACAGAGTCCTACACCGTCTATTACTAGTCTTGCGTGTCTTGCACTCCAAGGCTCCGGGTACGTCGGTGACTCCAACCGTAGCCTTCCTTTATCTGGCATGGGCCTCCCTTCTGGATCCATCTAACTGGGCTACCCAGCAGGCCATGTGCCATGCTACCAACTGTGGGCCACCCGGGTTATCCGGATAGGAGACATGCTATGAAGATACCCATATAGCATATCCCCAACAGTAGCCCCCGGAGAACTCCGAGATCTTGTGTCGTCTTGCCTCTTCACGTGGAAGGCTCCGCCTAGATGGATGTCGGCAAATCGTCAAGCAATATCTTGTAGTCCTCCCAAAGAACCCTGCAAGGTTTTCTCCGTCTTCAACTTGTAAGTCGGAGAATTGCTGAATCTTCCATCGTACTCTTCCGTAGCCGGACTGGATCCGTCCATGCCGGAATCTTCTGATGTGATGGCTCATCTTCCTATGTCAATGACGCCTCGTAACTCACACATGCAGAGAACGCAATCATGTCCACTTTTCCTGCGCGAGCGATACGAACCGTTGGCGGCGATGGTTGGGCGTGGCGAAATTTTCACGCACGTTCGCACACATGTCGTCTACGCGGCAACCGTCCGATCAAGCTGCACGAATCTTGATGCTGGAGATCATAAATAGTAACTGCGGTGGAATTTTTACTTTTCACCTCATTCTCTCTTCGCATCGTCTTCTTCCTCCAGCGAGCGCCCCCTCAAGCTCTCCGCGCAACCTTGCGACAAACCCTAACTCTCAATCTCGCCAGTCACTCCCAAACTCCCGCAATGGCCAGCAGCAGCTCTACTACCTCGATGGCGGCATCGGGCGAGCCGCGGCGAAGCCGGCGAGCTCCGTCGTCGTACCCCTAGAGGGCCTGGTCATCCCCATCTCCGTGGTGCTCGAGACCATTAGCGGCGACCATAATCTGGCGTCGCTAGAGCTGCTGGAGGAGGACAACGACTCCCACAAGGGCGATTGGCGTGGTTCAGACATCACGGACCGCGACATCAAGGAGTTGATCGTCGAGGGCTATCTCCCCACGACAGAGGGTCTCGCCTGGCGGGCGGCGCCGGCCGGCAAGGTCACACCTTCTCCCCAAGCCAGAGAAAAGGTGTACCTCAAAGCACAATTGGTACGCGGCGTCTCCCTGCCCATCTCTAACTTCTTCCTTTCCGTCTTGAACCACTACCGAGTCCAGCCCCAAAACCTTTCTCCCAATAGTATCCTAGCGCTCAGCAATTACCCGGCGCTCTGCAAGGGTTACTTAGGGATTAAGCCTAGGCTAGATGTCTTCGTGTATTTATTCACCGTCAAGCGTGAAGCCGGAGCCAGCAAGGACGAACTTAGAAATTGTGTCACCATAAGCTTCAACATCCGTCCTGGCCGGCGGTTCCCCGACATCGTCGGCCACGAGTCCTGCAAGAACTGGCAGCATACTTACTTCTACGGCCCAGATATCCCTCTGGCCGTCCGAGAAGTAACGTACCCGGACTTTGTTGATGGAGCCGCCGCTGAAACTTCGACATGGAGATCTCAGGCCTCCCTTCCCTCCGACATCAACGCTTCCCGCGCCGTAAGGCGGATAGAGTGGTTCGTAGAGATGGGTTTGACTGGCTTGGACCTAGCCATGTGCTGGTTCATCAGGCGAATCCAGCCTCTGCAGCACCGCTGCGAAATTGATGCACGAGTATACCAGCGATAGAAGGGAATGCCTCCGCATCTCCGTGGACAATTTTTCGAGCGACTCCATCAAGCTCCGCCTCAAGGACATCGTCAAGGTGAATGACAAGAAGCATGGCTTCACCATCACCTACGACATGTTCGTTGATAGAAAGTGCCCAAAGGTAACTGTTTATTTTCCGTGTATGACATATACTCCAGTTCTTCCGTCTAGCCATTATCATCTTATCTAACACGGTGGTTCTTTACCTTAGAGCTTAGCGACATAGATGAGGACAGCATGGCCCTCAAATCTATGATCCAAAGATGAAGGAAGTCACTGTCGTGTCCGACGATGATGCTCCATTGGCGCGAAAGCGGAAGAGCTCCACCTCTGACGCTGCCGATGGAGGCAAGAAGAAGACGGAGGGTGCAGCCTCCAAAAAGACTACCGCCGCCCTGGAGGCGGAGAAAAGAAAGACTACGGGGATCCCTTTTGCCAAAGCACCCTCTCTTGTGTAAGCTTCTTTCTCTCTGACATTGTCTATTTATCTGTCTTGTTCCTATACTTATGCATTTTGCACGTTTCAGGAAGAAAGCCACGACCAGCTTGAAGAAGACCTCCAAAACATTGGAGGCTTCTAGAACCATCAAGGACATGCTGCATCGCGATGCATCTCCCACCATCGCCCCTGACACTCCCAGCGTCAAGCCCTCCTCCGCTCCGACAAGCCCACAAGCTAAGGAGGCATCTGACACTTTCGCCATGGAAGTGGACTCAGGTGATTCTACTGAGATTGCTGTCATCGGCGAGCAAGATACGCAGGAGAGTGCCGCACACCCAATGGCTGAAGCTCCGGCTAAGGATGCTATCGGTGGCGGTAAGGCGGTGTTGGAAGCTGGTACTTCTGCCGTAGGCGGCGCCCCTGCACCCAATAAAACCATAGAGTATCCAAAGATAGTCTATCCGGTACTTACGCCGGATAGAACTGCTTTGGTTCGTGGTGCGGTGCCAACATCTCCGACGTGCGGTCCGGCAAGCAGAGATCTTGGAAGGAAACAACGTATCCTTTGGCAAGCTGTTGGCCGAGAGTGCTACTAACCTCAAGATCATTTCACTTGTAAGTTTTATTTGCCTTTTACATTTCATATGAGTATCCCACTGTAGCCCCCGAGGATTTAGATGGAAAACCATAGGCCTTTGCGTCTAGATGCTCTAAGAGTGAATAAGCTAGAAAAAATCTCACTGTAGCCCCCAAGCATATAGGTGGAATGAACTATTCCGACTAAATGATTTAAGAATAGCATACGCAGTGTTTATAAATTTCAATATTGTAGCCCCCAAACCTCTAGTTGTAACTGAATTAGTTCCGACTAGATGCTCCAAGAAGACCAAACAACGTTTAATTTTTTCTTTTTTCCACAGAACGAGAATGCTCAGAGGGGCATGGCCAACGCAAGTAACAGAAGATACGCGCGGACCTGGAAGCCAAAAAGGGTAAAACTGCCTTCTTGAAGGAACAGATCATCAAGAGCAAGCGTCTGTTTTTCCTTTCTTTTTCGTATTCCAACTTTAACTTGTGTATTCTCCGAGTAATCACTGTGTACTTTGCTTTCTCCGACTTGTAGAAACAATTTCCTAGGCTAAGGACATTGTCGAGCAATCCAAGCACATTCAGGAGCTGGATAGCGAGAACAAGATCCTTAAGCAGGAGAGGAAGGACATGCTGAAGATGCATGAAGAATCCATAAAATCCCTGCAGGACTCCGCCACCGAGGAGATGAACCGCTTGAAGGAGGAGATCTCGATCTTAAGAGATCAGAAGAAAGCTGCCGATGAGCAGTTTCAACACCCGTATTTTTCAATCCTAGATGCTTGTTATGCCATACATCGCAATCCCAGGATTACCATTTTTGCGAGACATAACAGAATTGGATACCATAGTACATCATCCATTACAAATGATACATAAGTTCTTACACAAATAGGGATCTCATGATCCACTTCTTAATACAACTTCAAGCAGCGGAATACATAATAATAACGGTAGCATAGGCGAAGCTCCATCTTCGGCGTCACAGGAAATGCTGACGATGGGAGATGATCCTAGTTGTCGTAACCTCCCTGGGGTCCATCCTCCAGGTACTCCTCTTCATAGTCTGGCCATGGGAATAGCCAGGGACAAAGCCATGAGTACTCTTTAATTACTCGCAAACTAATACTAACAGGTAAAAGGGGTTTTTGGATAATAGGACACTAGGCTCTAGGGTTGTTTTGCAAAAGCCAGATTTATCTCTACTAAGTTCTAAAGCTAGTCACAATTTTATAACTCCTAAGTGGGATCTTGTAACTCATGTCACAACTCTGTTGTGGTCAAGTCAAGGTCTCAATTCATTTCACAAGTCATTTTGAAAAGTCTGACGGGGAACAGTATGGCCACTCCAACTGTCCATAACCGCGGACACGGCTATTCGAATAGTTTGACACTCTGCAGAGATTGTACACTTTCACCACAACATTCGATACATCCATCAGGAACAAATCCTGAATTCACCATACTCAGTATGCGGATAATCAATCCTAACCTTTCAATTACACGCCCTAGTATAAGAACCTCTCCTGTGAGTTTGGCCTCCCAACCATGACCAACTGTCATCTTGGGTACTGCACAGGTGGACAATCTTCACAAGGTAGCCTCAGCTCAGACCTTGGCCGTGAGGGAACTAATACTAAGGTATATAAGTTTCTATTCAAGCCCTACCCAATCTTCGGGTATTGTGGTTGTACGATAAAATTGGAATGGTATCGCATCCAGACAACCATCAGTTTTATAAAGGGCTAAGGCTCATGCCTCAACATTTTCATCACCAAAATCATCAAGTGTTCGGAAACACATGTCCAAAACATTTCAATAGAATGATCCATCATTCCAAGGTTTTCATAACCATTTTTCCACCAAGTAAACCCACCTAAAGTTGATCAAGTCTTATGCTTAGCACTAGCATCTACAGGTGGGGGTAGTACTAATGAGGGGTCGTAAACTAGTGGAGTTTCAACTAAGTACAACCTTATATCTTAGGATGATATCAAGGTTTCTAACTTAGGCCAAATTTTATGCTCTTTATGCAACCTTCAGAATCTTTCTAGTATCTACAAGTCACTTCAGTCAACTCTAAGTTAAAGCTTTGATAAAGAAATAAAGTAAGAAGCTTGCAAATAAAACTAGGATTAGTTTATCAAGTGGGTATGATCACATATGCTTAAGGCATATAGTAGGCATAGTAACAAGCAAGTATTTGCTTGCACCAAATCATTATAAGCTTGCTAAATTGCAAGTGTTAGCTTGCATAGGTCAACTTGATTAGTAAGGCTTGCCTTGTGCAGAGCAGTGGTTGAAGTTCTCCTCGGCTTCTTCTTTGTAGTATCCTCCTTCCTCCTCGTATCCTTGGTCGGTACTAGCGTCTATGAATAAATACGAGTTACACAATCACCAAACAATACTTAACTACTTGCAATCATCACACACAAGGGTCCTATAGATGATCTAGCATCATCTCTAACATTACAAGGTTAAGGCTTGATTTAATTCCTTTTATTTTTAGAAAAGTAATTTCTACTCATTGAAAAACTACTTAAGATTTAATATTCTCCAAACCAAACATGGGATCATATTGACACATGTCATCACCACATATTGTAGTCCATGGGAATGTGATTTAAAGTGGTGTCACAATTTAATAAGGTTTTACCCCTTTATTATAATTAATTAAAGTGGCTAGAAATGCCTATGTAGCATTCTTTTATTACTTGAACATTATTTCTGCAAGTAAACCTATATATTTTTATATATTCTGAAAGGTATGGTTAAATGTGATTTTTGAGAGTTGGAATCAACTCAAAAGCTATTTTGGTTTAAATTTGAAAAATGTTTGAATGCAGAAAAGCTTCTACCTTGTTATTTTTACTAAGGATGATCTATAGATCCAAATGTCTTGAATCCAACGAGCTTGGATACAGCATTCACAGACCTTTCCAACAAAATTGGTTTCATTCAAATTGGTGCACTGAATCGATCTGGGTTGAATTTTGAAGTTGGGTACATAAGTGAGTTTGAATTGAAATGGAAAAAGTTTAACTCAAATAACTGGGTTGCGTGGGAAAAGTTACTGGGCCGGCCTGCTAAGCGCAGTGCTCCCACGGGCTGCTTAAGTGGGTGTCCCCACTCGTCAGTGACACGGGGCTGGGCGAAGCGGTATGGGGCAACGTGGGTCGTTCGATCTGATTCTAATCCAACGGCTGGGAGTCATCGTCGACGCGAGACAACGCCGGTGAGAACGAAACCTAGCGCGGCCAGTGGGGGGTCCTAGGGGCTCACCGGGGTACGGGAGAGGGTCGGCGAGGCGGGCGAACGACGAAGTCGACGACGGCGAACTCGGGAGTGGTCGCGGCAGCTCCTGGGGTGGACGAAATCGATGGCTCCCTTCTTCACCAGATGCGGCGGGCTCCGGTGAAATTCCGGCGGGGTGGTGCTCGCCTTGCTCTGAGAATGGTGTGGCACGATCAGTGAGGAGAGGGGAGTGACATGGTGTGAAGAAATCGAGCGGGGGTGGCCTCTATTTATAGTCGAGCGAGGGGACCGTCGGGGCGCACGGTGAGCTCGTCGAGGGCGATGTTACAGGCGGTTATTGGCATGGGCAAGGGTAGGGGATGGTGTGGTGTCTCCTGGCGATGCTCAACAACATGGTTTCGAGGCATGGGGCGGTGCGGCTTGGTCTGGAACGGGCGATGCTCTGCGCAGCAGAGGCGGCGTCTTCGACGGCGGGTGGTGGCTATGCGTCACGGGGCGGCGAACGGGGATGTCTAGCGGTCTCCTGGGTCGGTGGGGATGGTGTATGCACGCGGCGAGAGCGGCGCGCGGTCTGTGGGCTTTGGTCGAGGGTGGTGCTCTGGCGCACGCTCGGCATGGTCTCTGGCGGTCTGGGCGCGGTTTGTGCGCGTGGTCCAGGGCTTGGCAAGGCTCGAGCAGTGGACAGGGAGTGGCGGTGGACGGTGGGCTGCCTCCCAGACATGCTGGCGGTGGACGGTCCAGGTTGTGAGCAAAATGGGGAACCAGTTAGGCAAGAATCACTGCTCACAATAGTGTTTGATGTTTGTTTGATTTGTGTCTGCAACCTGTTTGATGAAATGGCCGCATGAAATCAAGTTTTGAATTTTGAAAAGATTTTTGGTGGGTTTGCTAGATTGGTGCTGGTGAGTCTGCAGATACTTGGGTTTTGAAAGTTGAGCTTGTTTGAGTGGTTTTTGAAAAAGTGGGATCTTCCCATATGATAAAGATTCAATTTTGAATTGTCATTTAAACTATGCATTTGAAAGTTTCTGGATGATCACAAAGTGGGCCTTGATACTTTGGTATGAGTACATTCAAGGGGTGCAAAGATCCAGAAAAGTTTCTGTTAGGTTTTGAAAATTTGAGACAGCCAAAGTAGGCATGGGAGTTAAATTGGTCAAAGTGACCATTCATTTAATATATGTGTTTTGATTTACTTGTCTTTAGGAAAAGTGTGGGAAATGTTTTAGATAATTTTTATTTCACCTAAGAAACATTTTACAAGCAATGAAACAAACAAACAAGGTGGTTTTAAAAGAATTCAAAATCAATGCATACACATATGCATGCATTCATAATTTTATTTAGAAAAGTTTTTGTTAACCCTAATTTTGATGATTAGAGTTTGATGATCCAAGTTTAGTATTTTTGGGATGTTACAAGCAGAATTAACGCCATCATGAGGCGTACAAGCTCCTCTAACAAGAACCGGACTCCATGGCGGATACCCTCTGGCAAGCTGAGGCTAGCATCTTCAGTAAGTGATTCTCCGACTTGGATTTCTGTAGTCTAGATACTATGAATTTTTGAACTCATGTGCTCCTTGTCGGAATTTGCAGCTCCTATGGGTTTAACCCGGTCGCCTCCTCTAGCAAAGGATTGCATGGTTCTTGCCAGCAACTTAATCAACACCGCCATCGCGCAAGCCAAAGAGATTGCCAAGCCCCTCCAGATCAACATCAAGGCATCGGACTCTGTGAAGAAGTTCTCGGAGATCCTGCGTCGAGCCCTCGAGCGTATCACAAGATGGAAAGCTTCATGTGCACGGGCCGGTGCAAGGATGGCGATGTCCATGGTAAAGGCACACTATGAAGATGCCGACATCGACACGGTAACCTCTAGAATTCCCGAGGTAGATGACGATGGCAAGGAAATAAACCATGAGTCCATCTTGTCGTCACTCGCTGGCTATGACACCAGAGTTGCCGAGTTAGTCGATGTCAATGTCTTCGTGCCGATGAATACCATCGATGGCGGCAACCAAAGCCCCTCCGAGTCCCTTCACACTGCCGACTTCGAGGGTGATTCTCCTACTGCCGATGACGTTGCTTCCAAGTCGCCTGCGCCAAAGGAATGAAAAACAACTTTTAATATTTGTTTCACCTTTGATGCGTATGGGGAAAAAACTATGTATTAACTTAAGGCGGAAAACAATGATGTATGTCCTGCTACTTAAGAACCAGTTTCCAGCATGTATATATTTTTTAAGCAAGTGCTGGCTTATCCGTTACTTTGGTTCTTATGCTTGACTTTTCGTGAGTCGAAAGACTCGCTGTCGGAACCATGCGCTCAGGTGATGATGCCCAGTGGCACCGTTCATAACTTAAGCACAAAATCACCGACAATAAGTGCCGAAAGTCACTACTCCAGAATCCACATAAAAACGACAAAGAAAGTGTAAACCAGAAAACTTAAGCTAACGCCCGTAGGCGGAATTTTCACAAGTGCAATCGCAAAACTTGTGCATAAAGGTTTTATATGATCAAACAATGAACACTAAAGGAGGTAAAAGACTCAGAAATATGAGTGAACCAAAGATCTTTATTTCATTGATCATATAAGAGGTACACAATTAGATAAAAAATACTAAGTGTAAAAAGGACGAAGTTGTGCTATGTTCCATGGCCGATTAAGCTCCGGGTAGTCATCATCCGGGTCACGTCGCTTACGCTTATGATCCTTGTTGGGTCTATCCTTCAGTTCACGATTGTCAACAAGGTAGTAAGACCCATTGAGTAGCGCCTTGCTTATGATGAACGGTCATTCCCATGGCGGGGATAATTTGTGTGACTTCTTCTGCTTAAGTCGGGGCACCAAATCCCCCTCTTTAAACAAGCGATGCCGAACGCGGCGACTATGGTAGCTGCATAGTTTCTGCTGGTAGATGGCGGATCTTTGGCATGCCAAAACGCGCTCCTCCTCGAGAAGGTCCACATCTAGGCGTCTGGATTCTTCAGCGTCATCTTCGTCGTAGGAGGAAACTCTTGGTGCATCGTGAAGTATGTCGGAAGGTAGGATGGCTTCTGCTCCATATACCATGAAGTAAGGGGTGTAGCCGGTGGATCTGTTGGGTGTAGTTTGTAAACTCCACAGCAGAGATGACAATTCTTCCTCCCACGCTCCAGCTGCTCTATGTAGCAGTGCCTCAAGACATGGCTTGATTCCCTGGAGAATTAATCCATTGGCTCGCTCAACCTGACCATTGGATTGTGGGTGTGCCACAGATGCAAGGTCAAGTCGAATGCCCTTCTCCCAACAATAAGCCTCCACTTCTCCGAGTGACAAGTTGCTACCATTGTTAGTGATAATGCTATGTGGGAGACCAAATATCACCACTAGATCCCGGACAAACCTGAGGGTAGTTGCCCCATCAAGCTTTCTAATGGGTTTAGCTTCAATCCATTTGGTGAATTTATCAACTTCTACTAGCAGATGCGTAAATCCACATGGTGTCGTCTGTAATGGTCCCACCATGTCTAGCCCCCAAACTGCAAATGGCCAAGTTATTGGTATTGTTCGCAATTCTTCAGCAGGAACATGTGGTTGTTGGGCATAATACTGGCATCCCATGCATGTCTCAACCAGCTTTTCGGCGTCCGCCTTCGCGGTCAGCCAGTAGAATCCTTGCCGGAAGGCTTTCGCGACCAACGATCGAGGAGCAGCGTGATGCCCACAATCTCCGAGATGGATTTTGCGTAGGATTTCCATACCTTCTAGCTGGGAAACACACTTTAGGTATACACCAGTAGTGCTCCTTTTGTAGAGTTGTCCATTGATTATCATATAACCGTTTGCTCATCGTACTATTTGCCGTCTTTCAACCTTGTCGTCGGGCAAAGTTCCGTGTTCGAGATATTCCATGAACGGTTTTGTCCAAGCCAGAGGGACCTTTGCCACCATGTGGACGAAAGAGTAAGCTCTATCCGGATTGTCGATGTCGGCTCCCTTCACGGATGGTTTACGTAGATGATCTAGGAAAACTCCTGGCAGAATTATTTTGCACCCTGATCCAAGCTTAGATAGCTGATCAGCCGCCTCGTTTTGCTCCCTAGGCACATACTTGACTTCATATCCCAAGAAGCTCTTGGCTATCTCGTCCACTTCGTCTCGATATGCCGCCATCATAGGGTTCCGCGCATTCCAGGTGCCAGCCACTTTCTGGGCAACCAAGTCGGAATCTCCACAGCAAACTATGCGCTTGATGCCAATATCCTTGGCTACACGTAGTCCGTGAATGAGTGCTTCATACTCCGCCATGTTGTTAGTAGCCGTGAAGTGGATCTATATAATGAGTGTAGCTTGTCTCATGTTGGTGACTGTAGCAATACACCAGCCCCCGAGCCGTTGAGCAGCTTTGATCCGTCAAAGTGCATCACCCAGTACTCTGGTTCCGGCAACGGAGTAGCATCTGGCATCTCCGTCCAATCTACGATAAAATTCGCCAAGGCTTGTCACTTGATAGCGTCGCGTCTCTTGTAGGCGATCTCGAAGGCGGCAAGTTCAATGCCCCACTTCGCGATCCTTCCTATGGCGTCGCTATTGTTGATAATGTCGGACAGTGGAGTCTTGTTCACCACTGTGATTGGGTGCTCCTGAAAGTAATGCCTCAGCTTCCGAGCAGCAATGAATACTCCATAAGCTATCTTTTGGTAGTGCGGATAACGCTGCTTGGACTCCGTCAAGACCTCGCTCACATAGTAAACTGGTCGTTGAACTCTGTGCTCCTATCCTGGTTCCTTCCGCTCTACCACGACAACGATGCTGATTACCCGGTTGGTTGCTGTCATGTAGATTAACATGGGTTCTCCAGGCTCAGGTGTTGCAAAGATGGGCGCTGAGGAAAGAATCTCCTTGAGCTGCTTCAATGCTGCATCTGCTTCGTCCGTCCACGTAAATTTGTCCGCCTTCTTTAGCAACTTGTACAGCGGCAGAGCCTTCTCTCCAAGTCAGCTGACGAACCAACTAATTGCTGCAACACAACCTGTTAGTCGTTGAATGTCCTTTAGGCATGTCGTATGGTTTATGTTTAAGATGGCCTTGATTTTCTCTGGGTTGACCTCGATTCCACGCTGGGAAACGATGAAGCCCAACAATTTGCCGGCTGGAACCCCGAAGACGCACTTCTTAGGGTTAAGCATCATGTTGTATTTCTGGAGATTATCAAAGGTTCTTTTAAGTCGTAGATTAAGTCGTTTGACTTTTTGGACATCACTGTGATATCGTCCACATAGGCGTGAACGTTCCGACAAATTTGGTCGTGAAGGCAACGTTGCATTGTCCGCTGGTACGTATCACCTGCGTTTTTCAGCCCAAAGGGCATCGTAACATAGCAAAACGTGCCGTATGGGGTAGTGAACGAAGTGGCCAATTGGTCCAACTTCCTCATCTTGATCTGGTGGTATCCTGAGTATGCATCAAGAAAACACAAAAGTTCCAAGCCATCCATCGAGTCAATGACTTGGTCAATGCAAGGCAAAGCAAACGGATCTTTGGGGCATGCTTTGTTCAAGACGGTGTAATCATCGCACATTATTAATTCTTTGGTTCCATTTTTGGAGACAAGTACAGGATTGGCCACCCATCGGGTGTGAAGGACTTCTCGGATAAATATAGCCTTAAGTAACCTAGCTATCTCTTTGCCAATGGCGCATCTCTTCTCGTCTCCGAAGCGTCGTAGAGGTTGTTTCACTGGTTTGCATTTTGGATCAATGTTTAAGATGTGCTCGACAAGTTCCCTAGGTACACCTTTCATTTCAGCAGGTTGCTAGGCAAATATGTCCCTATTCGCACAGAGGAACTCGACGAGCGTGCTTTCCTATTTGGGATCCAGGTTCGTCCCAATGGCGGTGACAATGGAGGCATCGCCTACCACAAGTTCCACCGGCTTGGTCTCGATGGCGGCCTTGAACGCTGGAGTGGAGTCGGAGATCTTCTTCTTCGACGCGGGCATCTATGAGTCATCGACCTTGCTCTGGATCTCTTTGAATTCTTCGTTGTAGAGGACAGCTTCCGCGAAGCCTGCTTCATTAATATCGCAGTCCCTTGCCTTGGTAAAGCTTCTAGATACCGTGATGACACCGTTTGGTCCGGGTATCTTGAGTTTGTTGTAGACGAAGCATGGCTTGCCCATGAACATGTGGAAAATGTCGCGGCCGAATATGACATGGTACACGCTCTTGAAGGGGACCACCTCAAATGTCATGCGCTCTTGGCGGTAATTATTAACATTGCCAAAGGCAACCTGAAGTGTGATGCACCCAAGGGACCGAGCCTCCCGACCAGGAACTACGCCGTGGAAGATGGTGTTGGTTTGCCTTAGGTTTTCCTCCGTCAAGTTCATCTTCTGCAGTGTATCCAGGTACATGATGTTGATGCTGCTTCCACTATCCACCATACACTTGGTGAACTCAACGTCGTCAATCAAGGGGTTGATGACCATGGCGTATTGGTTCTCCGTAGGAATAAGGTCTGGGTGGTACGTCATGTCCCAAGTAATTGGAACCTCCGACCAGCGCAGGTACTGGGGGACTGGGGGTAGAGTAGCCATCAGGATACTCATAGAGGTCTTCTGTTGTCGGATGGTGGGGGTGCCAAGGAAAGTGTGGTAGACCGGCGCCTTCTTCACGAAGGGGTTCTTGCCCTTGTCGTCTCTCTTGGTGGCGTGCTTGGGGTCAACATCCTCGTCCATGTCACTTGAATCCTTGGACTCCTCCTCCTTCTTCTTCCCCTTGCCCTTGCCTCATGGTCTGTTCTTCCGGCTTCGCTTGTAGCCGGACTTCGAGTCTTCCTTGAGGTCGTTGACGAACTTTCAATGTCGATTGGTATGGGTGGACTTACCATTGACATCAAGGTGTACGAGGCACGGCATATCACGGTACTCTTCGTAGGTTTGGGGAACGCGGAGCGGCGCCGAGGTAGTTTCACTTCCTCGTTGCTGCCCACGACCAGCTCCCCGTCCTCGGCCATGCTGTCCGCCATCACCTCGTCCTGCAAAAGTCATGGCGACCATGTCGAGAGATTGCTTTTCTTCTGTAGCGGTTGTCCGCTTTGTGCTGCTATTCCTCCAAGCTTGAGTTGGAACGGCTGTTGCCGGCAGAGAGCCACGAGCATCACCGTCGGCAACTGCGAACTCACTAGCCAACTGAATCATCTGGTTCAAGTCAAGCTGGTGATTGTCCTGCAAGTTCTTCATCTTATGTCGGAGCAACGTGCCCCTTTCCAACCCGTCGATGAAGGCGGCCATGGCGGTCTGAGCGTGCACTCCTGCGTAGGAATTCTTCATGTCCAGCCAGCGGGAGAGGTAGGCGCGAGATGTCTCGTCTTTCTCTTGCACGCACCGTTGTAGATCGCCAACAGTGCAGGGACGCTTGTACGTACCCTCAAAGTTTTTGGTGAACGCTTCTTGCATGTCCAACCAATTGCAGATGGATTTCTTCGGCAAGTCATCGATCCATTGAAGGGTCATACCTGCCAACATTAAAGGGAGGTACTTGACGGCAATGTTGGGGTTACCTCCGGCAATCTCCACCGCATTGTTGTAGTCCTGCAACCATGTGGCTGGCTTGGGGGTGCCGTCATAGGGCTTGATGGTCTTGTCAATTCGGAAACCTTTGGGGTAAGTTGCGGATCGTATTGCAGGTCCAAAACAACGTGGTCCCAGGTATGGTCCTTCCCGGGCCTCGTGGATCTTATCGATCCGCGAGCGTGCATCGTACGGCTCCGAGTTCTTCTTCTTCTTGTCAACAGGGGATGGCTGCGTGAACGACGCGGGCCTCCTCCGCCATGGTGACTGCTAGGTGGCGACGGAGGCGGAGGTGGCGGTGGGTTAGCCTTTTTGATGTTACCCTCCTGCGACGCCTCATGCCTGTCATGGTTGCTTGTCGGACGCGGAGGGTCATGGCGTGACCTGCTCTTGTGTCCTTGGTTGCGCTCTCCATCATGACGGGTCTGCTCCGCGTTGTCGTGGATGACGATGTCGCACTGCCTTGGCGGGGGCATATCCGTACGATGGTGAGCCTTGGGATCTTCGCGATGTCGGGGTGATCGGGGCGGTGGCGATGGGCGAGGAGGTCGGGCCTTTTCTCCATGGTCGGAGGATATGGGGATAGCATCCTTCCTGTTGCGTGCATCCCTCCGTCTTCGTTCTGATGAACCCGTCTGGGACCCGACATCAAGAGGAGATCTGTCCCTTGGCGGCTTATGCTGGCTAGACTGGCAAAACACTGGGTCAGACTCAAGCCTCTGAGAGGTGGCCTTTTCCTGCTGCTTCACTGCCTTGGCCACTAGGTCATAGACCTGTTCCACTGCCTCGGGCGATCTATCCTGCTCCAGAAGGGTCTTGGCGACGGTGAGGTTTAGGAGTGGGTTGGGCATCACCTGTTTTCCTTCACTGTCAATGTATGGATTGGCCTGTGCCGGCTTCGAGGGAGCCGATCCTAGGTTTCGCCATACACCAGGATCGTTGATGACGCGAGCCGGAGCTTTCTTGGCCTTCTGCTGTTGCAGCATAGTCTTGTACTCGGCCTCCATTGCTCTAGCTTTCTCTATGGACTTCTGCGTGTTGACCAGATCTTGATCCAGCTTAGCGCCTTGCTCCGTGATGGCCTTCGCTTCCTCCAGCAGCTGCTGGCGCTTCTCGTCAAGTTGAGTCACGTTCCGGATATGAGCTACGGTGAGTAGATCAACGAGGAGATTGACATACATCACTCTATCAGCTGGAGTAACTTGGGCAGCAACAGATGTAGATGATGGAGGCGGCAAGTTTGCGGTGTTTTTGTTGCTTGGGCCGATGCCGAGTTCCTACGGCTGCTGCATTGGGTTAGGCGGAGGAGGCATGACCTTTGCGCGATCATCATCAGCAGCAATAAGTGGCCCCTCCCCCTTTTCCAGCACTATAGGCAGAGCTCGTCCGGGTTGATCTTCATCCATCGCCGTCCCAATGGTGATGAACACCTCTCGAGACGTGACGGCATTGTTGGCTTGCTCGTCGCACGTGTACTCCTCCTCCATCTCCTGCATGGCGGAGTCTAGTTCCTCTGGACTGAAATCTATCTCCTCTAAATCTGCACTGAAGTCTGCATAGAGCGCGTCAATCACAGAGTCGGTGGGTTCCAGGACTTCCTCGATGACGGGGGGTGGAGGTGCAACAGTAGCGACGATGACTGGGGGTGGCAGCGCAGCTGCGGTGATGGCGGCCGGAGGCGGTGGTGGCGGTGGCTAAATCAGAGGGGCTCTGTCAATGAGTGCAAGCGCTGTTTGAGCTGCCGCTTTAGCCTCCGCGTAGTTGTTGACGGTGTTCACCATGCCTTCGAATGCAAGGCGTCCCGATGCCTGCTGCCGTCTTAGATAATGCCGGAGAAGTGTGCCATGGTCCAGTCCTTCCATAAAGTGATACATGGCATCATCATTGGGGTAGTGGGCCAGATCGGCTCGTATGCAGAGCCACCTGGCCAGGTAATCGCGGGAGTTTTCCCCCTCTCTCTGAATGCAACATGCCAGATCGAAGATGGTACCCACGCCGACGAACTTGGATCTCTACTGTCCAGACGCACGGGCGAATCCGGCTGACTTGCAGCGATCTTCCACCATTATATCCTGCACAGGGGCGGTTTGGGTGGGCCTTGAATTTTTCCGATCTTTGCCGGCAAACTCCGAAGAGAGATCTGACATTGATCCTTCCGCTAATGTATCCTGCCCATAGGCTGTCCGTGCGGGTCTTGATGCTCCTCGTACTCCTAGGGAACTGGTGCCCGAGTCGGTTTCGCCAATGAAGAGGTGGATGTCTTCGATAGGAATGATCGAACACCGCGTAGGGTTCGTCTTCGCCGGGATCCAGAACTCGTCGGGAGGGACGATCGGAACGTTGCCGGAGAAGAGAACGCGACCAATGGCCGTGGTTTTCCCGATTCCCGCGAAGATCTTGGTCTTCGCCCGCTGAAGAGCCTGAAGCGCCTCTTGCCCCACGGTGGGCGCCAACTGTCGTGGCATTGCCGACGAGTACGCCATGGAGGGGTCCTCACAGTGCGTGTTTAGAGACGTGGGGGAAGGCGGACGGTTGACGGGTACGAGGTAACACATCTTACCTAGGTTCAGATCCCACAACGGTGGCAGAATCCTACTCCTGCTATAAATCACTATAAGGGCAATACGCCGAGTTATAGAGATAGGTTCGATGTGCGAGGTTGTCTGAGATTGTCTGAAGTTGTGCCCTAAAGGCTCCCATAGGCCCGACTTATATAATCGCCAGGTCCTAGGGTTACAGGGAAAAGTCCTAGCCGGACAGGTTACAGAGTCCTACACCGTCTATTACTAGTCTTGCATGTCTTGCACTCCAAGGCTCCGGGTACGTCGGTTACTCCAACCATAGCCTTCCTTTATCAGGCAAGGGCCTCCCTTCTGGATCCATCTAACTGGGCCGCCCAGCAGGCCATGGGCCATCCTACCAACTGTGGGCCACCCGGGTTATCCGGATAGGAGACATGCTATGAGGATACCCATATAGCATATCCCCAACACACTGGTTTGGTTTGGTTTTGAAAATGGGTGATCTTCACATATGTTAAAGATTCAATTCTGAATTGTCATTTGAATCAAGTTGCCAAGTATTTCTGTAGGTTTGAAAGGTGGGATTTGATTCACTTTTACTTGGTCTAGCAAGGGGTGAAAAGAAATGGAAAAGTTTCTATTTGAAATCTTGGACTAGAAACACTCAAAGTGGTCTAGTGAGCAAGATTGGCAAAAATGACCATTTGCTTATTTTATTTTATTTTGATTTTCTCTTGATTTGTTTCTGCTTGAAAATGTATTAGATGATGTTGTTTTCATCTTTAAACCTAGATCAATCACACAAGTCCATTCATGCATTCATACAATCATCACATACACACATGCATTCATATGATGTTGATTAACAAAAGATTTTGTTAACCCTAATTTTTGGTGATTGGAAAATGATAACCTTGTTCAGTATTTTTGGGATGTTACAAACCTTCCCTCCTTAAACAAAATCTTGTCCCGAGATTTGAGAAATAAGAAAGAAGAAAACTAGGATTTAAAAGATCGGGAAACTGCATCTTGATGTGATCTTCTCGCTCCCAGGTAGCTTCTTCTTCAGTGTGGTTACTCCACTGAATCTTGAGAAACTTGATGCTTCGGGTCCTGTTGGTTCTGAAAGCTTCCTCCAAAATACGGATGGGTACTTTGGGATACGTCGGGTCATCGTTGATCTCTATGGTGCGGTGATTAATGTTCTCGAAAACTTCAGTCTTCTCCGGAACTTCAAGGCATTTGCGAAGCAACGATATATGGAACACATTGTGTACTGCTGACATCTCCTCTGGAAGTTCCAGTTGATATGATACTTCTCCTCGACGATTCAGAATCTTGAAGGGTCCGATATATCTGGGAGCTAACTTTCCTTTGAGCTGGAAATGTTGCATTCCTTTCAAAGGCGGCACTTTGAGATACACAAAATCTCCGATATTGAAAGCGAGGTCTCGACGTCTCTTGTCGTCATAACTCTTCTGTCTGGATTGGGTGGTCTTGAGGTGCTCACGGATCTTGTGAACTTTCTCTTCTGCTTCTTGTAGGATGTCGAGTCCGAAGATCTGACTCTCTCCTACTTCTGACCAATTCAAAGGGGTAAGACACTTCCTTCCATACATGAATTCAAATGGGGCCATTTGCAAACTAGCTTGATAACTGTTGTTGTAAGAAAATTTTGCAAAAGGCAGACAGTCTTCCCATTTAGATCCATACTATAGCACACAGGCTCTCAACATATCTTCGAGTATTTGATTTACTCACTCCGTTTGTCCATCGGTTTGAGGGTGATGAGCTGTGCTAAAATCCAGTCGGGTTCCAAATCCTTCTTGGACTTTCTTCCAAAATATCGAGGTAAACTGAGTTCCTCGATCTGACACACTGTTCTTGGGGACTCCGTGCAAACTGACGATTCTAGCAATGTACAACTCCCCTAGCTTCGAGCTCTGGTAAGTGGTCTTAACTGGTAAGAAATGGGCAACCTTAGACAGTCTATCAACTATGACCCAAATAGAGTCATTTCCCCTACTAGAAGTAGGTAAACCGGTGATAAAGTCCATTCCAACTGAATCCTATTTCCATTCCAGAATCTATAGTGGTTGCAATAGTCCTGCGGGTCTCTGATGTCCTGCCTTGACTCTGTGACAAATGTCACACTTGGCGATATAGCTTCCAATTTCTCTCTTCATCTTATGCCACCAAAATTGTTCCTTCAACTCTTGGTACATCTTCGTTCCTCCGGGGTGGATAGAATAAAGAGTATCATGGGCTTCTTTCGAAATATTTTCCTTCAAATCTGTGTCTGCTGGTACACAGAGACGTCCTTTGTACCATAGAAGTCCTTCTTCATCCTCGGTGAATCCGGGTACTTTGCCTGTACCGATACGACGTTCGATTCCATCGATACTAGCATTTCCTTTAGGCGCCTCCTTGATCTGACTGATCAAGGTGGGTTGAAGTTCTATGCTAGCCGAAAATCCTTCACTTACTAATTCCGTTCTAAAATCTTCCATCTCCTTGTGCAAACTTGGTTGCTCCTTCAGAATCATGGAGTTCAAGCGGCACAGCAATCTGCTAAGGGCATCTGCTACCACATTGGCTTTGCTGGGGTGATAGTGAATGTCCATATCATAGTCCTTGATTAGATCTATCCATCTTCTCTACCTCATATTCAACTCCTTCTAAGTGAATATATACTTCAGGCTCTTTTGATCCGAATAAATCTCACAACGGCTTCCCATGAGATAATGCCTCCATGTCTTCAGGGCTAGAACTACGGCAGCTAGTTCAAGGTCATGGGTTGGATAATTCTATTCATGCTGCTTCAGTTGTCGGGATAGATAAGATATAACTTTTCCTTCTTGCATTAACACACATCTGAAACCGGTCTTGGATGCGTCACAATACACATCAAACGGCTTCGTAATATCAGGTATGATCGAGATTGGGGCTGAAATCAATCTCCTCTTGAGTTCCTAAAAACTCGCTTCACATTTGTCCGTCCATTCGAACTTCTTATCCTTCTTCAACAATTGGGTCATGGGTCTTGCGATACTCGTGAATCCTTCTACGAACTTACGGTAATATCCTGCTAATCCGAGAAATGCACGAACTTGGGTTTGAGTGGTTGGGGCTTGCCAATCTTGAACATCCTTCACCTTTGCAGGGTCAAAGGCAATTATTCCGGCTGATACGATATGTCCGAGGAATCCTACCTCCTGTAACCAGAATTCACATTTGCTAAACTTGGCAAATAACTGATGCTCCCTAAGGGTTCCAAGGATGATCCTTAGGTGTAGCTCATGTTCTTCTTCTGCTTTGGAATAGATCAGAATGTCATCGATGAAGACAACGACAAACTTATCCAGGAAGTCCATAAAAATCTTATTCATGAGGTTCATGAAATAAGCGGGGGCATTGGTTAATCCAAAAGACATGACAGAATACTCGTATAATCCATATTTGGCAGTAAAGGCAGTCTTTGGAATATCCTCTGTGCGAATCTTGAGTTGATGATAACCAGTTCTAAGATCAATCTTAGAAAACACTTTGGCACCAGTCAACTGGTCAAACAGATCTTCTATCTTCGGCAGTGGGTACTTGTTCTTGATGGTGACAACCTTCAACTTCCGATAATCCGTACACAAACGGTTACCTCCATCCTTCTTATCCACAAAAAACAGGTGATCTCCATGGTGACGCACTTGGTTCAATCAATCCTATCGCCAGCATAGCATCCAGTTGCTTCTTCAGCTCCTCTAATTCAGACGGGTTCATACTATAAGGTCTCTGGGCTATGGGTCCGGTTCCAGGGATTAGTTCAATGATAAACTCGATATCCCGATCTGGGGGCATACCGAAAAAAACATCTGGAAATACATCGGGGTATTCATAGACTATTCTGACTTAGTCAATGGTAGGCTGGGCTAGACTCTTGTTGCTTTTGAATTGACGGGGCAAGGTTTCAGATACATGCTCTACTGATATTCCGGCTGTACCGGTCATGGTTATGGCTTTCTTGGCACAGTCGATTAATCCGTTATGTTTCGACATCCAATCCATTCCTAGTACTCCTTCCAAACTTTTCGTTCCAAGTACTATTAGATTAGCATAAAAATCTATGCCATCGATTCAGATAGTTATAGCCTTGCAAATTTGTCTAGCTTTGGTGGTTGAACTAGTTTTTGAACTATCATAACATGCTTGAATTAGGTGGGTTGAATCTTACTAGTGCATGCAAATTCTTCGGTAACAGACGAGTGCGATGCTCCAGAATCAAACAACACTCTGGCAAGTACTGAGTTAACAGAAAACATACCTAGCACGACATCTGGCGCTTCTTGGGCTTTTTCAGCATGCATGAGAAAGAGACGGCTGTTGCGGTTGAGCGAGTTCCCTAGGGCAAACCTTCTTCCGGGCTGCACACGACGCTGATGCTGAGCTGGGGCATTTGCATTGGGGGCTGCGACAATCTTCTTGGTGCACTCATTGGAATAGTGACCTTTGGTTCCACATTCATAACAAGTCACTTGAGACTTGTCCTTTGCTGCAACAGGCACAGCATTGCTTCCAGTCCTTGGGGTAGTGTTGGTGTTGGTGGCGACATTGTTTTTGTTGAACTTAGGCGGTGCACTGTTGAAATTGCTGGGATTGTCGGGGTTATTGTGATTTCCTCTGGGCCTTGTGTTTCCACGGTTGGGATAGGTTGGACGGTTCATCTAGGGTCTGTTAGTTCTTGGGGCAAATCCTGGAGATGGGTTGGGGCGATACTTTGGTGTATGGTGGGTTCCTGGTTGATGCATCATGCGCACTGGCAGTTCTCATTAGCTTGGTTGATCTTTCCTTCCATCTGAATGGCAGAGTCCACTAAGGCTTCAATATCAGGAAAGGGGATATTGACTAACACTGTCTACATCTCATCGTGCAGATCATTCAGGAATCTCTCATTCTTCTTGGCTTTGGTGTCAATCTCATCAGGTGCATACCTAGCCAATGACAAAAATTTGTCACGGTACTCCACTACGGTCATCCTTCCTTGCTTTAGTTCCCTGAATTCATCTCTCATCCTCTTGATCAAACCCGGTGGGACATGGGTTCTGCTAAACTTGACTTTGAGTTCCTCCCAAGTCATCATTTGACCTCCAGTCATGGCACGAACGCTGTTCCACCATGCTCTTGCATCTCTGGCAAGATAGTGGGTGGCAAACAGTACTTTCTCGTTAGCTTCCACTCCGGCAACTTCTAGGTTGTTCTCCATGGTTTGCAGCCAATCATCTGCATCTAGGGGCTCTTCAGACTTAGTGAAAATGGGTGGGTTAGTGTTCTGGAAGTTCTTGATCTTGGATCCATGGTTGTCCTGATTTCCATGGCCTTGATTGTTGTTGGCTATCTGAGCTATCTGTTGAAGGGTGGTTAAGTTGGCTTGACGTTCGGCTCTCTCAGCTTCGCGGTCCAAAACCAACATTTGAAAGATTTGTAGCATCGGGTCCGGGGATGAAATGCTTCCTCCGCGAGGCATCTGAAGATTGAGATAGATCATGAGAAAAGAGGGAAATTTCTAAGGTTAAGGGGTTTTGTTTTTTGGAAAGTTTTCAAAGTTTGACTCAGGTTTTCTAGCAACTTGCTTTTCATTCATTCATCCATAGCACACGATACAAACACACACCACAACAAAGGAAAGCAGATGGTTTTAAGAACCATTCGGGGAAACTAAGATATAGTGGGACCGGATACAACTCACTAACGCTAGTGCTCAAGTGCTACTACTCCTCAGAGTCGGTGTCCTCATCATCCTCATAATCATCATCAATGAAGGCGAAGTCATCCTCGTCGGTGAAGAAGTCCATGGCCTGATCCCCCATAAAGTCATCATCATCACTGAGATAGGAGTAGGGGTCTCCACGAATGTCTTCCCTCGCATTCTCCCTCTCCTCCAGCTGCATGTCTCTCTCGTGGACAGTCTCCTCCAACTCGGTGATCCTGTGGCGAAGACGGGCAATGATGTGCTCCTTCTTGTCTAGCTGACGGCAATGTGACTAGAGATCCTTCACTAGCATGGCAATGGTTTGATCCTTCTTGGTGGCGATGGCGTACTTGTGGTTGGCGTAGGAGCGGGCATTGTCTAACTCCTTTTGACGGTCATACATCATGAAGCTGAGGTGGTCCAACTGAGTCTCCAGCTCATGGTGATATGGGTCCTCCAGTGGCTGTCCCACAACAGCACGCCTTGGGTAGAACTCAAAGCGGGTACCCTTGATCTGATTGATACTCTGCCCACACAGACGGGCAAGAGCTTCCTACATGGCCCTGGAAAGTCCATCGAGCCAGTTGTTCTCTCTCAAGGTGAACTGAATTCCCTCTAAGGTGGGGGCTTCAATCTTTCCTCGGATACTTGCAACAACTAGCCATTGCAACTCCTCTCCTTTCTGATCGTTGAGCTGAGCTCCAAAGAACTCAGGGTGCGGACGCTCCAGCATCTCCGACAGCTGGTCCAAGTCACGCTCAAAGATGAGGTCTCCTCTGTTTCCCAACTGATAAAACTTGATGTACTTCACGTCCATCTATAATAATGTCGGATGAGTAAGTTAGTAGAGTGATCAAGTGTGTCAAATTTAAAGTAAATTTGCAAGAATTTTTTAGGAACATGATTTTTCATAAAAGAATCTAAGTGATAAGAATGAGAATAGGTTTTCATAAATACTCACTTCCTTGGTTTTTGAAACTAAGTTTTTGATTCAAATGTCCATTCTAAACTAGGGTCTCCTATGGTCAGGATGGCTCTGATACCAACTAGTTAACACACGGATTTTTAATCCCAGATGCCGGTTATGCCATACATCGCAATCCCAGGATCACCATTTTTGCGAGACATAACAGATTGGATATCATAGTACATCATTCATTACAAACCATACATAAGATCTTACACAAATAAAGGATCTCATGATCCCATCTTAATACAATCATAGCAGCGGAATAATGTAATCATAACGATAGCGTAGGCGAGGCTCCATCTTCATGGTCACAAGCAATGTTGACGATGGGAGATGATCCCAGTTGTCGTAACCTTCCTGATGTTCGTCCTCCTCATACTCCTCTTCATAGTCTTGCCACGGGAATAGCCAGGGACAAAGCCATGAGTACTCTTTAAGTACTCGCAAACAAATACTAACAAGTGAAGTGGTTTTTGGAATAGGAAGTACTAATCTCTAGGTTGTTTTGCAAAAAAGCCAAATTTATATCTACTGAGTTCAGAAGCAAAGAAAGCTAGTTGAAATTTTTATAACACCTAAGTGTGAACTTGAGTTTCATATCACAACCCTGTTGTGGTCAAGTCAAAGTCATGAATCATTTTATAAGTCATTTTGAAAACATCTGACGACAGAATAGTATGGCCACTCCAACTGTCCATAACCGCGGACGCGGCTATTCGAATAGTTTGACACTCTACAGAGGTGGTACACTTTAACCGCAACATTTGATACATCCGTTAGGAACAATCTTGAATTCACCATACTCAGTATGCGGATAATCAATCCTAACCTTTCAATTACACGCCCTAGTATAGGCACCTCTCCTGTGAGTTTGGCCTCCCAACCATGACCAACTGTCATCTTGGGAACTTCACAGGTGGACAATCTTCACAAGTTATCCTCATCTCAAACCTTGGCCGCAAGGGAACCCATACTATGGTATACAAATTTCCAGTCAAGCCCTACCCGAATTTCGGGTATTGTGGTTGTACGGTAAAATTGGAATGGTATCGCATCCAGACAACCATCAGTTTTATAAAGGGCTAAGGCTCATGCCTTAACATTTTTATCATAAAAATCATCTGGTGTTCAAGAACACATGTCAAAACATTTCATTAGAATTACTCATCATTATAAGGTTTTCATAACCATTTTCACCAAGTATTCCCATCTAAAGTGATCAAGTTTTATGCTTAGCACTAGCATCTACAAGTGGGGGGGGTAAATACTAATGAGGGGTGATAAACAAGTGTATCTTATCTAAGTTCAGTCTCATGCCTCAGGATGACATCAAGATTTATCTAACTTAGGCCAAGTTTTATGCTCTTTATGCTACCTTTAAATATCTTTCTAAAATCTACAAGTCACTAAGTAAACTCTAAGAGAAATTTTTGATAAAGAAATAAAATACTAAGCTTGCAAGTAAAACTAGGCGTGTGTATCAAGTGAGGTAACATTGCAAGTATTATCTTGCTAAGTCAACTTGTATATTGGGGCTTGCAAGGTTGCAAGTATAGGCTTGCTAAGGTATTAGTATAAGCTTGCCTTCTAAAGACCAGTGGTTGAAGTTCTCCTGGGCTTCTTCCTCGTAGTATTCTCCTTCCTCCTCGTATCCTTGATCGGTACTAGTGTCTATAAATAAATACGAGGTACACAATCACCAAACAATACTTAACTACTTCTATTTATCACACCAAGGTTTTCACTAGATGATCTAGCACCATCACAAGCATTACAATCATCAAAGCAATTGTGTTAATTATTTTATTTTGGAAAAGTAATTTCTACTCATTGAAAAACTACTTAAGATTTAGTACATGGGAATGTGATTTAAAGTGGTGTCACAATTTAATAAGATTTAACCTTTTATTTTAATTAATTAAAGTGACTAGAATGGCCTGTGGGGCATTCTTTTATTGCTTGACCATTATTTCTGCAAGTAAACCTATATATTTTTATATATTCTGAAAGGTCTTGTTAAATGCGAGTTTTGATAGTTGGAATCAACACAAAAGCTTTTGTGGTTGAATTTTGAAAAACGTTTGAATGCAGAAAAGCTTCTGCCTTGTTATTTTAACTATAGATGATCTAAAAATCCAAATGACTTGAATCCAACGGGCTTGGATTAAGAATTCCAGTACCTTTCTAACAAAATTGGATTCATGCATTTTGGTTTACTGAATCGAGCTGGGTTGCTTTTTAAATATAGGTACAGAACTGAGTTTGAAACTAAAATAATAAACCTAAATTTGAATTTTTGGGTCGCGCGGGATGTTAACTGGGCCGGCCCACAGCGCACAGCACGCGCGGGGGCTGGTTAAGTGGCTGTCCCCACTCGCCAGTGAGACAGAGAGTGACGAAGCGGTACGGGGTGACTAGGGCCGTAAGATTAGAAGCTAGATCTACAGCTGAGGTTCATCGTCCATGCCTGAACAGGACGCGGGGAGGTCGAACCCTAGCGCGGCCAGTGGGGGTCTACGGGGGCTCACTAGGGCTCCGGCGATGGTTGACGATGGGGGCGAACGCCAAAGTCGACGACGGTGATCCTCCTGGTACCGGTGGATCCTCCTGGGGCGGATCCAATCAACGGCGCCCTTCTCCTCCAACAGCGGCAAGCTCCGGCGAAATTCCGGCCACCCGGTGCTCGCCTTGCACCGGGGATGAGTGGGTACGATCAGTGAGAGGTGGGGAGTGAGATCGTCTGAAGAATTGGAAGCTAGGAGCCTCACCAAGCAAGCTAGGAGCCTCACCAAACCTAGACACCTTGTCTGGGACACAAGCCACCGTCCACCGCCACCCCCTGTCTAGTGCCCAAGCCTTGCCAGCCCCTGGACCACACAGAAAAAGCACGCCCAGTCTCTCTGCAAGCATGCCGAGAGCGCGCCAGAGCGCTGCGCTCGACACGCTCGCACAGACCGCGCGTCGCCTTCGCCACTCATGTGCGTGATCACCATCGCCCCGGGAACCGCCTGGACATGCTCGTTCGTCCCCGCGCGACCAGGAGAGACCGTGCGCCATTAAATTTCCCATCGGACCCGCCTAGAGCATCGTAGTGTTTCGATCACATCGCACCGCCCCACGCATCGCCACCATGCGGTTGAGCTTCGCCGGGAGGCAGCGCACCGTCCCCTACCCCCAGCCAAGCCGTTAGCTCGATGTACAGACGACCACGACGAGCTCCACCCGCACCCTTCGGTCCCCTCTTTGCACTATAAATGGAGGCCTTCCCCATTCGATTTCAGCAACCATATCAATCCCCTCTATCTCAGAACCACCCCACCTCATCCCCGGAGCAAGGCGAGAACCAGGTGGCTAGAATTTCACCGGAGCTTGCCGCTGCTGGAGGAGAAGGGCGCCGTTGATTGGAGCCGCCCCAGTAGGAGCCACCGGTGCCAGGAGGATCGCCATCGTCGCCATCATCGTTAGACCCCACCTCCGACCATCACTGGAGCCCCGGTGAGCCCCCACTGACCCCCATTGGCCGTGCTAGGGTTCGACCTCTCCGCGTTCTGTTTAGACATGGACGATGAACCTCAGCCATAGATCTGGCTTCTAATCCTACGGCCCAAATCACCATGTACCCCTTCACACCCCATGTCTTGCTGACTGGTAGGGATAACCACTTAAACCCTCCTGCGCGCGATGTGCGCAGTGGGCCACCCTAGTTACACTCCCGCGTGACCCAGTAATTCAAACTTAGGTTTTTCCATTTAGTTTCAAACTTAGTTCTGTCTCTAGATTCAAAAATCAATCCAGGGAGATTCACTGAACCAAATTTCATGAAACTAATTTTTCTACAAAGGTACTAAAATTTTTAATCCAAGCCCGTTGGATTCATATCATTTGGAATTGTAGATCACCTATAGTAAAAATAACAAGGCAGAGACTTTTCTGCATTCAAACATTTTCAAAATTCAACCATAAAATCTTTTGAGTTGATTCCAACTCTCAAAAATCACATTTGACAAGACTTTCTAACAATATAAAAATATCTAGGTTTACTTGCATAAATAATGGACAAGCAATAAAAGAATGCCACATAGGCATTTCTAATCACTTTATTTAATTAAAACAAAAAGGTTAAACCTTATTAAATTGTGACACCACTTTAAATCACATTCCCAAGTACTGAAATATGTGGTGATGACATGTGTCAACATGATCCCATGTTTTAGTTGGAGAATATTAAATCTTGAGTAGTTTTTCAATGAGTAGAAATTAATTTTCTAAAATAAAATAAATAAAACTACTGCTTTAATCCTTGTGATAATAGTGATGATGCTAGATCATCTAGTGTGAACCTTGGTGTGATAAATAGAATTAGTTATGTATTGTTTGGTGATTGTGTATCTCGTATTTATTTATAGACGCTAGTACCAACCAAGGATACGAAGAGGAAGGAGGCTACTACGAGGAAGAAGCCAAGGAGAACTTCAACCACTGCTCTGCACAAGGCAAGCTAACACTTGATGGGGATATGCCTACCGGGGTATACCCAGCAGGACATTTCCGACTGGCCCAGGAACTGGCGAGTGGGCCTGCAAGACGGCGACTGGATCAAGACCTGGCGTGGATTCAAGCGACTGGAAGCTGAAGGCCCAGGAGAGTAGATAGGCCCAGTCGGATTAGGTTAAACGAGTACCGAAACCTTAACTGATTCGGTTGAGATTTGTAAACCCTAGGGGAGGGTGAGTCTATATAAACCTCCCTACAGGGCGTGTAAACGTACGTTCCATCATCCACCCAAGCGACTCGCCGCCTAGCCGTCGAGCTCGCCCCATTGTACCTCCATCATAATACAAACTAGCAGGAGTAGGTCTTTACCCTCCGGGGGGCCGAACCTGGGTAAAACCCTGTGTCTCCGCCCTCATCTCGCACCGCAGATGGCTGGCCGCCCTTGCCCTTCGTTCTACTACTCGCTGCCGATTGCAGCATCTGCCGTGGTCATTCCCATGACAGTGGCGCCCACCGTGGGGACTGGCCGGTCTGGCCGGTGTTCTGCGGTGAGATCCAATCTGCCCATCAACGAGTCGGTCGCCACCGGCCGCATGATAGCGATCAGCGAGATGCTCCAGATCTTGCCGAGCAGCTACGTCCCGGCGGCACGACCCGTCACGCACAGCATGATCTTGCCGGTCGTCATGATCAGCCTCTTCGTCGGCCTCACCGACGTCATCATCTCGGAGGACTCGGCTCGCATCCGCGAGTCGCTGCCACGCGACCGGCTCTTTGAGAGCCAGGTCCACATGATCCATCGCCTCGCCTCCGAGTACAACTCGGCCCACAACAACGTGGCCAAAAACTCCGTGGCCGCGAAAGACGCGGCCCTCAACGACGACGCCGACTCGGCGACCCCAGCGTCACTCGCCGGATCCATCACCGTGGCTTCGCCCGCAGGCTCCATCACCCAGGTCTCCAACGTGGGAGACTTCGAGGATCCCTCCATCCTTGGGATCTTTGACTTCGACTCCGGGTCGGAAAACTCCGCCGATCTCCACGACGGGACCGGTCGCCACGCCGCGACCTACATGGAGACTGGCACCGATCCGCCGGAGGAACCCTTCTCCACCCCGATCCCTCCTAACACCACGGCAATGGAGGTCGAGGAACTCCGCCTGAAGCTGGCGGAGGCAGTCCGCAAGGAGCAAGCCGAGCGCGATTTTTTTTGCCTCGAGCAGGTGACGGCGCAGGAGCTGTCGCGCTACCACCAGCAGCGAATCAGGTCGCGCTTGAACCCCACCGTCCAGGGGCGCGCCCTGAAATTTGACGACGAGAACGACCCGGCCCGCGTGGCCGAGCGCGCCACCAGGAGGAAGCGCCCGGCCCCCACCAGGGTCGACGGCGATGGGAGCCCCACCTCCACCCAACCGCGCACCCCCTAGGGATCAGCCGCGGATAGTGGTCTCCTCACAGGAGTGAGACGCGAACGGCCTACCACTGTTCTCCACCCCGATGGATAACCTCGTGGCAGGTCGAGCAGCGGCCGACAACATCACGGCCACCGGCGACGGCGCCCTACAGATCCAGTACGTCAGGGCCCTGCTCGCAAAGGCGGTCGAGCAAAAAAACACCGGCGCCGACTCACAGGGTCGGATGTACTCGCGTTCTTCGGGCAGCAGAGCAGCCTCAAGTGGCCGTCCATTGGCGGCAAATACCCTTAACTGCCCGCCACCCGAACCACTGCAGCTCCAACACCGACCCACGAACGCGGCACTCTCCACCAATGACCCCAGGCCAGTGACCAACTTCGTCGCCGCCAACGGTCAGCCCGTCGACGCCCGCACCCACATCATCAACAACCAAAGCTGGCGCGCACGCCAGCCCGACGACCTGCGACACACCCTAACCAATCGCCACGACGGCGAGCCGATGGGGTCGCTAAGCCGACTCGGGCCCAGGTGCTTCGGACCGATGATCCGAGGCGAAAAAGACCCGCCGAACTTCAAAGCGCTGAAGGAAATAGAGAAGTGCAACCCTTCGTACGACCCCTCCGTGTGGATGGACACATACCTCATGGCGATAGGGATCGCTGGCCACACCGACCTGCTAGCCGCCCGCTACCTCCCCCTGATGATGGAGGGAACGTGCAGGCAGTGGATCAACACCCTTCCTCAGGATAGCATCGACTCCTGGGAAGAGATGCGAGATGCCTTCGTCAGGCACTTCGAGTGCTCCTACACCCGCGCCACCACCATCGAGGACCTGGAACGATGCGTCCAGGGACCCCGCGAGTCGACCCGCAACTGGGTCCAGCGGTGGCAAGAACTATGGTACAACGCGGTCGGCATCCACCCGGACACCGCGATCCATTGCTTCAAGACCTCGTGCTGCTACGAGCCCTTGGTCGCCAAGCTCAAACGACATTCCCGCACACTCGACAACACAGGACCTCCTCGAGATCGCCAAAAGATACGCGGAGGAAGACCCAAACCAGGAAACCGACGACGAGTCGGGAGGCCAACGCCGCACGAGCAGCAACGACAACGGACGACGGTCCGACCTACGCTACAGCAACACTCGCCTCACCGGCAAACGCCGCAATGACGGGCGAGTCGACTTCGTCGCCAACGCCGGGCACGCGCAGTGCGAGCCCAAGAGCTTCCGCCGCGACGGAGGGCAACGCCGCGATGGCGGCAACTACAAGGCAAAACCAAGGTTCGACCCCGTGGCCCTCCTTAACCAACCTTCTGCGTTTCACAGCAGGGAAGGGAAGCCCGCCACGCACACGACCGCCGACTGCCACTCTCTCAAGGAGATCGAGAAGGCACGGCGAGCGCGGGAGGACCCCGACAACAACATTAATAACAAGGTCATATCATTAGGAGAATGATGTGATGGACACACTTCTATAGTTAGCATAGCATAAGATCATGTCATTTAAAGTTCATTTGCTACATGCTTTCAAATACAAAGTAACCTAATCCTTCGACCATGAGATCATGTTAATCACCATCACCGAATGGATGCTTTGATGACATCAAACACCACCTCCATAACTGGGTGGTTATAAAGGTGGCATTAGGTATTCTGAAAGTATGTGTTGAAGCACATGGATCAAGAGTGGGATTTGTCCATCCATATGACAGATAGATATACTATGGGCCCTATCGGTGGAATGTCATCCAATTGGCTTGCAAGCATGTGAATACGTCACAAGGGATGTCATATCATGGAGCGAGTAAAGAGTAATTATCGGCAACGAGGTTGAACTAGGTATAGAGATATAGACGATCAAGCCTCGGATAAGTAAAGTATCGCGTGAAAAAGGGAATCGGAATCATATGTAAACGGTTCATTCGATCACGAAGTCATCATAGAAATATGTGGGAGCCATATGGATTTATAGATCCCTCTATTGGTTATTGATCGGAGAGGTGTCTCGATCACGTATGCATAGTTCACGAACCGTAGGAAGACACACTTAAGGATTCGATGTTGTTTAAGTAGATATGGAATATGTGTTGGATACCGAATGTTGTTCGGAGTCTCGGATTAGATCCAGGAAATCACGAGGATATTCGGAATGGTCCGGAGAATAAGATTCACATAAGGAAAGTGGTTTTATTGGGTTTGGAAAAAGTTTTGGTATTTTGATCGGATACTACTAGAATGTTCTAGAAGGACCACCAGTGGTTCCACCACCCCGGGAGGGGGTCACTTGGACAGTGGCAAGCCCTAGGGACCAGCCGCACCAAACCCTAAAGGTCCAATTCGTCCAAGACTAGTAAAAGGGTCAAACCCTAGTTTGAATAATATCATGGTCATGTCACCATTCCACCTTGCATTTGAGCATCATATAAAACCCCTCTATTTGGTCCATCCCATATGCATTATATATGGTATCACTTGTATTTGCATCTTGATATATTATATTCGCTTCTTGATAAATTGCTTCATGCCCAAGTTGAGTTATGGGCATATCTCTTACAACTCCACCACCTTTCTTGCCATCACCTTATAATTCCACCATTCCATTTATTAGATGAGCCATTGATTTCTCCCTTGAATTTTATCTCTAGCTCATGTATACTTGGTATGGTTCCATTCTATTCTACATGTTTCCATATATGTTGTCATGTTGTTTTCACAACATCAAGCATGGTAGCATGCATGGCCACCTTTGCATGCCATAGGGATAGAGAAACCCCTTCTTTTCCTTCCATGTGGTGATATTGAATTATAGTCATATTTGAATTATGGTGAATATATGTGTGGATATTAGTGGTAAATACACACTAACAATATTCCCGTAATTCATGCATGACTATGATTTTAATATGGCCTTCTTAATTCAATCATGCCCATCCAACAAATCAAATCATGTGAGGGCGAAAAGGGATTTGAAACTTGGCATAATTCATATTGTATGGGAGTGAAGTGGTTTTACCAATACCCATTCATATGTCTGTTTTGTTTTCACAAAATAGAGCATGTTTGCATGCATCAAAAGTTTTTCTGCATGGCCTAGTCACTCTTAGTGTATTTCTCATTCTATCTTATATTTGGTTATTTAAGATGTTTTGTTGGGTTTTAAATAAGGCAAAAGAGTTTTGATTCTAAACCTAGCTATTTTTTAAACATAGGCTATCTCTTCATCTTGCTTATGTGGCCCTTCTTCTACTTTTCCTTGGAGATGCATGTGTCTTGCTTAATCCTTATAGGATCATCTAGTTGATCAATCTAATCTAATCTACCTAAGCCTAATCCCTCTCTCTAAGCCCTGCCCTATCTGAACCGAGGCCACCCGCTTCAGCAACCCTAGCTGGCCTCTCTCATGTTAGACGCCAAACCCCTCTATCTGCGCCTGTCCGGCTGCACCCTACTTCCCTGGTGCAAGCAGCAACCCACCAGGTGCCTCCTCTCTCTCTGTATCATGTCCGCTCCACAGCAAGGCCCACGTGTAAATCTTCTCGCCGCAGCCCGCCTTCCTCATATGCCGCGACCACCATCTAGCGTGCCCGGCACCTCGCGATCATGCGTCACGCATGCCTCTCTCTCTCTCTCTCTCTCTCTCTCTCTCTCTCTCTCTCGGCATAAAGCGATGATGGCCCAGCCCCACTACGCCGTCGAGTACGGTCCGACGACGATCGATGACGAAGACTTTCCGGCGAGACGACGACCTGCACACACGTAGCAAACAAGCCAAAGCTATTTTGCAATAAGCAGCAGCCTACGTACATGCACAATCAGCTAGCACCAACTTCACGGCTCACGCACACGAAAAATATATATTTGCCACAGGCCCGTATCGAGCCTGTTCCAGGTTGTATTGATTCTCGGTGTGTTTTTTACAAGCTAGGATTGACACACATATATACTAGCAGCCTATTGCCGACTCTAGCTACGACTCGGTGTCCAGGTCCTACTAGGATACATGCTGCTATACTACTCGTACTCTGAAGCGTATACGCACATGACGCCGTGCCGGCGTCGATCAGGATTATGATTGCTAACAATCACCCCCCTAAGCCCGACGTGCTTGTCTTCACAGCTTGAACGCCTATCCTTCCTCGCATCTCCGCGAACTTCACTCGTCCCAAAGATTTAGTTAGAATATCTGCAAGCTGATCATCGGTGCAAACGTAGTTGACTTCAATCTTGCTTTCTTCTATGCACTGCCGTATGTAGTGATACTTTGTATCAATGTGCTTACTCCTGTCATGGTGCACCGGATTCTTGCATAAAGAAATTGCAGACTTGTTGTCAATATTGAGCACCACTCGTTCCGCCTCCCGATTGGCGAGATCACCAAGTAGACTCCTTAGCCACACACCTTGACACGCCGCAGTTGCAGCCGCAATATACTCAGCTTCACAGGATGACTGTGCCACCACTTTTTGCTTTTGTGATAGCCAACTTACTATGCTTCTTCCCAAGAAATATGTCACGCCTGAGGTACTCTTACGGTCGTCAATATCTCCTGCCATGTCGCTATCACTGTAACCAAGTAGCTTCACCTCCTCCTTCTCTTTCGAGTAGACAATACCAAAGTTTGCTGTCCCTTTGATATACCTGAGTATATGCTTCACGGCTGTCCAATGCTCCATTGTGGGTGCTTCCATGAAGCGACTCACATAGCCAACGGAATAGGCCAAGTCGGGTCTTGTGTTGATGAGATACCTCAAACTTCCGACAACGCTCCTATACTCCGTTGCATCAACCGCAGGTGCTTCACTCCTTTTGCTCAGTTTAAGACGAGGTTCCATCGGAACATGAGTTGGATTGCATTCTTCCATGCCACACTTCTCGAGTATCTTCTTTGCATATGCCTCTTGGCATAGCGTGATCTCACCCAGCTTTTGATGTACCTCGATCCCAAGGTAGTAGCTCAACAAGCCTAGATCACTCATCTTGAATAACTCCTTCATCTGTAGCTTGAACTTTGCAATCTCCTTCTCATCCGCTCCTGTTATCAATAGATCATCAACATAGATGCCAACTAGTAGATGATCCCTTCCTTTACCTCGCTTATACATCGCATGCTCCAGTGGGCTCTTCTCACATCCGAGAGAGATCAATGTACGATCAAGCTTGATGTTCCACGCCCGAGGGGCTTGCCGTAGCCCGTACAACGCCTTGTGTAGCTTCAAAACCTTGTGTTCTTCTCCCTCTTTGATGTATCCCAGTGGTTGCTTCACATAAACTTCTTCTTCTAACTCCCCATTCAAAAACGCGGATTTCACATCCATGTGATGCAATTTCCAAGATTCTTGAGCTGCGAGAGCGATAAGTAATCTCACCGATTCCATCCTTGCAATGGGAGCAAACACTTCTTCGAAATCCACACCTTGCTCTTGCACGTATCCCTTGGCCACTAGCCGAGCTTTGTGTTTCACCAACTTCCCTTCGGCATCCTTCTTGATCTTGTACACCCACTTGAGTCCTATGGCCTTGTGATTGTTGGGTAGATCAACAAGCTCCCATGTATCGTTGTCGCGGATCGACCCCAACTCCTCATCCATAGCCCGACGCCAACACTCCTCCGTATTAGCATCCTCGAATTTCGTCGGCTCCTCGGTGAGTAAACACCGACCTTGTCCTCTCCCTCGCGCACGCGCTGTACGAAGGGTCTCCGGCGGATACAACTCCAGTACACTTCGGAATTTTTCTGGAGTAGGTGGTCGTCTCCTTTCTTCCCATGCACTTGGAGGAGACGTGGAAGCTGACGTAGTACTTGTTTCAGCGTCTACTGAATTTCCTGCAGTTTCTGTCGGTGTACTGCATGTTGGCGACGTGACATCGTCGCCCGCGTCCACTTCTGGACTACCGCTAGTCCCTCCTGGATGGGAGTGTGCAGCTGATGGGCCACTTGCGCCAGGGCTCTCGTCCGCGCGTGGACTGGATGGCGACGTCGAGCCTCCAGGTGCAGCGCGTGAGCTGCTGCTCGTGCCGGGACTCCCACGCGAAGATACCTCTCCAGGCGTAGCGCTGCTGCTGCTTACTTCCAGACCTCCATCTTCTAAACCAGCGCCTAAATCCGTAACGCCACGGGACGCTGTTTCTTGATCATCTGCATGCGAATCACTGTAGACTACAGTAAATATTTCATTAGAAATTGATTGTACCGGTTCCGCAGAGCCCCAATTCCATGATTTCTCCTCCTCGAAGACGACGTCACGTGTCACCACCAACTTTTTGTTCACTAGATTGTACGCGCGATACGCCTTCGAACCGTATTCATAGCCGATCATAACCATTGGAGTACTTCGATCTGCCAACTTGCTAGTATGCCCGGTCACCGTCTTCACATGCGCCACGCACCCGAAAGTGCGAAGATGATCAACCGAGGGCTTGCGCCCGTACCATGCTTCGTACGGCGTCATACCAACTACACTCTTAGTTGGCGCCCTGTTTAGCAAATAGACAGCTGTACTAACTGCCTCACCCCAAAACCTGCCTGGCATGCCTTTGCTCTTCATCATGCTGCGTGCCATGGCCACCACGGTTTGGTTCCTTCTTTCCACAACACCGTTTTGCTGCGGTGAATATGGTGCGGTGAGATACCGCCGGATCCCATGAGCTTCGCAAAACTCCTTGAATTCATTGGATTTGAACTCCCCACCCCGATCGGTACGGAGGGCCTTCAACTTTGCCTCGGACTCCACCTCGGCTCCCATCTTCACAATCCTGAACGCTTGCAAAGCTTGATCCTTACTCTTCAGCAACACAACCCACATGTATCTACTGAAGTCGTCGACGATGAGCAAAAAGTACTTGTTCCCGGCGGGGGTCGCCGGCGTGATTGGTCCGCATAAGTCTCCATGCACCAACTCAAGAACCTTACTTGCTCGATATTGTCCCTCCCTTGGAAACGGGGCTCGCCTTTGCTTCCCAATGAGACAACCGTCGCACACCTGCTCAATATGATCAACACACGGTAAGCCACGTACCATCTCCTTCTGTCCAAGTTGTCGTAGAGCTTGGAAATTTAGATGTCCGTAGCGAGCATGCCACTTCCACGCCGAGTCTTCCATGCTTGTCATCAAACATACTGGATTCGCCCGATTGAGATTGAGGATGTAGAGTCTATTCTTCGACCTCTCCACCTTCATTATGAGCTGCCTTTGGCGGTCATATCCCCACAGGAACTCGTCCTCCAACACGATCTTGCATCCACGCTCCGCGAGCTGACCAAGACTGATAATGTTGGTCTTAAGCTTGGGAATATAGTACACGTCAGTGAGTACCTTGTGACCTCCATCCTTCAACTCAAACAGGACAGTGCCTCGTCCTGCAATCTCCACCTTCGACCCATCGCCGAATCGGACGGAGCCTCCAACCGTGAGGTTCAACTCAGAAAACTGAGCCTTGTCGCCGGTCATGTGGTTGCTAGCACCTGTGTCGAGGTACCAAACGTCGTGAGCTGTTTGCATCCTCCGCGGGAAGACCTTCTTTTCCACGAGCGTGACGATCTCCGTAGCAGACTCCTGAGGAGTTGATTCCTTGGTGGTCATTAACTCGCAAGCTTCGAGCATGAGCATCATCGGTCCATCATCTCCTTCCTTCGCCATGAGACCTTCTCCTTTGAACGGTTAGGACACTCCGATTTGAAGTGCCCGAGCTGATTGCACTTATGGCAGCGAAGATTCTTCTTGTCGAATTTCTTCTTTGGCTTCTTCGGCTTGCTGTCCGACTTCTTCGCCGGGACCGAACCATCGCCACTGCCAGATGCCTTATCGCTCCTCTCCTTGGCGACCATTGCCTGCCACTGGGCACGTGTAAGCATGAGGTGCTCATCTTGATTCGCGTCGCCGTAGGTGATCTTCATCCGCTCGTCATGCGCCTTGAACCGTCCAACCAGGTCATCCATCGTGAGGGTGGTGAGATCAACGCATTGCTCGATTGCCGACACCACAGATATGTACCGCGGCGGCGCCGCGCGAAGGAAACGCATTACGACTGAGATATCTTCTAGCTTATCATCTTGCGCGCGAATCCTGTTGACAATTGTGGCTACCCTCGAGGCAAAAGCGTCCAGCGTCTCATCTCCTTCCATCTCCAGGTTCTCGTACTTCTTCTGCAAGGTTTGTAGGGTCGCCCTGTGTGGCATCCCGCAAAAACCACTACTAGAAAATCGCGTTGTTTTTGTGCATTGCATCATCATGACCGCATGCTCATGTCATCATGCCACATTGCATTTGAGCATTGTCATCATCTTGCATCTGTTCGCATAAAACTATTTTTGGAAAAACCTGTTTTTGTTTTCTAAACGCCCCATCTTTATTCAAAACCAAAACCGGGTCTCCGGAATATTTTGTTTTGACTAACTACGTTTTGCAAACGGTCCGTTTAACACAAATAAAATATTAAATTATTTTTTTAGTGGGGCAGTCGAACGGGCCGATTCGACCCGAACGACCACCCCCATGTTCAAATCGGTCCACCCCAAATCCCTAGTCTACCCAACCTAATCTACCCACCCTCCGGCCACCTCACCCGGACCAATCCCGGGTCAACACGTCACCCTGCCCTTCCCCCTAACCTATCCCAGGCCGCCACCTAATCCTATCCCTTTCCCCACCTCTCTCTCTCTCCCCACCCCAACCCCACACTCACCACCACACACACGCAGCCAACCCACCCTGGCCCCACCTACCAGACCCCACACCGACAGCCACCAACCCCGGCCCCACTCGCGCCCCACACCGCCCCGCAGCCCCACCCCCGACGCCTCCTTCCCCAACCTCTCGACGCGCCTCCCCTCCCCGAGCTCTACCGCCGTTGGAGGCCGCCTCCCCCTCTGCCGGCTCGCCCCGCCTCCAGCCCGGCCGTCAACCGCCGCCCCTCCGTCGCTGAAGCCCGACCCCGCATCGCCAACCGCCTCCCCCACCGCGTTCCTCCCCAACCTCCCCGCCGCCGCCGTCCTCGACCCCGCGGCCCCGCCTCCGTCCGCGAGCTCCGGCGCGTCCGTGTCCGCCGTCGGCTCTCCGCCCTCCCCGTCAGCCCTCCGCCGCCTCGCCTCCCTCCCCCGCCTCCGGCTCCCCGTCTGCGCCTCACCCGCCGTCGACGCTCGCGCCCTCCGCTGCCGGACGAGCGTCTTCCTCCCCGCCGCTAGCTTGCGCCTCCCTCGTCGGCGCTCGCGCGCCAGGAGCTCTGCGTCTCCTCGATCTCCACCTCTCATCTCCGTTTTGGTGCTCTCTGCAGGCCTGGCCGCCACCGCCCTGTACCGCCTCGCCGGCCGCCGGCGACGTACGACCTTCCTCGACCCGGCGCCCCTGCGTACATGACAACCCCGCGTACCCCTCGTCTCGGGCCGCGTCGTCCCGTGCCTGTTTTCCCGCCGGCCCTTGCCCATGTACCTGCAGCCCGACTCATGCCAAGTTCGTCCAATACAAGATCGACATCGCCCGCAGACCCGATGAACCTTCGGCATTCATCCGAGTTCGCCATACAGTGCAAGTCGAGTCCGAAGCTTCCCTTCATGTAAGCCAAGAGCACCGCACACAAAGATCTTCGTCCCGTACGCCAAGATCTATTTTGTGGATTAGATGGCTCAAGGATCTCCTTCTCGGATTCGATGCCTCGGAACCCGATCCCCGAGGCCGAACCCTCCGGAAACCCCAAGATCTTCCGAAGATGATTCGACCAAAGTCCGATGCGACAAGATCTTCCCGTTGACAAGGCCACCGACAAGATCTTCGACATGCGTCGCCATACTCAAAGCTCACTTCGCGGACCCGGCGATCACACATGCGACAAGACCTTCGTCCCGGATGCGAAGTCGAGAACCCAAACGCCAAGATGCCGACGACGTCGCACGCCAGGTTCTTCTTCCCGAACGACAAGACCGACCCGATACGAGGACCCGACAAGATCTTCGTGACGACAAGATCGGCACCGACCAGAGCGGATCCGATGTGCCCTCGACGCCAACCATGTTCTACTTCTCGGATGCGACAAGACCGACTCTGTTATCCGAGAACGAGCCGCCGAGACCGAACCCCAGATCCGGACCCTGAGACCGACCCCGAACCCCCTCGAAACCCCAAGTTCGTAGAGACCCCCTAATGTGTGAACCCCTTCCCGAAAACCCTATTTTAAAATATAATAAACTTGTCGCATATTAATTGTTCATCTTGCATGCATCCTTGTCTATGGTTTGGGGGCCTTATGCCGATTCACTGCATAATTAAATATGGGGCCCATATGCGGGCAAATCTAGTCTCATATCGGCCTCATCTAAATTGCGTAGCGAACCGGTGCTATATTTTGGCCATGTTAATACAACATTTAAATTGCGGGTGGTTCTAAACAACTTGAACCGTTTGATTAATTGTCGGGACCCCGGTTCCGCTTAATATGACCTAATTGCATCGCATCTTTGCCATGCCATACATCATACATGCATCAAGCCCGATCTTTTGCCGTAGCATTAAATAGTGCATCCGGTGTTTCTTCTAGTGTTTTGCTTCTTCGCGGATAAGGCCGTTGAGTTGATGTGAGCTTCGTCCCGATCTTCGGATGAACCTTCGGCAATGCTTTCCAGGCGAGCGTCTCCCCTTTTCTACCTATCTTACTTTTATAGTATTTATTCCCTCCTGTTGATCTATTGCTATCTGTGTTGCGATGCTCTAGTTTTCGTACCCGTGATATCCCTTGCAGCCATATATTACCTTGGACACATCTTATTACCTGTTGTTTGGTAGATAGTTGGACTTGCGCGTCGTAGTCGCTTGCTCTAGTGTTGTCGCGTGTCGTCAAGTACCACAGTTGTTGGAGCATTGCCGCATGTTGATGTTGGAGATGATCATGGTTTTACTTATTGGTCACTTTAATTCCTGTTTAACAACTAAAATTGAAGTAAGTAAGCAGAGGCATCGGTGGGTGATAGATAATATTTGGTTTCCGACCGCCCACTTGTGTCCCGTAGGACCCCGAGTACTTGATACCTGTTCCTTGATTTATCGCCCTATCCACATCCGGGAGGCTTATGGGACCCCCCTTAGCCAGAGCTTGATTCAGTCTTATTTCTTGGGGCCACAAACTAGTTTGGGGTTTTATTACTATCCTGTACTTATGCCATGCTTTACTGCTTTATTTACGATTGTGCGAGGAGCACACTGTACTGTTTAGGATCGTGGCACGATTCCGCGGTGTCGACAAGCCTAGTTTTGGGTTCCCAGTCGTTCACAGCCGTCCCCACAACCTTGAGTCTGTCTCGGAGCCGGCCGGCTTCGTTGCGGGTCTACTTTAAGGGGTGGCCCCCTGAAATATTTCTGAATCCTGTGATTGCTTTGTCGTGAAGGCCTCGTTGGGTTTTGATTTGGTTTTTCCGAGGTTGATCGAGTGTGTGTTGCTATTTGTGCACCCCGGCCGGGTTAAAACTTTCTGAAAGCCGTGTCCGCGGTTATGGACGACTTGGAGCACAGTATCTCGACCATAGACAACTATAACTAAAGTAGTGCTATAAATTTGACTTTATAATGACTAGTAATCAGCTTCACTATAATGGAATGGCTAAATAATACTGCCCACAATTGCTTGTTTGGTTTGTCGCTTGCGACAATTGTATCTGACTAGTAAGTATTGCAACTACAACGGAATGGCTAAATAAAAGTACCAACCACTGCTGGGTTGGGTCATCTCATGCTATCTGTATCTGATTAGTAAGTGTTGCAACTATAACGGAATGGTTAACTAAAAGTGCCCACTGCTTACTTTATCAGGATGATTATCTATACCTGACTAGTAATTGCTGCAACGATAACTGAATAAATAAAACTGCCAACTGAGTGAGTTCCTCGGTTAACTTCCTCGTTTGGTCTCGAGGGGGAAATACCAGGATGGGTTTGTTTGATGATAGAATCAGGTTGGTTCCGAATAGGTCTTTCTTACCCCTCTATGTTTGCCGCCAGTTATATTGTACCACCCTCAGAATCGACCCTATGCAAGTTTTAGCGATTCCCGCCAAACCTGCATAGAAACGATTCAAAGGTGCCCACCAGGAACTTTCGTGCGGGTGGAAAACGAAGTAATAACATTACACAACAGTCCTCGATGGGACCCACAGAACAGATATATATACAGCAGCGACTCGATGAGTCAAGAATACAGATATAATATACAAAGATCCAAATCACCTTTAAATCGATATAGCGTCCGACTACGGACAAGGTGCAAATGGGGCTAAGAGCCCTGAAGAATAACCAATGGTGTCCATAACCCTGCCCAGGCCAAGCCGGAAGGGTACCCTGCTAACGACGTCGATCTCAAAACCTGCTTAAACAAAAGGGGGTGCCGACAAAGGGCAAAGGAAAAAGAGGAGCGTCAGTACTGAGGCCAGTACACGGCGAGACTAGAATTCGGCGGTCCTCGCCTACACAGGTATGGTGGACTGAGCGGCAGCGGCAGCATGCACTAAACAACCTATAGAGACTCGATACAACTGACGGTTATCACAGAGGGATAAGAATGACCTATCCGGTTCCAACCTGAAGCTAACACCAAACAAACCCATCCTGGTGTTTTCCCCCTCGAAACCAAACGAGGAAGTCAACCGAGGAACTCACACAGTTGGCAGTTTTATTTATTCAGTTATCGTTGCAGCAATTACTAGTCAGGTATAGATACTCATCCTGATAAAATAAGCAGTGGGCCGTTTTAGTTAACCATTCCGTTGTAGTTGCGACACTTACTAGTCAGATACAATTAGCATGAGATAACCCAAAACCCAGCAGTTGTTGGTACTTTGATTTAGCCATTCCGTTATAGTTGCAATACTTACTAGTCAGATACAATGGTCGCAAGCGACAACCCAAGCAAGCAATTTTTGGCAGTTTTAATTAGCCATTCTATTATAGTGAAGCTGATTACTAGTCATTATAAAGTCAAATTTATAGCACTACTTTAGTTATAGTTGTCTATGATCGAGATACTGTGCTCCAAGTCGTCCATAACCGTGGACACGGCTTTCAGAAAGTTTTAACCCGGCCGGGGTGCACAAATAGCAACACACACACGATCAACCTCGGAAAAACCAAATCAAAACCCAACGAGGCTTTCACGACAAAGCAATAACAGGATTCATAAATATTTCAGGGGGCCACCCCTTGGAGTACACCCGCAACGAAGTAAGCTAGCTTCGAGACGGACCCGAGGTTTGTGGGGCCGGCTGTAAACGACTGGGAACCCGAAAACTCGGGGTGTCGATACCGCGAAAACGGGTCACAATTCCTAAACAGTACAGTGTGCTCCTCGCACAATCGTAAATAAAGCAGTAGCATGGCATAAGTACAGGATAGTAATAAAACCTCAAACTAGTTTGTGGCCCCAAGAAATAAGACTGAATCAAGCTCTGGCTCAGGGGGATCCCATACTCCCCGTATGTGGATAGCGCGAATATTCAAGGAACAGGTATCAAGTACTCGGGGTCCTATGGGACACAAGTGGGCAGTCGGAAACCAAATGTTATCTATCACCCACCGATGCCTCTGCTTACTTACTTCAATTTTAGTTGTTAAACAGGAATTAAAGTGAACGAAAAGTAAAACCATGATCATCTCCCACAATTAACTTGCGGCAATACACCAACAACTGTGACACTTGACGACACGCAACAGCACTTGAGCGAGCGACTACGGCACGCAAGTCCAACTATCTACCAATCAACCGGTAATAGGATGTGTCCAAGGCAATATAGGGCTGCAAGGGATATCACGGGAACGGAAACTAGAGCATCGCAACACAGATAGCAATAGATCAACAGGAGGGAAATAAATTCTATAAAAGTAAGATAGGTAGAAAGGGGAGAGATGCTCGCCTGAAAACATTGCCGAAGGTTCGACCGAAGATCGGGGAGAAGCTCACATCAACTCAACGGCCCAATCCGCGAAGAAGCAAAACACTAGAATAAACACCGGACGCACTATTTAATACAACGGCAGAAGATCGGCATGATGCATGTATGATGTATGGCATGGCAAAGATGCGATGCAATTAGGTCAATGTTAAGTGGAACCAGGGTCCCGACAATTTAATTAGATGGTTCAAGTTGTTTAGCTACCCCGCAATTAAATGTTGTTATAACAAGGCAAGATAAGATACCGGTTCGCTACACCAATTTAAATGAGGCCAATATAAGGCTAGATTTGCCCGCACATGGGCCCCATATTTAACTATTAGGTGAATCGGCATAAGGCCCCCAAACCAATGATATGCATGCGAGTATGACAATTCAATATGCGACAAGTTATTATTATATTATAAAATGGGGTGTCGGGAAGGGGTTCACACATTAGGGGTCTCGACGAACTTGGGGTTCCGGGGTCGGGGTGGGTCTCAGGGTTCAGGGTTCGACGGAAGCGTTCTCGGACTCCGGGATCGTTCTCGGGTAGCGGGATAGATCTTGTCGCACGGTGTCCGCGAAGTAGATCTTGTTTGTTTTGTGTCATGACCTCGGCATCCGGGAAGCAGGACTTGGTCCGGCGTCAGGGGCGCATCGGATTCTCCTGGTCGCTGTCGTCCTTGTCGTCGCGTAGGGCTTGTCGGTTCCACGGTTTCGGTCTTCGGGATCCAGGAAGAAGGCCTTCGGATCCTCGGGTCCGTGTCGGAGTACTTGGCGTCCGTGCAGAATTCCTTCGGTCATCGAACCCTTGTAGGCGTACCCCGGTCTCGACGTCTAGGTTCCGTGAAGATCTTGGCTAATCCGGTCATCGGTCCTGCTTGTGCTTCCCGTTGTCGATCTTGTCGCATGGTCCCTGTACATCTCCGAATCATGCACTCCTCGGCAGAGGCCCAAACCACGCATCCTTGTCTTCGGGAGATCTTGTCGAGCCTTGTCGCATGCGAGCACACAGGTACTAGGCAGATCGTCTAGCAGGAGCACAGCAGCCTCAACCAAGCGCCAGGGGGCCTGGGGCGAGCTTGGCGGAGGTCGACGCGGAGGCCGCTGGAGGGAGGATTCGGGGGAGGCGGCGCACGCGGAGGTGGAGCTCGGCGGGGCAGATGAGGACGGCGCCGGGGAGGAGGACGGGCGATGGCCGGAGCGCGGGCCGGCGGGGACGCGGGCCGCGGTCGCTGGCGGGGACGAGCCGGTTGGGAGGAGGAGGCGGAGCTCCAGAGGCGCGGCCAGGCTCGGGCCCGGGAGGGGCGGACCGGCGAGGTGCGGCGAGGCCGGCGACGTGAGCCGCGGGACAGGCGGACGGTGGAGGAGGCGCGCGCGCGGTGGAGGCGTGGGGTAGGCCGGCGGGGCGGGCGTCGTCGGGAGGCAGAGCTTGACGGAGAGGAGAGGGGGTCGGAGCGGGGCCGGGTCGGCTGGCGCGACGCCGGCGCTGGCGGGGCCGGGCGGAGCTTGGCGGGGCGCGGAGGGGAGCGGCGCGCTCGGAGGAAGCTTGAGGGGGCGCGCGGGAGGCGGTGGCTTGAGGGAGGCGGCGGCGACTGGGGGCAGGCGAGCGCCGGCGACGGGGAAGAGAGGGGTAGCGGCGGCTGCGGGGAAAGGCCGAGGGCGGCGGACGGTCGGGGGTCACAGGCTGCGCGCGAGAGGTGGTAAGGCGAGCGGGGTCGTCGGGGAGAAGGTGGGAGGAGGAGAGAGGAGCGGGGGAGGAAGAAGACGACGCGGGGTGGGGCGGTCGCGTGGGAAGCGTGCGTGGGGCCCAGGGGCGGGGTGTGGGCACTGCGGGTGGGGCCGGCTACAGGAGGTGGGCCGGGTGGCATGCGCTGCGCGCGCGTGTGGCGTGAGTGTGTCCAGGGGTGGGGCTGCTGGGAGTGAGGAGAGGGACTGGGGGTGGGCTAGGTGGCAGGGTTTGATAGGTTTAGGGGAGGAGAGGGGTGAGGTGGCGGTCACGGGTTGGTCCGGGTGAGGTGGCCAGAGGGGTGGGTAGATAGGTTGGTAACTTTAGGATTTTAGGCGGACCGATCTGTTTTGTACGGGGGTGGTCGTTCGGGTCGATTTGGCCCGTTCGACTGCCCCACTAAAATAATTTAAATGCTTTATTTATTTAAAACAGGGCCTTGGCAACCCGATAACAGGCAAAACAAAAATAATCCGGGGAACCGGGGTTTGCATTTTGAAAACAAGACGGGCGTTTAGAAAATAAAGACAGGTTTTTCTGCAAATGGTTTGATGCAAGCAAATGCAAGATGATGACGATGCTCAAATGCAATGTGGCATGATGACATGAGCATGCGGTCATGATGATGCAATGCACAAAAACGACGCGATTTTCTAGTAGTGGTTTTTGCGGGATGCCACATATATCGAGTCTCTATAGGTTGTTTAGTGCATGCTGCCGCTGCCGCTTCAGTCCACCATACCTATGTAGGCGAGGACCGCCGAATTCTAGTCTCGCCGTGTACTGGCCTCAGTACTGACGCTCCTCTTTTTCCTTTGCCCTTTGTCGGCACCCCTTTTGTTTAAGCAGGTTTTGAGATCGACGTCGTTAGCAGGGTTACCCTTCCGGCTTGGCCTGGGCAGGGTTATGGACGCCATTGGTTATTCTTCAGGGCTCTTAGCCCCATTTGCATCTTGTCCGTAGTCGGACGCTCTATCATTTTCAAGGTGTTTTGGATCTCTGTATATTATATCTGTATTCTTGACTCATTGAGTCGCTGTTATATATATCTGTGTTGTGGGTCCCATCGAGGACTGTTGTGTAATGTTATTACTTCGTTTTCCACCCGCACGAAAGTGCCTAGTGGGCACCTTTGAATCGTTTCTATGCAGGTTTGGCGGGTTTCGCTAAAACTTGCATAGGGTCGATTCTGAGGGTGTTACAGAGTGGTATCAGAGCTCAGCAGTTGCGATACCCCACAAGTCCAGCCTGTAGGATAACCTAGCTAACGGCCGAAGTAGAGTGTCAAAACTATTTTTGAAAAACGGTTGGATAGTTCTGATTAGGTCTGATTTTACTCCTTACCCCTCTGTTGTCCTCCTCTTACCTCAACGTGTTTTGAATCCGCTCTCTTCTCTTTCTTCGAGTCCAGGAATTCTCGTGGTTGGGTTTTCGTCGTACCTTTAGGTTTTCGCTTCCTCCTTTGGTAACGGTGTTGCTACATCTGGTCTTCATGCTATCCGAGGAATCCTTCGTCTGGTGGACTTCTCTTGGTTCCTTCTCGTGTCTTCCGGTGTTTTCCGACGCGACGACATCATCTACGCCAGGTCTGATGCAGAGTCTGCATCACTCCTTTGTTCCTGAACCTCGATTGTCGAGATCTTCCGTCTGATTCCGAGAATGGTTGCACGCTTTTCCACTGATTGTGCGGAGTAATAGTTTGGGTGCGTGATGGATTGGCCCCCATGCCGACTACCCTTTCTATTCGCTCGTGTACATTGAAGTGGGATAGGCCGCATCTTTTCTCTCCTTCTATCGAAGTTAGAGGTGGCTTTATTTGTGGATACCTCTACCTTCGCTCTTTGTTCCCGGAGTGTTCTCGACGATCACGGACAACGACATCTTGTTAGTGGTGTCGCAAGGATCTACTCGAAGCGAGAAGACGCAGATCGCCGATCTTCCTTCCGGTACCATGAGGCGGATCTCGAGGGCGAGATCCATTGTTAGTGGTGTCGAATTGTGGCATCCCGCAAAAACCACTACTAGAAAATCGCGTTGTTTTTGTGCATTGCATCATCATGACCGCATGCTCATGTCATCATGCCACATTGCATTTGAGCATTGTCATCATCTTGCATCTGTTCGCATAAAACTATTTTTGGAAAAACCTGTTTTTGTTTTCTAAACGCCCCATCTTTATTCAAAACCAAAACCGGGTCTCCGGAATATTTTGTTTTGACTAACTACGTTTTGCAAACAGTCCGTTTAACACAAATAAAATATTAAATTATTTTTTTAGTGGGGCAGTCGAACGGGCCGATTCGACCCGAACGACCACCCCCATGTTCAAATCGGTCCACCCAAAATCCCTAGTCTACCCAACCTAATCTACCCACCCTCCGGCCACCTCACCCGGACCAATCCCGGGTCGACACGTCACCCTGCCCTTCCCCCTAACCTATCCCAGGCCGCCACCTAATCCTATCCCTTTCCCCACCTCTCTCTCTCTCCCCACCCCAACCCCACACTCACCACCACACACACGCAGCCAACCCACCCTGGCCCCACCTACCAGACCCCACACCGACAGCCACCAACCCCGGCCCCACTCGCGCCCCACACCGCCCCGCAGCCCCACCCCTGACGCCTCCTTCCCCAACCTCTCGACGCGCCTCCCCTCCCCGAGATCTACCGCCGTCGGAGGCCGCCTCCCCCTCTGCCGGCTCGCCCCGCCTCCAGCCCGGCCGTCAACCGCCGCCCCTCCGTCGCTGAAGCCCGACCCCGCATCGCCGACCGCCTCCCCCACCGCGTTCCTCCCCAACCTCCCCGCCGCCGCCGTCCTCGACCCCGCGGCCCCGCCTCCGTCCGCGAGCTCCGGCGCGTGCGCGTCCGCCGCCGGCTCTCCGCCCTCCCCGTCAGCCCTCCGCCGCCTCGCCTCCCTCCCCCGCCTCCGGCTCCCCGTCTGCACCTCACCCGCCGCCGACGCTCGCGCCCTCTGCTGTCGGACGAGCGTCTTCCTCCCCGCCGCTATCTTGCGCCTCCCTCGCTGGCGCTCGCGCGCCAGGAGCTCTGCGTCTCCTCGATCTCCACCTCTCATCTCCGTTTTGGTGCTCTCTGCAGGCCTGGCCGCCACCGCCCTGTACCGCCTCGCCGGCCGCCGGCGACGTACGACCTTCCTCGACCCGGCGCCCCTGCGTACATGACAACCCCGCGTACCCCTCGTCTCCGGCCGCGTCGTCCCGTGCCTGTTTTCCCGCCGGCCCTTGCCCATGTACCTGCAGCCCGACTCATGCCAAGTTCGTCCAATACAAGATCGACATCGCCCGTAGACCCGATGAACCTTTGGCATTCATCCGAGTTCGCCATACAGTGCAAGTCCGAGTCCGAAGCTTCCCTTCATGTAAGCCAAGAGCACCGCACACAAAGATCTTCGTCCCGTACGCCAAGGTCTATTTTGTGGATTAGATGGCTCAAGGATCTCCTTCTCGGATTCGATGCCTCGGAACCCGATCCCCGAGGCCGAACCCTCCGGAAACCCCAAGATCTTCCGAAGATGATTCGACCAAAGTCCGATGCGACAAGATCTTCCCGTTGACAAGGCCACCGACAAGATCTTCGACATGCGTCGCCATACTCAAAGCTCACTTCGCGGACCCGGCGATCACACATGCGACAAGACCTTCGTCCCGGATGCGAAGTCGAGAACCCAAATGCCAAGATGCCGACGACGTCGCACGCCAGGTTCTTCTTCCCGAACGACAAGACCGACCCGATACGAGGACCCGACAAGATCTTCGTGACGACAAGATCGGCACCGACCAGAGCGGATCCGATGTGCCCTCGACGCCAACCATGTTCTACTTCTCGGATGCGACAAGACCGACTCTGTTATCCGAGAACGAGCCGCCGAGACCGAACCCCAGATCCGGACCCTGAGACCGACCCCGAACCCCCTCGAAACCCCAAGTTCGTCGAGACCCCCTAATGTGTGAACCCCTTCCCGAAAACCCTATTTTAAAATATAATAAACTTGTCGCATATTAATTGTTCATCTTGCATGCATCCTTGTCTGTGGTTTGGGGGCCTTATGCCGATTCACTGCATAATTAAATATGGGGCCCATATGCGGGCAAATCTAGTCTCATATCGGCCTCATCTAAATTGCGTAGCGAACCGGTGCTATATTTTGGCCATGTTAATACAACATTTAAATTGCGGGTGGTTCTCAACAACTTGAACCGTTTGATTAATTGTCGGGACCCCGGTTCCGCTTAATATGACCTAATTGCATCGCATCTTTGCCATGCCATACATCATACATGCATCAAGCCCGATCTTTTGTCGTAGCATTAAATAGTGCATCCGGTGTTTCTTCTAGTGTTTTGCTTCTTCGCGGATAAGGCCATTGAGTTGATGTGAGCTTCGTCCCGATCTTCGGATGAACCTTCGGCAATGCTTTCCAGGCGAGCATCTCCCCTTTTCTACCTATCTTACTTTTATAGTATTTATTCCCTCCTGTTGATCTATTGCTATCTGTGTTGCGATGCTCTAGTTTTCGTACCCGTGATATCCCTTGCAGCCATATATTACCTTGGACACATCCTATTACCTGTTGTTTGGTAGATAGTTGGACTTGCGCGTCGTAGTCGCTTGCTCTAGTGCTGTCGCGTGTCGTCAAGTACCACAGTTGTTGGAGCATTGCCGCATGTTGATGTTGGAGATGATCATGGTTTTACTTATCGGTCACTTTAATTCCTGTTTAACAACTAAAATTGAAGTAAGTAAGCAGAGGCATCGGTGGGTGATAGATAATATTTGGTTTCCGACCGCCCACTTGTGTCCCGTAGGACCCCGAGTACTTGATACCTGTTCCTTGATTTATCGCGCTATCCACATCCGGGAGGCTTATGGGACCCCCCTTAGCCAAAGCTTGATTCAGTCTTATTTCTTGGGGCCACAAACTAGTTTGGGGTTTTATTACTATCCTGTACTTATGCCATGCTTTACTGCTTTATTTACGATTGTGCGAGGAGCACACTGTACTGTTTAGGATCGTGGAACGATTCCGCGGTGTCGACAAGCCCAGTTTTGGGTTCCCAGTCGTTCACAGCCGTCCCCACAACCTTGAGTCCGTCTCGGAGCCGGCCGGCTTCGTTGCGGGTCTACTTTAAGGGGTGGCCCCCTGAAATATTTCTGAATCCTGTGATTGCTTTGTCGTGAAGGCCTCGTTGGGTTTTGATTTGGTTTTTCCGAGGTTGATCGAGTGTGTGTTGCTATTTGTGCACCCCGGCCGGGTTAAAACTTTCTGAAAGCCGTGTCCGCGGTTATGGACGACTTGGAGCACAGTATCTCGACCATAGACAACTATAACTAAAGTAGTGCTATAAATTTGACTTTATAATGACTAGTAATCAGCTTCACTATAATGGAATGGCTAAATAATACTGCCCACAATTGCTTGTTTGGTTTGTCGCTTGCGACAATTGTATCTGACTAGTAAGTATTGCAACTACAACGGAATGGCTAAATAAAAGTACCAACGGAATGGTCATCTCATGCTATCTGTATCTGATTAGTAAGTGTTGCAACTATAACGGAATGGTTAACTAAAAGTGCCCACTGCTTACTTTATCAGGATGATTATCTATACCTGACTAGTAATTGCTGCAACGATAACTGAATAAATAAAACTGCCAACTGAGTGAGTTCCTCGGTTAACTTCCTCGTTTGGTCTCGAGGGGGAAATACCAGGATGGGTTTGTTTGATGATAGAATCAGGTTGGTTCCGAATAGGTCTTTCTTACCCCTCTCTGTTTGCCGCCACTTATATCGAGTCTCTATAGGTTGTTTAGTGCATGCTGCCGCTGCCGCTTCAGTCCACCATACCTATGTAGGCGAGGACCGCCGAATTCTAGTCTCGCTGTGTACTGGCCTCAGTACTGACGCTCCTCTTTTTCCTTTGCCCTTTGTCGGCACCCCTTTTGTTTAAGCAGGTTTTGAGATCGACGTCGTTAGCAGGGTACCCTTCCGGCTTGGCCTGGGCAGGGTTATGGACGCCATTGGTTATTCTTCAGGGCTCTTAGCCCCATTTGCATCTTGTCCGTAGTCGGACGCTCTATCATTTTCAAGGTGTTTTGGATCTCTGTATATTATATCTGTATTCTTGACTCATTGAGTCGCTGTTATATATATCTGTGTTGTGGGTCCCATCGAGGACTGTTGTGTAATGTTATTACTTCGTTTTCCACCCGCACAAAAGTGCCTGGTGGGCACCTTTGAATCGTTTCTATGCAGGTTTGGCGGGTTTCGCTAAAACTTGCATAGGGTCGATTCTGAGGGTGTTACACCCTGCGGACGCGCTCGTGCCCAAGATTTAACGTCTTGAGTGTCTCCCACGCCGCCTTTGCAGAATCCTTCGAGATCAGGTGCTGCATCACGTCCGCCGGCACCACGGAGCCGATGGCCGTGAGTGCCTGTCGGTCCTTGCGGTACTTCGGCGCGCCCTTCTTGAACTCGTCGCCGCCGGGATCGACAGCCTCCCAGATGTCGTTGCCCTCCATGGCCCACTCCATCCGTTTCGCCCACGTCATGTAGTTGCCGCGATCATACCGCGGGTACTGCGACGACACCGATGCACCCGCAGCCGCACCGGAGTACTCGCCTTGATCCTTGCCCGCCATGACCTCCCGTTACTAGGAGATCCTCCGCGAGGCTCTGATACCAATTGATGGCCCAGCCCCACTACGCCGTCGAGTACGGTCCGACGACGATCGATGACGAAGACTTTCCGGCGAGACGACGACCTGCACACACGTAGCAAACAAGCCAAAGCTATTTTGCAATAAGCAGCAGCCTAGGTACATGCACAATCAGCTAGCACCAACTTCACGGCTCACGCACACGAAAAAATATATTTTCCACAGGCCCGTATCGAGCCTGTTCCAGGTTGTATTGATTCTCGGTGTGTTTTTTACAAGCTAGGATTGACACACATATATACTAGCAGCCTATTGCCGACTCTAGCTACGACTCGGTGTCCAGGTCCTACTAGGGTACATGCTGCTATACTACTCGTACTCGGAAGCGTATACGCACATGACGCCGTGCTGGCGTCGATCGGGATTATGATTGCTAACAAGCGAGCCATCCTACCTCACCATCTCTCCCCTCCCTCTCCTTTCCCCTTCTTGCTAAACCCTAGCTGCACCTTGGCCAAGCTCCACCCGCCTCTGCCATGACAACGCCACCACCTGTCCCTGCTAGCTCACCGCCGTCGCCGACGTTGTCCCCTTCTTCAACGAAGAAGGAGAGAAGCCCGGACGCGCGGCCTTTCCCCAGCGCACATCGACGCTCGCCGCCGCGGACGACCTACCATACACATGCAGGTCGTAGCTTTCCATCTCCTGGTCACTGAAGCCGCTTGCCATCGCCCACACCCCGATGAGCACGTGCCGTCTCTTCCCTCTCGGGCCTTGCTTTGCTTCTCGCTGATGTCACACGCAGACGCCGCTTGCACGACACGCACCACGCGCCTGCATTCAGCAGCCGCTCGAGCGACATGAGCATAAGCTCCGCGTAGCACTACTATTCCTCCCAAATTCCGATGACTCCAGTCCAGATTCGGCGCAGCATCCTCAACAGAAATTATTCTTGGTACATTCATCTTCTCTAGAACAAAACCACGTCTCAAATCTTGGCATGTATCGATGGGGAGCTTCCGCCGAAGATCGGACAAAAACCCGTCTGTGCGAATTCAATTTAGGCTGTTTTTCCTCTCATTTACATCCCCATTTTCCCTTCGCTATAGCACTCCTTCGAAAAAACATCTTGAACGAAAGTTATAGCTTAGCCTTTCCTCTCCATCTTTCGTTTTTGCTGTGTTGTGAAATTTGTACGGAATAGTACCTTGCTCGCCATCATCTCCCGAAGATCGCCTCAGCTAGTTGTTTTTGCTCGCTCAATACTTATCTTCGAGAGAGACTTCTCCGAGCCTTTCACAAAAGAGCCCTGGACTTTTTCTCTTCCAACCCACAATCTCATGATGGCAACGTGTCATCACTTCTCTGCCTCGCGCCGTGCCGCCCGGAGAAGTCTTCTGTCCCCACCCATAAGTGTCTATGGGTAGAACGCCACCAAGTGAGAAAACTCTCAAACTTTTCCAGAATTCAAAATTCAAATCAATTGCATATTCAGTTTAAATACAAATGTTTTCATAACTTCCAGATAAATACAAATTTGAAAATAATACCAAAATGAAATATGTTTTATTTCTTACCATGAATCCAAATGTAAATTCAAATATTTTCAAACTTGTTTTAAACTAGTCAAACCTTTGACTTTGACCCCATTTGACTAATTTTGACTAATATTGATTTAAACTCAGAAATTCAAATAATGTAAATAATGTATGTTTTTGAATCAGAAAAACATGAGGATTATGAATATGCTATTAGAAATATCATGTGAGAAATCTAAAATTTTCGAATTATTAAATGCTAATAAATGCCATTTTCTTATTAAATTCACAACTTTAATTCCGTAACTCCGAATCCGACAAATGATATGTATAACTTGATCAGCGTGACGAGCCCGTTCTAACTATGCATTTCATGATATGAATTGAAGCATGCATTACATAAGTACTAAAAGTCTAGCAAGGTTTATGGGAACAAAAAATGAATAAGAACTTAGTAAAATGTTTTATTCTTGTACCCCCACACCTCACCCATGTCATGCTATGTTCTACCATGTAACTGTGCATCATTCCGTCATGGCATACCATGTTTTCTTGTTGAATATGGTTTACATGATTGTGCAATGTATTTATTTTGGCCCTTTGTGTGTTTTTTATCTAGATAGACGTTGAGCAAGGAGAATATCAGGAGCTTCAAGAGTATTACCTAGATTCTTCCTATTTTATAACTGAACTTCCAGGCAAGCATTTCCCCATTCTTGCACTACATATAGAACCTACTGCATATATCTTATTCTTGCATCATATATCGCGATCCAAATTAAATTGAAATCTCAAGTATTGCATAGCCTTTACTTTTAAACCCCACTGAAGCTTGTTCCCTCAATCCTATGATCCATTACTATAGGAGTTGTCTGAGTCATGCGGGTCGTAGAATTGCATGTGTAGGGTGTGTGAGTGTCTTGAATAATGAGGTACCTAAACAACCGAGTTGAGTAGTAATAGGATAACTAAAGAAAGAGGCACCGATGGTCAATATTTGATATTTGGTTCTTTATGTTCACTTGTGTCCCGAAGGATCACTAGTACTTGATTCTTGTTCCTTGACTATCACACTATCCATATGTGGGACCATGAATCCCCTTAGTGTTAGCTTAAGTCACATTTAATTTTTTGGGTCCACAACTAGTTTGGGACGTTATTACTATTCTGTACTTATGCCATGTTTTACTGCTTTATTTACTATTGTTGCTCGAGGAGCATTTACTACTATACTGTTTAGGAATGTGGAATGTTTTTGCAGTATCGATAGCCTAGTCACACTTTCAGGTTCCCAGTCGTTTACATCCATTGACACAAACCCCTCGGTCCGTCGTGGAGCCAACCAACTTCATAGCAGGTAGCTTCGCGAGGTGGCCCCCTGAAATCATATGTGAATGTTGTGAATGCTTTGTCGTGATGCCTCGTTGGTTTTATTTTAGTTTTTCTGAGGTTAATTATGCGTGTGTTGCTATTTGTGTACCCCTATAGGGTAGATCTTTCTAAAAGCCGTGTCCACAGTTATGGACGACTTGGAGAATAGTTTCTCGATCATAGACAAGTATAACTAAAGTATCGCTTTTAATATGACTAAAACTTAACTAGTAATAGTGCAATATTCATGGAATGATTAATAAAACTGCCAATGGGTGGGATGTTCTTCCTCCTTCACTTTTGGGAAACGAGAAGGAGGGCGAGCGATGTTTATTATGTTGATGTGTATATGTTGGGTAATTAACTATTGTTTATTTAGCGAGCGTCCATTTATCATTGGTTAGGCGGATGTGGTAGCGTGTCTCTATAGAACTTTTAGGCTTTAGTTTTGCTGCAATTGTGTCACCCTCTGTTCCCTTTAGATGCATAAATACTTGCTGAGCCCCCTAGGGTCTGACATTATAAATATTGTTCAGATGGACATGTATATCCATAGGAAGGTTACTGGGTCGAGGAGACCGATGATCGTGGGAACGACCATCAGGTGTCGAGATTCCGGGGCATGGAGATCTTGAGATCATGTGGGCGGGATGTGCTTATTTTTAGGGCATCATATGCAAATTTTCCTCTTATCTATACTCGGATCTTGTTTTCCGCTTCCGCTTGATATTCTGAGGTGTGATGTATGAGGATGTATCCTAAACTATTATCTCTATCTAGGATATTTGGATCTTTCCGTATGGTGTTGAATATTTCTTTTTCTTTTGGATGGTCTGCCTCTGATGTACTTTTGTATGTCGTGGATATACACACTTGTGTATGTCTATTCGCATGCCTATCGACTATGCCGCTCGCACTTGTCACGATGTTCTTGCAAAGTGGATAGGGTGGTTGGCCGATACCGTGCCCTGTTTCGCACATACGGGACCTACACATGATTAGCCCTTGGACCTCCTCGGTAAGACAGCTTATGCACTTTGGTTCATTCATGGCTTGTTGATTAGAGTGTAGTGTATGAGGTATTACAACACCTCATCTCACCATTTGACTACTCTTATCATTCGCTCTTGTACATCGAACTGGTGTATCAATGTAACATTTCCTCTTCTCATGGAAGTAATAGGTGGCCTTACCTTTTGAAGTGCATAAGGTGTCCTACCGACGAGGCCCAAGGGCCACCCACGTGTAGGTCTCATTTAAGCAAAATAGGGCACGGTACCGGCCAACCACCCTATCCACTTTTCAAGAACATCGTGACAAGTTCTAGCAGCGTAGTAGACAAACATGTGAACAGACATACACTAGTGTGTATGTCCACGACATACACTAGTGTGTATGTCCACGGCATACAAAATTAGAGATAGACCATCTAAAATAAAAATAAATATTCAACGTCAAATGGAAAGATTCAAAATACTAGATAGTTCTAATAGTTTAGGATACATCCTCATACATCACACATCAGAGTATCAAGCAAAAGCGGAAAACAAGATCCGAGTATGGATAAGAGCCAAATTGGCATAACATGCCCTAAAAATAAGCACGTCTCGCCCACATGATCTCAAGATCTCCATGCCCTGGAATCTCTCTACACCTGGCGGTCGTTTCCACCATCATTGGTCTCCTCGACCTACTAACCTTCCTGCGGATATACCTTTCCATCTCAACAATATTTATCGTGTGAGAGCCTAGGGGGCTTAGCAAGTCGTTATACATCTAAAAGGAATAACCTGAGGGTGACACAATTACAGCAGAAAATAAAGCCTAGAAGTTCTATAGAGACACGCAACAACATCCGCCTAACCAATGATAGACGGCCGTTCATTAAATAAACAATTGTTAATTACCCATTAGATATATATCAACATAAATAACATTGCTCGCCCACCTTCTCGTTCCCCGAATGAGAAGGCGGAAGAACATCTCATCCGTAGGAAATTTTGTTAATCATTCCATGAAGGTTGCACTATTACTAGACAAATTTTAGTCAATTTAAAAGCGATACTTTAGTTATGCTTGTCTATGATCGAGAAACAGTGATCCAAGTCATCCATAACTGCGAACATAGCTTTGAGAAAGATTTACCCTATAGGGGTGCACAAATGGCAACAAACGCACGATCAACCTCGGAAAATAAAATGAAAACCCAACGAGGCATCATGACAAATCATTCGCAAGATCCATAGATGATTTCAGGGGGCCACCCCGCTAAGCTACCCGCTACAAAGTTTGTCGGCTCCGTGATGGACTGAGGGATTTTTGCTAATGGTTGTAAATGACTAGGAACCCGAAAGTGTGAGTAGGCTTGTCGATATCGCGAAAACATTCCACATTCCTAAACAGTACAATAGTAAACGCTCCTCGAGCAATAGTAGTAAGCATGATATAAGTACATGATATTAATAACGCCCCAAACTAGTTGTGGCCCCAATAAATGAAATGTGACTCAAGCTAAGACTGAGGGGATTCATGGTCCTACATATTGATAGTGCGATAGTCAAAGGAACAAGAATCAAGTACTTGGGATCCTATGGGACACAAGTGAGCATAAAGAACCAAATAGAAGATATTGCCCACTGGTGCCGCTTTCTTTAGTTATCCCATTACTACTCAATTCGTTTGTTAGGTACCTTATTCTTCCAAAGACACTCACGAACCCTACACATACAATTCTACAACTCACATGGCTCAAACAAATCCTATAGCAATGTCCCATAGGATTGAAGGAACAAGCTTCGGTGGGGTTTAATAGTAAAGGTTATGCAATACTTGGGATTTCAATTTAATTCGGATCGCGACATATGATGCAAGAATAATATAGATGCAAAAGGTGATATATGTTTCGCAAGCATGGGGAATTGCTATCATGGAAACTCAGTTAGAGAATAGGAAGGATCCGGGTAATACTCATGTGGCTCCTAATAGTCTCCTTGCTCAGCGTCTATCCGGATAAAAACCAAACACACAAGGGCCAAAATAAATACATTGCGCAATCATATAAAGTATATGTGACAAGAAAACAAGGTATGCCATGATGGAATGATGCACATTTACATGGTGTAACATAGCATGGCATGGGTGAGGTGTGGGTTACAAGAATAAAGCATTTTATTAAGTTTTTAGTGATGTTTTTTTTGCATAATATTGTTGGACATTTAATATTTATATGATGCATGCTTCAATTCATATCATGGAATGCATAGTTAGAACATGATCATCGCGCTGATCGATTAAGACATATCATTTGTCGAAATCAGAGTTACGAAAATAAAATTATTCAATTATTAAGAGGTGGATCATGAACTTGTCGACATCTTTGGGTGTCAGATTCGAGTTTCGTGGACGATGTTGGGTCGGCGTCGCATGGTGGTCCATCAAGGTCGATCTTGTCGAGGTCCTTGTACAATTTATAGTGTTGGTCAATCTTGACTGCTAGGATATATTTTTATCAACCTAAAATCCTCGTGTTGTACCGGGTTCACGAGTCAAATGGAGCCTCAGGGCAACAAGCAACACAAACATACATCCGCACAAGGACTTGGGGATAGATATCAACACGGCGAGGAGTAGTGACAGAAACTGCAGGAGGCGGCGGGGTGCTGGTGGCCGACACAAGAGGAGCTTGGGGGAAGTGGGCAAGCTGGAGGACGTCGGCCCACGGAGGGGCGAAGGCGCTGGGCTATGAGGCATCACGTAGGCCGAGGTAGGGAACATCATGGAAGAGGGCGGTAGGTAGTGGCAGGGTGGCTCGCTTGGGGAGAAAGCGATGGTACGGCGCCGCGTGCTGGCGTAGAGGGGCTCGAGCAAGGCAGCCAGAGGACGATGGGAGGCGGCAGCGTGGGTCAGCAGGACAAGGTCAGGGATATGCGGGGCTCCCTTGCGGTGTTAAACCATCAGGAGGGCGCATGAGGACGGGCCCTAGGGCGGCATCTGGACGGAGAGGCAAAGACCGGACTGGGCGTCAGCCACACCAGAGAAGAGGGTGGTGCTCACGAGCAGAGGAGGCAGTGGAGGTGGTTGCTAGCGGGGAGGAAGTGATGGGGATAGGGGATGGTGAGAGAGGCGACAGGAAAAGGGAGTTAGATGCGGTCGGTGGGGGTGGTCGCGATGCGGAGGAAGAGAGAGAGAGAGAGGGGCGAGGCGAGTGGTAGGTAGAGAAGAAGGAGCAGGTACATCGCTAGGTGGGGCCAAGTTCATGTGGCGGTGTCGGGTGGGGTGGGAGACGCGGGTTGGGGTGGGGTCATGCAGCGAGGCAAGGGCAGCGGTTGCTTCGCTGTGAGTGCGTGCATGTTGGGCTTGGGAAGTTGGCTAGGTGCGTGTTGCATGTGTGGCGCTGGTGGTGTGCGTGTGGGGTTTGAATCGGGGTGGCGGCAGATAGGGAGGGATGAGAGGCGGCTAGGGTTTGGAGAGAGTAGGATTAGCGTTTGGTGGTTGTGGGCTAGGTGGCCTCCGGTTGGGCCTTCGGGCCTGGTCGTTGGCTGCCTGGCCCCCATAAAAATATTATATTTATTTATTTTGATTCTAAAAGGCTTTTATAAATACTTTTTAGACAAACAAAAATATCAGAAAAGACAGGGTTTTGATTTGAATAAAGAGAGGGGTATTTTAGAAAACAAAGAGAGGATTTATAAAATATTTTTGGCAAATAATATAAATGCAAACATGAAGATGCTCAAATGCAACATGGCATGATGACATGAGCATGTAGTTATGACGATGCACAAAACAAAAATATAAAGAGATTTTATAGTAGTGGTTTTACCCGGGGTGCTACAACCAATAAGAACCGAAGTATCACAAAATTCAGGTGCGCAGATATATGTTCAAGAGAAGGAGGTGATGCTAGTTTATCGTGGAATCCTAAGAAGAAGTTGAATGTTAAATATCTGGATTTTTTGTAGGAATGGTCATTGATTTTCTTAACCATGAGGTTATTGTGATAGATTTTTTTATTCATGGCATCGAAAATAATTGGCTTTACCAAGAGAAAAGGATTTGACAATTGAAGTCAAATATATCTTCCATCCATCTTGTTTGACGATGTCGAGCATCAGTAGAATGAAGAAGACGGAGAAGATTTTGCATTTTCTTCCACCAGATCATTGAGGATTTGTTCTATCTTGAAATAGACGAGACCACCAACAAAAGATTATTGATTACGTTCTTGAGAGAACACTTTGGAAAAATAAGGACGGAAGTAAAAGTCTCGAGGGATAAAGGCCACTTCTAACTTTCGTGGAATGAGTGAAATCGCATTCATAGACCAATTCATCGTAACAAAGCGAATGATAAGAGTAGTGGTATGGTCATGACTCCATCCCGCACTCAAAGAAATATTTCGCACATGAATAGGAAAAGTGTGCAACCCAATACTCAGAAATTTAGACTGGACATCTTGATAAGTAGAATTGATGAAGTTTCGTAAGAAAACAAGGATGTGATGCAAACACTTCGTCAGATCCAAAGTAGATGAAGGTGATGATATTGTCGTCGTGTCGGAAGTCCCAAGCCATCAAGAAAGATATGAATTAAGATCATGGAGACAGATAAAATATTTAACAGATAGATTAAAGATAGCACCCAAAACTTGAATCAAAGAATTATTAAAGATATGGAAGTCTTCGTGGCATCCTGCGGATTGAGAACGGAAGATAAAGAGAGAGGTTTTAAAAGATTTCTTGATGAGCGGAGGACCAAAAGAATTTATTGTCCTTCTTGAGAAGATTCAAGATAGTTTTGACCGTCTTGAAGAAGTATTCAACAAAGAAGGGAGAATTACTTGTCAACCCGAGGAAAACTCTAGAATTGATTGATCTTTGGAGGATGGAATTATATTGACTTCATTATTCCAAAATTTTAGCAATGTCTTTAGCAGAAGGACGTCGACGAGATATGTGACTTTAAAAAGTCATGATTACACTTTGAGAACTTTACACAGATGCGGTGTTCTTGAAACTTGGGAGAGTGAAAGGGAGATGTTCTTCATGTTATTCCATTCATATAGAGTAGGCGATACTATAGTTAAGATATACCACCATGAAAGATCAACAAAAAGTGCAAGGAATGGTGTTTAGAAATATGCATTGAAATAATAGATTATCTGGCACTTCGGATACGAAAAAGGGGTACTGACAGTTCGCCTGGTTGATCGGATCACCGGTTGAAACGAGAAGAGATTTGGATAAGAACCTATGATAACTCATATATTTAAGCAAGCTATGATAGATAAAAGAATGAGATTCTCTCGTATCAAAGAGAACCTTGTAGATATGGACTTCAAAAAGATGTGCAGCATGATAAATGAATGATAAACCACCATAGTGCCTTAAGAAGCCTCTGGATAGCCAAAAATACTTGAATATGATATAGATATGATCACGTGTATAACTCAAAATCACAAGAGATAACCGCCCTCATTTGGAGGATAATATTGATAGCATTGAACATACTACACTCATAATAGGTGTCATATAGCTATACTGAGAACCAATTTACAATCACAAGCATCAGATTGACACACGTTATGTATTTAGCCCAAAAGAATTTGCAGACGAAGTAAAACTCCAGATTGAAGCTCCGGAAGCAAAAGATCAAGTTATCATGTACATTCCGACAAAAGGAAGGTGAAAATGTATCGCACACGCCTAAAAAGGAGTGTGGAAACATAGATGTACCAAAGAAAATTTTCCGCAATTTTCGGCATTAAAATACCAACCAGATGCGCAAAACCACTTAACTGATAGAGATTAGCAACTCCACATTCTGTGAAAGCATGCTGGAAGGATGAACACCCTTAACAAGACCACATTGGTTTATAAAGAGTCGAATAGATCGCGTCGATTTAGACAAACCCTGTCGGTATGGAATGTACCAACAGTTGATAACCAAAGGCAGATTGCGACAACAGGGTTGGATGTAACAGATAGATAAAGGATTTAACACACATCCTATGGTGCTACACAAACCCCAAAAACGTGAATCCTAGTTTGAATTTTTAGAGGATGATTGATAAATGTTACACTTCCTTACCAGAAAAGAGAGGAGGATGGGTAAGAATAAAAGTGGAAGCAGTCATGCTCTCACGTTTAGTTTTTCCTTAATATACATAACTACCAAAATATTTTGCTAGACTGACAACGACCATCTTGGCTGAGTCCCTAAAGGTGGAATGGCTCTGATACCAGTTGTAATACCTCGAACATTATGCTCTAAGCAACAAGCCAGGATGAACCCAAAGTGCATAAGGTGTCCTACCGAGGAGGCCCAAGGGCCACCCATGTGTAGGTCCCGTCTGAGCGGAATAGTGCATGCTACCGGCCAACCACCCTGTCCACTTTGCAAGAACATCGTATCAAGTGCGAGTGGCGTAGTAGACAGGTATGCGAACAAACATACACAAGTGTGTATGTCCACAACATACAATAGTACATCATAGACATACCATCTAAAATAAATAAAAGATTCAACATCATACGGCAAGATTTAAATATCCTAGATAGAGATAGTAGTTTAGGATATATCCCCATACATCACAAATCAGAGTATCATGCGGAAGCGGAAATCAAGATCCGTGTATGGATAAGAAGCAAATCAGCATAGGTGCCCTGAAAATAAGCACATCCCACCCACATGATCTCAATGATCTCTATCCCTAGAATATCTACACCTAAAGGTCGTTGCCACCATCATCGGTCTCCTTTACTAGTAAACTTTCGTGAGTATACCTATCTATCTGAACAATATTTATCATGTGAGACCCTAGGGGGCTCAGCAAGTCTATATGCATTTAAAGGGAACAACCTGAGGGTGACGCAACTGCAGCAAAAATAAAGCCTAGCAGTTCTATAGAGACACGCTACAACATCTGCCTAACCAATGATAGACAGATGCTCGTTAATTAAACAATAGTTAATTACCGACTAGATATATATCAACGTAAATAAACATCGCTGGCCTACCTCCCTATTTCCCGAACGATAAGGCGGAAGAACATCCCATCCGTAGACAATTTTATTAATCATTGCATGAAGGTTGAACTATTACTAGACAAGTTTTAGTCAAATTAAAGGCGGTACTTTAGTTATGCTTGTCTATGATCAAGAAACGGTGCTCCAATTTGTCCATAACCGCAGACACGGCTTTCATAAAGATTTACCTTGTAGGGGTTCCCAAATAGGAACACACGCACGATCAACCTCGGAAAAACCAAATAAAACCCAATGAGGCATCACGACAAAGCATTTGCAAGATTCACAGATGATTTCAAGGGGCCACCACAATAAGCTACCCACTATGAAGTCGGTCGGGCTCTGAGACAGACCAAGGGGTTTATGATGACGGATGTAAACGAATGGAAACCCAAAAGTGTGACTGGGCTTGTCGATACCATGTAAACATGGCTCGGGGTTCCAAAATAGTACAGTAGTAAATGCTCCTCGAGCAATGGTAGTAAAATAAAGCAGTAAGCATGGCATAAGTATAGGATAGTAATAATGCCCCAAACTACTTGTGGTCCCAACAAATTAAATGCAACTCAAGATAAGACTAAGGGGATTCATGGTCCTGCATATGGATAGTGCGATAGTCAAGGAACAGGTACCAAGTACTCGAGGCCCTACGGGACACAAGCGAGCATAAAGAACCAAATATCATATATTGCCCACAGGTGCCTCTTTCATTATTTATCCCATTAATACTCAATTCAGTTGTTTAGATACCTCACTATTCAAAGACACTCACAAACCCTACACATGCAATTCTATGACTCCCATTGCTCATACAACTCCTATGGTAATGGCTCATAGGATTGAGGGACAAGCTTCGGTGGGGTATAAAGTAAAGTCTATGCAATACTTGGGATTTCAATTTAATTTTAATCGCGACATATGATCCAAGAATAAGATAGATGCAATAGGTGTTATATCTAGTGTAAGCATGGGGAATTGCTTGCCTAGAAGTTGTTAGGGTTGACCCCTTGGGGTTGCCCGATCTGTCACGAATTATCGTGGAAATCGAGATGGAGGTGAGGGAGAAGGGGGAAGGATGAAACCCATCGACTCACACGTGAAGAACTCGATGAACACACAACACGCAAAGACACGATACAAACCAATAGATCATGCCCTCAGCAACCAGTCCGGCACAATCCCTAGGACCTGTGATGGGAAAGACACTATCCCACTACCAACATCGGGGGTGAGAGGCTTGATGAGATCTTGACTACTTGGAGACGAGAGACTAACTCCAAGGAAGGAAAAATCCAAGAGGTTGGGGGATAATTGGTTATCCTCGTGAAGGATCATGAGACTAGAAATAGATAGATCATCTCGGGTTTCTTCTATTACAATTATCCAACTCTAGGGTTTACAATAGAAGGGTGGGGCTATTTAGAGGACAGCCACTTAAACATGGGTAGTTTAGGGATAAAGGGTAAGTTTTGGCGAAATTGGTAGTACATGGGTCGTAGGCCCAAGAGGCTTTAACATGCCTTGTTGCACAGGGGCCGGAGACTTTGGTCATCGGGGGCTAGAGACTCCGGGGTGGCCGCTGGACTCCGGGGAAGACTCCGGGGTGGCATATAGTAGCTTTTTGGGAAGGGTCTGGAGTTTGGTTCGAAGTCCTTGACGGAGATTCCGGGGTCACAGAGCGGAGACTCCGGGCTCCAGGGCGGAGACTCCGGTTCTTTGGGCTCGGCTGCTCCTTCTTCACGTCCAGGCCCTGGTTCTTCTTTCGGATGGTCTTGCCGAGGCGTTGGGACTCCATAGCTGAGGATGCATAGAGTATTTGCATGAAGTAGCAAACCATCCAACGGTGCATCAAAATCACATGAGGAAAGGAGCGAGTTAACCTTAGCTTGTAGGATCTTGGCTCGAGCGCGTGTCATTGGTCCACTTGGGGGACTTGGTGGTGTAGATGGAGGGAGGCGGGCTGCATCAGCTCCCCCCTTGGGAAAGACTCATCCTCGACTCTTCATGGCTATCAACTTGATCATCTCCATGGTAGGGTGACAGGTCCTTAACGTTGAACGTATTGCTCACGAGGTACTTGGAGGTTGGTATGTCGATGACGTACGCGTTGTTGTTGATTCTTTTGAGGACCTTGAAGGGATCATCTCCCCTTAGTTTGACCTTGGAGTCGTGATCGTTGGGGAAGCGGTCTTTACTCAAGTGTATCCACACAAGATCACCTTCTTCCAAGATCATCTCTTTCTTGTTTTTGTTCATCCTTGACACTTGGCAAAGCACTTCTTGCTCGATCGTGGCTCTTGTGTCGTCATGTAGTTTCTTCATTGCTTGGGCACGCTTGTCGACGTCCATATTGGTACACTCGTGGAGAGGAAGAGGTAGGATGTCGAGTGCGGTAAGGGGCTCGAATCCATAGATAATCATGAACGGGCTCTTCAAAGTGGTGGAGTGCTTGGAGCGATTGTAGGAAAACTCGGCGTGTGGGATGCATTCCTCCCAATCCTTAAGGTTCTTCTTGATCAACACACGGAGTACTGTGCTGAGCCATCGGTTGAGGACCTCGGTTTGTCCATCAGTTTGAGGATGCGAGGTGGACGAGAAGAGTAACTTGATGCCGAGCTTGGACATGAGTGTCTTCCAAAAGTAGCTCATGAATTTGACGTCACGGTCGGAGACGATCGTTTTTGGTATACCATGTAGGCGAATTATTTCCCTAAAAAACAGATATGCGATATGTGAAGCATCATCGTTCTTATGGCACGAGATGAAGTGTGCCATTTTGGAAAAACGATCCACTACAACAACTATAAAATTATGACCATGTCTAAACCTATGCAAGCTTAACACAAAGTCCATGCTAATGTCCGACCAAGGTGTATAAGGAATAGGCAATCGCATATAAAGACCAAATGGGTTAGAATTAGACTTAGCTTGGACACATGTAGTGCATCGTTGGACGTGGCGCTCCACGTCTCGCTTCATCTTGGGCCAATAGTAGTGAGTGGAGAGCATGTCATATGTCTTGTCACGACCAAAGTGACCCATAAGGCCTCCACCATGGGACTCTTGAAGAAGCAAAAGCTGGATAGACGACTTTGAAATGCAAAGCTTGTTTTTTTGAATAGAAATCCCTTATGCAAATACAAATCATCAACCCCTTTGTCTATTGAACACTTTGCAAAAATTGATCCAAAGAACGGGTCAAAAGCATACAAATATTTGACGTCATCAAGACCCAATATGTTTACTTCAAGGCGTGTAACAAGGCTTGTATTCTTACGGGACAAAGCGTCTTAAACTACATTTTATTTGCCCTTCTTATATTTTACAATGTGACGAAAAGACTCCATGAATTCAACCCACTTACCATGCCTTTTGCTCAAGTTGGCTTGACCCTTTAGATATTTCAACGACTCATGGTCGTAATGTATGATAAATTCTTTGGTCCAAAGATAGTGTTGCCACACTTGAAGGACACATACTAAGTCACAAATCTCTTTGTCATAAATCGGATAATTAAGGCATGCGCTATCAAGCTTCTCGCTATGGTATGCAATTCTTTGGTCCATTTTGCGTCACACTATATCTCAAAAGTTTTTGTGAAATCCGGTAAAGAAAGGAGTGGTGCTTTGGTGAGCCTCCTTTTGAGCTCATCAAAGGCCTTTTGTTGTGCTTTGCCCCAAACAGATGTGGCATTCTTCTTGGTCAACTCGTTGAGAGGGCAAGGAATGGTAGAAAAGTTTTTCACAAAGCAATGGTAGAAACCGGCCAAACCATGAAAATTATGAAGTTCACTTACATTGGTAGGAATAGGACAATCTCGTATGTCTTTAAATTTTGAAACATCAACTTCAATACCATTTGAAGAAACAACAAATCCAAGGAAAATCATTTTTTCTTTGGCAAAAGTGCACTTTGGGAGATTAGCATATAGCTTTTCATGACGAAGGATTTGTAAAACCTCCATAACATGTGTAACATGCTCCTCTAGTGACTTGCTATAGACAAGAATATCATCAAAGTAGACAATGACATTCTTTCCAATGAGAGATATCAAAATATGGTTCATGAGGCGCATGAAGGTGGATGGGGCATTAGATAAGCCACAAGGCATAACCAACCATTCATAGTGACCAAGTTTGGTCTTGAAGGCGATTTTCCACTCATCACCTTCAGCCATGTGTATTTGATGGTAACCACTATGAAGATCAATTTTGGAGAAAATAGTGGCTCCGCATAACTCATCGAGCATGTCATCAAGAAGCGGTATTGGATGTCGATAAAGCACGGTGATAGCATTGATTGGATGGCAGTCCATGCATAACAGCAACGTATCATTCATCTTTGGGAGAAGAATCATGGGTACTGCGCTTGGGCTAGTTCTTACTTGGATAAAACCTTTGGAGACGATTTGGTTGATTTGTCGTTCTATCTCTTTTGTTTCTTGCGGGTTCATGCAGTATGATTTGCGGTTTGGGAGAGGTGCGCTGGGTATGAGGTCGATGCGGTGCTCGCTTCCGCGAAGAGGTGTAGTCCATGAGGGAGCTCTTTGGGAAAGACATCCTTGAATTCCTACAAAATAGCCATCAAAGAAGGAGGAACATTTGTCAAGTCATTAGTTCCTTGCGTTAGTCCCCTGCAAATAAGGACATAGTGCAAGATGGATGGGTTGTTCCGCACTTCTCTCATCTCACTTTTGGTGGCAATAAGAACACTCTTAGTTTTTCCACTCGAGTTTGCCTTGTGGATCTAACTCACTATATGGTGGTTCTCTCGCTCACCACTCTTCTCACAAGATGGTTTTGTGTTTTGCTCCCTCGCTAAAGGCTTTGCATTGTCTGCAATTATTTGGCTAGGAGTCATTGGTTGCAAAGCACATGTCTTGTCAACCCATTTGAAGGTATATACGTTTGTGTGACCATCATGTAAAGAACCTTTATCGTATTGCCACAGCCTACCAAGCAACATATGGAAAACCATCATTGGGACCACGTCACACTCCATCATATCCTTATATGGTCCAATTGAGAATGTTACCAAAACGGTGTGCTTGATCTTCACGGACCCTTGGTCACTTAGCCATTATATATGGTAGGGGTGATTGTGTGGATGGAGGGTGAGATTGAGCTTTTCACACAATTCGGTGCTTGTAAGATTGTGGCAACTCCCTCCATCGATGACAACTTTAATGGATTTCCCATTGATACCGGAACGAGTTTGGAAGATGTTGGACCTTTGATCTTCATGCTCGTGTGCTTGAGTGGTTAAGACCCTTGTGACAACAAGAGATGGACTTGCGTCATGCTCGTCATGCTCACACATGAGTAGTTCTTGGTCATCTTCCACATGTTGCCTTGACAATGCTTCCTTGACTCTTGCATCAAACTCATCTTCACCCAAGTATTCCTCATCACCATTGTCATGGATGAACAAAACTTTCTTGTTTCCACATGTGGACAACTTGTGTCCTTTGCCTCCACACTTTTAGCATTCACCATTGAATGGTGGGTCATCCTTTGTATATTTTCCACTTGGCGACGACTTTCCTTGAGGAAGGGTTGGCTTGAAGGGAAGATTGGAGTTACTTGAGGAGCTTCCATTGAGGTTGGTTGGTGTGGTGGTTGGTGCTTGATTGTAGGTGAAATACATCTTTGGCTTGTTATACTCGATGTCCTCTTGCACTTGACGCTCGGCTTTTGTTGCAATGTGCACAAGCTCAACCATGTTGTTGTAATTTTGGAACTCGGTGATGCTCTTGATTGGATGGTTCAAGCCATTGAGGAAACATGCCATTGTTTGCTCGTTGCGCTCTTCAATGTTGGCGCAGATCATGCTGCACTCCATTTGCTTGAAGTACTCTTCCACGGTCTTTGTCCCTTGGCTAAGCATTTGAAGCTTGTTTAAGAGGTCGCGCTTGTAGTGCGAAGGGACGAAGCGTGATCTCATATGGGCCTTCATATCTTTCCAAGTGGTGATTGGAGGCTCTTCTTTTGCTTCATGAGCGAGTTAGATTTATTCCCACCAAAGGTTGGCATAGTCATCAAACTCGAGCGATGTCATGGCTACCATCTCCTCGTTGCTATAGTTATGCATGCGGAAGATCTTGTCAACCTTGAGTGCCCATGAAATATACTCTTCGGGATCATTCGAACCGGTAAACTTGGGCATGGTGAACTTGAGCTTGCCAAAAGTTTCTTTATCATTGCGGTTTCGGTATCGGCGGTTACCGTGATGTTGGTGGTCATCGTCATCATCCGAGCTATCATGTCTCTCTTGGTGACATTTTTTGCCCTTGCGGTTGTTGGGGAGCCGCATTTGGTGGTCGTGGAACTTGGTCCTCGCAAAGAGCTTGGGTAGCTTTCTCTTGGCGCGGTTGTTGATGAGGTTGAGGTTCTTAGGCCTCACGAGGCTGGTTAGGAACTTGACCATCATGGCGAAGAGCATTGTCATGAGACATATGACGAGGAGGACGTCGCGCCACATGTATAATTGTTTGCTCCCTTTCATCTTGTGGTGGAGGGTCTGATGGCTCAGATATGTATAACTTGTTGGGAACCCCAAGAGGAAGGTACGATGAGCACAGCAGCAAGTTTCCCTTAGTTATGAAACCAAGGTTATCGAACCAGTAGGAGTAAGGAAACAACTCCAAGGTGTTGCTAGCAACTTGGAACCTGCACAACACAAACCCAATACTTTGCCCCAACTTACAGTGAGGTTGTCCATCTCACCAGTTTGCTAAAAACAAAGGATTAAACGTATAGTGTGGAGGATAGTAATTGCTTGCAAAAAGTAAACAGTAAACGGTAAACAATAGATGATATATCAATGGTAAGGAATGGACTGGTGTCCACAGTTCACTAGAGGTGTTTTCCATAAGATAAATAACATGTTGGGTGAACAAATTACAACGAGGCAATTGACAGATTGAGAATGCATAACAATACATATACTAGACATCTTGATCTCTGCGATATTTGTTTGGGCATTACAACATGATACATAGACCATAGTCCAACTGCATCTATGACTAATAATCCACCTTCATGTTATCATCCGAACCCCTTCTAGTATTAAGTTGCAAGCAACAGATAATTTCATTAAAAAAGTTTGTAAAGTAAACAATACAATTGCCCTTGGACAAAGGATTGTTGTTTTCTCCCTAATAGCAATAGCACATCTACAACCTTGCAGATTTCTGTCACTTCCCCAGATTACTAGAGGCATGAACCTACTATCGAGCATAAATACTCCCTCTTGGAGTTACAAGCATTTACTTAGCCAACGTATCTACTAGCAACGGAGAGCATCCAAGATCAGAAATAACATAGATATGATAGAATCAATAATCAGTCTGACATAGTACTCAATATCCATCGGATCCCCTCAAACACAACATGTAGCATTACAAATAGATGATCTTGATCATGAACGAAGCTCACAAGATCTAAACATGATAGCACAAAATAGGAGAAACAACCATCTAGCTACTGTATGGACCCGTAGTCCAAGGGTGAACTACTCACGCATCACTCCGGAGGCTGGCATGGTGATGAAGAAGGCCTCCGGGATGATCTCTCCCCTCCAGCAAGGTGTCGGGAAGATCTTCAGATCCCCCCGATCTAGGGATGGAGATGGCGGCGGTTGTGCACTGTTTTGTGGATTTCTGATCATGTACTTAGGGTTTCTGCCTCGGGGTGTTTATATAGGCGAAGGGTCAAGGTCGGTGGACGCTAGAGGGGCCCACACCATAGGGCGGCACACCCTAGGGTGGACCCACGCCGGTCCTAGGTGTGGCCGCCTCGTGGTTCCTCTTCGTCTCTCCTTCGGTCTCCATGTCGTGTCGGGTAAAATATTGACTTTGGCTTTTGTTCCGTCCAATTCCGAGAATATTTCTTTACTAGCTTTTCTGAAACCAAAAATAGAAGAAAATAGGGAATTGGCACTGTGGCATCTTGTTAATAGGTTAGTTCCAGAAAATGTATAAAAATGCCTCAAAGTGTAGACAAAACATAAGATAGTTGATACAAAACAAGCATGGAGCATCGAAAATTATAGATATGTTTATGATGTATCAGGGTCATCATAGTGATCATATTGTCGGCGTTGACGCTCATGACGATGATGACATCTTGGTGGGTCTTCAAGTTCTTCATGTCAACGGTGCGCTTGTTCTTTCAAATCAGAGGCATCACTTGTTGTTGAGTGAATGTCTTGTGGCCGTTGACGAGGTACTTGGGGTTCCACTTGAGGTTGCTCACATGGTTGATCTTGTTGGATCACTAGTGCCCTTGCATGGTGACATTGTGTTTCTCTTCTTGGTGGTCTTGAAGGGAGGTCACCATCATAGCTTGAGGTTGCAGCGTGCCGAGGAGAGGGTACCGCTTGTGAAGAACTCATGGATTTGAGTATTGGTCCATCATTGTGCCTTGAAGCCCGACGGTGCAAAGAGCTTAACGCGCTCGAGGAGTGCCTTTAAGAGCTTGACGCGCGAGAACGTGGTCTTGCCAAACCATCAATGAGACGTTGAAGCTTGTTATCATTTGCGTCGACGACATGTTGAAGAGCTTCATTTTGATGGCTGGGGTTGTGTTGCATCGCATGCATTTGTCCTCAGACCTCCTCGAAGCGGTTGCCGATGATCTTGAACTCCATTTGAGTGTTGGTAAATTTTTCATCTTGGCGCTTCTCAGGGCGTCGCAACGGTAGTTGAGTTCTCCTCGAATCTTCCAATGGGTTTCCCTTGTCATGTATTGGTCTTCATCCTCTTGAGGTTCAGGTGGTTGGTTCATCTCACCGTCCCTATCCATGATGCAAAACCAACAAGGATTGTATATGGAAAGTAATATGTGGTGGGGGTTAGCCTTTTACCTCACCTTGGGGATTGTATCAAACTAGTTGCCACACATGAGACTAAAAGCTTGCAAAGTGAAATCACAAATAAACTCACACTAAAGGAAGAAATCAACTCTCAAAAGCTTTTGGTGAAAGTTTGGGATGGTGGAAATCCAAAGACCCAACCAAACGAAAAGGATAGTCAAAATTGGGCAAGATCCAACAAAACTCAAGTCAAGGTAAAGGTCAACAACTCAAAATGGTGATGGGAACCTACGACTATACACACATGTGGAGAAAAATTGGATTGACACAACTATGAAAATGAGCATAAAATGTCCTAATGAAGACTAGCTTGGTTGTCGTGCCAATGCAAGAAGAGACGGTGGATCATTTGAAAAGAGGAAAAAGGAGCAACAAATTTGTGCATTTGCCTTGGGAGCTCTTATTTCTCTCTTTCTTACAAGCTTGATACTCTCTTTTGCTATGGGATACTATTTTTATTTTTGTTTTGTATATTTTTTTGCTCTCTCTTTGGTGCTACTAAGTCACTCTTGCTATTGCGTTTTCACTCTCACCATCCAATTACAAATGCACAGTGCTCAAGCAAACACAAGATGAGCCACTCTCGTGGGATAGGTACACACAAAGGAAGATAGGGGTTAACAAGGTGACACAAGTTATATCTTCGTTGTTGATGATGAACTTGCGATCGGTGGTGCAGGATGATGGTTGTGTGCCGTGGTGTCGAGGAGCGCGGTGATGATTATGCAAAAGCTTCTGTTAGTGGATGACACGAACATGGAACACAAACCAAAAATAAGGGAATTAGCCAATGCAAGATAAGAGGCAGATATGAAAACAGTTGTCAGGGCCGGAGACCCCGGGATACAGGGCTAGAGACTCTGGTGTCGGGTTTCCTTCTCGAACTGCTCGTGTTCTTGAGTGGAAATCCACACCTTGAGTCCTCAAATCCACAAAAAATTGGCCAATATTGGGCTAGGAAACACAGGCAAAAGCTGGATCAAAACCACAAATAACACTCCAATATGAGAGATCAATCCAAAGGAAAATTGAGGCTCTTTTTTGGGAAATTTTCGAATTTATGGTGGATAAGAGTAAAATTTGTGGGGAATTCATGATCAACCTTGCTCTTGATACCAATATGTTAGGGTTGACCCTTTGGGGTCGCCCGATCTTTCACGAATTCCTATGGAAATCGAGATGGATGCGAGAGAGGAGGGGGAAGGATGAAACCCACGAACTCACACGCAAAGAACTCGATGAACACACACAATACGCGAAGACACGATACACACCAATAGCTCACGCTAGCGGCAACTAGTCTGGAACATTCCCTAGCATCGGTGACGGGCAAGACACTCTCCCTCTACCAACATCGGCGGTGAGAGGCTTGATAAGATCTGACTACTTGGAGATGAGACACCGACTCCAAGGACTTGTACAACTTAAACGCACTAGGCAAAATCCAAGAGGTTGGAGGATAATTGGTGCTCCTTGTGAAGGAGCATGAGACTAGCAATAGATAGATCCTCTAGGGTTTCTTCTATTACAATTATCCAAGTCTAGGGTTTACAATAGATGGGGGGGCTATTTATAGGCCAGCCACTTAAATAGGGGTAGTTTAGGGATAAAAGGTAAGTTTTGGGCGAAATGGGGAGTACATGGGCCGTAGGCCCAAGAGGCTTTGGGCCGGAGACTCCGGGGTGTCCACTGGACTCCAGGGTAGACTCTGGGGTGGCATACATTAGCTTTTTGGCGTGGTCCGGAGTCCGATCTGGAGTCTTGGCGGAGACTCTAGGGTCGTAGAGCGAAGACTCCGGGCTCTAGGGCCAGAGACTTCGGTGCTTTGGGTTCGGTTGCTCCTTCACGTCCATGCCCTGGTTCTTCTTCCGGATGGTCTTGCCGAGGCATTGGGTCTTCATAGGTGATGATTCATATCATATTTGCATGAATTAGCAAACCATCCAAAGGTGCATCGAAATCACATGAGAAAAGGAGCGAGTTAACCTTAGCTTTAAGGAGATTGGCTCAAGCGCGTGTCATTGGTCCACTTGGGGGACTTGATGGTGTAGATGGAGGGGCGTCCGTAGGGCGCGCTGCATCAGAAGCTCAGTTGCAAAATAGTTGGCATCCGGGTAAACCTCCTGAGGCTCTAATATTCTTCTTCCTCAGCATCTATCCGCACAAAGGGCCGAAATAAATACATTGCATAATCATATAAAGCATATGAAATAAGCAAACAAGATATGCCATGAAGGAATGATGCACAATTACATTGTATAACATAGCACGACATGGGTTAGGTGTGGGGTACAAGAATGAAGACGTTTATTAAGTTTTTAGTCATGTTTTGCTCCTATAAACCTTGCTGGACATTTAATATTTATATGATTCATGCTTCAATTTATATAATGAAATGCATATTTATAAAGAGTTTGTCGCGCTGATCAATTTAGATATATCATTTGTTGAAATCGGAGTTACGGAAATAAAGTTATGCAATTATTAAGAAGTCATTTAAATAATATATATAAATTCGAAATTTTTAAATTGCTCAAGTGATATTTTAAATAGCATATTCATTTTCCTCATGTTTTTCTGATTCGAAATCATATATTATACATATTATTTGGAATTATAAATTTAAAACAATATTAAATTTAAATTTGGTCAAATGGGGTCAAAGTCAAAAGTTTGACTAGTTAGATTCAACTTAGGTCAAATTTGGACACATATTTGAATTCACATTTGAAAATAGTTCACATTTCATTTCGTAAGTTTTTGCAAATTCAAAATATTTCAAATTTTATGAATTAATTTGTATTTGAAAAATTACTAGAATTTTATTTGTTTTAGACAATTTCCTAGACTTTTCTTACTCACGCAAACCTAGCCACAATGAATGATAAGTGGGGCCGCTGTGCTGAGTGGGCTGCTGCGCGCGGGGGAGCCTGGGCGCTGACACGTGGGAGAGTGCGGGACTGCGGGTTGGAAACGACCAAACTCGAGGGGCCGTTTTAGAAAATGTGCTGGATGGTTTGACTGACGAACTGAAGAAAAGTGCCCGAAATAGGCTATCTGATCCAATCTTGCGATGAAGATGACAACTAAACCGCTGGGAATTTCGTAATGCCGAAAAAATAAACGTTATATAGGAGATCAATATATACAAGTTTAGTTCATAATATATCGCTGAAGGAGGGATAGATCGTTCATAAAATGGTGTCTAACAGAGAGGGCGTCGAGGCTTGAAACTGACGGAAAATCTTTAGAAAAAACAGAATTTTGGCCAGGCTTCGGATGAAGATTGTGAGCGATCTAGGAATCAGTTTGAAGCGTGGTTTTCTCATAGATGTAGCCTAAGGACTGAGTTAAACTTCCATGTTGTGAATCTCGCTGAAAGAGGTCTAGAATCACCGGGAAAAGGCCGGTATCAGACGCGCGAGTTGCTGCTGTAGCTGTTGCCGCCGGGACGCGCAGCCAGAGCATGACACGCGCGTGTTCGGGCAGCGGCGCGCTCGAGCGGTGAGGCGCTGGTCGGCGACTACGGAAGTCCAAGACCAGAAGAGAGGGGACATGGAGACAAGGTGGTGGAGCTCACATAGGTGGTGTTGGAGGCGGCGGCAGCAAGACGGTGGTGAGCATCCGTGTGCGTGGGGAGAGCAAGTGCGCGCGTGATGGTTCGTCGGGCACCTCCTCTTTGCTAGCTTCCCCTTGAGGAGTTGAGGTAGAGGAAGTCTGTAACACACTCAGAATCGACCCTATGCAAGTTTCAGCGCTTCCCGCCAAAACCCGCATAGAAACGATTCAAAGGTGCCCACCAGGCACTTTCATGCGGGTGGAAAACGAAGTAATAACATTACACAACAGTCCTCGATGGGACCCACAGAACAGATATATATAACAGTGACTCCAGGAGTCAAGAATACAGATATAATATACAAAGATCCAAATCACCTTGAAAATGATAGAGCGTCCGACTACGGACAAGATGCAAATGGGGCTAAGAGCCCTGAAGAATAACCAATGGCGTCCATAACCCTGCCCAGGCCAAGCCGGAAGGGTAACCCTGCTAACGACGTCGATCTCAACCTGCTTAAACAAAAGGGGTGCCGACAAAGGGCAAAGGAAAAAGAGGAGCGTCAGTACTGAGGCCAGTACACGGCGAGACTAGAATTCGGCGGTCCTCGCCTACATAGGTATGGTGGACTGAAGCGGCAGCGGCAGCAAGCACTAAACAACCTATAGAGACTCGATACAACTGGCGGCAATCAGAGAGGGGTAAGAAGGACCTATCCGGAACCAACCTGATACTACCATCAAACAAACCCATCCTGGCGTTTCCCCCTCGAGACCAAACGAGGAAGTCAACCGAGGAAACTCACACAGTTGGCAGTTTTATTAATTCAGTTATCGTTGCAGCAATTACTAGTCAGGTTTAGATATTCATCCTGATAAAGTAAGCAGTGGGCACTTTTAGTTAACCATTCCGTTATAGTTGCAACACTTACTAGTCATTAAACAATTAGCATGAGATAACCCAGAACCCAGCAGTTGTTGGTACTTTTATTGAGCCATTCCGTTGTAGTTGCAATACTTACAAGGCAGGTACAATGGTCGCTGGCGTCGACCCAAAAAAACAATTGTGGGCAGTATTATTTAGCCATTCCATTATAGTGAAGCTGATTACTAGTCATTATAAAGTCAAATTTATAGCAATAAACTTTAGTTATGCTTGTCTATGGTCGAGATACTGTGCTCCAAGTCGTCCATAACCGCGGACACGGCTTTCAGAAAGTTTTACCCGGCCGGGGTGCACCAATAGCAACACACACTCGATCAACCTCGGAAAAACCAAATCAAAACCCAACGAGGCCTTCACGACAAAGCAATCACAGGATTCAAAAATATTTCAGGGGGCCACCCCATTGAGTAGAACCGCAACGAAGTAAGCTAGCTTCGAGACGGACTCAAGGTTTGGGTAGACGGCTGTGAACGACTGGGAACCCAAAACTGGGCTTGTCGACACCGTGGAATCGTGTCCCGATCCTAAACAGTACAGGTGCTATCTGTCGCACAATTTAAATACAGAAGTAGCATGGCATAAGTACAGGATAGTAAATAAAACCTCAAACTAGTTTGTGGCCCCAAGAAATAAGACTGAATCAAGCTCTGGCTCAGGGGGGTCCCATATACCTCCCGGATGTGGATAGCGCGATAAATCAAGGAACAGGTATCAAGTACTCGGGGTCCTACGGGACACAAGTGGGCGTTCGGAAACCAAATGTTATCTATCACCCACCGATGCCTCTGCTTACTTCAATTTTAGTTGTTAAACAGGAATTAAAGTGAACGATAAATAAAACTAGAATCATCTCCAACAACAACGTGCGGCAATACATCATCAACTGTGGCACTTGACGACACGCAACAGCACTTGAGCAAGCGACTACGACACGCAAGTCCAACTATCTACCAAACAACAGGAAATAGGGTGTGTCCAAGGCAATATGCGGCTGCAAGGGATATCACGGGTACGGAAACTAGAGCATCGCAACACAGATAGCAATAGATCAACAGGAGGGAAATAAATACTATAAAAGTAAGATAGGTAGAAAGGGGGAGATGCTCGCCTGAAAACATGGCCGAAGGTTCAACCGAAGATCTTGTCGAAGCTCACCACATCTCATCGTCCTATCCGGGAAGAAGCAAAACACTAAAAGGAACAAACAATGCAGCAATTACAACTAATGCGGAAGAATCAGCATGATCATGATATGATGTATGACATGGCAAGTTAATGATGCAACTATGTCGAAAAGGGATTCGGGGCACAACACATTGATGGTACAACATTCGTGAGGCACTATTAATACTAAACATTTAGTTCCCACTTTTATTTATCATGTTTACCTTGCATAAACAATACTGATTATAAAAATGCTCTTAATGCATGATGCAAATGATAACATGGATATCATAAACAGAAAGGTCTCGTCGAACTGATCATTTTAGACATATCATTTGTTAAATTCGGAATTATAAATCAAAAGTTATTAATTTATTAAGTTCCGGTGGCATTTGGTTGTAATTTAACTCAACTTGGAATTTTAAATGTGCAAAAAGGTAATTTGAATAGCATGTTTGAAATCCTCACATTTTTCTGATTCAAAAACATATATTATTTGTATTATTTGGAATTATGAATTTAAATTTATTTTAAAGTCAAAAATAATTAATAGGGTCAAAGTCAAAGGTTGACTTTTTAAATTAATTCTGAAAATATTTGATTAAAGATTTGAATTGGGATTCAAAAACAAAACATTTTTCATATAAGGTTTGAATTCAAAATCCAAACCATTAAAAAGTTATGAATTCATTTAAGTTGAAACAGATTTGAATTTTGAATTTGAATTAGATTTGAAAGGTTTGAATTTAAAACAGATCTCAGGAAAAACTTTTATTACTCAGAGGGAGCTAGCCACTGTCACTGACAAAAGGGCCAGGGTGCTGACTGGATGACACAGTGGCCGAAGCTTGTGGGGGGTGACAAGTGGCAAGGAGGAGGACGTCGGGTTGAGGTTCTAAAAGGAGGAGGGGGTTTCCTGCAAATCGTCCAGGAGCTGTCGGTTAAGTCTAACGAAACTGAAGTTTGGTTCGCGAAAAACAGCTAGCTGAAGCGATCTTGCGAAGAGGTTGGCGAGCAAATGGTTGGGAATTTCTTGATGCCGCAAAAACCAAAGTTGTAGAGGGATAAACAGGCTACAGGTTTGGTGTTTGGGGATCTTGCGAAGGAGGACTTCAGCGGACGGGGCAAAGGGATGAACAGAGGTGCAGAAACGGCCAAAACTGACGGAAAGATCAGACAGAGGGCTGAGATCGGGCTGTTTTCTTCGGATGATTACGGACGCTACAGGTCACGGATTCGAGCGAGGTTTGCAGCGTTAGAAAGCTGGTGGATCCGTCTATGCAAAGGTATGAGGTTGGGCGCCGGAGGAGAGCTGAGGCGGCTGGAAAACTTACGGGAACAGAGGCTCCGTCAGGCACGATACTGCAGTCTGTGCGCGCGACGGCGGAGCTATACGGCGACAGAGACGGTCACAGGTGCACGGAGAGGACGCATACATGTGGGGAATAGGACGGGGGCCTCACCTTGAGGTCCAGGACGATCTTGGAAAGGGCGGATGAGAGCTGGATCGTTGCAACGGCGTGGAGGATGTTGACATGCACGGACGTAGAGCTTGAAGGATGGACGCCGACGTGCTCCGGGAGGAAGAGCTTGGTGGCGGCGATGATTCGAGATGGCTCTGGCTTCGGTTCTTCCGCGTCCAGTTTGGGGACAACGTGGTGGTTCCATTCCCATGTGTAGCTTGTCCCGGCGACAACCCTGCCGAAGACGCGGTCGACGGGTCTCGTCTCTCTGTCTCTCTCGGTAGATTTGGAGAAGACGATGGAGCAGAGAGGAAAAGGGAGAAAGTGGCGGCGGAAGAAGGGAGAAAGGCTAGGGTTCCTGGGGGATGGTCCTCGGCGCTATTTACCGTCCTCGGGAGGCGCGCTTGTCCGCCCATCTCCTGGACAGTGACAGGCAGAGCCACCGATGCTCTCTCCTGCAAAGGAAGACGACGGCAGCGTCGCACACCTGAAGCGGTAAGGCTGGAAGCTAGCTGGAGCATCAGGCCGGCCCAAGATAAGGAAGGGGATCTAGGTGGGTGGTTGGGCCAAAAGGTCAAATGGGCTGCAATAGGTGAAGCTCCCTTTTCTGATTCTTTGATGTTCTTTTTATTTGTTTCAAAACCATTTGATTTATAATTCCTTTTGAATATTTTTTTATAGGATTTTAAACAGAAGGTTGTGTAACAAAAGAGACCGAGAGGGAAGTAGAAGGAGATAAGATGATGCCCATATAGAAAAGTTGGGCACGTTTACTAGATATGGAATTTAGGTTTTGGAAATTCAATAAAAACATTTAGGGAACCGATGGAAATCTAGCAAGTGGATTCCAATGTTGTAGAAAACAAATAGAGATATAAAAGAGGGAGAGGTATTAGTGATAGCACAACACAATTGCAAGATTTAATATGATGCTCAAATGCAATGTGGCATGATGACATGGGCATGATATCATGATGATGCAATGCACAAAAACAACGCGATTTTCTAGTAGTGGTTTTTGCGGGATGCTACAATTCGACACCACTAACAATGGATCTCGCCCTCGAGATCCGCCTCATGGTACCGGAAAGAAGGGCGGCGATCTGCATCTTCTCGCTTCAGGTAGATCCTCGCGACACCACTAACAATGGTTCCTTCTTCATCTTGAGAACGGCGACACCACCAACAAAGGGTCGTTGTTCCTGATCGTCGAGAGAACACTCCGGAGAAACAAAGGACGAAGGTTGAGGTATCAAACGATAAGGCCACCTCTAACTTCCATTAGAAGAGGGAAAAGTTACATTGATCCACCAGTTCGATGTACAGAGCGAACAGTAAGAGTCGGTTAGGGTGATCAATCCATCCCGTACCCAAACTATCAACTCTATACATGAGTAGGAGAATCAGGCAACTCAACTCTCGATATTTAGACTGAAGATCTTCATAGGCGGTATCCGGAACAAAGGAATGATGCCAGCAGAAATCGTATGAAAGACACAATGATTAGGTTCTGCGGTGGTTCCATTGGCATGAACAACACATGCTCAAGGTATACTCCAACTTCACCAATGCTCGTTCTTCTCATATGTTTTTCAACGATACGGATATCCAGCAAGGAACACATATGGATAAAGAGCTCAAGAACAAAAGATTGGAGGAAGGGTACAACAGACAAGTTGCAGATTGATGATCGTAGCACCTCCGTTACAAAAGGGAGAAAGCGAAACCCTGAAGGTACTACGGAAACCCAACCACGAGAAATCCTGGACTCGAAGAGAGAGAAGAGAGCGGATTCAAAACACGTAGAGGTAAGAGAGGAATAGCAAAGGGTAAGGAGTAAAATCAGACCTAATCAGAACTATCCAACCGATTTTTCAAATTAGTTTTGACACTCTACTTCGGTCGTTAGCTAGGTTATCCTACAAGCTGGACTTGTGGGGTATCGCAACTGCTGAGCTCTGATACCACTCTGTAACACCCTCAGAATCGACCCTATGCAAGTTTCAGCGCTTCCCGCCAAAACCCGCATAGAAACGATTCAAAGGTGCCCACCAGGCACTTTCGTGCGGGTGGAAAACGAAGTAATAACATTACACAACAGTCCTCGATGGGACCCACAGAACAGATATATATAACAGTGACTCCATGAGTCAAGAATACAGATATAATATACAAAGATCCAAATCACCTTGAAAATGATAGAGCGTCCGACTACGGACAAGATGCAAATGGGGCTAAGAGCCCTGAAGAATAACCAATGGCGTCCATAACCCTGCCCAGGCCAAGCCGGAAGGGTAACCCTGCTAACGACGTCGATCTCAACCTGCTTAAACAAAAGGGGTGCCGACAAAGGGCAAAGGAAAAAGAGGAGCGTCAGTACTGAGGCCAGTACACGGCGAGACTAGAATTCGGCGGTCCTCGCCTACATAGGTATGGTGGACTGAAGCGGCAGCGGCAGCAAGCACTAAACAACCTATAGAGACTCGATACAACTGGCGGCAATCAGAGAGGGGTAAGAAGGACCTATCCGGAACCAACCTGATACTACCATCAAACAAACCCATCCTGGCGTTTCCCCCTCGAGACCAAACGAGGAAGTCAACCGAGGAAACTCACACAGTTGGCAGTTTTATTAATTCAGTTATCGTTGCAGCAATTACTAGTCAGGTTTAGATATTCATCCTGATAAAGTAAGCAGTGGGCACTTTTAGTTAACCATTCCGTTATAGTTGCAACACTTACTAGTCATTAAACAATTAGCATGAGATAACCTAGAACCCAGCAGTTGTTGGTACTTTTATTGAGCCATTCCGTTGTAGTTGTAATACTTACTAGGCAGGTACAATGGTCGCTGGCGTCGACCCAAACAAACAATTGTGGGCAGTATTATTTAGCCATTCCATTATAGTGAAGCTGATTACTAGTCATTATAAAGTCAAATTTATAGCAATAAACTTTAGTTATGCTTGTCTATGGTCGAGATACTGTGCTCCAAGTCATCCATAACCGCGGACACGGCTTTCAGAAAGTTTTACCCGGCCGGGGTGCACCAATAGCAACACACACTCGATCAACCTCGGAAAAACCAAATCAAAACCCAACGAGGCCTTCACGACAAAGCAATCACATGATTCAGAAATATTTCAGGGGGCCACCCCATTGAGTAGAACCTCAACGAAGTAAGCTAGCTCCGAGACGGACTCAAGGTTTGGGTAGACGGCTGTGAACGACTGGGAACCCAAAACTGGGCTTGTCGACACCGCGGAATCGTGTCCCGATCCTAAACAGTACAGGTGCTATCTGTCGCACAATTTAAATACAGAAGTAGCATGGCATAAGTACAGGATAGTAAATAAAACCTCAAACTATTTTGTGGCCCCAAGAAATAAGACTGAATCAAGCTCTGGCTCAGGGGGGTCCCATATACCTCCCGGATGTGGATAGCGCGATAAATCAAGGAACAGGTATCAAGTACTCGGGGTCCTACGGGACACAAGTGGGCGTTCGGAAACCAAATGTTATCTATCACCCACCGATGCCTCTGCTTACTTCAATTTTAGTTGTTAAACAGGAATTAAAGTGAACGATAAGTAAAACTAGAATCATCTCCAACAACAACGTGCGGCAATACATCATCAACTGTGGCACTTGACGACACGCAACAGCACTTGAGCAAGCGACTACGACACGCAAGTCCAACTATCTACCAAACAACAGGGAATAGGGTGTGTCCAAGGCAATATGCGGCTGCAAGGGATATCACGGGTACGGAAACTAGAGCATCGCAACACAGATAGCAATAGATCAACAGGAGGGAAATAAATACTATAAAAGTAAGATAGGTAGAAAGGGGGAGATGCTCGCCTGAAAACATGGCCGAAGGTTCAACCGAAGATCTTGTCGAAGCTCACCACATCTCATCGTCCTATCCGGGAAGAAGCAAAACACTAAAAGGAACAAACAATGCAGCAATTACAACTAATGCGGAAGAATCAGCATGATCATGATATGATGTATGACATGGCAAGTTAATGATGCAACTATGTCGAAAAGGGATTCGGGGCACAACACATTGATGGTACAACATTCGTGAGGCACTATTAATACTAAACATTTAGTTCCCACTTTTATTTATCATGTTTACCTTGCATAAACAATACTGATTATAAAAATGCTCTTAATGCATGATGCAAATGATAACATGGATATCATAAACAGAAAGGTCTCGTCGAACTGATCATTTTAGACATATCATTTGTTAAATTCGGAGTTATAAATCAAAAGTTATTAATTTATTAAGTTCCGGTGGTATTTGGTTGTAATTTAACTCAACTTGGAATTTTAAATGTGCAAAAAGGTAATTTGAATAGCATGTTTGAAATCCTCACATTTTTCTGATTCAAAAACATATATTATTTGTATTATTTGGAATTATGAATTTAAATTTATTTTAAAGTCAAAAATAATTAATAGGGTCAAAGTCAAAGGTTGACTTTTTAAATTAATTCTGAAAATATTTGATTAAAGATTTGAATTGGAATTCAAAAACAAAACATTTTTCATATAAGGTTTGAATTCAAAATCCAAACCATTAAAAAGTTATGAATTCATTTAAGTTGAAACAGATTTGAATTTTGAATTTGAATTAGATTTGAAAGGTTTGAATTTAAAACAGATCTCAGGAAAAACTTTTTTTACTCAGAGGGAGCTAGCCACTGTCACTGACAAAGGGGCCAGGGTGCTGACTGGATGACACAGTGGCCGAAGCTTGTGGGGGGGTGACAAGTGGCAAGGAGGAGGACGGCGGGTTGTGGTTCTAAAAGGAGGAGGGGTTTCCTGCAAATCGTCCAGGAGCTGTCGGTTAAGTCTGACGAAACTGAAGTTTGGTTCGCGAAAAACAGCTAGCTGAAGCGATCTTGCGAAGAGGTTGGCGAGCAACTGGTTGGGAATTTCTTGATGCCGCAAAAACCAAAGTTGTAGAGGGATAAACAGGCTACAGGTTTGGTGTTTGGGGATCTTGCGAAGGAGGACTTCAGCGGACGGGGCAAAGGGATGAACAGAGGTGCAGAAACGGCCAAAACTGACGGAAAGATCAGACAGAGGGCTGAGATCGGGCTGTTTTCTTCGGATGATTACGGACGCTACAGGTCACGGATTCGAGCGAGGTTTGAAGCGTTAGAAAGCTGGTGGATCCGTCTATGCAAAGGTATGAGGTTGGGCGCCGGAGGAGAGCTGAGGCGGCTGGAAAACTTACGGGAACAGAGGCTCCGTCAGGCACGATACTGCAGTCTGTGCGCGCGACGGCGGAGCTATACGGCGACAGAGACGGTCACAGGTGCACGGAGAGGACGCATACATGTGGGGAATAGGACGGGGGCCTCACCTTGAGGTCCAGGACGATCTTGGAAAGGGCGGATGAGAGCTGGATCGTTGCAACGGCGTGGAGGATGTTGACATGCACGGACGTAGAGCTTGAAGGATGGATGCCGACGTGCTCCGGGAGGAAGAGCTTGGTGGCGGCGATGATTCGAGACGGCTCTGGCTTCGGTTCTTCCGCGTCCAGTTTGGGGACAACGTGGTGGTTCCATTCCCATGTGTAGCTTGTCCCGGCGACAACCCTGCCGAAGACGCGGTCGACGGGTCTCGTCTCTCTGTCTCTCTCGGTAGATTTGGAGAAGACGATGGAGCAGAGAGGAAAAGGGAGAAAGTGGCGGCGGAAGAAGGGAGAAAGGCTAGGGTTCCTGGGGGATGGTCCTCGGCGCTATTTACCGTCCTCGGGAGGCGCGCTTGTCCGCCCATCTCCTGGACAGTGACAGGCAGAGCCACCGATGCTCTCTCCTGCAAAGGAAGACGACGGCAGCGTCGCACACCTGAAGCGGTAAGGCTGGAAGCTAGCTGGAGCATCAGGCCGGCCCAAGATAAGGAAGGGGATCTAGGTGGGTGGTTGGGCCAAAAGGTCAAATGGGCTGCAACAGGTGAAGCTCCCTTTTCTGATTCTTTGATGTTCTTTTTATTTGTTTCAAAACCATTTGATTTATAATTCCTTTTGAATATTTTTTTTATAGGATTTTAAACAGAAGGTTGTGTAACAAAAGAGACCGAGAGGGAAGTAGAAGGAGATAAGATGATGCCCATATAGAAAAGTTGGGCACGTTTACTAGATATGGAATTTAGGTTTTGGAAATTCAATAAAAACATTTAGGGAACCGATGGAAATCTAGCAAGTGGATTCCAATGTTGTAGAAAACAAATAGAGATATAAAAGAGGGAGAGGTATTAGTGATAGCACAACACAATTGCAAGATTTAATATGATGCTCAAATGCAATGTGGCATGATGACATGGGCATGATATCATGATGATGCAATGCACAAAAACAACGCGATTTTCTAGTAGTGGTTTTTGCGGGATGCCACAAAGTCCAGGTATAGAACCTCCTCGCGGCGGTACTCTCTGGTGCCATGAAGAAGTGGTGCGGCGAGGGCAGTGGCGAGCAAGGAGCGGCGGCCACATCCATATGGCAATGGCGAGGTCTCGATCTGGCCAGACTTGGAGAGGGGGAAAGGATAGGAAGGTTGATGCGGCTTGCTTTAAGAAAAGCGAGACAGAGAGAAAGAGACACAAGAGGGGGAAAGCGGGACTGCACGCCAAGTGCGTGTTGAAGTAGGCAGGTGAGGCTGGGTGTGCTGCCACCGATCAACAGAGAGGGGTGCGACTGGGAGATGGGGTTCAGGTTCATAGAGAGAAACAAAACGAGCTCGGCTAGCTAGGAGGGAAATATGATCATTGGATCAGGTCAAGGAGAGGTGAATGACTCGGCTAGGGAAGGAAAAAGTGGGGTTTTCTTGTGTAGAGGTGGTGATTAGAAGGGCAATAATGTTAGAAGGGAAATCTGGTGTAGGTTTTATTTAGCTTTATTTGTTCCTTTTGTTTGAATAAAACCCATCAAAAACCAAGAGACAATCAAATAATGATGATAGAAAGGAAAATAATGTTTGCACTTGCATGGGCCATGCATGGCATTTAATGCACTAGTTCTAGTATGTAAAAACATGTAGAAATTTGACATTTAGCCAAGCATTTTAAACAAGCTTCTAGATTGAATTGAGGTTCCCAAATTCATTATAAAAGCTCTCCAACACAACGTGGCATATAGAACCATTGGTTATGCATGAATTACAAGGTAGCCATGGCTAGTGTGTATTTTTTCACTACCATGATTCAAAGAACCCACATGGAAGGATTAAATGATGAATCCTCTTACTGCATGGCACACAAAAAGTGGCCATGCATGCTACCATACATAATATTGTGAAAAAAAGTATATCCACGTATGGGAGCATGTAGAGAATAGAAGGAACCATTCCCAATTATTTATGAGATAGATTTAAATACCAAAAAAAGAATATGGGATCATATATAATTAAGATGGTGGGGATAATGAAAGGAACCAAGGGAAGATGGCAAGAAAGGTGATGGAGATATGCCCACAACTCAACTTGGGCATCAAGCAATTTATCAAGAAGCAAATACAATATATCAAGAGGCAAATACAAGTGATACAATGTAATGCATATAAGATAGGAACCAAATAAGAAGGGTTTTATATGATGCTCAAATGCAAGATGGCATGGTGACATCAGAATGATATAACGATGATGCAATAAATGACATGTATGTAGTAGCATTATCTAAAATAGGCAAGTAGCATTACAATTGTTAGACAATTGGGATACTACACAGAACAACTCTATCAATTCCGAATTGATAACATTCCAAATATTCTGATAGAATTTCGTGGAAAACTATCTGGCCCGGGGCTTTGTTGTGTTCCATTTGGAAAACCTCCTTCTCAGGTTCCTCCTCAAAGTATGAGTCTTTTAAAGGTTATTATTTTCCACATCCAAAACCTGGAAAATATCATCCGCTCAGGATTGATCAATTGAGAAGTTCCCATGCATGTGGGAGCACAGTTATATATTAATCCATCGTTATCTTGAAATGTTATAAAATGGAAATATTATATGTTGATCCAAATTCTACAAAATATAGGCCAACTTCTGACGAGTGGAGCTAGGCCCGTCGCCGGGGGATTGGGCCGAGTGTAAACCCCTTGTAAGCCGTCGGTCGGGATAAGTTGCATCTGTGAAATCCCCGGTATTTGTAAACACTCCTCGATATAGTGAAGTTTCGCTGGCTGACGCCCGTGGTTTTTTCCTCTTTTTTTTGGAGAGGTTTTTTCACGTTAAATCTGTGTCCCCTTACCGTGATATCGTTTTCGTTTTTCGTTATTTACTTGTCGCAATTGTAACAGGAAACAACAACTTTGGTCGCTATCTCCATATTGGGTTTACATGTAGAACGAGTACATATGACAAACTTATCTGCACCTAAATTTATTGCTTCCTTTTTTCAGGCTTCCAAACTTGTGTTCCGTGGCCACCATACCTATTCAAGGCACTTTTTAACAAGCAAGAACGCTGCAAGTGTAAACCTTGCAATTTGCAGATAACTAAATCAGTCGTGTTAAAAGTTGTTGATGTGAACTCCTAAAATAGCAACGTTTAACGGATCATCGAAACTGAAAAAACGGTTAACTGTACCGGAAATGTCAGGCGAGATCCGATCAGATTCAAGCGTGCACCAGCACCAATCCTAGGTACTAGTCCCAGGTCTACCCGTCTTTGTACCTACACTGCACGCATCTTCAGTCCGAAGCAACCCTATTTTTGAAGCAAGCAATGCCACGGAAGTTGCCAAGTGCTGCTGGTGCATGGTGGTCGCCCACAGGCCATAGAGCTAGCTAATGGCCATCACTACCTCCAACTAACTAACCACCACCCTTTTCCACTACACTCTGCACTCCTGTGCCTTTCACCGTGTCACGGCGTTGTCCTCCTACAAATCCCTGTCATTGTCGTGGCCGTCGTCGTTATCCTCGTCGCCATCGATCGCAGACCCAACAAGAGGTGTCACTAGTAGTAGTAGTAGTAGTAGTAGTAGTAGTAGTAGTAGTAGTAGTAGTAGTAGTGCCTAGCTAGGATCGAGGTCGGGGAGGGGTGGTATGGACATGGACGCCATTGAGGAGTGCAGATGCAGCAGCGATGAAGGTCTGCAGCAAGGCTCCAGGATTATGGTCGGCGTGCCCAACAACTCACGGGGATGCTCCGAGCTGCTGTCGTGGGCGATCAGGGTCGTCGCCAAGCCCAACGATTCTGTCGTCGCCGTTCATGTTCTTGGTAACTGTCTAGCAACTTGTTCAGTTGTTGCTGCAGCGTATGTCATGTGTTCTTGTTCTTGTCTTGACGATTTATTGTTGTCGTGGTTTTTTCCGGGCAGGAGGGAGGGGGAGGAAGAACAGGCTGCAGAAGGCGAACACCTTCGTGATCTACATGCTGGGGGAGTTTGTGGAGACATGCGAGGCTAAACAGGTGCAGACTGATCAAACAACAAACCCGACCGTCTGCAATTATTTTCCTCCTGCATACATTCATTTGTTAACACGCTCGGGGTGGTACAGTACTTTCTAATGATCCCTTCTTTGGGAGTAAATAGCACCGGAGGTCATAGAACTTGTCCCTCACGTGCACTTAAGTCACACAACTTGTAAAATAGACTAACCAGTCACACAACTTGTCAAATGCGTGCACCGCAGGTCACAAACTGCTTAACCGACCGGTTTTTTTTTAAAAACTCGTCACGTGAGATTGCCTCGTAAGGTTAATAGGGACTTCTAACAAAAACGTTAATATGGACTAAAATGTATCCAGACGGAAGCTCAAGATCTTTTTCTCTGCTTATCCTGCTGTCATTCATCCGTTGATCCTGTACCATATAACGGAAGCTATTCTTGTCAATTTATTTGGTAGTTGGTTTTGGCAGCAGCTAGCTGACCATGATACATATTTCAAATAGCTAGGTTCGAAGCATGCATGAGCGCAGATTAGAATACCGCAAATCTGGAGGCTGGAAGGGTTAGGAACCTCAATACGTGAAGAAAAAAAAGTAGCAGATCATCACGAACAGGGAACAACAACTCACTAGTGTAGTAATCAGCGATGTCAGCAAAAACAGCGCACACCACGAACAGGAAAGAGTATCAATCGATTCGATCAACATGAATCCTTACATGAACTTTTTTTTTTGACTTTGTGTAACTAACGTGAACTGATCTAAAAGAAATACAATTTTAACTGAACCTGGCCAGATAGACAGACATGAGGGGTGTTTTGTAAAATTTTAAGTGACATATTGACCAAACGTGACACGTGCATTATGCGTTGTGTTAAAAACCGTCTGGTTAACCGGATTGTGACTTGCGGTGCACGTATTTGACAACTTGTATGACCGGTTAGTCTATTTTACAAGATGTGTGACTTAATTGCACGTGGGGGACAAGTTCTATGACCTCCGGTGCTATTTACTCCTTCTTTGGTGTTCCATTCTTACAATCTATCTCTTGCGAGTTTTAATTCTTTTCTGGTGTGTGCATTTATTTTCTTCCGGTGAACACAGACAGTGTAGTGGGAACTTGGAAGCAAAGTTTGTCCTCACTATATTTTAAGTAGTTTGGTGCCCCCTTCCTGTCAGGCTTGTCATGTCCTTTATCTGCTGTTAGGTATATCTGGACTGAAATGTCCATGATTAGTACCATGGTCTGAGTTTATCATCCTTTATGCTTCCACATGTGCTTTAATGCTCTGAATTTGAGATTTTACTTCCATTTAAGCTCATGGAAATACTTTTGAGTCAAGCTGAAACAAAAAAAGGCTGTAGTTGTGTAGTGCTCTGATGCTAATATGCATCCACTGTCTTTTCTCAGGTCAATTTGGAGGCTAAGGTGATATGCAGCTCAAGCATTCCAAGAGCTCTGACCCGAGAAGCCGAATTTACTGATGCAAAGATTCTAATTGTTGGAAGATCAAAGAATACATATTACAGGTAATTCTAATAAGCACCTCAATTCAAAAGAAAAAGGCACAAAAAATTTCGTTGTTCGTATTCGGATACTGAACTGCAACTTTTTATAAGCTAAACGTTCTTGTTACTTCAATATGTAGTTTATGCATCTCAAAAGCAATGCTGGATATGCTTTAATTCAGTGCAAGTAATGCACAAACAATTTCTGTTTTCCTACAATACTCAATGCTACAATTGTCACCGTTCAATCCAGGAATCACTTTGAGGTTGCAAACTACTGCTTCATGCATGCCCCAAACAGCTGCTCAGTTATTGCTGCTGGAAGGGAAGGCCTGGCACAAATCAGCACTAGGTTGAAATCTCGATCATTTGACGGTGAGAACATTTGGTACAAAGATTCCGAATGACTGGCCATGTTAGTTCATGTACTAATACCGAATCACAAATTACAGATAGAAGCATGTCCTCAACTTCAACATGGAGAAGAAGATTTCCACCACTACTTAGATCAAGCTCAACAGGCAAGCAGGTTCCTCAAACCACGGGTGATGACAAAGATGAAGACAAGAGCTCGCCGAAGGCAGTGCTCGATGGACCGGAGCAAGTGGAGCGCCTGCAAGTCACTGAAGAGTGTTACAGGACATGTAGCAATGAGGTGAGTCGGCGTAGCCACAATGGCCTCTGGAGGCGTTTATCGGACATGAAGCTCTGGCTTCCGTTCCTACGGTCTGTCAATGATGAAAATGCGAAAGGCAGCGATGTCTGTTCCACGTTTATGGAAGATCCAAAACCTGTCTGGAAGTGTTATAGCTACCAGGAAATTTCAGTAGCAACTGATGATTTCCATCCAGGTACATGTTTCCATTTTTCAGGTTTTCCATTTCAGAATTTTGAAGCACTAAATGATCCATACAATTTCCAGAATTTATCATCATGCAAAATGCAGACACCGGATTGATCTATAAGACTATCTAATATTAATATTCTAATTGATATTTTGTTATGCAGATAACATATGTGGAAGAGGAGGCTATGCAGAAGTATACAAGGGCACACTGTGTGATGGCCAATGCATAGCGGTGAAGAGACTGGCCAAAGGCAAGCCAAGTGAACAGAAGGAGAAGGAGTTCTTATCAGAGCTAGGGATCCAAGGGCATGTCTTCCACCCAAACACAGCTGACCTGCTTGGCTGCTGCGTGGAGAATGGACTGTACCTGGTCTTCGAGTTCTGCGTGAACGGGACACTCGCATCGGCACTGCACGGTATCAGTTTTAGTCAGAGTAGTGTTATCTCAGAATTGAGCTGATGATCTTGTCAGCAACAATGTGACCACAGAGGATCACTTTTTGCAGGGAACACTGGGAAGGTTCTTGAGTGGTCTTTGAGACAGAAGATAGCGGTAGGCGTCGCGAGGGGCTTGCAGTATCTGCACATGTTCTGCAGGCATCGGATCATCCACCGTGACATAAAGGCAGCCAATGTACTTCTTGGTGATGATTTTGAACCTCAGGTAAACCCATTTTTCCTGTTGAACAACGACCCTTCTTCAAACCAGAGGAACAAAACAGTAGGTCTAGGTGTATCCGCCATACAAAAAAAATATTTTGTCTTACCATGGAAATGAACTAAAATATGTGTTTTCTATGTAACAGATTTCTGACTTTGGACTGGCAAAATGGCTTCCCAAACAATGGACTCATCACTCTGTCCTACCCATAGAAGGCACATTTGGGTAAGGACTGGCAAAGTGCCTTCATTCTGCATCGTTACATAGCGTCAAGTTAAAACCATTAAAAGGTCAATGTAAATTGTGAACAGGTATTTAGCGCCAGAGTACTTCATGCATGGCATCGTCGACGAGAAAACCGATATCTTCGCTTTCGGGGTTCTTCTCCTAGAGATTGTCACCGGAAGGCAGCCCATTGACTGCTCCAAGCTGAGCCTTCTTCAGTGGGTGAGCATTGGTAGAATGAACACACTCAAATCAGTGAATTACCAAAGAACAGTTCACAATGTTTGTTTGCTCTTGTTGTTTAGGCAAAGCCACTTCTGGAGGCTGGGCAAGCGACCGAACTTGCAGACCCGGACCTCGGCGACGACTATGACAAGGATCAGTTGAAGAGGATGGTCACAGTCGCATCACGCTGCATTTTGCGGCCAGCGATGTGGCGGCCAGCGATGGCCGAGGTACCCATTCATCATTTCATACTAGCTGATATAATGTGACATAAAAACTATTTACATCTACTCTCTGTCTACTGATGAGTAAATTAAATGAAGAAAAAATGTCATGTTTTTAGGTGCTGCATTCCCTGTCTACTGATGAGTGCCTGACGGAACCTGAGAAATGGAACATTCCGGAGGACGAAGTTGACGACATGGATGACTGCACATTGTTTTCTGAATGTTGTTCTCCGTGATATACAGGCTCTTATTTATTTTGGTGTCGATATGTCTTCCTATCGTGGTGTTGTCATGTGCTGTGCTACTCGGATATCTCTGAGTATGTTTTTTCCCTACGGGTTTTGGTCGTTAGAGCGTGAGATGCTTGAGATGTATTCATGTGATTAGGAAGGAGAGTTTTGAAATGTATCGAATGCTGGCTCAACCTTACCAGTTCAAGCTGAGCACGGCTGCACATACAAAGTGGATTTTTTCAAGTCTGAATCTGTGAATACCTGCAAACATCATCATAAGAAATCATTGACAGCATGGTTAAAATTGAAAAAAAAAAGGAAACTACAGTGAATCGCCATATATAAACAACCGTCCCAAAAATAGAGTAAACTCCAGATTTTACCCCCTATCAAACAATATTGGGAACCGTACTTGGCCTCATACAGGTTTGTATGTTAATATAGTCACAGAGAGTTTGGATCGTATATGAAATACACATGAAATATAGTCCTATTCATTGTCTAACACCCTCCCTTAATCTCAGCCTGTAGACAGGTTGAGATTATGCTTGAACTCATTTAACTTTTGAACTGGAAGTGCCTTTATAAAACCATCTGCAACTTGATCACCACTAGAGACAAACCTGATGGCAAGCTGATTATTTGCAACTCGTTCTCTGACAAAGTGAAAATCAATTTCAATGTGTTTAGTACGAGCATGAAACACAGGGTTGACAGACAAATAGGTAGCACCTAAATTGTCACACCAAAGACTTGGATTTTCTTTCAATTTTACTCCAAGTTCTTTAAGCAGGGCCTCAACCCATATCAACTCAGCTGTAGAATTGGCAAGTGACTTGCATTCAGCTTCAGTGCACTCCAGGAGACCAAATTTGGCATAACAAAGATAGCAAAACCACCTGTAGACCGCCTGTTATCAAGACAACCTGCCCAATCTGCATCTGAAAATGCACTGAGGAATAAAGAGGGAGACTGAATAATAGAAATTCCAAGCTTCAATGTGTCCTTGACATATCTAAGAATTCGTTTAGCAATTGTCCAATGTTCAGTAGTTGGAGCATGAAGATACTGACAAACCTTGTTCACAGAAAAGGATAGATCTGGTCGTGTCAAAGTCAAATACTGCAAAGCTCCAACCATGCTTCAAAACTGAGTGTTGTCCTTAGCCCCAAGAGCTGTACCAACTGAAAGAGACAACTGTCCTGAAGATGACAGAGGTGTAGGAGCTGACTTACAGTAACACATGCCAGCTTTGCCGAGAATATCTGAAGCATATTTCTCCTGTGTTAGGAGTAGACCATTGTCTACTTTCTTCACCTCACTGCCAATAAAAGTGTAAATCACCTAAGTCCTTGATAGAAAAATTCTTATTCAAATCACGAACTAGAGCAGTAATGGCATGATCCGAAGAGCTTGTGACTATGATATCATCAACATAAACCAGAAAAAACATAGTAACATCTGGCTTCTGAAAGAGAAATAATGAAGTATCTGCCTTTGAGGATATAAAACCAAGATCATGCAATTTTGAACTGAGCCTAGAAAACCAAGCTCTAGGTGCTTGCTTCAACCCATATAATGGTTTATCAAGCCTGCAAACATGATGTGGAGCATGAGGATTTTCAAAACCTGGGGGTTGCTTCATATAGACCGCCTCTTCCAGAACACCATGAAGAAACATGTTTTTGACATCTAGCTGCCGTAGACTCCAACCACGAGAAACAGATAGAGCCAACACAGTCCTGATAGTAGAAATCTTAACTACTGGACTAAAAGTATTCTCATAATCAATTCCATACCTATGCTTGAATCCTTTTGCAACTAATCAGGCTTTATATCGATCAATGGAACCATCTGCTCTTTTCTTAACACGATATACCCATTTGTAGTCAATAATGTTCTTGTTGATACTTGGAGGAACAAAATGCCAAGTTTTATTCTTAATTAGTGCACTATATTCTTCCTTCATTGCTTCATGCCACTTGGAATCATTGATAGCCTCTGTCAGTGTGAGTGGTTCACCTGTTGAAGACAGCATACCATAGCGCACAGTACCATCAATATATTTATTGGGATAACGTATACCTTTCTGAAGACGAGTACAAACACCCAAGAGTGGTACATGTACAGCAGGTTGAACCACATGAGCATGGACAGAGTTTTCTGAATCATCATCTGGAGAATTTTCTGTAGTTTTCATATCTATACCCCCACCAGCATCGCCCACAGAAGATCCAGAGGATCCAGCCGACAGGGAGCAGCCTTGGCTGCCAAGTGGCGACGCCCCACTGGGCGAGGGCATGGGGCCAGCACGCGCACCAGGGGAGCCACGCGCGGGAGACGTCGCTGTCGCGCCACGTGACGATGGGAGACGGGACGACGCGGGCTGTGCAGGGGACTGCGCAGGGGACAGCGACGGCGATGTAGACAGGGGATCCTCCTCGGGACCAGAAGAGGAATGTTCCTCTAAATCTTCCTCACATTCAGTGCCAGTTTCGGCATTTTGTGACAAATCTTCAATAACCAATTTTGGATGATTTTCTGCACCGTTTTCGACAGGATTTGCAGCAGGGGGTGTAGCTATCTGTGACACATTAGTAAGAGGCACAATAACATGCATATGATCATCAAAATTTTGAGCATCTTCATGGGAATTGCATGTGGATGATGATAGAAGGAGGATTTCTTCCCTAAGGAGAGGACCAACATTTGGATTAAGAGATGCAAAAGGAAAGACATTTTCATCAAACACAACACCACGAGATATGTATACACGACCGGTAGATAGATCGAGATATTTTACACCTTTGTGAAAATGACTATACCCCATAAAAACACACCGTGTGGAACGGAAGGCAAGTTAACGTGTGTTGTAAGGATGAAGATTAGGCCAATAGGCACAACCAAAAGTTCTAAGAGCATCATAATTTGGAACAACATGAAGGAGTCTTTCACAAGGGGTCATTATTAATAACTCTACTAGGAAGCAAGTTAATGAGGAATGTGGCTGTGAGGAAGGCTTCATCCCAATACTTTAGAGGCATAGATGCATTTGCAAGGAGAGCAAGGTCAACCTCAACTATATGACTATGTTTTCTCTCAGCAGAGCCATTCTGCTGATGAGCATGAGGACAAGAAACATGATGAGTTATGCCAACCTTTTGAAAGAACGTATTAAGTTTCTCATATTCACCACCCCAATCAGTTTGCAAATTTATAATTTTCCTATCAAAATTGCGCTCAACATACTGTTGATAATTCAAAAAGGCTTGATACACATCAGAACGCTTCTTAAGCAAATAGATCCAAAAAAAATTATTATAATCATCAATAAAGCTTACATAGTATGCATGTTTCCCAGCAGAGAGAGGGGCGGAACCCCATACATCAGAAAACACCTGTTTCAAGGGAACAGTTGACCGACTGATAGACACAGGATATGGTAACTGATATCTCTTAGCTAATTGACATGAATCACAGACATATGGGGTAATCTCTGGGGTGTAAGCTATTTTATTTTTTCCTAAGAATTTGCTGAACCACAAATGAAGATGGATGTCCTAAGCGGCGATGCCATGTAGATGAAGACGGCTTTATTATGATGAAGGCATGTTTGGAGGATCCATTGGAGATTGACATCAAGGGATAAAGACCTCCATGGCACGGGCCTTTAAACAGAATTTGATGTGTTGCTTGGTCCTTGATCAAAAAGAAAAAAGGATGAAATTCAATATAGACGTGATTATCAAGAGTGAACTTATGAAGAGATAGGAGATTTTGGGAAGCACTAGGAACATGCAAGATATCATTGAGTTGAAAGGAGTTATGAAGAGTGCGCAAAACTGAATAACCAATATGACTGATATTCATACATGTGCGTGCAGCAGTGTGGACACGATCATGTCAATTGTAAGTATCATGGATAGAGAGCTTGTTCAGCTCCCGAGATATGGTTAGTGGCGCATGTATCATAGTACCAATTTGCCTCAACTCCAGCATAGTTGGCACCTTTGTTCCCGCGATCTCCAGTGTCATGACGATCATCTTCATAGCGCCACCAACAATCCTTAGCAGGGTGTCCATGTATGTTGCAGATTTGACAAGTGGTGTCAACATATGGTGTGGGTTGCCGATTTGTACGGCGTCCACCATCATCACGACGTTGAGGGCGATCATCATCACGAGGGCGGCGTCCTTGATAGTTACCCCCTCCATCACGACCACGATAGCCATGGTCCTCCTGACCATGGTAACGACGGTCTTGTTGACGGCCACGATCACGATAGTCCTGCTGCTGCTAGCCACGATCATCATGACGACGATGCCAGCGATCATGGCCACCCCGATCATCCTGCCAGCGCTCCTAACCACGTGAGGGGGCACCGCCACCACGGCGAGCAAGGTGAACCGAGGAGGATAAGCTGGTGTCATCAGACTTATGCATGCGAACAAAGGCCTAAAATTGACTGAACAGATCGCTAAGCGTAGTGCCAGGGTTTGCACGTACATCGATGATGAGTTGATTGTATGAGTTACCCATGCCTTTCAGAACATACCAGACAAGATCATCATCATCTAGTGGTTTTCTAGCAGCAGCAAGTTCTTGAGCAATGGTTTTCATCTTGGCAAAGTACTTTTCAGAGGACATGTCGTTCTTCTTGGTCTCAACTAGAGCAGATCGCAGATGTTGAACTCGAGACTTTGAGGAAGCAGACAGTGTGCATTGATAGCAACCCAAACCTCGGCAGATGACTCTAGACTAACGACATGGGCCAAAAGATCAGGGGACAACGCGTTGAGAAGCCAGCGGAGAACTTGCTAGTCACGAGCAACCCACGAGGCATACTCAGGGTTTTGGATCGTCACCTTCTTGTTGTTGGCATCTTCAGCTTCAATCAATTTACCCAGGGCCTTGTCTTCTCCTTCAACGAGTTCGAGAACGCAGGCACCACGGAGCGCAGGAACAACCAGCGCCTTCCACACGGGAGAGTTCTCCCTCGTGAGCAGCTGCATCGGGGGAGCCCAAGCGCTGCAACCAGAGATGTGACGGACGAAGACGAAGCCATCTGTGTTGGCTAGGGTTTTGTTTGTTGGTAGTAGGCGGCAACGGCGGCTAGTACTTAGCGGCAGCAACGGCGATTTGTTTTGATCGTAGGCGGCAGCGGCAGCTAGATCTCAGATCTCAGCGGAGGCGGCGGCGGTTTTGTTGTTGGCTTGGGTTGTAGGAGATGTAGCTAGCGGCGGCGGCAGATGACTGCGGCGGCGACAAGAGCTTGGTCGTAGCTTGGTGTGCGGCGGCGGCTGAATCTTCAGCGACGGCGTTTTTAGGCTTCGGCAGCTAGATCAGGAGAGGCTGCTCTGATACCATATCAAACAATATTGAGAACTGTACTTGGCCTTGTATGGGTTTGCGTGTTAATATAGTCACAAGAGTTTGGGTCGTATACGTACACAACTTGTACGTATCGACTTACATATGAAATACACATGAAATATAGAGTCCTATTACATTGTCTAACACCCCCAAGCTCAACATTTTTTACGGTAATTACCCTATTTAGCAATAATTTGGTCTATTTACCCTATTTAACAAAAGTTATGCCAGTTTTTATGACTTTCAATATTCTGATTTTATGAGCTCAGATTAGTTCATCGAGGAGCCGAGCGGGCATGGGACGGGACGAGCGTGGGCGAGCTAGCATCCTTAGACGTGCGAGGTTGTGGGCTTGTCCACTACTCCCTCCGTTTTAAAATATAAAATGTTTTAGCTTTATAAATTAAATGTATTTTTTTAATATATAGATTCACTCAGGTTTAGAGTAGACTACACGCTAAAAAAACTCTTGATACATTTTTTTCACGAACCAAAAACATTTTATATCTTAAAACCGAGGGAGTATATGGCACGAGTGCACCAGTTTATCGTGCGCGCGATATAGTGAGCAATGACCAGCGGCAAGGATCCAAACACTACCTATTTGGCCGTGGATAAAGAGTTCGCGTGCAGAGGCAGCGGGGTTGTGTCACAGTCGCATTGTGCATCCCTAGCTAGCTCTAGCTAGCGTGCATGACATTCATTCTCCCATTCTATTTATTTAACAAGGTATACGGTGACGACATGGACATAGCTGGAGGATGACAATACACATCAATCGATAAATCTTGTTGTGCTCCAAAGCTTGTCAAAAGAACCGATCAGCTAGCTGGCTTAATTTGTATATATATAGATAGTGAGGTCTTGAAGGTTAATCCATCAGCTTCACGTGAGGTAGCCCTCCTGGCAAGGTCAAACTTGCCTTGCGGCACCTGGTTATTAGGTTACACTGGGTGAAAACTAAAAGGGGTAAAATTTGACATGACCTTTACTAAATGGGGTAAACAGAAAGAATTATTGCTAAATTGGGTAACTGCTGTCACAAAAATTAAACCAAGGGGTAAAAACTGAAATTTACTCTAAACAAAATGAATTATTACCAAAAAGAATAATAGCCATCGGCCTTCACTTCATCGTTCAACTAAAGAACCAGAGAGGGGGAGAATGTTCCCAGAAACAGTTCGTGCTCAGGTAACTATCCGTCAAACTCAAAACAGATATACTTCAGCATTATTACCAGAAAACTAAAGTAAGCACTGATGATCAAGTCACATCTCCTTGCTGGAATTAAAACAAATCGTGGCTAGCTATCTGTTCAAAGAAGATTACATGGGCTACATTATCTTAGCATTAGGAAATTAAAACATGAAAACTACAAGTGAACTACTGGCCCAGCTATCTTACCATAAGTTATGTTATATATGAAATGACATTATTGTCAAGAAGCGGCATCATGGAGATAGAAAATAGCAACAGAAAAAAACACGAATTCAACCATAAAGACTGGCGGAAAGACGCTTGAAGTGTGCGTTTTGTACATTGGAATTTGCCTACCAAATATATTCATCTTAACATAGAAAATTAACAACAAGCTACATGGTTCATAGTACTAGTCGTTAGCCCTGTGAAGTTTCATGGAATGATTCGTACCCTTTCGGGCCTTGGTTGCGTGTTTATATAGGTGGGAAAAACCTCCACGTGGCATATACAAGGTGTGGCATCCCACAAAACCACTACTAGAAAACCGCGTTGTTTTTGTGCATTGCATCATCATGACCGCATGCTCATGTCATCATGCCACATTGCATTTGAGCATCGTCATCATCTTGCATTTGCTTGCATAAAACTATTTGCAGAAAAACCTATTTTGTGTTTTCTAAAACGCCCCGTCTTTATTCAAATGCAAAACCCGGGTCGCCGGATTATTTTGTTTTGTCTGCTATCGGTTTGCAAAAGCCCGGTTGGAAATAAATAAAATAGTTAATTATTTTTAGTGGGACAGTCGCACGGGCCGATTCAACCCGAACGACCACCCCAGAATAAAATCGGTCCAGCTTAGACCCCACCCCAAGTCTTTTCTTACCCCAGACCTTTCTACCCACCCCTCCTCCACCTCACCCGGACCAATCCCTGGCTGCCACCTCACCCTCTCCCTCCCCTCTAACCAATCCTCAACCGCCACATCACCCAACCCGCTGCCACCTCCCCCCCCAACTCCCTCTCTCACCCACCACTTCCCTACCCTCTCTCTCTCTCCTTCTCTGCCAGCCGACCCCACCCGCGCCTGGCCCCACGCGCCCGACCTCTCCCCTGGGTCTCCTCCCCACCGACGCCTCCCTCTCCACCCCGCAGCCCTCTGCTCGCGCCCCTCTCCCCCATCGCGTCTCACCGTCCCTCTCCTCCCTCCGGCCACCTGCCTCCACCGCCCGCGCTCGCCCCGCTGCTCCTCCACCTCGCTCCGCCGCCGCGGCCGCGCGCCTCGCCACCCGCGCGCCCCACCCGAGCCTCCTCCTCCGCGCTGCCGCCGCCGCCCGTCCTTCTCCGCCTCTTCGGCGAGCCTGCGCCGCCGCCGACCTCGCCTTTTCCCCGCGGAGCCGCCAGCGACCGCCGCTCCTTCCTCCCCGCCGGCCGCCTCGAGCCCCCGTCGACCTCGCCTCCGGAGCTCCCCCTCTCCGCGCCGGCCACGTTCCGCCCGCCACCGACCGCCTCTGCGCCGACGTCCCCTCCGCGCGGCCTCGTCTGGCCAGGGCCCCGCCCCCTCGCCCGTCTCAGGCCGACCACCTCCGTCCCCGCTCCTGTCTCCGCCCGCGGCCTCCGCCCGCTCCTCCGTCGAGCCCCCCTCCGCCGCCAGCACGTCCACCCCGCGCTCCGGCCACGACCTCCGCCCCACCCCGGCCATGGCGCCACCGCCGGCCGCGACGCTCGCCACCCCGGCCCGAGCTTCTTCCACCCTCGCTGGCCCCGACCGCGCCGACCTCGGCCTCACCCTCCCCGCGGCCCCACGGGCCTTGCAGCGCCGCCGCCGCCAAGGACAGCGGGCCCCGTCTCCAACCTCCGCCGTGGATCTCGCCGCCCGGTGCTCGCCCTCGGCCAGCGTGCCGTTCGTGCCCGCCTCGCGGTCCCCTGATGGCCACCCCGTGCGTCGCCAATGCTCGTGTAGGAGCATAGTAACCGCCAAGATCGACACCGACCCGACCGAGACCCGAGCGAGCCCGATGAACCATTGATGAACCTCGAAGAACCACCGACAAGGGTATCCGACGCCATGCTCGGCTTCATGGATCCTCATGAACTCCGACGCGGAACCAAGTTCACTACGAGCAACCAAAGCCGGAGCCTTCAAGGTTGTCGGTGGAAACCCAGAGGATCCCCGGATGCCAAGACCGTCGACATGGATACCGAAGGACGCCGAGCGCCAAGTACTCCCTCGAGGACGCCGAGTACTTCACCCCGGACACCGGAGACCGCGGATGCGACCAGATCGTCGCTCGGACGCCCAGACCGCCACATGGAACGATAAGCGCTTCATCTCGGATACGCCAAGTACTTCAGCCAGATGCCCAGACCGACTCGATGGCACGGACCAACAAGATCTTCGTGACGACAACGACCAGGGCGGATCCGATGCGCCCTGACGCCGAACCAAGTCCTGCTTCCCGGAATGCCAAGATCTACCTCAGTTGTCCGAGAACGATACCGTCGAATCTGGACCCTGAGACCGACCTCGAACCCCCGGAACCCCAAGATCTGCCGAACCCTAATGTGTGACCCTGATCCGAGCCCCTATTTTTTTATAAATGCCATCTATATACTTGTTGCATATTAAATTGTCCATGCATGCATCCTTGTCTGGGTTTGGGGGCATTATGCCGATTCACCTAAATTAAATATGGGGCCCATATGCGGGCAAATCTAGTCTCATACTGGCCTCATTTAAATTTGTGTAGCGAACCGGTGCTATCTTTTGCCATGTTAAGACAACATTTAAATTGCAGGGTACCTAAACAACTTGAACCGTTTAATTAATTGTCGGGACCCCGGTTCCGCTTAACATGACCTAATTGCATCGCATCCTTGCCATGTCATACCTCATACATGCATCATGCCCGATCTTTTGCCGTAGTATTAAATAGTGCATCCGGTTTTTCTTCTAGTGTTTTGCTTCTTCGCGGATAAGGCCGTTGAGTTGATGTGAGCTTCGCCCCGATCTTCGGTCGAACCTTCGGCAATGTTTTCAGGCGAGCATCTCCCCCTTTCTACCTATCTTACTTTTATAGTCTTTATTCCCTCCTGTTGATCTATTGCTATCTGTGTTGCGATGCTCTAGCTTTCGTACCCGTGATATCCCTTGCAGCCTTATATTGCCTTGGACACATCCTATTACCTGTTGTTTGGTAGATAGCTGGACTTGCGCGTCGTAGTCGCTTCCTCAAGTGCTGTTGCGTGTCGTCAAGTACCACAGTTGTTGGAGAATTGCCGCCTGTTTAATGTTGGAGAGGATCATGGCTTTATTTATTGCTCACTTTAATTATTGTTTAACAACTAAAATTGAAGTAGGTAAGCAGAGGCACAGGTGGGCAATAGATGTTATTTGGTTGTTAACCGTCCACTTGTGTCCCGTAGGACCCCGAGTGCTTGATACCTGTTCCTTGATTTATCGCGCTATCCACATACGGGGAATTATGGGCCCCCCTTAGCCAGAGCTTGATTCAGTCTTATTTCTTGGGGCCACAAACTAGTTTGAGGTTTTATTTACGATCCTGTACTTATGCCATGCTTTACTGCTTTATTACGATTGTGTGAGGAGCACACTGTACTGTTTAGGATCGGGACACGATTCCGCGGTGTCGACAAGCTCAGTTTTGGGTTCCCAGTCGTTCACAGCCGTCCACCCAAACTACGGGTCCGTCTCGGAGCTAGCTTACTTCGTTGCGGGTGTACTCCAAGGGGTGGCCCCCTGAAATATTTCTGAATCCTGTGATTGCTTTGTCGTGAAAGCCTCGTTGGGTTTTGATTTGGTTTTTCCGAGGTCGATCGTGTGTGTGTTGCTATTGGTGCACCCCGGCCGGGTAAAACTTTCTGAAAGCCGTGTCCGCGGTTATGGACGACTTGGAGCACAGTATCTCGATCATAGACAACTATAACTAAAGTTTACTGTTATAAATTGACTTGTATCTGATATGATTAGTAATCAGCTTCAACTACAACGGAATGGCTAAATAAAACTGCCAACAATTGCTTGTTTGGTTTGTCGCTTGCGACAATTGTATCTGACTAGTAAGTATTGCAACTACAACGGAATGGCTAAATAAAAATACCAACAACTGCTGGGTTTTGGGTTATCTCATGTTAATTGTATCTGACTAGTAAGTGTCGCAACTACAACGGAATGATTAACTAAAACGGCCCACTGCTTATTTTATCAGGATGATTATCTACACCTGACTAGTAATTGCTGCAACAATAACTGAATAAATAAAACTGCCAACGGTGTGAGTTCCTCGGTAGACTTCCTCGTTTGGTAACGAGGGGGAAACACCAGGATGGGTGTGCTTGGTGGTAGTATCAGGTTGGTTCCGAATAGGTCTCTCTTCCCCCTCTCTGATAGCCGCCAGTTGTAACGAGCCTCTATAGGTTGTTTAGTGCATGCTGCCGCTGCCGCTTCAGTCCACCATACCTATGTAGGCGAGGACCGCCGAATTCTAGCCTCGTCGTGTACTGGCCTCAGTACTGACGCTCCTCTTTTTCCTTTGCCCTTTGTCGGCACCCCTTTGTTTAAGCAGGTTTTGAGATCGATGTCGTTAGCAGGGTTACCCTTCCGGCTTGGCCTGGGCAGGGTTATGGACGCCATTGGTTAATCTTCAGGGCTCTTAGCCCCATTTGCATCTTGTCCGTAGTCGGACGCTGTATCGTTTTACAGGTGATTTGGATCTTTGTATCGTATATCTGTATTCTTGACTCTTTGAGTCGCTGCTGTATATATATCTGTTCTGTGGGTCCCATCGAGGACTGTTGTGTAATGTTATTACTTCGTTTTCCACCCGCACGAAAGTGCCTGGTGGGCACCTTTGAATCGTTTCTATGCGGGTTTGGCGGGTTTCGCTAAAACTTGCATAGGGTCAATTCTGAGGGTGTTACAGAGTGGTATCAGAGCTCAGCAGTTGCGATACCCCACAAGTCCAGCCTGTAGGATAACCTAGCTAACGGCCGAAGTAGAGTGTCAAAACTATTTTTGCAAAATCGGTTGGATAGTTCTGATTAGGTCTGATTTTACTCCTTACCCCTCTGCTGCTCTCCTCCCACCTCTGCGTGTTTTGAATCCGCTCTCTTCTCTCTCTTTGAGTCCAGGATTTCTCGTGGTTGGGTTCCGTAGTACCTTCAGGGTTTCGCTTCCTCCTTGAATAACGGTGTTCTACCATTCGGTGCTCATGCTGCCTGAGGAATCCGTCTACTGTGGTACCATTCTTTGTTCCATGTTTGTGCCTTCCGGTGTTTTCCGACGCGACAACATCGTCTACGCCAGATCCGATGCAGAGTCTGCATCACCCCTTTGTTCCTGAACCTTGTTGTTGAGATCTTCAGTCTAAATTCTAAGGGTTGGTTGCATAATTTATCTGTTCGTGTACCGAGTAATGCTTTGAGTGCGGGATGGAGTAGCTACCATACCACTACTCTTATCATTCCCTCTTGTACATTGAATTGGTGAATTAATGTGATTTTACTCCTTCCGTGAAAGTTAGAGGTGGCCTTACCTTTAACTTCGTCCGTTGTTTATCCGGAGTGCTCTCTTGACGAACAGGATCAACAACCCTTTGTTGGTGGTGTCGCCAATTTCAAGACGGATGAAGAATCTTGGTTAGTGGTGTCGCGAAGATCTACACGAAGCGAGAAGATGCAGATCACCGGCCTTCTTCCCGGTACCATGAGGCGGATCTCGAGGGCGAGATCCATTGTTAGTGGTGTCGAATTGTGGCATCCCGCAAAACCACTACTAGAAAACCGTGTTGTTTTTGTGCATTGCATCATCATGACCGCATGCTCATGTCATCATGCCACATTGCATTTGAGCATCGTCATCATCTTGCATTTGCTTGCATAAAACTATTTGCAGAAAAACCTATTTTGTGTTTTCTAAAACGCCCCGTCTTTATTCAAACGCAAAACCCGGGTCGCCGGATTATTTTGTTTTGTCTGCTATCGGTTTGCAAAATCCCGGTTGGAAATAAATAAAATAGTTAATTATTTTTAGTGGGGCAGTCGCACGGGCCGATTCGACCCGAACGACCACCCCAGAATAAAATCGGTCCAGCTTAGACCCCACCCCAAGTCTTTTCTTACCCCAGACCTTTCTACCCACCCCTCCTCCACCTCACCCGGACCAATCCCTGGCTGCCACCTCACCCTCTCCCTCCCCTCTAACCAATCCTCAACCGCCACATCACCCAACCCGCTGCCACCTCCCCCCCCAACTCCCTCTCTCACCCACCACTTCCCTACCCTCTCTCTCTCTCTCCTTCTCTGCCAGCCGACCCCACCCGCGCCTGGCCCCACGCGCCCCACCTCTCCCCTGGGTCCCACCCCACCTGCCACCTCCCACTTACACCCTGACCCCACCCGCGGGCCCCGTCCCCTGGCCCACCACCACCTCTCTCCTCCCCACCGACGCCTCCCTCTCCATCCCGCAGCCCTCTACTTGCGCCCCTCTCCCCCATCGCGTCTCACCGTCCCTCTCCTCCCTCCGGCCACCTGCCTCCACCGCCCGCGCTCGCCCCGCTGCTCCTCCACCTCGCTCCGCCGCCGCGGCCGCGCGCCTCGCCACCCGCGCGCCCCACCCGAGCCTCCTCCTCCGCGCTGCCGCCGCCGGCCGTCCTTCTCCGCCTCTCCGGCGAGCCTGCGCCGCCGCCGACCTCGCCTTTTCCCCGCGGAGCCGCCAGCGACCGCCGCTCCTTCCTCCCCGCCGGCCGCCTCGAGCCCCCGTCGACCTCGCCTCCGGAGCTCCCCCTCTCCGCGCCGGCCACGTTTCGCCCGCCACCGACCGCCTCTGCGCCGACGTCCCCTCCGCGCGGCCTCGTCCGGCCAGGGCCCCGCCCCCTCGCCCGTCTCAGGCCGACCACCTTCGTCCCCGCTCCTGTCTCCGCCCGCGGCCTCCGCCCCGCTCCTCCGTCGAGCCCCCCTCCGCCGCCAGCACGTCCACCCCGCGCTCCGGCCACGACCTCCGCCCCACCCCGGCCATGGCGCCACCGCCGGCCGCGACGCTCGCCACCCCGGCCCGAGCTTCCTCCACCCTCGCCGGCCCCAACCGCGCCTACCTCGGCCTCACCCTCCCCACGGCCCCACGGGCCTTGCAGCGCCGCCGCCGCCAAGGACAGCGGGCCCCGTCTCCAACCTCCGCCGTGGACCTCGCCGCCCGGTGCTCGCCCTCGGCCAGCGTGCCGTTCGCGCCCGCCTCGCGGTCCCCTGATGGCCACCCCGTGCGTCGCCAATGCTCGTGTAGGAGCATAGTAACCGCCAAGATCGACACCGACCCGACCGAGACCCGAGCGAGCCCGATGAACCATCGATGAACCTCGAAGAACCACCGACAAGGGTATCAGACGCCATGCTCGGCTTCATGGATCCTCATGAACTCCGACGCGGAACCAAGTTCACTACGAGCAACCAAAGCCGGAGCCTTCAAGGTTGTCGGTGGAAACCCAGAGGATCCCCGGATGCCAAGACCGTCGACATGGATACCGAAGGACGCCGAGCGCCAAGTACTCCCTCGAGGACGCCGAGTACTTCACCCCGGACACCGGAGACCGCGGATGCGACCAGATCGTCGCTCGGACGCCCAGACCGCCACATGGAACGATAAGCGCTTCATCTCGGATACGCCAAGTACTTCAGCCAGATGCCCAGACCGACTCGATGGCACGGACCGACAAGATCTTCGTGACAACAACGACCAGGGCGGATCCGATGCGCCCCGACGCCGAACCAAGTCCTGCTTCCCGGAATGCCAAGATCTACCTCAGTTGTCCGAGAACGATACCGTCGAACCTGGACCCTGAGACCGACCCCGAACCCCCGGAACCCCAAGATCTGCCGAACCCTAATGTGTGACCCTGATCCGAGCCCCTATTTTTTTATAAATGCCATCTATATACTTGTTGCATATTAAATTGTCCATGCATGCATCCTTGTCTGGGTTTGGGGGCATTATGCCGATTCACCTAAATTAAATATAGGGCCCATATGCGGGCAAATCTAGTCTCATACTGGCCTCATTTAAATTTGTGTAGCGAACCGGTGCTATCTTTTGCCATGTTAAGACAACATTTAAATTGCAGGGTACCTAAACAACTTGAACCGTTTAATTAATTGTCGGGACCCCGGTTCCGCTTAACATGACCTAATTGCATCGCATCCTTGCCATGTCATACCTCATACATGCATCATGCCCGATCTTTTGCCGTAGTATTAAATAGTGCATCCGGTGTTTCTTCTAGTGTTTTGCTTCTTCGCGGATAAGGCCGTTGAGTTGATGTGAGCTTCGCCCCGATCTTCGGTCGAACCTTCGGCAATGTTTTCAGGCGAGCATCTCCCCCTTTCTACCTATCTTACTTTTATAGTCTTTATTCCCTCCTGTTGATCTATTGCTATCTGTGTTGCGATGCTCTAGCTTTCGTACCCGTGATATCCCTTGCAGCCTTATATTGCCTTGGACACATCCTATTACCTGTTGTTTGGTAGATAGCTGGACTTGCGCGTCGTAGTCGCTTCCTCAAGTGTTGTTGCATGTCGTCAAGTACCACAGTTGTTGGATAATTGCCGCCTGTTTAATGTTGGAGAGGATCATGGCTTTATTTATTGCTCACTTTAATTATTGTTTAACAACTAAAATTGAAGTAGGTAAGCAGAGGCACAGGTGGGCAATAGATGTTATTTGGTTGTTAACTGTCCACTTGTGTCCCGTAGGACCCCGAGTGCTTGATACCTGTTCCTTGATTTATCGCGCTATCCACATACGGGGAATTATGGGCCCCCTTAGCCAGAGCTTGATTCAGTCTTATTTCTTGGGGCCACAAACTAGTTTGAGGTTTTATTTACGATCCTGTACTTATGCCATGCTTTACTGCTTTATTACGATTGTGTGAGGAGCACACTGTACTGTTTAGGATCGGGACACGATTCCGTGGTGTCGACAAGCTCAGTTTTGGGTTCCCAGTCGTTCACAGCCGTCCACCCAAACCTCAGGCCCGTCTCGGAGCTAGCTTACTTCGTTGCGGGTGTACTCCAAGGGGTGGCCCCCTGAAATATTTCTGAATCCTGTGATTTCTTTGTCGTGAAAGCCTCGTTGGGTTTTGATTTGGTTTTTCCGAGGTCGATCGTGTGTGTGTTGCTATTGGTGCACCCCGGCCGGGTAAAACTTTCTGAAAGCCGTGTCCGCGGTTATGGACGACTTGGAGCACAGTATCTCAATCATAGACAACTATAACTAAAGTTTACTGTTATAAATTGACTTGTATCTGATATGATTAGTAATCAGCTTCAACTACAACGGAATGGCTAAATAAAACTGCCAACAATTTCTTGTTTGGTTTGTCTCTTGCGACAATTGTATCTGACTAGTAAGTATTGCAACTACAACGGAATGACTAAATAAAAATACCAACAACTGCTGGGTTTTGGGTTATCTCATGTTAATTGTATCTGACTAGTAAGTGTCGCAACTACAACGGAATGATTAACTAAAACGGCCCACTGCTTATTTTATCAGGATGATTATCTACACCTGACTAGTAATTGCTGCAACAATAACTGAATAAATAAAACTGCCAACGGTGTGAGTTCCTCGGTAGAATTCCTCGTTTGGTAACGAGGGGGAAACACCAGGATGGGTGTGGTTGGTGGTAGTATCAGGTTGGTTCCGAATAGGTCTCTCTTCCCCCTCTCTGATAGCCGCCAGTTGTAACGAGCCTCTATAGGTTGTTTAGTGCATGCTGCCGCTGCCGCTTCAGTCCACCATACCTATGTAGGCGAGGACCGCCGAATTCTAGCCTCGCCGTGTACTGGCCTCAGTACTGACGCTCCTCTTTTCCTTTGCCCTTTGTCGCCACCCCTTTGTTTAAGCAGGTTTTGAGATCGACGTCGTTAGCAGGGTTACCCTTCCGGCTTGGCCTGGGCAGGGTTATGGACGCCATTGGTTAATCTTCAGGGCTCTTAGCCCCATTTGCATCTTGTCCGTAGTCGGACGCTGTATCGTTTTACAGGTGATTTGGATCTTTGTATCGTATATCTGTATTCTTGACTCTTTGAGTCGCTGCTGTATATATATCTGTTCTGTGGGTCCCATCGAGGACTGTTGTGTAATGTTATTACTTCGTTTTCCACCCGCACGAAAGTGCCTGGTGGGCACCTTTGAATCGTTTCTATGCGGGTTTGGCGGGTTTCGCTAAAACTTGCATAGGGTCAATTCTGAGGGTGTTACAGAGTGGTATCAGAGCTCAGCAGTTGCGATACCCCACAAGTCCAGCCTGTAGGATAACCTAGCTAACGGCCGAAGTAGAGTGTCAAAACTATTTTTGCAAAATCGGTTGGATAGTTCTGATTAGGTCTAATTTTAGTCCTTACCCTTCTGCTGCTCTCCTCCCACCTCTGCGTGTTTTGAATCCGCTCTCTTCTCTCTCTTCGAGTCCAGGATTTCTCGTGGTTGGGTTCCATCGTACCTTTAGGGTTTCGCTTCCTCCTTGAATAACGGTGTTCTACCATTCGGTGCTCTTGCTGCCTGAGGAATCCGTCTACTGTGGTACCATTCTTTGTTCCATGTTTGTGCCTTCCGGTGTTTTCCGACGCGATGACATCATCTACGCCAGATCCGATGCAGAATCTGCATCACCCCTTTGTTCCTGAACCTTGTTGTTGAGATCTTCAGTCTAAATTCTAAGGGTTGGTTGCATAATTTATCTGTTCGTGTACCGAGTAATGCTTTGAGTGCGGGATGGAGTAGCTACCATACCACTACTCTTATCATTCGCTCTTGTACATTGAATTGGTGAATTAATGTGATTTTACTCCTTCCGTGAAAGTTAGAGGTGGCCTTACCTTTAACTTCGTCCGTTGTTTATCCGGAGTGCTCTCTTGACGAACAGGATCAACGACCCTTGGTTGGTGGTGTCGCCAATTTCAAGACGGATGAAGAATCTTTGTTAGTGGTGTCGCGAAGATCTACACGAAGCGAGAAGATGCAGATCACCGGCCTTCTTCCCGGTACCATGAGGCGGATCTCGAGGGCGAGATCCATTGTTAGTGGTGTCGAATTGTGGCATCCCGAAAAACCACTACTAGAAAACCGCGTTGTTTTTGTGCATTGCATCATCATGACCGCATGCTCATGTCATCATGCCACATTGCATTGGAGCATCGTCATCATCTTGCATTTGCTTGCATAAAACTATTTGCAGAAAAACCTATTTTGTGTTTTCTAAAACGCCCCGTCTTTATTCAAACGCAAAACCCGGGTCGCCGGATTATTTTGTTTTGTCTGCTATCGGTTTGCAAAAGCCCGGTTGGAAATAAATAAAATAGTTAATTATTTTTAGTGGGGCAGTCGCACGGGCCGATTCGACCCGAACGACCACCCCAGAATAAAATCGGTCCAGCTTAGACCCCACCCCAAGTCTTTTCTTACCCCAGACCTTTCTACCCACCCCTCCTCCACCTCACCCGGACCAATCCCTGGCTGCCACCTCACCCTCTCCCTCCCCTCTAACCAATCCTCAACCGCCACATCACCCAACCCGCTGCCACCTCCCCCCCCCCAACTCCCTCTCTCACCCACCACTTCCCTACCCTCTCTCTATCTCCTTCTCTGCCAGCCGACCCCACCCGTGCCTGGCCCCACGCGCCCCACCTCTCCCCTGGGTCCCACCCCACCTGCCACCTCCCACTTACACCCCGACCCTACCCACGGGCCCCGTCCCCTGGCCCACCACCACCTCTCTCCTCCCCACCGACGCCTCCCTCTCCACCCCGCAGCCCTCTGCTCGCGCCACTCTCCCCCATCGCGTCTCACCGTCCCTCTCCTCCCTCCGGCCACCTGCCTCCACCGCCCGCGCTCGCCCCGCTGCTCCTCCACCTCGCTCCGCCGCCGCGGCCGCGTGCCTCGCCACCCGCGCGCCCCACCCGAGCCTCCTCCTCCGCGCTGCCGCCGCCACGCGTCCTTCTCCGCCTCTCCGGCGAGCCTGCGCCGCCGCCGACCTCGCCTATTTCCCCGCGGAGCCGCCAGCGACCGCCGCTCCTTCCTCCCCGCCGGCCGCCTCGAGCCCCCGTCGACCTCGCCTCCGGAGCTCCCCCTCTCCGCGCCGGCCACGTTCCGCCCGCCACCGACCGCCTCTGCGCCGACGTCCCCTCCGCGCGGCCTCGTCCGGCCAGGGCCCCGCCCCCTCGCCCGTCTCAGGCCGACCACCTCCGTCCCCGCTCCTGTCTCCGCCCGCGGCCTCCGCCCCGCTCCTCCGTCGAGCCCCCCTCCGCCGCCAGCACGTCCACCCCGCGCTCCGGCCACGACCTCCGCCCCACCCCGGCCATGGCGCCACCGCCGGCCGCGACGCTCGCCACCCCGGCCCGAGCTTCCTCCACCCTCGCCGGCCCCGACCGCGCCGACCTCGGCCTCACCCTCCCCGCGGCCCCACGGGCCTTGCAGCGCCGCCGCCGCCAAGGACAGCGGGCCCCGTCTCCAACCTCCGCCGTGGACCTCGCCGCCCGGTGCTCGCCCTCGACCAGCGTGCCGTTCGCGCCCGCCTCGCGGTCCCCTGATGGCCACCCCGTGCGTCGCCAATGCTCGTGTAGGAGCATAGTAACCGCCAAGATCGACACCGACCCGACCGAGACCCGAGCGAGCCCGATGAACCATCGATGAACCTCGAAGAACCACCGACAAGGGTATCAGACGCCATGCTCGGCTTCATGGATCCTCATGAACTCCGACGTGGAACCAAGTTCACTACGAGCAACCAAAGCCGGAGCCTTCAAGGTTGTCGGTGGAAACCCAGAGGATCCCCGGACGCCAAGACCGTCGACATGGATACCGAAGGACGCCGAGCGCCAAGTACTCCCTCGAGGACGCCGAGTACTTCACCCCGGACACCGGAGACCGCGGATGTGACCAGATCGTCGCTCGGACGCCCAGACCGCCACATGGAACGATAAGCGCTTCATCTCGGATACGCCAAGTACTTCAGCCAGATGCCCAGACCGACTCGATGGCACGGACCGACAAGATCTTCGTGACGACATTAATGGCAAAGTGAACATTGAGATCTTTGAGCAAAACTAAGATAGCATCATCAGAGGAGCTTGTGCGGTGACCCAGCATACCACTACATGATGTAGTACACTATAGTCGTTGACATAACACCAATGAAACACCGTTCACTCATATTACATCCCTCAGAGTGGTACAACAGAAACATAACAGGTCAAGACATGACTATAGGTTACAACTCAACTCTTTACACAAGATCCAGAGAACACTCTATGTTAAAGAGAGAGAAAGAAATTTGTTACAAAGAAGAATCAGAAATAAACAACTCAAAAACTATCATACTATTAAGACTAGTATCTTAACTAATGGTCTAGCATTGCTGCTATTGCAATACACTACAGAAATAGGTTCTATGACTAGGGATTATATTCCTAGATAATCAATAACTTCTTCTTTACTTGAGTTGATGTATATATTGACTTTCTTGACTTCATTGAAGAACTTTAGCTTTTGATGATGATTCCTGGTGCATAACTTGATGTAGACGTCGTCTGTACTGGCTTTAGAACCTAGCAAGGGTTAAGAAGATACGTTGAGTACGAGCGTACTCAGCAAGTTCACTAGAAAAGGAGTGTTTGATGTACTATATCTACAGCCACCGACCGTAGGTCGTAGGCAATGCATGTTTTTGTTAACATTTCTTCAAAGGTTGCTTTTATTCTGAAAAGCTATGTCCATCAGCCTTCGCGGGTTTACCAAAACTTTCATGGAGTTCCTTTCCCGCCGCGTTCGAATCTCCTTATCGGAACAGGGAGTAACAAGTTACAGTTCTTACACTCTGCAGAGGTGCGTCACTTTACCCATGAGAGACCTTAGGCTTTGTTGCATGGCCGGGAGTATGTTCCCGTTCAAACTTACTTGGTTTGAGGCCCAACCTAAGATCCAAGCCAATCACTGCCCCCTTCGCGACCTCGCATGCCTCCTTGGTGTACACCATGCCCACCCATTGAATTACGACAATGGTTTGTACAGACCGTTAAATGCCAGAACTATCGTGGGACGATGAGGGTTCCCACCCATATGCTGCATATCCTCTACGAATTACCAATTAATATGCATGCTACGAGTGATAACAACCACAACTTGCACATCCGGCTACATGCGAGAGGAAGAAGATACACCTGACTTCTCTGTCCCATTCCAAATCTTATGGTCAACGCGTAATATACGACACAAGAATCACTGGCGACATTGGTTGTTAAATCCTAGATGATATAGCCCTGAACAGTGGTATTCCAACTGCCAGATTTAATAGATTAGCTGATCACCCTGGATCAGTAACCAATAGTTCACATTATTATCAAAAATAGTGTTTTCTGACCTTTTTCAAATGAAGGTGATGACAACACTGGATTTGCAAAATACTTTACAGAAAATAATCAAAGGACATGATAAAGTGTGAACTTGCCTTTTGTGATTGCAAGATTATGTACTCACGGTCTTCGAGACGATATAAGATTCAATATCTGAAATCAACATCATTGGTCCGGTAAGGACTAATGTTTAAAGAAGTAAGATGCAGTTGTGCATAAGTAATGCTATGCATTTTGTAAAATTCCCAAAGTGAATTCCCCAATACTTTGAGTGAAGTGAGTTTAGGTAGTTCTGTTAAGAGTTTTTTTATCTTCAAATTTTACTTTATCAGTAATGACCTTTATAAAGGAGCTTAAGTGTTAACAATTCAAAATATACAAGTAAAGTGTAAAATAATGAGATTTATGGTTAATTGTTATTTGGTGACTATTAATAAACATCCTTGGGATGGAGTTGTTAAGAATTGAAGAAATTATTATAAGATTATTATTTGAAGTGGCAAAAAGAATAACATTTGAAGAAAAGATTTCCTTTCTAAGGTTTAAACAATCTTTATTGTTAATAAAACATGATCAATATCTTTTGATGTTTGATTGATTAGTTTGGATTTGGGATGCTTTATATCTTAGGTTAAATAGACCAAAGTTAACTATAAAAACATAAGTAGTTATTAGACATGATGTTTATAAACTTTGAGACTAAAGTTAACTTTAAAAGGGTAAGTAAACTTAAGGTGTAATATGTTTTAATTATTTCCAAGTTTTAAATTTATGATAGGTATAATTAAGGTGTGGAATTATTCACTTATATTTAAGTGAATGGTTAGATTAAATTTTTTTGCTATTATGAAAATATCATGTAACTATTCAATGGAAGTATAATTTGGATGATCTTATTAAGGTGTTAGATTTAAAGTTATGTTAAACATTATTTAAATATTAAGATCACCCTCCTTAATATCAATGAAATATATATAAATTTATTTTAAAGATTGTGATTTTGAGTTTTTTTATTTAAAGTTTCAAAATAATATTACAAGGTTAATAACTTATACTTAAATTTTATTATAAACCTTAGTTATAGTTTAGAACTTTAGGAATTTGATTTTAAGGTTTTAATATTTCTGAAGAAATATAATTATTTCTTACTTAAGAAATGTTCTTATAGAATTTACAAAATAAGTATTAGATAAGGATTTATTATTTTAAATATTAAAGACTTTTCTAATAATATATTTAATATTTTTCTAGTGTAATAAATTTATTCTGGACTTTAAAAATGATTTTTATTTATTTTTTGGTATTATTTTTATATTTATAAAATTGCATAAACGATTAAATGTATTTGAATATTTACTTTAAATTTTATTTGAAAATAAATTAAGATAGTATTTTTATAAAATAGTAGATTTATTTTTATATACAAAAATGATTTTTATCCATTTTTATGTTTTTTTCTTATTTTATGAAATTTCACTTAGTATTTAATGGTGCTAATATTTATTTGCATTTTTTTTAACTTAAATAAGTAATGTTATTTTTTTCCTAGATGTATATTATTTTTATGATCCTTTTGACATATTATATGTATTTTAGGGAATTTTATTTATTTTTATACAACTAATATTATATTGAGGCTATCTTGGTAATTATTATTTCCTTTTATTTTTATTTATTTTCTTGATATTCCTTTACCTTGGACCCACTAGTCAGTCTGGCCCATGGTTGGGCTAAACCAACCCGATCAGTGGACCAAGCCAGTCAAACCGACCCACTCGGTCTAGTGCGTCTTCCCCCTTGCTCGAATCCCTCTCTCTCTCTCTAGGTAACTCTCTGGTGCCGCCGCCATTCCTTGATCATGGCTGGCTCCGGCCACCACGGCCCCCATCGTGGTGTGAAATGACGATGTGGATGACGCTACATCAATGGCCCCAGCTCGCTTTGATGCTCGAGCCCTCTCCTAGCCGTGCTTCTCTCTCTGATGGGTAGGGTTTGCGCTGTTGTCGAGGATGTGGTGCTCCGACGCTCCTCTGGCATCACCCTGGTGCCTTGGTGAGGGGATGGTGTCGTCTTCCTCACTGTGAGCTCTATGAACGTGGCTTGGTGCGGGTTCCAGCACCCTCTGTGTGCTCCTCATGCTGCCGTGTTCATCCTCGATGCCGTCCACTGCTTCCTCTTCAGACCCTAGCGAGGACCACATGTATGTTTTCCCCTTTTCACTCTCTGGTCTTCTTTTTATTTTTTCTTGTAATTAACCATATCTAGGGTTTATTTCCTTGTTAAAATGTTCTGGGGTTGAAACATTTTATTCAATGCTACCATTGAGAAAATCCCAATTGATTAGACTATGGTACTTTTTGGATATTTTTCACAGTGAAACCTTGATTGTGTTAGAGGTGTATTGGTCAATTTAATTTTCGGCAACACTAGGGGTAAAATATGCTGTTGTACTTGTGCTAACTAGATAGGTTCTGGTTACTATGTAATGAATCTGACTTGCGGGAATGTATAGGGTTAATTGATTATGCTCAGATTGATTTTAGTTTCCATTACATTTGTGAGAAAATGATCTCATCGACTAGTATTGTGTATCAGGAGTAGTTAGATTTTGTTCATGCTATGGATAGGGTAGTGGAATTTATTTGTTGTCGTTGTTGTTGCAATTATCAACTTAAGAGTCTTGATAATATTCTAAATTAAATAGTCTTCTTGTATGAATCCGTCCTAAAGTAAAGTGGCTTGTACACAACTATCTGTTATATTCTTATGTTTGTGGATTTTGGGCTGGTGTGGTTTTGTTGTGAATTCTTATCTTATACTATTGAAATTTACTAGGTGGCTTGAATTATGGCTTAATTGTCGTTATTAATATAGTGATTATCTACTGTAAAATTACTGTTGTTAGCTTGGTATATGGTTGGTGGATAAGTACTATAGATAATTTGATCTATGATGTATCTATCAAGTGATGCCTCAAATTGGATGACTTGATCATTCTAGGCATGAGTGGATAATCATACTAACTTTATGTATACAAAATATTTGGTAAACTGTATATATAGTTCAGTAATGATTATTATCCCATCTAAGAAATGTTTGCATTTCAGAAAATGACTCCTAGCAAATGGTGGCTAGGAAAATGATTTAAAGTATGAGTGTGTGGTTTTAGCAAGTGGCTTTCTTTGCATTGTTTAAATGTTGTGTACTGTCAATTATGACAATGAGTTTGGATTCCAAATCCTGGTTACTTTATCTGGGATTGTGTTTCCTCTACAAACAAGCTTTGCAATGATCTTCTCGTATGCTGTGAGCTTGCCCTTATGGTAGTAATGATATCTAGATGATTCCTAGATTGGTGACTAGGAAGATGATTTGAGAAATTTTCTATTGTGTTATTGTGATCTACTGTTGTTAATTAAGTAGTGGCTCATATTTGATGTAGAACCCTACTGTGGTGCCTCTACTCTGGAGTGTGCACAGTAGTAGTCTGAACACATGATCTACTACTGAACTTTATTGCTTGCCAAAATTCCTTTAAGGATGTCCCTGACCTATGATGCAAAGGCTGAGGTTAAGATCTGTAGTAAGTATAGATACTACAATTTCCTTCCAAGCTCTATGAGGAGACTAGCATAGTTTTCCTATGCTGGACTAAGAGCTCCTTTTCTTTCCAATTCCTTTGCTAAAATAAATTGATAAGAATAAAGGCTATATGTGGTTATGGAGATCATCACCTGTAATTGTGTGGAGGCTACACTTGATAGAGATCTAGTTCCGATGTTGCTGTATCTAGATATCCTGCTCACCTCTCCTTTTACTACTTCATCCACTACAACAGCCATAGCCTGGCCTTCTCCACCTTGTCCTTGCCATTGGATGGCTTCTTGCAGCAACCATGGTGTAAGTGATGTGGTGGTGATCTGGCTAATGTCTTGGTTGATGAGATATGGATGAGTTGGTGTGAATCTGATGAGAACTAATGATAAGATGGTTTGTTGCTTTTCTGAGTGTTGTAGCTAGTGTTTAGCAGAGTATCCTCACTCTGCTTCGACTGATACTTATCCCCTGTCCTGATTGCTTCCTGTGTTGACAACACCACATACCTGCATGTATGTGTGAGCTGATTGCACTGTTCTGGATCAATGCAAGGCAAAAATATCTTAATTCCACTCTTCTACTTATACTTCTCTGGTGAAACTTGCCCCATAAATTACTGCCAATGAGGTTGTACCGAGGCAATCTATCTGATTAAGGACAGATACTATGAGTTGGTGAAACTTGCCCCTTTTTAAGATTAGCTCAGTGATGTGAGTGCATTACACTGTAAAACTGAGAGCACTACTTTAACCAAGTCCCTATTCTGTTTCTTCCTTTTCTTTTTGTTTTGTTTTGTTTTGGTTTTTTAGGGTGAAGAATAAGGAGAGTTGAAGAACAGAAGACATAGGACTAATTAAGAAGATAGTTTAGGTTTTCTTTTTTTATTCTTTTGTAAAAAATTATATTATTCTTGAACTATAAGACGTTGTAATTTATTATTATGGTAGTAAAGTAAATCCTTTCTTCCTTAATTTCTCTTCCACTTTCCTTTTCTATTTGGGAAAATGTAAATACATTGTAATATTGTTTATCTAAATAAGTTTACCTTGTCCATTAATTCATTCCTCTACTTTTGGATGATTGTAAAGATAATGTAATGTTTAATTTTTTTGTTTCCTTTGTAATTTGAGACTTGTAAATTTTGTATCTTGTTCATAATTAAGAAATCAATTCTTATTTCTTATTTCAATTTAACTACCATTTATCATTCCACTTACATATTCATTCAATTATATTTATTTTCTTATTTTTAATTACTTTATTATATATTATTATTGTTTATCCTTAATTTCAAATCTTATTAATTCTAGTTGTATTAAAGATTCTAAATACCAACCCTTTATAAGTTTTTATTATTTTAGATTTAAAATTGAAATAACAGTTTAAATTATTTCTCCCTCAAAACATAAAGATTCAATAGAGTTCATGTCGAAATCCATCGCACCTACCCCGACGTCTCCATCGTGACAAGAGATATCTCGATACCTCTATAGCTTCTTTACTTTTTGCGCGAAAATTCCCTGGATTTTCTGATTCATGAATGCAATGCACACACATGTGTCCTGTCTAATTTTAGATGCTAATCCTGGGATGTTACAGACTCTCCCCCTTAAAATAAATTTCATCCTCGAAGTTCGTAAACTCTCACGTTTCGGAGTAAGGAATTGACTTGTATTGGTTACTGCATTTCTCCGCTTCATGGTAACCTCTAATGGAATTAATGGTAGTATTCCATATCCAGATCCGTTTCTTGAATTCTCATGATACTCAACAATCTTTAACTTGTTGTCTCCAATACTCCAAAGTTCCTTTTACTATAGTCCCTTAGGAAATTGTCCTTATTACAAAATTATTTAACTAGTGTCTCCTATTTAGTTCATTTCCCTGATTAGGCATCCTAATCCAACTCCTTCACTTGATCATCGAATTTATTTACTATATTATATAAGGTCTAGGAAGTCTCACTAAGTCAGGGTTTTAAATTTTGTTAAACAATAGTTGTGGCCAAAAGACTAAACTTTTGGTTTGTCATTGTATGGTTTATATTGGTAGTCCTTCTGAAGATTGATTTTGAACACATGTATTCCATACCTAGCGGAATTTCTTGTTTCTCTACACATGTTTAATTGGATGTGCCTTTTTTACTTCTTAAGGATCACTTAAGAGTTGTTTCCTCTCGAATTAGTATATTAGGATTAATTTATTTTACCACCTTCAATCTTTCATCTTATCAAGCTTTAGATAATCTTTTGATATCAACTTAAGTACTTCTTCCATTCATTAATTGCCTTAAGGTGTGAGTACTCTATCTGGAAATAGACTTTGGTCTTTCATCTAGGCATACTTCCAAAAGTACTTCTATAATGATGATTTCTTTTAACCTTATGAAAATAAGGCTTATGTTTTCTTAGGTTAGTACTTATTATTCCACATTTATTCTATAATTCAGATAACATTAATTCCATTTACTGTTTACTCTCCCCCTTGGGGTTTACTAATGGTCTTTGAACTGCCTATATAGTAACCATTGGATTTATAACTATGATGTTGGTCTCTGTCTAGCTTATACACTACCTCTTTAAGGTTTCATAAAAGAACTTACGGTATACCCACACAATTGTGGATCTCCGAAGTGAATCTTCCAACAGTATTTGTCATACATACTGCTTAGACATTCTCTCTTTAGTAGGTCTAATTTCGTGAAAAGTCTCGAAAGACGGTCACTTTAATTTGCATACCTTTTTATGTCTTACTTAGCTTAGGCCAACTTTTATGCTCTTTATGGAATACTAATATGATATGATTAACTAAGTCAATCAAATATCAGTTGCGGACAAGATACCAGCTGCGGACCATCCTAGGGTGCATCAATTACCCTGACGTACTTCTGGTATTATCTCTGAATTGTCAAAGCTTGACTACCATTTTGGTTCCAAAGCTACTTCTTTGTACTTATTCATGATACTTCCATGAACTTGGTACTACTACTCCATTAACTTTTTAGCAACATCACTTATTTTGGGTGAACTTAAGTTCATTACTTCTTGTTGCTCCATACCTCTTCTACATTAATCTTACTTCTTATTGTTGCCTAGTAATGATCTGAAGTTGATCCATCCTTCAACTTATGCTGATACTCCTTAAATTGCTTCATTCTCATATAAGTCTTCATCTTGGTTTTTGTAACTCGTCACTCCCTTACACGAATTCCTGTTTCTATCTAGGTCTATAACATCAAGTAATAACTAGATGTTGAAACATGCATTTGCACACCAAGTCAAACTTCATGTACAGATCTAGTCAATCAAGAAGATCCAAGAAAAACCAATAAATCCAAATGTGGTACATATAATACACAATATTCTAAGCCCGGAATATAGTAGTTGAGTATAGTATCTCTAGAATTCAGGCTTAGTTGTGTAGTATATGACACCTCCTCATGTAGGTTTACGTTATGATACTTAGCACATAGGGTCAAACTATTCTTTGCCTCATAATTTACCCAAATTGCTTAATTGTAACAAGATAAATTTAAGCAAAGTGGTCTCAATTTGATTTTGACTAACCTTTTTGTCTCACTCGTGTAAGGACTAACTATAACCAACCTTTCTGTAGTAGTAAACTAATCTCACATGATCATTCTGAACGACTAATGAGTTTCTATTTAACACCTAAAATTGAAGATTATCACAAATTTATGACACCTATGACTTCCATCAAAGTTCTACCATATTATTATCTTAATTCTACTTCAGATTGATTTACTAACTAATTGTTATATTTATACTCTCATCATGGTTTCAGAGCTAATCTCACCATGATCGTATTAGGTTTTACCACTTTATCATAATTCAAGAGCTAATCTAACCATGATGACTTAGTTCCTCACTACACTATCATTGGTTCTTAACATAATTTCACTTTATCACGTTGAATTATCAAGTGAATCCCACATCATTACTACTCATTACATCAACACTTATCCTAATGATATTCATCATGTTGTCTTTGGTTATCAACTAACAATAAGATTTCATTGTCTTACATGAATTCTAGGGTTAGGCTATACCATTTAAACTACTTCAATTGATGTCTTACACTTGATCCTAATCTACTATGACCAATTGGCTTTCCTAAATATTTTTGTGGGCTATGTCTCCTTCGTAAGACACTAAATAGCACTATACTGAGAAAAGATCAAATAATTACTCCTAAGAAAGAATGAATTAAGTATCCAACTTAAGTGTGACAAGGTTATCCTCAAGTGGATACTCATCACAAGTTATAAGAATACTTGGTTTAGATAAGATAGCTCCTATAGTCACTATCCAACCTACAGATCTTCCTAAAAGGGTTTCAATCCTAAGGTCAAAGCATATGCTCTGATACCAACTACGGTGACCCAGCATACCACTGCATGATGTAGTACACTATAGTCATTGACATAACACCAATGAAACACCGTTCACTAGTATTACATCCCTCAGAGTGGTACAACAGAAACACAACAGGTCCAAGACATGACTATAGGTTACAACTCAACTCTTTACACAAGATCCAGAGAACACTCTAGGTTAAAGAGAGAGAAAGAAACTTCTTACAAATAAGAATTAGAAATAAACAACTCAAAAACTATCATACTATTAAGACTAGTATCTTAACTAATGGTCGGCATTGCTGCTATTGCAATACACTACAGAAATAGGTTCTATGACTAGGGATTATATTCCTAGCTAATAAATAACTTCGTCTTCACTTGAGTTGATGTATATGTTGACTTTCTTGACTTCATTGAAGAACTTTAGCTTTTGATGATGATTCCTGGAGCATAACTTGATGTAGACGTCATCTGTACTGGCTTTAGAACCTAGCAAGGGTTAAGAAGATATGTTGAGTACGAGCGTACTCAGCAAGTTCACTAGAAAAGGAGTGTTTGATGCACTATATCTACAGCCACAGACCGTAGCTCGTAGGCAATGCAAGATTTTGTAAACATTTCTTCAAAGGTTGCTTTTATTCTGAAAAGCTATGTCCGTCAGCCTTCACGGGTTTACCAGAACTTTCCTGTAGTTCCTTTCCCGCCGCGTTCGTAGCTCCTTCCCGGAACAGGGAGTAACAAGTTACAGTTCTTACACTCTGCAGAGGTGCGTCACTTTAAACATGAGATACCTTAGGCTTTGTTGCATGGACAGGAGTATGTTCCCATTCAAACTTCCTTGGTTTGAGGCCCAACCAAGATCCAAGACAATCACTGCCCCCTTCGCAACCTCGCATGCCTCCTTGGTGTACACCATGCCCACCCATTGAATTATGACAATGGTTTGTACACACCGTTAGATGCCAGAACTATCGTGGGTCGATGAGGGTTCCCACCCATATGCTGCATATCCTCTACGAAATACCAATTAATATGCATGCTACGAGTGATAACAGCCACGACATGCACATCCGGCTACATGCGAGAGGAAGAAGATGCAGCTGACTTCTCTGTCCCATTCCAAATCTCAGGTTCAACGCGTAATATACGGCGCAAGAATCACTGGCGACATTGGTTGTTAAATCCTAGGTGATATAGCCCTGAACAGTGGTATTCCAACTGCCAGATTTAATAGATTAGCTGATTACCCTGGATCAGTAACCAATAGTTCACATTATTATCAAAAATAGTGTTTTCTGACCTTTTTCAAATGCAGGTGATGACAACACTAGATTTGCAAAATACTTTACAGAAAATAATCAAAGGACATGAGAAAGTGTGAACTTGCCTTTTGTGATTGCAAGATTATGCACTCACGATATTCGAGACGATATAATATTCAATATCTGAAATCAACATCATTGGTCCGGTAAGGACTAATGTTTAAAGAAGCAAGATGCAGTTATGCATAAGTAATGCTATGCATTTTGTAAAACTCCCAAAGTGAATTCCCCAATACTTTGAGTGAAGTGAGTTTAGGTAATTTTGTTAAGAGTTGGTTTATCTTCAAATTTTACTTTATCAGTAATGACCTTTATAAAGGAGCTTAAGTGTTAACAATTCAAAATATACAAGTAAAGTATAAAATAATGCGATTTATGGTTAATTGTTATTTGGTGACTATTGATAAACATCCTTGGGATGGAGTTGTTAAGAATTGAAGAACTTATTATAAGATTATTATTTGAAGTGGCAAAAAGAATAACATTTGAAGAAAGATTTCCTTTCTATGGTTTAAACAATCTTTATTGTTAATAAAACATGATCAATATCTTTTGATGTTTGATTGATTAGTTTGGATTTGGGATGCTTTATATCTTAGGTTAAATAGACCAAAGTTAACTATAAAAACATAAGTAGTTATTAGACATGATGTTTATAAACTTTGAGACTAAAGTTAACTTTAAAAGGGTAAGTAAACTTAAGGTGTAATATGTTTTAATTATTTCCAATTTTTAAATTTATGACAGGTATAATTAAGGTGTGGAATTATTCACTTATATTTAAGTGAATGGTTAGATTAATTTTTTTGCTATTATGAAAATATCATGTAACTATTCAATGGAAGTATAATTTGGATGATCTTATTAAGGTGTTAGATTTAAAGTTATGTTAAACATTATTTAATATTAAGATCACCCTCCTTAATATCAATGAAATATATATAAAGTTATTTTAAAGATTGTGGTTTTTAATTTTTTTTGATTTAAAGTTTCAAAATAATATTACAAGGTTAATAACTTATACTTAAATTTTATTATAAACCTTAGTTATAGTTTAGAACTTTAGTAATTTGATTTGAAGGTTTTAATATTTTTGAAGAAATATAATTATTTCTTACTTAATTAATTTTCTTAAAGAATTTAAAAAATAAGTATTAGATAAGGATTTATTAATTAAAATATTAAAGACTTTTCTAATAATATATTTAATATTTTTCTAGTGTAATAAATTTATTCAGGACTTTAAAATTGATTTTTATTTATTTTTATGTATTATTTTATTATTTATAAAATTCCATAAAGGATTAAATGTATTTGAATATTTACTTTAAATTTTATTTTAAAAAAATAAGATAGTATTTTTATGAAATAGTAGATTTATTTTTATATACAAAAAATGATTTTTATTCATTTTTAGGATTTTTCCTTATTTTATGAAATTTCACTTAGTATTTAATTGTGCTAATATTTATTTGCATTTTTAACTTAAATAAGTAATGTTATTTTTCGGAATTTTATTTATTTTTCTACAACTAATATTATATTGAGGCTATCTTGGTAATTATTATTTCCTTTTCCTTTTTATTTATTTTCTTGATATTCCTTTACCTTGGACCCACCAGTCAGTCTGGCCCATGGTTGGGCTAAACCGACCCAATCAGTGGACCATGCCGGTCAAACGACCCACTCGGTCTAGTGCGTCTTCCCCCTTGGTCGAATCCCTCTCTCTCTAGGCGACTCTCTGGTGCCGCCACCGTTCCTTGATCATGACCGGCTCCGGTCACCACGAACGCCATCGTGGTGTGAAATGACGCTATGGATGACGCTGCATCAATGGCCCCAGCTCAATTTGATGCTCGATCCCTCTCCTAGACACGCTTCTCTCTCTCTAATGGCTATGGTTTACGCTATTGTCGATGATCTGGTGCTCCGAAGCTCCTCTGGCATCGCCCTGGTGCCTTGGTGAGGGGATGGTGCCGTCTTCCTCACTGTGAGCTCTATGAAAACGGCTTGGCGCGGGTTGCAGCGCCCTCTGGGTGCTCCCCGTGCCGCCATGTTCATCCTCGACGCCGGCGACTGCTTCCTCTTCACACCCTAGCGAGGACCACAGGTATGTTTTCCCCTTTTCACTCTCTGGTCTTCTTTTTCTTTTTTCTTGTAATTAACCATATCTAGGTTTTATTCCCTTGTTAAAATATTCTGGGGTTGAAACATTTTATATAATGCTACCATTGAGAAAATCCCAATTGATTAGACTATGGTACTTTTTGGATATTGTTCACCATGAAATTTGATTGTGCTAGAGGTCTATTAGTCAATTTAATTTCTAGCAATACTAGGGGTAAAATATGCTGCTGTACTTGTGCTAACTAGATAGGTTCTGGTTACTATGTAATGAATCTGACTTGCGGGAATGTATAGGTTAATTGATTATGCTCAGATTGATTTTAGTTTCCATTGCATTTGTGAGAAAATGATCTCATCGACTAGTATTGTGTATCAGGAGTAGTTAGATTTTTTTCATGCTATGGATATGGTAGTGGAATTTATTTGTTGTTGTAGTTGTTGCAATCATCAACTTAAGAGTCTTGATAATATTCTAAATTAAATAGTCTTCTTGTATGAATCTGTCCTAAAGTAAAGTGGCTTGTACCCAACTATCTATTATATTCTTATGTTTATGGATTCTGGGATGGTGTGGTTTTGTTGTGAATTCTTATCTTATACTGGTGAAATTTACTTGGTGGCTTGAATTATGGCTTAATTGTCATTATTAATATAGTGATTATCTACTGTAAAATTACAGTTGTAAGCTTGGTATATGGTTGGTGGATAAGTACTATAGATAATTTGATCTATGATGTATCCATCAAGTGATGCCTCAAATTGGAACACTTGATCCTTCTAGGCATGAGTGGATAATCATACTAACTTTATGTATACAAAATATTTGGTAAACTGTATATATGGTTCAGTAATGATTATTATCCCATCTAAGCAATGTTTGCATTTCAGAAAATGACTCCTAGCAAATGGAGGCTAGGAAAATGATTTAAAGTATGAGTGTGTGGTTTTAGCAAGTGGCTTTCTTTGTATTGTTTAAATGTTGTGTTCTATCAATTGTGACAATGAGTTTGGATTCCAAATCCTGGTTACTTTATCTGGGATTGTGTTTCCTCTACAAACAAGCTTTGCAATGATCTTCTCGCATGCTGTGAGCTTGCCCTTATGGCAGTAATGATATCCAGATGATTCCTAGATTGGTGACTAGAAGATGATTAGATAAATTTTCTACTGAGTTATTGTGATCTACTGTTGTTATTTAAGCAGTGGATCATATTTTATGTAGAACCCTACTGTGGTGCCTCTACTCTAGAGTGTGCACAGTAGTAGTCTGAACACATGATCTACTACTGAACTTTATTGCTTGCCAAAATTCCTTTAAGGATGTCCCTGAAATATGATGCAAAGGCCGAGGTTAAGATCTTGTAACGTCCCAAAAATATTAAACTTAGATCATCAAACTCTAATCATCAAAATTAGGGTTAACAAAAACTTTCCCAACTAAAAATATGAAAGCATTCATATGTGTGTGTATTCAAAAATTGGATTCTTTTGAATTGCCATGGTTTTGCGTTTCTTTTCTTGTAAAATGATTCTTAGGTGTAATAAACATCATCTAAACAATCCCCAAACTTTTCCCAAAGACAAACAACTCAAAATGAATAAATTAAGTGAATGGTCACTTTGGCCAAATTAACTCCCATGCCTACTTTGGCTATCTCTAATTTTCAATACTCAACAGAAACATGTATGGATCTTTGCACCCCTTGTTAGTACTCATAATAAGTTACCAAGGCCCACTTTGTGATCATCCAAAAACATTAATGTAACACCCTCAGAATCGGACCTATGCAAGTTTTAGCGAAACCCGCCAAACCCGCATAGAAACGATTCAAAGGTGCCCACCAGGCACTTTCGTGCGGGTGGAAAACGAAGTAATAACATTACACAACAGTCCTCGATGGGACCCACAGAACAGATATATATAACAGCGACTCCATGAGTCAAGAATACAGATATAATATACAAAGATCCAAATCACCTTGAAAACGATAGAGCGTCCGACTACGGACAAGATGCAAATGGGGCTAAGAGCCCTGAAGAATAACCAATGGCGTCCATAACCCTGCCCAGGCCAAGCCGGAAGGGTAACCCTGCTAACGACGTCGATCTCAAAACCTGCTTAAACAAAAGGGGTGCCGACAAAGGGCAAAGGAAAAAGAGGAGCGTCAGTACTGAGGCCAGTACACGGCGAGACTAGAATTCGGCGGTCCTCGCCTACATAGGTATGGTGGACTGAGCGGCAGCGGCAGCATGCACTAAACAACCTATAGAGACTCGATACAACTGGCGACTGTCAGAGAGGGGTAAGAAAGACCTATTCGGATCCAACCTGATACTACCATCAAACAAACCCATCCTGGTGTTTCCCCCTCGAGACCAAACGAGGAAGTCAACCGAGGAACTCACACAGTTGGCAATTTTATTTATTCGGTTATCGTTGCAGCAATTACTATTCAGGTATAGATAATCATCCTGATGAAATAAGCAGTGGGCACTTTTAGTTAATCATTCCGTGGTAGTTGCAATATTTACTAATCAGATACAGATAGCATGAGATAAACCCAAAACCCAGCAGTAGTTGATACTTTTATTCAGCCATTCCGTTGTAGTTGTCATACTTACTAGTCAGGTACAATGGTCGCAAGCGACACTCCAAACAAGCAATTGTGGGCAGTATTATTTAGCCATTCCATTATAGTGAAGCTGATTACTAGTCATTATAAAGTCAAATTTACAGCAATAAACTTTAGTTATGCTTGTCTATGGTCGAGATACTGTGCTCCAAGTCGTCCATAACCGCGGACACGGCTTTCAGAAAGTTTTAACCCGGCCGGGGTGCACAAATAGCAACACACACTAGATCAACCTCGGAAAAACCAAAACAAAACCCAACGAGGCTTTCACTACAAAGCAATCACAGGATTCAGAAATATTTCAGGGGGCCACCCCTTGTAGTACACCCGCAACGAAGTAAGCTAGCTCCGAGACGGACCCAAGGTTTGTGGGGCCGGCGGTAAACGACAGCAGATCCCCAAACGGGGACTGTCGATACCACGTAAACGGGTCACAATTCCTAAACAGTACAGTGTGCTCCTCGCACAATCGTAAATAAAGCAGTAGCATGGCATAACTACAGGATCGTAAATAAACCTCAAACTAGTTTGTGGCCCCAAGAAATAAGACGGAATCAAGCTCTGGCTAAGGGGGGTCCCATATACCTCCCGGATGTGGATAGCGCGATAAATCAAGGAACAAGTATCAAGTACTCGGGGTCCTACGGGACACAAGTGGGCGTTCGGAAAACCAAATATTATCTATCACCCACCGATGCCTCTGCTTATTTCAATTTTAGTTGTTAAACAGGAAATAAAGTGAACGATAAGTAAAGCCATGATCATCTCCAACATCAACATGCGGCAATTCTCCAACAATTGTGGCACTTGACGACACGCAACAACACTTGAGCAAGCGACTACGGCGCGCAAGTCCAACTATCTACCAAACAACAGGTAATAGGATGTGTCCGAGGCAATATAAGGCTGCAAGGAATATCACAGGTACGGAAACTAAAGCATCACAACAAAGATAGCAACAGATCAACAGAAGGGAGTAAATACTATAAAAATAAGATAGGTAGAAAGGGGAAGATGCTCGCCTGAAAACATTGTCGAGGGTTCAACCGAAGATCGGGGCGAAGCTCACATCAACTCATCGGCCTTATCCGCGAAGAAGCAAAACACTAGAAGAAACACCGGATGCAATATTTAATACGACGGTAGAAGATCGGCATGATGCATGTATGTTGCATGGCATGGCAAGGTGCGATGCAATTAGGTCAGATTAAGCGGAACCGGGGTCCCGTCGATTAATTAGATGGTTCGAGTTATTTAGAAGCCCCGCAATTTAAATGTTGTTTTAACATGGCAAAAGATAGCACCGGTACGCTACACAAGATTTAAATGAGGCCAATATAAGGCTAGATTTGCCCGCATATAGGCCCCATATTTAATTATTAGGTGAATCGGCATAAGGCCCCCAAACCACATGATAAGATGCATGCAAGTATGACAATTTAATATGCAACAGGTTTTATTTCATTTATAAAATAAGGCTCGAGAGAAGGGGTCACACATTAGAGAGGGTCTCGACGAACTTGGGGTTCCGGGGTTCGGGGTTGGTCTCGGGGTCCAGGGTTCGACGGGTCATTCTCGGCTCCGGGGTTAGGGTCTCGGATCGGGGTAGTAGATCTTGTCGCTTGACATCCGTGAAGTAGAACTCGTAGTCCGTCTTTAGTCGGTGGCGAACTTGGTTCCGGGTTGGAGTACTTGTCGCACATGTGGCCTTCGGGTTCTATGACGATGATCTTGTCGTTTCGATGCTGGGGTCTCGAAATACGGGGCGAAGTACTTGTTCTGGCGTCGGGGCATCGGATTCGCTCCGATTGGTGTCGATCTTGTCGCATCCGTGGAGACCTTGTCGGGTCCGCGGGTCGGGTCGGACTTGGCGTTCCTTTCGGTTCGGGTTTGGCGTCCGAGGCAGATCTTGGAGTCTAGGACGGAGATCTTGTCGGATCCTTGCCGAAGGTCATGGCGGCCCCCGGGGTTCGGTCTTCGAATCCGTGATGATCTTGGGGTCTCGGCTCGGAGTTTGTGCACTTGTTTGTGCCATGGCCACACAACATACACACCTCACGTTGCTACAGAAGCGCTGCAGGGCCGAGGAAGGCCGACGAAGGCCTGTCCAGCGCGCTAGAGGTTCCGAGGGGGTGCCTGCAGCGGCTTTGCAGGGCCACGGCAGGGCAGGGCGGAGCCGCGGGGCAGGGCCACGGCGGGGCGGTAGCGTTGGAAGTAGCGCGTCGGGGTCGGGGCAGACGACGTCGGGGAGAGCGTGGCCGGGGACGGTGCCGTGGCGGCGGCGGGCTGGCGAGGTGCGAGGCCGCGGACGCGGTGGCTTGGGTCGTCGGGGCGGCTAGGCCGCGCAGGCGCTAAGGCGAGGGGGGTCGCGGTGCGGGCTCGGGCGAGCTCGGCCGCGGGGAGGCGAGGCGGCGAGCCTGGCGGGGCGACGGGGTGGTAGGCGGAGGAGCGGCGCGCTGGCGGAAGGAGGCGCGCCGGCGGGGCTGCAGGAGGGCGGACGGCGAGCTGCGGCGAGGGGGAGAGGAGGGATCGGCGCCGGCGGGGAAGGTTGGAGCAGGGCGGCGAGGGAGCTTGGGAGAGGAACAGGAGGGAGGAGGCGGCGGTTTGATCGGGGGGAGGCGGTGACTGGGGAGGGGAGCGGGGCGTGGGGCCATCGGCTGGTGGGGACAGGGGGTCAGTGGGAGGAGGGGAGGTAGGCGTGTGGCGGGCGCGTGCTGGGCGCGTGCTGGCGCGTGTCCGGCGCGTGGGAGGCGCGTGGAGCCAGGAAGGAGGGACCCAGGTGGCAGCGGGACAGGGAGGAAGGAAGTGGGGCCGCGAGGGGCCAGGGTGGCAGGCGTGGGAGGGGTGTGGCTGTGCTGCGGTGTGTGTGTGGGTTGGTGGGACTGGTGAGCTGAGAGGGAGTGGGTGTGGCCACGTGTCAGCGCCGGATTGGTGGGGAGATGGGGGTGGCTGATGTGGCGGCCAACGATTGGAGGGGGTGAGGTGGCCAGATGTGTGGGTAGGTTAGTGGGTAGCTTTAGGAATTGGAGGACTGGTTTGGTAGACCGATCTGTTTTATACGGGGGTGATCGTTCGGGTCGGGTTGGCCCGTTCGACTGCCCCCACTAACTAATAAATATTTTTATTTAATTTAAAAGCACCTTTTGCAGACCGATAGCGTCCAAACAAAATAATCCGGAGACCGGGCTTGATATTTGAATAGAGGTGGGGCGTTTTAGAAAACAAAACGGGCTTCGCGAAAATAGTTTTGGCAAACAATGCATGATGATGACGATGCAATGCCCAAATTCAACGCGATTTTCTAGTAGTGGTTTTGCGGGATGCCACAATTCGACACCACTAACAAGGGATCTCGCCCTCGAGATCCGCCTCATGGTACCGGAAGGAAGGTCGGCGAACTGCGTCTTCTCGCTTCGTGTAGATCCTCGCGACACCACTAACAAGAGATCGTTGCCCTGAGCATCAAGAGAGCACTCCGGAAACCAACGGACGAAGTTAAAGGTAATGCCACCTCTAACTTCAGCGGAAGGAGTAAATTGCATCGATCCACCATTCAATATACAAAGCAAATGATAAGAGTAGTGGTATGGTCGCGACTCCATCCCGCACTCAAAGCATTACTATGTACACGAATAGACAGATTATGCAACCAACCCTCGGATTCAGACTGAAGATCTCGTCAAGCGAGGTTCGGAAACAAAGAAGTGATGCAGACTCTGCATCGGATCTGGCGTAGATGATGTCGTCGCGTCGGAAACACCGGAAGGCACAAGAAGGAACAAAAGGATGGTACCACGGTAGACGGATTCCTCAGGCAGCTTGAACACCGGATGATAGAGCACCGTTATCAGAAGAGGAAGCGAAAACCTGAAGGTACGAGGGAAGCCCAACCACGAGAATTCCTGGACTCGAAGAAAAGATAAGAGGTGGATTCAAAACGCGTAGAGGTAAGAGGAGAATAGCAGAGGGATAAGGAGTAAAATCAGACCTAATCAGAACTATCCAACCGAGCTTTCAAAATAGTTTTGGACACTCTACTGCGGCCGTTAGCTAGGTTATCCTACAGGCTGGACTTGTGGGGTATCGCAACTGCTGAGCTCTGATACCACTCTGTAACACCCTCAGAATCGGACCTATGCAAGTTTTAGCGAAACCCGCCAAACCCGCATAGAAACGATTCAAAGGTGCCCACCAGGCACTTTCGTGCGGGTGGAAAACGAAGTAATAACATTACACAACAGTCCTCGATGGGACCCACAGAACAGATATATATAACAGCGACTCCATGAGTCAAGAATACAGATATAATATACAAAGATCCAAATCACCTTGAAAACGATAGAGCGTCCGACTACGGACAAGATGCAAATGGGGCTAAGAGCCCTGAAGAATAACCAATGGCGTCCATAACCCTGCCCAGGCCAAGCCGGAAGGGTAACCCTGCTAACGACGTCGATCTCAAAACCTGCTTAAACAAAAGGGGTACCGACAAAGGGCAAAGGAAAAAGAGGAGCGTCAGTACTGAGGACAGTACACGGCGAGACTAGAATTCGGCGGTCCTCGCCTACATAGGTATGGTGGACTGAGCGGCAGCGGCAGCATGCACTAAACAACCTATAGAGACTCGATACAACTGGCGACTGTCAGAGAGGGGTAAGAAAGACCTATTCGGATCCAACCTGATACTACCATCAAACAAACCCATCCTGGTGTTTCCCCCTCGAGACCAAACGAGGAAGTCAACCGAGGAACTCACACAGTTGGCAATTTTATTTATTCGGTTATCGTTGCAGCAATTACTATTCAGGTATAGATAATCATCCTGATGAAATAAGCAGTGGGCACTTTTAGTTAATCATTCCGTGGTAGTTGCAATATTTACTAATCAGATACAGATAGCATGAGATAAACCCAAAACCAAGCAGTAGTTGATACTTTTATTCAGCCATTCCGTTGTAGTTGTCATACTTACTAGTCAGGTACAATGGTCGCAAGCGACACTCCAAACAAGCAATTGTGGGCAGTATTATTTAGCCATTCCATTATAGTGAAGCTGATTACTAGTCATTATAAAGTCAAATTTACAGCAATAAACTTTAGTTATGCTTGTCTATGGTCGAGATACTGTGCTCCAAGTCGTCCATAACCGCGGACACGGCTTTCAGAAAGTTTTAACCCGGCCGGGGTGCACAAATAGCAACACACACTAGATCAACCTCGGAAAAACCAAAACAAAACCCAACGAGGCTTTCACTACAAAGCAATCACAGGATTCAGAAATATTTCAGGGGGCCACCCCTTGTAGTACACCCGCAACGAAGTAAGCTAGCTCCGAGACGGACCCAAGGTTTGTGGGGCCGGCGGTAAACGACAGCAGATCCCCAAACGGGGACTGTCGATACCACGTAAACGGGTCACAATTCCTAAACAGTACAGTGTGCTCCTCGCACAATCGTAAATAAAGCAGTAGCATGGCATAACTACAGGATCGTAAATAAACCTCAAACTAGTTTGTGGCCCCAAGAAATAAGACGGAATCAAGCTCTGGCTAAGGGGGGTCCCATATACCTCCCGGATGTGGATAGCGCGATAAATCAAGGAACAAGTATCAAGTACTCGGGGTCCTACGGGACACAAGTGGGCGTTCGGAAAACCAAATATTATCTATCACCCACCGATGCCTCTGCTTATTTCAATTTTAGTTGTTAAACAGGAAATAAAGTGAACGATAAGTAAAGCCATGATCATCTCCAACATCAACATGCGGCAATTCTCCAACAATTGTGGCACTTGACGACACGCAACAACACTTGAGCAAGCGACTACGGCGCGCAAGTCCAACTATCTACCAAACAACAGGTAATAGGATGTGTCCGAGGCAATATAAGGCTGCAAGGAATATCACAGGTACGGAAACTAAAGCATCACAACAAAGATAGCAACAGATCAACAGAAGGGAGTAAATACTATAAAAATAAGATAGGTAGAAAGGGGAAGATGCTCGCCTGAAAACATTGTCGAGGGTTCAACCGAAGATCGGGGCGAAGCTCACATCAACTCATCGGCCTTATCCGCGAAGAAGCAAAACACTAGAAGAAACACCGGATGCAATATTTAATACGACGGTAGAAGATCGGCATGATGCATGTATGTTGCATGGCATGGCAAGGTGCGATGCAATTAGGTCAGATTAAGCGGAACCGGGGTCCCGTCGATTAATTAGATGGTTCGAGTTATTTAGAAGCCCCGCAATTTAAATGTTGTTTTAACATGGCAAAAGATAGCACCGGTACGCTACACAAGATTTAAATGAGGCCAATATAAGGCTAGATTTGCCCGCATATAGGCCCCATATTTAATTATTAGGTGAATCGGCATAAGGCCCCCAAACCACATGATAAGATGCATGCAAGTATGACAATTTAATATGCAACAGGTTTTATTTCATTTATAAAATAAGGCTCGATAGAAGGGGTCACACATTAGAGAGGGTCTCGACGAACTTGGGGTTCCAGGGTTCGGGGTTGGTCTCGGGGTCCAGGGTTCGACGGGTCATTCTCGGCTCCGGGGTTAGGGTCTCGGATCGGGGTAGTAGATCTTGTCGCTTGACATCCGTGAAGTAGAACTCGTAGTCCGTCTTTAGTCGGTGGCGAACTTGGTTCCGGGTTGGAGTACTTGTCGCACATGTGGCCTTCGGGTTCTATGACGATGATCTTGTCGTTTCGATGCTGGGGTCTCGAAATACGGGGCGAAGTACTTGTTCTGGCGTCGGGGCATCGGATTCGCTCCGATTGGTGTCGATCTTGTCGCATCCGTGGAGACCTTGTCGGGTCCGCGGGTCGGGTCGGACTTGGCGTTCCTTTCGGTTCGGGTTTGGCGTCCGAGGCAGATCTTGGAGTCTAGGACGGAGATCTTGTCGGATCCTTGCCGAAGGTCATGGCGGCCCCCGGGGTTCGGTCTTCGAATCCGTGAAGATCTTGGGGTCTCGGCTCGGAGTTTGTGCACTTGTTTGTGCCATGGCCACACAACATACACACCTCACGTTGCTACAGAAGCGCTGCAGGGCCGAGGAAGGCCGACGAAGGCCTGTCCAGCGCGCTAGAGGTTCCGAGGGGGTGCCTGCAGCGGCTTTGCAGGGCCACGGCAGGGCAGGGCGGAGCCGCGGGGCAGGGCCACGGCGGGGCGGTAGCGTTGGAAGTAGCGCGTCGGGGTCGGGGCAGACGACGTCGGGGAGAGCGTGGTCGGGGACGGTGCCGTGGCGGCGGCGGGCTGGCGAGGTGCGAGGCCGCGGACGCGGTGGCTTGGGTCGTCGGGGCGGCTAGGCCGCGCAGGCGCTGAGGCGAGGGGGGTCGCGGTGCGGGCTCGGGCGAGCTCGGCCGCGGGGAGGCGAGGCGGCGAGCCTGGCGGGGCGACGGGGTGGTAGGCGGAGGAGCGGCGCGCTGGCGGAAGGAGGCGCGCCGGCGGGGCTGCAGGAGGGCGGACGGCGAGCTGCGGCGAGGGGGAGAGGAGGGATCGGCGCCGGCGGGGAAGGTTGGAGCAGGGCGGCGAGGGAGCTTGGGAGAGGAACAGGAGGGAGGAGGCGGCGGTTTGATCGGGGGGAGGCGGTGACTGGGGAGGGGAGCGGGGCGTGGGGCCATCGGCTGGTGGGGACAGGGGGTCAGTGGGAGGAGGGGAGGTAGGCGTGTGGCGGGCGCGTGCTGGGCACGTGCTGGCGCGTGTCCGGCGCGTGGGAGGCGCGTGGATCCAGGAAGGAGGGACCCAGGTGGCAGCGGGACAGGGAGGAAGGAAGTGGGGCCGCGAGGGGCCAGGGTGGCAGGCGTGGGAGGGGTGTGGCTGTGCTGCGGTGTGTGTGTGGGTTGGTGGGACTGGTGAGCTGAGAGGGAGTGGGTGTGGCCACGTGTCAGCGCCGGATTGGTGGGGAGATGGGGGTGGCTGATGTGGCGGCCAACGATTGGAGGGGGTGAGGTGGCCAGATGTGTGGGTAGGTTAGTGGGTAGCTTTAGGAATTGGAGGACTGGTTTGGTAGACCGATCTGTTTTATACGGGGGTGATCGTTCGGGTCGGGTTGGCCCGTTCGACTGCCCCCACTAACTAATAAATATTTTTATTTAATTTAAAAGCACCTTTTGCAGACCGATAGCGTCCAAACAAAATAATCCGGAGACCGGGCTTGATATTTGAATAGAGGTGGGGCGTTTTAGAAAACAAAACGGGCTTCGCGAAAATAGTTTTGTCAAACAATGCATGATGATGACGATGCAATGCCCAAATTCAACGCGATTTTCTAGTAGTGGTTTTGCGGGATGCCACAATTAAAATGCTAAGTTTAAATGACAGTTTAAAATTGAATCTATCTCATATGGGAAGATCCCACTATTTCAAAAACCACTAAAACAAGCTCAATTTTCAAAACCCAAGCACCCACAGAATCCTCAACACATGCCTAGCACACCCACCAAAAATCTTTTCAAAATTCAAAAAGAAATTTCTTGCGGCCATTTCATCAAACACTTGGAGACAGAAAATCAAATTGGCCAAACTTCACTGTTTTGAGCAGTAATTTAGCTAAGCATTGTTCACCATTGATCACACTTGTCTCCCCTAGTGCCAACTAGTGCCTTGACCACCCCTAGCCCCTACCGGCGCACCATGCCATGCTAACCCAAAGGAACCCTTGCCAGCCGACCATGGCTAGCTAGCCAGAGCAAGCACCAAGCCTAAACACCATGTCTAGGACGCACGCCACCGTCAACCGCCACCCCGTGTCCAGCGCTTGAACCCTGCCAGCCACTGGACCACACGCGCAAGCCATGCCAAACTTCTCTGAGAGCATGCCGAGAGCGCGCCAGAGCGCCACCCTCGACACATGCCCACAGACCGCGCGCCGCCCTCGCCGCGTGCACGCGTGATCACCACCACCCCAGCAACCCCGCAGACATGCCCGTTCGCCGCTGCGCAGACCACGCGTGCTGTGCGCCATCAAAACCTCCGTCGGACCCGCTCAGAGCGGCGAAGCGTTCTGACCAATCAGCACCGCTCCACGCCTCGCCACCACGCCGTTGAGCTTCGCTAGGGAACATAGAACCGCCCCTACCGTCGCCCACGCCGATAGCTGCCTGTGCCGTCGACCACGACGAGCTCAGCTCACGCTCATCGGTCCCCTCTCGCCACTATAAATAGAGGCCTCCCCCGCTCGATTTCTTCACACCAGTTTGTTCCCCTCTCTCTCAGAAACATCCCACAGCCTTCCCTAGAGCAAGGCGAGCACCAGGTGGCCGGAATTTCACCGGAGTTCGCCGCTGTAGAGGAGGAGAGGCGCCTTCGATTGGAGCCGCCTCAGGAGGAGCTGCCGGTGCCAGGAGAATCGCCGTCCTCGACTTCGTTGTTCGCCCCCATCGCCGACCCTCGCCTGAGCCCCGGTGGGCCTCACACGACCCCCATTGAGCCGCTAGGGTTCGAGCTCGCCGGTGACATGTTCATCGTCGACGACGACGCTCAGCCGTTGATCGCCCTTCTAATCCAACAAACCACATCGCCCCGTACCGCTTCGCGTGTTATGAGCCACTGACGGATGGCCCCTGTCAGCTGAGCCCCGCACTGCGGAGTGACACTGGGCCGGCCCTTTAACCTTTCCCGCGCAGCCCAACCATTTGAATTTAGATTTTTCTATTTTAATTCAAACTCAGTTCTGTACCTAGTTTCAAAAATCAACCCAGCTCGATTAAGTGAACCAAATTGCATGAAACCAATTTTGTTAAAAAGGTACTGAAATGCTTAATCCAAGCCCGTTGGATTCAAATCATTTGGATCTGTAGATCAACCTTGGTAAAAATAACAAGTCAGAAGCTTTTCTGCATTCAAACATTTTTCAAATTTCAACCATAATAGCTTTTGAGTTGATTCCAACTCTCAAAAATCACATTTGATCATACCTTTCAGAATATATAAAAACATATGGGTTTACTTACATAAATAATGTTCAAGTATTAAAAGAATACCACATAGGCATTTCTAGTCACTTTAATTATTTAAAATAAAAAGGTTAAACCTTATTAAATTGTGATACCACTTTAAATCACATTCCCATGTACTGAAAAATGTGGTGATGACATGTGTCAACATGATCCCATGTTTGAGTTGGAGAATATTAAATCTTAAGTAGTTTTTCAATGAGTAGAAATTACTTTTCTAAAAATAAAATAAATAAGACAAATGCCTTGTAATGTTAAGTGATGATGCTAGATCATCTATAGAAGACGTTTGTGTGATGATTGAAAATAGTTAAGTATTGTTTGGTGATTGTGTACCTCGTATTTATTTATAGACGCTAGTACCAACCAAGGATACGAGGAGGAAGGAGGATACTACGAAGAAGAAGCCGAGGAGAACTTCAACCACTGGTCTGCTCAAGGCAAGCTTATACTGATACTTATGCAAGCCAATACTTGAAACCTTGCAAGCTAACACTTGCAATTATGAAAGTTAGATACCCAATCCTAGTTTTACTTGTAAGCCTTATACTTTATTTCTTTATCAAAGCTTTCTCTTAGAGTTTACTTAAGTGACTTGTAGATTCTAAGAAGATAATTGAAGGTTGCATAAAGAGCATTAAATTTGGCATAAGCTAGATAATCTTGATGTCATCCTAAGGCATGAGATTGAACTTAATTAATCACCACTTGTTTACCACCCCTCATTAGTACTTACACCACTTGTAGATGCTAGTGCTAAGCATAAAACTTCCTCAAGTTTAGATGGGAATACTTGGTGAAAATGGTTATGAAAACCTTGGAATGATGAGTCATTCTACTGAAATGTTTTTACATGTGTTACCGAACACTAGATGATTTTGATGATGAAAATGTTGAGGCATGAGCCTTGGACCTTTATAAAACTAATGGTTGTCTGGATGCGATACCATTCCAATTTTACCGTACAACCACAATACCCGAAAATTGGGTAGGGCTTGACTGGAAACTTATATACCTTAGTATGGGTTCCCTCACGGCCAAGGTCTGAGCTGAGGCTACCTTGTGAAGATTGTCGACCTGTGTAGTACCGAAGATGACAGTTGGTCATGGTTGGGAGGCCAATCTCATAGGAGAGGTGCCTATACTAGGGCGTGTAATTGAAAGGTTAGGCTTGATTATCCGCATTCTGAGTATGGTGAATTCAGATTTGTTCCTGTCTGATGTATCGAATGTTGTGGTGAAAGTGTACAATCTCTGTAGAGTGTCAAACTATTCGAATAGCCGCGTCCGCGGTTATGGACAGTTGGAGTGGCCATACTGTTGCCCCGTCAGATGTTTTCAAAATGACTTATGAAATGAATTGAGATTTTGACTTGACCACAATAGAGTTGTGATATGAAATTCAAGTTACCACTTAGGTGTTATGAAATTCCAACTAGTTTCTTTCTTCTGAACTTAGTAGAGGTAAACCTGGCTTTTTTTGCAAAAAAACCCTAGAGCTTAGTGTCCTACTACAAAAACCCCCTTCACTTGTTAGTATTAGTTTGCGAGTACTTAAAGAGTACTCATGGCTTTGTCCCTGGCTATTCCTATGGCCAGACTATGAAGAGGAGTACCAGGATGATGGACCCCAGGAAGGTTACGACAACTAGGATCATCTCCCATTGTCAGCATTGCCTGCGACCCCGAAGATGGATCTTAGCCTACGCTACCTTTATTATTACGTTATTCCGCTGCTTGAGTTGTATGAAGAACTGGATAATGAGATCCTTATTTGTGGAAGACCTTGTGTATGGTTTGTAATGGATGATGTACTGTGATATCCAAATCTGTTATGTCTCGCAAGAAATGCTAATCTTGGGATTGCGATGTATGGCATAACAGGCATCTGGGATTAAAAATCCGGGTGTTGACAAGTTGGTATCAGAGCCATCTTAACCATAGGAGACCCTAGTTAGACTGGACGTTTGAATCAAAAACTTAGTTTCAAAACGAAAGTAAGCAAATATTTACAAAAACTTATTCCCCTTCTTATCACTTGGTTTCTTTCATAAAAATTCATGTTCCTCAAAAACTCTTGCAAAATACATAAAATTTGACACACTTGATCACTCTACTAACTTACTCATCCTATATTATTATAGATGGACGTGAAGTACAGAAAGTTGTATCAGTTGGGGGAATGGAGGAGACCTCATCTTTGAGCGGGATTTGGACCAGCTTTCAGAACTTCTGGAGCGTCCGCACCCCGAGTTCTTCGGAGCTCAGCTCAATGATCAGGAAGGAGAAGATTGTCAATGGCTAGTTTTTGCAAGTCTCCGAGGAAAGATTGAACCTCCCACTGCTGAGGGAATTTAGTTCACCTTAAGAGAGAAAAACTGGCTCGATGGACTTGCCAGGGCCATGCAAGAAGCTCTTGCCCGTCTGTGTGGGCAGAGTATGAACCAGATCAAGGGTACCCGCTTTGAGTTTTGTCCAAGGCGTGATGCTATGGGACAACCACTGGAAGCCCCATACCACCACGAGCTGAAGACTCAGTTGGACCAGCTTAGCTTCATGATGTATGACCGTCAGCAGGAACTGGACAATGCCCGTGACTACTCCAACCGCAAGTCCGCCATCATCAGGACGAAGGATCAGACCATCGCCATGCTAGCGAAGGATCGCAAGTCTCGCCGCAATCAGCTTGACAAGAAGGAGCGCATCATTGCCCGTCTTCGCCACCGTATCTTGGATTTGGAGGAGGCCATCCACGAGAGAGACATGCAGTTGGAGGAAAGGGAGAATGCCGGAGAAGATCTTCGTGGGGACCCCTACTCCTATCTCAGCGATAATGATGATTTTCTGGAGGATCAGGCCATGGACTTCTTCACCGATGCAGATGATCCTGCCTTCATCGATGACGATGAGGATGATGAGGATGACGATTACACCGACTCCGAGGAGTAGTAGCACTTGAGCACTAGCGTAGTGAGTTGTATCCGGTCCCACTATATCGTAGTTTCCAAAATGGTTCTTAAAACCATCTGTTTTCTTTTTTTGTGGTGTGTGTTTGTATCGTGTGCTATGAATGAATGAAAAGAAAGTTTCTAGAAAATCCAAGTCAAACTTTAAAAACTTTTCAAAGTCCCTAGACCTTAGAGATTTCCCTCTTTTCTCATGATCTATCTCAATCCTCAGATGCCTCGCGGAGGAAGTGGTTCATCCCCGGACCCGATGTTGCAGATCCTACAAATGTTGGTTTCTGAGCGTGAAGCTGAAAGAGCCGAACGTCAAGCCAACTTAGCCACCCTTCAGCAGATAGCTCAACTGGCCCACAACAATCAAGGCCAAGGAAATCAGGACAGCCATGGATCTAAGCTCAAGAATTTCCAGAACACCAACCCACCTGTTTTCACTAAGTCGGAAGAGCCCTTAGACGCAGATGATTGGCTGCAAACCATGGAAAACAACCTGGAAGTCGCCGGAGTGGAAGCTAACGAGAAAGTTTTGTTCGCCACCCACTATCTAGTCGGAGATGCAAGAGCATGGTGGAACAGCGTTCGTGCAATGACCGGAGGACAGATGATGACCTAGGAGGAATTCAAGGTCATGTTCAGCAGAACCCATGTGCCACCGGGTTTGATCAAGAGAATGAGAGATGAGTTCAGAGAACTGAAGCAAGGAAGGATGACCGTAGTGGAATACCGTGAAAAATTCTTGTCATTAGCTAGGTATGCCCTGGATGAGATCGACACTGAAGCCAAGAAGAAAGAAATATTCTTGAATGGTCTGCACGATGAGATGCAGACGGCGTTGGTCAATATCCCCTTTGCTGATATTGAAGCCCTTGTCGAATCTGCCATCCAGATGGAAGGAAAGATCAACCAAGCCAGTGAGAACCGCAAGCATCGCATGATGCATCAGCCAGGAACCCATCATACCCCAAAGTATCACCCTAACCCATCTCCAGGATTTGCCCCGAGAAACAACAGACCCCCGATGAACCATCCGACCTATCCCAACCGTGGAAACCCAAGGCCCGGAGGAAATCATAACAAGTCCGGCAACTCTGGCAATTTCAACTGTGCACCACCAAATTTCAACAACAACAATGCTGCCGCCAACACCAACACTGCCCCGAGGACCGGAAGCAATGCTGTGCCTATTGCAGCAAAGGACAAGTCACAAGTGACTTGTTATGACTGTGGAAATAAGGGTCACTACTCCAATGAGTTCCCCAAGAAGAATGCCGCAGCCACCAATGCAAATGCCCCAGCTCAGCAGCAGCGTCGTGTTCAGCCCGGAAGAAGGTTTGCCCCAGGGAATTCTCTCAGCCGCAACGGCCATCTTTTTCTCATGAATGCTGAAGAAGCCCAGGAAGCGCCAGATGTCGTGCTGGGTATGTTTTCTGTTAATTCAGTACTCGCTAGAGTGTTGTTTGATTCTGGTGCATCGCACTCATTTTTCACCGAAGAATTTGCATGCACTAGTAAGATTCAACCAACCAAACTGAAGCATGTTATGATTGTTCAAATCCCCGGTTCAACCAACAAAGCTAGGCAAATGTACAAAGCCGTCCCTATCCGAATCCATGGCATAGATTTTTATGCTAATCTGATAGTACTCGGAACTAAAGTTTTGGAAGTAATACTAGGAATGGATTGGATGTCCAAACATAAAGGATTACTTGACTATGCCAAGAACGCCATAACCATGACCAGTACAACCGGAATATCATTCGAGCATGTATCTGAAACCTTACGTCGTCAATTCAAGTGCAACAAGAGTATAGCCCAACCTACCATTGACCAAGTCCGGATAGTCTGTGAATACCCCGATGTATTTCCAGATGTTTTGCCCGGTATGCCCCCAGATCAGGATATCGAGTTTATCATCGAACTAATCCCCGGAACAGGACCCATAGCCCAGAGACCATATAGTATGAACCCGTCTGAACTAGCAGAATTGAAGGAGCAACTAGATGCCATGTTGGAAATTAGATTGATTCAACCAAGTGCTTCACCATGGAGATCACCTGTTTTGTTCGTAAGATGGAGGTAACCGTTTATGTACGGATTATCGGAAGTTGAATGATGTCACTATCAAGAACAAGTACCCATTTACCAAGATAGAAGATTTGTTTGATCAGTTGACCGGTGCAAAATTGTTTTCTAAGATTGATCTTAGAACCGGCTATCATCAACTCAAGATTCGCGCAGAGGATATTCCCAAGATTTCCTTTACCACCAGATATGGATTATACGAGTATACTGTCATGTCTTTTGGATTAACCAATGCCCTCGCTTATTTCATGAATCTCATGAATAAGATTTTTATGGACTTCCTGGATAAGTTAGTCGTTGTTTTCATTGATGACATTCTGATTTATTCCAAATCAGAAGAAGAACATGAGCTACACCTAAGGACCATTCTTGGAACCCTTAGAGAGCATCAGTTGTATGCCAAGTTTAGCAAATGTGAATTCTGGTTACAGGAGGTAGGATTCCTCAGCCATATTGTATCAGCCGGAGGAATTACCGTTGACCCTGAAAAGGTGAAAGATGTCGAAGATTGGCAAGTCCCAACTACTCAAACCCAAGTTCGTGCATTTCTCGGATTGGCGGGATACTACCGCAAGTTCGTAGAAGGATTCTCGAGTATAGCCAGACCCATGACCCAATTGCTGAAGAAGGACAAGAAGTTTGAATGGACGGACAAATGTGAAGCGAGTTTTCAAGAACTCAAGAGGAGATTGATTTCAGCCCCAATGTTAATCATGCCGGATATCACGAAGCCCTTTGACGTGTATTGTGATGCATCCAAGATCGGTCTTGGATGTGTGCTAATGCAAGAAGGAAAAGTTATATCTTATCTATCTCGACAACTGAAACAACATGAGCAGAACTATCAAACCCATGACCTCGAGCTCGCAGCCGTAGTTTTAGCCCTGAAGACATGGAGGCATTACCTGATGGGAAACCGTTGTGAGATTTATTCGGATCACAAGAGCCTGAAGTATATATTCACTCAGAAGGAGCTGAATATGAGACAGATAAGATGGATTGATCTAATCAAGGACTATGATCTGGACATTCACTATCACCCCGGTAAAGCCAACGTGGTAGCAGATGCCCTTAGCAGATTGCCGTGTCACTTGAACTCCATGATTTTGAAGGAGCAACCAAGCTTGCACAAGGAAGTGGAAGATTTGCGAATGGAATTAGTGAGTGAAGGATTTTTGGCTAGCATAGAACTTCAACCCACTTTGATCAGCCAAATCAATGAGGCATAGAAAGGAAATGCTAGTATCGACAGAATCAAGCATCGTATCGGTACAGGCAAAGTACACGGATTCACCGAAGACGAAGAAGGAGTTCTGTGGTACAAAGTACGCCTTTGTCTACCAGCAGATTCTGAGTTGAAAGAAGTTATTCTGAAGGAAGCTCATGATACTCTTTATTCTATCCACCTCGGAGGAACGAAGATGTATCAAGATTTGAAAGAAGAATTTTGGTGGCATAAGATGAAGAGAGAAATCGGAAGCTATATCGCCAAGTGTGATATATGTCAGCGAGTCAAGGCGGGACATCAAAGACCCGCTGGATTGTTGCAACCATTGAATATTCCGGAATGGAAATGGGATTCCGTTGGAATGGACTTTATCACTGGATTACCTACTTCTAGTAGGGGAAATGACTCTATCTAGGTAATAGTGGACAGATTGTCCAAAGTCGCCCATTTCTTACCAGTCAAGACCACATATCAGAGTTCGAAGCTAGCGGAGTTATACATCGCTAGAATCGTCAGTTTGCATGGAGTCCCCAAGAACATCGTATGGGATCGAGGAACTCAGTTTACCTCGAGATTCTGGAAGAAAGTACAAGAAGGTTTAGGAACCCGACTAGATTTCAGCATAGCTTATCACCCTCAGATCGACAGACAAACGGAGCGAGTAAATCAAATACTTGTGGTGACCCAGAATACCACTGCATGATGTAGTATACTATAGTCGTTGATATAACACCAATGAAACACCGTTCACTAGTATTACATCCCTCAGAATGGCACAACAGAAACACAGCGGGTCCAATACATGGCTTAAAGGTTACAACTCACTCTTTACATAAGATCCAGAGAACACTCTAGGTTAAAGAGAGAGAAAGAACTTCTTACGAAGAAGAATCAAAGATAAATAACGCAAAACTATTATACTATTAAAACTAGTATTTAACTAAGGAATTGGCATTGCTGCTATTGCAACGCACTACAGAGATAGGATCTTTGGTTAGAGATTGTATTTCTATCTAATCAGTAACTTCGTCTTCACTTGAGTTGAGGTATATGTTGACTTCCTTGTCTTCACTGAAGAGCTTTAGCTGGTCTTGAAAATTCTTGGAGCATATCTTGATGTAGTCATCGTTTTAATGGCTTTCGAATCTAGCAAGGGTTAAGAAGATACTTTGAGTACGAGCGTACTCAGCAAATTCACTAGAAAGGGAGTGTTTGATGCACTATAGCTACAGCCACAGACCGTAGGTCGTAGGCAATGCAAGTTTTCATAAACATTTCTTCAAAGGTTGCTTTTATTCTGAAAAGCTATGTCTGTCAGCCTTCACGTGTTTACCAGAACCTTGAGGGGGTTCCTTTCCCGCCGCATTCGCAGCTCCTTCCCGGAACAGGGAGTACCACATTACAGTTCTTACACTCTTCAAAGGTGCGATACTTTACCCATGAGAGATCAACTCTTTGTTGCACAACCGGGCAGCATATTCCCGACCAAAATTCCATGATGTGGGGCCCAGAAGATGATCCAAGCCAATCACTGCCCCCTTCGGGACCCCGCATGCCTCCTTGGTGTACACCATGCCCACATAAAGAATTACGGCAATTGTTTGTACAAACCGTTAGATGTCAGAACTATCTTGGGACGTTGAGGGTTCCCACCCATATGCTGCATATCCTCTACGAATTACCAATTAATATGCATGCTATGAGGATAACAACCACTACCTGCACATCCGGCTTCATGCGAGAGGAAGAAGATACAGCTGACTTCTCTGTCCCATTCCAAATCTCATGGTCAACGCATAATATACGGTGCAAGAATCACTGGCGACATTGGTTGTTAAGTCCTAGGTGATATAGTTCTGAACAGTGGTATCCCCAACTTTCAGATTTAATAGATTAGCTGATCACCCTCGATCAGTAATCAATAGTTCTTATTGTCATTGAAAATAGTATTTTCTGTCCTTTTTTAAATGCAGGTGATGAAAACACTGGATTTGTAAAATACTTTACAGAAAATAATCAAAGGACGTGAGGAAGTGTGAACTTGCCTTTTGTGATTTCAAGATTATGCACTCACGGTCTTCGAGTCAATGTATAAGATCCAAAATCTGAAATCAGCATCATTGGTCCGGTAAGGACTAATGTTTAAAGAAGCAGTATGCTTTTATGCATAAGTAATGTGATGCACGTTCTAAGCGCAAATACTGGGAATAACATTGTTCTAGGGTTTAGATTCCGGAAGTGGTTACTTTGGAATGTGTGGTCCTTTTGGATAAATTTCGTAGTTGTACTTTTATTAGAGTTTATGAGTGGTTGTAAAAAACACATATGTAGGAGTAAAGTATACATACTTATGACATACTAGTTAGGATTACTTATACAAGGTTTCTTATTTAAAGTGGCAAAAAGGATAACCTTCGAAGAAAAGGTTTCTCTTTTAAGATCTAAACAAACTTTGTGATTAGTTAGTGGTGGTTGATGTCATTTATTTGTTCAAATGGTTTGTCTTGAGTTGCCTTATAGTTTAACTACTTCAGACCAAAGTTAACTATAAAACATATAATAATGCTTATAGTGTTATATTAATATTTTGTAGACTAAAGTGAACTTTAAAGTATAGATAGTTTTGAAAGTATCGTACTTCTACCTTGGTACCTTGTATATCTGAAATGTGTTCTTTAAGTTACTTAAGAATGTTTATGCTGTTACTTGAGTAATGGTGTCTTGATGTGAGTATGGAGTAATATCATTTATCTTTTATCAATAAGTGGATATAGTTTATGAACCCAACATCAGGTTACTTAACTACTTATGGATTTATATAGTGTTGTAGTAGGTTTTTTTAATTTGGTGATTAATATGGTGTAGAAAAGATTTGATTGTTCACAAGTTGTTCTTTAAGGATTTTATTATTAATGGAATTCTTTTTAGAGATAATTTTTATTTAAGGTTGGGGATTCTTCCAAAATAAGAACATTTATAATGTTTTAAACCATTATGGCATTAGATTATTAATATTTAAGACTAATACTATTTAATAGACTTATTTATATATTTTTAGGAATATTAGTAATTTTTATTTATTTTTATAAGAATTATTAATGAAATAAATGAGTTTAAATTTGAGTTATTAAAATATTTAATTTTCTTGTTTACCCTAAAAAGAGCTTATTAGTTTTTTAGCATGTAAATAATTTTTTTGTGATCATTTTGGTATATTATATTTATTTTTGTGATTTATAAACAATAAGATATGATTTTTATAATTCTTATTACTTTTATAATTACTTAATAAATAATAAATATTTAATTAAGTGAAATAATAATACATGATTATAGTTTTAAATTAGAATTCTTATTTTTCTAAGATTTTTTATATTTTATTACTATTATTAATATTTATTATTATAAAAATATGAATTATCAAAGTTTTATTACTTGTAAAACTTTTATTAAATAATATTAATTTAAATAATCATCATAATAATATTTGTTAAGAAGTTTAAGTTGTAGATTTTATTTTTCTACAAATTTCCATATATTATACACATTTTTCTGAATTATAAATCAAAAGTTATTAATTAAACAAGATTTAATCATTTATTAAATTTCTGGAATAATGTTAATTGGATTATAACATTTTATTCATTTCCTAACAGAAAATACTTTTTACACCACGACCAAAGCTAGCCCAGTCACTGATCTATGGCCATTGTCCACCTTAGCTTCAGATGAAAGAAATGTTTTTGCTACTGACTTCCTCTCTACTAATTGTCGATGACATGCAGGCCCTGGGCCATGTCATCCACCACGCAAGGCAAATACTAGTCAAACGGCTGACGTGGCGCGATCATGAGGTAAGCATGGCATCAGCATCACCACCGTCGTCGGTGAGTGGTCACCGGCGACGATCTACTACACCCCAGCAACCGAAATAGGTCTAGTTAGAATCAGCGCAAGCTACTGAACCTAGGAGTGGCAGCGCCGCTCGAAAATGGTCATCGGAGCTTCAACTCCGACGAGCTCTAACGGTGGCTTACAGTGAAACGGTGATTTACAACAAGATCAAACGATTCAAGGATGCTGGAAGATTCAGGAACTCGCCCTGATGATGATTGAGTGGTTGGCAAGGACAGGCGCGGCCGGAATCGAGCTTCCTGACGAGGATTCCGACGAACTACGGAGGAGGAAAACGACCAAATTCACCCGCTCCAGTGCTCCACTTGATGCAAGCTTCTACCCAGAGGATCTACGGAGGATGGTGCTTCTCCATGATGGCTCAGAATGGCGTGGGTGACATGGTTCGACGGCGAAGAGTGGCTCCGGCGAGATAGGGTTCGGTCTCGCTCGTATCTGAGAGGATAAGGAGGGATTGGGGATAGGGATGGAAGCAATGCGTCGAGGTGGCCTTCTTATCCCTTCCTGGCAGCGGCAGTGAGTATCTTGGCGCAATGACGACAATGACGGCATCGGGCGGCGGCGAGCTCTGCCAGCGAGCTGCCTATGTGCGTGACGGTGACGACGATGGTCATTTTGTGGATAACCCCCTGGCGATTTCTTTAGCTCAACCCGCGGTCCTCTCTTGACCGCACCTGTTAGTCTCAGATAGAAAAGAACCTGGGCTGGTTACTGGGCTGTTGTGGGCTGCACATGCGTCAGATAGGTATAGTGGTATTGGGCTGCAGCCAGGTTTGATTTTTATTTGTATTCTTTTTCTATTTTCTGTTTTCCTTTTCAGATTTGAATTTGAATTAGATTTTGAACCTTTCTTTGTATAATTTGTTTGCTGGACATGTACAACAATATTTAAAATATATTTGGTACCCTTTGTGAACTTTTATTATGTCTTCTTTTTATATTTCTTTTATTTACTCAATTAAGAACTCTGTTTTACTGATTGGAAGAAACTTCTTCTTATTATTTTTCTCTTCTATTTTTAATTAGGCATTTCTTGAATGATATATTCTTATCTGTTTATAACTCAAATTTTAGTGAGCTTATAGCTTGAATTAAAACTTTATATATATGTATAATGATTCTATACCATTATTTGATGCATGAAATATAAATTCATTGATATGATAATTACTACTTTCATTAAGTTGGGAAATATAAATGTATGTGATAAACAAAGAAGTTTAGGGTTTTTAATTATGAGTATTCCCCTTGGCTTTAGGGTTTTATATAAGCTTAGATTCTTTTTAAGATTAAGATTTATTAACTAAGCATATTGCCATATGTGTATAGTATTGGATGGATTCTCTTTTTTTAATAGAATTTATATTTAGAGTGTTTTATAGGAGTGAACTTATAAAAATATACTTAGGCACATATAGTGATGATGGTTGAAATTAACAGAGATATGCTTATGTAATTTATTATAGGGAAATATTCCTATAGAGTATTATAAGCATCAGGTGATGGATCAACAGTATGAGTTGGATATTATGTTTGGTTTGAGATGTAGAGTTGATTGATTACCATATTAAAATAGGAAATTTATTTATACATATAATTATATTTCAAATTCTTGGATCTCTAATTAAGGAATTCCTTTCCTAGAAATAATACTTCTTCCTATCCTTCATCATGATTAACATGATGAGATTTACTCATTTAAATCTTCTTATTCATATATCATTCTTCTAACTCATGAATGAATCCAATGAATTTGGTACAAAGACACTTCATAACTTTCTCATATCCTTGTGTGGTTGTATTTACTATTCTACTATTGATAATCTTCCATTCAACCAGTAGTTCCTTCAAACTCTACTCCCAATCTTCCTTATTCCTTCATCACTAATATTTCTCTAAAGTAAACTATCCTTAAAGATGAATAACACCATTTTCATGACTCTATGCTACACTAGCTTTAGTTGAGTAACACCGTCTTATAATTACTTAACTCTTATGACTTACACTTCAATTCCTGAATTATATTTATGTGGTTTACAAAGACTTCTCTAGGATCACTTATCTTTACTAAGGTTCCAATTATGTTTTACCCACCAGTATTACTCATACAAAATATAAGCATTCCATGTTGGTGGCCAAAAAATTACCTTTATAATGCTTTAATTATTTATTATTGAAGTTCTTAGTTGGCTAGGCAGGGCTTTATCAATCCTACCTTTTATTGTCTGGGAATTATCTTCTTAGTATCTTATATTGGATTAAGGTTATTAGTGGACTATGCCCTCATTAGAAGATCTGAGTAAATGTTCTGATAAGATCAAATAATAGATCAAAGAATAATAGTTAAAGAAGTTGTGAATCAATGGGGAATTATCCAACATTGATGAAGAACAGATATTGAAATAAGTTCTATAAAGATTCTATAGAAAGGAAGATATACACATATATATAGTGGATGATCTTGACTTAATCTCTTTCCAATTCCAACTCATCAAAAGAGTTTTTAAGATTAGGTGTTACCATGATACTCAGAATGTATGCAGATGAGATTTAAAATATAGGGGTTACATTCTTATTATTTGTTTTATATCCTTAACTTGGTACTTATGAATGGTTATAATGAATAATATAATATGATCACCTAATGATCAATATAATTCACATTATATTAGGGTTTAACTTATAGTACACTTGATCTACCCTTAGGTGAAATCTCTCTTACCCAAAATGAGATTTTAACAAAGGTCTGATTGAAACTTATCGCAGTCAACTTGATGATCTACTTCAATTCCATCAAGCTAAGAGAAGCTTCAATCACTTTGACAAGTTTTTATTTAAAAGCGCGAAAATTACTCGGATTTTCTATGCATGAATTGAATGCACACATCTGGGTTCAACTTATTTCTAGGTTCTAATGCTGGGATGTTACAATACTCGAAGACAAGTTGAGAGCCTGTATGTTAGAGTATGGATCTAAATGGGAAGATTGTTTGCCGTTCGCAGAATTTTCATACAATAACAGTTATCAAGATAGTTTTCAAATGGCCCCATTTGAATTCATGTACGGAAGGAAGTGTCGCACCCCTTTGAACTGGTCGGAAGTAGGAGAGAGTCAGATTTTCGGACCCGACATTCTACGAGAAGCAGAAGAGAAGGTTCACAAGATTCGTGAGCACATCAAGACCGCCCAGTCCAGATAGAAGAGTTACACCGACAAGAGACGTCGAGACCTCGCCTTCAACATAGGAGATTTTGTGTATCTGAAAGTGTCGCCATTGAAGGGAATGCAGCTTTTCCAACTAAAAGGAAAGTTAGCCCCCAGTATCGGCCCCTTCAAGATTCTGAACCGTTGAGGAGAAGTGTCTTATCAATTGGAACTACCCGAAGAGATGTCAGCCGTGCACAATGTGTTCCATATCTTATTACTTCGCAAGTGCCTCGAAGTTCCGGAGAAGACGAAAGTGTTCAAGAATATTTATCACCGGACCATAGAAATCAAAGATGACCTGACCTATCCCGAAGTACCCATCCGTATTTTGGAAGAAGCTTTTAGAACTACCAGAACCCGAAGCATCAAGTTTCTCAAGATTCAATGGAGCAACCATACAGAAGAAGAAGCTACCTGGGAGCGCGAAGATCACATCAGGACGGAGTTTCCCGATCTCTTCAAATCCTAGGTAATCTTTTCTCGTCCTTTTTCAAATCTCGCGACGAGATTTTGTTTAAGGGGGGAGGGTTTGTAACATCCCAAAAATATTAAACTTAGATCATCAAACTCTAATCATCAAAATTAGGGTTAACAAAAACTTTCCCAACTAAAAATTATGAAAGCATTCATATGTGTGTGTATTCAAAAATTGGATTCTTTTGAATTGCCATGGTTCTGTGTTTCTTTGCTTGTAAAATGATTCTTAGGTGAAATAAACATCATCTAAACAATCCCCAAACTTTTCCCAAAGACAAACAACTCAAAATGAATAAATTAAGTGAATGGTCACTTTGGCCAAATTAACTCCCATGCCTACTTTGTCTATCTCTATTTTTCAAAACTCAATAGAAACATGTATGGATCTTTGAACACCTTGTTAGTAATCATAATAAGGTACCAAGGCCCACTTTGTGATCATCCAAAAACATTCAAATGCTAAGTTTAAATGATAGTTTAAAATTGAATCTATCTCATATGGGAAGATCCCACTATTTCAAAAACCACTCAAACAAGCTCAATTTTCAAAACCCAAGCACCCACAGAATCCTCAACACATGCCTAGAGCACCCACCAAAAATCTTTTCAAAATTCAAAAATAAATTTCTTGCGGCCATTTCATCAAACACTTGGAGAAAGAAAATCAAATTGGCCAAACTTCACTGTTTTGAGCAGTAATTTGGCTAAGCATTGTTCACCATTGATCACACTTGTCTCCCCCAGTGCCAACCAGTGCCTTGACCACCCCTAGCCCCTACCCATCGCACCATGCCACGCCAACCCGAAGGAACCCTTGTCATCCGACCATGGCTAGCTAGCCAGAGCAAGCACCAAGCCTAAACACCATGTCTAGGACGCACGCCACCGTCCATCGCCACCCCCTGTCCAGCGCTTGAACCCTGCCAGCCACTGGACCACACGCCCAAGCCATGCCAAACTTCTCTAAGAGCATGCCGATAGCGCGCCAGAGCGCCACCCTCGACACACGCCCACAGACCGCACAACGCGTGCACTCATGATCACCACCACCCCAGCAACCCCGCAGACACGCCCGTTCGCCGCCGCGCAGACCACGCGTGCTGTGCGCCATCAAAACCTCCGTCAGACCCGCTCAGAGCGTCGAAGCGTTCCGACCAATCAGCACCGCCCCATGCCTGGCCATCATGCCGTTGAGCTTCGCCAGGGAACATAGAACTGCCCCCTACCGTCGCCCACGCCGATAGCTTCCTGTGCCGTCGACCACGACGAGCTCAGCTCGCGCTCGTCGGTACCCTCTCGACACTATAAATAGAGGCCTCCCCTGCTTGATTTCTTCACACCAGTTCGTTCCCCTCTCTCTCAGAAACATCCCACACCCTTCCCCGGAGCAAGGCGAGCACCACGTGGCCGGAATTTCACCGGAGTTCGCCGCTGTAGAGGAGGAGAGGCGCCGTCGATTGGAGCAGCCCCAGGAGGAGCTGCCGGTGCCAGGAGAATCGACGTCATCGACTTCGTCGTTCGCCCCCATCGTCGACCCTCGCCTGAGCCCCGGTGAGCCTCCCACGACCTCCACTGAGCCGCTAGGGTTCGAGCTCACCGGTGAAATGTTCATCGTCGACGCCGACCCTCAGCCGTTGATCGCCCTTCTAATCCAACGAACCACATCGCCCCGTACCGCTTCGTGTGTTATGAGCCACTGACGGGTGGAACCCCCCTGTCAGCTGAGCGCCGCGCTGCGGAGTGACACTAGGCCGGCCCATTAACCTTTCCCGCGCAGCCCAACCATTTGAATTTAGATTTTTCTATTTTAATTCAAACTTAGTTTTGTAATTAGTTTCAAAAATCAACCCAGCTCGATTCAGTAAACCAAATTGCATGAAACCAATTTTGTTAGAAAGTTACTGAAATGCTTAATCCAAGACCGTTGGATTCAAATCATTTTGATCTGTAGATCAACCTTGGTAAAAATAACAAGTCAGAAGCTTTTCTGCATTCAAACATTTTTCGAATTTCAACCATAATATCTTTTGAGTTGACTCCAACTCTCAAAAATCACATTTGATCATACATTTCAGAATATATAAAACATATGGGTTTACTTAAAAATAATGTTCAAGTAATAAAAGAATGCCACATAGGCATTCCTAGTCACTTTAATTATTTAAAATAAAAAGGTTAAACCTTATTAAATTGTGATACCATTTTAAATCACATTCCCATGTACTAAAATATGTGGTGATGACATGTGTTAACATGATCCATGTTTGAGTTGGAGAATATTAAATCTTAAGTAGTTTTTCAATGAGTAGAAATTACATTTCTAAAAATAAAATAAATAAGACAAATTCGTTGGAATGTTAAGTGATGATTCTAGATCATCTATAGAACACCTTTGTGTGATGATTGAAAATAGTTAAGTATTGTTTGGTGATTGTGTACCTCGTATTTATTTATAGACGCTAGTACCGACCAAGGATACGAGGAGGAAGGAGGATACTATGAAGAAGAAGCCGAGGAGAACTTCAACCACTGCTCTGCTCAAGGCAAGCTTATACTGATACTTATGCAAGCCAATACTTGAAACCTTGCAAGCTAACACTTGCAATTATGAAAGTTAGATAACATATGCAATGCATTAAGCATGCTTGGTTAGACACATATGATGATACCCAATCCTAGTTTTACTTGTAAGCTTTATACTTTATTTCTTTATCAAAGCTTTCTCTTAAAGTTTACTTAAGTGACTTGTAGATTCTAAGAAGATAATTGAAGGTTGCATAAAGAGCATTAAATTTGGCCTAATCTAGATAATCTTGATGTCATCCTAAGGCATGATATTGAACTTAATTAATCACCACTTGTTTACCACCCCTCATTAGTACTTACACCACTTGTAGATGCTAGTGCTAATCATAAAACTTGATCAACTTTAGATGGGAATACTTGGTGAAAATGGTTATGAAAACCTTGGAATGATGAGTCATTCTACTGAAATGTTTTGACATGTGTTTCCGAACACCATATGATTTTGATGATGAAAATGTTGAGGCATGAGCCTTGTCCCTTTATAAAACTGATGGTTTTCTGGATGCGATACCATTCCAATTTTACCGTACAACCACAATACCATAAAATTGGGTAGGGCTTGACTAGAAACTTATATACCTTAGTATGGGTTCCCTCACGACCAAGGTCTGAGTTGAGGCTACCTTGTGAAGGTTGTCCACCTGTGCAGTACCCAAGACGACAGAAGGTCATGGTTAGGAGGCCAAACTCACAGGAGAGGTGCCTATACTAGGGCGTGTAATTGAAAGGTTAGGATTGATTATCCGCATACTGAGTATGGTGAATTTAGGATTTGTTCCTGACAGATGTATCGAATGTTGTGGTGAAAGTGTACAATCTCTGCAGAGTGTCAAACTATTCGAATAGCCGCTTCCGTGGTTATGGACAGTTGGAGTGGCCATACTGTTCCCCCATCAGATGTTTTCAAAATGACTTATGAAATGAGTTGTGATATGAAATTCAAGTTCCCACTTAGGTGTTATAAAATTCCAACTAGTTTCTTGCTTCTGAACTTAGTAGAGGTAAACCTAGCTTTTTTTTGCAAAACAACCCTAGAGCTTAGTGTCCTACTACAAAAACCCCCTTCACTTGTTAGTATTAGTTTGCGAGTACTTAAAGAGTACTCATGGCTTTGTCCCTGGCTATTCCCGTGGCCAGACTATGAAGAAGAATACCAGGATGATGGACCCTAGGAAGGTTACGACAACTAGGATCATCTCCCATCGTCAGCATTGCCTGTGACCCCGAAGATGGAGCTTCGCCTACGCTACCTTTATTATTACGTTATTCCGCTACTTGAGTTGTATTAAGAACTGGATCATGAGATCCTTATTTGTGTAAGACCTTATGTATGGTTTGTAATGGATGATGTACTGTGATATCCAAATCTGTTATGTCTCACAAAAATGGTAATACTGGGATTGCGATGTATGGCATAACAGGCATCTGGGATTAAAAATTCGGGTGTTGACAGATCTGTAGTAAGAATAGATACTACAATTTCCTTCCAAGCTCTATGACGAGACTAGCATAGTTTTCCTATGCTGGACTAAGAGCTCCTTTTCTTTCCAATTGCTTTGCTAAAATAAATTGATAAGAATAAAGACTATATGTGGTTATGGAGATCATCACCTATAGTTGTGTGGAGGCTACACTTGATAGAGATCTGGTTCATATGCTTATGTATCTAGATATCCCGCTCACCTCTCCTTTTACTACTTCATCCACTAGAACAGCCATAGCCTGGCCTTCTCCACCTTGTCCATGCCATTGGATGGCTTCTTGCAGCAACCATGGTGTAAGTGATGTGGTGGTGATCTGTCTAATGTCTTGGTTGATGAGATATGGATGAGTTGGTGTGAATATGATGAGAACTAATGATAAGATGGTTGCTTGCTGTTCTGAGTGTTGTAGCTAGTGTTTAGCAGAGTATCCTCACTCTGCTTCGAATGATACTTATCCCCTATCCTTATTGCTTCCTGTGTTGACAGCACCACATACATGCATGTATGTGTGAGCTGCTTGCTCTGTTCTGGATCAGCGCAGGGAAAAAATATCTTAAATCCACTCTTCTACTTCTACTTCTCTGGTGAAACATGCCCCATAAATTACTGCCAATGAGGTTGTACTGAGGCAATCTATCTGATTAAGGACAGATACTATGAGTTGGTGAAACTTGCCCCTTTTTAAGATTAGCTCAGTGATGTGTTGAACAGTGCATTACAATGTTAAACTGAGAGCACTACTTTAACCAAGTCCCCACTCTATTTCTTCCTTATATTTTTTGTTTTGGTTTGGTTTTGCAGGGTCAAGAATAAGGAGAGTTGAAGAACAGAAGACATAGGACTAATTAAGAAGATAGTTTAGGTTTTCTTTTTTATTCTTTTGTAAAAAATTATATTATCCTTGAACTGTAAGACATTGTAATTTATTATTATGGTAGTAAAGTAAATCCTTTCTTCCTCAATTTCTCTTCCACTTTCCTTTTCTATTTGGGAAACGGTAAATAGATTGTAATATTGTTTATCTAAATAAGTTTACCTTTTCCATTAATTCATTCCTCTACTTTTGGATGATTGTAAAGATAATGTAATGTTTAATTTTTTTGTTTCCTTTGTAATTTGAGACTTGTAAATTTTGTTCTTGTTCATAAATAAGAAGTCAATTCTTATTTCTTATTGCAATTTAACTACCATTTATCATTCCACTTACATATTTATTCAATTATATTTATTTTCTTATTTGTAATTACTTTATTGTATATTCTTATTGTTTATCCTTAATTTCAAATCTTATTAATTCTAGTTGTATTAAAGATTCTAAATACCAACCTTTTATAAGTTTTAATTATTTTAGATTTAAAATTCAAATACCATTTTAAATTATTTCTCCCTCAAAACACAAAGATTCAATAGAGGTCATGTCGAAATCCATCGCACCTGCCCAGACGTCTCCATCGGGACAAGAGAGATCTCGACCCCTCTATAGCTTCTTTAGTTTTTGTGCGAAAATTCGCTGGATTTTCTGATGCATGAATGCAATGCACACACATGTGTCCTGTCTATTTTTAGCTGCTAATCCTGGGATGTTACATCTTGTCATAGTAATATCATATACATAAATCAGAAGAAAATAGTGACTCCAGACTTATCATAGAGAAGTAATGAAGTATCAGCTAAGGAGGGACTAAAACCAAGATCATGCAACTTGTTACTGAACCGAGAGTACCAGGCTCTAGGGGCTTGCTTCAAACCATAGATAGCTTTATCAAGCTTGCAGACATATCGAGGATTATCAATACTCTTAAAACTAGGAGGTTGTTTCATATAAACTTCCTCTTCTAGAACACCATAAAGAAATGCGTTCTTGACATCTAGCTGCCTTAAAATCCAACCACGAGAGACAGAATAGACAAAACAATTCTGATAGTGGCAATTTTGACAACAAGACTAAAGGTATCTTCATAGTTAACACCATACCTCTGTTTGAAACCTTTGGCAACTAACCGAGCTTTGTAACGATCAATAGTACCATCTGCACGTCGTTTAATACGATAAACCCATTTGCAGTCAATAACATTTTTGTTGGAACTAGAGGGAACAAGAGTCCAGGTCTTATTCATCCTGAGAGCATCAAATTCATCTTGCATAGCAGAACACCAATTTGGATCACTAAGAGCAGCAGACAAGTTACAAGGCTCGCCTATGGTAGAGAGAGCATACCATAACATACAGTATCATCTGTGTACTTTTTGGGGTGCCTGATGCCTTTCTGCAGACATATACATGGACCTGGAGGAGACGGCGATGGTGCAACATCATCATCAGCTGCACTCGATGCGGCCGCAGAGGATTCGGAGGAGGCGGCCGACCCCTGGGCAGTGTCGGCCACAGGGGATGGCAGCACGAGATCCAGGGGGACAAGGCGCGTCCCCTCTGCTGGCGGAGGAGGCAGCCGTGGCCCCCTGGCCACGTGGCGACACGGGAGGGGAGCGTGTCGAGGTGCTATCGGGGGAGACGGGCGACGCGACGACCTGGAGACGTCGGTGGGTGGGGAGTTCGTGGCGCGCGGACTCCCAGGCGTATCTGCATCGGGATCAGCGTCGGCAGGGGAATGTCCCCCGGAATCAACTTTGGTTTGCGTGCTGTTGTCATCACTTTGAACACTGATTTCAACGGAGGATTGTCGGGTCTTAGGAGCATTGTTTTGGACCAAATTTTCACTTGCAGCTGTAATATTCTAGGGAGAATAATTAGTATCAACAGAAATAGGCACAACATTAGACACATGATCATCAATATGAACACCCTCATTGGACATGGAAGATGGCAAAAGAAGGATTTCTTTCTTTAAGAGAGCACCGACATTAGGATGTAGAGCCTCAAAGGGAAAAATATTTTCATCGAATTCCACATCACGAGAGATATTAACGCGTCCTGTGGATACATCTAAACATTTAACACCTTTGTGAAGAGGACTGTAACCAAGAAAACATATCACTTAGATCGAAAAGCAAGTTTGCGCGTGTTGTAAGGACAAAGGTTGGGCCAAAAAGCATAACCAAAAGTTCTAAGTGCATCATAATTTGGTGTGATATGGAGGAGACGTTTAGTGGGAGACTCAAGATCTAGGACCTTAGTGGGGAGTAAGTTAATGAGAAACGTAGCAGTAAGGAAGGCTTCATCCCAATACTTGAGAGGCATGGAGGCATTGGCAAGCAATGCAAGACTAACTTCAACAACATGACAGTCTTTCAGTGGAACCATTCTATTGGTGGGAATGTGGACATGAAACATGATTGGTGCGCCTGGTTGATGTAGGTGCGCTTCATCGGGAAACTCCAAGAGTAAGGTGTGATGTAGCACGGCAGCAAGTCTTCCCTCAGTAAGAAACCGAGGTTATCGAACCAGTAGGAGGAAGGAAACGTCACACAAGTGTTGCAAGCAACGTGGAAACCTGCACAACAGAAACTCAAGACTTTGCCCTAATGATCAGTGAGGTTGTCAATCCCACTGGTTGCTATAACAAAGGAGTAACTATATGGTGTCGAAGGTGATGATGGTTTGCAGCAAGTAAACAGTGGAAGATGTATCAATGGTAAAGATTGGACCGGGGTTCATAGTTGACTAGAGGTGTTCTCCATAGATAAACAACATGGCATGAAGGGTAAACAAATTACAGCAGGGCAATTGACAAAAACTGAGCAAGGCAGAACAATGCAATACTAGACAAGAAGATCCTATGATATTCGATTGGGCAATACAACAATATGCATAGACCTCCATCCAACTGCATCTATGACTAGAAGTCCACCTTTAGGTTATCATCCGAACCCCAGGTGGCATGATACCTAGTAGTCCAAGGTGGAACTACTCACGCTTCATACCGGAGGATGGAATGATGAAGAAGAAGGCCTCCGGGATGATCTCCCCTCCTGCAGGATACCGGGAAGAACTTCAAATCCCTCCGATCTAGGGACGATGGTGGCGGTGGCTACAGACGGTTTCGTGGAGTTTTGATTGGGTCCTAGGGTTTCTGCATCAGGGGCTTCTTATATGCGAAGGGGCGAGCCAGGGGGCACTAGGGCGGCTGCACCCCCTCAGGCGCGGGGTGGGCCTACCCACGCAGCCAGGGGTGTGGCCCCCTCGTGAGCCTTCTCCATCTCGTCTTGTGGCTTCGTGTTGCCCATGGTAAAATATTTACTTTGGCGTTTGTCCCGTCCAATTCCGAGAATATTGATTTTCTGCCTTTCTGGAACCAAAAACAGAAGAAAACAGGCAACTGGCACTGTGGCACCTTTTTAATAGGTTAGTTCCAGAAAACATATAAAAACACCTCAAAGTGTAGACAAAGAAAAGCAAAGTAGATAGTAAACAAGCATGGAGCATTAAAAATTATAGATACGTTTCCGACGTATCAAGCATCCCCAAGCTTAACTCCTGCTCGTCCTCGAGTAGGTAAGTGATAAAAGAATAATTTTTGAGGTGACATGCACCATCAAAACCAAGATCAAACCATTTGCAAGCATTGAAAGCTAGGATCAAAGAACTCTAAACATGTGCATGAAAGATGGAGTTCTAACAATAAGACAAAGTAACTATACATGTGTAGCATCCCAATTGTCTAACAATTGCAATGCTACTAGCCTAGTCTATATAAATTCTACTTCCTATATATAATTGTTGCATCATAATTATATCATGCTCATGTCATCATGCCACCTTGCATTTGAGCATCATATAAAACCTTTTTGTTTTGGTTCTTCTCTCATATGCATTGTAAATTGTATTTGCCTCTTGATATTGTATTTGGTTGTTGATATATTGTTTAAATGCCCAAGTTGAGTTGGGGGCATATCTTTTATTCAACTCCATCACCTTTCTCTGTCACCACCTTATAATTCCACCATCCAACTAAATATGAGCTTTGCACTTTATTGGGTTTTACCTGTAGCTCATGTGGGTTGGGATGGATCCAAATTCTATTTCCACAGGCTCTCATATTAGCATCATGTTGTTTTCACATTATTGATATGTGGAGCCACCTTTGCATGCATTATGAGTAGTGCTCCTTTTTCCTAGCTTTCATATGGATTATCATGGATTTATGCTCATGTTGGGATATTTTTGGGACTATTAAACATCTAGTGGAATATACACACTAGCAAGTCCCAATTATAATCAAATGTGATCATATCCATCTACTCCATCTGGAACTTTCCTTCAAATTCCTTTTGCTTGGCCTTTATTCCACATTTTGGGAATGCATAATAATAATGCCATGATATTATTATTGTTTTCACAAGCATAAACATGGCCATTAAGTATTGTGCATGGGTCATGCAATCATCACCCTTTTTTTTGCATGACCATGTGTGACCATCTTAATCCTACCCTAAAACCCCTACCCCTTCTCTCCTCCTCCCCAACCATTCATATTTGCTTGTTTCTTTTGTGTTGGTCTTGCCATAAACCAAAAACCCATGTGCCTGATCATGAGTTGTCCATGATCACACCCTAACCCTATCACCCCTCTCTCTATTTCTATCTCTAAACCCTACCACCACCATGACCTACCCCATCTAACTTCCATCTCTACCATGCCGAGGTGCCCCCTCTCCCTACCATGCAGGCCCCACCTAGCCATCCTCCCCCTGGTCGAGCTACCCTTCCCAACCCTAGCACAAACCCTAACCCGAGCCTCTCCATCCTAACCTAGCTATCTACTCCCTCCCTCTAACCCTAGCTCTAACCGAGCCTCCCTCTCCCTCTCTCCCTGTCGTGCGACCCCACCAGCCCGAGTCTGCTGCCTTGCCTCCCCTGGACCCCCTAGGCCGAGCCTGCCTAGCACGTGAAGTAGGAGAAGAAAAAGTGGCCGACGCCACCTTTCCCCTCCACCACGCCATCTACCCCTCTCCCCGTCCCTATCTACTCCCCCTCTCTGCCTGTCGACGCCAGAACTCCCCAGGGCCGTGCCCATCTACTCCTCCCTCCCCACCTACCCCTGCTACCCTCTCTTCCATATCCATCTACCCCATCGTTGGCATCACACCACCACCACCATAGCAGAAGGAGGGCGAGGCGTCTGGGCATTGGGGAAGACCGAGCCGAGCACCAGTGTCGCCCCTGTACACGCAGACGTGAAGGAGGAGCACCAGGATCGCCTGGACCGCCGACGCGTCCCGCCGAAACCCTAGCTCCGCCCGGCCTCTGCTTCGTCGTCGATCCGCTGCTCCCCAAGCCGATCCAACGCCACCGACAGCCCCGCGATGAGCCTCCCTCTCTCCCTGACATGTTCCGCCTCGCCGTACCGCCCTAGCCTCGCCGGTCTTTTCGTCGAACGGTCTCTGTGCGCCGGAGTGCGCTGGCGTCTGCACGCTCTCGCGCCGCGTAGCACCTCACCTAGCTGCGTTGCCCTCTCCTATCAACCCCCCTAGCCTACCGCAGCGGCTCCGCTCCCCTGCGCGCGCGCCTCGCGTCGCGGGTTCGATCCCCCGTACGCCGCTCCCTGGCGAGCACCGATCGGTCGCCGCAGAGAAGATCCACAGTACGTGGCCCCTTCTTGCAGGAAACCCCCTCTTTTGCTTTTCGCTCAACCCGCGGTACCTCGTGGCCCACCAGTCAGCCTCCCTGTCCTTTTTACAAAGAGCCCCCCGTAGAACCTCAGCCTTAACCCGCGCTCCCGCATGCTCCCCTGTCAGCCTCTGCAGATTCAACCACTGGCACCTGGGCCCAAGCCAGCTGGCCCCACTTGTCATTCGTAGAGGCTAGGAAAAATTGCGGTGAGGAAACCCTTTTCTGCGCGCTGTGTCGCCCAGTCAGCCTGGCCCCACCTGTCTGTGTCTATGGCTAGGTTTGCCTGAGTAAGAAAAGTTTCTCTGTTAGTCTGTTTTAATTTAAACTTTTCAAATTTTTTTAAAATCCAAATTTAAATCTGTATTTAAATAACTTTTGAAATATAATCCCAAATTAAACATGTAATATATGTTTTTGAATCAGAAAAATGTGAGGAATTAAAATCTTCCATCCAAAATATATTTTGCACACTTAAAAGTTCAAGTTGATTAAAATTACAATAAAATGCCCTTTTTCCTTAATTAATTAATAACTTTGGTTTTATAACTCCGAATTTGACAAATAATATGTCTAAATCGATCAGCTCGACGAGACCTTTCTGTTTATGCATTCCATGTTCTGAATTGCAGCATGCATCATATAAATATAAAGTTTACAGCAACTTATATGAGGTTTAAATGTGACCAAAACTCAATAAAAGGCTTTATTCTTGTATTCCACACCTCACCCATGCCATGCTACTTTATTGCCATGCAAATTGTGCATCATTCATCATGGCATGATTGTTTGCTTGTCGCATTTTATTCTTATGCTTGTGCACTTTATTTATGTTGGCCCTTGTTTGTTTGGTTCTTCTTCGAATAGACGCTGAGCAGGGGATATATCAAGAAACCCAGGAGCACTACCCAGATCCTTCTCTCGCTTCAACTGAGCTGCCAGGAAAGCACTACCACATGCTTGCATACATATAGTACCTATTGCCTCTATCTTATTCTTGCATCATTGAGTCGCGATCGCATTAAACTGAATCCCAAGTACTGCATAGCCTTTACTTTTAAACCCCACCGAAGCTTGTTCCTCCATCCCATGAGCCATTACTACAGGAGTTGTTTGAGCCATGCGGGTCGTAGAACAGCATGTGTAGGGTATGTGATTGTCTGATGGATAACGAGGTACCTATACAACTTAACCTGAGTAGTAATGGGATAACTAATGAAAGTGGAACCGGTGAGCAATATCTGCTATTTGGTTTTTCATGCTCACTTGTGTCCCGTAGGACCCCGAGTACTTGATTCCTGTTCCTTGAATATTCGCGCTATCCACATCCGGGAGGCTTATGGGACCCCCCTGAGCTAGAGCTTGATTCATTCTTATTTCTTGGGGCCACAATTAGTTTGGGGCTTTATTACTATTCTGTACTTATGCCATGCTTTACTGCTTTATTTAAGTTTGTGCGAGGAGCACCTGTACTGTTTAGGTAAGCGGAGTGTTTTCGCGGTATCGACAAGCCCAGTCACATTTTCGGGTTCCCAGTCGTTTACAGCCATTGACACAAACCTTGAGTCCGTCTCGGAGCCGGCCAACTTCGTTGCGGGTAGCTTAATGGGGTGGCCCCCTGAAATATTTATGAATCCTGTAATTGCTTTGTCGTGACTGCCTTGTTGGGTTTTGATTTGGTTTTTCTGAGGTTGATCGAGTGTGTGTTGCTATTTGTGCACCCCTGCAGGGTAAAACTTTCTGAAAGCCGTGTCCGCGGTTATGGACGACTTGGAGCACAGTTTCTCGATCATAGACAAGTATAACTAAAGTACCGCTTTTAATTTGACTAAGTACCTGACTAGTAAATAGTGCAACACTCATGGAATGGTTAATAAAACTGCCAACGGATGGGGGGGGTTGTTCGTCCGCTTCCTCGTTGGTAAGCGAGGAGGAGGATGGATCTGTTAATATTACTGTTATAACTGTTGTTATTAATTCACGGACATCCGTCTATCTTTGGTTAGGCGGATGGTTAGCGAGTATCTATATAATTGTTAGGTATTATCTTTTGCTGCAATTGCGTCACCCAGGTTGTGTCCCCTTTAGAGGCATAAAGACTTGCTGAGTACCCCTAGGGTCTCACACGATAAATTATTTGATTCAGATGAACAGGTACACTCACAAGATGGATACTGGGTGGAGGAGACGGACGATGTGGGCAACGATCATTCGGTGTAGAGATTCCGGGAACGGGGATCCGTGAGATCTGTGGGCGGGATGTGTTTATTTATGGGGCATCTTATGCCGATTTGCTTCTTATCCGTACTCGGATCTTGTTTGCCGCTTCCGCCTGATACTCTGATGTTTGATGTATGAGGAGATATCCTAAACTATTATATCTATCTAGGACATTTGGATCTTGCCGTATGGCGTTGCAATATTTCTATTTCTTTTAGATGGAATGGCTCTGAGGACTGTTGTATGGTGGCTTGCATACATACTCATTTGTGTATTTAGTTGATCCCTTCGCCTGCCGATTACGCCGCCCGTTCTTGTCCCGATGTTTGGAAATGGTTAGGACGGCCGAAAGGTCTACCTGTGAGTGGCATTTGGGCCCCACCGTACTATTTTAACCATTTCCGCTCATCCAGGCTTGTAACTAGGAGCGTAATTCACCGAGGTAGTTACAACATGCAACATGAAAGGCTACAAACAAAGATCATGAATAACATGCATTGAAAAACGTTTGTTTGTTTCACATATAGAAAACATGGCATAGTGGAATTCAGCTTGCCCTCATAGAGTAGCAATAGATGCATAGGACACCTTCAAAGTTCATAAGAGTGACTAGATACAAATAGAACAAGAACAAGCAATATCACAATATGCATCAATCAATAAGTTTTGGGACACTGCACATAGAACTAAGAATGACAACTATGCTCTCTTAATGGTGCCTAAAGATAGAAGATGGAGACTCAATATAATAGTGGAAGAAAGCCCTTCATAAAGGGAAACAGGGATTTCAAGTTTCAAATAGAGCTTCCAAAAATTATGGTACCTGTTAGCTTTCAGCCCTCATTGCCCCTATCATAAGCATCTTGAAGTGATTAAGGTTAAAGTGAACAAACTATGGAGTATATGATTGACAAAGTATAAGTTGGCAATCTCAAGTCCCTTGAATACGAGGGCCACACCTCATGCTACTCAACTTCAGTCACCTGTAAGTTCTTATCATAGTAAGTACATGTGTATCATAGAGAACCACCAACGGGGTACCCCTTGCACATGGTACATAAGCTATCCCATAACCAAAATGACAAGGCAAGCAGACAATGAGAATCTCAGCGATATTTTTAGTTACTATTTGCATACCTTTTTATTGAGGATGCTTCACATAATTCTCATTATAGTGATGCTGCAAGTTTCCACCATGATTAGGCATGGCTTAGGCTAGCGGCCCAGGCGTTTCTCTAACACAAAATACATAACTCCATGGACTTACAAGATCCCTTTTTATTTCACACCGGTGACATCCATAGAAAAACAGCATGATATGAACTGTGTAGAAAGTACAAGTGCAATGTTAAAAATGTTCCCCATGACAACATGGTTCTACTAATTACAACGTATAAGTGCAAGCATATACAACAGAGATGACACAATGGTTCAAGTTTATTAGGGGAAAATAATATAAAGTGTGCCATCAAGTTTGTGAGGGCTTTAATTACTAAGTTTTCACATAACAAAATACTTTTTAATTGGAAGATAGCTGAAAACAAGAATATACTTGGAATGGTGTAACACACCATGCATAGGAATTTATAGTGGAAACTTTGGAATAACTTGGTTTCTTGGGAGTTGGAAACATGAGTAGAAGTTACTCATACAAGTGGAGGCTAGCAAAAGACTGGGAGCAACCAACTAAGAGAGCAATAATGGCCATAATCATATAGAGCGACAAAACATTACTAATCAAACCATAGAGTGGTACTACAAGTAAAGGACTAAAGGATCATAGAGGCTACGGTGACTTGTTCATAGTCATAACATGGTGTAAGCATGTGCCAAGTCAACCCAAACAAAGCATCAAAGGAGAATACCACAATACTATGCTTTTGTATGCTAAAACAACGCATGATTTTTTCAAGGCACACTAAGCAATCACAATTGTTTGGAACAAGACATGCTACAACAATAATAACTAAGCATAAGGTCAAAACAACACCTAGCATGTCATGCTAAAGTCTAAGTCACAGTCAATGCAACCTCCTCTTGCACTTCAAGCAAGAACTTTCTACTCCTTTCCAACACCAATCAACTTATTTGAAACAACACAGCGAGAACGGGGGTCCAAAATACTTTATTCAAGCAAACTAAACAAATAAGAAAAGCAAACAAAAACTAACACGCTCCAAGAACAACACAATAGTGCATGAAACAATAAAAACAAAGTGTCTAGAAAGACCTGGGCTTTTTATTGATGAAGAAGGGGATGCCTTAGGCATCCCCAAGCTTTGCCGCTTGTACCTCTTGGATATTTCTTGGGGTGACACCGGGGTGGCATCCCCAAGCTTGAGCTTTTGTCCATTATTCATCTCATTGCATCATTCTGTCTCTACAACAGAATTTTTTTCCTTCATACAAAACTTCACACAATCTTCATTAGCAACATTAGTGTATTCAAAAGATAAAAGACCTTTGGGTTTAGCTTTGGAACAGCAAAACTTTTCACTAAAAACACAATATACTATAACAAATCCTTCAAAAATCTCAATTCCCCAAAAGAGAACTAAAAAGGAATCAATAAGAAGCAAATGCAAATAATGGCAGAAATCTGTCAAAACAGACCAGCAGGTAGAAACCGATTTTTTTCGAAAATCTTCTGTTTCTCAAATCAAAATGTGTTGAACTAACTAAAGTTAGCTAAAATACTGTGGGATTTATTTGTAAATTTTTAGTTCAATCCGACTTACAGAGACTCCTCGCGAATTTTTATGGTGGAGGACATAAATCTATTTCGGGACAGCAACTCCCCAAATCTTACTTCCCTCTCATTAGAGGTCATTCTTGGCACAAAAAGCAAACAAAAAGGATAAGAAGAGGTCATTACTGAAGTAATAACTTCCAAGTCTCAAGGAAACTCTTGGGTTATCTCCCAACAAGTACTTTTCTTTAACGCCTTTAAGTTAGGCACAAGAAGCAAGAAATCAAGTATTTTCAAATTAGGAAGCATTATCATCAATACTTGCAAAGTCTTCAACTATGAAAGCTATCTCATACAAATGAGTATTGGAGGATCCCTTCTCATCTCTCTTTGGTTTACTGCTTTCATCAAAAGGATTTTCAGGAACAATCCAATCAAAAAAAATCAAAGGCCTCATGCATCCCAACAAGCTTAAAGGGTATGGGTATCTTAAATTCCTCTCTAGGCTTAGTTTTATCAGAAGTACCCACAACATCTACACACGAGCCTAGCATATTGAAACGCTTAAAGACCTTTTTGGCTTCCTTAGCAACATCATGGAATTCTTTGAGTAAGGTTTCAAGAATAAATTCTCTCTTTTTAGCATTCTTTTCTTCTTTTAGTTTTAGGAACAAAATTTGCATCATGGGGTTAAGGATAACAAACCTAGCCTCCAACATATGAACTAAAGAAACTGCAGCAATTTCAGAGTTAGGAGCAAGCTCTGCTATAGATTTATCCTCAATATCCTCATGTTTGCTAACATGATTAAATAATTCTTCAATATTATCTTTCCCAATTATGGAGCCACTCCCTATCTAAATGTCCTTCAGGGCGAACTTGGGGAACAACATGGTGAGCTAGAGAAAGGTGGCAACTAGAGTAGGAACTAATTTTTTTGTGTTTTTGATAAGAGAGCAAACCAAACTAAACTAAATTTTTTGGAGTTTTTGATAAAAAGAGGCAAAAAAACAAGCAAAATAAACTAAGAAAACTAAAAACAAAGTAAAGTGAAAGGTTGAGGAGGACTCCCCTAGTGAAGACGTCCTTAGCCTCCCCTGCAACAGCGCCAAAAAACGTGTTGGTGCGCCTAGTTGATGTAGGTGCGCTTCGTTGGGAAACCCCAAGAGCAAGGTGTGATGCAGCACAACAACAAGTCTTCCCTCAATAAGAAACCGAGGTTATCGAACCATTAGGAGGAAGGAAATGTCACACAAGTGTTGCAAGCAACATGGAAACCTGCACAACACAAACTCAAGACTTTACCCCAACGATCAGTGAGGTTGTCAATCTCACCGGTTACTGTAACAAAGGATTAATTGTATGGTGTGGAAGGTGATGATGGTTTGCAGCAAGTAAACAGTGGAAGATGTATCAATGGTAAAGATTGGATCGGGGTCCATAGTTCACTAGAGGTGTTCTCCTTAGATAAACAACATGGTAGAAGGGTTAACAAATTATAGAAGGGCAATTGACAGGAACTGAGCAAGGCATAATAATGCAATACTAGACAAAAAGATCCTATGAGATTCGATGGGGCAATACAGCAATATACATAAACCACCATGCAACTCCATTGATGACCCACAAGTATAGGGGGTGTATCGTAGTACTTTCGATAAATAGGAGTGTCGATCCCAACGAGGAGCAGAAGGTGCTGAACAGTGGTATGGAGCAGGAAATCCCTGTGAATACTTAGCAAACGGATTTTTAGTGGTTTTCTGACAAGACAACAAAACAAAGAGAAAGTAACAGAAGTAATGAACAAACGGAGCAAGTGGCCCAATCCTTTCTTAGCAAAGGACAAGCCGGTGGAAATTCTTATAAGGACCAAACGTTCTCGAGGACACATGTGAATTCTGTCAAGTGCTTTCGCTTGAAATAGTTGAGTACTCTTCTTTGGTGTTTGTAAGTGTTGTGTGGGTGAACCTGTGCTAACATACCGCCCTTCCTAGGACTAATACATACTTGTGATTAAACCCCCTGCAAACATCCGTAACTACAGGAAAGTAATTAAGATATAAATATAACCACAGCCTTAAACTCTGAGATCCTATACTCCCTTGGGCAAAGGTGTCCTAACGGGGTTTCAGGTTTCTATCACTCCGGCAACCCTACGATTGGTAGCCAAATACACAATGCATCCCCCTAGGCCCATAAATGGTGAAGTGTCATGTAGTCGACGTTAACATGACACCACTAGAAGAATATCACCACAACTTAAATACTAAACCATTGAATAATAACTCATCACATGTTCACTACTAACAACATGACTTCTCCCATGTCCTCAAGAACTAAACGAACCACTCATAAGAAATCATATGGATCAAGATCATGATAATGTATAACAATCTGAACATAAACAATAATCCAATGGTTCCACTCACAAGCATCAACTACAATAGTAATCAACACTGGGAAAGTTCCCCTAAGAACTAAAGAAATATCCAACACAATTGTTACAGCGGGACGGAGTGGTGATGATGGTGCTGGTGGAGATGATGGTGTGGATGATGATGATGATGATCCCGGTCAAGCCTAGCTTGATGATGGTGTTGATGGCGACGGTTTCCCCTCTCCAGGAAGGAATTCCCCCGGCAGAAATCTGTCTGCCGGAGAGAACTTTCTCTCTCGGTGTTTTCTGCTCCCATAGGCGGCGGAAATCTATCTGTGGTCGCCCTCCTAGGATTAGGGTTCCGTAGGGAAGATATAGGCGAAGGGGCGGAGTCGGAGGCCGGGCAGGTGGGCCACACCTTCCCTAGGAGAGGGGTCAGGTGGGCCCACTCTAGGGGGTGTGGGCCCCCTGACACCCATCTCCATCCCTCCTTCTGGCTTCCTTCGTATTCTGGTAAAATAATATGTTTTCATATTTTCTAGTATTTTTCTGATCTTTGCAAAATTGCACCGAAACGCCTTCTTTTCCATCAGAATCTAGACTCCGGCAGTCCATCCTCCAGGAATCATCCAACATGCATAAATAGATGAAAAGCCATAAGTAATACCTCACAATAAGACAAATATCAATGAATAGAGGTAAATTATTATATAGAATGGTGATGCAAATTAGGCGTATCAACTCCCCCAAGCTTAGACTTCACTTGTCCCTAAGAAAATACTGAGCTCAGTAAACATGTCCACAGGTTTATGGACTGAAGTGTCGATAAAAGAATACGAACAAGAAGCATCACACTTACCATTGCACAACTCATAGAAGAAAGCAACTCACCATTATATAACTTAGCTTGCAACCAAGTATATCAGTCACAATATAGATGCATAAGGATAAATCATAATTGGAATTAGCAAACTTTTTCTTGGTCAGAGAACACCTGGCAAACAGTTTCATAAAAGCTTTTTGTAGAAGTTTCTAAATAGGAACACTCTTTGCTCAAAAATGTTTTTTTTCACAAGTGAAGGCTTTCAAAGTAATAATCAATAGATAAGAGGTTTGTGCAAACAAGGAAGATAAAGAACATGATTGAATAAATCACCATATGAATGCTTGAAACACAACAACTCAAAAGGTTGCTGAAGATAGAGAGGAAGTAGGTTTACTGACTCAACTGGTAACTAGGAGAAAGGTCCCTTTATAGAGGGTAGCAGGGATTACAAGTCATAAAGAGCTTCCAAAAGATTATGGTACTTACTAGCTTTGATCCCTCATTACCCCTATCATAAGCATCTTGAGATGATTAAGGTTAAAGTGAACAAAGATGGAGTATATGCTTGACGAAATATAAGTTGGCAATCTCATGTACCTGGAATATGAGGGTCACTCCTCATGCATACTCAACTTTGGGTCCAGGTAAGTTCTTGTCATTGTAAGTATCTGCATATCATCGAGAACCGCCAACGGGGTACCCTTTGCACATGGTACAGGAGCTTTCCCATAACCAAAATGACAAAGCAAGCAGACAATGAGCATCTCAGCAGTCTTTTTATTTACCATATGCATAGCTTTTTTATTGAGGATGCTTCATAGATGACTCACTATGGTGATGCTGCAAGTTTCCACCATGATTAAGCATGGCTTAGGCTAGCGGCCCAGGCATTTCTCTCACACAGGATACAAACTCCATGGACTTACAAGTTCCCTCTTTATTTCACACCGTTGACATACATAGACAAAAGAGCATGATATCAACTGAGTGCAGAGTACAAGTGCAATGTTGAAAACGTTCCCCGTGACAACACGGTTCTGCTAATTCCAACGTATAGATGCAATCATATACAACTTCGATGTTCATAATGGTTCAAGTCTATTAGGGGCAAGTAAATAAGGTGTGCCATCAAGTTCGTGAGAGCTTTACTAACTAGTTTTCACATAACAAAATACTTTTTAATTCGAAAGGTATATGAAGCTTTAGAATTTGCTTGGAATAGCAAAAGCTACTAGGTAGATATGGTGGACACAAGTGGCAAAAGTTTTGGGTTCAAAGTATTTTGGAAACACGAGAAGTATGCCTTCTCAAAATAGGTTTTTGGCTAGCAAGGCTGGGTAGCAAGCAAGAGAGTTGAAACAAACAAGCAAACATACAAGTAATAAAGCGAAACATGAAATCTTCCTTGAAGACACAAAATAATCTTAAATAAACAATACTAAGCTTATGAGCCAACAAGAAAGAAAACAAATGATACCAAATACCTGTAAGCTTTTTCTTTCTTTCTTTCTTTTCAAACTAATGCCACTGACCAGAACTCGGTTTTCCAAAACCAATTTAGATCCACTTGATGATCCCAAAGTGGTGCCAATACTGATCAACAAGATCCATCATATAATAAAGATTGCAAACTAAAATAAGAAGTGCAAAAAGTAAAAGATGAGACTTCTCATTAATATTCCAATAAAGGCACTCCCACCAAGGGATACACAGATAATCAACAAAAGGAGAGATACTTCCACATGCAAACCAAACTATAAGATAACCTCTCTACCACATATATGAATCCACTAAAAAGGTAAAAGATAAAAGATAATGGTGGTGATACCGCGACACTCCCCCAAGCTTGAAACAAGCCAAGGGGATGCCAAACCCGATGAAAAATTACTCCTTCGGTGGTGGTGGTGTTATTTTGTCATCAAGAAACTTCCAAGGCAATGGTTCCCCATCCAAAAAGTATGTCCTTGTATCTGCAATCCTGAAATTAGCAACAGAGCTTATGCGATCAAATCTAGCCTCATACTCACAGTTTTGATTCTGTATGTCATAGAGATGTGCTTGCAATTGATTGGTGGTCTGACAGAGTGAGAATATATCTTCTCGGAGTTTAGCAACTTCTCCCTAGGTATAGGGCGTGTATCTTAGTACTTTCGATAAATAGGAGTGTCGATCCCAACGAGGAGCAGAAGGTGCTGAACAGTGGTATGGAGCAGGAAATCCTTGTGAATACTTAGCAAAGAGATTTTTAGTGGTTTTCTGACAAGGCAACAAAACAAAGAGAAAGTAACAGAAGTAACGAACAAACGGAGCAAGTGGCCCAATCCTTTCCTAGCAAAGGACAAGCCGGTGGAAATTCTTATAAGGACCAAACGTTCTCGAGGACACATGGGAATTCTGTCAAGTGATTTCGCTTCAAATAGCTGAGTACTCTTCTTTGGTTTTTGTAAGTGTTGTGCGGGTGAACCTGTGCTAACATACCGCCCTTCCTAGGACTAATACATACTTGTGATTAAACCCCCTGCAAACATCCGAAACTACAGGAAAGTAATTAAGATATAAATCTAACCACAGCCTTAAACTCTGAGATCCTACACTCCCTTGTGCAAAGGTGTCCTAATGGGGGTTCAGGTTTCTGTCACTCCGGCAACCCCACGATTAGTAGCCAAATACACAATGCATCCCCCTAGGCCCATAAATGGTGAAGTATCATGTAGTCGACGTTCACATGACACCACTAGAAGAATAGCACCACAACTTAAATACTAAACCATTGAATAATAACTCATCACAGATGCACTACTAACAACATGACTTCTCCCATGTCCTCAAGAACTAAACGAACTACTCACAAGACATCATATGGATCAAGATCAAAGATGATATGATAATGGATAAAAATCTGAACATAAACAATAATCCAATGGTTCCACTCACAAGCATCAACTACAATAGTAATCAACACCGGGAAAGTGTAACACCCTCAAAATCGGACCTATGCAAGTTTCAGCGATTCCCGCCAAACCCGCATAGAAACGATTCAAAGGTGCCCACCAGGAACTTTCGTGCGGGTGGAAAACAAAGTAATAACATTACACAACAGTCCTCGATGGAACCCACAGAACAGATATATATACAACACGACTCCATGAGTCAAGAATACAGATATAATATACAAAGATCCAAATCACCTTGAAATGATAGAGCGTCCGACTACGGACAAGATGCAAATGGGGCTAAGAGCCCTGAAGAATAACCAATGGCGTCCATAAACCTGCCCAGGCCAAGCCGGAAGGGTAACCCTTCTAACGACGTCGATCTCAAAACCTGCTTAACAAAAAGGGGTGCCGACAAAAGGGCAAAGGAAAAAAGAGGAGCGTCAGTACTGAGGCCAGTACACGGCGAGACTAGAATTCGGCGGTCCTCGCCTACATAGGTATGGTGGACTGAAGCGGCAGCGGCAGCATGCACTAAACAATCTATAGAGACTCGATACAACTAGCGGCAATCAGAGAGGGGTAAGAAAGACCTATTCAAAACCAACCTGATGCTACCATCAAACAAACCCATCCTGGTGTTTCCCCCTCGTGACCAATCGAGGAAGTCAACCGAGGAACTCACACCGTGGGCAGTTTTATTTATTCGGTTATCGTTGCAGCAATTACTAGTCAAGTATAGATAATCATCCTGATATAATAAGCAGTGGCCACTTTTATTTAACCGTTCCGTTGTAGTTGCAACACTTACTAGTCAGATACAATTAACATGAGATATCCCAAAACCCAGCAGTTGTTGGTACTTTTATTTAGCCATTCCGTTATAGTTGCAATACTTACTAGTCAGGTACAATGGTCGCAAGCGACAACCCAAACAAGCAATTGTTGGCAGTTTTATTTATCCATTCCATTATAGTGCAGCTGATTACTAGTCATTATAAAGTCAAATTTATAGCACTACTTTAGTTATAGTTGTCTATGATCGAGATACTGTGCTCCAAGTCGTCCATAACCGCGGACACGGCTTTCAGAAAGTTTTACCCGGCCGGGGTGCACCAATAGCAACACACACTAGATCAACCTCGGAAAAACCAAATCAAAACCCAACGAGGCCTTCACGACAAAGCAATCACAGGATTCAGAAATATTTCAGGGGGCCACCCCTTGGAGTACACCCGCAACGAAGTTAGCTGACTCCGAGACGGACCCGAGGTTTGCGACAATGGCTGTAAACGACTGGGAACCCAAAAACGGGGCTTGTCGATACCGCGAAAACACTCCGCTTACCTAAACAGTACAGTGTGCTCCTCGCACAATCTTAAATAAAGCAGTAAACATGGCATAAGTACGGGATAGTAAATAAAACCTCAAACTAGTTTGTGGCCCCAAGAAATAAGAATGAATCAAGCTCTGGCTCAGGGGGGGTCCCATAAGCCTACCGGATGTGGATAGCGCGAAAATTCAAGGAACAGGTATCAAGTACTCGGGGTCCTACGGGACACAAGTGGACGGTTAACAACCAAATAACATCTATTGCCCACCTGTGCCTCTGCTTACTTACTTCAATTTTAGTTGTTAAACAGTAATTAAAGTAAACGATAAGTAAAACCATGATCATCTCCAACATCAAACATGCGGCAATACTCCAACAACTGTGGCACTTGACGACACGCAACAGCACTTGAGCAAGCGAATACGACGCGCAGGTCCAACTAGCTACCAAACCACAGGTAATAGGATGTGTCCAAGGCAATATAGGGTTGCAAGGAATATCACGGATACGGAAACTAGAGCATCGCAACACAGATAGCAATAGATCAACAGGAGGGAATAAATACTATAAAAGTAAGATAGGTGGAAAGGGGGAGGTGCTCGCCTGAAAACATTGCCGAAGGTTCATCCGGAGATCGGGGCGAAGCTCACATCAACTCAACGGCCTTATCCGCGAAGAAGCAAAACACTAGAATAAACACCGGATGCACTATTTAATACTACGACAAAAGATCGGGCATGATGCATGTATGATGTATGGCATGGCAAGGATGCGATGCAATTAGGTCATATTAAGTGGAACCGGGGTCCCGACATTTAATTAATAGGTTCAAGTTGTTTAGCTACCCCACAATTAAATGTTGTATTAGCAAGGCAAATATAGCACCGGTTCGCTATACCAATTTAAATGAGGACAATATGAGACTAGATTTGTCCGCAGATGGGCCCCATATTTAATTATGAAGTGAATCGGCCTAATGCCCCCAAACCACACAATATGCATGCGAGATGAACAATTAATATGCGACAAGTTGTATTATATGATAAAATAGGGCTTCGGGAAGGGGTTCACACATTAGAGGGTCTCGACGAACTTGGGGTTCCGGGGTTCGGGGTTCGGTCTCAGGGTTCGGATCTGGGGTTCGGCCTCGGCGGGTTCGTTCTCTAATAACGGAGGTAGATCTTGGCGCATCCGTGGTCTTCGGGTCATGTCGACGGTCATGGCGTATCGAACTTCTCGCGTCCTCGGTAGATCTTGTTGACTCCACTCCGAAGACCTTGTCGTTCTGCAGCGGAGATCATGGGGTCATCGGTGTCCGGGTCTTGGTCGGGTCGCCGGTAGTTCTTGGTGTCCAGGGATGCTCCGGGTCCGGGGTTCGCCGCTCCGTGAGGTGGATCTTGTCGATTCGGCGTGGGCGGCATCAGGGTTCCGCGGGCTTATGCTCCGGTAGAAGTACATGTCGCACCATTTTGGAGGCCTAGGGTACCGTTCGTCCGCGCCGTTGGCACCCGGAAGATCTTTTCGATGTCGCGCAAGGACACACCATTAACCGAGACAGAGCATGGGCCCGGCATGGCACACGCGCGACCAAGAGGCCGACGTCAGCGAGCAGGAGGGTGGCCATGGCGCTGGCGACCTTGCAGGGGCGACGAGCTCGACGGGGTCTGGGGCTCGCGAAGGACGCGCGCGGGACATGGGGCAGAGGCGGTGGCGTCCATGGCAGGGCGAGACCGGCCGAAGGGCGCTCGAGTGGAGGCGGGCTCCGGAGGCGCTGCGGCTGCCGGTGGAGGGCGAGGGGGGGGTCGTCGGTGAGGTGGGGGCAGAGGACGTGGCGGGTATCCTCAGGTCGCCGACGGTGGACATGGAGGGCGGGGACGCGGACGCTGGTGGGGCGGACGGAGGAGCTCGCCGGGGTCGGTGACGCGGCCGGAGGCGGTGAGCGGGGCCGACGGGGAGGCGGCGCCCGCAGGCGGTTGCAGAGGGGGGCGGGCGCTTGGTGAGGAGGCGGAGGCGACCAAGGCAAGCTCGGGCGGCGGCCGGAGGGAGGGGAGAGAGGCCCGCGGGGCGTCGGTGATGAGCGCCGGGCGCGGCGGCGCGCGGGGCCGCGGGCGTCGGGTGGAGAGGAGGGCCGCGCGGTGGCCGGAGAAGAGGAGGCAGGGCGACGCCGGGTGGAGAGGAGGAGCTGGCGAACGGAGGGGGAGAGAGGCTCCGCCGGAGGTGAGGAAGAGAGGAGGCGGGGCGCGCGCGTGGGTGATGGTGGGACCAGGGTGGTCGGGGCTAGCGCGGGGCGAGGGTCGCCGAGGAGGCGCGTTGGCGGCGAGCTAGAGGAGGGGGAGAGGGTGGCCTGCGACGGGGAAGGAGGGCGCGGCCGGGCGCGACGCAGAGAGGAGAGGGGGTCGCGAGGGAGAGAGAGAGTGGGGCGCGTGGGCGTGGTGGGGGCCGGAGGAGTGGGGCCACGAGCGGGGGAGGGCGCGCCCAGGTGGGGTGGGATCTGGGACAGAGAGAAGGAGGTGGGGGGACAGGCGGCAGGGGCTGCTGGGTGTGTGCGTGTGTTGAGTGTGTGCTGGGGTGGGTCCGGGCTGGAGAGAGAGTGGGGAGGGGAGTGGGTTTGACCAGGGGGTGGGGCCGAGGTGTAAGGGAGAGAGGGTAGAGAGGGGTAGATGGGACTGGGGTGAGAGAAGGAGAGAGGGGGGAAAAAGTCTGGGATTGATGAGGTGGCAAGGTGGGTAGGGAATTGGGGGAGGGGTAAGGTGGCGAGCTGGGATAGGTGGGTAGGATAGGTTTGGGTAGTTTTAGGATTCGGGTGGGCTGGTTTAGGTGGACCGATTTTATTCCGGGGGTGGTCGACTGGGTCGAATCGGCCCGTTCGACTGCCCCACTAAAAATAATTAACTATTTTATTTATTTCAAACAGGGCTTTTACAAACCGATAGCAGACAAAAAAAAAATCTGGAGACCCGGGTTTTGGTGTTTGAACAAAGACGGGGCGTTTAGAAAACAAGAACAGGTTTTTCCGCAAATAGTTTTATGCAAGCAAATTCAAGATGATGACAATGCTCAAATGCAATGTGGCATGATGACATGAGCATGCGGTCATGATGATGCAATGCACAAAAACAACGCGATTTTCTAGTAGTGGTTTTGCGGGATGCCACAGAAAGTTTCCCCTAAGAAATAAAGAAATATCCAACACAATTGTTACAGCGGGACGTAGTGGTGATGATGGTGCTGGTGGAGATGATGGTGTGGATGATGATGATGCTGATGAAGCCGACCTTGATGACGGTGTTAATGGCGACGGTCTCCCCTCTCCGGGAAGAAATTCCCCCAGCAGAAATCTGTCTGCCAGAGAGATCTTTCTCTCTTGGTGTTTTCTGCCCCCTAGAGGCGGCGGAAATCTATCTGTGGTCACCCTCCTAGGATTAGGGTTCCGTAGGTAAGATATAGGCGAAGGGGCGGAGTCGAAGGTCGGGTAGGTGGGCCACACCTTCCCTAGGCGCGGGGTCAGGTAGGCCCGCGCCTAGGGGGGTGTGGGCCCCCTGAGGCCCATCTCTGTCCCTCCTTCTAGCGTCCTTCGTCTTCTGGTAAAATAATATGTTTCCATATTTTTCTGGTATTTTTCTGATCTTTGAGAAATTGCACTAAAATGCCTTCTTTTCCATCAGAATCCAGACTCCAGCAGTCCATCCTTCAGGAATCATCCAACCTACATAAACAGATGAAAAACCATAAGTAATACCTCATAATAATACAAATATCAATGAATAGAGGTAAATTATGATATAGAATGGTGATGCACATTGGGCGTATCATGCATCTATGACTAGAATTCCACCTTCAGGTTATCATCTGAACCCCCTCCAGTATTAAGTTTCAAGCAACAGATAACTGCTTTAAGCAAAGTGTGTAAGGTAAACAATCCACTTGTTCCATGAACAAGAGACCGTTGTTTTCTCCCTAGTGGCAACAACATATCTACAACCAAAGAGATTTCTGTCACTTCCCTTGGAAACTAGAGGCATGAACCTACTATCGAGCAGAAATACCCCCTCTTGGAGTCACTAGCAACTATTTTCCCAAGATATCTACTAACAATGGAGAGCATGCAAGATCACAAACAACACAAACATGATAGAATCAAATAGACAAAACCATTAATCAATCTGACATAGTAATCTCAATATCCATCGGATCCCCGCAAACACAACATGCATGATTACAAATAGATTAGATCTTTATCATGAACGTAGCTCACAAGATCTATACATGAAACCACAAGGAGGATATACAACTATCTAGCTACTACATGGACCCGTAGTCCAAGGTGGAACTACTCATGCTTCATACCGGAGGTTGGCATGATGAAGAAGGCCTCCGAGATGATCTCCCCTCTAACAGGGTGCCGGGAAGAACTTCAGATCCCCCCGATCTAGGGACAATGGTGGCGGCGACTATAGATGGTTTCGTGGAGTTTTTATCGGGTGCTGAGGGTTTCTGCATCGGGGGCTTCTTATAGGCGAAGGGACAATCCAGGGCCCACCAGGGCGGCTGCACCCCCCAGGCGCGGGGTGGGCCCACCCATGCGGCCAGGGGGCGTGGCCCCCTGGTGAGCCTTCTCCGTCTCATCTTCTGGCTTCGTGTTGCCCACGGTAAAATATTGACTTTGGCGTTTGTCCCGTCCAATTCCGAGAATATTGATTTTCTGCCTTTTTGGAACTAAAAATAGAAGAAAACATGCAACTGGCACTGTGGCAACTTGTTAATAGGTTAGTACCAGAAAACATATAAAAACATCTCAAAGTGTAGACAAAGCATAACAAAGTAGATACTAAACAAGCATGGAACATCAAAAATTATACATACGTTTCCGATGTATCACAGTTCATGAATTGTGTTGTCCTGTATGACATTTCATGCCAACGAATTCGGTATCCAATACCCAAGAACCACATTGTTTAACAAGCAAAGAATACAACCATAACATGTATATCATCTATATATCTATGTTGGACAATTCCAGTCTTTCCTTTTTCTGCCAAATATTTCTGAGATTCTCTTTTAGCATTTCCTTTCCTTTTAAAAGAATCTATCAACATCAACAGTGGTGCCATACACATGCACATAGTCCAAAGTATGTATATTCAAATACTAATACCTTTGGACTTGCACTTTGAAGTAGATCACCATCATCAAATGTTTGATGTTCTTTCAAAATCCATTCTTTAGTAATCATTTAGTGTAGTAAACATTTTACCTACATTTTGTATTCATCCTTACCATGAAAACTTTCATGATCAAGATACCATAGCTTATACAGGCGAATCGCGAGTACAATGTTGCTTTCCAAAACCTTTTTGGAGGATTAGGATGACTAGTGTCTCCGACCTTTGCAAATTCTCATAAAATATGAGAACATATATTTTGCTAAATTATAGTCTATCGTGTTGCAACCAACTCATTGTTTTAGATATCGCAATATCTTCCACATATGATGGTTTCTAAAACATTTCTTTCAGCTCCTAGATAACCATGATATTAAAACAATATTTTGAATATCAAGAATCATGGAGGAAAACATGATACTTTAGATACTAACACGGGAATTGTTACTCTTGATTCTATACCAATTAATAAACTTCATGGAGTAAACGGAGTTTGCTGAAATTTTGCAATAGGACTTTTAAACTTTAGATTGACACTCAAAACAATATGATACCAGTTCATAAAGTAACTATCCAGAGTTCTATAGTTCTATTATATCAATTATAACTAAGTGTAAGGCGGTGAACGGATGCCAATGACTATAATAATTGTGCAAATTCACTTTGATTTAATTTATGATAAATTGTGTTCAAATTTAATCATATTACTTTTGAACTCCCACTCAAAACAACATCCCTCGAGTCATTTTGGTGATTACACAAACCAAATCCACTACACCAAGCCAGATCATCATGAGAAATGATGTAGGTTCAAAGGCGAACAATCAACATGTTCATCATATCATCCATATGACTCATGCTTTAACTTTTGGTATTCCATGTTTCGAGGCCATGTCTGTACATGCTAGGCTCGTCAAGGTTAACCTTAGTATCCGCATGTGCAAATCTATCTTGCACCTGTTCTATGCACACATAGAATCTATAACACCCGATCATCACGCGATGCTTCGAAACGACGATTCTTAGCAACGGTGCCTACTAAGGACGAACACTTTATTACTTGATACTTAGTAAGAGGGATCATCTTATTGTGCTACCGCCATGATATAAGCAATACAAGATGCATAAAAAGGATTAACATCACATGCAATTCATAATATGTGATATGATATGGCCTTTATCCTTGTGCTTTTGATCTCCATGTCCAAAGCACGTACATGATCTCCATCATCACCAGCGTGGTGTCAAGGTCAGTGGAGCCGCTTCATGGTTGTCCATCACCAGCAGCAAATTATAACTACGTGGAATAAAGCTATTACATGATGAATAGACACACATATCTTAACGAATTTAAAGACTAGTCTCCTACCAGTTTCCATATTACAATAAGGATCATTGCATACATCAAATATAATCACAATCACATCATGGCCATATCACATCACATGACCCTGCAAAAACAAGTTAGACGCCTCTTATTTTCTTTGCATGTTTTACATGGCTTGGGGCTTTAAAATAAGAACCGTTCTTACCTACGAAAAAGAACGACAACGCTGATACAAGTGTTGTCAAGTGCAGATTGTAAGTTGCATCTTAACTATGGTGGGAGAGACAGACACCCGCAAAGCCACTTGTGCAATGCAAGTTGCACATTGAGCATGGAGCAAGTCTCATTTATGCTGACATGTAAGGTTAGCCCGGGACGCTTCATCCCACCATCCCACAAGATGCAATTTACACAAAAAGCAAGCAACAACAAGAGAATCAACACCCACAAACCATTGTGTTCTACTCGTGCAACATATCTATGCATAGATTTGGCTCTGATACCACTGTAGGGTTCGTTGCATGGAAAACAAAAAAATTATATTGCAAGAACACATAAAACCAAGATCTAATCTATGGCGAAGCCAAGATATAATCTATGAGATTGGTGCAATGAGATTGAAGAGAACTAAATCTCATAGATCCAAAGCATTTAACGAGATCAGATCTCGTGGTTGATGTAGTCCATCACTTGCTGATCTCAAGATCGCATAGATCCTTCCAGTGTCGTGTTCCTATAGCACTTGCGCACTCGGTCACACGTACGGAGTCGATGAAGACCTTCCTATCCCCGTTCCAGGAGCTAGCAGAGGTAGTAGATCCCCTCGGAATCCCAGCAACACGATGGCATGGTGATGGTGGTGGAGGAGAAATCCCTACAAGGCTTCGCCTAAGCCGCAGCAGGAAGATGGAGGAGGGAGGAGGTGGCGGATAGTGTTGGTCGCGCCTGGGACAAGGGATAAGGGGGGTGCGCCCCCTCCCCTCATTATATAGTGGGGGGCGGCGGCTAAGGTGGTTCCCAGCCCTAGCCGAGTTCCCCCCAACTCGGCCAAAAGGGGAAGAGTTGGGGACTGGGCCCCCAAGTCTCCCCTCTTACCAAACTAGGGTTTGACTTTTCAAACTAGGATTTGACCCAATTATTTTGGTAGATCGATTTTCCCCCTTGGGATTTGGTGGGGTTGGACCTAGTGCTCCCCTGGGGCATGCCTCAGCCCGAGTGGACCCTCCTAGGGTGGTAGACCCACTGGTGGTCCCTCTAGAACATTCTAGAAACTTCCGGTCAAACGAAAGCATTTACGAACCCCGAAAAAAAGACTTTGCTTATATGATTCTTATTCTCCGGACCATTCTGGATCTCCTTGTGATGTCCTGGATCCTATCCGAGACTCCAAACAACATTCGGTCTCCAACTAATATTCCATATCTACTTAAACAACATCGAACCTTAAGTGTGTCACCCTACGGTTGGCAAACTATGCAGACATGATTGAGATACATCTCCGGTCAATAACCAATAGCAGGATTTGGAGATCCATAATGGATCCCACATATTCAAAGATGACTTCGTGATCAAATGAACCATTCACATACAATACTGATTCCCTTTATTGCGTGATGCTTTACTTATCCGAGGTTCGACCGTCGGTATCTCCATACCTAGTTCAACCTTGTTACTGATAAGTACTCTTTACTCGTTGTGTGATATGATATCCCTTGTGACCTAGTCACATTCTTGCTATCACATCCCAAAATTCTCCTAATTCTAGAATGTGAAATAAATAAAATAAGTTTGATTGATTGTTTGATTTTGTTGAAATTCCTCAAAGAAAAGAAACTTCTTGAATTTAAAAGCCTCTCAACCTTGAATTCAAAACCTTATATCCTTTTGTTATGACCTAAGTAGCCATATAGGCAAAAGGGGCATGGTTGATTCTGGTTTGTAGAATTGCTGTGCAGGATTTAAAAATTCAAAATCATGAAGCATGCATGAGCATCATTGCATATAAACCCTAAGAAGGAAATAATGTTGCCGAAAACAAACTCAAAAACCCTAAATGGTATTTTTCTCATTCTAAGTGGAACCAAATACCTATGGTTTGTCCATAGCAAAACTTGAGAAAAGACATTCGTGGAGGGGTATATTGATAGGGTACATTACATATTTATAAAACAATAGGAAGTGGTTTGACTGTTTTTGGAGATCAAATATAAAATATATGAAGTGTATGAGGAAAGGACTAAAGAATAAAGAAAATAGAATATTGCCATATAGGCCAACTCATTGGTTATTGGTGGCATATTTTAAATGTACTAGAAACATTCTAATAAGTATACTAAATTTTTAAGTTTGATTTTACAATTATTTAGAAATTTAAATGGTTCAATTTGAAGCCCTAAAACAAAAACTATAAAAGAAAAAGAGAAAAGAAAAGGAAAGGAAAAAAATAAGCTAACTAGCCTAGACTTAACGGCCACCCCAGCCCGAGTCGGCCCAGCAGCCCACCTCCTACCTACCACGCATGCGACACGAGTCGGCCCAGCAGCCCACCTCCTACCTACCACGCAAGCGGTGCGCAGCATAGCCGCAGTGACCCAACCCGCAGTAGCCCGCTCCACCTCTCTGTTTTTTTCCTCTCTCACCTCTAGGTGGGCCCCACCCCGTCATCCCCTTCCTCCGGTCAAACTCCAGGTCGCCCATGATTCAGGCGCTCGATCCCGAACGACCTCTGCGCTGAATCCAAATGGGTTGTTCATTTCCTTCCACACGCACAAGGGCCATAAAAAGCTTCCGCATCCATTCTTTCTTTGCCTTTTTTTCCCGAAACTCTAGCGGCACAGCTCAAGCTTTCGATCTCGCCGCCGCCCACCATCTGCAGATCAACCTCGAAACCGTGGATACCGAAGCCCCGTCCTCCCCTTCCTCTCTGTTTCTTCTTCCCCTCAGCAAAATACATCGCCTCACCACCTCCTTCTATCTGCAGATCGCCACAGCGCCCACAATTACTCAACGGAGCACTGACGGGACCGCGCCGCTTCATCCGTCCATCGCCGACGCTCGAGGAAGCATAGAAGCACGTTGATTCCACCAAGAAACTAGCCATCTCCGCCCGCACCTCGTCCACCCCTTCTCCATCACCGTAAGTCACCAGATATGCCGCCACCAGAGCGCCGCCGCTCGCCACCATCGCTGTTGTCACCTCCAGCTCGCCAACATCGCCCAACACCTTCCGATGCATCTTCGACGTCCCAGATCTTCTCCAGCCAAGCCATGGAGCCTAAGCCGAAGCCTAGCCGCGGAGCCGAAGCCAAGCCGCAGACCGAGCCACCCCTAGGCAGTCGTCAGATCTTGATCTAGTGGCTGTGAAAGCTTCACTTAAGTGAAGAGGTACCGACGAATCAGAACACGCCACATCACATGGTATATTCTGGGAATATTCTGTTGTATTTCAGAAAATGAATAAATATGCAAAAATTTATTGATCTTGTAAAATCCATGGAAAAATATTTATATGTCCAAAAATTATAAATAATATATCGTTGGATTCAAAAAATCGTGAAGAATATTAACATTCCTTTATATCCAACTTTTGCGGAACATATTTACTGTAGTTATTTAATTGATTTAATGGAAAAATTGGAGTAAATAAATCATAATAAATTATTTGTAGATCTTAAAAATACAAATAATATTTCTATGGAATCCTAGATTCATGTACAACAAGTATCTGGCCTTAGATATAATTTTTATCAAAGGTAAAATTTTAAATGATTTAAACCCTTCTAACTAGTACCTAAATTGCAGAAAATTAACCAAAACTCCAAAATTAGTGAAACCAATTGGAACTGTTTTGTATTGATAATATATATCCAAATAAATTGCGTGGCAAATTATTTGGTACTGTTAAAATAGAAATTTTTGCAGAAAGCTTTAAACCCATTGCAATAGTATTTTAATCATAAGAAAATAACTATAACTCCTTTTCATGTGATTCAAATTGCTACTGTTTATAAATTTCATTACCTATGTAGTAGTATTTTACTTATAATTTAATACTATAGAAACATCAATAGTTCAATTAAAGTGAGATAAACCATATTAAATCGATATAACTTAATAATAAATTCTTTAGTGCATTAAATGATCTCCTGCATGCATCATGTGATCTAGTATTGTTTAGAGAACTAAATACAATGATTGTGACTCATTAAATAATCATGCATGCATTTGTTCATCATTGTTTTATTGTATTGCACATAATTGCAATGTTTTGAATGGTGTGTAGTTGTGCTCTATTTGAAATGTTAGATTACAAGGAGTGCAACTACTATGATTCTAAGTATTGTGGTTATGATGAGTGCAACCATTATATCTATGAGGATTGTGAGGATTATCTAATCGAGTACATCTACAACAAAGGCAAGTGGTTCTATCTTGGTCATAAATGTCCTATTGTTTTTCTATGCATTATAGATATTTTCGTACAATTGCATGTCTAGGAATTGATGTGTATATGCTATGCTATGTCCCATATTATTCCTTAGTATTCCTTGTTTATGAGCCATCATATTGGTAGATTGCTTAGCTATGCTATTTAGACGAGGAAGGGAATCACACCATAAAAAGTTATATATTTTGAAAGGCTTATATTTTGCTAAATGACAAACCAACATGATTTTAATGAACCAACTGGGCGGAATGGTTTGAGTGTCATCAGAGTGAAGAATTATGGTGGGGAATGCCGCCTAGAGCACTGAGAAAGGTTTGATTTCTTTGTTTGGTAGCTTTCGTGTGCAACCATGTGCTAGTAAGAATGGATGGCTGGCTGAACTTAGTAGGTTATGGCGACCCAAACCCTACGTAGCCAGAGATGTAGAATAGTGTAGGTTGGTACGGTGCGTGGATGGGTTTGGGAAGATCTTCCCGAATTGTCTCGTCTTGGATTTCTCCCTATCACCACACAATATGAGTGTGGTGGTCCGAGCTGGGTTGGCCAGGTCATATGGGTAAAGTGTACAAACCCCTATAGGGTGTCTAAACTAAGTACTTAGCCGTGTCCCTAGTTATGGACAATTTGAGCGACCCTGCATGGGAATGCTATGACATATTTCTCACTCATCCCAATTTCTCAATTACTTAAAACTTGTTGGGGGAACTTAATTGGGTAGGAGGACATGGGAGTGAACCAGAGTGTCCTATTTATCGTATTAGAAAACAACTTTGTTACAAATGTTAGGATAAAACTATTGCTTTATGCAATGAGCGTGAGCTCCACCTAGCCAAATAAGCATGTAGTTGATAGATCTGTTCTTAACCACTTTAGCCAACTTGCCATACATTCTATGTATTGACCCTTTAGGGTTGCTATGTTTTATGTTGCAGGTTTTATCGTATTTGAGTAATCGTTCATAGGTCGCGAGACTCCACTCAACAACTGTTCGCCTGTGGCACATTTGAAGAATGGAGATCTACCTTGAAATTTCTTCCCTTTGTAATATAATGTAAATTCTGGATCATATTCGCTGTATTTATGATGCAAAATTATATTTGGTATCATTTGTACTATGTGTGCCAGTGAACCAATCCAAGGATTGGCACTATACACATGAACTCAGCCTTATCATGCGAGGGTGTTACACTTGCAAGCCAATTGGATAACATTCCACCGGGAGGGCCTAGAGTATATCTATCCATCATTTGAACGGACAAATCCCACTCTTGATCCATGCGGTTCAACACATACTTTCAGAATACCCAATGTCACCTTTATAATCACCTAGTTACGGAAGTGATGTTTGATGTCATCAAAGTACTCATCTAGTGACGGTGATTAACATGATCGCAAGGTCGAAGGATTAGGTTACTATGTATCTGAAAGCTTGTAGCAAAACAAACTTAATGACTTGATATTTTGCTATGCTTACTTTGGGTGTGTGTCCATCACATCATTCTCCTAATGATATGACCTTATTATTAATAATATCCAATTTCCATGATCAGAAAACCATGATCATATATTAATCAATAAACTAGTTTAACAAGAGTCTTACTAGGGACTCTTTTATGTTTACAAAGTATTAATGTTTCCTCTTAATAAAATTATAGAATGAGATGTAAACATTTATCATAAACACAAAGATATAATAATAACCACTTTATTATTACCTCTTGGGCATATCTCCAACATGTGCGCCTTCTACCCAGCTGGTAGACAAGGCTGCACATTTCGTCCAGCTCGCGTCAACTGACGCTGAGATGTGGTCGGATGGTCCCCGGCAAGAGGTTGTGGTTGAGAAACCGCGTTCGCCACCAAGCTTGTAGCGCACTCCACGAGGGAGCGGTAGTTGCAGTTTGTCTCCATCGACTCCGAAGGGCACGGGCGTCTTCATGGGAGGAAATTACTCCTATGTGGAGCTGGTTGGTTTTGGTGATGTCCCAGTGTCGGGCATTCGGTCGATCGAAAGAGTTTGCAACCAGCCCAATGGCGACTCATCGCAGCTGGCACATGCACAGTGTCGTGTGCAGGAACGTGCCTAATATTTCTCCGAGACTGGTACAAAATTTATTTCCTAGTTTTCTGTTGCTTCTTTTCCGAATAAAGTAATCAGTGATAGGGCTGCTAGTTTAGGGGTGTCGTTAGGCTTGTCTCCTTTACAAGTTTCGGTGTCGGTCAAAATGCTAAAAGATTTTGATTTACAAAGGACAGTAATTATTTTGAAAAATAATGAAGATAAAGCTAAAAAGGGAGAGTCGTCCATGCACAACATGGTTGTAGATAAAGCTATAGGGCTGAGCACCGATTTGGAGGAAGAAGAGCAACAAGGCTCTGAAAGTCATAAGGAATTTAATCTTTCTAAAGCAAAACCAAAAAGAGTTAAGAAAACGAAAAGCATGGATGGATCTGCGGTGAGAATAAGTACTAGATTAAGAATTAAAGTACAAAAAACAATGAAATGCCGCTTCTAGAATATTGACGGGTTTAGGGATCCTGCTAAACACTCGGTTGTTTATGATACGATTTCAGAACATAAACTAGACATTTTTGCTATTCTTGAAATGGGTAGAGATAACTTTTCAACACCCTTCTTGAAAACATGTCAGCTGGTCTACAATTTGCTTGGCATTGCCTATCCCCGATAGGGAGATCAGGAGGTATTTTGGTAGGTTTAAATGCACAAACTTTGACTGCTAAAAACTTTGTGGTGGGTGATCGGTGTGTTGAGTTTCACCTATTATCCAAATCAGATAACTTTGAATGGGTGCTAGTGGCAGTCTATGGTACAGCTCAAGATGCTAAGAAAAACGAGTTCTTGACAGATCTTGTACGTTTCTGTGAGGATGATGGTCTTCTAATGTTAGTAGGTGACGACTTTAATATTATTCGTAGACAAGAGAAAAATCAATGATAATTTGAATGGCCGGTAGCCTTTTATTTTCAATGCCTTCATTGAGAGTCTCGACTTGAGAGAACTAGCCCTCTCATGCCGACAATTTACATGGGGAAATAGAAAATAAATACCAACATACGAAAAGCTTGACAGAGTGCTAGCTAGCGTATCATGGGAGAAGAAATTCCTCTATTCAATTTGCAGGCTCTAACTAGAGTGGCCTCAGATCACACATCACTATTTGTGGACTCCGGTGAACAAGCTCACAAGGGCAACAAAAACACTTCTCCTTTAAATTATATTTAATGTGCCGACCGGGAATCTATGACATGGTGGCCACAGAGTGGGCCGCTATAACATATCGAAAAAGCTCTATTGAGATATGGAAAAACAATATTAGCCATTTGCGCAATTTCCTAAGGGGATGGGCAGCAAATTAAAGTAGCATATATAAGAAAGAAAAACAACATCTAACTGATGTCATTGATCACTTATATATCAAGGCAAAGAGCACCCCTCTGGACGAACACGAGCGTGTTTTGTTAAAGGAGGCAAATGACAAGTTAGTGAAACTCTGTCAAGATGAAGAAACAAAATAGGCCCAAAGGGAAAAAGTAAAATATATTCAGGAAGGGGGCAATAATATAAAATATTTTTATCTCATTGCTAATAGAAAACATCGTAGAAAATCTTCCAACTCGAGCAAGACGAGAGGACAATTGTAGGAAAGGAAAATATAAAGACCTATATCACTGAATTTTACAAAAATCTGTTCAGAAAGCCGGTTCAAAATAATGTGACATTGATAGAGTTAGGCAATGCAGGCATTCCAAAGTTGACACAAGAGGAAAACAATATTCTCATAGCCGACTTTAAAGAAGAGGAGGTATATGAGGCTATACTGCAAATGAAAAGTATAAAACTCCATGACCAGATGGATCTCCTCCAGAGTTATATCAAAATTTCTCGAAAATAATTAAGCCGGATTTTATGGGTATATTCGAATTTTTTCAAAATGGGGAATTACCGTTATTTCACCTAAACTACGTCACTATCATTTTATTACCTTAAAAATAAAACACCGTACACATTCAGAAGTATAGGCCAATATTCTTACTAATCGTGAGTTTCAAGATTTTTACAAAGTTAGGGACAAATCGAGTCACAAAGGTGGCTCAGGTAATCATTAGACCAAGACAAACAACATTCATGCCAGGTAGAAATATTTTAGAAAGAGTCCTGATATTACACGAAACTATCCATGAACTTCATAGGAAGAAGATGGATGGGGTGTTACTGAAAATTGATTTCGCAAAAACATATGATAAAGTAAAATGACCATTCTTGCAACAAGTCCTATGTATGAAGGGGTCTGACCCGAAATGGTGTCAATGGATTGAAAACTTTGTTAGTAAAGGTAGTGTCGCCATAAAAGTGAATGATGATATAGGGCACTATTTTCAAACTCATAAAGGTTTATGTTAGGAAGATACTCTATCTCCTATTAGTTTAATATAATTGCCGATATGTTGGTAGTTTTTATTGAACGGGCAAAAGAAGACGGACAGGTGGATGGACACCTTCTCCATTTAGTGGATGGGACGTCTCCATTCTTCACTATGCGGATGATACAATTATTTTTATGGAGCACGATATAGAGAAAGCTCTCAACATGAAGTTAATTCTCTGTATATTTGAGCAATTGTTGGGATTAAAGATTAACTTTCACAAGAGTGAGGTTTTTTGTTTTGGCAAAGCAAAGGATGTGAAACATCGGTACACGAATCTATTTGGATGTGAACCGGGATCATTTACTTTTAGATATCTTAGTATCCCTATATATTATCGCAAATTAAGAAAATGGAGAATGGAAATCGGTTGAAGAGCATTTTGAGAGAAAACTGGCGAGCTGGTGGGCAAGATCCTGTCTTTTGGAGATCGGTTAGTATTAGTTAATTCAGTATTAACGAGCTTACCAATGTTTATGTTTTCTTTCTTTGAAATACCTAAAGGGGTAAGAAAAATATTAGACTATTTTTACTCACATTTTTTCTGGCAAAGTGATGGCCACAAGGGAAAGTATAGACTAACCCGTTAGAACATCATTTGTCGACCAAAAGAACAAGGGGACTGGGGGTTGAGGTATTAGATATTAAAAACAAGTGTCTACTAAGTAAGTGGTTTTTCAAACTCTTATCCGAACAAGGCGTCTGGCAAGAGTTAATTACAAATAAATATCTACATTCCAAAACTTTGTCTCAAGTAAAGGAAAAGCCAAATGATTTCCCATTTAGAAATTGCCTCATAAGGTAAAAGATGACTTCTTCGAGCGTGGTTCTTTTACCATAGGAAATGGAGACACACACGACTCTATAAACCATCAGATTTACAATATCCATCTTTATATAATATTATGCAACGAAAACAAGTTTCAGTTGCTAATGTGTTGTCCCAGGTGCCACTAAATATAGGTTTTAAACAAGATTTAACATTTCATAGGGCTAATAGGTGGTTACACTTGGTTAATAGATCAATGTATGTTAATTTGACCACTGACTCAGACATTTTTAAATGGAAGCTTACCACTTTTGGTTTTTCACGGTTAATTCTTTGTATTTAGACTACATGGATGACCATACAAGGTTCCTTCATAAGGATATTTAGGGGTTAAAAGTACGACTTAAGATTAGGATCTTTATGTGATTCTTGCATAGAAAAGTATTACTCACTAAAGAAAAAATTTCAAAACAAAATTGGAAGGGTAGTAAAAAATGTTGCTTTTGTGATTAAGATGAAACAATACAACATTTATTTTTTACTTGTACGCTAGCTAGAGTTGTTTGGCGCATAATTCATATAGCTTGCAATATATTTACTCTGCAGAATGTGAAAAATCTTTTTGGAAATTGGTTAAAAGGAGTGACAAAGTTAGAGAAACTACATATTCGATTGGGTGCTTGTGCTTTACTTTGGGCCATCTAGAATGCGAGGAATGACTATATTTAACAATGCAAAAACAAATTATTTTATGCACGTTATACCGCTGGCTACACACTGGATTCGTATGTGGTCCTATCTTCAGCATGTGGAGAGGCGTCAAGACATGGTTTCTGGGTGCAACCATTTGGAGATAGTCGCTAATGATATATTTGGCCGGTGCAACTGGTGTTTCGATTATAGGATATCATGTTGATGCAGAGACATTTCATGATTTATTTTGTTGCTTTTAGATGGTTGATTAGTATGTCGACCATGTGTAACCCATGATGTAATCCTTTGTAAGACCTTTTGACTAATAAAATAAAGTAATAAAGGCAATATGCATTATTTTGATGCAGACGCCGGGGCGACGTCCCCATTTCGAAAAAAATGTACGCCTACCCGTTGCAATGTCATTTTAGCTGTGTGACATATTGCCTCATATCCAAATTACTTGTATACAAATTTTAGGAAATATATTTTCTAATTTGCAACAATTAATTTGTATCGGAGCAAGTAGAAGATTTCAAGGTTGCCTCCCTTTGCCATAACGTGCTATATTTGTTTTCTTGGGTACCACCCCAACATATTTAGGGCCTAGAGATCAGCAGTCTATTTGATATTAAAGACTTAAAAGAATCATCTAAAATCTCACATCCATTTGAAACCCCATCTAGCTGATTAACTCATTAACCTTGTGAGTAGTGAAGTAAGTTACATACCACTCTTGTGCGCTCATTCAATACTAGCTGATATAGGGGGATACGAATCTGATATAGGAATTGAGTTTAACTTTTTTAGTCACAGCAGTGAATGTACAACCCCGTTACTAAAGTTTACCAAAGTTCAATCTACTAAAAATTTTGCGGTCTCCCTTGCAGCTTAGACCTTTAAAGGTCACACGCATGTGTGTGTGCGTGTATGTCTTTCCCCGCACGTGTGTGCATATGCATGTGTGTGCGTGTGTGCGTGCATGCGTGTGCACTTTACTCATCGCCGATCGCCGCGAGACCTTCGATGATACAGGATCAAACTGAACCCTCTCAAGTACTGTTTGGCGTTCCATCCAGAAAATTACTCGATTACCTCATCTTTGCAAGGGGAATTTGAAATGGATATACCCTACAGGTGCACGACATTAGTATACCTGGTCTAGCCCAACGAAGGCCCTCGCAAGGACACGCAGCCCATGAAGATTTCGGGTGGCCCAAGCACATGGTAGTTTTGACTCCTTGGAGGACAAGTTTAGATTAGATAGAATTTCAAAGGGTATCAACCCTAATCTGTAACCGACTCGACCTACCCCGAGACCTGGCCTATCTATATAAAGGCCTAAACCTGGGTAAATCTCGTGTCCCGTGTTGCTTGTCTGTTAACCGTTCCGCGACTTCCAGCATCCCTATCTTCTCCAAAACCCAAGTCCATAACAATGGGAATTGACAAGATCAAAACTCGTCAGAATTGATTCAAACCCGATGAAAATAAAGGCCATACTAGCAATGCAGAAGCCGCAGAACATCAAGGGCCTCCAACAGCTGGCTAGGCGTATTGCAGCACTCAACCAATACATCAGGCGAATGGGCGAAAAAACACTGCCTTTCTATCATCTCCTCAGCAAAACGGACAAGTTCGAGTGGACCACCTAAGCACAGGAGGCCTTCGAAGACCTCAAGAGACTACTATCAACCTCGCTTGTCCTGGTGACCCCTAAGGAGAGGGAGCCAATGCTAATGTACATTGCCGCCACCAGTCAGGTTGTTAGTACCGTGCTTGTCGTGGAGCGCATGGAAGAAGGCAATATCTATAGGTTCTAGCGACCTGTATACTACCTTAGCGAGGTACTCACACCAAACAGGTAGCGTTACCTATAGTATTAGAAGCTAGCGTATGGTGTTTTCACGACGGCACGTCGACTGCGCCACTACTCCATGGATCACCAAATCATTGTGGTCAATGACACACCATTGTCCCACATCCTCAACCGACCAGAAGAAACAGGGCGAGTCGCCCTCTAGGGCATAAAATTGTCCCCACGGGACATCATCTACAAGGGGCGCATGACAATCAAGTTATAGGTGCTTCTAGACTTCTTAGTCCACTGATGATATACGCCGACTCCAACGTCGTCGTGCATCAAACAATAAACACATGCGACGTCGTCAACAACTACTTGATTGCCTACCGCGATCTCTACAATTCACTCGAAGATAACTTTGACGACTATGAACTAAGGCACATTAATCGCGAAAGCAATGAAGAGGCTAGCAAATTGGCCAACATTGGATCCACATGTGCACTCATAGCACCCGGTACGTGACCCCGAATTTATGGTCTGAGAAGTCCCTATTATGCCTACAATTCACGTTCCCATGATCAGTGAGCCGTGAGCATAATCGACAAGTATCATTACAACATCCAGAAAGTAACGAATACAAACTTATACCATTGCCATTATGGCGATACAACATCAATAGAGGAACTTCTTTAATCGTAGAGCCAATGTCATGCCTTCACCTGTAGGCAAATGATCAGGAAGACGGCCTAGCTCGTATATACGTCACGTCCTCATCCTTCTTGCTTCTGAAAGTCGGGTCAAGTAAATAGCCATAGACAAAGCCAGTGAGTACTTTGAACGTACTCGCAAACCACCAGGATAAAGTAAACATGATAATGCAATTTGGCTATGACGAGATAGCTCTTGCTAAGGTTGTTTTGTAAAAATCCTAGTTTCTCTTGTAGATATGGTTTGCTGAAAAATAATTTTGAAAACATGTCTCCATTTAGAACATCTGGGTATCTACATATCCTTGTTGAAAACCTTATTGAAAATAGTTTTAGAGGAAAACTCTTTTGAACATCTTAGACCATTCATGGTCAAAACGGAACCTGTTCTCATGCTTCCTCTTGACCCATTCACGTCATTTTTATCTTCTCAAAACCACCACTAGGGTACTCCTAGCGGTCACCTTTCCAACCGTCCTTGACCTTGAACACGGCTATTCGAATAGATTATACTCTATAGAGTTTGTGCACTTTACCCACAAGAATCAATACATATGTCGGGCTAAAATCACAGCCCACTAGACACGGTAAATGAAGGTTCAGATAATCAAATATAACCTTTCATTTTTCATTCCTAGCAAAGGCGACTTTTCCTTTTGCTTTTGTTCTCCCCGACAATGAGTATGTGGCACTTCTAGGCCATAGTCCTTCCTCCCGTACACACGTATACCCAAACCGTAGCTTGGAGTATACCTTAATTTGATGACTCCATTTCCTTCCATAGTACCTAAGTTATACCATCCGCGGGAGACCTAATTGTTGCACCGACAACTTGCCGAGGCACGCTACAGGCTCCAGATCCATAGACCTGTTCGCGATATCACCCAGAATTCTAGGGATTTCTCCCCTTAAGAAAATGTAAGATCTATCCCAACTAAGGACAACAAACTTTGATCTCCCAGCTCCTGGGGTAATGTGGTTGCACGGATAAATTGTTCCAGTAAAGGCGTAAAACATCCCTTCTCATCATCAAGTTCATCTTTATCATTCTTCCTCATTTCTTTTCTTTTTTTCAAACATCCACTTGGAAGCGATGCCTCTCCCCAAGGGTTTATCCAAAACATTTTCAAGACATTTGTACCGGGGTACAATCCCAAAATAGTTTGCTTTAACAATTCTGAGGTCTCCATTGAGGTAGTATGCTAACCATAATACTCTCGATCTAATGGGATACATGGTAGGTATACATACATGTGGGTGTCATATGAGACAATAGATCATAACTTGGAGGAGCCAAGTCATTTGCACAATATTTAGAAAACAAGGCATGCAGATAATAATGCAATTTATAAAGAAAATTCAAAACAGGTAAAAACAAGAGTAGGAAGTGTATCGGGATTCGGGAAGGGTGGCTTTCCTATGACTAGCGAGATGCCCATGTACTTATTCCTTAGATAACCAAGAATACCAATAATAATAAGATCTCTTCTTCTTGTCGTCAATACAATCGCAACTAACATCGTCATCGAGTATACATGCAACAAGCAATTACCACAATGAAAGAAAGGCATATAAGCATTAATACAATACAAAAATCAAGTAATAAGACCATGATATAAATCAGTAGGGTTTGGTAAGATTGGATTTAGAAGGATTGGATGGGCTTAGAAACAATAGAGAAGTTTCTTAGTGATTTAGAGTCTAGAAATGACTTAGGAGAGGGGTTTTAGACCAAGGAAAGATACAATATGGTACCATTGTATAAAAATGATACCATCAGATAGGTATTTATAAAATGGAACCCACAAAAGTAGTTTCACTATTTTATCAATTTCCAGTGATTTATTATGGATTTTCTAGTCAGAAAAGCTATAGTATTAGGAAATAAATCACAGAAAAAGATCCGTGATTCCAAAAATTAATTACTCTCTAGATTAAGTGGGTATTGGTGGAATGGTTCAAGGGGAGTTGGAATTAGACTAAAATATTTAACAGAATGCCCTCAGGAAATTCCCAAAGTCAGTTATGGAGGAGATTTGTATTTTCCACCTGATTTAATCTATAGGGGCTTTTGATATTAATCTAAAGACATAGTTTAGGTATTTGTAGTACCTTTCTGTAGACTCTGGAATCACTAATTTAGGAGCTACAGAGCTACTAGAATGATTTCATTAGTGAATGATCCATGCACATAATAGTTTAATTCATAAGAATTCAACCACGAATTAATAAATACTGGGTTGCTAGGGTTTGAAAGGTATTAGGATTTTGAAGTTCTCAGAGTTCCAGTTAGATCAATACCACTTATGGATTAACCTCCAGAAATTCCTGAAGGTAGATTTGACATGTTTTTGTTATTTTTAATAGGGGCAAACTATGAAGTAAAAATATATGGGGCTAAGGTGGCAGGCAAGATATCACTAATACACTTCAGGGAAAAATGGTTTTAGGCCAGATGGGTTACTAAAACTCTTTGGAGAAAATTAATAGCGAAAGGGATACATCCTGGTAGCTGATCTATTATAAATAATCTTTACATTATTCAGGTTAACCAAGGATACTGCATGTTAGGGAAAACATATGGGGGCATCACAAAAATTAGATCTGGACCAATTATAGCATTTTCCATTTTATTTCGTATTTAAACCTATCAGTCAGTTTAGAAGGGGTCTGGAAAAAGGATTAAAAGTCAGATGGCAGCGGGCTAGTTCTAGGAGAGATGGACCCGAAAGCTACCTTTATAACTACCCAGTTACGGAGCAGCGTTTGATATCCAAAAGTAGGTCGATCCACATCTCAAGTAAATGCGACAATCTCAGGTCTAAGGACAAAACATACACGATGTGTAGAGAGAGAGCTGCAACTAATTGCTAGTCTAAATCTGGGTCAGTCCAACCCCATGTTCATAACATGTGTCCATATCATTGGTTTGACATCTCCATGTCTATGACTTGCAAAACATAGTCATCAACCAATCGATGCGCTAGTGTAATATTCACATGTGTCCTCACATGAACTCGGACTAGGGACAACTCTTAAATAACCATACAAGTATAGAGTTTCACAAACAATTCACATAATTGCCAATCAATACAAGTTGCCTGATATGGATATTCAAGGAACATTACAATAACTCATGGATACATAAGAAATATAATCATCTATATGATTGCCTCTAGGGTATATTTCCTTCAGTCTCCCAGTTGCACTAGAGTCAATCTAGATTGTATCTAATAACTATTTCTCTTGCGTGCACCTCATGCGCAGGCTGCGGGAGTGGCTTTGTAAAAGGATCAGCAACATTTGAGTCCGTATGTATTTTGCATATCATGACACTACCATCCTCAACGAACTCTCGAATCTGATGGTAACACATGCGAATATGTTTGTTTTTCTGGTGCTGTCTAGGTTCCTTGGCTTGTGCAATAGAACCATTGTTGTCACAATAAACGTCCATGGGATTGGACGCGCCCTGAACTACACCAAGAGCGATTAGGAAATTCCTAATCCAAACAGCTTCCTTTGCAGCCTCCGAGGCGGCAATGTATTCAGCTTCTGTTGAAGAGGAGGCCACCGTATCTTTCTTGTAAGTTTTCCAACTCACAGCACCACCGTTCATGAAAAACACATAACCAGATTGCGATCTGGAATCATCTGAGTCGTTAGAGTAACTCGCATCTGTGTAATCCCTTACACTTAGTTCATCCTCACCTCCATAAACTAGGAACACATCCTTAGTCCTTCTCAAGTACTTAAGGATATTCTTTACCGCTGTCTAGTGACCTTCACCTGGATGAGCCTGATATCTACTTGTAACAATTAGAGCATAGGAAACATCTGAGCGAGTACATATCATTGCATACATGATGGATCCAATAGCCGAAGCATATGGAACCCTACTCATGCGCTCACGCTCATCAGTAGTCGAAGGACACCGAGTCTTGCTGAATTTAATGACGTGAGACATGGGCAAGAACCCCTTCTTAGCCTCTTCCATGCTGAACCGTTTCAACACACTACAAGGAATCTGTCTATATATGACCCTCAATTTTCGTCACAGAATCGTCATAATAGTCCGTTTATGACGATTCTATGACGATTTTCAGATCGTCGAAAGCTGGGCGTCGCAAATGAACTATAACGACGTTTTTGGTAAAATCGTCATAACCGTCTATGCCGATATTGAATCGTCATAACGTCTATGACGATCCAATATCGTCATGGACCATCTAGCCAGTCCAGCTCAGATCCTACATGGCTGATCCTACGTGGCAAAATTGTGACGAAATGAAATCGTCTTAAATCAAAATCAGCCCAGTCCATTTTAGTGATCTAAATGGGCTGGCCCAATAATTCTAGCCTTTTATTTGCTAGGCCTTGGCCTTTTTAGGTTTGTCACTTTTGGGCCTTGCCTTCTTACGGTACACTTATTTATTTTCAGATTTGTTACAATATATTTTGGGCCACAACCTTTTTAGAGCCCAAATATATTTCATCCAGTCCAGATTTCTGCTATTTTTTAACTAGAATTTGCATTTTCATTTCTGGAATTGCTTCAGCCATGCAATAAATCAAGAAAATACACCAGAGTTTCCAAATACGTCAATAAAATACACCATTTTCAGCAAATACACAGCATGCAGATAATTTATCAGCAAATAGCAGGCTCACAAATGCACATCCAAGATTACAATTCAGTATTTACATTCACTTATTAGCAAATAGCACCAATTGCAACACCTCGGACAAGCTCCTCGGATCGCTGCACGAACAAGCTCCTCCGCTCTCCCGAAGTGGCGCAGCTCCACTCCAGCACGATCAGCTGAAACATGAACAAAGCTTGTAGTTTCAGAATATGGGTAGCAGCAAATTTTACATATAGTTCTAGCAATCCAGAATAGGGGTAGCAGAAAATTTACGTAATGTATTAGCATCCATAATTAGTGGTTTCATATCCACAAAAGCTTTCTAATCATTTGATTAAGTTTAAATCAGATTTGAAAAAGTTCTATTCACTCATTCCTATCACTGTAAATACTATTACAAGCACCACTCCAAGAACTCGTTTAATAATTAACATGATACTAGATGAAAATGCGCGCTTCGCCGCGCCGCCGTTATTGCATTCTGACATGACGTGGCTAGTAGGGTACACTCAGCAAACGGTTTATTTTGTGACATTCTCTGATTTTTGTTCTATCATAATGGTACACATAGATCCAAAACATGTGGAGCATTTTACAATTTGTGAATGACCATAGTTTATCACCATTCACTTTCATCCTAGAGATCATCGCTTAACATTGCGCTGTTGATACATCTATTCACCAGCTAGCCCCAAAGCGAAGGCAATACAGTCAAAATGGATGCGACCTTATCAGCAAATCTAGCAAGCATAATGTGTCTCGATGGATGCTAGCTTTCCTTTTGGTGGCTCACATAGTAGTACATTGTCAAACAGCTTCCTAGAGCAATTGGCCTACTACCATAAAAGAAACAAGTTTCAGGCAGATGTCGTGAAACCATAGTATTTAAAGAAAGCACTTGCAGGAAATCTAAAATGAAAGTAGAATATGTGGCACATGGAAAACGACATACCTTTAGATAATTCTAGTCTATATAATGTAGTTCTGTATTTCTGCAAAACAAATCAACACAAGATCAGATAAGTAGGGTTCAATGGAGATGGGCTACCATGTCATCTCACTGATATGACTATAGTTTTTCCTTCCCCACAAGATATAGAAGAATAACAGTCAACTGTTTTTGCGAACAATAGGGAGAATACAACACATCAAGGGATTTTTATTTGACAGACACACATCAAGGGATGAGGTACAACCATCGGCTTTAAAACAATGAAGCATGGTATTGGACGTCTCTTGGCAAAAAAAAAGTTAGCAAAGGTATATTAACAGGGGGCATCACTGGATCTTAAAATTTTCGTTCGGACCCCTTTTTTTCAGGAGACAATATGCAGGCATAGTGTGCAGATCCTTCATGGTGGAATTATTATTGTGAGGAGCTAAAATATAAAGCATTACACATGAACACTAAAGCAAATGTAAAAAACATCACAAAACCCGCTATATGCCTGATGATCAAAATCAGGACAACAAAAATAGTGCACTGGCATATCTATGTATATAGATATTTGCAAAGTAAATCATTAACTCGATATTCAACAAATGAAACTCCTATTAGTATAGTCTATAGAATGACTTGGTAGCCGCCAACAATTACGGGGCATAAGATCTCTGTTATGCCAATAGTACCTACCGTAATACCCAAAACATATCACTTATGCTAAATTAACCAGATTATAGCAGGCCAGCCAAAAAGTTTGAACGCGTATTCCTATAAATATCACGCCCTTCCAATAAGATGACCCGTGGTTAGAATACTGATCCCTTTTTAAGAATAAATGCACATATAATTCTGAATCCTTCTAGCAAGATGCAAATAGCTAGGTCATAGAATAAGTGTTCTTCTTTAAACATCCTAGCAAGATGCAATTGTTGAAAGATAAATGTTCGCAATCATGCTCATATAAAACTCTGCTAAACCACTAGAGCCAGAGTTGAACCAAACATATAATTGCAAAATCACAGAAGCAAAGTCAACACATGTTCACAGAAGCAAAGTCAACACATGTTATAGTTTCCTTAATTTTGGAGCTACTGCCTTGCGTTGCCCATAGCGACACCATCACAACATTCTATGGAGTTGCAAAACAAAGATAGGTACAGAAATTGTGTTGACCATTAGATATGGCACTAAGCTTAAGAAATAAAACTAAACAGCTAGGAGTGTTTCCTTGTGCCATCTAGTGAAATTTTCAACTATAGAAGATACACCGTAAAAATTACAAAGCAACTGCAGTACCACAAAAATATGCGAGCACAATTTTAGTTTTATATTTCCCACAAATTGTCAAACACGCAAAGCTAATCCTGACATCTCACAAAATATAATTATATGCAAATTCTATCCATCGTCCAACAGAAAAAGTTAATCAATCAAGAAGCAAGCTTTATCTATTTCTCGGGAATCAAGTCAAGAACACACCAGAGGGAGCAACTATCATGAGGAGGGGGCAAGGAGCTCACCAGACCAATTCTGTTGCTACTCCTTCAATAATCTCTGAGCTCTCAGCCATCTAGACATTATTTAGCAGAGTCGACAACACTTCATCCTCATCGTGTCCCAAGAGTGAGCCTGCATAGCTATACCAACCAGAGTACACGCCACTAACGGTGATGGCTGCAATTGTACCTGGGGCAGAGATAGGACTGTCATGATTTAATTCCTTTTATGAGTATAATTGAGTAAATATGGATATTCCAGGCATGCTTGGCAGGTGCAAACGCACGAGCAACAAAGAGGTGCAAACAAAGTCGAGGCAATCTGAAGGAAAAATGAAAGAGCCTACACATGCACTACAGGGGCAATCTAAACTAAATTCCACCACTAATCTAAAGAGCAGCTTCTGCAAAGAAATATTTTTCACTTATCAATTTTAGACTTATAAGAAACCGGATAAAGTACAAAAATTGCATTGACGCTAAACACAAGCACGAGCCATCTGACTCTGATGTTGGGTACCACTCGTTTCATCATACTCACCATCCGCTTAAAGAATAGCATCACAGATCCCATAATTGAGCATGTCTCCCTTCAAACCCAGAAGGTGGATTCGATATGGGTAGTTTGTTGGTTAGAGGAGACCATACCTCTTTGGAAGATCTAGGGCGGAGCGTGCGATGATCAGGTCGACGAAGAGGCAGGGAGGGATAGCGGTGAGCCTGGGGAAGCGCCACATCGTCGTCCTTGATGCCGGCCGGAAAGACCGACGCTAGGGTTCGCAGAAGATCGTCCGTGGGGTGCTCTTCCAGGGAGGACGGCCGCCGCTCCTCGTACAAGCATGGGAGGAGGAGATGGCCACCGCCGCTCGAGGTCGTGGCGCTGCGGATTCATGGGAGGAGGAAATCCGGCTCTGAGTGAGGGGAAGAGATCTGGTGGGGCAGAGGCAAGATGCTGGTGGCGGCGCTGCAGGGCAAAGGCGAGACAGTGGTTGCAGCGTTGCAGGGCGAACGCGAGAGGGTGGCAATTAGGTTTCGGGGAGGGGCGGCGCTGCGAGATGGTGGTGGCGGCGCTGCGAGGCGAATGCGAGAAGGTGGTGGCGGCGCTGCGAGGCGAAGGCGAGAGGGTGGCAATTAGGGTTTGGGGAGCGGAGGCAGGAGGGTGGCGATTAGGGATTGTGTGGACGGGAGCGGATTGGGGTTGGGTTCTCTGGGTGGCATCGTCAACTTCTCCAAAATACCCCTGGATATTTGTGTGATGCAAGACTGTATTTGTGGGTGTTTTGGTCATTTCAATTACAATTTTGGAGGAAGTCGAGGGGAGGCAGGAGAAATTTTGTCCATTGGATGGTGGATATATAGACGGTTGAGATCTGCTTGTTGGGGTGATCCGTGGGTAGGAGAATTATCCCTTCTGAATGGCTTAAATGGTATCACTCTATTTTCGATATTCCAAATGCCAAAACGAATGTTATGGCTAGAATCACGGCATAGTGTGTGATAATGTTCCCATATTGTGCACGCATGTGCATCTTGGGATGGCAAACAATGTTGCAGGAGGAAGTTTTTCTTTTTGTCGTACAAAAAAACCACTTTTCATTTTCCGAGCGCAAAAAACCGGGGAGTTTTGTGAAGCAACCACCAAATGAAAGTTTCAAAATACTACGATCCCATTTTAAAAAAATAATATGCCACCTTACATGGACAATGTCCCAACCGGGGTATCTCAAACCTTTCCGTTCACCCCTGGCGAAAAAGACAAATTCTTGCTGAATCGGTAGGAAGTGGGTCCGATTTGAACTACAGGTACATGATCCGATGCTCATGATTTTTGGCAAAAATTATTTTTAGACTCTTAATATGCTATTTCCTTAGAGATCCAATGCAAGTTTAGCGAGGCTCGGCCCCTAGCTAAGAACCTTCATGTCCGCCGTTTTGACCATAATTTGAAACTGGCATAAAAAATTCAAAGACGGTCCGATCAATGCAAATCCTTCGCGTGGTGTCTTCTTATGTGACATAGTTGCAAGGAAAAATACCAACCTTGGTATATTGCAAGTGTCTCGAAAAAACCTTCTCGTAAATGACCTATCATGTCCGAGGTTTCATGGCTTTCGGACCAAACAAACAATGTTATGGCTAGAATCAGGGCATAGTTTGTGATAATGTGCCCATATTGTGCACACATATGTGTCATGGGATGGCGAACAATGTTGTAGGAGAAAGTTTTCCTTTTCGACGCACGGAAAATCCATTTTCCATTTTCCGAGCGTCCAAAAATGGGGTGTTTTGTGAAGCAACCACCAAACGACAGTTTTAGAATGGTACCACCACATTTTGTAAAAATATTAGACCACCTTACATGGACAATGTCCCAACCGGGGTATCTCAAACCTTTCCGTTCACCCCAGGCAAAAAAGACAAATTCCTACCGAATCGGTAGGAAGTGGGTCCGGTTTGAACTACAGGTACATGATCCGATGCTCATGATTTTTGGCAAAAAATATTTTTAGACTCACAATATGCTATTTTTTAAGATATCCAATGCAAGTTTAGCGAGGCTCGGCCCCTAGCTAAGAATCTTCATGTCCGCCGTTTTGACCATAATTTGAAACTGGCATAAAAAATTCAAAAACGGTCCGATCAATGCAAATCCTTCGCGTGGTGTCTTCTTATGTGACATAGTTGCAAGGAAAAATACCAACCTTGGTATATTGCAAGTGTCTCGAAAAAATCTTCTGATAAATGACCTATCATGTTCGAGGTTTCATGGCTTTTGGACCAAACAAACAATGTTATGGCTAGAATTAGGGCATAGTTTGTGATAATGTGCCCATATTGTGCACACATATGTGTCATGGGATGGAGAACAATGTTGTAGGAGAAAGTTTTCCTTTTCGACGCACGGAAAATCCATTTTCCATTTTCCGAGCGCCCAAAAATGGGGTGTTTTGTTAAGCAACCACCAAACGACAGTTTTAGAATGGTACCACCACATTTTGTAAAAATATTAGACCACCTTACATGGACAATGTCCCAACCGGGGTATCTCAAACCTTTCCGTTCACCCCAGGCAAAAAAGACAAATTCCTACCGAATCGGTAGGAAGTGGGTCCGGTTTAAACTACAGGTACATGATCCGATGCTCATGATTTTTGGCAAAAATTATTTTTAGACTCACAATATGCTATTTCTTCAGAGATCCAATGCAAGTTTAGCGAGGCTCGGCCCCTAGCTAAGAACCTTCATGTCCGCCGTTTTGACCATAATTTGAAACTGGCATAAAAATTTCAAAAACGATCCGATCAATGCAAATCCTTCGCGTGGTGTCTTCTTATGTGACATAGTTGCAAGGAAAAATACCAACCTTGGTATATTTCAAGTGTCTCGAAAAAACCTTCTCATAAATGACCTATCATGTCCGAGGTTTCATGGCTTTCGGACCAAACAAACAATGTTATGGCTAGAATCAGGGCATAGTTTGTGATAATGTGCCCATATTGTGCACACATATGTGTCATGGGATGGCGAACAATGTTATAGGAGAAAGTTTTCTTTTTAGACGCACGGAAAATCCATTTTCCATTTTCCGATCGCCCAAAAATGTGGTGTTTTGTGAAGCAACCACCAAACGACAGTTTTAGAATGGTACCACCACATTTTTTAAAAATATTAGACCACCTTACATGGACAATGTCCCAACCGGGGTATCTCAAACCTTTCCGTTCACCCCAGGCAAAAAAGACAAATTCCTACCGAATCGGTAGGAAGTGGGTCCGGTTTGAACTACAGGTACATGATCCGATGCTCATGATTTTTGGCAAAAATTATTTTTAGACTCACAATATGCTATTTCTTTAGAGATCCAATACATTTTGAGACAAATTTTTTCTTTTCGTCGCACAAGAAAAGCATTTTCCATTTCCCGAGTACATAAAACGGGGCATATTGTGAAGCAACCACCAAATGAAATCCACTATTTTAAAATAAATAAATATTCATAATTAACACCCTAAGAGGATCTACTGATTTTTATAAAAATTTAGAGCCAAAAATCAATTATTTTGGATTTTTATTGAAAAAGATACAAAAGAATTAACAAAATAGGAAAAAGAAAAAAACTTTCTGAATAAACCAACACATCGGCCTAGGACTAAAACCGGACCACCAACTAAAAGAAAATGCGAGCCCAACAAACTACAAGCCCATCAGTCGTATAAGGAAAAGATAAAAAAATAGGTGGAGAAAAACAGGAGGCCTCGTGTCTCCTTGGCCCAGGCCCAACAAAGAAAACGTTGTTTAAAAAGGGCGAGCTCCATTCCTTGACACAAACTGACTAGTGGCCTGGTGGTTAACCACCATCGGACCTAGCTGGGCGTTGCGGGTTCGAACCCCCGTTCCACCCCTTTTTGATCTATTAATTGACAATGCTCAACTGAACATGGCCATATTCATAAATTTGTAGCGTGGGATGAAAGCACAAATGCCATCGTGGCTCAGTGGTTCTAGTCCTCCTTAGTGGGATAGAGAAATTGGTTGCGGGTTCGAACCCCGCACCTCCTTTTTTTCTTGCTTAATTGGCAACGCTCTTAAGCAGACACGTGGATTGTCACATAGCCAAAAATTGACACATAAAAATGACACGTAGGCGTAAATGATGAGGTGGCAGACAACTCATGTCAAGTTATGCTAATTTGGACAATATGACGATTTAAAATCGTCATAGTGAGCTACAAGTAACACCATAGGCTGCTTCCATCAAATTATGACGATTTCATCTAAAGTAACTATGACGATTTTTGGCAAAATCGTCGTAATTTTCTAGGGTATAGGCCCTCTTGAACTGCTTACAACCATCTCATGCAAAATCGTCATAACTCTATGACGATTTTGTTCACGGTCACTATTAGAAGGTCATAGAATAACACATTCCTTGTAGTGACACTTTGTCAATGTATGTACTCTGGCTTAATCCAATTAGCCTCCTTGATCTGTCTCTATAGATCTTGATGCCCAGAATATATGCCGCTTCTCCTAAGTCCTTCATCGAAAAACTATTTTTCAACGAGGTCTTAACAGACTCGAGCATAGGAATGTCATTTCCAATCAGTAATATGTCATCTACATATAAGATTAGAAATACCAGCGCTTTCCCACTTTCCTTCTTGTAAACACAAGTTTCTTGTTTGTTTTTGATGAAGCCAAACTCCTTTACAACTTCTTCAAATCGAATGTTCCAACACCTAGATGCTTGCTTCAGCCCATAAATGGACTTTAGAAGTTTGCATACCTTTCCAACATTGTTTGGGTCAACAAAACCTTCGGGCTGCATCATATACACGTCCTCAGTTAGGATTCCATTTAGGAAAGCCGTCTTGACATCCATCTGCCATATTTCATAGTCGAAATGTGTAGCAATGGCTAGAATGATCGATATAGATTTAAGCATCGCTACGGGCGAGAAAGTCTCGTCGTAGTCAACTCCTTGAACTTGTCGAAAACCTTTTGCAACAAGTCGAGCTTTATGGATGTGAACATTTCCATCCATATCAATCTTTTTCTTATAGATCCATTTGCACTCGATGCCTTTAAAACCATCAGGCAGGTCAATCAAGTTCCAAACTTGATTGTCTTCCATGGACTCTATCTCGGATCTCATGGCGATCAGCCATTTCTCAGAGTCTGGGTCCACCATCGCTTCTGCATAGGTCACATGCTCATCATTCTCTAATAGGGTACCGTTCTTCTATTGCCACGGGTTCCTCAACTTGTTCTGCTACAATAGAATAACTTGTAGAAGCATCCCTGACTGGCTCATCTTGAACTTCTTCAAGTCGCACCGACCTTCCACTCATTCCTTTTGTGAGAAACTCTTTCTCTAGGAGAACACTTCTATGAGCGACAAACACTTTGCCCTCTTCTCGATTGTAGAAGTAATACCCTAAGGTTTCCCTCAGATATCCCACAAAAATGCACTTATCCGATTTGGGTGTCAGCTTGTCTGACTGAAGTCGCTTGAAAAATGCATCACAACCCCAAATCTTTAGAAAAGACAAATTGGGATTCTTTCCAGTCCACATCTCATATGGTGTATTAACTACGGATTTAGATGGTACCATGTTAAGTGTGAAAGCTGCCGTTTCTAGAGCATAACCCCAAAATGATAATGGTAAATCTGACTGGCTCATCATCCATCGAACCATGTCCAACAAAGTTAGATTGCGCCGTTCGGAGACCCCGTTTCTTTGAGGCGTTCCGGGCGGCGTGAGCTGTGGAACAATTTCGCAACTCTTAAGATGATTGCTAAATTCGTGACTCAAATATTCTCCTCCACGATCAGATCGCAAGGCCTTTATTTTCTTGCCACGTTGATTCTCTACCTCACTCTAAAACTCCTTGAAATTTTCAAAAGTTTCAGACTTATGCCTCATCAGGTAGACATAACCATATCTACTGAAATCATCAGTGAAAGTAATGAAGTAGTGATATCCTCCTCTGGCTGTCGTGCTCATTGGTCCACATACATCAGTATGTATGAGTTTCAACAAGTCTGTCGCTCTCTCGGGTAAACCTGAAAAAGGTGACTTGGTCATCTTTCCAAGTAAACAAGCCTGACATGTCTCGTATGATTCAAAATCAAACGAAGTTAGAAGACCATCACCATGGAGCTTCTTCATGCGCTTTTCACTTATATGCCCCAAACGACAATGCCAGAAATAGGTAGGACTAAAATCATTAGGCCGAAGCCTTTTAGCACTAACATTGTAAACAGATGCATCATCAAGATTTAAAATAAATAACCCATTCAAAATGGGAGCATCAGCCATAAACATATCATTCTTAGAGATTACACAACCATTGTTTGCACTCGCAAATGAATATCCATCCCTCATCAAACATGAAGGTGATAAAATGTTTCGACCCATAATTGGAATGTAATAACAATTATTCAACTCCATAATAAATCCTGATGGAAGGTGAAGTTGCATGACACCGACGAACAATGCAGCAACCCTTGCTTTATTTCCGACGCGAAAATCCACTTCACCTTTATGAAATTCTCTAGTCCTTATTAGCCACTGCATCGAATTGCAAATATGAGCAACCGATCCGGTATCAAATACCCAAGAGTTAACATAGGAATCGGCGAGAAGAATGTCCACAACATTTACAACAAGGGTACCTGAGTCGGAAGTACTCTTACTTCCACTCTTCTTCAAAGAAGCCTGGTACTTGCTGAAATTTCTCTTCTAGTGGCCATGTTCATGACAAAAGAAACACTCAGTGTCTTCTACAGGTCCAGCCTTTTGCTTGGGTGCAGGCTTAGGGATCGTATCTGTAACACCCTCGGAATCAGCCCTATGCAAGTCTTAGCGATTCCTGCCAAACCCTCATAGAAACGATTCAAAGGCACACACCAGGAACTTTTGTGCGGGTGGAAAACGAAGTAATATCATTACACATTAGTCCACGATGGAACCCACAGAACAGATATATACAACAATGACTCGTAGAGTCAAGAATACAGATTTACAATACAAAGATCCAAATCTCCTTGAAAACGATACAACGTCCAACTACGGGCAAGACGCAAAGGGGGCTAAGAGCCCTGAAGAATAACCAATGGCGTCCATAACCCTACCCAGGCCAAGCCAGAAGGGTACCCCTGCTAACGACGTCGATCTCAAAACCTGCTAAAACAAAAGGGGTGCCGGCAAAGGGCAAAGGAAAAAGAGAGCGGTAGAATTCGGCGGTACACGGCTAGTACACGGCGAGACTAGATTTCGGCGGTCCTCGCCTACATAGGTATGGTGGACTGAAGCGGAAACGGCATGCACTAAAAAACCTATAGAGACTCAATACAACTGGCGGCTATCAGATAGGAATAAGAAAGACCTATTCGGATCCAACCTGAAACTATCACCAATCATACCCATCCTGGTATTTCCCCCTCGAGACTAAATGAGGAAGTCAACCGAGGAACTCACACAGTTGGCAGTTTTATTCATTCCGTTATAGTTGCGGCAATTACTAGTCAAATATAGATAGCATGAGTCATCCTGATATTATAAACAGTGGGGAGTTTGAGTTAACCATTCCGTTATAGTTGTAATACTTACTAGACAGATACATATAATAGGAGGCATCCCAAAACAAGCAGTTGTTCGTACTTTTATTTAGCCATTCCGTTGTAGTGAAGCTGATTACTAGTCATTATAAAGTTAAATTTATACAACTACTTTAGTTATAGTTGTCTATGATCGAGATACTGTGCTCCAAGTTGTCCATAGCAGGAGGCATCACGACAGAGCAATTGCAAGATTCATATAATATTTCAGGGGGCCACCCCACTAAGCTACCCGCGATGAAGTTGGCCGGCTCTGAGACGGACCCAGAGGTTTGTGTCGACGGCTGTAAATGACTGGTAACCCGAAAGTTTGACTGGGCTTGTCGATACCGCATAAATGTATCACAATTACTAAACAGTACAGGCGCTCCACACACAATTGTAAATAAAGCAGTGAAGCATGGCATAAGTACAAGATAGTAATAAAGCCCCAAACTAGATTGTGGCCCCAAGAAATAATATATGACTCAAGCTCTGACTAGGGGGATCCATGGTCCCATGTTCGGATAGTGCGAATATTCAAAGAACAGGTATCAAGTACTCGGGGTGCTACGGGACACAAGTGGATGGTTAAAAACCAAATAACATATATCGCCCACCTGTGCGTCTGCATTATTTACCTACTTCAATTTTAGTTATTAAACTATAATTAAAGCCATTAGCATCTCCAACATAAAGCATAAGTCATTTCTCCAACAACTGTGGTACTCGACGACATCGAACAACACCTGAGCAAGCAACTGCGACTCGCAAGGCCAACTGTCTACCAAACAACAGGTAATAGGTGGTGTCCAAGGCAATATAGGGGCTTCAAGTAATATAACAGGGATATGAAAACTAAAGCATCACAACACGGATAGCAATAGATCAACAGGGGGAAATAAAGACTATCAATGTAAAATGGGTAGAAAGGGGGAGAATGCCCGCCTGAAAAACATTGCCGAAGGTTCATCCGAAGATCGGGTCAACTCTCGCATCAAGCGGAACTGGAGTCCCGATAATGAATTAATAGGTTCTTGTTGTTTAGCTACTCTGCAATTTAAATGTTGTCTTAACAAGGCAAGATATAGCACCGGTTCGCTACACAAATTTAAATGGATCCAATGTTAGACTAGATTCGCCCGCATATGGCATCCATGTTTAATTATGAGGTGAATCGACAAAAGCCCCCAAACCACACAAATATGTATGCAAGCATGAACATTTATATGCAACATGTCAAATATTATATTATAAAAATATGGGGCTCGAAAAAGGGTTCACACATTGGTCCGAAGATCTTGGGGGTTCGGGGTTCTTCGGGGTTCGGGTTCAGTCTTGGCGTCCGTGACGAAGATCATGGCGTCCGTGTAAAAGACCTTCGGTCATCGAATCCGTGTAGACGCACTCAGGGTCTCGACGTCTAGGTTCCGTGAAGATCTTGTCAGTGGTCCTTCTTGTGCTCCTCGTTTGTCGATCTTGTCGCATGGCCTCTTCACAACTCTGAATCATACACCACATCGGCAGAGGACCAAACAACGCACCACTGTAGAGAAGAACCACGTTGTCAACTTGTTGTCACGGACACGGTCAGCAGGGTCGCACATACAGAGCTGAAATCGCAGAACTTGGATGTGTACGTGGGGGCTCGAGGAAGTTGAGGAAGGAGCAGGGCCCGTGCCAGCGCAATCGGGGTGGCTCTCGTGTTGCTCGAGGATGCAGAGGCCAACGGGACACAGGAATAGGAGGTCTGGCGGTGCTAAAGGAAGCTCAGCGGTGGAGGAGAGAGGTAAGGCGGCCAGAAGGAGGATCCCTCGGGCTCCGGCGAGGTCGGCGCACTGAGTGGAGGACGAGGGCTGCGAGGCCAACGCGGCTAGTGGAGGAGGCGTTTTTCCTAGCGACGGCCGGTGCCGGTTGGAAACAGAGGCGAGCAGGCGGAGAAGGGCGAGGCTGGCGAGAGCTACAAAGGACGCGCGGAGCACCGGGGGCACGGGGGAGGCCGGGCATGGCGGCGGCGGATGAGCTCAGGAGATGGAGGTCCTGGCAGCGGAGGGCGACAGCGATGGTTTGTGGCAACGTGGGACGAGGGGCGGCGGCCGCAAGCGCTATAGTGGGCGGTTGGAGATCGAGGAGGGAGGTGGGTTCGGGGGTTCGGTCGCAGAGGGAGGCGCGGGGATTGCGGCGCTGGTGGGTTCGGCTTTGACCAGGTTGGGAAGGGAGCGTGTGTGGTGTACGTGGGTCTGGGTCAGGTGGGTCTCTGGGTGGGGCCAGAGTGCAGTGTCGCATTCTTGTGGCCTCTACGTGCGTGTGTGTGCGCTTGTGGCGGATACGGGGTGCACCAGCTGCGGCACAGCGGGTGCGACGCTAGGCGGTAAATGGGGTGGGTCTAGGCTAGGGTTTGACTTGATGTGGGGCTAGGATTAGGTTTAGGGTTTGCTGTGTGTGTTGGGTCAGGCTGCCGGGGTGGTAGGTGGCCTGGCCTACGGGCTGGGTTGCCTCCCCCCGTAAAAGAAAATATGTTTTATTATAAAAATATTATAGATTTATTTTAAAGGCTTTTATAAATATGTTTTAGACAAAACAAAATAATCGGACGAACCCAGTTTTGATTTGAGATAAAAGACAGGGGTACTTATCAAAGAAAATAGGCTTTTAGAAAATAGTTTTAGGCAAACGATGCATGATGATGCACATAATAAAAACAATAGCAATTTTCTAGTAGTGATTTTAACCAGGGTGCTAGAATTCGACACCAGTAACAATGGATCTCTCCCTCGAGATCCGCCTCACGGTACGGGGAAGAAGGCCGATGATCTAATACTTCGCACTTCGTGTAGATCTTCGCGACACCACTAACAAGGGTTCTTTCTCCATCTTGAAATCCGCGACACCACCAACAAAGGGTAGTTTCTCACTTTCATCGAGAGAACCCTCCGGTGAATAAAGGACGAAGGTAAAGGTATAAAAAGATAAGGCCACCTCTAACTTCTGTGGAAAGAGTTCAATTGCTTGATCCACCGATTCAATGTATGAGAGCGAATGATAAGAGTAGTCGTATGGTGATCAGTCCATCGCGCACCCAAAGCATTACTCTGCACATGAATGGGCGAATTATGCAACCAACTCTCGGAATCAGACTGAAGATCTCGAGAAGCGAGGTTCGGAAACAAAGGAGGGATGGAGATTCTCATCAGATCTAAGGTAGATGACTTCATCGTATCGTAAAACACCAGAATGATAGAAAGAAAATTTTTAGTGAATTTTTGGGTCCACTAGATGGTACAACAGAGGAAAAAATCCTCGGATAGAAGGAAGGCCGAATGTCGAAGCACCGTTACAAGAGGAGGAAGTGAAACCCTGAAGGTACGACAGAAATCCTACCACGATAATTCCTGGACTCGAAGAAAAGATAAGAGAGCAGATTCAAAACACGCAAAGGTAAGAGGAGAAAAGTAGAGGGGTAAGGAGTAAAAGCAGACCTAATCAGATCTATCCAACCGATTTTTCCAAAATAGCTTTGGCACTCTACAACGTCCGTTAGCTAGGTTATCCTACAGGCTAGACAAGTGGGGTATCATAACTGCTGAGCTCTGATACCACTCTGTAACACCCTCGGAATAGGCCCTATGCAAGTCTTAGCGATTCCCGCCAAACCTACATAGAAACGATTCAAAGGCGCCCACCAGGCACTTTCGTGTGGGTGGAAAACGAAGTAATATCATTACACATTAGTCCATGATGGAACCCACAGAACAGATATATACAACAACGACTCACAGAGTCAAGAATACAGATTTACAATTCAAAGATCCAAATCTCCTTGAAAATGATACAACGTCCGACTACGGACAAGATGCAAAAGGGGCTAAGAGCCCTGAAGAATAATCAATGGCGTCCATAACCCTGCCCAGGCCAAGCTGGAAGGGTAACCCTGCTAACGACGTCGATCTCAAAATCTGCTAAAACAAAAGGTGTGCCGGCAAAGGGCAAAGGAAAAAAGAGACGGTCGGTACTGAGGCCAGTACACGGCGAGACTAGAATTCGGTGGTCCTCGCCTACATAGGTATGGTGGACTGAAGCGGCAGCGGCATGCACTAAACAACCTATAGAGACTCAATACAACTGGCGGCTATCAAATAGGGATAAGAAAGACCTATTCGGATCCAACCTGAAACTATCACCAAGCATACCCATCCTGGTATTTCCCCCTCGAGATCAAACGAGGAAGTCAACCGAGGAACTCACACAATTGGCAGTTTTATTCATTCCGTTATAGTTGCGGCAATTACTAGTCAGATATAGATAGCATGAGTCATCCTGATATTATAAACAGTGGGCAGTTTGAGTTAACCATTCTGTTATAGTTGCAATATTTACTAGTCAGATACATATAGCAGGAGGCATCCCAAAACCAACAGTTGTTGGTACTTTTATTTAGCCATTTCGTTGTAGTGAAGCTGATTACTACTCATTATAAAGTCAATTTATAGCACTACTTTAGTTATAGTTGTCTATGATCGAGATACTGTGCTCCAAGTCGTCCATAACCGCGGACATGGCTTTCAGAAAGTTTTACCCTGTAGGGGGCACATATAGCAACACACACACGATCCACCTCAGGAAAAACCAAATGAAAACCCAACGAGGCATCACGACAGAGCAATTGCAAGATTCATATAATATTTCAGGGGGCCACCCCAATAAGCTACCCGCGACGAAGTTGGCCGGCTCCGATACAGACCCAGAGGTTTGTGTCGACGGCTGTAAACGACTGGTAACCCGAAAGTGTGACCGGGCTTGTCGATACCGCATAAACGTATCACAATTCCTAAACAGTACAGGCGCTCCACGCGCAATCGTAGATAAAGCAGTAAAGCATGGCATAAGTACAAGATAGTAATAAAGCCCCAAACTAGTTTGTGGCCCCAAGAAATAATATATGACTCAAGCTCTGGCTAGGGGGATTCATGGTCCCACGTGCGGATAGTGCGAATATACAAAGAATAGGTATCAAGTACTCGAGGTCATACAAGACACAAGTGGACGGTTAAAAACCAAATAACATCTATTGCCCACTTGTGCCTCTACATTATTTACCTACTTCAATTTTAGTTATTAAACAATAATTAAATCCATGATCATCTCCAACATAAAGCATAAGTCATTTCTCCAACAACTGTGGTACTCGACGACATCGAACAACACCCGAGCAAGCAAATACGACTCGCAAGGCCGACTATCTACCAAACAACGGGTAATAGGTGGTGTCCAAGGCAATATAGGGGCTACACGTAATATAACAGGGATACGAAAACTAAAGCATCGCAACACGGATAGCAATAGATCAACAGGGGGAAATAAAGACTATAAATGTAAAATAGGTATAAAGAGGGAGAATGCTCGCCTGAAAAACATTGCCGAAGGTTCATCCGAAGATCGGGTCAACTCTCGCATCAACTCATCGCCCTAATCTGTGAAGAATCAAAGCACTAGAAGAAACACCGGATGCACTATTGAATACTACGGCAAAAGATCGGGCATGATGCATATATGATGAATGGCATGGCAAGGATGCGATGCAATTAGGCAATATTAAGCGGAACCGAAGTCCCGACAATGAATTAATAGGTTCTTGTTGTTTAGATACTCTGCAATTTAAATGTTGTCTTAACAAGGCAAGATATAGCACCGGTTCGCTACACAAATTTAAATGGAGCCAATGTTAGACTAGATTCACCCGCGTATGGCCTCCATGTTTAATTATGAGATGAATCGGCAAAAGCCCCCAAACCACACAAATATGTATGCAATCATGAACATTTATTTGCAACATGTCAAATATTATATTGTAAAAATATGGGGCTCAAAAAAGGGTTCACACATTGGTCCGAAGATCTTGGGGGTTCGGGGTTCGGGTTTGGTCTTAGCGTCCGTGACGAAGATCATGGCATCCGTGTAGAAGACCTTCGGTCATCGAATCCGTGTAGACGCACTCGGGGTCTCGACGTCTAGGTTCCATGAAGATCTTGTCAATGGTCCTTCTTGTGCTTCCCGTTTGTCGATCTTGTCGCATGGCCTCTTCACAACTCTGAAGCATACACCAAACAATGCACCACTGTAGATTAGAACCACGTCGTCAACTTTTTGTCACGGACACGGGCAGCAGGGTCGCACATAAAGAGCTGAAATCGCAGAAATTGGATGTGTACGTGGGGGCTCGAGAAAGTTGAGGAAGGAGCAGGGCCCGTGCCAGCGCACTCGGGGTGGATCTCGTGTTGCTCGAGGATGCAGAGGCCAACGGGACACAGGAACAGGAGGTCCGGCGGTGCTAGAGGAAGCTCAGCGGTGGAGGAGAGAGGTAAGGCGACCACAAGGAGGATCCCTCGGGCTCCGGCGAGGTCGGCGCACTGAGAGGAGGACGAGGGCTGCGAGGCTGACGCAACTCGTGGAGGAGGCGTTTTCCTAGCGGCGTCCGGTGCCGGTTGGAAGCAGAGGCGAGCACGCGGAGAAGGGCGAGGCTGGCGAGAGCTACAGAGGACGCGTGGAGCACCAAGGGCATGGGGGAGGCCGGGCATGGAGGCAGCATACGAGCTCGGGAGAGGGAGTGCCTGGCGGCGGAGGGCGACGCGGGCCGAGAGGCGAGGGCCGCAAGCGCTTCATAGGGTGGTTGGAGATCGAGGAGGGAGGTGGGTTCGGGGGTTCGGTCGCAGTGGGAGACGCGGGGATTGTGGCGCTGGTGGGTTCGGCTTTGATCGGGGTGAGTAGGGAGTGTGTGTGGTGTGCGTGGATCCGGGTCAGGTGGGTCTCGGGGTGGGGCCAGAGTGCAGTGTCGCATTCTTGTGGCCGCTACGTGCGTGTGTGTGCGCTTGCGGCAGCGACGGGTGCACCAGGTGCGGCACAACGGGTGCGACGCTAGGCGGTAGATGGGGTGGGTCTAGGATAGGGTTTGGCTTGATGTGGGGCTAGGATTAGGTTTAGGGTTTGCTGTGTGTGTTGGGTCGGGCTGCCGGGGTGGTAGGTGGCCTGGCCTACGGGCTGGGTCGCCTCCCCGCGTAAAAGAAAATATGTTTTATTATAAAAATATTATAGATTTATTTTAAAGGCTTTTATAAATACGTTTTAGACAAAACAAAATAATCGGACGAACCCGGTTTTGATTTGAGATAAAAGATGGGGGTACTTAGAAAAGAAAATAGGCTTTTAGAAAATATTTTTAGGCAAATGATGCATGATGATGTCATGATGATGCACATAATAAAAAACAATAGCGATTTTATAGTAGTGATTTTAACCGGGGTGCTATAGTATCCTTAGCCTTGCCCTTCTTCTTCCAAGAAGTACCCTTTTTCTTGAAGCTAGGCTTGTTCTGCACAGCCATCACACGGCTATGCCCTGCACACTTCTTCATGTCACTTTCTGCTATTTTAAGCACCTCGCGTAACTCATTAAGGCCCTTCTCCACCCCATTCATATGGTAGTTCGAAATGAACTGCCCATAGCTGGATGGAAGAGACGCCAAAATGAAGTCAGGGGCCAACTCTTGGCCTAGTGGAAAACCAAGATTTTCCAAAGTCTGACTGTAACCAACCATTTTGATCACATGCGGGCCTACAGCTACTCCCTCTGCTAGCTTGAATTTGACAAAGGACTTGGCAACATTGTACCTCTCAGTCCTTGCCTGATCTTGGAACATGTCCTTAAGTGCAACGATCATATCGTACGCATCCTGATCCTCAAACTTCTTTTGGAGTTCAAGTTCCATGCATGCAAGCATAATACAACTAACCTCAAGAGAATCATCAAATGCTCTCTTGTAGGCGTTCTTTAGGGCAGCAGATGCATTATCAGCAGGTTCATCTGGGATTGGGGTATCCATAACCGTTTCCTTTTTATCAGACCTAAGAACAATTCTTAGGTTACGGACCCAGTCCGAATAGTTTGTTCCATTTAGTTTATCTTTATCAACAATCAAACGCAAAGAAAAAGGTGATGCAGTGTTCGGTGCCATTGATCTACAACAGAAAACATGCAAAATACTAAGCCATGTAACCATGAAAAGAGTAAAATATATTAAACAATTTAATAGCATATACTCCCACTTAAATCAATATCACTCTATTGATACTAAGTGATTCAAGATCCACAATTAACAAGTCGACTAGTGAGCTTTGGCATCACTGCTAGAAGACAAGATAAATTGGTAAGAAACACTTGCTAATCATATCACATATGACTCTTGTTGCTGGGTGACATCTCTATGTCAAAACTAGGCGCCCAACCTTTATGACCCAAGGTCCTTAACTGTTAAGATGACCTTGTCAAGCTCACCAACCGTTATGCGTGTAGGTATCCGATACAAAACCATCCAGCCAAGGAAAACCGCGGCACCGTAATTTCATAGGCCCACCAACGATTGTACAGGGCATAGGATGGTGCAAGGTTTGGTTGGGAGGGCATGGTTTAACTTAAACTTTGTGAGGGATTGTTCTACTTCTATCATCTAAGGATGCATAGAGTAAAATGCATAAGAATAGCATCCACGTAATTGTGACACAGCATGGCCCATTTTCTCATGGTGACCTCCATCGCCATAGAACCTGTCCACCATGATGATGTCCATCTTCATGTTCCATGTGAGCCATCCTCCAAGTGATGAGTCCTCCAAGAACTAATATAAGCTATTACCCCTAACAGCTAGTAATCAAAATTACATACAATTGGGATTATCACAAGTTGGCACGCAGGCCATTACAATAATTGATAACACACATGGCTCCAGCCGTGTTGCCCTACTCACGACATGCAGGTCATGATAAAATTCATACGTGAATCACATACATATATGGCCCATACTCATCACATACATCCTGCAAAAACAAGTTATGCATAGAATCGCATTCTACCTTATCATGTGAACTCGCATCACCTAGTTACCTTATCGAGATACGAAAGGGGCTACGACTAGGGGCTCTAGGGGGTCTCCCCCTGCGGGGTTCGAAGGGGCAGCGCCCCTCGCGGTATCTATACAATTTTCTTTAAGGATTTTGACCGGCAAATCAAATTTACCATAAACCGTCTGTTGTTCTGATCTGAACAAACTCCTTTAATCATGGTACATCGATCTTAGATCTAGGTTCTGATTCGATCAATCATATTGATCTTCGCGTGATTCAACAGGATTTATGTGTCACTGTCTACCCCGATGGCGTAAACCGACTGGTAGGGGTAAGTCATTCGACTACCTCAGAATCACAATCACGGAAAGCAAGATCATAGATCAACCCTGATCCATCGCAATATAAACAATCACATCATTCATATCAATCTGCATATCACCATATGCAAACATCTCGAACCTATAACTGAATAGCATCGGCTCTGATACCACTGAAGCAATACGGGTAGGCTACACTAGCGCAAATCAAAATTTTCTACCGCGTAAACCAGGATTACTGTTGTCATAGATCATGGGATTACCACTAGACGCGCAGTTGCGGAACTTGATGAAGTGCGTCAAGGCAGTGTAGACGATCTACGTCTCCTCCTCTTTCTCGTCCCAAGAGCAGCTCCCCTTGAGCGGCTCATCCACGCGATACAGATGCAGCGCCTCCGTGGTAACCACACGCATAGGGTCGAAGCGTCAGACGCCGGACATCTAGGTCCGCGCGCGCGACACAGGCGTGAGGAGTGGCGACTGGGTGGAATGGTCTATCCCTGGTCATCTTGCCCTACCCTCTCTTATATAGGCGTCTCTAGTGGGCTTCTACATTAGCAGCCCATTAGTAGCCTAAGCCTGGTCTAATTCGGATCCAATCCTCATTAGGCCTCCAGCCCTTTAAGTGTGTGACCCTATAGCTTCATATACGTATAGACATGACACGAATACACTTATTCTGTCAATAGTTGGCAGCGGCCTCTAGCAAGACGTGCCAACTCCTAAACGCATACAAAGATCAAATCGGATGAACCATCACAAGGTTTAGTACATGTCTTTCCCTTTTCCTTATGATATTTGGTCTAGCTCCAAGCTGACCTCCCTTTCTCGATACTGTGATTCAGAATCCCTTTACTAGGTTAACTATTAACCATATGTAGCACAACCATGCATTTCTGGATCCGATCACTCGAGGGGCCCAGAGATATCTCTATCAAGTAGAGAGGGGAAAATCCCATCTTGATTGACCATGCGTTGCAGCATGCTTCAGGATAAACCCGAAAGCTACCTTTATAACTACCTAGTTACAAAGCACCGTTTGATAGCCCCAAAGTAGGTTGATCCACATCTCAAGTACATGCGACAATCTCAGGTCTAAGGACAAAACGTACACGATGTGTAGAGAGAGAGCTGCAACTAATTGACAGTCTCAAGTTCGGTCAGTCCAACCCCATGTTCATATCATGTGTCCACATCATTGGTTTGACATCTCCATGTCTATGACTTGCAAATCATAGTCATCAACCAATCGATGTGCTAGTCTAATATTCACGTGTGTCCTCACATGAACTCCGACTAGGGACAACTCTTAAATAACCATACAAGTATAGAGTTTCACAAACAATTCACATAATTGCCAATCAATACAAGTTTCCTGATATGGATATTCAAGGAACATTACAATAACTCATGGATACATAATAAATATAATCATCTCTATGATTGCCTCTAGGGCATATTTCCTTCAGAAGGTCGTGGTCAACCACCCTCTGCCGGCCTTCCAAGGAAGAGGGCTAATAATATTTAGCATTAAGAGTTGGTTGGTACGTGTGGGTAAAGTTGTACACCCCTGTAGGGTTAAATCTTTTTGAAAAGCCGTGTTCACGGTTATGAACGCTTGGTGACTAGATTCGAAGATCATAGATAACTTTAACCATGATAAAACTTGTTGATCCATGTGTGCTTAAGGATGCTTCCTCTGGGTCGAGGGGGTGATCCTAGATAGGAGGTTCTGATGAAGCTGGTGGTTATCAAGATGTGATGAACAAGATGAAGAAGCCGCTATCTTATCCATTTTAAAAGATTCTGAGTAGACGAGCCTCTTATATCTCTTGTTTACAAATAAAGATTGCTTTCCGCAAAAATAAATCCAGAGAAATCCTTTCTATCCAGAGCATGTAGATACTAGGTTATCTAAGTCTTATGGAATACATTCTCGTACTCAGCCTTGCGCCGTTGTTGTTTTTCTTCAGTTGATCTAGTTGCGATTGAAGGTGGCTTCTACGTTGACATCGACGAGTAGTTGGGGGTCCCAGGTAGCAGCCTGAGGACCATGGGATGGACGTCTCTTCTGTTTTATGGCCTCTTAGGCCTTTTGCTAGGTTGTTGTGTAGAACAACATATTTTCTTTCGCTATGTGATGTAATGTTGGGTATATGACCTCTGGTTTGTAATAACTCTAATATCTTACTATGTTAAGAGTTTAAACTTATGCTGTTGAATCCATGAGTTCTGTAATGTTACCGAATCTTACTGTGATCTTCCGTGCTTGGAGTTAAGCTTATCTTAGATGATGATCTGAGGTTAGTTTAAACCTAACCCCGGGGGGTGCTACAGGTTTTGGTATCAGAGCAGGACTGCCTGTAGGAAACCCTTTTATTGGTCGATGTTGAGTCTAGAAGTTGACAAAACTACTTGAAAGTTAAAAATTATTTGCAGAAACTCTGACTAGGATCCTTTTTACTCCTTATCTGGTGTTTTTCTGATGCTGGAGTTCTTCTTACCCTATTTTCTTTGAAAAGGTTTTCATTCCTTATCTCATATCTCAAAACTGTTAGGATCGTGGTTTTGGGGTCGTTTTTCTAAAGTACTCCATACTTGGTTGCTATTCTCAGAGTTCCAAGTTATCTCAGTTCTTCTTGGTGTGTAACATCTTAGCATTCAATTGTCGTGGTTTGTAAGTCAGATGGTTAGTGTATACATTAGTATGCTTTGATACTACCATGCTTGATAAGATGATACATTTATATAAAATTCTCTTTGTTCATCTTTCCGTCCTGTTCCTTTGAATCCCTTGTCTAACTCTTTTTGTTCTTTTGGGATGGGTGATACCTCTCGTGCCTGTACCTGTGCTCATGCTCGTGGTGCTGCAAATCAGGGTGAATCTTCCAACCTTCCTCCACCGCCGTCCATGGTTCAACTCATGGCCATGTACGAAACCAATCGTGCTGACAACATGAGGCTCCTTGAAAGGATTGAGCACAATACCACTCAACGCCAGAACAATCAAGTTGGTATCAAGGACTTCACACGTCTCACTCTGCCAGTTTCAGCTATTCCACTGAGCCACTTGATGTAGACTACTGTATTCGCACTATGGAGCACAAACTTCAGGTTGGTCATGTTGCTCAAGATGATTGGGTGACTTTTGCTGCCTATCATCTGGAGGGAGCAGCTAACTCCTACTGGGAAAATTTCTTGGCTATGCAAGAAGCTCAACATGTTGTTACATGGCAAGAGTTCATTGAAGCCTTCCGAGCTTACCATATTCCGGAGGGTCTGATGGATCAGAAGAGGGAGGAGTTCCTCAAGCTGAAGCAGGGCACTGGTTTCGTGTGTGATTATCAGCGCAATTTCAATCGTCTTGCCTGCTATGCTACTGAAGAGGTTTCCACTGATGCTAAGAAGCAAGCTCTTTTCCGCAAGGTACTGGATCCTGAGGTTCGTCGTGATATCCACCTCATGGACTTTGGTAACTTCCAAGGTCTTTTCAACAAGGCTATGAAGGCCAAGAGTGGAAAAGTGGAGTATGAAGAAACCCGTAAGTGTCCTCAGGAGGGGTACAACAAGGTTGGTTCTAGCAATAAGAAGCGCCGTGTCTTCGTGCCTTACAGTGCTATGCCACGCGCTCCTTACACCGCAAGATCTTCTGGATATGATCCCCGTCTGAATGCTACTTCAAACAATGCTGGTGGATCAAACTACCCTCCTGCTGGAAATGCATCAGGTTTTATATGTTTCAATTGTTGCCAGCCTGGCCACTATGCAAAGGAGTGTCCTCAAAAGAGTGCTGCTGAGAAGGCACCACCACCAAAGAAGAATGATAAGTACCAAGGTGCTAGAAGAGGTCGCATGAACCATATTTCCACTACGGAGGCTCAGGAAGATCCAAGCATCATCATGGGTATGCTTCGTATCAATCAAATTCCAGCTAAAGTTTTGTTTGATTCTGGAGCATCGCATTCATTCCTGTCACCAGCTTTTTCTCAAATGCATGGGATAAGTTTTGAGGGGTTATCTGTTCCTCTATGGGTTCAGTCTCCTAGTTCTAGTTGGCGTTCCACCATGGTTAGTCATGTGAATATAATCGAAGTTGCATTTCAACTTTTCCCCACCTCTTTGATCGTCCTCAAGTCAACTGACATTGACATCATTTTGGGCATGGACTGGTTGACCCGCTATCAAGCTATTCTCGATTGTACAACCAAGTCTGTGACTCTGACTAGTCCTGCTGGCATAACCGTCAAGTATTGGACTGAAGGGTCACTATCTCCTTCAGCTGTTTCTATTCCTGAAGTAGAGTTGTATGATCTTGAAGTTCTACCTCCGTTAGAGATCCGAGATGTTTCAGTGGTCTGTGAATTTCCAGATGTCTTACCCGAGGAGTTGTCTGGCATGCCACCTGATCGAAGTGTGGAGTTTGTCATAGAGTTAGTTCCTGGAACTGCTCCTGTTTCTAAAAGACCCTATCGTATGCCTCCTCCTGAGCTTGTGGAGTTGAAGAAGCAATTAGAGGAGTTAGAAGAAAAATAATACATTCAACCCAGCACATCTTCTTGGGATGTCCTACCATCTTTGTTAAGAAGCGGGATACCAATATACCACGTCTGGTTGTGGATTATCGCCCACTAAATGCTGTGACTATCTAGAATAAGTATCCTCTCCCTAGGATCAATGATCTCTTTGATCAATTAAGTGGTGCCACTCTCTTTTACAAAATGGATTTAAGGTCAGGATATCACCAAATAAAGATCCGTAAGGAAGATAACCCAAAGACTGCTTTCACCACTCGTTATGGTCTTTACGAGTACACCGTCATGTCTTTTGGTCTTACCAATGCTCTAGCCACTTTCATGAGGCTTATGAACTCTGTATTCATGGAGTATCTCGGCAAGTTCGTCATGGTCTACATCGATGATATTCTGGTCTATTCCAAGACTGAAGAAGAGCACGCCGAACATCTTCGTTTGGTGTTGACAAAACTTCGAGAACATCGTCTCAATGCCAAGTTTTCCAAATGTGAGTTTTGGTTAGAAGAGCTCGTATTCATTGTTGATGTTGTGTCTGCCAAAGAGGTTGTTGTTATCCCCGATAAGGTCCAAACTGTCCTCGACTAGGAGTCTCCTAAGTCTGTTAAGGATGTCCGAAGTTTTCTAGGGATGGCCGGTTATTACCGTAAATTCATCGAGAACTTCTCCAAAATTGCAAAGCCGATGACCGATCTTCTTAAGAATGGTAAGAAGTTTGAATGGTCTGATAAGGCTGAAGAAAGCTTCCACATGTTGAAAACCAAGTTAACAACTGCTTCGGTGCTGGTTCTTCCAGACACTAGCAAATACTTTGTAGTCTTCTGCGAAGCTTCTCACCAAGGTGTCGGATGTGTGTTGATGCAAGATGGGCATGTGGTGGCTTATGCCTCCCGACAGCTAAAACCACATGAGAACAACTTCCCAACTCATGATATTGATCTTGCAGCTGTTCTTCATGCTCTTAAGCAATGGCGACATTACCTTCTTCGTAGTTGTTGCGAGTTATACTCGGATCATCAGAGTCTGAAGTATCTTTTCACACAACCTGATCTGAATCTCGGACAAAGAAAATGGTTGGAACTTATCAAGGACTACGATTTGGGTCTCAACTATCAACCTGGCAAAGCCAATGTCGTTGCTGATGCACTGATCCATAAGTCTTATTGCAACACCCTGATGATCAAACAAGCTCAACCTTCTCTTCATGAGGAATTTGCTCGATTGAATCTTGAAGTAGTTCCGTGTGGATTCCTTTCTACTCTTGAAGTGAAGGCTTCTCTAGAGGATCAGATCAAAGCTGCTCAAAGGAAAAATCTTGAGATGGACTCAATTAAAGAGAACATTGCTAGCAGAGTTGCTAAATGTTTCTCAGTTAACGAGGAAGGTGTACTATATTTAGGTACACGTTTCGTAGTACCAAATGGAAAGGACTTGATGCAGATAATTCTTACCGAAGCTCATGAATCACTTCTTTCTATCCACCCCGGAGGTACCAAGATGTATCGCGATCTTCGTCAAAGATTCTCGTGTTCCGGTATGAAGAAGGATATCGCTCATTTTGTTGCTGAATGTGACGTTTGTCGTCGCGTCAAGGCTGAGCACTAGTCGGTGGCCACCGGAACCTCTCACAAGGTTGGGGCACTTCTCCACAACTTAATTGGAGGCTCCCAACAAATGCCACAAAAGGCCACAATGCCACCAAGGCCACAAAACCGTCTAGGGTTCCAAGAACCCAATAGGGACAAGCTCCAGTGAGTAACCCAAACCAAATCCTCCGAGGAGAACTCAAACCGATGCACCAATTGCAAATGGCAAGAACACCATAAAGGTGCTCAAATCCCTCACTCTCGAGTTCCAACAAATCTACTAAAGCTATTGGCAGAACAAGAGAGGAGGAATCAAAGAGAGACACAAAATACCCAAAATCTAGATCTCCAAAGATGCACTCACAAAGAGATGAATCGGTTAGGTCTAGATCTCCTCTCTCTTCCACTCAAATATGGAAAAGAATCATCGGAGGGAAAAGATTAGGCAAGCTTCAAAATCTAGATCAAGTGTGGACAAATCTTAGCCTAATAGATAAGAGAGAAGACACCTAAACTGAAAACGGGCAAAAGATATAAATAGTGGCCCCAGAAAATCTGACCGTTAAGGCGTTTTTCTGTCTGGACCGGTACAGCGCGAGAGAGAACTAGTAGAAAATCGGGGCATAGCGAATCAGAGAAAGAAAGCAGCAGAGGCAAGCTGTACTAGCAGCAAAGTTCAACATGCACCTGAGGTGGGGCCATGTGTACGTGCAGCGCAGAAAGCAAGAGGGCAGCAGCAGCGATAGAAGCAAATGCGGCAGCAACGCGCGCTCCGTACGGCCCTGCGCGAACGAAGCGGCAGCGCGCTTCGAGCAGGCAGCTAGGCAGCAAGGCAGCGCAGCGCGGCTGCAGCAGCGAGGCCAGCGCGCGGGGGCCACAGCGGGGCGTACATGCGGGAGCGGGCGGGATCTGGGCGGCGTGCGGGGCCAGGCAAACGTGCGGCAGCTCGGCAGCAAGCGAGCGAGCAGAGCACGGGCGGGGCCAGCATGCAGCAGAGCAGGCGCGGCGGCAGCAGGGCACGTGCGGGATCTGGTCAACGCGGGCGGGACACGACAGGTTAGTGGGAGCAAGCGCGGGTGGGCTGACGCGGCGAGGCTGGCTGGGCTGGAACAAGATCTGGGCGAATCTGGGAAAGAAAATCTAGGCGGCCGGTAGTACCGGCCCACTCGGACGGTACTACCAGGTCGTCCGGTACAACCGAAAAAAGGTACTGGGCTAGGCGGAAGATAGTTGGGGGACGCTCAGATGCGAGCGCTAGTACCGGCCTGCCCAGGTGGTACTACTGATCGGCCCAGAAAACATGTTTTTCTTTTTAAATAAGACGGACAGATTCAAACTTCAATAACTTTTGACTAGAAGCTCCGATTGACCTGATTCCAATTGCGTTGGAAATATTGATTATGACCAAGTGAGAGTGTATCAACTAATATAATGTGAGATACCTCATTTGGTGAGATACCGGAAAACCGCATAGATCAAAATCGCAACAAGATATAAAAGAGAGATCCGATTTTGATGAACAAGAGCTTGTTATGGAGATTACCACAAGCTCTAAATCCTCACATGGATAAGACCAAATAACAATAAAATAAGACGATGCAAGTATGCAAAGGTTTGATCTCTCTCCGAACGATGTGATCGAATTACTCATTCGAGAGCCCCTCTTGATAGTACGGTTATCTATCCTAAACCCGATCTCCTACACACAACAAGAGACCGGCAAAAGGGAAAACCTATCAAGATTATACCTTTTCCTTGAGCATTCCACTTGAGCTCGATGTAGACGAACTTGACCGTCTCAAGATGGAACGCCTTTCTTCATCCCTCATCTTCGATCCATGATCACCGAGGATGGCAAGCCTCAAACATGAGATCTTCTATATATGGCGCATTTTGAGCTTGCACAACACATCTTCTCATTTCATTGACCTTGAAGCCACCACATGCTCCAAGCGATGCCAATGGACAAATCCTACAAGTATAACTTAATACACACATTAGTCCATAAAGATTGTCATTAATACCAAAACCACACATGGGGGTACATATGTACTTTCAGCCATGCCACGCATCCATTAAGCCGCTGAAAGGTGGGTCCTATCCCACGTGCTACGGCGCAATGCGACGGACCCCCGTTCCCATTACGCTGACAACGTACCATCGGCCGCCATAGTCGTCGCCGATTTGTATCCTCTCGTCCTCGTCTTGCTTCCCCGACCACTTCATCATGCATGTGGTGAGCCTCTAAGCATGACGGTGCTCCCCTCAGTCTCCCTCTCCCTCTGGTTCACCACAATGCCATGCTCTATCGATGTCCACCGCAGGAGCTCGCCGTGGTCACTGCTCCGGTGACAAATAAAAGGCGGTGCCACCACCAAAAGGATCGGCTCGCTCCCCACTCTCCAATGATCCCAACCCACCGCATGCAGAAGATTGATGGGAGCATGCTCGACCTGGGAGCATCCCCATTGATGACGTCAGCATGATGTCATGCTGGCATCATAATACTTTTTCTTTTATTTTATCTATCTCTATAATTTAATAAATACTGACATGTGGGCCCCCTGGTAATTCAAATAAACATTTTCCAAAATGTTTTCTGATTTATAAAAATATTAAAGTGATTCCAAAATGTTAATTATTTTACAATATTCCAAAAATGATTTAAAAAAGAATTAAAATTGGAAAATTTCATAACTAATTGATTTTAAATTAGAAAAATACAAATAATATATCAAAATGTTTAGAAAAATAAGATCTATTGTAAGGGGTCCCAACCTTCAATAAGGTAGAGATCCCTGTGTTTACAATGCTAGTCCCTGGATCAATAGCTAGCATCCACAGTTAAGATGTAATATCAAGAAACAAAGGTCATAATACAACTTTATAACCAGGAATAAAATAATTCATTACATCTTACATAGCTCATTTGGATATCACATTACATTGTAACAGAAAATCTATAAGCATGGGGTCCTTCATCTTCAAAGTGCCACAGGCAAACATGTTGGTTGTAGACTTGTAATCCTAATCAACACACTTAACATCAAACAAACCTGCAACATAATAAGTTGCAGCCACAAGGGTCAATACATTTGAATTGTATTAGCAAGTTTCACTACTATGTAGAAATAAGTGGATCCTATCATTACATGCATATTTGGCTAAGTAGGGTTTAGGCTCATTTGCAGAAAGCAATATAGTTTTATCCTATCTTTTCAAAATAGTTTTGATCTTTTGTCAAATCTTTCTAAACTTCTTGGAAAAATCCAAGTGCTTCAAATCCCTTGTTGTCACCATCAAGTTTTACTTTGAGAAATTGGAATGTCGAGATCTTCCATAGCTTCAGACCTTAGTTGCTCAGTATTGTCCATGACCGGGGACACGGCTAAGTACTTAGAATTTTGATCTTCTGCGGAAGTTGTACACTTTACCCACATGACATGATCTCATCTTGATGCCACCAGTGGCCGCTGGATAAGTACTCATCAAGATGGAGTACTGGCAGATTGAGAATGTGACAAAGTCTTTCCATAGAAGTCCTCCCAATACACAATGCTAGATTGTCATCCAGGCACCAATGTAGGGTTTCAAGTTCCCATACACAATTCTATTTAACCTGAAGATGCCAATGCATGGGTCTTCCACTATGTAGTTGACTAAGCCAGAGCCCATTTAGCATGTGGCTGTACACGGAAGCCACTGTACGAGAAACATGTTCAATCTCTAAGTCCCTAGGTGGTTTTCTTCTAGTGCACATACAAAAATAGATGGCCATATAAACATGGTCCCTTTTGTTGCCACCTTGTCCAAAACTTCAGTATCCTTGTCCGCCCAGGTGGTTCATTGAGTACTTGTTTTATTATATAAAACATACATCTTTTCAACTCTTCAAATAATCATAACATGTATCCCATCCCAATATATATAGCAGGGCTAAGCGTACTATAACTACATTGTTTCCACTGAGGGAGATATAATGATGCCTTGATAGTATTTTAGCATAGCATAAAATATAGTAGTCCTTATCATGCATGTTTCAAAATCCACTAAGTATAATGAAAATAGTAGGACATGGACGATAGTGTCACTTGTCTTTTTAGTAGAGAATGTTGGTTCACTTCTTGATCTTTGCAAATATCACACTCTTCTAACTTCACTACAATTCAATCAAGCAAACATATAATCAACTAGCATTCCAACCAATTTATCACACATAAAATAATAGAAACAAGGTCATGCATGCAAGCATGCAAAAGATAGTTTTATTTGCAAAAGTGGTTTCTACTAGGCTCTAAACATTATAAAGTTCAAAAGTGGTCATTTACTAAAGTGGTAAAACCATTTGCAAAAGGTTTTGTATATATAAACCATTTTTAAATCAAATCAATATTTTATGTGATTGAAAATACTTTTAGCAAAGCAATATTATTTAAAGGGTTCACCAAATATATTTTAATTCTCAAAACTTGGTGTTTAGGGTCAGAAGGTTTGAATCAAATCATTTCCCAAAGGTTTCACTCAAAAAATCATTTCTAAATCATAATCCATATTTTTATTTGACTAGAACTGAGCTAATTCAATTATTTATTCTTTATATTCACAAAATACATTTTTAAATCCATAAGTTGGTTCCTAGGGTCAGTAGGTTCACAACAATCCATTTTGCAAAGATTTCATACTAAAAATATATCTAGAACAATTTTTATATTCAAAATAAGCCTACACATGTTTCTGTAATTTCAACCCATTTTCCAGAAGCAAATCATTAAACAAAGTGCATGGTTGCAAAGTACTTGTTCTACTGATTCTATTGATATAAAATTTGCAAAATTTTGACGTGTAGAACTAAAGTTATGAATTTTACAAGTTTGCAATTCAATCAGATTCTATTTCTGTTTTTAAACTAAACCTTGTCCACGTGGCGCGTTTCTACTGGACGGTACCGGTTCGCACGGATTGAGCTCTGTGGACCGTAGGATTTAAGTGAGATCTAGTGGCACAGATGGACTCATACCTCTTCGCTTGAATCTAATCCTAGCCACTGGTTAACGATCTAACGGCTCTCAGATGGTTAACCATTGCCTGGCGGCGCTGCGCGGCGGCTGGCGGCGGCGCATGGTCTGGCAGGAGGTTTCCGGCGAAACTAGGAAGCGAGGAAGAGGGGGAAGTGGCTCACCGTGCTCGCAGGAAGATGCTGAAGCTCAACGCGTGGTCGGCTTGGCGAGGGGTGCTCAGGAACGGCGTGGATTGCTCGCCGGAGTAGGTGGCGGCGTTAGGCAGTTCTGTTCGTCGTCGGGGATGAGGCTGGGATCGCGTCGAGGCAAGGTAATTGCACGGTTAGACGCGGGCGAGTGTGGCATTCACTTGAGCATCATCGAGAGGTGCTGGGGCGGTCTGATCTTACCAGGGGAGTTCGCCGGAGACGAGACAGACGGCGGTGGCGAGTTGAGGTCGTCCTTGCCGACGCTCTGGGGCAAGCGCGGGCGAACGAGTGGCACGGGGAGATGCGCCAGGAGTTGGGGAGCAAGCTCGTGTGTAGTGGTAGGCGAGGGGCTGCTGGACGGCGCTGGAATTTCTCGCAAATCTCGTCGGAGTCCGTGGCGGTGCAAGAGGAAATCGGGGCAGCCCTGGGGCAGAGAAGGAGGGGCGAGTGAGGGGAAAGAGATAGGATACGTGGGCACTTATCTACGCATGGTCACCGGAGGATTTAAGGCCGACATCTACGCGAATTCAACGCCGGAGTTAATCGGCAGCAACGGCAGGGCGACGTGGTCGTGGTGTTGAAGATGATTGCGTGGAAGTGGGGCCGTGCTGACAGCGAGAGAGGGAGAGAAAGAGTGGGGCCGAGCACTCAGTGACTAGGTGGGTTCTTTTCCAGGTGAAAAACGTTTCACTCAGAGGGGGAGAGTTGGGCTGCGAGTTGGGCTGCTGGGCTTGTTGGGTTGGGTTGAGTCTGTTTCACTTTTTTTATTCTGAAAGCTTTTTCTTTTTCTAATTTGAATTTCTGTTTTGATTTTATTCAAACAATTCAAACACCCAAATGAATTCAAACCTTTGCCAAACTTTGTGTATATTTTAATTCTGTTTAACAACACAAATCAAAGTCCAAAACAAAATAATTTTTATTCTTTTTAGTATCCATTAATAATTAAATAAATAGACCTTAGTCATTAATTCAAATAGGATTTTATTTATTTAAAAACTCTATTTGAAATCTAAAATAATATCAAAACCATTTCAGTAGGTTTTATTTGAATAAATAAAACACTTGGAAAACATATTTAAAATAAATTAAGAAGTTTTAGTGTTTATTTAAAAATGGAAAAGCCTTTACTTAAATAAAATTGGATATTAATAAATCCTCATTATTTTATTTAAATAAACCTTTACTCTTTTTATCAAATAGAAATATTTTATTTCAAAAGCTTGGCCAAGATTTAATTTGGCTCTATAAAATAATCCTTATTTATAATTCTACCTTTTCTTTTGAAACCCAAATCTTTTTATTAAAAGATCCAAAAATAGTAATTCCAACTATTTTAACTTTATTGTTTATTTATCTTTTTAAATCCCTTTAGGATTTTATATGATCAAAATAGGTTTTGATATTTCCAATTGGAATCAAAAAGTTTCTTCTCACCCTAAAAATCAACAATTGTTTATTTTGTTTATTTATTTTTCACATTTCAAAATTTGGAAAATTTTGGGATGTGACATCTATACAATAGCATCATAGTCATGCATTGTTAAACAATTTCAATTAAGAAGTTTGTTAGAAGAACAATGGCAACCCTGTGGGTGCATTTGTGGATCTTCTAGAAATGCCATCTTTAGGGAGTTTCAACCTCAATTAAATTGATGATCTTGTTCAGGGTTCATTCTAATACACTTTATTGTTGCCATCTAGAAATGCCATCTTTAGGGAGTTTCGACCTCAATTAACTTTTCATATCATCATTGTTGTTTGAGAATTGAATCGATGCCATATGTTTATTGTTGCTTTCCTTCCCATGTTTCCACTTCTTCCTGGAAGACCTCGGAGTTGATGCGAGCAACGAGATCGGGTCTGAGATTGAATATTGAGATCAACACCATCAAAGGTTATAGATTAACATTGTCAAGCACATGAACCTTAAACAACTATATTGGTTATCAGCGAACAAAGCATGATATCCCCACACATACATATGAATCCTATGTGTTCAAAGTATTTCAATTCTTGCCATGTTGCATGCGATTCTAATGTTATTTATCAAAAGATAAAGTTATCCTATCCTTTTATAGCCTATTATCCCGATCCACTGCTTCTAGCATAGCTAGGATTTGTCTTTGTGAGCGTTGCTAGAGCTGTATATCTGTTGTGCTTAGTCATGCTTGGTTTTTCCGCTGATTCACTTGGCGGATGAATCAGAGCTCCAAATGAACCTAGTCTGATCGGATAACATGGTATGAACGGTGATGTGAGGTAAACATGATAAGGCTTGTATGGGAGGCCACGAGGGTTGTGGTTTTTGCAGTTACATACTTGCCACCCCTAGGACCCGAGTTCTTTCCTTTGTACCCAGACTCGGCGTGAAACCACACAGGGGTTTATGGGGACTCCCTTGACCCCAACTTGCCTAGTTTGATCCACGAGTCCGTAGTTTGAGATTTGGAGTTGGCATCTTCATTTCGTATGGGTTGAAGATGGTGCATCATGTAGGACGTGGCTGGGTGAGTGGTGCATGGCACTAAAACTGGATCCCGGTACACAGAGTTAAGGACCTCCTCGTAGTATGGCCAACTTCCGCAGCAGGGAGCCCTTCTGGGTGACTCATGGATTAGGAAAATGTAAGGGAAAGGTTTTGGTTGACCACCCTCCATCAGCACACCAAGGAAGTGTGTCAAGTGACACTAAGAGTTGGTCGGGGCATGTGGGTAAATTTGTACACCCATAGAGGGTTAAATATTTTTGAAAAGCCGTGTCCACAGTTATGGACGTCTTGGTGACCAGATTCAAAGATCATATAGAAGAAAAACCTAATCGTAAAACTTGGCAAGTAAAGTGTGCTTAAGGATGCTTCCTCAGGGATTGAGGGGGTGATCCTATATGGTAGTTTTAAATGATAAGGATTCGGTGGATATCAAGAGAAGATAAAGTTAGAGATATCATTCTCTTATCCCCTTTTAAAATATTCTGCTTACTCGAGCTTCTACTCCTCCCTCTTGTTTTACAAACAAAGATAGCTTTATGCAAAATAGCTCCATGAGACATAAGTCTTGCAGAGTACACACTTGCTTCATTGATACTTCTGCAGCAGAGTAAGTGTTACCATAGAAGATGAGCTCGTTATGGCATCGATCTCGATGAGTAGCTTGGGGTTGCCGGATTATAGTCTTGAATCTATGGAATGGGACGTCATCTGTATGATTTAGGCCTCTTAGGACATATAAGTTAAGTCCGCTATACTTAATAGCATAATTTTCCTTTTTTTGCTTGATGTTTGTGGTCAATGACCTCTGCTTGTAATATTTTGGTTCTTTGCTCAGTTATGAGGTTACTATAATATTCTTTGTTTCATAGTGTCATTTTTATTTTACCGATTCTCTCTTTGTATGCTTCCGAGCTCTAGGTTAGGATTATGTCAAACGGAGGTCTACTATTTGTCTAGCCCTGACCCCAGGGTTGTCACATTTTATGACCAGTAGAGTACTGCATAATGGGTCATATTATTTATATGCTATGAGTCCAATGAAGGAAAGACCTGATACTAAGAAGAGAAAGAGAGCTGGTGGTAGTACAGATCTAGATGAGCTAGATCATCCATGGAACATTGCACAACTACGTCCCTTCAATTCTTAAAGTTCCTTTTCTTGTAATCATATATATGTACATCTTGTAATCAAGTGAAAAAAGTATTGGTTCCTCAATGTTTTTTCCCGAGAAGTTTTAATACCATCTTATTTCCAAAAGAGCATGTCAATTTCAAAACCTCAGGATGCTTGAAAGTACTTTATGCTCATGTTCGTTCTGGTTAAGATTTTTGAAACCTATAAAAATGTAACCTTTGAGTGTATCACTCATTTTTATGTTTAGACTTTGGTTTCTTATCTGATTTCTTAGACACAGGCCTTTTAAGAGTAGTGAATTGTTGGTACTAGAAACTGGATCTATTTCAGGGTTTAAAATGGTATAGAAAATGCGCTCCGTTGCTCGGCAGAGTTCCCATGTTAAAGGTTTGTCGACTCATGAAAGGGACGACGTGAAAAATCCAGATTAACAATAAGGATAAACACAAAGTTCTTAAGAATTTTTTTCAAGCACAACAAAATATACTATGTGCTGAGAGTAAAGAATAAGTTCTTACATAGTGCAGCATATAGAACCATAAATATTGTTACCATCATTATAGACCATGAAAATGTTTCAAAATAATGCATAAGTGTTTATGATGTAGGTGTTGGTGGTGGAGACCTTGGAGCGTTGGAGCCGTCGTTGTTACCGTCTTGACGACACATTGATGTACTAGAAGAATGGCATCTCATAGTTCATCATCTCTGCCATGCGACAAACGTATCCTACACAAGAGTCTTTGATAGCCTTGATATCCTGATGGTTGCCTTCATCATCCTTGGTGGCGATGCCCTTAGTGACTTGCCAGATTTGCATTTTACCATGGTGACTCATCACAATGGTACAAACAGTCTAAGAAGTGGTCCGAGCGTATGACATCTTCTAGTCCTTGATCCGCTTCGGGATCTCCTGTTCTTTGTCCCTCATTTCGAATATTGTCATTTTATCCAAGATGGAGATATCTATAGACTCACCAGCTGTCGGAGATTTGTCTCGCAAAGGAAACTAGGGTCCAACGATCCCTTGGTTCGAGAGGGGTCTGAACACACAGTGCGAAGGAGCCTCGGCAACGGTAGTGACAACGGAGCTATCACACGACAAAGACGTGACACGAGTGTTTGTTACCCAGGTTCGGTACCCTTGTGGGGAGGTAAAGCCCCTACTCCTGCTTTGTTATATTTCTCGCTTTCGTCGCGAGGGTACAATGGTGGATGCAAGACTAGGGTTTTAGATCGCTCAGAATCGACCCATTCCAAGGTAGGAGTAGGGTCTTGAATGTAGGGCGGCGTCGGGCCTCTTCCCCAATTATTATGCGGGAGGGTTACCACATGCCCGCCCACGAGGTTTCACCCTGCCTTGTCTTCTTGTTTCCGCCGGCCAGCTATAGCGCCGGAGCCGTGGACGGTCATTCCTACTATCTCACTGCGTCGCCCTGGCATCGTTGTACCAAAGTGGTATGTCCGGTGGTGCCACCTCCTTGCGTCACCTCTCCTCCTCTGCATAAATAGGAGCGGTGTAATCCCTTGGAACCTACACTCTAAATCACAAGCCAGTATAACCTAAAAGTGCATAAGGTGTCCTACCGACGAGGCCCAAGGGCCATGCACGTGTAGGTCCTGTCTGAGCGGAACAGGGCACGGTACTGGCCAACCATCCTATCCACTTCTCGTAGTTATAGCTTCATGTGCAAGAGACGTAGACGGATGAACTGTGAGTAAAGTATACACAAATTAGTATCTATGCCAACGATATACAAGAGTACATGAGAGCCAAAACATCTAAAATAAATAGAAATATCTCAAGGACATATGACAATATTCAAATATCCTAGAAAGAGATATTAGTTTAGGATACATCCTCATACATCAGAAATCAAAGTATCAAGCGGTAGCGGAAAACAAGACCCGAGTATAGATAAAAAGCAAATTGGCATAAGATGCCCTGAAAATAAGCACATCCGGCCCACAGATCTCACGGATCTCCATCCCCGAAATCTCTACACCAGACGGTCCTTGCCACCATCATTGTTCTCCTCGACCCGGTAACCTTCTTGCGGATATACCTGTCCATCTAAACCAATATTTTATCGTGTGAGACCCTAACGGACTTAGCAAGTCTCTATGCATCTAAACGGAACAACCTAAGAGTGACGCAATTGCAGCCAAAATAATGTCTAGCAGTTCTATAGAGACAGGCTACAACATCCACCTAACTAATGATAGATAGATGCTCGTTAATTAAACAATAGTTAATTACCCAATAGATATATATCAACATAAGTAAACATCGCTCGCCCGCCTCCCCGTTCCCTAACAAGAAGGAAGAAGAACATCCCATCCATAGGCAATTTTATTAATCATTCCATGAATATTGCACTATTACTAGTCAAGTATTAGTCATATTAAAGGCGGTAATTTAGTTATGCTTGTCTATGATCGAGAAACTATGATCTAAGTCATCCATTACCATGGACACGAATTTCAGAAAGATTTACCCTGCAGGGGAGTACAAATAGAAACACACGCACGATCAACCTCGGAAAAACCAAATGATAACCCAATGAGACATCACGACAAAGAATTCGCGAGATTCATAAATTATTTCAGGGGGCACCCCACTAAGCAACTCACGACAAAGTTGGCCGGATCTAAGATGGACCCAGAGGTTTGTGTCAATGTCTAAGGACGACTAGGAACCCGAAAGTGTCACTAGGCTTCTCGATACCGCGAAAACACTCCATGTTCCAAAATAGTACAATAGTAAACGCTCCTCGAGCAGTAGTAGTGAATATGTAGTAAAGCATCGCATAAGTACAAGATAGTAATAACACCCCAAACTAATTGTGGCCCCAAGAAATTAAATATGACTCAAGCTAGGACTAAGGGATTCATGGTCCCACAAGCGGATAGTGCGATAGTCAAGGAACAAGAATCAAGTACTCGGGGTCCTATGGGACACAAGTGAGCATAAAGAACCAAATAGCAGATATTGCCCACTGGTGCATCTTTCATTAGTTATCCCTTTACTACTCAATTTATTTATTTAGGTACCTCATTATTCAAAGACACTCGCAAACCCTACACATGCAATTCTACAACTCGCAGGGCTCAATCAACTCTTGTAGTAATGGCTCATATGATGGGGGGACAAGCTTCGGTGGGGTTTAAAAGTAAAGGATATGCAATACCTGGGATTCAATTTTATTATGAATGTGACATATTGTAACACCCTCGGATCGACCCTATCCAAGTTTCAGCGATTCCCGACAAACCCAAATAGAAACGATTCAAAGGTTCCCACCAGGCACTTGCGTGCGGGTGAAAACAAAGTAATATCATTACACAATAGTCCACGATGGAACCCACAAAACAGATATATATAACAACAATTCCAAGAGTCAAGAATACAGATATATAGTACAAAGATCCAAATCACCTTGAAAGCGATACATCGTCCGAGTACAGACAAGATGCAAATTGAGCTAAGAGCCCTGAAGAATAACCTGCTTAAACAAAAGGGGTGCCGGCAAAGGGCAAAACAAAAAGAGAGAGGTCAGTACTGAGGCCAGTACACAACGAGTCTTAGAATTCAGTGGTCCTCGCCTACATAGTTATGGTCGACTGAAGCGGCAACGCAACATGAACTAAACAACCTATAGAGACTCGATACATCTGGCGGCTATCAGAGAGATATAAAAAATACCTATTTGGACCCAACTTGATACTACCACCAAACATACCCATCATGGTATTTCCCCCTTGAGAACAAACGAGGAGGTCAAGCCGAGGAAACTCACACGGTTGGCAGTTTTAGTCATTCTTTACATGGTGGTTATCCAAGTTACTAGTAATATCGGATACAAGTCATATTATAACTGTAAACTTTAGTTATAGTTTTATATGATCGAAAACTATGCTCCAAGTCGTCCATAATCGCGGACACGGCTTATCGAAATGATTTAACCCTGCAGGGGTACACCAAAGTTTCCACATGCACCTACACCCTTGTTGTCAGATCAGGTAGGTACAAGATCACAAAACATACACCCAATGGTATGTTGACGGGGTTTCGGACACGACGTTTCCCAGACCCAAAGCAAGCACATGGGGGCCACCCCATTAAGCTACCCGCAACAAAGTCGTCCGGTCTCCGAGACGGACCCGGAGGTTTGTGTCAATAGCTGTAAACGAATGGGAACCTGAAAGTGTGACTGAGCTTGTCGATACCGCAAAAACATTCCACATTTGTTCCAAAATAGTACAGGCGCTCCACGCGCAATCATAAATAAAGCAGTAAAGCATGGCATAAGTACATGATAGTAATAAAGCCCCAAACTACTTTGTGGCCCCCGGTACAGTACTTTGAAATCAGGTACTAAATCGATGGGATGCCCACACACGCCACTTGTGGTTAGCGCGCTCGATCTCGGAATAGGTCTCAAGAACTCGGGGTCCTACGGGACACCAGTGAGCGGTTAAAAACCAAATATTGTCTATTACCCACCGGTGCTCTACATTATTTACCTACTTTCAATTTTAGTTTTGAAACGTAATTAAAGCCATGATCATCTCCACCATTAAGCATGTTCCAGCCACCCAACAACGATGGAACATCAAAAACACGAAGCAGCACCTGAGCAAGCGACTACGACTCACAAGGCCGGCTATCTACCAAACAACAGGTAATAGGAGGTGTCGATGGCAATACAGAGGCTGCAGGGAAGTATAAAGGGGTACCTAATCTATAGCATCACAACACAGATAGCAATAGATCAATAGGAGGAAATAAAGACTAGAAATGTAAAATAGGTAGAAAGAGGGAGAATGCTCGCCTGAGAAAAATTGTCGAAGATTCATTTGAAGATCAGTCAATACTCGCATCAACTCATCGGCCTAATCCGTGAAGAAGGAAAGCACTAGAAGAAACATCAGATGCACTATTTAATACTATGACAGAAGATCAGGCAAAGATGCGATGCAATTAGGCAATATTAAGCGGAACCGGGGTCATGACATTTAATTAGATGTTTCATGTTATTTAGATACCCCGCAATTTAAATGTCGTCTTAACATGGCAAAATATATCACCAGCTCGCTACACAATTTTAATTGGAGCCAATATTAGACTAGATTCGCCTGCATATGGCCTCCATATTTAATTATGAGGTGAATAGACAGAAAGCCTCCAACCACATGATACGTGTGCAAGCATGAACAATAAAATGCAACAAGTAGATATCATATATTATAAAAATACGGGGCTCGGAAAGGGGATCACACATTGGTCTGAAGATCTTGGGGTTCTAGGGTTCGGTCGATGGGTTCAGGTTCTTTAGTTCCATCGCCTTCGGGTTCCAAAGAAACGTACGTATAGAAGAGCATGGCATTCTGAGGAAACGGTCTGTGTGGGCGATCTTGGTGTCCGGGGATTCTCCGGGTCCCCAAAGACGATCTGGTCGGTTCTAGATGTATTTGTCGGTGTGGAGGCGGATGCTTTGAGGTGCAAACATGGATCTGTCTCATGAGTATTGCAACTGAAAGGTCAATCCACACATACACCGACACTACGGCTCTGAGCACCGCAGATCAAAAGGAATCGCGGCAGCAGCTACCACACGGTCTTGATTAGTTACAGAGAACGAGCAAACATAGACACAAAGGATCAGGTGGTGGCCTCCAAACGCTAGGATCGGGACAGCGAGGGTCTTGCGCTCTGTGCATAGAGGAGGCAGAGGCGCTGCTGCCTCGCTCGGGAAGGCGGCCAAGAGGATGCGCAGAAGGCGGACGGTGGGGTCAAGCAGGGGCTTCGACGAGGAGGCGCAGAGGCGGCAACGACGGGAGTCACGCGGGCGATAGTTGGACGGACGGACTCCAGCGACGAGGATGTGGCCGGGCATGAGAGAGAGGCCAGTGAGGACAAGGACCAAGCAGCGGCGGTCGCTGGGGTTGCAGAGGGGAGATGTAGGAGGCGGCCAGAGATTCTAAAACAGGGAGCCGACGGCCGGAGCAACGGGGAACAGGCGCCAGGGTCGGCGTCCCGACGACGGGCGGCCAGAGGTGCTCGCGGCGACCGGCTCGACGCAGCCGGGAAGGATAGGAGAGGGAAGGCCAGCGATGGGGCACTGCAGAGCATGCAGGGCGAGGGCGAGCGACATCTGCGAGTATTGGAGGGCCGGGGATTGCGGGGTAGTTCCATGCGGGGGTGGGCTGAGCGAGCGATGCAGGGAGAGAGAGATCGAGGCACGGGGTCGGGCTGGCTCGCGGGGTCATGCGGGAGCGTGCATGCGAGTGGGTGGTATCACGTGGGTGGGGCCGGGCCAAGTGAGAGGGGGATGTGTCGGGTGTATGCATCCAGGGAGCGAGGCGCGGGTAGGCAGCTGTGCGCGTGGGTGTGTCCCAGGGGGTGGCGGCGGCTGGGTGAGGGAGTGGGGAGGGATTAGGTAGGGTAGATCTAGGGTTTTGCTAGGGTTTCTTTTGGGCCGGGTAGTAGGTAGTCCCCCAGCTAGGCCTCTGGTCTGACCGGCTGGACTGCCTCCACGGCAAAATAGGTTTTTAATAATTTTATTTTATAAACCTTTATAAATAGTTTTTAGGTAAATAAAAGATCTGGATGGATCTAGGGTTTTGGTTTGAACAAATAGGAAAATATCTAGTATCTAGAAAACAAAATAGGCTGTTAGGAAATAGTTTTAGGCAAATGAGGCATGATGTCCTGATGATGCACAAAGTAGTAAACAATTAAGCGAATTTTAATAGTGTTTTTTCCGGGGTGCTACACATATGATGCAAGAAGAAGGTAGATGCAATAGGTACTATATGTAGTGCAAGCATGGGGAACTGCTTGTCTGGAAGTTCCATTGCAGAATAGGAAGTATCCGGGTAATACTCCTAAGGCTCTTGATATTCTCCTTGCCCAACGTCTATCTGGATAAAAATAAACACACAAGGGGCCAAAATAAATACAATGCACAAACATATAAATCATATGCAACAAGAAAACAAGTATTCCATGGTGGAATGATGAACAATTTACATGGCATAACATAGCATGGCATGGGTGAGGTGTGGGGTACAAGAATAAAGCATTTGATTAGGTTTTTAGTCATATTTTGCTCCCATAAACATTTCTATATACTTATTATTTATATGATGCATTCTTCAATTCATATCATGTTATGCATATTTAGAATGGGCTCGTTGAGCTAATTGATTTAGACATATCATTTGTCAAATTCGGAGTTACGTATTTAAAGTTATGCAATATTTAAGAAATGGGCATTTATTAACATTTCATAATTCGAAAATTTTAAATTTCTCAAAAGATATTATAAATAACATAAAAATATTCGTCATGTTTTTCTGATTCAAAAACTTATATTATACACGATATTTGGAATTATGAAATTTAAACGATATTTAAAACATTTTATATTAAAGTGTTCAAATGTCAAAGGTTTGACTAGATAGATTCAACTCATGTCAAATTTGAAAATATGGTTGGATTCATATTTTAAAATAATTCATATTTCATTTTTAAAGATTCTCCAAATTCAAACTATTTAAAAGGATATGAATTGATTTGTATTTATCACATTTCTAGAATTTTATTTGTATTAGAAAAGATTTTCTAGGTTTTCTTACTCATCGCTACCCTACCCACGGTCACTGAATGGTGGGTCCGAAGGCGCTAGGGCCACTCCATGCGCGCTGGCGACCTGGCTGTGACATGAGTGACAACGAGGGACCACGAGTTGAGCAGGAGAATAAGGCAGAGGTTCTTTTGCAAAATTGCGGCTGCTGCTCGTTAACTAAAGCTGATGTGCTGTTATCTGACGAGTGAGTTGCCGAAATATTCAGGGTTCTTCAGAGATGCCGGGGAACAAAGGAGGACGACGATGGCAGGGATGTACTGCCCGAGAAGGATGACAGGATGTCTTCAGGGTTCGTATTCCATGCAGGATGTACTGCAGGAGAAGGACGACACTGGCCAGGATTAGTCGAGGAAACCAAGGTCCGGAGGGGTGATGCGTTGCTAATAACGACGTGAGCGTCCTGAGCGTGGCGCAGCTTCTGAACGCGCGTTGCACTGGGCGCGTGGCTTGGCGAATGGAAATGTCAAGACAGGGAAGCGGGCGAGGCTCACCATGCGCTCGAGGCTACACCGGGTAGGCCGAGCGGGAGGGGGATGAGGCGAGGACGTCACGGAGGCTTGTGGTGGTTCTCCTTAGCCTCAACGGTAGGAAGAAGGGTAGAGCGTCCCTGACAGCTCTGGCTCCGGCAGGTCGATGGGGCCACAGGACTACGATTCCTCATCCTATACAGCGTGGACACAGACCCTAGCGATTGCAAGGGCGGCCTCACCTTTCTCCATGCATGGTGGAAAAAGAGATAGGGGGAAGGGGAACTGTGACACTCCCGGGATCAAGGCTAGATAAAACCCAGACCTTAACAAATGGCCTAAGAGGCCTGAAGCATAACGATGATGTCTCAACCCGTAGATTCCAGGTTGCCCGCCGGGAATCCCAAGCTACTCGTCGGTGTTGATGTTGTACGGAACTCATATCCGGGGAACACTTACTTTGCTACAAAAGTGTCAACATGGCAAGGGTTAGTATAGGGTTTACTGATACGTCAAAACGTATCTACTTTCCCGAACACTTTGGTTTTTTGTGATTTGGATAAAACTAATGCGGACTAACGCTGTTTTCAGCAAAATTGCTTTGGTGTCTCATTTTTATGCAGAAAATCAACTTTCAGGAAAAATCCCGGAAAATATCACAAAACTCCTATTTAACCAGAAGACTCAGGGATCCAGAAGACGAGATGCAGAAGAGCCACGAGGGGTCCACACCACCTGGTGGTGAGGGCCAGGCCTGGCCGTGCCAGGGGGTGGTGTGGCCGCCTCGGGCACCACCTCGACCTCTCCCTTCACCAACATAAGCCCTCTGACCTAAAAACAAAGGGATCTTCAACGTTTTTGAAAATAGAGTTCCGCTACGCCGCCACCAACAAAAACCGCGATTCGGAACCAGAAAGTCCGTTCTGGCACCCTGCCGAGACGGGGAATTGGAGGAGATCATCGCCATCATCATGATCAATGCCTCTCCACCAACCATCCATGTTTCCCCCATCCATGAGTGAGTAATCCCTCGTAGTAGGCTATGGGGATGGTAGGGATTGGATGAGATCTATCATATAATTGCATAAGATTGTTAGGGCATGGTGCCTAGTATCTATTGTTAGTGCTTTTTGACATTGTTGCAACTTGTTATGCTTAATGCTTGTCACTAGGGCATGAGTGCCATGATCTCAGATCGGAACATTATATTGATTCATGATGATATTATTGTTTGTGATCTTACCTGTAAGTTGTTTATACATATTATTGTCCAGAACCCGAGGCCCCAAAGTGACAGAAATCGGGATAACCGGAGGGGATGGATGTGATATGAGGATCACGTTTGTTCATGGAGTGTTAATGCTTTGCTCCGGTTCTCTATTAAAAGAGTACCTTAATTGATAGTAGATTCCCTTAAGGCCCCGCTGCAACGGGCTAGCATGACAAAAGATGTTGTGCAAGTTCTCATTGCGAGCACGTATTACTATATATGAAACACATGCTTGTGATTATTTAGTACTTGAATGCTTTATCTTATTTATCTGCAAATGCTCTAGATCTTGATATTACATGAATAGTCTTGTCCATGCAACGCCCGTCCATCCATCCCTATGCCTACCGCACTCAAATCCTGATGGTTACTACTATTGTTACTACTGCCTTTATTTTACAACTAATGTTACTTTGCTATTGCTACTACAAAACTGTTGCTACTGATAAACTACTGTGAGCAAGACTATTTCCAGGTGCAGCTGAATTGAAAACTCAGTTGTTAAGGCTTATAAATATTCTTTGTCTGCCCTTGTGTTGAATCAATAAATTGGGTTTAACTTCCCTCGAAGACAGTTGTGATCCTCTATACTTGTGGGTCATCAAGACTATTTTCGGGCGCCGTTGCCGGGGAGCCTAGCTTTATTTATAAAGTTCACTTGGAATTATTATTGTTCGCTGCTATCCATTCATCATGGGTAAAACTCATGATGGAAAAGTTCCTATTTTACCATCCACTACAAGAAGAGGCAAATTTATGAACACCTCTGTTGCTCTTGATTCACCATCTATTATGAGTAAGCTCCTTACACCACAACCACATACACATGCTACACACACTACTACTACTTCTGAATCTGAAATTGCTTATGATGCTCATGATGTTACTTCTACTATGCTTTATAAGAGTGGTTCATTAGGTCCTTTCCTAGATGCTACAATTGCTAGAACTATATTGGGAAACACTTAAACTCCTAATGAAGATACTATTACACCTGTTAGTTCACCTGAGTCTAGAGAGAGCTATGATATTAATGATGGTTATACTGAAATGGCTGATGAATTTATTGAAGAATGTCGAAAAACTCATGGTGCTAGTGCTATTAAAAGCCTTCTTGAGAGACGTACTATTAGACCCAAACTATTTCCTGAAGCTAATTTTGCGACATCTCCCATAAACATTAAATATAAAGATTATGATTTCTCTCTTCATTTATCTTACATTACTATTGTTGAAAAAGAACCTTTTTGTGGGACTGAGAATGAAAGTGTAGTGGCACATATGAGTGAGCTTTCTACTACGAGTGGTTTATTTTCTGATGATATTAAGATGCGCGCCTACTTTGTTGCTAAAATTTTCCATTATTCACTAAAAGGAGAAGCTAAAGCTTGGTTTAATAATTCACCTCCTGGATCCATTGATAGCCCTGATTGCTTGATTGCTACTTTCTTTTAGAAATATTTCCCTCCTAGTGCTCGACATGCTGTTTTGCAGAAACTTTTTGATTTTAAACAGGGAGAAAAGTAGAAATTACCCGAATCATGGGCAAGGTTCTTATGAAATAACCTTTCTCAAGAGTGGATGGAGAGGGGGTAAGTCTGAGAAAGTAGTCCCTTTGCCTGCACCTTCTTTGTTTAACCTTGTTACTAGGAAAGGATGGTCACTCACGGAGGAAGAACTCGACACATATATGGAGAAGCTCTCCCAGCAAGAGGAGAATGTTGGGGAGGAAGCCGAAGATAATTCAGTTCATCCCTCCAACACGGGGGAGTCTTCATACCATCATCCCTCTTATGATTGGGGTGCTTCTTCTTCTTCACAAGGGCCTGACTATGATCATTCTTACGATGATCCACCAGCTTGGATTTACTACCCGCGTTTTCATTGATCTCTATTTAGGCCAAAAGCCTAAGCTTGGGGGGAGGTATACCGACATCACACTCATCTACATATCATGTTCCGTCGGTACTTTGCTTATGCATGTTTTGCTTTCTTTTTAGTTTTTGTTTCTGCTTTCCAAAACAGAAAAAGACCAAAAATATTTTTGTTGTTTCTCTTTGTTTGTTTGTTTGTATTTTACCTTTGGTTTGTTGTAAGAAAAATCCAAAAAGATTTTGCCTTGTTTGCTTTTCCCTTCAGCGCTTGCTTTAAAAAGTCGAAAAACCCAACAATATTTGTTGTTCTTCTCTGGTTTTGAAAAGTTCGTTGCAGGGTTCAGCGGTCCTCAGTGACTCCTTCGGAGTTTGGTTTTATATTATTATTCAAGACACACAAGTGAAAGGCAATGATGATTTATGACAACTCGTGGTTTGGTAAGAGGCTGGTAATGAACTCTATTTGTTTTCATTTTTGTACATATACTCATCATTGTAGGCATGCTTAGTCTGTTTGTGTAGGGTGCATGTTATTTAATGGATGCTTAGTATTTCTTGCTCTCTTATGGTTAGCTCCAACTTGCTAATAGTTTGTAGCATGCCATATAAATGTTTGCTTGCATTGTTCTATTCATAACTTGGTATGACATTGTGGTATCCTCCTCTGAATGTTTCATTTGAATCGACTTGGCACATGCTCACGCATGCATATGACTAAACAAAAGTCAGTTAAGCCTCGATGATTTATTTTGCCTCAGAGTCTTGTGTTACTTTTATGCCATAATTAATTTTGTTTTGTTGCAAGCATGATTATGATAGTTCACTTGCACTGAGTGTGAGCTCTAGTCGTGCATCCAACTCCCCAAAACCAAAATTGTCAAAAAGTGTCCACCATATATACCTATTAGCATCATTGCTATTCCGTGCATTATGCATTGCTTTCTTCCAAATAAAATGTTTGCTTGTTATGAGAAAATTAGTTAGTAAAGCTCTCACGAACTTGATGGCACACTTTATTTTCTTGCACTTAATAAACTTGAACCATTGTGATTGTCCATGAAAGTTATATGCTTGCAAATTATAGGCTGGGAGTTAGCAGAACCATGTTGTCATGGGGAACGCTTTGAACACCTGTAAATATTATCCAATTGATATCATGCACTTTTTTACGGATGTCGACGGTGTGAAATAAAAGGAGAGCTTGTCAGTCCATGGAGTTATGTATATGTGTTAGAGATACGCCTGGGCGGCTAGCCTAAGCCATGCCTAATAATGGTGGAAACTTGCAGCATGACCATAGTTAGCAATCTGTGAAGCATCCTCAATAAAAACCTATGCAAATAGCAAATAAAAAGATCGCTGAGATGATCACTGTCTGTTGCATTGTCATTTTGATATGGGATAGCTCATGTATCATGGGGCAAGGGGTACCCCATTGGCGGTTCTCTATGATACACATACACTTACAATGACTAGAACTTATCGGTGACTAAAGTTGAGTAGCATGAGGAATGGACCTCGTACTCAAGGGACATGATATTTCCAGTTTATGATCTGTCAAGCATATAACTCATATTTGACCTCACTTTAACATAAACCATTTAAAGATGCTTATGATAGGGGAAATGAAATCTTAAAGCTAAATGAGTACCATACTTTCATGCATTTGGAAGCCTTTCAAACTTTTCAAAACCTTTCACTTATTTGTTGAGTCACCACTTATTCTATGAGAACCTTCCCGAGAGAATAGTTGTCATTCTTAGTGTAATGTACTTTTCCCAAAACACGATTAATTGTGACATAACTTTGATGTTTTTATCTTTGATATATTTACTTCTAGTCTTCATTTAAACTTCAGAGGTTCCTTGGCATTTATATTTTCATCCACAATCAAAGGCAAGCGAGATACCACTTTATCATACCTTCTTATGAGCATTACAATGTTGATTATGCTTATGTTTCATGCTGCTTATTATTATTGTGTTGGAACCTCTTCATAGCTTGCATGACTATTGAGTGGACTTATTTCCATACTCTTTATTATGAATTGCCTAAGTGATTGCTCATATGCTGAGAATATATATATCACATGAAGCAAATGTGTTGGTGAAAGTTTCTTTCATCGCACTCAGTTTTCAACTGAATTGCTTGAGGACAAGCAATAAGCTAAGCTTGGGGGGAGTTGATACGTCCCAAACATATCTACTTTTAGAAACACCTTTGCTATTGTTTATCCTCTAATTTGTGTGATTTGGATACAACTAATACGGACTAACGCTGTTTTCAGCAGAATTGCTTTGGTGTCTCATTTTTGTGTAGAAAAACAACTTTTAGAAAAAATCCCGGAAAATATCGCAAAACTCCTATTTTACCAGAAGACTCACGGATCCAGAAGAAGAGACGGAGAAGAGCCACGAGGGGCCCACACCACCTGCTGGCGTGGGCCAGGCCTGGCCGCGCCAGGGGCTGGTGTGGCCGCATCGGGCACCACATCGACCTCTCACTTCGCCTACATACGCCCTCTAACCAAAAAACAAAGGGGGTTTGACGTTTTTCTAGATAGAGTTCCACTGCGCCGCCACCACCATAAACCGTGATTCAGAACCAGAAACTCCGTTCTGGCACCATGCCGGGACGGGGAATTGGAGGAGATCATCGCCATCATCATCAACACCTCTCCATAAACCATCCATGTTTCCCCAATCCATGGGTGAGTAATCCCCCGCAGAAGGGTATGGGGATGGTAGGGATTGCATGAGATCTATCATGTAATTGCATAAGATTGTTAGGGCATGGTGCCTAGTATCTATTGTTAGTGTTATTTGACATTGTTGCAACTTTTTATGCTTAATTCTTGTCACTAGGGCCCGATTGCCATGATCTTAGATCTGAACATGTTATTGATTCATGATTATATTATTTTTTGTGATCTTACTTGCAAGTTGTTTACACATATTATTGTTCGAAACCCAAGGCCCCGAAGTGACAGAAATCGGGATAACCGAAGGGGATGGATGTGATATAAGGATCACATGTGTTCATGGAGTGTTAATTATTTACTTCTGTTCTCTATTAAAAGGAGTACCTTAATTGCCAGTAGATTCCCTTGAGGCCCCGCTGCAACGGGCTTGCAGGACAAAAGATGTTGTGCAAGTTCTCATTACGAGCACATATGACTATATATGGAACACATGCCTATGATTATTTAGTACTTGGATGTTTTATCTTATTTATCTGCAAATGCTCTAGATCTTGATATTACATGAATAGTCTTGTCCATGCAACTCCCATCCATCCATCCCTATGCCTACCGCACTCAAATCATGCTATTTACTACTATTGTTACTACTGCCTTTATTTTACTATTGTTGTTACTTTTCTATGGCTACTACAAAACTGTTGCTACTGATAAACTACTGTGAGCAAGAATATTTCGAGGTGCAGCTGAATTGACAACTCATTTGTTAAGGCTTATAAATATTGTTTGGCTCCCCTTGTGTCAAATCGATAAATAGGGTTTAACTTCCCTCGAAGATTGTTGCGATACCCTATACTTGTGGGTAATCATGTACTCAGCAAGACTTATGGCTGGTGGGGCTGTTTTGCATAAATCTATCTTTGTTCCTTAAATAAGAGGGAGAAGAAGCTCGTCTAATCAGAATATTTTAAAAGGGGATAAGAGAGCGACATCTCCAAAGAATTGATCATCATCTTTTTATATCCACCAAATAATAATCTACCAACTAGGATCACCCCCTCGTAACCATGAGGAAGCATCCTTAAGCACATGTTGATCTACTAAGTATTATGATTAGGTTATAGTTCTCTATGATCTTAGAATTCGGTAACCAAGCTTTTGTAACCGTGAACATGGATTTTCTAAAATATTTAACCATGTAGGAGTGCACAACTTTACCCACACATACCACCCGACTCTTAATGCCAGAATCATTAGCCCTTTTCCTTGGAAGGACGATAGATGGTGGTTGACCACGACCTTTACCATGATTTCGCCGAGACCATGAGTCACGCCCTAAGGATGGTTCCGTCATAACGGGTCAAATCCCAAAATCGGTCCCTAGAGATGTGAGGCGAGGTTGTTTACTTGGGGCGCTATCTACCCCAAGAAACCCGATCCACGCTTCCCTACATGTTATGATGCACTTTCACCCGCCAAATCTTTCAAAAGGTTTTCTATGCATATGTCGGATGGAATGCCCGAATTATGTGACTCATGGAATCTACTAGGCAAGTTAGTTACTCGTGAGGTTGTCTAGGCCCCGTGTGGTTGTACGATCGTCTCGGTTCCAAAGGAAAGAACTCGGTTGCTAGTGGTGGCGAGCATGGGACTACAAAAACCACATCACACCGTGGCCTCCCATAAAATCCTTAGCATGTTTAATCTCATATTACCTCTAATCTCATCTCATCATGTTGTGCTATCATACTACATTATCTGCATCTGATAAATAATCGGGATGAACCATCACTAACAGCTAAGCATGGCTAAGAAGGACACAGATATAATCTTTAGAAGTGCACACAAGCCAAACCTGGTTATTATAGGAGCAGTGGATTAAGTAATATAAGATCAAAGGAAGTAATGAAATAGATAGATACTCTATCTATCGATAAAATACCACAATAGAATCGTATGTGTCATGGCAGGAATAGAAATACTTCCGCAATCATGGGATTATATAATGGTGGGGCTTTTCTTTCCTTTGCCCGTTGATAACCAATAAGCAGAGCTTCAGGTATCTTGGACTTTACTGTATTATAATTGGTCAAGTATTGATCTTATTTCTTCAATGGTGTTGATCTAGGGCTTCGATCTCTATCTCGATATCGTATTCTACCGAGAAGAACCAAACACCTAAAAGAAAGGGAGACAATAAACACATGGCATTGATGCAATTCTCAAACAAGTATGATGATATGAAAAGTTAGATAGCATTGATATGAACCCCTAAAACATACTCGACCATTTTAAATAGTGTCAGAGGGGTGCATACCCTAGAATAGGAGAGACCACGAAATCATCTACGGGGGTTCACTTTGTTCTCTAATTAAACTTGTCTAGAAAGTTGTTGAACAATGCATGATTTTGATGCTATGATATAGATCTCATTTTTCTGAACATTTTGATATATTATTTGTATTTTTATGAATTACACAACAAAAGTTATGATTTTCTCAATTTAAACCATTTCTGAAATTATTAGACCAAGTATAAAGGTTTACTGCATCATGCTGACATCAGCACATGGATTAAACATTTTTAAACAGGCGCTAGGCTAGCCACTGTGGCTGACTGTGGGCCTAGGGCCACCTCAGCTGCCATGCGGGCAGGGCAGAGGCCCACGCTGGTTGACCACACTGACCCGCGCCGCTGACGTCACTGTGATGTCAGTGTGACGTTGGCCGGCCATGACCTCCTAGACGGGCGGCGGGGACGGCGACAGGGGGCTTGCAGGACAAAGCGGGTATGCTAGTTTGCTGTGGCATGACAAGGGAACCAAAATAGGGCGGCGCCACTGGATTTTGACAACCCGAGGACCTCCAACGACCATGTCCGCGACAGCGGGCAACATGGCACGTCGGGGCACGCTGTAGAGCGAGAGGGAGAGATTGGAGGGGTCCTGGATGACCAGGGGCTCACCCTGAAACTAGCAGAACCTTTGTTGTGGCAAGGAGAGGTCGGAGGAGACCCCTATGACGGCGATCGGCGTCGAAGGGGATGGGGTCGTATACATAGATCCGGGACACGCGATGTTTATTCCTTTTGGTAGAATAACAAGGGTAGCATAACAAGTCTCCTGGGCGCATTGGATGAATGAGGGGAGGTGTGGAACGGAGGCTGCAGACGGCTCTAGCCGGGGCTAGGTTTCGGTTGCTCGGGGGAGAGAGAGAGAGGGTGGTCACCTGGCAGAGGAGAGAGGATATGGGAGGGAGGGATCATTGCGGCGGTTCTTATCCTCGTCCAGGAGCGGTACGACGGGTATCTTGGCGTAGCGTCATCCACAGCTCGACAGCGAGCTGCTTCGGCTAATCCATCAGAGATGATGAAGATTGGGTAGGAGAGGACGAATGGGTACGGGCCAAAGGTGGGATGGTCTAGGCCGCGAGCTGATCTGACTGCTGTGTGTGAGCGACAGATAGAGAGAAGTGTGTTGGGCTAGCTAGGCTGCAGCTGCTCTCTCTCTCTATTAATTCTTTAGTAGAAACATTGTAACATCCCAAGTTTTAAATCCTATTTGTTTGAGTAGGAGCCCAAAGTTTAGGGGGAAATAAAACTTTTTAAGATTGATATTACTATTGTTTGTCTACTTGCTTAGATTGCTTAATCCTTAGTATTTCCATGTTACTTGTGTACTTGCCATGCTAGTGTTCCCTTGTTGCTTGTGCACATGCTTAAGGCATATAATCATGTTTGGTAACCACTAGCACCACCTTGGTTTGTTGGTTTGGAAATTAGAGAAGGATTCCAATTTTTGACTAAGTCCTTATCTCCTTGCCATGTTGCAACTTTGGAGCTATGGTGTGATGAAGCCCCAAACCCTCCCGGCCATGCAAGCTCATGCCTTGACACATTTCCCTGAGCACTCTAAAACCCACCATCCCCTTTTGTTAAACTCCAACCCTAAGGCCATTGCATGTAGGTATTTTATACACTAGTGGCAATATGGGAAATGGTCACCTTATTTCTGACAATTTTGGAGGATCCTTGCAAGCTATTGGAAATGATCCAGGAAGCAACGAAGGAATGGACTCACTCATCTCACACCCCTCTACACCCCCATACCCGTCTCTTTTCCATTAGAGGCTCGAGCTCGAAGAGAGCATAAAACAAAGCCACCGCCAAGACCTTGTTGCCCTAGATCTCCCCACACCCTTTCCACTCTCCCCACGTCTGCTGATACACATCCAAACGACCTGTCACGTCTCCAACATGCAGAGGTACACCACCCCACCACTGATACGTCGGAACCATATCTATAAATTTTTATGCTCCATGCTTGTTTAGTATCTACTTTGCTTTGCTTTGTCTACACTTTGTGGTGCTTTTTACATGTTTTCTGATACTAACCTATTAACAAGTTGCCACAGTGCCAGTTGCCTGTTTTCTGCTGTTTTTGGTTCCAGAAAAGTTAGTAAAGAAATATTATCGGAATTGGATGGGACAAACGTCAAAGTCAATTACTTTCCGTGGGGAACAAGAAGTCCAGACGGGAGATGGAGAGGCGTTCCAGGGCAGCCGCACCCCCCTAGGAACGGGTGGTCCCTGCCCCGCGCCTAGGTAGGATGTGGGGCCCCTGGCCACCGCCTATGCCTCCCCCTTCGCCCATAAGAAGCCCCTGATGCAGAAACCCTAAGTACCCGATCAAATCTCCACGAAACCGTCTGTAGCCATCGCCAGCGTGGTGCCTAGATCGGGGGGGGGGGGATCTGAAGTTCTTCCCGTCACCCTGCCGGAGGGGAGATCATCCCAGAAGCCTTCTCTACGGTATGATGCGTGAGTTGTTTCACCTTGGACTATGGGTCGATGTAGTAGCTAGATGGTTGTATCTCCTCCTTTGTGCTTTCATGTATATATCTTGTGAGCTCCGTTCATGATCAAGATCTAATCTATTTGTAATCATGCATGTTGTGTTTGTGGGGATCCAATGGATATTGAGATTATTATGTTGGTTTGATTAATGGTTTTGTCTTGATGATTCTATCATTTCTGTGTTGTTTGTGATCTTGCATGATCTCCGTTGTTAGTACTTATCTTGGCCAATTAGTTGCTAGTGACTCCAAGAGGGGGTATTTATGCTCGATAGTGGGTTCATGCCTCTAGTTTCCAAGGGAAGTGACAATAATCTCTTCGGTTGTAGATGTGTTGTTGCTACTAGGGAGAAAACAACGGTCTCTTGTTCATGGAACATGTGGACTATTTACCTTACACACTTTGCTTAAACCAGTTGTCTGTTGCTTGCAACTTAATATTGGAGGGGGTTCGGATGATAACCTGAAGGTGGACTTCTAGTCATAGATGTAGTTGGATGGCGGTCTATGTATCTTCTTGTATTTCCCAATCGAATCTCATAGGATATTTCTGACTAGTAATTGTATTGTTATGCCTTGCTCAGTTCCTGTCAATTGCCCTGCTTTAATTTGTTTACCCTTCATGCCATGTTGTTTATCTAAGGAGAGCACCTCTAGTGAACTATGGACCCCGGTCCAATCTTTATCACTGATACATCTTCCACTGTTACTTGTTTACTTGCTGCAAACCACCATTACCTTCCACACCATACGATTAATCCTATGTTACAGCAAACCGGTGAGCTTGACAACCTCACTGATTCGTTGGGGCAAAGTCTTTAGTTTGTGTTGTGCAGGTCTCCGCGTTGCTTGCAACACCTGTGTGATGTTTCCTTCTTCCTACTGGTTCGATAACCTCTGTTTATTATTGAGGGGAAACTTTCTGCTGTGCTGCTTCACACCTTGCTCTTGGGGTTCCCAACGAAGCCCTCCTACATCAACTCAGGGCTGCATCAAGCTTTTCTGGCGCCGTTGCCGGGGAGGCTAAGGATGTCTTCACTAGGTGAGTCCTCCACTTCCTTTCTCTTTACTTTGTTTTTAGTTTGCTTTATTTCTTTTTCCTGGTTTTTTTGCCTCTTTCCAAAAAACCCAAAAAAATTAGTCTAGTTTTGTTTGCTTTCTTTATTCAAAAACACAAAAAAATTAGTTCCTACTCTAGTTGCCACCATTTCTAGTTTTGGACCAATCTTTATTTCACCTATGGAAGAGATCTCCACTTTTAAGCAAACAAGTGAAGAGAGTTTTAAAGAATCTTGGTCTAGAATCTCCGCTCTATAGAGGGAAACCGAGCCTAAGATGATTCTTAGCTTGGTTATCAATAGTTTCTACTCCGTTATTACTCTTTGTTATAGATATGCTTTGGATGTTGTGGCTGAAAAAGTTTTTTTTCAATGTACTAAGGATGAAGCTTTTGATGCCATAAAGAAGTTGATTGCAATTTATGATACACCTGGCAAGTCTGATTCCTCTTTCACAAATATTTTTCCTACGTTAACACTCTTGAGAACCAGCATTGCTGCTATGAATAGTTGCTATCACACGCTTAGGGCTTACCATGATTATGTTCCCATAAATTCTGAGCCTTCAAAGTGGTTTCCCACTATCAAAGTCTCTATAAATACTACACTTCTTGATGTTCGCTGTGATATCATGTCTGAATTTTTTCTCATGCCTAAAGATATTTATTATTCTTTGTGTCTTTGGGGGATTTCTGAAGGAGGAGAGGAAATCTCTCTTACTAAAAATTCCACCCTATTTCCCATTGGAATAGATGAAGGTGTGTTTACAAAAATCTCAGGGAAAATGGTGTCTACTTATGATCTTGTTATTGAATGTGTAGGCAAAGGTCAGATTACACTTGGAAGATCCCTACTGAAACACCTTGGAGCGGCAATAGATGTGGGAAAGGGGATTATGCACTTTGCTCTTCTGGTAAGCAATTATATATTACCTAAAGATAAGAAGAAAGGTAATAAAGGAAATAACAAGAGGGGTAATGCTTCATTTGAAAATACTCGATTCTTCTTGCTTCTTGTGCCTAACTTAAAGGAGTTAAAGAAATGTACTTGTTGGAAGATAACCCAAGAGTTTATTTGAGTGTTGGAAGTTATTACTTCAGTAATGACCTCTCCTTATCCTTTTTGTCTTATTTTTGTGCCAAGAATGACCTCTAATGAGAGGGAAGTAAGATTGGGGGAGTTGTTGTCCCGAAACAGATTTCTGTCCTCCACCAAAAATATTCGTGAGAAGTCTCTGTAACTCAGTTTAAATTCAACACTTTTTGATTAACACAATATGTTCGAAAAAATCGGTTTCTACCTACTTGTCTGTTTTGACAGATTTCTACCATTATTTTCATTTGCTTCTTATTGATTCCTTTTTGAGTTCTCTTTTGGGGAATTGAGCTTTTTGAAGGAGTTACTACAGTAGCTTGTGTTTTTAGTGGAAAAACTTTCTGTTCCAAAGCTTTGCCAAAGGTCTAATAACTTTTGAATAAACTAATGTTGCTAATGAGTATTGTGTGAAGTTTTGTATGAAGGAAAAAAATTCAGGTGTAAAGAGAGAATGATGCAATGAGATGAATAATGGACAAAAGCTCAAGATTGGGGATGCCACCCCGGTGTCACCCCAAGAAATATCCAAGAGGTACAAGCGTCAAAGCTTGGGAATGCCCAAGGCATCCCCTTCTTCATCAATAAAAAGCTTAGGTCTATCGAGACACTTCGTTTTTATTGTTTCATGCACAATTGTGTTGTCACATCCCAAAATTTTACAAATTTTAAAATGTAAAAAATAAATAAACAAAATAAATAATTGTTGAAATTTAGGGTGAAAAGAAACTTTTTGTTTTAAAATCGAAACATCAAAACTATACCTGAATAATTTTTTTGAATAAAATGGAATCCAACAAATTTCAATCAAGTGAAATGCATTCATCAATCAATGTATCTTGAAATTTAAACACTTGGAAAATTAAACCAAAACCCTAAAACCTTAATGGAAGAAAATCATTTCTAAGATCTCTCAAAGACTATGGATTTGATCCATATAAAAATATATCAACAAACATTTATAAATGATCAAAAATGATAAATAAAAATATTATAAGACCGTAGAAATTGGTTTCACTTAATTTGGAGCCATAGATAAAAACTTATGAATTTAATAAGATGAAAGGAAATAATTTCTAAAGCTAATAAAGATCCTATCAAAAATCCATACCAAATTGTGAGAAAAATAATCCTAAAAGGATTTAAAAAGATAAACAAATATTAAATAAAATTCCAGAAATTGGAATCACCAATTTTGGATCTATAAATAAAAAGATATCGATTTTATAAGACAAATAAATAAATCAGGAATATTTAAAAGCCAAATTAAATCTTGGCCAAATCCATTAGCAAATGGAATAAAGATATTCTAATTGAATAAGGGATAAAGAATATTCAAATAAAAAATATGGCTTTAACCATATTCAAATTATATTTAATAAAGACAAAATCCCTTAGATAAATGATTAATTAAATCATGAGAAAATAACAAATTAGAATTTACCAAAGTGGATTAAAAATTTATTTAATTAACTTAAAAGAAATATTTGAATAAAGTTTATATGGATTTAAAACCATATTGGATTTTATTTGAATAAAGACAATTGCTCAATTCAAATGATTAATAAATCATATTAAAAATATTTCAAATAATTCAAAGTGAATTATTTAACACCCTATTAAATAAATAAAACCTACTGAATAAGGTTTGGTGAAAAATTAGAATTCAAATAAGGGTTTGAAAATAAAATCAAAATCTTATTTGAATAAAGACAAGTGCCTATTTTAAATAAATAATAAACCATAAATGAATAAAAGAATTATTCTAGAATAGGAATTAAATACATTGATAAACAATATTAAAATATACTGAAAGTTTAGAAAAGGTTTGGCAAAAAGCTGAATTCAAATTAAGTTTAAATCATTTGAATCAAAACAAAACAGAAAAGAAAAAGAAAACAGAAAAGAAAAAATAGAAAAGGATCATCACATCTAACCTACCCCAGCCCAGCTAGCCCAGCCAGCCCACCCGGCTCACCTCTCACCCCGCGAAACATTTTTTACCCGCGCCCTTACCCCTCACCTCACTGACCCGTGGACCCAAGCCATGTTGGCATCCCAGTCATCACCTTCTTCCTCGCGCGCTGACCCCGCCCCTTCTCCCTTCTTGCCATTTCTATCAAAATTAACGCACTTCAATTCAGTTAAACGCGCTAGTTAATCAGCCCAGTGACCTCGCCCTGTTAAGCGCCCTCCTCTCCTCCCCATTTCCCCTCACTCTCCCCTTTTCCTCCGCCACTAGGCCGCTCGGATATTGCCCGAAACTTTCCTCTGCTCCGACGAGTTCTCCGTCCAAATTCCGGAAGCACAGCCACCCCCAAATCCCCTGGAGAACACAAGCGTGCTCGCCAGCACCAGGCGCACCTGCTAGTACCCGTAGCTCGCTCGCGTGCGCCCCAGAACGTCGCCTCCGACTACGCCAATGCGCCACCGCCTTCGGCATCAACTCCGACGACCTCCCGTGGTAAATCCCGACCGCCCCTCTCCCCCTCGTTGACACTTGTGTAACCAACATAGTATCGCGCATTTGACTCACCATTCGTTTTGTCTTGGCTGATCTATACCCTCGCCAACAACGACGAACAGAAGCACTTGTCGCCAAGAGCTTCTCCGGCGAGAGATTCAAGCCAGCACCCTGCGCCCCTCGAGTAACGGAGAACACCTCGAGCATCCCTACGCCACGGCAAACTCGGTGAGCTTCTCCCCTCCTTCTCTCGCTTCCTATATCGCCGGCGACGCCACTGCCAGCCAACCGTCGCAGCGTCGCTCGTTTAAGGTTAACTTGATTAGGGCCATTAAATTTCCATCCAGCATTGCGATAGATTGACTTAATCGAACCGTTATGCTCAATCAGAGCCATGTGATGCACTTTAAATCTGACGATCCAGAGAGCCTGATCCACGCGAACCGGTATGAGCCAATAAGATCATTCCACGTGGCCAGTGTTTTGATTTAAAAACAGAAATGGATCTATTAGATGTTGATTTTGCAAAATTCATAATTTTAAATCTACACGTCCAAATTTTGCAAACTTTATATCAATGGAGTCAGAAAAATGATTACTTTCCAACCATTCCATTTGTTTAATGAATTGCTTCTTTAAAATTGGTTGAGTTTGCAGAAACATGTGTAGGCATATTTTGTGTATAAAATTCGTTCTAAAATTAATTTTATGGTAAAATATTTTGTAAATGGATTGTTTTGAACCTACTGACAATAGAAACCAACTTATTGATTTAAAAGTGTATTTTGTGAAGCTAAAGAATAAATCTTTGAATAAAAGCATTTCTAGTTAAATAAAAATATTGTTTATGTTTTAAAAATGCTTTTTGAGTAAAACCTGTTGAAAATGGTTTGAATTAAACTCTCTGACCCTAAACAGAAAGTTTTTGGATTTAAAACTATATTTGGTGAACCCTATAAAATTATTACTTTGTTTAAAGGCATTTCCAACAAAATAAAATGTTGCTTTGATTTAAAATTTGATTTTGAATGAAACCCTTTGTAAATGGAATTTTTAAAAACATTATGACCATAAACATTAATATTGGTGTTTAAAAACATTTTTGCTAACACTAGAAATTATTCTTTGAATAAAATCAATTCTAGTAAAACAAAAGATATTTAAAGTGGCCATTTTCACTAACTTGTTATCAAATGGTTTTGCCACATTTATAAATGACCAATAGGTGTTTTATAATGTTTATAACCTATTAGAAACCACTTTTCCAAACAAAACAATCCTTGGCATGCTTGCATGCATTGGTTTGTTTTTATTATTTTATGTGTTGAGTTGTTTGAATGTTAGTTCTGAAATTGTGCCTTGCTTGATTAAATTGTAGTGGAATTTGAAGAGTGTGACCATTACAAGATCAAGGAGTGAACTTATATTCTCTACCAAAAGGCAAGTGGTTCTTCGTACATTTGGTCCTATTATTTTCACTATGCATTAGTGATATTTCTAAGTAGGACTTGCATGGAATTTTTACTAAGTATGCTATGCCATGGGAAATCCTAGTAGATGATGCCTTAGTAGAATTTTCCTAAGTTAAGATTCCTACTACTATCATGCTTAGCTTAACTAGTAGAAAAAAATGGTGGATTATATTCATGCTATGAAATATTTCTAAGTCAAGGACTTGTGTTTTGTTTAATAAAACAACTATGTGAATGAATCACCTGGGTGGAATGGTTGTGAATGGGTTATGTTGAGTGGTTACACAGGGCCCATATTTATGGACTACCCTAGTGTATCTCACTTTTGGAAAGCCACCTAGGAACAAAGAGATTTGAGATGCCAAATGTTGAGAAGCTTCAAGTGCAGCCACTTGGCATTATGGGCTCTGCCTGGATCATATAGGTTGCAATAACTTAGCCAAATGGACAGTTGGTGGTAGGTGGTGTAGGTTTGGAGCGCGTCCATTTTGGTGTAAGGGAAGGCTTCTGAAAGATGTTGTCTCGATGCATGTCGAGTCTTGTGGGGAAAGTGCACCACCTCTCGAGAGTGTGAAATCTAAGTACTTAGCCGTGTCCCCGGCAATGGAAAATTTGAGCATCAAGACATGGAAGCTATCAAGAATCTCCTCATCCCAAATTCTAAGTTAAAATCTTGTGGTTGAACAAGGGTTAAAGGATCTTCAATCAATGATTGGTAGATGCCTTGGGGTGATTTTGCCAAACAGAACTTAGTGTTTTCAAATGATAAGGAAAATCAATTTTGAGCAAAGCAAGCCTAAGCTCCACTTAGCCAAATGCATATAGATGATAGAAACTACTATTCTACCATAGTATCACTTGCCAATACAATTCAAATGTATTTACTCTTGTGGATGTAACTTATTATGTTGCAGGTGTTTGATTTTAGTGAAGTGTGTTGATTAGGATTACAAGTCTACAACCAACATGATTGCTTGTGGCACTTTGAAGATGAAGGACTCCATGCTATAGTTATTTCAGCTGCATTGTAATGAGATGGCCAAATTAGCTATGTAAGATGTAATGAATTATTTTATTCCTGGTGATAAAGTTGTATTATGACCTTTGTTTCTTGATATTACATCTTAACTGTGGATGATAGCTATTGATCCAGGGACTAGCATTGTAAACACAGGGATCTCTACCTTATTAAAGGTTGGGACCTCTACATGTGTTGTTCTTGGAGCGTCTTAGTTTTCATTTGCTTTTCTTAGTTTGTTTAGTTTGCTTGAATAAAGTAGCTTGGTCCCCCGTTCTCGCTGTGTTGTTTTGCAAATAAGTTGCTTGGTGTTGGAAAGGAGTAGTAAGTTCTTGCTTGTAAGTGCAAGAGGAGCTTGCATTGACTGTGACTTAGACTTTAGCATGACATGCTAGGTGCTGTTTTGACCTTATGCTTAGTGATTATTGTTGTAGCATGTCTTGTTCCAAAAAATTGGGATTTCTTAGTGTGCCTTGAAAAAATTATGCGTTGTTTTAGTATGAAAAATCATAATATTGTGGTATTCTCCTTTGATGCTTTTCTTGGGTTGACTTGGAACATGCTCACACCATGATATGACTCTCACAGGTCGCCATTACCCTCCATGATCATTTAGTCCTTGACTTGTAGTATCACTCTTTTCTTTGATTAGTATTGCTTTGTTGCACTGCATGATTATGGCCATTATTGCTCGCTTAGTTGGTTGCTCTCAGTCTTTTGCTAGCCTCCACTTGTATGAGTAAGTTCTACTCATGCTTCCAACTCCCAAGAAACCAAGTTATTCCAAAGTGTCCACTATAAACTCCTATGCATGGTGTGTTACACCATTCCAAGTATATTCTTGTTTTCAGGTATCTTCCAATTAAAAATTATTTTGTTATGTGAAAACTTAGTGATTAAAGCCCTCACGAACTTGATGGCACATTTTATATTCTTTGCCCCGAATAAACTTGAACCATTGTGCCATCTATGTTGTATATGCTTGCACTTATACGTTGGAATTAGCAGAACCATGCTGTCACGGGGAACGTTTTCAACATTGCACTTGTACTTTGTACTCAGTTGATATCATGCTCTTTTGTCTATGGATGTCACTGGTGTGAAATAAAAAGGGAACTTGTAAGTCCATGGAGTTTGTATTCTGTGTTAGAGAAACGCCTAGGCTGCTAGCCTAAACCATGCCTAATCATGGTAGAAACTTGCAGTATCACCATAGTGAGCTATCTATGAAGCATACTCAATAAAAAGCTATGCATATGGAAAATAAAAAGATTGCTGAGATGCTCATTGTCTGCTTTCCTTGTCATTTTGGTTATGGGAAAGCTCGAGTACCATGTGCAAGGGGTACACCATTGGCGGTTCTCAATGATATGCAAATACCTACAATGACAAGAACTTATAGGTGACTGAAGTTGCGTAGCAGGAGGTGTGGCCCTCGTATTCAAGGGACTTGAGATAGCCAACTTATACTTCGTCAAGCATATACTCCATTGATACGTTGGAAACGCATCTATTATTTTTGATTCTCCATGCTTGTTTAGTATCTAATTTGCTTTACTTGTCTCCACTTTGAGGTGCTTTTTACATGTTTTTTGGTACTAACCTATTAACAAGTTGCAACAGTGCCAGCTACCTGTTTTCTGCTGTTTTTGGTTTCGGAAAAGTTCGTAAAGAAATATTCTCGGACAAAAGTCAAAGTCAATTACTTTCCGTGGGGAACAAGAAGTCCAGAGGAGAGCCGAATGGGCTGGCCAGGGGGGCCAGACCCACCCTAGGTGTGGGGTTAGGTGGAACCGTGCCTAGCTAGGGTTTGGTGGCCCTGGTCGCCTCCCGGACTCACCCCTTCGCCTATAAGAAGCCCCCGATGCAGCAACTCTCAGTACCTGATCAGAAATCCGCGAAGCCGTCTGTATCCGCCGCCACCATCGTCCCTAGATCAGGGGGATCTGAATTTCTTCCCGGCACCCTGCCGTAGGGGAGATCATCCCGGAGGCCTTCTCTCGGTTGTTATGGCTCCATGTAGTTCCACCTTGGACTATGGGTCCATGTAGTAGCTACATGGTTGTATCTCCTCCTTTGTGCTTTCATGTATAGATATTGTGAGCTCCGTTCATGATCAAGATCTAATCTATTTGTCATCATGCATGTTGTGTTTTCGGGGATCCGATGGATATTGAGATTATTATGTTGGTTTGATTAATGGTTTTATCTTTATGATTCTATCATGTCTGTGTTGTTTGTGATCTTGCATGCTCTCCGTTGCTAGTGGTTATCTTGGCCAAGTAGTTGCTAGTGACTCCAAGAGGGAGTATTTATGCTCGATAGTGGGTTCATGCCTCTAGTTTCCAAGGGAAGTGACCGAAATCTCTTCGGTTGTAGATGTGTTGTTGCTACTAGGGAGAAAACAACGGTCTCTTGTTCATGGAACATGTGGACTGTTTACCTTACACACTTTGCTTAAAGCAGTTGTCTGTTGCTTGCAACTTAATACTAGAGGGGCTTCGGATGATAGCCTGAAGGTGTACTTTTAGTCATAGATGCAGTTGGATTACGGTCTATGTATATTGTTTTATTGCCCAATCAACTTTACAGGAACTTTTTAGAAAGTAATTGCATTGTTATGCCTTGCTCAGTTCCTGTCAATTGCCCCGCTGTAATTTGTTTACCCTTCATGCCATGTTGTTTATCTAAGGAGAGCACCTCTAGTGAACTATGGACCCCGGTCCAATCTTTATCACTGATACATCTTCCACTGTTACTTGTTTACTTGCTGCAAACCACCATTACCTTCCACACCATACGATTAATCCTATGTTACAGCAAACCGGTGAGCTTGACAACCTCACTGATTCGTTGGGGCAAAGTCTTGCGTTTGTGTTGTGCAGGTCTCCGCGTTGCTAGCAACACCTGTGTGACGTTTCCTTCTTCCTACTGGTTCGATAACCTCGGTTTCTTACTGAGGGAAACTTGCTGATATGCTGCTTCATACCTTGCTCTTGGTGTTTCCAACGAAGCGTTCCACGACAAGTATTGGGCGCCATCAACCTAATTTCTGGTGCCGTTGCTGGGGAGGCTAAGGATGTCTTCACTAGGGGAGTCCTTAACTTCCTTTCTCTTTACTTTGTTTTTAGTTTTCTTTGTTTCTTTGTCTTGCTTCTGTTTGCCTCTTTTCAAATAACTCAAAAAATTAGTCTAGCTTGGTTTGCTTGCCTTATTCAAAAACACAAAAAAATTAGTCCCTGTTCTAGCTCACCATGTTGTTCCCCAAGTTCTCTCTGAAAAATCTTGTAATAGGTTGTGGTTCCATAATTGGGAAAGATAATATTGAAGAATTCTTTAATTATGTTAGCAAGCATGAGGATATTGAGGATAAATCTATAGCTGAACTTGGTCCTAATTATGAGATTGTTGCAGCTTCTTTAGTTCATATGTTGGAAGCTAGGTTTGTTAGCCTTAACCCCTTCATGCAATTCTTATTCCTAAAACAAAAATAAGAGAAGAATGTTGAAAAAAGGGAATTCATCCTTGAAACTTTATTAAAAGAATTCCACGAAGTTGCTAGGGAGGCCAAAAAGGTTATTGAACATTTCAATATGCTAGGTTCAAGTGTAGATGTTGTGGGTATTTCTGATAAAACTAAGCCTAGAGAGGAATTCAATATACCCATACCCTATAAGCTTGTTGGAATGCATGAAGCCTTTGAAAATAACTTTAATTGGATTGCCCCTGAAAATCTTTTTGATGAAGGTAGTAGACCAAAGAGAGATGAGAAAGGATCCTCCAAAACCCATTTGGATGAGATATCTTTCATAGTTGAAGATTTTGCAAGTATGAATGTTAATGCTTCCTTATTTGAAAATACTTGATTCTTCTTGCTTGTTGTGCCTAACTTAAAGGCGTTAAAGAAAAGTACTTGTTGGGAGATAACCCAAGAGTTTCCTTGAGTCTTGGAAGTTATTACTACTGTAATGACCTCTCCTTATCCTTTTTTGTTTGCTTTTTGTGCCAAGAATGACCTCTAATGAGAGGGAACTAAGATTTGGGGAGTTGCTGTCCCGAAACAGATTTCTGTTCTCCACCAAAAAAATTCGTGAGGAGGCTATGTAACTCGAATTGAGCTCAACATTTACGAATAAATCCCCCAGTATGTTGGATAACTTTAGTTAGTTGAACACTTTTTTATTTGAGCAACAAAAGATGTTCGAAAAAAATTCGTTTCTACCTGCTTGTCTGTTTTGACAGATTTCTGCCATTAATTGCATTTGCTTCTTATTGATTCCTTTTTGAGCTCTCTTCAGGTAAATTGAGTTTCTTTGAAGGAGTTACTTCAGTAGATTGTGTTTTTAGTGAAAAGCCTTGCTGTTCCCAAGCTTTTCCAGTGGTCTAATATCTTTTGAATAAGCTAATGTTGCTAATGAAGATTGTGTGAAGTTTTGTATGAAGGAAAAAATTCAGGTGTAGAGAGAGAATGATGCATTGAGATGAAGGATGGACAAAAGCTCAAGCTTGGGGATGCCACCATGGTGTCACCCCAAGAAATATCCAAGAAGTACAAGCGTCAAAGCTTGGGGATGCCCAAGGCATTCCCTTCTTCATCAATAAAAAGCTCAGGTATGTCTAGACACTTCACTTTTATTGTTTCATGCACACTTGTATTGTTCTTGGAGCGTCTTAGTTTTTGGTTGCTTTGCTTAGTTTGCTTTAGTTGTTTGGACCCCCGTTCTCGTTGTGTTGTTTTGCAAATAAGTTTGCTTGGTGTATGGAAAGGAGTAGTAAGTTCTTGCTTGAAGTGCTAGAGGAGCTTGCATTGACTGTGACTAAGACTTTAGCATGACATGCTAGGTGTTGTTTTTGCATTATGCTTAGTTATTATTGTTGTAGCATGTCTGGTTCCAAACAATTGGGATTGCTTAGTGTGCCTTGAAGAAATTATGCGTTGTTTTAGCATGCAAAAGCATAGTATTGTGGTATTCTCCTTTGATGTTTTTCTTGGGTTGACTTGGCACATGACTATGACAAGTCACCATTAGCCTGTGTGATCATTTAGTCCTTGAGTTGTAGTACCACTCTTTTCTTTGATTAGTTTGCTTTGTTGCATTGCATAATTATGGCCATTATTGCTCTCTTAGTTGGTTGCTCCCAGTCTTTTGCTAGCCTCCACTTGTATGAATAAGCCCTACCCATGCTTCCAACTCCCAAGAAACCAAGTTATTCCAAAGTTTCCACTATAAATTCCTATGCATTGTGTGTTACACCATTCCAAGTATATTCTTGTTTTCAACTATCTTCTAATTAAAAACTATTTTGTTACATGAAAACTTAGTGATTAAAGCCCTCACAAACTTGATGGCACATTTGATTATTTGCCCCTAATAAACATGAACCATTGAGGCAACTTTGTTGTATATGCTTGCACTTGTAAGTTGGGATTATCAGAACCGTGCTGGCACGGGGAACGTTTTCAACATTGCACTTGTACTTTTTGTACTCCGTTGATATCATGCTCTTTTGTCTATGGATGTTACCGGTGTGAAATGAAGTGGGAACTTGTAAGTTCATGGATTTTGTATTCTGTGTTAGAGAAACGCCTGGTACGGTAGCCTAAGCCATGCCTAATCATGGTGGAAACTTGCAGCATCACCATATTGACATCTATGAAGCATTCTTCATAAATATTCTATCTATAATCATTAGACCAAGTCTTTAATTAATTTCTCTAACCACTTATCCCATATGAGCATGGAATAAGTGGGGATCCAATATTGTAAACCATTCTATCCTATACTATGTGATTAAATACATATAAATAAACCCCATGAATATTATTAAACATTTTAAAACTTAATCACTCCCATTAAAAGTGAAAACAATGTTACAGAAAAGTATAGACATAAATAAAATAAAGAAACAATCACATTATGCAATAAAAGTTCACAAATGTTACTGAAAACATTTTAGGAATTTCTGCAATTATTTAGCTGATAATTTTCTATGGGAAATATTCAAACAATTGAGAAATATAAAAATCTGAAAGTAAAATACAAAACAGTAGACAGAATAAAAAACAAAAAGGTATAAAAAAGAGAGATAGTCAGTAAAACGAAGCCCACAACCCATTTCCTTCACCCTATCCATCGCTCACCCGCACCACACTACTGCCCACCTGGCCCAAGCTAGCCCACGACTGGCCCAGTACCTCTTCATTCCTTTTCTTCCTTTCTTCTTCGTTCAGACAGAAGGCCGTCGGGGAGCCGCAGCTGCGTGGCGCCGCCAGAGCCGTCCGCCGTCGCCGTGATGACCGTCGTGCCCTAAGATGCGAGCCACCGCTCTTGGAGCCTATAAGGACCCCGTAACCGCAGAGAATGAACCCCAATTCCTTTCTCCCTCATTTTCCCTTATCCACTGTAAACCAAGCTCGCGGAGATCATCCACCTCGCCATTCCCGACCACCCTAGGACCAACGGAGGACACCAACGTGCTCACCGTTCTTTTCTTGTTCATCCTAGACAAATCACGCAAGCCGGCGCAACCCCAATCGACGGGATTGAAGCGTCTACCGCCGTCAGACGTCGCCGCTCATCGTCGATTGCCGCCGTCTCAAACCTCCTCTGCCCTCTTCAACACGCTCTTCGTGTTCCTGGAAGATTCAAGACCGAATGGCCCATTGCGATTTGTCTTTCGAACACTACAACACCGTGCCGACGCTCACCTTCGTCCATCGACGCAGTGGATCGTCGGAGCGAGTGCTCCGATGACCATTTAGAGGCGGCGCAACCCTAGTTCAACTCGCCATCGTGTGTTGAATCTAACACAACCCTACACTTCCCCGCGCGCGCCCTAGATCATTGGATCGATTAGCAACCTGAGAAGATCAAACCCAAATGACGTCACTATGACTTCATGCTCACGTCAGCCTTGACGAATTCAACGTTTTGACCAGTCTTTGCTAAGGTGGAGAATGACGTGGCCTGATCCCCACCTGTCTGTGACCGTGGGTAAATTCCACCTGGGTGTAAAAAGGATTAGTGTCAATATCCCAGAAATAAAATAAAATGATTAAATCTTGTAAATTTAATATCTTTTGTTTTATAAATGAGAAAAATACATATAATATATGAAAATATTTAGAAAAACAAAATCTACAACTTAAAACTATTATTAAATATTATTATGATAATTATTTAATAAATACTTTATAAAGTTTTAATACTTTGATAATTGATATTTTAATAATGGTAAATGTTAAAAATCTAAATAAAATACCAAAAATCTTAGAAAAATAAGAATTAGAGTTTAAAACTATAATCATGCATTATTATTCCTCTTAATTAAATATTTATTATGTATTAAGTATTTATATTGTAATAAACCTTATTAAAATCATATCTTATTATTTATAAATCACAAAAATAAATGTAATATACCAAAGTGATCACAAAAATAATACCTACATGTTAAAAATGTGATATTCCACTTTTGAGTTAAATAAAAAGTTAAATAACAATAATAACTTAAATATAAACTTATTTCCTTAATTGATAATTCACATTAGGGTAAATAAAAATTGCTAATAGTTCTAAAAATTAGCTAATTAAGTCTAATAAATAGTATTAGTCTTAAATATTGAAAATATGAAGTTAAAATGGTTCAAAACATTTTAAATACATTTTTTTAAAATTAATTCTCAACCATTAATCAAGATTACTTTATAAAATAATTCTGATTTAATGTAAAATCTCTAAGAATAAAACCTATTACTTTACTTTAACCACAAGTTTATAAACAAATGAAAACACTATAGTGAGTTCATAAGTAGTAAATAATATTGTTTACTTTTTCATAAACCTTAACCACATCTTTATAGGAAGATAAATTACTTTATACCATTATAATGTAAATAAACCACTACTCCAATAGAAGTAATGCCATTCTTAAGTAACTCTAAGGAAACAATATAAAGTGAACAAGATACAAGTAACATAAGCAATACACCCTAAGTCCATCTATGTATTTAAAGTTAACTTTAGTTTATAATACTTTAAATAATACTAAAGACTTTATTATATGCTTTATAGTTAACTTTGGTCTATTATAATTTAGTTATAAAGAATCTTAATACCAAACCAACCTAGTTAAAAACCAAGATAGATAAGTCTCAAATACTACTAATATCATTATTCCAGTAAAGGTAATTCTTTCTGACTTAAAGACTATAACTAGAAAGATCACCTCATAAGGTTAACTTAAAAGCTTAAATGCTTCTACTTAGTTGAGTAAGATTTTCTTCAAAAGTTATTCGTTTTGCCACTTCAATCAACATATGACAATTAATAGTAAACACCTTACTTTATACTATACTTGTATAATAAGATTGTTAATACTTAAATCCTTTATAAGTGACATTACTTGTAAAATAAAACTTGAAGATAAACAATTAAGATGTAAACAACCTTGAGTAGAATTCCATATTGTGAATTTTGTTGTTGTATAAATACATGTTGTTTTCCACACACTCACAAGCCTTAATAAGAAGCACATGTGTGAAACTTAATCTAAAAGAGCAACACATTCCAAGGAAACCCTTTCCAGTATCCAAACCACAGAACAACGTTATCCTCGGGATTCACGTTTCTCAACTTGCATTACATTGCTTATGCATAAAAGCATCTTGCTTCTTTAAACATTAGTCCTTACCAGACAAATGATGCAGATTTCCGCTATTGGATCTTATATTGTTTTGAAGACCGAGAGTGCATAATCTTGCAATCACAAAAGGCAAGTTCACACTTGCTCATGTCCTTTGATTATTTTCTGTAATGTATTTTACAAATCCAGTGTTGTCATCACCTGCATTTGAAAAAGGACAGAAAATACTATTTTCATAATAAAGTGATTATAGGTTATTTACCATGAGGTAATAACCTACTATAAGAGTTCTGGTGGTAAAGGAACATATTCTCTAGGACTTAACAACCAATGTCGCCAGTGATTCTTGCGCCGTATATCACGCGTTGACCATGAGATTTGGAATGGGACGAAGAAATCAGATGTATCTTTTCCCTTTCGCATGGAGCTGGATGTGCGGGTCGTGGCTGTTATCACTCGTAGCGTGCATATTATTTATGGTAATTCGTAGAGGATATGCATCATATGGGTGGGAGCACTCAACGTCCCACGATAGTTCCGGCATTTGAACGGTATGTTCTGCCATTGCCGTAATTCAATAGGTGGGCTGGCGTACACCAAGGAGACATGCGGGGTCGTGGAGAAGGAAGTGATTGGCTTGGATCTTAGTATAGGCCTCACACCAAGGAAGTGTGAACAAACCTGCAATTCGGATGTCCAACAAAGCTAAGATCTCTCATGGGTAAAGTAACGCACCTCTACAGAGTGTAAGAACTGTAACTTGTTACTCCCTGTTCCGGGAAGTAGCTGCGAACACGGGGGAAAGGAACTCCATGAAAGTTCTGGTAACCCCGTGAAGGCTGACGGACATAGCTTTTCAGAATAAAAGCAACCTTTGAAGAAATGTTTATGGAAACTTGCATTGCCTACGACCTACGGTCTGTGGCTGTAGTTATAGTGCATCAAACACTCCTTTTCTAGTGGACTTGTTGAGTACGCTCGTACTGAAAGTATCTTATTAACCCTTTCTAGGATCTAGAGCCAGTACAGACGACGTCTACATCAAGTTATGTTCCAGGAATCATCATCAAAAGCCAACACCCTTCAATGAAGTCAAGAAAGTCAACATATACATCAACTTAAGTGAAGACAAAGTTGCTGATTAGATAAGAATAGAATTTCTAACCATAGAACCTACTTCTGTAGAGTATTGCAATAGCAGCAATGCAAGCCTCGTAGTCCAGCTACTAGTTTTATAAGTATGGTAGCTACGAGTTATTTATTCCTGATTCTTCTTTGTAATAAGTTTCTTTCTCTCTCTTTAACCTAGAGTGTTCTCTGGATCTTGTGTAAAGAGTTGAGTTGTAACCTATAGTCATGTCTTGGACCTGCTATGTTTCTGTTGTACTACTCTGAGGGATGTAATACTAGTGAACGGTGTTTTATTGGCGTTATGTCAACGACTATAGTGTACTACATCATGCAGTGCTATGCTGGGTCACCGCAAAATATCACTTTTTACGGGTATGTGTCCTTGGAGGTACTAATTTATTATCTTAATTCAGATTTTTTATAACGGGTATAAAAAACTTCTTCTAACCTAATATAACACCAAGGAAACGCCATAGCAGCCAAGCTGCATTGTGAGCATGAGAAGAGGTGTCGCTGTGAGCGGGAGCACACTTGCCGATATGGGACGAAGCAAGGGAGATCCCCGTGCTACTTGAATCTAGACTTTGTCCACTCCAGGCGATGACATCACCATAGAACAACAGAGATGCCAACCTCATTCCACCTCCCAAGCTCTAGGTTGCTAGCCTCTCAACTGATGTCTCTCTTACACCTTCTTCGGGCTTCCTGATAGTGTTCGGGAATATGCCGATGTGACACGGTTGAAGCCAATGAACAAAATTCCCCAACAAGATCTCCACCGAGGGCTCAAAGACCTTACCTAGAAACCCTGCATCCATCATCCTGGATGAGCAACGGAGACACAAATCCATGGCTCCTCGACATCGTCGTAGATCACCATTGAAGCGGTGGCCCAAAAAACTTTTTTTGTGGCAACAATATCGACTCCAACCAAGCACTATCTCCCAAAACACCTAACATACACTTATCTACATGTTGAGCCAAAGGATCTGAGTTGGGGCTCCCCCACCCTCCCACTGTCACCGGAGCGATGAGAGAAGAGAGAGGCAGCCCGGGTCCTCGTGGACTACAGACATAAGGAAATTTGTACCTCCCTTTTCGCGTCATTTGTCTATGGGAGGAAGTAACAGGAGAGATCCTCCCTTATCACTTAACTTTATGTGCATTATGTTTACATGTACAGTGAAAAATAAAATATGATTACCCATATCAACGCACGGACATTCAACTAGTATTCAAGAAAAGTCTGAGCTTGTCCGCTTTGCACATGCATGACACACGTTAAACCACACATGACATCAGCTGACCGAACAACATGGATAATTGCTAATAGTAGTAAAGTACCCGCTATCGTGTTGATATGAAACCAACATGTTAGTAGTCCAGCCCGTTCAGAGGAATTAGCACCAAAAAACTGAGCCAAATTAAGGCCATCAATTAGTGTTCTCCTCCGAACACGAACAAGAAACCCAATGCTCGACTGCTCAGCGGTCATCTTCCTCCCATCTCTCCTCTAGGCATCTGAAAGAAGAAATAAAACCATTTTCTGGTGATAAAATAGTTTAATGAACCTAGTGAGCTTAGTTGAGATAATCTGGGTTCAGAATATAACGCTCAGACTAGGAGCATCATACAAAAAACATCATGTGACTAAAACAAGAAAATATTTCAGGACAGTGAATCAGGTACATCAGATAGCTTTAGAGTGGAAGATGTGCAATCACCATACCTTCCAAACTGATGTCAATAGAAAACTTTGAGTGCATCTCCTAATAGCAAAAGAAATGATCAAACCTGATGAAGGAAAATTGGTTGGACAAGTCTGAAGCAGCAGCGCTCCAGGTCGATGTCACTCGCCAGCCGCCGGGCACCGCCGGCCCTCACCTCCCGCACGTTGACACCACGTTCACCCACCACCGGAACAGGACTCCGCACCCGCCATGGTCCCCTGCCACCTCCTAAGCTCCAAATCGCGCTGCCACAATTGACCAAATCGGGAGTCGTGCGGTAGGTTGCGGGATCCGGCTACGGATGCAGATGGGGAAGGATGTTGTCGGCGTGGTGAGGCTTTCGTGAAACATCGGTCTGGTGAAGGTAAATACAGTCTAATGGCGACCAGACGATATTATGTGCCCCTCATTGAAAGCGCACACCGACGAGGTGCAAAACATGCTCCGGTTGGCTTGTGACTATATAGGGCGTCCGGTTTTGAGGGGATTAACTTCATAGGGTAGGCACTTGTACCGGAGAGGGCATTCGGAAGGTCTTGACCAGTTATTCGACCCACGATCGGTTTTGATCAGGGACGGGTAATCGGATGGTGTGGGTATAGTGTAGAACCTCTAAAGAGTTTACATCTATTTGAATAGTCGAGATCTCAGTCATGGAAGGTTGTGCTGGCGGCTGTACAACGGTGATGGTTTTATTTTCAAAAAGTTTTTCGGAAAAGCAGTGGCTTCAAAAATGTTTTGACCATGGGATGGTCGGAAAAAGGAGGAAGGAGTTCGGTCATGAGATGACCGGAAGGACAAACAAATGGGTGACCCAATCCTAGTGCTTTCCTAAAACTTTTCAAAAATGTTTCCAAAATGTTTTACAAAAGTTTTCAACTAGGATATAGAGACATGCTATACCTAAAACAGAAACTAATTTACAAAAGAACCTCTTATGGAGCAAACCTACCATAGTCATACTGCATATCCTTTACTCATTGTTATCTTAGGGTGGTTTGCGAGTACATTCAAAGTACTCACCGACATTGTCCCTGGCTATTTACTTGGCTAGATTACGAGCAGGAAGATTGGAACCAGGAAGGTTATGATGATAACTTCGCGAAATAGGGCGTTACTCCAAGTCAGACACCCTATGGGCTATGGCATGACTCGGGTCTTTCGCGTTTAGTGTTTCCGCTGCTATCATCTATTTGTGCCCATGTGGCCCCGTTGTAAGACTATTGATGTAAGACTTGTTGTATTCGGTACTGTAATGGATGTTTACTTTGATACTATGTAGATTATGCTCCACGAGTCACTGATCATGGGATCGTGGTGGTATGCTGATCGGCGGAACCGGCCATTCCTCGGGAGGGTACATACCAGAAATATCACATCGGCGGAACCGGCCATTCCTCCTAGGGAAAACAATGAGTTCAATGGTGGCTTTGGATGCCACCCCGAAGCAGTCCCGAGGCAGGAGCCTGGACAAAAACATGGCTTTCGGGGTCTAACTAGAAGGACGCACCCCCCTCCTCTTTGGGACATCAAGACAAAAGGAGGCGCGACATTGACCGGGATGTCAGGGGGGACCGAAGCCTGGAGCAAGACTGGAGTCCCCGAAGTGACATGGACTCGTTCCATGCAAAGTAGTCTCATGGACCGGGATCTCGAGAAATGGCACTATGGACGCCCTTCCCTCCCAAAGATTGGGGGAAGAGGCCCGACGCCTCCCTATATAAGGGACCCTTCTCCTACAACAAAGCCTAGACTTGCATCCACCATTGTACCCTCTTGAATAAAGCAAGCAATACAACAAAGCTGGAGTAGGGGCTTTCTCTCCTCACGAGGGTCCCGAAACTAGGTATAAAAACCTATGTCACCTCTCTTTTGTGTTCTTTTCTTCCATCGACACTGTCACCGAGGCTCCTTGGAACTGCGTGTTTAGACCTATCTCGATCCAAGGGATTATTGAACCCTAGTTTCCTTCACAGGAAAAATCTCTAACACCTAAAGATTTTGGCTTCCTGTGGGAAGTGCCTCACGAGCTATAAGGAAACATGGGTGAGGTAACTTGCAACTGAGGAATAGGCCGTAAGTTTAGAGCTTGACGCTTTAGGTCCTGAAGATTTGTCCTGCCGAAGGGAAGTGCCTCACGAGCTGCCCCGCAAGCCTCCCGAGGAGAGTGCCATGGGGCCCATGCTCGCCCATGATCCTCCCGAGGAGGGTATCGTAGGCATCACACTTTCTGGCGGTTCTGACCAAGGATGAATGTGTCCTGGCTAGTTTGTGTCTCTAGTGCTTACTTGTTTCTTTCATACACCATGCGAGGGTCTCAAGCACCACGAACCGTGGGTGAGGTGACTTATCACTGGAGCTAGTCCACAAATTCAGAGCTCAATACTTTAGATCCCCGGCATTGTCGAGGGCAGTCCGGCGATGGGCACCTTCCCATCCCCCACTAGTATGATGGATACACGACAACATAGCAAGCACGTGGGAAGAAAGGAACATCTATCAAAACAAATCAATTATCAAGAAAGTCAAACCGAAATTATCGACAACGGTGGTGATTCCCTTCCTTAAGACCCTACCCCCGAGGGGGTGAAAATCATCGCCCGACAGAAAGAAGTGGGGACTGAGATTCACCTTAGGAGGGTTGAACCGTGGCGTAGCTTGCGTAACTTTGGGGCGCGTGGGTGTCCCTGGTTCCATGGGTTCTTTCACGCGGTCGAGTTGCCGGTGTTTTTGTCATAGCCCTCTGGTCCCTCGTGAAAGCTACAGATCCGGGGCGCTAGGGCACCGAGCTCTGCTGTGCTTGTTGCTGTGTTCATGCCTCCTGTTGCTGTCGTAGTCCACTCTTACCTCTCAGATCTTGACACACTCGCTGTTGTCGTCGCCTTGCCTTTGGTGGAAGACACCATGCGGGTTATGATTAACTATGTTGCCTGCTCCCTTCCTTGGGGGACGCCTCTTAGTTGCCTTCCCCGCATGTCGGCAGGTGCCTCCTCCCAGCTCCATGGTTGGGTCTACCGGCCCATGCTTTCCACGGACGAACAGGTTTCCTGCTCCGCCTTGGCACAACGATCAGTCACTACAAAGAGATCGACAACCATTGAAAGTTTCTCTCCATGGTGACCAATCTTGTCGAGCACCCGGGCGCCAGTGATCCCCCTTTGCGTTGGTGGACCTGCTGAATCTGACTAGGTTTGGTCCAAGCGCTATAGATATTTGCACAAGGTCTGGTCGGGGCCCTAGTGCACCCTCCTCAGGTCTTCGCAGGTGCATACTGGCATGTACATGTCTCTGAACATGGCGATAAAGAGATGGAGCTCTCAGGCTAAAAGCCGATGGATCCTTCATGGAGGTTCATCAGCCAAGTGCATGCTTCCCCCTAAGTCCGATGGAGAACCAGTTGGCGAGGACGTGGTCGAAAACGTCGTCTCCCGCCGCCTCGACGCCTGTGGTGTAGAGCTATAGGAACTCCATGGGGTTTGTGGTGACGTTGTAGTGTGGTGGCATCTCTTCCTTGAGCTAGGGGGCACACTACCCTGTGCAGGTGCTCGACAAGAGCGGGGCAACTAGAGATCTGGGTATCCATGCCGCCGACGATGGCCACCCTATTCTGGAGCCGCAACCGAGATGGACTGTAGAATCCGGTCTTTGCGACCTCGATGTCTCGCCAAGGTTACCCGCGCATCTTCCACCAAACGAGCGACATTGTCCCGACTTTGGGTCTTCCCAGGGCACGCCGTAGCTGGAAGCTCTCCGCCCCCTGAGCCCCCGGGCCCATCATGGAGAGAGGGTGGCGGGGCACACCGTGAGCTATGTCACCCGAACATGCTTCAACCTTTCTGGGGCTGTCCTAGGAAACATCCATCAGGGCCACGAGGTTGGCCTGCCACTCCTCTCGCGCGTCCTCGACGGGGAAGTAGCAAAGAAGCTCCCTCTCCATGAGACGAGCCATTTGCGAGGTAAGCGGGGTGCGGCGTGCCTGGGTCGTGAGTTACTCTAAGAAGAGTTTTCCCTGCATGCCTGGGAAGGGGCGTGGCGGGAAGCCGTAGCCATCTCTGGAGAGGGACGAGTGCATGGGGGTAGCATGGCGCAAACCGTCGAGCCTTTTCACTTGTTCCCACCGAGAGCAGGTGTCGTGAGGCTTAACCCCTACCTAGCGACCATGTTGGAACCATCGTCCGAAGTCCCTTGATGTGCCTTAGCCCCCTACCTGGCATGCCAAATGTCAGAGATTTGTCCCGCAAAGGAAACTAGGGTCCAATGATCCCTTGGTTCGAGAGGGGGCTGAACATGCAGTTACAAGAAGCCTCGGCGATGATGGCAACGGTGGAGAAAGAAAACGACAGAGAGGTGACACGGGTTTTTTATCCAAGTTCGGGACCCTCGTGAGGAGGTAAATCCCATACTCCTGCTTTATTGTATTGCTTGCTTCGCGAGAGTACAATGGTGGATGCAAGTATAGGGTTTTAGATCGCTGGGGATCGAACCGTTCTTAGGTAGGAGAAGGGTCCTTTATATAGGGCGGCGTCGGGCCTCTTCCCCAATTATTAGGCGGGAAGGGTTACCATACCTTGTCTACGAGGTTTCATCCTGCCTTGTCTTCTTGTGGCCGTTGGCCAGCTTTAGCGCCGCAGCCGTGGACGGTCGTTCCTAATGTATTCTTGTCAGGCGCTGCCACCTCCTTTCGTCACGCCTTCCTACTTTGCATAAAGAGGAGCGGGCAGCATCTCGCTTTACCGATGCAAACCAGTCTTCGCGTGGACCACCCGTTGGCACGTTGGCTAGCGCAGTGTGCCCTTGATCATGGACGTTCCCCCTCGTGAGGCCTTGGCTCGAGGGTCTTTGGCGTGTGATGAGGTCGACCTTGGTGCGTGCTGGTACTTCAAACACTTCTTATACCCTGCCGACGGTTGCGTCCCTTGTGAGCCCCATAGGGGTCCGTCTGGTGGGCCCCGTGCCCGACGTGACGAGGTACCCCTAGTGTCAGTAGTCCGACACCAGCTTCCTGAAGAATCTGGCAGAAGTCGTAGAACAAATCGCCAAATGATTTTATTTGATCAGAATGAGTCTCGAATCTTGAGGCATCTAAAAGACTGAGGGGACCTAGAAAAGAATAAAGTAAAAAATCTGACACAAAGTCGGAAAAATGAAGAAGGAACCAGACAAGGTCCGAATGTTACCAACGACAAAGTGCTTCCAATGGGAGTGTTATTCCCTCAAGATGTTCAGCTCCTCTTGGATGGCTTGTGCCAGATCCTTCTGTCTATCAAACTCTGCTTTCAGGACATCAATTGTTTTATCTTGCAGGGCTAGCTGCTCCTCGAGCCTCTCGATCTCATGATTGTTCAACTACATGATGTTGCTCATGAAGGTGTTGTGTTCAACTTTTAGCTTGGAAAGATCCTAGAGAAGTTACTCATTTTCCATTTGGAGGACCTTGAATTTCTCGGCCTCCTACACAATCTTGCTATACTAGTTCAGCAAATCTGCAAAGGACAAAATCGAAATATCAGTAAGAAAGAAATTTTGACTAATAACAAAATCAATTATGGTTGAGTTTCGGAAAAGTTTACCTTCTGCCTCATCCTTGCCAATCTTAAGATTGGAATTTTCAGGACACAAAGCTTTGATTTCTTTTTGCTTGTTGCGGATGTTTTTTTAGCAATTCTTGGTTATACGATACAACATCTGTAAGTCAAGATAATCTCAAGTCAGACATCAACTAAGACTCGAGCTGCAATTTACACTAAGTTATGCTCCCTATTCGACTTCATGCTTGGGGGCTACATCGTCAACTGAGACTCGTGCTTCAATTCCTCGGGGGCTACATCATTCTTTTGCATCATATAAGCATCAACTCTTATTCTATGTTATGCTCCATATTCGACTTCATGCTTGGGGGCTAGAGGATAAGATAATAAGGAATGCAACAAGGGAGTCGAAAAACATACAACGTTCTCCAAGTTTAGCCTCTCCAATCTGACTTTCGGATTGCAGAAAACCTTCTTGGCAAGATAAATGTGAGCAACATCTTTCTCTGGAATTTCTCTGGCTTAGATCTTTTGATCCCTCACTCGGATCTGTTTTAGGAGGCCTTCCATCTTGACATCCTCCCTCTCTTGACTTACTGCTTCTAGAGTTAGAACTTGCTTCTCGAGGCTGGTCTGGTCCAGCTTGAGAATATCGTCCATCTTATTCCTAGTTATCCCAGAAGTAGTAGATCCAGGAAATTCCCTGGAGATGCATCCATGGGATCATTACCCGTGTGGGGTTCACCCTTGTCAATTGCCGAGACACCAGTGTTGGCCTCAGACTATGACTTCTTCGAATCTTGAGGGGTAGCACTAGCACTGCCTGCACGCAGAGAGGAAATAACCTCCTGCGCCTAAGACATGGTGGTGGTTGTAGTTCGAGGAGGTACAACTAGAGTACCACAAGTCTCTACTGACGCAGTGACTTGGCCGACCTACCTTCCGGATTCATTGTTCCCTTTAAAACAAATTTAGATCTGAGTCACACAAACAATAACAAGTTATATGAGAATTGGAAAGTATACAAAGTAAATAACAAGCACTGAAGATATATTTACTAACTTTTTAACCACTAGTAGCAGTTGTGCGCCAGTGGTGACAACATCTTCAGACTTGCTCTTCTTGGAAGCCAAGGACTGGACTTCTTCCACCTCATCATCGAGCGTCACGTCCAAGTCTTAAAGAGGATAAACCTCTAGAGGGGTTAACTCCAACTTGGGGAGCTCGCTAAGCTCAAATACAAAAAACAATATTAGAAAAAGAAGAATGAACCCTCTAGAGGGGTTACCCCACATCTTTTTGAGAGATCGGTTAGCGTGACTACAACATCTGTAGGACTACAGGCCGGGAACTATAGTACCAATTACGGTGTTTTGGGAGCCCTGGCAACCGGAGCACCACGTCCCCACGGAGAATGAGCCCCGTGCCGAGGGAATTTCTACCCTCAAGAGGCGGCATGCCTCTGAGGGGAAGCCAATTAGATAGGCATCACGAGGCATCCGCCTCGCAACGGAATGAACCTTCAGAAGGAGTCTGCCACGTCATGACATATTGTCTTCCGGCCTCGGATACCACAGAGAACCTACGGGGCGGGGAAGAAGCCTCACCCAGTAGAGTTCAAACTATAGCCCCCAACATGATGTACATCGTCTCTGCAACGTCGGCCGCCTCGGTAAAGAAGACTAGGACCTCACCTCTTTTTGCAGAGAGAGGACGACCGACCTCATGGTGGAAGACCCCTTCCATTGCCATTTTGGTGATAGAAGGGCAAAAGCAGAGAGCACCGGATGAAGACAAGCGACGTCGAGAAAGGACACTTTACAGGAGGACGGAGCTGAACCCGAAGAGCTGGACCGAGTCCATGCAAAGTAGCCTCCTAGACCAGGATCCCGAGGAGCAGCACTGTGGATGCCCTTCCCGCATAAGGGCTATGGGAAGAGGACCGACGCCGCCCTATATAAGGATACCTTCTCCTACCTTAGAGGGGATCGAACCCCAACGATCTAAACCCTAGACATACAACCTCCATTGTACCCTTGTGAAGCCAGGCGACCAATACGACAAAGCATGTCAGCTCTCTATTGAGGTTCTTGCTTCGTTTACCTCCTCACGAGGGTCCCGAACCTGTGTAAAAAACCATGTGTCACCCTACTGTTATGGTTCTTTCTCCATCGTCGCCACCGTCGCCAAGGTTCCTTGAGAACACGTGTTCAGCACCCTCTTGAACCAAGGGATCGTTGGATCCTAGTTCCTTCATGGGACAAATCTCTGACATTTGGCGTGCCAGGTAGGGGACTGAGGCGCGCTTTGAAGATCTTCATCGACCTCGGCCACATGTCGACTCACACCGAGACCCGTGTCGAGCGTGCACTCCGCCATGCGGCGAGCAGGGCCTAGACCGAGCCAGCCCCACGACGCGCCCCCTCCGACGAGGACACATGGAGAGAGGACGACGGAGGCTGTACCTACGGCCCATTTCTCAAGTCCCCATCCTCCTCACGTGGCACCACCTCGCTCTCCCGCACCGCATCGTCGCGCGGTAATGCCGAGCACCACATGCCTGAGGCAGCCAAGCGCATAGTGCAGGAGCTCCTGGATCACCCACCGGCCGACCCATGCAATGAGATGTGGTGTGACCGAATCACCGAGCTCCTCCATGTTTCGACGCTTTTCCCGCAAGTCCAGGGGGCTCAGGGTGAGGACCAAGCGCAGGGGGCTAGGGTCTTGTTGCTGGTCCGGCGCCATCATGGGGCCCCTAAGTCTAACCCCGCCGGCGACCAACAACTGCCAGATCGTCTGCCCCCCCAGTGCGAGTTCTTCCAACACGTTATGACAAAACGACCAACCAGTGCGAGTTCTTCCAGCTCTACGCCACGAGCATCGAGGCTGCGTGAGGAGACGACCGGATCATGGTGAACTGGTTCCCCCTATGCTTGAAGGAAACGGACAGCACATGACTGATGAACCTACCAGAGGAGTCTACCGACTCATGGGCCAAAGTCAGATTCCTCTTCATCGTGAACTTCAAGGGAGGTGTGCCAGGAGCTTGGAGAGACCCTCTTCAAGTTCCTATAGAGGTTCAGCCGATCCTAAACAAGATCACTAGGATCTCGGGCTCCAACATCATCACCGCCTTCTCCGAAGCCGTCAAGGACGTCAAAATGAGGGAGAAGATCGGCATACGGGGCGAGGACCTCAGCACAACTACCGATCTCTTCGTAATGGACAAAAAGTGTGCCAACATGGAGGCAGGGGGAAGGTTCGTCTCGCCGAAGCAGAAACCACCCCCAAGGCTTGATACGTCATAAGCTTATCTATAAGTTTTGATGTTCCATGCTTGTTTAGTATCAACTTTGCTATGCTTTGTCTAGAATTTGAGGTATTTCTATACATTTTTTGGACTAACCTATTAACAAGATGCCGCAGTGCTAGTTGCCTATTTTCTACTATTTTTGGTTTTAGAAAAGCTAGTAAGGAAATATTCTCGGAATTGGACGGGACAAACGCCAAAGTCGATATTTTACTGGAACGAAAACGGAGACCGAAGGGCAACCGAAGGAGGGCCATGAGGCTGCCACACCCTAGGGTGGCAGGCCCCCCTAGGGCGCACCGCCACCTGGTGTGGGTGCCTCGGGTGCCCTCCTACCTCGCCTCTTCACCTATCAAATCCCCCCGATGCCAAAACCCTAAGCACCCGATCAGATCTCCATAAAACAGTCCGTAGCCGCTGCCACCATCGTCCCTAGATCTAGGAGGGGGGTGCTAAGCTCTTCCTGGCACCCTGCCGAAGGGGAGAGATCATCCCGGACGCCTTCTTCATCACCATGCCAGCTTCTGGTATGATACGTGATCAGTTCACCCTTGGACTATGGGTCCATATAGTAGCTAGATGGTTGTTTCTCCTCCTTTGTGCCATCATGTTTAGATCTAGTGAGCTCCATTCATGATCAAGATCATATATTTGTAATCCTACATGTTGTGTTTGCGGGGATCCGGTGGATATTGAGATACTATGTCAGATTGATTATTGATTCTATAATGTATTATTGATTATTGATTCTACCATGTCTCTGTTGTTTGTGATCTTGCAAGCTCTTCGTTGCTAGTTGCTATCTTGGCCAAGTAGATGCTAGTGACTCCAAGAGTGAGTATTTATGCTCGATAGTAGGTTCATGCCTATAGTAATTTGGGGAAGTGACAGTAATCTCTAAGGTTGTAGATGTGTTGTTGCTACTAGGGAGAAAACAACAATCTTTTGTTCATGGAACAATTGTATTGTTTAATTTACACAAATTTCTTAATGCAATTATCCGTTGCTTGCAACTTAATACTAGAGGGGGTTCGGATGATAACCTGAAGGTGGATTATTAGTCATAGATGGAGTTGGATGGAGGTCTATGTATATTGTTGTAATTCCTAACCAAATCTCATAGGAATCATGAATTTCTAGTATTTGCATTGTTATGCCTTGCTCAGTCCTATCAATTGCCCCGCTATAACTTGTTCACCCAGCATGTTATTTATCTTAAGGAGAACACCTATAGTGAACTATGGACCCCGGTCCAATCTTTACCATTGTTACATCATCTATTGTTACCGTTTACTTTGTGCAGACAATCATTACCTTGCACACTATACGTTTCATCCTTTGTTTTCAGCAAACCGGTGAGATTGACAACCTCACTATATGTTGGGGCAAAGTCTTGAGTTTGTGCTGTGCAAGATTCCAAGTTGTTAGGAACACCTTGGAGTTGTTTCCTTGCTCCTACTGGTTTGATAATCTTGGTTTCATAACTGAGGGAAGACTTGCTGCTGTACTCATCACACCTTGCTCTTGGGGTCTCCCAACGAAGCTCTGCAATTGACTGAGCCACATCAAGATTTTTTGGCTCCGTTGCCGCGGAGTAAGGACAACTTCACAAGGGGAGTCTTTCACAACCATTCTATTTACTTTGTTTTTGTTTTGCTTAGTTCTTTTTTATTTGTTTTTCTTGCTTATTTTTACCAAAAATTACAAAAAATAGTATTCGTTTGGTTTGCCTTTTCTTTTCAAAAACACAAAAAAATTAGTTCCTACTTCAAGAAGCTACCATGTCTAGTGTTGCTCCAATCACTATGTCACCTGTGGAAATGATCTTTACTTTCAAACAAGGAAGTGAAGAGAGTTTCATAGAAGCATGGTCGAGAATTTCTGATTCACATGGAAAAACTGAGCCTAAAATGACTCTAGGCTTGGTTCTTAACAGTTTCTACCATGTTCTTGCTCTTTGTTATAGATATGCTTTGGATGTTGTAGCAGGAAGAGATTTTTTCCAATGTAATGAGGATGAAACTTTGAATGCCATAAATAAGTTGATTACAATTTATAATTTGCCTAGCAATTCCGATTCTTCCTTTATAAACATCTATGCTAGGTAGAACACTCTTAAGATCAGTACAACTAGTTTAAAAGATTGCTATAACATGCTTAGAGAGCATCATGATTATGTTCCAATAAATTCCGAGCCTTCAAAATGGTTTCCTACAATAGAAGTCGTTATAAATAATGAAACTTTTGATGCTCGTTGTGATATGATGTCTGAGTTTTGTCTTATGCCTAAATATATTTATGAGTCTTTGAATATTTGAGGACTTCCTAAAGGAGGAGAAGAAATATCTCTTACCAACAATGCAACTATATTACCCATTGGAATAGCTGAAGGAGTGTTTACAAAGATCTTAGGGAAAGTGGTGTCTACTGATTATCTTGTTATTGAATGTGTAGGAAAAGGAAAAATGACACTTGGAAGATCCCTATTGAAACTCCTTGGAGAAATAATAGATGTGGGAAAAGGAATTATGCATTTTGCTTCTCCAACAAGCAATCATACATTCCCTAAAGATAAGAGTAAATGTAAGAAAGGTAGAGGCAATAAATTTGATGTTAATGCTTCTTCATTTGAAAATACTTGATTCTTGCTTCTTGTGCCTAACTTAAAGGCGTTAAAGAAAAGTACTTCTTGGGACATAACCCAATAGTTTTCTTGAGTCTTGGGACATAACCCAAAAGTACTTCTATAATAATCTCTCCTTATCCTTTTTGTTTGATTTTTGTGCCAAGAATAACCTCTAATGAGAGAGAATTAATATTTGGGGAAGTTGCTGTCCCAAAATAGATTTTTGTGCTTCACTGTAAAACTTCATGAACATTCTCTTTATGTCGCATTGAGCTGTAATTTTCTGATTAAATGCCCCATCTTGTTAGATAACTTTCGTTAGTTCAACACTTTTCTATTTGAGCAACATAAGGTCTTCGAAAAAAATGGATTTTACCTACTGGTCTGTTTTGATAGATTTCTGCCATTTTTTGCATTTGCCTCTTTATCAGTTTCTTTTTGAGTTCTTCTTGATCACTTGAGATTTTTAAAGCAATTGCTATAGTAGCTTGTGTTTTTAATGAAAGTTTTGCTGTGTTGAAACTAAACCCAAAGTTTTATTATCTTGAATGCACTAATGTTGCTAATGAAGATTGTGTGAAGTTTTGTATGAAGGAAATTTTCAAGTGTAGTGGAAGAATGATGTGATGAGAAGAAGAATGGATAAAATCTCAAGCTTGGGTATGCCACCCCGTGTCACCCCAAGAAATATTCAAGAGGTACAAGTGTCAAAGCTCGGGGATGCCCAAGGGATCCCCTTCTTCATCAATAAAAATCTCAGGTCTCTTTCTAGACACTTCATTTTAATTGTTTCATGCACTGTTGTGTTGTTCTTGGAGCGTCTTAGTTTTATTTTTTGGTTTTCATTTTCTTAGTTTTCTTGAATAATGTAGTTGGAACCCCACTTTCACTGTGATGCTTCAAATATGTTGATTGGTGTTGGAGAAGAGTAGAAAGTTTCATGCTTATAGTGGTACAAAAGAGAGCTTGTTTTGACGGTGGCTTAGACTTTATCATATCATGGTAGATGTTGTTTTGACCTTATGCTTAGTAATTATTGTTGTAGCATGACTTGTTCCAAACAATTGAGATTGCTTAATGTGCCTCGAAAGAATCATGCGTTGTTTTAGCATACAAAAACATAATATTTGGTATTCTCCTTTGATGCTTTGTTTGGGTTGACTTGGCACATGCTCACACCATGTTATGACTATGAACCAGTCACCTTAGCCTCTATGATCATTTAGTTTTTTAGTTGTGGTACCACTTTTGTCGCTCTGCATGATTATGGCCATTATTACTCTCTTAGTTGGTCGCTTCTAGTCTTTTGCTAGCCTCCACTTGTATTGAGTAAGCTCTACTCATGCATCCAACTCCCAAGAAACCAAGTTATTCCAAAAGTCCACTATAAATTCCTATGCATGGTGTGCTACACCATTCCATGTATATTCTTGTTTTATCTATCTTCCAAATTAAAGTTGTCATGTGAAAATTAGTGATTAAGCTCTCACAAACTTGATGACACCCTTTATTTTTCTTTCCCCTAATAAACTTGAACCATTGTGTCATCTATGTTGTATATGCTTGCACTTATGAGTTGGGAATTAGTAGAACCGTGTTGTCACGGGGAACGCTGTCAACACCTGTAAATATGTACCCAGTTGATATCATGCTCATTTGTTTATGGATGTCGGCACTGTGAAATAAAAGGGGAGCCTGTAAGTTCATGGAGTTATCAATGTGTGTTGGTGAAATGCTTGGGCCGTTAGCCAAAGCCATTCCTAATCATGGTCGAAACCTGTAGCATCACCATAGTGAGCAATCCATGAAGCATCCTCAGAAAAAATATAGAAAAAAAGAGAGAAAAAAATATGTACCATGCTCATGGTAAATAAAACGATTGCTGAGATGCTCATTGTATGTTTCCTTGTCATTTTGATATGGGATAGCTCCTGTATCATGGGGCAAGGAGTACCCTGTTGGCGGTTCTTTATGATACACATATACTTACAATGACAAGAACTTTCTTGTGACTAAAGCTGAGTAGCATGAGGAACGGCCCTCATACTCAAGGGACATGAGATTGCCAACTTATGATTTCTCAAGCATATACTCCGTACTTTGTTCAATTTAACCTTAATCACTTCAATATGCTTATGATAGGGGCAATGGGATCTGAAAGCTAATAAGTACCATAATTTTTGGAAGCTCTTTATGAAACTTGAAATCCCTGCTTCCGTGTGAAGGGCCTTTCTTCCTATTTTTATATTGAGTCTCCACCTTCTACCTTTATGCACCAACTAGGAGAGCATAGTTGTCATTCTTAGTTCTATGTGCATTGTCCCAAAACTTATTGATTGATTCATAATGTTGATATTGCTTGTTCTTGAACTATTTGTATCTAGTCACCCTTATGAACTTTGAAGGTTTTAACAACCCATGTTTGTAATAATGTAATTAGTACTTTAAGCATTACATGCATATGTTTAAATCAATAAAGTAATGCATGTGACCAAGTGTTGGTATAAATGCAAATTCTAAACCCTAGTTTTCCCTCTCTCCTTTGAAATCTACTCAAAAGGTGTTTTTGAAAATATTTGAAAATCCAAATGTGTGGAGCCCAAACAGTATAGAATGCCCATATGTGTTTCAAATAATATTTTAAAACTTCTGGTATTTTTGAAATACCCAAAACAGTTTACAAATAAAATCTAAATGATAAAATACAAAAACAGAAAAGGTAAAAGAGTTTCAGCTAAAAAAGGGGATCCTAAGCTAACTAGGCCGCAACCCAGCCGGCCCAGTTCCCTCTCTCATCTCCTGCTGCCCAGCGCGCACTCCCGCAGCCCAGATTCGGCCCATACCAGCCCACCCCTGGCCCGTACCAGTTCGGCCTTCTCCCTTGTCGTCGTCTTTGTCGACGATAGCAAGCAGATGCATGCCGCCGCCGCCGTCGATCTCCACCGCCAATCCTGCGCCGTCCGACGTGCCCTAGACGAGGATAAGACCGCCGCCTACGTCTTCCTCTCAACCCTATCCTCCCACTCTCCCCCGCGCCCTCTCTCGCGCGCGTTCCCCCCTCTCTGGCCGAACCCTAGCCAAGCTTCGCCACTGTCTCTAGCCGCCCCGAGCCAAGCCAGTTAGCCCACAAGATCCGCCTCGCCGCCCTCTATCTCCCCGCAGAAGGAATCGAAGAGGGGCGCCCAGAATCATCGTCATCGACCTCGTCTTCTCCACGGCCGAAAGGAGCTCCGTCACCCGATCATGCCGTCTCCGACCCCGGCTGCCGTCCTCGACCCCTCCGCTACCTCCGTGGTGAGCACGCGGTCCTCCTGGACCCCTCTGTTTCCTCCCTCTCGCGCTGTTTTCTGCCCCGATGATCACCTATTGCCGCCGCTGTTCGTCGCCGCTGCCGTCGCTCGAGTGACCATACCGAGGCGGCGCCGCCACACACCCCCAGATGCAGCCAATCGCCCGCCCAACTCTCGATCTAAGAAGATCCACCATAGATGATGTTACAGTGATATCACCATCATGTAGTAAATCCTTTTAGTTTGATTAATTGTTTTCTAAAATTCAATTCTGGAAATAAATAACCTAGGTGGGCCCCGGCTATCAGATTTTTAATATTTTTCATAAATGATTTAGAAAATGAATAAACTTACGACATGTGGGCCTAAGTTGGAAAATAATTTAAATATTCCAAAAATGTTTTATAATTTCCTAAAATGATTTAATAGGGATTTAAATTAAGAAAAATCATAACTAATTCATATTAAGTCAGAAAAATATGTATAATATATCAAAATGTTCAGAAAATTGAGACCTGCCTATCTAAGCTATCATCATACATTGTAAAGCAACTGAAAACCCTAGTTTATATAAGGAAAGACCGACACCTCTCATATACATGTGGGTTCGATGATGTGCCTTCGCCAGGGCATTCCGAACCCTCTTACACCGATGATGCACTTAGGGTTACTGTGTAGTCTCTAATCTGACATGTCATACATGTTGTTTGCGCATTGCATTATGCCATGTATTGTTTGATGCCTTCCTTTCTTGTATTGGTTCTTCGCGATAGGATCCGAACCCGAAGCTAAAGTCAACGACATCGAAGATCCATACCTATCTACTGAAGGACAAGGCAAGCGTAGCCTCTCATTCTAAACCTATGTCTTACAAAGTATTTTCTTTCGTGCTATGATGCAGACGATTCCAATGTGGTCTTTTGTTAGTAGCTAGTGTTACCTATTTGCTACATAGTTTTCCCTTTTGTAGCCTTATACAACTGATCCACTACTCCTAGCATACCTAGGTCTGGCATCTGAGCGTTGCTGGAGCTTTTGCGACCGAAATCTTAGCCATGCTTAATAGTACTGTCTAATACATTCAGATGATGATTCAAAGGTGCCAAAGAATCTAGAAAGGTAGGAGGTGGAGGTATCATCGATGGAGATAAATAAATATACTAAGGCTTGTATGGGAGGCCACTTTGGGTGTAGTTTTTGTAGTCCCATGCTTGCCACCATTAGTACAACCACACAGGGCTTGGGAACCCCTCGACTGACTAACTTGCCTAGTAGATTCCATGTGTCACATAGTTCGGGCTTTCCATTTGGCATAGGCATTGAAAATGTTTTCTAAAGGGGTGGTGAAGGAGGTGCATCATAACAGGTAGGAAAGCGTGGACCGGGTTGCTTGGGGTCGATGGAGCCCCTGGTGAACCAACCTCGCCTCCCATATTTAGGGACCAGCTTCGGGACTTGTCCCGTTACGGTGGAACCATCCCTAGGGTGTGACTCATGGTCTCAGCGAAAGAAAGGTAAAGTTCGTGGTCAACCACCCTCTGCCGGCCTTCCAAGGAAGAGGGCTAATAATTTGGCATTAAGAGTCGGTTGGTACGTGTGGGTAAAGTTATACAAAAACAGGTGGATTGGTGTTCTGGAAATTCTTGAGCTTAGATCCATGGTTGTCCTGATTTCCATGGCCTTGATTGTTGTTGTCCATCTGGGCGATGTGTTGAAGGGTGGCTAAGTTGGCTTGACATTCGGCTCATTCAGCTTCGCGGTCAGAAACCAACATTTGCAAGATCTGCAACATCGGGTCTGGGGATGAACCGCTTCATCCACGCGGCATCTGAATATTGTGATGGATCATGAGAAAAGAGGGGAATTTATAAGGTTCAGGGGTTGTTGAAAAGTTTTTGAAGTTTGACTCAGATTTTTCTTGCAACTTGCTTTTCATTCATTCATAGCACATAGTACAAACACACACACCACAACAAGGAAACACTGATGGTTTTAAGAACCATTATAGAAACTATGATACAGTGGGAGTGATACAACTCATTAATGCTAGTGCACAAGTGCTACTACTCCTCGGAGTCAGTGTCCTCATCATCCTCATAATCATCATCATCGATGAAAGCGAAGTCATCCTCATCGGTGAAGAAGTCCATGGCCTGATCCTCCAGAAAGTCATCATCATCACTGAGATAGGAGTAGGGGTCTCCACGAAGGTCTTCCCCTGCACTCTCCCTCTCCTCCAACTGCATGTCTCTCTCGTGATGGTCTCCTCCAAATTCATGATCCGGTAGCGAAGACGGTCAATGATGCGCTCGTTATTGTCGAGCTGACGGCGATGAGACTTGCGATCCTTTATTAGCATGGCGAGGGTCTGATCCTTCTTCTTGGTGATGGCGTACTTGTGGTTGGCGTAGGAACGGGCATTCTCCAACTCCTTCTGACGGTCATACATCATGAAGCTGAGGTGGTCCATTTGACTCTTCAGCTCATGGTGATATGGGGCCTCCAGTGGCTATCCCATAACATCACACCTTTGGTAGAACTCAAAACAGGTACACTTGATCTGATTGATACTCTGCCCACACAGACGGGCAAGAGCTTCTTGCATTGCCCTGGCTAGTCCATCGAGCCAGTTGTTCTCTCTTAAGGTGAACTGAATTCCTTCTGCAGTGGGAGGTTCAATCTTTCCTTGGAGACTTGCAACAACTAGACACTGCAAATCGTCTCCTTCCTGATCATTGAGCTGAGCTCCGAAGAACTCGGGGTGTGGATGCTCCAGCATCTTGGACAGCTGGTCCAAGTCACGCTCAAAGATGAGGTCTCCTCCACTCCCCAACTAATAAAACTTGTTGTACTTCATGACCATCTATGACAATATAGGATGAGTAAGTTAGTAGAGTGATCAACCGTGTCAACTTTTATGTACTTTTCAAGAATTTTTGAGGAACATGAATTTTCATGAAAGAATCCAAGTGATAAGAATGAGAATAAGTTTTTGTAAATACTCACTTCTTTTGTTTTTGAAACTAAGTTTTTGATTCAAACGTCCATTCTAACTAGGGTCTCCTATGGTTAGGATGGCTCTGATACCAACTTGTCATCACCCGGATTTTTAATCCCAGATTCCTGTTATGCCATACATTGCAATTCCAGGATTACCATTTTTACGAAACGTAACAGATTTGGATATCACAGTACATCATCCATTACAAACCATACATAAGGTCTTACACAAATAAGGATCTCATGATCCAGTTCTTAATACAACTCAAGCAGCGGAATAACGTAATAGTAACGATAGCGTAGGCGAAGCTCCATCTTCAGGGTCACAGGCAATGATGACGATGGGAGATGATCCTAGTTGTCGTAACCCTTCTGCGGTCCGTCATCCTGATACTCCTCTTCATAGTCTGGCCACGGGAATAGCCAGGGACAAAGCCATGAGTACTCTTTAAGTACTCGCAAACTAATACTAATAAGGGAAGGGGTTTTGAATAGGATATACTAAGCTCTAGGGCATTTTGCAAAAAGCCAGATTTACCTCTACTAAGTTTAAAAGCAAAGAAATCTAGTTGAATGTTTTGTAACACCTAAGTGGGAACTTGCATTTCATGTCACAACTCTGTTGTGGTCAAGTAAAAGTCATAAATCATTTCATAAGTCATTTTGAAAACATCTGACGATAGAACAGTATGGCCACTCCAACTGTCCATAACCGCGGACGCGGCTATTCAAATAGTTTGACACTCTGCAGAGATTGTACACTTTCACCACAACGTTCGATACATCCGTCAGGAACAATCCTGAATCCACCATACTCTATATGTGGATAATCAATCCTAACCTTTCAATTACACGCCCTAGTATAGGCACCTCTCCTGTGAGTTTGGCCTCCCAACCATGACCAACTGTCATCTTGGGTACTACACAGGTGGACAATCTTCACAAGGTAACCTCAGCTCAGACCTTGGCTGCAAGGGAATCCATACTAAGGTATATAAATTTCCAGTCAAGCCCTACCCTATTTTCGGTATGTGGTTGTACGGTAAAATTGGAATGGTATTGCATCTAGACAACCATCAGTTTTATAAAGGTCTAAGGCTCATGCCTCAACATTTTCATCATCAAAATCATCTGGTGTTCAAGAACACATGTCTAAACATTTCAGTAGAATGACTCATCATTCTATGGTTTTCATAACCATTTTCACCAAGTATTACCATCTAAAGTTGATCAAGATTTATGCTTAGCACTATCATCTACAAGTGGGGGTAAATACTGATGGTGGGTAATAAACAAGTGTATCTTATCTAAGTAAATCTCATGCCTCAGGATGACATTAAGATTATCTAACTTAGGACAAGTTTTATGCTCTTTATGCTACTTTCAATTATCTTTCTAGAAACTACAAGTCACTAAGTAAACTTTTGATAGAAAGCTTTTAATAATGAAAATAAAATACTAATCTTGCAAGTAAAACTAGGATGGTGGTTCAAGTGGGTATAATCACATATGCTTAAGGCATATAGCTGGCATAATAATGAGAAAGTAGTAGCTTGCATAAGTAGGGTATCTTGCAAGTGTTAGCTTGCATAATTGCAAGTATAAGCTTGCTAAGTTGCAAAGGTTAGCTTGCCTTGTGGAGAGAAGTGGTTGAAGTTCTCCTCGGCTTCTTCCTCGTAGTATCCTCCTTCCTCCTCGTGTCCTTGGTCGGTACTAGCGTCTATAAATAAATACGAGGTACACAATCACCAAAAAATACTTAACTATTTTTAATCATCACACAAAAGTTCACACTAGATGATCTAGCATCATCACTATTATCACAAGGATTAAAGCACTTGTCTTATTTATTTTAATTTGAGAAAAGTAATTTCTACTCATTGAAAAACTACTTAAGATTTAATATTCTCCAACTCAAACATGGGATCATGTTGACACATGCCATCACCACATATTTCAGTACATGGGAATGTGATTTAAAGTGTTGTCACAATTTAATAAGGTTTAACCTCTTTATTTTAATTAAATAAAGTGACTAGAAATGCCTATGTGGCATTTTTTTATTACTTGAACATTATTTCTGCAAGTAAAGCCATATATTTTTATATATTCTGAAAGGTATGATCAAATGTGATTTTTAAGAGTTGGAATCAACTCAAAAGCTCTTATGGTTGAATTCTGAAAAATGTTTGAATGCAGAAAAGCTTCTGCCTTGTTATTTTTACCATGGGTGATCTATAAATCTAAATGATTTAAATCCAGCGGGCTTGGATTAAGCATTCTAGTACCTTTATAAAAAATTTTGTTTCATGCATTTTGGTTCAGTGAATCGAGCTGGGTTTATTTTTTAATCTAGGTACATAACTGGGTTTGAAATAAATGAATAAAACCAATTTTGAATTGTTGGGTCGCGCGGGAGGTTTAAGTGGGCCGTCCCACCACGCACAGCGCACGCGCGGGCTGGTTAAGTGGCTGTCCCCACGCGTCAGTGAGACAGGGAGGGGCGAAGCGGTACGGGCAATGTGGACCGTGGTATCTAGTTCTAATCAATCGGGTCTGGTTCATCGTCTACGTCGGGAAGCACCGGCGAGACAGAACCCTAGCGCGGAAGGTGGGGGTCGTGGGAGGCTCAAAGGGGCTCAGGCAAGGGTTGGCGACGGGTTGAATGATGAAGTCGACAATGGCGGTTCTCCTAGTACAGGCAGCTTCTCCTGGGGCAGCTCCAATCGACGACTCCCTTTTTCTCCAGCAACGGCGGGCTCCGGCCAAATTCCGGTGACAGAGAGCCCGCCTTGCTCCGGGAATAAGTTGGAGGGATCAGTGAGAGGTGAGGAGTGAGATGGTGTGGAGGAATCGAGCTATGGAGGCCTCCTTTTATAGGCTAGAAAGAGAGGCAGCACGGCGTGGGCTAAGGTCGTCGGAGGCGACGGTACAGGCGGCTATCAGCGTGGCTGAGGCTAGGGGATGGTACACGGTATCCTGGTGAAGGTTGTTAGCTTAAAGGCGAGGCATAGCGCGGTGGGATTTGGTCTAGAACGTGTGGTGCTCTACGCGGTACCAACGGCGAACTTCGTGGCGTGCGGCGGCTACAGCGTATGGTCGAGGAAACGAGCATTTCTACTGGTCTCCTGGGACAGTGGGGTTCATGCTGGTGGGCAGCAAGGGATCGAGGTGGTCGGGTTGAGTGGGAACGACGCGTGCACGGTGGTGCGCTTCGGCATGGTTGATAGCGGCGCGGGCACGGCGTTTCTGGCAGTTCCTATTTCTGACTTCGAGCTAGTGCTGGTCTAGAGGGGGCGGTGAGGCATGGTAGCATGCCAGACAAGGTTGGCGCAGCTAGTTCTTCCTCTAGCTTGTTGTCCATGTTGGGGTGGCAAGGTGAGGCTCGGCCTGCTCACCATTGATGGCAATGGCAAACTCACAGTGGTGCTAGAGGTTAATAACTAAGCTAGATGATCTACTAAATGCTTGTTGCAACCAGAGAGGGAACAAGGTTGGCCAATTTACTGCTGCAAATAGTGTTAGATGTTTGTTTGATTTGTATCTGCAAGGTGTTTGATGAAATGGCCGCAAGAACTTTGAATTTTAATTTTGGATTCAAACTTGGTGGGTTTTCTAGGCACATACTAGGGAGTGTATGGTTAGTTGGATTAGTCAAGGGGCACTGGTTTGGTTCAGTTTTGAAAATGGGTGATCTTCACATATGATAAAGATTCAATTTTGAATTGTGATTTGAATGAGGTTGCCAAATGTTTCTGTAAGTTTGAAATGTGGGCTTTGATTTACTTTTACTTGTTCTAGCAAGGGGTGAAAAGAATTGGGAAAGTTTTTGTTTGAAATCTTGAACTAGAAACACTCAAAGTGACCTAGTGAAGAAGATTGGCAAAAATGACCATTTGCTTTATTTGATTTGCTCTTGATTTGTTTCTGCATGGAAATGTTTTATATGATGTTATTTTCCTCTTTAAACCATTTCTTGCTATTTAGGTTAATCACACAACTTCAGTCATGCATTTATCAAATCATCTCATTCACACATGCACTCATATGATTTTAATTAATCAAAGTTTTTGTTAATCCTAAGTTTAATGATTATAGTTGATGATCATTGTTTTATATTTTTGGGATGTTACAAACCTTCCCCCCTTAAACAAAATATCATCCTGAGATTTGAAAAAGGAAGAAAAAGATTACCTAGGATTTAAAGAGATCGGGAAACTCCGTCCTGATGTGATCTTCGCGCTCCCAGGTAGCTTCTTCTTCAGTGTGGTTGCTCCACTAAATCTTGAGAAACTTGATGCTTCGGGTTCTGGTGGTTCTGAAAGCTTCTTCCAAAATACGGATGGGTACTTCGGGATAGGTCAGGTCATCGTTGATTTCTATGGTCTGGTGATCTATGTTCTTGAACACTTCAGTCTTCTCCAGAACTTCAAGGCATTTGCGAAGTAACGATATATGGAACACATAAAATTTCCTCTGGCAGCTCCAATTTATATGATACCTCTCCTCGATGATTCAGAGTCTTGAAGGATCCGATATATCTGGGGGCTAACTTTCCTTTGAGCTGGAAACGTTGCATTCCTTTCAAAGGCGACACTTTGATATACATGAAATCTCCAATATTGAAAGCGAGGTCTCGAAGTCTTTTGTCGGCATAAATCTTTTGTCTTGACTGGGTAGTCTTGAGGTGATCACGAATCTTGTGAATTTTCTCTTCTACTTCTCAAAGGATGTCGGGTCCGAAAATCTGACTCTCTCCTACTTCCGACCAAGTCAAAGCGGTGCGACACTTCCTTCCATACATGAATTCAAATGGGGCCATCATTTGCAAACTAGCTTGGTAAATGTTATTGTATGAAAATTCTGCGAAAGGCAGACAGTCTTCCCATTTAGATCCATACTCTAGCACACATGCTCTCAACATATCTTCGAGTATTTGATTTACTCGCTTCATTTGTCCATCGGTCTGAGGGTGATACGTGGTGCTGAAATCTAGTCGGGTTCCTAAACCTTCTTGGACTTTCTTACAGAATCTCGAGGTAAACTGAGTTCTCCGATCTGATACAATGTTCTTGGGGACTCCGTGAAAACTGACGATTCTAGCGATGTACAACTCTGCTAGCTTCGAACTCTGGTATGTGGTCTTGACTGGTAAGAAATGGGCGACTTTGGACAATCTGTCAACTATGACCCAGATAGAGTCATTTCCCCTACTGGAAGTAGGCAATCCAGTGATAAAGTCCATTCCAACGGAATCCCATTTCCATTCCGGAATCTGTAGCAGTTGCAACAGTCCTACGGGTCTTTGATGTCCCGCCTGTACTTTCTGACATATATCACACTTGGCGATATAGCTTCCGATTTCTCTCTTCATCTTATGCCACCAAAATTGTTCCTTCAAATCCTGATACATCTTCGTTCCTCCGGGGTGGATAGAATAAAGAGTATCATGGGCCTCTTTAAAAATAACTTCTTTTAACTCCGAATCTGCTGGTCCACAAAGGCGTCCTTTGTACCACATAACTCCGTTTTCGTCTTCGATGAATCCGGGTACTTTTCCTGTACCGATACGACATTTGATTCCGTCGATACTAGCATTTCCTTTCTGCGCCTCTTTGATCTAGCTAATCAAAGTGGGTTGAAGTTCGATGCTATCCAAAAATCCTTCACTCAATAATTCCATTCGGAAATCTTCCATCTCTTTGTGCAAACTTGGTTGCTCCTACAAAATCATGGAGTTCAAGCGGCACGGCAATCTTCTAAGGGCATATGCTACCACATTGGCTTTACCAGGGTGATAGTGAATGTCCAGATCATAATCCTTGATTATCTCAATCCATCTTCTCTGTCTCATATTCAGATCCTTTTGAGTGACTATATACTTCAAGCTCTTGTGATCCGAATAAATCTCACAGCGGTTTCACATCAGGTAATTCCTCCCTGTCTTCAGGGCTAGAACTACGGCTGCTAGTTCAACGTCATGGGTTGGATAATTCTGTTCATGCTGCTTTAGTTGTCGGGATAGATAACATATAGCTTTGCCTTCTTGCATTAGCACACATCCGAGACCGATCTTGGATGCATCACAATACACATCAAAGGGCTTTGTGATATCCGACATGATCAAGATTGGGGATGAAATCAATCTTCTCTTGAGTTCTTGAAAACTCGCTTCACATTTTTCCATCCATTCAAACTTCTTGTCCTTCTTCAGCAATTGGGTCATGGGTCTCGCAACACTCGATAATCCTTCTACAAACTTGTGGTAGTATCCCGCTAATCCGAGAAATGCACGAACTTGGGTTTGAGTGGTTGGGGCTTGTCAATCTTCGACATCCTTCACCTTCGCAGTGTCAACGGCAATTCCTCCGGCTGATACAATATGTCCGAGGAATCCTACCTCCTGTAACCAGAATTCACATTTGCTAAACTTGGCATATAGCTGATGCTCTCTAAGGGTTCCAAGAATGGTCCTTAGGTGTAGCTCATGTTCTTCTTCTGATTTGGAATAAATCAGAATGTCATCAATGAAAACAATGACAAACTTATCCAGGAAGTCCATAAAAATCTTATTCCTGAGGTTCATGAAATAGGCGGGGGTATTAGTTAATCCAAAAGACATGATACTATACTCATATAATCCATATCGGGTGGTAAAGGCAGTCTTTGGAATATCCTCTGCGCGAATCTTGAATTGATGATAGCCAGTTCTAAGATCAATCTTAGAAAATACTTTGGCACCAGTCAACGGGTCAAACAAATCTTCTATCTTTGGCAACAGGTACTTGTTCTTGATGGTAACATCATTCAACTTCCGATAATCCGTACACAAACGGTAACCTCCGTCTTTCTTGTCTACAAACAAAACAGGTGATCTCCACAGTGACGCACTTGGTTGAATCAGTCCAATTTCCAACATGGCATCCAGTTGCTTCTTCAGTTCCGCTAGTTCCGACGGGTTCATACTATATGGTCTCGGGGATATGGGTCCGGTTCCAGGTATTAGTTCAATGATAAACTTGATATCCCGATCTGGGGGCATATCGGGCAAAACATCTAGAAATACATCGGGGTATTCACAAACTATCCGGACTTGGTCAATGGTTGGCTGGGCTATACTCTTGTTGCACTTGAATTGACGGGGCAAGGTTTCAGATATATGCTCGACTGATATTCCAGATGTACTGGTCATGGTTATGCCTTTCTTGGCACAGTCAATTAATCCCTTGTGTTTGGACATCCAATCCATTCCTAGTACTACTTCCAAATCTTTAGTTCCGAGTACTATTAGATTAGCATAAAAATCTATGCCATGGATTTGGATAGGGACGGATTTCCAAATTTGCCTAGCTTTGGTGGTTAAACCGGGTATTTGAACAATCATCACATGCTTCAATTTGGTTGGTTGAATCTTACTAGTGCATGCAAATTCTTCAGTGACAAATGAGTGCGATGCTCCAGAATCAAACAATACTCTTGCAAGTACTGAGTTAACAGAAAACATACCCAGCACGACATCAGGCGCTTCTTGGGCTTCTTCATCATGCATGAGAAAAAGACAGCCGTTGCGGTTGAGCGAGTTTCCTGGGGCAAACCTTCTTCCGGGCTGAACACGATGCTACTGCTGAGCTGGTGCATTTGCATTGGGGGCTGCGGCAATATTCTTGGGGCACTCATTGGAATAGTTACCCTTGGTTCCACATTCATAACAAATCACTTGCGACTTGTCCTTTGCTGCAACAGGAATATCATTGCTTCCAGTCCTTGGGCAGTGTAGGTGTTGGTGGCGGCATTGTTTTTGTTGAACTTGGGTGGTGCACGGGTGAAATTGCTGGAGTTGCCGGGGTTGTTGTGGTTTCCTCCGGGCCTTGGGTTTCCACAGTTGGGATAGGTCGCACGCTTCATCGGGGGTCTGTTGTTTCTTGGGGCAAATCCTGGAGATGGGTTGGGGCGATACTTTGGTGTATGATGGGTTCCTGGTTGATGCATCATGTGACGCTTGCGGTTCTCATTGGCTTGGTTGATCTTTCCTTCCATCTGAATGGCATAATCAACTAAGGCTTCAATATGTGCAAAGGGGATATTGACTAACACCGTCTACATCTCATTGTGTAGACCATTCAAGAACCTCTCCTTCTTCTTGGCTTCAGTGTCGATCTCATCCGGTGCATAGCCAATGACAAGAATTTGTCACGGTATTCCACTATGATCATCCTTCCTTGCTTCAGTTCTCTGAATTCATCTCTCATCCTCTTGATCAAACCTGGTGGCACATGGATTCTGCTGAACTTGACCTTGAATTCATCCCAAGTCATCATCTGACCTCTGGTCATTGCGCGAACGTTGTTCCACCATGCTCTTGCATCTCCGACCAGATAGTGAGTGGCGAATAGAACTTTCTTGTTAGCTTCCACTCCTGCGACCTCCAGATTGTTCTCCATGGTTTGCAGCCAATCATCTGCATCTAGGGGATCTTTTGACTTAGTGAAAACACGTGGATTGGTGTTCTGGAAATTCTTGAGCTTAGATCCATGGTTGTCCTGATTTCCATGGCCTTGATTGTTGTTGGCCATCTGGACGATGTGTTCAAGGGTGGCTAAGTTGGCTTGACGTTCGGCTTGTTCAGCTTCGCAGTCAGAAACCAACATTTGCAAGATCTGCAACATCGGGTCCGGGGATGGCCCGCTTCCTCCGCGAGGCATCTGAATATTGAGATAGATCATGAGAAAAGAGGGAAATTTCTAAGGTTCAGGGGTTGTTCAAAAGTTTTTGAAGTTTGACTCAGATTTTTCTTGCAACTTGATTTTCATTCATTCATAGCACATAGTACAAACACACACCACAACAAGGAAACACTGATGGTTTTAAGAACCATTATGGAAACTACGATACATTGGGAGCGAATACAACTCACTAACTCTAGTGCTCAAGTGCTACTACTACTCAGAGTCAGTGTCCACATCATCCTCATCATCATCAACATCGATGAAAGCGAAGTCATCCTCATCGGTGAAGAAGTCCATGGCCTGATCCTCCAGAAAGTCATCATCATCACTGAGATAGGAGTAGGGGTCTCCACGAAGGTCTTCCCCTGCATTCTCCCTCTCCTCCAACTTCATGTCTCTCTCGTGAATGGTTTCCTACAAATCCGTGATCCGGTGGCGAAGACGGGCAATGATGCGCTCCTTCTTGTCGAGCTGACGACGACGAGACTTGCGATCCTTTATTAGCATGGCGTGGGTCTGATCCTTCTTCTTGGTGATGGCATACTTGTGGTTGGCTTAGGAACGGGAATTGTCCAACTCCTTTTGACGGTCATACATCATGAAGCCGAGGTGGTCCAATTGACTCTTCAGCTCGTGGTGATATGGGGCCTCCAGTGGCTATACCATAACATCACGCCTTGGGTAGAACTCAAAACGGGTACTCTTGATCCAATTGATACTCTGCCCACACAGACGGGCAAGAGCTTCTTGCATTGCCCTAGCCAGTCCATCGAGCCAGTTGTTCTCTCTTAAGGTGAACGGAATTCCCTCTGTATTGGGAGGTTCAATCTATCCTCGGATACTTGCAACAACTAGACACTGCAAATCTTCTCCTTCCTGATCATTGAGCTGATCTCCGAAGAACTCGGGGTGTGGACGCTCCAGCATCTCGGACAGCTGGTCCAATTCACGCTCAAAGATGAGGTCTCCTCCACTCCCCAACTGATAAAACACGTTGTACTTCACGTCCATCTATAAGAATATAGGATGAGTAAGTTAGTAGAGTGATCAAGTGTGTCAAATTTTATGTACTTTGCAAGAATTTTTGAGGGACATGAATTTTCATGAAAGAATCCAAGTGATAAGAATGAGAATAAGTTTTTGTAAATACTCACTTCTTTTGGTTTTGAAACTAAGTTTTTGATTCAAACGTCCATTCTAACTAGGGTCTCCTATGGTCAGGATGGCTCTGATACCAACTTGTCAACACCCGGATTTTTAATCCCAGATTCCTGTTATGCCATACATTGCAATCCCAGGATTACCATTTTTGCGAGACATAACAGATTTGGATATCACAGTACATCATCCATTACAAACCATACATAAGTTCTTAATACAACTCAAGCAGCGGAATGTAATAGTAACGATAGCGTAGGCGAAGCTCCATCTTCAGCGTCACAGGCAATGCTGACGATGGGAGATGATCCGAGTTGTCATAACCTTCCTGCGGTCCGTCATCCTGATAATCCTATTCATAGTCTGGCCACGGGAATAGCCAGAGACAAATCCATGAGTAATCTTTATGTACTCACAAACTAACACTAATAAGTGAAGGGGTTTTGAATAGGATATACTAAGCTCTAGGGTGTTTTGCAAAAAAGCCATATTTACCTATACTAAGTTCAAAATCAAAGAAAGCTAGTTGAAAGTTTTATAACACCTAAGTGGGAACTTGCATTTCATGTCACAACTCTGTTGTGGTCAAGTCAAAGTCATAAATCATTTCATAAGTCATTTTGAAAACATCTGATGATAGAACAATATGGCCACTCCAACTGTCCATAACTGCGGACGCGGCTAGTCGAATAGTTTGACACTCTGCAGAGATTGTACACTTTCACCACTACATTCGATACATCCATTAGGAACAATCCTGAATTCACCATACTTAGTATGCGGATAATCAATCCTAACCTTTCAATTACACGCCCTAGTATAGGCACCTCTCCTATGAGTTTGGCCTCCCAACCATGACCAACTGTCATCTTGGGTACTGCACAAGTGGACAATCTTCACAAGGTAACCTCAGCTTAGACCTTGGTCGCAAGGGAACCCATACTAAGGTATATAAATTTCTAGTCAACCCCTACCCAATTTTCAGGTATTGTGGTTGTACGGTAAAATTGGAATGGTATCGCATCCAGACAACCATCAGTTTTATAAAGGGCTAAGGCTCATGCCTCAACATTTTCATCATCAAAATCATCTGGTGTTCAAGAACACATGTCAAAACATTTCAGTAGAATGACTCATCATTCTAAGGTTTTCATCACCATTTTCACCAAGTATTCCCATCTAAAGTTGATCAAGGTTTATGCTTAGCACTAGCATCTATAAGTGGGGGTAAATACTGATGGTGGGTAATAAAAAAGTGTATCTTATCTAAGTAAATCTCATGCCTCAGGATGACATTAAGATTATCTAACATAGGCCAAGTTTTATGCTCGTTATGCTACCTTCAATTATCTTTCTAGAATATACAAGTCACTAAGTAAACTTTTGATAGAAAGCTTTTAATAAAGAAAATAAAATACTAAGCTTGCAAGTAAAACTAGGATGGTGGGTCAAGTGGGTATAATCACATATGCTTAAGGCATATATCTGGCATAGTAACGAGCAAGTAGTAGCTTGCATAAGTAGGGTATCTTGCAAGTGTTAGCTTGCATAATTGCAAGTATAAGCTTGCTAAGTTGCAAGGGTTAGCTTGCCTTGTGTAGAGCAGTGGTTGAAGTTCTCCTCGGCTTCTTCCTCGTAGTATCATCCTTCCTCCTCGTATCGTTGGTCGGTACTAGCGTCTATAAATAAATACGAGGTACACAATCACCAAACAATACTTAACTATTTTTAATCATCACACAAATGTTCACGCTAGATGATCTAGCATCATCACTATTATCACGAGGATTAAAGCACTTGTCTTATTTATTTTACTTTGAAAAAAGTAATTTCTACTCATTGAAAAACTACTTAATATTTAATATTCTCCAACTCAAACATGGGATCATGTTGACACATGCCATCACCACATATTTCAGTACATGGGAATGTGATTTAAAGTGGTTTCACAATTTAATAAGGTTTGACCTCTTTATTTTAATTAAATAAAGTGACTAGAAATCCCTATGTGGCATTCTTTTATTACTTGAACATTATTTCAGCAAGTAAACGCGTATGTTTTTATATATTCTGAAAGGTATGATCAAATGTGGTTTTTAAGAGTTGGAATCAACTCAAAAGCTCCTATGATTGAATTTTGAAAAATGTTTGAATGCAGAAAAGCTTCTGCCTTGTTATTTTTACCATGGGTGATATACAAATCTAAATGGTTTGAATCCAACGGGATTGGATTAAGAATTCCAGTACCTTTCTAACAAAATTGGTTTCTTGCATTTTGGTTCAGTGAATCGAGCTGGGTTGATTTTTGAATCTAGGTAAACTGGGTTTTAAATTAAATGAATAAAACCAAATTTGAATTGTTGGGTCGCTCGGGAGGTTTAATTGGGCCGGCCCACTACGCACATCGCACGCACGGGCTGGTTAAGTGGTTGTCCCCACTTGTCAGTGAGATGGGGAGGGGCAAAGCGGTACAGGCAATGTGGACCGTGGGATCTAGTTCTAATTAAACGGCTCTGTTTCATCGTCCACGTCAGGCAGCGCCGACGAGACAGAACCCTAGCGCGGAAGGTGTGGGTCGTGGGAGGCTCACCGGGGCTCAGGCAAGGGTCGGCGACGGGGGCGAATGACGAAGTCAACAACGGCGGTTCTCCTGGTATCGATAGCTTCTCCTGGGGCGGCTCCAATTGACGGCTCTCTTCTTCTCCAGCAGCGGCGGGCTCCGGCCAAATTCTAGCGAGAGAGAGCTGACTTGCTCCGGGAAGAAGTGGGAAGGATCAGTGAGAGGTGGGGAGTGAGATGGTGTGGAGGAATCGAGCTGTGGAGGCCTCCTTTTATAGGCGAGCAAGAGGGGCAGCACGGTGTGGGCTGAGGTCGTCGGAGGCGACGGTATAGGCGGCTATCGGCGTGGCTGAGGCTAGGGGATGGTATGCGGTCTCCTGGCGATCGTTTCTATCTTAAAGGAGAGGCGTAGGGTGCTGGGATTTGGTCTGGAAAGTGCGGTGCTCTACGCGCTACCGACGGCGAACTTCGCGGCGTGCGACGACTACGGGGTATGGTCGAAGAAACGAGCATGTCTAGTGGTATCCTTGGACGGTGGGGTTCATGCTGGCGGGCGGCAAGTTCTCGAGGTGGTCGGGTTGAGTTGGAACGGCGCGTGCACGGTGGTGTGGGTCGGAATGGTCGACAGCGGCGCGGGCACGGTGTTTCTGGCTGTTCTTGTTTCTGTCTTCGAGCTAGGGCTAGTCTAGAGGGGGAGGTGAGGCATGGGCAGCATGCCAAACAAGGTTGGGGAAGATAGTTCTTCCTCTAGCTTATTGTCCACATTGGGGTGACAAGGTGAGGCTCGGCCTGCTCACCATTGATGGCAATGGCAAGCTCACAATGGTGCTAGAGGTTAATAACTAAGCTAGATGATCTACTAAATGCTTATTGCAACCAGAGAGGGAACAAGGTTGGCCAATTTACTGCTGCAAATAGTGTTAGATGTTTGTTTGATTTGTATCTGCAAGATGTTTGATGAAATGGCCGCAAGAACTTTGAATTTGAATTTTGGATTCAAACTTGGTGGGTTTTCTAGGAACATACTAGGGAGTGTATGGTTAGTTGGATTAGTCAAGGGGCATTGGTTTGGTTGAGTTTTGAAAATGGGTGATCTTCACATATGATAAAGATTCAATTTTGAATTGTGATTTGAATGAGGTTGCCAAATGTTTCTGTAAGTTTGAAATATGGGCTTTGATTCACTTTTACTTGTTCTAGCAAGGGGTGAAAAGAATTGGGAAAGTTTCTGTTTGAAATCTTGAACTAGAAACACTCAAAGTGACCTAGCGAGCAAGATTGGCAAAAATGACCATTTTCTTTATTTGATTTGTTTTTGATTTTCTCTTGATTTGTTTCTGCATTGAAATGTTTTATATGATGTTATTTTCCTCTTTAAACCATTTCTTACTATTTAGGTTAATCGCACAAGTTCAGTCATCCATTTATCAAATCATCTCATTCACACATGCACTCATATGATTTTAATTAATCAAAGTTTTTGTTAATCCTAAGTTTAGTGATTAGAGTTTGATGATCATTGTTTTATATTTTTGGGATGTTACATTCACTCTTGGACTATGGGACCATACAGTAGCTAGATGGTTCTTTCTCCTCCTTTGTGCTATCATGTTTAGATCTTGTGAGCTCCTATGATGATCAAGATCATATATTTGTAATCATATAGGTTGTGTTTGCGGAGATCCGAGGGATATTGAGATACTATGTTAGATTGATTATTGATTCTATCATGTCTTATTGATTATTGATTCTATCATGTCAGTGTTGTTTGTGATCTTGCATGCTCTTCGTTTCTAGTAGCTATCTTGGCCAAGTAGATGCTAGTGACTCCAAGAGGGAGTATTTATGCTCGATAGTAGGTTCATGCCTCTAGTAATCTGGGGAAGTGACATGAATCTCTAAGGTTGTAGATGTGGTGTTGCTACTACGTAGAAAACAACAATCTTTTGTTCATGGAACAATTGTATTGTTTACTTTACACACATTGCTTAATGCAATTATCCGTTGCTTGCAACTTAATACTAGAGGGGCTTCAGATGATAACCTGAAGGTGGATGATTGGTCATAGATGTAGTTGGATGGTGGTCTATGTATATTGTTGTAATGCCCAATCAAATGTCATAGGAATCATGAATGTCTAGTACTTGCATTGTTATGCCTTGCTCAGTCCTGTCAATTGCCCCGCTATAATTTGTTCACCCCGCATGTTATTTATCTTAAGGAGAACACCTCTAGTGAACTGTGGACCCTAGTCCAATCTTTACCATTGATACATCATCTACTGTTACCATTTACTTTCTGCAAGCAACCATTACCTTCCACACTATACGTATAATCCTTTGTTTTCAGCAAACCAGTGAGATTGAAAACCTCACTATAAGTTGGGGAAAAGTCTTTAGTTTTTTTGTGTGCAGGATTCCTAGTTGTTCGCGACACCTTGGAGTTGTTTCCTTGCTCCTACTAGTTCGATAACCTTGGTTTAATAACTAAGGGAAGACTTGCTGCTGTGCTCATGGCATCTTGCTCTTGGGGTCTCCCCACGAAGCTCTGCAATTGACTGAGCCACATCAAGGCTCCAGGCTCGTCCAAGGGAAATGATAAGGATTCCAGGCGCAAGACCATCGTCGTCCTCGCTGCCGAGCCGGACCAGAAGAGTACTCGCGAGGAGATCGGAGAAGGAGAAAGGGATGACCGTGCATACGCCACTTCCACAGGAGGAACGGACACCCCACCAACGACTGCTACAAGATCAAGAAGCTCTGCGACATGCGCAATATCCAGAGAAGGGGAAGATCTGGTGGAGAGCACAGCGGGGCAAGGGGTGTCCACCATGGGGGCAAGCGCTAGAACAACAACTTCAGAAGCCACGACACACCACAGATGGGCCATCAAGCCAACACCATACAGGAGCACCCTCCACAGGCGGAGAAAGGCCATGCCTAGGATCCTGGGGGCTATCAGGTGCTGCTAGGAGCTGTCTCTTGCATCCTTGGTGGCTCCTAGGCCCCGGTATCCAACCGGCACTTCAAGATTCTCACTCGTGAGGTCGTCACAGCCAGGCCGGGAGTTCCATCCCCGAAGCTCAAGTGGTCTCAGTACCCAATCGCCTTCGACGCTCGTGACCACCCCATTTCCACCAGGCCTATGGGAACTCTCCCATGATCTGCACCCCTAACATCCACAACATTCGTCCAACTGCATGTGTCCTATGACAGGCTGATGTCGACCATGTCGTTCTCCAGGGTGACGGATGGAACCCCCACACCCATCGGATAGGTGCGTCTCCCCGTCACGTTCGGGACACACGACAACTACAACACTAATCTTGTCGACTTCGATGTGGCCCACATCTAGCTCCCATATAACGCCATCCTCGGTTTCCCTGTGCTAGCCAAGTTCATGGAGGTAACACACCACGCCTACAACGTCCTCGAGATGTCCGGAGGCAATGGCAGGATCCTCATGGTCCATTGTGACGAGGACTTGAGCTCCCTCGAGAACGCCTACAAATCGGAGGCCACCGCCTACCATGAGGACGTCGATGCATTGTATTATGTTGGGGGCTCCATGCAGAGGAGGCAGACGGCATCCCAAGAGAATGCCATGGCCAAGAAAGTAGTAGTCGCGTTGTTCCCGCCTCGCGAGGGGCCGAGCCCGATTGGCACTCGAGCCTTCCTGAGGGGCCGGGCCTTGCCACCACCTACCCTCCCGAGCTCCTAAGAGGCTCTAGACTGCCTCGACCTGAGGGCTCCCCACTTCCCGATGGACTTCACCTAGCGCAGACAACACCGACAACCCTCTAGAGGGCAGCTAGGCTACCGCCCGGGCACGAGCTCACGACAGCGGGAAGGCATACAAGACACTCCAAGAAATGCCTTACTCCATGAATTTTTGAAGGTGACTCTCGATAAAATCTCATTCCCCGTGGCCTTACTTCTAGTGAGATCCAATGCGAGCCACGGTGGAGCTGTAATAAGGTTGAACTCTTCGCAGTTTTTTGGATCTGGTGCTCCGTGCATGAGTTGCCATTTGGTTTTCCCTCGGAAAGGTCTTCTATAAAAATTGTACCTAAACGGGTTCCCTCACATACACCTCGCAAGAGGGGGGATAGGCACGCTGACCGACACTGCTCACTCCCGACATCATCAGAGCCTAAAGCGTCGAGCTCTGAACTTACGGACTTTTTCCGGCCATAAGTTAACTCACCTATGGTCTCTGGTTCTTGTGTCCCTCGCGTGGCGCATGTATCGAGCTCCAGCAGTACATGTGTTTTCCCTATGGCCCTCTCCTAGTAAGGCCCATGGGGCAGCTTGTGAGGGATCATTCCCTTTCGTTCGCCGTCCAAGATCTAAAGTGTGAGCTCTAAACTTATGGGCTGGGTGTGGCTTCGAGTTATCCCACCCACGCTCCTGGACCCCAAAAAGGAAAATGTTTTAGCAAACGGATCGCGAGGCGTTGTTCCTCCACTAGCTTGTCCAGGAGAAAAAGTATGAGCTCTTAACTTACATACTGGGTCCGGCCACGAGTTAACTCACCCACAGTTCCTGATATTTGATAAACACCCCTTTAAGAGACGGCTCACGAGGCCATGTTCCTCCGTTGGACTATACTGGACCTAAAGTTTGAGCTCAGAACTTTCAGAATGGGTCCATCAATGAGTTACCTGACCCACCCTCCTAGAACTTAAAAAGGAAAACCCAACGGTATATGTGTTTTTCCCTACGGCCATATCCTGGTAAGGTCTATGTGGTGGCTCTCGAGGCCCTGTTCCTCTGTCAGCATATCCAAGACCTAAAGCATGATCTCTAAACTCATGGACTGGATCCGGCTACGAGTTACCTCACCCACGCTCCTGGACGATAAAAATAAAAATGCTTTAGTAGCTGCTTGTGAGGCCCTGTTCCTCCGAGCTCTTTCAGGACCTAAAGTGTCGAGATCTAAAATTACGACCCATTCCTAGGCCTCGGGTTACCTCACCCACAGTTCCTGACCCTTAAAAACAAAAGTAAACCTTCATGGTGGCTGCTCGAACCTTCTCGAGAGGCCAGTTGGCCCAACACTGGACCTATAGTTTTCTCCTCGAGAAGCTTACGGGTTGGCCTTGGAGACACCCTCTCTAGTGGGTAAACTTTGCAGGACCTATGGTGTGAGCTTTGAACTTGCACGCCTAAACAACAGCAAGTTACCTCACCTACGGATCCTAGTGCTCAAAGCGCTTCACATAAGCGCCACTCAGGTTACCAGCAACAGCGTCCGCACGCTACAGTCATTCCCTCGGGAGGCACCATTTAGAGGCACGCGAGGTAAAGCCCCTCCACATCGCAGTTGCTACTCACGACACGCTACAATCCACCAGCGGGCCACCGCGATCGCGCCAGGTACCGGCCCTGTAGTACTCCACCTGGAGCCCAACGGAATGGCTCGGGATACAACCCTGCCAGTGGTCCCATGCCTGGGCACCCTAGTCTAGGCATGCTCCCTTTCCCTCATGAAGTCTGCAGTGCCTTTCCCCGCACAACTGAGACACAAGGGCACCCCTGAGACTCGCGAGGTCGCATCCCCACTCAAGAGCATGGGTCACACCAAATTATTGGGTTCAAAACATAGAAAACAAAAAAAATCCTACAATAGGAACTGTATACGCCATGATCCATCTATCTAGATACAATCAACGGGTGGATATACATCTAGAATACATACCCTTAAAGACCGAGAAAGATTTACTTGTATGGACTTGGTGGTGATGTCGTTGATCTCTTGCCGATCTCAATATTGTGTGGAAGTCCAGCAGCACCGCAACTCAGCGGAGCATCCATGATCGCACACACGTCCGGGACCCCGATAACTTCCGCGACCTCTCTCCAGCGGTGCAGCGGAAGCAGCAAATCCTCGCTCCATAAAAATCCACCCGGAACATATATCTCGCTAAGCCGAGACCATGGGGAAATAGTACTAGAGGGGTAGAGAGATCCTCACGAGGAGGTGTGAGTGAGAGTAAGGAAGAGGAGAGACTTTTATAGGAGAAGGAGGGCACCCAAGGGACATGGCCAGCGGCCAAGGTGGCTCCCCCACCCCTTCTTCCATTCATGTGAGTGGATCTCCCGCTCACAAAATGACTCTCCATTTCCTCCACTCAAAATCCATTAAATTTCCACCAAACTTAATGTAATCTCTCTTTGAATAAAACTCTTTTAGTTATTCATTCAGATTTTTTTTCAATTATACTAATTAACAAACATTCAAATAAAACTACTTGCTACTTTTCAATTTCACATGTAGAACCAATTTCAGCAATTTCACCCGAAACAATTCCAGTGTCCATTGCAATAATTCCAGCACTTCTATATTATTTTTCTGGGAACTCATTTGTTCCAAATGGTGTCAATATCCCTTAATTGTGTGACCCTATGGTTCGCAAATAATGCAGACATGATCAAGACCCCTCTCTGATCAATAATCAGTAGCAGGACCCAGAGATCCGTACTGACTCCTACACATTCAACAATGACTTCTTGTGATCGTGAGAACCTTGACATTACAACTAAATCCTTTTGTCTCGCGATATTTTACATGTCCGAGACTCAATCATCGGTATCCCCATACCTAGTTTTATCTCGCTAAAGACATGTACTCTTTTCTTGTTCCCGTTATAAAACATTCTAGTGATCTCCACCACTTGCTTGCAAGTTATATCAATGTGATATCACTGAGAGGGCCCAGAGTATATCTCTCCATCATTTGGATGGACAAATCCCACTCTTCATCGATGAGCCTCTACATAAGATTATCGGAGTATCTGAACCCAACTTTATAGTCACCCTATTACGATGTGACGTTTGATGTTATCAAGATACACTTCATATGTTAGTGATTGACATGATATCATTGTCTAAGGACTAAAGTGACTTGTAATGATGTTATAGTAATTTAAACAGAATTACTTTGATCAAATTACTATGATGAATGTTTATCACATTATTCCACCAATGTTGTGACCTCTTTATTAACAACGTCCAATGTCCATGATCAGGAAACCTTTATCATCATGTTAATCAACGAGCTAGTTTATATGAGAGACAAAACTAGGAACATTTATTTGTTTATTATACACACATGTATTAAAATGTCCTATTAATACATTTATAGCATGTAAAATAAACATCTATCATATACTTGGAATATGATAATAACAACTTTATTATTGCCTCTCGAGCATATTCCCTTTAGTCTCTCACTTGCACTAGAGAAAATAATATATTTTACATTGTGATAAATATAACACCCATGGAGTTTTGGTGTTGATCATGTTTCTCTATGGGGAGAGTTTTAGTCAACGGATCTGCCAAATTCAGATATCTATGTACTTTACAAATCTTTATATCTCCATCCTTGACATGCTCGCGAATGGATTGAAACTGGCGCTTGATATGCTTGGAATTCTTGTGAGACATTGGTTCCTTGGCGTTGTATATGGCTCCATTATTTTCACAATAGATCACCATTGTGTCCAATGCGCTAGGAACCACACCCAGTTCCGTTATGAACTCCTTCATCCAAATTGCTTCTTGTGATGCTTCTGAAGTAGCAACATATTTCGCCTCTGTTGTTGATCTCGCCACCATGGGTTGTTTGGAGCTCCTCCAACTAATTGTTGCTTCATTCATGAGAAATACGTACCCGGATTGACACTTAGAGTCATCTGGATCGGTGTTGAAGCTAAAATCAGCATAACACTTAGTGGCAAGATCTTCTTCACCTCCGTACACAAGAAACATATCCCTATTCCTTCTGAAGTACATAAGGTTATTCTTGACTGTTATCCAGTGTTCCAAACCTAGATCAGATTGGTATCTACTAGTGAAAGTACCGACTTTGAACTGACTAGAGGGGGGTGAATAGGCGACTACCAATTTTTAATATGTTACTCAATTTTAGGCTTGGCAAGAAGATAAGTTCTCTAGATATAAAACTAGGTGAATAACCTCTATGCTAGAGAACTAATTACAAGCATAAGAGCGGTAAAGAGCAAGTAGTAAAGGTAAGGAACAAGATAACGGGAGCGGGGACACAAAGATGTAATTCTTGTAGTTCACTTCCAAGGTAGCTACGTCTATGTTGGAGAGGTGTCGGGGCCACACAAGGTCACCCGAGCGCCACAAATCACCTTCTTCTCCGGTGAGATCCCCCACAAAGGAGTCCTCATAATCCACTAACCGGTGACCTTGACGGAGCCAACCGAAACCTTTACAAACAAGGTTGAGGGGGAAGCTCCACAACTCAATTGGAGGACCTCAATGACACCACAGAGCTTTACAACACATGACCTTAGCTCCGAGGATGCCCTACACCGTCTAGGGTTCCAAGAAACCCAAGAGTAACAAGATCCACAAACGATAGGTGGGGGGAATCAAATATTCTTTGGTGGAAGTGTAGATCTAGGTCACCTCTCCCACCACTCAAAAGATAAAGTGATTTGAGTGGGAAGGGAGAAATATCTAGTGAGGTGAAGCTCTAGTATTAATGGAGGAGAGAGAAAACTGGAGTGTTAAGTAGGAGGAAGAAGGAGGGAGGCCTTAAATATACCCCCTCCAAACTGAACCGTTGGACAGTTTGCGACATCACCGGAAGTTCCGGTGAGAGGCCGGAAGTTCTGCCCAGCGAAGCTTCAACGACACGAAGGCCGTTGACACACGCTCTAAAGCTCGACCGGCAGTTCCGGTCAGACATGACCGGACGTTCCGGTGGAACTTCCGGAGCAAGTTCCGGGCCAAGTTCCGTCAAATAGAAAACTTCCATATACAAGTATACTGAACGTGAGCGGAACTTGGAGAGGAACTTGGAGTGGAACAACTGGGTCGTAAAATGCATGACCAGAAGTTCCGATGCCTGGGCGAAAGTTCCGCTCAGAGTCTCAGCGGAAATAGCAAAGGAAGTTCCTGCGACCGAAACTTCTAGTGCTACTTCCGGTGGAAGTTCGGTCAAATAGAACACTACAATATAGTAGGTTCTAAACTGTGGCCAGAACTTCTAATGAGAGGGAAGTAAGATTTGGGAAGTTGCTGTCCCAAAACAGATTTTTGTGTTCCAACGTAAAAATTCTTTTAAAATCTCTATAAGTCGGATTGAGCTGTAAATTTCTGCATAAAACACCCAGTATGTTATATAACTTTAGTTAGTTCAACACTTTTTGATTTCAGCAACATAAGGTCTTCGAAAAATAGATTTCTACCTGCTGGTCTGTTTTGACAGATTTCTGCCATTACTTGCATTTGCTTCTTATTGATTCCTTTTTGGGTTCTTTTTGGGAAATTGAGCTTTTTGACGAAATTGATACAGTATATTTTGTTTTTAGTGAAAGTTTTTCTGTTCTAAAACTAAACCCCAAGGTCTATTATCTTTTGAATGTACTAATGTTGCTAATGAAGATTGTGTGAAGTTTTGTATGAAGGAAAATTTTCAGGTGTAGAGAAAGAATGATGTAATGAGATGAAGAATGATCAAAAGCTCAAGCTTGAGGATGCCATCCCGTGTCACCCCAAGAAATATTCAAGAGGTACAAGCATCAAAGGTTGGGCATGCCCAAGGAATCCCCTTCTTCATCAATAAAAATCTCAGGTCTTTCTATACACTTCATTTTTATTCTAGACACTTCATCAATAAAAATCTTGGAGCGTCTTAGTTTTTGTTTTTGGTTTTTGTTTGCTTAGTTTGCTTAAATAAAGTAGTTTGGACCCCCGTTCTCGCTATGTTGTTTCAAATAAGTCGATTGGTGTTGGAGAGGAGTAGAAAGTTCTTGCTTGAGTAGTACAAGAGGAGCTTGCTTTGACTTTGACTTAGACTTTAGCATGTCATGCTAGATATTGTTTTGACCTTATGCTTAGTGTTTATTGCTGTGGCATGAATTGTTCCAAACAATTAGGATTGCTTAATGTGCCTTGAAAGAATCATGTGTTGTTTTAGCATACAAAAGCATAGTATTGTGGTATTCTCCTTTGATGCTTTGTTTGGGTTGACTTGGAACATGCTCACACCATGTTATGACTATGAACAAGTCACCATGGCCTCTATGATCATTTAGTCCTTGACTTTTAGTACCACTTTATGCTTTGATTAGTAACGTTTTGTCGCTCTACAGGATTATGGCCATTATTGCTCTCTTAGTTGGTCGCTCCCAGTCTTTTGCTAGCCTCCACGTGTATGAGTAAGCTATACTCATGCATCCAACTCCCAAGAAACCAAGTTATTCCAAAGTGTCCACTATAAATTCATATGGATGGTGTGTTACACCATTCCAAGTATATTCTTGTTTTCATCTACCTTCCAGTTAAGAAGTCTATTTGTTATGTGAAAACTTAGTGATTAAATCTCTCATGAACTTGATGGAACACTTTATTTTTCTTTTCCGTAATAAACTTGAACCATTGTGTCATCTATGTTGTATATGCTTTGACTTATACGTTGGGATTAGCAGAACCATGTTGTCATGGGGAACACTTTCAGCATTGCACTTGTACATTGTACACAGTTCATATCATTCTCTTTTATCTATGGATGTCGTCAGTGTGAAATGAAAGGGGAGCTTGTAAGTCCATGGTGTTATGTATGTGTGTTAGAGAAACGCCTGGGCCGCTAGCCTAAGCCATGACTAATCATTGTGGAAACTTGCAGCATCACCATAATGAGCAATCTATGAAGCATTTTTCTTATAAAAAGAGATAGAGATTGAGAAAAACAAAAAAATATGAGAAAAGAGGAAAGAGAGAAAAAAGCACCATTTTCCCATGGTAAATAAGAAGATTGCTGAGATTCTCATTGAGTGCTTGCCTTGTCATTTTGATTATGGGATCGCTCCTGTATCATGTGCAAGGGATACCTCGTTGGTGGTTCTCTATGATACACATGTACTTACTATGATAAGAACTTGCAAGTAACTAAACTTGAGTAGCATGAGGAGCGGCCCTCGTATTCAAGGGACATGAGATTGCCAACTTATACTTTGTCAAGCATATACTCCATAGTTTGTTCACTTTAACCTTAATCACATCAATATGCTTATGATAGGGGCAATGAGGGCTGAAAGCTAACAAGTACCATTAATTTTGAAAGCTCTTTTGAGACTTAAAATCCCTGCTTCCCTTTACGAAGGGCCTTTCTTCCACTATTATATTGAGTCTTCACCTTCTTTCCTTAGGCACCAATTAAGAGAGCATAGTTGCCATTCTTAGTTCTATGTGCATTGTCCCAAAACATATTGATTGATGCATATTGTTGATATTGCTTGCTCTTGTGCTATTTGTATCTAGTCACTCTTATGAGTTTTGAAGGTGTCCTATGCATTTATTTGCTACTCCATGAGGGACAAGATGAATACCACTATGCCATGTTTTCTATATGTGAAACAAACAAACATCTTTCAATGCATTGTTATTCATGATCTTTGTTTGTAACCTTTCATGTCACATGTATAGTTACTTTGTCTTACTGTTAGAACTCCATCTTTCATGCTCATGTGTAGAGTTCTTTGATCCCAGCTTTTAATGATTCCAAATGGTTTGATCTTGATTTTGATGGTGCATGTCACCTCAAAAATTATTATTTTATCACTTACCTACCCGAGGATGAGCAGGAGTTAAGCTTGGGGATGCTTTATACGTTAAAAACGTATCTATAATTTTTGATGCTCCATGCTTGTTTAGTATCTACTTTGCTTTTCTTTGTCTACACTTTGACGTATTTTTATATGTTTTTTGGGACTAACCTATTAATAAGATACCACAGTGCCATTTGCCTATTTTCTTCTGTTTTTGGTTCCAGAAAAGACAGAAAATCAATATTCTCGGAATTGGACGGGACAAAAGCGAGAGTCAATATTTTACCATGGGCAACACGGAGCCAAAAGACGAGAAGGAGGGGAGCCACCAGGGGGCCACACCCCCTGGCCGCGCGGCTAGGCCTGGCCCGCGCCTGGGGGGTGCGGCCACCCTGGGGGCCCCCTGCCTCGCCTCATCGCCTATAAAGACCCCCTGATACCAAAACCCTAAGTAACCAATCAATATTCCACAAAACAGTCTATAGCCACCGCCACCATCGTCCCTAGATCAGGGGGGATCTGAAGCACTTCCTGACACCCTGCCAGAGGGGAGATCATCTCGGAGGCCTTCTTATTCTTCATCATGCCAGCCTCTGGTATGAAGCCTGAGTAGTTCCACCTTGGACTATGGGTCCATGTAGTAGCTAGATGGTTATATCTCCTCCTTTGTGCTACCATGTTTAGACCTTGTGAGCTCCATTCATGATCAAGTTCATCTATTTGTACTCATGCATGTAGGGATTCGTAGCATGGAAAACAAAAAATTTCTACCGCATGCACACAAACAAGCCAAGATTTATCTACTAGATTGTAGCAACGAGTCGATTAGTGTACTCACCCTCGAATATTCCAAAGCGGTTAACGAGAGCAGATTCTTGTGGATGATGTAGTTCTACACTTGCCGATCTCAAGATCGCGTAGACGATCCTTCCGGCGCTATGTTCCGGCAGCGCTTCCGCAGTCGGTCACACGTTCGGTACTCGATGAAGACCTTCCTCTCCCTTGTTCCAGCAGGCAGCGGAGGTTGTAGTTCTCCCCTCGCGATTTCGGTAGCACGACGGCGTGGTGTCAAAAGTAGCGGGAAGATCCCGCAGGGCTTCGCCTAAGCCGGTGCGAGTTATGATGGATCTAGGGTTTCCAGCGATCTAGGTCTAGAAGGCCGGAGAGGAGGAGGAGGTGTTGGCGGTGGCTAGGGCGACGGCGACGGGCCGGCGGCGGTGGCGTGCGGCGGCGGAGGCGCACGGGGGGGAGGGCTAGGTTGAGTGTTCTTTGGGGCCGCCCTCCCCCTCTATTTATGAGAGGGAGGGCAGCCTTGGGAGAGGGGAGTTTGAATCCATACCCAAACCCAAGTTGGATAGAAGGAATGACTCTTTCCTTCTTCCACTAGGAAACTATTGTTCCAGTTTGACTTTTCAAACCTCCCTTTTGACTTTAAATTTATAGCTTTAATTCTCTCTTGCAAATGCCCAACCAAGTGACCTAGGACATGATCCAATCATTCCACTTACCCATGACACATTCATGGACCATTCCCCTTCTGGTCTGGTGAACCTTCTAGAACCTTCTAGAACCTCTCCGATGAAAACAGTGAAATCATTCCCGAACTTTGGGATTGGACTTTTCTTATATGGACCCTATTCTCTTTACCATTCCGGATCTCCTCGTGATATCCGGATCCTATCCGAGACTCCGAACAACATTCGGTTTCCCTACTTACATTCCATATCTACTAAACAACATCGAATCCTTAAGTTTGTCTCCCTACGGTTCGTGAATTATGCGGACATGACAAAGACACTTCTCCGATCAATAACCAATAGAGGAATCTGGAAATTCATATGGCTCCCACATATTTCTACAATTACTTTGTGATCGAATGAACCACTTACATACGATACCAATTTCCCTTTGTCTCGCGATAGTTTACTTATCTGAGGTTTGATCGTCGGTATCTCTGTATACGTAGTTCAACGTCGTTATCGATAAGTACTCTTTTCTCATTCCCGTGATATGTGATCCCTTGTGAGCTAGTCACATGCTTGCAAGCTAATTCGATGACATTCCACCGAGAGGGCCCAGAGTATATCTATCCGTCATATGGATGGACAAATTCCACTCTTGATCCATGTGCCTCAACACATACTTTCTGAACACTCAATGCCACCTTTATAGCCACCCAGTTACGGTGTGGTGTTTCATGTCATCAAAGCATCCTTCTGGTGATGGTGATTAGCATGATCTCATGGTCGAAGGAATTAGGTTACTATGTATCATAAAGCTTATAGCAAACGAACTATTGAAATGAATTGATCTTTATGCTACGCTTAACTATAGGAGTATGTCCATCATACCATTCTCCTAATGATATGGTATCGTTGTTAATAACATCTCAATGTTCATGATCGAGAAACCACGATCATCTATTAACACACAAGCTAGTATTATGAAGAGGCTTTACCAGGGACTCTAATTTAGCTTACAAATCACACAAGTATTAATTTTTCTGGTTAATACTATTATAGCATGAATGTAAACATTTATCATAAACACAAAGATATATTAATAACCACTTTTATTATTGCCTCTAGGGCATATCTCCAACAGTCTCCCACATGCACTAGAGTCAACTAATCTAGATTACATGGTAATATACCGAACACCCATGTAGGTTTGGTGCTGTTCATGTTTTGCCCTCTAGAGAGGTTTAGTCAACGGATCCGCCACATTCAGATCTGTGTGTACTTTGCAAATCTTTATGTCACCATCTCGGATATGCTCTCGAATAGAGTGAAAACGTAGCTAGATGTGTTTCAGCTTCTTGTGTGACCTTGGTTCTTGCGCATTGGCTATGGAACCCATGTTATCACAATAGATAGACATTGGGCCCAGCGCACTTGGAACCACACCGAGCTCTGTAATGCACTCCTTCATCCATATTGCCTCTTGTGAAGCCTCTGAAGCAGCTATGTATTCCGATTCAATTGAAGATCTTGCCACAATGCTTTGTTTTGCACTCCTCCAGCTAACTGCTGCACCATTCAAAATAAATACATATCCAAATTGAGATTTAGAATCATCCGGATCGGTGTTCCAACTAGCATCAGTGTAACCATTAACAACGAGCTGTTCATCACCTCCATAAGAAAGAACCATATCCTTAGTTCTTCTCAAGTACTTAAGGATGTTTTTGACCACTATCCAATGATCCACTCATGGGTCACTTTGATATCTGTTAGTAAAACTAACAGCATATGCAATGTCGGGTCTAGTACATAGCATGGCATACATAAGAGATCCTATGGCTGAGGCATAGGGAGTCTTACTCATCCTTTCTCTATCTTCTGCCTTGTAGGACATTGACTTTTACTCAAGGTCGTATTGGGCAACATGGGCAAGAACCTTTTCTTTCTATCTTCCATTCCAAACCTCTTTAGAACTTTGTCCAAATATCTACTCCGTGACAATGATATTAGGCGTCTTCATCTATCTCCATAAATCTTTATGCCTAATATGTAAGCTGCTTCGCCAAGATCTTTCATTGAAAAACTATTATTCAAATAATCCTTGACACTATTAAGAAGGTCTACACCATTCCCAATGAACAATATGTCATCTACATATAGTATTAAGAATGCTACAGAGCTCCCACTCACTTTCTTGTAAATACAAGCTTCTCCATAAGTTTGTATAAAACCAAAACTTTTGATTATCTTATCAAACGTTGATTCCAACTCCAGGATGCTTGCTTCAATCCATAAATGGACCGTTGAAGTTTGCATACCTTGTTAGCATCTTTAGGATTAAAAAACCGTTGGGTTGTACCATATTAAACTCATCATCAATGTCTCCATCGAAGAACGCCGTTTTGACATCCATATGCCATATCTCATAATCATAATATGCAGCGATTGCTAACAAAAATCCTCACAGACTTTAGCTTCGCTACCGATGAAAAAGTCTCATCGTAGTCAACTCCTTGAATTTGTCGAAACCCTTTTGCGACAAGTCGAGCTTTATAGACAGTAACATTACCATCAGCATCTGTTTTCTTCTTGAAAATCCATTTGTTCTCGGCGGCCTTCCGGCCATCCGGTAAGTCCACCAAAGTCCATACTTGGTTTTCGTACAAGGATCCAATCTTGGATTTCATAGCTTCTTGCCATTTATTGGAATCTAGGCTCATCATCGCTTCCTCATATGTCGCAGGGTCATCGGTGTTGTCCACCAACATGACACTCATAGGAGTGGTACGAGTTCTCTGTAACATCCCAGCATTAGAGCCTTGAAATAAGCTGAACCCAGATGTGTGCATTGCATTCATGCATAGAAAATCCGAATAATTTTCGCGCTTTTAAACAAAACTTGTCAAAGTGATTGAAGCTTCTCTTAGCTTGATGGAATTGAAGTAGATCATCAAGTTGGGTGCGATAAGTTTCAATAAGACCTTTGTTAAGTCTCATTTGGGTAAGAGAGATTTGATCTAAGGGTATATCAAATGTACTATAAGTTAAACTCTAATATAGTGTGAATTATATTTGATCATTATGTGATCTTGTTATAATATTTATTATAATCAATCATTAGTACCAGGTTAAAGATATAAAACAAATAAAAAGAATGTAACCACTATATCTTAATCCCATCTGCATACATCCTGAGTATCATAGTAACACCTAATCTTAAAAAAACTCCTTTGATGAGTTGGCGTTGGAAAGAGATTAATTCAGGATCATCCACTATATAGATATCTTTCTTTCTATAGAATCTTTATAGAACTTATTTCAATATCTGTTGTTCATCAATGTTGGATAATTCCCCATTGATTCACAAATTCCTTAACTATTAATCTTTGATTTATTACTTGATCTTATCAGAACATCTACTTAAATCTTCGAATAAGGGCATAATCCATTAATAACCTTAAACCAATATAAGATAATAAGAAGATAATTTCCAGACAATAAAAGGTAAGATTGATAAAGCCCTGCTTAGCCAACTAAGAACCTCAGTAATAAATTATTAGAGTATTATCATGGTAATGCTTTGGCCACCAATATTAAATGATTATATTTAGTATAAGTAATACTGGTGGGTAGAACATGATTGGAACCTTAGTAGAGATAAATGATCCTAGAGTAGTCTTTGCAAACCACATAAATATAATTCAGTGATTCAAGTGAAAGTCACGAGAGTTAGGTAAATATAGGTTGTTATTATTCAATTAAAGCTAGTATAGCATAGAGTTTAGAAGTAGTGTTATTCATCTTAAAAGATAATCAACCTTAGAGAAAGATCAGTGATGGAATATTAAGGAAGATTGTGAATGAAGTTGAAGGAACTACTTTGTTGGATGGAAGGTATCAACAATAGAATAGTAGGTGCAATCATGCATGGATATGAAGAAGTTATGAACTATTTTAGTATCAAACTCATTGGATTCATTCATGAGTTTAGAAGAATGATATATGAATAAGAAGATTTAAATGAGTAAAGCTCATCATGTTAATCATGATGATGGATAGGAAGAAGTTCTATATCTAGGAAAGGAATTCCTTAATTAGAGATCCAAGATTATGAAACATAATTATATGTTATAAATAATCTTCCTATTAAATATTGGTAAGCAATCAAATTTAAATCTCAAATCAAACATAATATCTATCTCATACTGTTGATCCATCATCTGAGGCCTATAACACTTTATAGAAACATTTCCCTATAACAAATTACATAAGCATATCCTTGTCAATTTCAACCATCATAACTATATGTACCTAAGTATGTTTTTTATAAGTTCACTTCTATAAAACACTCTAATTATAATTTTCTATTTAAAAGGGAGATTTTATCCAATACTATATACATAAGGAAATATACTTAGTTATTAAATTTTAACTCTTAAAAGGAATCTAAGCTTATACAAAACCCTAAAGCCAAGGGTAATACTCATAATTCAAAACCCTAAACTTATTTGGGAGTAATAATCACCATATCAATGTCTTTATATTTCATGCATCAAATAATGGTATAGGATCATTATACATATATATAAAGTTTCTATTCAAACTATGAGCTCACTAAAGTTGAGTTATAAACAAATAAGAATATATTACTCAAGAAATCTCTAACTAAAATAAGGAAAGAAAAATAATAAGAAAAGTTTATATAAAATGTTAACAAGGGGGTTCACATTAAGAAAATAAAAAGAAATACAAAAAGAGAATATAATAAAAATTCACAAATGAGACGAGATATTTTTTTGTATTGTTGTAAATATCCAGCAAACAAATTATACAAATAAAGGTTCAAAATATAAATCAAATTCAAATCTAAATAAGAAAACAGAAAATAGAAAAAGTATAAAACAAATAAAAACCTAACCTGGTCGCAGCCCAACACACTTACATCTATCTGATGCCTATGTGCAGCCCACAACAGCCCAGTAACCAGCCCAGTCCTTTTTCGTTTGTGACTGACAAGTGGGGTCAGGAGAGGACCGCGGGTTGAGACGAAATAATAGCCAGGGGGTTATCCGCAAAACATCCATCGTCGTCATCGTCACGCTCACAGGCAGCTCGCTGGCGGAGCTCGCCGCCGCCCGATGCCATCATCGTCGTCGTTGCGCCAAGATACTCGCCGTCGTTGCCAAGAGGGGATAAGAAGGCCACCGCGATGCATTGCCTCCAGCCCTATCTCCAATTCCCCATTATCCTCTCAGATACAAACGAGACCGAAACCCTAGCTCACCGGAGCCACCTCTCGCCGTCGAACCACGTTTCCCCACACCATTCTGAGCCGTCATGGAGAAGCGCCTTCCTCCGTAGATCCTCTGGGTAAAAGATTGCATCAAGGGGCGCACTGGAGCGGGTAAATTTGGTCTTTTCCCTTCGCAGAAGTTCATCGGAATCCTCGTCGTGAAGCTCGATTCCGACCGCGCCTGTTCTTGTCGACCACTCTATCGTTATCAGGGTAAGATTACACATCTCTGGATCCTAGTTTCGTTTGTTGATTCGCACCGTAGGTATAGTTTTGTTGAGCACCGCCGCGGGCCACCGCAGTAGCTCGTCGCCGATGACCCTCCGATCTCCATTTCCGAGCAGCGCTGCCACTATTAGATTCAGTAGGTTGCACTGATTCGAACTATATCTATTTCACTTGCTGGGGTGCAGTAGATCGTCGGTGGCGACCAACCTCTGGCGGCGGTGGTGATGCTGACGCCATCGTGACATCATGATCGCACCACGTCAACTAGTTTGACTGGTCGTTGCTAACGTTGTTGAAGACCTGGCCTAGGGCCCATATGTCATTGACTGGGGGTAAGTGCGGGGCCAGTAACTAATGCATTTCTTTCATCTAAGAGCTGAGGTGGACAATGGCCCACTAGTCAGTGACTAGGGCTAGCGTTAGGCGTGGTGTAAAAAGTAATTTTCTGTTTAGAAATAAATAAAATGTTATAATCCAATTAATAATATTCCAGAAATCAAATAAATGATTAAACTTTGTTTAATTAATAACTTTTGATTTATAATTCAGAAAAGTATGTATAATATATGAAATTTTTCAGAAAAATAAATCTACAACTTAAAACTATTACCAAATATTATTATGATGATTTAAATAAATGTTATTTAATAAAAGTTTTATAAGTAATAAAGCTTTGATAATTCATATTTTAATAATAGTAAATATTGAAAAAAATATAAATAAAATACCAAAAACCTTGGAAAAGTAATAACTTCAATATAAAACTATAATTATGTATTGTTATTTCACTTAAATAAATACTTAATATATATTTAGTAATTATAAAATAATAAGAATTATAAAAATCATATCTTATTATATATTAATCACAAAAATAAATGTGATATACTAAAATGATCAGAAGAATAATATCTACATGATAAAAATCTAATATTATACTTTTTGAGTTAAATAAAAATTCAAATATTCTAATAACTCAAACTCAAACTTATTTACTTCATTAATAATTCATATAAAGATAAATAAAATTTATTAATAAATCAATTAAGTCTAATAAATAATATTAGTCTTAAATATTAATAATATGAAGCCATAATGGATTAAAACACTATAAACATCTTTGTATTAAATTATCTTCAACTCTAAGTGAAGATTATGTTCTCAAAGGATTCCAATTCATGATAAAAACCTTAAAGAACAACTTATGAATCCACCAAACCTTTTCTATCTATATTAACTACCTAATTGCAAAAACTACCACAACATTATATAAAACCATAAGTAATTAAGTAACAGTATGTTTTAAATTATAAACTATACTCACTTATCTATAAAAGATAAATGATATTACTCCATAATCAAGTCAAGAAACTATTATCCAAATAAAAAGAATGACCATTCTTAAGTAACCTAAAGAAAACATTTCAAATACACTAGATACAAATGTTATAAGTATTCTACTCTCAAAATCATCTTTGTTTTAAAGTTAACTTTAGTCTACAGAATCTTAATGCAACACTATAAGCATGACTATATGTTTTACAGTTAACTTTGGTCTGAAGGAGTTAAATTATAAAGCAACTCAAGCTAAACTATTTGAGCAAACAAATAGCATCAACCACCACTAACTACCCACAAAGTTTGTTTACACCTTAGAAGGGAAACCTTTACTTCGAAGGTTATCCTTTTGCCACTTTAAATAAGAACACTTGTATAAGCAATCCTAACTAGTATGTCATAAGTATGTATACTTTACTCCTACATATGTGTTGTCTACAACCACTTATAAACTCTAATAAAAGTACAACTATGAAGCTTATCTAAAAGGACCACACATTCCAAAGTAACCATTTCCGGAATCCAAATCCTAGGACAACGTTATTCCTAGAATTTGCGTGTAGAACGTGCATCACATTACTTATGCATAAATGCATATTGCTTCTTTAAACATTAGTCCTTACCGTACCAATGATGCTGATTTTAGATTTTGGATCTTATACACTGACTTGAAGACCGTGAGTGCATAATCTTGCAATTACAAAAGGCAAGTTCACACTCGCTCATGTCCTTTGTTTATTTTCTGTAAAGTATTTTACAAATCTAGTGTTGTCTTCACCTGCATTTGAAAAAGGTCAGAAAACACTATTTTCAATAATAATGAGCACTATTTATTACTAATCTAGGGTGATCAGTTAATCTATTAAGTCTGATAGTTCGAATAACACTATTCAGAACTATATCATCGAGGACTTAACAACCAATGTCGCCAGTGATTATTGCGCCGTATATTACGCGTTGACCATGAGATTTGGAATGGGACGGAGAAGTAATATGTATCTTCTTCCTCCAGCATGAAGCCGGATGTGCAAGTCGTGGCTGTTATCCTCATAGCATGCATATTAATTTGTAATTCGTAGAGGATATGCAGCATATGGGTGGGAACCCTCAACGTCCCACGATAGTTCTGACATCTGACGGTTTGTACAAACCATTGCCGTAATTCTTTATGTGGGAATGGTGTACACCAAGGAGGCATGCGAGGTCGCGAAGGGGGTAGTGATTGGCTTGGATCATCTTCTAGGCCCCACATCATGGACTTGTGGACGGGAATAAGCTGCCTGGTTGTGCAACAAAGAGTTGATATCTCATGGGTAAAGTAACGCACCCCTGTAGAGTATAAGAACTGTAACTTGTTACTCCCTGTTTCGGGAAGGAGCTGCGAACGCGGCGGGAAAGGAACTCCATGAAAGTTCTGGTAAACCCGTGAAGGCTGACGGACATAGCTTTTCAGAATAAAAGCAACCTTTGAAGAAATGTTTATGAAAACTTGCATTGCCTACGACCTATGGTCTATGGCTGTAGCTATAGTGCATCAAACACTCCTTTTCTAGTGAACTTGCTGAGTACGCTCGTACTCAAAGTATCTTCTTAACCCTTGCTAGATTCTGAAGCCATTAAAACGATGTCTGCATCAAGATATGCTCCAGGACTTATCAAGACCAGCTAAAGCTCTTCAATGAAGACAAGGAAGACCACAGATACCTCAACTCAAGTGAAGACGAAGTTACTAGTTAGATCGGAATACAATCTCTAACCAAAGAACCTATTTCTGTAGTGCGTTGCAATAGTAATAATGCCAGCCTCTTAGCCAGAATACTAGACTTGATAGTATAATCGTTCTTGCGTTAGTTATCTTTGATTCCTCTCTGTAAGAAGTTCTTTCTCTCTCTTCAACCTAGAGTGTTCTCTCGATCTTATGTAAAGAGTGAGTTGTAACCTTTAGCCATGTATTGGACCCGCTGTGTTTCTATTGTGCCATTCTGAGGGATGTAATACTAGTGAACAGTGTTTCATTGGTGTTATGTCAATGACTATAGTATACTACATCATGCAGTGGTGTGCTGGGTCACCGCAGTTGGTATCAGAGCATATGCTTTGACCTTAGGTTGGAAACCTAGTAAATGGGTAAAACCTGTAGGACACATCCTAGCAATAATGAAGAGTTCTCTAGTGATATGAGGGATATTCACTTGAGAATAATCCTGTTATGTTACTAGTAAGATAACTCTTTTATATGATTGCAATTTCCAATCATTACCCAAGATTTTTAACTCTATGTGACTAATGATAATTTCTTATCCACAGTTCCACATGGCACCTCGGTATCCACCCGGAATGTTCAAGTGATGAACAGGAAGTTGGATGACTACGGAGGGGATTGGACAGACAATCTCCGACAACTTCTATGGAGTTTGGAATGTGAATCAAGACTTTTGGTAAAGATTTACAGTTACTATGATGGACAGGTATTAGCTAAATACCGTGTCATGATCATGTTACCCAAGAAGTTAGGACTTAAGGGAGAAATGCCAGCAGGAGAGGCAAGGTGTATGGATCTGCATATCAGATTGTCGTAGCAGCAACCATAACCATGATCCGAGAGCATAAATCCCAAGCTCTAGAAGGTAGTACTCACACCATTATACCACATGAAACCTCAAACTCAGAGCACGAGTTAGATCACTCTACCTTAGTCCAAGCTGAACCTACTCTAGCTGTAGAGTATATGGATCGTTACCGATCTTTGCTAAACACTTATCATAACACTCACCAAGTCTTAGTTCAGGAGCTCGATACGGTCATTGAGGATTTTACTGATCCTGATAAAGTAATGGCTCGTAGGAAGAAGTTAGATAAAGAAGCTAGGCATCCCAAATACATAACTTCAGGAGAAGTGTTCGAGGAAACTGAGTTTGATGACCCAAACTCAGAAAATTATGCGTATTACCAGAATGACTTCAAGCCACCTGAAGACCTATGCACCAAGTATAATTCCGAACAACAGGAATGGAATAAAGTTATTCCAAATAAACCTGAGCCTAACAAGTATGGATGGGAAATAGAATCTCAAGGTAAAACCATAGGGAATCTTATACCTTGTGATACATGTATTGAAGAAGAGACCAACTATAACCATAGAGAGCCTTATGGATGGGGGTAATACGAATTCAATCAACTTAGAAGAGTACTCCAATAGCTACTATACAAATATATATATATGACTGGATCCAAGAAAAAGCTAAGTAACCAACTTACTATGAGGAAGCGTTGCCGGAAAACCCGGATTATTCGGTGGAAGATTACGCCAACTCTAATCATTTTTCAATGGCTAATCTCAGTCTCAGTACTTCTAATCAAGAATACACACCTCCTGGATGCTCCTATGCTCCAGAAGGTAGTCGTAGGACTTCACGTCATCATGGACGGAACTCCAGGAAGCACTAGAGGAGGATGAAAGTGAGAGAGAAACAACATCCCAAGGGATGAGGGCTTGAATAATGTATATAGAGGGTGTAGAGGTCCCAACCTTTAATAAGGTAGAGATCCCTGTGTTTACAATGCTAGTCCCTGGATCAATAGCTAGCATCCACAGTTAAGATGTAGTATCAAGAAACAAAGGTCATAATACAACTTTATAACTAGGAATAAAATAATTCATTACATCTTACATAGCTCATTTGGCTATCTCATTACAATGCAGCAGAAATAACTATAGCATGGAGTCCTTCATCTTCAAAGTGCCACATGAAATCATGTTGGTTGTAGACTTGTAATCCTAAACAACACACTTCACTAACCTCAAACAAACCTGCAACATAATAATTTACATCCACAAGGGTCAATACATTTGAATTGTATTGGCAAGCGACACTGTGGTAGTATAGTGGAGTCTATCATCTATATGCTTTTGGCTAGGTGGAGCTTAGGCTTGCTTTGCTCAAAATAGATTTTCCTTATCATTTGAAAACACTAAGTTTTTGTTTGTCAAAATCACCCAAGGCATCCCCCAATAGAAATTGGTGATCCTTCAACCCTTGTTCAACCACAAGTTTTTAACTTAGAAATTTTGATGAGGAGATTCTTGATAGATTCCATGTCTTGATGCTCAAATTGTCCTTTGCCAGGGACATGGCTAAGTACTTAGATTTTACACTCTGCAGAGGTGGTGCACTTTCCCCACAAGACTTGGTTTTACCAAGACAAGATCTTTCAGAAGCCTTCCCTTAGACCAGAATGGACGCGCTCCAACCTATCATCCCCTACCAGCAACTGTCCATTTGGCTAAGTTATTGCAACCTATATGATCCAGGTAGATCCCATAATGCGAAGTTGCTGCACTTGAAGCTTCTCAACATTTGACATCTCAAATCTCTTTGTTCCTGGGTGGCATTCCACAAGTGAGATACCAAGTTTTCCCTAGTATACTGGACTTGGTGATGCCCAAGTTTTCCCCAGCATACTGTACTTGTGTAACCACTCAACACAAACCATTCTTTCCATTCCACCCAGGTGATTCATTCACTTAGTTGTTTTATTAAACAAAACACAAGTCCTTGAGTTAGAAATATTCCATAGCATGAATATAATCCACCCTTGTTTTCTACTAGCTAAGCTAAGCATGATACTAGTAGGAATCTTAACTTAGGAAAATACTACTAAGGTTTCATCTACTAGGATTTCCCATGGCATAGTTTATACTTAGCAAAAATTCCATGCAAGTCCTACTTAGAAATATCACTAATGCATAGTGAAAATAATAGGACAAAAGTATGAAGCATCACTTGCCTTTTTGGTAGAGAATTATAAGTTCACTCCTTGATCTTGCAATAGACACACTCTTCAAATTTCACTACAATTTAGTCAAGCAAGCAAATATTCAATCTACCATTCAAGCAAGCATCACATAAAATAATAAAAAACAAAGCAATGCATGCAAGCATGCCAAAGATTGTTTTATTTGGAAAAGTGGTTTTTATAGGTTATAAACATCATAAAATGTCTATTGGTCATTTATAAAAGTGGCAAAACCATCTGATATTGAGTTAGTGAAAATGGCCATTTAAATCATTTTTTGTTTTGCTAGAAATGATTTAAATCAAAGTAATATTCCCTAGTGTTTGGCAAACACATTTCTAAACACAAATGTTAGTGTTTTATGGTCAAGTGTTTAATATTAAAACCATTTGCAAAAGGTTTCACCTATAAACCATTTTTATACCAAAACAATATTTTATGTTGTTGAAATTGCCTTTTAGCAAAGTAATAATTTATAGGGTTCAACGAATATATTTTTAATTCTCAAAACTTGGTGTTTAGGGTCAGAGAGTTTAAATCAAATCGTTTTCCAAAGGTTATACTCAAAGGGCATTTTTAACACATAAACAATATTTTTATTTGACTAGAAATGTTCTAATTCAAGGATTTATTCTTTGGTTTCATCAAATACACTTTTAATTCCACAAGTTGTTTATATGGTCAGTAGGTTCAAAACAATCCAATTTCCAAAGATTTTATCATAAAAATATTTCTAGAATAAATTTTATATCCAAATTATGCCTACACATGTTTCTGTAAAAAACAATTTAACAGAAGCAATTTACTAAAGAAAGCACATGGTTGGGAAGTACTTGTTCTGCTGATTCCATTGATATAAAATTTATAAAATTTGGATGTGTGGATTAAAAGTTATGCAATTTACAAGTTTGATCATCTAATTGGACAAATTCTGGTTTTTAAAACAAAACACAGGCCACGTGTCCTGTTCTGATTGGCTGGTACCGGTTCGTCTGGATCAAGCAACATGGATCGTAGGATTAAAAGGGACCTATGCGGCTCAGATCATCGCATACCCCTTTGTTAAGTGAAACTATCCTATCGCGTCGATCTAGATCTGACGGCTCCCAATGCCTAGACCAGAAACTGGCGGCGCTCAACGGTGGAATGCGGCGGCGCGGCTATGTCGGTGACGCTGCCGATGAACTAGGACATGCAGGAAAGAGTGAGGATGCTCACCAGACTCGCCGTGAAGCTCTGATGCTTGTCATTTCCTTAGTTGGCCAAGGGGCGCACGGACTCGTTGCTGATTGCTCACCGGAGTAGGCGTCGGCGTCGGGTTCGTCTGGTTGTTGACGAAGGCGAGTTTTGAGGGCGCGCTAAGGTGAACAGAGAGTGGGATTAGATGCGTACGGTGTTGGGGATCATATTCGTATCAACTAGAGGAAGAGGGGCGATCATGTTTACCGGGCGAAGGTCGACAGAGTGGAGGCAGATGGTGACGAAGTGTTGTCGTTGAGGTTGCCGATGATGCGGAGAGCGCCTGGGCGAGCTGGCACTATGGTGAGGTTCGTCAGGAGATGGGGAATGCGCTCGTGTGGTCGAGGGGACAAGGGGAGGCGAGGAGCTGCCGGAATTGCTCGGAGTCCTTGTCGGAGTCCGCGGCGGTGCGAGCCAGAATGGGAGCATCCTGGGGGCATATAGTGGGTGGTTTCTGGGGGAAATGGAGAGGGGAGGGAGACATCTAATAGAGCGTGGTTGCGGCAAGGTTTAAGCGAGGCGTTTAAGCGAATTAAACCTCAGCATCAATGGCAGGAAACGGCCGGCGAGGCGTGGTTACCGCGGGAGGGTGAGGAAGATGACTGTCGAGTGGGCCTGGCTAGTCAGTGAGTGAGAGAGAGGAGAGGTGGGCCTAGCAGTTAGCGACTGAGTGGGTTTGTTCTGCGGTGAGAAGAAAAACGTTTTGGGGGGAGAGGGAGTGGCTAGTTGGGCCAGTGGGCTGGGTTAGCTGGGCTGGCTTTATTCATTTTTTTGTTCTGTTTCCCTTTTTCTTTTTCCATTTCTATTATTCTATTTTGATTTTTACTCAAACAATTCAAACACCATTTAAAATCAAACCTCTACCAAACTTTGGGAAAATTCAAATACTGTTTATTAATACATTCTAAAGTCAAATTTAGAATATCCCTTTTATTCTTTTTAGGGTCTTTTATTTATTTTAAAAATAGACATTTGTCTTTATTTCAAATAGGATTTTTCATATGTTTTAAAACTCTATTTGAAATCTAAATTTTTACCAAACCTTTTTAGTAGGTTTTACTAAAAATAAAACACTTTGAAATATAATTTAAAATACTTTATTTTGTTTTAATGTTCATTTAAACGGGAAATGTCTTTACTTAAATGAAATTGGATAATAATAAATCTTCATGATTTTATTTAAATAATCCTTTACTTCTTTTTATTAAACAAAAATATTTTATTTTATTTGCTTGGCCAAGTTTTAATTTGTCTCTTTAAAATAGTCTTTGTTTATTTATTCCTTCTTTTATTTTATAAAATACATATCTCTTTATTTAAAGATCCCAAAATGGTGATTGCAATTGTAAAATCTTATTTGATATTTATTTATCCTTTTAAATCTCTTAGATAGGATCTTTATTTGCTTTGGAAATTTAATTTCCTTATCTTATTAAATTCATATGATTTTATCTATGGCTCCAAATTAAGTGAAACCAATTTCTATGGTTTTATAATATCTCCATTTGTCTTTCTTGATCATTTATAAATATTTGTTGACAAATTTTATATGGATCAAATCCATGGTCTTAGAGATATCTTGGAAAACTCCCATTAGAGTTTTTAGGGTTTTGGTTTATTTTCCAAGTGTTTATATTTCAAGATGCTTTTTATGAAGAATGCATTCCACTTGATTTGAATTTAGTTGGATTCAAATTTTATTCAAAGTTTGTTCAAGATGGGTTTTAATGTTTCCATTTAGAAACAAAAAGTTTCTTTTCACCCTAAATTTCAACAATTATTTATTTTGTTTATTTATTTTTCACATTACAAAATTTTGAAAATTTTGGGATGTGACAGAGGGTAATGCGTATTGTAGTTTGAACAGTTTGCCGAAATAAGTGAGGACATATCCACAAGAGCAAGAGGTTCTTGTAAGATAGTTGTGTAAATAGGTTTGGAGCAAACCGTGGGAATATCTAGTACATTTGTTAATTATTTAAACCTATGTGTAATACGTGGTATATGTTCTGTTGTTTATTGACTTTTGGATCTTTTTGATTCTTCTTGATTGACTAGATCTGTACATGAAGTGTAATTTGGTGTGCAAATGCATGATGTAACACCCAGTTATTACTTGATGTTATAGACCTAGATAGAAACGGGAATTCGTGTAAGGGAGTGACGAGTTTCAAAGATCATAAGGAAGATTAAATTAAAAGATGTAGCATGATAGAAGGGGTATTTACACCATTTGGGAATAAATAGAACATAAGTCACATTCTTTGCCAATTTAGGAAGAAAGCTTGGTGTAGGAGATGTAAGGAGTAACAATATATGATAAATTGAAGGTTTATCCAAAGTAGGTAAGATGCTAAGAAGTCAATGAAGTGTTGTATCAAGTTCATGGAAGTATGATGAAAACATACCAAGGAGATGCCTTAGAACCAAAAGGGTTTTTAAGCTCTGACAATTCAGAGATAATGTAACTCGTATGTCGGAAACTGTAAGATAATACCTACCACTCAGAATGTTCCGCCTTGGGTACCTAATCCCTTGGCCGGCATTCTAATACGCAGTCGGTATTCTGTCCACACCTGGTATCAGTTGACATAGTTAATCAAATTATCATAAAGGTTGCATAAAGAGCATTAAATTTGGCCTAACCTAAGTAATACATAAAGAAGGATAAAATTTAAAGGCGATCGTCTATCAAGATGCTCTGCAAAGTAAAACTTATCCAACAGAGCATGTCCTAAGGTAAAGGGACATAAAACGCTGAAAGATTTGCTTCGGAGATCCACAATTGTGTGGATACACCGTACAATCTTTCATTAGACCTTAATTAGGTAAAGTATAAACTGAACCGAGACCAACATTTTAGATATTAAGCCAATAAATGCTACACCACCAATTTAAAAGACTATTAGTAAACCCTAAGGGGAAGAGCAAACACTATAAATGAAAGTTAAAGAAGTACTATAAGTAATACTGGGAGATTATCTAAAACTTAATAAGGTAAAGGTTTGAAGGTGATAAATGATACATTTAACCGATCAATTCTAAAAGAAACAACTCTTAAAGTAAACCTTAAGAAATAATAGAGAACTTCCAATTAGACATATAAGAATTCTAATGGGTATGGACTAAATGAGTTCAAATGATAGTAATAAAAGGGTAGTCTTTTAATTACAAACACGGGTATATAGAAACTCAAAACTTATTCGTTAAGGAGAACCCTACACTGTACTTAAATTAGTAATAAAGTTTGATGTTTAGATAAAAAGAATTATATTAGAATATTTAATCAGGTTATGGAATATTCCAATTAATTCCATTTAAAATCATCATGAAGTGGGGAATATAGAAACCACTGCAAAAAAAATTCTTACTCCGAAACATGAGATTTGCGAACTTCGAGGACGAAGTTTATTTTAAGAGGGAGAGTCTGTAACATCCCAGCATTAGAGCCTAGAAATAAGCTGAGCCCAGATGTGTGCATTGCATTCATGCATAGAAAATCCGAATAATTTTTGTTCTTTTAAACAAAACTTGTCAAAGTGATTGAAGCTTCTCTTAGCTTGATGGAATTGAAGTAGATCATCAAGTTGACTGTGATAAGTTTCAATAAGACCTTTGTTAAGTCTCATTTTGGGTAAGAGATATTTGATCTAAGGGTAGATCAAATGTACTATAAGTTAAACTCTAATACAATGTGAATTATATTTGATCATTAGGTGATCATGTTATAATATTTATTATAATCAATCATCAGTACCAGGTTAAAGATATAAAACAAATACTAAGAATGTAACCACTATATCTTAATCCCATCTGCATACATCCTGAGTATCATAGTAACACCTAATCTTAAAAAAAACTCCTTTGATGAGTTGGAGTTGGAAAGAGATTAAGTCAGGATCATCCACTATATAGATATCTTTCTTTCTATAGAATCTTTATAGAACTTATTTCAATATCTGTTGTTCATCAATGTTGGATAATTCCCCATTGATTCACAAATTCCTAAACTATTAATCTTTGATCTATTACTTGATCTTATCAGAACATCTACTTAAATCTTCTAATAAGGGCATAAGCCATTAATAACCTTAAACCAATATAAGATACTAAGAAGATAATTTCCAAACAATAAAAGGTAGGATTGATAAAGCCCTGCTTAGCCAACTAACAACTTCAGTAATAAATGATTAGAGTATTATCATGGTAATGCTTTGGCCACCAATATTAAATGCTTATATTTACTATAAGTAATACTGGTGGGTAGAACATGATTGGAACCTTAGTAGAGATAAGTGATCCTAGAGTAGTCTTTGCAAACCACATAAATATAATTCAGGGATTGAAGTGAAAGTCATGATAGTTAGGTAAATATAGGCTGATATTATTCATTGAAAGCTAGTATAACATATAGTTTAGAAGTAGTGTTATTCATCGTAAAATATAATCAACCTTAGAGAAAGAGCAGTGATGGAATATTAAGGAAGATTGTGAATGAAGTTGAAGGAACTACTGGTTGGATGGAAGTTATCAACAGTAGAATAGTAGGTGCAATCATGCATGGATATGAAGAAGTTATGAACTATTTTATATGAATAAGAAGATTTAAATGAGTAAAGATCATCATGTTAATCATGATGATGGATAGGAAGAAGTACTATATCTAGGAAACGAATTCCTTAATTAGAGATCCAAGATTATGAAACATAATTATATGTTATAAATCATCTTCCTATTAAATCTTGGTAAGAAATCAAATGTAAATCTCAAATCAAACATAGTATCCATCTCATACTGTTGATCCATCATCTGATGCCTATAACACTTTATAGAAACATTTACATATAACAAATTACATAAGCATATCCTTGTCAATTTCAACCATCATAAATATATGTGCCTAAGTATATTTTTATAAGTTCACTTCTATAAAACACTCTAATTATAATTTTCTATTTAAAAGGGAGATTTCATCCAATACTATATACATAAGGCAATATACTTAGTTATTAAATTTTAACTCTTAAAAGGAATCTAAGCTTATACAAAACCCTAAAGCCAAGGGTAATACTCATAATTCAAAACCCTAAACTTCTTTGGGAGTAATAATCACCATATCAATGTCTTTATATTTCATGCATCAAATAACGGTATAGGATCATTATACATATATATAAAGTTTCTATTCAAACTATGAGCCCACTAAAGTTGAGTTATAAACAAATAAGAATATATTACTCAAGAAATCTCTAACTAAAATAAGGAAAGAAAAATAATAAGAAAAGTTTATATAAAATGTTAACAAGGGGGTTCACATTAAATAAATAAAAAGAAATACAAAAAGAGAATATAATAATTCACAAATGAGACTAGATATATTTTTTTGTATTGTTGTAAATATCCAGGAAATAAATTATAAAAAGAAAGGTTCAAAATATAAATCAAATTCAAATTTGAATAAGAAAACAGAAAATAGAAAAAGGATAAAACAAATAAAAACCAAACCTGGCCATAGCCCAACACACTTACATCTATCTGACGCCTATGTGCAGCCCATAACAGCCTGGTAACCAGCCCAGTCCTTTTTCGTCTGTGAGTGACAAGTGGGGTCAGGAGAGGACCGCGGGTTGAGCCAAAAGAATAGCCAACGGTTATCCGCAAAATAGCCATCGTCGTCATCGTCACGCACACAGGCAGCTCGCTGGCGGAGCTCGCCCCCCCCCCCGATGCCGTCATCATCGTCGTTGCGCCAAGATACTCGCCGCCGTTGCCAGGAGGGGATAAGAAGGCCACCGCGACGCATTGCCTCCATACCTATCTCCAATTACCCTTATCCTCTCAGATACGAACGAGACCAAAACCCTAGCTCACCGGAGTCACCTCTCGCCGTCGAACCACGACTCCCCACACCATTCTGAGCCGTCATGGAGAAGCGCCTTCCTCCGTAGATCCTCTCGGTAAAATCTTGCATCAAGGGGAGTACTGGAGAGGGTGAATTCGGTCGTTTCCCTTTGCAGCAGTTTGTCGGAATCTTCGTCGGGAAGCTTGATTCTAACCGCGCCTGTTCTCATCGACCGCTCTATCGTCATCAGGGTAAGATTACGCATCTCTGGATCCTAGTTTCGTTTGCTGATTCGCACCGTAGGTATAGTTTTATTGAGCACTGCCGCGGGCCGCCGCAGTATCTCGTCGCCGATGACCATTTCCGAGCGGCGCTGCCACTATTAGGTTCAGTAGGTTGCACTGATTCCAACTAGATCTATTTCGCTTGCTGGGGTGCAGTAGATCATCGCCGGCGATCAACCTTTGGCGGCTGTGGTGATGCTGACGCCATCGTGACGTCATGATCGCACCACGTTAGCTAGTTTGACTGGTCGTTGCTAACGTGGCTAAAGACCTAGCCTAGGGCCCATATGTCATTGACTGGGGGTAAGTGCGGGGTCAGTAACTAATGTATTTCTTTCATCTGAGAGCTAAGGTGGACAATGGCCCACTAGTCAGTGACTGGGGCTAGCGTTAGGCATGGTGTAAAACGTAATTCTCTGTTTAGAAATAAATAAAATGTTATAATCCAATTAATAATATTCCAGAAATCAAATAAATGATTAAACTTTGTTTAATTAATAACTTTTGATTTATAATTTAGAAAAATATGTATAATATATGAAATTTTTTAGAAAAATAAAATCTACAACTTAAAACTATTATCAAATATTATTATGATGATTATTTAAATAAATGTTATTTAATAAAAGTTTTATAAGTAATAAAGCTTTGATAATTCATATTTTAATAATAGTAAATATTATAAAAAAATATAAATAAAATACCAAAAATCTTGGAAAAGTAATAACTTCAATATAAAACTGTAATTATGTATTGTTATTTCACTTAAATAAATACTTAATATCTATTTAGTAATTATAAAATAATAAGAATTATAAAAATCATATCTTATTATTTATTAATCACAAAAATAAATTTGATATACTAAAATGATCACAAGAATAATATCTACATGATAAAAATCTAATATTATACTTTTTGAGTTAAATAAAAATTCAAATATTCTAATAACTCAAATTCAAACTTATTTACTTCATTAATAATTCATATAAAGATAAATAAAATTTATTAATATTCCTAAAATAAATCAATTAAATCTAATAAATAATATTAGTATTAAATATTAATAATATGAAGCCATAATGGATTAAATCATTATAAACATCTTTGTATTAAATTATCTTTAACTCTAAGTGAGGATTCCAATTCATGATAAAAACCTTAAATAACAACTTATGAATCCACCAAACCTTTTCTATCTATATTAACTACCTAATTGCAAAAACTACCACAACATTATATAAAACCATAAGTAATTAAGTAACATTATGTTTTAGATTATAAACTATACTCACTTATTTATAAAAGATAAATGATATTACTCCATAATCAAGTCAAGAAACTATTATCCAAATAAAAAGAATGACCATTCTTAAGTAACCTAAAGAAAACATTTCAACTACACTAGATACAAATGTTACAAGTATTCTACTCTCAAAATCATATTTGTTTTAAAGTTAACTTTAGTCTACAGAATCTTAATGCAACACAAGCTAAACTATTTGAGAGTAGATAACTTTGGTCTGAAGTAGGTAACTTTTGTCTGAAGTACGTAAATTATAGAGCAACTCAAGCTAAATTATAAAGCAACTCAAGCTAAACTTTGGTCTACAGAATGTTTTATAGTTAACTTTTGTCTGAAGTAGGTAAATTATAAAGCAACTCAAGCTAAACTATTTGAGAAAACAAATAGCATCAACCACCACTAACTACCCATAAAGTTTGTTTAGAACTTAGAAGGGAAACCTTTACTTCAAAGGTTATCCTTTTTGCCACTTTAAATAAGAACACTTGTATAATAAATCCTAACTAGTATGTCATAAGTATGTATACTTTACTCCTACATATGTGTTGTATACAAGAACTTATAAACTCTAATAAAAGTACAACTATGAAACTTATCTAAAAGGACCACACATTCCAAAGTAACCATTTCCGGAATCCAAACCCTAGGACAACGTTATTCTCGGGATTTGCGTGTAGAACATGCATCACATTACTTATGCATAAAAGAATATTGCTTCTTTAAACATTAGTCCTTAGCAGACCAATGATGCTAATTTCAGATTTTGGATCTTATACACTGACTCGAAGACCGTGAGTGCATAATCTTGGAATCACAAAAGGCAAGTTCACACTTTCTCATGTCCTTTGTTTATTTTCGGTAAAGTATTTTACAAACCCAGTGTTGTCTTCACCTGCATTTGAAAAAGGTCAGAAAACACTATTTTCAGTAATAATGAGCACTATTGTCTTCACCTGACAGTTGGAATACCACTTTTCAGAACTATATCACCTAGGACTTAACAACCAATGTCGCCAGTGATTCTTGCGCCGTATATTACGCGTTGACCATGAGATTTCGAATGGGATGGAGAAGTCAGCTATATCTTCTTCCTCTCGCATGAAGCCGGATGTGCAGGTCGTGGTTGTTATCCTCGTAGCGTGCATATTAATTGGTAATTCGTAGAGGATATGCAGCATATGGGTGGGAACACTCAACGTCCCACGATAGTTCTGACATCTAACGGTTTGTACAAACCATTGCCGTAATTCTTTATGTGGGCATGGTGTACACCAACGAGGCATGCAAGGTCACGAAGGGGGCAGTGATTGGCTTGGATCATCTTCTGGGACCCACATCATGGAATTGTGGACGGGAATAAGCTGCCCGGTTGTGCAACAAAGAGTTGATCTCTCATGGGTAAAGTAACGCAGCTCTGCAGAGTGTAAGAACTATAACTTGTTACTCCCTGTTCTGGGAAGGAGCTGCGAATGTGGCGGGAAAGGAACTCCATGAAATGTCTAGTAAACCCATGAAGGCTGACGGACATAGCTTTCAGAATAAAAGCAACCTTTGAAGAAATGTTTATGAAAACTTGCATTGCCTACGACCTATGGTCTATGGCTGTAGCTATAGTGCATCAAACACTCCTTTTCTAGTGAACTTGCTGAGTACGCTCGTACTCAAAGTATCTTCTTAACCCTTGCTAGATTCTGATGCCATTAAAACGATGTCTGCATCAAGATATGCTACAGGACTTATCAAGACCAGCTAAAGCTCTTCAATGAAGACAAGGAAGACCACAGATCCTCAACTCAAGTGAAGACAAAGTTACTAATTAGATCGGAATACAATATCTAACCAAAGAACCTATTTCTGTAGTGCGTTGCAATAGTAACAATGCCTGCCTCTTAGCCAGAATACTAGACTTGATAGTATAATCGTTCTTGCGTTATTTATCTTTGATTCCTCTCTGTAAGAAGTTCTTTCTCTCTTCAACCTAGAGTGTTCTGTGGATCTTATGTAAAGAGTGAGTAGTAACCTTTAGCCATGTATTGGACCCACTGTGTTTCTATTGTGCCATTCTGGGGGATGTAATACTAGTGAACAGTGTTTCATTGGTGTTATGTCAATGACTATAGTATACTACATCATGCAGTGGTATGCTGGGTCACCACATTCTCGTTGACCTGCGAGGTTCCGTAGTTTCATGATCAACATCAATAGCTTCCTCTCTTATTGGTGTAGGCGACACAAGATCTACTTCCGGCTGGTGGCGGCGACTTGGGCGGCGGCGGTGGCGGCGCACGGTGGGGAGGGCTAGGTTGTGTGTTCTTTGGGGCAGGCCTCCCCCTCTATTTATGAGAGGTAGGGAAGCCTAGGGATAGGGGAGTTTGAATTCATGCCCAAACCCAAGTTGGATACAAGGAAGGTCTAATTCCTTCTTCCACTAGGAAACTATTGTTCCAGTTTGACTTTTCATACCTCCCTTTTGACTTTCAATTTAGGGCTTTAATTATCTCTCGCAAATACCCAACCAAGTGACATAGGACATGATCCAATCATTCCACTTACCCATTACACATTCATGGACCATTCCCCTTCTGGTCCGGTGAACATTCTAGAACCTCTCCGATGAAAACATCGAAATCATTCCCGAACTCCTGAATCAGACTTTCCTTATATGAATCTTATTCTCCGGACCATTCCGGATCTCCTCGTGATATCCCGGATCCTATCCGAGACTCTGAACAACGTTCGGTTTCCCTACTTACATTCCATATCTACTAAACAACATCGAATCCTTAAGTGTGTCTCCCTACGGTTCATGAATTATGAGGACATGACCCAGCCACTTCTCTGATCAATAAACAATAGAGGAATCTGGAAATTCATATGGCTACCACATATTTCTACAATTACTTTGCGATCGAATGAACCACTTACATACGATACAAATTTCCCTTTGTCTCGCGATAGTTTACTTATCCCAGGTTTGATCGTCGGTATCTCTGCATACCTAGTTCCACCTCGTTACCAATAAGTACTCTTTTCTCGTTCCCGTGATATGTGATCCATTGTGAGTCAGTCACATGCTTGCAAGCTAATTGGATGACATTCCACCGAGAGGGCCTAGAGTATATCTATTCGTCATATGGATGGACAAATTCCACTCTTGATCCATGTGCCTCAACACATACTTTTTGAACACTCAATGCCACCTTTATAGCCACCCAGTTACGGTGTGGTGTTTGATGTCATCAAAGCATCCTTCCGGTGATGGTGATTAGCATGATCTCATGGTCGAATGAATTAGGTTACTATGTATCATAAAGCTTATAGCAAACGAACTATTCAAATGACTTGATCTTTATGCTACGCTTATCTATAGGAGTATGTCCATCATACCAATCTCCTAATGATATGGTATCGTTGTTAATAACATCTCAATGTTCATGATCGAGAAACCACGATCATCTATTAACCAACAAGATAGTATTATGAAGAGGCTTTACCAGGGACTCTAATTTAGCTTACAAATCACACAAGTATTAATTTTTCCGGTTAATACTATTATAGCATGAATGTAAACATTTATCATAAACACAAAGATATAATAATAATCACTTTTATTATTGCCTCGAGGGCATATCTCCAACAATGCATGTTGTGTTTGCGGAGATCCGATGGATATTGAGATTACTGTGTCAGATTGGTTAATGGTTTTGTCTTATTGATTCTATCATGTCTGTGTTGTTTGTGATCTTGCATGCTCTCCATTTCTAGTATCTATCTTGGCCAAGTAGATACTAGTGACTCCAAGAGGGGGTATTTATGCTCGATAGTGGGCTCATGCCTCTATTTAATTTAAGGGAAGTGACAGAAATCTCTAAGGTTGTATATGTGATGTTGCTACTATGGGAAACAAAGGTCTCTTGTTCATGGAACAAGTGGATTGTTTACCTTACACACTTATCTTAAAGCATTTATCCATTTCTTGCAACTTAATACTGGATGGGGTTCGGATGATAACCTGAAGGTGGATTACTTGTCATAGATGCAGTTGGATGGCGGTTTATGTATCTTGTTGTATTGCCCAATCAAATCTCATAGGATCATGAATGTCTAGTATTGAATTTTTATGCCCTGCTTAGTCCTGTCAATTGCCCTGCTATAATTTGTTTACCTAGCAAGCCATGTTTGTTTATCGTAGGGAGAACACCTCTAGTGAACTATGGACCCTGGTCCAATATTTACCATTGATACATCTTCCACTCTTACTGTTTACTTGCTGCAAACCACTATTACCTTCCACACCATATAGTTAATCCTTTATTTTCAGCAAACCAGTGAGATTGACAACCTCACTGTTCATTGGAGTAAAGTCTTGAGTTTGTGTTGTGCAAGTTTCCAAGTTGGTAGGAACACCTTTGAGTCATTTCCTTTGTGGCATCCCGCAAAACCACTACTAGAAAATCGCGTTGTTTTTGTGCATTGCATCGTCATCATCATGCATTGTTTGTCTGAAACTATTTCGAAACGCCTAATTTTGTTTTCTAAATAGCCCCCATCTTTTTTTTTCAAATTAAAACATCGGTCTGTTCCGGTCTTTTATTTGTCTAAAGCTATTTACAAAATGTATTTAAAGAAAACCCTAGTCTAAATTTCTAGTCCTAAATTCACCCAATCCTATTCTACCCACCTATCCTAGCCTACCACCTCCCTCTCCCTCCACCTCATCTAACCCGCTGCCACCTCACCAATCCTCTCTCTCACCCCCCCTCTCTCTCTCACCACAGCCCCACCTACCCCCTCTCTCTTACACCCTGGCCCCACGACACATCACACAAACCACCTGCACACAGCCCCACTCCCCCCACCCACCGGGCCAGCCCCACTCTCCTCTCTCTGCCCTCTTCCCCCACCACGCGGTCAAACCGTGTCCAGCCCCACGCCCCGGCCCCACCCCTCCGGCCCCACCACTCCCTCTTCTCTCCCCCACGCCCCCGACAACCTCCCTCACCCCCGCGTCCTCTCTTCCCCACTCCAACCGACGCCCTGGCCCCCCATCGCCCCCGCTCTCTCCGTCCTCACCGGCAGCCGCGGCACCCCGCCGGCCCGCGCTCTCCCTCCTCTCCGGTCGCCGCCTCTCCCGGCCAGCGAGCGCCGCCACCGCGCTCGCCCGCCCTTCTTCCTCCCCTCCGGCGAGCTCGCCACCGCCGCTCGCCTCCTCCTCTCCCTCGCCACGCCCCGTCGGCCTCCCCGCCCCGACGCCTCCTCTCCACCCCGTTGGCCGCCTCTTCCGCCGCGCGGGCTCGCCCTCCCCGAGGCCGCCCCTGCCGCCGTCCTCAACCGCCTCCCCGAGCTCCATCCTCGCCGGCCCCGGCCCCGCCTCCCTCCGTCGACCCGAGCACCGCGCCGCCAAGCTCGGGCCGGTCGCCGTCCGTCGCGGGCCACCGCCTCCGCCTGCGCGGGAGCGCCGCCCCGGCACCATGGCCCCGTCCGCCGCCGGCCCCCCTCGAGTTCGCCCCGAGCCCACCGGCGCGCATATCCGGCCACCCGCCGACCCTCCTCCGCTGCATGCGCCAAGTCCGGCCGCCGCCCGGTTCCGGCCGCAGCCCAGGGACCTCCCCGCCGCTGCTGTCCGAGCTCGCCCGTCCGCGTCCGCCAAGCCCGGCCACGTCTCCTCGCCGAGCTCGCCTCGCCCGCCGCCTAGACCACCTCGGCTTCGCTTTTTCAGCTACAGAAGGAGGGCGCCAGCAGCTGCCTTGGTACTCACCTAGGAGCGCGTGCATGTCCTGCTTGTGTGTTTTGGAGACGTCGACGCCAACTTCTGTTCGAGTTGTGTGAACTTTGTTGAACCAGGCACCCCTTTAGACGGCGTGTTAACCACCAACATGCCCATCTACGACATGACCTGCTGATAAACGCATCGTCCGAGACCCTGGAGATCTCCAGACCTGAAAGAAGGTCGTCACCCTGGAACATCGAGCCCTCCCCCCGGATGCGATGCCGTATGCCAAGAACGTCGTCATGGAACGCCAAGTGCTTCTTCCCGGACCCGAAGGCCATCGTCCAAGTTCACCACCGACAAGAGACGGACGACAATTTCTACTTCACGGGCACCGAGCGTCAAGATCGCCTTCACGAGAAGCCGCAAGACATCCTTCCCGGGATTTGAAGACCGAACCCTCGGCACGCCAAGATCTTCTCCTCGGAACGCCAAGGTCTACTTCCCCGATCCGAAGACCCTAAATCCCGGAGTCCGAGAACGATCCCGTCGAACCCTGAGACCGAACCCCGAACCCTGGAACCCCAAGATCGTCGAACCCTAATGTGTGACCCTTTCTCGAGCTCTATTTTATAAATGTAAAAATATCAAATTGTTGCATATTAATAATCATTCTTCTCGCATGCATATTTGTGTGGTTTGGGGGCCCTATGCCGATTAACCTAATTAAATATGGGGCCCATATGCGGGCAAATCTAGTCTTATATTGGCCTCATTTAAAATTTGTATAGGGAACCGGTAACTTATCTTGCCCTGTTATTACAACATTTAATTTGCGGGTTAGATAAATAACTTGAACCGTTTAATTAAATGTCGGGACCCCGGTTCCGCTTAATTTTTCCTAATTGCATCGCATCTTTGCCATGCCATACATCATACATGCATCATGCTGATCTTTTGCCGTAGTATTAAATAGTGCATCCGGTGTTTATTCTAGTGTTTTGCTTCTTCGCGGATAAGGCCGTTGAGTTGATGCGAGTGTCGACCCGATCTTCGGTTGCACCTTCGGCAATGTTTTCAGGCGAGCATCTTCCCCTTTCTACCTATCCTACTTTTATAGTATTTATTCCCTCCTGTTGATCTATTGCTATCTGTGTTGCGATGCTCTAGTTTTCGTGCCTGTGATATCCCTTGCAGCCTTATATTGCCTTGGACACCTCCTATTACCTGTTGTTTGGTAGATAGTTGGACCTGCGCGTCGTAGTCGCTTGCTCAAGTGCTGTTGCGTGTCGTCAAGTACCACAGTTGTTGGAGCATTGCCGCATGTTTAATGTTGGAGATGGTCATGGTTTTAATTATCGTTCACTTTAATTATTGTTTAATAACTAAAATTGAAGTAGGTAAGCAGAGGCACAGGTGGGCAATAGATGTTATTTGGTTGTTAACCGTCCACTTGTGTCCCGTAGGACCCCGAGTACTTGATACCTGTTCCTTGAATATTCGCGCTATCCACATCCGGGAGGATTATGGGACCCCCCTGAGCCAGAGCTTGATTCATTCTTATTTCTTGGGGCCACAAACTAGTTTGAGGTTTTATTTACTATCCTGTACTTATGCCATGATTTACTGCTTTATTTAAATTGTGCGAGGAGCACACTGTACTGTTTAGGATTGTGACCCGTTTACGCGGTATCGACAAGCCCAGTTTTGGGTTCCCAGTCGCTTACAGCCGGCCCCACAAACCTCGGGTCCGTCTCGGAGTCAGCTAACTTCGTTGCGGGTGTACTCCAAGAGGTGGCCCCCTGAAATATTTCTGAATCCTGTGATTGCTTTGTCGTGAAGGCCTCGTTGGGTTTTGATTTGGTTTTTCCGAGGTTGATCGAGTGTGTGTTGCTATTAGTGCACCCCTGCAGGGTAAAACTTTCTGAAAGCCGTGTCCGCGGTTATGGACGACTTGGAGCACAGTATCTCGATCGTAGACAACTATAACTGAAGTAGTGCTATAAATTTGACTTTATAATGACTAGTAATCAGCTTCACTATAATGGAATGGCTTAATAAAACTGCCAACAATTGCTTGTTTGGGTTGTCGCTTGCGACCATTGTACCTGACTAGTAAGTATTGCAACTACAATGGAATGGCTCAATAAAAGTACCAACAACTGCTGGGTTTTGGGGATATCTCATGCTAATTGAATCTGACTAGTAAGTGTCGCAACTACAACGGAACGGTTTACTAAAACTGCCCACTGCTTATTTTATCAGGATGATTATCTATACCTGACTAGTAAATTGCTGCAACGATAACTGAATAAATAAAACTACCAACTGTGTGAGTTTCTCGGTTGACTTCCTCGTTTGGTCTCGAGGGGGAAATACCAGGATGGGTTTGTTTGGTGGTAGTATCAGGTTGGTTCCGAATAGGTCTTTCTCACCCCTCTCTGATTGCCGCCAGTTGTAGCGAGTCTCTATAGGGTGTTCAGTGCATGCTGCCGCTGCCGCTTCAGTCCACCATACCTGTGTAGGCGAGGACCGCCGAATTCTAGTCTCGCCGTGTACTGGCCTCAGTACTGACGCTCCTCTTTTTCCTTTGCCCTTTTGTCGGCACCCTTTTTTTTTGTTTAAGCAGGTTTTGAGATCGACGTCGTTAGCAGGGTTACCCTTCCGGCTTGGCCTGGGCAGGGTTATGGACGCCATTGGTTATTCTTCAGGGCTCTTAGCCCCATTTGCATCTTGTCCATAGTCGGACGCTCCATCTTTTCAAGGTGATTTGGATCTCTGAACCGTATATCTGTATTCTTGACTCATGGAGTCGTGTTGTATATATATCTGTTCTGTGCGTCCCATCGAGGACTATTGTGTAATGTTATTACTTCGTTTTCCACCCGCACGAAAGTGCCTGGTGGGCACCTTTGAATCGTTTCTATGCAGGTTTGGCGGGTTTCGCTAAAACTTGCATAGGGTCGATTCTGAGGGTGTTACAAAGTGGTATCAGAGCTCAGCAGTTGCGATACCCCACACGTCCAGCCTGTAGGATAACCTAGCTAACGGCTGAAGTAGAGTGTCAAAACTATTTTTTGCAAAATCGGTTGGATAGATCTGGTTAGGTATGCTTTTACTCCTTACCCCTCTGCTATTCTCCTCTTACCTATACGTGTTTTGAAATACACTCTCTTCTCTTTCTTCGAGTCCAGGAATTCTCGTGGTTGGGTTTTCGTCGTACCTTCAGGGTTTCGCTTCCTCCTTTGATAACGGTGTTCTACCATCCGGACTTCATGCTGTCTGAGGAATCCGTCTACTGTGGTACCATTCTTTGTTCCTTGTTTGTGCCTTCCGGTGTTTTCCGACGCGACGACATCATCTACGCCAGATCCGATGCAGAGTCTGCATCACTCCTTTGTTTCCGAACCTCGATTGTCGAGATCTTCAGTCTGATTCCGAGAGTTGGTTGCATAATCCGCCTATTCCTGTGCAGAGTAATGGTTTGGGTGCGCGATGGACTGATCACCATCCGACTACTCTTATCATTCGCTCTTGTACAGCGAATCAGTGGATCCAGCGATTTTACTTCGTCACGGAAGCTAGAGGTGGCTTTATTTGTCGATACCTCTACCTTCGACCTTATGTTCCCGGAGTGTTCTCTCGACGATCACGAACAACGACCTCTTGTTAGTGGTGTCGCGAGGATCTACACGAAGCGAGAAGACGCAGATCGCCGACCTTCCTTCCGGTACCATGAGGCGGATCTCGAGGGCGAGATCCATTGTTAGTGGTGTCGAATTGTGGCATCCCGCAAAACCACTACTAGAAAATCGCGTTGTTTTTGTGCATTGCATCGTCATCATCATGCGTTGTTTGTCTGAAACTATTTCGAAACGCCTAATTTTGTTTTCTAAATAGCCCCCGTCTTTTTTTTCAAATTAAAACATCGGTCTGTTCCGGTCTTTTATTTTTCTAAAGCTATTTACAAAATGTATTTAAAGAAAACCCTAGTCTAAATTTCTAGTCCTAAATTCACCCAATCCTATTCTATCCACCTATCCTAGCCTGCCACCTCCCTCTCCCTCCACCTCATCTAACCCGCTGCCACCTCACCAATCCTCTCTCTCACCCCCCTCTCTCTCTCACCACAGCCCCACCTACCCCCTCTCTCTTACACCCTGGCCCCACGACACATCACACAAACCACCTGCACACAGCCCCACTCCCCCCACCCACCGGGCCAGCCCCACTCTCCTCTCTCTGCCCTCTTCCCCCACCACGCGGTCAAACCGCGTCCAGCCCCACGCCCCGGCCCCACCCCTCCGTCCCCACCACTCCCTCTTCTCTCCCCCACGCCCCCGACAACCTCCCTCACCCCCGCGTCCTCTCTTCCCCACTCCAACCGACGCCCTGGCCCCCCATCGCCCCCGCTCTCTCCCTCCTCACCGGCAGCCGCGGCACCCCGCCGGCCCGCGCCCTCCCTCCTCTCCGGTCGCCGCCTCTCCCGGCCAGCGAGCGCCGCCACCGCGCTCGCCCGCCCTTCTTGCTCCCCTCCGGCGAGCTCGCCACCGCCGCTCGCCTCCTCCACTCCCTCGCCGCGCCCCGTCGGCCTCCCCGCCTCGGCGCCTCCTCTCCACCCCGTTGGCCGCCTCTTCCGCCGTGCGGGCTCGCCCTCCCCGAGGCCGCCCCTGCTGCCGTCCTCAACCACCTCCCCGAGCTCCATCCTCGCCGGCCCCGGCCCCGCCTCCCTCCGTCGACCCGAGCACCGCGCCGCCAAGCTCGGGCCGGTCGCCGTCCGTCGTGGGCCACCGCCTCCGCCTGCGCGGGAGCGCCGCCCCGGCGCCATGGCCCCGTCCGCCGCCGGCCCCCCTCGAGCTCGCCCCGAGCCCGCCGGCGCGCATATCCGGCCGCCCGCCGACCCTCCTCCGCTGCCTGCGCCAAGTCTGGCCGCCGCCCGGTTCCGGCCGCAGCCCAGGGACCTCCCCGCCGCTGCTGTCCGAGCTCGCCCGTCCGCGTACGCCAAGCCCGGCCATGTCTCCTCGCCGAGCTCGCCTCGCCCGCTGCCTAGACCACCTCGGCTTTGCTTTTTCAGCTGCAGAAGGAGGGCGCCAGCAGCTGCCTTGGTACTCACCTAGGCGCGCGTGCATGTCCTGCTTGTGTGTTTTGGAGACGTCGAGCCAACTTCTGTTCGAGTTGTGTGAACTCTGTTGAACCAGGCACCCCTTTAGACGGCGTGTTAACCACCAACATGCCCATCTACGACATGACCTGCTGATAAACGCATCGTCCGAGACCTTGGAGATCTCCAGACCCGAAAGAAGGTCGTCACCCTGGAACATCGAGCCCTCCCCCCCGGATGCGATGCCGTATGCCAAGAACGTCGTCATGGAACGCCAAGTGCTTCTTCCCGGACCCGAAGGCCATCGGCCAAGTTCACCACCGACAAGAGACGGACGACAAGTTCTACTTCACGGGCACCGAGCGTCAAGATCGCCTTCACGAGAAGCCGCAAGACATCCTTCCCGGGATTTGAAGACCGAACTCTTGGCACGCCAAGATCTTCTCCTCGGAACGCCAAGATCTACTTCCCCGATCCGAAGACCCTAAATCCCGGAGTCCGAGAACGATCCCGTCGAACCCTGAGACCGAACCCCGAACCCCGGAACCCCAAGATCGTCGAACCCTAATGTGTGACCCTTTCTCGAGCCCTATTTTATAAATGTAAAATATCAAATTGTTGCATATTAATAATCATTCATCTCGCATGCATATTTGTGTGGTTTGGGGGCCCTATGCCGATTAACCTAATTATATATGGGGCCCATATGCGGGCAAATCTAGTCTTATATTGGCCTCATTTAAAATTTGTATAGCGAACCGGTAACTTATCTTGCCCTGTTATTACAACATTTAATTTGCGGGTTAGATAAATAACTTGAACCGTTTAATTAAATGTCGGGACCCCGGTTCCGCTTAATTTTGCCTAATTGCATCGCATCTTTGCCATGCCATACATCATACATGCATCATGCCGATCTTTTGCCGTAGTATTAAATAGTGCATCCGGTGTTTATTCTAGTGTTTTGCTTCTTCGCGGATAAGGCCGTTGAGTTGATGCGAGTGTCGACCCGATCTTCGGTTGCACCTTCGGCAATGTTTTCAGGCGAGCATCTTCCCCTTTCTACCTATCCTACTTTTATAGTAATTATTTCCTCCTGTTGATCTATTGCTATCTGTGTTGCGATGCTCTAGTTTTCATGCCCGTGATATCCCTTGCAGCCTTATATTGCCTTGGACACCTCCTATTACCTGTTGTTTGGTAGATAGTTGGACCTGCGCGTCGTAGTCGCTTGCTCAAGTGCTGTTGCGTGTCGTCAAGTACCACAGTTGTTGGAGCATTGCCGCATGTTTAATGTTGGAGATGGTCATGGTTTTAATTATTGTTCACTTTAATTATTGTTTAATAACTAAAATTGAAGTAGGTAAGCAGAGGAACAGGTGGGCAATAGATGTTATTTGGTTGTTAACCGTCCACTTGTGTCCCGTAGGACCCCGAGTACTTGATACCTGTTCCTTGAATATTCGCGCTATCCACATCCGGGAGGATTATGGGACCCCCCTGAGCCAGAGCTTGATTCATTCTTATTTCTTGGGGCCACAAACTAGTTTGAGGTTTTATTTACTATCCTGTACTTATCCCATGCTTTACTGCTTTATTTAAATTGTCCGAGGAGCACAATGTACTGTTTAGGATTGTGACCCGTTTACGCGGTATCGACAAGCCCAGTTTTGGGTTCCCAGTCGCTTACAGCCGGCCCCACAAACCTCGGGTCCGTCTCGGAGTCAGCTAACTTCGTTGCGGGTGTACTCCAAGGGGTGGCCCCCTGAAATATTTCTGAATCCTGTGATTGCTTTGTCGTGAAGGCCTCGTTGGGTTTTGATTTGGTTTTTCCGAGGTTGATCGAGTGTGTGTTGCTATTTGTGCACCCCTTCAGGGTAAAACTTTCTGAAAGCCGTGTCCGCGGTTATGGACGACTTGGAGCACAGTATCTCGATCATAGAAAACTATAACTAAAGTAGTGCTATAAATTTGACTTTATAATGACTAGTAATCAGCTTCACTATAATGGAATGGCTAAATAAAACTGCCAACAATTGCTTGTTTGGGTTGTCGCTTGCGACCATTGTACCTGACTAGTAAGTATTGCAACTACAACGGAATGGCTCAATAAAAGTACCAACAACTGCTGGGTTTTGGGGATATCTCATGCTAATTGAATCTGACTAGTAAGTGTCGCAACTACAACGGAACGGTTTACTAAAACTGCCCACTGCTTATTTTATCAGGATGATTATCTATACCTGACTAGTAAATTGCTGCAACGATAACTGAATAAATAAAACTACCAACTGTGTGAGTTTCTCGGTTGACTTCCTCGTTTGGTCTCGAGGGGGAAATACCAGGATGGGTTTGTTTGGTGGTAGTATCAGGTTGGTTCCGAATAGGTCTTTCTCACCCCTCTCTGATTGCCGCCAGTTGTAACGAGTCTCTATAGGGTGTTCAGTGCATGCTGCCGCTGCCGCTTCAGTCCACCATACATGTGTAGGCGAGGACCGCCGAATTCTAGTCTCGCCGTGTACTGGCCTCAGTACTGACGCTCCTCTTTTTCCTTTGCCCTTTTGTCAGCACCCCTTTTTTTTGTTTAAGCAGGTTTTGAGATCGACGTTGTTAGCAGGGTTACCCTTCCGGCTTGGCCTGGGCAGGGTTATGGACGCCATTCGTTATTCTTCAGGGCTCTTAGCCCCATTTGCATCTTGTCCGTAGTCGGACGCTCCATCTTTTTAAGGTGATTTGGATCTCTGAACCGTATATCTGTATTCTTGACTCATGGAGTCGTGTTGTATATATATCTGTTCTGTGGGTCCCATCGAGGACTGTTGTGTAATGTTATTACTTCATTTTCCACCCGCACGAAAGTGCCTGGTGGGCACCTTTGAATCGTTTCTATGCAGGTTTGGCGGGTTTCGCTAAAACTTGCATAGGGTCGATTCTGAGGGTGTTACAAAGTGGTATCAGAGCTCAGCAGTTGCGATACCCCACACGTCCAGCCTGTAGGATAACCTAGCTAACGGCCGAAGTAGAGTGTCAAAACTATTTTTTGCAAAATCGGTTGGATAGATCTGGTTAGGTCTGCTTTTACTCCTTACCCCTCTGCTATTCTCCTCTTACCTCTACGTGTTTTGAAATACACTCTCTTCTCTTTCTTCGAGTCCAGGAAGTCTCATGGTTGGGTTTTCGTCGTACCTTCAGGGTTTCGCTTCCTCCTTTGATAACGGTGTTCTACCATCCGGACTTCATGCTGTCTGAGGAATCCGTCTACTGTGGTACCATTCTTTGTTCCTTGTTTGTGCCTTCCGGTGTTTTCCGATGCGACGACATCATCTACGCCAGATCCGATGCAGAGTCTGCATCACTCCTTTGTTTCCGAACCTCGATTGTCGAGATCTTCAGTCTGATTCCGAGAGTTGGTTGCATAATCCGCCTATTCGTGTGCAGAGTAATGGTTTGGGTGCGCGATGGACTGATCACCATCTGACTACTCTTATCATTCGCTCTTGTACAGCGAATCAGTGGATCCAGCGATTTTACTCCGTCACGGAAGCTAGAGGTAGCTTTATTTGTCGATACCTCTACCTTCGACCTTATGTTCCCGGAGTGTTCTCTCGACGATCACGAACAACGACCTCTTGTTAGTGGTGTCGCGAGGATCTACACGAAGCGAGAAGACGCAGATCGCCGACCTTCCTTCCGGTACCATGAGGCGGATCTCGAGGGCGAGATCCATTGTTAGTGGTGTCGAATTGTGGCATCCCGCAAAACCACTACTAGAAAATCGCGTTGTTTTTGTGCATTGCATCGTCATCATCATGCATTGTTTGTCTGAAACTATTTCGAAACGCCTAATTTTGTTTTCTAAATAGCCCCCGTCGTTTCTTTCAAATTAAAACATCGGTCTGTTCCGGTCTTTTATTTGTCTAAAGCTATATACAAAATGTATTTAAAGAAAACCCTAGTCTAAATTTCTAGTCCGAAATTCACCCAATCCTATTCTACCCACCTATCCTAGCCTGCCACCTCCCTCTCCCTCCACCTCATCTAACCCGCTGCCACCTCACCAATCCTCTCTCTCACTCCCCTCTCTCTCTCACCACAGCCCCACCTACCCCCTCTCTCTTACACCCTGGCCCCACGACACATCACACAAACCACCTGCACACAGCCCCACTCCCCCACCCACCGGGCCAGCCCCACTCTCCTCTCTCTGCCCTCTTCCCCCACCACGCGGTTAAACCGCGTCCAGCCCCACGCCCCGGCCCCACCCCTCCGGCCCCACCACTCCCTCTTCTCTCCCCCACGCCCCTGACAACCTCCCTCACCCCCGCGTCCTCTCTTCCCCACTCCAACCGACGCCCTGGCCCCATCGCCCCCGCTCTCTCCCTCCTCACCGGCAGCCGCGGCACCGCCGCCTCTCCCGGCCAGCGAGCGCCTCCATCGCGCTCGCCCGGCCTTCTTCCTACCCTCCGGCGTGCTCGCCACCGCCGCTCGCCTCCTCCTCTCCCTCGCCGCGCCCCGTCGGCCTCCCCTCCCCGGCGCCTCCTCTCCACCCCGTTGGCCGCCTCTTCCGCCGCGCGGGCTCGCCCTCCCCGAGGCCGCCCCTGCCGCCGTCCTCAACCGCCTCCCCGAGCTCCATCCTCGCCGGCCCCGGCCCCGCCTCCCTCCGTCGACCCGAGCACCGCGCCGCCAAGCTCGGGCCGGTCGCCGTCCGTCGCGGGCCACCGCCTCCGCCTGCGCGGGAGCCCCGCCCCGGCGCCATGGCCCCGTCCGCCGCCGGCCCCCCTCGAGCTCGCCCCGAGCCCGCCGGCGCGCATATCCGGCCGCCCGCCGACCCTCCTCCGCTGCCTGCGCCAAGTCCGGCCGCGCCCGGTTCCGGCCGTAGCCCAGGGACCTCCCCGCCGCTGTTGTCCGAGCTTGCCCGTCCGCGTCCGCCAAGCCCGGCCACGTCTCCTCTCCGAGCTCGCCTCGCCCGCCGCCTAGACCACCTCGGCTTCGCTTTTTCAGCTGCAGAAGGAGGGCGCCAGCAGCTGCCTTGGTACTCACCTAGGCGCGCGTGCATGTCCTGCTTGTGTGTTTTGGAGACGTCGACGCCAACTTCTGTTCGAGTTGTGTGAACTCTGTTGAACCAGGCACCCCTTTAGACGGCGTGTTAACCACCAACATGCCCATCTACGACATGACCTGCTGATAAACGCATCGTCCGAGACCCTGGAGATCTCCAGACCCGAAAGAAGGTCGTCACCCTGGAACATCGAGCCCTCCCCCCCCAGATGCGATGCCGTATGCCAAGAACGTCGTCATGGAACGCCAAGTGCTTCTTCCCGGACCCGAAGGCCATCGGCCAAGTTCACCACCGACAAGATACGGACGACAAGTTCTACTTCACGGGCACCGAGCGTCAAGATCGCCTTCACGAGAAGCCGCAAGACATCCTTCCCGGGATTTGAAGACCGAACCCTCGGCACGCCAAGATCTTCTCCTCGGAACGCCAAGATCTACTTCCCCGATCCGAAGACCCTAAATCCCGGAGTCCGAGAACGATCCCGTCGAACCCTGAGACCGAACCCCGAACCCCGGAACCCCAAGATCGTCGAACCCTAATGTGTGACCCTTTCTCGAGCCCTATTTTATAAATGTAAAATATCAAATTGTTGCATATTAATAATCATTCATCTCGCATGCATATTTGTGTGGTTTGGGGGCCCTATGCCGATTAACCTAATTAAATATGGGGCCCATATGCGGGCAAATCTAGTCTTATATTGGCCTCATTTAAAATTTGTATAGCGAACCGGTAACTTATCTTGCCCTGTTATTACAACATTTAATTTGCGGGTTAGATAAATAACTTGAACCGTTTAATTAAATGTCGGGACCCCGGTTCCGCTTAATTTTGCCTAATTGCATCGCATCTTTGCCATGCCATACATCATACATGCATCATGCCGATCTTTTGCCGTAGTATTAAATAGTGCATCCGGTGTTTATTCTAGTGTTTTGCTTCTTCGCGGATAAGGCCGTTGAGTTGATGCGAGTGTCGAACCGATCTTCGGTTGCACCTTCGGCAATGTTTTCAGGCGAGCATCTTCCCCTTTCTACCTATCCTACTTTTATAGTATTTATTCCCTCCTGTTGATCTATTGCTATCTGTGTTGCGATGCTCTAGTTTTCGTGCCCGTGATATCCCTTGCAGCCTTATATTGCCTTGGACACCTCCTATTACCTGTTGTTTGGTAGATAGTTGGACCTGCGCGTCGTAGTCGCTTGCTCAAGTGTTGTTGCGTGTCGTCAAGTACCACAGTTGTTGGAGCATTGCCGCATGTTTAATGTTGGAGATGGTCATGGTTTTAATTATCGTTCACTTTAATTATTGTTTAATAACTAAAATTGAAGTAGGTAAGCAGAGGCACAGGTGGGCAATAGATGTTATTTGGTTGTTAACCGTCCACTTGTGTCCCGTAGGACCACGAGTACTTGATACATGTTCCTTGAATATTCGCGCTATCCACATCCGGGAGGATTATGGGACCCCCCCCTGAGCCAGAGCTTGATTCATTCTTATTTCTTGGGGCCACAAACTAGTTTGAGGTTTTATTTACTATCCTGTACTTATGCCATGCTTTACTGCTTTATTTAAATTGTGCGAGGAGCACACTGTACTGTTTAGATTGTGACCCGTTTACGCGGTATCGACAAGCCCAGTTTTGGGTTCCCAGTCGCTTACAGCCGGCCCCACAAACCTCGGGTCCGTCTCGGAGTCAGCTAACTTCGTTGCGGGTTTACTCCAAGAGGTGGCCCCCTGAAATATTTCTGAATCCTGTGATTGCTTTGTCGTGAAGGCCTCGTTGGGTTTTGATTTGGTTTTTCCGAGGTTGATCGAGTGTGTGTTGCTATTTGTGCACCCCTGCAGGGTAAAACTTTCTGAAAGCCGTGTCCGCGGTTATGGACGACTTGGAGCACAGTATCTCGATCATAGACAACTATAACTAAAGTAGTGCTATAAATTTGACTTTATAATGACTAGTAATCAGCTTCACTATAATGGAATGGCTAAATAAAACTGCCAACAATTGCTTGTTTGGGTTGTCGCTTGCGACCATTGTACCTGACTAGTAAGTATTGCAACTACAACAGAATGGCTCAATAAAAGTACCAACAACTGCTGGGTTTTGGGGATATCTCATGCTAATTGAATTTGACTAGTAAGTGTCGCAACTACAACGGAACGGTTTACTAAAACTGCCCACTGCTTATTTTATCAGGATGATTATCTATACCTGACTAGTAAATTGCTGCAACGATAACTGAATAAATAAAACTACCAACTGTGTGAGTTTCTCGGTTGACTTCCTCATTTGGTCTCGAGGGGGAAATACCAGGATGGGTTTGTTTGGTGGTAGTATCAGGTTGGTTCCGAATAGGTCTTTCTCACCCCTCTCTGATTGCCGCCAGTTGTAGCGAGTCTCTATAGGGTGTTCAGTGCATGTTGCCGCTGCCGCTTCAGTCCACCATACCTGTGTAGGCGAGGACCGCCGAATTCTAGTCTCGCCGTGTACTGGCCTCAGTACTGACGCTCCTCTTTTTCCTTTGCCCTTTTGTCGGCACCCCTTTTTTTTGTTTAAGCAGGTTTTGAGATCGACGTCGTTAGCAGGGTTACCCTTCCGGCTTGGCCTGGGCAGGGTTATGGACGCCATTGGTTATTCTTCAGGGCTCTTAGCCCCATTTGCATCTTGTCCGTAGTCGGACGCTCCATCTTTTCAAGGTGATTTGGATCTCTGAACCGTATATATGTATTCTTGACTCATGGAGTCATGTTGTATATATATCTGTTCTGTGGGTCCCATGGAGGACTGTTGTGTAATGTTATTACTTCGTTTTCCACCCGCACGAAAGTGCCTGGTGGGCACCTTTGAATCGTTTCTACGCAGGTTTGGTGGGTTTCGCTAAAACTTGCATAGGGTCGATTCTGAGGGTGTTACATCCTTCCTCCTACTAGTTTGATAACCTTGGTCTTAGGGTCTCCCAACGAAGCTCTATAGTGATCTGAGCCACATCAGGCTCCTGGCCGGAAGTTCCGATCAGACAAAAACAACAACAACAACAACAACAACAACAGATCAGAAACTCAATCTCTCGCTGATGAATAGGATGGCTGTGGCGGTGCAAATATGGTTTGTGCAATAACAGATGATTCCCCATAGCCTTCCTAGGTGTACCCCCTCTTAATAGTATGGCAATTTAAAACAATAGAATGAGAGAAAGAGAGAAACGAAAGACCGCCGTCTTCTCGAGATTCCAAGAATAGCATGCACACACCCCATAGGCTCCATCAATAAACAATTAACCTAAAACTTAAGCATACGGTTAGATCACAAGTGGGATTGTCATCACCACCAAAATAGCAAGGGAAAACATAGTCCTTTCAATCTCCCCCTTTTTGGTGTTTGATGACAATCCCATAATATTTGCATAAGAAAGAGCAGATTTTGCAATGAACGGAACAAGCTCCCCCTACGTGTGTGCAAGGTAGAGAGAAAGCTCTATGGAAAAACTAGCACACATATAAGGGGGCTCACGCTTTCCATTGCAAAAATAGCACATGGGAAAAGAAGAAAAAGATAGGGGACATACCGTTGCACCAAACATATGTGGTGTGAGACAATAGATGAAATAATATCAATGTACACTCCACCACCATATACAAATAGCCATAAGCCAACAACATGCATACCATATCACATAGTCTCATACATATATAAGACACACAAATAACAAGCTCCACAAGCACACACATAAACTAGAGAGTTCATGAGCAAGAAAGGATCAATGAGAAAACGAGCTCATGACTCAACCCATGCAAATCCTGTGAGAACACCTAATAGATAGCATTCTCCCCCTTTGGCATCATGACACCAAAAAGGGAGAAGACACCACTCTAATCTCCCCAACCATGGAAAGGAGGAGAAGAAGGCTCGGGGTCCCAAGAGGCATTGTTCCACGCAGGCGGGGGACCGGTGACCTCATCCTCAAAGTCAGACCACTTGCAGTTGTCACGGATCCACTCATATTTGGGCGCTGTGAAGGAGCTGGTCTCTGGAGAGGAAGGAGAACCGAGCGCTTTCAAGATAGCCTTCTATCACTGAGAATTGTGCCTCTAATCAACAAAAGACTGGTACTCACGGTCCTGCAAGAAACAAAACGTCCTCTTCACCTTCTTCAGCAGATTCTTGGCCCAAGGTGGCTGCCTCTCAAGAGTGGGACCACCATCACTAGAACCATCACGAGCAGAAGTGGTGCTAGTAGCAACCCCAGACTTCCATATGGCTTCTTCCTTTTTAGCTTGGGTCCTAGGCTTCTCATGCTTACTCACACGCAGCTTCTTCTCCTCATGAATAGTGATGCAATCCTAAGGGTAGCGGATACCGGTTGCTTCCGACCACTTTGCATTTATAAGAGTCTAAATGTATGGAGCAAAGGGGCACGAGCGCTTGTCAATCATAGAAATCCAGATATCATTGAATGGAAAGTGCATAACATCCATCTTTTGGTCAGAATCACTGTGACGGTGAGTCTGAAACATAAGGTCAATCTGATAAGCATGAAAGTGATCAAAGTTGCCTGACTTTGGAGAGATGGTGTTCAAAAAGAACCTGCGCATGATGTCATAGACTGACTGGAGATAATTCACGTGACCACACACACCCCAACCCTCAATATAGAGAGGCTCCAGAACCTCGGGTGCAGAAGCCCTAAGGCCATGAACGTTTCATCCATTAGCACCCTTTCCAGGCACGAGGGGATAGCCAAGAAGAGCACCAAACTCAGACCATGTGGCGGTTAACTGCTGATTCTTAGTCATCCACTTCAAGGTTCCATTGATAGGATTCGTCTCCATGTGAAGAGTGGAGAATAACTGAGCAATAGAGGTCTCATCAAAGTTCTAATGGTTCTCCATGATAGGAATCATCCCCGACTTTCTGCATATCTCGAGAGCTTCCCCAAAGTACTCCGGCTTGATTTCGATATGAGCCACATTGATGAATTTCTGAGGAGCTACAACAAACTTGGACTAAGTGGCATAAATCTCGGCAAAAATTTGCTCTTGGCGACGATTGTGGAAGACAGGATCCAAGCAAAGAGGATCACGCGAAACAAGATATGTATCCACCTGGTGCAAAGCCTTCTAAGGCCACTTGGAAATCTTGACTTTGGAGGAATCAGGCCCAGCAGCAGTGGCCTTTTGAGAAAAAAGGATAGGCCGCTTCCCTTCAGCAGTAGCAGCACGACGAGCAGCAGCAGACCTCTGACGGGCAGTATGAGTGGGAGGTCGCAGAACATCATGATCTTCTTCATCAATCTCGGGAGGAGGACCAGAAGGAATACAATTGCGCTTACCTCTGCGGGAACCACCTTGCCCTGAGAAGAAAGCAAAGAATAGGGAGGGATGGTGGGGTAAGTGCACAAGTTCGAAAGAAGAAACAAAGATAGATTGAAAAAAATAAATGTAGTGAATCAAATATAGTGCACCAGAATTTCCGGTGAACCATCGGAACTTCCGGTGAAAAAGTCACTGATACGTCCATTTTGCATCACCATTCTATATCATAATTTGCCTCTATTCATTGATATATTTCTTATTTAGAGGTAATACTTGTCTTTTCATCTGTTTTTGCATGTTGGATTATTCTTGGAGGATGAACCACCGGAGTCAGGATTCTGATGGAAAAAGAGGTGTTTTGATCTAATTTCGCGAAGATCAGAAAAATACCAGAAAAATTATGGAAAATCATATTTTCCCAGAAGACGAAGGAAGCCAGAAGGGGGGGCGGAGATGGGCCACATGGGTCCCACCCCTCCCCCCTAGGTACGGGCCACCCCTCGGCCACGACTAGAGGGGTGTGGCCCACCTGGCCAGCCTTCGACTCCGCCCTCTCGCCTATGTATTCTCCTCGAAACGCTAAAACACGAGGAGCAACCACAGAAAGAACTCTCCGGTAGACAAATTTCTGTCAGGAAATTCCTTCCTGGAGAGGCGAGATCGTCGCCATCAACACCTTCATCAAGCTCGACCTCATCGGGATCATCATCATCATCCACACCATCATCTCCACTAGCACCATCATCACCACTCCATCCTGCTGTAACAATTGTGTTGAATACTTGCATAGTACTTAGGGGAAACTTTCCTGGTGTTGATTACTATTGTAGTTGATGCTTGTGAGTGGAACCATTGGATTATTGTTTATGTTCAGATTGTTATCCATCACCATATCATATTTGATCTTGATCCATATGATGTCTTGTGAGTAGTTCGTTTAGTTCTTGAGGACATGGGAGAAGTCATGTTGTTAGTAGTGGATTTGTGTTGAGATATTATTCAATGGTTTAGTATTTAAGTTGTGGTGCTATTCTTCTAGTGGTGTCATGTGAACATCGACTACATGATACCTCAACATTTATGGGGCTAGGGGAATGCATTGTGTATTTGGCTACTAATTGTGGGGTTGCCAGAGTGATAGAAACCTGAACCCCCGTTAGGACACCATTGCACAAGGGAGCGTAGGATCTCAGAGTTTAAGGCTATGGTTAGGTTTACATCTTAATTTCTTTCCTGTAGTTGCGGATGCTTGCAAGGGGTTTAATCACAAGTATTTATTAGTCCAAGTAAGGTTGGTACATTAGCATAGGTTCACCCACACAACACTTACACCACCAAAAAAGGGTACTCAACTATTTGAAGCGAAAGCACTTGACAGAATTTCCATGTGTCCTCGAGAACGTTTGGTCATTATAAGTATTTCCACCGTCTTGTCCTTTGCTAACAAATGATTGGGCCACTTGCTGCATTTGTTCGTTGTCTTTATTAATTGCACTTTGTTTCTTTGCTTTATCAGAAAACACCTAAAAATCCATTTGCTAAGTAATTACAGAGATTTCCTGCTCCATACCACTAGTCAACACCTTCCGCTCCTTGTTGGGATCGACACTCCTATTTATCGAAAGTACTACGATACACCCCCTATACTTGTGGGTTATCAAGACTATTTTCTGGTGCCGTTTCTGGGGAGTGAAGCTCTATTGAAGAGTGGAATTGGTAAAGGAAACATCTACTGTGAGTATTGCTTTTTATTTCTGTTTGTTACTTTGTTTCCAATATGGATAACCCACTTGTTTTTCTGTTTGGGAAAACTACTACCACTGTTAGGGTAGTTGATGAACCACCACCTATTGATATAGATCCTTTTAAGATACCTACAAGTATTATTGATCATGTTATTAATAATTATTATTTAGGGAATGTAACTGTCCACCTTGGTGATCAATTTCTTTTTATCCGTGAATTATGCGGTTGTTTTAGTGTGCAGGTATCACAACTGAACAGGTGAAGAAGAAGTTACTCTTTATATCCTTGAAAGGGAGAGCTGAAGAATGGTATAAGCTGCTAAAGGATGGACAATCCATGGAATGGGAGGAAATAGTACCTCTCTTTTATTCTAAATTCTTTCCTCCTAGTGAGATTCATAAGGATAGAAATCTGATATATAACTTTTGGCCTCGTGATGGAGACAGTACATCTCAAGCTTGGGGGAGATTGAAGTTACTAAAGCTTAAATTTCCTATTCATGAACTCCCTAACAATATTATTATCAATAACTTTTATGCTAGGCTTTCACTTCATGATAAAGATTTACTAGATGCTTCTTGTGCTTGATCATTCACATGTATGAAGGAAGAATCTAAATGGGATCTCCTAGACCATATTCAAGAGAACACTGATGCTTGGGAGAATGACAAAGGAAGAAAGACAGGTATAAATTATGATTATGAATCTATAAATCTTTTATGGGAACTTATGACTTCCGTGATATTAGTAATTAGTTTGGTCTTGATTCCCAAAGTATTGCCAATTGTTTTAAAGTCTTTGCCTCTTACATACAAATTCCCAAAAAGAAGTGGAATAAGTACCATGCACCTTATAAAGATGTTGTTTGTCATGTTCATGTTAGAAGCACTGAAGTTTGTACCATTGATCATATTTTTCTTGAACCTTATGTTGATAAAATACCTTTCCTAGCTAAGCTAAAGGATAATTCTATGATGATTAGTGCGAATAACAAAGGTACAAAGAAAACTGTGGAACCTGATGAGCAAATGAATACTGAACCTGTGGTAGCTATTGTGAAAGATCTTGTCACTATAAATATAGAGGATGAGCACATTTCCTTCTGTGAAGACGCTTCTAATATTGTCTCTCATCCTAGCAAAGCTAGAAAATCTAGTGTTCATGTGCTTTCTGTTAGAATTGTTGATCATTACTATTATGGTTTATGTGATATTGGTGCTAGTTCTAGTGCTATTCCTTATGAGCTTTACAGGGAAATTATGCATGAAATTGGTCCTTGTGATCTTGAGTACATTGATGTGGTTATTCACCTTGATCATAAGGAAACCATTCTCCCTATTGGTATTGTAAGATATGTGGAGGTCCTCTGCGGTAATATTAATTATCATACTGATTTTCTAGTGCTTAATTCAGCAGCTAGTAAATTTTGTCCTATCATTTTTCGTAGACCTTTCTTGAACACTTGTGGAGCTATTATAGATTGTAAAAAGGAAAAAGTTTTAACTAAGTTTGATGGAGATTCTTATGAGTTTAACTTTTCCAAATTTCCTAAAGCTCTCTGTGAAAATAGCTTGCCTAATAAAGATTTCAGGATGAAACAACTTGCTTCTATTGATCCGGTTTATGACGTTGGGTCGCTTTTTGGTGACTGTAAGTATGCTCATTCTTATGATAGAGTTGTCTCCTATGATAGTTATATTGTCAACTTTATTCAAAGTGCTACTGAAAGTTATTATGAGAGAGGGAAACATGGTTTTATGCATCTTAATAATGTTAAGTTTCCCCGTTTCATGTTGAAAGCTTTGAAGTTGCATTTGTTCTGTCTTCCTATGCTAGTGGCTTTTTGTGTCAACAATTTGTTTTCTCATGATACCCCCATGCATAGGAAGTGGGTTAGACTCAAATGTGTTGGTTATTTGCTTCTTGATGCTCTCTTTTACTTCAGATATACATCTCTTATGTGAGCATCCTTGAAACTATCAAGCCTAACTTAAAGGCATTAAAGAAAAGTACTTCTTGGGAGATAACCCAATAGTTTGGTCGAGTCTTGGAAGTTATTACTTCAGTAATAACCGCTCCTTTTCCTTTTTGTTTTGGTTTTTGTGTCAAGTTCAACAACTTTTGAGAAGTAGAGGAGTTGTGAAAAGTGGCTGTCCTGGGACAGATTTTTGTGCTCCATTGTAAAAATTCATGAGGTAGCTCAGTACTTCGGATGGAGCTATATTTTTCTGTGATTGTTCTCCATATTGTTACCCAACTTTCATTAGTTTTGCACTTTTTTATTTGAGCAACAAAAGGTTTTCTAAAAAATCAATCTTTACCTACTGGTCAGTTTTGACAGATTTCTGTCATCATTTGCATTTTCCTCTTATATTGATTCCCTTCCAAATTCTTTTGGGTTTTTGGAAAGGAGTTGCTACAGTAGATTTTGTTTTAATGGATTTCAGTTGAAGTGTGAACCTAAAGGTTTATTGTTTTTGCTTGCACTAATGTTGCCATTGAGGTTTGTGTAATGCCTTGTGAGAAAAGGAATTTCCAGGAGAAGGAGAAAAGGAATCTGCAGAGTTAGTTTTTGAATAGGTAAAAGTGGTGAAAACATAAGGTTCGTGAAAGCCTAATATTTTTATATTGTAGATGTTTCTATTACATACAGAAGTCTACGAAACAAAACGGAGGAGGAAACGGAGGCCAGGGTGGCCACACCCACCCTAGGCGCGAGCCCTAGATGGCCGCGCCTAGAGGGGGAGTGAGCCCCCTAAGCTCCGTATCCGCCTCGTTTTTGTACCAGTACCTTCCTTATGCATAGAAGCTTCGTAATATATAACCCCCCGGATCCCCCGAGGTTCGTTTATCGTGTTCTTGTAGTGTTTTTTTTTCTATCTGTTTCTGTCAGGAAATCTTCTCAAAATTTAGAGCACCATGGTCTCCACCAACGACAAAGGCATGAAGCCCGAAGAGGATGATCCTCAAAACCCCAAGGAGGAGGAGATCTTGGTTTGGGATGAAGAATACATGGAGGAGGATGAGCATCCAGACACCCGCGCTACCATCGCATGGATTGGAGTGGGGGAAAAACCTACCAAGATTAGGAGGGCGGCACGGATGTCTACAGGAGGGAAAACCCCGCGTCATATCCTTGCTCCATGGTCACCTCTTCCATGTACGAAGAATCCCTTCCATACTCTTATACATGAGCAACAATACCAATAGGTGCCCAATGGGAACTTGCCCTCGGTTTGGGATCTGCCTCACTCTAACCTATAGGGAAGAAACACACTAAGAAGGAAGAGTGGGAAAAGAATAACAAGGATTGGGACTCTTGGTCCGATATGATCATGAACCGCATTGAGCAAAATTCGGAGTTGATTCGTATTCTGACCTTCGAGATTGAGGATTTGAGGAAACTGATTGAGGAGCTTATCAAGAGAATACCACCATCACCGAAGGAGTAATTCGTCATCAGGTTTGGCATCCCCTTGGCTTGTTCCAAGCTTGGGGGAGTGCCTCGGTATCACATCATTATCTTTTATCTTTTACATTTTTAGTAGTTTCATATCTGTGGTAGAGAAGTTATCTTATAGGTTGGTTTGCATTGTGGAAGTATCTCTCCTTTAGTTTATTATCTATGTATACCTTGGTGTGAGTTCCTTTATGGAATATTAATGAGAAGTTTCATCGTTTACTTTTTGCACTTCTTATTTTGTTTGCAATATCTGTTATATGATTGATCTTGTTGATCAGTATTGGTATCACTTTTGGAGCATCAAGTAGATCTAAATTGGTTTTGGCCAACCGAGCTCTGGTCAGTAGCAACACTTTATGAGGTTTGAAAGGAAAAGATAAAAAGCTTACATGTATTTTATATCTTTTATTTTCTTTCTTGATTGGACCATAAGCTTAGTATTCTCTATTTAAGATCTTTTGTGTCTTCAAAGAAGATTGCATGTTTGGCTTTATTACATGTATGTTTTCTTGTTTCCTTCAACTCTTTTGCTTGCTACCCAGCCTTCTCATGCATCCAATGTCTTTGAACCAAAACCTGTGTCATTTGTGTCCACCATATCTACCTATTAGCATTATTGCTATTACAAGCAAATTCCCAAGCTTCATCTATCTTTCGAATTAAAAACTATTTTGTTATGTGAAAACTAGTTAGTAAAGCTCTCACGAACTTGATGGCACACCTTATTTTCTTGCCCCTAATAAACTTGAACCATTATGTCATCGAAGTTATATATCCTTTCATCTATACATTGGGATTAGCAGAACCGTGTTGTCACGGGGAACGCTTTCAACACTTATGGATACTTATCCGGTTGATATCATGCTCTTTTGTTTGCGGATGTCATCGGTGCGAAATAAAAGGGGATCTTGTAAGTCCATGGAGTTATGTATGTGTGTTAGAGAAACGCCTGGGACTCTAGCCTAAGCCATGCGTAATCATGGTGGAAACTTGCAGCATAACCATAGTGAGCAGTCTGTGAAGCATCCTCAATAAAAACCTATGCAAATATCAAATAAAAAGATAGCTGAGATGCTCACTGTCTGCTTGCCTTGACATTTTGATTCTGGGATAGCTCATGTATCATGTGTAAGGGTACCCCGTTGGCGGTTCTGTATGATACACGTGTACTTAAAATGACAAGAACTTACCGGTAACTAAAGTTGAGTAGCATGAGGAGCGGCCCTTGTACTCAAGGGACATGAGATTGCCACCTTATATTTTGTCAAGCATATACTCCATCTTTGTTCACATTAATCTTAATCACCTCAAGATGCTTATGATAGGGGCAATGAGGGCTCAAAGCTAGTAAGTACCATAATATTTTGGAACCTCTTTATGAACTTGAAATCCCTGCTTCCTTCTATGAAGGGACCTTTCTCCTATTTCTAAGTTGAGTTAGTAAACCTTTTTCCTCTCTATCTCCAGCAAGCAATTGAGCTGTTGTGTTTCAAGCATTCATATGATGACTTATTCAATCGTGTAATCTATCTTCCTTGTTTGCACAAGACTCATATCTATTGAGTATTACTTTGAAGGCCATCATTGTGAAAAACCTTTTATCTTTGAGCAAAGAGTACTCCTATTGTAAAACTTCTGCAAAAGCTTTTTGTGAAACTTTTTGCCAATTGTTCTCTGACCAAGAACAAAGTTTGCCAATTCAAATTATGATTTATCTTTATGCATCTCTATTGTGACTCATATACTTGTTGCAAGCTAAGTTATATAATTGTGAGTTGCTTTCTTCTATGAATTGTGTAATGGTAAGTGTGATGCTTCTTGTCCTTATTCTTTTATCGACACTTCACTCCATAAACTTGTGGACATGTTTACTGAGCTCAGTTTTTGCTTGGGGACAAGCGAAGGTCTAAGCTTGGGGGGAGTTGATACGTCCAATTTGCATCACCATTCTATATCATAATTTTCCTCTATTCATTGATATATTTATTATAAAGAGGTAATACTTATGTCTTTTCATCTGTTTTTGCATGTTGGATGATTCTTGGAGGATGAACCGCCGAAGCCAGGATTTTGATGGAAAAAGAGGTGCTCTGATGCAATTTCGCGAAGATCAGAAAAATACCAGAAAAATATGGAAAATCATATTTTCCGAGAAGACGAAAGAATCTAGAAGGGGAGGCGGAGATGGGCCATAGGGGGCCCACATCCCCCTGATACGTTGGAAACGTATCTATAATTTTTGATGCTCCATGCTTGTTTTGTATCTACTTTGCTTTACTTGTCTACACTTTGCGGTTGTTTTTACATGTTTCTGGTACTAACCTATTAACAAGTTGCAACAGTGCCAGATGCCTGTTTTCTTCTGTTTTTGGTTTCAAAACAGTTAGTAAAGAAATATTGGACGCGACGAAGGACAAAGTCAATAACTTTCAATGGGGAACAAGAAGTCCAGAGGGGAGACGGAGAAGCGGGCCAGGGAGGCCAACCCCCTCCCCCCTAGGCAAGGATGGGCCCTACCCCACGCCTGGGTAGGGTTTGGCGACCCTGGTCGCCTCCCGGTCTCGCCCCTTAGCTTATAAGAAACCCCCGATACAGAAACTCTCAGAACCCGATCAGAAATCCACGAAACTCTCCGTAGCAGCCACCACCATCGTCCGTAGATTGAGGGGATCTGAAGTTCTTCCCGGCACCCTGCCGGAGGGGAGATCATCCCAGAGGCCTTCTATCCGGTATGATTTGTGAGTAGTTCCACCTTGGACTATGGGTCCATGTAGTAGCTAGATGGTTGTATCTCCTCCTTTGTGCTTTCATGTATAGATATTGTGAGCTCCGTTCATGATCAAGATCTAATCTATTTGTAATCATGCATGTTGTGTTTGCGGGGATCCGATGGATATTGAGATTATTATGTTGGTTTGATTAATGGTTCTATCTTTATGATTCTATCATGTCTGTGTTGTTTATGATCTTGCATGCTCTCCATTGCTAGTGGTTATCTTGGCCAAGTAGTTTCTGGTGACTCCAAGAGGGAGTATTTATGCTCGATAGTGGGTTCATGCCTCTAGTTTCCAAGGGAAGTGACAGAAATCTCTTCGGTTGTAGATGTGTTGTTGCTACTAGGGAGAAAACAACAGTCTCTTATTCATGGAACATGTGGACTGTTTACCTTACACACTTTGCTTAAAGCAGTTGTCTATTGCTTGCAACTTAATACTGGAGGGGGTTCGGATGATAACCTGAAGGTGGACTTCTAGTCATAGATGCAGTTGGATTACGGTCTATGTATATTGTTGTATTTCCCAATCAACCTCATAGGATATTTCTAGATAGTAATTGCGTTGTTATGCCTTGCTCAGATCCTGTCAATTGCCCCGCTGTAATTTGTTTACCCTTCATGCCATGTTGTTTATCTAAGGAGAGCACCTCTAGTGAACTATGGATCCCGGTCCAATCTTTACCATTGATATATCTTCCACTTTTACTTGTTCACTTGCTGCAAACCATTGTCTTCCACACCATACGTTTAATCCTTTGTTACAGCAAACCGGTGAGCTTGACAACCTCACTGATTCGTTGGGGCGAAGTCTTGAGTTTGTGTTGTGTAGGTCTCCATGTTGCCAACAACACCTGTGTGACGTTTCCTTCCTCCTACTGGTTCGATAACCTCGGTTTCTTACTGAGGTAAACTTGTTGTTGTGTTGCTTGATACCTTGCTCTTGGGGTTTCCAACGAAGCGTTCCACGACAAGTATTGGGCGCCATCAAGCTAATTTCTGGCGCCGTTGCCGGGGATCTAAAAGGCCATCAAACTTCTTCCTCCTTGTCAAGCACCAGCTAATTTCTGGCGCCGTTGCCGGGAGGCTAAGGACGTCTTCACTAGGAGAGTCCTTCACTTCCTTTCTCTTTACTTGTTTTTAGTTTGCATTGTTTATTTTTATTGGTTTTGTTTGCCTCTTTTCAAAAACCCAAAAAAAAAATCTAGTTTAGTTTGCTTTCTTTATTCAAAAACACAAAAAAATTAGTTCCTGCTCTAGCCGCTGCTGCTGTTTTTGGCTTGCCCACCTTTGCCAAAATGAACTCTGCTGAGAACACGAAGTTGTGTGACTTCACTAGCACCAACAACAATGATTTCATGTCACATCCCATGATTTTCCAAATCTTGTAATGTGAAAAATAAATAAAATAAATAAATAATTGTTGAAAATTAGAGTGAAAAGAAATTTTTGTTTCTGAATGAAAACTTAAAAATCCCATCTTCAACAAAGTTTGGTTAATGTTTGAATCCAACTAAATTCAAATCAAGTGGAATGCATTTATCTTTAAATGCATCTGGAAATTTAAACACCTGAGAAATAAACCAAAACCCTAAAACCCTAATGGAAGAAAATCATTTTCAAGTTATCTCTAAGCCTATGGATTTGATCCAAATAGAAATTTGTCAAACAAACATTTCAAAATGATCATGAATGACAAATAGAAATATTATAAGACCATATAAATGGTTTCACTTAATTTAGAGCCATAGATAAAAATCTTATGAATTTAATAAAATAAGGAAATTGATTTCCCAAAGCTAATAAAGCAACCATCTAGAAATCCATACCAATTGGTGAACAAATAATCCTAAAGGAATTTAAAAAGATAAACAAATAATAAATAAAGTTATAATAGTTGGAAACACTATTTTTGGTTCTTTAAATAAAAAGATATGGTTTTCATCAAGCAAAGGTAGAAATATAAATAAGGATTATTTTATAGAGACAAATTAAATCTTGGCCAAGCTTTTGAAATAAAATATTTCTATTTGATAAAAAGAGTAAAGGTTTATTTAAATAAAATAATGAGGATTTAATAATATCCATTTTTATTAAAGTAAAGGCTTTTCCATTTTAAATAAACACTAAAACTTGTTAATTTATTTTAAATAAGATTTCCAACTGTTTTAGTTTTTCAAATGAAACCTACTGAAAAGATTTTGATATTATTTAGAATTCAAAAAGAGTTTTAAAAATAAATTAAAACCTATTTGAATTAAAGACTATGGTCTATTTATTTAATTATTAATAGATCTTAAAAGAATAAAATAATTATTTTATTTTTGACTTTGAAATATGTTGATAAATAGAAAAAATTCACCCAAAGTTTGGTGGTGATTTGAATTCAAATGGAGATTGAAAAATGTTATTAAATCTTATTTAATTAATACTAGAGCCTAGTTTAAATAATTAAAATACACTAAAAAGGATAAATATATTATTCTAAATTTGACTTTGGAATGTGCTATTAATGAGTATAAGAATCTACACAAATTTTGCTTGAGGTTTGAAATCAAATTGATGTTTTAATTAATTAAACAAAACCAAAACAGATTAATATAAATGGAAAAAGGAAAAACAATCAGATCAAAAAAAAATGGAATAGGAGCAGCCCAACTAACCTAGCCCACTAAGCCATCAGCAGCCCACTCCTTCTACCTCGCAGTGAAACGTTTTTCACTCGCAAACGAACCCGCTGAGTCTATGATGGTTGGACCCCACCTCCTCCTCCTCTCTCTCTCGCTGCCAAGCGACCCCACTGCCCCGTCAGCTTCGTCCTCACCCGCCGCTGACCGCGCCCCCTCTCTGGCCATTACTGCCGATTGAAAGCCGGCATGAATTCGCGTTAACCACGCCAGGAAACAGCCCCGCGACCTTGCCTTCTTAATCGCCTCCCTCCCCTCTCCATTTTTCCCCAGACGCCGCACCACCGGAGCCCCCAGGCTACCGTGATTTCCTCTTAGACCGCCACTGTCTCCGGCGAGCTCCACCTCCAATTCCGGCCAAACCCTGCCGTCCCTCGCCTCCTCGAGCACACGAGCGTGACCCCAGTCCCTGGCACATCTCTCTGCACTCTCGACTTGCCCGCGATTGACCCCCAGTGTCGGCAACTATGACAACTGGTAGCGCCGCCGTCTGTCTCCAACTCCGTCGACATCTCCCCGGTAACACCGACCTTCCCTTCCTCTCGCGATGATACTCCTACGCTCTCCTCTCTCTCGTGCGTCTAACAGACCCACTTCTTTGCTCTTCCGTGCCTTGTAGCCTCGCCCCCGTCGACGACCGTGCGAGCCAGAGCCAGTGGACAACTCCGGCGAGCAATACACGCAACTCCAGCGCGCCCCTCGACAAACAGTAGGCACCTCGAGCACTACCACGGCCCCGCGAACCCGGTGAGCATCTCCCTTCACTTTCTCGCTTCCTGTAGCGTCGACACCACCACCGTCTAACCGCTCCACCGCCACCTGCCACCGCCAGCTCCGCCACTCGTTGGCAAGCATGCTGAGTGCCGTCCGATATCGATCTAGTGGCTAGGAAAGAAACCAACCCGAAGGGGTAAGTAGTGCCTCTGAGCCATGCGATGTCACTTAGATCCAACGGCTCGCATCTGTCGATCCGCACGAAGCGGTACCGACCAATAGTAGCACGACGCGTGGCCTGTGATTGATTTAAAAATCATAAACTTGTCTATTAGATGTTCCAATTTGAAAATTTCATAACTTTCAAACCACACGTACAAATTTTGCAAATTTTATATCAATGGAATCAGCAAGACAAGTACTTTCTGACCATGCACTTTGTTTAGTAAAATGCTTCTGTTAAATTGATTGTTTTTATAGAAACTTTTGTATGCATGTTTAGAATATAAAAATTGTTCTAAAATGATTTCTGAGATAAAACCTTTGGCAAATGGATTGTTTTGAATCTACTGACCATAGAAATCAATTTGTGGTTTCAAAAATATATTTGGTGAAGCAAAAGAATAAACTTTTGATTGAAACCATTTCTAGTCAAATAAAAATATTCTTTATTTGTTAAAAATGCTTTTTCAAGAAAACCTTTGGGAAATGTTTTGGAATAAACTCTCTGACCCCGAGCACCAATTTTTATGATTTAAAAATGTATTTGGTAAACCCTATAGATTGCTACTTTGATAAAGGCATTTTCAACCACATCAAATAATGATTTGGTTTAAAAATGGTTTATAGGTAAAATATTTTGCAAATAGTTTTGCCACTTTATAAAATTACCAATAAGTGTTTTAGAATGTTTATAACCTATTATAAACCACTTTTGTAAATAAAACAAAGTTTGGCATACTTGCATGCAATGTTTTGTTTCTATTATTTCATGTGATGATGCCTGAATGGTAGATTGAAATGTTGTTTGCTTGATTGAATTATAGTGATTTGAAGAGTGTGAATATTGCAAAGATCAAGGAGTGAACTTATATTCTCTACTAAAAAGGCAAGTGATGCTTCATACTTTGTCCCATTATTTTCCCTATGCATTAGTGATATTTCTAAGTAGGACTTGCATGGAATTTTGCTAAGTGTAAACTATGCCATGGGAACTCCTAGTAGATGAAACCTTAGTAGAAATTTCCTAAGTTAAGATACCTACTACTATCATTCTTAGCTTAGCTAGTAGAAAACAAGGGTGGATCATATTCATACTATGGAATGTTTCTAAGTCAAGGACTTGTGTTTTGTTTAATAAAACAACTAAGTGAATGAATTACCTGGGTGGAATGGAAGGAATGGTTTGTGTTGAGTGGTTCACAAGGCCCATTTCTATGGTTTACCTTGTGTATCTCACTTTTGGATGGCCACCCAGGAACAAAGAGATTTGAGATGTCAAATGTCGAGAAGCTTCAAGTGCAGCCACTTGGCATTATGGGCTCTGCCTGGATCATATAGGTTGCAATAACTTAGCCAAATGGACAGTTGGTGGTAGGCGAATAATAGGTTGGAACGCGTCCATTCTGGTCTAAGGGAAGGCTTCTGAAAGATCTTGTCTTGGTGAAACCAAGTCTTGTGGGGAAAGTGCACCACCTCTGCAGAGTGTAAAATCTAAGTACTTAGCCATGTCCCTGGTAAAGGACAATTTGAGCATCAAGACATGGAAGCTATCAAGAATCTCCTCATCCAAATTTCTAAGTTAAAACTTGTGGTTGAACAAGGGTTGAAGGATCACCAATTTCTATTGGGAGATGCCTTGGGTGATTTTTGTCAAGCAAAAACTTAGTGTTTTCAAATGATAAGGAAAATCTATATTGAGCAAAGCAAGCCTAAGCTCCACTTAGCCAAATGCATATAGATAATAGACTCCACTATATTACTATAGTATCACTTGCCAATACAATTCAAATGTATTGACCCTTGTGGATGTAACTTATTATGTTGCAGGTTTGTTTGATATTAGTGAAGTATGTTGAATTAGGATTACAAGTCTATAACCAACATGTCTGCCTGTGGCACTTTGAAGATGAAGGACCCCATGCTATTGTTATATTCTGCTGCATTGTAATGAGATAGCCAAATGAGCTATGTAAGATATAATAAATTATTTTATTCCTGGTTATAAAGTTGCATTATGACCTTTGTTTCTTGATATTACATCTTAACTGTGGATGCTAGATATTGATCCAGGGACTAGCATTGTAAACACAGGGATCTCTACCTTATTAAAGGTTGGGAACCTTACATTTCCTAAGCACACCTATTGCTCCACCTGCTCCTGATGCTGTCTTTTATGAAATAAAGCCTGCTTTGTTGAATATTGTGATGAGAGAGCAATTTTTTGGTGCTGGTTCTGATGATCTTGTTGCCCATCTTAATAGATTTGTTGAACTTTGTGAGATGCAAAAGTATAAGGATGTAGATGGACATATTATTAAGCTCAGGCTTTTTCCTTTCTCTTGGAGGGGAAAAGCTAAAGAATGGTTGCTTTCTTTTCCTAAAAAGAGTATTGATTCTTGGACTAAGTGCAAAGATGCTTTTATTGGAAAGTACTATCCTCCTTCTAAGATTATTGCTATGAGAAGTGATATTATGAAATTTAAACAACTTGACAGTGAACATGTTGCTCCTTCTTGGGAAAATCTTTGGTTAAAAATTTCCCTACTCATGGACTCACTGCTTCGATGATTATGCAAACATTTTATGCAGGTTTGAACTTATTCTCAAGAAACCTGTTGGATTCCGCTGCTAGAGGTACTTTTATGGGACTCGCCTTGGGTGCTGCAACAAGGCTCCTTGATAATATGATGGTTAACTACTCAAAATGGCATGTTGAGAGAACTCCACATGGTAAGAAGGTAAACTCTATTGAAGAAACTTCCTCTTTGAGTGAAAAGATTGATGTTATTATGGCTATGCTTGCTAATGGGAAAGCTCCTCTAGATCCTAATAGTGTTCCCTTAGCCTCTTTGGTTGCTCAAGGAGAGCAAGTTGATGTGAACTTCATTAGAAACAACAATTTCAACAATAATGCCTATAGGAATAATCTTGGTAGCAACAACAATTATAGGCCTTATCCTCCTAATAATGGCAATTCCTATGGAAGCTCTTATAATAATGCTATAAGTGCCCCCTCTGAACTTGAAGTCATGCTCAAGGAATTTATTAGTAAACAAACCACTTTCAATAAGACTATAGAGGAAAAGATTTTAACTGTTGAGAAAAATATATCCTCTATGTCTGAAGCTCAAACTTCCTTGGTTAATAAAATGGCTGCTAAACCAAAAACTATGGAAAACACCTTTTCTACTGCTCATGCCATACAAGTTACTATAGATGAAAATGTTAGGCTGTTATCTCAACTTCATGCTAGGTGGGAAAGGGAAGCTGAAATTGATAGAAACAATAGTGTGTGCACTATCACCACTAAACCACAAGTAGCCCCTATTCCTCCTACTATGCCTAATCCTAGTGAGCCTACTACTAGTGATGCTAAGTTTGACTTTGATATTGATGGTTGCAATATTTCTGAAGTGATTATGTTCCTGCAAAAGCTTGATAGAAGTCCTGATGCTAGTGATATGCATGTTGCCTTTACCAAACACATTACAGATGCTCTTGTTAAGATTAAGGAAGAGAAGCTAAAACACAAAGATTCTATTCCTAGGAAAGTAGAAGATAGTTGAGAACCCAATATTAATATGCCAGTGAATGACTTTGATCTCAAAGCTTCATGTGATCTTGGTTCTAGTGTCTCTATTATGCCTAGGAAGATTTATGAAATGCTTGATTTGCCACCTTTGGAAGATTGTTATTTGGATGTCCCACTTAATGAATATGCTAAGAAGAAACTCAAGGGTATTATTAATGATGTTCTCATTATGGTTAACAATGCTTATGTCCCTGTTGATATCTATGTTTTGGAAGTTGAATATAATGCTCCCTCTCCTATTACTTTGGGAAGACCTTTTCTTATAACTGTTGGTGCCATCATTGAAAGAAGGCACCATTAAATATCAATTTCCATTCAAGAAAGGTATTGAACACTTCCCTATGAGGAGAGAGAATTTGATTTTTTCTCCTCCTTTGAAAGCAAGATTTGATGTTAATGCTTACTCATTTGAAAATACTTGATTCTTCTTTCTTCTTGTGCCTAACTTAAAGGCGTTGAAGAAAAGTACTTGTTGGGAGATAACCCAAGAGTTTACTTGAGTCTCGGAAGTTATTACTACTATAATGACCTCACCTTATCCTTTTTGTTTGTATTTTGTGCCAAGAATGACCTCTAATGAGAGGGAACTAAGATTTGGGGAGTTGCTGTCCCGAAACAGATTTCCGTTCTCCACTAAAAAAATCGTGAGGAGGCTCTGTAACTCGGATTGAGCTCAAAATTTATGAATAAATCCCCCAGTATGTTGGCCAACTCTCGTTAGTTCCACACTTTTTGATTTGAGCAACATAAGATGTTCCAAAAAATTCGTTTCTACCTGCTAGTCTATTTTGACAGATTTCTGCCATTATTTGCATTTGCTTCTTATTGATTCCTTTTTGAGCTCTCTTCATGTAAGTTGAGTTTATTTGTAGGAGTTACTACAGTAGCTTTTGTTGAAAATCCTTGTTGTTCCAAAGTTTTTCCAGTGGTCCAATATCTTTTGAATAAGCTAATGTTGCTAATGAAGATTGTGTGAAGTTTTGTATGAAGGAAAAATTTCAGGTGTAGAGAAATAATGATGCAATGAGATGAAGAATGGACAAAAGCTAAAGCTTGGGGATACCACCATGGTGTCACCCCAAGAAATATCCAAGAATTACAAGCATAAAAGTTTGGGGATGCCCAAGGCATCCCCTTCTTCATCAATAAAAAGCTCAGGTATGTCTAGACACTTCACTTTTATTGTTTCATGCACAGTTGTGTTGTTCTTGGAGCGTCTTAGTTTTCGTTTTCTTTGCTTAGTTTGTTTAGTTTGCTTTAGTAGTTTGGACCCCCGCTCTCGCTGTGTTGTTTTGAAAATAAGTGTGCTTGGTGTTTGGAAAGGAGTAGTAAGTTATTTCTTGAAGTGCAAGAGGAGCTTGCATTGACTGTGACTTAGACTTTAGCATGACATGCTAGGTGTTGTTTTTGCATTATGCTTAGTGATTATTGCTGTAGCATGTCTTGTTTCAAACAATTGGGATTGCTTAGTATGCCTTGAAAAAATTATGTGTTGTTTTAGCATGCAAATGCATAGTATTGTAGTATTCTCCTATGATGTTTTGATTGGGTTGACTTAGCACATGCTTACACCATTTTATGACTCTCACAAGTCACCATTAGACTCTATGATAATTTATTCCTTGACTTGTAGTACCACTCTTTGCTTTGATTAGTTTGCTTTGTTGCGTTGCATAATTATGGCCATTATTGCTCTCTTAGTTGGTTGATCCCAGTCTTTTGCTAGCCTCCACTTGTATGAGTAAGTTCTACTCATGCTTCCAGCTCCCAAGAAACCAAGTTATTTCAAAGTGTCCACTATAAACTCCTATGCATGGTGTGTTACACCATTCCAAGTATATTCTTGTTTTCAACTATCTTCCAATTAAAAACTATTTTTTTATGTGAAAACTTAGTGATTAAAGCCCTCACGAACGTGATGGCACATTTTATTCTTTGCCCCTAATAAACTTGAAACCATTGAGGCAACTTTGTTGTATATGCTTGAACTTATAAGTTGGGATTGGCACAACCGTGCTGTCACGGGGAATGTTTTCAACATTGCACTTGTACTTTTTGTACTCCGTTGATATCATGCTCTTTTGTCTATGGATGTTACCGGTGTGAAATGAAGTGGGAACTTGTAAGTTCATGGAGTTTGTATTCTGTGTTAGAGAAACGCTTGGGATGCTATCCTAAGCCATGCCTAATCATGGTGGAAACTTGCAGCATCACCATTGTGACATCTATGAAGCATTCTTCTTATTGAAAAGAGACACATTGAGAAAAGAGGAAAGAGAGAAAAAAGCACCATATTCCCATGGTACATAAGAAAGAATTGCTGAGATGCTCATTGTCTGCTTGCCTTGTCATTTTGGTTATGGGAAAGCTCATGTACCATGTGCAAGGGGTACCCCGTTGGCGGTACTTAATGATATGCAAATACTTACAGTGACAAGAACTTTCCTGGGCCCTAAGTTGAGTATCCATGAGGTGTATCCGTCATAGTCAAGGGAGTTGAGATTGCCAACTTATACTTTGTCAAGCATATACTCCAGTTTTGCCACTTTAACCTTAACCACTTCAAGATGCTTATGATAGGGGCAATGAGGGCTTAAAGCTAATAAGTACCATAATTTTTGGAAGCTCTTTTTGAAACTTGTAATCCCTACTTCCTTTACAAAAAGGCCTTTCTTCCACCATTATTGAGTCTCCACCTTCTACCTATAGGCACCATTAAGAGAGCATAGTTGTCATTATGTGTGCAATGTTCCAAAGCTTACTAATTGATGCATATTGTGTTATTACTTGTTCTTGTGCTATTTGTTTCTACTCACCCTTGTAAACTTTGCAGGTGTCCTATGCATTATATTGCTACTCTATGAGGGACGAGCTGATTTCCACTATGCTATGTTTTCTGCATGTGAAACAAACAAACGTTTTTCAATGCATATTATTCATGATCTTTGTTTGTAGCTTGCCATGTTAATGCATAGTTACTATGTCCTATTGTTAGAACTCCATCTTTCATGCACATGTTTAGAGTTTTTGATCCCATCTTACAATGTTTGCAAATGGTTGGATCTTTATTGTGAGGGTGCATGTCACCTCAAAAATTATTCTGTTTATCACTTACCTACTCGAGGACAAGCAGGAGTTAAGCTTGGGGATGCTGATACGTTGGAAACGTATCTATAATTTTTGATGCTCCATGCTTGTTTTGTATCTACTTTGCTTTACTTGTCTACACTTTGAGGTGCTTTTTACATGTTTTCTGGTACTAACCTATTAAAAAGTTACAACACTGCCAGATGCCTGTTTTCTGCTGTTTTTGGTTTCAGAAAACTTAGTAAAGAAATATTCTTAGAATTGGACGGGACGAAGGACAAAGTCAATAACTTTCCGTGGGGAACAAGAAGTCCAGAGGGGAGACAGAGAAGCGGGCCAGGGAGGCCAAACCCCCTAGGCGCGGGTGGTCCCTACCCCGCGCCTGGGTAGAGTTTGGCGACCCTGGTCGCCTCCCGGTCTCGCCCCTTCGCCTATAAGAAGCCCCCGATACAGAAACTCTTAGAACCCGATCAGAAATCCACGAAACCGTCTGTAGCCGCCGCCACCATCGTCCGTAGATCGGGGGGATCTGAAGTTCTTCCCGGCACCCTGCCGGAGGGGAGATCATCCCGGAGGCCTTCTCTCCGGTATGATTTGTGAGTAGTTCCACCTTGGACTATGGGTCCATGTAGTAGCTAGATGGTTGTATCTCCTCCTTTGTGCTTTCATGTATAGATCCTGTGAGCTCCGTTCATGATCAAGATCTAATCTATTTGTAATCATGAATGTTGTGTTTGCGGGGATCCGATGGATATTGAGATTATTATGTTGGTTTGATTAATGGTTCTATCTTTATGATTCTATCATGTCTGTGTTGTTTGTGATCTTGCATGCTCTCCGTTGCTAGTGGTTATCTTGGCCAAGTAGTTGCTAGTTACTCCAAGAGGGAGTATTTATGCTCGATAGTGGGTTCATGCCTCTAGTTTCCAAGGGAAGTGACAGCAATATCTTCGGTTGTAGATGTGTTGTTTCTACTAGGGAGGAAACAATGGTCTATTGTTCATGGAACATGTGGATTGTTTACCTTACACACTTTTCTTAAAGCAGTTGCCTGTTGCTTGCAACTTAATACTGGAGGGGTTTCGGATGATAACCTGAAGGTGGACTTCTAGTCATAGATGCAGTTGGATTACGGTCTATGTATATTTTTGTATAGCCCAATCAACCTCATAGGATCTTTCTGGCTAGTAATTGCATTGTTATGCCTTGCTCAGTTCCTGTCAATTGCCCCGCTGTAATTTGTTTACCCTTCATGCCATGTTGTTTATCTAAGGAGAGCACCTCTAGTGAATTATGGACCCCGGTCCAATCTTGACCATTGATACATCTTCCACTGTTACTTGTTTACTTGCTGCAAACCATTATCTTCCACACCATACGTTTAATCCTTTGTTACAGCAAACCGGTGAGCTTGACAACCTCACTGATTCATTGGGGAAAAGTCTTGAGTTTGTGTTGTGCTGGTCTCCATGTTGCCAGCAACACCTGTGTGATGTTTCCTTCCTCCTACTGGTTCGATAACATCGGTTTCTTACTAAGGGAAACTTAGTCCTGTGCTACTTCATACCTTCCTCTTGGGGTTTCCAACGAAGCGTTCCATGACAAGTATTGGGCACCATCACCCCCAGGAGTGGGCCACCCCTAGGCCACGCCTAGAGGGGGTGTGGCCCACCTGGCCAGCATCCGACTATGCCCTCTCGCCTATATCTTCTCCTCGAAACCCTAAAACACGGGGAGCAACCACAGAAAGATTCCGCCGCCTATGCGGGGCGGAAAACACCGTGAGAGAAAGAGCTCTCCGGCAGACAGATTTATGCCGGGGAAATTCCTTCTCGGAGAGGGGAGATCATCGTGATCAACACCTTCATCAAGCTAGACTTCATCGGGATCATCATCATCATCCACACCATCATCTCCACCAGCACCATCATCACCCCTCCATCCTGCTGTAACAATTGTGTTGAATACTTGCATAGTTCTTAGGGGAAATTTTCCTGGTGTTGATTACTATTGTAGTTGATGCTTGTGAGTGGAGCCATTGGATTATTGTTTATGTCCATATTGTTATCCATCACCATATCATCTTTGATCCTGATCCATATGATGTCTTGTGAGTAGTTCGTTTAGTTCTTGAGTACATGGGAGAAGTCCTGTTGTTAGTAGTGGATTTGTGTTGAGATATTATTCAATGGTTTAGTATTTAAGTTGTGGTGCTATTCTTCTAATGGTGTCATGTGAACGTCTACTACATGATACTTCACCATTTATGGGCCTAGGGGAATGCATTGTGTATTTGGCTACTAATTGTGGGGTTGCCGGAGTGACAGAAACCTGAACCCCCGTTAGGACACCATTGCACAAGGGAGCGTAGGACCTCAGAGTTGTGGTTAGGTTTACAACTTAATTTATTTTCTATAGTTGCGGATGCTTGCAGGGGGTTTAATCACAAGTATGTATTAGTCCAAGTAAGGTTGGTACATTATCACAAGTTCACCCACACAACACTTACAACACCAAAGAAGTGTACTCAGCTATTTGAAGCGAAAGCACTTGACATAATCCCAAGTGTTCTCGAGAATGTTTGGTCCTTATAAGTATTTCCACTGGCTTGTCCTTTGCTAAGAAAGGATTGGGCCACTTGATGCAGTTGTTTGTTGTCTTTATTACTTGCACTTTGTTTCTTTCCTTTATCAGAAAACACCTAAAAATCTGTTTTCTAAGTATTTACAGAGAATTCCTGCTCCATACCACTAGTCAACACCTTTTGTTCCTCATTGGGATCGATACTCCTATTTATCGAAAGTACTATGACACACCACCTATACTTGTGGGTCATCAGTCACCACCGGAAGTTCCGTTCGTGACTCACCGGTAGTTCCGGTGAGGCCACAAACACAACGGTTGAACAAGAAAACTGCAAGTATCCAAGATCTAGGGTGCACATGTACGGATTCACACAAATGTATTGGTTCAATCTACCCTATAAAGGTTTCGTAGGCCTACCAAGACCTCCCAACAAGGTCTAGCCAAAGAACTAGCCTAGACATGGTGAGGCCTAACTCAAGCAATGAAGTGAGCAAGATCTCCATTAATGGAGGGAGTTGAGGGCAATTACTGTAGTCCATGGCGGGAGATCGAGGTGGGGAAGGTTCCCACGGAGCAGATTTGGAAAAGGTTGGCCGGAGATGGAGGGGATGGAGCACCTCCGCAGAGTAGTTGTCGTCGGGGCTGCTCCAAATAGAAGGTGGGTCTTGGGGAAAACTGGGAGAAGATCCCATTTTTCCTAGGGCCCACTTTATATAGGTCGATGAGCCTCACCGAAAGTTCTGGTGAATGACTGGAAGTTCCGGTGAACCGGAAGTTCTGAGCACAGGCGGAAGTAGCCAGGTAAGAGAGAAGTTCCGGAGAACTTCGCACTGACCAAAACTACCAGCAACTGGCCGGAAGTTCTGGTGACGGCAGAAACACTTTCCCAGGATCGGAAGAAAAGAAGGAAGAACTTGTGCAGGACATAGAAGGGGCTTGGGGAAAGAAAAGGCTTGGGATAGAGATCTCAAACTGTGAAGAAAAAAGACAACAAAAGACACCAAGAGAACACAAGAACAACCAAGCACAAAAACACAAGGAAAACCAAACAAGAAACATAAATGGGTCAGTGGCCGAGGACACCTTATATTAGAGTAAATGGCTTGACACCGCGAAGATATATATTGGGTTCATTACCAACAACTACAAGAAATCTGGTGATACATGACCCTCCATATTGGTCACTGGAAGGTCACGGTTTTTAATTTGTGACCAAATACAGAAGGTCAAAAGCTGAGCGTCACTAGTTAAACACCACGACCTTTTCTCTGAATTGGTCATAGATATCTATGAACAATATAGATGGTCACGGATTTTAAGACCAACTGTATTGGTCACAGACTGTCTTCCCTGTCCACGTAGGATACTACGTGGCCCATCCTACGTGGCAAATTTGTGACCAATTCGAAAGGTCGTGGATTAGATTTAGCCCAGTCTAGATAGGTGTTTTATATGGGCCAAGCCCAAGAATTCAGCATATTTTCATGATTATATCTGTCAACTCTGGTCCACTAAATGGGCCAAGTCCAACAGTTTACCCTTTTAATTTCTTAGACTTTCCACTTTATTGCTGGCCTTGGGATTTTAGCAATTCATTTCCTTTTGGACCTTGGCCTTTTAACAATTCATTTTCCTTTTTTGCTCTTGGCCTTTTATCAATTCGTTTCTTTTTGGGTCATTTTGCATTACAGTTAAATTTCATGCCAGTTTCAAATTTTTGTTTCCCAAATATGCTCCATATTTGTTTTGGGCCATGGCCTTTTTGCAGCCTAACTAGTTTCGAATATCAACATAAATTTCAGCCCAGTTTGGAAATGTTTGGCCCAAGGCATCATAGCCAAACTACCAAATACGACCCAAAATAGATAGATATCAAATAAAATAATCAACCAACAATAACAAGGATACATAGAAATACAAAACTATTGCAAACATATTTTCAAGTCACAAACATACTTGATCCATCAAGTTACAAACAGATAGCAAACGGGTTCAGGTTCACAAATAGACTTGCTACAACAAGTCGGGTTCACAAGTACATAGCCATGCATCAACCATAGTTCACAAAGATATAGAAAGAATAGTTCCCAGAACTAGTCCAGCAACACAAGTAATTCCCAGAACTACTAGTTCCCATATGCTTTACTAACACAGCTACATCAACAGTTCCTAGATCCTTTACCACCAAGCAGTGCCATCAAGTGAGCATACCTCACGTCATTTTCTTCTATATGTTTGCGCAATACACTACTAGGAAATCCTTCATCAGTGGCGCATCTATATTGGGCTTCTGTGGCGCATGGAAGGGACGCCACTATTACGTCACCATTGATGAAAACTTCTGTGGCGCATTTCAAAATGCGCCAGAGAAGTCATGATATTTCTGTGGCGTATTTTGGCTGATGCGCCACAGTACTCTGTTCAGTGGCGCATTCTGGAAAATGCGCCACTGAAGTGCTATGCGCCACAGAAGGTAAAAACTATGCGCCACTGGTTTGAATATTAGGTATTAAAAAAATTGAAACTTGTACAAATATACAGTATTATACAGGTATTATATAGTATTATACAGAAACAGTATATTTGACTTAGTGTATGAAACAAATATAATACAAACACGGATATAGTGCCATCACACTACTTAGAGCCCGAAAGAGATAGACAAGTGGTCATCATATTAAATACAATTAAAAGGTGGCGAATATTTATACAAGTGTTTGTTACAAAGTTCACCATCTCATCACATTACAAATGAAGTGTTCATCGCCTACACTAGAATCAAACAGAATACAGCTGTGATGACGGTGAGGAAGAGCAAGAGCACTAGCAATATCTTCATCCGGTTCTACTTCCACGGGTGGTTCCTCCACTTGGCTACCGCCTCCTCTCGAGTCGCGTATCCTTTGTAGTTGTTGCCACTAAACTTGTTCACCTGTTTCTGACAGTCCTCCCACTTATCGTAGACTCCTGGAACCCAACCCTTTTACACCACGTACCACTTCGTCATCTCTATAGATAAGGAATATTAGTAAATCATGCAACAGAAAGAACTAAATTGGTTCACATGCATATATATTCACATAAACTAAAGCAAAATATCAGTAAACATAGAAGATAGCACATCTATCATAATCATAGAACTTCGACGACAAAGACCACAATAGTGAAGTTTACAACATACGACCATGGTACTATATAGTTTGTGACACAACACTACACACATACATATATGATAATTCTAGGCACACACATCGATCAATGTTGAGAACTGCTAACGCTCGGCTTCGGGAATGGTAGATAGCCATCTTTCGTCATCCACGTCCTATTGTCACCATGTTGACAAATAATATTTTCAATCTCCCTCTTAGTCAACCCTCTGTTGTGTTTTAGGACCCCTCCCCTTGTGTTGACATCTTCCACGATGATTTCCGACAACTTAACCTAGATGCGATGGAAGTCTTCTCTAAGATCATCATCGTCTCTTCGCGCCAAATTTTCGGCCCATGCTCGGAAACTAGATGGCAGAGTTAGGTTCTGGCAATTCTGTACAAACCCTTTAAGGTGATGCATGGCGTAGAAGGACTCCTTGGCGCTGCCAGTAGCCAGCTCCTTGACGCAGGGGAACTCAAGCACGTGGTTGAACACATGCTTGTCATCCTTGATACATTCCCCCTTGTGGATGAAGGGGCATCCCTTTTTAGCGTAGCCCTCGAGAGCCTCATTCAAAACACCCCTTATTCTGGTGTAGTCCTTCTTATTCTTCTGACTCGCCGAGTCGAAATACGATGCTATCAAGTACTTTGTGCAAATGACGATGAGTGTGCAATATTTGTCTCTGCACAACATGATTGAAACGGGATGTTGGAAAAGGGCAAAGGAAGAAAGCTACAAGAAATCCTAAGTTACCAATGCTAGGGGGTGTGTGTACTTACTCGGGAAAGAATGGCAAAAGAAGCGTGTTCATCCTCTTGTGGTCCACCATGAACTTCTCGAGGTACGCCGTCACCTTGGCACGCATCTCTGATCCTTCCCTCAACTTGCTATCACGCATGTAGTAGGGATCAACTATCACGATGTAGTGGGTTTGCTCTCTCTTGGTCTTCATCGCTAGATTGAGCGCAAATAGGCGGACCATGTTATAGTCCAGCCATTTCGAGAGAAACAGCTTTAAGACGTCCTCGTACGCTATGAAGAACACGTCCGCGGGGGCTTCATGGACGAAGTCCAATTCCGATGGCACCTTGATAGTGAAAACCGGGTAATTTGGATCTTTGTCTTTAAGAAGAATGCCCTCTAGTGTCTTGATACTATCACTCAAAGCGACCATATGTCCACCAGCAAGGCGAAGTAGCTCAGGAGTTCAGTATCGCTTCACCGGATATATGTATCCTGGGCAACCCATCCTCGCGGGTTGGTACGACGTCATCCTTAGCCCGGGTCCTCTTCGGAGGAGGTTGGCTCTCGGCTTTCTTACCTCGCTTCCTGTGCTTCTTCATCTTCTGAGGAGGCTCCTCCACTGGGGATGCTAAGTGCTCAATGGCCGCCTTTTGGAGTGTGCCAGGGCTAAAGACGAATCCAACAGGTTTCTCCTGTTGATCGGCGGCCGGAGGCATCTCTTGAGATAAACCATGGAAGATCAGGCGTTGCGTGCATGTAGTGGGACACCCACTGTGACCCTCGCAAGCGATGAAGGGTTCTTCATCCACAGCAGGCATGTACAATCCTATGCCGGCGCCGGTGTTGATGTAGTCGTCGACGTTGAAAAATTCTTCATCATCATCGTAATTGTCGCCATGTGGTGATGGTGGTGGCGGGGCGACTGCGGTTGCGTTGCGACGACATCGCCTTGGGGTGGCCCACACGCTCCCAACAGTTGTTGGTGGCGACTGGTGGTGGCAACGACAACAGGTGGCTTCCGAGGTGGTGGCCGGATGATCGAGGTGGTGTCGGTGACAGGTGGCATCCGAGGTGGTGGCCGAACGATAGAGGTGGCTCTTAGGTGACCCGTAAGACTAACCTGAGTCTTTGTCCATGTCAAGGGCCAGCCGTGGCATTCTGCAAGGGTCTTGTGTTTGTCGGCTCCCTGAGGTTGAAAGGGGGGGTCCATGTCGTCGCACCCTGGCAACACCCGAGCAATCCGGACCCTCATCACGGCATCGTCCATTGCATTGTTGTGCATCGTGCGGTTCGCCGGTTGTATGATATTGCCCTTGGCAACATCCCTCAACTCGCCGCCGGCAACTTTGTGGAGTAGTACGCAAGCAGCGTCCTGAATATCGACACATATGTGTTGGGCATCATGATCGAGGTGGAAGTCACCAAAGGCGCATAAAGAAGATGAAGCGGAGTAACTAATTAGTTACCTTGTTGAGGTCGTTGAGCACGGCTAATGTCGACACACGGACGATCCCAGCGACAGGCATATCATCAGCATTCTCCCGCGGTACTGGTTCCGCCGCCGGCTGTGCGATACTGGTATTTTTGGCGGGAGCAACAGGGGGCAGCTGTGCGACAACCAGCTCTTGCGGCTGCGCCGCGACGATGGTGGCCGGCGGGCTCACCATATCCGGCGACGCGTTAACATTGATGCTCGAGTTGCTACCGCTAAAGCTGGGCACGTTTATCGGCCCCTGCCAACCTCCCGCATTCCAAACAGCTAGCCCCTCCATCAACCAAGGGGGGATGATCGCACGAAGCTTCTCCTCCAATAACTTGTCCATTGCTTTCTCGTCCACTTTTTCTTCTAATGTCTTCACCTTCAACTTCAGCTCTTCAACCTTTGATTTATCGTTAGCCGCCGACTGGTTCTTCCTCTCCCTCCTCTTCTTTGCGTCCTCTTTGTAGTACTCGGTAAACTTCATGCTTGTACCAAAGCCGGACACACGGCCAGCTGATTTTGGCGGCAAATTCTTCTCCATCTTCTTGTATGTGTTCGTCGCCCTGTTAAAAACAGTGTCTCATGGCTCCGCCGCCGAATCTTGGGACGACAAGTCCTCGCTAGCGTTCAATTCCTTCTCCTATAGAGATACAAGGAGACGTGAACCCATGCATGTATTTAGATTCTTGGCTTAATTATTTTAATGAGAGATCCATGGTAAATTCCTTACCAGCTCATCCTCAAAGGCCTTCACATCCGGGTCGTCGATGACGAACTCCCCTATAACAGGGTCCAGGTAGTAGCGGGCCTGAACAAATTGTCGGATCTGTAGGTCTATGATTTTATGCCATGGGTTCTCTTTACCTAGACGTTCAAGCTCGGCGCCCTCCTTGTCCCAAATGGGTTGTTTCCCTCTGTATCCGCCGCTTCCAAGCCGGTGGTTACCAATTTTCTTCTCTCGCATATTCTTTCCCCACTCAGTCCATGCTTTAGGGGCAGCGGTATCTAAGTCCGCCTTGAATATCTTGAATTCTTCTTCGTCGAGCATCGGAATTTTCCTACTTTTTATCTCCCAGCTTTCACCTTTGTCAATGTTGTTCTTTACACAGGTTTTCCAGCTGCTCAAGCCGTTGCTCATCTTTGTAAGTGCTAGTTTGTTCACCGGGTTCTTATTAATCTCCAGGTTTCTGAACTTCTCTGGGAATGTGTATCGCTTGTGAAGCTTCTTAAGAAGGTTCTCGACGAAAGCATGATTACGTCGGATGTACTTCGTGTTGATCGACATGCTTTCCCGGACGATGCACCCGAGTTGCATGCCTTACCCACAGGAAATCGATGAAGGCGCAATGGGTTGGCCACCTTCTATGACCTCGGTGAACTCATCACAGATGTTCGCGAGCACTTGCGGCTTCCGATCCTTAATATCCTTCTTCATCTTCTGTATAGCGGCCGGGTTGCCGCTACCACCATCTGTGCACTCGCCACCATCTGTGGTGGTGTTACCCTCCTCCCCGCCTTCACTAGTTTCATCGTAGTCGTCGTCTTCCCCCTCGTAATATGGATTGTAACATCCCTAAAATCATGTTTTCAAAGATTTCATATCATGCATGCATGCACATTATTTAAGAATCAAAATTCCAACTCATTTGGAAGAAGCAGAAACTTGAGAGCTATGATTTTATGTGAGCAAACACTAATCAAATGTCACTCTCAAATGAGAGTATAATTGTTTCAAAACCAAGACTTGTTTCTCTCAGATTGTTTTTCTTGAATGCTAGTGCTTAAACCAAAAATTTACAAAACAAATATGGTTTAAAACCATTTTTCAAAAACTTATTCAAATCAAGTGCTATGACACTGTTTATTTTGTTTAATCAAAGGGACCAAGTTAGTACAGAGAGACCACATGTTTTTATGCCCAAAAATATGAGTGTTATGCTCTACAAAAATCCAGAAAAGATTTGAATTCAAATGGCTTTTGAAATCATTTGAAAATGTTTCCTGGAAATTCAAACAGAAAAAGAAAAAGAATAAAGAAATAAGAAAAGGCCAGCGCCAGATTTTTGGCCCATCAGCAAACGCAGCCCACAAGCCCACCCGGGGTTTTCCTCTCTCTCTCTCTCACGCAGTGCAGACTTACCCCGCGCTCGCTGACTGGTGGACCCAAGCGCCACGCAAGCATCGTCTCCAGCCACGCGCCCCCCACGACCCCGTCGACGCCGCCGTTACCTCATCACTGTCGTGATTGATGCGGGCTTGATTGCCGGTGTTTCCTCACGAGATTCTCGCCCCTGCTCCATCTATAAGACCCCCTCCCCTCGCTACTCATTTCCCCTCACTCAGCACAGACACCACGCCACCAGGCTGCCCGTAATCTTGCCCACACCGCCGCAGCACCGACGACCTCCGGCGATCAATTCCGGTGAGCATCGTCCACCTCTTTGTCTCTGCTTCATGCGAGCATGTTCTACATGTCCTTGCGCATCTTCTCATGCCTTCATTTTCCTCTGTACCATCCCAGAACATCGTCACCGTCCACCACTGGGAGCAACCGAAGCTCGGCGCAACTTCGGCGACCCCTCCTGGTAGTACCCGACCACCCTTCCTCCCTTTTCAATACTCACTTGTTCGCCAGCCTTGTGCGCATCTAACAGCATCGCTGGTTTGTCTTAGCGCGCACCAGAACCTCGGCCCCGACAACGCCAAAGCTTGCCCGACGTCTGCCTCTACTCCGACGAGGAATCCTCACCGTGTCCGCGCGCCCCTTGACAAGCCACTACCACGTTGAGCTCTAGCACACCTCCGCGAGTCTGGTGAGCCTCTCCGACGACCCCAACCCCGTCTGTAGCCACCGCGCCGCCATAGACAGAGCGCGCCGCCGCTCACCGTCGCCACGCACCGCCAGACTTTGGTAGGTTGATCGTTCACCGTTGGATCTAGATCTAAAGGGTAGGATAAATCACTTAACGAAGGGGTATGGATCAGATCTGGCCGTGCATTTTAGTTAGATATGGCGGTCCACGTTAGCCGATCCGTGCGAATCAGTATCGTCCAATCAGATGCCGCCGCGTGTCTGTGAGTTAGATTTAAAATCAGAAATTTGATCTATTAGATGTTTAAACTTGTTTAATTCATAACTTTTGATTTCCACGTCCAAATTTGACAAATTTTATATCAATGGAATCAGGAGAGAAAATCCTTTCCATTAAGGCAATGTGTTTAAATTTTTGCTTCTGTTAATGGTTGTTTTTGCAGAAACTTTTGTAGGCATAATTGGGTATAATAAATATTTGAAAAATGTTTTATTGTTCAAATAAAGTTTATTTGGCAAGTTTTGAACTTGTTTATGATTCAGTACTGTGCACTTGTCTTGTTTGGTGTAGAGAATCATCACATGGCATTATGCATGCATCCATATAATTTTGCTTGTATTTATTTTGTATGTGATTTTGGTGCTATTATTTTATGTGTAGATTTTGGTGCAAATAGTGATTGTGATTGTGAGGATTGTAGCTACTCTCCAAACTACCAAGGCAAGTGGTGCTTCATGATCTTATACCTATGTTTTTCAACTATGCATTAGAAATATTTTGCTAGACTTGCATGGATATTTTTGGTCTATATGTTATGCTTGGGAAATCCTAGTAGTTGTAGAATTGTTAGAAATTTCTAAGTTAAGATTCTTATCAATGCCATGCTTAGCCTAGCTAGTAGAAACCAAGGGTGGTTATATATTCATGCTATGATAAAAATATTTCTAGGTCTTTGGACTTGTGTTTTGCTTAATAAAACAACTAAGTGAATAAAAAACACCTGGGTGGAATGGAAGGAATGGTTTATGTGAGTGGTTACACAAGGCCCATTTCTATGGTTTACCTTGTGTATCTTACTTGTGGAAAGCCACCCAGGAACAAAGGGATTTGAGATGCCATATGTTAAGAAGATTCTAGTGCAGCCACTTGGCAATATGGGCTCTGCCTGGATCACATAGGTTGCAATAACTTAGCCATTTGGACAGTTGGTGGTAGTGGGATGATAGGTTGGAACGCGTCCATTTTGTCTAAGGGAAGGCTTCTGAAAGGTCCTGTCTTGGTGAAAATCAAGTCTTGTGGGGAAAGTGCACAACCTCTGCAGATGGAAGAATCTAAGTACTTAGCCATGTCCCTGGTATGGGACAACTTGAGCATCAAGACATGGAAGCTATCAAGAATCTCCTCATCCCAATTTCTAAGTAAAAACTTGTGGTTGAACAAGGTTGAAGGTTCCCCAATGTCTATTGGTGGTTCCTTGGGAAGGATTTTGACAAAGAAAAGCTTAGAGTTTTCAACTAATAAGTAAAACCTATTTTGAGCAAAGCAATCCTAAGCTACACTTAGCCAAAATGCATATAGTATTTAGTCTACCAATATTCTACTAAGGTATCACTTGCCAATACTATTCCAATGTATTGACCCACTGTGGCTGTAACTTGTGATGTTGCAGGTTATTCTCATGATGATTAGGGGTTATCAGTCTACACTCAACATGCTTGCCTGTGGCACATGAAGATGAAGACTTATTTATCTTATTACATATTTGAACTCTTGTACTAGGCCTATGGCCATGGATTTTGTAAAAGACTATGTTTGTATCAGGAATGACTTGTAATAATGACCTTTGTTTCTGTGTACTTCATCTTAAACTGTGGATGCTAGCATTAATCCAGGGACTAGCATTGCAATCATAGGGATCCTTTCCTTTACAAAGGAGGGATCTTACAGATGGTATCAGAGCACTGTGTTGCCTGTAGGATTATGACCCTAGGATTGGAAACCATTAAGGAAAAAAATTTAAACAACTTCCACACTTGTCTTTTCTTCTCGTAAACTTTTCTAATCTTCTTTCTCATCTCTATTTGTAGATGAACTCCATCAACGAAGCCGTGAGGAAGGGACCACTCATGAATATGACTTTGGAGTGTGAGACAGAATTCCGAAAGGCTCTCAAGGACCTCATGGTTGCCATGGGAATACATGGTGCAGCTGTGTACAAAGGTTTTCCTGTGATGGATGAAGGAGTTGAGTACTGGTGCGTGCAACTTCACTTGTATAAAAACAAGGAAGACAACCACAAGGACTCAGGATTCTGCATGGTCACCAACTCAGTGATGCACACTACATTCTTTGATTCAGCAAGGGATGCATCTTGGAAAGCCATCAAAGAGCTTGGTGATAGAATCAAATGTAGAATGCTCAACACCTAGAATTATCTTAAGGAAGAAAAGAAGCATACCCAAGAGTTAGAGGCTACCAACCAAAGTTTAAGGAAGGACATCATAGAATTAGCAATGGAGTCATGTGATCTAGATAAACAGATTGCCTCTAGGGATGCCCTGTTAGCCAACTTGGCAAGTGAGATGGGATTTTAATGTACCTCATTAGTGGGACCACCACACTTATCATTTTATTTCCCAAATGTTGTTTAAAATAAGTTGAACCTTGGTTGTTTGTATGCCATTAGTGATGCCTTGTGGGACCACCACACCTCATTAGTGGGACCACCACACCTCATTAGTGGGATCCATGTATGCCATGACTTGTGTGTTTTGATTTCCAAAGTTATGCATGTGATGCCTTGTCTTGTGATTTATCTTAAGTTGAGTTGATTCTAACTTTTTCTATCTTACTAAATAGATGCCTAATGTTACTATCAGCACGGCTGAAGAGTTCAAGGGAACTCGTTTTGGCACCCGTATTATTGAGCTCACTAGTTTGCTCAATCTCCCACTTCCTACCATCATGATGCTTCCCCTCGCCAAGTTTGAGAGGAAAGACCTTTGGGGCTTCTAGGTTAATCAGCCAGGACGCCAGACTGAGCCTACCACGGAGGCAATCATCTTCAAGCTCATGCATGATGACAAGGAGAGAGGCCTAGAGGTAGTCATGCAGGATTTGCTTGGACGTTTACTAGGGAGGCACTCTCGAGAGGTTAGAGGTACTCACTTCCACACCTTAGGTAGACGTGATGAGGATGGTGATGCCATTGACTTTGAGGATACTTCGAGAGAGACGGTAGAGCTGATTCGTCTATACCTCCAGGACTTAGAGGTTCTTCTTAGGCACCTAGACACTGATAGGACCAACGTCATGCATAGCAATGACGACCTCCAGGTGCAGCTTCGTGAGAAGGACAAGCTCTTCGCGGAGCAAGATGAGATAGTCAAAGAGATGGAGGCCAAGTTTGAGAGTCAGGATAGAAAGTTCAAGAGTCAAGAGAAGCGAGTCCAAGATAGGAACAAGAGGATTCGAGACATGACTGCAGAACTAGAGGCCAAGGACTTCGAGCTCGAGCACCAGAAAGGTGTGATTGAGAGGCTTTGTGCACAGAAGAGGGCTCTCAGAGCCAAATGTAACACCCTCAGAATCGGACCTATGCAAGTTTTAGCGAAACCCGCCAAACCCGCATAGAAACGATTCAAAGGTGCCCACCAGGCACTTTCGTGCGGGTGGAAAACGAAGTAATAACATTACACAACAGTCCTCGATGGGACCCACAGAATAGATAGATATAACAGCGACTCAATGAGTCAAGATTACAGATATAGTATACAAAGATACAAATCACCTTGAAAATGATGGAGCGTCCGACTACGGACAAGATGCAAATGGGGCTAAGAGCCCTGAAGAATAACCAATGGCGTCCATAAACCTGCCCAGGCCAAGCCGGAAGGGTAACCCTGCTAACGACGTCGATCTCAAAACCTGCTTAAACAAGAGGGGTGCCGACAAAGGGCAAAGGAAAAAGAGGAGCGTCAGTACTGAGGCCAGTACACGGCGAGTCTAGAATTCGGCGGTCCTCGCCTACATAGGTATGGTGGACTGAAGCGGCAGCGGCAGCATGCACTGAACAACCTATAGAGACTCGATACATCTGGCGGCTACTAGAGAGGGGTAAGGAAGACCTATCCGGAACCAACCTAATACTTCCATCAAACAAACCCATCCTGGTGTTTCCCCCTCGAGACCAAACGAGGAAGTCAACCGAGGAACTCACACAGTTGGCAGTTTTATTTATGCAGTTGTCGTGGCAACAATTACTAGTCAAGTGTAGATAGTCATCCTGATAAAATAAGCAGTGGGCACTTTTATTTAACCATTCCGTTGTAGTTGCAACTCTTACTAGTCCGATACAATTAACATGAGATAACCCAAAACCCAGCAGTTGTTGGTACTTTTATTCAGCCATTCTGTTGTAGTTGCAATACTTACTAGTCAGATACAACCGTCGCAAGCGACAAACCAACAAGCAATTGTGGGCAGTTTTATGTAGCCATTCCATTATAGTGAAGCTGATTACTAGTCATTATAAAGTCAAATTTATAGCACTACTTTAGTTATAGTTGTCTATGATCGAGATACTGTGCTCCAAGTCGTCCATAACCGCGGACACGGCTTTCAGAAAGTTTTACCCGGCCGGGGTGCACCAATAGCAACACACACACGATCAACCTCGGAAAAACCAAATCAAAACCCAACGAGGCTTTCACGACAAAGCAATCACAGGATTCAGAAATATTTCAGGGGGCCACCCCTTGGAGTACACCCGCAACGAAGTAAGCTAGCTCCGAGACGGACTCAAGGTTTGCGTCAATGGCTGTAAACGACTGGGAACCCCAAACGGGGCTTGTCGATACCGCGAAAACACTCCGCTTACCTAAACAGTACAGTGTGCTCCTCGCACAATCGTAAATAAAGCAGTAAAACATGGCATAAGTACAGGATCGTAAATAAAACCTCAAACTAGTTTGTGGCCCCAAGAAATAAGACTGAATCAAGCTCTGGCTAAGGGGGGCCCATAATTCCCCGTATGTGGATAGCGCGATAAATCAAGGAACAGGTATCAAGCACTCGGGGTCCTACGGGACACAAGTGGACGGTTAACAACCAAATAACATCTATTGCCCACCTGTGCCTCTGCTTACCTACTTCAATTTTAGTTGTTAAACAGTAATTAAAGTGAGCAATAAATAAAGCCATGATCATCTCCAACATTAAACAGGCGGCAATTCTCCAACAACTGTGGTACTTGACGACACGCAACAGCACTTGAGCAAGCGACTACGACGCGCAAGTCCAGCTATCTACCAAACAACAGGTAATAGGGTGTGTCCAAGGCAATATACGGCTGCAAGGGATTTCACGGGTACGGAAACTAGAGCATCGCAACACAGATAGCAATAGATCAACAGGAGGGAATAAATACTAGAAAAGTAAGATAGGTAGAAAGGGGGAGATGCTCGCCTGAAAACACTGCCGAAGGTTCAGCCGAAGATCGGGGCGGAGCTCACATCAACTCAACGGCCTTATCCGCGAAGAACCAAAACACTAGAAGAAACACCGGATGCACTATTTAATACGACGGCAAAAGATCGGCATGATGCATGTATGATGTATGACATGGCAAGCATGCGATGCAATTAGGCCATATTAAGCGGAACCAGGGGTCCCGACAATTAATTAAACGGTTCAAATTATTTAGATACCCCGCATTTAAATGTTGTCTTAACAAGGCGAAATATATCTCCGGTTCGCTGCACAAATTTAAAGGAGGCCAATATAAGACTAGATTTGTCCCCATATGGGCCCCATTTTTAATTATAAGGTGAATCGGCATAAGGCCCCCAAACCACAGACAAGATGCATGCAAGTATGACAATTCAATATGCAGCAAGTTTATTTAGTTGACAATTTATAAAATAGGGTTCTCGGATAAGGGTCACACATTAGAGGGCCTCGACAAACTTGGGGTTCCGGGGGGGTTCGGGGTTCGACAGGGTCCGGGGTCCGGTCTCGGGGTTCAGGGTTCGACGGGATCGTTCTCGGATAACTGAGGTAGGTCTTGTCGTATCCGGGAAGGAGGACTTGGTTCGGTGTCGGGGGCGCATCGGACTCGCCCCGGTCGGTGTCGATCTTGTCGTCGCGAAGATCTTGTCGTGTCCCCGTATCGGGTCGGTCTTGGCGTCTGGGGTGAAGCACTCGGCGTCCTCGAGGGAGTACTTGTCGCACATGTGGTCTTCGGGTTCTATGACGATGACCTTGTCGTTTCGATGTCGGGGTCTCGAAATCCGTGAAGAGAGCCTTGTCGCCCTTGGGTGAAGAACATGTCATCCCGTGGGTCCGTGTAGAAGTGCTCGATGATCCATGACGGAGGTCTCCGGGTTCGGCCTCGATTCCATGAAAGAGATCTTGGGGTTTTCTATGTCGATGACCTTGGGTACCATCTTGTTCACCTGTGGCGAGCTTGGGATCTGCGTCAGGGCCTTCGCTTTCCACCTAGTACATTCTTCTAATCCAACAGCATCGAGCCGATCTTGTCGACAAGGGGAACTTGACGCCTCATCCTTGCCCTCCATGTTCGATTGTTTGTCCTGGTATAGAGCGCCACCGAGGAGAACGGAGGCGGTGCCTGGCATCCACGCGAGGACGCCGAGCTCCGCTGCGGGGAGGGGCCAACAGGCTCCAGGGCGGCGAGGGTGGTCGCTGGCGTCAGCCTGGCTGCAGACGACGGGGGCTTGGGCGCGAGACGGACAGACGGGCCAGAGGCGTTGACGGCGAGGTCGGCCGGCGTCGACACGCCGCGACAAGGAGGCGGGCCGCGGTGGTCGCGGACGGCCGCTCGGGGAAGCTTCTGCGGGGACGGAGGCGAGCAGGGGCATCGCGGGTTGGGGCGGGGCGATGAGCGCGGACGGCCACTCGGCCGGAGGGCGCGCGCAGAACGCCGGAGACGGCGAAGGCGCTGGCGGCGGACGGGACCCGCGCGGCGAGGCTCGAGGCGGAGAAGGCGGGTGAGCGCGGCTCGACGGAGGCGAGGCCGACGAGGGCGGGCGCGCGGGAGGACGAGGTGGGGGAGAAGGCGACGGGGAGGCGGCCTCCGGCGGGGTGAGGCCGAGCGGGGGCGGCGGCCTGGGCGCCAGAGGGGAGGCGGCGGACGACGGCGCTGGGTGGCGAACGGCGGAGCAAGCCGACAGAGGGGCGGCCGCGTCCGGCTGCGGAGAGGAGAGGGAAGAAGGGCGAGGTCGGGGGAGGACGGTGGGGCGGTGGATGCTGGGGGGAGGAAGGAGCAGGGTCATGGACGGTGGGGAGGCGCGTGGGAGACAGAGGGAGGGTGCGGGAGGAAGGAGAGAGGAGGTAGCAGGCGGGGTCGGGTGGGCCAGAGAGGTGGGACCCGCGGCGGTGGGTGGAGTAGAGAGAGAGGGTTAGGTGGGGCTAGGTGCACAGGCGGGGCCGGGCTGGCAGCGGGACAGGGCAGGTGCGGCTGGGTGAGTGCGTGGTGTGTGTTGTGTGCTGAGTGGGTTGGGGTGGAACAAGTGGTGTTGAGTGTGTGTGTGGTTGGGGTGAGGTGGCAGAATAGGAGTGGGTAGGAGTTTTGGTTAGGTTGACGTGTCGGGTGGGGATTGGCCGGGGTGAGGTGGCTGGAGGGTGGGTAGATAGGACTGGGGTAAGAAAAGATTTGGGGTGGGGTCTAAGCTGGACCAATTTTATTCTGGGGGTGGTCGTTCGGGTCGAATCGGCCCGTTCGACTGCCCCACTAAAAATAATTAACTATTTTATTTATTTCAAACCGGGCTTTTGCAAACCGATAGCCGACAAAACAAAATATTCCGGCGACCCGGGTTTTGCGTTTGAACAAAGACGGGGCGTTTAGAAAACAAAAATAGGTTTTTCCGAAAATAGTTTTATGCAAGCAAATGCCAGATGATGACGATGCTCAAATGCAATGTGGCATGATGACATGAGCATGCGATCATGACGATGCAATGCACAAAATCAACGCGATTTTCTAGTAGTGGTTTTGCGGGATGCCACACCAAAGTAGAGACCTTGACCACCAATGTCGAGGAATACAAGACCGCTATGGAGAATGCAGGTCTTACATTTGTTGATGAGGAGGTTGATGCAGAGGAGTAGTGATGACTACTCATTTACCTTTATTTGTCATGTCTTTGATTATTGAGTCGCAATGACCATCCAACATGTGGATGGCTTCCTATTGGTGTGTTTACTTTTCCAAAAATTTGTTGTCTGTGTTGTTAAACCTTTAGTACAATGATGCATGATTGTGATTTGTTATGTGATGTATTGTGCATGTTAGCATCTATGGGTATCTCATTCTTATCCTTATTAAAAACCACAGATGCCTCCCCGACATGCCAATCCTAACCCCAACAACAACAACATCACCCCTGAGATGCAGCAGATGATGACAGCTCAGACTCAGTTGATGCAAATGATGACCACGTTCATCCAGAATCAGAACAACAACAACAATAATAATAATAATAAGAACAACAACAACAACAACAATCAGAACAACCCACCGGGTTTTGACATGCTTACCAGGTTCTTAAGGCTAAGGCCAGCAAAGTTCTCAGGAACTACTGATCCTATGGTGGCCAATGATTGGCTACGCTCTGTGAACAAGGACTTGGTAACTGTTGGCTGTACTGATGAAGAGGAAGTCAGATTTGCAGCTCACTTGTTGGAACGACCAGCAGCCACTTGGTAGGATAACTTCCAGATCACCACTCCCATTGAGGATGTGACATGGGCTATCTTTGAAGATGGTTTCCGTACTGCTCACATCTCATCCGGAGTGATGAGTTTGAAGAAGAAAGAGTTCCATAACTTGAAGCAGCGCAACCGCAGCATGGCTGAATATATTGAGGAGTTCAACAATCTGGCGCGATATATTGAGGAGTTGATACTGATGCTAAGAGGAAAGAAAAGTTCCTTGAAGGGTTGAATGATGAATTGAACCTGCAGTTAGCTGTGGCCTATGTTCCCACATACCAGTCTCTTTGTGACAAGGATGCTATTTTGGAGAGCAAGATGAAACAAGTTGAAAGCAGGAAGAGAAAGCACTTTGACAAGCACAGCTCGAGATCGTCTCAAAAGCGTTCCCATTATGATGACAGTGGGATTTCTGGATCCCACAAGCATGGTAAGTTCAACAAGCACCACAACCACAACCGTTATCATGACAACAAGCACCATCGTAGTCATGACAACGATAAGTACAAGAATCACAAGGGTGGGTATAAGAGCCACCACAATGGAAGTGGAAGTGGCAGTGGAAGCCATCCTGTCAAGAAGGATCTTAGTCAGGTTGAATGTTTCAAGTGCAAGAAGATGGGCCATTATGCAAATGAATGCCCAGAAAAGAAAGTTGAAGGACCCAACAAGCCCAACCCTTTTCAAAAGGGACAAGTGAACCACATCAATGTGGAAGAAATCTTTGAGGAACCTGATGCTGTTGCTGGTAAGTTCAAACTCAATTCTGTTCCGGCATTTGTTCTCTTTGATACTGGTGCATCTCATTCATTCATATCAAGAGCATTTGTTGAAAGAAATGAACTACCGGTAGAAACTATTGGGTGTCCTATAAAAGTAAGTTCTCCTGGCGGAGAAATGATAGTGAATTCAGGATGTCATGATCTAGTCATAGAGTTTGGGAAGTATAAGTTTCCCGTTAACCTGATAATCCTAAATTCCCAAGGATTGGATGTTATTTTGGGAATGGACTGGATGACTAAGCACAAGGGAGTGATAGATTGTGCCAACCATACTGTCTCACTCACAACTCCAGAAAACAAAAGGATCAGATTCAAGACCAACTTTGAAGCAAAAAGGAGTAAGCTTAATTCTCTTAAGGGGGTTAGCATAGACAGTGTGCCAATTGTGAGTGAATATCCGGATGTGTTTCCGGAAGAATTGTGGGGAATGCCACCAGATAGAGATGTGGAGTTTCTTATTGATTTGCTACCAGGATCTGGACCAATAGCAAAAAGACCGTATAAGATGTCAGTTGACGAGTTGAAATAACTCAAGAAGAAACTTCAAGAACAGTTGCAGAAAGGATTTATTCAACTAAGTTCTTCATCTTGGGGAGCACCAGTTTTGTTTGTGGAAAAGAAAGATACAAGTCAAAGTCTATGCATAGATTACCGTTCACTCAATGAGGTGACTATCAAGAACAAATACCCTTTGCCAAGAATCAATGACTTGTTTGATCAGTTACACGGAGCTTGTGTGTTCTCAAAGATTGATCTCCGGTCAGGTTATTTCCAGCTCAAGATAAGAGAACAAGACATACCTAAGACAGCTTTCACCACAATGTATGGATTGTATGAGTATACCGTGATGCCATTTGGTTTGACCAATGCACCAGCCTATTTCATGAACATGATGAACAAAGTGTTCATGGAATTCCTTGACAAATTTGTTGTCGTTTTCATAGATGACATTTTGATCTACTCCAAGAGCAAAGAAGAGCATGAAGGACATCTACGTTTGATACTTGAGAAGCTTAGAGAGCATAAGCTGTATGCCAAATTCAGCAAGTGTGAATTTTGGTTGAGTGAAGTTGGATTTCTTGGACACGTTGTGTCAGGAGATGGTGTAGCAGTTGATCCCGCTAAAGTTTTAGCTGTAACTGAATGGGAATCTCCCAAGTCAGTAAAAGAGGTTCGTATTTCCTTGGCTTCGCAGGATACTACAGAAGATTTATTGAGAATTTCTCCAAGGTAGCTAAGCCAATGACAGGGTTGCTAAAGAAAGACTAGAAATTTGCTTGGTCTGAAGGTTGTGAACTCAGCTTTCAAGAATTAAAGAAGAGACTAGTGACAGCACCAGTCTTATGTTTGCCAGATTTGGAGAAAGATTTCCAAGTGTATTGTGATGCATCTCATCATGGATTAGGTGCAGTACTTATGCAAGAAGGAAAAGTTATGGCTTATGCCTCGAGATAACTCAAAACTCATGAGGTGAATTACCCTACTCATGATTTGGAGTTAGCCTCTGTTGTCCATGCACTCAAAACATGGAGACACTATCTTTTAGGAAAGCGATGTGAAGTGTTCACAGATCACAAGAGTTTGAAGTATATCTTCACCCAGAAAGAAATTAACATGAGACAAAGAAGATGGCTAGAACTCATCAAGGACTATGACTTGAGTTTGCAATACCATCCCAGTAAAGCAAATGTTGTAGAAGATGCTCTAAGCCGTAAAGTTTTTGTAAATGGCCTTACAAAGGGGTAATTGCCAGATGATCTGTGTACCCAATTCAGAAATCTCAGATTGGAGATTGTGCCTGAAGGACATCTCATGTCTTTGGATGTTCAACCCACTTTGTTGGACAAGATCAAAGAAGCCCAAAAGGCAGATAAGGAAATTGAAGAGATTAAGGAAAAGATTGGCAAGGGAAAAGCCAAAGGATTCCATGAAGATGAACATGGTACTTTATGGCATGGAAAACGTATCTGTGTTCCACAGGATCCGGAACTTCGGAAACTGATCTTACAAGAAGCACACAACTCACCATATTCTATTCATCCCGGTAACACCAAAATGTACATGGATATGAAAGAAAGATTTTGGTGGAATAATCTCAAGAAGGACATCGCCAAACATATTGCTTTGTGTTATGTATGTAGTAGAGTGAAAGCGGAGCACCAGAAACCAGCAGGATTGTTACAACCACTACCTATTCCTGATTGGAAGTGGGACAAGATTGGTATGGATTTCATCACCGGATTGCCAAGGACCCGGTCAGGATATGATTCTATTTGGGTAGTAGTGGATCACTTAACTAAAGTGGCTCATTTCATACCCATGAAGACAACTTACACAAGTGCTAAGTTAACCAAGATCTATATAAGTAGAATTGTATGTCTACATGGAGTACCCAAGAGCATTGTGTCTGATAGGGGAACTCAATTCAATTCTCATTTTTGGAGGCAATTACAGGAGTCATTAGGAACGAGGTTGGAATTCAGCACTGCTTTTCATCCTCAGACTGATGGACAAACAGAAAGGACCAATCAGATTCTTGAAGATATGTTGATAGCATGTGCTCTAGACTATGGAGCCAGTTGGGATGAAAGTCTGCCCTACGCAGAATTCTCTTACAATAACAGCTATCAAGCCAGTATTGAGATGGCACCATTTGAGTTTCTCTATGGGAGAAAGTGCACCACCCCATTGCTATGGAATGGTGTGGGAGAAAGAAGATTGTTCGGACCAGAACTAATCAAAGAGGCTGAAGAGAAAGTCAAGCTAGTTAAGGACAGATTAAAGATAGCACAGTCCCAACAGAAAAGCTACGTAGATCCTAAGCGTAGAGAGGTCACCTATGAAGTAGGTGATAGAGCTTATCTTAGAGTGTCACCACTTCGTGGAGTGAAGAGATTTGGTGTCAAAGGCAAATTAGCCCCAAGATATGTTGGACCATTCAAGATTCTGAGTCGTAAAGGAGAAGTAGCTTATGAGATTGAATTGCCAAGGTCTTTGTCAGCTGTTCGTAATGTGTTCCATGTGAGTCAGCTTAATAAATGCCATCCAGAAATGGAAGAGACTTCTTTGAAGGATACTATAACTTTGGAAGAGGTTCAATTGGAGAGTGACCTCACTTATGAGGAGAAGCCTATCAAAATACTTGAGACTGCAGAAAGAGTTACTCGGACTAAGACTATCAAATTCTGCAAAGTTCAATGGAACCATCATTCCGAAGAAGAAGCAACATGGGAAAGAGAATATGATCTTCGGAAAGACCACCCTCACCTATTTGCTAGCCAACCCGGATCTCGAGGGCGAGATTCACCTTAAGGGGGTCAGATTTGTAACATCCCTAAAATAATGTTTTCAAAGATTTCATATCATGCATGCACATCATTTAGGGATCAAAATTCAAACTCATTTGGAAGTAGCAGAAACTTGAGAGCAATGATTTTATGTGAGCAAACACTAATCAAATGTCACTCTCAAATGAGAGTATAATTGTTTCAAAACCAAGACTTGTTGCTCTCAAATTGTTTTGCTTGAATGCTAGTGCTTAAACCAAAAATTTACAAAACAAATATGGTTTAAAACGATTTTTCAAAAACTTATTCAAATCAAGTGCAATGACACTGTTTATTTTGTTTAATCAAAGGGACCAAGTTAGTAAAGAGAGATCACATGTTTTTATGCCCAAAAATATGAGTGTTACACTCTACAAAAATCCAGAAAACATTTGAATTCAAATGGCTTTTGAAATCATTTGAAAATGTTTCCTGGAAATTCAAACAGAAAAAGAAAAAGAATAAAGAAATAAGAAAAGGCCAGCGCCAGACTTTTGGCCCATCAGGAAACGCAGCCCACAAGCCCACCCGGGGTTTTCCTCTCTCTCTCTCACGCGGCGCAGACTTACCCCGCGCTCGCTGACTGGTGGACCCAAGCGCCACGCAAGCATCGTCTCCAGCCACGCGCCCCCCACGACCCCGTCGACGCCGCCGTTACCTCATCACTGCCGTGATTGATGCGGGCTTGATTGTCGGCGTTCCCTCGCGAGATTCTCGCCCCTGCTCCAGCTATAAGACCCCCTCCCCTCGCTGCTCATTTCCCCTCACTCAGCACAGACACCACGCCACCAGGCTGCCCGTAACCTTGCCCACACCGCCGCAGCACCGACGACCTCCGGCGATCAATTACGGTGAGCATCGTCCACCCCTTTGTCTCTGCTTCATGCGAGCATGTTCTACATGTCCTTGCGTATCTTCGCATGCCTTCCGTTTCCTCTGTACCATCCCAGAACGTCATCACCGTCCACCACTGGGAGCAACCGAAGCTCGGCGCAACTCCGGCGACCCCTCCTGGTAGTTCCCGACCACCCCTTCCTCCCTTTTCAATACTCACTTGTTCGCCAGGCTTGTACGCATCTAACAGCATCGCTGGTTTGTCTTAGCACGCACCAGAACCTCGCCCCCAACAACACCAAAGCTTGCCCGACGTCTGCCTCTACTCCGACGAGGAATCCTCACCGTGTCCGCGCGCCCCTTGACAAGCCACTGCCACGTTGAGCTCCAGCACACCTCCGTGAGTCTGGTGAGCCTCTCCGACGACCCCAACCCCCTCTGTAGCCACCGCGCCGCCGTAGATTGAGCGTGCCGCCGCTCACCGTCGCCACGCGCTGCCAGACTTTGGTAGTTTGATCGTTCACCGTTGGATCTAGATCTAAATGGTAGGATAGATCACTTAACGAAGGGGTATGGATCAATTCTGGCCGTGCGTTTTAGTTAGATCTCGCGGTCCACGTTTGCCGATCCGTGTGAATCGGTATCGTCCAATCAGATGCCGCCGCGTGTCTGTGAGTTAGATTTAAAATCAGAAATTTGATCTATTAGATGTTTAAACTTGTTTAATTCATAACTTTTGATTTCCGCGTCCAAATTTGACAAATTTTATATCAATGGAATCAGGAGAGAAAATCCTTTCCATTAATGCAATGTGTTTAAAGTTTTGCTTCGGTTAAAATGGTTGTTTTTGCAGAAACTTTTGTAGGAATAATTGGGTATAATAATTATTTGAAAAATGTTTTATTGTTCAAAAAAAGTTTCTTTGGCAAGTTTTGAACTTGTTTATGATTCAGTACTATGCACTTGTCTTGTTTGGTGTATAGAATTGTCCCATGGCATTATGCATGCATCCATATAATATTGCTTGTATTTATTTTGTATGTGATTTTGGTGCTATTATTTTATGTGTAGATTTTGGTGCAAATAGTGATTGTGATTGTGAGGATTGTAGCTACTCTCCAAACTACCAAGGCAAGTGGTGCTTCATGATTTTATACCTATGTATTTCAACTATGCATTAGAAATATTTTGCTAGACTTGCATGGATATTTTTGGTCTATATGCTATGCTTGGCAAATCCTAGTAGTTGTAGAATTGTTAGAAATTTCTAAGTTAAGATTCTTATCAATGCCATGCTTAGCCTAGATAGTAGCAACCAAGGGTGGTTATATATTCATGCTATGATAAATATATTTCTAAGTCTTTGGACTTGTGTTTTGCTTAATAAAATAACTAAGTGAATAAAACACCTGGGTGGAATGGAAGGAATGGTTCATGTTGAGTGGTTACACAAGGCCCATTTCTATGGTTTACCTTGTGTATATCACTTGTGGAAAGCCACCCAGGAACAAAGGGATTTGAGATGCCATATGTTATGAAGCTTCTAGTGCAGCCACTTGGCAATATGGGCTCTGCCTGGATCACATAGGTTGCAATAACTTAGCCATTTGGACAGTTGGTGGTAGTGGGATGATAGGTTGGAACGCGTCCATTTGGTCTAAGGGAAGGCTTCTGAAAGGTCCTGTCTTGGTGAAAATCAAGTCTTGTGGGGAAAGTGCACAACCTCTGTAGATGGAAGAATCTAAGTACTTAGCCATGTCCCTGGTATGGGACAACTTGAGCATCAAGACATGGAAGCTATCAAGAATCTCCTCATCCCAATTTCTAAGTAAAAACTTGTGGTTGAACAAGGGTGAAGGTTCCCCAATGTCTATTGGTGGTTCCTTGGGAAGGATTTTGACAAAGAAAAACTTAGAGTTTTCAACTAATAAGTAAAACCTTTTTTGAGCAAAGCAAGCCTAAGCTACACTTAGCAAAAATGCATATAGTATTTAGTCTACCAATATTCTGCTAAGGTATCACTTGCCAATACTATTCCAATGTATTGACCCACTGTGGCTGTAACTTGTGATGTTGCAGGTTATTCTCATGATGATTATGGGTTATCAGTCTACACTCAACATGCTTGCCTGTGGCACATGAAGATGAAGACTTATTTATCTTAATACATATTTGAACTCTTGTACTAGGCCTGTGGCCATGGAGTTTGTAAAATACTATGTTTGTCTCTAGAATGACTTGTAATAATGACCTTTGTTTCTGTGTACTTCATCTTAAACTGTGGATGCTAGCATTGATCCAGGGACTAGCATTGCAATCACAGGGATCCTTTCCTTTACAAAGGAGGGATCTTACATGGATCTTCCTCGTTGACCCCAGCACCTCCGACGGCGGTCGTCGGTGGTGGTGTCATTCTCATATCCTCCACCTCCTCATGCTCTTGGGACGACCCCTAGAACGACTTGTTGGCCTCTCGGGCTAGATCCTCAACGATCATTTCTTTAGAAGATCCGGCCTCGTCGTTAGTCGACATGTTTGTGCTTTATTACTAAAACAAGAGGCAAAAGGTTAGCACAAATATCGACCGAAAAAATCGGCATGACCTTTGCTAATTTTTGGACCTACGAGTGCCCATTTCTCAACCAAAACGGAAGTGAATCAACACTTCGGGAGAAACGGGCAACTGAATTGAAATCCCTGCAAGAAAAAACGCCCCAGCCCCATTGACAACCCCATTGACCTCATCCATCATCATCCATCACAGATTCAAATGAGCATTACTGAACAGCACTACTGAACCATAACAGATTCAAATGATCATAACAAATTCAAATGGTCATTACTGAACCATAGTAAACTGTAGCCCCATCATTTACAGCAGAAACTATATTGAGGCCATAGTAAACAGCAGCCCCATCATTCAAATGAGCACTACTGAACCATAGTAAACAGCAGCCCCATCATTTACAGTAGAAACTATATTGAGGCCATAGTAAACAGCAGCCCCATCATTCAAATGAGCATGACTGAATCATAGTAAACAACAGCCCCATCATTAACATATTCAAATGAGCATTACTGAACCATAATAAAGATAAACATCAGATCATTTACAACCAGATAAACATGTTTATTTATATCTTTTACAACCAGATAAACAGCAGAAACATGTTTATTTATATGTCAGATCATTTACAAGGTCAGATCATTACAAGTGCTCTTTACAAGGTCAGATCATTTGGAAAATACTGAGTGTTGATTTCAGAGTGACATTTCATCGACAACTACTAAGCAGTAAATTCCAAAAAAAATACTTGAAGTGGTAAAAATAAAAATACACATGTAATGATATAAATGTTCTAGTCCAGATTATGTAGTTGTTCTATTACTCTGGACTAGTTGTTTACTATGCTTGTATTCATGAGTCACTACACAAATGATATAAATGGTATAACCTAGCTGTAAAATCCAGAAATAAAAACAAAAAAAATCCATTTGCAGCACTTGCCAAATCATAATATTATAGTCTTTCTTGCTAGAATATTTGTCAGAATTACCATGAAGGATCTACATCTGTCTTTATCTTGCCTATCAAGGAATGCCTCAAGTTGAGTTTGCAACATCTACAGTTGTTGATCAGCAGTAGTGGATAATGGGAGATGAAAATGATCATATATATCCTATGAGGCAATCTGACATGCTTCTCTAATGGTTATATCTTGATCTTTACAGAAAGAGAACATCTAGGGAAGAGATTTTAGAGTCGTAGGAGTGAACCATTTATCTTTCTAGAGCCTAACTATGTTACCAATTGAGGAGAACAGGTGGTGATCTTCTATTATGTATCCCACAAAGATAGAAAACATTTCCACCAAAAGGATCCAATAGGTTCAATATTTATGTGGATTTTCATAAGAAAAGCACTGTTCTGAGTTCTTAGGTTAAGGACACTCAAACCGCAAGAAGATTTTGGTTTGTATATCATTTCCCATTTAACTAGAACTTTCATCTGTTCTCAATGCATTTACATGCCCATAAGAAACATCTGGCTACTCCTTCAAAATGATCCAGGATGGATAAAGGTACTTGTATAGTGCACATTGGAAAGCTAGGTTTGATCTGATGGTGGATCCATCTAGCCAGAGCTGCTGACTAATGAAGGTTTGCAATAGCACCTGGTTTCACAGAGAAGGACACTAGCACACACAACACACACAGCATATGGTACTTACATGGTCCTGCTGACCAATCTTGACAAGGAAAAAGGAAGACCAGATGCACACACAGCATATGGTACTGCTCAATCTAGGAATGTAGCCCAAGGTCACACATCTGGGAGGAGAAGAACAGATGCAGAGAGAGGGGAGGGGAGAACTGGGTGATGCTCACCAAGGGGTAGACGGCGAGGTGGCGTGGACGCCAAGGTTGCGCTCCTGCTCTTCCTCCGCGGGCTCCTTCTCCTACTCCTCCACGGGCTCCGGCGGTGGCTCCTCTCCACCACGGGCTCCGGCGACAGCTCCTCCTCCACCACGGGCTCCTGCTCCTTCTCCTCCACGGGCTCCGGCGGTGGGCTCCGGCGGCGGGCTCCTCCACGGGCTCCGGCGGCACTAGGTTTCGATTCAATCGGCGGCGCTAGGGTTCTGCAGATGCGTGCGGGCTCGTGTGGGGGGAAGTTGGCAAGTAGGGGGGAGGGGAAGGCCGAACCGTTATTTTGGCTAAGTGCGAAGATTCCGTGGCGCATTCCTCCGATATGCGCCACAGAAGTTTCAACTTATGTGGTGCATATTGGAGGAATGCACGACAGAACATGTGTGCTTGGTCCAAAAGCAGCGGGGCGTTGTAGTTTGCATCAAACAACAGTCTAGCCTAGTGGTCAGTCTTGGGGCTCTAAATCTGGGCAGCCCAGGTTTGAATCCTGGCTGTTTCAGACTTTTTTCTTAATTAAAAAATATTTTTAATTATATGATACAAATATATTTAATTATGTTATATTAAAACAAGAAAGAACAAATATATATATATGTTACAAATATTTAAAACCAAGAACATACACATGCATATATACGAATATCACGATATATATTTTAGTATCTAACTAATACACAAAAAAGGTCGCACGTCGTCATGTGATGTGTCGAGCTAGCCTCTCTTCACAATCTTCTTGCCTTTTTTCTTCGCATTTGAATACTTTAGCCCAGGCACTATGAGATTTCTTCTCGTGAACGGACAAACTTTAGTAGGTAGTGTGGTCTTTCTTCTTACTGTAGTAGTAGTAGGCATGTTGAAGTACTTGTCAAACGCCTCTTCGATCTTCGGATCGCCGTTCTTGTCGAAGCCTTGCTCGTTGGGGGATCCTTCCATTCCGATGATGCTCCTCTTGCCCCTCCTCACTGCAACACGACTGGGCTTTGACGGGTCAGTAATAAAGAAACATTGATCAACTTGGCTAGCGAGTAGCCACGACTCATTTTTTGTGGAGGCCTTCTTTGCCGACTTGGCATCTGGTATAACGCAGGTGGTGAAATATCGTCCTTCTTTTTCTACGTTCTTGGCCCATCTAACATGGAACATCGTTACCGTCTCTCCACAGTAGTCGAGCTCCCATATCTCCTCGATCCTTCCGTAGAATCTTTCCATGACAGTAGTCTCGTCATCGGTGAAGGACATCATAGTTACTCTTGAGTTTTGATATTCACTATTCATGTCCTTTTCCTAGGTGTAGAATCTGTAACCGTTGATGTCGTATGATTGATAGGTCTTTAAGTTATGCGTTGGGCCCTATAACAAGGAGAATATGATTTGTTGATCTTCTGTGGAAGGCGTCTGTGGGGATTGTCCAGCAGCCTTTTCTTGAACCAACAAGTGAAACTGGAGTTGTTTTCTCTTGTTACGTCTCCTTTCTTCCTCGGGGGGGGGCGGTCCATGTACTCCTGCTCGATCAAGCTTTTGTGCTCTTCCACCCAAGGGCTGACCAATTCAATGTGTTGTGGTGCAACTCGGTGTGCCCTGCCAAAGTCGGTTTGTCGATTAGCAATGCCGACATGCAGTGAGCGGTGGCCCTCGCGGTGACCATACCCAGCGAGCCTGCCGAGGTGCTTCTTGGTGGGTATCCCAACATCCTCGTTCTCGGTTGTTAGATAGTTCTGGCAGAAAGAGATGCACTCGTAGATCAGAAAGCCCTTGGCTATCCTTCCATCTGGACGGGACCTGTTGCGAATGAACCCTTTGATGACACCGTTCAGCCTTTCAAACGGCATCATGTTGTGCAGGAATGTCGGCCCGAGCTGGATGATGTCATCCATGACATGGACAAGTAGATGCACCATGATGTCGAAGAATGCGGGCGGAAATTAAATATCAAGCTCGCATAGTATCACCACGATCTCTTCCTGTAGCCTGTCGAGCTGCTTCATGCCGATCGACTTCCTAGAGATGACGTCGAAAAAGTTTCACAAGCCAAACAGCGTCTCATAGACGTGCTCGTCCATTATCCTGCGTATGGCAACTGGAAGTATCTGTTTCATCATCACGTGACAGTCGTGGGACTTCATACCGCTGAACCTCTTCTTCGCTACATCGAGATACCTCCTTATCTTGCCCGAGTAACCATGAGGAACTTTGACTCCTAGGAGGCACCTGAAAAACTGCTCGATCTCCTCCTGACACAGAGTGAAGCAGGCAGCGCGAAGCGCAACCACCTCATTCTTCTTAACCCTTTTGCGGAGACCCTAAGTCCCTTCCGCTTGATCGTCATCGTCATCAATATAAGGGTAATGAAGCTCCTTCTTGATGCTAAGCAATTTCAGGTCGTTTCTTGCTTTCGGCCCATCCTTGGTCCTCTCCGGCATGTTGAGGAGAGTGCCAAGCAGACTCTCGGTAATGTTCTTTATGATGTGCATTACATCGAGGCTATGGGGCGTGTGGAGGACCTTCCATTACGACAGGTCCCAGAAAACGGACCTCGCTTTCCATACACCTAGAAGCGGCTTTGTCCTTGGTCGCTTCTTTCCTGGCGCTGGGCGCTCATCCCAATTATTCAGAAGCTCCTCGATTTCTTCGCCGCTCCTCGTACGCGGGGCTCTTTCAAGCTCGTCTTTACCATTGAATAGGTCAGCGCGTTTTCTCCAAGGGTGATCCATGCGAAGCCACTTTCGAGTCCCTTGGAATACGGTTTTCGAAGACCCGGGATCCTTGGGTAGCTGGAGATGTAGGGTCTTATCCATGCACTTGACACATGCATTGTGTTCGTGGTTCACTTGGGCCGATACATATGTGTAACCAGGATAGTCCTGCACCGTCGTGAGCAACGCGACTCTCAGAGGGAAATATTCTTTAGTGTAGGCGTCCCACGTATGGGCTGGCGTCTACCACAACGTGGATAACTCCTCTTTCAACAGCCCGAGATAAAGATGCATATCGACACCTGACTGTTTTGGCCCCTGAATAAGGATGCTCATATGTACGTACCTTTGCTTTGTGCAGAGCCACCGGAGGGATGTTGTACGGCCATACAAACACGGGCTAGGTGCTATGCGTGCTACTCTGGTTGCGAAAAGGATTGAGTCCATCGGTGCTCATACCCAGCCTGACGTTCCTTGCATCGCCCCCGAACTCTTCAAACTCAATGTCCAATGCATTCCACTGGCTAGCGTCTTAAGGGTGTGTTAGGATCTTGCCCTTCTCTAGATCATCTTCGGGTTTCTCCCTTTCCGCGTGCCATTAGATTAGCTTTGCTTCCTTAGGATCTACGAAATATCTTTGTAGACGGGGAGTGATAGGAAAGTACGATACCACTTTTTGAGGAACTTTCTTGTTCCCTCTATTGTACCGTCCATGGCCGCACACCGTACATGTGGTTCTCTCTGCGTACTCGTTACGATAAAGTGCGCAATCATTGATGCATGCGTGGTATTTAACATGCGGTAGGTCGAGAGGGCACATGATTTTCTTGGCCTCCTTTATACTTGTTGGCAATGTGTTCCCGTTAGGAAGACGATCGTGCCAGAATTCCATGTTAGCATTGAAGCTCACGTCGCTCCATTTGTGTTCCGCCTTCATCTCTAGAGCCTTGAGCGTTACACTCGGGCGTGTATCCTCCGTCCGACTGCGTGCATGCACCACAAAACCTTGGCCATAGGGTGCAGTGGGGCCAGACTATGGGCCCCGTGACTCAATGTTCTGTGGCGCATAGAACACATATGAGCCACATAACCTTGGCCATAGGGTGCAGTGGCTAGACACTGTGGGCCCCTGCACGCAGTCTTCTGTGGTGCATATTGCTGATATGCGCCACATAAGATTGAACTTATATGGCGCATACCATCTATATGCGCCACAGAACACTGAGGGCAGATCTGCACGAAATAAAGGTGGCAGATAGAGCTGCTTTAATGACACCCCTCTATATATATACCACACTCCCTGTCCAAAGCAACATACCTGCCCCTGATGTCTTCTTCCCACAACTCGTCGGAAGACTCGCTGGAGAGCACAGCCCGCTTGCGTTCCCTACAGCCTACTCGCAGTGGAGGGGCAAGGTCGAGGGGCAGTGCTCGGAGTCAACCGCCGTGGGATTCGGAGGTAAACCGAATCGAGGAGGAGGCCAGACTGCGGCACGAGGCCCTCTACAACAAGGCCATGAGGTTGTACGCCGTGCTCGTGTCCCCGGAGGAGAGGGCGCGAATGGCGGAACCAATCCAGTGGCGGCCGGTGCTCGACCCCAACGTGTCCATGGAGGACCACGTTCGCAGGCTGCAGGCGCGCGTGAACAGGGAGGTTTGGCATCTTCCACCGCCATCTCCCCCACCAGCTCTGTGAAGGGATTTGCAATGTTGTAGTTTGTGTATTTGCAATGATGTATGGCATTGTTGTTTTGTTGTTCAAGGCTATGCGCATGTGCATTTTGCAACGATGTATGCCACTGCACATGTCTATCTACTAGATTGTCTATATATTCTACCTATTCCACTGGTACTTGTTTTAGTTGGGAAAAGCACAAGAGGAAAATGTGTCTACTAGGAAACAAATAATCTGAGTAGCATGAAGCATTCTGTGGCGCATACTGCACACATGCGCCACAGAAGTGTGTTGTTCTGTGGCGCATATGCAACAATGCGTCACAAAAGCTTGTACATGGGTGTCCAGAGAGTGGCGCCCACATAATTGTTCTGTGGCGCATATGGTGATATGCGCCATAGAATATATAAACTTATGTGGCGCATCTCCTTGTATGCGCCACAGAAGTTTGGTCAGAGCACGGTCAGACCCCACCTGCTATGGGTCCCACCAAACTTCTGTGGCGCATATGGAAAGATGTGCCACAGAAGATTCATGGTCCAACAGCGGGTGTTGGTCCCACCAAACTTCTGTGGCACATGGCTGTGAAAGATGTGCCACAGAAGTTTGGTGGTCCTGTGGCGCATTGCTCTGAATGTGCCACTGGATAACTTTTGTGGCGCATGGTCAGAACAATGCGCCACAGAAGGTATGTCTATCTATAGCTAGTTTCCTAGTAGTGATAGCTCGAACTCTTTGTCGCGTGCAACTTGTGTAGCTTCAAAGTCCTCCGACCTCTTATTGAGCATGGCCACTTCCTCTCGAGATCTATCCACCTTGTTTTCTAAGTCACATACATGTGCAGCTACAACAGCATTGGATTTTCCGGCCTTGTTTGTAGATGACTTGATCCCAACATTCGTCAAGAAAGTACTTGACTTGCAATCCGCCGACGCAAGCACTGCAGCAACAACCTCAACATTAGACTTGGGTTGCTCAACGTCTTGTAGACGTGCAGCCTTCATATATTCCATCTGGACCTAGTACATGGAGAATTGCACATTATTGGCAGAATAGATTTTTAGGACTCCAACAATCATCTAAAGCACAAGTGAACAACTACAGAACTAGCAGTACTATTGAATGACAATCGGAGCAAGAAACAAGTCACAGGATCATTCACTGATTTACTTACAATATCCTCCTTCACTTGCTCCAAAAAGCCATTTTTCTTGCTCCAAAAAGCCATTTTTCTTGCAGTCAGCTCTTCACCCTGGCGTTCCTCCCTCTAAAATGTTATTCAACAAGAATCAGAACCAAAGCAAAAGCTTTGAAGACAATAGTTATGTGGCTGTAAATAAAATCAAGTCTTATCGTGGAAAATATATGCGCGATGTACGACCTTGAACCAGTTTTCTACTGGAACTTGACCTTTTCTCAGTTGGCCTTGTTTGACTCACAAGTTTGCTGCAAAAAAAGGACTATAAGCACTAGCACAAGAATCAACACCCAGCTAGCTACCACAAGAAACAGGCACCCAGCATAGCCAATGCATGTAGAAAGGACCATGGGCACAAACACAATAATACCCTGTGTCTTGGGGTAGACCACAACGCTACCAGACCTTGCCATTCATCATCCGATAGGCCTTTAATTGGAGACTTGATGCTAACTTGATTTGTTGGTATGTCATCAAAGAATAGCTTCTTGATTTGTGGTGTCTGTTCTTTGATACCTTCTGCAGCATATCAGTGCATACACTCTTAATGATCTCCGAGTTCGTGTCCATCACAAAGTTCGCCTGCCAAGAGAGCAAACAAGGCAAGGACATGGTTAGCGGTCAAATGGAAGGTGTTAAAGTGAGAAAGAAACACACCCAGCTATGAGAGAATTAACTTACAAAAACTTTCCCAATGAAGTTCTCCACGAGGTTCTCGTCCTTTTTGTATTCCTTGAAATGTGGCAGCATCGGAGTATGGGTTCTTGCGTTAAGTCCACACTCAGAGGCAAGCTTTGCAGCTTGCACAGGATCTTGTGGATGCTTCATCCCTTCGGAAATGTGTATTTTCACCTTGGTACCCAGCGCCTTGTTCATCCTTTCGAGCCATGCACCCTTTCTTTTCTTACGCCTAGCCACAACGATTATCTCTGAAAACAAAATCAACCTCATTAATAAGAAGTACAAATGAAAGAATGGTTCATAGATGCATTCCTTCCAATTGGGAAATGAACTAGAAAAAGCAGAGGTGACGAGCTTGCCTCGATCACACATTTCCTGCTCGGGTTCTTCGCGTTCTTTGGGTTCTTCAGAAACAATAGCTAAGCGGAGTCGCTGATTCGTGAAGACAGGGCAGAGTTCCATGTAGGCAGATCTTGCTTCATCCATGGAGACAAGCATTGGATCCTTTCTTTTGGTATGCTTGGCCACGGTGCTTATCTCTGAAAATGAAATTAACACATTAATAACAAGTACAAATCAAGGGATGGTTCTGCCAAACAGGTAGGCATATATGCTTTGCTTACATTTAGGAAATGAACTAGTAAAAGAGCAGTATTATATAAACTTGCCTTGGTCATGCTGCTCAACTTCTTCAGCTTATTCAGAAATGGCAGCAGAGTCAAAACACTGATTCCTTGCCACAGGGCTGAGGTCCATGCAAACAAAACTTCCTTCATCAGTGGACTAAAACCCATCATCAAGGCATGGTGAGCCCTGCACATGAGTCTCCTTTCCTTTCTGCCTAGTCCCTCTAGCAGGAGCAGGTACAACAAAATGCTATTTGATGCTCCTGGAGCTACCGCGAACACCCTACCCAGAGCCATTCCAAAATGCTATTTGATGCTCCTGGAGCTACCGCGAACACCCTACCCAGAGCCATTGCACTAGATTCTTGTAGTCTCTTCCTAGGCTTCTTCATAGCACTCTTCTTCCTCCTAGAAAACTTGTGGGCCTTGTATGAACAGGAAATAGAATGGCATTAGATCACAAGTGAAAATATTGTGTGAGCACATAATGTAAGGCAAACAATAAAGCACAAAAGCAAACAAAGTACCCCCTGCAAACAAGGTTAAAGTTTGCACCTTGACATTCTTCTCCACAACATTGTCATTGACCTCCTCTTCATCAATGACTCCATCATCTCGAGGATTGTATTCTGAGCTTTCGCCATGTGATATCTCAGATGTTGAGGCCGCACTGGTAATTCCACTAACTGCTGGACCATCACTCGAATTTCTAATCATTGACACTAGTGCATTGATGCCAAGTGACTGGAATATGTGATTGTTCCGCATCATTGTTTTAGCCCTAAGGTTCTCAATTTCAGTGAACGGCGCGTCTTTACATGGATAGAAAAAACATACTATTATATGTATGGTTGAAATGCATTGACAAGCATTACAACTCAAATAGCTATAAGTATGCTATCAGTTTATATTTCTATTTACTCCTAGTAGACTAATAGGACAATCAGAATATAATAGGGTTATTCATATTATGTTAATGCACAATAAATACCTGATTGAAAACAAAACATGGGTAAAAATTCTTGTCATGCTTCATACAAACACATAAACACATAGACACATTCATAAATAAAACTAACAGTGTAAGTGCAAGTTCCATACCAACCAACTGTGTCTCCTTAGTCATCCTTGTCATGGATGATGTTGGTGTTGTTGGATTCTTGCTAGTTAGTTTGATGATGTCCAATTGCACTAATATATCGCAAAAAAGAGTGGACAAGAGTTAGATACACCATAGATAAATTAGAATCGGCATGGTCAATACACATTGTTCAAATTTTGCTATTGTTGCTTATGAATTTCCTGATTGGTCAGTAATAATTCAACAAATAAACTATCATGTAATGTTATATGGATGCTGCTATGTTACAAAAGTAACTATTGTTTCTTATGCCAAACCAGGAACAACAGAATAAATAATTTAGGATGTCATTAGCAAGCAAGCAAGTAACTATAATGTAGGACACATCTCCAGTTGTTACAGCAAGCAAACAAGCAACTATAGTACTACTACTTTCATGAGCAGTAACTTCAAGCAAGCAAGCAATCAACTATAGTACTACTACTATCATGTTACACCAAGCAAGTAACTATAGTACTACTACTGTCATGTTACAGCAAGCAAGTAAATGTACTACTACTATTGTTGCTTATGCCAAAGCAAGCAAGAAAACAGCAAGGAAACAACAAGCAAGCAGCATGAGCAGTAACTTTACTACTATGTTACATCAACCAAGTAACTATTGTCGTGGGAATGACCACGGCAGATGCTGCAATCATCAGCGAGTAGTAGAACATGGGGCAAGGGCGGCCAGCCATCTGCGGTGCGAGATGAGGGCTGAGACACAAGGATTTACCCAGGTTCGGCCCCCCGGAGGGTAAAGACCTACTCCTGCTAGATTGTATTATGGTGAGAGTATAATGGGGCGATCTCGACGGCTAGGCGGCGAGTCGCTTGGGTGTATGATGGAACGTATCCTCTATGCGCCCTCTAGGGAGGTTTATATAGACTCACCTTCCTAGGGTTTACAAATCTCAACCGAATCAGTTAAGGATTCGGTGATCCTATGACCTAATCTGACTAGGCCTATCTACACTTCTGGGCCTTCAGCTTCCAGTCGCTTGAGTCCACGCCAGATCTTGATCTAGTCGTCGTCCTGCAGGCCCACTCGCTGGCGCCTGGGCCAGTAGGAAACGTCCTGCTGGGCATACACCGGTGGGCATATCCCCATCAGTAGTCCTCGAGGCCGTCGTTGATTGGTCGCAGGCGTTTGCTGGCAGCCGGAGTATGCGAGTCCAATGCGGACGTCCAGTCGAATCAGTGGCGGACTCCTGAATAAAGGAAAAACTAATTATTCCAGTCGCAATAACGGCGACCAATCGTGTCGCAGCTCGGCGAGTACTTAGTCACTGTTATAGTGATCGGGTCGGCGAATCGTCGAGTCGCATGGAGCGACGAGTCGAATGGATGAAGTTGGACCATCAATTGGGGTCAAACTAGCCATTGGGGTAAACCAACGGTAACTTCGGCATAATTACCGCGTAGTAACGGCTCCCGAAAATGGCGGGTAGCAACCGCTATATAAGGAGAATGACAAGCAAACGGGGAAACACTCCTTCGTTCTTCCTCTGATCTCTCTCGTCTCTGTTTGCCACTCCGCATAGCAATCCAACCAATCTAGAGATCCCCGACCTCCACGAATCTTCCAACCGATGGCCCCCTCCACCGAACCATGGGGCAGATCCAAGTGCACCAGGGCGCTACTGGCGTCCTTCGAGGAGGCCAGGATCCTGCGCACCGGTAGATGGCGCATCCCCCCGGCCGGAGAAGTGACTCCGGACCCGCGCGAGGGAGAATTCATCTCCTTCACCAGTCACCTAGAGCGGGGGCTAGGGTTTCCTACTTCCCTCTTCTTCCGATGTTTCTGCGCCTACTACGGGATTCAGCCGTCGGATCTGGGTCCGCATAATATCGAGCAGCTCGCCATTTTCGTGACGTTCATGCGAGTGCTATCTGGGCTGCAAGCCCTACTTCCCTCTGTGGCAAGAGCTGTTCCATGCGAGAATCAGCCGCGAAGAATCAGGCGGCCCGATGCTAGCCATGGGTGGACTAACATTCCAACTGAAGTCGAAGGCCTCGTTCTTCGACCTGATGCTGCCCGCCAAGGCGGCGAGCGAATGGAAGAAGTCCTGGTTCTACGTCAGCGAGTGGACTCCAGATGGAGAGGTGGCGCTTCCAAGGTACTCTGCCTACCGGCCCGAGTCGCGTCTGCTCCAGGTCGTCAAGCTCCCACTGGATCAACGGATGGTTGTCGACAAAATGCTGCAGACCATCCGCGGCCTGAAGAAGAAGGGACTCCAGACCATTAATCTCGACAACTGCTGGTTCAGGCGGCGGCTCGTGCCCTTGGCCCGCCGCGACCACTACATGTATGAGTACACAGGTAAGGACGATCCAACGAAGTCCTCCCTATCCGAATGGCATCTCCAAGACTACACCCTGGCCCTGAAGAAGATTACCCAGGCGGTGTATCTTGACGCGAAGGCCGGGATCGCCCCCTACACTGCAAGGCGCCCAGCTCCAACGGTAAGCCGTTATTTCATCACCACTCGCAGTCGCAGATGGAGCATTCGCGGTTGTGCTGACGTTGTCTTGTTCTTATTGTAGTTGTTCCAAGTGGTGGCAGGGTTGCTTCCACCCACAGACGACGAGAACTCGAGCTCGTCCGTCCAGGACGGGAGCGAGTCATTGCCCACTGAAGGCGACGCTGAGAGCGACGAAGGTGATGAAGACGACGGCGACGCTGAGAGCCCGTAAAAGTCGCTGCCCCAATAGTTCGCAAGACCCGTGGGCAACACCAGCGCGAGCTCGAGGCAAGTAAAAGCCTCGAGCTTCATTATGATGACGACGACAAGCTTCCCGAGCACACCTCACATCGTGAGGTCACGCCATCGAAGAAGAAGAAGGAGACGAAAGCTATGCCAAAGAAGAAGACGAAGCCGGCGAGACAGATGTCTCCGCCCCGATCTGCGACCAGTTCCGACGCCACTAGCTCGGCTAAGGGCGCAGCTGCACGCGCGCCCGTGGCACCGGACGCTGCTGCCCCCATGGACGAGGTGCCTTTGGCATCGCTGCCACCTCCATTCGCCCTAGTCGCTGGTTTGGGCGATTCTCCGGTCGCAAGGGCCTCGCCTCCAAGGGAGGCTCCCGCAACGATTATTGCGGAGGCTCCTGCCACGGCCTCATCGTCGAAGAAGCCATCGGTGGCTTGGGCACACGATGTGTTCGAGACCGGCCTCACTCGGAGATTGGGGCCCGAGTTGGAAAAGCCGGCTAGCATCCGCACCGGTCTGCGATTCATACCAGTCGCCAAGTAAGTATTGTTCATCTGCCTGTTTTTTGTTGTAGTCGAACAGTCTTATTCATATCGTTGTTTCACAGGACTGATGTCAAAAAGATCGGCCATCCCTCCGTTGCCAAGGTTCTGCCAGTCGTCACCGAGGTGGACTCCTCGCGGAAGAGGAAGATCGACGAAGTCGCTGCTCCCGCCGAAGGGGTCAAGAAGGCGAAAGGCGATGGCGTTGACGTAGTCTCTGACGACACGGCGGTTTCTCCAAGCGAACCTCCGACTATGGCTGATGTGGCTTCAAAGACCAAGGAGGTTGTTGCCTCACCCGACATGGCCGAGCCGGCTTCGAGTGGCGCCGCGGCATCTGCTGCGACTTTCCCTCACTTCATGGCGAAGGCGGCCGCGGTGAGTGGCACGGCGCCAACGAGCCGGATGCCCGGGGTCGCCGAGACGGAGGTCAAGCAGCGTTGCAGCCACACTCCGGTCGTGCTTGCGTCTGTGGACGCGCTGGAGCTTCATGGCATGCTGGGCACTGCCATCCAGGTATGTCCAGTTCCCGAGGATCGGGCCACTGAATTTCAGTGGTCGGATTCTTAATGTTTTTATATCGTCCAGTCCCTGAGTGCCTGGTCACTGAATTTCAGTGAGTGGGCACTTAGGATTTTCAATGTCTAGTCCCCGAGTGCCTGGTTGCTGAATTTAAGCGAGTGGGCACTTAGGATTTTCAATGTCCAGTCCTCGAGTGCCTAGTCGCTGAATTTCGGCGAGTGGGCACTTAGGATTTTGTTGTTGTTGACGTTGTAGTTTGTGTGCAGGGCTTGCAACACGAATCGGCCGATCGGCTTGCAGCAAAGTGTTGCATGGAGAAGGAACTCGTTGCCGTCCGGGAGACGAACAAGGGACTTCAAGCCATTGCAGCCGAGGCGGAGGAAGTCCGCCAGGGTCTTGTCCCAGTGGGTGACCCGACGGCGGCTCAATCTGCTTTGAGTGCGGCCGAGAAGCGGATCGCTGAGCTGGAGCGTGAGCTCAAGGAGGTGAAGGCGGAAGCAATTTCGGCGGATGGGCGAGCGAAAGCTACTGTTACGTCTGCCGCTGAAGAGCGGAAAGTGTCTGACGCTCTCGTTGCTGGGCTGCAAAACGACTTCTCCTCTCCTCAAAGCTTCATCACGGGCCTCTTTCGTCCGCTAATTGGTAAACCTTTCTTCCTCTTTCCTCTGCCTGCACAACTGCGTTATGAAGTCGTTTATGTGCTCACTGCCTGCTTCTGTTCCATAGGCCGGATTATTGATAGCTCGGAGGAGGCGTAGTCATTCGACGCGCGGCAGTGTGTGTCTACCCTCGTCGACTCGGCCGCGTTGTTCGTGACTTGCATTCGAGCATACCTTCAGGAGATATAGCCCACAGAGGTGATTCCCAGCGACCTCGTCGAGGTATGGCGCTACCTTGAGAAGGCTCCGTCATTCGTCGAATTCATGACGCGGTCGGCCTTCCGGCGTGGGGCGGCGACGGCACTCAGCCTTGGGCTTGCTCATTTCCCGGAGGACTTCGATCTTGACGATGTGACAAGCGGCTACCCCTCGTCTAGGGGCTCTGTGGAGATTGCCGAGGTGCTGAAGCTGACGGACCGGGCCACGGTGTATTCCGATCGTGTTTGGGCGATGGGCGACCTCCTCCCCTATCAAGAGACGGTTGTCGCCCCCAACGATCCCAAACCAAAGCATCTGGACTTCAAGGTTGAGCAGCCGTTCCGTGCGGCGATGGCGGGCGAGTTGACGACGTACCCGTCGAACCCATACGTGCCCTTCATTCGTAACCGCAGGGGTGGCGGCGAGTCGGCGTCAAAACCTGCAGAGTAGAAGCGTTGTGCCCTGGGGTGTTAGTAAAAATATCTATTGAACTCTCCTTGTAACTTGAAACAACTTTGTACTGCTATAAAGGAGATTCGTGTTGCTTTGTCATTTTATTTGCAATTTTGGATTTTGATTGGACGAGTCCCCGAGCGCGTCCGCCCTTTTTATGGGGTTTACCTTGTTTGTTATGTGTTTGCAAATTTTTGGTGGATTGAGGTCGACTCGCCAGGGCTCGGAGAGCCAGTCGCAGTGCGACTCCCATGGGTGCTCTTTACTTGACCGTTTTCCCGTGCGCGAACGAGGTCAGGTAGCCGAGTCCCCGAGCATGGTACTTGGTGGTTCTAGTCGCAGCTCCAAGGTAGGTGAGGACTAAGCGCGTTAAAGTAAGCGCGTCACTCCTGCCTGACCCGAAGGATCAGTCGCATGGCGAGTCCTGGGCACGCTCTCATACTGGGCGTTTTCCCTAGTCGCTCGTACTTGCTAGGTGTCAGTCCCCGAGCGTGGTATTCGGTCGTTCGAGTCGCTGTGCCAAGGATGCGGAGGACCTTGGTCGCTGTGAGAAGCGAGGGCAGTTGTCTTGGCTCGGTAAGCAAGTCGAGCTAGGCGACTCCAATGGGGCTCCGGGTTGGCGTTTTTCGTGGACGTTACGAGGCCTGGGGTTTCCCAGTGCCCTCGTACTGCACTACTTGACCGTGCCGGTCGCTTTAACAGAGGTTGACTTCTGCGAATATCATAACGCTGTTATTACGAGAGGGAGTGGCACAAGACACGGAGAGTAGACACAACTTTCGGTAACCACTGTTTTATTTCATAGCGGGTGGGGAGTACATGTATGGAGTTCTAGGAGTAGAACTTTTGTAGGAGGTTTACATTCCACGGCCGCTTGACGTCGAGTTTTCCGTCACCTCGGACGTCGAAGAGGTAGTAGGCATCGTTGCCTAGGACTCGCCCAATGGCGAATGGTCCCTCCCAAGGGGGAGAGCTTGTGCATGCCCTTCTTGTCCTGGATGAGGCATAGTACCAGGTCGCCTTCCTGGAAAGTGTGAGTCCTTACTCGCCGGCTATGGTAGCGGCGGAGCCCTTGCTGGTAGATGGCGGTGCGGGAGCGAGCTAGGTCGCGTGCCTCATCGAGCTGGTCGACTCCGTCTTGTCGTGCGAGTTCGTTTGCAGCCTCCGTGTAGTTGACCACCCTTGGCTAGTCGTGCTCGAGGTTGGTGGGCATGACTGCCTCGACGCCATACACCATGAAGAAGGGTGTAAACCCTGTCGATCTGTTGACGGAGGTGCAAATTCCCCAGATGACGGAGTGTAGCTCCTCGACCCAGCACCCGGCGATGCGCTCGAGTGGTACTTGGAGCAGTGGCTTCAGGCCATGGAGGATGCTCTGATTGGCGCGTTCCGCCTGGCCATTGGACTCTGGGTGGGCGAATGAGGCGAGGTCAAGTCGAATGTGGTGTTCCTCGCAGAACTCGTCCAGGGCTCCTTTGGCGAAGTTGGTGCCGTTGTCCGTGATGATGCTGTTTGGGAACCCGTAGCGATATATGAGCTCGCGTAGGAACTTGGTGGCAGTCTTCCCGTCGCACTTGCGGACTGGCTTGGCCTCCACCCATTTTGTGAATTTGTCGACTGTGACCAGGAAGTTGGTGAAGCCGGGGGGCCTTCTTGAAAGGTCCTACCATGTCCATGCCCCAAACGGCGAACGGCCAGGTGATGGGGATTGTCTTGAGCGCCGAGCTCGGCACGTGGGTCTGGTTGGCGTATTTCTGGCATCTGACGCACCGCTGGACAATGTCGACAGCGTCTGCGTGTGCGGTGGGCCAGTAGAAGCCGTGTCGCATAGCCTTTGCAACCAGAGAGCGGGCGCCGGCATGGTGGCCACAGTCGCCGGAATGAATGTCTTGGAGGATTTTGCGTCCTTCAGCGGGTTGAACGCAGCGTTGGAACACGCCGGTCACGCTGCGCTTGTGGAGCTCGCCGTTGATGATGACGAAGGATTTGCAGCGGCGTGCTATCATCCGGGCGTCCGTTTCATCCGCTGGCAGGGTGCCTCCCTCCAAGTAGGCAATGTACGGCGCGGTCCAGTCGTCTGGCTCGGCGATAAGTGCGACCAGGGCTGCCTCTAGTTGCAGCGGTATTCCGATGTCGATCTCCCTTGGGGGAGAGACGGAAGGCTTGGTGATGGTGTCGAGGAAGACGCCGGCGGGTGGTGCGAGTCGAGCCGAGCCGATGCGAGAGAGTGCATCGGCCTCCTCGTTCTTCCGCCGGTCAATCCACTCGACGGAGTAACCTGCGAAGTGTCCACCCAGCTTGTCCACTGCTTGGCGGGATGCCGCCATGGTGGGGGATACGGCGTCGCATGTGCCAGCAACTTGCCCTGCGACGAGGTCAGAGTCTCCGTAGCAGCGCAGGCGGTTGACGTTCATCTCCTTGGCAGCTCGCATGCCGTGGAGTAGCGCCTCGTACTCGGCCATGTTGTTTGTGCAAGGGGTGAAGTCGAGGCAGAGGACGTAGCGGAGCTTGTCGCACTTCGGAGAAGTTAGCACGATCCCTGCTCCTGCACCGTCCGTGTTCTTGGATCCGTCGAAGTGTAAGCTCCAATCATGGAGGTATGGCAGCTTTTCTGGCTGCTGGGCCTCCTCCCAGTCGGCGATGAAGTCTGCGAGAGCTTGTGACTTGATCGCCTTGCGCGGCTCGTACTTGATGTTGTGGACGCCGATCTCGACGGCCCACTTGGCGAATCGCCCAGTCGCTTCACGGTTGCGGATGATGTCCTGCAATGGTGCTGAGGAGACGACCGTTATCGGGTGCTCCTGGAAGTAGTGCGGCAGTCGCCGATGTGCTCTGAAGACCGCGTACACCAATTTCTGGTATTGCGGGTAGCGCTGACGCGACTCGGTGAGGACTTCGCTGATGTAGTACACTAGTCGCTGCACCAGGCGCTACTTTCCTTCTTCTGGCCATTCGACGACCATGACGGCGCTGACGACACGCTCGGAAGCCGGAATGTAGACCAGCATGGGTTCCTTGTCGACGGGGGCGGCGAGTAGGGGTGCTGCGAGTAGCACCTTCTTGAGGTTGCGGAGCGCGTCATCTGCCTCCTTGTCCCACTGGAAGGTGGGGTTCTTGCGCATTAGGCGGTAGAGGGGCATCTCCTTTTCGCCCAACTGGGGGATGAAGCGACTGAGAGCCGCGACTCGCACGGCCAGCTTCTGGACGTCGCGCAGGCACTCGGGTTTGCCAAGTCGAGTGATCGTGTCGATCTTGGTGGGGTTCGCCTCGATCCCGCGCTTTGAGATAACGTATCCCAGTAGCTGTCCAGCTGGTACACCGAAGCTGCATTTGCCTGGGTTTAGCTTTATCTTTTACTTCCGCAGGTTGGCGAATGTTTCCCGCCAGGTCGGCGAGTAGGTCGCTCTGGCGGGCGGACTTCACCACCACGTCGTCGATGTAGACATTGATATTGCGGCCAATTTGGCTCGCAAGGAACTTCTGCATGCACCGCTGGTAGGTCGCCCCGGCGTTCTTGAGGCCGAAGGTCATGGCGGTGTAGCAGAATGCTCCGAATGGCGTGATGAACGCCGTCTTATCTTCGTCTTCGACGGCCATTTTGATCTGGTTGTACCCAGAGTAGGCGTCAAGGAAGCATAGCGACTCCGAGCCCGCGGTGGAATCGATGATTTGGTCGATCCGCGGGAGGAAGAATTGCTCCTTCGGGCAGGCGCTATTTAAGTTTGTGTAATCGATACACATCCTCCAGGTCCCGTTTTTCTTCTCGACCAGGACTGGGTTTTCCAGCCACTTGGAGTACTTGATTGGACGGATGAAGCCTGTAGCGAGTAGACGCTGCACCTCCTCGGCGATGGCTCGGCGGCGCTCTTCATTGAAGGGCCACAGCGACTACTTGACAGGTCGCACTTTGGGGTCGGTGTTGAGTTTGTGCTCAGCGAGTTCCCTAGGGACATTAGGCATGTGAGAGGGCTTCCACGCGAAGATGTCCCTGTTCTCACGGAGGAACTCGATGAGCGCGCCTTCCTATGCTGGGCTCATGCCCATCCCGATCGTCACCGTCTGGCTGGAGTCGCCTCGGACCAGCTCGACGGTGCGGGTGTGCGTTGTTGCCTCGAAGGCGGCGGGGTTGCCGCCCTCTGAGTTGGGCTTCTTGAGTATGGTGGGGTCGTCGTTGTTGACCCTGCTCGCGTACTTGGAGAGCTCGTCAGCGTGGTTGGCCTCTGCCATGATGACGGGGTCGGCGAGTTCGGCTCCTTTGGCCTTGCACTCGACGGCCATGTCGGGGTTGCCGTGGATGGTGATGACGCCGCACGGCCCGGGTATCTTCATCGCGTTGTATGCGTAGTGGGGCGCTTCCATGAACTTGGTGAACGCATGGCACCCCAGGACGCAATGGTAGGGGCTGTCGAAGGGCACTAGCTCGAAGACGATCCGCTCGGTGTGGAAGTTCGCTGGTGTGCCAATGGTGACTGGCAGCGTCACCTTGCCGATCGGGTACACCTTCCGACCGGGGACGATGCCGTGGAACGTGGTGTAGGTTGTCTCGATCATCGACTGCGGGAGCCGCAGTCGCTTGAAGGTGTCCAGGTACAGGATGTTGATGGACCTACCGCCGTCCATCAATGTTTTAGGGAGCCAGTAGTCTCCCACCTTGGGCTTGACCACCAGGGCGACTCGGCCTGGGTACTCAATCTGTGGCGAGTGGTCCTGGCAGCTCCAAGTGATTGGTTGCTCAGACCAGTTGAGGAACTGGGGGATGTCCACCTGGGCCACCGTGTTGACGGCGACGGCGCGGGCGATGACCTTCTTCTCGCGCTTCGTGTTGAAGCCTGTGAAGGTATGCAGCGACCTGGCGACGCTGCCGAATTTTCTGCCGTTTGGCGGGTTGTTTTCGGGGTCCTCCCGCGCGCGCCGTGCCTTCTCGATCTCCTCGAGAGAGTGGCAGTCGGCGGTCGTGTGCATGGAGGGCTTTCCTTCCCTGCTGTGAAATACACAAGGTTTGTTAAGAACGGCCGCGGGGTTGAACCTCGGCTTAGCATTATAGTTTCCGTCGTCGCGGCGTTGTCCCCCGTCATGGAGGAAGCTCTTGGGCTCGCGCTGCGCGTATCCAGCGTTGGCGATGAAGTCGTCTCGTCCGTCACTGCGGCGCTTGCCGGTCAGCCGAGTGTTGTTTTAGCGTAGATCGAGTCATCTCCCGTTGTCGTGGCCGCTCGTGCGGCTTTGTCCTCCTGACTCGTCGTCGGTTTCTTGGTTTGGGTCTTCCTCCGCGTACCTTTTTTGTGATCTCCAGGAGATCCGGTATGTTGTCGAGTGTGCGGTACGCTCGTTTGAGCTTGGCGACCAGGGGCTCGTAGCGGCACGAGGTCTTGAAGCAGTGGATCGCGGTGTCTGGGTGGATGCCGACCGCGTTGTGCCACAGATCTTGCCACCGTTGGACCCAGCTGCGGGTCGACTCGCGAGGCCCCTGGATGCACTGTTCCAGGTCCTCGATGGTGGTGGCGCGGGTGTATGAACCCTCGAAGTGCCTGACGAAGGCGTTGCGTATATCTTCCCAGGAGTCGATGCTATCCACGGGAAGAGTGTTAATCCACTGCCTGCACGCCCCCTCCATCATCAGGGGAAGGTAGCGGGCAGCTAGTAGATCGGTGTGGCCGGCGATCCCCATCGGCATGAGGTAGGTATCCAGCCACACGGAGGGATCGTATGAGGGTTCGTACTTCTCTATTTCCTTCGGCGCTTTGAAGTTTGTTTGGTATCTCTCGCTTCGGATCATCGGTCCGAAGCACCGCGCCCCAGGTCGTCTTAGCGACCCCCTCGGCTCACCGTCGCGACGGTTGGTGAGGGTATGCCGCAGATCGTCGGGCTGGCGTGCGCTCCAGCTCTGGTTGTTGATGATGTGGGTGCGGGCATCAACGGGTTGACCGTTGGCGGCGACGAAGTTGGTCGCCGGCCGGGGGTCGTTGGTGGAGAGTGCCGCGTTCGCGGGTCAGTGTTGGAGCTGTAGTGGTTCGGGTGGCGGGCAGTTGAGGGTGTTTGCCGCCATGGGGCGGCTGCTTGAGGCCGCTCTGCTGCCCGATGAACGTGAGTACATCCGACCCTGTGAGTCGACGTCTGCGTTTTGTTGCTCGACCGCTTTTGCGAGCAGGGCCTTGGCGTACTGGATTTGCAGGGCGCCATCACCAGTGGCTGCAATGTTGTAGACTGCTGCTCGGCCCGCGACGAGGTTGTCCATTGGGGTGGAGAACAGCGGGAGGCCGTTCGTGTCTCGCTCCCGTGAGGAGACCACGATCCTTGGCTAGTCCCTGGGGGTGCGCGGTTGGGTGGTAGCGGCGCGCCATTGGCCATTCCCCCTGGTGGGGGCCGAGTGCTTCCTCCTGGTGGCGCGTTCTCGTAGATCGCGCGCTCGGCCGCGCGGGCCGGGTCGCTCTCGTCGTCGAAATTCAGGGCGCACCCCTAGACGGTGGGGTTCAGGCGCGACCTGATTCGGAGCTGGTGGTAGCGCGACAGCTCCTGCGCTGTCACCTGCTCGAGGCGAAATTTTTCACGCTCGGCTTGTTCCTTGCGGACTGCTTCCGCCAGCTTCAGGAGGAGTTCCTCGACCTCCGTTGCCGTCGCGTTGGGAGGGATCGGCGTGGAGAATGGATCTTCCGACTGGTCGGTGCCAGTCGCCATGTAGGTCGCGGCGTGGCGGCCGGTTCCGTCACGGAGGTCGGCGGAGTTCTCTGACCCGGAGTCGAAGTCGAAGATCCCAAGGATAGAGGGATCCTCTAAGTCTCCGATGTTGGAGACCTGGGTGATGGAGCCCGCGGGTGACGCGGCGACAATGGATCCGACGAGTGACGCCGGGGTCACCGAGTCGGCGTCGTCATTGAGGGCCGCGTCTTCCGCGGCTGCGGTGGTTTCGGCCACGTCACTGCGGGACGAGTTGTACTCGGAGGCGAGGCGGTGGATCGTGCGGACCTGGCTCTCAGAGAGCCGATCGCGTGGCGGCGACTCGCGGATGCGAGCCGAGTCCTCCGAGATGATGACGTCGGTGAGGCCGACGAAGAGGCTGATCGTTCCGACCGGCAGGATCATGTTGTGCGTGACGGGTCGAGCCGCCGGGACGTAGCTGCTTGGCAAGATCTGGAGCATCTCTCCTATTGCAATCATGCGGCCCGTGGCGATCGACTCGTTGATGGGCAGATTGGATCTCGCCGCAGAACACCGGCCTGACCGGCCAGGCCCCACGGTGGGTGCCATTGTCGTGGGAATGACCACGGCAGATGCTGCAATCGGCAGCGAGTAGTAGAACATGGGGCAAGGGCGGCCAGCCATCTGCGGTGCGATATGAAGGCTGAGACCCAAGGATTTACCCAGGTTTGCCCCCGGAGGGTAAAGACCTACTCCTGCTAGATTGTATTATGGTGAGAGTACAATGGGGCGAGCTCGACGGATAGGCGGCGAGTCGCTTGGGTGTATGATGGAACGTATCCTCTATGCGCCCTCTAGGGAGGTTTATATAGAATCACCTCCCTAGGGTTTACAGATCTCAACCGAATCAGTTAAGGATTCGGTGATCCTATGACCTAATCCAACTGGGCCTATCTACACTTCTGGGCCTTCAGCTTCCAGTCGCTTGAGTCCACGCCAGATCTTGATACAGTCGCCGTCCTGTAGGCCCACTCGCTGGCGCCTGGGCCAGTAGGAAACGTCCTGCTGGGCATACCCCGGTGGTCATATCCCCATCAACTATATTACTACTATTGTTGTTTATTCCAAAGCAAGAAAACAAGCATGCAACAAGCAAGCAAAGTTGCAGCATACCCTGTTTAGCTGTTTAGTACTATTGTGTTGGCGAGCTCCGGTTTGATTTTTCTTGCTCCAATTCACCTCTCTTCTTTCTAATCTATTCCAAAAAAATGTATGAAAGCTCTATTTCAGGATACACTCTAGATCCACATATATCATCACACTCTAGCTACACATGAATTTAGTTAGCATGCCTCTGTAATAGAATAAAACAACATGTTCCTTTAAAAAAGTCTAACATCATGAACTCTATGCTTGTTCCTTTCATAAAATGAACCCCCTAAATCCCATGACAATGAAACCCCCTAAATTCCATGGCAATGAAAACCTGATGACATGAATAATAGGCATTGCAAAGAAACCCTAACCTGAACTATAGGCATGGCAAGAAACCCTAACACGAATCCTAGGCATGGCAAGAAACCCGAACCCTAGGCATGACAAGAAACCCTAACCCTAGGCATGGAACGAAATACTAACGGCATAAACATAGTCATGTCATGATATAGAATAGGAGGATCTAAGGAGAACAACAAATGAACTCGCCTGAACAGATCGGTGTCCATCGTAGGTTGCAGCTACCCGCCCATGGCCGTCGTTGACGTGCGCATGGCCGTCGTCTTCCCGAGTGCGTGCGTGGCTGTCGTCTTCCCTGAGAACTCGCCTGGCCGTCGTCTTCGCGAGCGCACGCCTGGCCGTCGTCTTCTCGGGTGGGGGTGGATTTGGAATGGATAAGGAGGGGGAGGGGAATGGAGAAGTGGGGGTCGAATGGATGGGGATTTGAGGGATTTGGGTGGATGGTCGTCTCCTCGTGTGGTTTGTCTGAATGGCCCTTCTCTTTTTCTCTTTTGGTGGGCGTTTGTGTCATTGTGTTGTCGAGGCAAGAGTTTAGGCGGGAGTTTCCATCGGGAAGTTTTTGGTGAAGTGGAGGGAAATTTGGTGAAGCGGGAAAATTTTGGGCATTTGGAAGCTCCTTTCATTTTATGTGCCCTAGTATTAGGAGTACAAAAAAATTATTTTTTTGAGAGAACGAACAAATAAAATTTTGTGAAGTGGCATCGGCTAATTTTTATAAAATATTAGACCACATTTAATGTAAACTACAATCTTATTTGCAAGTTCTCATGATCTTCCTAGGCAACTACAATCTTCCTAGGCACTTCTCATGATCTAGGCAAGTTTCTGCCGATTCGGCTGCAGCTCTGCCAAATTTGAACTAGAGGCATGCTTTGTATATATCTCATGAGTTTTCCTAAAATCATTTTTAGATTTAGGCATGTTATTCAAGTTGTGACAAGATCCAACCCGGTTTCACTGAAACGGAGAGTTCCCCCTTTGCTTTTAGGTGATAGCGCATGTTCGCGAAGAGGGTCACACTTTGGCTACCAGGTTTTGTACATTTCAGCATTCCACCACACTCTAATACATATGCTAGGGGTACATTGCAAGGTTTGGAGGTAATTCGATGCACCGAAGTGCTTCTTCCTACAAAACCCTGATCCGTGGGCCCATATCGTCTACCCCCTAGATGTTCTTCTGACAGAGGTAGCCCAATGGACTTTTCTATTGGTTTGTGCTTGGTTAGTTTATATGATAATTGCAAAACATGTTTGGCCACAATTTGTGACAAGATCCAACCAGGTTTCACCGAAACTGGGAGTTCTCGGCCCCTAATAATGCAATTTCCAGAACACCTTCGTTTTTAGGTGACATCGCATGTCTGCAAAGGGGTTACAGTTAGGAACCAGGTTTTGGACATTTCAGCATTCCACCACACTTTAAGATAAATGCTAGGGTCCATTTCTTGGTTTGGAGGTATTCCGATGCCCCGAAGAGCTTCTTCCTACAAAACCCTGATTCGTGGGCCCAGAATCGTCTACCCCCTATATGTTCTTATGAAAGGGGTAGCTCGGTGGATTTTTCTCTTGGTTTGTGCTTGGTTGGGTTATAGGATAATTGCAAACCATCTTTGGGCACAATATGTGACAAGATCCAACCCGGTTTCACCAAAACTGGTAGTTCTCGGCCCCCTAATAATTAAATTTCCAGAACACCTTCATTTTTAGGTGATAGCGCATGTCTGCGAAGAGGGTGACACTTTGGGTACCAGGTTTTGGACATTTCAGCATTCCTCCACACTCTAATACACATGATAGAGGTCCATTGCAAGGTTTGGAGGTAATTCGATGCCCCGAAGCACTTCTTCCTTAAAACCCTGATCCATGGGCCTAGATCGTCTACCCCCTAGATGTTCTTATGAAAGGGGTAGCCCGGTGGATTTTTCTCTTGTTTTGTGCTTGGTTGGGTTATAGGATAATTGCAAACCATGTTTGGGCTCAATTTGTGACAAGATCCAACCCGGTTTCACCGAAACTGGGAGTTCTTGGCCCCCTAATGATTAAATTTCCAAAACACCTTCGTTTTTATGTGGCATCGCATGCCTGCGGAGGTTTCACACTTAGGATCCAGGTGTTGGACATTTCAGCATTCCACCACACTTTAATACACATGATAGGGTCCATTGCAAGGTTTGGAGGTATTCTGATGCCCCGAAGAGCTTCTTCCTATGATACCCTAATCCGTGGGCCCAGAATAGTCTCCCCCTAGATGTTCTTATGAAAGGGGTAGCCCGGTGGATTTTTCTCTTGGATTGTGATTGTTTGGGTTATAGGATAATTCCAAACCATGTTTGGGCACAATTTGTGACAATATCCAACCAGTTTCACCGAAACTGGGTGTTCTTGGGCCCCTAATAATAAAATTTCCAGAACACCTTCATTTTTAGGTGACATCGAATGTCTGCGAAGGGGTCACACTTAGGAACCAGGTTTTGGACATTTCAGCATTCCACCACACTTTAATACACATGCTAGGGTCAATTTCAAGGTTTGGAGGTATTCTGATGTCCCGAAGAGCTTCTTCATACGAAACCCTGATCTGTGGGCCAGGATCGTCTACCACCTAGATGTTCTTATGAAAGGGGTAACCTGGTGGAATTTTCTCTTGATTTGTTCTTGTTTGGGTCATAGTATAATTCCAAACCATGTTTGGGAACAATTTGTGACAGGATCCAAGCCGGTTTTACCGAAACGGGGAGTTCCCGGCCCCCTAATAACTAAATTTCCTAAACACCTTTGTTTTTAGGTGACATTGCATGTCTGCGAAGGGGTCACACCTAGGAACCATATTTTGGACATTTTAGCATTCCACCACACTTTAATACACATGCTAAGGTCCATTGCAAGGTTTGGAGGTATTCCGATGTCCCGAAGAGCTTCTTCCTATGAAACCCTGATACATGGGCCTGGATCATCTACCCTCCTAGATGTTCTTATGAAAGGGGTAGCCCGGTGGATTTTTGTTTTGGTTTGTTCTTGGTTGGGTCATAGGATTATTCCAAACCATGTTTGGGCACAAGTTGTGACAAGATCCAACCTGGTTTCACTGAAACGGGGAGTTCCCGGCCAATTAAATTACAGGATCTTTTATTTTTTCGGTGATAGTGCATGCATACGAAACGGGTTACACTTGGGTACCATGTTTTGGACATTTCAGCATTCCACCACGCATTACTACACGCTCTAGGGTCCATTGCAAGGGTTTGGAGGTATTCCGATGCTCCGAGGCGCTTCTTCCTATGAAACCCTGATCTGTGGGCCTAGAATCGTCTACCCCACTAGTGGAAACAGGGCATCTAGTCCCAGGCCGTAAGGGCATTTAGTCCCGGTTTTTGAATCGGGACTAATCAAGCGGGACTAGAGGCCCACCACTAGTCCCGACCCAGTTACCAGCCGGGACTAGTGGATGCCCACGTGGCAGCCCCTGCACGCTCGTGGTGCACCCCCACTAGTCCCAGTTGGTGTTAAGGACCGGGACTAGTGGGTCTCTGCCGCCGCAGCATTTTGCCCCTTTTCTCTGCCGCGACAGAGCATTATCTTGGACTAGTGGTTCTCTTCCGCGGCAGAATTTTGTGCCCTTTCTCTGCCGCGGCAGAGATTTCATTTTTTATTGTTTGATTTACTTATTTTTCATTTCAACATAGTTTTTGAATATTTCTACGCCACCACATATTGTACACATTCGTGCATATATAAGATAAGTTGTATTACGATATCGATCATACAAATATATACAATTTACATAGTTACATGGAGATCACAAAATCTTGGGACTAGAGCACGTATGTTCGATTACATGGAGATCGGTAGAGCCTATTCACACTAAGTTCTCCGGCATCGTCTAGGATCTCTTTCACAATAAATACTGCTAGCTCCTCCGCAATTGCTAGTACGCGTTGCGCTGGTAGTAGTTGATCTCGCATTCTCTCGACCTATATATAAGAAAAAGGAGATCAATATGAATATCAATCATGATAACAAAATGTGACGGCAATAAAATGATGGTGTGAATGCATTGCTTACATCGACTCTATAATCATTGTGTTCGGTGGTAAACGTGCTAAAGAACTCACATACGTGGAATCCACATAGATTCGACCCCTGTGGCTGCCTCGCGCACTTTACAAGAATAGAATTCAATCAAAATAATAATCTAGCATCATTATTGTATTGAAACTAGAAGTAAAGAGATGCGCGGACATATCACGTGCTACTTACCGAGACCGCCCTAAACGTCAGCTTCTCACTAAATACACCGGTAACCTCGCGCTTGAACCGGATCCAAATCCTCCCCGACAAAGAAAATGAATGAATGAGTTATTCATTACCTGATATCTCATGAAATCAATGAAAGAGACCGATATAGCGCGAAACTTACTTCTGGAGCATGTCCTGCATGTTGTGGAAATCTTCCAGGTTTTTCTTTGATGGGTCCTTGACATCAAATCTTCCCTTATCAAGTTGAATGTCTAGCTAAACCCAATGGAAGATGCAAACATTTATATATATATCAGTAACTCATCACTTACAATTATTAGCATCGACTAATCAAAAGTGAATGTGTACAATAGAGTAAGACCCTCACCTAAAATTGTAAGGAAACAGTATGTGGTCAGAGAAATTTTGCTCCATTAGAAACCCTAGAATGTTTTCCTCCGTCTCCTCGGGGTTATGCGTTAGCGTGGTTATATGCACTTTATCTAGGTCAATGAACCCAATATTGTAGATTATTTTTGTTTTACATTCTAGGATCTTCATTCTGCATAATAAGGATAATTACATGTGATAACTAAACAACGGAAACACTGAACATGTAGACAATGAATTCAAAAACTTACAGACAATAGCAGCTAAGGATGGATTTGTCCCGACCGTCAAGCTGGTATAACTGGAACAGTTCTGAAAACTCAATATGTACCACTTCGGGTCTGAAGTAGTACTCAGGTGGGACTTTGGCTATGATAATTATTCTTTCCTGCTTCATGACCGCCGAGTACCAATGATGGAGATTCGGCATTTGTGTTGGCAGTTCTCGCAGTCTCTCTTTGCTGACCAAATCCTCACCTGCGACATATTTAGGGGCTATTGGCATCTTGGGTAGAAGGTCGAGTTGGGGGCCTAACAATTCATCAAGACTAATTTCCATGCTGGCCGCCAACTCCGCGGCTATTGACATATCTAGTGGTTGTTGTGCGAGGAGTGGAACATTTTGTGGAACCATCTTGAGGGGTGCGATCGTTTGTTTTTCCTGTTGTCCTAGAAGGATAACATCTGATTTTTTATTGATTGCAGTTTTGGTCCTGCTAGCACCTGTGCTTGCTGATTTTTTACTGCTTGCACTTGATTTGCTTGATTTGCTCTTCGCCACTTCTTTCTGAAGTGTGCATAGATAGTAATTTGGCTTATGGTGCAACTCATATTGCGATTTTTTGTTCAGAAAATTAAGTACATATGCCTTTTGCTTCTCTATGTATACCGGAGCGGGCTCAGGTTTCTTCTTCTCAAAATGTGCCGCCACTTCGGCCTTTGCTATCGCTGCAGTTTCCGTATCAGTACGATAATAAGGTCTGATGGGAAGATTCTGATGAGGCACTATTGGGAGGGGCTACATTTTCCTTTAGTACTCACTGACGGAGCACGCTTCCGCTTATTGTCCTTAGCAGGCGGCGAAGACTGCTGAGCCTGCGACGGAGATCGAGATGGACTCGGGATGTGGTGGTCGTAGTCATCATGGGGTGGGCTTCTTGGAGGTGATTGAGGTGGAGGTGGAGGTAAAGGAGACCTGCGACGACTCAGAGGCATGAGTGTTATCCTTGGGGCCGAGCCTGGAAACCATATGTTGTTCTTGTCCCAGAGAATGTTCCCACCAAGTACTTCTCCGAGTGTGATCTCACCTTCAGGTCCATGGATGTCAGGCTCCATTGACTCCCACTCCTTTATGATTTGATCCACCCCGACTTTAGCATAGCCATGTGGAATCTCACGGCCATGCCAACATGCGTCAGGCAGACAAGGCAAAGCCGATCCGACCACCACCTTCACAGATACGTTCTTCAATTTATTATGGAGCTCACAAGGTATCTGCTCCTTAATTCCATCCACGGGGTAGCTGGGACCGCCATCTGTATAGGATGCATAGTTAGACGGGACCTCCGATTCAGCGAAGCTTCTTCTCCGCAGAGATGGGTTGGCGGTAATATCGATTGGAGGAGCTTGCAAGCGCGCTATTCCTCTAAGTTCGTCGATCTGCTGTTGCTGCTTGTCAAGTCTTGCTAGCAGCTAGTTGAACTTGTCTGCCTCCTCCTCCTCCCGTCGCTGCTTTCTTCTTGCTCGGCTTCTATAGGTACCTTGGTCCTTAGGAAACCCATTCTCCCATGTGAAACTCCCGTCAAGGCCTCAGACTTGTCCTATATGTTCGCGATTCCCGAGGACCAAGGTCAGCAAGTATTTCTCTCTATCGGGATGAAACTGTATTATTCCATCCTTAATATCTTTCACCACTTTTATCCATGTACTCCTGGGTACCTTTATTCCATCACTGCAAACAAGGTCCCCTATAAGTTTGTCATATTTACTCCCATGCCCAAGGAACCAATTTCTTGCCCTCAAATCCCATTCTTCGCAAATTGGTTCTGGAATGATCCCTTTATCATGAAGCTCTTTCTCTTTTTCATCCCACTTAGGCATGGTAGCCGCGTAGCCCCCCCCCCCCCCGCCCCATGGTATGGTGATATTTCTTCTTCGTAGCATTTATCTTGTTTTTTTCAATCTTTTCCTCTGCAACTCCTGACCCCCTATACTGCACAAATGCATCCCAGTAAGGCTGATGCTTCGCTAGATGGCCTTCGAATAATGGGGTATTCTTGTCCTTCTGATATTGTTGTCGTAATGACTTCTTCCAGTTCTTGAATAGTTCGGCCATCTTCTTCAGTGCAAACTGCTTGACTTTCTTTCTCATTTCAGTCGTCTCGTCCTCAGTGTCACATTCTGGCATCTTGAAATGTGCCATGAGGTCATTAAAAAGTTCCTATTTGAACCTATTGTCGATATACACATCACTCCATTCCGCCTCTTTGGGCTTATTCCACTCTCGAACAGTGATCGGGGTGCGATCTCTGGCAACAACTCTGCATTGTTGTACAAATATTTGTTTTGTTTTCTTTGGTTCCAATGGTTCGTCGTCTCCTGAAACCTCTGTAATTTCATAAACAGTACCCTGGGGCAACTTTTTTGCTGGGCCGCGCTTGGTTTTCTTGCTCGATGTAGAGGCCTAAGAGAAGAAACATTCGTCAACATAATATATCTACAACTAGGTACATCTAGTGACGATCATCGGACATCATATATATACCTCGTCGGTTTGCGTTACGCGTCCATGGGCTTCTTACTCTTGTCTGTTGGTCTCCTCTCCCTCACCGGATGTGTTCAGATACCTCGAGGGAGATCCCTCATCGGCATCATGAATAATATCCTCGAGGAAGTGTTCCGAATCTAGGTCTCTGTGGATTGGACTAGGTGGATCAATAGTTCCTGCAAAATGCACACAATATTTATTTGAACTTAACAAATAAAACCTAAACCCTAAACCCGAAGGTGCGGTGGCGGTGGCCGGTGATGGTGGCCGCGGGAGAGGCGGGTGAATAAGCGGCTTCCCGCGAGAACCACCACCCTAGTCCTAACTCCGGTCACCACCGAGAACCAACACCCTAACCCTAACTCCAGTTACAATAATTACCCTAACCCTAACCCATGGCCTCGACACCTAGCCGTGCCCATGCCCTTCACCGATAAACTTACACTTGACTAAAAAAATCCGAGAGAGGTGCGGATATAAAATATAACTATACCTAAAATCATAATATTATATTTACTAATTGGAGGCACCATACGAGCCCCCACATTAATCCTGAAAGAAATGCTGGAGAAAATAAAATCGTAACCTCAAATCTTAACATCAACGGCTGAGGCAACGGATAAGGTCAAAAGTGATTTCCACCAATCGTTACTGTACAGGAGACATGTCAACGTTGCAATACAAACTCAATCCTGCCTTTAGAGATACCTGCCTACAGATACTCCACGAATCGTTAGCTACACAAACTCAAATGATACGTCATGCCTACAGATATTATCTATAAACTTAAGTCCGATCACATGCAAATATTCTGAGGACATCTATAGATAATATGTCACTAACATGTGGATATTGACCACCACCCGTGCGAACCCCTAACCTAGCCCTGCACCTGAACCCCAAAGCCAGATTAGTGCTATCTGCAACCTCTTGCTCCAAATTTGATGTTTTTAAAAAATTTAATTTTTTGGTGGTCTTTTGAAACTCTAGCCCCGATTGTGGTGGTTTTTTTGTAATTTTCGCCGTTAACGGCTATCCACGCCTGTCCGTCCAGATGTGTCACGTCAGCCTGACGTTCGGGCCCCACCAGTCAGATTCATCATTAGAGCAGCGTCAAAGCCAGATCAGTGCTATCTACAACTGCATGCCCCAAATCCAGTGTTTTCTGAAATTTTTAAAGTTTTTGATGGTCTTTTAAAACTCTAGCCCCAATTATGATGGTTTTTGTAATTTTCTCGTACTTGAGGTCTCGTCGCTCGTAAGAAAAACAGAAGATCGATGTGTGTACGCAAGTACTGTATTTGTTTGATTTGGGATCGGTCAGACCGCCGCGCTGGCGTATCTCGTATATATATATCTCTACACCAATCGTCAACCTTTCTCGACAAACGTCTTCACGCGATCTCGACTTGCGTTCTTGAGTTGATCACAAAGTTCCAGCGGTAGTACCACGTGCCGACTTGCCGCCGACATCACGTTCTCGACAACACGCCATCAGCAAAATCTTCCCTCAAGAACGTGTCATCTACTTCTCATATCTCCTTCACTCGGCCAGGTTTGGATCCAAAATCTATCTTGCAATACTAGGTACGACTCAAGTATCCTCAAGTACTCACTCCGTCCTAAAATAGATGTCTTAGATTTGTCAAAATTTGGATGAATCTAGACACTATTTAGTATATAGGTTCATTCAATTTTTGAAAAATATGAAACATCTATTTTAGGACGGAGGGAGTAGTATTAATAATAAATTAAATTGTTTGATGTTTCAGTTCAATGGTGAGACCTGCAATGGCATGCAAAACCTTGCGTCAGATTCAAAGTGCAAGTAGAGGAAAGGAACTAACAATCACGGCAAGAGTAGCCAGACTATGGGATTCAATATTGATTAATAATGGTGAAATAGTTAGTCTTGATATGATCCTTATTGATCGTGAGGTATAAGGGCTCTCTGATTGCAATGACATCTTACATTGACTTATTTCCAATGCTTTTGTTCGAGTCTCCATGCTAATTGCAAATATACCAGGGGACCATGATGCATGGAGTTATCAGTAAGGCCTACACCGAGAAGTTCAGACCATCCATTCAAGAAGGCAACGTGTACACCATTACAAATGTGAGAGTCATGCCAGCTGCAACTAAGTTTCGACCAGTAGAAAATGACGTAATAATCAACTTCTCGCCCACAACCAATATAGAGGAGATCCAAGATAAAGAAGACATTCCAAAGCATGGTTTCAACTTTTCAAGCATAGAAGTGCTTTCTAAAAGAGTAGGTGTTGACATCTATCTCTCAGGTATGATATTAGTTTTTTTTATACAAACTCATCCTTTTCTTTTTGCGAGATATGAAATCTAATTTCCTTATGTAACAGATGTTATAGGAGTTGCAGCACACATAGGACAAACTGAAGAAACTAAAACAATTTTTGGGATCTCCAAGATCCGTGATATTATACTTCTGGTCGAGTACGTGCAAAATAGTATGTCATATTTGCAATCAAGGTGATAATATTATGTCTTCACTATAATTGCACTTTTTGTTAACAGAGACGAAGAAGTGAAAGTTAGATTGTGGGGTGCGAAAACTGAACTAATTGATGACAAGTCAACAGGCAATGTCATTATAATTACATCGACCACAGTCAAGAAATTTGGCAGTATGTCTTCATTCAAAAATAAATTTTGATTTTATCATCTCTCTGATTGATATAGGTATTATCTGAACCAATATGCAGGATATTCTCTATCATCACATAGTGCAACTCAAGTTTACATAAACTTACCTATTCCCGAGACTATGGATGTACAGAATAGGTAACGAAATTCCAATATAGATAATTTTATTTTCATACATATATCACTAATTTCCTATCATGATGAATATTTTTCTATCTCCAAATAGTGTTTGTTCCAAAGAAAATATTGTCAGATAATTTCATAATGAGGAGGGGCATCTGAAAAGGGACACTTGAAGAGCAAATGATCTATAATAGGAAAACTTTACAAGAGTTAAATGATGTTCTATTTAACTCATCAAATCAGGTTTGCAATTGAGTAATAATTATGAAGTATAATTTCTTCCAGCCAATAACGTACATACATTTATGTTATAAATCTATAGGGAAGAAATTTTACTGTGAAATCAGTAATTGATGATGTTAATACAAGATATGGTTGGTACTACATTTCATGTAGCAAAGATAATTGCAAGAAGCAACTTGAAAAGAGACTTGATCATTAGTATTGCAGCAAATGTGATAGGAAAGCCGAAGCCAAAGCAAGGTAAAAGTTTAAAATATTACCTTCTTTGAAATTTTAATAGAGACTTCTAAAATTCATTCCTTCATTAATTTTTAGAAACAAGATCAAGCTTGAAATAAGTGATCGAATAGCATCTGCATCTTGCGTTCTTTTTGAGAAAGAAGCTCAACGGTTAATCAATGAGTCTGCATAAACATGGTTGCTTCAATTAGTAGTGAAAGTAATGAGCTTCCAAGACCAATCCAAGAGATTTGTGGGAAGACAATAATTTGTCAGTTTAGATTGACCGATTACAATTTCGAAAGTTGTAGAGCAGATTACACAGTCTCAAGACTATTTCTTCAAGACGACAATAGTTCATCTATGAAGAATGAGAACAACGAGAAGGTACAATTTTAATGATTTCCTTCTATTCTATTATATTCCTCATGTTCTTATTTTCATGAGGGTTTGCCAAAACTATATTATCAGAGCAGTAGGGTATAAGTTCACCAGGCTTACACATTACCTATACTGCATTATATACAATTAATACAATGGAACTGATATAAGCTACTCTTGCTTTTTGTAGAATAAACCAAAGAAAGACAAGATGTACATATGCAAAATAAAATGGATGATGAAGGATGCAAAAAGAAAACAAAGAGAGGGAGAACATGAATAAAGTAGAAACAATTTGGTCGTCTTGATGACAATGAGGATTTAGCACTTGATAGTCCAAAAGATAGTGAGGTACTAAACAAACTTATACGCATTGCCTTATTTAGAAAAAATATTTCATACTAAATCTCTTATCATTTGTAGAGAAACTTGAAGAAAACTTCAAAACGTGTCCTCATTAAAAAGGAGCCAAAGGAAGATGAAGATAAAGATATACATGAATATAGCGATGATGAAAAAGAAACATACAAAGTGAAGCGCATGAGTAGAAGGTTACAAAGAAATCAAAGACATGTTGTTCATCTTGATGACGATGAAGACTCGGAAGACCAATTCAAAAACCAAAATTTGAAGAAAAGACGAAAGCATGTGTAATGTCTTGATGATGAACATCAACCTAACAGATGTCATCAGGGGAGGAAGACAAAAATAATTGAGGATATATAGAAATTGAATAATACTATGTTATATTATCGGAATTGTTTCATGGAAAAATTCAGGATTAATCAGCTACGTTTTGTTTTTTTACTAAATACAGAGGTAACTATCCTTTTTAGATATACTCTGGTGATCCAGTAGCAACCATCCAAATTTCACATAAACTTACCTATTCCGAGACTATCAATGTATAGAATAGGTAACGAAAAAATCATTATACCAGTGTCAAACTAGAAAAAAAATATCAATATACCAGTGTCAAACCAGAGCATCGTTGCTCTCAAGGGGTTAGCTATATTAAAGAATAGAAGTTTAACCATCAGGTCTAGCCGTCCATGGTAAGACTAGATGGCTTATATAGAAGCAGCGACAAACAACTTGATGGCCTCCAAAAAAGGCAAAACTTTAATCAGCATTTACCGTTGTTGAAGTCAATGGCAGGTGTGTTGCTGGCGTTTTATTCGGTGGACAATCAGTGAAGACTAAGTGCAGACATATAAGATTATAATTGTTACCAACAAAATAAAATATCCCCTCTTTCCCTAATTAAGTGACTTGGATTTGTCTAGATTTGGCATGTACCTATATACTAAAATGTCTAGATACATTCAAATATAGATAAACTCAAATTACTTATTTTGAGAGGAGGGAGTATCATTTGTAAGAAACATATCATATTAAAAAACTTATTGATATTGCCAAAAACTAAATAACCCATTTTTAGCAGAGCGCGATTATCGGCCTAGAAATATTAGGTAGCCTAGGTCCAACTGAAAATACGGATGTGCATATATCTATATCTATCTATCTATACCTAATAATAAAGGAAGGAGTGTTTCTTATAGTACCTACACTTTTTTGGACAGGTTTGCCCTCCCACTAAACATTATATTACCCCTATGCCACCCATAAGTGAAATACTGTTTTTTTATGCCACCGCCGAGTCCAATATCTATATCTATATCTATACCTAATAATAAAGAAAGGAGTGTTTCTTGTAGTACCTACACTTTTTTGGACAGGTTTGCCCTCCCACTAAACATCATATTACCCCTATGCCACCCATAAGTGAAATACTGTTTTTTTATGCCACCGCCGAGTCCAATATATCGATTCTATTTTACTTTTGTCCGTTTCGTCGATCAAACTGGTCTTTTCTTGCCGTTCCGCCGACAGCTGGGCTTTTCATCCATTGATTGACTGGGCTTGGGCGTGGCCGCTCCCTCCCGCAAACCAAAGCTGCGACTCTCATACATTGATTGAATGGGCTTAGGCGTGGCCGCTCCCTCCCGCGAACCAAAGCTGCGACTCACGTATAAATAGAGCCTCAATAGTCCCACATCGCATATTTATACTACATCTCACCGGTTTATATAGGTTCTTAAGATACCTGGAATCAGCGAACCAATCGGGAATCAAATGAGGAGCACCACCATTGATTGAATTAAATCCCCCATGTGCCAACGGGGGAATAGCAATTCCTGATCTCTGAAATCGAAAGATAAAAAGGAAAATCCCAATTCCTGGACGAGGGGGATCGACGCGGGAGTCGGGATGCGGGCGAGATCGGGATGCTGGAGAGAGGAGGCCGTTGCGGGCGGCGCTGACCAATGGCGTAGAGGAGGAGCGCGTCGGGGAGGCGGTGGCCGAAGGAGCTCGGGGTGCCGCAGAGGGGTCGGGCTCCCGGCTGCGGTGCCGGAGGTCTCTGGCGTGCTGCTCTGCAGGCGAATTCCTGGGAGGCGGCCGCTAGCGGGCAAGGTCAACGCGGACGTCGGGCTCTCCCGGCTGCGGAGCTGTGCAAGTTGAGGTCGAGCAGGAGGGTGCCTGCTGAGGCGCGTGTGTCCAGTATGCGAGCGGCTGGGGGGCGCTAGAGCAGGCGAGGCGGAGCTAGGGCCAAGCGGTGCAGCGTGGGGCTCGCGTGAAGGAGAGCACCGGGGGGGAGGGGTGAGGAGTGAGGGGTGAGGGAGATGGGGCCGGCAAGGCAGAGAAGAAGGCAGTGACCAGCGATAGAGGGCTAGGCGGCGGCGCTCGCTGCGTGTCATGGAAGAAGAGATGAGCATGGAGGAGCGGAGATGTTGCGGTTAGGGGATGGTTTTCCCTTGGGACGTTCAATTAGTGCACTTAACCGGCCCACACAAAATGACCATTTTGTACTAATGTTGCTGATGTCCCGAGGTCAGGTCGTATTATATAGTCCCACATCGATCTTTTACGTTAGGTCCGACCTATTTATATAGATCTGCGGGTAGCTTAGAAAATATCCACAATAGCCTTAAAAAAACATGCAATAGCACGGGAGAAGGATGTGGCAGCATGGACCAATAGAGAGAGGGCACGGGCAAAAAGAAAAGGAGAAGGATGTTTGCTTGCATAGTCCGGACTATGACTCTCATGGGGCGATGAGCAGTTGGAGTAGGATGAATAAAAAACATGCATACAAGGCGGCTTGCGGGGAGTAATGGGAGCACCAGAGGTCAGAAGTTTCTTGCGGGAAGTAATGGGAGCACCGGAGGTCAGAAGTTTGTTATGGTCATCGTGGATGTTACTGCCGATGAAACGCCATAGTCAAGCTGGAGCACCGACACCGAGGATGGGGGAAATACTAACGAGAGAGACGGCCGGCCTAGTACAGAGTAATGAGCGCTAGAGCGGGAAGTATAACTAAATTCTTATTTTGGGTAGTGAAATTTCTTAAGGATTTTTTGCCTTTTGCAATGGTGTTTTTTTTCGTTGCAACGCATGGGCTTTTTCTAGTATTAATAAAAGATCTTGGTTGTTCCGTGAGAGAAATTCCCATGTGTCCAAGTTTCCATGTTGGACGCGACTCGGAGACGTGTGAACATGAATTTCTTATACACGGTTCACGTTTTTAGACAGTCCAGAAGAATAAACAAGTCATGTAGAGTCCTTTCCTCATAAAAAAAGTCTTGCAGAGTCCAAATCCAACACGTCTGATTACCAATATAAAAGGCTATCCATGCATAGTTTTAGTAAAGAAAAGAAGAGGTGGATCATCGCTTTTGCATAATGCGTACTACTTCATGTTTGTCCCACCTTATTTCTTTGATTATGAACTTCCATGATTTTACTGAAAAATTTACATTAGGTACGAAGAAAGCACAAGAGTTCGACGCTGTTACAAAGGGATAGATCCAAACTATAAAAAACATCAGCAGTAGCCTCAGCCTCCGTGACGAAGAATCATGTGCCTATGCAACAAAAGAGGAATAAAACAGACGACAGGTAATGGTGGCCAACAATAGTGTACAACATATGATTCTTAGTAATATATTACAATCTTTTCTTGATCTTATATTTAGAAAAGAGGAGGTTCTGGTAGACGAGAATTTTTTATCCTATATTTTCAATAATGAAGCTAATAGAAGCGTAACACATATATATGCAACATATATATGCAGGGGTACCATCTTGGGGAAAATAGACACATTACCTGACAAAAGCAAGGTACACCTATACTAAAATAATTCCATCCTTTTATAAACATTGTTTCACGCAAACTTCAATATATTGACCTAATTCTCTAAAATAGGTTTTCTCAAATTGTCGGGAAAATCTAGAAAATAGTGAAACAGTACAATGCAAAAACAACAGGTATATTATCAAGAAATTTATATTACTAAGCATTACAGCAGACTGCAAATAATCTATGACAAACTGAATGCAGACATGTTCGGATGAAGCGAAGTCAACCTCCAAATAAAACAAAATATAGCAAGCGCCCCAAGTTATTAAATATTACAGGTAACGAGTCAAATATTCATGTCGAACAAGATGAAGTACATCAAAGTGGAAGGTAATTAATTGCATTTTGTGGTATTAGGTACTAAGAAGGAAATAGTCCCACATGTGTAGCGTGTATAAATATAACTAATCAATATAAAATATATTACAGGCTATTAACAGGTATATATACATCAACTAACGATGTACCTTACCAAACAAGTAGAAAGGTAATCATATGCTTATGATTGTATTCTATTTCTTGAAGTTTGCTATGCAGATCAAGTTTAACTCTTTTTTTATTCAGGGAATATCTAATGATCGTTCTACAGAACAGCATGCTAAAACATTAAACAAAGAGAAAGAAAGGTGACCACTATATCATCTTCATCGTGGACATTAGTCATTTGGCCTGTATAAAGGACTAACAACTAGGAAATTTGTACTGTTAGAGGATTTCAAGAGGTCCCAAAAAACGAAACCCGCCAAAGAGGAAACAGACGGTCTATAGAGATCAGTGTAGCAAGCGTGCAAGGTTGGTCCAGAGCAAAAATAGTAAGAACACAACAATTGATGCGGAGATAGTGATTTGATTGGAAGAAAACAAATGAGTATGTCAAATCGAGAAAATAGTAGGAAGTTACAAGCAATGAAAAAAGTTAGTAAATCCAAGATCCCTAAAACTGAAGTTTCAAATATTGGAAAACCAACTAGCATATTCCAATACTGCCAGGCTATAATGTGGCATCAAGAGAGAAGCAAGCATAACACGAGAAAATCAAGGCCAACATTCGGATTGTGTTGCAAGGAAGGAAAAGTTAAACTACCGCCATTGAAAGATCCTCCAGCATACCTTAAGCAGCTACTAAGGCCCAATAAAAAGGGAGATTCGTCAAATTATAGAGACAATATCAGGAACTATAATTCGATGTTCGCATTTACTTCAATGGGTGGCCAGATTGACTACGAGATTAACAGACAAGGGGGTGCACCTTATGTATTTCTCTTGAATGGTGCAAACTATCATAAAATTGGCGCACGGCTACCTAAAGATAAAGGTAGCAACCCAAAGTTTGTTCAGTTGTACATTTGTGATACTGAAAATGAGGTCAGGAATAGAATACAGGCATCAACATCAAAGGACAAGAAAACACAGCTGGATGAAGGCATTGATTCTAGATTATTGGAAATGCTTGATGAGCACAATGAGTTAGTCAAATCATTCCGCATGGCAAGGGATAGGTACAAGGAATCATATCTTGAAAATGTTAGGTTGCAGTTAGTCGGTAAAAGATCCAATGATGGAAGACAATACAACCTACCAACTGCGTATGAAATAGCTGCTCTGATTGTTGGGGAACATACTGGAGAAAACTTCGAACGTGATATAATAGTAGAAAGAAAAGACAAACAACTCTAGAGAATTTCTGAACTTCATCCAAGCTTTATGTCTATGCAATACCCATTTTTATTCCCATACAGAGAAGACGGATTTAGAGCGGAAATAGAATTAGAACCCACAAAGGGATGCAAAGGAAAGAGAAAGCATGTTACCATGATGGAGTTTTATGCATATCGCATCCAGCAGCGACTAAATCAATCGGTGGTCCTCCAAATGAGTGGCAAATTGTTCTTTCAGTTCATAGTAGACGCGGCTACATGCATTGAGCATTGGAGACTGAATTGGTACAAGACGCATCAAGACACACTTAGAACGGAGCTATATAGTGGTCTGCAAGACGCAATTGATAATGGGGACATGGGATCTGATCAAGTAGGTAAAAGAATTATACTACCTTCATCATATAATGGAAGTCCTAGAAATAAAGTGCAGTACTACCAAGATGCTATGGCGATATGTCGATGAGTTGGGTATCCAGATCTATTTATCACTTTAACATGCAACCCAAAGTGGCCTGAAATACAGACAATGCTGGACTTCATCCCAGGCCAAAAACCGGAAGATCGTCCAGATATAGTCAATAGAGTGTTCATGATAAAGTTGAATGAACTTATAGAAGACATATACAAAAAGAAGCGGTTTGGAAAAGCTATAGCAAGTAAGTCCACCAGAATTTAATTATTGCCAAGCTAGCTTCATAGCTTAGTGCATAAATTTTGAAATTACAGATGTTCTATTGTTTTTTGTCCCATTCTTTGTGTACATGAACCATTGAAAAATTAATATGTCAAACTAATACCACACTATGTTGCAGTTTTCTACACCATCGAGTTCTAGAAAAGAGGCCTTCCTCATGCACACATTCTATTATTTCTAGACCCGAAAGACAGGGATGCTATCTCCAGAAATATTGATAAAATCATATCAGCGGAGATTCCAGACAAGGATGAGGATCCAGAAGGTTACGTGGCAGTTGAGAATTTCATGATGCATGGACCATGAGGAGAAGAAAAGTACACATCACCATGCATGATCAATGGAAAGTGCTCAAATCATTTCCCTAAGTTGTTCTGTGAGGAAACAAGTATCGATGAAGAAGGATTTCCAGTATACAGAAGAAGAGATGATGGAAAGAAAGTAGAAAAAATGGAGTAGAACTAGATAGCAGGCATGTTGTTCCATACAACAGAGACCTGATAGTCAAGTACCAGGCACACATCAATGTCGAGTGGTGCAACAAATCGAGATCTATAAAGTACTTATTCAAGTACATACATAAAGGGGAGGATAGAGCAACTGTAATTTTGAGTACTGGGAATAATTATGATGAGATACAGATGTACCTTGATGCGCGATACCTATCAGCAGGTGAGGCATCTTGGCGTATATTTGGATTTGAACTTCAACATCGACAACCTTCTGTGCAGAGATTACAGTTCCACCTTCAAGATGAACAAATCATTGTGTTCCCAAATTCGACTGATATTGAGAAAATTGTATGTAGACCTGGCATAAAAAAACAATGTTCACTGAATGGATGACGGCAAATCAGTTTTATGAGGATGCCCGTGATCTAACATATGCAGAATTTCCAACTAAGTGGACATGGCATGCAAAGAACAAAGAATGGAAACCAAGGAAAGGAGGTAAACGGTCTATTGGGAGGATTTACTATGCCCACCCAGCAAGTGGTGAGAAATATTACATGAGAATACTACTAAACATTGTCAAAGGTTGTAAATCATTTGAAGACATCAGAAAGGTGAATGGTATTATACACCCGAATTATAAGTCATCATGTTATGCCCTTGGATTACTCGATGATGATAGAGAGTGGGATGATTGTATCAAAGAAGCATCACATTGGGCTTCTGCACAGCAAATGCGTCAATTTTTTGCACAATACTTCTATTCTGTGAGGTGTCGGATCCAGAGAAATTGTGGGAATCAGCATGGCAATTACTATCTGAGGACATACAACGGTGACAGCGGAGAATCTTGAACTTTGAAGCACTTCAACTTTATTCTGAAAAAATAAAAAATCTCACCCTCATAGAGATAGAGACATTGTTAAGGAAAGGTGGAAAGTCGTTAAAAGACTACGAAGGAATTCCTTCGCCAGATAGCAACTCATTACATGGCCTACAAAATAGGTTGATAAGTGAGGAGCTTAACTATGATAGAGATTCTCTTAAAATAGAGAAAGTGGCTTTGATTGGAAAGTTGAATCCAGAACAAAAAATGGCTTATGATGCAATAGTACAGTATGTTGATAAAAAACATGGAAAACTGATTTTTCTCAATGGATATGGTGGGACAGGGAAAACATTTCTCTGGAAGGCAATTACAACATCCCTATGATCGGAGGGAAAATAGTCTTAGCAGTAGCATCCAGTGCAATAGCAGCTCTTCTTATACCAGGGGGAGAACAGCACATTCAAGATTTCACATCCCTCTAAACATCACTAATGAGTCAACATGTGATATTAAGCAAGGATCCTATCTTACAGATCTACTAAAGAGAATATCATTAATAATATGGGACGAAGAACCTATGGCAAATAAACATTGCTTTGAAGCACTGGACAAGAGTTTCAGAGACATCCTAAGGTTCACAAATGAGAATAGTGGAGATAGACCATTTGGAGGAATGACAATAGTGATGGGGGGTGACTTCAAACAAATACTTCCAGTAATACCTAAAGGTCGAAAATCTCATATTGTCGACGCGTGCTTAAAACGCTCCTACTTATGGAAGCACTTTGAGGAATACAAGATCACTCAGAACATGCGCATTACTGCACTAATAGATACCCCCGAGGAACAACAGAAAACTGCAGAATTTGCAGATTGGATTCTAGAAATTGGTGATGGGTTAATAGGAAATAATGAAGAGGAGGCATGGGTACATATACCTGAAAAATTACTCCTGCAGAAAGGAGAAAATCAGTTGGAAACAATTATCAATAGCACGTATCCTAACCTATGGACTAACTACACAGATCGAAAATACCTTGAAGAAAGAGCCATCTTATGCCCAAGAAATGAGATGGTAAATGAGGTAAATTCTTACATCATGAGTAGAATAGATGGAGAAGAGGTAACATATCGAAGCTCTGATACAGTGTGCAAAGCAATGTCCAATACAGAAGAAGGAGATCGGTTGTACACATCAGAGTTCTTGAATAGTTTTAAATTCCCTGGAACACCAGACCACATATTACGACTGAAAGTTGGCCTACCAATAATGCTCTTGCGGAATATCAATCAAAGTGAGGGATTATGCAATGGCACAAGACTGACTATAACAAAGCTGGGGAAGTGGTTCATAGAAGCTCAAATAATAACAGGGACAAACATTGTAAACAAGGTATACATTCCGCGAATAATAATGTCACAAAATGAATCAAAGTGGCCATTTGTGTTGAATAGAAGGAAGTACCCAATATCAGTTTGTTTTGCAATGACAATAAACAAAAGCCAGGGACAGTCATTAAAACATGTTGGACTATATTTACCAAAGAAGGTGTTCACACATGGACAACTCTACGTAGCTGTATCCCGAGTCACAAGTAGAGATGGACTGAAAGTTCTAATCTCGGATGAAGAATCTGAAGAAAACAATTTGGCAAAAAATATCGTTTACAAAGAGATCCTTTAGTGCAACAGAACTCAGAGTATTTATACTTTAGTCTATGTACTGCTCTTAAAAAGGAATTTTATACGGTTTATACTAGTCCTATATATTGAGGGATATATTTAGTTACATTTAAATAATATTGTATTACATATGGGCTTATAGTCCTAATCGCAGTTGTAAAGACAAAAGATATTGTGCATAAGGAGATTCTTTAGTAATTCTATTTTAGTCTACGTACTTTATTAGATGAATTTTGTAAGGTTTTCTAACTAATTAAAAATATGTGTGTTCCTACATGACTACATTTTTACGAAAGAGCAACACAATCTTTAGAAAAGGTCAGTGTAGATACATATTACATGTTGTAACACCCTCAGAATCGGACCTATGTAAGTTTTAGCGAAAACCCGCCAAACCCGCATAGAAACGATTCAAAGGTGCCCACCAGGCACTTTCGTGCGGGTGGAAAACGAAGTAATAACATTACACAACAGTTCTCGATGGGACCCACAGGACAGATATATACAACAGCGACTCAAAGAGTCAAGAATACAGATATAATATACAAAGATCCAAATCACCTTGAAAACGATAGTGCGTCCCGCTACGGACAAGATGCAAATGGGGCTAAGAGCCCTGAAGAATAACCAATGGCGTCCATAACCCTGCCCAGGCCAAGCCGGAAGGGTAACCCTGCTAACGGCGTCGATCTCAAAACCTGCTTAAACAAAAGGGGTGCCGACAAAGGGCAAAGGAAAAAGAGGAGCGTCAGTACTGAGGCCAGTACACGGCGAGACTAGAATTCGGCGGTCCTCGCCTACAAAGGTATGGTGGACTGAAGCGGCAGCGGCAGCATGCACTAAACAACCTATAGAGACTCGATCCAACTGGCGGTTATCAGAGAGGGATAAGAATGACCTATCCGGATCCCACCTGAAGCTAACACCAAACAAACCCATCCTGGTGTTTCCCCCTCGAGACCAAACGAGGAAGTCAACCGAGGAACTCACACGGTTGGCAGTTTTATTTATTCAGTTATCGTTGCAGCAATTACTAGTCAGGTATAGATAATCATCCTGATAAAATAAGCAGTGGGCACTTTTAGTTAACCATTCCGTGATAGTGGCAACACTTACTAGTCAGATTCATTTAGCATGAGATAACCCAAAACCCAGCAGCTGTTGGCACTTTTATTTAGCCATTCCGTTGTAGTTGTCATACTTACTAGTCAGGTACAATGGTCGCAAGCGACAATCCAAACAAGCAACTATGGGCAGTATTATTTAGCCATTCCATTATAGTGAAGCTGATTACTAGTCATTATAAAGTCAAATTCATAGCGATAAACTTTAGTTATGCTTGTCTATGGTCGAGATACTGTGCTCCAAGTCGTCCATAACCGCGGACACGGCTTTCAAAAAGTTTTACCCGGCCGGGGTGCACCAATAGCAACACACACTCGATCAACCTCGGAAAAACCAAATCAAAACCCAACGAGGCTTTCACGACAAAGCAATCACAGGATTCAGAAATATTTCAGGGGGCCACCCCTTGGAGTATACCCGCAACGAAGTAAGCAAGCTCCGAGACGGACTCAAGGTTTGTGTCAGTGGCTGTAAACGACAGCAGATCCCCAAACGGGGACTGTCGATACCGCGAAAACACTCCGCTTCCAAAACAGTACAGCGTGCTCCTCACACAATCGTAAATAAAGCAGTAAAGCATGGCATAGGTACAGGATCGTAAATAAAACCTCAAACTAGTTGTGGCCCCAAGAAATAAGACTGAATCAAGCTCTGGCTAAGGGGGGTCCCATATACCTCCCGGATGTGGATAGCGCGATAAATCAAGGAACATGTATCAAGTACTCGGGGTCCTACGGGACACAAGTGGGCGTTCGGAAACCAAATATTTTCTATCACCCACCGATGCCTCTGCTTACTTCAATTTTAGTTGTTAAACAGGAATTAAAGTGAGCGATAAGTAAAACCATGATCATCTCCAACATCAACACGCGGCAATTCTCCAACAATTGTGGTACTTGACGACAAGCAACAACACTTGAGCAAGCGACTACGACGCGCGGGTCCAACTATCTACCAAACAACAGGTAATAGGATGTGTCCAAGGCAATATAGGGCTGCACAGGATATCACGGGTACGGAACTAGAGCATCGCAACACAGGTAGCAATAGATCAACAGGAGGGAAATAAATACTATAAAGTAAGATAGGTAGAAAGGGGGAGATGCTCGCCTGAAAACATTGCCGAAAGGTTCAACCGAAGATCGGGCGAAGCTCACATCAACTCAACGGCCTTATCCGCGAAGAAGGAAAACACTAGAAGAAACACCGGATGCAATATTTAATACAACGGCAGAAGATCGGCACGATGCATGAATGATGTATGGCATGGCAAAGGTGCGATGCAATTAGGTCATATTAAACGGAACCGGGGTCCCGACAGATAATTAAATGGTTCAAGTTATTTAGCTACCCCGCAATTTAAATGTTGTTTTATCATGGCAAAATAAGGCACCGGGTTCGCTACACAAATTTAAATGAGGCCAATATAAGGCTAGATTTGCCCGCATATGAGCCCCATATTTAATTAAGGTGAATCGGCAAAAGGCCCCCAAACCACAAGACAATATACATGCATGAACAATTAACATGCGACAAGTTTTATGTTTAGCATTTATAAAAATAGGGTTCGAGAAAGGGGTCACACATTAGGGGTCTCGACGATCTTGAGGTTCCGGGGTGCGGGGTTCGGTCTCAGGGCCCAGGGTTCGACGGGATCAGCGGGATCGGATACACGACGGAGAACTTGTCGTCCTGCGGTGAAGTACTTGGCTTCCGGGATCTCGACGAGCTTGGCGCATTCGCATCGGCGATCTTGGCGTTCCGGGAAGGAGTCCTTGTCACACCGGAGTTCGGTCTTCGGATCCTAGAGTGAGGGCGACGCCGCGATCGTTCTTCCAGGGTCCGTGAAGTTCTTGTTGTTTCCGCTTCGAGAAGATCTTGTCGGTGCCGGTACGGGGGTCTCCGCATCGAAGATCTTGGCGACCTTGGGGTTTCGAGGATTGGGGGATCGCGACCTTCGCATGCGTGCAGGCGATCTCGTTGTCACACCATGAAGATCTTTATGCTCCGTGGTGACGATCTTGGAGTGTAGCGCCATCGCCTTAGGGCTCCGGCTCAGATGTCGAAGAAGGAACTAGAACGGCGTCGAGCACTCGTGCTGAGTGCCCAAGCATCAGCCACCTTGACGGCGGCCAAAACCCAACTGCTACCTTGTCTGCGTACGCCCGTGTCACGGCACCAGGAGGACACGCGACGATACCCGAGGAAACAAGCCTCCAAGGAGCATAGAGGCAAGGTTGCAGCTGTTTGCTAACTCGGGTAGCAGCACGGACACACAACAGCACACAGACGTCGTGGGGAGAGAGGAGACCGACGGAGGCGGGCGGGCTGGTGAGAAACGCGGGTGAGGGAGAGGAGGCGCGCGCGCGGCGGAGCGGCGGCAGAGGAAGGGAGCAGAGACGGGGCGAGCGGCGCTGCGTCGAGGAGAGGCAAGGGAGCGACGGGGAGGAGGCGGTTGCGGGAGGAGGGAGACGCGCGAGGCGAGAGAGAGGGAGGAGCAGGCTGTAGACGGGTGGGGCCAGGCGCGTGGGCCGTGTGCGGGGCCAGGGAGCAGTGGAGGTTGGTCTGGGGGAGGTGGAGACGGGGGTAGATGGGCGCGTGGGGTGAGGAGAGAGGGAGGTGTCGGTGGGGGTGGGGTCACGCGGGTCAGGGGGTGGACCTGCCGGTGGGGACTGGTGGGATGGGGCCCGCGGGGTCAGCGGCAGGTGGGGGGCGTGTGTGGGGGTGAACCGGGTGCGTGTAGCTGGGGCGCGGGTGGGGTTGTGTGGGGGTGGCTGGAGAGAGAGAGGAGGTGGGGGAGGGAAGGAGAGTTGGGTGGTGAGTTGGCTGCTTTAGATTGGAGGGGGGATGGCCAAAGGTGAGGTGGCGAGTTACTATAGGGCGGGGTGAGGTGGAGAGGAGGGCTGGGTAGATAGGTTGGTAGCTTTAGGAATAAGGGGTGGACCGTTTTACTTTTCTGGGGTGGTCGTTTGGGTCATTCGGCCCGTTCGACTGCCCCACTAAAAATAATTGAATATTTTATTTATTTAAAACACGGCTTCTGCGATCCGATAGCAGACAAAACAAATTAATCCGGTGTCCCGGGTTTGCATGTTTGAATGAAGATGGGACGTTTTAGAAAACAAAACCCGGCTTTGCGCAAATAGTTTTAGGCAACAAATATGCATGATGATGACGATGCTCAAATGCAATGTGGCATGATGACATAAGCATGCGGTCACGATGATGCAATACACAAAAACAACGCGATTTTTTAGTAGTGGTTTTGCGGGATGCCACACATGTGGAATTCATTGTGATGATTATAGTGCTTTAGTTTTGTAGATATTTACATAACAATTTTGCGCTGCTGATATCCGATCCCTCCATCTGCTTATAAGCAATGCTATGGCACAATGGTGCCGATGTTGCTAAATATGCTACAAACAGTGACAAAAAAAGAACTGAAGTTTGACAATCATGAACCCAGGTATGTACATTCATATGTATTTTTGTGCAAGGAAAAGTTTATAAACTTCATCTCATTGTTGCCTTATGCTGAACCTTGAGTTAATAAAGACATAATATTATAGAGCAAAAGGAATACAACGACATTGTTTGAGTGGTGAGTGCCTTCCGGGGATGCGACCAACATGACTTAATCTATAGGTATGTATTTTACATTATTTCCTAAGTAGAGAAGACAGGAAAAAATGACATCTGACAGGTTCATTATGGTGCAGAGCTATAGAGAAAAAGAGATAGATGACCACGTAGCAAAAGGTGTGCTTGCAACAATACGTTTCATGCCAGTGGAATGTCTTCTCTACTGTAAGTACCAAAAAAAATTTAAAATAATTCGTTTCTACATTTAGAAGACTGAGAATGTGAAAATTGTGAAGCAAACCAAAAAAAGTAGTAAATTAAGAAAGTAATGATAGACAACAAAAAAGAAGTAGCACAGGCCTTCCAAGAGTATTTTGTTCTAAATTTCATATAGTCAAACTAAAGTCGGTCTTCACATCTAAATTGACGAGGAAGTCGGCAAGAACCTGAGCATCATCGTGCGCACCATTTCTCGGAGGAGCTCCGCAAATCAACATCGTGGGAGCACAGAAGACTGAATCCCCGGGAGGAAGAGAAGCCTACACAACCAGACCTTCGGCGGTACGGATTCAGCATCAGCTAGCTGCTTCGCCACTACTCCCACTACAGAGATTGCTCTGTCAATTTACTAGCCAGCTTCTCTTTACTTAACAAAAACAAAATATTGAAGAGCAAGAGGAACAGAACGACATTTTTAGAGCAATGTCTGGTGTCCAGGGATGAATTCAACATGATTTAATCTATAGGTATGTAATTTAAAGTTTCTTTCTTATGTAGGGAAGACAGAAAAACATGACATCTAATAGGTTAATTATGGACAGAGGAAAAAGAAAAAGAGACGTGAGGTTTGGCTGATGGCGAGGTGATACACACGTCGCGAGAGACGTGATTCCAACAATACATTTCATGCCATCTAAATTTCTTATCTTCTGCAAGTCTCAGAACATTTGTACAATTGTTTTTATGAGAACACAATTCGTTTCTATGTGGAGAAGATTGAGAATTTTCGAATTTAAAAAGACAAAAAATTAGATAATCAGATGAAGCAAAAAAAGTAGAACTGACCTTCCAAGGTTATTTTTTTTCAATATCATACAGTGAAAGTGAAGCTGGTGTTCAATCGAAATTGGCGAGAAGTCGACAAGAATCTGAGGACCGTGGGCGCAAAATCCCTGGGAGTGGAAGCCTGCATCACTGGGAGGAAGAGAATAGAAACAGGCAAGCATCCACATCCAGGCCTCCGGCAGTACGGATCCAGCAACAGCGATCTGTTACTCCACGACTCACTATACAGAAATTGCTCCGTCAATCTCCAGCTGGCTCCTCTACACAAATCCCTACACAACATTATCTTGAATTCTAGATCCAATAGTGATACTAGGAACAATCAACCATGTGTCGAACGGGTGTTTTGGAGAAAGTGAATCTTTATTTTAATTTTTAGAGAGAAGCGCTGGGGCATGAATACCAGAAGTGGGTCCGTGTATACACTAGGCATAGATAGGGATTACCACTATATGTTAGATGGAAGGATTTTAATTTCAAAATATTAATTGCTACGGGTAGCTTTTTTAACCAAAAAAAGAAACACAGTGTCTAGATACAAATATATTGAGACAAGTTTTAGTAATAGATACGTACATCCGTATTTAGAAAAACTCGAACCAAATAATATTAGTCGGAGGAAGTACCATAAACTTTATGCGATAAATAACAATATGTTAATATGGGTATATTATAGTGACTAAAAAGTGTTATTTAAAAGGACAATGAATAAAGAATTTTAAATAATTGATATGAACGAATTCACCAAAGAGGCAAAGACGCATCTATATTAACTACTCACTCTGTTTGAGATTATAATGCCATTTAGCCAGTTTGATAAGATCAAGCAAGTTAATTACTCCCTTTCATTACTACTATATGCACCAATAGTTTCACATGCATGAGAGAAGAGAGAGAAAAGAGATAACATCCATTGGTGGAGACATGATAATAAATGAGATAAAACTTATAATCTCAAACAATTTAGAAAAACCATATGGCCTCATCCAAAACGGAGGGAGTACATACTATGAAAACAAATCAAAATTGCCAAAAATATAGCATATACCAATAAGACATAAAGTACACTAGCCCGTGCAGGCGCACGGGTTGACGACTAGTAATCATAATCATAATATACACTAATTAATCATAATCATAATATACACTAAAACAATATAAAAAATCATAATGATCATAATTATAATATACACTAATTAATCATAATCATAATATACACTAAAACTGATTAATCATAATCATAATCATAATCATAATCATAATATACACCGATAAACATACAATTGACTAAAACTATAACTATAACCATAATCATAATATACACTAATTAATCATATAATCATAAACCAATATAAAATATAATCATAATCCTAATTAACTAATATACACTATACCTAACCCTGTGCAATCCCGGTTTAGCCGGTTTGACCGGTTTGAGATAGTTCAAAAATTTACACTAGTTTCAAAGTTTAGATTGGATTTGTGAATGAAATTGAACTAGGAATTTTTTTGCCGCTTTAAGCGGTCTCACTTTTTGCACAGGCTTAACTATACCTATGTAGTCTAAGGAGGCCGAGAGGGGGCCGGCGGCGGGCGGTGGCGCAGGTGGCCGGAGAGGTGGCCCGCGGTGGCGTAGGTGGTGGCCGCAGGTGGCCGGAGGTGGGGCGCCGTCACGCGCGGGGGCGAGAGAGGGGCGGGGAGGCGCGGGCGCGCGGCGGTGGCGCGGCCGGCTCGGGCGACCGGCGTGGAGTGCAGAGGCGCGGTTCAGGCGGCCGACAGAGGCGCAGTTCGTCGACGGCGCCGGCGAAAAATTTCGGCAGCCTGGCGGCGTTATTGCGTGATTTGGCCTCCACTTCTCCTGGTGCGTGGAACGCACCGGGGGAGAAGGGCTACTTTTATACCCCCCCCTCTAGTCCCGTTGAGAGGCACCAGCAGGGACTAAAGGGGGGTCTCTAGTCCCGGCTGGTGCCACGCACCGGAACTTGAGGGGGGGGGGGGGCGTTTCATTTTCGCGCGTTGGGGCCAGACCTTTAGTCCCGGCTGATAACCTCGACCGGGACTAAAGACCCAAATTTGTGTGCGCTGGGCCAAAAACCCCAGCGCGCGCTATGCTTTTTTTTCAAATTTTCCAATATATCATTTAAAACATTTAAATTATACTTTTTTGTATACTTTTGAATTTGACAAAACTTTCAACATGAAAAGTTCTTGAATTTGAATAATTAATCCAAATCCATTTTCTGTTTTATCAAATAATTATTTTAAATAGTCAAATTATTAACCATTTTGCCATTATCAATTTAAAAATGCATTAACTATTATTTTTTTGCATACTTTTGAATTTGACAAAACTTCCAACATGAAAAGTTCTTGAATTTGAATAATTAATCCAAATCCATTTTCTATTTTATCAAATAATTATTCTAAATAGTCAAATTATTAACCATTTTACCATTATCAATTTAAAAATGCATTAACTATTATTTTTTGCATATTTTTGAATTTGACAAAAATTTCAACATGAAAAGTTCTTGAATTTGCCAAGATCTAACCCGGTTTCACCGGCACTGGGAGTTCTCGGCCCCCTAATAATTAAATTTCCAAAACACCTTCGTTTTTAGGTGACATCGCATGTCTGCGAAGGTTTCACACTTAGGAACCTTTTTTTCAGCATTACACCACACTTTAATACACATGCTAGGGTCCATTGCAAGGTTTGGAGGTATTCCGATGCCCCGAAGAGCTTCTTCCTATGAAACCCTAATACGTGGGCCCAGAATCATCTCCCCCTTAGATGTTCTTATGAAAGGGGTAGCCCGGTGGATTTTTCTCTTGGTATGTGCTTGTTTGGGTTATAGGATAATTCAAAACCATGTTTGGGCACAATTTGTGACAAGAACCAACTAGTTTCACCCAAAGTGGGACTTCTCGACCCCGTAATAATTAAATTTCCAGAACACCTTCGTTTTTAGGTGACATCGCATATCTGTGAAGGGGTCACACTTAGGAACCAGGTTTTGGACATTTCAGCATTCCACCACACTTTAATACACATTCTAGGGTCCATTGCAAGGTTTGGATGTATTCCGGTGCCCCGAAGAGCTTCTTCCTACGAAACCCTAATCCGTGGGCTAGGATCGTCTACCTCCTAGATGTTCTTATGAAAGGGGTATCCAAGTGGATTTTTCTCTTGGTTTGTTCTTTGTTCGGTCATAGGATAATTCCAAACCATGTTTGGGAACTAGTTGTTACAGAATCCAACCCGCTTTAACCGAAACGGGGAGTTCCCGGCCCCCCAAATAATTAAATTTCCTGAACACCATTCAGTTTTAGGTGACATCGCATGTCTGCGAAGGGGTCACACTTAGGAACTAGATTTTGGACATTTCAGCATTCCACCACACTTTAATACACAATCTAGTGTCCATTGCTAGGTTTGGAGGTATTCTGATGCCCCGAAGAGCTTCTTCCTACAAAACCCTTAACCGTGGGCCTGAAACGTCTACCCCCCTAGATGTTCTTATGAAAGGGGTAGCCCAGTGGATTTTCCTCTTAGTTTGTGCTTGGTTGGGTCATAGGATAATTCTAAACCATGCAGGTTTAGGCACAAGTTGTGACAAGATTCAACCCGGTTTCACCCAAACGGGGAGTTCCCATCCAATTAAATTCCACGATCTTCCTTTTTTCGGTGATAGTGCATGCCTACGAAGCAGATTACACTTGGATACCATGTTTTGGACATTTCAGCATTCCACCACACATTAATACACATGCTAGTGTCCATTGCAAGGGTTTGGAGGTATTCCGATGCTCTGAGGCGCTTCTTCCTATGAAACCCCGATCTGTGGGCCCAGAATCGTGTACCGCCTAGATGTTCTTATGAAAGGGGTAGCCCGGTGGATTTTTCTCTTGGTATGTGATTCGCTGGGTTATAGGATAATTGCAAACCATGTTTGGGCACAATTTGTGACAAGATCCAACCCGGTTTCTCCGAAACTTGGAGTTCTCGGCCCCCAAATAATTAAATTTCTAGAACACCTTCGTTTTTAGGTGACATCGCATGTCTATTAAGGTTTCACGCTTAGGAACCAGGGTTTGGACATTTAAGCATTCCACCACACTTTAATACACATTCTAGGGTCCATTGCAAGGTTTGGAGGTATTCTGATGCCCCGAAGAGCTTCTTCCTATGAAACCCTAATCTGTGGGCCCAAAATCGTCTCCCCCTAGATGTTCTTGGATTGTGATTGTTTGGATTATAGGATAATTCCAAACCATGTTTGGGCACAATTTGTGACAAGATCCAACCAGTTTCACCGAAACTGGGTGTTCTTGGGCCCCTAATAATAAAATTTCCAAAACACCTTCGTTTTTAGGTGAAATCAAATGTCTGCGAAGGGGTCACACTTAGGAACCAGGTTTTGGACATTTCACCATTCCACAAAACTTTAATACACATGCTAGGGTCCATTGCAAGGTTTGGAGGTAATCTGATGCCCCGAAGAGCTTCTTCCTACAAACCCCTGATCCGTGGGCCAGGATCGTCTACCCCCTAGATGTTCTTATGAAAGGGGTAGACCACTGGATTTTCTCTTGGTTTGTGCTTGGCTGGGTCATAGGATAATTACAAACAATGTTTGGGAACATGTTGTGACAGGATCCGACCCGGTTTAACCGAAATGGGGAGTTCCCGGCCCCCTAATAATTAAATTTCCTTAACACCTTCGGTTTTAGGTGACATCGCATGTCTGCGAAGGGGTCACACTTAAGAACCAGATTTTGGACATTTCAGCATTCCACCACACTTTATTACACATGCTAGCGTCCATTGCCAGGTTTGGAGCTATTTCGATTCCTGGAAGAGCTTCTTCCTACAAAACCCTGATCTGTGGGCCAAGAATCGTCTCCCCCTAGATGTTCTTATGAAAGGGGTAGCCCGGTGGATTTTTCTCTTGGATTGTGATTGTTTGGGTTATAGGATAATTCCAAACCATGTTTGGGCACAATTTGTGACAAGATCCACCAGTTTCACCGAAACTGGGTGTTCTTGGGCCCCTAGTAATAAAATTTCCAGAACACCTTCGTTTTTAGGTGACATCGAATGTCTGCGAAGGGGTCACACTTAGGAACCAGGTTTTGGACATTTCATCATTCCACCAAACTTTAATACACATGCTAGGGTCAATTGAAAGGTTTGGAGGTAATCTGATGCCCCGAAGAGCTTCTTCCTACGAACCCCTGATCCGTGGGCCAGGATCGTCTACCCCTAGATGTTCTTATGAAAGGGGTAGACCACTGGATTTTCTCTTGGTTTGTGCTTGGTTGGGTCATAGGATAATTACAAACAATGTTTGGGAACAAGTTGTGACAGGATCCGACCCGGTTTAACCGAAATGGGGAGTTCCGGGCCCCCTAATAATTAAATTTCCTTAACACCTTCGGTTTTAGGTGACATCGCATGTCTGCGAAGGGGTCACACTTAAGAACCAGATTTTGGACATTTCAGCATTACACCACACTTTATTACACATGCTAGCATCCATTGTCAGGTTTGGAGGTATTTCGATTCCCGGAAGAGCTTCTTCCTACAAAACCCTGATCCGTGGGCCTGGATCTTCTACCCCCTAGATGTTCTTATGAAAGAGGTAGCCCGGTGGATTCTCCTCTTAGTTTGTGCTTGGTTGGTTCATAGGATAATTCCAAACCATGCATGTTTGGTCACAAGTTGTGACAAGATACAACCCGGTTTCACCGAAACGGGGAGTTCCCGGCCAATTAAATTCCAGATCTTTCATTTTTTCGGTGATAGTGCATGCTTACGAAGAGGGTTACAGTTGGGTACCATGTGTTGTACATTTCAGCATTCCACCACACATTAATACACATTCTAGGGTCCATTCCAAGGGTTTGGAGGTATTCCGATGCTCCGAGGCGCTTCTTCCTATGAAACCCTGATCTATGGGCCCAGAATCGTCTACCCCCTAGATGTTCTTATGAAAGGGGTAGCCCGGTAGATTTTTCTCTTAGTTTGTTCTTGGTTGGGTTATAGGATAATTGCAAACCATGTTTGGGCACAATTTGTGACAAGATCCAACCCGGTTTCACCAAAACTGTGAGTTCTCGGCCCCCTAATAATTAAATTTCCAAAACACCTTCGTTTTAGGTGACATCGCATGTCTGCGAAGGTTTCACACTTAGGAACCAGGTTTTAGACATTTAAGCATTCCACCACACTTTAATACACATGATAGTGTCCATTGCAAGGTTTGGAGGTATTCCAATGCTCCGAGGCGCTTCTTCCTATGAAACCCTAATCCGTGGGCCCAGAATCATCTCCCCCTAGATGTTCTTAAGAAAGTGTAGCCCGGTGAATTTTTCCATTGATTTGTGCTTGGTTGGTTTATAGGATAATTCCAAACCATGTTTTGGCACAACTTGTGACAAGATCCAACCAGTTTCACCGAAACTGGGAGTTCTTGGCCCCCTAATAATTCAATTTCTAGAACACCTTTGTTTTTAGGTGACATCGCATGTCTGCGAAGGGGTCACACTTAGGAACCAGGTTTTGGAAATTTCAGCATTCCACCACACTTTAATACACATGCTAGGGTCCATTGCAATGTTTGGAGGTATTCCAATGTGCCAAAGAGCTTCTTCCTACGAAACCCTGATCCGTGGGCTAGGATCGTCTACCCCTTGATGTTCTTATGAAAGGGGTAGCCCAGTGGATTTTTCTCTTGGTTTGTGCTTGGTATAATTCCAAACCATGGTTGGGAACAAGTTGTGACAAGATCCAACCCGGTTTAACCAAAACGGGGAGTTCTCGGCCCCCTAATAATTAAATTTCCTGAACACCTTCATTTTTAGGTGACATCGCATGTCTACGAAGGGGTCACACTTACGAAAAAGATTTTGGACACTTCAGCATTCCACCACACTTTAATACACATTGTAGCGTCCATTCTCAGGTTTGGAGGTATTCCGATGCCCCGAAGAGCTTCTTCCTACAAAACCCTCATCCTTGGGCCTGGATCGTCTACCCCCTAGATGTTCTTATGAAAGGGGTAGCCCGGTGGATTTTCCTCTTAGTTTTGCTTGGTTGGGTCATCAGATAATTCGAAACCATGCATGTTTCGGCACAAGTTGTGACAAGATCCAACTCAGTTTCACCGAAACGGGGAGTTCCCGGCCAATTAAATTCCAGGATCTTTCGTTTTTTCGGTGATAGTGCATGCCTACGAAGCAGGTTACAATTGGGTACCATGTTTTGTACATTTCATCATTCCACCACACATCAATACACATTCTAGGGTCCATTGCAAGGGTTTGAAGGTATTCCGATGTTCCGAGGCGCTTCTTCCTATGAAATCCTGATCTGTGGCCCAGAATCGTCTACCCCCTAGATGTTCTTATGAAAGGGGTAGCCCGGTGGATTTTTCTATTGTTTTGTGCTTGGTTGGGTTATAGGATAATTGCAAACCATGTTTGGGCACAATTTGTGACAAGATCCAACCCGGCTTCACCGAAACTGGGAGTTCTCGGCCCCCTAATAATTAAATTTCCAAAACACCTTCGTTTTTAGGTGACATCGCATGTCTGCGAAGGTTTCACACTTAGGAACCTTTTTTTCAGCATTACACCACACTTTAATACACATGCTAGGGTGCATCGCAAGGTTTGGAGGTATTCCGATGCACCGAAGAGCTTCTTCCTATGAAACCCTAATACGTGGGCCCAGAATCATCTCCCCCTTAGATGTTCTTATGAAAGGGGTAGCCCGGTGGATTTTTCTCTTGGTATGTGCTTGTTTGGGTTATAGGATAATTCAAAACCATGTTTGGGCACAATTTGTGACAAGAACCAACTAGTTTCACCAAAAGTGGGAGTTCTCGACCCCCTAATATTAAATTTCCAGAACACCTTCGTTTTTAGGTGACATCGCATATCTATGAAGGGGTCACACTTAGGAACCAGGTTTTGGACATTTCAGCATTCCACCACACTTTAATACACATTCTAGGGTCCATTGCAAGGTTTGGATGTATTCCGATGCCCCGAAGAGCTTCTTCCTACGAAACCCTAATCCGTGGGCTAGGATCGTCTACCTCCTAGATGTTCTTATGAAAGGGGTATCCCAGTGGATTTTTCTTTTGGTTTGTTCTTGGTTCGGTCATAGGATAATTCCAAACCATGTTTGGTAACTAGTTGTGACAGGATCCAACCCGCTTTAACCGAAACGGGGAGTTCCCGGCCCCCGAAATAATTAAATTTCCTGAACACCATTCATTTTTAGGTGACATCGCATGTCTGCGAAGGGGTCACACTTAGGAACTAGATTTTGGACATTTCAGCATTCCACCACACTTTAATACACAATCTAGTGTCCATTGCCAGGTTTGGAGGTATTCCGATGCCCCGAAGAGCTTCTTCCTACAAAACCCTTAACCGTGGGCCTGGAATGTCTACCCCCCTAGATGTTCTTATGAAAGGGGTAGCCCAGTGGATTTTCCTCTTAGTTTGTTCTTGGTTGGGTCATAGGATAATTCCAAACCATGCAGGTTTGGGCACAAGTTGTGACAAGATCCAACCCGGTTTCACCCAAACGGGGAGTTCCCATCCAATTAAATTCCACGATCTTCCTTTTTTCGGTGATAGTGCATGCCTACGAAGCAGATTACAGTTGGATACCATGTTTTGGACATTTCAGCATTCCACCACACATTAATACACATGCTAGTGTCCATTGCAAGGGTTTGGAGGTATTCCGATGCTCTAAGGCGCTTCTTCCTATGAAACCCCGTTCTGTGGGCCCAGAATCGTGTACCCCCTAGATGTTCTTATGAAAGGGGTAGCCCGGTGGATTTTTCTCTTGGTATGTGCTTCGTTGGGTTATAGGATAATTGCAAACCATGTTTGGGCACAATTTGTGACAAGATCCAACCCGGTTTCTCTGAAACTCGGAGTTCTCGGCCCCTAATAATAGAATTTCCACAACACCTTCGTTTTTAGGTGACATCGCATGTCTATGAAGGTTTCACGCTTAGGAACTAGGGTTTGGACATTTAAGCATTCCACCACACTTCAGTACACATTCTAGGGTCCATTGCAAGGTTTGGAGGTATTCTGATGCCCCGAAAAGCTTCTTCCTATGAAACCCTAATCTATGGGCCCAGAATCGTCTCTCCCTAGATGTTCTTATGAAAGGGGTAGCCTGTAGCATCCCAATTGTCGAACAATTGCAATGCTACTAGCCTAGTCTATATAAATGCTACTTCCTATATATAATTGTTGCATCATAATTATATCATGCTCATGTCATCATGCCACCTTGCATTTGAGCATCATATAAAACCCTTTTTGGTTTGGTTCTTCTCTCATATGCATTGTTAATTGTATTTGCCTCTTGATATTGTATTTGGTTATTGATATATTGTTTAAATGCCCAAGTTGAGTTGGGGGCATATCTTTTATTCCAACTCCACCACCTTTCTTGTCATCACCTTATAATTCCACCATTCCACCATATATGAGCATTGCAACTTATTTGGTTTTACCTCTGGCTCATGTGGATTGGAATGGATCCAATTCTATCTCCACATGCTCTCATATATGCACCATATTGTTTCCACATTATTGGTTTATGAGAGACACATGGCCACCTTTGCATGCCTTGTGAGTGGAACCTTTTCCTAGCTTCCATATGGGTTGATTTGGGGTTATTATCATGTTGGGATATTTTTGGGCTACTAAATACCTAGTGGCACATACACACTAGCAAGTCCCATTTTTATTCAAACATGGTCATCTCCATCTACTCCACATGGGGCATCCTTTTAATTCTTTTAGCTTGGCTTACCCCATATTTTTGGAATGCATATGTATAAATGCCATGAATAAGTATTTTGTTTTCACAAGATTAAAACATGGCATTTAATGCATTTGCATGGGCCATGCACCAATCACCACTATTTGATCTCCCTTGGTTTTCTTGGAATTTTTGATTGTTTCCCTTTTGTTGAGCTCGAACCTTTCTCTCTCAAGCCTCACCTCACCACCACCTCATCCATCTTTGGCATGAGCTAGTTGGTGCAACACAAAACCCTACACACCTTACTCCTCTTTTCCGCACCACCCCCTCTCACTTTATCCTCTCCCCTAAACCCTAGTCCCCCTTTAACCTAACCCGAGACCACCTCTCATCTCTCTAGACCTAGCTAACCACACCCCTCTCTCTACCTTCCTGGCCCCACCTGGTCACCCTGGCCCACCTAGCTACCACCTCTCTCTAACCCTAACCCGAGCCACTCCCTCCTACCCTAGCTATCTACCCCTCCACCCGACCCGAGCTACCCCTCCCCTCCCCCTCTCTCTCGGCTTCCCCCTCTCTCTCTACCAGGCAAGCCCCTCCACGTCACCTCCCTCATCTGCCCTCCCCACTCCTTTCTTAGGCTTCAAGACAAAGAGAAGAAGGAGGGAGAGACCTAGCCCGATCACCCCTCCTCACCTTTTACAAAGAGACCACCCCATGTGCTCTCCCCTCCTCCCTCATCTACCCCACCTCAGATCCTATCCAGGAGGCGCCCAGGTCCCTCTCTCCCTCCCTTTTCTTCCTCTCCTTGCAGCCTCCCATGGCCATGGTCTTCCCCATGCCGAACCCAAACCCTAGAACCATCTACCTCCTGGCCTCGTCGGTCTGAAGCTCCCCAAGGCGATCCAGGAGCACCAGGGGCGTCCTCTGCTTCCTCTTCGACTCCTAGGCCGCGGGGTAGTACCAGGACCACGCCGGAGCAGCCTAGCGCCGCCGTGCACCGCCGCAGGCCGAGCCCAACGTCCCCGAGCCCGCCGCCAGATCCCCTCCACCTCAGCGCCATCGACCACGCCGGCGACACCGCGGTGAGCCCCTGCATCTCCTAGACATGCCCCCCTACCCTATCTTGCACCGTAGAGCCGCCACCTTCCGTCGAGCAGCCTCCGTGCGCCGCTGCGCGTCGCGCTCTGGCTGACAGCAGTAGCTGCAGCAGCCGTTCTGCCTCTGTTTCTCGTCGTGCCCCGCGCGCTGTAGGTCGCTTCCCTTTTTGCGGCTTGGCGAGATTCGCCGTCGTTTGGTCGCCATCGTCGTCCAAACTCCGGCCAGATCCACCGCCGTCAGAGCCGCGTCCGACAGCGTCAGCAGCAGCCGCTGACCGTTTTGCGCTTAGCACCCTCCCCTTTTTCCCGCCTAAACCCGGGGTCCTCGTGGCCCACTAGTCAGCCGCCCGACCAATCTTGCAGAAAACACCCCGCAGATCTGAACGCCTCAACCCGCAGTCCCCTGGATCGCCCACGTGTCAGCTGCCCGTTGGCCGCGCGCGCGCTGTGGCCCCGCCCCTTGTTGGCCCACCAGTCGGTGAGTGAGGGTAGACTAACCCTGGGTGACAGAAGCTTTTCTGTGCGCGTGTTGTCCCAGTCAGCCTGGCCCCACCTGTCACTGACTATGGCTAGGTCTGGTCTGAGTAACAAAAAGCTTTCTGTTTTTCTGTTTTAATTCAAACTTTTCAAATTTGATTTATATTCAAATTTAAATCTGTTTTCAAATAACTTTTACAATATAATTCCAAATTAAACATATAATATATGTTTTGAAATCATAAAAATATGAGGAATTCAAATCTTCCATCCAAAATATATTTTGAACACTTTAAATTTCAAGTTGTTTAAAATTACAACAAAATGCCCTTTTGCTTTAATTAATTAATAACTTTTGTTTTATAACTCCAAATTGAACAAATAATATGTCTAAATTGATCAGCTCGACGAGACCTTTCTATTTATGCATTCCTTGTTCTGTTTTGCAGCATGCATCATATAAATATAAAGTATACAGCAACTTATTGGAGTATAAAATGTGACTAAAACTCAATAAAATGCTTTATTCTTGTATTCCACACCTCACCCATGCCATGCTACTTTATTGCCATGCAAATTGTGCATCATTCATCATGGCATGATTGTTTGCTTGTCGCATTTTATTCATATGCTTGTGCACTTTATTTATGTTGGCCCTTGTTTGTTTGGTTCTTCTTCGAATAGACGCTGAGCAGGGGATATATCAAGAAACCCAGGAGCAATACCCAGATCCTTCTCTCGCTTCAACTGAGCTGCCAGGCAAGCACTACCACATGCTTGCATACATACAGTACCTATTGCCTCTATCTTATTCTTGCATCATCGAGTCGCGATTGCATTAAACTGAATCCCAAGTACTGCATAGCCTTTACTTTTAAACCCCACCGAAGCTTGTTCCTCCATCCCATGAGCCATTACTACAGGAGTTGTTTGAGCCATGCGAGTCGTAGAACAGCATGTGTAGGGTATGTGAGTGTATGATGGATAACGAGGTACCTAAACAACTTAACCTGAGTAGTATGGGATAACTAATGAAAGTGGCACCGGTGAGCAATATCTGCTATTTGGTTTTTCATGCTCACTTGTGTCCCGTAGGACCCTGAGTACTTGATTCCTGTTCCTTGAATGTTCGCGCTATCCACATCCGGGAGGCTTATGGGACCCCCCTGAGCCAGAGCTTGATTCATTCTTATTTCTTGAGGCCACAAACTAGTTTGAGGTTTTATTTACTATCCTGTAATTATGCCATGCTTTACTGCTTTATTTAAAATTGTGCGAGGTACTGCACATGTACTGTTTAGGATCGGGACACGATTTCGCGGTATCGACAAGCCTAGTCACACTTTCGGGTTCCCAGTCGTTTACAGCCATCCACCCAAACCTTGAGTCCGTCTCGGAGCCGGCCAGCTTCGTTGCGGGTATACTTAATGGGGTGGCCCCCTGAAATATTTCTGAATCTTGTGATTGCTTTGTCGTGAAAGCCTCGTTGGGTTTTGATTTGGTTTTTCCGAGGTTGATCGAGTGTGTGTTGCTATTTGTGCACCCCTGCAGGGTAAAACTTTCTGAAAGCCGTGTCCGCGGTTATGGACGACTTGGAGCACAGTTTCTCGATCATAGACAAGTATAACTAAAGTACCGCTTTTAATTTGACTAAGTAACTGACTAGTAAATAGTGCAACACTCATGGAATGGACAATAAAACTGCCAACGGATGGGGGGGTGTTCGTCCGCTTCCTCGTTGGTAAGCGAGGAGGAGGATGGATCTGTTAATATTACTGTTATAACTGTTGTTCTTAATTCACGGACATCCGTCTATCTTTGGTTAGGCAGATGCTTAGCGAGTATCTATAGAACTGTTAGGTATTATCTTTTGCTGCAATTGCGTCACCCCAGGTTGTGTCCCCTTTAGAGGCATAAAGACTTGCTGAGTACCCCTAGGGTCTCACACGATAAATTATTTGATTCAGATGAACAGGTACACTCACGAGATGGATACCGGGTGGAGGAGACGGATGATGTGGGCAACGATCATTTGGTGTAGAGATTCCGGGAACGGGGATCCGTGAGATCTGTGGGCGGGATGTGTTTATTATGGGGCATCTTATGCCAATTTGCTTCTTATCCGTACTCGGATCTTGTTTGCCGCTTCCGCCTGATACTCTGATGTTTGATGTATGAGGAGATATCCTAAACTATATATCTATCTAGGATATTTGGATCTTGCCGTATGGCGTTGCAATATTTCTATTTCTTTTAGATGGAATGGCTCTGAGGACTGTTGTATGGTGGCTTGCATACATACTCATTTGTGTATGTAGTTGATCCCTTCGCCTGCCGATTACGCCGCCCGTTCTTGTCCCGATGTTTGGAAATGGTTAGGACGGCCGAAAGGTCTACCTGTGAGTGGCATTTGGGCCCCACCGTACTATTTTAACCATTTTCGCTCGTCCAGGCTTGTAACTAGGAGCGTAATTCACCGAGGTAGTTACAATTGGTATCAGAGCCATCCCACCCTTCAGGGTCTCAGCCAAATGGTCGTTGTCAGTCTAGCAAATATTTTTGGTAGCTATGTATACTAGGGAAAAACAAAACGCGAGAGTAGGACTGCTTCCACTTTTCTTCTTACCCACCCACCCTTTTCTGGTAAGGAAGTGTAACGTTTTCTATCCTAAGTGTAACCATGTTTGGGCACAATTTGTGAAGAGATCCAACCAGTTTCACCGAAACTGGGTGTTCTTGGCCCCTAATAATAAAATTTCCAGAACACCTTCGTTTTTAGTTGACATCGAATGTCTGCGAAGGGGTCACACTTAGGAACCTTTTTTTCAGCATTACACCACACTTTAATACACATGCTAGGGTCCATTGCAAGGTTTGGAGGTATTCTGATGCCCCGAAGAGCTTCTTCCTATGAAACCCTAATACGTGGGCCCAGAATCATCTCCCCCTTAGATGTTCTTATGAAAGGGGTAGCCCGGTGGATTTTTATCTTGGTATGTGCTTGTTTGGATTATAGGATAATTCAAAACCATGTTTGGGCACAATTTGTGACAAGAACCAACTAGTTTCACCAAAAGTGGGACTTCTCGACCCCCTAATAATTAAATTTCCAGAACACCTTCGTTTTTAGGTGACATCGCATATCTGTGAAGGGGTCACACTTAGGAACCAGGTTTTGGACATTTCAGCATTCCACCACACTTTAATACACATTCTAGGGTCCATTGGAAGGTTTGGATGTATTCCGATGCCCCGAAGAGCTTGTTCCTATGAAACCCTAATCCGTGGGCTAGGATCGTCTACCTCCTAGATGTTCTTATGAAAGGGGTATCCCAGTGGATTTTTCTCTTGGTTTGTTCTTGGTTCGGTCATAGGATAATTCCAAACCATGTTTGGGAACTAGTTGTGACAAGATCCAACCCGCTTTAACCGAAACGGGGAGTTCCTGGCCCCCCAAATAATTAAATTTCCTGAACACCATTCATTTTTAGGTGACATCGCATGTCTGCGAAGGGGTCACACTTAGGAACTAGATTTTGGACATTTCAGCATTCCACCACACTTTAATACACAATCTAGTGTCCATTGCCAGGTTTGGAGGTATTCCGATGCCCCGAAGAGCTTCTTCCTACAACACCCTTAACCGTGGGCCTAGAACGTCTACCCCCCTAGATGTTCTTATGAAAGGGGTAGCCCAGTGGATTTTTCTCTTGGATTGTGATTGTTTGGGTTATAGGATAATTCCAAACCATGTTTGGGCACAATTTGTGACAATATCCAACCAGTTTCACCGAAACTGGGTGTTCTTGGGCCCCTAATAATAAAATTTCCAGAACACCTTGGTTTTTAGGTGACATCGAATGTCTGCGAAGGGGTCACACTTAGGAACCAGGTTTTGGACATTTCATCATTCCACCAAACTTTAATACACATGCTAGGGTCCATTGCAAGGTTTGGAGGTAATCTGATGCCCCGAAGAGCTTCTTCCTACGAACCCCTGATCCATTGGGCCAGGATCGTCTACCCCCTAGATGTTCTTATGAAAGGGGTAGACCACTGGATTTTCTCTTGGTTTGTGCTTGGTTAGGTCACAGGATAATTCTAAACAATGTTTGGGAACAAGTTGTGACAGGATCCGACCCGGTTTAACCGAAATGGGGAGTTCCCGTCCCCCTAATAATTAAATTTCCTTAACACCTTCGGTTTTAGGTGACATCGCATGTCTGCGAAGGGGCCACACTTAAGTACCAGATTTTGGACATTTCAGCATTCCACCACACTTTATTACACATGCTAGCGTCTATTGCCAGGTTTGGAGGAATTTCGATTCCCGGAAGAGCTTCTTCCTACAAAACCCTGATCCGTGGGCCTGGATCTTCTACCCCCCTAGATGTTCTTATGAAAGGGGTAGCCCGGTGGATTTTCCTCTTAGTTTGTGCTTGGTTGGGTCATAGGATAATTCCAAACCATGCATGTTTGGGCACAAGTTGTTACAAGATACAACCCGGTTTCACCGAAACGGGAGTTCCCGGCCAATTAAATTCCAGGATCTTTCATTTTTTCGGTGATAGTGCATGCTTACGAAGCGGGTTACACTTGGGTACCATGTTTTGGACATTTCAGCATTCCACCACACATTAATACACATTCTAGGGTCCATTCCAAGGGTTTGGAGGTATTCCGATGCTCCGAGGCGCTTCTTCCTATGAAACCCTGATCTATGGGCCCAGAATCGTCTACCCCCTAGCTGTTCTTATGAAAGGGGTAGCCCGGTGGATTTTTCTCTTGGTTTGTGCTTGGTTGGGTTATAGGATAATTGCAAAACATGTTTGGGAACAATTTGTGACATGATCCAACCCGGTTTCACCAAAACTGGGAGTTCTCGGCCCCCTAATAATTAAATTTCGAAAACACCTTCGTTTTTAGGTGACATCGCATGTCTGCGAAGGTTTCACACTTATGAACCAGGTTTTAGACATTTAAGCATTCCACCACACTTTAATACACATCCTAGTGTCCATTGCAAGGTTTGGAGGTATTCCAATGCTCCGAGGCGCTTCTTCCTATGAAACCCTAATCCGTGGGCCCAGAATCGTCTCCCCCCTAGATGTTCTTAAGAAAGTGTAGCCCGGTGAATTTTTCTCTTGGTTTGTGCTTGTTTGGGTTATAGGATAATTGCAAACCATGTTTTGGCACAATTTGTGACAAGATCCAACCAGTTTCACCAAAACTGGGAGTTCTTGGCCCCTAGTAATTCAATTTCTAGAACACCTTTGTTTTTAGGTGACATCGCATGTCTGCGAAGGGGTCACACTTAGGAACTAGGTTTTGGATATTTCAGCATTCCACCACACTTTAATACACATGCTAGGGTCCATTGCAATGTTTGGAGGTATTCCAATGTGCCAAAGATCTTCTTCCTATGAAACCCTGATCTGTGAGCTAGGATCGTCTACCCCTTTATGTTCTTAGGAAATGGGTAGCCCAGTGGATTTTTCTCTTGGTTTGTGCTTGGTATAATTCCAAACCATGGTTGGGAACAAGTTGTGACAAGATCCAACCTGGTTTAACCAAAACGGGGAGTTCTCGGCCCCCTAATAATTAAATTTCCTGAACACCTTCGTTTTTAGGTGACATCGCATGTGTACGAAGGGGTCACACTTACGAACCAGATTTTGGACACTTCAGCATTCCACCACACTTTAATACACATTCTAGCGTCCATTCTCAGGTTTGGAGGTATTCCGATGCCCCGAAGACCTTCTTCCTACAAAACCCTCATCCGTGGGCCTGGATCGTCTACCCCCCCCCCCCCCTAGATGTTCTTATGAAAGGGGTAGCCCGGTGGATTTTCCTATTAGTTTGTGATTGGTTGGGTCATCAGATAATTCCAAACCATTCATGTTTGGGCACAAGTTGTGACAAGATCAAACTCAGTTTTACCGAAACGCGGAGTTCCAGGCCAATTAAATTCCAGGATCTTTCGTTTTTTCGGTGATAGTGCATGCCTACGAAGCAGGTTACAATTGGGTACCATGTTTTGTACATTTCAGCATTCCACCACACATCAATACACATTCTAGGGTCCATTGCAAGGGTTTGGAGGTATTCTGATGTTCCGAGGCGCTTCTTCCTATGAAATCCTGATTTGTGGGCCCAGAATCGTCTAACCCTATATGTTCTTCTGAAAGGGGCAGCCCGGTGGATTTTTCTCTTGGTTTGTTCTTGGTTGGGTTATAGCATAATTGCAAACCATGTTTGGGCACAATTTGTGACAATATCTAGCCCGGTTTCTCCGAAACTGGGAGTTCTCCACCCCCTAATAATTAAATTTCCAAAAGACCTTCGTTTTTAGGTGACATCGCATGTCTGGGAAGGGATCACACTTAGGAACCAGGTTTTGGACATTTCAGAATTCCACCACACTTCAATACACATGCTAGGGTCCATTGCAAGGTTTTGAGGTATTCCGATGTGCCGAAGAGCTTCTTCCTACAAAACCCTGATCCGTGGGCCTGGATCGTCTACCCCCTAGATGTTCTTATGAAAGGGGTAGCCCGGTTGATTTTTCTCTAGGTTTGTGCTTGGTTGGGTTATAGGATAATTCCAAACCATGTTTCGGCATAAGTTGTGACAAGATCCAACCCGGTTTCACCGAAACGGCGAGTTCCCGGCCAATTAAATTCTAGGATCTTCGTTTTTTCGGTGATACTGCATGCCTACGAAGCGGGTTACACTTGGGTACCATGTTTTGGACATTTCAGCATTCCACCACACATTAATACAGATGCTAGGGGTCCATTGAAGGGTTTGGAGGTATTCCGATGCTCCGAGGGTCTTCTTCCTATGAAACCATGATCTCTGGGCCCAGAATCGTCTACCCCCTAGATCTTCTTATGAAAGGGGTATCTCGGTGGATTTTTCTCTTGGTTTGTTCTTGGTTGGGTTATAGGATAATTGCAAACCATGTTTGGGCACAATTTGTGACAAGATCCAACCCGGTTTCACCAAAACTCGGAGTTCTCGGCCCCCTAATAATTAAATTTCCAAAACACCTTCGTTTTTATGTGACATCGCATGTCTGCGAAGGTTTCACACTTAGGAACCAGGTTTTGGACATTTAAGCATTCCACAACACTTTAATATAGATGCTAGGGTCTATTGCAAGGTTTGGAGGTATTCCGATAACCCGAAGAGCTTCTTCCTATGAAACCCTAATCCGTGGGCCCAGAATCGTCTCCCCCCTAGATGTTTTTATGAAAGGGGTAGCCCAGTCGATTTTTCTCTAGGTTTGTGCTTGGTTGGGTTATAGGATAATACCAAATAATGTTTGGGCACAATTTGTAAGATGATCCAACCTAGTTTCACTGAAACGGGGAGTTCCCGGCCAATTAATTCCAGGATCTTTCATTTTTTCGGTCATAGTGCATGCTTACGAAGCGGGTTACACTTGGGTACCATGTTTTGGACATTTAAGCATTCCACCACACATTAATACACATTCTAGGGTCCATTCCAAGGGTTTGGAGGTATTTCGATGCTCTGAGGCGCTTCTTCCTATGAAACCCTGATCTATGGGCCTAGAATCGTCTACCCCCTAGATGCTCTTATGAAAGGGGTAGGCCGGTGGATTTTTCTCTTGGTTTGTGCTGGGTTGGGTTATAGGATAATTGCAAACCATGTTTTGGCACAATTTGTGACAATCTCCAGCCAGTTTCACTGAAACTGGGAGTTCTTAGCCCCCTAATAATTCAATTTCTAGAACACCTTTGTTTTTAGGTGACATCGCATGTCTGCGAAGGGGTCACTCTTAGGAACCAGGTTTTGGATATTTCAGCATTCCACCACACTTTAATACACATGCTAGGGTCCATTGCAATGTTTGGAGGTATTCCAATGTGCCAAAGAGCTTCTTCCTACGAAACCCTGATCCGTGAGCTAGGATCGTCTACCCCTTGATGTTCTTATGAAAGGGGTAGCCCAGTGGATTTTTCTCTTGGTTTGTGCTTGGTATAATTCCAAACCATGGTTGGGAACAAGTTGTGACAAGATCCAACCCGGTTTAACCAAAACGGGGAGTTCTCGGCCCCCTAATAATTAAATTTCCTGAACACCTTCGTTTTTAGGTGACATCGCATGTCTATGAAGGGGTCACACTTTCGAACCAGATTTTGGACACTTCAGCATTCCACCACACTTTAATACACATTCTAGCATCCATTCTCAACTTTGGAGGTATTCCGATGCCCCGAAGACCTTCTTCCTACAAAACCCTCATTCGTGGGCCTGGATCGTCTACCCCCTAGATGTTCTTATGAAAGGGGTAGTCCGGTGGATTTTCCTCTTAGTTTGTGATTGGTTGGGTCATCAGATAATTCCAAACCATGCATGTTTGGGCACAAGTTGTGAAAAGATCAAACTCAGTTTTACCGAAACGGGGAGTTCCCGGCCAATTAAATTCCAGGATCTTTCGTTTTTTCGGTGATAGTGCATGCCTACGAAGCAGGTTACAATTGGGTACCATGTTTTGTACATTTCAGCATTCCACCACACATCAATACACATTCTAGGGTCCATTGCAAGGGTTTGGAGGTATTCCAATGTTCCGAGGCTCTTCTTCCTATGAAATCCTGATTTGTGGGCCCAGAATCGTCTACCCCTAGATGTTCTTATGAAAGGGGTAGCCCGGTGGATTTTTATCTTGGTTTGTGCTTGGTTGGGTTATAGCATAATTTCAAACCATGTTTGGGAACAATTTGTGACAATATCTAGCCCGGTTTCTCCGAAACTGGGAGTTCTCAACCCCCTAATAATTAAATTTCCAAAACACCTTCATTTTTAGGTGACATCGCATGTCTGGGAAGGGGTCACACTTAGGAACCAGGTTTTGGACATTTCAGCATTCCACCACACTTTAATACACATGCTAGGGTCCATTGCAAGGTTTTCAGGTATTCCGATGTGCCGAAGAGCTTCTTCCTACAAAACCCTGATCCGTGGGCCTGGATCGTCTACCCCCTAGATGTTCTTATGAAAGGGGTAGCCCGGTTGATTTTTCTCTAGGTTTGTGCTTGGTTGGGTTATAGGATAATTCCAAACCATGTTTGGGCACAAGTTGTGACAAGATCCAACCCGGTTTCACCGAAACGGCGAGTTCCCGGCCAATTAAACTCCAGGATCTTCGTTTTTTCGGTGATAGTGCATGCCTACGAAGCGGGTTATGGCGCCCCGCAAAACCCCTACTAGAAAATCGCGTTGTTTTTTTGTGCATTGCATCATCATGACCTCATGCTCATGTCATCATGCCACCTTGCATTTGAGCATCGTCATGTCATCTGACATTTGTTTACATAAAACTATTTTCGAGAAGCCTGGTTTTGTTTTCTAAACGCCCCCTCCTTCATTCAAAGTAAAACCCGGGTCTCCAGAATATTTTGTTTCGTCTACCAACGGTTTGCTATAGCCTCGTTTTAAATAAATAAAATAGTTAAACTATTTTTGGGAGGCAGTCAGCCAGGCCCGAAAGCCTAGCCGGCCACCTCCAGATAAAATCCTACCTACCCAGAATCTACCCTAACCTTTTCTACCAAAAACCCTACCCTATTTTCCCTACCCAGCCCCTCCACCTCACCCCCTCCAATCCCATGTCGCCACCTCACCCTGGCCCAATCCTCCAGCCAACCACCACGCGCCACCTCACCCCCAGCCACCACCTACTCCCTCCACCCCAGCACACTCCTGCTCACCTTGGCCCCACCGCCCACCAATCCTGCTTCTGCACGCCTCCCGCACGCCCCTGGCCCCACCACGCGGCGCACCCCGCTCCTCTCTCTCTCGCGATGCATCCCCTCCCTGACGCTATCGCCTTCCTCTGCCCTGTACCAGGCTCCACCGCCACCGGGGCTCCTCCCTGTCGAGCCCCGTGCCCGCCGCCCTTGGCCGCCACCTCGCCCGCTTCGCGAGCCCTCCTACCTCCCTCTGGCCCACTTCTCTGCAACCACCCCGCCGCCGCCATTCGACCTTGGACAGCCGCCTCGATCCCCCAGCACCGCCGCCTCTCTGGCCGCCTGCGTCGCCCCACGCGTTGTCCGCGAGTGCCTCCCCGCTGCGGCGCCTCTCTCTTTGCCGCCAGTGCCTCGCACCCCAACTCCGGCCGCCCTCCTGAGCGCCCTCGTCGCCCTCTGCCCGGACTTCCTCTCTGCAACCGACGCCAGGACCCGCGCCTCCGCCGCCATTGCGTCTTCCCCCAACTCCCTGGACGTCTCCAAGCTGCTCACCGCCGCCGCTCACAAGCAGCAGCAGCAGCGCGCCCCGCTCCTCTCTGCCCGGAGGCACGCTCCAGCCACCATCATCCTCACCTCCTCGCTGGCCTTGACCGGAGGTCGCGTCCTCCGTGGCTGCCGTCTCCAGCGTGCCATGGTGTCGTCGCGAGCCTCCTATCCCCTGTTGCTGCTAGTGAAGCTTTGATCTCCCTGTCCTTCACATGCATACCGAGCCACGCACATGCCTTGTATCATCTGTTCGGTTCAGATTCTGCCGTACCTGGTGGCAGATGGCCACATCCTCCTCTTATGTTTGGTGGAGGTTGCTCCCGATAATCGAGCAGTGGTGGTGTGATCTGGGAGGGATCCCTCGCCCCCCCGTGAAGATTGTGTAGTTCTTTTCAGAGATTCCGTCACCCGGCCAACTCCATTGTCGTCATCAAAACCGGAAACCTCAAGCACTTCGTCAGGGAACCTTAAGATGATGTCGATGTACTCGAAGCTCTTCGACCCGAACCCTCAACACGTCAAGACCTTCGTGACGACAAGATCGGCACCGACCAGGGCGGATCCGATGTGCCCCCGACGCCAACCAAGTCCTTCTCGGATGCGACAAGATCGACTTCCGTTGTCCGAGACCGATCTCGTCGAGCCATTCTCCCGTCGAACCCTGAGACCGATCCATCGAACCCCAAGCTCGCCGAACCCTAATGTGTGACCCCTTTCTCGAGCCCTATTTTTATAAATTTAATATCAAACTGTTGCATATTTAATTGTCATACTCGCATACATAATGTGGTTGTTGGGGGCATTTAGGCGATTCACCAAAATTAAATATGGAGTGTTTATGCGGGATATCTGCATCTCATTCCGAACTCCATTTAAATTGGTGTAGCGAACCGATGCCATGTTTTGTCCTGTTAAGACAACAATTAAATTGCGGGGTAGTTAAATAACTTGAACCATCCAATAAATGTCGGGACCCCGGTTCCGCTTAATATTGCCTAATTGCATCGGATCTTTGCCATGCCATACATCATACATGCATCATGCCGATCTTCTGCTGTAGTATTAAATAGTGCATCCGGTGTTTGTGCTAGTGTTTTGCTTCTTCACGGATTAGGCCGTTGAGTTGATGCGAGTGTCTACCCGATCTTCGGATGAACCTTCGGCAATGTTTTCAGGCGAGCATCCCTTCCCCTTCTACCTATTTTGCATTTATAGTCATTATTTCCTCCTGTTGGTCTATTGCTATCTGTGTTGCGATGCTCTAGTTTCCGTACCCGTGATATCCCTTGCGGCCTTATATTGCCTTGGACACATCCTATTACCTGTTGTTTGGTAGATAGTTGGACCTGCGCGTCGTAGTCGCTTGCTCAAGTGCTGTTGCGTGTCGTCAAGTATCACAGTTGTTGGAGTATTGCCGCGTGTTTAATGTTGGAGATGATCATGGCTTTAATTATTGTTTAATAACTAAAATTGAAAGTAGGTAAATGCAGAGGCACAGGTGGGCAATAGATGTTATTTGGTTGTTAACCGTCCACTTGTGTCCCATAGGACCCCGAGTTCTTGACACCTGTTCCGAGATCGAGCGCGCTAACCACAGGTGGGGTGTATGGGCACCCCCATCGATTAGTACCTGATTTCAAAGTACTGTACCGGGGCCACAATTAGTTTGGGGCTTTATTACTATCCTGTACTTATGCCATGCTTTACTGCTTTATTTAAATTGTGCGAAGTAATACACCTGTACTGTTTAGGTCCATGACACGTTTTCGCTGTATCGACAAGCCCAATCATCTTTTCAGGTTCCCAGTCGTTTACAGCCGTCCACACAAACCCTGAGTCCGTCTCAGAGACCGGCCGACTTCGTTGCGGGTAGCTTAGTGGGGTGGCCCCCATGTACATGCTTTGGGTCTGGGAAACGTCATGACTTAGGACCCGCCGACATACCGATGGGTGTATGTTAACTGATCTGGCAAAAAGGGTCGAAGTGCGTGTGGATACTTTGGTGCACCCCTGCAGGGTTAAATCTTTTCGAAAAGCCGTGTCCGCGGTTATGGACGACTTGGAGCACAGTTCTCGATCATAGACAACTATAACTAAAGTTTACTGTTATAATTTGACTGGTATCCGATATGACTAGTAATCAGCTTCACTACAACGGAATGGCTAAATAAAAGTGCCAACAAACTGCTGGGTTTGGGATATCTCATTCTAATCGTATCTGACTAGTAAGTGTTGCAACTACAACGGAATGGTTAACTAAAAGTGCCCACTGCTTATTCTATCAGGATGACTATCTATACCTGACTAGTAATTGCTGCAACGATAACTGAATAAATAAAACTGCCAACTGTGTGAGTTCCTCGGTTGACTTCCTCGTTTGGTCTCGAGGGGGAAATACCAGGATGGGTATGCTTGGTGATAGTATTAGGTTGGTTCCGAATAGGTCTTTCTTATCCCTCTCTGATAGCCGACAGTTGTATCGAGTCTCTATAGGTTGTTTAGTGCATGCTGCCGCTGCCGCTTCAGTCCACCATACCTATGTAGGCGAGGACCGCCGAATTCTAGCCTCGCCGTGTACTGGCCTCAGTACTGACGCTCCTCTTTTTCCTTTGCCCTTTGTCGGCACTCCTTTTGTTTTAGCAGGTTTCGACGTCGTTAGCAGGGTTACCCTTCCGGCTTGGCCTGGGCAGGGTTATGGACGCCATTGGTTATTCTTCAGGGCTCTTAGCCCCATTTGCATCTTGTCCGTAGTCGGACGCTGTATCATTTTCAAGGTGAGTTGGATCTTTGTACTGTATATCTGCATTCTTGACTCTTTGAGTCGTTGTTGTATATATCTGTTTTGTGGGTTCCATCGAGGACTATTGTGTAATGATATTACTTCGTTTTCCACCCGCACGCAAGTGCCTGGTGGGCACCTTTGAATCGTTTCTATGCGGGTTTGGCGGGAAGCGCTGAAACTTGCATAGGGCCGATTCTGAGGGTGTTACATGGGTTACACTTGGGTACCATGTTTTGGACATTTCAGCATTCCACCACACATTAATACAGATTCTAGGGGTCCATTGAAGGGTTTGGAGGTATTCCGATGCTCCGAGGGTCTTCTTCCTATGAAACCATGATCTCTGGGCCCAGAATCGTCTACCCCCTAGATCTTGTTATGAAAGGGGTATCTCGGTGGATTTTTCTCTTGGTTAGTTCTTGGTTGGGTTATAGGATAATTGCAAACCATGTTTGGGAACAATTTGTGACAAGATCCAACCCGGTTTCACCAAAACTCGGAGTTCTCGGCCCCCTAATAATTAAATTTCCAAAACACCTTCGTTTTTATGTGACATCGCATGTCTGCGAAGGTTTCACACTTAGGAACCAAGCATTCCACAACACTTTAATATAGATTCTAGGGTCCATTGCAAGGTTTGGAGGTATTCCGATGACCCGAAGAGCTTCTTCCTATGAAACCCTAATCCGTGGGCCCAGAATCGTCTCCCCCTAGATGTACTTATGAAAGGGGTAGCCCAGTCAATTTTTCTCTAGGTTTGTGCTTGGTTGGGTTATAGGATAATACCAAATAATGTTTGGGCACAAGTTGTGACATGATCCAACCTGGTTTCACTGAAACGGGGAGTTCCCCCCAATTAAATTCCAGGATCTTTCATTTTTTCGGTGATAGTGCATGCTTACGAAGCGGGTTACACTTGGGTACCATGTTTCGGACATTTCAGCATTCCGCCACACATTAATACACATTCTAGGGTCCATTCCAAGGGTTTGGAGGTATTTCGATGCTCTGAGGCGCTTCTTCCTATGAAACCCTGATCTATGGGCCCAGAATCGTCTACCCCCTAGATGCTCTTATGAAAGGGGTAGCCCGGTGGATTTTTCTCTTGGTTTGTTCTTGGTTGGGTTATAGGATAATTCCAAACCATGTTTTGGCACAATTTGTGACAAGATCCAACTAGTTTCACCGAAACTGGGAGTTCTTGGCCCCCTAATAATTCAATTTCTAGAACACCTTTGTTTTTAGGTGACATCGCATGTCTGCGAAGGGGTCACACTTAGGAACCAGGTTTTGGACATTTTAGCATTCCAACACACTTTAATACACATGATAGGGTCCATTGTAATGTTTGGAGGTATTCCAATGTGCCAAAGAGCTTCTTCCTACGAAACCCTGATCCGTGGGCTAGGATTGTCTACCCCCTAGATGTTCTTATGAAAGGGGTACCCCAGTGGATTTTTATCTTGGTTTGTGCTTGCATAATTCCAAACCATGTTTTGGAACAAGTTGTGACAAGATCCAACCCGGTTTAACCAAAACGGGGAGTTCCTGGCCCCATAATAATTAAATTTCCTGAACACCTTCGTTTTTAGGTGACATCGCATGTCTACGAAGGGGTCACACTTACAAATAAGATTTTATACACTACAGCATTCCACCACACTTTAATATACATTCTAGCATCCCTTCTTAGGTTTGGAGGTATTCCAATGCCCCGAAGAGCTTCTTCCTACAAAACCCTCATCCGTGGGCCTGGATCGTCTACCCCCCTAGATGTTCTTATGAAAGCGGTAGCCCGGTGGATTTTCCTCTTAGTTTGTGATTGGTTGGGTCATCAGATAATTCCAAACCATGCATGTTTGGGCACAAGTTGTGACAAGATCAAACTCAGTTTCACCGAAACGGGGAGTCCCCGGCCAATTAAATTCCAGGATCTTTTGATTTTTCGGTGATAGTGCATGCCTACGAAGCAGGTTACAATTGGGTACCATGTTTTGTACATTTCAGCATTCCACCACACATCAATACACATTCTAGGGTCCATTGCAAGGGTTTGGAGGTATTCCGATGTTCCGAGGCGCTTCTTCGTATGAAATCCTGATCTGTGGGCCCAGAATCGTCTACCCCCTAGATGTTCTTATGAAAGGGGTACCCCGGTGGATTTTTCTCTTGGTTTGTGATTGGTCAGGTTATAGCATAATTGCAAACCATGTTTGGGCACAATTTGTGACAATATCTAGCCCGGTTTCTCCGAAACTGGGAGTTCTCGACCCCCTAATAATTAAATTTCTAGAACACCTTCGTTTTTAGGTGACATCGCATGTCTGCGAAGGGGTCACACTTAGGAACCATGTTTTGGACATTTCAGCATTCCACCACAATTTAATACACATGCTAGGGTCCATTGCAAGGTTTTGAGGTATTCCAATGTGCCGAAGAGCGTCTTCCTACAAAACCCTGATCCGTGGGCCTGGATCGTCTACCCCCTAGATGTCCTTATGAAAGGGGTAGCCCGGTTGATTTTTCTCTAGGTTTGTGCTTGGTTGGGTTATAGGATAATTCGAAACCATGTTTGGGCACAAGTTGTGACAAGATCCAACCCGGTTTCACCGAAACGGCGAGTTCCCGGCCAATTAAATTCCAGGATTTTCGTTTTTTCGGTGATAGTGCATGCCTACGAAGCGGGTTACACTTGGGTACCATGTTTTGGACATTTCAGCATTCCACCACACATTAATACAGATTCTAGGGTCCATTGCAAGGGTTTGGAGGTATCCCGATGCTCTAAGGGGCTTCTTCCTATGAAACCATGATCTCTGGGCCCAGAATCGTCTACCCCCTAGATCTTATTATGAAAGGGGTATCCCGGTGGATTTTTCTCTTGGTTTGTTCTTGGTTGGGTTATAGGATAATTGCAAACCATGTTTGGGCACAATTTGTGACAAGATCCAACCCAGTTTCACCGAAACTCGGAGTTCTCGCCCCCCTAATAACTAAATTTTCAAAACACCTTCGTTTTTATGTGACATCGCATGTCTGCGAAGGTTTCACACCTAGGAACCAGGTTTTGGACATTTAATCATTCCACAACACTTTAATATAGATACTAGGGTCCATTGCAAGGTTTGAAGGTATTCCGATCACCCAAAGAGCTTCTTCCTATGAAACCCTAATCCGTGGGGCCAGAATCGTCTCCCCCTAGATGTTCTTATGAAAGGGGTAGCCTAGTCTATTTTTCTCTAGGTTTGTGCTTGGTTGGGTTATAGGATAATACCAAATAATGTTTGGGCACAAGTTGTGACATGATCCAACCTGGTTTCACTGAAACGGGGAGTTCCCGGCCAATTAAATTCCAGGATCTTTCATTTTTTCGATGATAGTGCATGCTTACGAAGCGGGTTACACTTCGGTACCATGTTTTGGACATTTCAGCATTCCACCACACATTAATACACATTCTAGGGTCCATTCCAAGGGTTTGGAGGTATTCCGATGCTCTGAGTCGCTTCTTCCTATGAAACCCTGATCTATGGGCCCAGAATCGTCTACCCCCTAGATGTTCTTATGAAAGGAGTAGCCCGGTGGATTTTTCTCTTGGTTTGTGCTTGGTTGGGTTATAGGATAATTGCAAACCATGTCTGGGCACAATTTGTGACATGATCCAACCTGGTTTCACTGAAACGGGGAGTTCCCGGCCAATTAAATTCCAGGATCTTTTGATTTTTTGCTGATAGTGCATGCCTACAAAGTAGGTTACAATTGGGTACCATGTTTTGTACATTTCAGCATTCCACCACACATCAATACACATTCTAGGGTCCATTGCAAGGGTTTGGAGGTATTCCGATGTTCCGAGGTGCTTCTTCCTCTGAAATCCTGATCTGTGGGCCCAGAATCGTCTACCCCCTAGATGTTATTATGAAAGGGGTACCCCGGTGGATTTTTCTCTTTGTTTGATCTTGTTTGGGTTATAGAATAATTGCAAACCATGTTTGGGCATAATTTGTGACAATATCTAGCCCGGTTTCTCCGAAACTGGGAGTTCTCGACCCCCTAATAATTAAATTTCTAGAACACCTTCATTTTTAGGTGACATCGCATGTCTATGAAGGGGTCACACTTAGGAACCAGGTTTTGGAAATTTCAGCATTCCACCACACTTTAATACACATGCTAGGGTCCATTGCAAGGTTTGGAGGTATTCCGATGTGCCGAAGAGCTTCTTCCTACAAAACCCTGATCCGTGGGCCTGGATCGTCTACCCCCTAGATGTTATTATGAAAGGGGTAGCCCGGTTGATTTTTCTCTAGGTTTGTGCTTGGTTGGGTTATAGGATAATTCCAAACCATGCATGTTTGGGCACAAGTTGTGACAAGATCCAACCCGGTTTCACCGAAACGGGGAGTTCCCGGCCAATTAAATTCCAGGATCTTTCTTTTTTGGTGATATTGCACGCCTATGAAGCGGGTTACACTTGGGTACCATGTTTTGGACATTTCATCATTCCACCACACAATAATACACATTCTACGGTCCATTGCACGGGTTTGGAGGTATTCTAATGCTCCGAGGCGCTTCTTCCTATGAAACCCTGATCTGTGGGCCCAGAATCGTCTACCCCCTAGATTTTCTTATGAAAGGGGTAGCCCAGTGGATTTTTATCTTGGCTTGTGCTTGGATAGGATAATTGCAAACCATGTTTGGGCACAATTTGTGACAAGATCCAACCCGGTTTCTCCGAAACTGGGAGTTCTCGACCCCATAATAATTAAATTTCCAGAACACCTTCGTTTTTAGGTGACATCGCATGTCTGCGAAGGGGTCACACTTAGGAACCAGGTTTTGGACATTCCAGCATTCCACCACACATTAATACACATTCTATGGTCCATTGCAAGGGTTTGGAGGTATTCCGATGCTCCGAGGCGCTTCTTCTTATGAAACCTTGATCTGTGGGCCCAAGATCGTGTACCCCATAGATGTTCTTATGAAAGGGGTAGCCCGGTGGATTTTCTCTTTGTTTGTGCTTGGTTGGGTTATAGGATAATTGCAAACCATGTTTGGGCACAATTTGTGACAAGATCCAACCCGGTTTCTCCTGAACTGGGAGTTCTCGACCCCATAATAATTAAATTTCCAGAACACCTTCGTTTTTAGGTGACATCGCATGTCTGCGAAGGGGTCACACTTAGGAACCAGGTTTTGGACATTCCAGCATTCCACCACACATTAATACACATTCTATGGTCCATTGCAAGGGTTTGGAGGTATTCCGATGCTCCGAGGCGCTTCTTCCTATGAAACCTTGATCTGTGGGCCCAAGATCGTGTACCCCATAGATGTTCTTATGAAAGGGGTAGCCCGGTGGATTTTCTCTTGGTTTGTGCTTGGTTGGGTTATAGGATAATTGCAAACCATGTTTGGGCACAATCTGTGACAAGATCCAACCCGGATTCTCCTAAACTGGGAGTTCTCGACCCCCTAATAATTAAATTTTCAAAACACCTTCGTTTTTAGGTGACATCGCATGTCTGCCAAGGGGTCACACTTAGGAACCAGATTTTGGACATTTCAGCTTTCCACCACACTTTAATACACATTCTAGGGTCTATTGCAAGGTTTGGAGGTACTCCGATGCCCCGAAGATCTTCTTCCTACGAAACCCTGATCCGTGTGCCTGGATCGTCTACCCCCTACATGTTCTTATGAAAGGGGTAGCCAGGTGGATTTTCCTCTTGGTTTGTGCTTGGTTGGCTCATAGGATAATTCCAAACCATGTTTGGGCACAAGTTGTGACAAGATCCAACCCGGTTTCAGCGAAATGGGGAGTTCCCGACCAATTAAATTCCAGGATCTTTCGTTTTTTCGGTGATAGTGCTTGCCTACGAAGCGGGTTACACGTGGGTACTATGTTTTGCACATTTCACCATTCCACCACACCTTAATACACATTCTAGGGTCCATTGCAAGGGTTTGGAGGTATTCCCATGCTCCGAGGCGCTTCTTCCTATGAAACCCTAATCTGTGGGCCCAGAATAGTCTACCCCCTAGATGTTCTTATGAAAGGAGTAGGCCGGTGGATTTTTCTATTGTTTTGTGCTAGTTTGGGTTATAGGACAATTTCAAACCATGTTTGGCACAATTTGTGACAAGATCTAACCCGGTTCTCCGAAACTGGGAGTACTCGACCCCCTAATAATTAAATTTCCAGAACACCTTCGTTTTTAGGTGACATCGCATATATGCGAAGGGGTCACACTTAGGAACCAGTTTTTGGACATTTCAGCATTCCACCACACTTTAATACCCATGATAGGGTCCATTTCATGGTTTGGAGGTATTCCGATGCCCCGAAGAGCTTCTTCCTACGAAACCCTAATCTGTGGGCTGGGATCGTCTACCTCCTAGATGTTCTTATGAATGGGGTAGCCCCATGGATTTTTCTCTTGGTTTGTTCTTGGTTCGGTCATAGGATAATTCCAAACCATGTTTGGGAACAAGTTGTGACAAGATCCAACCCGCTTTAGCCGAAACGGGGAGTTCCCGCCCCCCCTAATAATTGAATTTCCTGAACACCATTGGTTTTTAGGTGACATCGCATGTCTGCAAAGGGGTCACACTTAGGAACAAGATTTTGGACATTTCAGCATTCCACCACACTTTAATACACATGCTAGCATCCATTGCCAGGTTTGGAGGTATTCCGATGCCCTGAAAAGTTTCTTCCTACAAAATCCTGATCCGAGGGCCTGGATCTTCTACCCCCTAGATGTTCTTATGGAAGGGGTAGCCCGGTGGATTTTCCTCTTAGTTTGTGCTTGGTTGGGTCATAGTATAATTCCAAACATGTTTGGGAACAAGTTGTGACAAGATCCAACCAGGTTTAACCAAAACGGGGAGTTCCCGTCCCCCTAATAATTAAATTTCCTGAACAGCTTCGTTTTTAGGTGACATCGCATGTCTGCGAAGTGGTCACATTTAGGAACCAGATTTTGGACATTTCAGCATTCCACCACACTTTAATACATATGCTAGCGTCCATTGCGAGGTTTGGAGGTATTCCGATCCCCCGAAGAGCTTCTTCCTACAAAACCCTGATCCGTGGGCCTGGATCGTCTACCCCCCCCCCCCCCCCCAAGATGTTCTTATGAAAGGGGTAGCCCGGTGGATTTTCCTCTTAGTTTGTGCTTGGTTGGGTCATATTATAATTCCAAACCATGCATGTTTGGGCACAAGTTGTGACAAGATCCAACCCTGTTTCACCGAAGCGGGGAGTTCCCGGCCAATTAAATTCCAGGATCTTTCTTTTTTTGGTGATATTGCACGCCTACGAAGCGGGTTACACTTGGGTACCATGTTTTGGACATTTCAGCATTCCACCACATAATAATACACATTCTACAGTCCATTGCACGGGTTTGGAGGTATTCCAATGCTCCGAGGCGCTTCTTCCTATGAAACCCTGATCTGTGGGCCTAGAATCGTCTACCCCCTAGATTTTCTTATGAAAGGGGTAGCCCAGTGGATTTTTATCTTGGTTTGTGCTTGGATAGGATAATTGCAAACAATGTTTTGTCACAATTTGTGACAAGATCCAACCTGGTTTCTCCGAAACTGGGAGTTCTCGACCCCATAATAATCAAATTTCCAGAACACCTTTGTTTTTAGGTGACATCGCATGTCTGCGAAGGTGTCACACTTAGGAACCAGGTTTTGGACATTCCAGCATTCCACGACACATTAATACACATTTTATGGTCCATTGCAAGGGTTTGGAGGTATTCCGATGCTTCGAGGCGCTTCTTCCTATGAAACCTTGATCTGTGGGCCCAAGATCGTGTACCCCATAGATGTTCTTATGAAAGGGGTAGCCCGGTGGATTTTCTCTTGGTTTGTGCTTGGTTGGGTTATAGGATAATTGCAAACCATGTTTGGGCACAATTTGTGACAAGATCCAACCCGGTTTCTTCTAAACTGGGAGTTCTCGACCCCCTAATAATTAAATTTTCAAAACACCTTCGTTTTTAGGTGACATCGCATGTCTGCCAAGGGGTCACACTTAGGAACCATATTTTGGACATTTCAGCTTTCCACCACACTTTAATACACATTCTAGGGTCTATTGCAAGGTTTGGAGGTATTCTGATGCCCCGAAGAGCTTCTTCCTACGAAACCCTGATCCCTGTGCCTGGATCGTCTACCCCCTAGATGTTCTTATGAAAGGGGTAGCCAGGTGGATTTTCCTCTTGGTTTGTGCTTGGTTGGCTCATAGGATAATTCCAAACCATGTTTGGGCACAAGTTGTGACAAGATCCAACCCGGTTTCAGCGAAACGGGGAGTTCCCGACCAATTAGATTCCAGGATCTTTCGTTTTTTCGGTGATAGTGCTTGCCTAAGAAGCGGGTTACACTTGGGTACTATGTTTTGCACATTTCACCATTCCACCACACGTTAATACACATTCTAGGGTCCATTCCAAGGGTTTGGATGTATTCCGATGCTCCGAGGCGCTTGTTCCTATGAAACCCTAATCTGTGGGCCCAGAATCGTCTACCCCCTAGATGTTCTTATGAAAGGGGTAGCCAAGTCGATTTTTCTCTAGGTTTGTGCTTGGTTGGGTTATAGGATAACACCAAATAATGTTTGGGCACAAGTTGTGACATGATCCAACCCGATTTCACTGAAACGGGGAGTTCCCGGCCAATTAAATTCTAGGATCTTTGTTTTTTCGGTGATAGTGCAAGCCTACTAAGCGGGTTACACTTAGGTTGTAGGGTTCGCAGCATAGAAAACAAAAATTTTCCTACGATGTGAACTATGTACCAAGATCTATCTATTAGATACAAACAACGGGCGGATGTATATCCATAGAGAACATACACTTGAAGACCGACAAAGCTTAACGAGTTCAACTCGTGGTTGATGTAGACGATCTCTTGCCGATCTCAAGATCGAGAGGAAGTCCTAGCGCCGCAAATCAGCAGCGCATCCGTGCTCGCACACACGTTTGAGGCACCGAGCAACCTCCGCCTCCTCGCTCCAGCGATGCAGCGGAAGCACAACTCTTTCTTGCCGAATAGCCACCGGGAACATGTATCTCGCTAGTCCGAGACCATGGGGAATAAATTCTAGAGGGGAGAGAGATCCTTCACGAGGAGGTGTGAGAGATAAGTGAGAGGAGGGGCTCCTTTTATAGGAGGAGGGGGGCACCCAAGGGGGTGGCCGCCGGCCATGGGGGCTGCCCCCTCCCCTCCTTCATTCATGTGGGTGGACACTCCACTCACAAAATGGCCCTTCAATTTTCTCCACTCTAAAATCCACTCAAATTCCCATTAAATTTCCACCAAATTTAATGCAAACTCTCATTAAATAAAACTCTTTTATTTTATTCAGAATTTTGTCAATTACTTTAATGACAAACATTCACAAATAACCCCTTGCTAGAATTCTATTTCACATGCATAACCACTTTATGCAATTTCACCCGAAAACCTGTTTCGGTATCTAGTGAAATAAATTCCTATGCTTGTTTATTATTTCGGCATGAAACTTTTGCTCCAATTGGATGTCGGTGTCTCTTAAGTGTGTCACCCTACGGTTCGTCAATAATGCGGACATGATCGAGACCCCTCTCGGATCAATAGTCAGAAGCGGGATCTAGAGACCCATACTGACTCCCACACATTCAACGATGACTTTCTTGTGATCGTCGGAACCTTTTACGCTAGTATCTTAATCCCTTTGTTTCACGATATATTACATGTCCGAGATTCTATCATCGGTATCTCCATACCTAGTTTGATCTCGTTACTGACATGCACTCTTTTCTCGTTCCCGTGATATAACATTGTAGTGATCAAATCACTTGCTTGCAAGCTAATCAATGTGATATCACCGAGAGGGCCCAGAGTATATATTTCCGTCATCGGGATGAACAAATTCCACTCTCGATCCATGAGCCTCAACATAACACTTTGTTAGTTCTGAATCCATCTTTATAATCACCCTGTTACGGTGTGACGTTTGATGTTATCAAGAAACTCTTCCGGTGTTAGTGATTGACATGATCTCATGGTCTAAGGATTAGGATCACTTCGTAAGTTGTTATAGCAATATAAACTCAATGAATTTGATCGTAATTCTATACTTCGGATGAATGTTCATCACACCATTACACTAATGTTGTGATCCTGTTGTTAACAACATCCAATGTCCATGACCAGGAAACCTTGATCATCTTGTTAATCAACGAGCTAGTTTATGAGAGAGGCATAACTAGGAACTTTATGTTTGTTTATTAAACACACATGTATTAATGTTTCCGTATTAATACAATTATAGCATGCAAAATAAACATCTATCATATACTTGGAATACACATAATAAACACTTTATTATTGCCTCTCAGGGCATATTCCCTTCAGTCTCCCATTTGCACTAGAGACAATAATCTAGTTATGTAGTGATAAATCTAACACCCATTGAGTTCTGGTGTTGATCATGTTTTTCTCTAGGGAGAGTTTTAGTCAACGGATCTGCTACATTGAGATCCGTATGTACTTTACAAATCTTTATATCTCCATCCTTGACATGCTCGCGGATGGAGTGAAACCGGCGCTTAATATGCTTGGAATGCTTGTGAGACCTTGGTTCTTTGGCATTGGCAATGGCACCATTGTTGTCACAATAGATCACCATTGGGTCCAACGCGTTTGCAACCACTCCTAGTTCGGATATGAACTCCTTCATCCAAACTGCTTCCTGAGCCGCTTCTGAAGAAGCAACATATTTGGCCTCCGTTGTTGATCCCGCTACCACAGGTTGTTTGGAGCTCCTCCAACTAACCGCTCCGCCATTCATGAGAAATACGTATCCGGATTGAGACTTAGAGTCATCCGGATCGGTGTCAAAGCTAGAGTCGACATAACACTTAGCGACGAGCTCTTCTTCACCTCCGTATACAAGAAACATATCCTTAGTTCTTTGTAAGTACTTAAGGATATTCTTGACCACTATCCAGTGTTCCAAAACTGGATCCGATTGGTACCTACTAGTCAAACTAATAGCATGTGCCACATCCGGTCTTGTACATAGCATGGCATACATTATAGATCCTATGGATGAAGCATAGGGGACTTTGTCCATTATCTCTCTTTCTTCCGCCGAAGCCGGACTTTGAGTCTTACTCAATGTCTTGCCTTGCAACATAGGTAAGAACCCCTTCTTACTTCCGTCCATTTTAAACTTCTTTAAAATCTTATCAAGGTATGTACTTTGCGATAGCCCTATTAGGCGCCTAGATCTATCTCTATAGATCTTTATGCCTAATATGTATGACGCTTCACCTAGGTCCTTCATTGAAAATTTGCTGTTTAGATAACTTTTAACACTGTTTAAAAGATCTATATCATTTTCGATCAATAATATGTCATCCACATATAATATCAGAAATGCCACATTGCTCCCACTCACTTTCGTGTAAATACAAGCTTCTCCATAAGTTTGGACAAATCCAAAATCTTTGATCACCTCATCAAAGCGGAGATTCCAACTTCGTGATGCTTGCTTCAATCCATAGATGGATCGCTGAAGCTTGCACACCTTGTTAGCATCTTTAGGATCGACAAAACCCTTTGGTTGAATCATATCCAACTCTTCTTCAATATTACCATTGAGAAACGTGGTTTTGACATCCATCTGCCATATCTCATAATCGAAATATGCAGCAATTGCTAACATAATCCTAACTGACTTTAGCATCGCTACGAGAGAGAATGTCTCATCGTAGTCAACTCCTTGAATTTGTCGAAACCCCTTTGCGACAAGTCGAGATTTATAGACGGTCACTTTACCATCAGCATCAGTTTTCCTTTTGAGAATCCATTTGTTCTCCACGGCCTTTCGGTTGTGAGGTAATTCCACCAAGTTCCAAACTTGATTTTCATACATGGATTCCATCTCGGATTTCATGGCTTCTAACCATTTGTTGGAATCCGGGCTCATCATCGCTTCTTCATACGTCGCAGGGTCATCATTTTCATCAACCATGAAATTCATGACAGGATTACCGTACAGCTCGGGAGTTGTACGCGTCCTGCTTGACCTGCGAGGTTCGGTAGTACTCTCTTTCGGAGTTTCATGATCATTATCATTAGTTCCCTCTTCAACAGGTGGATCCAACTCCAAAACAACTTCCGGCGCTGCGCTACTCGCCATACTTTGAAGAGAAGGTTCAATAACCTCTTCGAGTTCTACCTTCCGACTACTCACACCTTTCGCGAGAAACTCATTCTCTAGAAAGGATCCATTCTTGGCAACAAAAACCTTGCCCTCAGATCTGTGATAGAAGGAATACCCAATAGTTTCCTTAGGGTAACCTATGAAGACGCATTTTTCCGCTTTGGGTTCGAGTTTATCCGGTTGAAGTTTCTTCACATAAACATCGCATCCCCAAACTTTAAGAAATGACAGCTTAGGTTTGTTTCCAAACCACAATTCATACGGTGTCTTTTGAACGGATTTAGATGGTGCCCGATTTAAAGTGAATCAGCAGTTTCTAGTGCATAACCCCAAAATGACAACCGCAAGTCCGTCAGAGACATCATAGATCGAACCATATCTAATAAAGTACGATTAAGACGTTCCGACACACCATTTCGCTGTGGTGTTCCGGCAGGCGTGAGTTGTGAAACAATTCCACACTCTTTCATGTGAGTGCTAAACTCGTAACTTAGATACTCACCTCCACGGTCAGACCGTAGAAATTTGATCTTTCTATTACGATGATTTTCCACTTCATTCTGAAATTCCCTGAACTTTTCATAGGTTTCAGACTTGTGTTTCATCAAGTAGATATAACCGTATCTACTCAAATCATCCGTGAAAGTAACAAAATAACGATATCCACCTCGCGCCGACACACTCATTGGACCACATACATCAGAATGTATGATTTCCAATAAATCTGTCGCCCGTTCCATTGAACCGGAAAACGACGTTCTAGTCATCTTGCCCATAAGGCATGGCTCACATGTATCAAATGATTCAAAATCAAGTGATTCCAAAAGTCCATCCGAATGGAGCTTCTTCATGCGTTTAACGCCAATATGACCTAGACGGCAGTGCCACATATATGTGGATATATCATCATTAAGTTTAATCCTTTTAGCATCAACATTATGAATATGTGTAACATTATCATCGAGATATAATAGAAATAAACCATTCATCATCGGTGCATGACCATAAAGATTTCATTCATATAAATGGAACAACCATTGTTCTCCGATTTAAATGAATAACCACTTCGCATCAAACACGATCCAGATACAGTGTTCATGCTCAGTGCAGGCACCAGATAACAATTATTCAAGTTTATAACTAATCCCGACGGCAAATGGAGAGGCAGCGTTCCGACGGCGATCACATCAACGCTTGATCCATTGCCGACACGCATCTTGATCTCACCCCTTGCTAGCGGCCGCTTGTTCCGCAGCCCATGATTCGAGTTACAAATATTAGCAACTGAACCGGTATCAAATACCCAGGTGCCACTGCGAGCACTAGTCAAGTACACATCAATAACATGTATATCATATATACCTTTGTTTGCCTTGCCGGCCTTCTTGTCTGCCAAATACTTGGGGCAGTTGTGCTTCCAGTGGCTAGTCCCCTTACAATAGTAGCACTCGGTATCAGACTTAGGTCCAACTCAGGGTTTCTTTTCAGGCACGGCAACAGGCTTGCCGCCCTTACTTCCCTTCCGTTTTCCCTTCTTGTCTTTATTGAAACCAGTGTTCCTATTGATCATCAACACTTGATGTTCCTTTTTGATCTCCACTTCTGCAGTTTTAAGCATTGACAGAAGCTTGGGGAGAGACTTCTTCATGCCTTGCATATTATAGTTCATCACAAAGCTCTTATAGCTAGGTGGCAGAGACTGCAGAACACGATCGTTATTCCCAAGGACACAAGCTTATCGGCGTAACCCGACATGTTGAGTACATGGTCACTAATGGAGCTGTGCTCTTCCATCATGCAGCTAAAGAACTTTTCTGAAGCATTGTAGCCCTCTACAGCAGCATGTGTGTCAAAAATCATTTTCAACTCACCCATTGTATCAAATGCATTGCCGTTTTCGAAACGCTTTCGAAGTTCCGGCTCTAGCCCATACAATATGCCGCAATGAACTAAGTTGTGGTCCTCCTAACGAGTCTGATAGACATTCTTCTCCTCGTCAGGGGCATCCTCTAAAGGTGGAGAATCCTCAAATTCATGGCCCATTCGGTAAAGTTGCTACCGTTCGTTGCTAGTTTCTCTTTATCAATGAACACATTGTAATTAAAAGCAGGTGGTGCCATCTACAACAAAATTTGTAAAGTTTAGACTAAGTGTATGATAGATTGAGTTCAACTAATCCATATTACGAATGAACTCCCACTCAAAAAAGAAATCCCTCGTGCCTTTTTGGTGATTACATGAACCAAATCCACTATACCAAGTCTGATCATCACGTGAGTCGGTATAGCTTCAAAGGCGAGCATCAAATGGGCATTATATCAACTATATGACTCATGCTTAACCTTTCGGTCCGTGTTCCGAGGCCATGTCTGTACATGCTAGGATCGCCAAGTTAGAACCTTAGTATTCGCGTGTGTAACTGTTTTACACCCGAAATATGGTCGTGGATCCAAGAACACCCGAAGAACACATTCTTATCTGGATATTTAAATGAGGGATCATCTTATTATGCTAACAAAGCGCTAAACAAGCAATATAAGATGCTATCAAACATCACATGTTTATTAGTGAAATGTTATGGTTCCCGCAGATGATCTCTATCATGTGCATCGTGGTATGATCACTATCATACCTATATGTGTAAATCCAAGGTCTATGGAGTTTACACGCTATGTGTGTTGTAAGAGTATCATCTCATACTTCTACTTACAACACTACCATATCATAACACTAGCCCAGCAACAATCTAAACTAGACGCCTCTAATTTATCCATTGCAAGTTTTACGTGTCTTAGGGCTTTCGAGATAGAACCGTTCTTACCTACGAACATGAACCACAACGAGGATAACCAAATTATTGACAACTCATTGAAAAATAGATATTGACTATAGTAGGAGAGATAGACACCCGCTAGCCACTTATGCAAACTAGTTGCATGTCAATCGTGGAACAGGTCTCATGTGCGAGGACATGTAAAGTTTGTCTGGGCCGCTTCATCCCACTATGCCACCAATATCCAAAATTACAACAAAGGAGCAACAACATGATCATCATCGCCCACATACTCATATGTGTACTACCCGTGTAAAGCATCTACGCATAGATCCGGCTCTGATACCACTGTAGGGTTCGCAGATCTATCTATTAGATACAAACAACGGACGGATGTATATCCGTAGAGAACATACCCTTGAAGACAGACAAAGCTAAATGAGTTCAACTCGTGGTTGATGTAGACGATCTCTTGCCGATCTCAAGATCGAGAGGAAGTCCTAGCGCCGCAAATCAGCAGCGCATCCGTGCTCGCACACACGTTCGAGGCACCGAGCAACCTCCGCCTCCTCGCTCCAGCGATGCAGTGGAAGCACAACTCTTTCTTGTCGAATAGCCACCGGGAACATGTATCTCGCTAGTCCGAGACCATGGGGAATAAATTCTAGAGGGGGAGAGAGATCCTTCACGAGGAGGTGTGAGAGACAAGTGAGAGGAGGGGCTCCTTTTATAGGAGGGGGGGGGCACACAAGGGGGTGGACGCCTGCCATGGGGGCAGCCCCCTCCCCTCCTTGATTCATGTGGGTGGACACTCCACTCACAAAATGGCCCTTCAATTTTCTCCACTCTAAAATCCACTCAAATTCCCATTAAATTTCCACCAACTTTAATGCAAACTCTCATTAAATAAAACTCTTTTATTTTATTCAGAACTTTGTCAATTACTTTAATGACAACCATTCACAAATAACCCCTTGCTAGAATTCTATTTCACATGCATAACCACTTTATGCAATTTCACCCGAAAACCTGTTTCGGTATCTAGTGAAATAAATTCCTGCGCTTGTTTATTCTTTCGGCATGTGATGGGGATATGCCTACCGGGGTATACCCAGTAGGACGTTTTCGACTGGCCCAGGAACTAGCGAGTGGGCTTGCAAGACGGCGACTGGATCAAGGCCTGGCGTGGATCCAAGCGACTGGAAGCTGAAGGCCCAGGAGAGATAGGCCCAGTCGGGTTAGGTTAAACGAGTACCGAAGCCTTAACTGATTCGGTTGAGATATGTAAACCCTAGGGGGAGGTGAGTCTATATAAACCTCCCTACAGGGCGTGTAGAGGCATGTTCCATCATACACCCAAGCGACTCGCCGCCTAGCTGTCGAGCTCGCCCCATTGTACCTCCACCATAATACAATCTAGCAGGAGTAGGTCTTTACCCTCCGGGGGGCCGAACCTGGGTAAAACCCCGTGTCTCCTCCCTCATCTCACGCCGCAGATGGCTGGCCGCCCTTGCCCTTCGTTCTACTACTCGCTGCCGATTGCAGCATCTGCCGTGACCATCCCCACGACAGTGGCGCCCACCGTGGGGTCTGGACGGTGTTCTGCGGCGAGATCCAATCTGCCCATCAACGAGTCGGTCGCCACCGGCCGCATGGTAGCGATCGGCGAGATGCTCCAGATCTTGCCGAGCAGCTACGTCCCAGCGGCGTGACCCATCACGCACAGCATGATCTTGCCGGTCGGCACGATCAGCCTCTTCGTCGGCCTCACCGACGTCATCGTCTTGGAGGACTCGGGTCGCATCCGCGAGTTGCCGCCACGCGACTGGCTCTCCGAGAGCCAGGTCCGCACGATCCATCGCCTCGCCTCCGAGTACAACTCGGCCCACAGCGACATGGCCGAAAACTCCGCGACCGCGAAAGACACGGCCCTCGATGACGATGCCGACTCGGCGACCCCGGCGTCACTCGCCGGATCCATCACCGCGGCTTCACCCGCGGGCTCCATCACCTAGGTCTCCAGCATGGGAGACTTCGAGGATCCTTCCATCCTTGGGATCTTCGACTTCGACTCCGGGTCGGAAAATTCCGCCGATCTCCGTGACGGGACCGGTCGCCACGCCGCGGCCTACATGGCGACTGGCACCGATCCACCGGAAGATCCATTCTCCACCCCAATCCCTCCTAACGCCACGGCAGGCAACGGAGGTTGAGGAACTCCGCCTGAAGCTGGCGGAGGCAGTCCGCAAGGAGCAATCCGAGCGCGAAAAAATTCGCCTCGAGCAGGTGACGGCGCAGGAGCTGTCACGCTACCACCAGCAGCGAATCAGGTCGCGCTTGAACCCCACCGTCCAGGGGCGCGCCCTGAACTTCGACGACGAAAACGACCTGGCCCGCGTGGCCGAACGCGCGATCTGCGAAAACGCGCCACCAGGAGGAAGCGCCCGGCCCCCACCAGGGTCGATGGCGATGGGCGCCCCACCTCCACCCAACCGCACACCCCCAGGGATCAGCCGCGGATAGTGGTCTCCTCACGAGAGCGAGACGCGAACGGCCTACCACTTTTCTCCACCCCGATGGATAACCTCGTGGCAGGTCGAGCCGTGGCCGACAACATCACGGCCACCGGCGACGGCGCCCTACAGATCCAGTACGTCAGGGCCCTGCTCGCAAAGGCGGCGAGCAGCAAAACGCAGGCGCCGACTCGCAAGGTCGGGTGTACTCGCATTCGTCGGGCAGCAGAGCGGCCTCAAGCGGCGCCCATTGGCGGCAAACACCCTCAATTGCCTGCCACCCGAACCACTGCAGCTCCAACACCGACCCGCGAACGCAGCACTCTCCACCAACGACCCCAGGCCAGCGACCAACTTCGTCGCCGCCAACGGTCAGCCCATCGACGCCCGCACCCACATCATCAACAACCAAAGCTGGCGCGCACGCCATCCTGACGACCTGCGACACACCCTAACCAATCGCCGCGACGGCGAGCCAATGGGGTCGCTAAGCCGACTCAGGCCCCGGTGCTTCGGACCGATGATCCGAAGCGAGAAATACCCAGCGAACTTCAAAGCGCCGAAGGAAATAGAGAAGTACGACCCCTCGTACGACCCCTCCGTGTGGCTGGACACCTACCTCATGGCGATGGGGATCGCTGGCCACACCGACCTGCTAGCCGCCCGTTACCTCCCCCTAATGATGGAGGGAACGTGCAGGCAGTGGATCAACACTCTCCCCCCGGACAGCATCGACTCCTGGGAAGAGATGCGCGATGCCTTCGTCAGGCACTTCGAGTGCTCCTACACCCGCGCCACCACCATCGAGGACCTGGAACGATGCGTCCAGGGACCCCGCGAGTCGACCCGCAACTGGGTCCAGCGGTGGCAAGAGCTATGGTACAATGCGGTCGGCATCCACCCGGACACCGCGATCCACTGCTTCAAGACCTCGTGTCGCTACGAGCCCTTGGTCGCCAAGCTCAAGCGACATTCTCGCACACTCGACAACATACCGGACCTCCTCGAGATTGCCAAAAGGTACGCGGAGGAAGATCCAAACCAGGAAACAGACGACGAGTCGGGAGGCTAATGCCACACGAGCGGCAACGACAACGGATGACGGTCCGACCTACGCTACAGCAACACTCGCCTCACTGGCAAGCACCGCAGTGACGGGCGAGTCGACTTCGTCGCCAACGCGGGGCACGCGCAGCGCGAGCCCAAGAGCTTCTGCCGCGACGGAGGTTAACGCCGCGACGGCGGCAACTACAAGGCGAAACCAAGGTTCGACCCCGCGGCCCTCCTTAACCAACCTTGTGCGTTTCACAGCAGGGAAGGGAAGCCCGCCACGCACACGACCGCTGACTGCCACACTCTCAGGGAGATTGAGAAGGCACGGAGAGCGCGGGAGGACCCCGACAACAACCCGCCAAATGGCGGAAAATTAGGCAATGTGGCCGTCTCGCTCCACACCTTCACAGGCTTCAACACGAAGCGCGAGAAGAAGGTCATCGCCCGTGCCATCGCCGTCAACGCGGTGGCCCAGGTGGACGTTCCCCAGTTCCTCAACTGGTCGGAGAAGCCCATCACCTGGAGCCACCAGGACCACTCGCCACGCATCGAGTACCCGGGATGAGTCGCCCTGGTGGTCAAGCCCAAGGTGGGAGACTACTGGCTCCCCAAGACATTGATGGACGGCGGAAGCTCCATCAACATCCTGTACCTGGACACCTTCAGGCGACTGCGGCTCCCGTAGTCGATGGTCGAGACGACCTACACCATGTTCCACGGCATCGTCCCCGGTCGGAAGGCATACCCGATCGGGAAGGTCACGCTGCTAGTCACCTTCGGCACACCAGCAAACTTCCGCATCGAGCGGATCGTCTTCGAGCTAGTACGGGTCCTGGGGCTCCAGGCATTCACCAAGTTCATGGCAGCGCCCCACTACGCATACAACGCGATGATGCTCCCCGGGCCGTGCGGCGTCATCACCATCAACGGCGACCCCGACATGGCCGCCGAGTGCGAGGCCAAAGGAGCCGAACTCGCCGACGCCGTCAACGCGGCAGAGGCCAACCACACCGACGAGCTTGCCAAGTAAGCGAGCGGGGTCAACAACGACGACCCCACCATACTCAAGAAGCCCAATTCGGAGGGCGCAAACACCCGCACTGTCGAGCTGGTCCCAGGCGACTCCAGCCAGACGGTGGCGATCGGGACGGGCATGAGCCCAGCCTAGGAAGGCGCTCTCATCGAGTTCCTCCGTGAGAACAGGTACATCTTCGCATGGAAGCCCTCTGACATGCCTGGTGTCCCTAGGGAACTCGCTGAGCACAAACTAAACGCCGACCCCAAAGTGCGACCCGTCAAGCAGTCGCTGCGGCCCTTCAATGAAGAGCTCCGCCGAGCTATCGCCGAGGAGGTGCAGCGTCTACTCGCTGCAGGCTTCATCCGGCCAATCAAATACTCCAAGTGGCTGGAAAACCCAGTCCTGGTCGAGAAGAAGAACGGGACCTGGAGGATGTGTATCGACTACACAAACTTAAACAGCGCCTGCCCGAAGGAGCAGTTCGTCCTCCCGCGGATCGACCAAATAATTGACTCCACCGCGGGCTCGGAGTCGCTTTGTTTCCTCGACGCCTACTCTAGGTACAACCAGATCAAAATGGCTGTTGAGGACGAGGAGAAGACGGCGTTCATCACGCCATTCGGAGCCTTCTGCTACACCGCCATGACCTTCGGCCTCAAGAACGCCGGGGCAACCTACTAGCGGTGCATGCAGGAATGCCTTGCGAGCCAAATTGGCCGCAATATCCACGTATACATCGACGACGTGGTAGTGAAGTCCGCTCGCCAGGGCGATCTACTCGCCGACCTGGCGGAAACATTCGCCAACCTGTGGAAATACAAGATAAAGCTCAACCCAGGCAAATGCACCTTCGGTGTACCAGTAGGGCAACTACTGGGGTACGTCGTCTCCAAGCGCGGGGTCGAGGCGAACCCCACCAAAATCGACACGATCGCCCGACTCGGCAAACCCGAGTGCTTGCGCGACGTCCAGAAGCTGGCCGGGCGAGTCGCGGATCTCAGCCGCTTTATCCCTCAACTGGGCGAAAAGGCGATGCCCCTATACCGCCTGATGCGAAAGAACCCCACCTTCCAGTGGGACAAGGAGGCGGACGACGCACTCCGCGACCTCAAGAAGGTGCTACTCGCAGCACCACTACTCGCCGCCCCCGTCGACAAAGAACCCATGCTGTTCTACGTCGCGGCTTCCGAGCGCGTCGTCAGCGCCGTCATGGTCGTCGAGTGGCCAGAGGAAGGAAAGGAGCGCCCGGTACAGCGACCGGTGTACTACATCAGCGAGGTCCTCACCGAGTCGCGCCAGCGATACCCGCAATACCAGAAACTGGTATACGCGGTCTTCAGAGCACAGCGGCGCCTGCCGCACTACTTTCAGGAGCACCCGATCACGGTCGTCTCCTCAGCACCGTTGCAGGACATCATCTGCAACCGTGAGGCGACCGGGCGAGTCGCCAAGTGGGCCGTCGAAATCGGCATCCACAACATCAAGTATGAGCCACGAAAAGCGATCAAGTCGCAGGCTCTCGCGGACTTCATCGCCGACTGGGAAGAGGCCCAGTAGCCAGAAAAGCTGCCATACCTCCACTCTGGAGCCTGCACTTCGACGGCTCCAAGAACGCGGACGGCGCAGGAGCAGGGATCATGCTGACTTCACCTAAGGGCGACAAGCTCCACTACGTCCTCTGCCTCGACTTCACCCCCTGCACCAACAACATGGCCGAGTACGAGGCACTACTCCACGGCATGCGAGCTGCCAAGGAGATGAACGTCAACCGCCTACGTTGCTACAGAGACTCCGACCTCGTCGCAGGGCAAGTCGCTAGAACTTGCGATGCCGTCACTCCCACCATGGCGGCATACCGCCAAGTAGTAGACAAGCTGGGAGGATACTTCGCAGGCTACTCCGTCGAGTGGATCGACAGGCGGAAAAACGAGGAGGCCGACGCACTCTCTCGCATCGGGTCGGCTCGACTCGCACCACCCGCCGGCGTCTTCCTCGACACGATCACCAAGCCATCAGTCTCTCCTCCAAGGGAGATCGACATCGGAGTCCCGCTGCAGCCAGAGGCAGCCCTGGTCGCACTCATCGCCGAGCCAGACGACTGGACCAAGCCGTACATCGCCTACCTGGAGGCCGGCACCTTGCCGGCAGACGAGACAGACGCCCGGATGATTGTACATCGATGCAAATCCTTCACCATCATCGACGGCGAGCTCCACAAGCGCAGCGTGACAGGCATGTTCCAACGCTGCGTCCAACCCGCCGAAGGACGTAAGATCCTCCACGACATCCATTCCGGCGACTGCGGCCACCACGCCGGCGCCCGCTCCTTGGTCGCCAAGGCTATGCGGCACGGCTTCTACTGGCCCACCGCACACGCCGATGCCGTCGACATCGTCCAACGGTGCGCCGGGTGCCAGAAGTACGCCAACCAGACAAACGTGCCGAGCTCAGCACTCAAGACAATCCCCATCACCTGGCCATTCGCCGTGTGGGGTATGGACATGGTAGGCCCTGTCAAAAAGGCCCCTTCCGGCTTCACCGACCTCCTGGTCGCGGTCGATAAATTCACAAAGTGGGTGGAGGCCAAGCCAGTCCGGAAATGCGATGGGAAGACCGCCACCAAATTCCTACGCGAGATCATATATCGCTACGGGTTCCCAAACAGCATCATCACGGACAACGGCACCAACTTCGCCAAAGGAGCCATGGCCGAGTTTTGCGAGGAACACCACATCCGGCTCGACCTCGCATCAGTCGCCCACCCGGAGTCCAACGGCCAGGCGGATCGGGCCAACCAAAGCATCCTCCACGGCCTAAAGCCGCGGCTCCAAGTACCGCTCGAGCTCACTGCCGGGTGCTGGGTCGAGGAGCTACCCTCCGTCATCTGGGGCATCCGCACCTCAATCAACAGGTCGACAGGGTTCACCCCCTTCTTCATGGTGTACGGCGCCGAGGCGGTTATGCCTACCGACCTCGAGCACGATTCGCCAAGGGTCGTCCACTACACGGAGGCGGCGAACGAACTCGCACGTCAGTACGGAGTCGATCAACTCGACGAGGCACGTGACCTAGCTCGCCCTCGCACTGCCATCTACCAGCAAGGACTCCGCCGCTACCATAGTCGGCGGGTGAAAACTTGCACCTTCCAAGAAGGCGACCTGGTGCTGCGCCTCATCCAGGACAAGAAGGGCATGCACAAGCTCTCCCCCCATGGGAGGGACCTTTCGCCATCGGGCGAGTACTCGGCAACGACGCCTACTACCTCATCAACGTCCGCGGGGACGGCAAACTCGACGTAAAGCGACCATGTAATGTAAACCTCCTACGGAAGTTCTACTCCTAGAACCCCACATATGTATCTTCCAGTCGCTATGAAATAAAAAATATTGGTTACCGCAAATTGCGTCTACTCTTCGTGTCTTGTGCCACTCGCACTCGTAATAACAGCGTCAAGCTAACTGCAGAAGTCAACCTCTGGTACAGCGATTGGCACGGCCAAGTAGTGCGCTACAAGGGCACTGGGTTACCCCAGGTCTTGAAACGTCCACGAAAAACGCCTACCCGGAGCCCCATTGGAGTCGCCTAGCTCGACTGGCTCAACGAGCCAAGACAACTGCCTTCGCTTCTCACAGCGACCATGATCCTCCGCATCCTCGACATAGCGACTCGAACGGCCAAGTACCACGCTCGGGGACTGACGACCAGTTCAGCGCGAGCGGCTAGGGAAAACGCCAAGTATGAGAGCATGCCCAGGACTCGCCATGCGACTGACCCAATGGGCCAGGCAGGAGTGATGCGCTTATTCTAACGCGCCCAGTCCTCACCCACCCTAGAGTTGCGCCTAGAACAACCTAGTACCACGCTCAGGGACTCGGCTACCCGACCTTGTTCGCGCAAGGGAAAACGGTGAAGTACAGAGCACTCATGGGAGTCTCCTTGCGACTGGCTTTCCGAGCTCGGGTGAGTCGACATCAATAACAAAACATTCAAAATCACCAAACACATAATAAACGAGGTAAACCCCATAAAAAAGGGCGGACGCGCTCGGGGAGTCGTACAACCCTCAATCACAAACACACAACAATTCACAAAATACCACGATATTTCATTATAGCATATCACAAATGTCACAAAATATAAAGTATGCCCAACGGCAGCGCTGCTACTAACGCCCCAAGGGCACAATGTCTTATTCCGCAGGCTTCGATGACGACTCGCCGCCACCCTTGCGGTTGCGAATGAAGGGAGTATACGGGTTCGATGGGTACGTCGTCAACTCACCCGCCATCGCAGCACGGAAGGGCTGCTCGATCTTGAAGTCCCGGTGTTGTGGCTCGGGGTCGTTGGGTGCGACGACAGTCTCCTGATAAGGAAGGAGGTCTCCCATCGCCCAGACGCGCTCGGAGTACACCGCGGCGCGGTCCGTCAGCTTCAACACCTCGGCGATCTCCACCGAGCCAGTCGACGACGGGTAGCCACTCGTCACGTCATCAAGATCGAAATCTTCCGGAAAGTGGGCGAGCCCAAGGCTCAGCGCCGTCGCCTCCCCGCGCCGGAATGCTGACCGCGTCATAAACTCGATGACCGACGGCGCCTTCTCCAAGTATCGCCACACCTCGACGAGGTCGCTGGGAATCACTTTCGTGGGCGACATCTCCTGAAGATACGCCCGTATACATGTCGCCGACAACGTGGCCGAGTCGACCAGCGTGGCTACACATTGCCGTGCGTCGAACGAATTCGCCTCTTCCGCGCTATCAATGATCCGACCTGCGGACAGAAGGTGACAGTGAATAGATCAAAGATTACACAATGCATATGTCACAGGCAGAGGCAGGCACACTCACCAATCAAGGGACGGAAGAGATCCGTGATGAAGCTCTGAAGATAGGTGTAGTCGTCTTGAAGCCCAGCAACAAGGGCGTCAGAGACCTTACGCTCCTCATCAGCGGCTGTAACAGCAGCCTTGGCTCGTGCATCCACCGAACTCGCCTCTTCCTTCGCTTCCTTCAGCTCACGCTCAAGGTCGGCGATCCGCTTCTCAGCCGAGCTCAACGCAGACTGATCTATCGTCAATTCACTCGCTGGGACAAGGCCTTGGTGGACCTCCTCTGCCTTCGCAGCAGACGCCTGGAGTCCCTTGTTCGGCTCTTGGACGATGGCAAGTTCTTTCTCCGCGCGACACTTCGTAGCAAGCCGGTCGGCTGACTCACGCTGCAAACCCTGCGCAAAAGACAAACAGTTAACAAAAACGAAATCCTAAGTGCCCACCCGCTGAAATTCAGCGCGTAGGCACTTGGGGACTGGAGATCAAAAATCCTAAGTGCCCACCCGCTGAAATTCAGCGAGTAGGCACTCGGGGACTGGAGATCAAAAAACTAAGTGCCCACCCGCTGAGATTCAGCGACTAGGCACTCGGGGACTGGACGCGAGAAACAAAAACAAAGACACTAAAAGAATCCGACCGCTGCAAGTCAGCGGCCCGATCCTCGGGGACTGGACATACCTGGATGGCTGCGCCAAGCATGCCATGAAGCTGTATCGCGTCCACGGATGCGAGAAGAGCCGAAGTGTGCCCGCGAAATTGCTCGACCTCCGTCTCGGCGACCTCAGGTGCGCGGCTTGAGGGCGTGGTACCACTCGCCGTAGCCGCGCTGGCCATGAAGCGCGGGAAGGTCGTGATGGATGCGCCGGCACCAAAAGAGGCCGGATCGGCCACCCTAGGCGAGGGAGCACCCTCCTTGATTGTCAAGGCTGCCTCCGCCACGGGTTCACTTGGAGCGATCGTCGTGTCGTCAGACACCGTGACGACTTCGTCGCCCTTGGTCTTCTTGGCACTATCCGGGGGGGCGACGACCTTGTCCGTCTTCCTCTTCCGAGAGGGGTCCTTCTCGGTGACGACTGGCGGTACCTTGGTCACGGTCGGGTGGCCTATCTTCTTAGCTCCAGTCCTACAAATTAATCACATGAGCAAAGTGGTCCGAGTACAATGAAAAACAAAGGCGGGTGAATGAAACTCATTTGGCGACTGGCAGGAACCGCAGCCTCGTGCGGATGCTGGCCGGCTTCTCCAGTTCGGGGCCCAGTGTATGACTGAGACCCATCTCTAGGACATCGTGCGACCAAGACACGGACGACTTCTTCGTTGTCGAGGCCGCGACAGGTGCCTCCAAAACATTCTCGGCGGGAGCCTCCCTAGGAGGTGAAGCCGCCGCGACCGGAGCAACCCCCGACCCAGAGACTGGGGCGAATGGGGGAGGCATCGAGGCCAGAGGCGCCTCACTCAGGACGTCGGTGACATCCACCGCTGCCATCGTCTGTGGCGCTTCATCCTTGGCCAGGCTGGTGGCGTCGGAGCTGCTCGCCGAATGAGGCGGAGATGCCTGTCTCGCTGGCTTTGTCTTCCTCTTCGGAGGGGCCTTCACCTCCTCCTTCTTCTTCTTCTTCTTCTTCTTCTTCGACAGAGTGGCCTGGCGACGTGAGGTGGTTTCGGGAAGTTCTTCGTCGTCGTCATTGTCGTGACTTTCGAGGCTTTTACTTGCCTCGAGTTCGCGCTGACGCTGCCCGCGAGTTTTGCGAACCAGCGGGGCGACCTCCTCCTCGGACTCGTCGTCATCGTCGCTCCTGTCGCTCTCGATGCCGCCTTTGGCAGGAGGCGACTCGCCCCCATCCCGGACGGACGAGCTCGAGTTCTCGTCGTCTGCGGGCGGAAGCCACCCTTCCACCACTTGAAATAACTACAATGAGCATAAGACAGCATCAGTACAACCGCGACTGCATTAACTGCGACTGCGAATGACAGAAAGTGACTTACCGTCGGGGCTGGATGCTTCGCGGTGTAGGGGGCGACCCCGGCCTTCGCGTCCAGGTACACCGCCTGGGTGATATTCTTCAACGCCAGAATATAATCCTCGAGTTTCCACTCGACGAGGCAGGATTTCGTCGAGTCCTCCCGGCACGTGTACTCGTACATATAGTGGTCACGTCGGGCCAGGGGAACGAGTCACCGCCCGAGCCAGCAGTTGTACAAGTTGATGGTCTGAAGACACTTCTTCTTCAGGCCGCGGATGGTTTGAAGCATCTCATCCACGACCATCCGCTGGTCTGTTGGGAGCTTGCCGACTTGGAGTCGGCGCGGTTCGGGCCAGTCGGTGGAGTATCTTGGGATCGCCACCTCGCCCTCGGGAGTCGCCTCGGTGACGTAAAACCAAGACTTCTTCCACTCGCTCGCCGCCTTGGCGGGTAGCATCAGATCAAAAAAGGAAGCCTTCGACTTCAATTGAAACGTCAAGCCGCCCGCACGCGTTTTTCAAAGCATTACTCTTCCTGAGTGCGGGTTCGGTGATTCATGCCATGTCGGATGAGCAAGATATGCGGAAGATGAGGGGCTTGCCTCCTCCTTTCCTTTGACCTATGCCATGATGCTCATGGGAAGCTTATCTCTTATTGGATTTCCTTTTCTAACTGGATTTTATTCTAAAGATGTGATCTTAGAGCTCGCTTACACAAAGTATACCATCAGTGGGAACTTTGCTTTCTGGTTGGGAAGTGTCTCTGTCGCAAGCATTGGGCTGCCTGCTTCTTCGCGACTGATCCTCCCGTGGAACAGATCTTGCCACAGGGGGAAGTAGGGCCTGCAGCCCAGGTAGCACTCGCAGAAGGCCACGAAAATGGCGAGCTGCTCGATGCTGTGTAGGCCCAGGTCCGACGGCTGGATCCCGTAGAAGGCGCAGAAGCGCCGGAAAAAAAGAGATGTGGGGAATCCCAGCCCCCGTTCCAGGTGGCTGGTAAAGCAGACGAACTCTCCCTCGCGCGGGTCCGGAGTCACCTCTCCGGCCACGGGGATGCGCCACCTACCGGCGCGCAGGATCCCGGCCTCCTCAAAGGATGCCAAAAGCGCTCTCGTACACTTGGACCTGCCCCATGGTTCGATGGAGGGAGCCATTGGCGACAAGGATTGTGGGGGTCGGAGGATTTTGGATCGCCTGGATCGCGATGCGGAGGAAGACGGAGGTGCGCGCAATCGGAGGAAATGACGAGGGGGTGGTTTTCTGATCGCCTACCATTCCCTTTATATAGCGGTTGTTACCCGCCAAATCAGGAAGCCGTTACTACGCGGTGATTACGCCAAAAGTTACCGTTGGATTACCCCAACGGCTAGTTTGACTGCGTTTGACTTTCCAACTTCAGCCACTCGGCTCGCCGACCCGATCACTACAACAGTGACTAAATATTTCGCCGACCCGTTCGCCAAAGCTGCGACCAGAATGACTAGTTTTTTCCTTTATTCAGGAGCCCGCCACCGATTCGACTGGATGTCCGCATTGAATCCGTATGCTCCTACTGCTAGCGACCACCTGCGCCCAATCGACGACGGCCTCGGGGACTACTGATGGGGATATGCCTACCGGGGTATACCCAGCAGGACATTTCCGACTGGCCCAGGAACTGGCGAGTGGGCTTGCAAGACGGCGACTGGATCAAGGCCTGGCGTGGATCCAAGAGACTGGAAGCTGAAGGCCCAGGAGAGTAGATAGGCCCAGTCGGGTTAGGTTAAACGAGTACCAAAGCCTTAACTGATTCGGTTGAGATATGTAAACCCTAGGGGGAGGTGACTCTATATAAACCTCCCTACAGGGCGTGTAGAGGCACGTTCCATCATACACCCAAGCGACTCGCCGCCTAGCCGTCGAGCTCACCCCATTATACCTCCACCATAATACAATCTAGCAGGAGTAGGTCTTTACCCTCCGAGGGGCCGAACCTGGGTAAAACCCTGTGTCTCTGCCCTCATCTCGCACCGCAGATGGCTAGCCGCCCTTGCCCTTCGTTCTACTACTCGCTGTCGATTGCAGCATCTGCCGTGACCATCCCCACGACAGCATGAAACTTTTGCTCCAATTGGATGTCGGTGTCTCTTAAGTGTGTCACCCTACGGTTCGTGAATAATGCGGACATGATCGAGACCCCTCTCGGATCAATAATCAGAAGCGGGATCTGGAGACCCATACTAACTCCCACACATTCAATGATGACTTTCTTGTGATCGTCGGAACCATTTACGCTAGTATCTTAATCCCTTTGTTTCACGATATATTACATGTCCGAGATTCGATCATCGGTATCTCCATGCCTAGTTTGATCTCGTTACAGACATGCACTCTTTTCTCGTCCCCGTGATATAACATTCTAGTGATCAAATCACTTGCTTGCAAGCTAATCAATGTGATATCACCGAGAGGGCCCAGAGTATATCTATCGGTCATCGGGATGAACAAATTCCACTCTCGATCCATGAGCCTCAACATAACACTTTGTTAGTTCTTAATCCATCTTTATAATCACCATGTTACGGTGTGACGTTTGATGTTATCAAGAAAATCTTCCGGTGTTAGTGATTGACATGATCTCATGGTCTAAGGATTAGGATCACTTCGTAAGTTGTTATAGCAATATAAACTCAATGACTTTGATCGTAATGCTATACTTCGGATGAATGTTCATCACATTACACTAATGTTGTGATCCCGTTATTAACAACATCCAATGTCCATGACCAGGAAACCTTGATCATCTTGTTAATCAACGAGCTAGTTTATGAGAGAGGCATAACTAGGAACTTTCTGTTTGTTTATTAAACACACATGTATTAATGTTTCCGTATTAATACAATTATAGCATGCAAAATAAACATCTATCATATACTTGGAATACACATAATAAACACTTTATTATTGCCTCTCAGGGCATATTCCCTTCATAGGTTACTTGTTTTGGACATTTCATCATTCCACCACACTTTAATACACATTCTAGGGTCCATTGCAAGGGTTTGGAGTTATTCCAATGCTCTGAGGCGCTTCTTCATATGAAATCCTGATCTATGGGCCCAGAATCATCTACCCCCTAGATGTTCTTATGAAAGGGGCAGTCCGGTGGATTTTTATCTTGGCTTGTGATTGGTTGGGTTATAGGATAATTTCTAACCATGTTTGGGCATAATTTGTGACAAGATCCAACCCGGTTTCACTGAAACTGGGAGTTGTCGGCCCTGTAATAATTGAATTTCCGGAACACCTTTGTTCTTAGGTGACATCGCATGTCTGCGAAGGGGTCACACTTGGGAACCAAGTTTTGTACATTTCAGAATTCCACCACACATTAATACACATGCTAGGGTCCATCACAAGGTTTGGAGGTATTCCGATGCCCCAAAGAGCTTCTTCCTACGAAACCCTGATACGTGGTCCTGGATCATCTACCCCTCTAGATGTTCATATGAAAGGGGTAGCCTGGTGGATTTTTCTCTTAGTCTATGCTTGGTTGGGTCATATGATAATTCCAAACCATGTTTGCGCACAAGTTGAGACAAGATCCAACCCGGTTTCACCGAAACGGGGAGTTCCTGGTCAAGTAAATTCCAGGATCTTTCGTTTTTTCGGTGATAGTGCATGCCTACGAAGCGAGTTACACTTGGGTGCCATGTTTTGGACATTTCAGCATTCGACCACACATTAATACACATTCTAGGGTCCATTTCAAGGGTTTGGAGGTATTCCGATGCTCCGAGGCGCTTCTTCCTATGAAACCCTGATCTTTGGACCTAGAAACGTCTACCCTCTAGATGTTCTTATGAAAGGGGTATCCCGGTTGATTTTTCTCTTGGTTTATGCTTGGTTGGGTTATAGTATAACTGCAAACCATGTTTGGGCACAATTTTTTACAAGATCCAACCGGTTTCTCCGAAACTGGGAGTTCTCGACCCCCTAATAACTAAATTTCCAGAACACCTTCGTTTTTAGGTGACATCACATGTCTGCGAAGGGGTCACACTTAGGAACAAGGTTTTGGACATATCAGCATTCCACCACACTTTAATACACACGCTAGGGTCCAATGCAAGGTTTGGTGGTATTCCGATGTGCCGAAGAGCTTCTTCCTACAAAACCCTGATCCGTGGGCCTGGATCGTCTACCCCTTGATGTTCTTATGAAAGGGGTAGCCCGGTTGATTTTACTCTAGGTTTGTGCTTGGTTGGGTTATAGTATAATTCCAAACCATGTTTGGGCACAAGTTGTGACAAGATCTAACCCGGTTTCAACGAAATGGGGAGTTCCCGGCCAATTAAATTCCAGGATCTTCATTTTTTCGGTGATAGTGCATGCCTACGAAGCGGTTACACTTGGGTACCGTGATTTGGACATTTCATCATTCCACCACACATTAATACACAATCTAGGGTCCATTTAAAGGGTTTGGAGGTATTCTGATGCTCCGAGGCGCTTCTTCCTATAAACCCTGATCTGTGGTCCCAGAATTGTCTACCCCCTAGATGTTCTCATGGAAGGGGTGGCCCGGTGGATTTTTCTCTTGGTTTGTGCTTGGTTGGGTTATAGGATAATTGTAAACCATGTTTGGGCACAATTTGTGACAAGATCCAACCCGGTTTCACCAAAACTGGGAGTTCTCGGCCTCCTAATAATTAAATTTCCAAAACACCTTCGTTTTTAGGTGACATCTCATGTCTGCGAAGGTTTCACACTTAGGAACCAGGTTTTGGACATTTCAGCATTCCACCACACTTTAATACACATGCTAGGGTCCATTGCAAGGTTTGGAGGTATTCCGATGCCCCGAAGAGCTTCTTCCTATGAAACCCTAATCTGTGGGGCCAGAATCATCTCCCCCTTAGATGTTCTTATGAAAGGGGTAGCCCGGTGGATTTTTCACTTGGTTTGTTCTTTTTTGGGTTATAGGATAATTCCAAACCATTTTTGGGCACAATGTGTGACAAGATCTCCAACCAGTTTCACCAAAACTGGGAGTTCTCGACCCCCTAATAATTAAATTTCCAGAACACCTTCGTTTTTATGTGACATCGCATGTATGCCAAGGGGTCACGCTTAGGAACCAGGTTTTGGACATTTCATCTTTCCACCACACTTCAATACACATGCTAGGATCAATTGCAAGATTTGGAGGTATTCCGATGCCCCGAAGAGCTTCTTCCTACGAAACCCTAATCCGTGGGCTAGGATCGTCTACCTCATAGATGTTCTTATGAAAGGGGTAGCCTAGTGTATTTTTATCTTGGTTTGTTCTTGGTTCGGTCATAGGATAATTCCAAACCATGTTTGGGAACAAGTTGTGACAAGATCCAACCCGCTTTAACCGAAACGGGGAGTTCCCGGCCCCCATAATACTTAAATTTCCTGAACACCATTCGTTTTTAGGTGAAATCGCATGTCTGCGAAGGGGTCACACTTAGGCACCAGGTTTTGGAAATTTCAACATTCCACCACACTTTAATACACATGCTAGCGTCCATTGCCAGTTTTGCAGGTATTTCGATGCCCCGAAGAGCTTCTTCCTACAAAACCCTGATCCGTGGGCCTGGAACATCTACCCCCCAAGATGTTCTGATGAAAGGGGTAGCCTAGTGGATTTGCCAAGCCATGCATGTTTGTTCACAAGTTGTGACAAGATCAAACCCGGTTTCACCGAAACGGGGAGTCCCCGGCCAATTAAATTACAGGATCTTTCGATTTTGCTGATAGTGCATGCCTACGAAGCGGGTTACACTTGGGTAATTTTTTTTGTACATTTCAGCACTCCACCACACATTAATACACATTGTAGGGTCCATTGCAAGGGTTTGTAGGTATTCCGATGCTCCGAGGTGCCTCTTCCTATGTGACCCTGATTTGTGGGCCTAGAATCGTCTACCCCTAGATGTTCTTATGAAAGGGGTAGCCCGGTGGATTTTTCTCTTAGTTTTTGCTTGGTTGGTTTATATGATAATTGCAAACCATTTTGGGCACAATTTGTGACAAGATCCAACCCGGTTTCTCCTTAACTGGGAGTTCTCGACACCCTAATAATTAAATTTCCAGAACACCTTCGTTTTTAGGTGACATCGCATATATGCGAAGGGGTCACAATTAGGAACCAAGTTTTGGAAATTTCAGAATTCCACCACACTTTATTACACATTCTAGGGTCCATTACAAGGTTTGGAGGTATTGCGATGCCCCGAAGAGCTTCTTCCTACAAAACCCTGATCCGTGGGCGTGGATCGTCTACCCCCTAGATGTTCTTATGAAAGGGGTAGCCCGATGGATTTTCCTCTTAGTTCGTGCTTGGTTGGGTCATAGGATAATTCCAAACCATGCATGTTTGGGCACAAGTTGTGACAAGATCCAACCCGGTTTCACTGAAATGGGGAGTTCTCGGCTAATTAAATTCCAGGATCTTTCGTTTTTTCGGTGATAGTTCATGCCTACGAAGCGGGTTACACTTGGGTACCATGTTTTGGACATTTCAGCATTCCACCAGACATTAATACACATTCTAGAGTTCATTGCAATGGTTTGGCGGTATTGCGATGCTCCGAGGCGCTTCTTCCTATGAAACCCTGATCTGTGTGCCCAGAATCGTCTACCCCCTAGATGTTCTTATGAAAGGGGTAGCCTGGTGTATTTTTCTCTTGGTTTGTTCTTGTTTGGGTAATAGGATAATTTAAAACCATGTTTTGGCACAATTTGTGACAAGATCCAACCCGGTTTCACCAAAGCTGGGAGTTCTCGGTCCCCTAATAATTAAATTTCCAAAACACCTTCGTTTTTAGGAGACATCGCATGTCAGCGAATGTTTCACACTTAGGAACCATGATTTCGAAATTTCAGCATTACACCACACTTTAATACACATGCTAGGGTCCATTTCATGGTTTGGAGGTATTCCGATGCCCCGAAGTGCTTCTTCCTATGAAACCCTAATCCGTGGGCCAAGAATCTTCTCACCCCAAGATGTTCTTATGAATGGGGTATCCCGGTGGATATTTCTCTTGGTTTGTGCTTGGTTGGGTTATAGGATAATTCCAAGCCATGTTTGGGCACAATTTGTGACAAGATCCAACCAGTTTCACCAAAACTGGGAGTTCTCGGCCCCCTAATAATTAAATTTCCAGAACACCTTCATTTTTAGGTGACATCGCATGTCTGCGAAGGGGTCACACTTAGGAACCAGGTTTTCGACATTTCAGCATTCCACCACACTTTAATACACATTCTAGGGTCCATTGCAAGGTTTGGAGGTATTCCGACGCCCCGAAGAGCTTCTTTCTACGAAACCCTTATCTATGGGCCAGGATCGTCTACCCCCTAGATGTTCTTATGAAGGGGGTATCCTAGTGAACTTTTCTCTTGGTTTGTTCTTGGTTGGGTCATAGTATAATTCAAAACATGTTTGGGAACAAGTTGTGACAAGATCCAACCCGGTTTAACCAAAATGGGGAGTTCCCGTCCCCCTAATAATTAAATTTCCTGAACACCTCCGTTTTTAGGTGACATCGCATGTCTGCGAAGGGGTCACACTTAGGAACCAGATTTTGGACATTTCAGCATATCACCACACTTTAATACACATGCTAGCGTCCATTGCGAGGTTTGGAGGTATTCTGATGCACCGAAGAGCTTCTTCCTACAAAACCCTGATCCGTGGGCCTGGATCGTCTACCCCCCAAGATGTTCTTATGAAAGGGGTAGCCCGGTGGATTTTCCTCTTAGTTTGTGCTTGGTTGGGTCATAGTATAATTCCAAACCATGCATGTTTGGGCACAAGTTGTGACAAGATCCAACCCGGTTTCACCGAAAGGGGAGTTCCCGGCCAATTAAATTCCAGGATCTTTCGTTTTTTCGGTGATATTGCACGCCTACGAAGCGGGTTACACTTGGGTACCATGTTTTGGACATTTCAGCATTCCACCACACATTAATACACATTCTACGGTCCATTGCAAGGGTTTTGAGGTATTCCAATGCTGCGAGGCACTTCTTCCTATGAAACCCAGATCTGTGGGCACTGAATCGTTTACCCCCTAGATGTTCTCATGGAAGGGGTAGCCCGGTGGATTTTTCTCTTGGTTTGTGCTTGGTTGGGTTATAGTATAATTGTAAACCATGTTTGGGCACAATTTGTGACAAAATCCAACCCGGTTTCACCAAAACTAGGAGTTCTCGGCCCCCTAATAATTAAATTTCCAAAACACGTTCGTTTTTAGGTGACATCGCATGTCTGCGAATGTTTCACACTTAGGAACCAGGTTTTGGACATTTCAGAATTCCACCACACTTTAATAAACATGCTAGGGTCCATTGCAAGGTTTGGAGGTATTCCGATGCCCCGAAGAGCTTCTTCATATCAAACCCTAATCCGTGGGCCCAGAATCATCTCCCCCTTAGATGTTCTTATGAAAGGGGTAGCCCGGTGGATTTTTCACTTGGTTTGTGCTTGTTTGGGTTACAGGATAATTCTAAACCATTTTTGGGCACAATTTGTGACAAGATCTCCAACCAGTTTCACCAAAACTGGGAGTTCTCGACCCCCTAATAATTAAATTTCCAGAACACCTTCGTTTTTAGGTCACATCGCATATCTGCAAAGGGGTCACGCTTCGGAACCAGGTTTTGGACATTTCAGCATTCCACCACACTTTAATACACATGCTAGGGTCCATTGCAAGGTTTGGAGGTATTTCGATGCCCCGAAGAGCTTCTTCCTACGAAACCCTAATCCGTGGGCTAGGATCGTCTACCTCCTAGATGTTCTTATGAAAGGGGTAGCCCAGTGGATTTTTCTCTTGGTTTGTTCTTCGTTCAATCATAGGATAATTCCAAACCATGTTTGGGAACAAGTTGTGACAAGATCCAACCCGCTTTAACCGAAACGGGGAGTTCCCGGCCCCCCTAATAATTAAATTTCCTGAACACCATTCGTTTTTAGGTGACATCGCATGTCTGTGAAGGGGTCACACTTAGTTACCAGATTTTGGACATTTGTGCATTCCACCACACTTTAATACCATGCATGTTTGGGCACAAGTTGTGACAAGATCCAACCCAGTTTCACCAAAACGGGGAGTTCTCGGCCAATTAAATTCCAGGAGCTTTCGTTTTTTCGGTGATAGTGCATGCCTACGAAGCGGGTTACACTTGGGTACCATGTTTTGGACATTTCAGCATTCCACCAGACATTAATACAAATTCTAGAGTCCAATGCAAGGGTTTGGAGGTATTCCGATGCTCCGTGGCGCTTCTTCCTATGAAACCCTGATCTGTGGGCCCAAAATCGTCTACCCCTAGATGTTCTTATGAAAGGGGTAGCCCGGTGTATTTTTCTCTTGGTTTGTTCTTGGTTGGGTAATAGGATAATTGCAAATCATGATTGTCACAATTTGTGACAAGATCCAACCCGGTTTCACCAAAGCTGGGAGTTCTCGGTCCCCTAATAATTAAATTTCCAAAACACCTTCGTTTTTAGGAGACATCGCATGTCTGCGAAGGTTTCACATTTAGTAACCATGATTTGGAAATGTCAGCATTACACCACACTTTAATACACATGCTAGGGTCCATTGCATGGTTTGGAGGTATTACGATGCCCCGAAGTGCTTCGTCCTATGAAACCCTAATCCGTGGGCCCAGAATCTTCTCACCCCTAGATGTTCTTATGAAAGGGTTATCCCGGTGGATTTTTCTCTTGGTTTGTGCTTGGTTGGTTTATAGGATAATTCCAAGCCATGTTTGCGCACAATTTGTGACAAGATCCAACCAGTTTCACCAAAACTGGGAGTTCTCGGCCCCCTAATAATTAAATTTCCAGAACACCTTCGTTTTTAGGTGACATCGCATGTCTACGAAGGGGTCACACTTAGGAACCATGTTTTGCACATTTCAGCATTCCACCACACTTTAATACACATTCTAGGGTCCATTGCAAGGTTTGGAGGTATTCCGATGCCCTGAAGAGCTTCTTCCTACGAAACCCTGATATGTGGGCCAGGATCGTCTGCCCCGTAGATGTTCTTATGAAAGGGTAGCCCAGTGGATTTTTCTCTTTGTTTGTGCTTGGTTGGGTCATAGTATAATTCAAAACATGTTTGGGAACAAGTTGTGACAAGATCCAACCCGGTTTAACCAAAACGGGGAGTTCCCATCCCCCTAGTAATTAAATTTCCTAAACACCTCCGTTTTTAGGTGACATCGCATGTCTGTGAAGGGGTCACACTTAGGAACCAAATTTTGGACATTTCAGCATTCCACCACACTTTAATACACATGCTAGCGTCCATTGCGAGGTTTGGAGGTATTCCGATGCCCCGAAGAGCTTCTTCCTACAAAACCCTGATCCGTGGGCCTGGATTGTCTACCCCCCAAGATGTTCTTATGAAAGGGGTAGCCAGGTGGATTTTCCTCTTAGTTTGTGCTTGGTTGGGTCATGTCATAATTCCAAACCATGCATGTTTGGGCACAAGTTGGGACAAGATCCAACCCGGTTTCACCGAAAGGGGAGTTCCCGGCCAATTAAATTCCAGGATCTTTCGCTTTTTCGGTGATATTGCACGCCTACGAAGCGGGTTACACTTGGGTACCATGTTTTGGACATTTCAGCATTCCACCACACATTAATGCATATCCTATGGTCCATTGCAAGGGTTTGGAGGTATTCCAATGTTGCGAGGCGCTTCTTCCTATGAAACCCTGATCTGTGGGCCCAGAATCGTCTACGCCCTAGATGTTCTTATGAAACGGGTAGGCTAGTGCATTTTTATCTTGGTTTGTTCTTGGTTGGGTTATAGGATAAATGAAAACCATGTTTGGGCACAATTTGTCACAAGATCCAACCCAGTTTCTCGACCCCATAACAATTAAATTTCCAGAACACCTTCGTTTTTAGGTGACATCCAATGTCTGCGAAGGGGTCACACTTAGGAACCAGGTTTTAGACATTCCAGCATTCCACCACACATTAATTCACATTCTAGGGTCCATTGCAAGGGTTCGGAGGTATTCCGATGCTCCGCTTCTTCCTATGAAACCCTGATCTGTGGGCCCAAGATCGTCTACCCCCTAGATGTTCTTATGAAAGGGGTATCCCGGTGTGTTTCTCTTGGTTTGTGCTTGGTTGGGTTATAGGATAATTGCAAACCATGATTGGGCACAATTTGTGACAAGATTCAACCTGTTTTCTCCAAAACTGGGAGTTCTTGACCCCCTAATAATTAAATTTTCAAATACCTTCGTTTTTAGGCATAGCATGTCTGCCAAGGGGTCACACTTAGGAACCAGATTTTGGACATTTCATCTTTCCACCACACTTTAATACACATGCCAGGGTCTATTGCGAGGTTTGGAGGTATTCTGATGCCCCGAAGAGCTTCTTCCTACGAAACCCTAATCCGTGGGCTAGGATCGTCTACCTCCTAGATGTTCTTATGAAAGGGGTAGCCTAGTGTATTTTTCTCTTGGTTTGTTCTTGGTTCGGTCATAGGATAATTCCAAACCATGTTTGGGAACAAGTTTTGACAAGATCCAACCCTCTTTAACCGAAACGGGGAGTTCCCGGCCCCCTAATAATTAAATTTCCTGAACACCATTCGTTTTTAGGTGACATCGCATGTCTGCGAAGGGGTCACTATTATGTAGTGACCACGAATCAAGTAAGATCCTAAGTCCCTGTGATTAACATGCTAGTCTCTGGATCAATAGCTAGCACTCACAGTCGATGAAATATCATGTAAAACACAAATTCATTATTACACGGAGAATCCAGAGTATGAATTTATTACAAATTTGCTTAGCATTAAGCTAGCTCAAATAACAGCGGAAACATAAAAGCAGCTTGAGTCCATCAATGCCCCAGGCTTGTCGAGTGTAGACTCGCGATCCCTACGCACCTTTCAATCTTCGGATTCTGCACATAAGACGTGCAACCAACAAGTTGGGTCAATACTTTGAATGTATTGGCAAATTACACCAAGGAGAGAAAGACTATCTCTACATGCAAGGCTAGTTTAGGCTATAGAGTTCATTTGCTCAAAGCTAGTTTTCTTAAGTAGAGAGAAGAAGAGAAAATTTTCCTACTTTGTAAACAATTTCTTAGTTAAAATATGGTCGAGTGGCACACGAGTATATTACGCACCAAGTGCCCAAACAACCAAACACTTGGATATTACGCACCAAGTGACACCTGGATATTACACACCAAGTTCCCAAAATCCCACCCATTGGCGATATTACTCACGCCATGGGGTTTTAAAAACTTTGTTTAGAAAAGAGGGAGGAAGATCCTTCAGAGACTCCATCCTTCAGACGCTCATTGTTGTTCTGTTACCGTGAACACGGCTGATCGATCAGATTGCATTACTCTCAAGAGTTTGTGCACTTTACCCACAATCCACGATCAAGTCCTTTTTACAGACAAGACCATGGCGAGGCTTTCCCTTAGTAGCCCGTCTACCTTCTGTATCCAACCGTGCCCAGAACCTCCAAATGTTGGTACCCAGGTGAGGTTTCCCACTAAGTACTAGGCCAAGACAGAGCCCATAATGTATTGTGGTTGCACTGGAAGCTTCTGAATTCTGAAACATGGCAGACTTCTTTGATTCCTCGACGGCCGTCCTCCACCAAAATCTCACTCATTGTCCCGACAACCATTCCTCCCAGAAGAAAACTTAGTTTTTTTTGAAGTGGATTTGAGAAGGAAAGTTTGCTCTAGAGAGCCTTTATACTTAGAAAAATTCTTTGTCTTTCGAACCCCCCAACGGTACTTGTAGATATAGCATAGCAAGCAATACTTAGCAAAAACAGGGGTAACCTAATAGGAGGGAAAATCCTAAGTATAGAGCTACTCATGGAATACTACAAAATCATCGCACTTGCAAAATAATACTAAGGAAAAATTCTACTAGAACATCCTACACATGCATACTACAGAATTTTGAAGATCACATGCATAGAATCAAAACTGGGACAGAAATTATGATCAAGTCGTGTAACTTGCCTTGATCCGAGCATCACTCTACACAATGGAACTCCTTAGCGCACTCCGAACAATCTAACGAATCACAAAAATAGATCTGATCACAACTTGCTCAAAACATGTCACAGAGATAATCATGCATGCATGCAACATGGTATTTTATGCAAGATTGGTTTTCTGAGTTGACCAAGGTAGCATAATTTGGATTGCAATACTGCTAAGGGTGTTACTAGGATTGATTTCCCATAGGTTTAGATCTATTTGGGTCACTAATACAATTCATAGGGTTAAAAGGAGATCCAACCATCTAATTAGCCCCAAATTAGATCTAATGATATTAAGCAACGTTTTATAATTTTGTTCAGTAGGTTTTGCGGAAATAAAGTTATTGCAACAAGAATCAACTAAAACGGAATTTTAATTATTTTTTCTATAGAATAAAGACTCTAATCTAGAGATTTAATTCTACATCGAAAACCCTACTGTAAACTTGGAATTTTATTGCAGATATGTGTTCTACATAAAAATAAGAATCCAACAGTATATTATAAGATAAATTTGGCCAAGTATTTATTTTTATATGAATTTCGCAAGTTTTAAATCAATCCAGCCAAACAGATCTAATCCTAAAATTCAAAACTTGCCAAGTGGCAGATGCTGGTTGGTCTAGCTAGACAAGGCGGCGGCGACGCGGCATGGTGGTGCGGCTTGCCACGCGGCAGGGCGGGATTTGATGGTACCCCTTCGATCGACCTTCTAATCCTAACCGTCGAGCCTGGATCTAACGGCTAAGAGTAAGGACGAGCTCACCTCTCTGGCTGGCGGCGGCGGCTAGCGGTGGTTGGGCGCTACGGTGGTCGGCGTCGGCGTCTGTGTTCCTCGGTGAGGGTGAAGCAATCGCGGATGATCGCCTCTTCCTCGCGGTCCCGCCCGTAGCCTTAGATTCGATCTTCTCTTCCCCCGAGCGGTGGCGGTGGCTTCTCCTTCTCCGCAGCTCCGGCGAGCAATCCTTAGCGGTACGCTGCAGTATACAGAGGGGAAAACGGTGAGTCGACATTGTCGATCGACAGGTTCAAGCTAGGGAAGAAATCAAGGGGAGGGGGTTCCCCTATTGTCGACTTCATCGGCTTACCGAGGCCAGCGGCGGTTCGAGCCCGCAGAATCAGAGGGAGGCTAGGGTTCTGAGGGTTTTGGGGAACGAAGGAGAGGTCTCGCGGCTGGGTCTTCATATGCAGCCTGGGGAGGGGGGCGTCCTGGCTGGACACGGAGGCGGGAAGAAGCGTGGCCGGCGCAGACTCCGGTTCTTGTCGGAGAGGAAAGGGGAGGGTGACAGGTGGGGTCCGGGTGTCGGCGGATGCGGCAGCGCGGGCCGTGTTGGGCTGCGTTGGCGTCTGGTAGCGCTAGGCGACGCGCGCGCGTTAGTGGGCTGGCGCAGCCGGCCGAGTAGGTTAGACAGGCTCCTTTTTTTTATTCATTTCTTTTTCCAATTATGTTTAACTAATTCTTTGATAGCTTTTGCATACTAAGTCCAAACTTGAAGAAACTTGTTTCTATATTTTTGTAAAAGTAAGGTCGTCAACATAGGACCACGGTTTAATGTTTTTACATAGTTTTTTTTAGAAGGATACAATAAAATTGCTCACATAGGGTATTCTTATTAGGGTTTTTGGTGGGTTTAGGTGTTAGGGTTTTGTTGTAGATTCGATTGTAGGATGCAATGATGCATGAAATGATGCAAGGATGATGCATGCTTCTAGTAACATCATAATATAAAATCTGGGATGTTACAAACCTACCCCCCTTAAGAAGAATCTCGTCCCCGAGATTCGGGTTGGCTAGCAAATAGGTGTGGGTGTTCTGCCTTCATGTCTTCTTCACGCTCCCATGTAGCTTCTTCTTCGGAGTGGTGGTTCCATTGTACTTTGCAGAATCTTATAGTCTTGGTGCGGGTAATCCTTTCGGCTGTTTCTAGTATTTTTATGGGTTTTTCGTCATAGGTAAGGTCATTTTCCAATTGAACCTCATCTAGGGGAACGTTGTCTCTTAACGATGTTTTGGCCATCTCCGGGTGACACTTCTTTAGTTGCGACACATGGAACACATCATGAACAGTCAGTCCTTCCGGTAACTCCAACTGATAAGCAACTTCTCCTTTACGGGCCAGAACCTTATATGGTCCTATGAATCGTGGGGCTAACTTGCCCTTGATTTCGAACCTCTTCACTCCTCGGAGTGGTGAAACTCAGAGATACGCACGGTCCCCTATTTTATAAGCCACATCTCTGCGCTTGGAATCAGCATAACTCTTCTGTCGGGATTGGGCTACCCTTATCCTATCCTGAATCTGTCGTACCTTTTCTTCAGCATCCTTGATCAATTCGGGTCCAAATAGACTACGTTCACCAACTCCACTCCATGGCAGAGGAGTCCTACAATTCCTGCCATATAGAACTTCAAACGGAGCCATCTTGATACTTGTTTGGTAGCTGTTGTTGTACGAGAACTCAGCATACGGCAGGTTGTCATCCCAACTAGACCCATAGTCTAGTGCGCAAGCTCTCAACATGTCTTCCAGAATTTAGTTCACCCTTTCTGTTTTGCCTTCTGTCTGAGGGTGGAAGGCAGTACTGAATTCCAGTCGGGTCGCAAGAGACTCATGTAGTTGTCGCCAAAACTTTGAAGTAAACTGGGTGCCTCTATCTAACACAATTCCCTTGGGAACACCATGCAGACTTACAATTCTTGTCATGTATATCTTAGCAAGCTTAGCACTTGTATACATGGTCTTTACGGGGATGAAGTGAGCCACCTTGGTGAAGTGGTCCACCACTACCCAGATAGAATCAAATCCAGAATGAGTACGGGGCAATCCCGTGATGAAATCCATGCCTACCTTGTCCCACTTCCAGTCGGGTATAGGTAGTGGTTGAAGTAATCCGGCCGGTTTTTGGTGCTCGGCTTTAACTCTGTTGCATACATCACACAGAGAAATATATTCGACAATTTCTCATTTTAGGTTATTCCACCAGAATCTATCCTTCACATCCATATACATCTTCGTGTTACCTGGATGATTTGAGTAAGGTGAGTCATGAGCTTCTTGTAAAATCAACTTCCTGATGTCGGGGTCATTGGGAACGCACAAACGCTTCCCATGCCAAAAGGTTCCTTGTTCATCCAGACGGAATTCTTGTCTTTCCTTCACTTATACTGACTCTTATTTCTTCCAACTCTGTATCTCCCTTTTGTGCTTCCTTGATTCTCTCTTTGAGGGTGGACACTATTTCCATAGTCGCTACATGTCCTTTCGGAACTATCTCTAGCCTGAGATCCTTGAATTGCTTGCATAAATCCTCTAGAAGTTCCCCTGCGGTAAGTCCATTCACATAAGCCTTACGACTTAAGGAATCGGCCACCACATTTGCCTTTCCGGGGTGGTACTGTAAATCTAAGTCATAATCCTTAATCAGTTCAAGACATCTTCTTTGCCTCATATTTAACTCCTTTTGGGTGAAGATGTACTTCAAACTCTTATGATCTGTGAACACATCACAATGTTAACCCATGAGGTAGTGTCTCCATACCTTGAGTGCATGAACCACAGACGCAAGTTCCAAATCATGTGTGGGGTAATTGTGTTCGTGGTTCTTAAGTTGTCGGGAGGCATAGGATACCACTTTCCCATCCTGCATCAATACACTTCCAAGTCCTTGTCGAGAAGCGTCACAATAGACTTGAAAATCCTTTTGGATATCAGGCAGACACGGAACTAGCACCGTTACAAGGCGTTTCTTCAACTCTTGAAAACTTGCTTCACATGCCTCGGTCCATAGGAATTTCTTTTCCTTCTTCAATAGTTCCGTCATGGGTTTTGCTATTTTGGAAAAGTTTTCAATGAACCTCCGGTAATATCCTGCGAGGCCCAAGAAACTCCTAATATCTCCCACACTCTTGGGTGACTCCCATTCCGTCACAGAAACTACCTTACTAGGATCTATGGCAACTCCTTTTTCCGACACAACATGACCAAGGAATCCCACTTCCTTCAACCAGAATTCGCATTTGCTGAATTTGGCATACAACTTGTGTTCTCTTAGCTTCTCCATAATTAGGTGCAGGTGTTTCTCATGTTCCTTCTCATCCTTATAGTATATGAGTATATCATCTATGAAGACCATGATAAACTTGTCCAAATATTGCATGAACACCTTGTTCATCATGGTCATGAAGTATGCGGGGGCATTGGTTAGACCAAAGGACATCACGGTGTACTCATACAATCCGTATCTTGTGGTGAATGCTGTTTTGGGCACATCCTGTTCTCGAATCTTTAGTTGAAAGTAGCCTGATCGCAGATCGATCTTTGAGAACACACTTGCTCCCTTTAACTGGTCAAACAAGTCATTGATGTTGGGCAGAGGATACTTATTCTTAATCGTCACTTCGTTCAATGAGCTGTAGTCCACAACCAGCCTCTTGGTTTTATCCTTCTTTTCCACAAATAGGACAGGTGCTCCCCAAGATAACGCGCTGGGTTGGATGAATCCCTTGTCCAATTGTTCCCTAAGCTGTTTCTTGAGTTCCTTTAACTCGTCCACATCCATCTTGTATGGTCTCTTGGCTATTGGCCTCGTTCCTGGCATCAAGTAAATGAGGAACTCGATATCATGGTCGGGAGGCATTCCTGGTAGTTCCTCCGGAAAGACATCTGGGTATTCCTTTACAATAGGTACCTCTTCCAAGCTAACCCCCTTAAGAGAGTTCACCATGACTTCCTTAAGTGCGAAATTCGACTTAATGCGAATCCTTTTCCCTTTCGGTGTTGTGAGCGTGACAGTCCTTTTTGCACAATCTATGACTCCTTCATATTCGGTCATCCAATTCATGCCCAAGATTATGTCTAATCCTTGTGATTCTAGAACTACTAGACTTGTGGGAAAGATGTGTGTCCCAATCCTTAGTTCTAATCCCGGGCAACCGGAGTTTTCCACTATTTCTCCCCTAGGAGAACTTACCCTTAGAGGGAAATTTATAGTCTCCGTAGGTATCTTTCCTCCATCCACAAATACCCTTGATATGAATGAATGCGATGCACCAGTATCAAAAAGAACAACTGCGGAAATAGAATTGAGCTTGAACTTACCAATCACGGAGTCTGGTGCATCACAAGCATCCTCCATAGAAACATGATTCACCGTGGCTTTGACAAACGGATTTGGCTTCTTCCTGTTTCCATTGCCATGGTTGTGTCCATTTCCATTCCCATTGCCATTTCCATTCTTCTTCTCGGGGCAAGAGGTTGCATAGTGCCCTGTCCTGTTGCACTTAAAGCATGTCACCTCACTGAGATCCTTTCCATTGCTGCCATTCCCATTGCGGTTTTTATGCCCATTGTGTTTGTGGCCGCCATGGTGATGACCGTTATGGTTATGGCCATTATTGTTATAAGGTGGTGGTGAGGAATTGCGCTGCTTTTGGTATGGAACAGAGTGCTTGTGAGGGTTAGACTTCCTCTTGCAGTTTTATATGCTCTTCCTCTTTGATTCAACCATAATGGCTCTGTCTAGGAGTTCCTGAAAGTTGTCAAATTTCTGAGCCACAAGCTGAATGGATATCTCATCATTGAGTCCTCTTAAGAACTCGTCCTGTCTCTTGGCATCAGTGGAAACATCATCGGGTGCATAACGGGCTAGCTTGTTGAAAAGCTCACCATACTCGGTGACAGAATGGTGCAGCTGGTGTAGGTCGCGAAATTCGCGCCTTTTCAGAGTCATGATATCGGCAGCCACATGATAAGAGTGCGAAAAGCTAACTCAATCTGATCCCAAGTGATAGCATCAATATCCGGGTGCGTGACTTGGTAGTTATCCCACCATTCTGCAGCAGGTCCTTCAAGCTGGTGTGCGGCATAACGTACCCTGTCGGCTCCGACAGCTTGCACGGTGTCTAGCTTCTTGTTGATTGTGCGTAGCCAGTCATCTGTGATGATTGGTTCAACACTACTAGTGAAGGTAGGTGGGTTCAGCCTCAAAAACCGAGTCAAGCGATCCTGTTGAGGTGGTGGAGGAGGTGGTGGTGGTGACGGCGGGTTGTTGTTGTTTTGCATGTTCTGAGTGAGCAGTTGGATCAGCTGGTTCTGGGTGACCAAAAGTTGTGCTATTTTCCGGAGGAATTTCGGTGTTCGCGCGTCTTGGCGGCATCTGTGGGGTTTGAGAGAAAAGTTAAGAAATAGACAGAAAGACTAAGTAGTAAACTCCTACCCTTATGAAAACACACCAAGCACGCAAGACACAACAACACAACTTAACACAGAAATCAACCAAGTTTAACTAAACCAGAATTGTCTTGGTATTTATTACAATCGCGAATAGCGTTCTACTATAGAATTAAAGGTGGTCCAACTATTACACATCTTCCACGCCTTCCTCTTCCTCGTCCTCGAACGAGTAGCCTTCCTGCTCTAGGGTTGTCTTGTACAACTCCATCTCCTTCGTGGTGGCTTCAAGCTTCTCTTGGAGGTTCTTTATCTCATCCTGCAGCTTCTTGGTAGTGGCTTCGAGCTGCTCCTGAAGTCCCTCCTTCTCGCTTTGTAGCTCCTCCACTAAACTTGACTTCTTGGCGGCTTCAAGTTGCTTTTCCAAGTCCCTCTTGTAAGCACGCACATCATTGATTATTTTGCAAAGGCCTTCGGTTTGCACTTCCGTTCCATCGATCTCCTGCTTGAATTCCCTAATCCTCTTATTTTTATTTATCACCCTCTTCTCTTGGTTAGCGAACTTCTTCTCTTGGTCCTGGAACTTTATCTCTTGGAGCTTCATTGCCTCCTCCTGCTGCTTGATCATTTCTTCCTTCTCCGTGATGAGGGCGCATAGCTCGTCGTTCTTCAACATCTCGAGGAAGGTACCCTTTTCAAGGTCATGGATGTGGCACTCCAAATCTTGATATTGGGTCCTTCGGCGCTTGGTAGAAGTCCTTTCCTCAAAGGTTAACTCCATGGGAATTCCTTCCTCATCTCGTCTTCCAAAGAGGCCGCCGCAGTGTCCTTGGAGAACTTCATGATGACGTCCACATAGGCGACCAATGAGCTGCTGCAAGCTGATGCTAAGGGCCTTCTCCTTGGAATCGCTAACAATGTGGGTTGCTATGTCTTCCTCCGGGTTCTTGCCTCGCTCTTTTCCTGGCTGGATGATTTTGACTCCCCAACAGCCGTCCTTGTGGAGTTTCTTCATTGTGCTCCCCTAGATTGTTGGGAGGGGAAGGTCCAAACCTGTGAGTAGGTCCATGAGGAATCCACCAAAGCGAAGGGGCTCGATGTCCGCGACGGTGTCATAGAGGAAGCTTGTCATCTTTAAGTTAGAAGAATGAAAATTAGTTACTTAGGTAGAGGAAAGCAGATACTAGAAGTGCGGAAAATAACATAGTAGAAAAGCTAGTAAGGCACATAAATTAAAGGTGGTTCCAATCCTAGGGTCACGTCCTACAGGCAACGATGTGCTCTGATACCATCTGTAGTGACCTCGGATCAAGTAAGATCCTAAGTCCCTGTGATTAACATGCTAGTCCCTGGATCAATAGCTAGCACTCACAGTCGATGAAATATCATGTAAAACACAAAGTCTTTATTACACGGAGAATCCAGAGTATGAATTTATTACAAATTTGTTAGCATTAAGCTAGCTCAAATAACAACAGAAACATAAAAGCAGCTTGAGTCCATCAACGCCCCAGGCTTGTCGAGTGTAGACTCGCGATCCCTACGCACCTTTCAATCTTCGAATTCTGCACATAAGACGTGCAGCCAACAAGTTGGGTCAATACTTTGAATGTATTGGCAGATTACACCAAGGAGAGAAAAGACTATCTCTACATGAAAGGCTAGTTTAGGCTGTAGAGTTCATTTGCTCAAAGCTAGTTTTCTTAAGTAGAGAGAAGAAGAGAAAATTTTCCTACTTTGTAAACAATTGCTTAGTTAAAATATGGTCGAGTGGCACACGAGGATATTACGCACCAAGTGTCCAAACAACCAAACACTTGGATATTACGCACCAAGTGACACTTGGATATTACACACCAAGTTCCCAAAATCCCACCCATTAGCGATATTACTCACGCCATGGGGTTTTAAAAACTTTGTTTAGAAAAGAGAGAGGAAGATCCTTCAGAGGCTCCATCCTTCAGACGCTCATTGTTGTTCTGTTACCGTGAACACGGCTGATCGATCAGATTGCATTACTCTCGAGAGTTTGTGCACTTTACCCACAATCCACGATCAAGTCCTTTTTACAGACAAGACCATGGCGAGGCTTTCCCTTAGTAGCCCGTCTACCTTCTGTATCCAACCGTGCCCAGAACCTCCAAATGTTGGTACCCAGGTGAGGTTTCCCACTAAGTACTAGGCCAAGACAGAGCCCATAATGTATTGTGGTTGCACTGGAAGCTTCTGAATTCTGAAACATGGCAGACTTCTTTGATTCCTGGGCGGCCGTCCTCCACCAAAATCTCACTCGTTGTCCTGACAACCATTCCGCCCAGAAGAAAACTTAGTTTTATTTTGAAGTGGATTTGAGAAGGAAAGTTTGCTCTAGAGAGCCTTTATACTTAGAAAAATTCTTTGTCTTTTGAACCCCCCAACGGTACTTGTAGATATAGCATAGCAAGCAATACTTATCAAAAACAGGGGTAACCTAATAGGAGGGAAAATCCTAAGTATAGAGCTACTCATGGCATACTACAAAATCATCGCACTTGCAAAATAATACTAAGGAAAAATTCTACTAGAAAATCCTACACATGCATACTACAGAATTTTGAAGATCACATGCATAGAATCAAAACTGGGATAGAAATTATGATCAAGTGGTGTAACTTGCCTTGATCCGAGCAGCACTCTACACAATGGCACTCCTTAGCGCACTCCGAACAATCTAACAAATCACAAACATAGATCTGATCACAACTTGCTCAAAACATGTCACAGAGATAATCATGCATGCATGCAACATGGTATTTTATGCAAGATTGGTTTTCTGAGTTGACCAAGGTAGCATAATTTGTATTGCAATACTGCTAAGGGTGTTACTAGGATTGATTTCCCATAGGTTTAGATCTATTTGGGTCACTAATACAATTCATAGGGTTAAAAGGAGATCCAACCATCTAATTATCCCCAAATTAGATCTAATGATCTTAAGCAAAGTTTTATAAATTTGTTCAGTAGGTATTGCGGAAATAAATTTATTGCAACAAGAATCAACTAAAACAGAATTTTAATTATTTTTATAGAATAAACACTCTAATCTAGAGATTAAATTCTACACCGAAAACCCTACTGTAAACTTGGAATTTTATTGCAGATATGTGTTCTACATAAAATTATGAATCCAACGGTATATTATAAGCTAAATTTGGCCAAGTATTTATTTTTATATGATTTTCGCAAGTTTTAAATCAATTCAGCCAAACAGATCTAATCCTAAAATTCAAAACTTGCCAAGTGGCAGATGCTGGTTGGTCCAGCTAGACAAGGCGGCGGCGATGCGGCGTGCTGGCGCGGCTTGCCACGCGGAAGCGTGGGATTTGCTGGTACCCCTTCGATCGACCTTCTAATCCTAACTGTCGAGCCTGGATCTAACGGCTAAGAGTAAGGACGAGCTCACCTCTCTGGTTGGCGGCGGCGGCTGGTGGTGGTTGGGCGCTACGGTGGTCGGCTTCGGCGTCCGTGTTCCTTGGTGAGGGTAAAGCAGTCATGGATGATCGCCTCTTCCTCGCGGTCCCGCCCGTAGCCTCAGATTCGATCTTCTCTTCCCCGAGCGGTGGCGGTGGCTGCTCCTTCTCCGCAGCTCCGGCGAGCAATCCGTGGAGGTACGCTGCAGTCACAGAGGGGAAAACGGTGAGTCGACGTTGTCGATCGAGAGGTTCAAGCTAGGGAAGAAACCAGGGGGAGGGGGTTCCCCTGTTGTCGAATTTGTTGGCTTACCGAGGCCAGCGGCGGTTCGAGCCCGCGGAATCAGAGGGAGGCTAGGGTTCTGAGGGTTTTGGGGAACGGAGGAGAGGGCTCGCGGCTGGGTCTTTATATGCAGCCTGGGGGGGAGTCCTGGCTGGACACGGAGGTGGAAGAAGCGTATCTGGCGCAGACTCCAGTTCTCGTCGGAGAGGAAAGGGGAGGGTGACAGGTGGGGTCCGGGTGTCGGCGGGTTCGGCAGCGTGGGCTGTGCTGGCGTATGGTAGCGCTAGGCGACGCGCATGCGTTAGTGGGCTGGCGCAGCTGGCCCAGTAGGTTAGACAGGCTCCTTTTTTTTATTCATTTCTTTTTCCAATTCTATTTAACTAATTCTTTGATAGCTTTTGCATACTAAGTCCAAACTTGATGAAACTTGTTTCTAAATTTTTGTAAAAGTAAGGTGGTCAACATAGGACCATGGTTTAATGTTTTTACATAGTTTTTTTAGAAGGATACAACAAAATTGCTCACATAGGGTATTCTTATTAGGGTTTTTGGTGGGTTTAGGTGTTAGGGTTTTGTTGTAGATTCGATTGTAGGATGCAATGATGCATGAAATGATGCAAGGATGATGCATGCTTCTAGTAACATCATAATATAAAATATGGGATGTTACATATTAGGAACCAGATTTTGGACATTTCAGCATTCCACCACACTTTAATACATATGCTAGCGTCCATTGCCAGGTTTACAGGTATTCCGATGACCCGAAGAGCTTCTTCCTACAAAACCCTGATCCGTGGGCCTGGATCATCTACCCCCCTAGATGTTCTTATGAAAGGGGTAGCCTAGTGGATTTTCCTCTTAGTTTGTGCTTGGTTGGGTCATAGGATAATTCCAAGCCATGCATGTTTGGGCACAAGTTGTGACAAGATCCAACCCGGTTTCACCGAAACGGGGAGTTCCCGACCAATTAAATTACAGGATCTTTCATTTTTTCGGTGATAGTGCATGCCTACGAAGCGGGTTACACTTGGGTAATATGTTTTATACATTTTAGAATTCCACCACACATTAATACACATTCTAGGGTCCATTGCAAGGGTTTGGAGGTATTCCGATGCTCCGAGGCGCCTCTTCCTATGAGACCTTGATCTGCGGGCCCAAAATCGTCTACCCCTAGATGTTCTTATGAAAGGGGTAGCCCGGTGGATTTTTCTCTTGGTTTGTGCTTGGTTGGTTTATAGGATAATTGGAAACCATGTTTGGGCACAATTTGTGACAAGATCCAACCCGGTTTGTCCTTAACAGGGAGTTCTCGACCCCCTAATAATTAAATTTCCAAAACACCTTCGTTTTTAGGTGACATCGCATATATGCGAAGGGGTCACACTTAGGAACCATGTTTTGGAGATTTCAGCATTCCACCACACTTTAATACACATTCTAGGGTCCATTGCAAGGTTTGGAGGTATTCCGATGTGCCGAAGAGCTTCTTCCTACAAAACCCTGATCCGTGGGCCTGGATCGTCTACCCCCTAGATGTTCTTATGAAAGGGGTAGCCCGATGGATTTTCCTCTTAGTTTGTGCTTGGTTGGGTCATAGGATAATTCCAAACCATGCATGTTTGAGCACAAGTTGTGACAAGATCTAACCCGGTTTCACCGAAACGGGGAGTTCTCGGCTAATTAAATTCCAGGATCTTTCGTTTTTTCGGTGATAGTGCATGCCTACGAAGCGGGTTACACTTGGGTACCATGTTTTGGACATTTCAGCATTCCACCAGACATTAATACACATTCTAGAGTCCATTGCAATGGTTTGGAGGTATTGCGATGCTCCGAGTCGCTTCTTCCTATGAAACCCTGATCTGTGGGCCCAGAATCGTCTACCCCCTAGATGTTCTTATGAAAGGGGTAGCCCGGTGTATTTTTATCTTGGTTTGTTCTTGGTTAGGTAATAGGATAATTGCAAACCACGTTTGGGCACAATTTGTGACAATATCCAACCCGGTTTCACCAAAGCTGGGAGTTCTCGGTCCCCTAATAATTAAATTTCCAAAACACCTTCGTTTTTAGGAGACATCGCATGTCTGTGAAGGTTTCACACTTACGAACCATGATTTCGAAATTTCAGAATTACACCACACTTTAATACACATGCTAGGGTCCATTGCATGGTTTGGAGGTATTCCAATGCCCCGAAGTGCTTCTTCCTATGAAACCCTAATCCGTGGGCCCAAAATCTTCTCACCCCTAGATGTTCTTATGAAAGGGGTGTCCTGGTGGATTTTTCTCTTGGTTTGTGCTTGGTTGGGTTATAGGATAATTCCAAGCCATGTTCGGGCACAATTTGTGACAAGATCCAACCAGTTTCACCAAAACTGGGAGTTCTCGGCCCCCTAATAATTAAATTTCTAGAACACCTTAGTTTTTCGGTGACATCGCATGTCTGCGAAGGGGTCACACTTAGGAACCAGGTTTTGGACATTTCAGCATTCCACCACACTTTAATACACATTCGAGGGTCCATTTTAAGGTTTGGAGGTATTCCGATGCCCCGAAGAGCTTCTTCCTACAAAACCCTTATCTGTGGGCCAGGATCGTCTACCCCCTAGATGTTCTTATGAAAGGGGTAACCCAGTGGATTTTTATCTTGGTTTGTTCTTGGTTGGGTCATAGTATAATTCAAAACATGTTTGGGAACAAGTTGTGACAAGATCCAACCCGGTTTAACCAAAACGGGGAGTTCCCGTCCCCCTAATAATTAAATTTCCTGAACACCTCCGTTTTTAGGTGACATCGCATGTCTGCAATGGGGTCACACTTAGGAACAAGATTTTGGACATTTCAGCATTCCACCACACTTTAATACACACGCTTGCATCCATTGCGAGGTTTGGAGGTATTCTGATGCACCGAAGAGCTTCTTCCAACAAAACCCTGATCCGTGGGCCTGGATCGTCTACCCCCCAAGATGTTCTTATGAAAGGGATAGCCCGGTGGATTTTCCTATTAGTTTGTGCTTGGTTGGGTCATAGTATAATTCCAAACCATGCATGTTTGGGCACAAGTTGTGACAAGATCGAACCCGGTTTCACCGAAAGGGGAGTTCCCAGCCAATTAAATTCTAGGATCTTTCGTTTTTTCGGTGATATTGCACGCCTACGAAGCGGGTTACACTTGGGTACCATGTTTTGGACATTTCAGCATTCCACCACACATTAATATACATTCTACGGTCCATTGCAAGGGTTTGGAGGTATTCCAATGCTGCGAGGCGCTTCTTCCTATGAAACCCTGATCTGTGGGCCCAGAATCGTCTACCCCCTAGATGTTCTCATGGAAGGGGTAGCCCGGTGGATTTTTCTCTTGGTTTGTGCTTGGTTGGGTTATAGGATAATTGTAAACCATGTTTGGCACAATTTGTGACAAAATCCAACCCGGTTTCACGAAAACTGGGATTTCTCGGCCCCCTAATAATTAAATTTCCAAAACACCTTCGTTTTTAGGTGACATCGCATGTCTGCGAAGGTTTCACACTTAGGAACCAAGTTTTGGCGATTTCAGCATTCCACCACACTTTAAGACACATGCTAGGGTCCATTGCAAGGTTTCGAGGTATTCCGATGCCCCGAAGAGCTTCTTCCTACAAAACCCTAATCTATGGGCTAGGATCGTCTACCTCCTAGATGTTATTATGAAAGGGGTAGCCTAGTGGATTTTTCTCTTGGTTTGTTCTTGGTTCGGTCATAGGATAATTCCAAACCATGTTTGGGAACAAGTTGTGACAAGATCCAATCCGCTTTAACAAAAACGGGGAGTTCCCGCCCCCCCCTAATAATTAAATTTCCTGAATACCATTCGTTTTTAGGTGACATCGCATGTCTGCGAAGGCGTCACACTTAGGAACCAGATTTTGGACATTTCAGCATTCCACCACACTTTAATACACATGCTAGCGTCCATTGCCAGGTTTGGAGGTATTCCGATGCCCCGAAGACCTTCTTCCTACAAAACCCTGATCTGTGGGCCTGGATCATCTACCCCCCTAGATGTTCTTATGAAAGGGGTAGCCTAGTGGATTTTCCTCTTTGTTTGTGCTTGGTTGGGTCATAGGATAATTCCAAGCCATGCATGTTTGGGCACAAGTTGTGACAAGATCCAACCCGGTTTCACCAAAATGGGGAGTTCTCGGCCAATTAAATTCCAGGATCTTTCGTTTTTTCGGTGATAGTGCATTCCTACGAAGCGGGTTACACTTGGGTACCATGTTTTGGACATTTCAGCATTCCACCAGACATTAATACACATTCTAGAGTCCTCTTGCAAGGGTTTGGAGGTATTTCGATGCTCCGAGGTGCTTCTTCCTATACAACCCTGATCTGTGGGCCCAGAATTGTCTACCCCCTAGATGTTCTTATGAAAGGGGTAGCCCAGTGTATTTTTCTCTTGGTTTGTTCTTGGTTGGGTAATAGGATAATTGCAAACCATGTTTGGCACAATTTGTGACAAGATCCAACCCAGTTTCACAAAAGCTGGGAGTTCTCGGTCCCCTAATAATTAAATTTCCAAAACACCTTCGTTTTTAGGAGACATCGCATGTCTGCGAAGGTTTCACACTTAGGAACCATGATTTCAAAATTTTACTATTACACCACACTTTAATACACATGCTAGGGTCCATTGCATGGTTTGGAGGTATTCCGATGCCCCGAAGTGCTTCTTCCTTTGAAACCCTAATCCGTGGGCCCAGAATCTTCTCACCCCTAGATGTTCTTATGAAAGTTGTATCCCGGTGGATATTTCTCTTGGTTTGTGCTTGGTTGGGTTATAGGATAATTCCAAGCCATGTTTGGGCACAATTCGTGACAAGATCCAACCATTTTCACCAAAACTGGGAGTTCTCGGCCCCCTAATAATTAAATTTCCAGAACACCTTAGTTTTTAGGTGACATCGCATGTCTGCGAAGGGGTCACACTTAGGAACCAGGTTTTGGACATTTCAGCATTCCACCACACTTTAATACACATTCTAGGGTCCATTGCAAGGTTTGGAGGTATTCCGATGCCCCGAAGAGCTTCTTCCTACGAAACCCTTATCTATGGGCCAGGATCGTCTACCCCCTAGATGTTCTTATGAAAGGGGTAGCCCAGTGGATTTTTCTTTTGTTTTGTGCTTGGTATAATTCCAAACCATGTTTGGGAACAAGTTGTGACAAGATCCAACCCGCTTTAACCGAAACGGAGAGTTCCGGCCCCCCTAATAATTAAATTTCCTGAACACCATTCGTTTTTAGGTGACATCGCATGTCTACGAAGGGGTCACACTTAGGAACCAGATTTTGGTCATTTCAGCATTCCACCACACTTTAATACACATGCTAGCGTCCATTGCCAGGTTTGGAGGTATTCCGATGCCCCGAAGAGATTCTTCCTACAAAACCCTGATCAGTGGGCCTCGATCATCTACCCCCTAGATGTTCTTATGAAAGGGGTAGCCTAGTGGATTTGCCTCTTAGTTTGTGCTTCGTTGGGCCATAGGATAATTCCAAGCCATGCATGTTTGGGCACAAGAGGTGACAAAATCTAACCCGGTTTCACCGAAACGGGGAGTTCTCGGCCAATTAAATTCCAGGGTCTTTCGTTTTTTTCGGTGATAGTGCATGCCTACGAAGCGGGTTACACTTGGGTACCATGTTTTGTACATTTCAGCATTCCACCACACATTAATACACATTCTAGAGTCCATTGCAAGGGTTTGGAGTTATTCCGATGCTCCGAGGCGCCTCTTCCTATGAGACCCTGATTTGTGGGCCCAGAATCGTCTACCCCTAGATGTTCTTATGAAAGGGGTAGCCCGGTGGATTTTTATCTTGGTTTGTTCCTTGTTGGATTATAGGATATTTGCAAACCATTTTGGGCACAATTTGTGACAAGATCCAACCCGGTTTCTCCTTATTTGGGAGTTCTCGACCCCCTAATAATTTACTTTCCAGAACACCTTCGTTTTTAGGTGACATCGCATATATGCGAAGGGGTCACAATTAGGAACAAATTTTTGGACATTTCAGCATTCCACCACACTTTAATACACATGCTAGGGTCCATTGCAAGGTTTGGAGGTATTCCGATGTGCTGAAGAGCTTCTTCCTAGAAAACCCTGATCCGTGGGCGTGGATTGTCTACCCCCTAGATGTTCTTATGAAAGGGGTAGCCCGATGGATTTTCCTATTAGTTTGTGCTTGGTTGGGTCATAGGATAATTCCAAACCTTGCATGTTTGGGCACAAGTTGTGACAAGATCCAACCCGGTTTCACCGAAACGGGGAGTTCTCGGCCAATTAAATTCCAGGATCTTTCGTTTTTTCGGTGATGGTGCATGCCTACAAAGCGGGTTAAACTTGGGTACCATGTTTTGGACATTTCAGCATTCCACCAGACATTAATTCACATTCTAGAGTCCATTGCAAGGGTTTGGAGGTATTCCGATGCTCCGAGGCGCTTCTTCCTATACAACCCTGATCTGTGGGCCCAGAATCGTCTACCCCCTAGATGTTCTTATGAAAGGGGTAGCCCGGTGTATTTTTCTCTTGGTTTGTTCTTGGTTGGGTAATAGGATAATTGCAAACCATGTTTGGCACAATTTGTGACAATATCCAACCCGGTTTCACCAAAGGTGGGAGTTCTCGGTCCCCTAATAATTAAATTTCCAAAACACCTTCGTTTTTAGGAGACATCGCATGTCTGCGAAGGTTTCACACTTAGGAACCATGATTTCGAAATTTCAGCATTACACCACACTTTAATACACATGCTAGGGTCCATTGCATGGTTTGGAGGTATTCCGATGCCCCGAAGTGCTTCTTCCTATGAAACCCTAATCCGTGGGCCCAGAATCTTCTCACCCCAAGATGTTCTTATGAAAGGGGGTATCCCGGTGGATTTTTTCTTGGTTGGGTTATAGGATAATTACAAGCCATGTTTGGCCACAGTTTGTGACAAGATCCAACCAGTTTCACCAAAACTGGGAGTTCTCGGCCCCCCTAATAATTAAATTTCCAGAACACCTTCGTTTGTAGGTGACATCGCATGTCTGCGAAGGGGTCACACTGAGGAACCAGGTTTTGGACATTTCAGCATTCCATCACACTTTAATACACATTCTAGGGTCCATTGCAAGGTTTGGAGGTATTCCGATGCCCCGAAGAGCTTCTTCCTATGAAACCCTGATTTATGGGCCAGGATCGTCTACCCCCTAGATGTTCTTATGAAAGGGGTAGCCCAGTGGATTTTTCTCTTGGTTTGTGCTTGGTTGGGTCATAGTATAATTCAAAACATGTTTGGGAACAATTTGTGAAAATATCCTACCCGGTTTAACCAAAACGGGGAGTTCCCGTCCCCCTAATAATTAAACTTCCTAAACACCTCCGTTTTTAGGTGACATCGCATGTCTGCGAAGGGGTCACACTTGGGAACCAGATTTTGGACATTTCAGCATGCCACCACACTTTAATACACATGCTAGCGTCCATTGCGAGGTTTGGAGGTGTTCCGATGCCCCGAAGAGCTTCTTCCTACAAAACCCTGATCCGTGGGCCTGGATCGTCTACCCCCCAAGATGTTCTTATGAAAGGGGTAGCCCGGTGGATTTTCCTCTTAGTTTGTGCTTGGTTGGATCATAGTATAATTCCAAACCATTCATGTTTGGGCACAAGTTGTGACAAGATCCAACCCAGTTTTACCGAAAGGGGAGTTCCCGAACAATTAAATTCCAGGATCTTTCGTTTTTTCGGTGATATTGCACGCCTACGAAGCGGGTTACACATGGGTGCCATGTTTTGGACATTTCAGTATTCCGCCACACATTAATACACATTCTACGGTCCATTTCAAGGGTTTGGAGGTATTCCAATGTTGCGAGGCGCTTCTTCCTATGAAACCCTGATCTGTGGGCCCAGAATCGTCTACCCCCTAGATGTTCTTATGAAAGGGGTAGCCCAGTGCATTTTTATCTTGGTTTGTGCTTGGTTGGGTTATAGGATAATTGCAAACCATGTTTGGGCACAATTTGTGACAAGATCCAACCCGGTTTCTCCGAAACTAGGAGTTCTCGACCCCATAACAATTAAATTTCCAGAACACCTTTGTTTTTAGGTGACATCGCATATCTGCGAAGGGGTCACACTTAGGAACCAGGTTTTAGACATTCCATTATTCCACCACACATTAATACACATTCTAGGGTCCATTGCAAGGGTTCAGAGGTATTCCGATGCTTCGCTTCTTCCTATGAAAACCCTGATCCGTGGGCCCAAGATCGTCTACCCCCTAGATGTTCTTATGAAAGGGGTAGCCCGGTGTATTTTATCTTGGTTTGTGCTTGGTTAGGTTATAGGATAATAGCAAACCATGTTTGGGCACAATTTGTGACAAGATCCAACCCGGTTTCTCCGAAACTGGGATATCTCGACCCCCTAATAATTAAATTTTCAAAACACCTTCGTTTTTAGGTGACATTGCATGTCTGCCAAGGGATCACACTTAGGAACCAGATTTTGGACATTTCAGCTTTCCACCACACATTAATAGACATTGTAGGGTCTATTGCAAGGTTTGGAGGTATTCTGATGCCCCGAAGAGCTTCTTCCTATGAAACCCTAATCCGTGGGCTAGGATCGTCTACCTCCTAAATGTTCTTATGAAAGGGGTAGCCTAGTGTAGTTTTCTCCTGGTTTGTTCTTGGTTCGGTCATAGGATAATTCCAAAACATGTTTAGGAACAAGTTGTGACAAGATCCAACCCGCTTTAACCGAAACGGGGAGTTCCCGACCCCCCTAATAATTAAATTTCCTGAACACCATTCGTTTTTAGGTGACATCGCATGTCTGTGAAGGGGTCACACTTAGTTACCAGATTTTGGACATTTCTGCATTCCACCACACTTTAATACACATGCTAGCGTCCATTGCCAGGTTTGGAGGTGTTCCGATGCCCCGAAGAGCTTCTTCCTACAAAACCCTGATCCGTGGGCCAAGATCATCTACCCCCAAGATGTTCTTATGAAAGGGGTAGCCTAGTGGATTTTCCTCTTAGTTTGTGCTTGGTTGGGTCATAGGATAATTCCAAGCCATGCATGTTTGGGCACAAGTTGTGACAAGATCCAACCCGGTTTCACCAAAATGGGGAGTTCTCGGCCAATTAAATTCCAGGATCTTTCGTTTTTTCGGTGATAGTGCATGCCTACGAAGCGGGTTACACTTGGGTACCATGTTTTGGACATTTCAGCATTCCACCAGACATTAATACAAATTCTAGAGTCCATTGCAAGGGTTTGGAGGTATTCCGATGCTCCGAGGCGCTTCTTCCTATAGAACCCTGATCTGTGGGCCCAGAATCGTCTACCTCCTAGATGTTCCTATGAAAGGGGTAGCCCGGTGTATTTTTCTCTTGGTTTGTTCTTGGTTGGGTAAGAGGATAATTGCAAACCATGTTTGGCACAATTTGTGACAATATCCAACCCGGTTTCACCAAAGGTGGGAGTTCTCGGTCCCCTAATAATTAAATTTCCAAAACACCTTCGTTTTTAGGAGACATCGCATGTCTGCGAAGGTTTCACACTTAGGAACCATGATTTCGAAATTTCAGCATTACACCACACTTTAATACACATGCTAGGGTCCATTGCATGGTTTGGAGGTATTCCGATGCCCCGAAGTGCTTCTTCCTATGAAACCCTAATCCGTGGGCCCAGAATCTTCTCACCCCAAGATGTTCTTATGAAAGGGGTATCCCGGTGGATTTTTTCTTGGTTGGGTTATAGGATAATTACAAGCCATGTTTGGCCACAATTTGTGACAAGATCCAACCAGTTTCACCAAAACTGGGAGTTCTCGGCCCCCCTAATAATTAAATTTCCAGAACACCTTCGTTTGTAGGTGACATCGCATGTCTGCGAAGGGGTCACACTGAGGAATCAGGTTTTGGACATTTCAGCATTCCATCACACTTTAATACACATTCTAGGGTCCATTGCAAGGTTTGGAGGTATTCCGATGCCCCGAAGAGCTTCTTCCTAGGAAACCATGATCTGTGGGCCAGGATCGTCTACCCCCTAGATGTTCTTATGAAAGGGGTAGCCCAGTGGATTTTTCTCTTGGTTTGTGCTTGGTTGGGTCATAGTATAATTCAAAACATTTTTGGGAACAATTTGTAAAAATATCCAACCCGGTTTAACCAAAACGGGGAGTTCCCGTCCCCCTAATAATTAAATTTCCTTAACACCTCCGTTTTTAGGTGACATCGCATGTCTGCGAAGGGGTCACACTTAGGAACCAGATTTTGGACATTTCAGCATTCCACCACACTTTAATAACATGCTAGCGTCCATTGCGAGGTTTGGAGGGATTCCGATGCCCCGAAGAGCTTCTTCCTACAAAAACCTGATCCGTGGGCCTGGATCGTCTACCTCCCAAGATGTTCTTATGAAAGGGGTAGCCCAGTGGATTTTCCTCTTAGTTTGTGCTTGGTTGGGTCATAGTATAATTCCAAACCATGCATGTTTGGGCACAAGTTGTGACAAGATCCAACCCGGTTTCACCGAAAGGGGAGTTCCCGGCCAATTAAATTCGAGGATCTTTCGTTTTTTCGGTGATATTGTACGCCTACGAAGCGGGTTACACTTGGGTACCATGTTTTGGACATTTCAGCATTCCACCACACATTAATACACATTCTACGGTCCATTGCAAGGGTTTGGAGGTATTCCAATGCTGCGAGGCGCTTCTTCCTATGAAACCCTGATCTGTGGGCCCAGAATCGTCTACCCCCTAGTTGTTCTTATGAAAGGGGTAGCCCAGTGCATTTTTATCTTGGTTTGTTCTTGGTTGGGTTATAGGATAATTTCAAACCATGTTTGGGCACAATTTGTAACAAGATCCAACCCGGTTTCTCCAAAACTGGGAGTTCTCGACCCCATAACAATTAAATTTCCAGAACACCTTCGTTTTTAGGTGACATCGCATGTCTCTGAAGGGGTCACACTTAGGAACCAGGTTTGGGACATTTCAACATTCCACACACTTCAATACACATGCTAGGGTCCATTGCAAGGTTTGGAGGTATTCCGATGTGCCGAAGAGCTTCTTCCTACAAAACCCTGATCCGTGGGCCTGGATCGTCTACCCCCTAGATGTTCTGATGAAAGCGGTAACCCGGTTGATTTTTCTCTAGGTTTGTGATTGGTTGAGTTATAGGATAATTCCAAACCATGTTTGGGAACAAGATCCATCCCGGTTGCACCGAAACGGGGAGTTCCCGGCCAATTAAATTCCAGGATCTTCGTTTTTTCGTTATAGTGCATGCCTACGAAGCGGGTTACACTTGGGTACCATGTTTTGGACATTTCAGCATTCCACCGCATATTAATACACATGCTAGGGTCCATTGCAAGGGTTTGGAGGTATTCTGATGCTCTAAGGCGCTTCTTCGTGCCCTGATCTGTGGGCCTAGGATCGTCTACCCCCTAGATGTTCTTATGAAAGGGGTAGCCCGGTGGATTTTTCTCTTGGTTTGTGCTTGGTTGGGTTAGAGGATAATTGCAAACCATGTTTGGGCACAATTTGTGACAAGATCCAACCAGTTTCACCGAAACTGGGAGTTCTTGGCCCCCTAATAATTCAATTTCTAGAACACGTTTGTTTTTAGGTGACATCGCATGTCTGCGAAGGGGTCGCACTTAGGAACTAGGTTTTGGACATTTCAGCATTCCACCACACTTTAATACGCATGCTAGGGTCCATTGCAAGGTTTGGAGGTATTCCAATGTGCCAAAGAACTTCTTTCTATGAAACCCTGATCCGTGGGCTAGGATCGTCTACCCCCTAGATGTTCTTATGAAAGGGGTAGCCCAGTGGATTTTTCTCTTGGTTTGTGCTTGGTATAATTCCAAACCATGTTTGGGAACAAGTTGTGACAAGATCCAACCCAGTTCCACCAAAACGGGGAGTTCCCGTCCCCCTAATAATTAAATTTCCTGAACACCTTCGTTTTAAGGTGACTTCGGATGTCTGCGAAGGGGTCACACTTAAGAACTAGATTTTGGACACTTCAGAATTCCACCACACTTTTACACATGCTAGCGTCCATTGTCAGGTTTGGAGGTATTTCGATGCCCCGAAGAGCTTCTTCCTACAAAACCCTGATCCGTGGGCCTGGATCGTCTACCCCCCTAGATGTTCTTTTGAAAGGGGTAGCCCGATGGATGTTCCTCTTAGTTTGTGCTTGGTTGGGTCATCACAGAATTCCAAACCATGCATGTTTGGGCACAAGTTGTGACAACATCCAACTCGGTTTCACCGAAACAGGGAGTTCCCGGCCAATTAAATTCCAGGATCTTTCGTTTTTCCGGTGATAGTGCATTGCCTACGAAGCGGGTTACACTTGGGTACCATGTTTTGTACATTTCAGCATTCCAACACACATTAATACACATTCTAGGGTCTATTGCAAGGGTTTGGAGGTATTCCGATGTTCCGAGGCGCTTCTTCCTATGAAACCCTGACACTACTAGGAAAATGGTTGTCTGTGGCGCACATGGAATGGCCATCCGTGGCGCACTAGCCTTGCGCTACGCCTATCTCCTAGTCGTGGTGCACTGCCTAGTGCGCCACGGTTGTGTCGAGATAGGAGTAGCGCACCTGCTAGTGCGCCACGGCTATGTGGGCAGGTGCGCTACACGTTGGATCTGTGGCGCACGTCCCAGTGCGCCACTAAGCTGCTGAGGTGCGCTTTAGACGTAGTGCGCCACAAAAGCTAGGTCATGTGCACCACAGGTGTCTTTTTTAATTTCGGAGCCAGATTATATACAATACAGATTATATACAATATTACAGGCAGATATACACATACAGATACAAGATATACAATTATATATATAAATACACAATTTGAAAAACAAGATTGAAACAAATACATATAGATAAGTCTCATACATGAATACATAGTATAAGTTACATTGTTTTGATCAAGTTACAAAGTAGTTGGTGACATGCGAATACATGTGTGGATCGAACAAGTTAGAGCTCGGAAGCTCGCCTAGACATCTAAACTAGCTAGACACAAACACGGGATAAACAACCAAAGAAGATAAGCATGATCACCGCCGCGACGAAGGTGTAGGTCTTCATCCGGTTCCTTGTCCTAACTCCCGCTAGATAGCGCGTGTATCTAGCTTCCGCCTCCGCCATAGTGTTGTACCCTTTGTAGCTATTGCAGCTGAAATGGTGCACCTGTCTCCGGCAGTCTTCCCAATCACCGTAGACTCCGGGAACCCGTCCCTTGTACACGACGTACCACGTCATCTATAAGTTGACAATAATAATTAACCGATGATTGAAAAAAACATATATAATTAAAGTCGCATATGAAGATACACTTATAGAAAGTACTCCTAAATCAAAAAGACCAAACTCAAAAAGCATGCCTCATATATAAATAGGTTGTTCGACATAGGAATATGCTACGATGGAACTGTTCGCCAAGTAGGATGCACAACACCTGGACCTTTGCATAGCACAAGGCGAACAATTCCATCGCAGCACATTCACATATAGTGTGCCACGACATTTCAATTATCGGCATTGTTCTCAAAAAAGACCAAAGTAACTCGAAAAGAATGCCTCATATATATATATATATACATAGGTCGTTGGACACAGGAATATGCTACGATGAAACTGTGAGCCAAGTAGCTATGCACAAGACCTAGACTTGTGCATATCACAAGACTCACTATCCCGTCGTAGCACATTCACGTATATATTGTGCCAAGACATTTCAATCATCGGCATTATTCTCGAAAAAGACCAAAGTAAATCAAAAAGAATGCCTCATATATATATATACATAGGTCGTTGGACACAGGAATATGCTACGATGGAACCGTAAGCCAAGTAGGATGCACAACATCTAGACTTGTGCATAATACAAGGCTTACAGTCCCGTCGTAGCACATTCACATATATATTGTGGCACGACATTTCAATCATCGGCATACTCTCGAAAAAGACCAAAGTAGCTCAAAAAGAATGCCTCATATATAACTAGCTAGGTCGTTGGACACAGGAATATGCTACGACGGAACGGTTAGCCAAGTAGGATGCACAATTCCTGGACTTGTGCAAATCACAAGGCTAACTATCCCGTCGTAGCACATTCACATATATATTGTTCCACGACATTTCAATCATCGGCATTATTCTCGAAAAAGACAAAAATAACTCGAAAAGAATGCCTCATATATATACATAGGTCGTTGGACACAGGAATATGCTATGATGGAACCGTGAGCCAAGTAGGATGCACAAGACCTGGACTTGTGCATATCACAAGGCTCACAATCCCATCGTAGCACATTCACATATATAGTGTGCCACGACATTGCAATCATCGGCATTATTCTCAAAAAAAGAGTAAGGAAAAAAGAAGGACCAAAGTGAGCAAAGGACCAAAGAGTAAGCAAAAAACCAAGCATTGATTGATATATAATAATAATAAGCAAAAGAAGTAAGCGATGATTCATAAACCTAATAAGATAAGTATAGTAGCATGTACACTTGTCCACACACACACAAAGGTCATCTATAGTTTGTAACTACAACTAGGCCAACATCAAGCCTTCTGGATCGGCTTAGGGAATGTGAGGACCCCTTGTCTCGTCATGAACTTCCTATAGTCACCCTGCATCTCTAGGCGATCTTCTATGTCACGGTTATTCGGGATATTTCCTCCGTAGAAGACCCCCCCCCGAAGTCATGACATCACGAAAGATGATTGCCCCAAACTGCTGCTGGATGCGATACATCTCTTGTCTAATATCTGAATTAGTGATCTTGGCCTTTGCTTCGGCCCACTGTTTGAGATGATCTGGCAGCGTAGAATTCTGTTGATCAAGTAGGAACGCCCTCATGTGATGGAGTGCGTAGTAGGCTTCCTTCTTACTGTTTTCCGGCTGCTTCACGCAGGGGAACTCCATTACGTGGTTGAAGACGTGCCTGCCGAACATGACCTTCGTACGCACGACGTGGTGCCTTCTGTCGAGGCAAAGCCAGTGAGAGCATCATCCAGAACTTCCTTGATCTTGTCGTAGTTTTTCTTCTTTTCTAGACTCCCCGAGTCGAAATACGTGGCATGGGAATGCTTCGGCGATAATGATATGAGCGTGCAGTGTTCATCTCTGCGCAAAATATTCAAATGGAATGTGTTGGAAAAAGAATGATGATAATCTAATAAAGCCAATCGACGGTGGCGAGTGAATAACGACTTACTCGGTAAAGTAAGGCACGAGAATGTATTCCTTTGTCTTGTTCGCCACGAGGATTCTGTTTAGGTACGAGGCCACGATACGTCGTTCGGCGGGGGAACCCAAGCAGCCGTCACACATGTAGTAGGGGTCCACTATAGCAATGCCCGGTGTGTTCTCTCTAATGATCTGCATTGCCAGGCTGAGAGAAAACAGACGGACCATGGTATAGTGCAGCGGGTATAGGTGGAACATATTGAAGATGTCGTCGAACCGCAGGAAGAACAGATCCACAGGGGCATTGTTGACGAAGCCCAAGCCCGGTGGCACCTTAACCACGAATACCGGGTGCGAGGGATCTTTCTCCGATAGAAGGCGTCTCTCTATCGTCAGCACGCCGTCATGCACACTCTGCAGTTCCGAACTGGCGAGCTTCCGCAAATTCTTAGGTAGCATGGGCTCACCCGCCACATGAATCCTCCACATAATACCCTCGGGTCTTGGTGGCCCGTCCCGAAACCTGATCGGATTCGCAGTTGTTGACGCCACCGGCTGGCTCGAGCTGCTAGATTTTATTTTCCTGCCCTTTTTTCCTTTTGGAGAGCGGGCAGGCACCGCAATCTGAGCACTGGACGCCCTATGTAGTGTGTCAGGGCTTAGAATAAAGGGCCGGTTGGTTGTATCAGCTGGCTCTATAAAGGCGCAAGCTGGAGGTGTCTCCTGAGAACCAAACACATGCTTGGTGATAGTGGCTTTCTCTGTGGGGCCACCAGCTATGTCTTCGTTGCTAAACTGAGTGTTGAAGAATTGATCATTCCAGTCTTCGTTGTCCTCGGACGGATCTTGCGCCATGTGCATATCATCAACATGATCATCCGACCCACCGCGTGGAGGTGACGGCGAGGGCGGTAAGGGGGCCTTACCACCGCTTGTCGCTGGCACGACAGGCGGTGCTGTTGTCTATGGCGTGATGGCCCCCGCCGTCCCCAAACGGATCATGCTCTTTGGCCATAGCAAGAATAAGCCGAAGCAAGTTCTGAGGACAGCCGGCTCTTCTTCATCCCCTCCTGGGGGTTGAATGGGAGGTTCCTGGTCATCACAGCCCCTTAGCACCCGACTAATTTTAACCCTGTGCACGCTATCTGGCATCGGCCTTGAGTGGAACGTGCGCTGCAAGGGTTGAACGATGGTACCCTTGGCAACATACCTCAGCTCGTTGTTCACGTAGCATAAGAGAGTGCAAGGAACATCCGTCTGCGGAAAACATGTACGGCGTGGTCAGAGATGCCATAAAAGTAATAGATGGCGTGAAAGGCGGTAAAGCAATTTGTTTACCGTGATGGCGTCGAGATCGGTTAATGTCGACGCACCGCATACGGCGACGGGCGTGCTGACGATGGCGCCGTCAGAGATGCCATAGGTGCTGGCCGCCGGTGTATTCTCCCTACCGACGGGTGCTTTGAGCTCCGATGCCGCCGCGACAATGGCAGGGGGGCACCAACATGTACTCCGGCGCCGCGGTGATGGCAGGGGGAGTCACCAACACTTGCGGCGCCGCGGTGCTAGCGGGCGGAGTCACGAACACGTAGTTCGCCTGATTCGTCGGCGCCGCTTTGTTCGAGTGGCTGCTGACCATGATTGGAATCGGGCACGGCCCTACTCGACCACCCGCACTCTAGTTCGCTATTGACTCCACCAAGGTAGGCAGGAATGACGTGAGGGTGATTGCCATGTTATCTTGGACGATCTGCAGGATCCGCGCCACTTGTTCCTTAAGTTCTTGAACCTCGCGGTTTTCCTCCTCGCTCCTTCCCGACGGCGCCACATGCGTCCTCGGCGGTGGACCAAAATGATCCACCCAATTCTTACACCCGAGGCCGGCCAGACGGCCAGCCGACGACGGCTTCTTCGTAACCGGCTCTATTTTCTTGGCCCGGTTCATCGCCCTGTTAAAAGGGTTATCCCATCGGGTGGCCGCCGTCGACCCCTGGGATGAGGAACCCTGGGATCCATGACTAGCAACAATTTCCTCCTCCTGCAGAAGAAGTAACAGAATCGTTTAGATCATCGATTAGATTGCAATCGAGTTGATTCGCGGTAATTAGATCATACTTACCATAATTTCCTCGAATTCCTTCACCGCAGGATCCACGGTGAGTTGTTTGGTTTTTGGGTCTACATGGTAACGGGCCCTGATGAAGTTTCGAACCTGCCCGGATTCGAATTTCGCAAAGGGGTTTTCTATCCCCTTGGATCTATACTCTTCGTCCTCCTTATTCCATTTGGCCTCCGTGGTTCTGTATCCACCAGATCCGAGATGGTGATGACCTATATTCATCGCCTGCAGCACCTTTCCCCGATTACTATTGGCCAGGGCTCTTCCGGATTCACACCTCTCCTTGAACTCCCGGAACTGATCTTCGGTGATCTGCGGGTCAATCTTTTGGATCTCCTCGAGACTTTTGCCTTCTTTATAGATCTTCTTCTTTATCTGGGTTCTCCAGCTAGCCAGGGCGGTGCTAATCTTTGTGAGGGCGGATTTGTTTACTTCGTTCCCATGATAATTTGTGTTCTGATACTTAGCGGGGAACTTTTATCTTGCGTGCATCTTCTCAAAGAGGAGTGTGCGCAAGTGGCCATTATCTTTATGCCGGAGATTCTCGGTGTTGATCGATATGGTTGTCCGGGTGATCGCCGCCACTTGCCCACCGTACCATTTGACGACAAGGGCAGGCTCCAAAGGAACCCCTGATGGGCTCACTTTGGTAAGTTCCTCCCTGACGGTGCCGATCGTGTTCGGGCGCCGGTCCTTCGGCTTCTTCTTCTTCTTAGGAGGATAGTACCACTCCCTGTGCCCTCGCCGCCATCAGTTGTTTCATCACAAGCCGTTCCTTCGGCTTCTTCCTCCGCGTCTTCCATCTCATCATCCTCGCTCTCCGAAGGATGGTATTCTTCATCGTCTTCTAGCCACTGGGCCGCCTCCTAGAATGTCAATTGTTTATTCGGAGGTCTGAGTTCTCCTTCAGCGCTGATGCGCTTAGAACATCCAGCCTCGTTGTTGTCACACATCTTTGCACTAATAAAAAAAAAATTGGTTAAATGCACGGAAAAATCCGGCTTGACCTTTGCTAATTTTCTTAAACTAGGAGTGCCCGATTTCTGCCGAAACGGAAGTTAATCAACATTCCGGCAAAAATTGGGACTCATTTCATACAAGAACCTACATATATATGGCCAGCATAGCCAGCACACAATAAATGGCCAGCATAGCGAGCACAACCAGCACAAAATAAATGGCCAACATAGCCAGCACATAATCTGGTCACATAGGATAATCTGGCCAACACAGCCAGCACATAAATGGCCAACACAACCAGTACATCAAGCAGATTCAGTTTCAGGAAAAAATGGAGCAACCAGAATAAATGGCCAACACACAACAGTACATCAAGCATAAATGGCCAGCTTTTAGGTTTGGACTTAGCAGTTTCAGGTTTCAGGTTTGGACTTAGCAGTTTCAGGTTTCAGCAAGCATAAAATGGCTAACTATAATGCTGAATAAGAATTTTCACATAGGATAAACAACAGTTTCAGGTTTAGACTTAGCAGCACATAAGAATTCCTGAACTGATGTTCAAGTTTGGACAAGCTACAAGCTAACTGCTACAAGCTACAAGCTACCATTCAGACAAGAACATTCTATTATAATTCAGACAAGATATCAAGCTATAATGTTGCTATAGTACAAGAAGAACATGAGTGATGTGCATTGATGTACAAACTTCAATCTTGGTCTCTACACACAAATCTTGGCCCTGATAATTTAAGGAGTGTTATTTCGTCAATCCACTGCTTAACTCAATCAATCCACCTATTCTTTTATACAACACAATGTCTACTTAAACATGCTACATACATTATCTTAAGTCCAGTTTGTCTACAAATTCTATCTTGGCCCTGATAATTTAAGGATTTTTGTCACATTTTTAAAAACCTCCAATCCTCAGTTTTGCTGCTAAGCATCAGATTAGACATACAAGGGGTGATGTGCAACAGATTAGACATACAAGGGGTGATGTCCAGTTTTGCTGCTAAGCAGTGTATTAGCGAAAAATCTGGCGTGATGTGCAACATATTAGACATACAAGGGGTGAAAGCTGCAAAACCTAATGAATAAGTGGTGATCCTTGTAAAAGGTGCCAAGGTGGTGTATATATAGTGCAATTCCCACAACAGACTACTAATTGTACTAATCAAAGCATTTACATTCAACTTAACTAGGACAAGGAAATTTCAGGTCAGACAAATCGAGGAAGATACAACATTGGAGCAGAGACATACATTTGTGTGGTTTTCCCATACTAGTCCAAGAATGTTTGTATAGACAGATGAACTGAGCTAACACAAAGATGGAAGCCAAACAATGGATTCTTGTTATGGACTGTTGAACTAAGCAAACAAAAATAAAGAATAAAACCAAACAATAATTTTTCTTCCTTGCTTTGTTTCTTTTACATGGTGTGAATCTTTGTGTTCTTCCATGGGGATCTAACTATCCTGTCAAAACCCAACACCGCTAACCCATATTGTTTCTTATTCAACTCAACTAGGAGAAGGAAATTTCAAGTCAGACACGTCTAGGGATGTATAGCATTTTCCATCAGAGACATTTGTTTGTCTAGCCCATAGTTCAAGGATGTTTGTATAGACATATACGATCTAAGCTAACAAAAAGATTGAACCAGACAATCCTAATGGAGAGCAGACTTATGATCTTGCTTCACAGTGTTAGCCCAGCTTAGGCCGATTGACAGACTGACGAAACCACACTACATCAACACACAAATTTGTACTGTTTCTTATTATTTAGCTATCAGGAAATTCAATTTGGCCAATAGTTCACTTCTCTGAACCCTAACCATGGCCTGCAGAGAGAGGGGAGAGAGGGAGAGAGAGGGAGAGAGGGAGAGAGAGGGAGAGAGGGGAGGGGCGACGCTCACCTCTGACGATGGCAGGCGGATGACGACGGGCGGCCTCCACCTCCTGAGACGCGCGCGGGCCTCCTCCTCCTCGGACACGGGCGGACCTCCTCCTCCTCGGACGCGGGCAGGCCTCCTCCTCCTCAGACACGGCGGCTGCTGGTAGAGCTGGCGAAGTGGAGGATCGAGAGCGGCGGCAGCGCGAGGGGGGGCTCGTGCTCGTGCTGGTAGAGATGGAGAGATGGGGATGAGAGAGGGGGTCGAGCGCACGTGTGGATAAAGCCAGTTAGGCATAGCACACTTGGGCATAGTGCGCTACGGATATCTGTAGCGCACTCTGGGCTAGTGCGCTACGCCTATCGGCTTCTAACGACTGTATAAGAATACTGCAGCCCCACTTTCTAACAACTACACTAGCCTATCCCACTGGTTCCGCCCTTCGCTCTATTTTAAACTCGTGAGCACCCAGGTTCGAGTCCTGATGCCCACCTTTTTTGTTTTATTTCAAAAATACTTTTAAATGTTTCAAAAAATGCCCAAAAGTGGTGATATATGCCATAGAAGTTTTGTTTTGATTTTAAAATACTTTTAAATATTCCAAAAATTTCATAATAATTTGTCATAAAAGTGGTACAAATATGATTCAAATTAGAACTAAATTTCATAATAATTTTTCCATGAATATTACAATCTTTTTCGACCACGCGTTTTACAATATTTTTTGAGTTAGCGTTTTACAATCTTTTTTCCCTTCTTTGTCGCGGTTGAATAATTTAGCCCCGGCACTTTAATGTTTCTTCTTTCGAATGGGATACCTTTTTTGGGTAGGGTTGTCCTTTCTCTTGTTGTGATGTATGTTGCTGCATCGTAGTCGTCGTCATCTTTAATCTTTGGATCGTCATACTGGTCGAAGTCTTGCTCAATGGCGACTCCATCCATTCCGATGATGTTTCTTTTTCCTCTCCTCACGACAACACGGCTAGGCTTTGTCGGGTCAGTAATGAAAAAACATTAGTCCACTTTGGTAGCCAGTACCCACGGTTCATTTTTCGCGGCCACGTTCGCACCGGCGGCCTTGGATTTGGCTGCTTCGGGTATAACCATGGTTGTGAAATACCGGTCTTCTCTTTCGACGCTCTTTGTCCATCTGACACGGAACATCGGCACCTTTTCTCCACAGTAGTCGAGCTCCCAGATCTCCTCGATTCTTCCGTAGAATCTTTCCTTCACGTTGTCATCAGTGTAGAATTCCGACGTTACGCTTGAGTTCTTATAATCACACTTGTTGTCCTTTTCCTCCGTGTAGAATGTGTAGCCGTTGATATCATACGCCTGATAGGTCACCAGGTTTTGCATCGGTCCCTACGACAAGGTGAATATGATCTTTTTCGTGTCAGAAGAATGCGATCGCAGGGGATTGTCAAGGAGCGTCTGCCTAAACCAACGCGTGAAATCTGATTTGTGCTCTTTGATTATTTCTCCCTGCGTCCTCTGTATGCCCCGGTCACTGTACTTCTTCTCGATTAACCTTTTGTGCTTCTGTACCCAAGGATCGACCAGTTCTAAATGTTGTAGCACGACGAGGTTTGCTCGATCAAATTCTGCGCGTCGAAAATCGAAGTCTGCATGCAGTATGCGACGACCCTCTCGGTGACCAGATCTGTCGAGCTTGCCAAGGTGCCTATTGACGGGAAGACCGACAGGGTTCTCGATGTCTAGATAATTCGTGTAGAAAGAGATGCACTCTTCGGCCAGAAAGACCTTGGCTATGCTTCCATCTGGACGGGACCTGTTGCGAACGTATCCTTTGATGTGTCCGTTCATCCTTTCGAACGCCATCATGCTGCGGAGGAACATCGGCCTGAGTTGTACGATGAAATCCACAACATGGACCAGCAAATGCATCATAATGTCAAAGAATGCGGGTGGGAAGTAGACCTCAAGCTCACATAGTATCACCACGATCTCCTCCTGTAGCCTCCCGAGCTGATTCACGCCAATAGACTTCCTAGAGATGACGTCGAAAAACTTGCAGAGGCCAAATAACATTTCACGGACGTGCTCGTCCATTATCCCTCTTAGTGCGACCGGAAGTACCTGCGTCATTAGTACGGCACAGTCGTGAGACTTCATGCCACTAAACCTCTGCTTCGCCTTGTCTAGGTATCTGCTTATCTTGCCCGGGTAGCCGTAAGGAAATTTGACTCCTAGAAGGCACTTGAAAAACTGTTTGATCTCATCCTGGCTTAGAGTGAAGCAAGAAGGAGGGCATTAATATTCGTTCTTCTTGAACTTTTTACCCTTCCGACGACCTTGTGTCATCTCCGACTCATGATCATCGTCATCTTCCTGATCATCAGGACATGTGGTTTTCTCCGCGTCCTCGCCCCGATAAATGATGCAATCGTTGATGCATACGTGATATCTAACGTGCGGTAGATCGAGAGGACAGACGATTTTCTTGGCGTCCTCGATACTAGTTGGACATGTGTTCCCCTCCGGGAGACGATCGTGCCAGAATGCCATCATATCGTCGAAGCTTGCGTCGCTCAATTTGTGTTTTGCCTTCATCTCCATAGCCTTGAGCGCTACATTCAACCGGGTATCATCGGGCCTAAATCCTTCATACAATGGAGTAACCGCGTCTTTCTCAAGTTGCGCAAGCTTGGCTTTCTCTCTAGCGGCAGCCCTGGCGTTACTCGTCTGCTTGAGAAGAAGCTCTTGCACATAAGGGTCCCGCACCCAGCCTAACGTTGTTCCATCGTCGTCTGCTACTCCGGCATCTAGATCGTCATCATACCGGTATGCTTCCGCACCTTCACCATCTCCTGGAGACTCTTCATCATCTCGCTCGTTCTCGCCGTGATGATGATCATCGTCATGTTTCCCACCTTCACCGTCTCCATCGTCTTCGTCATCGCTTATCCAACGAGTGTATCCATCCATGAAACCATGGCGGAGCAGGTGCGCTTGCAGATTCCCGGCATCTGGGTCGATCACCCAGTTGAGTTTGCATCTTCTGCACGGACATCTTATATCCATCTTGTTATTTCGTATCATGTCGGCCGTCGCACATTTCAAAAATCTAGCCACAATGTCTTCGCTCATTATGAGCACCATTTTTTCCTGCATGGTGTACACGGTACAATTAGAAGTCTATTAGAACCACATAATCAATGCATGCATGCAATGGTCGATAGAAAATTTCGGCATGACCTATCCTAAAATTAGGACCTTTGCAAAATTCCAAAGTCTTGCCAAAATGTAAATGAATCAACATTTTTGCAAAACAAATGGCAACTTGTTCACATACAAACACAAGAGAGAGAGACCGATCCATACACACATGAACATATCATTATCCTCTCCATACACACATGCATCAGCATCATCGATACTCTCCATATACACACACATATGACCATCGATCCTCTCATACACACATCATGAGCATCGATCATCTACATACATATGAGCATATCATCCATATACACATGAACACATCCTTACATGGACAACTTACCGAGATGAGAGACCAATCGCGAGAAAGATGGAAAGGAGAGGTGCGCGCGAGACCGGAGAAGGAGATGAGAGACCGGAGACCTTCCTCTATTACTTATGTAACATCCAAGGCAAGTTCTACATGCTAAAAATGGTGAATGGGTGGAGAAATTGAGGTGGGAAGGAGAAGAGCCAATATGTCATTCCCAATCAACAATATGTCATCTACATATAGTATTAAGAATGCTAAGAGCTCCCACTCACTTTCTTGTAAATACAAGCTTCTCCATAAGTTTGTATAAAACCAAAGCTTTTGATTACCTTATCAAACCGTTGATTCCAACTTCGGGATGCTTGCTTCAATCCATATATGGACCGTTGAAGTTTGCATACCTTGTTAGCATATTTAGGATCGACAAAACCTTTGGGTTGCATCATATACAACTCTTCATCAATGTCTCCATTGAGGAACGCCGTTTTGACATCCATCTGCCATATCTCATAATCATAATATGAAGCGATTGCTAACATAATCCTCACAGACTTTAGCTTCTCTACTGGTGAGAAAGTCTCATCGTAGTCAACTCCTTGAATTTGTCGAAACCCTTTTGCGACAAGTCGAGCTTTATAGACAGTAACATTACCATCATCATCTGTTTTCTTCTTGAAAATCCATTTATTCTCGACAGCCTTCCGGCCATCCGGTAAGTCCACCAAAGTCCATACTTGGTTTTCGTACATGGATCCAATCTCGAATTTCATGGCTTCTTGCCATTAATGGAATCTGGGCTCATAATCGCTTCCTCATATGTCGCAGGGTCATCGGTGTTGTCCACCAACATGATACTCATAACGGGATCATACCAATCAGGAGTGGTACGAGTTCTCGTTGACCTGCGAGGTTCCGTAGTAACTTCAACCGAAGTTTCATGATAAACATCATTAGCTTCCTCTCTTATTGGAGCAGGCGCCACAGGAACTACTTCCGGTGTTGTGCTACTCGCAAGTTCGAGAGAAGGTTCAACAACCTCGTCGAGTTCTTCTTTCCTTCCAGTCACTTCTTTTGAGAGAAATTCCTTCTCTAGAAAGGATCCATTCTTGGCAACGAAGATTTTTCCCTCGGAACTATGATAGAAGGTATACCCAATAGTTTCCTTTGGGTATCCTATGAAGACGCATTTTTCCGCTTTGGGTTCAAGCTTGTCCGGCTATAACTTCTTTACATAGGCTTTGCAACCCCAAACTTTAAGGAACGACAATTTAGGTTTCTTCCCAAACCATAATTCATACGTTGTCGTTTCAACGGATTTAGATGGTGCCGTATTTAAGGTGAATGCGGCTGTTTCTAATGCATAACCCCAAAACGATAGCGGTAAATCTATAAGTGGCATCATAGAACGAACCATATCTAAGAGAGTTCGATTACGATGTTCGGACACACCATTACGCAGTGGTGTTCCCGGCGGTGTCAATTGTGAAAGTATTCCGCATTTCTTCAAATGCTCGCTAAACTCGTAACTTAGACATTCACCTCCACGATCAGAATGTAGAAATTTAATCTTCTTGTTACGTTGATTCTCTACCTCACTTTGAAATTCCTTAAACTTCTCGAAAGTTTCGTGTCGCGGGAATGGTCACGGCAGATGCTGCAATCGGCAGCGAGTAGTAGAACGAGGGGCAAGGGCGGCCAGCCATCTGCGGTGCGAGATGAGGGTGGAGAAACAAGGTTTTACCCAGGTTCGGCCCCCCGGAGGGTAAAGACCTACTCCTGCTAGATTGTATTATGGTGGAGGTACAATGGACGAGCTCGGCGGCTAGGCGGCGCGTCGCTTGGGTGTATGATGGAACGTATCTCTACACGCCTTGTAGGAAGGTTTATATAGACTCACCTCCCCTAGGGTTTAGATATCTCAACCGAATCAGTTAAGGCTTCGGTAATCGTTTAACCTAACTCGACTGGGCCTATCTACTCGCCTAGGCCTTCAGCTTCCAGTCGCTTGGATCCACACCGGGCCTTGATCCAGTCGCCGTCTTGCAGGCCCATTCGCCAGTTCCTGGGCCAGTCAGAAACGTCCTGCTGGGTATACCCCGGTAGGCATATCCCCATCAGTAGTCCCCGAGGCCGTCATTGATTGGGCGCAGGTGGTTGCTGGCAGTCGGAGTATACGGCTTCAAAGCAAGCATCCAGTCGAATCGTCGGCGGGCTCCTAAATGAAGGAAAAAACTAGTCATTCTGATCGCAGCATTGGCGAGTCGAGTTGGCGAAATACTTAGTCACTATCGTAGTGATCAGGTCGGCGAGCCGAGTGGCTGAAGTTGAACCGTTAAACATGGTCAAACTAGCCGTTGGCGTAATCCAACGATAACTTTTGGCGTAATTACCGCGTAGTAACGGCTCCCTCATTTGGCGGGTAACAACCGCTATATAAGGGGAATGGCAGGCAATCAGAGAACCATCTCCTCGTCATTTCCTCCGATTGCGCACACCATTGCCTTCCTCCGCATCGCGATCCAGCCGACCCGAAATCCTCCGACCCCCACGAATCCTTCCGCCAATGGCCCCCTCCACCGAGCCTTGGGGCAGATCTAAGTGTACGAGAGCGCAACTGGCGTCCTTCGAGGAGGCCGGGATCCTGCGCGCCGGCAGGTGGCGCATCCCTGCGGCCGGAGAGGTGACCCCGAACCCGCGCGAGGGAGAATTCATCTTCTTCACCAGCCACCTAGAACGGGGGATGGGATTACCTACGTCCTTGTTCTTCCGGCGCTTCTACGCGTACTACGGGATCCAACCGTCGGACTTGGGTCCGCACAGCATCGAGCAACTCGCCATCTTCGTGGCATTCTGCGAGTGCTACCTGGGCTGCCGGCCCTACTTCCCTCTATGGCAATATCTGTTCCACGGATGGATCAGTCGCGAGGAAGCGTGCGGCCCAATGCTTGCCGCGGGCGGCCTGATATTCCAGCTGAAGTCGAAGGCCTCGTTTTTTGACTTGATGCTGCCCTCCAAGGCGGCGAGCGAGTGGAAGAAGTCTTGGTTCTATGTTACCGAGGCGACTCCGGAGGGCGAGGCGGCGATCCCACGATACTCTGCCGACCGGCCCGAACCGCGCCGACTCCAAGTCGGCAAGCTCCCCACCGACCAGCGGATGGTCGTGGACGAAATGCTTCAAACCATTCGCGGTCTGAAGAAGAAGGGCCTCCAGACAATTAACTTATACAACTTCAGGCTCGGGCGGCGGCTTGTCCCTCTGGCTCAGCGCGGCCACTACATGTACCAAAACACGGGCCGGGAGGACTCGACGAAGTCCTGCCTCGCCGAGTGGAAGCTCGAGGACTACACCCCAGCACTGAAGAAGATCACCCAGGCGGTGTACCTGGACGCAAATGCCGGGGTCGCCCCCTACACCGCGAAGCATCCAGCCCCAACGGTGAGTCACCTCGCATCATTCGCAGTCGCAGTTTATGCAGTCGCGGTCATTCTAATTCCATCTTGTGCTCATTGCAGCTATTCCAAGTGGTGGAAGGATGGCTCCCGCCTTCAGACGACGAGAACTCGAGCTCGTCCGTCCAGGACATGGGCGAGTCGCCTCCCGCCAAGGGCGACACCGAGAGCGACGAGAGCAACGACGACAACGAATCCGAGGAGGAGGTCGCCCCGCTGGTCCGCAAGACCCGCGGGCAGCGTCAGCGTGACCTTGAGGCGAGTAAAAGCCTCGAGCGTCATGATTATGATGATGACGAACTTCCGGAGACCACCTCGCGCCGCCAGGCCACTCCGTCGAAGAAGAAGAAGAAGAAGAAGAAGAAGGAGAAGGAGGTGAAGGCCCCTCCGAAGAAGAAGACGAAGCCGGTGAGACCGGCCTCCCCGCCGAACTCGGCAAGCAGCTCCAACGCTACCAGCCTGGACAAGGGCGAGGCGCCACCGACGGTAACCGCGCTGGACACGGCCACTGTCCTGAGCGAGGTGCCACTGGCCTCGATGCCTCCATCATTCGCCCCAGTCTCTGGGCTAGGGGCCGCTCCGGTCGCGGCGGCTTCACCTCGCAGGGAAGCTCCCGCCGCAGCCTCGACGATGAAGAAACCATCTGTGTCTTGGGCACATGACGTCTTGGAAATGGGCCTCAGTCGCCGACTGGGCCCCGAGCTGGAGAAGCCGGCCGGCATCCGCACGGGGCTACGCTTCATTCCAGTCGCCAAGTGAGTTTTGCTCACCTACTTTTGTCTTTCGATGTATTTTGATTATTTTGCTCACGCGATCAACTTGTAGGACCGGAGCTAAAAAGATAGGCCAACCGACCGTGGCCAAGGTGCCACCCGTCGTCAGCGAGGAGGATCCCTCCCGGAAGAGGAAGGCGGACGAGGTCGTCGTCCCCGCGGATAGCGCCAAGAAGGCCAGAAGCGACGAAGTCATCACGGTGTCTGATGACACGGCGATCGCGCCGAGTGAACCCGTCGCGGAGGCAGCCTCACCGACCAAGGAGGGTGCTCCTTCGCCTGGGGCGGGCGAACCGGCCTCCTTTGGTGCCGGTGCCTCCATCGCAACGTTCCCGCGCTTCGTGGCCAAAGCGGCTACAGCGAGTGGTACCTCGCCCTCGAGCCATGCACCTGGGGTCGCCGATATGGAGGTCGAGCAGCGTCGCGGGCACACGCTAGCTCTCCTCGCGTCCGTGGATGCGATACAACTTCATGGCATGCTTGGCGCAGCCATCTAGGTATGTCCAGTCCCCGAGGATCAGGCCAGTGGGTTGCAGCGGTCTGATTCTTTTAGTGTCTTGTTGTTTATTTTTCGCGTCCAGTCCCCGAGTGCGCACTCGCTGAATTTCAGCGGGTGGGCACTTAGGATTTTTGATTGCCAGTCCCCGAGTGTGCACTCGCTGAATTTCAGCGGGTGGGCACTTAGGATTTTTGATTGCCAGTCCCCGAGTGCGCACTCGCTGAATTTCAGCGGGTGGGCACTTAGGATTTTTGATTGCCAGTCCCCGAGTGCGCACTCGCTGAATTTCAGCGGGTGGGCACTTTGGATTCCGCTTTGGTTAACTGTTTGGATTGTGTGCAGGGTCTGCAACGTGAGTCAGCTGACCGGCTTGCTGCGGCACGCCGTGCGGAGAAGGAACTGGCCATCGTCCAAGAGGCGAATAAGGGGCTTCAGGCAATTGCCGCGAAGGCAGAGGAGGCCCGCCAGGGACTTGTCCCAGCGAGTAAGTTGGAGGCAGCTCGATCGGCGTTGGGCTTGGCTGAGAAACGTATCGCCGACCTCGAACGCGAACTGAAGGAGGCAAAGGAGGAAGCGAGTTTGGCGGATGGGCGAGCCAAGGCCTCTATTACAGCCGCCGCAGAGGAACGTAAAGTTTCCGACGCCCTTGTTGCTGGGCTTCAGGACGACTATACTTCTCTTCAAAGCTTCATCACGGATCTCTCCCGCCCCTTGATTGGTAAGTGTACCTGCTCCTGCCTGTTTCATATACGTTGTATATTGTTTGATGTACTCACTGTCATCTTCTGTCCGCAGGTCGGATCCTTGATAGCACGGAAGAGGCGAGCTCATTCGACGCACGGCAGTGTGTAGCCACACTGGTCGATTCGGCGACGTTGTCGGCGACGTGCATACGGGCATACCTTCAGGAGATGTCACCCATGGAAGTAATTCCCAGCGACCTCATCGAGATGTGGAGGTACTTGGAGAAGGCGCCGTCGGTCGTCGAGTTCATGACGCGATCGGCGTTCCGGCGCGGAGCGGCGAAGGCGCTTAGCCTTGGGATTGCTCACTTTCCGGAGGATTTCGATCTGGACGACGTGACGAGTGGCTACCCGTCGTCGACTGGCGCCGTGGAGATCTCCGAGGTGCTCAAGTTGACGGACCGCGCCGTGGTGTACTCCGAGCGCGTCTGGGCGATGGGCGACCTCCTTCCTTACCAGGAAACGGTCGTCCTACCCAACGACCCCAAGCCGCAGCACCGGGACTTCAAGGTCGAGCAGCCCTTTCGTGCTGCGATGGCGGGTGAGCTGACGACGTATCCGTCGAACCCGTACACTCCCTTCATCCGCAATCGCAAGGGTGCTGGCGAGTCGTCGTCGAAGCCTGCAGAGTGAACTAGTTTGCCCTGGGGCGTTAGTAGCAGTTCTGCCGTTGGGCATACTATATATTTTGAGACAATTTGCGACATGCTATTATTGAGATATCGTGTTTGTTTTGTGATTTGTCATGTGTTTTTCGATTGATGGTTGAACGAGTCCCCGAGCGCGTCCGCCCTTTTTATGGGGTTTACCTCGTTTGTGATGTGTTTGCGGTTTTTGAATGTTTTGTTATTGTGGTCGACTCGCCCGGACTCGGAGAGCCAGTCGCAAGGCGACTCCCTTGAGCACTCTGTACTTTGCCGTTTTCCCTTGCGCGAACGAGGTCGGGTGGCCGAGTCCCCGAGCGTGGTACTTGGTTGTTCTAGGCGCGACTCGAGGGTGGGTGTGGGCTTGGCGCGTTGGTTTGAGCGCGTCACTCCTGCCTAGCCCGTTGGGTCAGTCGCATGGCGAGTCCTGGGCATGCTCTCATACTTGGCGTTTTTCCTAGCCGCTCGCGCTGAACTGGTCGTCAGTCCCCGGGCGTGGTACTTGGCCGTTCGAGTCGCTATGTCGAGGATGCGGAGGACCATGGTCACTGTGAGAAGCGAGGGTAGTTGTCTTGGCTCGTAAAGTCAGTCGGGCTAGGCGACTCCAATGGGGCTCCGGGTAGGCGTTTTTCGTGGACGTTGCAAGACCTGGGGTGCCCCAGTGCCCTTGTAACGCACTACTTGGCCATGACGATCGCTATACCAAAGGTTGACTTCTGCGGTTAGCTTAACGCTGTTATTACGAGTGCGAGTGGCACAAGACACGGATAGTAGGCGCAATTTGCGGTAACCAATTCTTTTTATTTCATAGCGACTGTAGGGTACATATGTGGGGTTCTAGGAGTAGAACTTCCGTAGGAGGTTTACATTCCACGGTCGCTTGACGTTGAGTTTGCCGTCCCCGCGGACGTCGATAAGGTAGTAGGCGTCGTTGCCGAGTACGCGCCCGGCGGCGAATGGTCCCTCGCACGGAGGGGAAAGCTTGTGCATGCCCTTCTTGTCCTGGATGAGGCGCAGCACCAGGTATCCTTCTTGGAAGGTGCGAGTTTTCACCCGCCGGCTGTGATAGCGGCGGAGTCCATGCTGGTGGCGCGTTCCTCCTGGTGGCCCATCGCCGTCGACCCTAGCGGGGGCCGGGCGCTTCCTCCTGGTGGCGCGTTCTCGCAGATTGCGCGCTCGGCCGCGCGGTCCGGGTCGTTTTCGTCGTTGAAGTTCAGGGAGCGCCCCTGGACGGTGGGGTTCAGGCGCGACCTGATTCGCTGCTGGTGGTAGCGCGACAGCTCCTGCGTCGTCACCTGCTCGAGGCGAAATTTTTCGCGCTCGGCTTGTTCCTTGCGGACCGCCTCCGCCAGCTTCAGGCGGAGTTCCTCGACCTCCGTCGTCGTGGCGTTAGGAGGGATCAGGGTGGAGAAGGGATCCTCCGGAGGATCGGTGCCGGTCGCCATGTAGGTCGCGGCGTGGCGACCGGTCCCGTCGCGGAGGTCGGCGGAATTTTCCGACCCGGAGTCGAAGTCGAAGATCCCAAGGATGGAGGGATCCTCGAAGTCTCCCACGTTGGAGACCTGGGTGATGGAGCCCGCGGGGAAGCCGCGGTGATGGATCCGGCGAGTGACGCCGGGGTCGCCGAGTCGGCGTCGTCGTTGAGGGCCACGTCTTCCGTGGCCGTGGAGTTTTTGGCCACGTTGCTGTGGGCCGAGTTGTACTCGGAGGCGAGGCGATGGATCATGTGGACCTGGCTCTCGGAGAGTCGATCGCGTGGCGGCGACTCGCGGATGCGAGCCGAATCCTCCGAGACGATGACGTCGGTGAGGCCGACGAAGAGGCTGATCGTGCCGACCGGCAGGATCATGTTGTGCATGATGGGTCGCGCCGCCGGGACGTAGCTGCTCGGCAAGATCTGGAGCATCTCGCCGATAGCTATCATGCGGCCGGTGGCGACCGTCTCGTTGATGGGCAAATTGGATCTCGCCGCAGAACACCGGCCAGACCGTCCAGGCCCCACGGTGGGCGCCACTGTCGTGGGAATGGTCACAGCAGATGCTGCAATCAGCAGCGAGTAGTAGAACGAGGGGCAAGGGCGGACAGCCATCTGCGGTGCGAGATGAGGGCGGAGACACAAGGTTTTACCCAGGTTCGGCCCCCCGGAGGGTAAAGACCTACTCCTGCTAGATTGTATCATGGTGGAGGTACAATGGCCGAGCTCGGCGGCTAGGCGGCGAGTCGCTTGGGTGTATGATGGAACGTATCTGTACACGCCCTGTAGGGAGGTTTATATAGACTCACCTCCCCTAGGGTTTACATATCTCAACCGAATCAGTTAAGGCTTCGGTAATCGTTTAACCTAACTCGACTGGGCCTATCTACTCGCCTGCGCCTTCAGCTTCCAGTCGCTTGGATCCACACCAGGCCTTGATCCAGTCGCTGTCTTGCAGGCCCACTCGCCAGTTCCTGGGCCAGTCAGAAACGTCCTGCTGGGTATACCCCGGTAGGCATATCCCCATCATTTTGGACTTATGTTTCATGAAATAGATATACCCATATCTACTCAAGTCATCCGTGAAGGTAAGAACATAACGATAACCACTGCGCGATGCTACACTCATTGGGCCACACACATCGGTATGTATGATTTCTAATAAGTCCATAGCTCGCTCCATCATACCAGAAAATGGAGTCTTAGTCATTTTACCCATCAGACATGCTTCGCATCTTTCAAGTGATTTAAGAAGTCCATCGGAATGGAGTTTTTTCATACGCTTCACTCCAATGTGACCAAGACGGCAGTGCCACATATAGGTCGAGTTATCGCTCAATTTCAAACGTTTAGCTTCAATGTTATTAATGTGTGTATTTCCACAATCGAGATTCAATAAGAATAGACCATCTATCAAAGGTGCATGTGCATAAAACATATTACTCATATAAATCGAACAACCATTATTCTCGGACTTAAACAAGTAACCGTCTCTCAATAAACATGATCCAGATATAATGTTCATGCTCAACGCAGGCACCAAATAACAATTATTTAAGTATAAAACTAATCCCGAGTAGATGAAGAGGTAGCGTGCCGATCGCGATCACATCAACCTTTGATCCATTTCCAACGCGCATCGTCACCTCGTTCTTCGCTAGCTTTCGTTTATTCTGCAGTACCTGTTTCGAGTTACAAATATGAGCAACCAAACCAGTATCAAATACCAAGGCACTACTACGAGTACTAGTGAGATACACATCAATAACATGTATATCGGATATACCTTTCTTCTTGATGTTGCCGTTCTTCAAATCCGCCAAGTACTTTGGGAAATTCCGCTACCAGTGACCTTCTCCCTTGCAGTAAAAGCACTGAGTATCAGGCTTAGGCCCAGCCTTGGTCTTCTTCACTGGCACGGCAACTTTCTTACCGCCCTTCTTGAAGTTTCCCTTTTTCTTAGACTTGCCGTCCTTCTTGAATTTGGTGGTCTTATTGACCAACAACACTTGGTGCTCTTTCTTGATCTCCACTTATGCAGATTTCAACATGGAGAAGAGTTCTGGCAACGTCTTGTCCATGTTTTGCATATTGAAGTTCATCACAAAGTTCTTGTAACTTGGTGGTAGTGATTGGAGGACACAGTGAATCCCCAAAGAATTAGGAATCACTATACCCAAACTTTGCAGTTTATTTGTGTGCCCAAACATCATAAGCACGTGCTCACTAACGGAGCTGCCCTCTTCCATCTTGCAGTTAAAGAACTTTTTAGAAGCCTCATAACTCTCAGCTGCCGCGTGACCCTCAAATATCATTTTGAGTTCACGGACAATATCATGTGGGTCATGGTTCTCAAACCTTTTCTGAAGCTCCGATTCCAAACCATACAAGATAACACACTGAACTGTGGAGTACTGATTCTTCCGAGTGAGGTAAACATTCTTTACTTCATTGGTAGCAGTAGCTGAAGGCGGGTCACCCAGCGGTGCATCCAACACATAGGTAAAATTACCAGCATTGAGGACAATCCTCAAATTGCGGAACCAATCCGAGAAGTTGCTTCCATTGTTTTTTCAACTTTTCTTTCTCTAGGAACGCATTAAAATTGATGGTAGGGGCCGCCATTGATCTACAACATATTTGCACTAGTTTAGACTAAGTTTATGACAAATTGAGTTCTAATTAATAGTTAAATTAATCTATGTGAACTGCCACTCAAAACAATATCCCTCACATTGTTTTCATGATCACACGAACCAAATCCACCACATCAAAACCGATCATCACGAGAGTTGATGTAGCTTCAATGGCGAACAATCAACATGTTCATCATATCTACTATATGACTCATGCTTTACCTTTCGGTGATCCGTGTTCCGAGACCATGTCTGTACATGCTAGGCTCGTCAAGATCAAACCTTAGCTTCCGCATGAGCAAATCTGGCTTGCTCACGTTGTATACACTCGCAGAATCTAACACAACCGATCATCACGTGGTGCTTCAAAACAACGAGCTTTAGCAACGGTGCTTACTAAGGATGATGCTTCAACTATTACAACTACTTTGAATAGACACGCAGGCCTTAACGGAATTTAAAAGACAACCATATGGCTCCTGCCGGTTGCCAACTTACAATAAGGAACATTGCATACATCATATATAATCACAATCATGGCCATATACATTCACATCACACCCCTGCAAAACAAAGTTAGACGCCTCTAATTTTCTTTGCATATTTTACGTGGTTTGGGGCTTTCAATAAGTGTCGTTCTAACTTACGAACAAGAACCACAACATTGATGCTTGAACTATCAAGTGCCCATTGTAAATTGAATCTATACTATGATGGGAGAGACGGACACTCGCAAAGCCACTTATGCAATACAGGTTGCATGTTGAGCGTGGAGCAAGTCTCATGAACGATGTCATGTAATGTTAGCCCGGGCCGCTTCATCCCATCACACTGCAAGATGGAAAGTACACAAAAAGCAATTGATAATAAAAGCACCACCGCCCACAATGACCATTGTGTTCTACTCGTGCAACAGATCTACATATAGACACGGCTCTGATACCACTGTAGGGGTTCGTAGCATGGAAAACAAAAAAATTCTACCGCATGCACACAAACAAGCCAAGGTCTATCTACTAGATTGTAGCAACGAGTCGATACAAGCACTCACCCTCGAAGATTCCAAAGCGGTTAACGAGAGCAGATTCTCGTGGGTGATGTAGTCATACACTTGCCGATCTCAAGATCGCGCAGACGATCCTTCCGGCGCTGTGTTTCGGCAGCGCTACCGCAGTCGGTCACACGTTCGGTACTCGATGAAGACCTTCCTCTCCCTTGTTCCAGCAGGCTGCGGAGGTTGTAGTTCTCCCTCGTGATTCCGGCAGCACGACGACGTGGTGTCGGAAGTAGAGGGAAGATCCTGTAGGGCTTCACCTAATCTGGATGCGAGTTATGGTGGATTTAGGGTTTCCCGTAAATCTAGGGTTTAGAGATCCGGGAGGAGGAGGAGGTGTCGGCGGCGGCTTGGCTCGGGGAGGGATATGGCTTGTATTGTGTTGGGGAAGCCCTCCCCCTCTATTTATGAGAGGGGGGTGTAACATTCCAAAAATACTAAACTTGGATCATCAAACTCTAATCATCAAATTTAGGGTTAACAAAAACTTTGCTAAATAAAAATATGAAAGCATACATGTGAGTATGCATTTCATTTTGAATTATTTTGAACCAACTTGTTTGTGTGATCCTTTTCTTGTAAATATATTCTTAGGTGAAATAAACATCATATAAACAATTCCCAAACTTTTCTCAAAGACAAGTAAATCAAAACAAATAAAATAAGGGAATGGTCATTTTGACCAATTTAACTCCCATGCCTACTTTGGCTGTCCCAAACTTTCAGAACTTAACAGAAACTTTTCTGGATCTTTGCACCCCTTGATTGTACTCATAACAAAGTATCAAGGGCACCTTGTGATCATCCAGAAACATTCAAATGCATAGTTTAAATGACAATTCAAAATTGAATATTTATCATATGGGAAGATCCCACTTTTTCAAAAACCACTCAAACAAGCCCAACTTTCAAAACCCAAGCATCTGCAGACTCACCAGCACCAACCTAGCACACCCACCAAAAATCTTTTCAAAATTCAAAACTTGAATTCTTGCGGCCATTTCATCAAACACATTGTAGACACAAATCATCAAAATCTTAAACACTATTGTGAGCAGTGATTGAAGCCTAACTTGTCCCCTCTCTAGCTCACAACCATCTCAGTAGATCATCTAGCAAGTTAAACCAAGCACTAGACTCACTGTAAGCTGGGCAATGACATCAATGGTGAACAGCCGAAGCTCACCATGCCACCCAGTGGAGACAACAAGCTAGGAGGAGATTTAGCCGTGCCAACCTTGTCTAGGAGGCAGCCTACCATCCATCTCCACTCCCCGTCCAATGATCGAACGTTGCTAACCCCTGGACCACACGCACGGACCGCGCCCAGCTCGCCAGCAACCATGCCGAGCATGCGCCAGAGCGCCACACTTGACCGACGCCCACAGACCACGCGCCGCCCTCGCCGCGTGCATACATGATCGCCACCAACCCAGGAGACCGCCAGACATCCCCGTTCGCCGCCCCATGACGCACAACCACCGCTCACCGTCGAAGACACCGCCTTTGCCGTGCAGAGCATCGCGCGTTCCAGACCAAACCGCACCGCCCCTACGCGCGCATTAAAGCCGTAGAGCATCGCCAGGAGACCACCAAGCGATCGCCACTGCCGGCCATGCCTCTAGCAGCCCGTAGCCATGTCACCACCGTCGACTGCCCATCCTGTTCGGTCTCGTCGTCGCGACTATAAATAGAGGCCACCCCCAGCCAAATTGAGCACACCATCTCACTCCCCTCTCCTCACTGATCGTGCCACCCCGTTCTCGGAGCAAGGCGAGCAGCACTTCGCCGGAATTTTGCCGGAGCCTGCCGTTGCTGGAGAAGAAGGGGGCCAGCGATTGGAGCCGCCCCAGGAGAAGCTGCCAGTACCAGGAGGTTCGCCGTCATCGACTTCGTCGTTCGCCCGCCTCGCCGACCCTCACCTGAACCCCGGTGAGCCCCCAACGACCCCCACTGGCCGTGCTAGGTTTCTGTCTCGGCGACGTTGCCCAACGTCGACGATGACCCTCAGCCGTTGGATTAGAACCAGATCGAACGCACCACATCGCCCCATACTGCTTCGCACCCTCCTGTCTCACTGACGCGTGGGGACAGCAACTTAACCAGCCCGCGTAAGCGCTGTGCTTAGCAGGCCGGCCCAGTATCACTTCCCGCGCAACCCAGTTATTTGAATTTAACTTTTTCCATTTTATTTCAAACACACTTCTGTACCCAGTTTCAAAAATCATCCCAGGTCGATTCAGTGAACCAAATTTAACGAAACCAATTTTGTTAGAAAGGTCTGGTAATGCTGAATCGAAGCCCGTTGGATTCAAGTCATTTGGATCTGTAGATCATCCTTGGTAAAAATAACAAGGCAGAAGCTTTTATGCATTCAAACATTTTTCAAATTTAAACCATAATAGCTTTTGAGTTGATTCCAACTCTCAAAAATCACAATTGATCATACCTTTCAGAATATAGAAAAAATATATAGGTTTACTTACAGAAATAATGTTCAAGTAATAAAAGAATGCCACATAGGCATTTCTAGTCACTTTATTTAATTAAAATAAAAGGGTAAAACCTTATTAAATTGTGACACCACTTTAAATCATATTCCCATGGACTAAAATATGTGGTGATGACATGAGTCAACATGATCCCATGTTTGGTTTGGAGAATATTAAATCTTAAGTAGTTTTTCAATGAGTAGAAATTACTTTTCTAAAAAAAGGAATTAAACCAAGCCTTAATCTTGTAATGTTAGTGATGATGTTAGATCATCTTTAGGACCCTTTTGTGTGATGATTGAAAGTAGTTAAGTATTGTTTGGTGATTGTGTACCTCGTATTAATTCATAGACGCTAGTACCAACCAAGGATACGAGGAGGAAGGAGGATACTACGAAGAAGAAGCCGAGGAGAACTTCAACCACTACTCTGCACAAGGCAAGCTTATATTGACACTGATGCAAGCCTAATACTACTAGTTGAATGTGCAAGCTAACAATTGCAATGTAGCAAGATTATACTGATACTGTGCAAGCCAATACTTGCTTGTCACCATGCCAACTATATGCCCTAAGCATAGATGATCCTACCCACTTGATAAACCAAACCTAGTTTTTGCTTACAAGATTATTACTTTATTTCTTTATCAAAGATACTACTTATAGTTTACTTCAGTGAATTGTAGATACTAGAAAGATATTTGAAGGTTGCATAAAGAGCATAAATTTGGCCTAAGCTAGATAATCTTGATGTCATCCTAAGGCATGAGATTGAACTTAGAACACCCCTTGTTTACCACCCCTCATTAGTACTTACCCCCACTTGTAGATGCTAGTGATAAGCATAAAACTTGATCAACTTTTGATGGGAATACTTGTAGAAAATGGTTATGAAAACCTTGGAATGATGGATCATTCTATTGAAATGTTTTGACATGTGTTTCCAAACACCAGATGATTTTGGTGATGAAAATGTTGAGGCATGAGCCTTAGCCCTTTATAAAACTGATGGTTGTCTGGATGCGATACCATTCCAATTTTATCGTACAACCACAATGCCCGAGAATTGGGTAGGGCTTGACTAGAAACTTATATACCTTAGTATTAGTTCCCTCATGGCCAAGGTATGAGCTGAGGCTACCTTGTGAAGATTGTCCACCTGTGCAGTACCCAAGATGACAGTTGGTCATGGTTGGGAGGCCAAACTCACAAGAGAGGTGCTTATACTAGGGCATGTAATTGAAAGGTTAGGATTGATTATCCGCATACTGAGTATGGTGAATTCAGGATTTGTTCCTGATGGCTGTATCGAATGTTGTGGTGAAAGTGTACAATCTCTGCAGAGTGTCAAACTATTCGAATAGCCGCGTCCGTGGTTATGAACAGTTGGAGTGGCCATACTGTTCCCCCGTCAGACTTTTCAAAATGACTTGTGAAATGAATTGAGATTTTGACTTGACCACAACAGGGTTGTGATATGAAATACAAGTTCCTACTTAGGAGTTATAAAAATGTGACTAGCTTCTCTTGCTTCTTAGCTTAGTAGAGATAAATCTGGCTTTTGCAAAACAACCCTAGAGCCTAGTGTCCTATTATCAAAACCCCCTTCACTTGTTAGTATTAGTTTGTGAGTACTTAAAGAGTACTCATGGCTTTGTCCCTGGCTATTCCCGTGGCCAGACTATGAAGAGGAGTACCTGGAGGATGGACCCCAGGAAGGTTACAACAACTAGGATCATCTCCCATCGTTAGCATTGCCTGTGACCCTGAAGATGGAGCTTCGCCTACGCTACCGTTATTATTACGTATTCCGCTGCTTGAAGTTGTATTAAGAACTGGATCATGAGATCCCTATTTGTGTAAGAAGTTATGTAGGGTTTGTAATGGATGATGTACTATGGTATCCAATTCTGCTATGTCTCGCAAAAATGGTAATCCTGGGATTGCGATGTATGGCATAACAGGCATCTGGGATAAAAAATCCGGGTGTTGACAGGGGGGCAGCCTTGGGAGGGGTGGGTTTGAATCCAAACCCAAACCCAAGTTGGATTGAGAGAAGGACTTGTTTCTTCTCCCACTAGGAAACCATTGTTCCAGTTTGACTTTTCAAACTTCCCGTTTGACTTTCAATTTAGAGCTTTATTTCTCTCTTGCAAATGCCAACACAAAGCGACCTAGGATATGATCTAATCATTCTTCATATCCATGACACATTCATGGACCATTCCCCTTCCGGTCCAGTGAACCTTCTAGACCCTTCTAGAACCTCTCCGATGAAATCATCGGAAACTTTCCCGAACTCCGAAATAGGACTTTCCTTATATGAATCTTATTCTCCGGACCATTCCGGATCTCCTTGTGATATCCCGGATCCCATCCGGGACTCCGAACAACATTCGGTATCGCTTCTAACATTCCATATCTACCAAACAACATTGAATCCTTAAGTGTGTCTCCCTACGGTTCGTGAATTATGCGGACATGACCGAGACACTTCTCCGATCAATAACCAATAGAGGAATCTAGAAATTCATATGGCTGCCACATATTTCAACAATTACTTTGCGATCGAATGAACCACTTACATACGATATCAATTTCCCTTTGTCTCATGATAGTTTACTTATCCGAGGTTTCGATCGTCGGTATCTCTGCATACCTAGTTCAACCTCGTTACTGATAAGTATTCTTTTCTCGTTCCTGTGATATGTGATCCCTTGTGATCCTGTCACATGCTTGCAAGCCAATTGGATGACATTCCACCGAGAGAGCCCAGAGTATATATATTCGTCATATGGATGGACAAATCCCACTCTTGATCCATGTGCCTCAACCCATACTTTCTGAATACTCAATGCCACCTTTATAGCCACCCAGTTACGGTGTGGTGTTTGATGTCATCAAAGCATCCTTCCGGTGATGGTGATTAGCATGATCTCATGGTCGAAGGAATTAGGTTACTATGTATCAGAAAGCTTATAGCAAACGAACTATTAAAATGACTTATCTTTATGCTACGCTTATCTATAGGAGTATTTCCATCATACCATTCTCCTAATGATATGATCTTGTTATTAACAACATCTCAATGTTCATGATCGAGAAACCACGATTGTCTATTAATCAACAAGCTAGTATTACAAAGAGGCTTTACCGGGGACTCTAATTTAGTTTACAAATCACACAAGTATTAATGTTTCCGGTTAATACTATTATAACATGAATGTAAACATTTATCATAAACACAAAGATATAATAATAACCACTTTTATTATTGCCTCTAGGGCATATCTCCAACACTTCTTCCTATGAAACCCTGATCTGTGGGCCCAAGATCGTCTACCCCCTAGATGTTCTTATGAAAGGGGTAGCCCGGTGGATTTTTTCTTGGTTTGTGCTTGTTTGGGTTATAGGATAATTGCAAACCATGTTTGGGCACAATTTGTGACAATTTCCAACCCGGTTTCTCCGAAACTGGGAGTTCTCGACCCCATAATAATTAAATTTTCAAAACACCTTCGTTTTTAGGTGACATCGCATGTCTGCCAAGGGGTCACACTTACGAACCATATTTTGGACATTTCAGCTTTCCACCACACTTACACATGCTAGGGTCCATTGAAAGGTTTGGAGGTATTCCGATGCCCCGAAGAGCTTCTTCCTACGAAACAATGATCCGTGGGCCTGGATCGTCTACCCCTAGATGTTCTTATGAAAGGGGTATCCAGGTGGATTTTCCTCTTGGTTTGTGCTTGGCTGGCTCATAGGATAATTCCAAACCATGTTTAGGCACAAGTTGTGACAAGATCCAACCCGGTTTCACCGAAACGAGGAGTTCCCGGCCAATTAAATTCGAGGATCTTTCATTTTTTCGGTGATAGTGCTTGCCTATGAAGCGGGTTACACTTGGGTACCATGTTTTGCACATTTCTCCATTCCACCACACGTTAATACACATTATAGGGTCCATTGTAAGGGTTTGGAGGTATTCCGATGCTCTGAGGCGCTTCTTCCTATGAAACCCTAATCTGTGGGCCCAGAATCGTCTACCCCCTTGATGTTCTTATGAAAGGGGTAGCCCGGTGGATTTTTCTCTTGTTTTGTACTTGGTTGGGTTATAGGATAATTTCAAACCATGTTTGGTCACAATTTTTGACAAGATCCGACCCGGTTTCTCCAAACTAGGAATTCTCGACCCCTAATAATTAAATTTCTAGAACACCTTCATTTTTAGGTGACATCGCATGTCTGCGAAGGGGTCATACTTAGGAACCAGGTTTTGGACATTTCAGCATTCCACACACTATAATACACATGCTAGGGTCCATTGCAAGGTGTGGAGGTATTCCGATGTGCCGAAGAGATTCTTCCTAAAAAACCCTGATCCGTGGGCCTGGATCGTCTACCCCCTAGATGTTCTTATGAAAGGGGTAGCCCGGTTGATTTTTCTCTAGGTTTGTGCTTGGTTGGGTTATAGGATAATTCCAAACCATGTTTCAGAACAAGTTGTGACAAGATCCATCCAGGTTTCACCGAAACGGGGAGTTCGCGGCCAATTAAATTCCAGGATCTTCGGTTTTTTTGTTATAGTGCATGCCTACGAAGCGGGTTACACTTGGGTACCATGTTTTGGACATTTCAGCATTCCACCACACATTAATACACATGCTAGGGTCCATTGCAAGGGTTTGGAGGTATTCCGATGCTCTCGAGGCGCTTCTTCCTATGAAACCCTGATCTGTGGGCCCAGGATCTTCTACGCCATAGATGTTCTTATGAAAGGGATAGCCCGGTGGATTTTTCTCTTGGTTTGTTCTTGGTTGGGTTAGAAGATAATTTCAAACAATTTTTGTGCACAATATGTGACAAGATCCAACCCGGTTTCTCCGAAAGTGGGAGTTCTCGACCCCCTAATCATTAAATTTCCAGAACACCTTCGTTTTTAGGTGACATCGCATGTCTACGAAGGGGTCACACTTAGGAACCACATTTTGGACATTTCAGAATTCCACCACACTTTAATACACATGCTAGGGTCAACTGCAACGTTTCGAGGTATTCCGATGCCCCGAAGAGCTTCTTCCCACGAAACCCTGATCCGTGGGCCTGGATTGTCTACCCCCCTGATGTTCTTATGAAAGGGGTAGCTAGGTGGATTTTCCTCTTGGTTTGTGCTTGGTTGGCTCATAGGATAATTCCAAACCATGTTTGGGCACAAGCTGTGACAAGATCCAACCCGGTTTCACCGAAACGGGGAGTTCCCGGCCAATTAAATTCGAGGATCTTTTGTTTTTTTGGTCATAGTGCATGCCTACGAAGCGGGTTACACTTGGGTACCATGTTTTGCACATTTCAGCATTCCATCACACATTAATACACATACTAGGGTCCATTGCAAGGGTTTGGAGGTATTCCGATGCTCTGAGGCGCTTCTTCCTATGAAACCCTGATCTATGGTCCCAGAATCGTCTAGCCCCTAGATGTTCTTATGAAAGGAGTAGCGTAGTGGATTTTTCTCTTGGTTTGTGCTTGGTTGGGTTATAGGATAATTGCAAACCATGTTTGGGCACAATTTGTGACAAGATCCAACCCGGTTCTCCGAAATTAGGAGTTCTCGACCCCCTAATAATTAAATTTCTAGAACACTTCGTTTTTAGGTGACTTCGCATGTCTGCGAAGGGGTCACACTTAGGAACCAGGTTTTGGACATTTCAGGATTCCACACACTTTAATACCCATGCTAGGGTGCATTGCAAGGTATGGAGGTATTCCGATGTGCCGAAGAGCTTCTTGCTACAAAACCCTGATCTGTGAGCCTGGACCGTCTACCCCCCAGATGTTCTTATGAAAGGGGTAGCCCGGTGGATTTTCTCTTGGTTTGTGCTTGGTTGGGTTATAGGAAAATTCCAAACCATGTTTGGGCACAATTTGTGACAACATCGAACCCGGTTTCTCCGAAACTGGGAGTTCTCGACCCCCTAATAATTAAATTTTCAAAACACCTTCGTTTTTTGGTGACATCGCATGTCTGCCAAGGGGTCACACTTAGGAACCAGATTTTGGACATTTCAGCATTCCACCACACTTTAATACACATGCTAGGGTCCATTTCAAGGTTTTGAGGTATTCCGATGCCCCGAAGAGCTTCTTCCAACGAAACCCTGATCCGTGGGCCTGGGTCTTCTACCCCCTAGATGTTCCTATGAAAGGGGTAGCCAGGTGGATTTTCCTCTTGGTTTGTGCTTGGTGCACTCAAAGGATAATTCCAAACCATGTTTGGGCACAAGTTGCGACAACATCCAACCCGGTTTCACCGAAATAGGGTGTTCCCGGCCAATTAAATTCCAGGATCTTTCGTTTTTTCGGTGATAGTGCTTGCCTGCGAAGCGGGTTACACTTGGGTACCATGTTTTGCACATTTCACCATTCCACCACACGTTAATACACATTCTAGAGTCCATTGCAAGGGTTTGGAGGTATTCCGATGTTCCGAGGGGCTTCTTCCTATGAAAGCCTAATCTGTGGGCCTAGAATCGTCTACCCCCTAGATGTTCTTATGACAGGGGTAGCCCGGTGGATTTTTCTATTGGTTTGTTCTTGGTTGGGTTATAGGATAATTGCAAACCATGTTTGGGCACAATTTGTGACAAGATCCAACCCGGTTCTCCGAAACTAGGAGTTCTCGACACCCTAATAATTAAATTACCAGAACACCTTCGTTTTTAGGTGACATCGCTTGTCTACGAAGAGGTCACACTTAGGAACCAGGTTTTGGACATTTCATCATTCCACCACACTTTAATACACATGCTAGGGTCCATTGCAAGGTTTGGAGGTATTCCGATGTGCCGAAGAGCTTCTTCCTACAAAACCCTGATCCATGCGCATGGATCGTCTACCCCCTAGATGTTCTTATGAAAGGGGTAGCCCAGTTGATTTTTCTCTATGTTTGTGCTTGGTTCGGTTATAGGATAATTCCAAACCATGTTTGGGAACAAGTTTTGACAATATTCAACACGGTTTCAGCGAAACGGGGAGTTCTCGGCGAATTAAATTCCAGGATCTTTGTTTTTTTAGTGATAGTGCATGCCTACAAAGTGGGTTACACTTGGGTACCATGTTTTGGACATTTCAGCATTCCATCACACATTAATACACATACTAGGGTCCATTTCAAGGGTTTGGAGGTATTCCGGTGCTCCGAGACACTTCTTCCTATGAAACCCTCATCTGTGGGCCCATAATCGTCTACCCCCTAGATGTTATTATGAAAGGGGTAGCCCGGTGTATTTTTCTCTTGGTTTGTACTTTGTTGGGTTATAGGATAATTTCAAACCATGTTTGGGCACAATTTGTGACAAGATCCAACCCGGTTTCACCAAAACTGGGAGTTCTCGGCCCCCTAATAAATAAATTTCCAAAACACCTTCGTTTTTAGGTGACATCGCATGTCTGCGAAGGTTTCACACTGAGGAACCATATTTTGGACATTTCAGAATTCCACCACACATTAATACACATTCTAGCGTCGATTGCAAGGGTTTGGAGGTATTCCGATGCTCCGAGGCGCTTCTTCCTATGAAACCCTGATCTGTGGGCCCAGGATCGTCTACCCCCTATATGTTCTTATGAAAGGGGTATCCCGGTGGATTTTATCTTTTTTTGTGGTTGGTTGGGTTATAGGATAATTGCAAACCATGTTTGGGCACAATTTGTGACAAGATCGAACCCGGTTTCTCCGAAACTGGGAGCTCTCGACCCCCTAATAATTAATTTTTCAGAACACCTTCGTTTTTAGGTGACATCGCATGTCTGCCAAGGGGTCACACTTAGGAACCAGATTTTGGACATTTCAGCATTCCACCACACTTTAATACACATGCTAGGGTCCATTGCAAGGTTTCGAGGTATTCCGATGCCCCGAAGAGCTTCTTCCTACGAAACCCTGATCCGTGGGCCTGGATCGTCTACCCCCTGGATTTTCTTATGGAAGGGGTAGAGGTGGATTTTCCTCTTGGTTTGTGCATGGTTGGCTCATAGGATAATTCCAAACCATATTTGGGCACAAGTTGTGACAAGATCCAACTCGGTTTCACGAAAACAGGGAGTTCCCGGCCAATTAAATTCCAGGATCTTTCGTTTTTTCGTTTTTTGGGTACCATGTTTTGCACATTTCAGTATTGGACCACACCTTAATACACATTCTAGGGTCCATTGCAAGGGTATGGAGGTATTTTGATGCTCTGAGGCACTTCTTCCTATTAAACCCTGATCTGTGGGTCCAGAATGGTCTACCCCTAGATGGTCTTATGAAAGGGGTAGCCCGGTGGATTTTGCTCTTGGTTTGTGCTTGGTTGGGTTATATGATAATTGCAAACCATGTTTGGGAAAAATTTGTGACAAGATCCATCCCGGTTTCTCCCATACTGGGAGTTCTCGACCCCCTAATAATTAAATTTCTAGACACCTTTGTTTTTAGGTGACATCGCATGTCTGCGAAGGGGTCACACTTAGGAACCAGATTTTGTACATTTCAGCATTCCACCACACTTTAATACACATGATAGGGTCCAATACAAGGTTTGGAGGTATTCCGATGCCCCGAAGAGATTCTTCCTACGAAACCCTGATCCGTGGGCCTGGATCGTCTACTCCCTAGATGTTCTTATGAAAGGGGTAGACAGGTGGATTTTCCTCTTGTTTTGTGCATGCTTGGCTCATAGGATAATTCCAAACCATGTTTGGGCACAAGTTGCGACAAGATCCAACCCGGTTTCACCGAAACGGGGAGTTTCCGGCCAATTAAATTCCAGGATCTTTCGTTTTTTCGGTGATAGTGCATGCCTACGAAGCGGGTTACACTTGGGTACCAAGTTTTGCACATTCCAGAATTCCACCACACATTAATACACATTCTAGGGTCCATTGCACGGGTTTTTAGGTATTCCGATGCTCCGAGGCGCTTCTTCCTATGAAACCCTGATCTGCAGGCCCAGAATGGTCTACCCTCTAGATGTTCTTATGAAAGGGCTAGCCCAGTGGATTTTTGTCTTGGTTTTTTCTTGGTTATGTCATAGGATAATTGCAAACCATGTTTGGGCAGAATTTGTGACAATATCCAACCCGGTTTCTCCAAAACTGGGAGTTCTCGACGCCCTAATAATTAAATTTTCAGAATACCTTCGTTTTTAGGTGACATCGCATGTCTGCGAAGGGGTCACACTTAGGAACCAGGTTTTGGACATTTCAGCATTCCACACACTTTAATACACATGCTAGGGTCCATTGCAAGGTATGGAGGTATTCCGATGTGCCGAAGAGCTTCTTCCTACAAAACCCTGATCTGTGGGCCTGGATCGTCTACCCCATAGATGTTCTTATGAAAGGGGTAGCCCGGTGGATTTTTATCTTGGTTTGTACTTGGTTGGGTTATAGTATAATTGCAAACCATGTTTGGGCACAATTTGTGACAAGATCCAACCCAGTTTCACCGAAGCTGGGAGTTCTCGGTCCCCTAATAATTAAATTTCCAAAACACCTTCGTTTTTAGGTGACATCACATGTGTGCGAAGGTTTCACACTTAGGAATCATGTTTTGGACATTTCAGAATTCCACCACACATTAATACACATTCTAGGGTCCATTGGAAGGGTTTGAAGGTATCCCGATGCTCCGAGGCGCTTCTTCCTATGAAACACTAATCTGTGGGCCCAGGATCGTCTACCCCCTAGATGTTCTTATGAAAGGGGTAGCCCGGTGGATTTTCTCTTGGTTTATGCTTGGTTGGGTTATAGGATAATTTCAAACCATGTTTGGGCACAATTTGTGACAAGATCGAACCCGGTTTCTCTGAAACTGGAAGTTCTCGGCCCCCTAATAATTAAATTTCCAGAACACCTTTGTTTTTAGGTGATATTGCATGTCTGCGAAGGGGTCACAATTAGGAACCAGATTTTGGACATTTCAGAATTCCACCACACTTTAATACACATGATAGGGTCCAATTCAAGGTTTGGAGGTATTCCGATGCCCCGAAGAGCTTCTTCCTACGAAACCCTGATCTGTGGGCCTGGATCGTCTACCCCCTAGATGTTCTTATAAAAGGGGTAGCCAGGTGGAATTTCCTCTTGGTTTGTGCATGGTTGGCTCATAGGATAATTCCAAACCATGTTTGGGCACAAGTTCCGACAAGATCCAACCCGGTTTCACCGAAACGGGGAGTTCCCCGCCAATTAAATTCCAGGATCTTTCGTTTTTTCGGTGATAGTGCATGCCTACGAAGCGGGTTACACTTGGGTACCATGTTTTGCACATTTCAGCATTCCACCACACATTAATACACATTCTAGGGTCCATTGCAAGGGTTTGGAGGTATTCCGATGCTCCGAGGCGCTTCTTCCTATGAAACACTGATCTGTGGGCCCAGAATGGTCTACCCCCTAGATGTTCTTATGAAAGGAGTAGCCCAGTGGATTTTTCTCTTGGTTTTTTGCTTCGTTGTGTTATAGGATAATTGCAAACCATGTTTGGGCACAATTTGTGACAAGATACACCCAGTTTCTCTGACACTGGGAGTTCTAGACCCCCTAATAATTAAATTTCCAAAACACCTTCGTTTTTAGGTGACATCACATGTCTGCGAAGGGATCACACTTAGGAACCAGGTTTTGGACATTTTAGCATTCCACACACTTTAATACACATGCTAGGGTCCATTTTTAACGTTTGGAGGTATTCCGATGTGCCGAAGAGCTTCTTCCTACAAAACCCTGATCCGTGGGCCTGGATCGTCTACCCCCTAGATGTTCTTATGAAAGGGGTAGCCCAGTTGATTTTTCTCTAGGTTTGTGCTTGGTTGGGCTATAAGATAATTCCAAACCATGTTTGGGAACAAGTTGTGACAAGATCCATCCCGGTTTCACCGAAACGGGGACTTCCCGCCCAATTAAATTCCAGGATCTTCGTTTTTCGGTTATAGTGCATGCCTACGAAGCGGGTTACACTTGGGTACCATCTTTTGGACATTTCAGCATTCCACCACCCATTAATACACATGCTAGGGTCCATTGCAGGGGTTTGGAGGTATTCCGATGCTCCAAGGCGCTTCTTCCTATAAAACCCTGATCTGTGGGCCCAGGATCGTCTACCCCCTAGATGTTCGTATGAAAGGTGTAGCCCGGTGGATTTTTCTCTTGATTTGTTCTTGGTTGGGTTATAGGATAATTGCAAACCTTGTTTGGGCACAATTTATGACTAGATCCAACCCAGTTTCCCCGAAACAGGGAGTTCTCGACCCCCTAATAATTAAATTTTCAGAACACCTTCGTATTTAGGTGACATCGCATGTATGCGAAGGGGTCACACTTAGGAACCAGATTTTGGACATTTAAGCATTCACCACACATTAATACACATCCTAGTTTCCATTGCAAGGTTTCGAGGTATTTCGATGCCCCGAAGAGCTTCTTCCTACGAAACCCTGATCCGTGGGCCTGGATCGTCTACCCCTAGATGTTATTATGAAAGGGGTAGCCAGGTGGATTTTCCTCTTGGTTTGTGCTTGGTTGGCTCATAGGATAATTCCAAACCGTGTTTGGGCACGAGTTGTGACAAGATCCAACCCGGTTTTACCGAAATGGGGAGTTCCCGTCAAATTAAATTCCAGGATCTTTCGTTTTTTCGGTGATAGTGCATGCCTACGAAGCAGGTTACACTTGGGTACCATGTTTTTCACATTTCAGAATTCCACCACACATTATTACACATTCTAGGGTCCATTGCAAGGGTTTGGAGGTATTCCGATGCTCTGAGGCGCTTATTCCTATGAAACCTAGATCTGTGGACCGAGCATCGTCTACCCCCTAGATGTTCTTATGAAAGGGGTATCCTGGTGGATTTTTCTCTTGGTTTGTGCTTGTTTGGGTTATAGGTTAATTGCAAACCATGTTTGGGCACAATTTGTGACAAGATCCAACCAGTTTCACCAAAACTAGGAGTTCTCAGGCCCCTAATAATTAAATTTCCAGAACACCTTCATTTTTAGGTGACATCGCATGCCTGCGAAGGGGTCAGACTTAGGAACCAGGTTTTGGACATCTCAACATTCCACCACACTAATACACATGCTAGGGTCCATTGCAAGGTTTGGAGGTAGTCCGATGCAACAAAGAGCTTCTTCCTATGAAACCCTGATCCGTGGGCCAGGATCGTCTACCCCTAGATGTTCTTATGAAAGGGGTAGCGCAGTGGATTTTTCTCTTTGTTTGTGCTTGGTTGGGTCATAGGATAATTCCAAACCATGTTTGGGAACAAGTTGTGACAAGATCCAACCCGGTTTAATCGAAACGGGGAGTTCCCGGCCCCCTAATAATTAAATTTCTTAAACACCTACGTTTTTAGGTGACATCGCATGTGTGCGAAGGGGTCACACTTAGGAACCAAATTTTTTACATTTCAGCATTCCACCACACTTTAATACACATGCTAGAGTCCATTGCTAGGTTTGGAGGTATTCTGATGCCCCGAAGAGCTTCTTCCTACAAAACCCTGATCCGTGGACCTGGATCGTCTACCCCCCTAGATGTTCTTATGAAAGGGGTAGCCCGGTGGATTTTCCTCTTAGTTTGTGCTTGGTTGGGTCATAGGATAATTCCAAACCATGCATGTTTGGGCACAAGTTGTGACAAGATCCAACCTGGTTTCATCGAACCAGGGAGTTCCCGGCCAATTAAATTCCAGGATCTTTCATTTTTTCGGTGATAGTGCATGCCTACGAAGCGGGTTACACTTGGTTACCATGTTTTGGACATTTCAGCATTCCACCACACATTACTACACATTATAGGGTCCATTGCAAGGGTTTGGAGGTATTCCGATGCTCCGAGGCGCTTCTTCCTATGAAACCCTGATCTATCGGCCCAGAATCGTCTACCCCCTAGATGTTCTTATGAAAGGGGTAGCCCGGTGGATTTTTCCCTTGGTTTGTGCCTGGTTGGGTCATAGTATAATTCCAAACTAAGTTTGGGAACAAGTTGTGACAAGATCCAACCCGATTTAATTGAAACGGGGAGTTCCCGCCCCCCTAATAATTAAATTTCCAAAACACCTGTAACATCCTAATTTCCGCAACCCCGATTAAATGTCCCAAAGGAAAAAATCAGGGGGGGGGATTTCTTGCAATGCATGCTTACCTCTTTGCTGGCGCTGAAGCAACTACTTGTGGATTAGTTATGTGCTCCTCATCTCAACCCTAGTTTACAAAAACTATTTTACAAATGAGATGTCTTGGCTCATCTTTCATATTCTCAAATGTTCTGGCATTTCAAAACTTGAGCCAAGATGACTTTGACACAACCCAATACTTTACTAGATTCTATTGCCAAAACTATGGAGACATATATATATACACTCCTTATATTTTCAAGATAGAACCTTCAACTACTCCTATCCCCTAGGTTTTCCCAAAAACTTTATTAAAACCTTTTCCTCTCAATATTGAGATACCAAGATAGTACTTATCTTACTTCAAACAAAAAACCCTTTCAACATACCCATCCTTACCTCAAGCTACGATTGATGGTAACACTAGTAGTAGTTAGATAAGTAATAAGATGAATTGCCTTAATCTATTGGATATTGAATTGCCTTGTTTTCTTATAAACTAGAGTGAGCTAATCTAGTATCTCATCCCTTATGACCCAATCTAGGATTGTGATCAACAATCTCAAGAAAGCATCCAAGTCTGGATCTATCCTAAGCCACTCAAGTGATCATCTCATCTCCTGCTTACCTCAATCCCAGGATAACCCTCTGGATGGTTTCCAACTCAATGAAGACCCAATCCAAGCAGGGATAATATCTAGTTATCCCTCACATCAACATCCTCCATATGACCATGAGTTTGGAACCTAGCATCCTCTCAAAATCATCTACACTCTAGTCAAAATCTCCAAAACTGCCAAAATGGCAAAGTCTGGATTTCTTATCTAGATTCAATTTTTGGAGCTCTACCTCTTTCAACATATGTGCATTCTTGAAAATGTACATGAAACATCTTGTAGTACATCTTTAGTTCTACAAAATCCCACTCTTGCCCTTGTCTAATCCATTATATCTCCCACCCATCCATCATGGTTTTGTAGTCAAGATAATAATATTTTCTGCAAATCTTATCATCTTGCCTACTTCGGCAGAAGCTCACATCTATATGCCACCTCCCCTTGACCAAATATTTGAATGGTTATGATCTACTAACAATGGCCTATCAACCCCCACTTCACTTGTTTCCATTGGAGCCTTGTGCTTCTTAAACCCACATGGTTTAGGAGGCTACCTGATGTATCTGCTATGGCAGCCTTACTTTAAACAAAGTTGGCCATCACTCCAAAACCACCTCAAATGCAACCAATCCCAACTCTTGCTTCCACGATCATCTATATAACATGGTCTATCCATCCATCTACCCCTTGTACCAAGGTGATCTCTAAACTCCCTAATCGAACCATGTTTAGATGCCATCAGAATAACAAAACCCTAGATCCTCCCTTATCTAGTTTCCCTCCTCACCACTTTTCTACAAAACCAAGGTTGACTTTGATGCATATATCAAGTGTAAATCATATACCTTGGATATAAGCATCCCCAAATAATTCCCATAATTATTTGTATTATTAAACTATTTAATTTCCTTTACGTACCAATTCCCAACAACCTTGTCCTCAAAGGCAAGATTGTTTTTCAACAAATCACCTTGCCAACTCAAAGCACATTTGATGCCTATATATCATATCCCATCTTCCCAACTCAAAAATAATTATTTTTGTGATTCTTTATTATTTCTTTATGCCCTTTTTCTTAAATGGCAAAAACAAGAAATAATTCCCCAAAAATACTATCCCACCTCAATAAATCACAATAAAATTCTCCAATTTGTAATATGGCATTTAGGACCATATCACATTAAAAACTAAGCTTGTCCAATGTAAAAATATCATCTTAGCTTCCATAATCTATTTCTGTACTTTTTGAAGAAGTGCATTTCAATGGGATTATAATGATCAGAAAAATACCATTTAAATCCTAGAGAGATTATTTGAACTCCTCTATCTACCAGTACCAATTACACACTTTGTCCAATGTAACTTTTGCAACTTCCTTCACAAGCCTCAAAATAATCAACATCTTGCAAATCAAGCAAACTTGGTTCAAATCAAACCCAAACCAGCTCCAACCTTCTCTAGTACTACTCCCTAGCAACATCACAACCCCTGGTCGACCAGCACTGAAGCATTCCCCCCCTACACCCCTTGTCCCACATGGTTCATTAAGAGGGAGACAAAGGAAATGTCTTGTCTAGCCAATCATTTTCTTATTACAACACCCCACCCCCTCTCTGTCCCTATCACGACAAGGACCCTCTCTCTCACCTCTCCACCGTCTCCCTTGCCCAATGGATGGCCAGCACCCCTATCCCAAGCTCCCCCATGCAGCTAGTGCACCATGGACCCATCTAGCTTGGTTTATAAGGCCATAGGCCCCCCAGCTCGCCCCTCTGCCCTCATTTGCCCCTCTCCCCTCCACTTACCTCCCAGAGATCCCCTCTCCTCCCCTTGATCTGCCCTGTCGAAAGAAGGAGGAACAGAAGCTTCGTTCCTCCTCTCCCTCTGCATGTCACCTAGCTGCACTCCCCTCTTCGTGCTGAAGCTAATGGGCCCCTATTTGATGACATGCAACATCTCCTGGAGCCTCCCCGACGAATTCCGGGTGCTCTGCTCGGCCACCATCGTGCACGCTCCTCCCTGGCGTCAAGACCCCTCGAGCCGACCATCCCCGGAGTCGTCGCAGTCGACCGCATTGCCCCATCACCTCCACGGCCTCCCCGAGCCCCCGGTGAGCCTTCCCCCACCCCTGTCCCACCCTCTGCTAGGGTTTCTCCCCGCGGACGCCATCGGGAGGTAGACAGCGAGCCATGGCCGTCAGTCTGGATCTAATACAGTGGCCAGGATCTTCTGTACCCCTTCGCCCCCGGCTGGTCCAGCTGCGCTGCGGCCCTCCCTCGGTCTTGCACCTCCTGCTGGGCCGGAGCCTCTTCCCCAGACCATCTCCTCTCTGGATCTGGCCCAATGACCCCAGCCCTTCTCGTTTTCCTTTATAAAAAATCAGACCTGAAAATAGCAGTTTGGTTTAAATCCAAATAAATGGTAAACCACCAGATTTTGACCAGATCTAATTTTTCACACATGCGCGCACCTTTTCTCCAACATGCAGACCCAGATCTGGACCAAAATGTTGTTTAAACTTAAAATGATAAATCATTTCCTAGGATCTATCCTTTTTACTAAAGTATTTATATAGAAGGTTTGGTATCACCAATTGGAGTAAATCCAACTGGTGATTGGAAGGTTCTGACCCTGACTATCATACCCCATTGGCCCCACCTTAGTTTGCTTCCTAGTTTGCCCCTGTTAAAAAAAATCAAAAACAGAGACTTTCTACCTTTAGTATTTTCCCTAGGTAAAACCAAATGAGGTTTGGACCTAATTACAACTCTCACTAGACACACATAACCATATCTTCCAAAATCCAGTAGCTCATTATTTTATGAGTCTTTGTTGAGTTTTAGTGAAATAAACTCTTCTATGCATAGTTTAATCACTAATAAAAACATTACAGTAGCTCTGCAAATCCAAACAGGTTGATTCCAATTTCAACAGAAAGGTATTATCAGTACCTACCATGTGTCCTTGGAATCAACTAAAAAGCTTTTGTAAAATAAATCTGATGAACAAGACAAATCTCATACAGTACCGTCTTTGGGAATTTCTCAAGGGCATTTTGTAATTGTTTTGAGGAGATTCCAACTCCTCTGGATTCAGTCCATCAAAGCCTACCTAATCACCCAAGGAAATAATTTGTGGCACTCCAGAACAGTTCTGGTGAATTATTTCCTAAAACTAGAGTTTTATCCATTATAAATCAAGGGAAATTGATAAATTAGTGAAACCACTTTTTTTGGCTTCATTATATCAATACCCATTTTATGGAATCATTTTTGTACAATGGCATCATACAGATCAATCCCTTGGTCAAAAACCCTCTCTTAGGTAGTTCGTAGACTATAAATCCAAAGGGAGCCTTTTCTCCCTAATGCCTCCTACTTTTCTTCCAATCCAATCACATCAATCCTCGAACCTCGTACTGGTGTATATCCTATATTTATCCTTAGCTTGTTGTATGGTTTTCTGCTTGTATGCTTGTATTGATTGATGTATTGTTTTCTTGCATGAATGCTCGATAAACGGCGATAGTTGCGATTGCGTGACGCTGAGAAGAAGGAAGGATCGGGATATTCTGTTATTATTATTGGTTATCTGGTTATCTAACGCTGTCAAGGGAGTTCTCGCTGGTCATAGGCAAGCCACCATTCCTGGACTCCTATATTAACTTACTTCAGTTTATCAACTGTTTTATATCTCGTTTATGAATTGCATGATCAAAGGCATGGTTTGATTCAAATAAACATACGTGAGTAACTTGGCTCCTCCAAGTTATGAATCAGTGTCCATTGGAACGAGACTAAGATGATTAGCATCTTCCCTCTTGGAACCCATAGATTTTAAAAGATAAAACTATTTTGGGTTTACTCTACTGCAAAGTTTTCAAAATAAAACACTTGGAAAGAGGCATCGTTTCCGAGTGGAAGTTTTACTAAAGAAAATATGAGGTGGATGAAGAGAAAGATAAGGAAGAGGAAGATAAGTAAAGGAAAGTTAAGTAAAAGAAAGGAAGGGATGTTCTAAGCCAATGTCCGGAACAATTTATCCGTGCAACCACATTACCGAAGACGTTGGGGCTTAGCTCGTAGTTGTAATCCTTAGCCGGGGATGCTTGTACTTGCTTAATGAGAGAAATCCCTGGAAGACCGAGTGGACTCTACTCCAGGTCTGCGGATCTTGGGCCTCCATCGCCCACTACGGCGGAAGTGTCGGTGCAACAATTGGGTCCCCCGCGGACGGTATGTTCTAGGCATAGAGAAGGAAGTGGAGTCAACAATTATATATTGCCAAGCCGAGGGTTTGGGTATACAGAAGTGCTGTAGGGAGGACTAAGGCCATAGTGTCGCATAGTCATGCTGGGGAGAAGAAACCCAAAAGGAAAATCCGCCTTTGCTAGGTATGGACAAATGAAAATCTAAGTTTGATTATCCGAACCCCCGTCTACAGAGTGTAGAGGGCCGTGGTTAAATCCCGGCGGATGTATTGATTCTTGTGGGTAAAGTGCACAAGCTCTGCAGAGTCTAATCTATTCGAATAGCCGCGCCCATGGACAAGGACGGTTGGAATGGAAAGTGCTAGGAGGACCCTTCGGTTAAGTTGTGATGAAATAAGAGATGTGACTTGGTCACGAAGAAAGAAATGAAAGAGTTTGGTTTTGACCAGAGATGGTCGAAGATGTTTAAAAAGGGTTTTACAACAAATACTGTTTTAAATCATTTTACCAAGGATGTGGGGATGTCCGGGTTTCAAAAAGGAGGCATGTTTTCGAAAAACTCTTTTTCAACAAAGATATAGTGATGCCAATGTTAGGTTTTCTTCAGAAAACAGCTTAGTCTAGAGCTATCTCGCCACAGCCAAATATGCATTATCTTTGTTACCTTGTCTCGGTGGTTTGTGAGTACATTCAAAGTACTCACCGGCATTGTCCCTAGCTATTTACTTGGCCAGATTGCAGATGTTAATAAGGAACGAAGGTGCTGACGTCTATGCGAGCTAGGCCGTCTTCCCAATCAGTTGCCTGTAGGTTAAGGCACGGGCTCTGCGCTGAAAACTTCCACTACTTGTGTTGTAATCGCCATAATAGCCACATTGTAAGTTTGTACTTGTTACTTTATGGATGATGTAACGATACTAGTCGGTTATGCTCACGGCTCACTGATCATGGAAACATGAATTTCATGCATAACGGGTATTCTCAGACCGTAAATCCGGGGTGCCACAACACCTTTGTTTTTAGGTGACATCATATTTCTGCAAATGGGTCACACTTAGGAATGAGATTTTGGACATTTTAGCATTCCACCACACTTTAATACACATTCTAGCATCCATTGCCAAGTTTGGAGGTATTCCGATGCGCTGAAGAGCTTCTTCCTACAAAACCCTGATCCGTGGGCCTAGATCGTCTACCCCCTTAGATGTTCTGATGAAAGGGGTATCCCTGTGGATTTTCCTCTTAGTTTTTTTCTTTGTTGGGTCATAGGATAATTACAAACCAAGCATGCTTGGGCACAAGTTGTGACAAGATCCAACCCGGTTTCACCGAAACGGGGAGTTCCCGGCCATTTAAATTCCAGGATCTTTCCTTTTTTCGGTGATAGTGCATGCCTCCAAAGCGGTTTACACTTGGGTACCATGTTTTGGACATTTCAGCATACCATCATACAATAATACACATTCTAGGCTCCATTTCAAGGGTTTGGAGGTATTCCGATGCTCCGAGGCGCTTCTTCCTATGAAACCCTGACCTGTGGGCCCAGAATCATCTACCCCCAAGAAGTTCTTATGAAAGGGGTGGCCCGGTGGATTTTTCTCTTGGTTTGTAATTTTTTGGGTTATAGGATAATTGCAAACCATGTTTGGGCACAATTTGTTACAAGATCCAACCCGCTTTCACCGAAACTGGTAATTCTTGTCCCCTAATAATTAAATTTCAGTAACTCCTTTGTTTTTAGGTGACATCGCATGTCTGCGAAGGTTTCACACTTAGGAACCATGTTTTGGACATTTCAGCATTCCACCACACATTAATACACATTCTAGGGTCCATTGCAAGGGTTTGGAGGTATTTCGATGCTCCAAGGCGCTTCTTCCTATGAAACCCTTATCTGTGGGCCCAGAATCGTCTACCCCCTAAATGTTCTTATGAAAGTGGTATCCCGATGGATTTTTCTCTTGGTTTCTGCTTGGTTGGATTATAGGATAATTGCAAACCATGTTTGGGGACAAGTTGTGACAAGATCCAACCCGGTTTCTCCCAAACTGGGAGTTCTCGACCCCCTAATAATTAAATTTCCATAGCACCTTCGTTTTTAGGTGACATCACATGTCTGCGAAGGAGGTCACACTTAGGAACCATGTTTTGGACATTTCGGCATTCCTCCACACTTTAATACACATGCTAGGGTCCATTGCAAGGTTTGGAGGTATTTTGATGTGTCGAAGAGCTTCTCCTACAAAACCCTGATCCGTGGGCCTGGATCGTCCACCCCCTAGATGTTATTATGAAAGGGGTAGCCCGGTTGATTTTTCTCTAGGTTTGTGCTTGGTTGGGTTATAGGATAATTACAACCATCTTTGGGCACAAGTTGTGACAAGATCCAACCCGGTTTCACCGAAACGGGGAAGTTCCCGGCCAATTAAATTACAGGATCTTCATTTTTTCGGTGATAGTGCATGCCTACGAAGATATTTACACTTGCGTACCATGTTTTGGACATTTCAGCATTCCACCACACAATAATACGCATGCTAGGGTCCGTTGCAAGGGTTTGGAGGTATTCCGATGCTTCGAGGCGCTTCTTCCTATGACACCCTAATTTGTGAGCCCGGTGGATTTTTCTCTTGGTTTGTGCTTGGTTGGGTTATAGGATAATTCCAAACCATGTTTGGGCACAATTTGTGACAAGTCCAACCAGTTTCACCAAAACTGGGAGTTCTCGCCCCCCTAATAATTAAATTTCCAGAACACCTTCTTTTTAGGTGACATCACATGTCTAAGCAGGGGTCACACTTAGGAACTAGGTTTTGGACATTTCAGCATTCCACCACACTCTAATACACATTCTAGGGTCCATTGAAAGGTTTAGAGGTATTCTGATGCCTTGAAGAGCTTCTTCCTATGAAACCCTGATCTGTGGGCCAGGATCGTGTTCCCCCTAGATGTTCTTATGAAAGGGGTAGCCCAGTGGATTTTTCTCTTGGTTTGTGATTGGTTGGGTCATAGGATAATTCCAAACCATGTTTGGGAACAAGTTGTGACAAGATCCAACCCGGTTTAACCGAAACGGGGAGTTCCCGGCCCCCTAATAATTAAATTTCCTGAACACCTTCGTTTTTAGGTGACATCGCATGTCTGTGAAGGGGTCACACTTAGAAACAAACTTTTGGACATTTCAGCATTCCACCACACTTTAATACACATGCTAGCGTCCATTGCCAGGTTTGGAGGCATTCTAATGCCCCGAAGAGCTTCTTCCTAAAAAACCCTGATCTGTGGCCTGCATCGTCTACCCCTAGATGTTCTTATGAAACGGGTCGCCCAGTGTATTTTCCTCTTAGTTTTTGCTTGGATGGGTCATAGGATAATTCCAAACCATGCATGTTTGGGCACAAGTTGTGACAATATCCAACCCGGTTTTACCAAAACGGGGAGTTCCCGGCAAATTAAATTCCAGGATCTTTCGTTTTTTCGGTGATAGTGCATGCCCACGATGCGGGTTACACTTGGGTACCATGTTTTGCACATTTCAGAATTCCACCACACATTAATACAGATTCTAGTGTCCATTGCAAGGATTTGGAAGTATTCCGATGCTCCGAGGCGCTTCTTCCTATGAAACCCTGATCTATGGGCCCAGAATCGTTTAGCCCCTATACGTTCTTATGAAAGGGGTAGCCAGGTGGATTTTCTCTTGGTTTGTTCCTAGTTGGGTCATAGGATAATTCCAAACCATGTTTGGGAACAAGTTGTGAGAAGATCCAACCCACAGTAATCAAATTTGAAGAACACCTTCGTTTTTAGGTAACATCGCATGTCTGCAAAGGGGTCACACTTAGGAATCATGTTTTGGACATTTGAGCATTCCACCACTTTAATACACATGCTAGTGTCCATTGCAAGGTTTGGAGGTATTCCGATGTGCCGAAGAGCTTCTTCCTACAAAACTCTGATATGTGGGCCTTGATCGTCTACCCCCTAGATGTTATTATGAATGGGGTAGCTCGGTTGATTTTTCTCTAGGTTTGTGCTTGGTTGGGTTATAGGATAATTCCAAACCATGTTTGGGAACAAGTTGTGACAAGATCCAACCTAGTTTCACCGAAACGGGGAGTTCCCGGCCAGTTAAATTCCAGGATCTTCGTTTTTTCTGTGATAGTGCAAGCCTACGAAGCGGGTTACACTTGGGTACCATGTTTTGCATATTTCAGCATTTCACCACACATTAATACACATTCTAGGGACCATAGCAAGGTTTTGGAGGTATTTCGATGCTCCTAGGCGCTTCTTCCTTTGAAACCCTTATCTATGGGCCCACAATCGTCTACCCCCTAGATGTTCTTATGAAAGGGGTAGCCCGTTGGATTTTTCTCTTGGTTTGTGCTTGGTTGGGTTAAAGGATAATTGCAAACCATGTTTGGGCACAATTTGTGATAAGATCCAACCGGTTCCACCGAAACGGGGAATTTCTGGCCCCCTGACAGTTAAATTTCCTAAACACCTTCGTTTTTAGGTGAAATCGCATGTCTACGAAGGGGTCACACTTAGGAACCAGATTTTGGAAATTTCAACATTCCACCACACTTTAATACACATGCTAGGGTCCATAGCAAGGTTTGGAGGTATTCTGATGCCCCTAAGAGCTTCTTCCTACGAAACCCTGATACGAGGGCCTGGATCGTCTACCCCCCTATATGTTCTTATGGAAGGGGTAGCCCAGTGGATTGTTCTCTTAGTTTGTGCTTGGTTGGGTCATAGGATGATTCCAAACCATGTTTGGGCACAAGTTGTGACAAGATCCAACCCGTTTTCGATGAAACGGGGAATTCTCGGCCAATTAAATTCTAGGATATTTCGTTTTTTCTGTGATAGTGCATGCCTACGAAGTGGGTTACACTTGGGTACCATGTTTTTGACATTTCAGCATTCCTCCACACATTAATACACATTCTAGGGTCCATTGCAAGGGGTTAGGAGGTATTTCGATGCTTCGAGGCGCTTCTTCCTATGAAACCCTGATCTGTGGGCCCAGAATCGTTTACCCCCTAGATGTTCTTATGAAAGGGGTAGCCCGGTGGATTTTTCTCTTGGTTTGTTCTAGGTTGGGTTATAGTATAATTGCAAACCATTTTTGGGTTATAGGATAATTGCAAACCATGTCTGCGAAGGGGTCACACTTGCGAACCTGGTTTTCGACATTTCTACATTCCATCATACTTTAATACACATGCTAGGGTCCATTGCAATGTTTGGAGGTATTCCGATGTCCCGAAGAGATTCTTCCTACAAAACCCTGATCTATGGGCCTGGATTTTCTACCCCCTAGATGTTCTTATGAAAAGGGTAGCCCGGGGGATTTTTCTCTAGGTTTGTGCTTGGTTGGGTTATATGATAATACCAAACCATGTTTGTGTCGGGGTTCGTAGCATGGAAAACAAAAAAATTCTACCGCATGCATACAAACAAGCCAAGATCTATCTACTAGATTAAAGCAACGAGTCGATTAGAGTACTCACCCTTGAAGATTCCAAAGCGGTTAACGAGAGCAGATTATCGTGGGTGATGTAGTCGTACACTTGCCGATCTCAAGATCGCGTAGATGATCCTTCCGGCGCTGCGTTCCAGCAGCGCTTCCGCAGTCGGTCACACGTTTGGTACTCGATGAAGACCTTCCTCTCCCTTGTTCTAGCAAGTAGCGGAGGTTGTAGTTCTCCCCTCTTGATTCCGGTAGCACGACGGCGTGGTGTCGGAAGTAGAGGGAAAATCTCGTAGGGATTCGCCTAAGCCGGTGCGAGTTATGGTGGAACTAGGGTTTCCAGTGATCTAGGTTTAGAAGGCCGGAGAGGAGGAGGAGGTGTCGGCGGCGGCTAGGGCGACGACGACGGGCCGGCGGCGGCTGGAGGCGGAGGAGGCGCACGGGTGGGGAGCGCTGGTGTTGTGTGCTTTGGGGAAGCCCTCCCCCTCTATTTATGAGAGAGAGGGCAGCTTGGGAGAGGGGAGTTTGAATCCATACCCAAACCCAAGTAGGATAGAAGGAAGGACTCTTTCCTTCTTCCACTAGGAAACTATTGTTCCAGTTTGACTTTTCAAACCTCCCTTTTGATTTTCAATTTAGAGCTTTATTTCTCTCTCGCAAATGCCCAACCAAAGTGACCTAGGACATGATCCAATCATTCCACTTACCCATGACACATTCATGGACCATTCACCTTCCGGTCCGGTGAACCTTCTAGACCCTTCTAGAACCTCTCCGATGAAAACATCAAAATCATTCCCGAACTCCAGAATCGGACTTTCCTTATATGAATCTTATTCTCTGGACCATTCCGGATCTCCTCGTGATATCCCGGATCCCATCCGAGACTCGTAACAAAGGTTTCCCTACTTACATTCCATATCTACTAAACAACATCGAATCCTTAAGTGTGTCTCCCTATGGTTCATGAATTATGCGGACATGACCGAGAAACTTCTCCGATCAATAACCACTAGAGGAATCTGGAAATTCATATGGCTCCCACATATTTCTACGATTACTTTCCGATCGAATGAACCACTTACATATGATACCAATTTCCCTTTGTCTCGCAATAGTTTACTTATCCGAGGTTTGATCGTCGGTATCTCTGCATACCTAGTTCAACCTCGTTACCGATAAGTACTCTTTTCTCGTTCCCGTGATATGTGATCCCTTGTGAGCCAGTCACATGCTTGCATGCTAATTGGATGACATTCCATCGAGAGGGCCCAGAGTATATTTATCCGTCATATGGATGGACAAATCCCACTCTTGTTCCATGTGCCTCAACACATAATTTCCAAACACTCAATGCCACCTTTATAGCCACCCAGTTACGATGTGGTGTTTGATGTCATCAAAGCATCCTTCTGATGATGGTGATTAGCATGATCTCATGGTCGAAGGAATTAGGTTACTATGTATCAGAAAGCTTATAGCAAATGAACTATTGAAATGACTTTATCTTTATGCTACGCTTATCTATAGGAGTATGTCCATCATACCATTCTCCTAATGATATGATCTTGTTGTTAATAACATCTCAATGTTCATGACCGAGAAACCACGATCATTTATTAACCATCAAGCTACTATTATAAAGAGGCTTTACCAGGGACTATAATTTAGTTTAGAAATCACACAAGTATTAATGTTTCCGGTTAATAATATTATAGCATGAATGTAAACATTTATCATAAACACAAAGATATAATAATAACCACTTTTATTATTGCCTGTAGGGCATATCTCCAACAGTCTGGGCACAAGGCGTGACATGATACAACCCGGTTTTACTGAAACGGGGAGTTACCGGCCAATTAAATTCTAGGATCTTCCTTTTTTCGGTGATAGTGCATGCCTACGAAGCGGGTTACACTTGGGTACCATGTTTTGGACATTTCAGCATTCCACCACACTTTAATAAACATGCTAGGGTCCATTGCAAGGGTTTGGAGGTATTCCGATGCTCTGAGGCGCTTCTTACTATGAAACCCTGATCTATGGGCCCAGAATCGTCTACCCCTAGATGTTCTTATGAAAGGGGTAGCCCTTTGGATTTTTCTCTTAGTTTGTGCTTGGTTGGGTTATATGATAATTTCAAACCATGTTTGGGCACAATTTGTGACAAGATCCAAACCGGTTTCACCGAAACTAGGAGTTCTCGACCCCTAATAATTAAATTTCCAGAACACCTTCGTTTTTAGGTGACATCGCATGTCTGCGAAGGTGTCACACTTGGTAACCAGGTTTTGTACTTTTCAGCATTCCACCAGACTTTAATACACATTCTAGGGTCCATTGCAAGGTTTGGAGGTATTCCGATGTCCCGAAGAGCTTCGTCCTACAAAACCCTGATCCGTGGGCCTGGATCGTCTACCCCCCTAGATGTTCTTATGAAAGGGGTAGCCCGATGGATTTTTCTCTAGGTTTGTAATTATTTGGGTTATATGATAATTCCAAACCATGTTTGGGCACAAGTGGTGACATGATCCAACCCGGTTTCACTGAAACGGGGAGTTCCCGGCGTATTAAATTCCAGGATATTCGTTTTTTCGGTGATAGTGCATGCCTAAGAAGCAGGTTAAACTTGGGTACCATGTTTTGGACATTTCAGCATTCCACCACACTTTAATACACATGCTAGGGTCCATTGCAAGGGTTTGGAGGTATTCCGTTGCTCCGAGGCGCTTCTTCCTATGAAACCCTGATCTGTAGGCCCAGAATCGTCTACCCCTAGATGTTCTTATGAAAGGGGTAGCCCGGTAGATTTTTATCTTGTTTGGTGCTTGTTTGGGTCATAGGATAATTCGAAAACATGTTTGGGCACGTGATAAGATCCAACCTGGTTTACCGAAACGGGGAGTTCCCGGCCCCCTAATAATTAAATTTCCTGAACACCTTTGTTTTTAGGTGACATCGCATGTCTATGAAGGGGTCACACTTAGGAACCAGATTTTGGACATTTCAGCATTCCACCACACTTTAATACACATGCTACGGTTCATTGCAAGGTTTGGAGGTATACTGATGCCCCGAAGAGCTTCTTCCTACGAAACCCTGATACGTGGGCCTGGATCGTCTACCCTCCTAGATGTACTTATGAAAGGGTTAGCACAATGGATATTTCTCCATTTTTGTGCTTGGTTGGGTTGTACGATAATTGCAAACCATTTTTGGGCACAATTTGTGACAAGATCCAACCAGGTTTCACCGAAACTGGGAGTTCTCGGCCCCCGAATAATTAAATTTCCTGAACACCTTCGTTTTTAAGTGACATCGCATGTCTGCGAAGGGGTCACACTTGGGAACCAGGTTTTGGACATTTCACCATTCCACCACACTTTAATACACATACTAGGGTCCATTGCAAGGTTTGGAGGTATTCCGATGTCCCGAAGAGCTTCTTCCTACAAAACACTGATCCGTGGGCCTGGATCGTCTACCCCCTAGATGTTCTTATCAAAGGGGTAGCACTGTGGATTTTCCTCTTGTTTTGTTCTTGGTTGGGTCATAGGATAATTCCAAAATATGTATGGGCACAAGTTGTGACAAGATCCAACCCGGTTTCACCGAAACAAGGAGTTCCCGGCCAATTAAATTCCAGGATCTTCGTTTTTTGGTGATAGTGCATTCCTATGAAGCGAGTTACACTTGGGTACCATGTTTTGCACATTTCAGCATTCCACCACACTTTCATACACATGATAGGGTCCATTGCAAGGGTTTGGAGGTATTCCAATGCTCCGAGGCGCTTCTGCCTATGAAACCCTGCTCTGTGTGCCCAGAATAGTCTACCCCTAGATGTTCTTATGAAAGGGGTAGCCCGGTGGATTTTTCTACTGGTTTGTTCTTTGTTGGGTTGTACGATAATTGCAAACCACGTTTGGGCACAATTTGTGACTAGATCCAACCCGGTTTCACCGAAACTGGGAGTTCTGGGCGCCCAAATAATTAAATTTCTAGAACACCTTCATTTTTAGGTGACATCGCATGTCTGCGTAGGGGTCACACTTGGGAACCAGGTTGTTGACATTTCAGCATTACACCACACTTTAATACACTTGCTAGCATCCATTGCCAGGTTTGGAGGTATTCCGATGCCCCGAAGAGCTTCTTCCTACAAAACCCTGATCCGTGGGCTTGGATCGCCTACCCCCCTAGATGTTCTTATGAAAGGGGTAGCCCGGTTGATTTTCCTCTTGGTCTGTGCTTGGTTGGGTCATAGGATAATTCCAAACCATGCATGTTTGGGCACAAGTTGTGACAAGATCCAACCCGGTTTCACTGAAACGGGGAGTTCCCGGCCAATTAAATTCTAGGATCTTCGTTTTTTCGGTGATAGTGCATGCCTATGAAGCGGGTTACACTTGGGTACCATGTTTTGCACATTTCAGCATTCCACCACACTTGAATATACATGCTAGGGTCCATTGCAAGTGTTAGGAGGTATTCCGATGCTCCGAGGCACTTCTTCCTATGAAACCTTGATCTGTGGGCCCAAAATCGTATACCCCCTAGATATTCATATGAAAGGGGTATCCCGGTGGACTTTTCTCTTGGTTTGTGCTTGTTTGGGTTGTAGGATAATTTCAAACCATGTTTGGGCACAATTTGTGACAAGATCCAACCCGTTTTCACCGAAATTGGGAGTTCTCGGCCCCCTAATAAATAAATTTCTAGAACACCTTCATTTTTAGGTGACATCGCATGTCTGCGAAGGGGTCACACTTGGGAACCAGGGTTTTGACATCCATCATTCCACCACACTTTAATACACATACTAGGGTCCATTGCCAGGTTTGGAGGTATTTTGATGCCGCGAAGAGCTTCCTCCTATAAAACCCTGATCCGTGGGCCTGGATCGTCTACCCCCTAGATGTTCTTATGAAAGGGGTAGCCCGGTTGATTTTCCTCTTGGTCTGTCCTTGGTTGGGTCATAGGATAATTCCAAACCATGCATGTTTGGGCACAAGTTGTGACAAGATCCAACCCGGTTTCACTGAAACGGGGAGTTCCCGGCCAATTAAATTCTAGGATCTTCGTTTTTTCGGTGATAGTGCATTCCTATGAAGCGGGTTACACTTGGGTACCATGTTTTGCACATTTCAGCATTCCACCACACTTTAATATACATGCTAGGGTCCATTGCAAGTGTTAGGAGGTATTCCGATGCTCCGAGGCACTTCTTCCTATGAAACCTTGATCTGTGGGCCCAAAATCGTCTACCCCCTAGATATTCATATGAAAGGGGTATCCCGGTGGATTTTTCTCTTGTTTTGTCCTTGTTTGGGTTGTAGGATAATTTCAAACCATGTTTGGGCACAATTTGTGACAAGATCCAACCCGTTTTCACCGAAATTGGGAGTTCTCGGCCCCCTAATAAATAAATATCTAGAACACCTTCATTTTTAGGTGACATCGCATGTCGGCGAAGGGGTCACACTTGGGAACCAGGGTTCTGACATCCATAATTCCACCACACTTTAATACACATGCTAGGGTCCATTGCCAGGTTTGGAGGTATTTTGATGCCACGAAGAGCTTCCTCCTATAAAACCCTGATCCGTGGGCCTGGATCGTCTACCCCCTAGATGTTCTTATGGAAGGGGTAGCCCGGTGGATTTTCCTCTTGGTTTGTGCTTGGTTGGGTCAGAGGATAATTCCAAACCATGCATGTTTGGTCACAAGTGTGATAAGATCCAACCCGGTTTCACCAAAACAGGGAGTTCCCGGCCAATTAAATTCCATGATCTTCGTTTTTCGGTGATAGTGCATGCCTACGAAGAGGCTTACACTTGGGTACCATGTTTTGGATATTCCATCATTCCGACACACTTTAATACACATTCTAGGGTCCATTTCAAGGGTTTGGAGGCATCCCGATGCTCCGAGGCGCTTCTTCCTATGAAACCCTGATCTGTTGGCCCAGAATCGTCTACCCCCTAGATGTTCTTATGAAAGGGGTAGCCCGGTGGATTTTTTTCTTGGTTTTTGCTTGGTTGGGTTATAGGATAATTTCAACCCATGTTTGGGAATAATTTGTGACAAGATCAAACCCGGTTTCACCGAAACAGGGAGTTCTCGGCCCCCTACTAATTAAATTTCTAGAACACCTTTATTTTTAGGTGACATTGCATGTCTGCGAAGTGGTCACACTTGGGATCCAGGTTGTTGACATTTCAGCATTAAACCACAATTTAATACACATGCTATCATCCAATGCCAGGTTTGGAGGTATTCCGATGCCCCGAAGAGCTTCTTCCTACAAAACCCTGATCCGTGGGCCTGGATCGTCTACCCCCCTAGATGTTCTTATGAAAGGGGTAGCCCGGTGGATTTTCCTCTTGGTTTGTGATTGGTTGGGTCATAGGATAATTCCAAAACATGCATGTTTGGGCACAAGTTGTGACAAGATCCAACCCGGTTACACCGAAACGGGGAGTTCCCGGCCAATTAAATTCCAGGATTTTCGTTTTTTCGGTGATAGTGGATGCCTACGAAGCGGGTTACACTTGGGTACCATATTTTGGACATTTCAGCATTCCACCACACTTTAATAAACATGCGAGGGTCCATTGCAAGGGTTTGGAGGTATTCCGATGCTCCGAGGCGCTTCTTACTATGAAACCCTGATCTATGGGCGCATAATTGTCTACCCCTAGATGTTCTGATGAAAGGGGTAGCCCGGTGGATTTGTCTCTTAGTTTGTGCTTGGTTGGGTTATATGATAATTTCAAACCATGTTTGGGAACAATTTGTGACAAGATCCAACCCGGTTTCACCGAAACTGGGAGTTCTCGGCCCCTAATAATTAAATTTCCAGAACACCTTTGTTTTTAGGTGACATCGCATGTCTGCGAAGGTGTTACACTTGGTAACCAGGTTTCGGACTTTTCAGCATTCCACCACACTTTAATACACATTCTAGGGTCCATTGCAAGGTTTGGAGGTATTCCGATGTCTCGAAGAGCTTCGTCCTACAAAACCCTAATATGTGGGCCTGGATCGTCTACCCCTAGATATTCTTATGAAAGGGGTAGCCCGATGGATTTTTCTCTTGGTTTGTGCTTGGTTGGGTTATAGGATAATAGAAAACCATGTTTGGGAACAATTTGTGACAAGATCCAACCCGGTTTCACCTCAACTGGGAGTTCTTGGCCCCCTAATAATTAAATTTCCTGAACACCTTAATTTTTAGGTCACATCGCATGTCTGCGAAGGGGTCACACTTGGGAACCAGGTTTTTTACATTTCATCATTCTACCACACTTTAATACACATGCTAGTGTCCATTTCTAGGTTTGGAGGTATTCCGATGCCCCAAAGAGCTTCTTCCTACAAAATCCTGATCCGTGGGCCTGGATCGTCTACTCCCCTAGATGTTCTTATGAAAGGGGTAGCCTGGTGGATTTTCCTCTTAATTTGTGCCTTGTTGGGTCATAGGATAATTCCAAACCATGCATGTTTGGGCACAAGTTGTGGCAAGATCCAACCCGGTTTAACCAAAACGGGGAATTCCCGACTAATTAAATTCCAAGATCTTCGTTTTTTCGGTGATAGAGCATGCCTATGAAGAGGCTTACACTTGGGTACCATGTTTTGCACATTTCATCATTCCACCACACTTTAATACACTTGCTAGGGTCCATTTCAAGGGTTTGGAGGTATCCCGATCCTTGAAGCGCTTCTTTCTATGAAACCCTGATCTGTTGGCCCAGAATCGTCTAACCCCTAGATGTTCTTATGAAAGGGGTAGCCCGGTGGATTTTTCACTTGGTTTGTGCTTGGTTGGGTTGTAGGATAATTTCAAACCATGTTTGGGAACAATTTGTGACAAGATCCAACCCGGTTTCACCGAAACAGGGAGTTCTCGGCCCCCTAATAATTAAATTTCCAGAACACCTTCATTTTTAGGCGACATCGCATGTCTGCGAAGTGGTCACACTTGGGAACCAGGTTGTTGACATTTCAGCATTACACCACACTTTAATACACTTGCTAGCAACCATTGCCATGTTTGGAGGTATTCCGATGCCCCGAAGAGCTTCTTCCTACAAAACCCTGATCTGTGGGCTTGGATCGTCTACCCCCTAGATGTTCTTATGAAAGGGGTAGCCCGGTTGATTTTCCTCTTGGTTTGTGCTTGGTTGGGTCATAGGATAATTCCAAACCATGCATGTTTGGGTACAAGTTGTGACAAGATCCAACCCGGTTTGACTGAAACGGGGAGTTCCCGGCCAATTAAATTCTAGGATCTTTGTTTTTTCGGTGATAGGGCATGCCTATGAAGCGGGTTACACTTGGGTACCATGTTTTGCACATTTCAGCATTCCACCACACTTTAATACACATGCTAGGGTCCATTGCAAGGGTTAGGAGGTATTCCGATGCTCCGAGGCACTTCTTCCTATGAAATCTTGATCTGTGGGCCCAAAATCGTCTACCCCCTAGATATTCATATGAAAGGGGTATCCCGGTGGATTTTTCTCTTGGTTTGTTCTTGTTTGGGTTGTAGTATGATTTCAAACCATGTTTGGGCACAATTTGTGACCAGATCCAACCCGTTTTCACCGAAATTGGGTGTTCTCGGCCCCCTAATAAATAAATTTCTAGAACACCTTCATTTTTAGGTGACATCGCATGTCTGCGAAGGGGTCACACTTGGGAACCAGGTTTCTGACATCCATCATTCCACCACACTTTAATACACATGCTAGGGTCCATTGCCAGGTTTGGAGGTATTCTAATGCCCCGAAGAGCTTCCTCCTATAAAACCCTGATCCGTGGGCCTGGATCGTCTACCCCCTAGATGTTCTTATGGAAGGGGTTGCACGGTGGATTTTCCTCTTGGTTTGTGCTTGGTTGGGTCATAGTATAATTCCAAACCATGCATGTTTGGTCACAAGTGTGACAAGATCCAACCCGGTTTCACCGAAACAGGGAGTTCCCGGCCAATTAAATTCCATGATCTTCGTTTTTCGGTGATAGTGCATGCATACGAAGCGGCTTACACTTGGGTACCATGTTTTGCACATTTCATCATTCCACCACACTTTAATACACATTCTAGGGTCCATTTCAAGGGTTTGGAGGTATCCCGATGCTCCGAGGCGCTTCTTCCTATGAAACACTGATCTGTGGCCCAGAATCGTCTACCCCCTAGATGTTCTTATGAAAGGGGTAGCCCGGTGGATTTTTTTTCTTGGTTTGTGCTTGGTTGGGTTATAGGATAATTGCAAACCATGTTTGGGAATAATTTGTGACAAGATCAAACCCGGTTTCACCGAAACAGGGAGTTCTCGGCCCCCTACTAATTAAATTTCCAGAACACCTTCATTTTTAGGTGACATCGCATGTATGCGAAGTGGTCACACTTGGGAACCAGGTTGTTGACATTTCAGCATTAAACCACACTTTAATACACATGCTAGCATCCAATGCTAGGTTTGGAGGTATTCCGATGCCCCGAAGAGCTTCTTCCTACAAAACCCTGATCCGTGGGCCTGGATCGTCTACCCCACTAGATGTTCTTATGAAAGGGGTAGCACTGTGGATTTTCCTCTTGGTTTGTGATTGGTTGGGTCATAGGATAATTCCAAAACATGCATGTTTGGGAACAAGTCGTGACAAGATCCAACCCGGTTTCACCGAAACGGGGAGTTCCCGGCCAATTAAATTCCAGGATTTTCGTTTTTTTGGTGATAGTGGATGCCTACAAAGCGGGTTACACTTGGGTACCATGTTTTGGACATTTCATCACTCCACCACACTTTAATAAACATTCTAGGGTCCATTGCAAGGGTTTGCAGGTATTTCGATGCTCCGAGGCGCTTCTTATTATGAAACCCTGATCTGTGGGCCCAGAATCGTCTACCCCCAGATGTTCTTATGAAAGGGGTAGCCCGGTGGATTTTTCTCTTATTTTGTGCTTGGTTGGGTTATATGATAATTTCAAACCATGTTTGGGCACAATTTGTGACAAGATCCAACCCGGTTTCACCGAAACTGGGAGTTCTCGGCCCCTAATAATTAAATTTCCAGAACACCTTCGTTTTTAGGTGACATCACATGTCTGCGAAGGTGTCACACTTGGTAACCAGGTTTTGGACTTTTCAGCATTCCACCACACTTTAATACACATTCTAGGGTCCATTGCAAGGTTTGGAGGTATTCCGATGTCCCGAAGAGCTTCGTCCTATAAAACCCTGATCCGTGGGCCTGGATCGTCTACCCCCCTAGATGTTCTTATGGAAGGGGTAGCCCGGTGGATTTTCCTCTTCGTTTTTTCTTGGTTGGGTCATAGGATAATTCCAAACCATGCATATTTGGGCACATGTTGTGACAAGATCCAACCCAGTTTCACCGAAACAGGGAGTTCCCGACCAATTAAATTCCAGGATCTTCGTTTTTTCGGTGATAGTGCATGCCTACAAAGCGGGTTACACTAGGGTACCATGTTTTGGACATTTCAGCATTCTACCACACTTTAATACACATGCTAGGGTTTGGAGGTATTCCGATGCTCCGAGGCGCTTCTTCCTAAGACACCGTGATCTGTGGCCCCAGAATCGTCTACCCCCTAGATGTTATTATGAAAGGGGTAGCCCAATGGATTTTTCTCTTTTATTTTTCTTGGTTGGGTTCTAGGATAATTGCATGCCATGTTTGGGCACAATTTGTAACAAGATCCAACCCGGTTTCACCGAAACTGGGAGTTCTTGGCCCCTAATAATTAAATTTCCAGAACGCCTTCATTTTTAGGTGATATCGCATGTTTGCGAAGGGGTCACACTTGGGAACCAGGTTTATGACATTTCAGCATTCCACCACACTTTTATACACATGCTAGCATCCATTGCTAGGTTTGGAGGTATTCCGATGCCCCGAAGAGCCTCTTCCTATAAAACCCTGATCTGTGGGCCTGGATCGTCTACCCCCTAGAAGTTCTTATGAAGGGGTAGCCCGGTGGATTTTCCTCTTCGTTTGTTCTTGTTTGGGTCATAGGATAATTCCAAACCATGCATGTTTGGGCACAAGTTGGGACAAGATCCAACCCGGTTTCACCGAAACAGGGAGTTCCCAGCCAATTAAATTCTAGGATCTTCGTTTTTTGGTGATAGTGCATGCCTACGAAGCGGGTTACACTTGGGTACCATGTTTTGGACATTTCAGCATTCTACCACACCTTAATACACATGCTAGGGTTTGGAGGTATTCCGATGCTCCGAGGCGCTTCTTCCTATGAAACCCTGATCTGTGGGCCCAGAATCGTCTACCCGCTAGATGTTCTTATGAACGGGGTAGCCCGGTGGATTTTTCTCTTGGTTTGTGCTTGATGGGGTTATAGGATAATTTCAAACCATGTTTGGGCACAATTTGTGACAAGATCCAACCCGGTTTCAACAAAACTGGGAGTTCTTGGCCCCCTAATAATTAAATTTCCAGAACACCTTCATTTTTAGGTGACATCGCATGTCTGTGAAGGGGTCACACTTGGGAACCAGGTTTTTGACATTTTATAATTCCACCACACTTTAATACACATGCTAGCACCATTGCCAGGTTTGGAGGTATTCCGATGCCCCGAAGAGCTTCTTCCTACAAAACCCTGATCCATGGGCCTGGATAGTCTACCCCCTAGATGTTCTTATGAAAGGGGTAACTCGGTGGATATTCCTCTTGGTTTGTGCTTAGTTGGGTCATAGGATAATTCCAAACCATGCATGTTTGGGCACAAGTTGTGACAAGATCCAACCCGGTTTCACTGAAACAGGGAGTTCCCGGCCAATTAAATTCCAGGATCTTCGTTTTTCGTTGATGGTGCATGCCTATGAAGTGGGTTACAGTTTGATACCATGTTTTTGAGATTTCAGCATTCCACCACACTTTAATACACAAGCTAGGGTCCATTGCAAGGGTTTGGACGTATTCCGATGGTCTGAGGCGCTTCTTCCTATGAAACCCTAATCTGTGGGCCCAGAATCGTCTAACCCCTAGATGTTATTATGAAAGGGGTAGCCCGGTGGATTTTTCTCTTGGTTTGTGCTTTGTTGGGTTGTAGGATAACTACAAACCATGTTTGGCCACAATTTGTGACAAGATCCAACCCGGTTTCACCGAAACAGGGAGTTCTCGGCCCCCTAATAATTAAATTTCTAGAACACCTTTATTTTTAGGTGACATCGCATGTCTGCGAAGTGGTCACACTTGGGAACCAGGTTGGTGACATTTCAGCATTAAACCACACTTTAATACACATGCTAGCATCCAATGCCAGGTTTGGAGGTATTCCGATGCCCCGAAGAGCTTCTTCCTACAAAACCCTGATCCGTGGGCCTGGATCGTCTACCCCCCTAGATGTTCTTATGAAAGGGGTAGCCCGGTGGATTTTCCTCTTGGTTTGTGATTGGTTGGGTCATAGGATAATTCCAAAACATGCATGTTTGGGCACAAGTTGTGACAAGATCCAACCCGGTTACACCAAAACGGGGAGTTCCCGGCCAATTAAATTCCAGGATTTTCGTTTTTTCGGTGATAGTGGATGCCTAGGAAGCGGGTTACACTTGGGTACCATATTTTGGACATTTCAGCATTCCACCACACTTTAATAAACATGCTAGGGTCCATTGCAAGGGTTTGGAGGTATTCCCATGCTCTGAGGCGCTTCTTACTATGAAACCCTGATCTATGGGCGCAGAATTGTCTACCCCTAGATGTTCTGATGAAAGGGGTAGCCCGGTGGATTTTTCTCTTAGTTTGTGCTTGGTTGGGTTATATGATAATTTCAAACCATTTTTGGGAACAATTTGTGACAAGATCCAACCCGGTTTCACCGAAACTAGGAGTTCTCGGTCCCTAATAATTAAATTTCCAGAACACCTTTGTTTTTAGGTGACATCGCATGTCTGCGAAGGTGTTACACTTGGTAACCAGGTTTTGGACTTTTCAGCATTCCACCACACTTTAATACACATTCTAGGGTCCATTGCAAGGTTTGGAGGTATTCCGATGTCTCGAAGAGCTTCGTCCTACAAAACCCTAATATGTGGGCCTGGATCGTCTACCCCTAGATATTCTTATGAAAGGGGTAGCCTGATGGATTTTTCTCTTGGTTTGTGCTTGGTTGGGTTATAGGATAATAGAAAACCATGTTTGGGAACAATTTGTGACAAGATCCAACCCGGTTTCACCTCAACTGGGAGTTCTTGGCCCCCTAATAATTAAATTTCCTGAACACCTTCATTTTTAGGTCACATCGCATGTCTGCGAAGGGGTCACACTTGGGAACCAGGTTTTTTACATTTCATCATTCTACCACACTTTAATACACATGCTAGCGTCCATTTCCAGGTTTGGAGGTATTCCGATGCCCCGAAGAGCTTCTTCCTACAAAATCCTGATCCGTGGGCCTGGATTGTCTACTCCCCTAGATGTTCTTATGAAAGGGGTAGCCTGGTGGATTTTCCTCTTAATTTGTGCCTTGTTGGGTCATAGGATAATTCCAAACCATGCATGTTTGGGCACAAGTTGTGGCAAGATCCAACCCGGTTTAACCAAAACGGGGAATTCCCGACTAATTAAATTCCAGGATCTTCGTTTTTTCGGTGATAGAGCATGCCTATGTAGAGGCTTACACTTGGGTACCATGTTTTGCACATTTCATCATTCCACCACACTTTAATACACATGCTAGGGTCCATTTCAAGGGTTTGGAGGTATCCCGGTGCTCTGAGGCGCTTCTTTCTATGAAACCCTGATCTGTTGGCCCAGAATCGTCTAACCCCTAGATGTTCTTATGAAAGGGGTAGCCCGGTGGATTTTTCAATTGGTTTGTGCTTGGTTGGGTTGTAGGATAATTTCAAACCATGTTTGGGAACAATTTGTGACAAGATCCAACCCGTTTTCACCGAAACAGGGAGTTCTCGGCTCCCTAATAGTTAAATTTCCAGAACACCTTAATTTTTAGGCGACATCGCATGTCTGCGAAGTGGTCACACTTGGGAACCAGGTTGTTGACATTTCAGAATTACACCACACTTTAATACACTTGCTAGCAACCATTGCCATGTTTGGAGGTATTCCGATGCCCCGAAGAGCTTCTTCCTACAAAACCCTGATCTGTGGGCTTGGATCGTCTACCCCCTAGATGTTCTTATGAAAGGGGTAGCCCGGTTGATTTTCCTCTTGGTTTGTGCTTGGTTGGATCATAGGATAATTCCAAACCATGCATGTTTGGGTACAAGTTGTGACAAGATCCAACCCTGTTTGACTGAAACGGGGAGTTCCCGGCCAATTAAATTCTAGGATCTTTGTTTTTTCGGTGATAGCGCATGCCAATGAAGCGGGTTACACTTGGGTACCATGTTTTGCACATTTCAGCATTCCACCACACTTTAATACACATGCTAGGGTCCATTGCAAGGGTTAGGAGGTATTCCGATGCACCGAGGCACTTCTTCCTATGAAATCTTGATCTGTGGGCCCAAAATCGTCTACCCCCTAGATATTCATATGAAAGGGGTATCCCGGTGGATTTTTCTCTTGGTTTGTGCTTGTTTGGGTTGTAGTATAATTTCAAACCATGTTTGGGCACAATTTGTGACCAGATCCAACCCGTTTTCACCGAAATTGGGTGTTCTCGGCCCCCTAATAAATAAATTTCTAAAACACCTTCATTTTTAGGTGACATCGCATGTCTGCGAAGGGGTCACACTTGGGAACCAGGTTTCTGACATCCATCATTCCACAACACTTTAATACACATGCTAGGGTCCATTGCCAGGTTTGGAGGTATTCTAATGCCCCGAAGAGCTTCCTCCTATAAAACCCTGATCCGTGGGCCTGGATCGTCTACCCCTAGATGTTCTTATGGAAGGGGTTGCACGGTGGATTTTCCTCTTGGTTTGTGCTTGGTTGGGTCATAGTATAATTCCAAACCATGCATGTTTGGTCACAAGTGTGACAAGATCCAACCCGGTTTCACCGAAACAGGGAGTTCCCGGCCAATTAAATTCCATGATCTTCGTTTTTCGTTGATGGTGCATGCCTATGAAGTGGGTTACAGTTTGATACCATGTTTTTGAGATTTCAGCATTCCACCACACTTTAATACACAAGCTAGGGTCCATTGCAAGGGTTTGGACGTATTCCGATGGTCTGAGGCGCTTCTTCCTATGAAACCCTAATCTGTGGGCCCAGAATCGTCTAACCCCTAGATGTTATTATGAAAGGGGTAGCCCGGTGGATTTTTCTCTTGGTTTGTGCTTTGTTGGGTTGTAGGATAACTACAAACCATGTTTGGCCACAATTTGTGACAAGATCCAACCCGGTTTCACCGAAACAGGGAGTTCTCGGCCCCCTAATAATTAAATTTCTAGAACACCTTTATTTTTAGGTGACATCGCATGTCTGCGAAGTGGTCACACTTGGGAACCAGGTTGGTGACATTTCAGCATTAAACCACACTTTAATACACATGCTAGCATCCAATGCCAGGTTTGGAGGTATTCCGATGCCCCGAAGAGCTTCTTCCTACAAAACCCTGATCCGTGGGCCTGGATCGTCTACCCCCCTAGATGTTCTTATGAAAGGGGTAGCCCGGTGGATTTTCCTCTTGGTTTGTGATTGGTTGGGTCATAGGATAATTCCAAAACATGCATGTTTGGGCACAAGTTGTGACAAGATCCAACCCGGTTACACCAAAACGGGGAGTTCCCGGCCAATTAAACTCCAGGATTTTCGTTTTTTCGGTGATAGTGGATGCCTAGGAAGCGGGTTACACTTGGGTACCATATTTTGGACATTTCAGCATTCCACCACACTTTAATAAACATGCTAGGGTCCATTGCAAGGGTTTGGAGGTATTCCCATGCTCTGAGGCGCTTCTTACTATGAAACCCTGATCTATGGGCGCAGAATTGTCTACCCCTAGATGTTCTGATGAAAGGGGTAGCCCGGTGGATTTTTCTCTTAGTTTGTGCTTGGTTGGGTTATATGATAATTTCAAACCATGTTTGGGAACAATTTGTGACAAGATCCAACCCGGTTTCACCGAAACTAGGAGTTCTCGGTCCCTAATAATTAAATTTCCAGAACACCTTTGTTTTTAGGTGACATCGCATGTCTGCGAAGGTGTTACACTTGGTAACCAGGTTTTGGACTTTTCAGCATTCCACCACACTTTAATACACATTCTAGGGTCCATTGCAAGGTTTGGAGGTATTCCGATGTCTCGAAGAGCTTCGTCCTACAAAACCCTAATATGTGGGCCTGGATCGTCTACCCCTAGATATTCTTATGAAAGGGGTAGCCTGATGGATTTTTCTCTTGGTTTGTGCTTGGTTGGGTTATAGGATAATAGAAAACCATGTTTGGGAACAATTTGTGACAAGATCCAACCCGGTTTCACCTCAACTGGGAGTTCTTGGCCCCCTAATAATTAAATTTCCTGAACACCTTCATTTTTAGGTCACATCGCATGTCTGCGAAGGGGTCACACTTGGGAACCAGGTTTTTTACATTTCATCATTCTACCACACTTTAATACACATGCTAGCGTCCATTTCCAGGTTTGGAGGTATTCCGATGCCCCGAAGAGCTTCTTCCTACAAAATCCTGATCCGTGGGCCTGGATCGTCTACTCCCCTAGATGTTCTTATGAAAGGGGTAGCCTGGTGGATTTTCCTCTTAATTTGTGCCTTGTTGGGTCATAGGATAATTCCAAACCATGCATGTTTGGGCACAAGTTGTGGCAAGATCCAACCCGGTTTAACCAAAACGGGGAATTCCCGACTAATTAAATTCCAGGATCTTCGTTTTTTCGGTGATAGAGCATGCCTATGTAGAGGCTTACACTTGGGTACCATGTTTTGCACATTTCATCATTCCACCACACTTTAATACACATCCTAGGGTCCATTTCAAGGGTTTGGAGGTATCCCAGTGCTCTGAGGCGCTTCTTTCTATGAAACCCTGATCTGTTGGCCCAGAATCGTCTAACCCCTAGATGTTCTTATGAAAGGGGTAGCCCGGTGGATTTTTCACTTGGTTTGTGCTTGGTTGGGTTGTAGGATAATTTCAAACCATGTTTGGGAATAATTTGTGACAAGATCCAACCCGGTTTCACCGAAATAGGGAGTTCTCGGCCCCCTAATAGTTAAATTTCCAGAACACCTTAATTTTTAGGCGACATCGCATGTCTGCGACGTGGTCACACTTGGGAACCAGGTTGTTGACATTTCAGAATTACACCACACTTTAATACACTTGCTAGCAACCATTGCCATGTTTGGAGGTATTCCGATGCCCCGAAGAGCTTCTTCCTACAAAACCCTGATCTGTGGGCTTGGATCGTCTACCCCCTAGATGTTCTTATGAAAGGGGTAGCCCGGTTGATTTTCCTCTTGGTTTGTGCTTGGTTGGGTCATAGGATAATTCCAAACCATGCATGTTTGGGTACAAGTTGTGACAAGATCCAACCCTGTTTGACTGAAACGGGGAGTTCCCGGCCAATTAAATTCTAGGATCTTTGTTTTTTCGGTGATAGCGCATGCCTATGAAGCGGGTTACACTTGGGTACCATGTTTTGCACATTTCAGCATTCCACCACACTTTAATACACATGCTAGGGTCCATTGCAAGGGTTAGGAGGTATTCCGATGCACCGAGGCACTTCTTCCTATGAAATCTTGATCTGTGGGCCCAAAATCGTCTACCCCCTAGATATTCATATGAAAGGGGTATCCCGGTGGATTTTTCTCTTGGTTTGTGCTTGTTTGGGTTGTAGTATAATTTCAAACCATGTTTGGGCACAATTTGTGACCAGATCCAACCCGTTTTCACCGAAATTGGGTGTTCTCGGCCCCCTAATAAATAAATTTCTAAAACACCTTCATTTTTAGGTGACATCGCATGTCTGCGAAGGGGTCACACTTGGGAACCAGGTTTCTGACATCCATCATTCCACCACACTTTAATACACATGCTAGGGTCCATTGCCAGGTTTGGAGGTATTCTAATGCCCCGAAGAGCTTCCTCCTATAAAACCCTGATCCGTGGGCCTGGATCGTCTACCCCTAGATGTTCTTATGGAAGGGGTTGCACGGTGGATTTTCCTCTTGGTTTGTGCTTGGTTGGGTCATAGTATAATTCCAAACCATGCATGTTTGGTCACAAGTGTGACAAGATCCAACCCGGTTTCACCGAAACAGGGAGTTCCCGGCCAATTAAATTCCATGATCTTCGTTTTTCGTTGATGGTGCATGCCTATGAAGTGGGTTACAGTTTGATACCATGTTTTTGAGATTTCAGCATTCCACCACACTTTAATACACAAGCTAGGGTCCATTGCAAGGGTTTGGACGTATTCCGATGGTCTGAGGCGCTTCTTCCTATGAAACCCTAATCTGTGGGCCCAGAATCGTCTAACCCCTAGATGTTATTATGAAAGGGGTAGCCCGGTGGATTTTTCTCTTGGTTTGTGCTTTGTTGGGTTGTAGGATAACTACAAACCATGTTTGGCCACAATTTGTGACAAGATCCAACCCGGTTTCACCGAAACAGGGAGTTCTCGGCCCCCTAATAATTAAATTTCTAGAACACCTTTATTTTTAGGTGACATCACATGTCTGCGAAGTGGTCACACTTGGGAACCAGGTTGGTGACATTTCAGCATTAAACCACACTTTAATACACATGCTAGCATCCAATGCCAGGTTTGGAGGTATTCCGATGCCCCGAAGAGCTTCTTCCTACAAAACCCTGATCCGTGGGCCTGGATCGTCTACCCCCCTAGATGTTCTTATGAAAGGGGTAGCCCGGTGGATTTTCCTCTTGGTTTGTGATTGGTTGGGTCATAGGATTATTCCAAAACATGCATGTTTGGGCACAAGTTGTGACAAGATCCAACCCGGTTACACCAAAACGGGGAGTTCCCGGCCAATTAAATTCCAGGATTTTCGTTTTTTCGGTGATAGTGGATGCCTAGGAAGCGGGTTACACTTGGGTACCATATTTTGGACATTTCAGCATTCCACCACACTTTAATAAACATGCTAGGGTCCATTGCAAGGGTTTGGAGGTATTCCCATGCTCTGAGGCGCTTCTTACTATGAAACCCTGATCTATGGGCGCAGAATTGTCTACCCCTAGATGTTCTGATGAAAGGGGTAGCCCGGTGGATTTTTCTCTTAGTTTGTGCTTGGTTGGGTTATATGATAATTTCAAACCATGTTTGGGAACAATTTGTGACAAGATCCAACCCGGTTTCACCGAAACTAGGAGTTCTCGGTCCCTAATAATTAAATTTCCAGAACACCTTTGTTTTTAGGTGACATCGCATGTCTGCGAAGGTGTTACACTTGGTAACCAGGTTTTGGACTTTTCAGCATTCCACCACACTTTAATACACATTCTAGGGTCCATTGCAAGGTTTGGAGGTATTCCGATGTCTCGAAGAGCTTCGTCCTACAAAACCCTAATATGTGGGCCTGGATCGTCTACCCCTAGATATTCTTATGAAAGGGGTAGCCTGATGGATTTTTCTCTTGGTTTGTGCTTGGTTGGGTTATAGGATAATAGAAAACCATGTTTGGGAACAATTTGTGACAAGATCCAACCCGGTTTCACCTCAACTGGGAGTTCTTGGCCCCCTAATAATTAAATTTCCTGAACACCTTCATTTTTAGGTCACATCGCATGTCTGCGAAGGGGTCACACTTGGGAACCAGGTTTTTTACATTTCATCATTCTACCACACTTTAATACACATGCTAGCGTCCATTTCCAGGTTTGGAGGTATTCCGATGCCCCGAAGAGCTTCTTCCTACAAAATCCTGATTCGTGGGCCTGGATCGTCTACTCCCCTAGATGTTCTTATGAAAGGGGTAGCCTGGTGGATTTTCCTCTTAATTTGTGCCTTGTTGGGTCATAGGATAATTCCAAACCATGCATGTTTGGGCACAAGTTGTGGCAAGATCCAACCCGGTTTAACCAAAACAGGGAGTTCTCGGCCCCCTAATAGTTAAATTTCCAGAACACCTTAATTTTTAGGCGACATCGCATGTCTGCGAAGTGGTCACATTTGGGAACCAGGTTGTTGACATTTCAGAATTACACCACACTTTAATACACTTGCTAGCAACCATTTCCATGTTTGGAGGTATTCCGATGCCCCGAAGAGCTTCTTCCTACAAAACCCTGATCTGTGGGCTTGGATCGTCTACCCCCTAGATGTTCTTATGAAAGGGGTAGCCCGGTTGATTTTCCTCTTGGTTTGTGCTTGGTTGGGTCATAGGATAATTCCAAACCATGCATGTTTGGGTACAAGTTGTGACAAGATCCAACCCTGTTTGACTGAAACGGGGAGTTCCCGGCCAATTAAATTCTAGGATCTTTGTTTTTTCGGTGATAGCGCATGCCTATGAAGCGGGTTACACTTGGGTACCATGTTTTGCACATTTAAGAATTCCACCACACTTTAATACACATGCTAGGGTCCATTGCAAGGGTTAGGAGGTATTCCGATGCACCGAGGCACTTCTTCCTATGAAATCTTGATCTGTGGGCCCAAAATCGTCTACCCCCTAGATATTCATATGAAAGGGGTATCCCGGTGGAATTTTCTCTTGGTTTGTTCTTGTTTGGGTTGTAGTATAATTTCAAACCATGTTTGGGCACAATTTGTGACCAGATCCAACCCGTTTTCACCGAAATTGGGTGTTCTCGGCCCCCTAATAAATAAATTTCTAAAACACCTTCATTTTTAGGTGACATCGCATGTCTGCGAAGGGGTCACACTTGGGAACCAGGTTTCTGACATCCATCATTCCACCACACTTTAATACACATGCTAGGGTCCATTGCCAGGTTTGGAGGTATTCTAATGCCCCGAAGAGCTTCTTCCTATAAAACCCTGATCCGTGGGCCTGGATCGTCTACCCCTAGATGTTCTTATTGAAGGGGTTGCACGGTGGATTTTCCTCTTGGTTTGTGCTTGGTTGGGTCATAGTATAATTCCAAACCATGCATGTTTGGTCACAAGTGTGACAAGATCCAACCCGGTTTCACCGAAACAGGGAGTTCCCGGCCAATTAAATTCCATGATCTTCGTTTTTCGGTGATAGTGCATGCATACGAAGCGGCTTACACTTGGGTACCATGTTTTGCACATTTCATCATTCCACCACACTTTAATACACATTCTAGGGTCCATTTCAAGGGTTTGGAGGTATCCCGATGCTCCGAGGCGCTTCTTCCTATGAAACACTGATCTGTGGCCCAGAATCGTCTACCCCCTAGATGTTCTTATGAAAGGGGTAGCCCGGTGGATTTTTTTTCTTGGTTTGTGCTTGGTTGGGTTATAGGATAATTGCAAACCATGTTTGGGAATAATTTGTGACAAGATCAAACCCGGTTTCACCGAAACAGGGAGTTCTCGGCCCCCTACTAATTAAATTTCCAGAACACCTTCATTTTTAGGTGACATCGCATGTATGCGAAGTGGTCACACTTGGGAACCAGGTTGTTGACATTTCAGCATTAAACCACACTTTAATACACATGCTAGCATCCAATGCTAGGTTTGGAGGTATTCCGATGCCCCGAAGAGCTTCTTCCTACAAAACCCTGATCCGTGGGCCTGGATCGTCTACCCCACTAGATGTTCTTATGAAAGGGGTAGCACTGTGGATTTTCCTCTTGGTTTGTGATTGGTTGGGTCATAGGATAATTCCAAAACATGCATGTTTGGGCACAAGTCGTGACAAGATCCAACCCGGTTTCACCGAAACGGGGAGTTCCCGGCCAATTAAATTCCAGGATTTTCGTTTTTTCGGTGATAGTGGATGCCTACAAAGCGGGTTACACTTGGGTACCATGTTTTGGACATTTCATCACTCCACCACACTTTAATAAACATGCTAGGGTCCATTGCAAGGGTTTGCAGGTATTTCGATGCTCCGAGGCGCTTCTTACTATGAAACCCTGATCTGTGTGCCTAGAATCGTCTACCCTTAGATGTTCTTATGAAAGGGGTAGCCCGGTGGATTTTTCTCTTGGTTTGTGCTTGGTTGGGTTGTATGACAATTGCAAACCATGTTTTGGCACAATTTGTGACAAGATCCAACCCGGTTTCACCGAAACTACGAGTTCTCGGCCCCCTAATAATTAAATTTCCTAAACACCTTCGTTTTTAGGTGACATCGCATGTCTGCGAAGGGGTCACACTTGGGAACCAGGTTTTGGTCATTTCACCATTCCACCACACTTTAATACACATGATAGGGTCCATTGCAAGGTTTGGAGGTATTCCGATGTCCCGAAGACCTTCTTCCTACAAAACCCTGATCCGTGGGCCTGGATCGTCTACCACCCTAGATGTTCTTATGAAAGGGGTAGCACTGTGGATTTTCCTCCTAGTTTGTTCTTTGTTTGGTCATAGGATAATTCCAAACCATGTTTGGGCACAAGTTGTGACAAGATCCAACCCGGTTTCACCGAAACAAGGAGTTCCCGGCCAATTAAATTCCGGGATCTTTGTTTTTTCGGTGATAGTGCATGCCTACGAAGCAGGTTACACTTGGGTACCATGTTTTGGATATTTCAGCATTCCACCACACTTTAATACACATGTTAGGGTCCATTGCAAGGGTTTGGAGGTATTCCGATGCTCCGAGGCGCTTCTTCCTATGAAACTCTAATCTGTGGGACCTGAATCGTCTACCCCTAGATGTTCTTATAAAAGGGGTAGCCCGGTGGATTTTTCTATTCGTTTTTGCTTGGTTGGGTTATAGGATAATTGCAAGCCATGTTTCGGAACAATTTGTGACAAGATCCAACCCTGTTTCACCGAAACTGGGAGTTCTCGGCCCCCTAATAATTAAATTTCCAGAACACCTTCATTTTTAGGTGACATCGCCTGTTTGCGAAGGGGTCACACTTGGGAACCAGGTTTATCACATTTCATCATTCAACCACACTCTAATACACATGATAGCGTCCATTCCCAGGTTTGAAGGTATTCCGATGCCCCGAAGAGCTCCTCCCTACAAAACCCTGATCCGTGGGCCCGGATCGTCTACCCCCCTATATGTTCTTTTGAAAGGGGTATACGAGTGGATTTTCCTCTTGGTTTGTTCTTGGTTGGGTCATAGGATAATTCCAAACCATGCATGTTTGGGCACAAGTTGTGACAAGATCCAACTCGGTTTCACCGAAATGGGGAGTTCCCGGCAAATTAAATTCCAAGATCTTCGTTTTTTTGGTGATAGTGCATGCCTACGAAGCGAGTTACACTTGGGTACCATGTTTTGCACATTTCGGCATTCCACTACACTTTAATACACATGCTAGGGTCCATTGCAAGGGTTTGGACGTATTCCGATGCTCTGAGGCGCTTCTTCCTCTGAAACCCTGATCTGTGGGCCCAGAATCGTCTACCCCCTAGATGTTCTTATGAAAGGGGTAGCCAGGTGGATTTTTCTCTTGGTTTGTGCTTTGTTGGGTTGTAGGATTACTGCAAACCATCTTTGGGCACAATTTGTGACAAGATCCAACCCGGTTTCACCGAAACTGGGAGTTCTCTGCCCCCTAATAATTAAATTTCCAGAACACCTTCATTTTTTGGTGATATCGCACATCTGCGAAGGGGTCACACTAGGGAACCAGGTTTCTGAGATTTCAGCATTCCACCACACTTTAATACACATGCTAGCATCCATTGCCAGGTTTGGAGGTATTCCGATGCCCCGAAGTTCTTCTTCCTATAAAACCCTGGTCCGTGGGCCTGGATCATCTACCCCCCTAGATGTTCTTATGGAAGGGGTAGCCCGGTGGATTTTCCTCTTCTTTTTTTCTTGGTTGGGTCATAGGATAATTCCAAACCATGCATCTTTGGGCACATGTTGTGACAAGATCCAACCCGCTTTCACCGAAACAGGGAGTTCCCGACCAATTAAATTCCAGGATCTTTGTTTTTTCGGTGATAGTGCATGCCTACGAAGCGGGTTACACTTGGGTACCATGTTTTGGACATTTCAACATTCTACCACACTTTAATACACATGCTAGGGTTTGGAGGTATTCCGATGCTCCGAGGCGCTTCTTCCTAAGAAACCGTGATCTGTGGCCCCAGAATCGTCTACCCCCTAGATGTTATTATGAAAGGGGTAGCCCGATGGATTTTTCTCTTTTATTTTTCTTGGTTGGGTTGTAGGATAATTGCATGCCATGTTTGGGCACAATTTGTAACAAGATCCAACCCGGTTTCACCGAAACTGGGAGTTCTTGGCCCCTAAATAATTAAATTTCCAGAACACCTTCATTTTTAGGTGATATCGCATGTTTGCGAAGGGGTCACACTTGGGAACCAGGTTTATGACATTTCAGCATTCCACCACACTTTTATACACATGCTAGCATCCATTGCTAGGTTTGGAGGTATTCCGATGCCCCGAAGAGCTTCTTCCTATAAAACCCTGATCTGTGGGCCTGGATCGTCTACCCCCTAGAAGTTCTTATGAAGGGGTAGCCCAGTGGATTTTCCTCTTCGTTTGTTCTTGTTTGGGTCATAGGATAATTCGAAACCATGCATGTTTGGGCACAAGTTGGGACAAGATCCAACCCGGTTTCACCGAAACAGGGAGTTCCCAGCCAATTAAATTCTAGGATCTTCGTTTTTTGGTGATAGTGCATGCCTACGAAGCGGGTTACACTTGGGTACCATGTTTTGGACATTTCAGCATTCTACCACACCTTAATACACATGCTAGGGTTGTTTGGGCACAATTTGTGACAAGATCCAACCCGGTTTCAACAAAACTGGGAGTTCTTGGCCCCCTAATAATTAAATTTCCAGAACACCTTCATTTTTAGGTGACATCGCATGTCTGTGAAGGGGTCACACTTGGGAACCAGGTTTTTGACATTTTATAATTCCACCACACTTTAATACACATGCTAGCACCATTGCCAGGTTTGGAGGTATTCCGATGCGCCGAAGAGCTTCTTCCTACAAAACCCTGATCCATGGGCCTGGATAGTCTACCCCCTAGATGTTCTTATGAAAGGGGTAGCTCGGTGGATATTCCTCTTGGTTTGTGCTTAGTTGGGTCATAGGATAATTCCAAACCATGCATGTTTGGGCACAACTTGTGACAAGATCCAACCCGGTTTCACCGAAACAGGGAGTTCCCGGCCAATTAAATTCTAGGATCTTCGTTTTTCGTTGATGGTGCATGCCTATGAAGTGGGTTACAGTTTGATACCATGTTTTTGAGATTTCAGCATTCCACCACACTTTAATACACAAGCTAGGGTCCATTGCAAGGGTTTGGACGTATTCCGATGGTCTGAGGCGCTTCTTCCTATGAAACCCTAATCTGTGGGCCCAGAATCGTCTAACCCCTAGATGTTATTATGAAAGGGGTAGCCCGGTGGATTTTTATCTTGGTTTGTGCTTTGTTGGGTTGTAGGATAACTACAAACCATGTTTGGGCACAATTTGTGACAAGATCCAACCCGGTTTCACCGAAACAGGGAGTTCTCGGCCCCCTAATAATTAAATTTCCAGAACACCTTCATTTTTAGGTGACATCGCATAACTGCGAATGGGTCACACTTGGGAACCAGTTTGTTGACATTTCAGCATGACACCACAATTTAATACACATGCTAGCATCCATTCCCAGGTTTGGAGGTATTTCGATACCCGAAGATCTTTTTCCTACAAAACCCTAATCTGTGGGCCTGGATCGTCTACCCCCCAAGATGTTCTTATGGAAGGGGTAGCCCGGTGGATTTTCCTCTTCGTTTGTTCTTGGTTGGGTCATAGGATAATTCCAAACCATGCATGTTTGGGCATAAGTTGTGACAAGATCCAACCCGGTTTCACCAAAAATGGGAGTTCCCGGCCAATTAAATTCTAGGATCTTCGTTTTTCGGTGATAGTGCATGCCTACGAAGCGGGTTACACTTGGGTACCATGCTTTGGATATTTCAGCATTCTACCACACTTTAATACACATGTTAGGGTTTTGAGGTATTCCGCTGCTCCGAGGCGCTTCTTCATATGAAACCCTGATCTGTGGGCCCAGAATCGTCTACCCGCTAGATGTTCTTATGAAAGGGGTAGCCCGGTGGATTTTTATCTTGGTTTGTGCTTGGTTGGGTTATAGGATAATTGCAAGCCATGTTTGGGCACAATTTGTGACAAGATCCAACCCGGTTTCACAAAAACTGGGAGTTCTTGGCCCCCTAATAATTAAATTTCTAGAACACCTTCATTTTTAGGTGACATCGCATGTCTGCGAAGGGGTCACACTTGGGAACCAGGTTTTTGAAATTTCATCATTCCACCACACTTCAATACACATGCTAGCGTCCATTGCCAGGTTTGGATGTATTTCGATGCCCCGAAAAGCTTCTTCCTACAAAACCCTGATCGGTGGAACTGGATCGTCTACCCCCGTAGATGTTCTTATGAAAGGGGTAGCCCGGTGTATTTTCCTCTTAGTTTGTGCTTGGTTGGGTCATAGGATTATTCGAAACCTTTCATGTTTGGGCACAAGTTGTGACAAGATCCAACCCGGTTTCACCAAAACACGGAGTTCCCGGCCAATTAAATTTCAGAATCTTCGTTTTTCGGTAATAGTGCATGCCTACGAAGCGGGTTACACTTGGATACCATGTTTTGGACACTTCAGCATTCCACCACACTTTAATACACATGCTAGGGTCCATTGCAAGGGTTTGGACGTATTCCGATGCTCTGAGGCGCTTCTTCCTATGAAACCCTGATTTATGGGCCCAGGATTCTCTACCCCCTAGATGTTCTTATGAAAGGGGTAGCCCGGAGGATTTTTCTCTTGGTTTGTGCTTGGTTTGGTTGTACGATAATTGCAAACCATGTTTGGGAACAATTTGTGACAAGATCCAACCCGGTTTCACCGAAACAGGGAGTTCTCGGCCCCCTAATAATTAAATTTCCAGAACACCTTCATGTTTAGGTGACATCGCATAGCTGCGAAGGGGTCACACTTGGGAACCAGTATGTTGACATTTCAGCATTACACCACAATTTAATACACATGCTAGCATCCATTCCCAGGTTTGGAGGTATTTCGATACCCGAAGATCTTTTTCCTACAAAACCCTAATCTGTGGGCCTGGATCGTCTACCCCCAAGATGTTCTTATGGAAGGGGTAGCCTGGTGGATTTTCCTCTTCGTTTGTTCTTGGGTGGGTCATAGGATAATTCCAAACCATGCATGTTTGGGCATAAGTTGTGACAAGATCCAACCCGGTTTCACCGAAAATGGGAGTTCCCGGCCAATTAAATTCTAGGATCTTCGTTTTTCGGTGATAGTGCATGCCTACAAAGCGGGTTACACTTGGGTACCATATTTTGGACATTTCAGCATTCTACCACACTTTAATACACATGTTAGGGTTTTGAGGTATTCCGCTGCTCCGAGGCGCTTCTTCATATGAAACCCTGATCTGTGGGCCCAGAATCGTCTACCCGCTAGATGTTCTTATGAAAGGGGTAGCCCGGTGGATTTTTCTCTTGGTTTGTGCTTGGTTGGGTTATAGGATAATTTAAAACCATGTTTGGGCACAATTTGTGACAAGTTCCAACCTGGTTTCACAAAAACTGGGAGTTCTTGGCCCCCTAATAATTAAATTTCTAGAACACCTTCATTTTTAGGTGACATCACATGTCTGCGAAGGGGTCACACTTGGGAACCAGGTTTTTGACATTTCATCATTCCACCACACTTTAATACACATTCTAGCGTCTATTGCCAGGTTTGGATGTATTCCGATGCCCCGAAGAGCTTCTTCCTACAAAACCCTGATCGGTGGAACTGGATCGTCTACCCCTGTAGATGTTCTTATGAAAGGGGTAGCCCGGTGTATTTTCATCTTAGTTTGTGCTTGGTTGGGTCATAGGATTATTCGAAACCATGCATGTTTGGGCACAAGTTGTGACAAGATCCAACCCGGTTTCACCAAAACAGGGAGTTCCCGGCCAATTAAATTTCAGAATCTTCGTTTTTCGGTGATAGTGCATGCCTACGAAGCGGGTTACACTTGGATACCATGTTTTAGACATTTCAGCATTCCACCACACTTTAATACACATGCTAGGGTCCATTGCAAGTGTTTGGACGTATTCCGATGCTCTGAGGCGCTTCTTCCTATGAAACCCTGATCTATGGGTCCAGAATCGTCTACCCCCCTAGATGTTCTTATGAAAGGGGTAGCCTGGAGGATTTTTCTCTTGGTTTGTGCTTGGTTGGGTTGTACGATAATTGCAAACCATGTTTGGGAACAATTTGTGACAAGATCCAACCCGGTTTCACCGAAACAGGGAGTTCTCGGCCCCCTAAAAATTAAATTTCCAGAACACCTTCATTTTTAGGTGACATCGTATGTCTGCGAAAGATTCATGCTTGGGAACCAGTTTTTTGACATTTCAGCATTACACCACAATTTAATACACATGCTAGCATCCATTGCCAGGTTTGGAGGTATTCTGATGCCCCGAAGAGATTTTTCCTACAAAACCCTAATCCGTGGGCCTGGATCTTCTACCACCCTAGATGTTCTTATGAAAGGAGTAGCCCGGTGGATTTTCGTCTTCGTTTGTTCTTAGTTGGATCATAGGATAATTCCAAACCATGCATGTTTGGGCACACGTTGTGACAAGATCCAACCCGGTTTTACTTCCCGGCCAATTAAATTCTAGAATCTTCGTTTTTTCGGTGATAGTGCATGCCTACGAAGCGGGTTACACATGGATACCAGGTTTTGGACATTTCAGCATTCCACCACACTTTAATACACATGCTAGGGTCCATTTCAAATGTTTGGAGGTATTCCGATGCTCCGAGGCGCTTCTTCCTATGAAACCCTGATCTGTGGGCCGAGAATCGTCTACCCCCTAGATGTTCTTATTAAAGGGGTAGCCCGATGGATTTTTATCTTGTTTGTTCTTGGTTGGGTCATAGGATAATTTCAACCCATGTTTGGCCACAATTTGTGACAAGATCTAACCCGGTTTGACCGAAACTGGGAGTTCCTGGCCAATTAAATTCCAGGATCTTTGTTTTTAGGTGATAGTGCATGCCTATGAAGCGGGTTACACTTGGATACCATGTTTTGGACATTTCATAATTCCACCACACTTCAATACACACTCTTGGGTCCATTGCAAGGGTTTGGACGTATTCCGATGCTTTGAGGCGCTTCTTCCTATGAAACCCTGATTTGTGGGCCCAGAATCATCTACCCTCTAGATGTTCTTATGAAAGGGGTAGCCCGGTGGATTTTTCTCTTGGTTTGTGCTTGGTTGGGTTGTATTATAACTGCAAACCATGCTTGGGCACAATTTGTGACAAGATCCAACCTGGTTTCACCGACAGGGAGTTCTCGACCCCCTAATAATTAAATTTCCAGACCACCTTCATTTTTAGGTGACATCGCTTGTCTGTGAAGGTGTCACACTTGGGAACCAGTTTGTTGACATTTGAGCATTACACCACAATTTAATACACATGCTAGCATCCATTGCCAAGTTTGGAGGTATTTCGATGCCCCGAAGAGCTTTTTCCTACAAACTCTGATCCGTGGGCCTGGATCGTCTATCCCCTAGATGTTCTTATGAAAGGGGTAGCCCGGAGGATTTTTCTCTTGGTTTGTGCTTGGTTGGGTTGTACGATAATTGCAAACCATGTTTGGGAACAATTTGTGACAAGATCCAACCCGGTTTCACCGAAACAGGGAGTTCTCGGCCCCCTAATAATTAAATTTCCAGAACACCTTCATTTTTAGGTGACATCGCATAACTGCGAAGGGGTCACACTTGGGAACCAATTTGTTGACATTTCAGCATTACACCACAATTTAATACACATGCTAGCATCCATTCCCAGGTTTGGAGGTATTTCGATACCCGAAGATCTTTTTCCTACAAAACCCTACTCTGTGGGCCTGGATCGTCTACCCCCAAGATGTTCTTATGGAAGGGGTAGCCCGGTGGATTTTCCTCTTCGTTTGTTCTTGGTTGGGTCATAGGATAATTCCAAACCATGCATGTTTGGGCATAAGTTGTGACAAGATCCAACCCGGTTTCACCGAAAATGGGAGTTCCCGGCCAATTAAATTCTAGGATCTTCGTTTTTCGGTGATAGTGCATGCCTACAAAGCGGGTTACACTTGGGTACCATATTTTGGACATTTCAGCATTCTACCACACTTTAATACACATGTTAGGGTTTTGAGGTATTCCGCTGCTCCGAGGCGCTTCTTCATATGAAACCCTGATCTGTGGGCCCAGAATCGTCTACCCGCTAGATGTTCTTATGAAAGGGGTAGCCCGGTGGATTTTTCTCTTGGTTTGTGCTTGGTTGGGTTATAGGATAATTGCAAACCATGTTTGGGCACAATTTGTGACAAGTTCCAACCTGGTTTCACAAAAACTGGGAGTTCTTGGCCCCCTAATAATTAAATTTCTAGAACACCTTCATTTTTAGGTGACATCGCATGTCTGCGAAGGGGTCACACTTGGGAACCAGGTTTTTGACATTTCATCATTCCACCACACTTTAATACACATGCTAGCGTCCATTGCTAGGTTTGGATGTATTCCGATGCCCCGAAGAGCTTCTTCCTACAAAACCCTGATCGGTGGAACTGGATCGTCTACCCCCGTAGATGTTCTTATGAAAGGGGTAGCCCGGTGTATTTTCATCTTAGTTTGTGCTTGGTTGGGTCATTGGATTATTAGAAACCATGCATGTTTGGGCACAAGTTGTGACAAGATCCAACCCGGTTTCACCAAAACAGGGAGTTCCCGGCCAATTAAATTTCAGAATCTTCGTTTTTCGGTGATAGTGCATGCCTACGAAGCGGGTTACACTTGGAAACCATGTTTTAGACATTTCAGCATTCCACCACACTTTAATACACATGCTAGGGTCCATTGCAAGTGTTTGGACGTATTCCGATGCTCTGAGGCGCTTCTTCCTATGAAACCCTGATCTATGGGTCCAGAATCGTCTACCCCCTAGATGTTCTTATGAAAGGGGTAGCCTGGAGAATTTTTCTCTTGGTTTGGGCTTGGGTGGGTTGTACGATAATTGCAAACCATGCTTGGGAACAATTTGTGACAAGATCCAACCCGGTTTCACCGAAACAGGGAGTTCTCGGCCCCCTAATAATTAAATTTCCAGAACACCTTCATTTTTAGGTGACATCGCATAACTGCGAAGGGGTCACACTTGGGAACCAGTTTGTTGACATTTCAGCATTACACCACAATTTAATACACATGCTAGCATCCATTCCCATGTTTGGAGGTATTTCGATACCCGAAGATCTTTTTCCTACAAAACCCTACTCTGTGGGCCTGGATCGTCTACCCCCAAGATGTTCTTATGGAAGGGGTAGCCCGGTGGATTTTCCTCTTCGTTTGTTCTTGGTTGGGTCATAGGATAATTCCAAACCATGCATGTTTGGGCATAAGTTGTGACAAGATCCAACCCGGTTTCACCGAAAATGGGAGTTCCCGGCCAATTAAATTCTAGGATCTTCGTTTTTCGGTGATAGTGCATGCCTACAAAGCGGGTTACACTTGGGTACCATATTTTGGACATTTCAGCATTCTACCACACTTTAATACACATGTTAGGGTTTTGAGGTATTCCACTGCTCCGACGCGCTTCTTCATATGAAACCCTGATCTGTGGGCCCAGAATCGTCTACCCGCTAGATGTTCTTATGAAAGGGGTAGCCCGGTGGATTTTTCTCTTGGTTTGTGCTTGGTTGGGTTATAGGATAATTGCAAACCATGTTTGGGCACAATTTGTGACAAGTTCCAACCTGGTTTCAAAAAAACTGGGAGTTCTTGGCCCCCTAATAATTAAATTTCTAGAACACCTTCATTTTTATGTGACATCGCATGTCTGCGAAGGGGTCACACTTGGGAACCAGGTTTTTGACATTTCATCATTCCACCACACTTTAATACACATGCTAGCGTCCATTGCCAGGTTTGGATGTATTCCGATGCCCCGAAGAGCTTCTTCCTACAAAACCCTGATCGGTGGAACTGGATCGTCTACCCCCGTAGATGTTCTTATGAAAGGGGTAGCCCGGTGTATTTTCCTCTTAGTTTGTGCTTGGTTGGGTCATAGGATTATTCGAAACCATGCATGTTTGGGCACAAGTTGTGACAAGATCCAACCCTGTTTCACCAAAACAGGGAGTTCCCGACCAATTAAATTTCAGAATCTTCGTTTTTCGGTGATAGTGCATGCCTACGAAGCGGTTACACTTGGATACCATGTTTTAGACATTTCAGCATTCCACCACACTTTAATACACATGCTAGGGTCCATTGCAAGTGTTTGGATGTATTCCGATGCTCTGAGGCGCTTCTTCCTATGAAACCCTGATCTATGGGTCCAGAATCGTCTACCCCCTAGATGTTCTTATGAAAGGGGTAGCCTGGAGGATTTTTCTCTTGGTTTGTGCTTGGTTGGGTTGTACGATAATTCCAAACCATGTTTGGGAACAATTTGTGACAAGATCCAACCCGGTTTCACCGAAACAGGGAGTTCTCGGCCCCCTAAAAATTAAATTTCCAGAACACCTTCATTTTTAGGTGACATCGTATGTCTGCGAAAGATTCATGATTGGGAACCAGTTTGTTGACATTTCAGCATTACACCACAATTTAATACACATGCTAGCATCCATTGCCAGGTTTGGAGGTATTCTGATGCCCCGAAGAGATTTTTCCTACAAAACCCTAATCCGTGGGCCTGGATCGTCTACCACCCTAGATGTTCTTATGAAAGGGGTAGCCCGGTGGATTTTCGTCTTCGTTTGTTCTTGGTTGGATCATAGGATAATTCCAAACCATGCATGTTTGGGGACACGTTGTGACAAGATCCAACCCGGTTTTACTTCCCGGCCAATTAAATTCTAGAATCTTCGTTTTTTCGGTGATAGTGCATGCCTACGAAGCGGGTTACACTTGGATACCAGGTTTTGGACATTTCAGCATTCCACCACACTTTAATACACATGCTAGGGTCCATTTCAAATGTTTGGAGGTATTCCGATGCTCCGAGGCGCTTCTTCCTATGAAACCCTGATCTGTGGGCCGAGAATCGTCTACCCCCTAGATGTTCTTATTAAAGGGGTAGCCCGATGGATTTTTATCTTGTTTGTGCTTGGTTGGGTCATAGGATAATTTCAACCCATGTTTGGCCACAATTTGTGACAAGATCCAACCCGGTTTGACCGAAACTGGGAGTTCCTGGCCAATTAAATTCCAGGATCTTTGTTTTTAGGTGATAGTGCATACCTATGAAGCGGGTTACACTTGGATACCATGTTTTGGACATTTCATCATTCCACCACACTTCAATACACATTCTTGGGTCCATTGCAAGGGTTTGGACGTATTCCGATGCTTTGAGGCGCTTCTTCCTATGAAACCCTGATTTGTGGGCCCAGAATCATCTACCCTCTAGATGTTCTTATGAAAGGGGTAGCCCGGTGGAGTTTTCTCTTGGTTTGTGCTTGGTTGGGTTGTAGTATAACTGCAAACCATGCTTGGGCACAATTTGTGACAAGATCCAACCGGGTTTCACCGACAGGGAGTTCTCGGCCCCCTAATAATTAAATTTCCAGACCACCTTCATTTTTAGGTGACATCGCTTGTCTGTGAAGGTGTCACACTTGGGAACGAGTTTGTTGACATTTCAGCATTACACCACAATTTGATACACATGCTAGCATCCATTGCCAAGTTTGGAGGTATTTCGATGCCCTGAAGAGCTTTTTCCTACAAACTCTGATCCGTGGGCCTGGATCGTCTATCCCCTAGATGTTCTTATGAAAGGGATATCCCGCTGGCTTTTCTCTTGGTGTATTCTTGGTTGGGTCATAGGATAATTCCAAACCATGCATGTTTGGGCCCAAGTTGTGACAAGATCCAACCCAGTTTCACCGAAATGGGGCGTTCCTGGCCAATTAAATTCCAGGATCTTCGTTTTTTCGGTGATAGTGCATGCCGACGAAGCGGGTTACACTCGGGAACCATGTTTTGCACATTTCATCATTCCACCACACATTAATCCACATTCTAGGGTCCATTGCAAGGGTTTGGAGGTATTCCGATGCTCCGAGGCGCTTCTTCCTATGAAACCCTGATCTGTGGGCCCAGAATCGTCTACCCCCTAGATGTTCTTATGAAAGGGGTAGCCCGATGGATTTTTCTCTTGTTTTTGCGTGGTTGGGTTGTAGGATAATTGCAACCCATGTTTGGGCACAATTTGTGACAAGATCCAACCTGGTTTGACCGAAACTGGGAGTTCTCGGCCCCCTAATAATTAAATTTTCAGAACACCTTCATTTTAAGGTGACATCGTATGTCTGCGAAGGGGTGACACTTGGGAACCAGGTTTCTAACATTTCAGCATTCCAACACACTTTAATACACATGCTAGCATCCATTGCCAGGTTTGGAGGTATTCCGATGCCCCGAAGAGCTTCTTCCTATAAAACCCTAATCCGTGGGCCTGGATCGTCTACCCCCCAAGATGTTCTTATTTAAGGGGTAGCCCGGTGGATTTTCCTCTTCGTTTGTTCTTGGTTGGGTCATAGGATAATTCCAAACCATGCATGTTTGGGTATAAGTTGTGACAAGATCCAACCCGGTTTCACCGAAAATGGGAGTTCCCAACAGAATAAATTCCAGGATCTTCGTTTTTCGGTGATAGTGCATGCCTACGAAGCGGGTTACACTTGGGTACCATGTTTTGGACATTTCAGAATTCTACAAAACTTTAATACACATGTTAGGGTTTTGAGGTATTCCGTTGCTCCGAGGCGCTTCTTCATATGAAACCCTGATCTGTGGGTCCAGAATCGTCTACCCGCTAGATGTTCTTATGAAAGGGGTAGCCCGATGGATTTTTCTCTTGGTTTGTGCTTGGTTGGGTTATAGGATAATTGCAAAACATGTTTGGGCACAATTTGTGACAAGATCCAACCTGGTTTCACAAAAACTGGGAGTTCTTGGCCCCCTAATAATTAAATTTCCAGAATACCTTCATTTTTAGGTGACATCGCATGTCTGCGAAGGGGTCCAACTTGGGAACCAGGTTTTTGACATTTCATCATTCCACCACACTTTAATACACATGCTAGCGTCCACCGCCAGGTTTGGAGGTATTCCGATGCCCCGAAGAGCTTCTTCCTACAAAACCCTAATCCGTGGAACTGGATCGTCTACCCCCATAGATGTTCTTATGAAAGGGGTAGCCCGGTGGATTTTCCTCTTAGTTTGTGCTTGGTTGGGTCATAGGATTATTCCAAACCATGCATGTTTGGGCACAAGTTGTGACAAGATGCAACCCGGTTTCACCGAAACAGGGAGTTCCCGGCCAATTAAATTCCAGCATCTTCGTTTTTGGTGATAGTGCATGCCTACGAAGCGGGTTACACTTGGATACCATGTTTTGGACAGTTCAGCATTCCACCACACTTTAATACACATGCTAGGGTCCATTGCAAGGGTTTGGACGTATTCCGATGCTCTGAGGCGCTTCTTCCTATAAAACCATGATCTGTGGGCCCAGAATAGTCTACCCCCTGGATGTTCTTATGAAAGGGGTAGCCCGATGGATTTTTCTCTTATTTGTGCTTGGTTGGGTTGTAGGATAATTACAACCCATGTTTGGGCACAATTTGTGACAAGATCCAACCCGGTTTGACCGAAACTGGGAGTTCTCGGCCCCCTAATAATTAAATTTCCAGAACACCTTCATTTTTAGGTGACATTACATGTCTGCGAAGGGGTGACACTTGGGAACCAGGTTTCTCACATTTCAGCATTCCGCCACACTTTAATACACATGCTAGCATCCATTGCCAGGTTTGGAGGTATTCCGATGCCCCGAAGAGCTTCTTCCTATAAACCCCTAATCCGTTGGCCTGGATCGTCTACCCCCCAAGATGTTCTTATGGAAGGGGTAGCCCGGTGGATTTTCCTATTTGTTTGTTCTTGGTTGGGTCATAGGATAATTCCAAACCATGCATGTTTGGGCATAAGTTGTGACAAGATCCAACCCGGTTTCACCGAAAATGGGAGTTCCCGGCCAATTAAATTCCAGGATCATCGTTTTTCGGTGATAGTGCATGCCTACGAAGCGGGTTACACTTGGGTACCATGTTTTGGACATTTCAGCATTCTACCACACTTTAATACACATGCTAGGGTCCATTGCAAGGGTTTGGACGTATTCCAATGCTCCGAGGCGCTTCTTCCTATGAAACCATGATCTATGGGCCCAGAATCGTCTACCCCCTAGATGTTCTTATGAAAGGGGTAGCCCGGAGGATTTTTCTCTTGGTTTGTGCTTGGTTGGGTTGTACGATAATTGCAAACCATGTCTGGGAACAATTTGTGACAAGATCCAACCCGGTTTCACCGAAACAGGGAGTTCTCGGCCCCGTAATAATTAAATTTCCAGAACACCTTCATTTTTAGGTTTCATCGCATGTCTGCGAAAGAGTCACACTAGGGAACCAGTTTGTTGACATTTCAGCATTACACCACAACTTAATACACATGCTAGCATCCATTACCAGGTTTGGAGGTATTCCGATGCCCCGAAGAGCTTTTTCCTACCAAACCCTAATCCGTGGGCCTGGATCGTTACCCCCCTAGATGTTGTTATGAAAGGGGTAGCCTGGTGGATTTTCCTCTTTGTTTGTTCTTGGTTGGATCATAGGATAATTCCAAACCATGCATGTTGGGGCACACGTTGTGACAAGATCCAACCCGGTTTTACCGAAACGGGGAGTTCCCGGCCAATTAAATTATAGGATCTTCGTTTTTTCGGTGATAGTGCATGCCTACAAAGCGGGTTACACTTGGATACCATGTTTTGGACATTTCAGCATTCCACCACACTTTAATACACATGCTAGGGTCCATTTCAAAGGTTTGGAGGTATTCCGATGCTCCGAGGCGCTTCTTCCTATGAAACCCTGATCTGTGGGCCCAGAATCGTCTACCCCCTAGATGTTCTTATGAAAGGGGTAGCCCGATGGATTTTTCTCTTGTTTTTGCTTGGTTGAGTTGTAGGATAATTGCAAGCCATGTTTGGGCACAATCTGTGATAAGATCCAACCCGGTTTCACCGAAACTAGGAGTTCTCGGCCCCCTAGTAATTAAATTTCCAGAACACGTTCATTTTTAGGCGACATCGCATGTCTACTAAGGGGTCACACTTGGGAACCAGGTTTCTGACATTTCAGCATTCCACCACACTTTAATACACATGCTAGCATACATTGCCAGGTTTGGAGGTATTCTGATGCCTTGAAGAGCTTCTTCCTATAAAACCCTGATCCGTGGGCCTGGATCGTCTAGCCCCTAGATGTTCTTATGGAAGGGGTAGCCCGGTGGATTTTCCTCTTCGTTTGTTCTTGGTTGGGTCATAGGATAATTCCAAACCATGCATGTTTGGGAACAAGTTGTGACAAGATCCAACCCGGTTTAACCGAAACAGGCTTCGTTTTTCGGTGATAGTGCATGCCTACGAAGCGGGTTACACTTGGGTACGATGTTTTGGACATTGCAGCATTCTACCACACTTTAATACACATGCTAGGGTTTGGAGGTATTCCGATGCTCCGAGGCGCTTCTTCCTATGAAACCCTGATCTATGGGCCCAGAATCGTCTACCCGCTAGATGTTCTTATGAAAGGGGTAGCCCGGTGGATTTTTCTCTTGGTTTGTGCTTGGTTGGGTTATAGTATAATTGCAAACCATGTTTGGGCACAATTTGTGACAAGATCCAACCCGGTTTCACCAAAACTGGTAGTTCTTGGCCCCCTAATAATTAAATTTCCAGAACACCTTCATTTTTAGGTGACATCGCATGTCTGCGAAGGGGTCACACTTGGGAACCAGGTTTCTGACATTTCATCATTCCACCACACTTTAATACACATGCTAGCGTCCATTGCCAGGTTTGGAGGTATTCCGATGCCCGAAGAGCTTCTTCCTACAAAACCCAGATCCGTGGAACTCGATCGTCTACCCCCATAGATGTTTTTATGAAATGGGTAGCCCGGTTGATTTTACTATTAGTTTGTGCTTGGTTGGGTCATAGGACTATTCCAAACCATGCATGTTTGGGCACAAGTTGTGACAAGATCCAACCCGGTTTCACCGAAACAGGGAGTTCCCGGCTAATTAAATTCCAGGATCTTCGTTTTTCGGTGATAGTGCATGCCTACGAAGCGGGTTACACTTGGATACCATTTTTTGGAAATTTCAACATTCCACCACACTTTCATACACATGCTAGGGTCCATTTCAAGGGTTTGGACGTATTCCGATGCTCTGAGGCGCTTCTTCCTCTGAAACCCTGATCTGTGGGCCCAGAATCGTCTACCCCCTAGATGTTCTTATGAAAGGGGTAGCCCGGTGTATTTTCCTCTTAGTTTGTGCTTGGTTGGGTCATAGGATTATTCGAAACCATGCATGTTTGGGCACAAGTTGTGACAAGATCCAACCCGGTTTCACCAAAACAGGGAGTTCCCGGCCAATTAAATTTCAGAATCTTCGTTTTTCGGTGATAGTGCATGCCTACGAAGCGGGTTACACTTGGATACCATGTTTTAGACATTTCAGCATTCCACCACACTTTAATACACATGCTAGGGTCCATTGCAAGTGTTTGGACGTATTCCGATGCTCTGAGGCGCTTCTTCCTATGAAACCCTAATCTATGGGTCCAGAATCGTCTACCCCCCTAGATGTTCTTATGAAAGGGGTAGCCTGGAGGATTTTTCTCTTGGTTTGTGCTTGGTTGGGTTGTACGATAATTGCAAACCATGTTTGGGAACAATTTGTGACAAGATCCAACCCGGTTTCACCGAAACAGGGAGTTCTCGGCCCCCTAATAATTAAATTTCCAGAACACCTTCATTTTTAGGTGACATCGCATAACTGCGAAGGGGTCACACTTGGGAACCAGTTTGTTGACATTTCAGCATTACACCACAATTTAATACACATGCTAGCATCCATTCCCATGTTTGGAGGTATTTCGATACCCGAAGATCTTTTTCCTACAAAACCCTACTCTGTGGGCCTGGATCGTCTACCCCCAAGATGTTCTTATGGAAGGGGTAGCCCGGTGGATTTTCCTCTTCTTTTGTTCTTGGTTGGGTCATAGGATAATTCCAAACCATGCATGTTTGGGCATAAGTTGTGACAAGATCCAACCCGGTTTCACCGAAAATGGGAGTTCCCGGCCAATTAAATTCTAGGATCTTCGTTTTTCGGTGATAGTGCATGCCTACAAAGCGGGTTACACTTGGGTACCATATTTTAGACATTTCAGCATTCTACCACACTTTAATACACATGTTAGGGTTTTGAGGTATTCCGCTGCTCCGAGGCGCTTCTTCATATGAAACCCTGATCTGTGGGCCCATAATCGTCTACCCGCTAGATGTTCTTATGAAAGGGGTAGCCCGGTGGATTTTTCTCTTGGTTTGTGCTTGGTTGGGTTATAGGATAATTGCAAACCATGTTTGGGCACAATTTGTGACAAGTTCCAACCTGGGTTCACAAAAACTGGGAGTTCTTGGCCCCCTAATAATTAAATTTCTAGAACACCTTCATTTTTTGGTGACATCGCATGTCTGCGAAGGGGTCACACTTGGGAACCAGGTTTTTGACATTTCATCATTCCACCACACTTTAATACACATGCTAGCGTCCATTGCCAGGTTTGGATGTATTCCGATGCCCCGAAGAGCTTCTTCCTACAAAACCCTGATCGGTGGAACTGGATCGTCTACCCCCGTAGATGTTCTTATGAAAGGGGTAGCCCGGTGTATTTTCCTCTTAGTTTGTGCTTGGTTGGGTCATAGGATTATTCGAAACCATGCATGTTTGGGCACAAGTTGTGACAAGATCCAACCCTGTTTCACCAAAACAGGGAGTTCCCGGCCAATTAAATTTCAGAATCTTCGTTTTTCGGTGATAGTGCATGCCTACGAAGCGGGTTACACTTGGATACCATGTTTTAGACATTTCAGCATTCCACCACACTTTAATACACATGCTAGGGTCCATTGCAAGTGTTTGGACGTATTCCGATGCTCTGAGGCGCTTCTTCCTATGAAACCCTGATCTATGGGTCCAGAATCGTCTACCCCCTAGATGTTCTTATGAAAGGGGTAGCCTGGAGGATTTTTCTCTTGGTTTGTGCTTGGTTGGGTTGTACGATAATTGCAAACCATGTTTGGGAACAATTTGTGACAAGATCCAACCCGGTTTCACCGAAACAGGGAGTTCTCGGCCCCCTAAAAATTAAATTTCCAGAACACCTTCATTTTTAGGTGACATCGTATGTCTGCGAAAGATTCATGCTTGGGAACCAGTTTGTTGACATTTCAGCATTACACCACAATTTAATACACATGCTAGCATCCATTGCCAGGTTTGGAGGTATTCTGATGCCCCGAAGAGATTTTTCCTACAAAACCCTAATCCGTGGGCCTGGATCGTCTACCACCCTAGATGTTCTTATGAAAGGGGTAGCCCGGTGGATTTTCGTCTTCGTTTGTTCTTGGTTGGATAATAGGATAATTCCAAACCATATATGTTTGGGCACACGTTGTGACAAGATCCAACCCGGTTTTACTTCCCGGCCAATTAAATTCTAGAATCTTCGTTTTTTCGGTGATAGTGCATGCCTACGAAGCGGGTTACACTTGGATACCAGGTTTTGGACATTTCAGCATTCCACCACACTTTAATACACATGCTAGGGTCCATTTCAAATGTTTGGAGGTATTCCGATGCTCCGAGGCGCTTCTTCCTATGAAACCCTGATCTGTGGGCCGAGAATCGTCTACCCCCTAGATGTTTTTATTAAAGGGGTAGCCCGATGGATTTTTATCTTGTTTGTGCTTGGTTGGGTCATAGGATAATTTCAACCCATGTTTGGCCACAATTTGTAACAAGATCCAACCCGGTTTGACCGAAACTGGGAGTTCCTGGCCAATTAAATTCCAGGATCTTTGTTTTTAGGTGATAGTGCATGCCTATGAAGCGGGTTACACTTGGATACCATGTTTTGGACATTTCATCATTCCACCACACTTCAATACACATTCTTGGGTCCATTGCAAGGGTTTGAACGTATTCCGATGCTTTGAGGCGCTTCTTCCTATGAAACCCTGATTTGTGGGCCCAGAATCAACTACCCTCTAGATGTTCTTATGAAAGGGGTAGCCCGGTGGATTTTTCTCTTGGTTTGTGCTTGGTTGGGTTGTAGTACAACTGCAAACCATGCTTGGGCACAATTTGTGACAAGATCCAACCTGTTTTCACCGATAGGGAGTTCTCGGCCCCCTAATAATTAAATTTCCAGACCACCTTCATTTTTAGGTGACATCGCTTGTCTGTGAAGGTGTCACACTTGGGAACGAGTTTGTTGACATTTCAGCATTACACCACAATTTAATACACATTCTAGCATCCATTGCCAAGTTTGGAGGTATTTCGATGCCCCGAAGAGCTTTTTCCTACAAACTCTGATCCGTGGGCCTTGATCGTCTATCCCCTAGATGTTCTTATGAAAGGGATATCCCGCTGGCTTTTCTCTTGGTGTATTCTTGGTTGGGTCATAGGATAATTCCAAACCATGCATGTTTGGGCCCAAGTTGTGACAAGATCCAACCCAGTTTCACCGAAATGGGGCGTTCCCGGCCAATTAAATTCCAGGATCTTCGTTTTTTCGGTGATAGTGCATGCCGACGAAGCGGGTTACTCTCGGGAACCATGTTTTGCACATTTCAGCATTCCACCACACATTAATCCACATTCTAGGGTCCATTGCAAGGGTTTGGAGGTATTCCGATGCTCCGAGGCGCTTCTTCCTATGAAACCCTGATCTGTGGGCCCAGAATCGTCTACCCCCTAGATGTTCTTATGAAAGGGGTAGCCCGATGGATTTTTCTCTTGTTTTTGCGTGGTTGGGTTGTAGGATAATTGCAACCCATGTTTGGGCACAATTTGTGACAAGATCCAACCTGGTTTGACCGAAACTGGGAGTTCTCGGCCCCCTAATAATTAAATTTTCAGAACACCTTCATTTTAAGGTGACATCGTATGTCTGCGAAGGGGTGACACTTGGGAACCAGGTTTCTGACATTTCAGCATTCCAACACACTTTAATACACATGCTAGCATCCATTGCCAGGTTTGGAGGTATTCCGATGCCCCAAAGAGCTTCTTCCTATAAAACCCTAATCCGTGGGCCTGGATCGTCTACCCCCCAAGATGTTCTTATTTAAGGGGTAGCCCGGTGGATTTTCCTCTTCGTTTGTTCTTGGTTGGGTCATAGGATAATTCCAAACCATGCATGTTTGGGTATAAGTTGTGACAAGATCCAACCCGGTTTCACCGAAAATGGGAGTTCCCAGCAGAATAAATTCCAGGATCTTCGTTTTTCGGTGATAGTGCATGCCTACGAAGCGGGTTACACTTGGGTACCATGTTTTGGACATTTCAGAATTCTACCAAACTTTAATACACATGTTAGGGTTTTGAGGTATTCCGCTGCTCCGAGGCGCTTCTTCATATGAAACCCTGATCTGTGGGTCCAGAATCGTCTACCCGCTAGATGTTCTTATGAAAGGGGTAGCCCGATGGATTTTTCTCTTGGTTTGTGCTTGGTTGGGTTATAGGATAATTGCAAAACATGTTTGGGCACAATTTGTGACAAGATCCAACCTGGTTTCACAAAAACTGGGAGTTCTTGGCCCCCTAATAATTAAATTTCCAGAATACCTTCATTTTTAGGTGACATCGCATGTCTGCGAAGGGGTCCAACTTGGGAACCAGGTTTTTGACATTTCATCATTCCACCACACTTTAATACACATGCTAGCGTCCACCGCCAGGTTTGGAGGTATTCCGATGCCCCGAAGAGCTTCTTCCTACAAAACCCTAATCCGTGGAACTGGATCGTCTACCCCCATAGATGTTCTTATGAAAGGGGTAGCCCGGTGGATTTTCCTCTTAGTTTGTGCTTGGTTGGGTCATAGGATTATTCCAAACCATGCATGTTTGGGCACAAGTTGTGACAAGATGCAACCCGGTTTCACCGAAACAGGGAGTTCCCGGCCAATTAAATTCCAGCATCTTCGTTTTTGGTGATAGTGCATGCCTACGAAGCGGGTTACACTTGGATACCATGTTTTGGACAGTTCAGCATTCCACCACACTTTAATACACATGCTAGGGTCCATTGCAAGGGTTTGGACGTATTCCGATGCTCTGAGGCGCTTCTTCCTATAAAACCCTGATCTGTGGGCCCAGAATCGTCTACCCCCTAGATGTTCTTATGAAAGGGGTAGCCCGATGGATTTTTCTCTTGTTTGTTCTTGGTTGGGTTGTAGGATAATTACAACCCATGTTTGGGCACAATTTGTGACAAGATCCAACCCGGTTTGACCGAAACTGGGAGTTCTCGGCCCCCTAATAATTAAATTTCTAGAACACCTTCATTTTTAGGTGACATTACATGTCTGCGAAGGGGTGACACTTGGGAACCAGGTTTCTCACATTTCAGCATTCCACCACACTTTAATACACATGCTAGCATCCATTGCCAGGTTTGGAGGTATTCCGATGCCCTGAAGAGCTTCTTCCTATAAACCCCTAATCCGTTGGCCTGGATCGTCTACCCCCCAAGATGTTCTTATGGAAGGGGTAGCCCGGTGGATTTTCCTCTTTGTTTGTTCTTGGTTGGGTCATAGGATAATTCCAAACCATGCATGTTTGGGCATAAGTTGTGACAAGATCCAACCCGGTTTCACCGAAAATGGGAGTTCCCGGCCAATTAAATTCCAGGATCATCGTTTTTCGGTGATAGTGCATGCCTACGAAGCGGGTTACACTTGGGTACCATGTTTTGGACATTTCAGCATTCTACCACACTTTAATACACATGCTAGGGTCCATGCAAGGGTTTGGACGTATTCCAATGCTCCGAGGCGCTTCTTCCTATGAAACCATGATCTATGGGCCCAGAATCGTCTACCCCCTAGATGTTCTTATGAAAGGGGTAGCCCGGAGGATTTTTCTCTTGGTTTGTGCTTGGTTGGGTTGTACGATAATTGCAAACGATGTCTGGGAACAATTTGTGACAAGATCCAACCCGGTTTCACCGAAACAGGGAGTTCTCGGCCCGTAATAATTAAATTTCCAGAACACCTTCATTTTTAGGTTTCATCGCATGTCTGCGAAAGAGTCACACTAGGGAACCAGTTTGTTGACATTTCAGCATTGCACCACAAGTTAATACACATGCTAGCATCCATTACCAGGTTTGGAGGTATTCCGATGCCCCGAAGAGCTTTTTCCTACAAAACCCTAATCCGTGGGCCTGGATCGTTACCCCCCTAGATGTTGTTATGAAAGGGGTAGCACGGTGGATTTTCCTCTTTGTTTGTTCTTGGTTGGATCATAGGATAATTCCAAACCATGCATGTTTGGGCACACGTTGTGACAAGATCCAACCCGGTTTTACCGAAACGGGGAGTTCCCGGCCAATTAAATTATAGGATCTTCGTTTTTTTGGTGATAGTGCATGCCTACGAAGCGGGTTACACTTGGATACCATGTTTTGGACATTTCAGCATTCCACCACACTTTAATACACATGCTAGGGTCCATCTCAAAGGTTTGGAGGTATTCCGATGCTCCAAGGCGCTTCTTCCTATGAAACCCTGATCTGTGGGCCCAGAATCGTCTACCCCCTAGATGTTCTTATGAAAGGGGTAGCCCGATGGATTTTTCTCTTGTTTTTGCTTGGTTGAGTTGTAGGATAATTGCAAGCCATGTTTGGGCACAATCTGTGATAAGATCCAACCCGGTTTCACCGAAACTAGGAGTTCTCGGCCCCCTAGTAATTAAATTTCCAGAACACGTTCATTTTTAGGTGACATCGCATGTGTGCGAAGGGGTCACACTTGGGAACCATGTTTCTAACATTTCAGCATTGCACCACACTTTAATACACATGCTAGCATCCATTGCCAGGTTTGGACGTATTCTGATGCCCCGAAGAGCTTCTTCCTATAAAACCCTGATTCGTGGGCCTGGATCGTCTACCCCATAGATGGTCTTATGGAAGGGGTAGCCCGGTGGATTTTCCTCTTCGTTTTTCTTGTTCGGATCATAGGATAATTCCAAACCATGCATGTTTGGGCACAACTTGTGACAAGATCCAACCCGGTTTCACCGAAACGGGGCGTTCCAGGATAATTAAATTCCAGGATCTTCGTTTTTTTGTGATAGTGCATGCCTACGAAGCGGGTTACACTTGGGAACCATGTTTTGCACATTTCAGAATTCCACCACTCTTTAATACACATTCTAGGGTCTATTGCAAGGGTTTGGAGGTATTCCGATGCTCCGAGGCGCTTCTTCCTATGAAACCCTGATCTGTGGGCCCAGAATCGTCTACCCCCTAGATGTTATTATGAAAGGGGTAGCCCGATGGATTTTTCTCTTGGTTTTTCTTGATTGGGTTGTAGGATAATTGCAAACCATGTTTGGGCACAATTTGTGACAAGATCCAACCCGGTTTCACCGAAACTGGGAGTTCTCGCCCCCCTAATAATTAAATTTCCAGAACACCTTCGTTTTTAGGTGATATCGCATGTCTGCGAAGGGGTCACACTTGGGAACCAGGTTTCTGACATTTCAGCTTTCCACCACACTTTAATACACATGCTAGCATCCATTGCCAGGTTTGGAGGTATTCGATGCCCCAAGTGCTTCTTCATATAAAACCCTGATCCGTGGGCCTGGATCGTCTACCCCCCTAGATATTCTTATGGAAGGGGTAGCCCGGTGGATTTTCCTCTTCGTTTGTTCTTGGTTGGTTCATAGGATAATTCCAAACCATGCATGTTTGGGCACAAGTTGTGGCATCCCGCAAAACCACTACTAGAAAATCGCGTTGAATTTGTGCATTGCATCGTCATCATCATGCATTGTTTGCATAAAACTATTTCGCAAAGCCCGTTTGGTTTTCTAAAACGCCCCATCTTTAATCAAATATCAACCCCGGGTCCCCGGATGATTTTGTTTGTCTGTTGTCGGTTTGCAAACGGTGCATTTAAAACTAAATAAAATATTAAATTAATTTTTAGCGGGGCAGTCGAACGGGCCGTTTCGACCCGAACGACCGCCCCAGGTTTTAATCGGTCCACCTGACCCACCCTATTAAACCTAGACCTACCCAACCTATTTCTACCCACCCTCTGGCCACCTCACCCCAGCCAATGGCAGCTTGCCACGTCATCCCTCCCCTCCCCCTTAGCCATCCAAATCCTGCCACCTAATCCCTCCAGCCAACCCCCCTCTCTCTCTCCCCACTCTCCCTGTCCCACCCCACGCGCCCCTACCCGCACGCGGCACATCCTGCACCCACGCGCGCACCCCTGCCCCTGACCTGCCGCGGGCCCCGCTCTGCTCTCCCTCCCTGGCCCACCGCCCACCTCCCCTGGGTCCCTCCCCAGGTAACCCTCCCCCGAGCCAGCCCCGCCCCGGACCGGTCCACCCCTGGTCCACTCTCCCCTGCCGCGGGACCCACCCCTGTCCCCCTGTCCCCGCTCTCACCTTCCTCTCTCTCCCCTCGTCTCTCCCACGCCACCGCACCCCGCCAACCACCGCACCCCGCCACCGTCCGCCGCCCACGCAGCCGCCTGCCTCGCCGTCCGCCCCTCTCCCTTCCGTCGCAGCGGCCCCCTCCGGCCCGAGCTCCGACCTCCGCCACCGGCCGCCGCGCGCCCCCCCCGCGAGCTCCTCCCTCCCGTCCTCCTCCGTCGCAGGCCAGCCCTCCGCCGGCCTCACCTCAGCACGCCGGCCCGCGTCCGCCGCCGGGCGGGCTTCTCCCCTCCGCCTCCGGTCCCCGTCGTCCCGCTGCTCCCTCACCTCGCGGACCTGCTCCGCCGCTCCCCTGCAAGCTCCGGCGACCGACCCGCCCCGCGCCGCCCGCGGCATCTCCCCCACGCGCACCTCCGCCCCCGAGCTCGCCCGCGGGCCGCGCCTCGCCGCCGGCGCGACCGCCACCGCCAGCACGCGCCTCCGCGCGCGCGTCCTCCGCCCTCAGCATCGCCCCCGACCCTCCGTCCTCTCCGCGGGCTCCCTCTCCTCGCCGGCGCCGGTCTCCCTCGCCGCTCCGCCGCGTTCGGCCGCCCCTCCGGCTCCGCCCGGGCTCGCCCACGTCCGCCGCCGCGCTCACCAGGACCCCCGGTCGCGTCCGCCGGGCGTCTGCCCCGCCGCGCGCCTTCGCCGGCCCTGCCCTGCTCCGGCGCGCCCCAGCGGCCCCTCCGTGGTCCTGCTCGCCGCCCGCAACCGCCCTCACCTCGCTGGCTGAGCCGCCCCTGCTCTGGCCCGGCCCCGCGTCCTCCCTGCAGCGCATCCCCGTCGCCCAACCTCCGTCCCCGTCGGCCTCCGTCCCGTCTCTGCCTCCGGGTCGCGTCCGGCCGCCTCCGGTGCAGCTCTAAATGCCTCGATGCATGATTGTATGCGAACAAACATGTTTCCTCGCCATGCCGTAGCGGATTCTTGATGTTGCGTCTTCGCCATCCTTCGCGTCGACAAGATCTTCGGGGCCGCTATCGATCTTCCGAAGACCTCCCTCCCGACCCGACAAGTTCCTCCGCCCGGATCCGAGGACACCGAGACGCTGGACCCTCTAGTTCTCCACGGACGCGACAAGGTCTACCTCACGGAACCCCGAGAACCTCCTCCCGGAACGCCAAGATTTACCTCCATTGTCAGAGAGCGCACCGCCAAGGCCTTCACCCCGGATCCGAAGACCGAACCTCGTGGACCGACATGATCTTCTACACGGATACGACGAGCACTTCCTCGCGGAGACGCCGAGAACTTCATCCCGGACACCGAGACCCCGGAGCGACAAGTGCTTCATCCCGAACAACAAGATCGACCCCAGTAATCCAAGAACGCTTCCGTCGAGACCTTTCCGTCGAACCCTGAACCCCGAGACCGACCCCGGACCCCGAACCCCGGAAACCCCAAGATCTGCCGAACCCTAATGTGTGAACCCCTTCCCGAAACCTATTTTATAATCGAATACAACTTGTTGCATATTAAATGTTCATGCATGCATATTTGTCATGTGGTTTGGGGGCCTTATGCCGATTCACCTAATAATTAAATATGGGGCCCATATGCAGGCAAATCTAGCCTTATATTGGCCTCATTTAAACATGTGTAGCGAACCGGTTCCATCTGTTGCATTGCTAAACAACATCTAAATTGCGGGGGTTCTAAATAACTTGAACCATTTAATTAATTGTCGGGACCCCGGTTCCGCTTAATATGACCTAATTGCATCGCACCTTTGCCATGCCATACATCATACATGCATCATGCCGATCTTCTGCCGTTGTATTAAATATTGCATCCGGTGTTTCTTCTAGTGTTTTGCTTCTTCGCGGATAAGGCCGTTGAGTTGATGTGAGCTTCGCCCCGATCTTCGGATGAACCTTCGACAATGTTTTCAGGCGAGCATCTTCCCCTTTCTACCTATCTTACTTTTATAGTATTTATTTCCCTCCTGTTGATCTTTGCTATCTGTGTTGCGATGCTCTAGTTTCGTACCCGTGATATCCCTTGCAGCCATATATTGCCTTGGACACATCCTATTACCTGTTGTTTGGTGGATAGTTGGACTTGCGCGTCGTAGTCGCTTGCTCAAGTGCTGTTGCGCGCCGCCATGTACCACAGTTGTTGGAGTATTGCCACATGTTGGATGTTGGAGATGGTCTCGGCTTTACTTTTCGTTCACTTTAATTCCTGTTTAATAACTAAAATTGAAGTATGCAGAGGCATCGGTGGGTGATAGATAATATTTGGTTTCCGAACGCCCACTTGTGTCCCGTAGGACCCCGAGTACTTGATACCTGTTCCTTGATTTATCGCGCTATCCACATCCGGGAGGTATATGGGACCCCCCTTAGCCAGAGCTTGATTCAGTCTTATTTCTTGGGGCCACAAACTAGTTTGAGGTTTTCTTTACTATCCTGTACCTATGCCATGCTACTTCTGTATTTACGATTGTGCGAGGAGCACACTGTACTGTTTAGGATCGGGACACGATTCCGCGGTGTCGACAAGCCCAGTTTTGGGTTCCCAGTCGTTCACAGCCGTCCACCCAAACCTTGAGTCCGTCTCGGAGCTTGCTTACTTCGTTGCGGGTAGACTCCAAGGGGTGGCCCCCTGAAATATTTCTGAATCCTGTGATTGCTTTGTCGTGAAGGCCTCGTTGGGTTTTGATTTGGTTTTTCCGAGGTTGATCGAGTGTGTGTTGCTATTGGTGCACCCCGGCCGGGTAAAACTTTCTGAAAGCCGTGTCCGCGGTTATGGACGACTTGGAGCACAGTATCTCGATCATAGACAAGCATAACTAAAGTTTATCGCTATAAATTTGACTTTATAATGACTAGTAATCAGCTTCACTATAATGGAATGGCTAATTAATACTGCCCACAACTGCTTTCTTTGGGTGTCGCTTGCGACCATTGTACCTGACTAGTAAGTATTGCAACTACAACGGAATGGCTGAATAAAAGTACCAACAACTGCTGGGTTTTGGGTTCATCTCATGCTATCTGTATCTGATTAGTAATTGTTGCAACTATAACGGAATGGTTAAATAAAAGTGCCCACTGCTTATTTTATCAGAATGATTACCTATACTGGACTAGTAATTGCTGCAACAATAACTGAATAAATAAAACTGCCAACCGTGTGAGTTCCTCAGTTGACTTCCTCGTTTGGTCTCGAGGGGGAAACACCAGGATGGGTTTGTTTGTTGTTAGCTTCAGGTTGGATCCGGATAGGTCCTACTTACCCCTCTCTGATAACCGCCAGTCGTATCGAGTCTCTATAGGTTGTTTAGTGCATGCTGCCGCTGCCGCTCAGTCCACCATACCTATGTAGGCGAGGACCGCCGAATTCTAGCCTCGCCGTGTACTGGCCTCAGTACTGACGCTCCTCTTTTTCCTTTGCCCTTTGTCGGCACCCCTTTTGTTTAAGCAGGTTTTGAGATCGACGTCGTTAGCAGGGTTACCCTTCCGGCTTGGCCTGGGCAGGGTTATGGACGCCATTGGTTATTCTTCAGGGCTCTTAGCCCCATTTGCATCTTGTCCGTAGCTAGACGCTCTATCGTTTTCAAGGTGATTTGGATCTTTGTATATTATATCTGTATTCTTGACTCATGGAGTCGCTGTTATATATATCTGTTCTGTGGGTCCCATCGAGGACTGTTGTGTAATGTTATTACTTCGTTTTCCACCCGCACGAAAGTGCCTGGTGGGCACCTTTGAATCGTTTCTATGCGGGTTTGGCGGGTTTCGCTAAAACTTGCATAGGTCCGATTCTGAGGGTGTTACACAAGTTGTGACAAGATCCAACCCGGTTTCACCGAAACAGGGAGTTCCGGGCCAATTAAATTCTAGGATCTTCGTTTTTCGGTGATAGTGCATGCCTACGAAGCGGGTTACACTTACCATGTTTTGGACATTTCAGCATTCTACCACACTTTAATACACATGCTAGGTTTGGACGTATTCCGATGCTCTGAGGCACTTCTTCCTATGAAACCCTGATCTGTGGGCCCAGAATCGTCTACCCCCTAGATGTTCTTATGAAAGGGGTAGCCCGGTGGATTTTTCTCTTGGTTTGTGCTTGGTTGGGTTATAGGATAATTGCAAACCATGTTTGGGCACAATTTTTGACAAGATCCAACCGGGTTTCACCAAAACTGGGAGTTCTTGGCCCCCTAATAATTAAATTTCCAGAACACCTTCATTTTTAGGTGACATCGCATGTCTGCGAAGGGGTCACACTTGGGAACCAGGTTTCTGACATTTCAGCATTCCACCATAATTTAGTACACATGCTAGCATCCATTGCCAGTTTTGGAGGTATTTCGATGCCCCGAAGAGCTTCTTCCTATAAAACCCTGATCCGTGGGCCTGGATCATCTACCCCCTAGATGTTCTTATGGAAGGGGTAGCCCGGTGGATTTTCCTCTTCATTTGTTCTTGGTTGGGTCATAGGATAATTCCAAACCATGCATGTTTGGGCACAAGTTGTGACAAGATCCAACCCGGTTTCACCGAAACAGGGAGTTCCCGGCCAATTAAATTCCAGGATCTTTGTTTTTCGGTGATAGTGCATGCCTACGAACCGGGTTACACTTGGATACCATGTTTTGGACATTTCAGCATTCCACCACGCTGTAATACACATGATAGGGTCCATTGCAAGGGTTTGGACGTATTCCGATGCTCTCAGGCGCTTCTTCCTATGAAACCCTGATCTGTGGGCCCAGAATCGTCTACCCCCAAGATGTTCTTATGAAAGGGGTATCCCGATGGATTTTTTCTTGGTTCGTGGTTGGTTGGGTTATAGGATAACTGCAAACCATGTTTGGGCACAATTTGTGACAAGATCCAACCTGGTTTCACCGAAACAGGGAGTTCTCGGCCCCCTAATAATTAAATTTCCAGAACACCTTCATTTTTAGGTGAGATCGCATGTCTGCGAAGGTGTCACACTTTGGAACCAGTTTGTTGACATTTCAGCATTACACCACAATTTAATACACATGCTAGCATCCATTGCCAAGTTTGGAGGTATTTCGATGCCCCGAAGAGCTTTTTCCTACAAAACCCTGATCCGTGGGCCTGGATCGTCTACCCCCTAGATGTTCTTATGAAAGGGGTACCCAGTGGATTTCCCTATTGGTGTGTGCTTGGTTGGGTCATAGGATAATTCCAAACCATGCATGTTTGGGCACAAGTTGTGACAAGATCCAACCCAGTTTCACCGAAATGGGGCGTTCCCGGCCAATTAAATTCCAGGATCTTCGTTTTTTCGGTGATGGTGCATGCCGACGAAGCAGGTTACACTCGGGAACCATGTTTTGCAAATTTCAGCATTCCAGCACACATTAATGCCCATGTTAGGGTCCATTGTAAGGGTTTGGAGGTATTCTGATGCTCCGAGGCGCTTCTTCCTATGAAACCCTGATCTGTTGGCCCAGAATCGTCTACCCATTAGATGTTTTTATGAAAGGGGTAGCCCGATGGATTTTTCCCTTGGTTTGTGCTTGGTTGGGTTATAGGATAATTATGAACCATGTTTGGTCACAATTTGTGGCAATATCCAACCCGGTTTCAGCGAAACAGGGAGTTCTCGGCCCCCTAATAATTAAATTTCCAGAACACCTTCATTTTTAGGTGACATCGCATGTCTGCGAATGGGTCACACTTGGGAACCAGTTTGTTCACATTTCAGCATTACACCACAATTTAATACACATGCTAGCATCCATTGCCAGGTTTGGCGGTATTCCGATGCTCTGAGGCGCTTCTTCCTATGAAACCCTCATCTGTGGGCTCAGAATCGTCGACCCCCTAGATGTTCTTATGAAAGGGGTAGCCCGATGGATTTTTCTCTTGTTTGTTCTTGGTTGGGTTGTAGGATAATTGCAAACCATGTTTGGGCACAATTTTTGACAAGATCCAACCCGGTTTGACCGAAACTGGGAGTTCTCGGCCACCTAATAATTAAATTTCCAGAACACAATCATTTTAGGTGACATCGCATGTCTGCGAAGTTGTCAAACTTGGGAACCAGGTTCATTTCAGCATTCCACCACACTTTAATACACATGTTATCATCCATTGCCAGGTTTGGAGGTATTCCGATGCCCCGAAGAGCTTCTTCCTATAAAACCCTGATCCGTGGGACTGGATCATCTACCCCCTAGAAGTTCTTATGGAAGGGGTAGCCCGGTGGATTTTCCTCTTCGTTTGTTCTTGTTTGGGTCATGGGATAATTCCAAACCATTCATGTTTGGGCACAAGTTGTGACAAGATCCAACCCGGTTTCACCGAAACGGGGCGTTCCCGGACAATTAAATTCCAGGATCTTCGTTTTTTTGGTGTAGTGCATGCCTACGAAGAGGGTTACACTTGGGAACCATGTTTTTCACATTTCAGCATTCCAGTACACTTTAATACACATTCTAGGGTTTTGAGGTATTCCGATGCTCCGAGGCGCTTCTTCATATGAAACCCTGATCTGTGGGACCAGAATTGTCTACCCGCTAGATGTTCTTATGAAAGGGGTAGCCCGGTGGATTTTTCTCTTGGTTTGTGCTTGGTTGGGTTATAGGATAATTGCAAACCATGTTTGGGCACAATTTGTGACAAGATCCAACCCGGTTTCACCAAAACTGGGACTTCTTGGCCCCCTAATAATTAAATTTCCAGAACACCTTCTTTTAGGTGACATCGCATGTCTGCGAAGGGGTCACACTTGGGAACTAGGTTTTTGACATTTCATCATTCCACCACAATTTAATACACATGCTAGCGTCCATTGCCAGGTTCGGAGGTATTCCGATGCCCCGAAGAGCTTCTTCCAACAAAACCCTGATCCGTGGAACTGGATCGTCTACCCTCGTAGATGTTCTTATGAAAGGGGTAGCCCGGTGGATTTTCCTCTTAGTTTGTGCTTGGTTGGGTCAGAGGATTATTCCAAACCATGCATGTTCGGGCACAAGTTGTGACAAGATCCAACCCGGTTTCACCGAAATAGGGAGTTCCCGGCCAACTAAGTTCCAGGATCTTCGTTTTTCGGTGATAGTGCATGACTACGAAGCGGGTTACACTTGGATACACATGCTAGGCTCCATTGCAAGGGTTTGGACGTATTTAGATGCTCTGAGGCGCTTCTTGCTATGAAACCCTGATCTGTGGGCCCAGAATCGTCTACCCCCTAGATGTTCTTATGAAAGGGGAAGCCCGGTAGATTTTTCTCTTCGTTTGTGCTTGGTTGGGTTGTACGATAATTGCAGACCATCTTTGGGAACAATTTGTGACAAGATCCAACCCGGTTTCACCGAAACAGGGAGTTCGGCCCCCCTAATAATTAAATTTCCAGAACACCTTCATTTTTAGTTGACATCGCATGTCTGCGAAGGGGTCACACTTGGGAACCAGTTTCTTGACATTTCAGCATTACACTACAATTTAATACACATGCTAGCATCCATTGCTAGGTTTGGAGTTATTCCGATGCCCCGAAGAGCTTTTTCCTACAAAACCCTGATCCGTGGGCCTGGATCGTCTACCCCCCTAGATGTTCTTATGAAAGGGGTAGCCCGGTGGATTCTCCTCTTGGTTTGTGCTTGGTTGGGTCATGATAATTCCAATCCGTGCATGTTTGGGCACAAGTTGTGACAAGATCGAACCCGGTTTCACCGAAACGGGGAGTTCCCGGCCAATTAAATTCTAGGATCTTCGTTTTTTCGGTGATAGTGCATGCCTACAAAGCGGGTTACACTTGGATACCATGTTTTGGACATTTCAGCATTCCACCACACTTTAATACACATGCTAGGGTCCATTGCAAAGGTTTGGAGGTATTCCGATGCTCCGAGGCGCTTCTTCCTATGAAACCCTGATCTGTGGGCCCAGAATCGTCTACCCCGTAGATGTTCTTATGAAAGGGGTATCCCGATGGATTTTTCTCTTGTTTGTGCTTGGTTGAGTTGTAGGATAATTTCAAACCATGTTTGGGCACAATTTGTGACAAGATCCAACCCGGTTTCACCGAAACTAGGAGTTCTCGGCCCCCTAAAAATTAAATTTCCAGAACACCTTCATTTTTAGGCGACATCGCATGTCTGCTTAGGGGTCGCACTTGGGAACCAGGTTTCTAACATTTCAGAATTCCACCACACTTTAATACACATACTAGCATCCATTGCCAGGTTTGGAGGTATGCCGATGCCCTGAAGAGCTTCTTCCTATAAAACCCTTATCCGTGGGCCTGGATCGTCTACCCCCCTAGATGTTCTTATGGAAGGGGTAGCCCGATGGATTTTCCTATTCGTTTGTTCTTGGTTGGGTCATAGGATAATTCCAAACCATGCATGTTTGGGCACAAGTTGTGACAAGATCCAACCCGGTTTAACCAAAATAGGGAGTTCCCGGCCAATTAAATTCCAGGATCTTCGTTTTTCGGTGATAGTGCATGCCTACGAAGCGTGTTACACTTGGGTACCATGTTTTGGACATTTCAGTATTCTACCACACGTTAATACACATGCTAGGGTTTGGAGGTATTCCGATGCTCCGAGGCGCTTCTTCCTACGAAACCCTGATCTGTGGGACCGGAATCGTCTACCCGCTAGATGTTCTGATGAAAGGGGTAGCCCGGTGGATTTTTGTCTTGATTTGTGCTTGGTTGGGTTATAGGATAATTGCAAACCATGTTTGGGCACAATCTGTGACAAGATCTAACCCGGTTTCACCAAAACAGGGAGTTCTTGCCCCCCTAATAATTAAATTTCTAGAACACCTTCATTTTAAGGTGACATCGCATGTATGCGAAGGGGTCACACTTGGGAACCAGGTTTCTGACATTTCATCATTCAACCACACTTTAATACACATGCAAGCATCCATTGCCAGATTAGGAGGTATTCCGATGCCCCGAAGACCTTCTTCCTATAAAACCCTGATCCATGGAACTGGATTGTCTACCCCCCTAGATGTTTTTATGGAAGGGGTAGCCCGGTGGATATTCCTCTTGGTTTGTGCTTGGTTGGGTCATATGATAAGTCGAAAAATGCATGTGTCGGCACAAGTTGTGACAAGATCCAACCCGGTTTAACCGAAATAGGGAGTTCCCGGCCAATTAAATTCCAGGATCTTCGTTTTTCGTTGATAGTGCATGCCTACGAAGCGGGTTACACTTGGGTACCATGTTTTGGACATTTCAGTATTCTACCACACTTTAATACACATGCTAGGGTTTGGAGGTATTCCGATGTTCCGAGGCGCTTCTTCCTATGAAACCCTGATCTGTGGGCCCAGAATACCCGCTAGATGTTCTGATGAAAGGGGTAGCCCGGTGGATTTTTCTCTTGATTTGTGCTTGGTTGGGTTATAGGATAATTGCAAACCATGTTTGGGCACAATTTGTGACAAGATCTAACCCGGTTTCACCAAAACTGGGAGTTCTTGGACCCCTAATAATTAAATTTTCAGAACACCTTCATTTTTAGGTGACATCGCATGTCTGCGAAGGGATCACACTTGGGAACCAGGTTTCTGACATTTCATCATTCCACCACACTTTAATACACATGCAAGTGTCCATTGCCAGATTAGGAGGTATTCCGATGCCCCGAAGACCTTCTTCTTATAAAACCCTAATCCATGGAACTGGATTGTCTACCCCCCTAGATGTTTTTATGGAAGGGGTAGCCCGGTGGATATTCCTCTTGGTTTGTGCTTGGTTGGGTCATATGATAAGTCCAAAAATGCATGTTTCAGCACAAGTTGTGACAAGATCCAACCCGGTTTCACCGAAACAGGGAGTTCCCGGCCAATTAAATTGCAGGATCTTCGTTTTTCGGTGATAGTGCATGCCTATGAAGCGGGTTACACTTGGGTACCATGTTTTCCCATTTCAGCATTCCACCACACTTTAATACACATGCTAGGGTCCATTTCAAGGGTTTGGAGGTATTCCGATGCTCCGAGGCGCTTCTTCCAATGAAACCCTGATCTGTGTGCCCAGAATCGTCTACCCGCTAGATGTTCTTATGAAAGGGGTAGCCCGGTTTTTTTTCTCTCGGTTTGTGCTTGGTTAGGTTGTACGATAATTGCAAACCATGTTTGGGCACAATTTCTGACAAGATCCAACCCGGTTTCACCAAACTGGGAGTTCTTGGCCCCCTAATAATTAAATTTCCAGAACACCTTCATTTTAGGTGACATCGCATGTCTGCGAAGGGGTCACACTTGGGAACCAGGTTTCTAACATTTCAGAATTCCACCACACTTTAATACACATGCTAGCATCCATTGCCAGGTTTGGAGGTATTCCGATGCCCTGAAGAGCTTCTTCCTATAAAACCCTGATCCGCGGGCCTGGATCGTCTACCCCCCTAGATGTTCTTATGGAAGGGGTAGCCCGGTGGATTTTACTCTTTTTTTGTTCTTTGTTGGGTCATAGGATATTTCCAAACCATGCATGTTTGGTTACAAGTTGTGACAAGATCCAACCCGGTGTAACCGAAATAGGGAGTTCCCGGCCAATTAAATTCCAGGATCTTTGTTTTTCGGTGATAGTGCATGCCTACGAAGCGGGTTACACTTGGGTACCATGTTTTGGACATTTCAGTATTCTACCACACTTTAATACACATGCTAGGGTTTGGAGGTATTCCGATGCTCCGAGGCGCATCTTCCTATGAAACCCGGATCTGTGGGCCCAGAATACCCGCTAGATGTTCTAATGAAAGGGGTAGCCCGGTGGATTTTTCTCTTGATTTGTGCTTGGTTGGGTTAGGATAATTTCAAACCATGTTTGGGCACAATTTGTGACAAGATCTAACCCGGTTTCACCAAAACTGGGAGTTCTTGGCCCCCTAATAATTAAATTTCCAAAACACCTTCATTTTTAGGTGACATCGCATGTCTGCGAAGGGGTCACACTTGGGAACCAGGTTTCTGACATTTCATCATTCCACCACACTTTAATACACATGCAAGCGTCCATTGCCAGGTTTGGAGGTATTCCGATGCCCCGAAGACCTTCTTCCTACAAAAACCTGATCAATGGAACTGTATTGTCTACCCCCTAGATGTTTTTATGGAAGGGGTAGCCCGGTGTATTTTCCTCTTGATTTGTGCTTGGTTGGGTCATAGGATAAGTCCAAACCATGCATGTTTCGGCACAAGTTGTGACAAGATCTAACCCGGTTTCACCGAAACAGGGAGTTGCCGGCCAATTAAATTCCAGGATCTTCGTTTTTCGGTGATAGTGCATGCCTACGAAGCGGGTTACACTTGGGTACCATGTTTTGCACATTTCAGCACTCCACCACACTTTAATACACATGCTAGGGTCCATTTCAAGGGTTTGGAGGTATTTCGATGCTCCGAGGCGCTTCTTCCAATCAAACCCTGATCTGTGTGCCCAGAATCATCTACCCGCTAGATGTTCTTATGAAAGGGGTAGCCCGGTTGATTTTTCTCTTGGTTTGTGCTAGGTTAGGTTGTACGATAATTGCAAACCATGTTTGGGCATAATTTGTGACAAGATTCAACCCGGTTTCACCGAAACTGGGAGTTCTCGGCCCCCTAATAATTAAATTTCCTGAACACCTTCATTTTTTGGTGACATCGCATGTGTGCGAAGGGGTAACACTTGGGAACCAGGTTTTTGACATTTCATCATTCCACCACACTTTAATAAACATGCTAGCGTCCATTGCCAGGTTTGGAGGTATTTAGATGCCCCGAAGAGCTTCTTCCTACAAAACCCTGATCCATGGGCCTGGATCGTCTACCCCCCTAGATGTTCTTATGAAAGGGGTACCCCAGTGGATTTTCCTCTTAGTTTGTGCTTGGTTGGGTCATAGGATAAGTCCAAACGATGCATGTTTCAGCACAAGTTGTGACAAGATCCAACCCGGTTTCACCGAAACAGGGAGTTCCCGGCCAATTAAATTCCAGGATCTTCGTTTTTCGGTGATAGTGCATGCCTACGAAGCGGGTTACACTTGGGTACCATGTTTTGCACATTTCAGCACTCCACCACACTTTAATACACATGCTAGGGTCCATTTCAAGGGTTTGGAGGTATTTCGATGCTCCGAGGCGCTTCTTCCAATCAAACCCTGATCTGTGTGCCCAGAATCGTCTACCCGCTAGATGTTCTTATGAAAGGGGTAGCCTGGTTGATTTTTCTATTGGTTTGTGCTTGGTTAGGTTGTACGATAATTGCAAACCATGTTTGGGCACGATTTGTGACAAGATCCAACCCGGTTTCACCAAACTGGGAGTTCTTGGCCCCCTAATAATTAAATTTCCAAAACACCTTCATTTTTAGGTGACATCGCATGTCTGCGAAGGGGTCACACATGGGAACCAGGTTTCTAATATTTCAGAATTCCACCACACTTTAATACACATGCTAGCATCCATTGCCAGGTTTGGAGGTATTCCGATGCCCTGAAGAGCTTCTTCCTATAAAACCCTGATCCGCGGGCCTGGATCGTCTACCCCCCTAGATGTTCTTATGGAAGGGGTAGCCCGGTGGATTTTCTTCTTTTTTTGTTCTTGGTTGGGTCATAGGATAATTCCAAACCATGCATGTTTGGGCACAAGTTGTGACAAGATCCAACCCGGTTTAACCGAAATAGGGAGTTCCCGGCCAATTAAATTCCAGGATCTTCGTTTTTCGTTGATAGTGCATGCCTACGAAGCGGGTTACACTGGGGTACCATGTTTTGGACATTTCAGTATTCTACCACACTTTAATACACATGCTAGGGTTTGGAGGTATTCCGATGCTCCGAGGCGCTTCTTCCTATGAAACCCTGATCTGTGGACCCAGAATACCCGCTAGATGTTCTGATGAAAGGGTAGCCCGGTGGATTTTTCTCTTGATTTGTGCTTGGTTGGGTTATAGGATAATTGCAAACCATGTTTGGGCACAATTTGTGACAAGATCTAACCCGGTTTCACCAAAAATGGGAGTTCTTGGCCCCCTAATAATTAAATTTCCAGAACACCTTCATTTTTAGGTGACATCGCATGTCTGCGAAGGGATCACACTTGGGAACAAGGTTTCTGACATTTCATCATTCCACCACACTTTAATACACATGCAAGCGTCCATTGCCAGATTAGGAGGTATTCCGATGCCCCGAAGACCTTCTTCCTATAAAACCCTAATCCATGGAACTGGATTGTCTACCCCCCTAGATGTTTTTATGGAAGGGGTATCCCGGTGGATATTCCTCTTGGTTTGTGCTTGGTTGGGTCATATGATAAGTCCAAAAATGCATGTTTCAGCACAAGTGGTGACAAGATCCAACCCGGTTTCACCGAAACAGGGAGTTCCCGGCCAATTAAATTCCAAGATCTTCGTTTTTCGGTGATAGTGCATGCCTACGAAGCGGGTTACACTTGGGTACCATGTTTTCCCATTTCAGCATTCCACCACACTTTAATACACATGCTAGGGTCCATTTCAAGGGTTTGGAGGTATTCCGATGCTCCGAGGCGCTTCTTCCAATGAAACCCTGATCTGTGTGCCCAGAATCGTCTACCCGCTAGATGTTCTTATGAAAGGTGTAGCCCGGTTGTTTTTTCTCTCGTTTTGTGCTTGGTTAGGTTGTACGATAATTTCAAACCATGTTTGGGCACAATTTGTGACAGGATCCAACCCGGTTTCACCAAACTGGGAGTTCTTGGCCCCCTAATAATTAAATTTCCAGAACACCTTCATTTTAGGTGACATCGCATGTCTGCGAAGGGGTCACACTTGGGAACCAGGTTTCTAACATTTCAGAATTCCACCACACTTAAATACACATGCTAGCTTCCATTGCCAGGTTTGGAGGTATTCCGATGCCCTGAAGAGCTTCTTCCTATAAAACCCTGATCCGTGGGCCTGGATCGTCTACCCCCCTAGATGTTCTTATGGAAGGGGTAGCCCGGTGGATTTTCCTCTTTTTTTGTTCTTTGTTGGGTCATAGGATAATTCCAAACCATGCATGTTTGGGCACAAGTTGTGACAAGATCCAACCCGGTTTAACCGAAATAGGGAGTTCCCGGCCAATTAAATTCCAGGATCTTTGTTTTTCGGTGATAGTGCATGCCTACGAAGCGGGTTACACTTGGGTACCATGTTTTGGACATTTCAGTATTCTACCACACATTAATACACATGCTAGGGTTTGGAGGTATTCCGATGCTCCGAGGCGCTTCTTCCTATGAAACCCTGATCTGTGGGCCCAGAATACCCGCTAGATGTTCTGATGAAAGGGGTAGCCCGGTGGATTTTTCTCTTGATTTGTGCTTGGTTGGGTTAGGATAATTTCAAACCATGTTTGGGCACAATTTGTGACAAGATCTAACCCGGTTTCACCAAAACTGGGAGTTCTTGGCCCCCTAATAATTAAATTTCCAGAACATCTTCATTTTTAGGTGACATCGCATGTCTGCGAAGGGGTCACACTTGGGAACCAGGTTTCTGACATTTCAGAATTCCACCACACTTTAATACACATGCTAGCATCCATTGCCAGGTTTGGAGGTATTCCGATGCCCTGAAGAGCTTCTTCCTATAAAACCCTGATCCGCGGGCCTGGATCGTCTACCCCCCTAGATGTTCTTATGGAAGGGGTAGCCCGGTGGATTTTCCTCTTTTTTTGTTCTTTGTTGGGTCATAGGATAATTCCAAACCATGCATGTTTGGGCACAAGTTGTGACAAGATCCAACCTGGTTTAACCGAAATAGGGAGTTCCCGGCCAATTAAATTCCAGGATCTTTGTTTTTCGGTGATAGTGCATGCCTACGAAGCGGGCTACACTTGGGTACCATGTTTTGGACATTTCAGTATTCTACCACACTTTAATACACATGCTAGGGTTTGGAGGTATTCCGATGCTCCGAGGCGCTTCTTCCTATGAAACCCTGATCTGTGGGCCCAGAATACCCGCTAGATGTTCTGATGAAAGGGGTAGCCCGGTGGATTTTTCTCTTGATTTGTGCTTGGTTGGGTTAGGATAATTTCAAACCATGTTTGGGCACAATTTTGACAAGATCTAACCCGGTTTCACCAAAACTGGGAGTTCTTGGCCCCCGAATAATTAAATTTCCAGAACACCTTCATTTTTAGGTGACATCGCATGTCTGCGAAGGGGTCACACTTGGGAACCAGGTTTCTGACATTTCATCATTCCACCACACTTTAATACACATTCAAGCGTCCATTGCCAGGTTTGGAGGTATTCCGATGCCCCGAAGACCTTCTTCCTACAAAACCCTGATCAATGGAACTGGATTGTCTACCCCCCTAGATGTTTTTATGGAAGGGGTAGCCCGGTGTATTTTCCTCTTGGTTTGTGCTTGGTTGGGTCATAGGATAAGTCCAAACCATGCATGTTTCGGCACAAGTTGTGACAAGATCCAACCCGGTTTGGAGGTATTTCGATGCTCCGAGGCGCTTCTTCCAATCAAACCCTGATCTGTGTGCCCAGAATCGTCTACCCGCTAGATTTTCTTATGAAAGGGGTAGCCCGGTTGTTTTTTCTCTCGGTTTGTGCTTGGTTAGGTTGTACGATAATTTCAAACCATGTTTGGGCACAATTTGTGACAAGATCCAACCCGGTTTCACCAAACTGGGAGTTCTTGGCCCCCTAATAATTAAATTTCCAGAACACCTTCATTTTTAGGTGACATCGCATGTCTGCGAAGGGGTCACACTTGGGAACCAGGTTTCTGACATTTCATCATTCCACCACACTTTAATACACATTCAAGCGTCCATTGCCAGGTTTGGAGGTATTCCGATGCCCCGAAGACCTTCTTCCTACAAAACCCTGATCAATGGAACTGGATTGTCTACCCCCCTAGATGTTTTTATGGAAGGGGTAGCCCGGTGTATTTTCCTCTTGGTTTGTGCTTGGTTGGGTCATAGGATAAGTCCAAACCATGCATGTTTCGGCACAAGTTGTGACAAGATCCAACCCGGTTTGGAGGTATTTCGATGCTCCGAGGCGCTTCTTCCAATCAAACCCTGATCTGTGTGCCCAGAATCGTCTACCCGCTAGATGTTCTTATGAAAGGGGTAGCCCGGTTGTTTTTTCTCTCGGTTTGTGCTTGGTTAGGTTGTACGATAATTTCAAACCATGTTTGGGCACAATTTGTGACAAGATCCAACCCGGTTTCACCAAACTGGGAGTTCTTGGCCCCCTAATAATTAAATTTCCAGAACACCTTCATTTTAGGTGACATCGCATGTCTGCGAAGGGGTCACACTTGGGAACCAGGTTTCTAACATTTCAGAATTCCACCACACTTTAATACACATGCTAGCATCCATTGCCAGGTTTGGAGGTATTCCGATGCCCTGAAGAGCTTCTTCCTATAAAACCCTGATCCGCGGGCCTGGATCGTCTACCCCCCTAGATGTTCTTATGGAAGGGGTAGCCCGGTGGATTTTCCACTTTTTTTGTTCTTTGTTGGGTCATAGTATAATTCCAAACCATGCATGTTTGGGCACAAGTTGTGACAAGATCCAACCCGGTTTAACCGAAATAGGGAGTTCCCGGCCAATTAAATTCCAGGATCTTTGTTTTTCGGTGATAGTGCATGCCTACGAAGCGGGTTACACTTGGGTACCATGTTTTGGACATTTCAGTATTCTACCACACTTTAATACACATGCTAGGGTTTGGAGGTATTCCGATGCTCCGAGGCGCTTCTTCCTATGAAACCCTGATCTGTGGGCCCAGAATACCCGCTAGATGTTCTGATGAAAGGGGTAGCCCGGTGGATTTTTCTCTTGATTTGTGCTTGGTTGGGTTTGGATAATTTCAAACCATGTTTGGGCACAATTTGTGACAAGATCTAACCCGGTTTCACCAAAACTGGGAGTTCTTGGCCCCCTAATAATTAAATTTCCAGAACATCTTCATTTTTAGGTGACATCGCATGTCTGCGAAGGGGTCACACTTGGGAACCAAGTTTCTGACATTTCAGAATTCCACCACACTTTAATACACATGCTAGCATCCATTGCCAGGTTTGGAGGTATTCCGATGCCCTGAAGAGCTTCTTCCTATAAAACCCTGATCTGCGGGCCTGGATCGTCTACCCCCCTAGATGTTCTTATGGAAGGGGTAGCCCGGTGGATTTTCCTCTTTTTTTGTTCTTTGTTGGGTCATAGGATAATTCCAAACCATGCATGTTTGGTCACAAGTTGTGACAAGATCCAACCCGGTTTAACCGAAATAGGGAGTTCCCGGCCAATTAAATTCCAGGATCTTTGTTTTTCGGTGATAGTGCATGCCTACGAAGCGGGCTACACTTGGGTACCATGTTTTGGACATTTCAGTATTCTACCACACTTTAATACACATGCCAGGGTTTGGAGGTATTCCGATGCTCCGAGGCGCTTCTTCCTATGAAACCCTGATCTGTGGGCCCAGAATACCCGCTAGATGTTCTGATGAAAGGGGTAGCCCGGTGGATTTTTCTCTTGATTTGTGCTTGGTTGGGTTAGGATAATTTCAAACCATGTTTGGGCACAATTTTGACAAGATCTAACCCGGTTTCACCAAAACTGGGAGTTCTTGGCCCCCTAATAATTAAATTTCCAGAACACCTTCATTTTTAGGTGACATCGCATGTCTGCGAAGGGGTCACACTTGGGAACCAGGTTTCTGACATTTCATCATTCCACCACACTTTAATACACATGCAAGCGTCCATTGCCAGGTTTGGAGGTATTCCGATGCCCCGAAGACCTTCTTCCTACAAAACCCTGATCAATGGAACTGGATTGTCTACCCCCCTAGATGTTTTTATGGAAGGGGTAGCCCGGTGTATTTTCCTCTTGGTTTGTGCTTGGTTGGGTCATAGGATAAGTCCAAACCATGCATGTTTCGGCACAAGTTGTGACAAGATCCAACCCGGTTTGGAGGTATTTCGATGCTCCGAGGCGCTTCTTCCAATCAAACCTGATCTGTGTGCCCAGAATCGTCTACCCGCTAGATGTTCTTATGAAAGGGGTAGCCCGGTTGTTTTTTCTCTCGATTTGTGCTTGGTTAGGTTGTACGATAATTTCAAACCATGTTTGGGCACAATTTGTGACAGGATCCAACCCGGTTTCACCAAACTGGGAGTTCTTGGCCCCCTAATAATTAAATTTCCAGAACACCTTCATTTTAGGTGACATCGCATGTCTGCGAAGGGGTCACACTTGGGAACCAGGTTTCTAACATTTCAGAATTCCACCACACTTAAATACACATGCTAGCATCCATTGCCAGGTTTGGAGGTATTCCGATGCCCTGAAGAGCTTCTTCCTATAAAACCCTGATCCGTGGGCCTGGATCGTCTACCCCCCTAGATGTTCTTATGGAAGGGGTAGCCCGGTGGATTTTCCTCTTTTTTTGTTCTTTGTTGGGTCATAGGATAATTCCAAACCATGCATGTTTGGGCACAAGTTGTGACAAGATCCAACCCGGTTTAACCGAAATAGGGAGTTCCCGGCCAATTAAATTCCAGGATCTTTGTTTTTCGGTGATAGTGCATGCCTACGAAGCGGGTTACACTTGGGTACCATGTTTTGGACATTTCAGTATTCTACCACACATTAATACACATGCTAGGGTTTGGAGGTATTCCGATGCTCCGAGGCGCTTCTTCCTATGAAACCCTGATCTGTGGGCCCAGAATACCCGCTAGATGTTCTGATGAAAGGGGTAGCCCGGTGGATTTTTCTCTTGATTTGTGGTTGGTTGGGTTAGGATAATTTCAAACCATGTTTGGGCACAATTTGTGACAAGATCTAACCCGGTTTCACCAAAACTGGGAGTTCTTGGCCCCCTAATAATTAAATTTCCAGAACATCTTCATTTTTAGGTGACATCGCATGTCTGCGAAGGGGTCACACTTGGGAACCAGGTTTCTGACATTTCAGAATTCCACCACACTTTAATACACATGCTAGCATCCATTGCCAGGTTTGGAGGTATTCCGATGCCCTGAAGAGCTTCTTCCTATAAAACCCTGATCCGCGGGCCTGGATCGTCTACCCCCCTAGATGTTCTTATGGAAGGGGTAGCCCGGTGGATTTTCCTCTTTTTTTGTTCTTTGTTGGGTCATAGGATAATTCCAAACCATGCATGTTTGGGCACAAGTTGTGACAAGATCCAACCCAGTTTAACCGAAATAGGGAGTTCCCGGCCAATTAAATTCCAGGATCTTTGTTTTTCGGTGATAGTGCATGCCTACGAAGCGGGTTACACTTGGGTACCATGTTTTGGACATTTCAGTATTCTACCACACTTTAATACACATGCTAGGGTTTGGAGGTATTCCGATGCTCCGAGGCGCTTCTTCCTATGAAACCCTGATCTGTGGGCCCAGAATACCCGCTAGATGTTCTGATGAAAGAGGTAGCCCGGTGGATTTTTCTCTTGATTTGTGCTTGGTTGGGTTTGGATAATTTCAAACCATGTTTGGGCACAATTTGTGACAAGATCTAACCCGGTTTCACCAAAACTGGGAGTTCTTGGCCCCCTAATAATTAAATTTCCAGAACATCTTCATTTTTAGGTGACATCGCATGTCTGCGAAGGGGTCACACTTGGGAACCAAGTTTCTGACATTTCAGAATTCCACCACACTTTAATACACATGCTAGCATCCATTGCCAGGTTTGGAGGTATTCCGATGCCCTGAAGAACTTCTTCCTATAAAACCCTGATCCGCGGGCCTGGATCGTCTACCCCCCTAGATGTTCTTATGGAAGGGGTAGCCCGGTGGATTTTCCTCTTTTTTTGTTCTTTGTTGGGTCATCGGATAATTCCAAACCATGCATGTTTGGTCACAAGTTGTGACAAGATCCAACCCGGTTTAACCGAAATAGGGAGTTCCCGGCCAATTAAATTCCAGGATCTTTGTTTTTCGGTGATAGTGCATGCCTACGAGGCGGGCTACACTTGGGTACCATGTTTTGGACATTTTAGTATTCTACCACACTTTAATACACATGCTAGGGTTTGGAGGTATTCCGATGCTCTGAGGCGCTTCTTCCTATGAAACCCTGATCTGTGGGCCTAGAATACCCGCTAGATGTTCTGATGAAAGGGGTAGCCCGGTGGATTTTTCTCTTGATTTGTGCTTGGTTGGGTTAGGATAATTTCAAACCATGTTTGGGCACAATTTTGACAAGATCTAACCCGGTTTCACCAAAACTGGGAGTTCTTGGCCCCCTAATAATTAAATTTCCAGAACACCTTCATTTTTAGGTGACATCGCATGTCTGCGAAGGGGTCACACTTGGGAACCAGGTTTCTGACATTTCATCATTCCACAACACTTTAATACACATGCAAGCGTCCATTGCCAGGTTTGGAGGTATTCCGATGCCCCGAAGACCTTCTTCCTACAAAACCCTGATCAATGGAACTGGATTGTCTACCCCCCTAGATGTTTTTATGGAAGGGGTAGCCCGGTGTATTTTCCTCTTGGTTTGTGCTTGGTTGGGTCATAGGATAAGTCCAAACCATGCATGTTTCGGCACAAGTTGTGACAAGATCCAACCCGGTTTCACCGAAACAGGGAGTTCCCGGCCAATTAAATTCCAGGATCTTCGTTTTTCGTTGATAGTGCATGCCTACGAAGCGGGTTACACTTGGGTACCATGTTTTGGACATTTCAGTATTCTACCACACTTTAATACACATGCTAGGGTTTGGAGGTATTCCGATGTTCCGAGGCGCTTCTTCCTATGAAACCCTGATCTGTGGGCCCAGAATCGTCTACCCGCTAGATGTTCTGATGAAAGGGGTAGCCCGGTGGATTTTTCTCTTGATTTGTGCTTGGTTGATTTGTAGGATTATTGCAAACCATGTTTGGGCACAATTTGTGACAAGATCCAACCCGGTTTCACCGAAACTGGGAGTTCTCGCCCCCCTAATAATTAAATTTCCAGAACACCTTCATTTTTAGGTGACATCGCATGTTAGCGAAGGGGTCACACTTGGGAACCAGGTTTCTGACATTTAAGCATTCCACCACACTTTAATACACATGATAGCATCCATTGCCAGGTTTGGAGGTATTCCGATGCCATAAAGAGCTTCTTCCTATAAAACCCTGATCCGTGGGCCTGGATCGTCTACCCCCCTAGATGTTCTTATGGCAGGGGTAGCCCGGTGGATTTTCATCTTCGTTAGTTCTTGGTTGGGTCATAGGAAAATTCCAAACCATGCATGTTTGGCCACAAGTTTTGACATGATCCAACCCGGTTTAACGGAAATAGGGAGTTCCCGGCCAATTAAATTGCGGGATCTTCGTTTTTCGGTGATAGTGGATGCCTTCGAAGCGGGTTACACTTGGGTACCATGTTTTGCACATTTCAGTTCCACCACACTTTAATACACATTGTAGGGTCCATTGCAAGGGTTTGGAGGTATTCCGATGCTCCGAGGTGCTTCTTCCTATGAAACCTTGATCTATGTGCCCAGAATCGTCTATCCGCTAAATATTCTTATGAAAGGGGTATCCCGGTTGATTTTTCTCTTGGTTTTGCTTGGTTGGGTTATAGTATAATTTCAAACCATGTTTGGGCACAATTTGTGACAAGATCCAACCCGGTTTCACCAAAACTGGTAGTTCTTGGCCCCCTAATAATTAAATTTCCAGAACACCTTCATTTTTAGGTGACATCGCATGTCTGCGAAGGGGTCACACTTGGGAACCAGGTTTTTGACATTTCATCATTCCACCACACTTTAATACACATGCTAGCGTCCATTTCCAGGTTTGGAGGTATTCCGATGCCCGAAGAGCTTCTTCCTACAAAACCCAGATTCGTGGAACTCGATCGTCTACCCCCGTAGATGTTTTTATGAAATGGGTAGCCCGGTGGATTTTACTCTTAGTTTGTGCTTGGTTGGGTCATAGGACTATTCCAAACCATGCATGTTTGGGCACAAGTTGTGACAAGATCCAACCCGGTTTCACCGAAACAGGGAGTTCCCGGCCAATTAAATTCCAGGATCTTCGTTTTTCGGTGATAGTGCATGCCTACGAAGCGGGTTACACTTGGATACCATTTTTTGGACATTTCAACATTCCACCACACTTTCATACACATGCTAGGGTCCATTTCAAGGGTTTGGACGTATTCCGATGCTCTGAGGCGCTTCTTCCTATGAAACCCTGATCTGTGGGCCCAAAATCGTCTACCCCCTAGATGTTCTTATGAAAGGGGTAGCCCGGTCGATTTTTATCTTGGTTTGTGCTCGGTTGGGTTTAGGATAACTGCAAACCTTGTTTGTGCACAATTTGTGACAAGATCCAACCCGGTTTAACCGAAATAGGGAGTTCTCGGCCCCCTAATAATTAAATTTCCAGAACACCTTCATTTTTAGGTGACATCGCATGTGTGCAAAGGGGTCACACTTGGGAACCAGGTTTCTGACATTTCAGCATTCTACCACACTTTAATACACATGCTAGCATCCATTGCCAGGTTTGGACGTATTCCGATGCCCCGAAGAGCTTCTTCCTATAAAACCCTGATTCGTGGGCCTGGATCGTCTACCCCATAGATGGTCTTATGGAAGGGGTAGCCCGGTGGATTTTCCTCTTCGATTTTCTTGTTTGGGTCATAGGATAATTCCAAACCATGCATGTTTGGGCACAACTTGTGACAAGATCCATCCCGGTTTCACCGAAACGGGGCGTTCTAGGACAATTAAATTCCAGGATCTTCGTTTTTTTGGTGATAGTGCATGCCTACGAAGCGGGTTACACTTCGGAACCATGTTTTGCACATTTCAGAATTCCACCACACTTTAATACACATGCTAGGATCTATTGCAAGGGTTTGGAGGTATTCCGATGCTCCGAGGCACTTCTTCCTATGAAACCCTGATCTGTGGGCCCATAATCGTCTACCTCCTAGATGTTATTATGAAAGGGGTAGCCCGATGGATTTTTCTCTTGGTTTTTCTTGATTGGGTTCTAGGATAATTGCAAACCATGTTTGGGCACAATTTGTGACAAGATCCAACCCGGTTTCACTGAAACTGGGAGTTCTCGCCCCCCTAATAATTAAATTTCCAGAACACCTTCATTTTTAGGTGATATCGCATGTCTGCGAAGGGGTCACACTTGGGAACCAGGTTTCTGACATTTCAGCTTTCCACCACACTTTAATACACATGCTAGCATCCATTGCCAGGTTTGGAGGTATTCGATGCCCCAAGTGCTTCTTCATATAAAACCCTGATCCGTGGGCCTGGATCGTCTACCCCCCTAGATATTCTTATGGAAGGGGTAGCCCGGTGGATTTTCCTCTTCGTTTGTTCTTGGTTGGTTCATAGGATAATTCCAAACCATGCATGTTTGGGCACAAGTTGTGACAAGATCCAACCCGGTTTCACCGAAACAGGGAGTTCTCGGCCAATTAAATTCTAGGATCTTCGTTTTTCGGTGATAGTGCATGCCTACGAAGCGGGTTACACTTAACATGTTTTGGACATTTCAGCATTCCACCACACTTTAATATACATGCTAGGTTTGGACGTATTCCGATGCTCTGAGGCGCTTCTTCCTATGAAACCCTGATCTGTGGGCCCAGAATCTTCTACCCCCTAGATGTTCTTATGAAAGGGGTAGCCCGGTCGATTTTTATCTTGGATTGTGCTCGGTTGGGTTGTAGGATAACTGCAAATCATGTTTGTGCACAATTTGTGACAAGATCCAACCCGGTTTAACCGAAACAGGGAGTTCTCGGCCCCCTAATAATTAAATTTCCAGAACACCTTCATTTTTAGGTGACATCGCATGTGTGCGAAGGGGTCACACTTGGGAACCAGGTTTCTGACATTTCAGCATTCTACCACACTTTAATACACATGCTAGCATCCATTGCCAGGTTTGGACGTATTCCGATGCGCCGAAGAGCTTCTTCCTATAAAACCCTAATTCGTGGGCCTGGATCGTCTACCCCATAGATGGTCTTATGGAAGGGGTAGCCCGGTGGATTTTCCTCTTCGTTTTTCTTTTTTGGGTCATAGGATAATTCCAAACCATGCATGTTTGGGCACAACTTGTGATAAGATCCAACCCGGTTTCACCGAAACGGGGCGTTCCAGGACAATTAAATTCCAGGATCTTCGTTTTTTTGGTGATAGTGCATGCCTACGAAGCGGGTTACACTTGGGAACCATGTTTTGCACATTTCAGAATTCCACCACACTTTAATACACATGCCAGGGTCTATTGCAAGGGTTTGGAGGTATTCCGATGCTCCGAGGCACTTCTTCCTATGAAACCATGATCTGTGGGCCCATAATCGTCTACCCCCTAGATGTTATTATGAAAGGGGTAGCCCGATGGATTTTTCTCTTGGTTTTTCTTGATTGGGTTGTAGGATAATTGCAAACCATGTTTGGGCACAATTTGTGACAAGATCCAACCCGGTTTCACCGAAACTGGGAGTTCTCGCCCCCCTAATAATTAAATTTCCAGAACACCTTCATTTTTAGGTGATATCGCATGTCTGCGAAGGGTTCACAGTTGGGAACCAGGTTTCGGACATTTCAGCTTTCCACCACACTTTAATACAGATGCTAGCATCCATTGCCAGGTTTGGAGGTATTCGATGCCCCAAGTGCCTCTTCATATAAAACCCTGATCCGTGGGCCTGGATCGTCTACCCCCCTAGATATTCTTATGGAAGGGGTAGCCCGGTGGATTTTCCTCTTCGTTTGTCCTTGGTTGGTTCATAGGATAATTCCAAACCATGCATGTTTGGGCACAAGTTGTGACAAGATCCAACCCGGTTTCACCGAAACAGGGAGTTCCCGGCCAATTAAATTCTAGGATCTTCGTTTTTCGGTGATAGTGCATGCCTACGAAGCGGGTTACACTTACCATGTTGTGGACATTTCAGCATTCCACCACACATTAATATACATGCTAGGTTTGGACGTATTCCGATGCTCTGAGGCGCTTCTTCCTATGAAACCCTGATCTATGGGCCCAGAATCGTCTACCCCCTAGATGTTCTTAAGAAAGGGGTAGCCCGGTGGATTTTTCTCTTGGTTTGTCCTTGGTTTGGTTATAGGATAATTGCAAACCTTGTTTGGGCACAATTTGTGACAAGATCCAACCGGGTTTCACCAAAACTGGGAGTTCTTGGCCCCTAATAATTAAATTTCCAGAACACCTTCATTTTTAGGTGACATCGCATGTCTGCGAAGGGGTCACACTTGGGAACCAGGTTTCTGACATTTCAGCATTCCACCATAATTTAATACACATGCTAGCATCCATTGCAAGTTTTGGAGGTATTTCGATGCCCCGAAGAGCTTCTTCCTATAAAACCCTGATCCGTGGGCCTGGATCGTTTACCCCCTAGATGTTCTTATGGAAGGGGTAGCCCTGTGGATTTTCCTCTTTGTTTGTTCTTGGTTGGGTCATAGGATAATTCCAAACCATGCATGTTTGGGCACAAGTTGTGACAAGATCCAACCCGGTTTCACCGAAACGGGGCGTTCCAGGACAATTAAATTCCAGGATCTTCGTTTTTTTGGTGATAGTGCATGCCTACGAAGCGGGTTACACTTGGATAGCATGTTTTGGACATTTCAGCATTCCACCACGCTTTAATACACATGATAGGGTCCATTGCAAGGGTTTGGAGGTATTCCGATGCTCTCAGGCGCTTCTTCCTATGAAACCCTGATCTGTGGGCCCATAATCGTCTACCTCCTAGATGTTATTATGAAAGGGGTAGCCCGATGGATTTTTCTCTTGGTTTTTCTCGATTGGGTTGTAGGATAATTGCAAACCATGTTTGGGCACAATTTGTGACAAGATCCAACCCGGTTTCACCGAAACTGGGAGTTCTCGCCCCCCTAATAATTAAATTTCCAGAACACCTTCATTTTTAGATGATATCGCATGTCTGCGAAGGGGTCACACTTGGGAACCAGGTTTCTGACATTTCGGCTTTCCGCCACACTTTAATACACATGCTAGCATCCATTGCCAGGTTTGGAGGTATTCGATGCCCCAAGTGCTTCTTCATATAAAACCCTGATCCGTGGGCCTGGATCGTCTACCCCCCTAGATATTCTTATGGAAGGGGTAGCCCGGTGGATTTTCCTCTTCGTTTGTTCTTGGTTGGTTCATAGGATAATTCCAAACCATGCATGTTTGGGCACAAGTTGTGACAAGATCCAACCCGGTTTCACCGAAACAGGGAGTTCCCGGCCAATTAAATTCTAGGATCTTCGTTTTTCGGTGATAGTGCATGCCTACGAAGCGGGTTACACTTAACATGTTTTGGACATTTCAGCATTCCACCACACTTTAATATACATTCTAGGTTTGGACGTATTCCGATGCTCTGAGGCGCTTCTTCCTATGAAACCCTGATCTGTGGGCCCAGAATCGTCTACCCCCTAGATGTTCTTATGAAAGGGGTAGCCCGGTCGATTTTGATCTTGGTTTGTGCTCGGTTGGGTTGTAGGATAACTGCAAAGCCATGTTTGTGCACAATTTGTGACAAGATCCAACCCGGTTTAACCGAAACAGGGAGTTCTCGGCCCCCTAATAATTAAATTTCCAGAACACCTTCATTTTTAGGTGACATCGCATGTGTGCGAAGGGGTCACACTTGGGAACCAGGTTTCTGACATTTCAGCATTCTACCACACTTTAATACACATGCTAGCATCCATTGCCAGGTTTGGACGTATTCCGATGCGCCGAAGAGCTTCTTCCTATAAAACCCTGATTCGTGGGCCTGGATCGTCTACCCCATAGATGGTCTTATGGAAGGGGTAGCCCGGTGGATTTTCCTCTTCGTTTTTCTTTTTTGGGTCATAGGATAATTCCAAACCATGCATGTTTGGGCACAACTTGTGATAAGATCCAACCCGGTTTCACCGAAACGGGGCGTTCCAGGACAATTAAATTCCAGGATCTTCGTTTTTTTGGTGATAGTGCATGCCTACGAAGCGGGTTACACTTGGGAACCATGTTTTGCACATTTCAGAATTCCACCACACTTTAATACACATGCCAGGGTCTATTACAAGGGTTTGGAGGTATTCCGATGCTCCGAGGCACTTCTTCCTATGAAACCATGATCTGTGGGCCCATAATCGTCTACCCCCTAGATGTTATTATGAAAGGGGTAGCCCGATGGATTTTTCTCTTGGTTTTTCTTGATTGGGTTGTAGGATAATTGCAAACCATGTTTGGGCACAATTTGTGACAAGATCCAACCCGGTTTCACCGAAACTGGGAGTTCTCGCCCCCCTAATAATTAAATTTCCAGAACACCTTCATTTTTAGGTGATATCGCATGTCTGCGAAGGGTTCACAGTTGGGAACCAGGTTTCTGACATTTCAGCTTTCCACCACACTTTAATACACATGCTAGCATCCATTGCCAGGTTTGGAGGTATTCGATGCCCCAAGTGCCTCTTCATATAAAACCCTGATCCGTGGGCCTGGATCGTCTACCCCCCTAGATATTCTTATGGAAGGGGTAGCCCGGTGGATTTTCCTCTTCGTTTGTCCTTGGTTGGTTCATAGGATAATTCCAAACCATGCATGTTTGGGCACAAGTTGTGACAAGATCCAACCCGGTTTCACCGAAACAGGGAGTTCCCGGCCAATTAAATTCTAGGATCTTCGTTTTTCGGTGATAGTGCATGCCTACGAAGCGGGTTACACTTACCATGTTGTGGACATTTCAGCATTCCACCACACTTTAATATACATGCTAGGTTTGGACGTATTCCGATGCTCTGAGGCGCTTCTTCCTATGAAACCCTGATCTATGGGCCCAGAATCGTCTACCCCCTAGATGTTCTTAAGAAAGGGGTAGCCCGGTGGATTTTTCTCTTGGTTTGTCCTTGGTTTGGTTATAGGATAATTGCAAACCTTGTTTGGGCACAATTTGTGACAAGATCCAACCGGGTTTCACCAAAACTGGGAGTTCTTGGCCCCTAATAATTAAATTTCCAGAACACCTTCATTTTTAGGTGACATCGCATGTCTGCGAAGGGGTCACACTTGGGAACCAGGTTTCTGACATTTCAGCATTCCACCATAATTTAATACACATGCTAGCATCCATTGCAAGTTTTGGAGGTATTTCGATGCCCCGAAGAGCTTCTTCCTATAAAACCCTGATCCGTGGGCCTGGATCGTTTACCCCCTAGATGTTCTTATGGAAGGGGTAGCCCTGTGGATTTTCCTCTTTGTTTGTTCTTGGTTGGGTCATAGGATAATTCCAAACCATGCATGTTTGGGCACAAGTTGTGACAAGATCCAACCCGGTTTCACCGAAACGGGGCGTTCTAGGACAATTAAATTCCAGGATCTTCGTTTTTTTGGTGATAGTGCATGCCTACGAAGCGGGTTACACTTGGATAGCATGTTTTGGACATTTCAGCATTCCACCACGCTTTAATACACATGATAGGGTCCATTGCAAGGGTTTGGAGGTATTCCGATGCTCTCAGGCGCTTCTTCCTATGAAACCCTGATCTGTGGGCCCATAATCGTCTACCTCCTAGATGTTATTATGAAAGGGGTAGCCCGATGGATTTTTCTCTTGGTTTTTCTCGATTGGGTTGTAGGATAATTGCAAACCATGTTTGGGCACAATTTGTGACAAGATCCAACCCGGTTTCACCGAAACTGGGAGTTCTCGCCCCCCTAATAATTAAATTTCCAGAACACCTTCATTTTTAGATGATATCGCATGTCTGCGAAGGGGTCACACTTGGGAACCAGGTTTCTGACATTTCGGCTTTCCGCCACACTTTAATACACATGCTAGCATCCATTGCCAGGTTTGGAGGTATTCGATGCCCCAAGTGCTTCTTCATATAAAACCCTGATCCGTGGGCCTGGATCGTCTACCCCCCTAGATATTCTTATGGAAGGGGTAGCCCGGTGGATTTTCCTCTTCGTTTGTTCTTGGTTGGTTCATAGGATAATTCCAAACCATGCATGTTTGGGCACAAGTTGTGACAAGATCCAACCCGGTTTCACCGAAACAGGGAGTTCCCGGCCAATTAAATTCTAGGATCTTCGTTTTTCGGTGATAGTGCATGCCTACGAAGCGGGTTACACTTAACATGTTTTGGACATTTCAGCATTCCACCACACTTTAATATACATTCTAGGTTTGGACGTATTCCGATGCTCTGAGGCGCTTCTTCCTATGAAACCCTGATCTGTGGGCCCAGAATCGTCTACCCCCTAGATGTTCTTATGAAAGGGGTAGCCCGGTCGATTTTGATCTTGGTTTGTGCTCGGTTGGGTTGTAGGATAACTGCAAAACCATGTTTGTGCACAATTTGTGACAAGATCCAACCCGGTTTAACCGAAACAGGGAGTTCTCGGCCCCCTAATAATTAAATTTCCAGAACACCTTCATTTTTAGGTGACATCGCATGTGTGCGAAGGGGTCACACTTGGGAACCAGGTTTCTGACATTTCAGCATTCTACCACACTTTAATACACATGCTAGCATCCATTGCCAGGTTTGGACGTATTCCGATGCCCCGAAGAGCTTCTTCCTATAAAACCCTGATTCGTGGGCCTGGATCGTCTACCCCATAGATGGTCTTATGGAAGGGGTAGCCCGGTGGATTTTCCTCTTCGTTTTTCTTGTTTGGGTCATAGGATAATTCCAAACCATGCATGTTTGGGCACAACTTGTGACAAGATCCAACCCGGTTTCACCGAAACGGGGCGTTCCAGGACAATTAAATTCCAGGATCTTCGTTTTTTTGGTGATAGTGCATGCCTACGAAGCGGGTTACACTTGGGAACCATGTTTTGCACATTTCAGAATTCCACCACACTTTAATACACATGATAGGGTCCATTGCAAGGGTTTGGAGGTATTCCGATGCTCTCAGGCGCTTCTTCCTATGAAACCCTGATCTGTGGGCCCATAATCGTCTACCTCCTAGATGTTATTATGAAAGGGGTAGCCCGATGGATTTTTCTCTTGGTTTTTCTCGATTGGGTTGTAGGATAATTGCAAACCATGTTTGGGCACAATTTGTGACAAGATCCAACCCGGTTTCACCGAAACTTGGAGTTCTCGCCCCGCTAATAATTAAATTTCCAGAACACCTTCATTTTTAGGTGATATCGCATGTCTGCGAAGGGGTCACAGTTGGGAACCAGGTTTCTCACATTTCAGCTTTCCACCACACTTTAATACACATGCTAGCATCCATTGCCAGGTTTGGAGGTATTCGATGCCCCAAGTGCTTCTTCATATAAAACCCTGATCTGTGGGCCTGGATCGTCTACCCCCCTAGATATTCTTGTGGAAGGGGTAACCAGGTGGATTTTCCTCTTCGTTTGTTCTTGGTTGGTTCATAGGATAATTCCAAACCATGCATGTTTGGGAACAAGTTGTGACAAGATCCAACCCGGTTTCACCGAAACAGGGAGTTCCCGGCCAATTAAATTCTAGGATCTTCGTTTTTCGGTGATAGTGCATGCCTACGAAGCGGGTTACACTTACCATGTTTTGGACATTTCAGCATTCTACCACACTTTAATATACATGCTAGGTTTGGACGTATTCCGATGCTCTGAGGCGCTTCTTCCTATGAAACCCTGATCTGTGGGCCCAGAATCGTCTACCCCCTAGATGTTCTTATGAAAGGGGTAGCCCGGTGGATTTTTCTCTTGGTTTGTGCTTGGTTGGGTTATAGGATAATTGCAAACTATGTTTGGGCACAATTTGTGACAAGATCCAACCGGGTTTCACCAAAACTGGGAGTTCTTGGCCCCCTAATAATTAAATTTCCAGAACACCTTCATTTTTAGGTGACATCGCATGTCTGCGAAGGGGTCACACATGGGAACCAGGTTTCTGACATTTCAGCATTCCACCATAATTTAATACACAAGGTAGCATCCATTGCAAGTTTTGGAGGTATTTCGATGCCCCGAAGAGCTTCTTCCTATAAAACCCTGATCCGTGGGCCTGGATCGTCTACCCCCTAGATGTTCTTATGGAAGGGGTAGCCCTGTGGATTTTCCTCTTCGTTTGTTCTTGGTTGGGTCATAGGATAATTCCAAACCATGCATGTTTGGGCACAAGTTGTGACAAGATCCAACCCGGTTTCACCGAAACAGGGAGTTCCCGGCCAATTAAATTCTAGGATCTTCGTTTTTCGGTGATAGTGCATGCCTACGAAGCGGGTTACACTTACCATGTTTTGGACATTTCAGCATTCCACCACACTTTAATATACATGCTAGGTTTGGACGTATTCCGATGCTCTGAGGCGCTTCTTCCTATGAAACCCTCATCTGTGGGCCCAGAATCGTCTACCCCCTAGATGTTCTTATGAAAGGGGTAGCCCGGTGGATTTTTCTCTTGGTTTGTGCTTGGTTGGGTTATAGGATAATTGCAAACCATGTTTGGGCACAATTTGTGACAAGATCCAACCGGGTTTCACCAAAACTGGGAGTTCTTGGCCCCCTAATAATTAAATTTCCAGAACACCTTCATTTTTAGGTGACATCGCATGTCTGCGAAGGGGTCACACTTGGGAACCAGGTTTCTGACATTTCAGCATTCCACCATAATTTAATACACATGCTAGTATCCATTGCAAGTTTTGGAGGTATTTCGATGCCCCGAAGAGCTTCTTCCTATAAAACCCTGATCCGTGGGCCTGGATCGTCTTCCCCCCAATTTGTTCTTATGGAAGGGGTAGCCCTTTGGATTTTCCTCGTCGTTTGTTCTTGGTTGGGTCATAGGATAATTCCAAACCATGCATGTTTGGGCACAAGTTGTGACAAGATCCAACCCGGTTTCACCGAAACAGGGAGTTCCCGGCCAATTAAATTCCAGGGTCTTTGTTTTTCGATGAAAGTGCATGCCTACGAAACGGGTTACACTTGGATACCATGTTTTGGACATTTCAGCATTCCACCACGCTTTAATACACATGATAGGGTCCATTGCAAGGGTTTGGACGTATTCCGATGCTCTCAGGCGCTTCTTCCTATGAAACCCTGATCTGTGGGCCCAGAATCGTCTACCCCCAAGATATTCTTATGAAAGGGGTATCCCGATGGATTTTTTCTTGGTTTGTGGTTGTTTGGGTTATAGGATAACTGTAAACCATGTTTGGGCACAATTTGTGACAAGATCCAACCTGGTTTCACCGAAACAGGGAGTTCTCGCCCCCCTAATAATTAAATTTCCAGAACACCTTCATTTTTAGGTGACATCGCATGTGTGTGAAGGGGTCACACTTGGGAACCAGGTTTCTGACATTTCAGCTTTCCACCACACTTTAATACACATGCTAGCATCCATTTCCAGGTTTGGAGGTATTCGATGCCCCAAGTGCTTCTTCATATAAAACCCTGATCCGTGGACCTGGATCGTCTACCCCCCTAGATATTCTTATGGAAGGGGTAGCCCGGTGGATTTTCCTCTTCGTTTGTTCTTGGTTGGTTCATAGGATAATTCCAAACCATGCATGTTTGGGCACAAGTTGTGACAATATCCAACCCGGTTTCACCAAAACAGGGAGTTCCCGGCCAATTAAATTCTAGGATCTTCGTATTTCGGTGATAGTGCATGCCTGCGAAGCGGGTTACACTTGGGTACCATGTTTTCCCATTTCAGCATTCCACCACACTTTAATACACATGCTAGGGTCCATTTCAAGGGTTTGGAGGTATTCCGATGCTCCGAGGCGCTTCTTCCAATGAAACCCTGATCCGTGGGCCTGGATCGTCTACCCCCCTAGATGTTCTTATAAAAGGGGTAGCCCGGTGGATTTCCCTCTTGGTGTGTGCTTGGTTGGGTCCTGATAATTCCAAAACATGCATGTTTGGGCACAAGTTGTGACAAGATCGAACCCAGTTTCACCGAAATGGGGCGTTCCCAGCCAATTAAATTCCAGGATCTTCGTTTTTTCGGTGATGGTGCATGCCTACGAAGCGGGTTACACTTACCATGTTTTGGACATTTCAGCATTCTACCACACTTTAATATACATGCTAGGTTTGGACGTATTCCGATGCTCTGAGGCGCTTCTTCCTATGAAACCCTGATCTGTGGGCCCAGAATCGTCTACCCCCTAGATGTTCTTATGAAAGGAGTATCCCGGTCGATTTTTATCCTTGTTTGTGCTCGGTTGGGTTGTAGGATAATTGCAAACCATGTTTGTGCACAATTTGTGACAAGATCCAACCCGGTTTAACCGAAACAGGGAGTTCTCGGCCCCCTAATAATTAAATTTCCAAAACACCTTCATTTGTAGGTGACATCGCATGTGTGCGAAGGGGTCACACTTGGGAACCAGGTTTCTGACATTTCAGCATTCTACCACACTTTAATACACATGCTAGAATCCATTGCCAGGTTTGGACGTATTCCGATGCCCCGAAGAGCTTCTTCCTATAAAACCCTGATTCGTGGGCCTGGATCGTCTACCCCATAGATGGTCTTATGGAAGGGGTAGCCCGGTGGATTTTCCTCTTTGTTTTTCTTGTTTGGGTCATAGGATAATTCCAAACCATGCATGTTTGGGCACAACTTGTGACAAGATCCAACCCGGTTTCACCGAAACGGGGCGTTCCAGGACAATTAAATTCCAGGATCTTCGTTTTTTTGGTGATAGTGCATGCCTACGAAGCGGGTTACACTTGGGAACCATGTTTTGCACATTTCAGAATTCCACCACACTTTAATACACATGCTAGGGTCTATTGCAAGGGTTTGGAGGTATTCCGATGCTCCGAGGCACTTCTTCCTATGAAACCCTGATCTGTGGGCCCATAATCATCTACCCCCTAGATGTAATTATGAAAGGGGTAGCCCGATGGATTTTTCTCTTGGTTTTTCTTGATTGGGTTGTAGGTTAATTGCAAACAATGTTTGGGCACAATTTGTGACAAGATCCAACCTGGTTTCACCGAAACTGGGAGTTCTCGCCCCCCTAATAATTAAATTTCCAGAACACCTTCATTTTTAGGTGATATCGCATGTCTGCGAAGGGGTCACAGTTGGGAACCAGGTTTCTGACATTTCATCTTTCCACCACACTTTAATACACATGCTAGCATCCATTGCCAGGTTTGGAGGTATTCGATGCCCCAAGTGCTTCTTCATATAAAACCCTGATCCGTGGGCCTGGATCGTCTACCCCCCTAGATATTCTTATGGAAGGGGTAGCCTGGTGGATTTTCCTCTTCGTTTGTTCTTGGTTGGTTCATAGGATAATTCCAAACCATGCATGTTTGGGCACAAGTTGTGACAAGATCCAACCCGGTTTCACCGAAACAGGGAGTTCTCGGCCAATTAAATTCTAGGATCTTCGTTTTTCGGTGATAGTGCATGCCTACGAAGCGGGTTACACTTACCATGTTTTGGACATTTCAGCATTCTACCACACTTTAATACACATTCTAGGTTTGGACGTATTCCGATGCTCTGAGGCGCTTCTTCCTATGAAACCCTGATCTGTGTGCCCAGAATCGTCTACCCCCTAGATGTTCTTATGAAAGGGGTAGCCCGGTGGATTTTTCTCTTGGTTTGTGCTTGGTTGGGTTATAGGATAATTGCAAACCTTGTTTGGGCACAATTTGTGACAAGATCCAACCGGGTTTCACCAAAACTTGGAGTTCCTGGCCCCCTAATAATTAAATTTCCAGAACACCTTCATTTTTAGGTGACATCGCATGTCTGCGAAGGGGTCACACTTGGGAACCAGGTTTCTGAAATTTCAGAATTCCACCATAATTTAATACACATGCTAGCATCCATTGCAAGTTTTGGAGGTATTTCGATGCCCCGAAGAGCTTCTTCCTATAAAACCCTGATCCGTGGGCCTGGATCATCTACCCCCTAGATGTTCTTATGGAAGGGGTAGCCTGGTGGATTTTCCTCTTCGTTTGTTCTTGGTTGGGTCATAGGATAATTCCAAACCATGCATGTTTGGGAACAAGTTGTGACAAGATCCAACCCGGTTTCACCGAAACAGGCAGTTCCCGGCCAATTAAATTCCAGGATCTTTGTTTTTCGGTGATAGTGCATGCCTACGAACCGGGTTACACTTGGATACCATGTTTTGGACATTTCAGCATTCCACCATGATTTAATACACATGATAGGGTCCATTGCAAGGGTTTGGACGTATTCCGATGCTCTCAGGCGCTTCTTCCTATGAAACCCTGATCTGTGGGCCCAGAATCGTCTACCCCCAAGATGTTCTTATGAAAGGGGTATCCCGATGGATTTTTTTCTTGGTTCGTGGTTGGTTGGGTTATAGGATAACTGCAAACCATGTTTGGGCACAATTTGTGACAAGATCCAACCTGGTTTCACCGAAACAGGGAGTTCTCGGCCCCCTAATAATTAAATTTCCAGAACACCTTCATTTTTAGGTGAGATCGCATGTCTGCGAAGGTGTCACACTTTGGAACCAGTTTGTTGACATTTCAGCATTACACTACAATTTAATACACATGCTAGCATCCATTGCCAAGTTTGGAGGTATTTTGATGCCCCAAAGAGCTTTTTCCTACAAAACCCTGATCCGTGGGCCTGGATCGTCTACCCCCCTAGATGTTCTTATGAAAGGGGTAGCCCGGTGGATTTCCCTCTTGGTGTGTGCTTGGTTGGGTCATGATAATTCCAAACCATGCATGTTTGGGCACAAGTTGTGACAAGATCGAACCCAGTTTCACCGAAATGGGGCATTCCCGGCCAATTAAATTCCAGGATCTTCGTTTTTTCGGTGATGGTGCATGCCTACAAAGCGGGTTACACTTGGATACCATGTTTTGTACATTTCAGCATTCCACCACACTTTAATACACATGCTAGGGTCCATTCCAAAGGTTTGGAGGTATTCCGATGCTCCGAGGCGCTTCTTCCTATGGAACCCTGATCTGTGGGCCCAGAATCGTCTACCCCGTAGATGTTCTTATGAAAGGGGTATCCCGATGGATTTTTCTCTTGTTTGTGCTTGGTTGAGTTGTAGGATAATTTCAAACCATGTTTGGGCACAATTTTTGACAAGATCCAACCCGGTTTCACCGAAACTAGGAGTTCTCGGCCCCCTAAAAATTAAATTTCCAGAACACCTTCATTTTTAGGCGACATCGCATGTCTACTTAGGGGTCACACTTGGGAACCAGGTTTCTGACATTTCAGCATTCCACCACACTTTAATACACATGCTAGCATCCATTGCCAGGTTTGGAGGTATGCCGATGCCCTGAAGAGCTTCTTCCTATAAAACCCTGATCCGTGGGCCTGGATCGTCTACCCCCCTAGATGTTCTTATTTAAGGGGTAGCCCGGTGGATCTTCCTATTCATTTGTTCTTGGTTGGGTCATAGGATAATTCCAAACCATGCATGTTTGGGCACAAGTTGTGACAAGATCCAACCCGGTTTAACCAAAATAGGGAGTTCCCGGCCAATTAAATTCCAGGATCTTCGTTTTTCGGTGATAGTGCATGCCTACGAAGCGTGTTACACTTGGGTACCATGTTTTGGACATTTCAGTATTCTACCACACGTTAATACACATGCTAGGGTTTGGAGGTATTCCAATGCTCCGAGGTGCTTCTTCCTATGAAACCCTGATCTGTGGGACCGGAATCGTCTACCCGCTAGATGTTCTGATGAAAGGGGTAGCCCGGTGGATTTTTGTCTTGATTTGTGCTTGGTTGGGTTATAGGATAATTGCAAACCATGTTTGGGCACAATTTGTGACAAGATCTAACCCGGTTTCACCAAAATAGGGAGTTCTTGCCCCCCTAATAATTAAATTTCTAGAACACCTTCATTTTAAGGTGACATCGCATGTATGCGAAGGGGTCACACTTGGGAACCAGGTTTCTGACATTTCATCATTCCACCACACTTTAATACACATGCAAGCGTCCATTGCTAGATTAGGAGGTATTCCGATGCCCCGAAGACCTTCTTCCTATAAAACCCTGATCCATGGAACTGGATTGTCTACCCCGAGATGTTTTTATGGAAGGGGTAGCCCGGTGGATATTCCTCTTGGTTTGTGCTTGGTTGGGTCATATGATAAGTCGAAAAATGCATGTGTCGGCACAAGTTGTGACAAGGTCCAACCCGGTTTCACCGAAACAGGGAGTTCCCGGCGAATTAAATTCCAGGATCTTCGTTTTTCGGTGATAGTGCATGCCTACGAAGCGGGTTACACTTGGGTACCATGTTTTCCCATTTCAGCATTCCACCATACTTTAATACACATGCTAGGGTCCATTTCAAGGGTTTGGAGGTAATCCGATGCTCCGAGGCGCTTCTTCCAATGAAACCCTGATCTGTGTGCCCAGAATTGTCTACCCGCTAGATGTTCTTATGAAAGGGGTAGCCCGGTTGTTTTTTCTCTCGGTTTGTGCTTGGTTAGGTTGTACGATAATTGCAAACCATGATTGGGAACAATTTGTGACAAGATCCAACCCGGTTTCACCAAACTGGGAGTTCTTGGCCCCCTAATAATTAAATTTCCAGAACACCTTCATTTTTAGGTGACATCGCATGTCTGCGAAGGGGTCACACTTGGGAACCAGGTTTCTAACATATCAAAATTCCACCACACTTTAATACACATGCTAGCATCCATTGCCAGGTTTGGAGGTATTCCGATGCCCTGAAGAGCTTCTTCCTATAAAACCCTGATCCGCGGGCCTGAATCGTCTACCCCCTAGATGTTATTATGGAAGGGGTAGCTCGGTGGATTTTCCTCTTTTTTTGTTCTTTGTTGGGTCATAGGATAATTCCAAACCATGCATGTTTGGGCACAAGTTGTGACAAGATCCAACCCGGTTTAACCGAAATAGGGAGTTCCCGGCCAATTAAATTCCAGGATCTTCGTTTATCGTTGATAGTGCATGCCTACGAAGCGGGTTACACTTGGGTACCATGTTTTGGACATTTCAGTATTCTACCACACTTTAATACACATGCTAGGGTTTGGAGGTATTCCGATGCTCCGAGGCGCTTCTTCCTATGAAACCCTGATTTGTGGGCCCAGAATACCCGCTAGATGTTGTGATGAAAGGGGTAGCCCTGTGGATTTTTCTCTTGATTTGTGCTTGGTTGGGTTATAGGATAATTGCAAACCATGTTTGGGCACAATTTGTGACAAGATCTAACCCGGTTTCACCAAAAATGGGAGTTCTTGGCCCCCTAATAATTAAATTTCCAAAACACCTTCATTTTTAGGTGACATCGCATGTCTGCGAAGGGATCACACTTGGGAACCAGGTTTCTGACATTTCATCATTCCACCACACTTTAATACACATTCAAGCGTCCATTGCCAGATTAGGAGGTATTCCGATGCCCCGAAGACCTTCTTCCTATAAAACCCTAATCCATGGAACTGGATTGTCTACCCCCCTAGATGTTTTTATGGAAGGGGTAGCCCGGTGGATATTCCTCTTGGTTTGTGCTTCGTTGGGTAATATGATAAGTCCAAAAATGCATGTTTCAGCACAAGTTGTGACAAGATCCAACCCGGTTTCACCGAAACAGGGAGTTCCCGGCCAATTAAATTGCAGGATCTTCGTTTTTCGGTGATAGTGCATGCCTACGAAGCGGGTTACACTTGGGTACCATGTTTTCCCATTTCAGCATTCCACCACACTTTAATACACATGCTAGGGTCCATTTCAAGGGTTTGGAGGTATTCCGATGCTCCGAGGCGCTTCTTCCTATGAAACCCTGATCTGTGGGCCCAGAATACCCGCTAGAAGTTCTGATGAAAGGGGTAGCCCGGTGGATTTTTCTCTTGATTTGTGCTTGGTTGGGTTAGGATAATTTCAAACCATGTTTGGGCACAATTTGTGACAAGATCTAACCCGGTTTCACCAAAACTGGGAGTTCTTGGCCCCCTAATAATTAAATTTCCAGAACATCTTCATTTTTAGGTGACATCGCATGTCTGCGAAGGGGTCACACTTGGGAACCAGGTTTCTGACATTTCAGAATTCCACCACACTTTAATACACATGCTAGCATCCATTGCCAGGTTTGGAGGTATTCCGATGCCCTGAAGAGCTTCTTCCTATAAAACCCTGATCGGCGGGCCTGGATCGTCTACCCCCCTAGATGTTCTTATGGAAGGGGTAGCCCGGTGGATTTTCCTCTTTTTTTGTTCTTTGTTGGGTCATAGGATAATTACAAACCATGCATGTTTGGGCACAAGTTGTGACAAGATCCAACCCGGTTTAACCGAAATAGGGAGTTCCCGGCCAATTAAATTCCAGGATCTTTGTTTTTCGGTGATAGTGCATGCCTACGAAGCGGGTTACACTTGGGTACCATGTTTTGGAAATTTCAGTATTCTACCACACTTTAATACACATGCTAGGGTTTGGAGGTATTCCGATGCTCCGAGGCGCATCTTCCTATGAAACCCTGATCCGTGGGCCCAGAATACCCGCTAGATGTTCTGATGAACGGGGTAGACCGGTGGATTTTTCTCTTGATTTGTGCTTGGTTGGGTTAGGATAATTTCAAACCATGTTTGGGCACAATTTGTGACAAGATCTAACCCGGTTTCACCAAAACTGGGAGTTCTTGGCCCCCTAATAATTAAATTTCTAGAACACCTTCATTTTTAGGTGACATCGCATGTCTGCAAAGGGGTCACACTTGGGAACCAGGTTTCTGACATTTCATCATTCCACCACACTTTAATACACATGCAAGCGTCCATTGCCAGGTTTGGAGGTATTCCGATGCCCCGAAGACCTTCTTCCTACAAAACCCTGATCAATGGAACTGGATTGTCTACCCCCCTAGATGTTTTTATGGAAGGGGTAGCCCGGTGTATTTTCCTCTTGGTTTGTGCTTGTTTGGGTCATAGGATAAGTCCAAACCATGCATGTTTCGGCACAAGTTGTGACAAGATCCAACCCGGTTTCACTGAAACAGGGAGTTCCCGGCCAATTAAATTCCAGGATCTTCGTTTTTCGGTGATAGTGCATGCCTACGAAGCGGGTTACACTTGGGGACCATGTTTTGCACATTTCAGCACTCCACCACACTTTAATACACATGCTAGGGTCCGTTTCAAGGATTTGGAGGTATTTCGATGCTCCGAGGCGCTTCTTCCAATCAAACCCTGATCTATGGGCCCAGAATTCTCTACCCCCTAGATGTTTTTATGAAAGGGGTAGCCCGGTTGATTTTTCTCTTGGTTTGTGCTAGGTTAGGTTGTACGATAATTTCAAATCATGTTTGGGCACAATTTGTGACAAGATTCAATCCGGTTTCACCGAAACTGGGAGTTCTCGGCCCCCTAATAATTAAATTTTTTGAACACCTTCATTTTTCGGTTACATCGCATGTGTGCGAAGGGGTAACACTTGGGAACCAGGTTTTTGACATTTCATCATTCCACCACACTTTAATAAACATGCTAGCGTCCATTGCCAGGTTTGGAGGTATTCCGATGCCCCGAAGAGCTTCTTCCTACAAAACCCTGATCCGTGGGCCTGGATCGTCTACCCCCCTAGATGTTCTTATGAAAGGGGTACCCCAGTGGATTTTCCTCTTAGTTTGTGCTTGGTTGGGTCATAGGATAATTCCAAACCATGCATGTTTGGGCACAAGTTGTGACAAGATCCAACCCGGTTTAACCGAAATAGGGAGTTACCTGCCAATTAAATTCCAGGATCTTCGTTTTTCGGTGATAGTGCATGCCTACGAAGCGGGTTACACTTGGGTACCATGTTTTGGACATTTCAGTATTCTACCACACTTTAATACACATGCTAGGGTTTGGAGGTATTCCGATGTTCCGAGGCGCTTCTTCCTATGAAACCCTGATCTGTGGGCCCAGAATCGTCTACCCGCTAGATGTTCTGATGAAAGGGGTAGCCCGGTGGATTTTTCTCTTGATTTGTGCTTGGTTGGGTTATAGGATAATTGCAAACCATGTTTGGGCACAATTTGTGACAAGATCTAACCCGGTTTCACCAAAACAGGGAGTTCTTGGCCCCCTAATAATTGAATTTCCAGAACACCTTCATTTTTAGGTGACATCGCATGTCTGCAAAGGGGTCACACTTGGGAACCAGGTTACTGACATTTCATCATTCAACCACACTTTAATACACATTAAAGCGTCCATTGCCATGTTTGGAGGTATTCCGATGCCCCGAAGACCTTCTTCCAATAAAACCCTGATCCATGGAACTTGATTGTCTACCCCCCTAGATGTTTTTATGGAAGGCGTAGCCCGGTGGATATTCCTCTTGGTTTGTGCTTGGTTGGGTCATATGATAAGTCCAAACCATGCATGTTTTGGCACAAGTTGTGACAAGATCCAACCCGGTTTTACCAAAACAGGGAGTTCCCGGCCAATTAAATTCCAGGATCTTCGTTTTTCGGTGATAGTGCATGCCTGCGAAGCGGGTTACACTTGGGTACCATGTTTTTCCCATTTCAGCATTCCACCACACTTTAATACACATGCTAGGGTCCATTTCAAGGGTTTTGAGGTATTCCGATGCTCCGAGGCGCTTCTTCCAATGAAACCCTGATCTGTGTGCCCAGAATCGTCTACCCGCTAGATGTTCTTATGAAAGGGGTAGCCCGGTTGTTTTTTCTCTTGTTTTGTGCTTGGTTAGGTTGTACGATAATCGCAAACCATTTTTGGGCACAATTTGTGACATGATCCAACCCGGTTTCACCAATCTGGGAGTTCTTGGCCCCCTAATCATTAAATTTCCAGAACACCTTCATTTCTAGGTGACATCGCATGTCTGCGAAGGGGTCACACTTGGGAACCAGGTTTCTGACATTTCAGAATTCCACCACACTTTAATACACATGCTAGCATCCATTGCCAGGTTTGGAGGTATTCCGATGCCCTGAAGAGCTTCTTCCTATAAAACCCTGATCCGTGGGCCTGGATCGTCTACCCCCCTAGATGTTCTTATGGAAGGGGTAGCCCGGTGGATTTTCCTCTTTTTTTGTTCTTTGTTGGGTCATAGGATAATTACAAACCATGGATGTTTGGGCACAAGTTGTGACAAGATCCAACCCGGTTTAACCGAAATAGGGAGTTCCCGGCCAATTAAATTCCAGGATCTTTGTTTTTCAGTGATAGTGCATGCCTACTAAGCGGGTTACACTTGGGTACCATGTTTTGGAAATTTCAGTATTCTACCACACTTTAATACACATGCTAGGGTTTGGAGGTATTCCGATGCTCCGAGGCGCTTCTTCCTATGAAACCCTGATCCGTGGGCCCAGAATACCCGCTAGATGTTCTGATGAACGGGGTAGCCCGGTGGATTTTTCTCTTGATTTGTTCTTGGTTGGGTTAGGATAATTTCAAACCATGTTTGGGCACAATTTGTGACAAGATCTAACCCGGTTTCACCAAAACTGGGAGTTCTTGGCCCCCTAATAATTAAATTTCTAGAACACCTTCATTTTTAGGTGACATCGCATGTCTGCGAAGGGGTCACACTTGGGAACCAGGTTTCTGACATTTCATCATTCCACCACACTTTAATACACATGCAAGCGTCCATTGCCAGGTTTGGAGGTATTCCGATGCCCCGAAGACCTTCTTCCTACAAAACCCTGATCAATGGAACTGGATTGTCTACCCCCCTAGATGTTTTTATGGAAGGGGTAGCCTGGTGTATTTTCCTCTTGGTTTCTGCTTGGTTGGGTCATAGGATAAGTCCAAACCATGCATGTTTCGGCACAAGTTGTGACAAGATCCAACCCGGTTTCACCGAAACAGGGAGTTCCCGGCCAATTAAATTCCAGGATCTTTGTTTTTCGGTGATAGTGCATGCCTACGAAGCGGGTTACACTTGGGGACCATGTTTTGCACATTTCAGCACTCCACCACACTTTAATACACATGCTAGGGTCCGTTTCAAGGGTTTGGAGGTATTTCGATGCTCCGAGGCGCTTCTTCCAATCAAACCCTGATCTATGGGCCCAGAATTCTCTACCCCCTAGATGTTTTTATGAAAGGGGTAGCCCGGTTGATTTTTCTCTTGGTTTGTGCTAGGTTAGGTTGTACGATAATTTCAAATCATGTTTGGGCACAATTTGTGACAAGATTCAATCCGGGTTCACCGAAACTGGGAGTTCTCGGCCCCCTAATAATTAAATTTCCTGAACACCTTCATTTTTCGGTGACATCGCATGTGTGCGAAGGGGTAACATTTGGGAACCAGGTTTTTGACATTTCATCATTCCACCACACTTTAATAAACATGCTAGCGTCCATTGCCAGGGTTGGAGGTATTCCGATGCCCCGAAGAGCTTCTTCCTACAAAACCCTGATCCGTGGGCCTGGATCGTCTACCCCCCTAGATGTTCTTATGAAAGGGGTACCCCAGTGGATTTTCCTCTTAGTTTGTGCTTGGTTGGGTCATAGGATAATTCCAAACCATGCATTTTTGGGCACAAGTTGTGACAAGATCCAACCCGGTTTAACCGAAATAGGGAGTTACCTGCCAATTAAATTCCAGGATCTTCGTTTTTCGGTGATAGTGCATGCCTACGAAGCGGGTTACACTTGGGTACCATGTTTTGGACATTTCAGTATTCTACCACACTTTAATACACATGCTAGGGTTTGGAGGTATTCCGATGTTCCGAGGCGCTTCTTCCTATGAAACCCTGATCTATGGGCCCAGAATCGTCTACCCGCTAGATGTTCTGATGAAAGGGGTAGCCCGGTGGATTTTTCTCTTGATTTGTGCTTGGTTGGGTTATAGGATAATTGCAAACCATGTTTGGGCACAATTTGTGACAAGATCTAACCCGGTTTCACCAAAACAGGGAGTTCTTGGCCCCCTAATAATTGAATTTCCAGAACACCTTCATTTTTAGGTGACATCGCATGTCTGCGAAGGGGTCACACTTGGGAACCAGGATACTGACATTTCATCATTCAACCACACTTTAATACACATTAAAGCATCCATTGCCATGTTTGGAGGTATTCCGATGCCCCGAAGACCTTCTTCCAATAAAACCCTGATCCATGGAACTTGATTGTCTACCCCCCTAGATGTTTTTATGGAAGGGGTAGCCCGGTGGATATTCCTCTTGGTTTGTGCTTGGTTGGGTCATATGATAAGTCCAAACCATGCATGTTTTGGCACAAGTTGTGACAAGATCCAACCCGGTTTTACCAAAACAGGGAGTTCCCGGCCAATTAAATTCCAGGATCTTCGTTTTTCGGTGATAGTGCATGCCTGCGAAGCGGGTTACACTTGGGTACCATGTTTTCCCATTTCAGCATTCCACCACACTTTAATACACATGCTAGGGTCCATTTCAAGGGTTTTGAGGTATTCCGATGCTCCGAGGCGCTTCTTCCAATGAAACCCTGATCTGTGTGCCCAGAATCGTCTACCCGCTAGATGTTCTTATGAAAGGGGTAGCCTGGTTGTTTTTTCTCTTGTTTTGTGCTTGGTTAGGTTGTACGATAATTGCAAACCATTTTTGGGCACAATTTGTGACAAGATCCAACCCGGTTTCACCAATCTGGGAGTTCTTGGCCCTCTAATCATTAAATTTCCAGAACACCTTCATTTCTAGGTGACATCGCATGTCTGCGAAGGGCTCACACTTGGGAACCAGGTTTCTAACATTTCAGAATTCCACCACACTTTAATACACATGCTAGCATCCATTGCCAGGTTTGGAGGTATTCCGATGCCCTGAAGAGCTTCTTCCTATAAAACCCTGATCCGCGGGCCTGGATTGTCTACCCCCCTAGATGTTCTTATGGAAGGGGTAGCCCGGTGGATTTTCTTCTTTTTTGTTCTTGGTTGGGTCATAGGATAATTCCAAACCATGCATGTTTGGGCACAAGTTGTGACAAGATCCAACCCGGTTTAACCGAAATAGGGAGTTCCCGGCCAATTAAATTCCAGGATCTTCGTTTTTTCGGTCATAGTGCATGCCTACGAAGCGGGTTACACTTGGGTACCATGTTTTGGACATTTCAACATTCAACCACACTTTAATACACATGCTAGGGTCCATTGCAAGGGTTTGGAGGTATTCCGATGCTCCGAGGCGCTTCTTTCTATGAAACCCTAATCTGTGAGCCCAGAATCGTCTACCCCCTAGATGTTCTTATGAAAGGGGTAGCCAGGTGGATTTTTCTCTTGGTTTGTGCTTGGTTAAGTTGTAGTATAATTAGAAACCATGTTTGGGTACAATTTGTGACAAGATCCAACCCGGTTTTACTGAAACTGGGAGTTCTCGGCCTCCTAATAATTAAAATTCCAGAACACCTTCATTTTTAGGTGACATCGCATGTCTATGAAGGGGTCACACTTGAGAACCAGTTTGTTGACATTTCAGCAATACACCATAATTTAATACACATGCTAGCATCCATTGCCATGTTTGGAGGTATTCCGAAGCCCCGAAGAGCTTTTTCCTACAAAACCCTGATCCGTGGGCCTGGATCGTCTACCCCCCTAGATGTTCTTATGAAACCATGCATGTTTGGGAACAAGTTGTGAACAAGTTGTTTGTTCTTGGTTGGGTCGTAGGATAATTCCAAATCATGCATGTTTGGGAACAAGTTGTGACAAGATCCAACCCGGTTTCACCGAAACAGGGAGTTCCGGGACAATTAAATTTCAGGATCTTCGTTTTTTCGGTGATAGTGCATGCCTACGAAGCGGGTTACATTTGGGTACCATGTTATGGACATTTCAACATTACACCACACTTTAATACACATTCTAGGGTCCATTGAAAGGGTTTGGAGGTATTCCGATGCTCCGAGGCGCTTCTTCCTATGAAACCCTGATCTATGGGCCCAGAATCGTCTACCCCCTAGATGTTCTTATGAAAGGGGTAGCCCGGTTGATTTTTCTCTTGTTTGTGCTTGGTTGAGTTGTAGGATAATTTCAAACCATGTTTGGGCACAATTTGTGACAAGATCCAACCCAGTTTCACCGAAACTGGGAGTTCTCGCCCCCCTAATAATTAAATTTACAGAACACCTTCATTTTTAGGTGACATCGCATGTTTGCGAAGGGGTCACACTTGGGAACCAGGTTTCTGACATTTAAGCATTCCACCACACTTTAATACACATGATAGCATCCATTGCCAGGTTTGGAGGTATTCCGATGCCATAAAGAGCTTCATCCTATAAAATCCTGATCCGTGGGCCTGGATCGTCTACCCCCCTAGATGTTCTTATGGCAGGGGTAGCCCGGTGGATTTTCCTCTTCGTTAGTTCTTGGTTGGGTCATAGGAAAATTCCAAACCATGCATGTTTGGCCACAGGTTTTGACATGATCCAACCCGGTTTAACCGAAATAGGGAGTTACCAGCCAATTAAATTGCGGGATCTTCGTTTTTCGGTGATAGTGGATGCCTTCGAAGCGGGTTACACTTGGGTACCCTGTTTTGCACATTTTAGTTCCACCACACTTTAATACACATTGTAGGGTCCATTGCAAGGGTTTGGAGGTATTCCGATGCTCCGAGGTGCTTCTTCCTATGAAACCTTGATCTATGTGCCCAGAATCGTCTACCCGCTAAATATTCTTATGGAAGGGGTAGCCCGGTTGATTTTTCTCTTGGTTTGTGCTTGGTTAGGTTGTACGATAATTGCAAACCATGTTTGGGCACAATTTGTGACAAGATTCAACCCGGTTTCACCAAAACTGGGAATTCTTGGCCCCCTAATAATTAAATTTCCAGAACACCTTCATTTTTAGGTGACATCGCATGTCTACGATGGGGTCACACTTGGGAACCAGGTTTCTGAAATTTCAGCATTCCACCACACTTTAATACACATTCTAGGGTCCATTGCAAGGGTTTGGAGGTATCCCGATGCTCCGAGGTGCTTCTTCCTATGAAACCATGATCTGTGTGCCCAGAATCGTCTACCCGCTAGATATTCTTATGAAAGGGGTAGCCCGGTTGATTTTTCTCTTGGTTTGTGCTTGGTTAGGTTGTCCGATAATTGCAAACCATGTTTGGGCACAATTTGTGATAATATTCAACCCGGTTTCACCAAAACTGGGAGTTCTTGGCCCCCTAATAATTAAATTTCCAGAACACCTTCATTTTTACGTGACATCGCATGTGTGCGAAGGGGTCACACTTGGGAACCAGGTTTCTGACATGTCATCATTCCACCACACTTTAATACATATTCTAGCATCCATTTCCAAGTTTGGAGGTATTCCGATGCCCCGAAGAGCTTCTTCCTACAAAACCCTAATCCATGGAACTGGATCGTCTACCCCCTAGATGTTCTTATGGAAGGGGTAGCCCGGTCGATTTTCCTCTTGGTTTGTGCTTGGTTGGGTCATAGTATAAGTCCAAACCATGCATGTTTGGGCACAAGTTGTGACAAGATCCAACCCAGTTTCACCGAAACAGGGAGTTCCCGGCCAATAAAATTCCAGGGTCTTCATTTTTCGGTGATAGTTCATGCCTACGAAGCGGGTTACACTTGGGTACCATGTTTTTCACATTTCAGCAGTCCACCACACTTGAATACACATGATAGGGTTCAGTTCAAGGATTTGGAGGTATTCCAATGCTCTGAGGCGCTTCTTCCTATGAAACCCTGATCTATGGGCCCAGAATCGTCTACCCCCTAGATGTTCTTATGAAAGGGGTAGCCCGGTTGATTTTTCTCTTGTTTGTGCTTGGTTGAGTTGTAGGATAATTTCAAACCATGTTTGGGCACAATTTGTGACAAGATCCAACCCGGTTTCACCGAAACTGGGAGTTCTCGCCCCCCTAATAATTAAATTTACAGAACACCTTCATTTTTAGGTGACATCGCATGTTTGCGAAGGGGTCACACTTGGGAACCAGGTTTCTGACATTTAAGCATTCCACCACACTTTAATACACATGATAGCATCCATTGCCAGGTTTGGAGGTATTCCGATGCCATAAAGAGCTTCATCCTATAAAATCCTGATCCGTGGGCCTGGATCGTCTACCCCCCTAGATGTTCTTATGGCAGGGGTAGCCCGGTGGATTTTCCTCTTCGTTAGTTCTTGGTTGGGTCATAGGAAAATTCCAAACCATGCATGTTTGGCCACAGGTTTTGACATGATCCAACCCGGTTTAACCGAAATAGGGAGTTACCAGCCAATTAAATTGCGGGATCTTCGTTTTTCGGTGATAGTGGATGCCTTCGAAGCGGGTTACACTTGGGTACCCTGTTTTGCACATTTCAGTTCCACCACACTTTAATACACATTGTAGGGTCCATTGCAAGGGTTTGGAGGTATTCCGATGCTCCGAGGTGCTTCTTCCTATGAAACCTTGATCTATGTGCCCAGAATCGTCTACCCGCTAAATATTCTTATGGAAGGGGTAGCCCGGTTGATTTTTCTCTTGGTTTGTGCTTGGTTAGGTTGTACGATAATTGCAAACCATGTTTGGGCACAATTTGTGACAAGATTCAACCCGGTTTCACCAAAACTGGGAATTCTTGGCCCCCTAATAATTAAATTTCCAGAACACCTTCATTTTTAGGTGACATCGCATGTCTACGATGGGGTCACACTTGGGAACCAGGTTTCTGAAATTTCAGCATTCCACCACACTTTAATACACATTCTAGGGTCCATTGCAAGGGTTTGGAGGTATCCCGATGCTCCGAGGTGCTTCTTCCTATGAAACCATGATCTGTGTGCCCAGAATCGTCTACCCGCTAGATATTCTTATGAAAGGGGTAGCCCGGTTGATTTTTCTCTTGGTTTGTGCTTGGTTAGGTTGTCCGATAATTGCAAACCATGTTTGGGCACAATTTGTGATAATATTCAACCCGGTTTCACCAAAACTGGGAGTTCTTGGCCCCCTAATAATTAAATTTCCAGAACACCTTCATTTTTACGTGACATCGCATGTGTGCGAAGGGGTCACACTTGGGAACCAGGTTTCTGACATGTCATCATTCCACCACACTTTAATACATATTCTAGCATCCATTTCCAAGTTTGGAGGTATTCCGATGCCCCGAAGAGCTTCTTCCTACAAAACCCTAATCCATGGAACTGGATCGTCTACCCCCTAGATGTTCTTATGGAAGGGGTAGCCCGGTCGATTTTCCTCTTGGTTTGTGCTTGGTTGGGTCATAGTATAAGTCCAAACCATGCATGTTTGGGCACAAGTTGTGACAAGATCCAACCCAGTTTCACCGAAACAGGGAGTTCCCGGCCAATAAAATTCCAGGGTCTTCATTTTTCGGTGATAGTTCATGCCTACGAAGCGGGTTACACTTGGGTACCATGTTTTTCACATTTCAGCAGTCCACCACACTTGAATACACATGATAGGGTTCAGTTCAAGGATTTGGAGGTATTCCAATGCTCTGAGGCGCTTCTTCCTATGAAACCCTGATCTATGGGCCCAGAATCGTCTACCCCCTAGATGTTCTTATGAAAGGGGTAGCCCGGTTGATTTTTCTCTTGTTTGTGCTTGGTTGAGTTGTAGGATAATTTCAAACCATGTTTGGGCACAATTTGTGACAAGATCCAACCCGGTTTCACCGAAACTGGGAGTTCTCGCCCCCCTAATAATTAAATTTACAGAACACCTTCATTTTTAGGTGACATCGCATGTTTGCGAAGGGGTCACACTTGGGAACCAGGTTTCTGACATTTAAGCATTCCACCACACTTTAATACACATGATAGCATCCATTGCCAGGTTTGGAGGTATTCCGATGCCATAAAGAGCTTCATCCTATAAAATCCTGATCCGTGGGCCTGGATCGTCTACCCCCCTAGATGTTCTTATGGCAGGGGTAGCCCGGTGGATTTTCCTCTTCGTTAGTTCTTGGTTGGGTCATAGGAAAATTCCAAACCATGCATGTTTGGCCACAGGTTTTGACATGATCCAACCCGGTTTAACCGAAATAGGGAGTTACCAGCCAATTAAATTGCGGGATCTTCGTTTTTCGGTGATAGTGGATGCCTTCGAAGCGGGTTACACTTGGGTACCCTGTTTTGCACATTTCAGTTCCACCACACTTTAATACACATTGTAGGGTCCATTGCAAGGGTTTGGAGGTATTCCGATGCTCCGAGGTGCTTCTTCCTATGAAACCTTGATCTATGTGCCCAGAATCGTCTACCCGCTAAATATTCTTATGGAAGGGGTAGCCCGGTTGATTTTTCTCTTGGTTTGTGCTTGGTTAGGTTGTACGATAATTGCAAACCATGTTTGGGCACAATTTGTGACAAGATTCAACCCGGTTTCACCAAAACTGGGAATTCTTGGCCCCCTAATAATTAAATTTCCAGAACACCTTCATTTTTAGGTGACATCGCATGTCTACGATGGGGTCACACTTGGGAACCAGGTTTCTGAAATTTCAGCATTCCACCACACTTTAATACACATTCTAGGGTCCATTGCAAGGGTTTGGAGGTATCCCGATGCTCCGAGGTGCTTCTTCCTATGAAACCATGATCTGTGTGCCCAGAATCGTCTACCCGCTAGATATTCTTATGAAAGGGGTAGCCCGGTTGATTTTTCTCTTGGTTTGTGCTTGGTTAGGTTGTCCGATAATTGCAAACCATGTTTGGGCACAATTTGTGATAATATTCAACCCGGTTTCACCAAAACTGGGAGTTCTTGCCCCCCTAATAATTAAATTTCCAGAACACCTTCATTTTTACGTGACATCGCATGTGTGCGAAGGGGTCACACTTGGGAACCAGGTTTCTGACATGTCATCATTCCACCACACTTTAATACATATTCTAGCATCCATTTCCAAGTTTGGAGGTATTCCGATGCCCCGAAGAGCTTCTTCCTACAAAACCCTAATCCATGGAACTGGATCGTCTACCCCCTAGATGTTCTTATGGAAGGGGTAGCCCGGTCGATTTTCCTCTTGGTTTGTGCTTGGTTGGGTCATAGTATAAGTCCAAACCATGCATGTTTGGGCACAAGTTGTGACAAGATCCAACCCAGTTTCACCGAAACAGGGAGTTCCCGGCCAATAAAATTCCAGGGTCTTCATTTTTCGGTGATAGTTCATGCCTACGAAGCGGGTTACACTTGGGTACCATGTTTTTCACATTTCAGCAGTCCACCACACTTGAATACACATTCTAGGGTTCAGTTCAAGGATTTGGAGGTATTCCAATGCTCTGAGGCGCTTCTTCCTATGAAACCCAAATCTGTGGGCCCAGAATCGTCTACCCCCTAGATGTTCTTATAAAGGGGTAGCCCGGTGGATTTTTCTCTTGGTTTGTGCTTCGTTGGGTTGTAGGATAACTGCAAACCATGTTTGGGCACTTGTTGTGACAAGATCCAACCCGGTTTCACCGAAATAGGGAGTTCTTGGCCCCCTAATAATTAAATTTCCAGAACACCTTCATTTTTAGGTGACATCGCAAGTCTGCGAAGGGGTCACACTTGGGAACCATGTTTTTGACATTTGATCATTCCACCACATTTTAATACACATGCTAGCGTCCATTGCCAGTTTTGGAGGTATTCCGATGCCCTGAAGAGCTTCTTCCTACAAAACACTGATCGGTGGGCCTAGATCGTCTAGCCCGCTAGATGTTCTTATGAAAGGGGTAGCCAGGTGGATTTTTCTCTTGGTTTGTGCTTTTTGGGTTGTAGGATAATTAGAAACCATGTTTGGGTACAATTTGTGACAAGATCCAACCCATTTTGACTGAAACTGGGAGTCTCAGCCTCCTAATAATTAAAATTCCAGAACACCTTTAGTTTTAGGTGACATCGCATGTCTGCAAAGGGGTCACACTTGAGAACCAGTTTGTTGACATTTCAGCATTACACCATAATTTAATACACATGATAGCATCCATTGCTAGGTTTGGAGGTATTCCGAAACCCCGAAGAGCTTTTTCCTACAAAACCCTGATCCGTGGGCCTGGATCGTCTACCCCCTAGATGTTCTTATGAAACGGGTAGCCGGTGGATTTTCCTCTTGGTTTGTGCTTGGTTGGGTCATAGGATAATTTCAAACCATGCATGTTTGGGAACAAGTTGTGACAAGATCCAACCCGGTGTCACCGAAATGAGGAGTTCCAGGCCAATTAAATTCCAGGATCTTTGTTTTTTCGGTGATAGTGCATGCCTACAAAGCGGGTTACACTTGGGTACCATGTTATGGACATTTCAGCATTCCACCACACTTTAATACACATGCTATGGTCCATTTCAAGGGTTTGGAGGTATTCCGATGCTCCGAGGCGCTTCTTCCTATGAAACCCTGATCTGTGGGCCCAGAATCGTCTACCCCCTAGATGTTCTTATGAAAGGGGTAGCCCGATGGATTTTTCTCTTGTTTGTGCTTGGTTGAGTTGTAGGATAATTGCAAACCATGTTTGGGCACAATTTGTGACAAGATCCAACCCGGTTTCACCGAAACTGGGAGTTCTCGCCCCCCTAATAATTAAATTTCCAGAACACCTTCATTTTTAGGTGACATCGCATGTCTGCGAAGGGGTCACCCTTGGGAACAAGGTTTCTGACATTTCAGAATTCCACCACACTTGAATACACATGCTAGCATCCATTGCCAGGTTTGGAGGTATTCCTATGCCCCAAAGAGCTTCTTCCTATAAAACCCTGATCTGTGGGTCTAGTTCGTCTACCCCTCTAGATGTTGTTATGGAAGGGGTAGCCCGGTGGATTTTCCTCTTCGTTTTTTCTTGGTTGGGTCAGATGATAATTCCAAAACCATGCATGTTTGGGCACAAGTTGTGACAAGATCCAACACGGTTTAACGAAAAAAGGGAGTTGCCGGCTAATTAAATTCCAGGATCTTCGTTTTTCGGTGATAGTGCATGCCTATGAAGTGGGTTACACTTGGGTACCATGTTTTGGACATTTCAGCATTCTACCACACTTTAATACACATGCTAGGGTTTGGAGGTATTCCGATGCTCTGAGGCGCTTCTTCCTATGAAACCCTGATCTGTGAGCCCATAATCGTCTACCCCCTAGATGTTCTTATGAAAGAAGTAGCCCGGTGGATTTTTATTTTGTTTGTTCTTGGTTGGGTTGTAGGATAATTGCAAACCATGTTTGGGCACAATTTGTGACAAGATCCAACCCGGTTTCACCGAAACTGAGAGTTCTCGGCCCCTAATAATTAAATTTCCAGAACACCTTCATTTTTAGGTGACATCGCATGTCTACGAAGGGGTCACACTTGGGAACCAGGTTTTTGACATTTAATCATTCCACCACACTTTAATACACATGCTAGCGTCCATTGCCAGGTTGGAGGTATTCCGAAGCCCCGAAGAGCTTCTTCCTACAAACCCTGATCCGTGGGCCTGGATCGTCTACCCCCCTATATGTTCTTATTAAAGGGGTTGCTCGGTGGATTTTCCTCTTGGTTTGTGCTTGGTTGGGTCATAGGATAATTCCAAACCATGCATGTTTGGGCACAAGTTGTGACAAGATCCAACCCGGTTTCACTAAAACAGGGAGTTCTCGGCCAATTAAATTCTAGGATATTTGTTTTTTGGTGATAGTGCATGCCTACGAAGCGGGTTACACTTGGGTACCATGTTTTTTACATTTTAGCATTCCACCACACTTTAATACACATGCTAGGGTCCATTGCAAGGTTTTGGAGGTATTCCGATGATCTGAGGAGCTTCCTCCTATGAAACCCTGATCTGTGGGCCCAGAATCGTGTACCCCCTAGATGTTCTTATGAAAGGGGTAGCCCGATGGATTTTTGTCTTATTTGTGCTTGGTTGGGTTGTAGGATAATTGCAAACCATGTTTGGGCATAATTTGTGACAAGATCCAACCCGGCTTCACCGAAACTGGGAGTTCTCGTCCCCCTAATAATTAAATTTCCAGAACACCTTCATTTTTAGGTGACATCGCATGTCTGCGAAGGGGTCACACTTGGGAACTAGGTTTCTGACATTACAACATTCCACCACACTTTCATACACATGCTAGCATCCATTGCCAGGTTTGGAGGTATTCTGATGCCCTAAAGAGCTTCTTCCTATAAAACCGTGATCCGTGGGCCTGGATGGTCTACCCCCCTAGATGTTCTTATGGCAGGGGTAGCCTGATGGATTTTCCTCTTCGTTTGTTCTTGGTTGGGTCATAGGATAATTCCAAACCATGCATGTTTGGGCACAAGATGTGACATGATCCAACCCGGTTTAACCGAAACAGGGAGTTCCCGGCCAATTAAATTCCAGGATCTTCGTTTTTTCTTGATAGTGGATGCCTTTGAAGCGGGTTACACTTGGGTACCATGTTTTGCACATTTCAGCATTCCACCACACTTTAATACACATTCTAGGGTCCATAGCAAGGGTTTGGAGGTATTCAGATGCTCCGAGGCGCTTCTTCCTATGAAACCTTGATCTGTGTGCCCAGAATTGTCTACCCGCTAGATATTCTTATGAAAGGGGTAGCCCGGTTGATTTTTATCTTGGTTTGTGCTTGTTTAGGTTGTACGATAATTTCAAACCATGTTTGAGCACAATTTGTGACAAGATTCAACCCGGTTTCACCAAAACTAGGAGTTCTTGGCCCCCTAATAATTAAATTTCCAGAACACCTTCATTTTTAGGTGACATCGCATGTTTGCGAAGGGGACACACTTGGGAACCAGGTTTCTGACATTTCAGCATTCCACCGCACTTTAATACACATTCTAGGGTCCATTGCAAGGGTTTGGAGGTATTCCGATGCTCCGAGGCGATTCTTCCTATGAAACCTTGATCTGTGTGCCCAGAATCGTCTACCCGCTTGATATTCTTATGAAAGGGGTAGTCCGGCTGATTTTTCTATTGTTTTGTGCTTGGTTAGGTTGTACGATAATTTCAAACCATTTTTGGGCACAATTTGTGACAAGATTCAACCCGGTTTCACCAAAACTCGGAGTTCTTGGCCCCCTAATAATTAAATTTCCAGAACACCTTCATTTTTAGGTGACATCGCATGTCTGCGAAGGGGTCACACTTGGGAACCAGGTTTCTGACATTTAATCATTCCACCACACTTTAATACACATGCTAGCATCCATTTCCAGGTTTGGAGGTATTCCGATGCCCCGAAGAGCTTCTTCCTACAAAACTCTAATCCATGGAACTCGATCGTCTACCCCCCTAGATGTTCTTATGGTAGGGGTAGCCCGGTGGATTTTCCTCTTGGTTTGTGCTTGGTTGGGTCATAGGATAATTCCAAACCATTCATGTTTGGGCACAAGTTGTGTTAAGATCCAACCCGGTTTCACCAAAACGGGGAATTCCCGGCCAATTAAATTCCAGGGTCTTTTTTTCGGTGATAGTGCATGCCTACGACGCGGGTTAGACTTTAGTACCAAGTTTTGCACATTTCAGCATTCCACCACACTTTAATACACATGCTAGGGTCCATTTCTAGGGTTTGGAGGTATTCCGATGCTCTGAGGCGCTTCTTCCTATGAAACCCTGATCTGTGAGCCCATAATCGTCTACCCCCTAGATGTTCTTATGAAAGAAGTAGCCCGGTGGATTTTTCTTTTGTTTGTTCTTGGTTGGGTTGTAGGATAATTGAAAACCATGTTTGGGCACAATTTGTGACAAGATCCAACCCGGTTTCACCGAAACTGAGAGTTCTCGGCCCCCTAATAATTAAATTTCCAGAACACCTTCATTTTTAGGTGACATCGCATGTCTGCGAAGGGGTCACACTTGGGAACCAGGTTTTTGACATTTCATCATTCCACCACACTTTAATATACATGCTAGCGTCCATTGCCAGGTTTGGAGGTATTCCGAAGCCCCGAAGAGCTTCTTCCTACAAACCCTGATCCGTGGGCCTGGATCGTCTACCCCCCTAGATGTTCTTATTAAAGGGGTTGCTCGGTGGATTTTCCTCTTGGTTTGTGCTTGGTTGGGTCATAGGATAATTCCAAACCACGCATGTTTGAGCACAAGTTGTGACAAGATCCAACCGGGATTCACCGAAACAGGGAGTTCTCGGCCAATTAAATTCTAGGATATTTGTTATTCGGTGATAGTGCATGCCTACGAAGCGGGTTACACTTGGGTACCATGTTTTGGACATTTTAGCATTCCACCACACTTTAATACACATGCTAGGGTCCATTGCAAGGGCTTGGAGGTATTCCGATGCTCTGAGGCGCTTACTCCTATGAAACCCTGATTTGTGGGCCTAGAATCGTCTACCCCCTAGATGTTCTTATGAAAGGGGTAGCCCGATCGATTTTTGTCTTGTTTGTGCCTGGTTGGGTTGTAGGATAATTGCAAACCATGTTTGGGTACAATTTGTGACAAGATCCAACCCGGCTTCACCGAAACTGGGAGTTCTCGGCCCCCTAATAATTAAATTTCCAGAACACCTTCATTTTTAGGTGACATCGCATGTCTGCGAAGGGGTCACACTTGGGAACCAGGTTTCTGACATTTCAGCATTCCACCACACTTTAATACACATGCTAGCATCCATTTCCAGGTTTGGAGGTATTCCGATGCCCGAAGAGATTTTTCCTACAAAACACTGATCCATGGAACTGGATCGTCTACCCCCCTAGATGTTCTTATGGAAGGGGTAGCCCGGTGGATTTTCCTCTTGGTTTGTGCTTGGTTGGGTCATAGGATAATTCCAAACCATGCATGTTTGGGCACAAGTTGTGACAAGATCCAACCCGGTTTAACCGAAACAAGGAGTTCCCGGCCAATTAAATTCCAGGATCTTCGTTTTTTCATTGATAGTGGATGCCTTCGAAGCGGGTTACACTTGGGTACCATGTTTTGCACATTTCAGAATTCCACCATACTTTAATACACATTCTAGGGTCCATTGCAAGGGTTTGGAGGTATTCCGATGCTCTGAGGCGCTTCTTCCTATGAAACCTTGATCTGTGTGCCCAGCATTGTCTACCCGCTACATATTCTTATGAAAGGGGTAGACGGGTTGATTTTTCTCTTGGTTTGTTCTTGGTTAGGTTGTACGATAATTGCAAAACATGTTTGGGCACAATTTGTGACAAGATTCAACCCGGTTTCACCAAAACTGGGAGTTCTTTGACCCCTAATAATTAAATTTCCAGAACACCTTCATTTTTAGGTGACATCGCATGTCTGCGAAGGGGTCACACTTGGGAACCAGGTTTCTGACATTTCAGCATTCCACCACACTATAATACACATTCTATTGTCCATTGCAAGGGTTTGGAGGTATTCCGATGCTCTAAGGCGCTTCTTCCTATGAAACCTTGATCTGTGTGCCCAGAATCGTCTACCCGGTCGGTATTCTTATGAAAGGGGTAGCCCGGTTGATATTATCTTCGTTTGTGCTTGGTTAGGTTGTACGATAATGGCAAACCATGTTTGGGCACAATTTGTGACAAGATTCAACCCGGTTTCACCAAAACTAGGAGTTCTTGGCCCCCTAATAATTAAATTTCCAGGACACCTTCATTTTTAGGTGATATCGCATGTCTGCCAAGGGGTCACACTTGGGAACCAGGTTTCTGACATGTCATCATTCCACCACACTTTAATACACATGCTAGTATCCATTTCAAGGTTTGGAGGTATTCCGATGCCCGAAGAGCATTTTCCTACAAAACCCAGATCCATGGAACTGGATCGTCTACCCCCCTAGATGTTCTTATGGAAGGGGTAGCCCGGTGGATTTTCCTCTTGGTTTGTGCTTGGTTGGGTCATAGGATAATTCCAAACCATGCATGTTTGGGCACAAGTTGTGACAAGATCCAATCCGGTTTCACCGAAACAGGGAGTTCCCGGCCAATTAAATTCCAGGATCTTCATTTTTCGTTGATAGTGCATGCCTACGAAGCGAGTTACACTTGGATACCATGTTTTGGACATTTCAACATTCCACCACACATTAATACACATTCTAGGGTCCATTGCAAGGGTTTGGACGTATTCCGATGCTCTGAGGCGCTTCTTCCTATGAAACCCTGATCTGTGGGCCTAGGATCGTCTACCGCCTAGATGTTCTTATGAAAGGGGTAGCCCGGTGGATTTTTCTCTTGGTTTGTGCTTGGTTGGGTTGTAGGATAATTGCAAACCATGTTTGGGAACAATTTGTGACAAGATCCAACGCGGTTGCACCGAAACATGGAGTTCTCGGCCCCCTAATAATTAAATTTCCAGAACACCTTCATTTTTAGGTGACATCGCATGTCTGCGAAGGGGTCACACTTGGGAACTAGGTTACACTTGGGCACAAGTTGTGACAAGATCAGACCCGGTTTTACCGAAATATGAAATTCCCGGCCAATTAAATTCCAGGATCTTCGTTTTGGACATTTTAGCATTCCACCACACTTTAATACATGCGTACGAAGCGGGTTACACTTGGATACCATGTTTTGGACATTTTAGCATTCCACCACACTTTAATACACATGATAGGGTCCATTGAAAGGGTTTGGACGTATTCCGATGCTCCGAGGCGCTTCTGCCTATGAAACCCTGATCTGTGTGCCCAGAATCGTCTACCCCATAAATGTTCTTATGAAAGGGGTAGCCTGGTGGATTTTTCTCCTGGTTTGTTTTTGGTTGGGTTGTAGTAGAATTTCAAACCATGTTTGGGCACAATTTCTGACAAGATCCAACCCGGTTTCACCGAAACAGGGAGTTCTCGGCCCCCTAATAATTAAATTTCGAGAACACTTCATATTTAGGTGATATCGTATGTCTGCGAAGGGGTCACACTTGGGAACCTGGTTGTTGACATCTTAGCATTACACCACACTTTAATACACATGCTAGCATTGATTGCTAGGTTTGGAGGTATTCCGATGCCCCGAAGACCTTCTTCCTACAAACCCTGATCCGTGGGCCTTGATCGTCTACCCCCTAGATGTTCTTATGAAAGGGGTATCTCAGTGGATTTTCCTCTTGGTTTTTTCTTGGTTGGGCATAGGATAATTCCAAACCATGCATGTTTGGGCACAAGTTGTGACAAGATCCAAGCCAGTTTCACCGAAACGGGGAGTTCCTGGCCAATTAAATGCCAGGATCTTCGTTTTTGGGTGATAGTGCATGCCTACGAAGCGGGTTACACTTGGGTACCATGTTTTGCACATTTTAGCATTCCACCACACATTAATACACATGCTAGGGTCCATTGCATGGGTTTGGAGGTATTCCGATTCTCCGAGGCGCTTCTTCCTATGAAACCCTGATCTGTCGGCACAGAATCGTCTACCCCCTAGATGTTCTTATGAAAGGGGTAGCCCGGTGGATTTTCCTATTGGTTGGGTCATAGGATATTTCCAAACCATGCATCTTTGGGAACAATTTGTGACAAGATACAACCAGGTTTCACCAAAACGGGGAGTTCCCGGCCAACTAAATTCTAGGATCTTCGTTTTTGGATAATAGTGCATGCCTACGAAGCGGGTTTCACTTGGATACCATGTTTTGGACATTTCAGAAGTCCACCACACTTTAGTACACATGATAGGGTCCATTGCAAGGGTTTGGACGTATTCTGAGGCTCCAAGGCGCTTCTGCCTATGAAACCCTCATCTGTGGGCCCAGAATCGTGTACCCCCTAGATGTTCTTATGAAAGGAGTAGCCAGGTGGATTTTTCTCTTGGTTTGTGCTTGGTTGGGTTATAGGATAATTGCAAACCATTTTTGGGCACAATTTGGGACAAGATACAATCCAGTTTCACCGAAACTGGGAGTTCTCGGCCCCTAATAATTAAATTTCCAGAACACCTTCATTTTTCGGTGACATCGCCTGTCTGCGAAGGGGTCACACTTGGGAACCAGGTTTTTGACATTTCATCATTCCACAACACTTTAATACACATGCTAGTGTCCATTGCCAGGTTTGGAGGTATTCCAATGCCCTGAAGAGCTTCTTCCTACAAAACCCTGGTCCTTGTGCCTGGATCGTCTACCCCCTAGATGTTCTTATGAAAGGGGTAGCCTGGTGGATTTTTCTTTTGGTTTGTTCTTGGTTGGGTCATATAAAAATTCCAAACAATGCATGTTTGGGCACAATTTGTGACAATATCCAACCCGGTTTCACCAAAACGGGGAGTTCCCAGCCAATTAAATTCCAGGATCTTCGTTTTTCGGTGATAGTGCATGCCTACGAAGGGGGTTACACTTGGATACCAAGTTTTGGACATTTTAGCATTCCACCACACTTTAATACACATGCTAGGGTCCATTGCAAGGGTTTCGACGTATTCTGATGGTCTGAGGTGCTTCTGCATATAAAACCCTGATTTGTGGGCCCAGAATCGTCTACCCTCTAGATGTTCTTAGGAAAGGGGTAGCCCGGTGGATTTTCTCTTGTTTTGTTCTTGGTTGGGTTGTAGGATAATTTAAACCATTTTTGGGCACAATTTGTGACAATATCCAACCCGGTTTCACCGAAACTGGGAGTTCTCAGCCCCCTAATAATTAAATTTCTGGAACACCTTCATTTTTAGGTGTCATCGCATGTCTTCGAAGGGGTCACACTTGAGAACCAGGTTTCTGACATTTCAGCATTCCACCACACTTTAATACACAAGCTAGCATCCATTGCCAGGTTTGGAGGTATTCCGATGCCCCGAAGAGCTTCTTAATATAAAACCCTGATCCGTGGGCCTGTATCGTCTACCCCCTAGATGTTCTTATGAAAGGGGTAGCCCGGTGGATTTTCTTCTTGGTTTGTGCTTGGTTGGGTCATAGGATAATTCCAAACCATGCATGTTTGGGCACAAGTTGTGACAAGATCCAACCCGGTTTCACCGAAACAGGGAGTTACCGGCCAATTAAATTCCAGGATCTTCGTTTTTTCGGTGATAGTGCATGCCTATGAAGCGGGTTACACTTGGGTACCATGTTTTTCACATTTCATCATTCCACCACACACTACTGGAAAAACCATCTTTGGTTCGACGTGAACAAGGCTAGCAGTCCCGGCCTCGCACAGCCCGCGACTAGTGGGAGCACTAGTCCAGGGCCGTGAGGCCTCTAACGGCTAGAAACTGCCGTAGTCACTAGTCCCGGGCCGACGGACCGGGACTAATGACCTGGAGCAGGCCAGCTGGTCTTTTCGTGGACTATTAGTCCCGGGTTGTATCATGGCCCGGGACTAGTTGTCCACCACTATATATTCTTCTTCCTGTCCTGCTGCCCTAAAGCATATGGTGGCCATTTTTCTCAAAGAAGCGAGAGATTTCATGCCATTTTTTTCTCAAGATTTGTCAAGATTTAGTTTGGAACACCTAAATCCAAAGCTTTAAAAGGTTAGAACTTCATTCTTTCATCTCTTATTGCTACTTTAGCTCAAGATTTAGTTTGGAACACCTAAATCCAGGGCTTTAAAAGTATAGAGATATGGATCAATCCATGCATGCTCTAGAAGTAGCTAGAAGGATTTTGATATATATGTGTAACAAATTTTGATTAGGCACATAGTTACTAAAAATTGAAATGTGTAATTTTTGAGTTTCAGAGCATAGAATGGAATGAGGTTTTCACTGATAGAACAATAATAAAAAACTCCACATTTATCATGTTTATTTTTCTCCAATTCACAAATTGGTGCATGTAAAATTTTCAAAATTCAAAATTAATGCTCTAGAAGCTCTCAATATAACTTGTAATAATTTTATCATGTTGTGTAATGGTTTTTTATATACTTTTACTATAATGCAGATGGTCCGGGAATAGATGTACGGTACTGACCGACGCTCTGGCGAGTTCATTAATGGAGTGCATGAATTCATCCGTGTTGCTGGTGCAAATAAGCACAATGTTTTTGTATTCTGTCCATGTAATGGATGTAGGAATCAGAAGGATTACTCTGACTCAAAAACCCTTCACAGCCACCTGTTGAAGTCCGGCTTCATGCCCAGTTATAATTGTTGGACCAAACACGGAGAGAGAGGTGTTATAATGGAAGACAATGAAGAAGAGGAGGAGGATGACAACTATCATGGTTTCCCTGAGTACGGAGATACTTCCATGGGGGATGCTGAAGGGGAGGATGAAGAATAGACACATGATGAACCCGCTGATGATCTTGGTCGGACCATTGCCGATGCACGAAGAGATTGTGAAACTGAAAAGGATAGGGAGAAGTTCAATCACATGTTAGAAGATCACAAAAAGTTGTTGTACCCAAATTGCGAAAATGGTCTGAAAAATCTGGGCAGCACACTGGAATTGTTGCGATGGGAGGCTGAGTGTGCTATACCTGACTCCTCATTTGAAAAGTTGCTGAAAATGATGAAAAATATGCTTCCAAAAGATAAAGTATTGCCCGCCAGTAAGTACGAAGCAAAGAAGGTTGTCTGCCCTCTAGGTTTAGAGGTTTAGAAGATACATGCATGCCCTAATGACTGCATCCTCTACCGTGGTGAGGAGTATGAGAATTTGGATGCATGCCCGGTATGCACTTCACTTTGGTATAAGATTAGACGAGATGACCCTAGTGACGTAGAGGGCGAGCCACCCGGAAGAGGGTTCATGCCAAGGTGATGTGGTATGCTCCTATAATACCATGGTTGAAACGCTTATTCAGAAACAAAGAGCACGCCAAGTTGTTGCGATGGCATAAAGAGGAACGTAAGTCAGAGGGGATGTTGAGACACCCCGCTGATGGGTTGCAATGGAGAAAAATCGATAGAAAGTACCCGGACTTTGCAGATGACTCAAGGAGTTTAAGGTTTGGTCTAAGTACAGATGGCATGAATCCCTCTGGGAGCAGAGCTCCAGTCACAGCACCTGGGCCGTGACTCTATGCATCTATAACCTTCCTCCTTGGTTGTGCATGAAGCGGAAGTTCATTATGATGCCAGTGTTGATCCAAGGTCCGAAGCAACCCGACAACGACATTGATGTGTACCTAAGGCCATTAGTGGAAGAACTTTTACAGTTGTGGCACAAACCCGGCATACGCGTGTGGGATGAGCACAAGAAGGAAGAATTTAACCTCCGAGCATTGGTTTTCCTAACAATCAATGATTGGCCTGCTCTTAGTAACCTTTCAGGACAGTCAAACAAGGGATACAATGCATGCACACACTGTTTACATGAGACTGAAAGTATATATATGGAACATTGCAAGAAGAATGTAAACAATGAGCATCGTCGATTTCTTTTCGCCAAGCATCCCTTAAGAAAGAAAGGCAAGCATTTCAACGGTCTGGCATGTCACCAGACGAAGCCTAAGGAGAGTACTGGTGCTGATATATTTGATATGGTCAAAGATGTGGATCAAATGGTAACCTTTGGAAAGGGTCCTGGCGGAAAATCTGTTCTAAAGGACGCTGAAGGACACGCACCCGTGTGGAAGAAGAAATCTATATTTTGGGAGCTACCATATTGAAAATTCTTAGAGGTCCGCTCTGCAATCGATGTGATGCATGTGACGAATAATCTCTGCGTGAACCTGCTAGGCTTCTTGGGCGTGTATGGGAAGACAAAAGATACACCGGAAGCACGAAAGACCATCAACGTATGAAAGACCCAGATGGCCTGCATCCAGAATGGTTTCAAGGTCATGCCAGCTACGCTCTTACCAAACAAGAGAAGGAAATATTTTTTTAATGCCTAAGCAGTATTAAGGTCTCGTCTGGCTTCTCGTCGAATATAAAGGGAATAATAAATATGGCAGAAAAAAAGTTCCAAAACCTAAAGTCTCATGACTGCCACGTGATTATGACGCAAATGCTTCCGATTACATTGAGGGCTTCTACCAGATAATGTTCGAGTACCCATTGTGAAGCTATGAGCATTTCTCAATGCAATCTCTCAGGAGATAATCAATCCTGAAGATCTACCACGGTTACAGAATGATGTGGTCCAATGTATTGTCAGTTTTGAGTTGGTGTACCCATCATCCTTCTTCAATATTATGACGCACCTGCTGGTTCACCTAGTCGAAGAGATTTCCATTCTCGGTCCTGTATTTCTACACAATATGTTTCCCTTTGAGAGGTTCATGGGAATCTTAAAGAAATATGTTCGTAACCGTGCTAGGCCAGAAGGAAGCATCTCCAAGGGCTATGGAACAGAGGAGGTCATTGAATTTTGTGTTGACTTCGTTCCTGACATTAGGTCGATTGGTCTTCCTCAATCGCGGTATGAGGGGAGACTGAGTGGAAAGGGTACTCTAGGAAGGAAATCAATAATATGTAGGGACGGACATTCTTACACCGAAGAACATTACACCGTTCTACAGAATTCTATCTTGGCAGCCCCATATATCGAGGAACACAAGAAAATATTAAGCTCCAACAACCCTGGAAAGCATGACTCTTGGATTAGAGATGAACACATGGACAGTTTCGGCGGTTGGTTGCAACATCTCCTCAAAAACAACACTCTTGGAGATCAGCTATACTTGTTGTATAGTTCACCATCTTTGACTATATCGACTTTCCAAGGGTACGAGATAAATGGGTATACATTTTACACGATATCCCAAGATAAAAAGAGCACCAACCAAAACAGTGGTGTCCGCTTTGATGCAACAGACAATAATGGGTCAAAGACCACATATTATATAACACCCTCGCCTGATAAGGCTGAGTTCATGTGTATAGTGCCAATCCCTGGATCGGTTCACTGGCACACACAATACAGATGAATACCAAATAATTTAGCAGTGCATCATAAATAACGAATTGATCCAGAATTTGTAATTATTACAATAATTCTTAGCTCAAGGCTAGCTCAATATCAAGTAGCATACGGAAGCATAAAAAATTGATAGGCTCCATCTTCAATTTTGCCACAAGTGAACAACTATTGAGTGGAGTATCGTAACCTAGTCGATCACTCATAATCAGAACAACAACCTGCAACATGAAACGTAGCAGCCCCGGAGGGTCAATACATGGAATGTATGGCAAGTAGATGCTAATTGTTAATGATTATTGTCCTACTCTTTTTATTTCTTTTTCCATTTTCTATTTATTTGTTTTCCTCATAACTTTTGCATACGAACTCCAAATGACATGATTATTGTTTCTACAATTTTCTAAAATCGAATAGATAATTATTGTAACATCCCAAAAATATTAAACTATAATCATCAAACTCTAATCATCAAAATTAGGGTTAACAAAAACTTTTCCAATTAAAATATGAAAGCATTCATATGAGTGTGCATTAAAATTTGGATTCTTTTGAATTGCCATCATTGTGTGTTTCTTTGCTTGTAAAATGATTCTTAGGTGAATTCAACATCATCTAAACAATCCCCACACGTCTCCCAAATACAAATAAATCAAAACAAACAAAATGAGTGAATGGTCACTTTGGCCAATTTAACTCCCATGCCTACTTTGGCTATCTCTAACTTTCAAAACTTAACAGAAACTTGTTTGGATATTTACACCCCTTGATAGTACTCATAACAAAGTACCAAGGTCCACCTTGTGATCATCCAAAAGCATTTGAATGCATAGTTTAAATGACAGTTCAAAACTGAATCTATATCATATGGGAAGATCCCACTTTTTCAAAAACCAATCAAACAAGCTCAACTTTCAAAACCCAAGCATCCACAGACTCACCAGCACATGCCTAGCACACCCACCAAAAATCTTTTCAAAATTCAAAACTTGAATTCATGCGGCCATTTCATCAAACACCTTGCAGATTCAAATCTAAGAAAATCAAAACACTATAGTGTGCAGTGTTTTGGGCCTAACTTGTTCCCTCTCTGGACACCACTAGCCTTAGTAGAGCATCTAACGGCCCTAACTAATCCCTAGCACCACTGTAAGCTTGACAATGTCATCAATGGTGAACAGCCGAGAGCACCCATGTCACCCCAGTGTGGACATCAGGCTAGGGGAAGAACTAGCCGTGCCAACCTTGTCTGGGAGGTAGCCCATGCCTCACCGCCCCCAGTCGGCCAGCCCTGCCTCGCAGACAGCAGCCAGGACCGCCAGGAACGCCGCGTCCATGCCGTTGTCGACCATGCCGACGTGCGCCGTAGAGCACGTGCTGTTCCCATTCAACAAGACCACCTCGAGCCCTCGCCGCCCGCCAACATGCTCCCCACCGTCCCAGGAGACCGCCAGACATGCCCATTTCACCGCCCGTGCCCCGTAGCCACCGCTCGCCGTTGAAGACGCCGCCTCTGCCTCGTAGTGCATAGAGTGTTCCAGACCGTTTGCCACTGCCCTACTCGCGCATTAAAGTCATAGAGCATCGCTAGGAGACCACCGATCGATCGCCACCCTCGGCCACGCCTCTAGCAGCCCGTAGCCATGTCGCCACCGTCGCCTTCCCATCCCGTTCGGTCTCGTCGTCGAGACTATAAATAGAGGCCTCCCCCGCTCAAACTCTTCACACCATCTCACTCCCCTCTCCTCACTGATCATTCCACCTCGTCCCGGAGCAAGGCGGGCAGCGTAGCGCCAGAATTTGATCGGAGCCCGCCGCTGCTGGAGAAGAAGGGAGCCAGCGATTGGAGCCGCCCCAGGAGAAGCTACCGGTACCAGGAGGTTCTCCGTTGTCGACTTCGTCATTCGCCCGCCTCGCCGACCCTCGCCTGAGCCTCGGTGAGCCTCCCACGACCCCCACCTGCCGCGTTAGGGTTCTGTCTCGCCGGCGCTGCCTGACGTGGACGATGAACCAGAGCCGTTGGATTAGAACTAGATCCAACGCACCACGTTGCCCCGTACCGCTTCGCACCCCTCCGTCTCACTGACGCGTGGGGACAACAACTTAACCAGCCCGCGTAAGCGCTATGCGTAGCAGGACGGCCCATTTTCTCTTCCCGCGCAACACACTAGTTTGAATTTGGATTTTTCCATTTTCATTCAAACAAAGTTCTGCACCTAGTATCAAAAATCAACCCTCCTCGATTCACTGAACCAAATTGAATAAAACTAATTTTGTTAGAAAGTTCTGGAAGTGCTGAATCCAAGCCCGTTGGATTCGAATCATTTGGATCTGTAGATCACCCTTGGTAAAAATATAAAGGCAGAACATTTTCTGCATTCAAACATTTTTCAAATTTAAACTATAATAGCTTTTGAGTTGATTCCAACTCTCAAAAATCACATTTGACCATACCTTTCAGAATATATAAAAACATTTGGGTTTACTTATAGAAATAATGTTCAAGTAATAAAAGGATGCAACATAGACATTTCTAGTCACTTTATTTAAATGAAATAAAAGGTTAAATCTTATTAAATTGTGACACCACTTTAAATCACATTCCCATGTGCTGAAATATGTGGTGATGACATGTGTCAACATGATCCCATGTTTGGTTTGGAGAATATTAAATCTTAAGTAGTTTTTCAATTAGTAGAAATTACTTTTCTAAAAATAAAATCAATAAGCCAAATGCTTTAATCATGTAATGTGTGTGATGATTGAAAGTAGTTAAGTATTGCTTGGTGATTGTGTACCTCGTATTTATTTATAGACGCTAGTACCTACCAAGGATACGAGGAGGAAGGAGGATACTACGAAGAAGAAGCCGAGGAGAACTTCAACCACTACTCTGCACAAGGCAAGCTAACACTTACAAGATACTGTACTTATGCAAGCCTTACTAATCAAGTTGACCTATGCAAGCTAACACTTGCAAGATACTTTACCTATGCAAACAAATACTTGCTTGTTACCAAGCCAACCATATGCCTTAAGCATATATGATTATACCCACTTGATAACACAATCCTAGTTTTACTTGCATGCTTTTTACTTTATTTCTTTATCAAAGCTACTACTTAGAGTTTACTTGATTAAATTGTAGATACTAGAAAGATAATTGAAGGTTGCATAAAGAGCATAAAAATTGGCCTATGCTAGATAATCTTCATGTCATCCTAAGGCATGAAATTGAACTTAGTTAAACTCCACTAGTTTACCACCCCTCATTAGTACTTACCCCCATTTGTAGATGCTAGTGCTAAGCATAAATCTTGATCAAATTTAGATGGGAATACTTGGTGGAAAAATGGTTATGAAAACCTTGGAATAATGGATCATTCTATTGAGATGTTTTGACATGTGTTTCCGAACACCAGATGATTTTGGTAATGAAAATGTTAAGGCATGAGCCTTAGCCCTTTATAAAACTGATGGTTGTCTGGATGCGATACCATTCCAAATTTTCCGTACAACCACAATACCCGAAGATTGGGTAGGGCTTGACTGGAAACTTATGTACCTTAGTATTAGTTCCCTCATGGGCAAGGTTTGAGCTGAGGCTACCTTGTGAAGATTGTCCACCTGTGCAGTACCCAAGGTGACAGTTGGTCATGGTTGGGAGGCCAAACTCACAGGAGAGGTGCTTATACTAGGGCGTATAATTGAAAGGTTAGGATTGATTATCCGCATACCGAGTATGGTGAATTCAGGATTTTTCCTGACGGATGTATCGAATGTTGTGGTGAAAGTGTACAATCTTTGCAGAGTGTCAAACTATTCGAATAGCCGCGTCCGCGGTTATGGACAGTTGGAGTGGCCATACTGTTCCCCCGTCAGATGTTTTCAAAATGACTTGTGAAATGAATTGAGACTTTGAATTGACCACATCAGAGTTATGGCATGAGATACAAGTTCCCCCTTAGGTGTTATAAACTTTCAACTAGATTTTGTTGCATCTGAACTTAGTAGACGTAAATCTAGGTTTTTGCAGAACAACCCTAGAGCTTAGAGTCCTACTACAAAAACCCCCTTCACTTGTTAGTACTAGTTTGCGAGTACTTAAAGAGTACTCATGGATTTGTCCCTGGCTATTCCCGTGGCCAGACTATGAAGAGGAGTACCAGGAGGATGGACCCCAGGAAGGTTGCGACAACTAGGATCATCTCCCATCGTCAGCATTGCCTGTGACCCCGAATATGGAGCTTCACCCACGCTACCGTTATTATTACGTATTCCGCTGCTTGAGTTGTATTAAGAACTGGATCATGAGATCCTTATTTGTGTAAGACCTTATGTATGGTTTGTAATGGATGATATACTGTGGTATCTAATTCTGTTATGTATCGCAAAAATGGTATTCCTGGGATTGCGATGTATGCATAACAGGCATCTGGGATTAAAAATCCGGGTGTTGACAATTATAGGATCAAATTTTTAATCTTTTTACTAGTTTGTAAGTAGTGGATTTATAAATCCTTGTATATTTAATTTTATTTATATCTTTATGTAGTTTGTATTTATTTCATAACTTTTTCATAATAGCTCCAAATGAGCTCAATTTTGTTCCTAAAATTTTGTAATATTAATTAGATCTTTTAGGCTATAATTTAGAAATAATCGCTGCCTTAGCAATAGTGGGTTTTTATAAAACAAATTTAATTACCTTTAGGAACAAAGTGATATAGGGTTTTAGTCCTTTATTTCTATTTGGGAATTTTCTTGATGCAAATATGCAATGCAATGCTGATGAATATCATGCAAATGCAAAAAAAAAATCTAGTCCCAATTTCTAAAATCTTGGGATGTGACAGACTAACCCCCTTAAGATGAATCTCGTCCCGAGATTCGGAATGGCTAGCAAGGGTATGGGTGTTGATGTCGAGGCTAACACCCTTAAGAAAATTAAACTTGCATCTCCAAGGATAGTTGATAAGCTATATCTTGTTGTTCCTCCCTCTAGGATTGTGAGTGTAGTATAAATTTGTGCACCAACAATTCGAGCTTCTTATTTAACCATCCAGTCTATGTCTACTATTACTACTATGTCATGTGAATCCAATATAATCTAGCTAGTGGGAAATTTTTATGTGCTCCAATCTCTATGGTTTAAGCTCCACGCAGGATCTTTGCTATGGTTGAAAGGAACTCGAGATTCGCAAAGCCAACAGTACAAGAGAGAATAATAAGAGTAATAGGAATGGTGATCAATCCATCCTGCACCCAAATCATTACCTTGTATGAGGATATGTGAATCATGTTTTTCTATCACTTGGGCATCCTCACTTGCCTTGAAGAATGTTTCCATGGGCACGAACTAATGCTCTATGTAGACTCCCATGTATTCAATCAACAAAGCTACTACTAAAACTAAGCTATCGATACTTCAACTTTCAGGTTGCGTAATCTACTACATAACATCATTTCAACACTTCATACTCCCACATCTCTTTTTTTTCCATTAGATAAAGCATTCTCCTTCCTAGATGCATTGTGTTGTCAAACCTTCCACCTAACACATTATTATATATCCAAGGGTTCAAGATAGGGAAGAATAGAATATATAGGAAAGAAACGACTAAGAAAATAATCCTACCCATAACTATATGAAGCAATCAATGTCACAAACAAGGAAACAATCATAGGCGATCAACACACAATCAAACACTTGTAGAATAACATTACAGGGGTCTAAATATAGCAGTATATAACCACAAAATAGTTTCAAAGCTTTGGGAATAATACTAGAGTAAAACATAGCAACATATAAGCAATAAACAAAATCTGTCAAAACGGTACAGCAGACTTCATGAATTTTTTTGACCGACTTACACTCGTCAGGAATTTTAGCCAATTTGTTTGCATATACTAAAGGTAATTACGCTCCATATCCTATTTTTTTAGATTTTTCCGAGTTACCAATAAAATATGAAAAATCGGGCAGTACAAAAGGTCAGGCAGAAAACTGCAGCACTAATTCCACGAATTTCAATCAATTCACACCATTAAAATTATTTTAAAACCACACGAAAACTCCAGCAACTTTAGAGTTTCAAAACAACAGATCCTAAATAAGGCATCACAAGATATGGCTTAGTACAAACAAGCAAGCAACTTATATTGTCATGCCACATAAGTTGGTAAGAACAATATGCTAACACGATAGCGATGATCTCCTAAAGAGATAGAACATGGTGGTATAGAGCTAACTAAACTTGATGAGATGTTTATTTATGTCATACTATTTGTTCTTTTACTTATATAACTCTCATATAGGTATCATAAGAATGGACAACTATAAATGTTTGAATAGGAAGAGGTTCTAGAAAAGATAGATAAGGAATATAAGAACTCTAATAAGTAGAAAATATGATTGTTCTCCTAATAGAGGTATTCTATTACTAATCCATTTATAAGGTCACGATCCTACAGTCAACACACTGCTCTGATACCATCCTGTAACACCCTCCCCTGATAAGGCTGAGTTCATGTGTATAGTGTCAATCCCTGGATCGCTTCACTGGCACACATAGTACAGATGAATACCAAAGAATTTAACAGTGCATCATAAATAACGAATTAATCCAGAATTTGTAATTATTACAATAATTATTAGCTCAAGGCTAGCTCAATATCAAGTAGCATAGGGAAGCATAAACAATTGATAGGCTCCATCTTCGATTGTGCCACAGGCGAACAACTGTTAAGTGGAGTATCGTAACCTAGTCGATCACTCATAATCGGAACAACAACATGCAACATAAAATGTAGCAGCCCCGGAGGGTCAATACATGGAATGTATGGCAAGTAGAGCTATTAAAGGAGACAATAGAACTAACATCTACATGCATATTTGGCAAGTGGAACTGTGGCTATCTTGCATTTGCAAATACCTTTGTCCTACTTTCATAAACAGTTTTTGATTTTTTTTTGAAAAGATCCCAATTAAGTTAACCCATCAACATTAAAGCAATTAAGAAATTAGAATGAGCTAGAAACATGTCATGAACTCAATATCAAGCAACTCAGATGTCCATAACCGGGGACACGGCTAATCGATTAGTTTATACACCCTGCAGGGGTTAGTACACTTTACCCATGTGACTTGGCCAGCCCTGCTCGTACCACCACTCTCATATTGGGTGATGATAGGGAGAAGTACAAGAAGGAACCGTTCGGGAAGTATCTCCCCAAACCCAACACGCACCGGTCCAACCTACCAAAATTCTACATCTCTGGATATATGGGTTCGAGTTACCACAACTGATGTGGACATCCCTTCTATTGATACAACCGTTGTACCTACAGCTACACACATACAAGGACCCATCACAAGATCTCGTGCCAAACAACTTAATTATCAGGTACTTTTGTTTCTTGGAACTATTCCTCACATACATGAGAATATGATGCTGCCTAAATCAGATGTATTTCTTACTCTTAGGAATGATGGACCAAGCATGGATGAGAGGGACAAGCATTGGAGCATGGCCATGCATGGAGATGGCAGCAAGCATGTGATGATCCAAGAGAAGGCCACGGATGAAGATTTCAGAACTTTGAGGACACCATAATGAAGAAAGAAGGCTTGGACGAAATATTCAAGATTAATACTTCACGAATTCGTCCATAGCTTAATATGGTGCTGCGACACCTTTATTTTGGGCCAGGCCCATGTAATGTTTGCAGGATTTTAAATATCCACTTTTTAGAGTCTGTATTTGAGGGGAAAAGGACTTCTACGGTTGGATTCGGCCACCACTTCCATCGCTGGCTGAAACCCCACCTTTTCCTCCTTAAATACTCCCCATAGCCGTCACCCTAGACTCGGATTTTGTTTAGACATTAAGTTAGCCATCATAGCAACTTCGCCAAGGCTCGAGCGCCGCAGAGGCCTCTTGTACTTCGCACCTACACATGATCCCACCTTTTCAATAAAGCTTTCCTCTTAATCCGCAATATCTTGATTGCAATATTGGTTCTTACTTGTTCTCGATTTCAGGTAGGAATTAAGACCCTCGCTGGTCAGGCTGATCATGTTCCCGCAGGATCGGTAACCTCCAGGAGATTGGCCGAGCGATTGCATTGGCGCTCGTGCTCGGACGTGTAGTCGGATCGTCAAGCCCGAACTCCACCAAATCGATTATCTACTTCTCATCGAAAGATCGGACACCTTTGCCCTATCAAGTGGTATCAGATTTCAGGTTGCTCGGTGAGATTGTACTGTTTTCGAAGATTAGATCTGTTTTACCTATAACCCACGAAAAAGCCAAAAACACAGTTAGAGTTTAGATCCATCCCATAACCAATCTACATCGTCGCATCGAGTTGCTGGTCTTAGTGTCTCGTCCCTTAGAGTTTCGAGTTCTGATCATAGTAGTCACCGCCACACTCGCCGATCACCGCCACCATATTCCGCCGCCATACACCCAGCCACCATAAACCCTAATACTCCGCCACTGCCTTCCTACCGCGACACAGATCCGATCAGTTTTCCTGCCGCCACACGAGTCCGAGTAGAGTTATTGTTTCCTAGTTATTTCTTTTTACTTTCCTTCCTTGTTGTTTCCGTATTGAGCTAAAGTCCGTGTCGAGTTAGAAGTTCAGTCGTAAGATCAGAAGGAGAGAAAAAAAATTCTGGCTATACTAGTTTTCGGCTCTAGGGATCACTTTTCTCCATCGTCCGTTATAGCGATATTTTTTTTGCGCCAGCGCGCTTTCCGGAGCAAAATACAAAAATTTCGAAAAAAATTTTGGGGCTAACCTATTTTTAGACCCCGTAGATCAGTTCTAGACACTCGCCATCATAGTGACTTTCAACATCTCGGTTCGCTTTTCAGGGTGCCATATCATCATACATTGCTTGTTGTGTCGCGTCGTGACATCGATGGTGATCTAGCCTCGCGTCTCTAGTACGGTCTAGCCTAGGACCAGCACAATACCATCGTTGAGCATTCTTTCAACTTTTGCATTGCTGTTTTGATAATGGCTAACCCCTTTTCTAAGCCTTCCCAGAGCTCCACAGATATTCTCCACGTGCGGTGTCTCGACTCCTGGTAATCGCTCGGTTCAATCTCTAGGCCCACTGATCCTCGCGGTTACACATCGCCTTTTCCTGCTGTTTGGTAAGAACTTGTAAGAGCTTCGTATATTGCTTGACGGATTACGCGTGCCTTCCACCATATTTCCGTAGTATATACCTGTGTTTTTTAAAGGACTAACCATGACAGATACTTCGCGGAACCCTTCCACAATGACGAACGAAGAACTACATGCCCACTTCTCTGAGCTCTTGGTCAGTCGCGCTGAAGACATGGATACACGCCTAGGGGATTTTGACACCAAGCTCACCAACGCCATGGACAAGATCGATGGACTCGAGAAATCCTTCAACGCCAAGCTTGACGCTCGGTTCAAGGAGATTTTGAACAGATTGCCTGCACCCGCACCCGCACATGGCGTACGGCGCATTCCGATCACGGGTCGGACTACTGGTTCGGCTGCTGCCGCACCCCAGGCGGCTACCGCTGCAGCTGACGCACCTCAGACTTCCGCCGCGGCTGCTGCTGCGACATTGGGGACAGACGACGGGTACTACTACGACCCCGACGACGACGATCTGTTTGACGAGGAGGTTGAACAACCTCCACAGGTACCTGCTAGCCATCTCCGACATTACTACCGCAACGCTCGACCACCGGTACATAATGATGATCATGTTACAAAGCTTAAATTAAATATTCCATCTTTTGAGGGTAAATATAATCTTGATGCATATCTTACAAGGGAGATGGAAGTAGAACAACGTTTTGCATGTTTAAAATATCCTGAGAATATGCGTGTTAGTGCTGCTACATGTGAATTTACTAAATTTGCTTCCCTTTGGTGGTCTGAGTATTGTCGTTTAAATCCTACTACTATTCATAGTACTTGGACTGCTTTAAAAATTGTTATGCGTGTTTGTTTTGTACCTCCCACTTATCAGCGTGATTTACTAAATAATCTGACACGTTTAGAGAAAGGGAAAAATTCTGTAGAAGAGTATTATCAGGAATTGCAAACGGGGATGGTTCGGTGTGGTCTTGTTGAATCTACTGAACAAATGCTTGCACGTTTCTTTGGTGGATTAAACAAGGACATTCAGCACATATTAGGTTATAAGGAATATAATTCTATCACTCGTTTGTTTCATCTTGCTTGCAAAGCTGAACGTGAAGTGCAGGATCGCCAAACACCATAGAGGAGGACTAATAATTCTGCAGGTCACACATCCACTTGGACATCCCGACAATCAGCGCCTGCTTCTCGTGATTCGCCACCAGCTACTACCACATCCAAGGCCACCACAAGATTTCCAACTGCTCCTCCACCGTGATCCAATGCTCCTGCTCGTAGTGCATCTTCTATGGCTTCCACGGGTAAGACAAAGGATATACAATGCCGCAAGTGCTGGGGTATTGGTCATATTGAGAGATAGTGCACAACACAACGTGTGATGATGGTGCGGGATGATGGTCAATACGTTTCAGCGAGTGACTTTGATGAAGAGACATTAGCCCTTATTTCTGCTCGAGATGGAGACAATTCTAATGTTGATGAAGAGACAGAGGTAATGGGAGCTGAAGCTGCTAATCAATACAAGAGCTTAATTACACAACATGTGTTGAGTGTGCAATTGAGCAAATCAGAGCAAGATCAATGCCACAACCTGTTCCAAACACGTGGTGTTGTCAAGGAAAGAGCTATACGGATCATCATTGATGGAGGGAGTTGTAATAATCTGGCTAGTGTTGACATGGTAGAGAAGCTTGCACTTCCAACAAGACAACGCACACATTCATATTACATCCAATGGTTTGAGAGTTCTCGCAAGATCAAGGTAACAAGAACGGTACGCGTGCATTTTACTATTGGTACATATTCTGATTTTGTTGATTGTGATGTTGTACCTATGCAAGCTTGTTCTTTGTTACTTGGTATACCATGGCAATTTGATAGAGAATCTGTTCATAATGGCAAAACTAATCACTATTCTCTTATGCATTATGGAAAGAAAATTGGTCTAAAACTTATGACTCCCGAACATATTTTAAAAGATGATTTTGCTAGAGCTAGTAGAGCTAAAACTGAGGAGAAAAATAAAAGTGAGAATCAGATTGTTGCTGCAGATTTTGTACCACCAAAGAACACTAAATCTGATTCTACCCATGCTACTGAAATTCGTTTGAAGAGTCCATGTATGATTGTAAATAAAATTGATATTGTTGAACTAGATGTAAACAATACTCAATGTTATGCAATTATTTGCAAAGAGGTTTTGTTTTCATTTGAGGATATGCCTCCTTCTTTGCCACCCACTATTGCTAACCTTTTGCAGGAATATGAGGACGTCTTTCCCGCTGAGCTGCCACCAGGACTACCTCCTATTAGAGGAATTCAGCACCAAATTGATCTAATTCCTGGTGCTACGTTGCCCAACCGCGCGCCATATAGAACCAATCTAGAGGAGACAAAGGAGATACAACGCCAAATTCAGGAACTACTCGATAGAGATCATATTCGTGAGTCCCATAGCCCCTTTGTTGTTCCTATTATTTTGGTACCTAAGAAAGACGGTTCTTCGCGCATGTGTACTGATTGTAGAGCTATCAATAATATTACTATTAGATATCGTCATCCTATTCCACGTTTAGATGACATGATTGATGAATTGAGTGGCTCTACCATGTTTTCTAAAGTTGATTTGCGTAGTGGTTACCACCAGATTCGTAGGAAATTAGGAGATGAATGGAAAACAGCATTTAAAACTATGTTCGGTTTATATGAGTGGTTAGTGATGTCGTTTGGTTTAACTAATGCACCCAGCACTTTCATGAGGTTAATGAACGAAGTTTTACGTGCTTTCATTGGACGTTTTGTGGTAGTCTACTTTGATGATATTCTGATTTAGCAAATCTTTAGAGGATCATTTGGACCATTTACGTGCTGTTTTCAATGCTTTACGTGATGCACGTTTGTTTGGTAACCTTGAGAAGTGCACCTTTTGCACCAATATAGTTGCGTGTCTTGGCTATGTTGTTACATCACAGGGTATTGAAGTGGATCATGCCAAGATTGAAGCTATTGAGAATTGGCCGCAGCCCAAGACAGTCACACAAGTGAGGAGTTTTCTTGGCCTAGCTGGTTTTTATAGGCGCTTTGTCAAAGACTTTGGATCAATTGCCGCGCCGCTGAATGATCTTACCAAGAAGGATGTGCCCTTTGTTTGGGGCGATGCACAACAACAGGCCTTCGTCATATTGAAAGATAAGCTAACACATGCTCCCTTACTCCAACTTCCTGATTTTACTAAGACTTTTGAGCTTGAATGTGATGCTAGTGGAATTGGTTTGGGAGGGGTGTTATTACAAGAGGGAAAACCTGTTGCATATTTTAGTGAGAAATTGAGTGGGGCTAGTCTGAACTATTCTACTTATGATAAAGAAATATATGTGTTGGTTCGGACATTAGAAACTTGGCAACATTATCTATGGCCTAAAGAATTTGTTATTCATTCTGATCATGAATCTTTGAAGCATATTCGTAGTCAAGCTAAGTTGAATCATCGTCATGCAAAGTGGGTTGAATTTATTGAGACTTTTCCTTATGTTATCAAACACAAAAAGGGTAAAGATAACATTATTGATGATGCTTTATCGCGGCGTTATAATTTTTTACCTCAACTTGACTTCAAAATATTTGGATTATAAACTATTAAGGAACAATATGTGCATGATGCTGAATTTAAAGATGTGTTGTAGAATTGTAGAGATTGTAGAACATGGAACAAGTTCGTCTTCAATGATGGATTTGTGTTCCGTGCTAACAAACTATGCATTCTGGATAGTTCTGTTCGTCTTTTGTTGTTACAGGAGGCGCACGGAGGAGGATTGATGGGACACTTTGGTGTCAAGAAAACGGAGGATGTTCTTGCTGCACACTTCTTTTGGCCACGTATGCGTCGAGATGTTGAGAGATTTTTGGCACGCTGCACTACTTGTCAAAAAGCTAAGTCTCGCATTAATCCACATGGTTTATATATGCCTCTTCCTGTTCCTAGTGTTCCTTGGGAGTATATTTCTATGGAATTTGTTTTGGGATTGCCACGAACACAGAAGGGGAAGGATAGTATTTTTGTTGTTGTGGATCGGTTTTCTAAGATGGCACACTTTATTCCTTGTCATAAAACGGATGATGGTGCGCATATTGCTGATTTGTTCTTTCGTGAAATTGTTCGTTTGCATGGTGTGCCAAATACTATTGTCTCTGATCGTGATACTAAATTTCTTAGCCACTTTTGGAGATGTTTATGGGCTAAGTTGGGGAATAAATTGTTGTTTAGTACTACATGTCATCCCCAAACCGATGGACAAACTGAAGTAGTAAATAGAACTTTGTCTACTATGTTGTGGGCTGTTTTAAAGAAGAACTTAAAATTGTGGCAAGAGTGTTTACCTCATATAGAATTTGCTTATAATCATTCGCTGCATTCTACCACAAAGATGTGCCCATTTGAGATTGTGTATGGTTTTGTTCCTCGTGCACCTATTGATTTATTGCCTTTACCTTCTTCGGTGCAAAATAATTTGGATGCTACACAACGCGCTGAAATGATATTAAACTTTCATAAGACTACTAAAGATAACATTGAACACATGAATACTAAGTATAAACTTGCTGGGGATAAAGGGAGAAAGCATGTTATGTTTGATGTTGGAGATCTTGTTTGGTTACATTTGCATAAAGATCGTTTTCCTGATTTACGCAAGTCTAAGTTAATGCCGCATGCTGCTGATCCCTTTAAGGTGTTAGAGAAAATAAATGATAATGCATATAAACTTGAGTTGCCTGCACACTTTGGTACGGTTAGTCCTACGTTTAACATTGCATATTTGAAACCTTACTTTGGTGAGGAAGATGAGATTGCGTCGAGGACGACTTCAATTCAAGAAGGGGAGCATGATGTGGACATCCCTTCTATTGATACAACCGTTGTACCTACAGCTACACACATACAAGGACCCATCACAAGATCTCGTGCCAAACAACTTAATTATCAGGTACTTTCGTTTCTTGGAACTATTCCTCACATACATGAGAATATGATGCTGCCTAAATCAGATGTATTTCTTACTCTTAGGAGTGATGGACCAAGCATGGATGAGAGGGACAAGCATTGGATCATGGCCATGCATGGAGATGGCAGCAAGCATGTGATGATCCAAGAGAAGGCCACGGATGAAGATTTCAGAACTTTGAGGACACCATAATGAAGAAAGAAGGCTTGGACGAAATATTCAAGATTAATACTTCGCGAATTCGTCCATAGCTTAATATGGTGCTGCGACACCTTTATTTTGGGCCAGGCCCATGTAATTTTCGCAGGATTTTAAATAGCCACTTTTTAGAGTCCGTATGAGAGGGGAAAGGGACTTCTAGGGTTGGATTCGGCCACCACTTCCATGGCTGGCCGAAACCCCACCTTTTCCTCCATAAATACTCCCCATAGCCGTCACCCTAGACTCAGATTTTGTTTAGACATTAAGTTAGCCATCATAGCAACTTCGCCAAGGCTCGAGCATCGCAGAGGCCTCTTGTACTTCGCACCTATACAGGATCCCACCTTTTCAATAAAGCTTTCCTCTTAATCCGTAATATCTTGATTGCAATATTGGTTCTTACTTGTTCTCGATTTCAGGTAGTGTAACACCCTCAGAATCGGACCTATGCAAGTTTTAGCGAAAACCCGCCAAACCCGCATAGAAACGATTCAAAGGTGCCCACCAGGCACTTTCGTGCGGGTGGAAAACGAAGTAATAACATTACACAACAGTCCTCGATGGGACCCACAGAACAGATATATATACAACAGCGACTCAAAGAGTCAAGAATACAGATATATGGTACAAAGATCCAAATCACCTTGAAAATGATACGGCGTCCGACTACGGACAAGATGCAAATGGGGCTAAGAGCCCTAAAGAATAACCAATGGCGTCCATAACCCTGCCCAGGCCAAGCCGTAAGGGTAACCCTGCTAACGACGTCGATCTCAAACCTGCTTAAAACAAAAGGGGTGCCGACAAAGGGCAAAGGAAAAAGAGGAGCGTCAGTACTGAGGCCAGTACACGGCGAGACTAGAATTCGGCGGTCCTCGCCTACATAGGTATGGTGGACTGAGCGGCAGCGGCAGCATGCACTGAACAACCTATAGAGAATCGATACAACTGGCGGTTATTAGAGAGGGATAAGAATGACCTATCCGGATCCACCCTGATACTACCAACATACAAACCCATCCTGGCGTTTCCCCCTCGAGACCAAACGATTAAGTCAACCGAGGAACTCACACAGTTGGCAGTTTTAGTTATTCAGTTATTGTTGCAGCAATTACTAGTCAAGTGTAGATAATCATTCTGATAAAATAAGAAGTGGGCACTTTTAGTTAACCATTCCGTTATAGTTGCAACAATTACTAATCAGATACAGATAGCATGAGATAAACCCAATACCCAGCAGTTGTTGGTACTTTTATTCAGCCATTCCGTTGTAGTTGCAATACTTACTAGTCAGGTACAATGGTCGCAAGCGACGCTCCAAACAAGCAATTATGGGCAGTATTATTTAGCCATTCCATTATAGTGAAGCTGATTACTAGTCATTATAAAGTCAAGTTTAGAGCAATAAACTTTAGTTATGCTTGTCTATGGTCGAGATACTGTGCTCCAAGTCGTCCATAACCGCGGACACGGCTTTCAGAAAGTTTTACCCGGCCGGGGTGCACCAATAGCAACACACACTCGATCAACCTCGGAAAAACCAAATCAAAACCCAACGAGGCTTTCACGACAAAGCAATCACAGGATTCAGAAATATTTCAGGGGGCCACCCCTTGGAGTCTGCCCGCAACAAAGTAAGCAAGCTCCGAGACGGACTCAAGGTTTGGGTGGACGGCTGTGAACGACTGGGAACCCAAAACTGGGCTTGTCGACACCGCGAAATCGTGTCCCGATCCTAAACAGTACAGTGTGCTCCTCGCACAAACGTAAATAAAGCAGTAGCATGGCATAAGTACAGGATCGTAAATAAAACCTCAAACTAGTTGTGGCCCCAAGAAATAAGACGGAATCAAGCTCTGGCTCAGGGGGGTCCCATATACCTCCCGGATGCGGATAGCGCGATAAATCAAGGAACAGGTATCAAGTACTCGGGGTCCTACGGGACACAAGTGGGAGTTCGGAAACCAAATATTATCTATCACCCACCGATGCCTCTGCTTACTTCAATTTTAGTTGTTAAACAGAAATTAAAGTGAACGATAAGTAAAACTATGATCATCTCCAACATCAACATGCGGCAATACATCAACAACTGTGGCACTGGACGACACGCAACAGCACTTGAGCAAGCGACTACGACGCGCAAGTCCAACTATCTACCAAACAACAGGTAATAGGATGTGTCCAAGGCAATATAAGGCTGCAAGTAATATCAAGGGTACGGAAACTAGAGCATCGCAACACAGATAGCAATAGATCAACGGGAGGGAATAAATACTATAAAAGTAAGATAGGTAGAAAGGGGGAGATGCTCGCCTGAAAACATTGACGAAGGTTCAACCGAAGATCGGGTCGACACTCGCATCAACTCAACGGCCTTATCCGCGAAGAAGCAAAACACTAGAAGAAACACCGGATGCAACATTTAATACAACGGCAGAAGATCGGCATGATGCATGTATGATGTATGGCATGGCAAAGATGCGATGCAACTAGGTCATATTAAGCGGAACCGGGGTCCCGGCAATATTTAGGTGGTTCAAGTTGTTTAGAAACCCCGCAAATTAAATGTTGTTTTAGCATGGCAACAGATAGCACCAGTTCGCTACACAAATTTAAATGAGGCCGATATGAGACTAGATTTGCCCGCATATGGGCCCCATATTTAATTATGAAGTGAATCGGCATAAGGCCCCCAAACCACAGAAATATGCATGCGAGATGAATGATTAATATGCAAGAGGTTTTATATTTAGCATTTATAAAATAGGGCTCGGGAAAGGGGTCACACATTAGGGTTCTCGACGATCTTGGGGTTCCGGGGGGTTCAGGGTTCGGGGTCGGCCTCGGGGTTCAGGGTTCGACGAGTTCGTCCTCGGACTCCGGGGTTAGGGTCTTCGGATCGGGGCAGATCTTGGCATTCGGGTAGACGAACTTGGCGTGGCGTCGGGGCGCATCGGATGCTTTCGGGTCGGTGCCGATCCTGTCGTTGCGCAGGCCGTGTCGGGACCTCAAGTCGGGTCGGTCTCGGCTTCGGGGTGAAGTGCTTGTCGTCCCGGTAGGCGATCTTGGCGGTCTTCGGATCCGGGTCTTGGCGTCCGAGGGTAGATCTTGGCGTGTCGAGGGTCCGGTCTCCGGTACATCGGGATCGGTCTTCGGAGTCCAACTCCGGGAAGGAGAACTTGTCGTTCCGGGTGGCGACCTTGGCGTTCGGCAAACTACGAAGTAGACCTTGGGGTCCCGCGATGGTCTTGTCGATTCCCTGTCGAAGGCCTTCGGGTACGGGGCCTCGGCGAACTTGGCGTGTCGAGGTTCGGTTTCCGGTTCCATGTTGGCATTCTCGGTGTCCCGCGGTGTAGTGATTGTCTACTTGTGGCGCGCTTGGCGGTCATCGGTTCGGCGCCGAAGGTCGCTGGCGAGCTTGGGGTGCCTCAGGACGGCCCACAGAGAACACAAGCAGACCCCCTGGCTCCCTTACGCGAGCACACAGAGACAAACGCACGGGAGGCAGAGGCCCCCAGGGCTCGGCGTCGCGGGGTGGCAGGAGAGGCGGGCGCGGGCCGGCGTCGACGCGCAGGAGGGCGCTGGCGGCGAGGTGCGGGGGCTGCTGCGGCCTGCGGGACGAGCTTCGCCGGCGGGGACGGGGCGAGGCGCGGCGGTCCGGTGGAGGAGGCGCCGGGGTGGAGGCGAGACGGGGCGGCCGCGGGGAGGGCGTGCGGGGCCGGCGACGAGCGAAGGCGGGACGCGCGCGCGGTCGATGGTGGAGCGGAGGGGAGAGGCCCAGGGCGGAGAGAAGGGGCCGGCGGGGCGGAGGCGGATGCGGAGGACGAGGGCGGAGCGGCGAGCTCGCTGGCGGGCGGCGCGAGCGCGGCTGAGGGAGGCGGGCGCGGTGAGCGAGGCGGAGCGGCGAGCTCGCTGGAGGCGACGGGAGGGTGGTGGCGGAGCGCGGGACGCGAGGCGGAGGCGCACGCGTGGCGGCGGCGCTGGCCCGGGCCGGAGGAGGCGCAGCCGGGGCGAGCGGGAGCGGCGCAGAGGGGGCGAGGTGGTGGACGTCGGGGCGAGCGGGCGCCAGGAGGAAGATGAACAGAGAGAGAGGGAGGTTGCGTGCGGGGGGGAGGAGAGGTGAGCGCGCCAGGGGGTGGCCCAGGCGTGGGGCCACGCGGGCAGGGAGAGGGGCAGGGGTGGGTGCGTGCGTGTAGTGCGCTGCGTGGCAGGGTGTGTGTCGTGTGGGTCCCAGGGTTGTGTGGGGCTGGGTTGAGAGGAGAGAGAGGGAAGAGGGGGAGTGGGGCTGATGTGGCGGCGTGTGAGTGGGAGAGGGAGAGGGAGGAGGTGAGGTGGCGTGCTGCTACTGGCTGGGGTGAGGTGGAGGCTGGGTTGGGGTAGATAGTTTGGTAGGAATAGGATTTAGGTGTACCGGTTGATTGGACCGTTTTAAAAACCTGGGGCGGTCGTTCGGGTCTATCCGGCCCGTTCGACTGCCCCACTAAAAATAATATAAATTTTATTTGTTTTGATAACACCGTTTGCAAAACATATTTAGTCAAAACAAAATATTCCGGGGATACCGGGTTTGGCGTTTGAATAAAAGACGGGGCATTTTAGAAAACAACCCGGGTTTTCCAGAAATAGTTTTATGCAAACAATGCATGATGATGACGATGCAATGCACAAATTCAACGCGATTTTCTAGTAGTGGTTTTGCGGGATGCCACAATTCGACACCACTAACAATGGATCTCGCCCTCGAGATCCGCCTCATGGTACCGGAAGGAAGGTCGGCGTTCTTCGTCTGCTCGCTTCGTGTAGATCCTCACGACACCACTAACAAGAGGTCGTTGTCCGTGATCGTCGAGAGCACACTCCGGAAACAAAAGGTCGAAGGTAGAGGTATCAACAAATAAAGCCACCCCTAACTTCGGTGAACGGAGTAAAACTGCTGGATCCACTGATTCGGTGTACAAGAGCGAATGATAAGAGTAGTCGGATGGTGATCAGTCCATCGCGCACCCAAACCATTACTCTGCACACGAATAGGCGGATTATGCAACCAACTCTCGGAATTAGACTGAAGATCTCGGCAACCGAGGTTCGGAAACAAAGGAGTGATGCAGAATCTGCATCGGATCTGGCGTAGATGATGTCGTCGCGTCGGAAAACACCGGAAGGCACAAACAAGGAACAAATAATGGTAACACCATAGACGGATTCATCAGGCAGCTTGAACACCGGACGGTAGAACACCGTTATCAGAGGAGGAAGCGAAACCATGAAGGTACGACGGAAACCCAACCACGAGAATTCCTGGACTCGAAGAAAAGATAAGAGAGCAGGTTCAAAACACGTCGAGATAAGAGGAGAATAGCAGAGGGGTAAGGAGTAAAATCAGACCTAATCAGAACTATCCAACCGATTTTTTTTTTTAAAATAGTTTTGACACTCTACTTCGGCCGTTAGCTAGGTTATCCTACAGGCTGGACTTGTGGGATATCGCAACTGCTGAGCTCTGATACCACTCTGTAACACCCTCAGAATTGGACCTATGCAAGTTTTAGCGAAAACCCGCCAAACCCGCATAGAAACGATTCAAAGGTGCCCACCAGGCACTTTCATGCGGGTGGAAAACGAAGTAATAACATTACACAACAGTCCTCGATGGGACCCACAGAACAGATATATATACAACAGCGACTCAAAGAGTCAAGAATACAGATATACGGTACAAAGATCCAAATCACCTTGAAAACGATACGGCGTCCGACTACGGACAAGATGCAAATGGGGCTAAGAGCCCTGAAGAATAAGCAATGGCGTCCATAACCCTGCCCAGGCCAAGCCGGAAGGGTAACCCTGCTAACGACGTCGATCTCAAACCTGCTTAAAACAAAAGGGGTGCCGACAAAGGGCAAAGGAAAAAGAGGAGCGTCAGTACTGAGGCCAGTACACGGCGAGACTAGAATTCGGCGGTCCTCGCCTACATAGGTATGGTGGACTGAGCGGCAGCGGCAGCATGCACTGAACAACCTATAGAGACTCGATACAACTGGCGGTTATTAGAGAGGGATAAGAATGACCTATCCGGATCCACCCTGATACTACCAACATACAAACCCATCCTGGCGTTTCCCCCTCGAGACCAAACGAGGAAGTCAACTGAGGAACTCACACAGTTGGCAGTTTTAGTTATTCAGTTATTGTTGCAGCAATTACTAGTCAAGTGTAGATAATCATTCTGATAAAATAAGCAGTGGGCACTTTTAGTTAACCATTCCGTTATAGTTGCAACAATTACTAATCAGATACAGATAGCATGAGATAAACCCAATACCCAGCAGTTGTTGGTACTTTTATTCAGCCATTCCGTTGTAGTTGCAATACTTACTAGTCAGGTACAATGGTCGCAAGCGACGCTCCAAACAAGCAATTGTGGGCAGTATTATTTAGCCATTCCATTATAGTGAAGCTGATTACTAGTCATTATAAAGTCAAGTTTAGAGCAATAAACTTTAGTTATGCTTGTCTATGGTCGAGATACTGTGCTCCAAGTCGTCCATAACCGCGGACACGGCTTTCAGAAAGTTTTACCCGGCCGGGGTGCACCAATAGCAACACACACTCGATCAACCTCGGAAAAACCAAATCAAAACCCAACGAGGCTTTCACGACAAAGCAATCACAGGATTCAGAAATATTTCAGGGGGCCACCCCTTGGAGTCTGCCCGCAACGAAGTAAGCAAGCTCCGAGACGGACTCAAGGTTTGGGTGGACGGCTGTGAACGACTGGGAACCCAAAACTGGGCTTGTCGACACCGCGGAATCGTGTCCCGATCCTAAACAGTACAGTGTGCTCCTCGCACAAACGTAAATAAAGCAGTAGCATGGCATAAGTACAGGATCGTAAATAAAACCTCAAACTAGTTGTGGCCCCAAGAAATAAGACGGAATCAAGCTCTGGCTCAGGGGGGTCCCATATACCTCCCGGATGTGGATAGCGCGATAAATCAAGGAACAGGTATCAAGTACTCGGGGTCCTACGGGACACAAGTGGGCGTTCGGAAACCAAATATTATCTATCACCCACCGATGCCTCTGCTTACTTCAATTTTAGTTGTTAAACAGAAATTAAAGTGAACGATAAGTAAAACTATGATCATCTCCAACATCAACATGCGGCAATACATCAACAACTGTGGCACTGGACGACACGCAATAGCACTTGAGCAAGCGACTACGACGCGCAAGTCCAACTATCTACCAAACAACAGGTAATAGGATGTGTCCAAGGCAATATAAGGCTGCAAGTAATATCAAGGGTACGGAAACTAGAGCATCGCAACACAGATAGCAATAGATCAACAGGAGGGAATAAATACTAATAAAAGTAAGATAGGTAGAAAGGGGGAGATGCTCGCCTGAAAACATTGACGAAGGTTCAACCGAAGATCGGGTCGACACTCGCATCAACTCAACGGCCTTATCCGCGAAGAAGCAAAACACTAGAAGAAACACCGGATGCAACATTTAATACAACGGCAGAAGATCGGCATGATGCATGTATGATGTATGGCATGGCAAAGATGCGATGCAACTAGGTCATATTAAGCGGAACCGGGGTCCCGACAATATTTAGGTGGTTCAAGTTGTTTAGAAACCCCGCAAATTAAATGTTGTTTTAGCATGGCAACAGATAGCACCAGTTCGCTACACAAATTTAAATGAGGCCGATATGAGACTAGATTTGCCCGCATATGGGCCCCATATTTAATTATGAAGTGAATCGGCATAAGGCCCCCAAACCACAGAAATATGCATGCGAGATGAATGATTAATATGCAACAGGTTTTATATTTAGCATTTATAAAATAGGGCTCGGGAAAGGGGTCACACATTAGGGTTCTCGACGATCTTGGGGTTCCGGGGGGTTCAGGGTTCGGGGTCGGCCTCGGGGTTCAGGGTTCGACGAGTTTGTCCTCGGACTCCGGGGTTAGGGTCTTCGGATCGGGGCAGATCTTGGCGTTCGGGTAGACGAACTTGGCGTGGCGTCGGGGCCCATCGGATGCTTCCGGGTCGGTGCCGATCCTGTCGTTGCGCAGGCCGTGTCGGGACCTCAAGTCGGGTCGGTCTCGGCTTCGGGGTGAAGTGCTTGTCGTCCCGGTAGGCGATCTTGGCGGTCTTCGGATCTGGGTCTTGGCGTCCGAGGGTAGATCTTGGCGTGTCGAGGGTCCGGTCTCCGGTACATCGGGATCGGTCTTCGGAGTCCAACTCCGGGAAGGAGAACTTGTCGTTCCGGGTGGCAACCTTGGCGTTCGGCAAACTACGAAGTAGACCTTGGGGTCCCGCGATGGTCTTGTCGATTCCCTGTCGAAGGCCTTCGGGTACGGGGCCTCGGCGAACTTGGCGTGTCGAGGTTCGGTTTCCGGTTCCATGTTGGCATTCTCGGTGTCCCGCGATGTAGTGATTGTCTACTTGTGGCGCGCTTGGCGGTCATCGGTTCGGCGCCGAAGGTCGTTGGCGAGCTTGGGGTGCCTCAGGACGGCCCACAGAGAACACAAGCAGACCCCCTGGCTCCCTTACGCGAGCACACAGAGACAAACGCACGGGAGGCAGAGGCCCCCAGGGCTCGGCGTCGCGGGGTGGCAAGAGAGGCGGGCGCGGGCCGGCGTCGACGCGCAGGAGGGCGCTGGCGGCGAGGTGCGGGGGCTGCTGCGGCCTGCGGGACGAGCTTCGCCGGCGGGGACGGGGCGAGGCGCGGCGGTCCGGTGGAGGAGGCGCCGGGGTGGAGGCGAGACGGGGCGGCCGCGGGGAGGGCGTGCGGGGCCGGCGACGAGCGGAGGCGAGACGCGCGCGCGGTCGATGGTGGAGCGGAGGGGAGAGGCCCAGGGCGGAGAGAAGGGGCCGGCGGGGCGGAGGCGGATGCGGAGGACGAGGGCGGAGCGGCGAGCTCGCTGGCGGGCGGCGCGAGCGCGGCTGAGGGAGGCGGGCGCGGTGAGCGAGGTGGAGCGGCGAGCTCGCTGGAGGCGACGGGAGGGTGGTGGCGGAGCGCGGGACGCGAGGCGGAGGCGCACGCGCGGCGGCGGCGCTGGCCCGGGCCGGAGGAGGCGCAGCCGGGGCGAGCGGGAGCGGCGTAGAGGGGGCGAGGTGGTGGACGTCGGGGCGAGCGGGCGCCAGGAGGAAGATGAACAGAGAGAGAGGGAGGTTGCGTGCGGGGGGGGGAGGAGAGGTGAGCGCGCCAGGGGGTGGCCCAGGCGTGGGGCCACGCGGGCAGGGAGAGGGGCAGGGGTGGGTGCGTGCGTGTAGTGCGCTGCGTGGCAGGGTGTGTGTCGTGTGGGTCCCAGGGTTGTGTGGGGCTGGGTTGAGAGGAGAGAGAGGGAAGAGGGGGAGTGGGGCTGATGTGGCGGCGTGTGAGTGGGAGAGGGAGAGGGAGGAGGTGAGGTGGCGTGCTGCTACTGGCTGGGGTGAGGTGGCGGCTGGGTTGGGGTAGATAGTTTGGTAGGAATAGGATTTAGGTGTACCGGTTGATTGGACCGTTTTAAAAACCTGGGGCGGTCGTTCGGGTCTATCCGGCCCGTTCGACTGCCCCACTAAAAATAATATAAATTTTATTTGTTTTGATAACACCGTTTGCAAAACATATTTAGTCAAAACAAAATATTCCGGGGATACCGGGTTTGGCGTTTGAATAAAAGATGGGGCGTTTTAGAAAACAACCCGGGTTTTCCCGAAATAGTTTTATGCAAACAATGCATGATGATGACGATGCAATGCACAAATTCAACGCGATTTTCTAGTAGTGGTTTTGCGGGATGCCACAGGTAGGAATTAAGACCCTCGCTGGTCAGGCTGTTCCCGCAGGATCGGTAACCTCCAGGAGATTGGCCTAGCGATTGCATTGGCGCTCGTGCTTGCACATGTAGTCGGATCGTCAAGCCCTAACTCCACAAAATCGATTATCTCCTTCTCATCGAAAGATCGGACACCTTTGCCCTATCAAAAACCTACTGAGTCGAACCAACCGCCCATTTCATTATTGGCACAAGGTTGTATACGTAAGCTACAAAATAAAGAAGCCAATCATTTTCTCTTGATACCTGGGTGCCTTTCCGCAATGATACCACCAAAAATTATCAATCCCATCACACCCAAGAGATTCATTGATTAAGTTGTTTTTAGTTTTCTCAAACCAACACATTTAGAAACAACTTTCAGTGATGTAACCCAGCCCTCGTTCATCATAGCATGTCTAAGCACATCTACTAATGGTGGCTCATCTACAGGAAATCCCTAGCACATAATAGGACATAGCATAGCGATAGTACTTTCCTACACATGCATCTACAAAATACACGACAATGCATTAAAAATAGTAGGACAATAATCATGAACAATTAGCATCTACTTGCCATACATTCCATGTATTGACCCTCCGGGGCTGCTATGTTTGATGTTGCAGGTTGTTGTTCCGATTATGAGTGATCGACTAGGTTACGATAGTCCACTCAACAGTTGTTCGCCTGTGGCACAATTGAAGATGGAGCCTATCAATTGTTTATGTTTCCGTATGCTACTTGATATTGAGCTAACCTTGAGCTAAGCATTATTGTAATAAGTACAAATTCTGAATCAATTCATTATTTATGATGCACTATTAAATTCTTTGGTATTCTTGATAGTTGGTGAAGTCGCTTAAGCACTTGTTGCAATCACACACGTTGCACTCCTCGCAATCTATCAATGAAACAATTGCATACAACATAAACAATAGCACATAGAGATCAAACAAATGCAACAAATGCATGCATGGCAATTTACTACGTCACAATGATTGTTATTTTAGTTCTCTAAACAATACTGAAGTATATGATGCATGCAAGAGACCAATTAATGCAATGGAGTACTTGTTAATAATAATTACTTGTCAATATAGGGGTTTTAATAGTTCTGTTATAACGCCTGTTCGAACTATCGAATTAAATTTGTTTCTTAGAATTACTGGATAGAGGACGTTAATACGAACCAGTAGGCGTTGGATTCACCCTAATCGGATTTATACATCTTTTTGTATGATTTAAATAGCGTTTAATGGGTTTTCAATGATTCATATAGTTTCTGTTGCCTTAAAATCAAACTAAAATTATATCTCAAAAATCCACGGAATTGTGATTCCAGGGACATATTATTTGTAATTTTCTGAGCAGTACTCGAATTACTATGATTTTAATACTCTAAATAGGCCATTAATCTATTTACTTAATTGCTGCAAAACCTTAGAGTATTTGCCTGAAACATTTGCATATTGATGATCTACATGGAACCAGCTTTCCATCGGTATATTATTTATATTTTTGTCATATGCAAATAATTTACTATGAATTTAATGATTTCTAAAGCCATTAAAACTAATTAAATCACTACGTGGTAAATAATCTGCAAAGGCTGGATCCAACCAGATATTATTAATCTACATTATAGTAGCTTCAATTTTATATATTGTTCATATTTTCGGAGTTACAGATAATTTCCTATGAATTTATTAACCTAAAAGACCATTAAAACTAATTAAATTACTACTGTAAAAGCATACTGTAAAGGTATCTAATGCCATATTAATATTCTACACGTTTTTCTTAATACATTGATATATTATTTGCTATTTTTGGATCTACATATCTTTTTATATGATTTTTGCAAGTTTACACAATTTTCTGCAAATTAAATTCAATTTCAAAATCTACAGGGAATATTCCCTGGGAATATTTTATGCTGACTAGGACTGACCTGGCGTTGACACATGGCGAGATCCGGTTGGCTCGTACCCCTTCGTGGAATCAATCTAATCATGGCCGTTGGGGTGAGATCCAGTGGTTAGGAGAGGAGATTGACCCGATTTTGGCTCATAATAGACAAGAAATAGATCTTTGTTAGAGAGACAAATCCGTAGGTCAAATTGAAAAACTTACAACATTAAAGTTGCGAGGAATCATTATTCCTACCTTCTCACCAAAGGAATTTGGATTTTAAGAAACGAGCGCGAGTACATCTTGGATTTACACCGTCATATCTGAAATATTGCGACGCGAAATTCTCCGGTTGTGGTGGATGAAAAGAGGTGAGTTTTGTCGGGATCGAAAGATTTCGACAAGATCTACAACTTTCTTTTTTTGGCCGAAGGAAAACGATGAAGTCTAGATGGATGAATAAACAAAACAAGATTCGGGCATGTGTAGATTCGGGATTTCGAGAAGAGAAACTCATACAGTGGTGCCTCCATGGGTTTATATGGAGTTTTAGGATGGTGTAGAGATAGGTCTTGGGGTAGGGAACAAGTAGAAACAAACGAAAGTCGATTTCGGAGTTATAGATAAATAGAGATAGGTTTGAGAAAAACCGATTTGCACGCCTTTTAAAGAACCCCATGGGATCGATCAGTGCCCGTGCGCGTGGGTGCTCTGGTCGGCTGGCTGGGCCGCCGGCTGGCTTGGCCAGCCTAGTTAGTTTTTTTTCTTTTTTTTCTTTTTCTTTTTCCATTTTCTATTTATTTGTTTTCCTCATAACTTTTGCATATGAACTCCAAATCGAATAGATCATTATAGGATCAAATTTGTAATATTTTTACTATTTTGTAAGTAGTGGATTTATAAATCCTTGTATATTTCATTTTATTTATATCTTTATGTTTTTGTATTTATTTCATAACTTTTTCATAATAGCTCCAAATGAGCTCAATTTTGTTCCTAAAATTTTGTAATATTAATTGGATCTTTTTAGGCTATAATTTAGCAATAATCGCTGCTTATCAATATGGGATTTTTATAAAACCAATTTAATTCCCTTTAGGAACAAAGTGGCATATACTATTTAGGGTTTTAGTCCCTTATTTCTATTTGGGGATTTTCTTCATGCAAATATGCAATGCAATGCTGATGAATATCATGGAAATGCAATTTTTTTTCTAGTCCCAATTTCTAAAATCTTGGGATGTGACATATTATGGTTACATAGAGGAGATATGGGAACTTGACTATGGACCTACTTTTGAGGTCCCCTTGTTTCGGTGCAAATGGGTCAAGCTGACAGGAGGAGGGGTTGAGGTAGACAAGAAATACGGAATGACATCGTTGGCTCTCAACAATCTTGGGTACTTAGACGAACCATTCATCCTAGCCAATGATGTGGCTCAGGTTTTCTATGTGAAGGACATGTCTACCAAACCTAGAAAAATAAAAAATAAGAAAAATAATACATCAGACGATGAGCCAAAGTGCCACATAGTTCTTTTAGGAAAAAGAAACATCGTGGGAATGGAGGACAAGACAGACATGTCAGAAGATAGTGACAAGTTTCATGAAATTCCGCCCTTCGCGGTGAAGGATGACCCAAGCATCTTGATAATTAATGAAGATGCTCCATGAATACGGCGGGATCAGATAGGAACACACGCGAAGAAATGATGTGTAATAATTGTAACATTTTATGAGTGGAGATGCTCCATGTGTCCATTTTTATAGTGTTGTCTGCAAACAATCTTGAGTGTGTTAGTCCCGTTTTGTGAGGTCACATATTAGGGAGTGCCTCTATGACCAGTTTCTTGGAGATGCCGGAGGACTGGGCTCCTGCGGCATCTCCCTGAAACTGGTCGTAGTGGTGTCCCTGCTCTCGAAAACCATCTTGCAGCTTGTAACTTCTCTAACTAGATCAATATGCCTGGGAGATAACTAATATCACATATTAGGGAGTGCCTCTATGACCAGTTTCTTGGAGATGCCGGAGGACTGGGATCCGGCGGCATCTCCCTGAAACTGGCTGTAGTGGTGTCCCTGCTCTCGAAAACCATCTTGGAGATGCCTCAAACTGGCTGGAGGACTGGACTCACAAGGATGCCTATTTATAGTACAAGCAGCTCGGCATAATGTCGACACTCACGACATAATGTCAACACTCACCCCTATTATTAGTGCTGACTCATGTTTTGTCCCAGTTGGTGTCTCCAACCGGGACTCAAGGTTCATCTTTAGTCCCGGTAGGTGACACCATCCTGGACAAGGTACAAGCCGCACGACATAATGTCGACACTCACCCCTATTATTAGTGCTGCCTGGCCCAGTCTGTCGCAATCCCTTCAGTCGTGGTTGGCTTCTCCAACCGGGACTAAAGATGAACCCTCTCTTTATAGGCATTTCCCTCTATTTATAGGCTACTCGATCCAGCCTGCTCTATTTATTGGCCTTTTCCTCTAAATACAACGTCTTCATATTTAGGTAACAGTCAAGACATTTATTAATATTAAAAACCGAGACAAATCGGGACTAGGCAACACTCAGTACTAAAGCCGCCCCCTTTAGTCATAATCATGCCTAGTCCTATAGTACGCAGCTTCAGGGTCTTCTTCGTCATCGTCATCATCATCGTCATTGTCCCCTGCCACTCTGGGTATCCTCAGCCCAGCCATGGCATATACCAGGGGCCATTCTGGCCTCAGATTCACGGCGGGCGGGGGAGGGGTCTCCTGGAAGACGACGTTGCTACCGTCGGGCGGGGGTGGGGCCTTTTTGTGGCTCTATGGCAGGTGGACTTGTGGGCACCGCAGGCGAGGATGGTCTCCCCCGGCGATGTAGCGCATCACTCCGATGATAGTACGGTTCGCCCACCACAGACGACGGACAAATTCTTTGTGGTTCACCGGGGGAAGGCCATCACCCTCGTACCTGGCGAGCTCTGTTTCCCGCCTATTTGCGAAGAAGGCATTCCAGGTGTCGTAGTTGTCGGGATCCCACTGCGGATCCATCCGCTGCTCCGGCGTGAGCTCGTGGTAGAAGTGGTTCGTGATGGCCGCCTGGCGTGCAGAACCTTGAGGGACAGGAGGGACAGGAACCCCTCCAGCGCTCAGCATCCAGCCGGCAGGCGGCCGGTAGCCCGGCATACAAGGGTAGTTGGAGGTGCACAGTGCCTCGGTCTCCTCGAGGGTCAGAATGGCCTAGTAGGCGTTGTCCATTGTTCTAAGAGAGGAACGTGTGGATGTGTGGATAGCCATGGCGCGATCGCCCTAGATATAGAGGGAAAGGGCGGGAAAACTTGGCGTGAAGCTTTGGGAAATGGCGGGAAATATCTTTAGTCCCGGTTAGTGACTACAACCGGGACTAAAAGCTCTCGTAGAAAGGAAAGGGTGGGAAAACTTGGCAGGAAGCGGTGGGAAATGGCGGGAAATATCTTTAGTCCCGGTTTGACTACAATCGGGACTAAATGGATATTATATTAAGATTCTTTATATTTTTCTGATAATAATAGACATATTATTTGTTTTATTTGAATTTTTACAATAAAAGATATGATTTTCCAAAGTTTTATATTTGATTTGAATTAAAAAAAGAAATTTATAAATGATGCAAACGGATAAATGGATATTATATTAAGGTTCATTATATTTTTCTGATAATAATAGACATATTATTTGTTTTATTTGTATTTTTACAATAAAAGATATGATTTTCCAAAGTTTTATATTTGATTTGAATTAAAAAAAGAAATTTACAAATGAAATAATTTATAAATGATGCAAATAGATAAATGGATATTATATTAAGACTCTTTATATTTTTTTGATAATAATAGACATATTATTTATTTTATTTGGATTTTTACAATAAAAGATATGATTTTCCAAAGTTTTATATTTGATTTGAATTAAAAAAAAGAAATTTACGAACGAAATAATTTATGAATGATGCAAACAGATAAATGGATATTATATTAAGATTCTTTATATTTTTCTGATAATAATATATATATTATTTGTTTTATTTGGATTTTTACAATAAAAGATATGATTTTCCAAAGTTTTATATTTGATTTGAATTAAAAAAGAAGAAAATTTATAAAAAGTAAACTAGTCGCGGGTCGTGGCTGGACCCGGGACTAGAGGGTGCGTGCGAGCGCGAAAACCAAGTGGCCGAAAAAACACATTAGTCCCGGGCCGTGGCTTTAAGCCACGGCCTGGGACTAATGACCCTCTAGTCCCGTCCCGTGGCTTAGCCCGGGACTAAAGGGGTGGGGGTATAAGTAACCTGTGCCCGCCCCTGTCCTCCCCTACCCAGCACTTGGCGAAATCGACGAGGAGACGAACAGACGACAGCGAGAGCTCGATCGACGCAGGGGAGGTGCTGCCGGATTCCACCGCGCCGCCGCCCTCGTCTCCGGCCGCCCCGCTGTGCCGCCACGCGCCGCGCCACCGCTCTGCACCGTGCACCTCGCCATGTCGTCGCGCACCGCCGCGCCGTACGTGCCACCGCGCCGCCACGCGCCGTCCCGCCGCCCTGGAACGCGCGTTGCCGCCTCGCCATGCCGCCGCGCGCCGTCCCGCCGCCCGCAACGCCGCCGCCTCGACGTGCGTTTTTAGGAATTTGTAGTTTCTTTTTTAGTATCTTAGCATTTAGTTTCTTTTTTTAGGAATATATGATTTTTTTAGTTCCTTTTTTAGAATATATAATTGTTTTTAGGAATATATAATTGTTTTTAGTTATTTTTAGGAATATATAATTGTTTTTAGTTGTTTTTAGGAATATATAATTGTTTATATAATTGTTTTTAGTTGTTTTTAGGAATATATAATTGTTTTATATAATTCTTTAGGAATATATAATTGTTTTTAGTTATTTTTTTTAGGAATATATAATTGTTTATATAATTGTTTTTTAGGAATATATAATTGTTTATATGGTTTATTAGGAATATTAATTGTTTTTAGTAGTTTTTAGGAATATATAATTATTTTTAGTTGTTTTTTAGGATTATTAATTAGTGTTAGGGTTATTAATTATATAATTATTAGGGTTATTAATTTTTGTTATTAGGGTTATTGTTTTTTTGTTTTAATTATTAGGGTTATTGTATTTTATAACCTGTTTAACTCTCTTTTTGTTATAGTTAATTAAGTCATGGATCCATCTGAAGATCCTGGTCGCATTGGTGAAGGTTTACTTCAAGGCGTGATAAGAGGTGAAATTCCTCTTAATATTAATACCGGTAAAGATATCTTGCTCGAGGAAGAGATATCCTCATATCTGAATCCATCCGGTGATGGACTAGAGGAAAACCTAATGTACCAAGGGGGAGACCGGATGGACGAAGTGCAAACAAAAAACAACAATAATGATGGCCCCTCGACAGGATCCGGTGAGGTACATATATATATATATATATATATATATAAAGTCTCGTGTTACCTCTATTCATTAACTGATCTAGATATATATTAATCACTCTCTCTTCTTCTTTTAGCCCATCGGATCGAAGAAATCGATAGCTCGAACGAAACGAGGGCCGAACAAAAAGTTGCATGGTAATCAGAGGTCCACCATCGAAGAAATAGATGATGATGGTGAACCGATTGCTCCAGAGAAGCATCGGAGGATGTTTATAAATCAATGTGGGGCGCTTGTTAGGGACAACCTGCCGATCACCATCCAAGAATGGAATCAGTCAAAGAAACCCGGTGAAGAATCTAGCTATGTCGACGATGATGCCAAAGATGACCTTTGGCAGAAGCTCATAGCGAATTTAATACTACCTCCAGAGTATGAAGAATTTGAGGTAGATGGTATTACCCCAAGGCCGGGTGGGCTTGAAAACAGAGAGAAAGTGAAGGAGTGGGCTCTAAGCAAGATGGCTGAACTGTACCGGAACCACAAGAAAAGTGTATACGCGAAATATGTCACGAAAAAGAAAACTCCAGACTTCAAAGGAGTAAACGAGAAGTTGAGAGAACAGTGGCCTGATTTTGTACAGTACAAGCAATCTCATAAAGAAAAGGCAAAGTCGGCAAAGAACGCGTTAAATGCTGCCAACAAGAAATACCATCATAAAATGGGGACATGTGGCTACAAGAGTGCCGTCCCTAAGTGGGAAACTATGGAGAAGAACATGAGGGCTAGAGGCGTCACTCCTGGTACAGATGGATGGCCCGAGAGGTCAAAGCACTGGTGGTACGGGCACGGGGATCCTTGGATCCAGAAACAGGGAATACATTATTTCATGATAAAATTCTAAAACCCTCCCAAGACCTTATTCAAGCAACGAACGATGCTCAATTGGGATTGTTCCGTCTCGAGAGAGAGAACGACGAGCTGACACGCGCCCTAGGGAATCCTCAAAAGGGAGGACGAACATGAAGGCGCCGTTGTCTCGTGGAAGAAAGGGTTTCCTCAGTACGATGCCAGTTACAGAAGCCGTCAGAGAAAGAAGGACCGGGAGGCAGAATGGATCTCCAGGGTAGAGCAGGACCTAGCTGATCTGAAGAACCTCATGCATGAAATTATCCAAAGGCCTCCGTCGTCAACTCACCCGCGGGCTGCTAATCCTGCATTGGATCTTAGCCAGCGGAGAAGCAGCGTGGCTTCCACGGAGGTCCGGAATGATGATCAAGCACTGCTGGATGATGCACCAGCTCCTCACTACCCCGTGGATGATGTTAGAGAGATGGCACAATGTGAGATACATCAGCCAATGAACAACCTGTCCTTCAAGGTGGAAATCGTCACTGCTTTACCTTTTCTACCTGGAGCACTCCACCATTCACTTCCGATTCCACCAGGCTATGCTCGTGTCATGGTGGATGACATAGTGTAGGATTTTGAGGACTTAGAGATTGAAATCGCTACGCCTGAAGGCCTTACGAAACTAAGAGATGTCAAGCGCAACATCATTCTATGGAATAAGAAGTACATCATGTTTCCAGGCTCGGCGCCAAGGCCACCGACTCCGAGGAATCCAAGTCCACCGCGGATCGAATATCGTCAACCTCCAAGTCCACCCCGCCCCGCTGACGATCACCGCAGCAGGAGTACATCAACTCGATCTCCGCCTCCGCGCAATACTCGATCTCCGCCTCCGCCTCCATGCAATACTACTACCTCGTCGAAGAAACACTACAAGGAATGTGTTATTCTATGACCTTCTCATAGTGACCGTGGAAAAAATCGTCATAGATTTATGACGATTTTGCACCAGATGGTCGTAAGCTGTTCGGGAGGTTCAAAACCTTAAAAAATCATGACGATTTTGCACAGGAACTTCATATTTTCATTAGCTCAAATCGTCATAACCTGACGGATGTACCTTACGACGTTATTTGTACCTTATTACGATGATTTAAAATCGTCATGATGTCCAAATTAAGATAAGTTGAAACTTGTAGTCGGCCACGTCAGCAATTACGCCTATGTGTCATGTCTATGTGTCATTTTTTACTACGTGTCATATACGTGTGTTAATATCTTCTTGTCTATGTGTCAGTTTTTGACTGCGTGTCATATCCGTGTGTAAATATATGCTTACGTGACATATCTGTGTGTAGATATATGCTTATGTGGCGCTAGTTAAATCTAATAGACTTATCATTACTCAAACTGATAAGTGGGACCAAACTCTAACAAACAGTACCCACCAAACCCGCCGTAGCTTATTTGCAAAAAAGAAGGAGTCCAGGGAGTCGAACCCCAGACCTCCCAACCAAACCAACAGCAGCTTACAACTACACCAATCAATCTTTTTTGTCATACTACCACAACTACACCATATATCTATTCGTTGCTATGTCTGGGCTGATTTCCCTTCCATGATGGGCCTCGGTGGGAAGAGGTTGGCCGTGATCGGCTTAGTGGGAAGGGAGTTGGCCGCGATGGGCCTTGGTGGGAAGAAAAAGATTAGGGCCTGACAAGCTCGTTTGTTTAGTTTTTTGTTTTCTTAATTCTTTTGTAACTTTTTCATAATAAGTCCAAAATAACTGATTTTTGTTTCTAAATTTTTATAAAATTCAGTAGAACATCTTAGGGTATTAATTATAAATACTTTGATTAATTAAAAAATAGTGGATTTACTAATCGCACATTGTCCATAGTAGGGACAATACCATAATTCAAAATATAAGTTTGAAACTAGGGAGTGACTGTTCTCGTCTAGGGATTGAGTCTTATTAAAATGTTTCGGTGGATCTCTTAATAAACCTGATATTTTGAGTCTAAAACTCATCTTTTCAAAAAATAATGGGCATCGGATCATGTATCTGTAGTTCAAATCGGCCCCACTTCCTGCCGATTTGGAAGGAATTTGTCTTTTTCGCCAGAGATGGACGGAAAGGTTTGAGATATCCCGGTTGGGACATTTATCCAGGTAAGGTGTCCTATTATTTTTTAAAAATGGGATGGTAGCATTTTGAAACTTTCATTTGGTGGTTGCTTCACAAAACGGCCCGTTTTTTGCGCCATGAAACCTCAAACATGATAGGTCATTTCTAAGAAGGTTCTTAGCTAGGGGATGAGCCTTGCTAAACTTGCATTCGATCTCTGAAGAAACATGATATTGTGAGTCTAAAAATATTTTTTTCAAAAAATCATGAGCACCAGATCATGTACCTGTAGTTCAAACCGGACCCACTTCCTACCGATTCGGCAGGAATTTGTCTTTTTTGCCAGGGTGAACGGAAAGGTTTGCGATACCCCGGTTGGGACATTGTCCATGTAAGGTGGTCTAATATTTCTACAAAATGTGGCGGTACCATTGTAAAACTGTCATTTGGTGGTTGCTTCACAAAACGCCCCGTTTTTTGCGTTCGGAAAATAGAAAATGGATTTTCCGTGCGTCGAAAAGGAAAACTTTCTCCTGCAACATTGTTCTCCATGCCATGATACATATGTGTGCACAATATAGGCACATTATCACAAACTATGCCCTGATTCTAGCCATATCATTGGTCATTGACCCGAAAGCCATGAAACCTTGAACATGATAGGTCATTTTGTGAAGGGTTTTTCGAGACATACTCAATTTAGCAAGTTTGGTATTTTTCCTTGAAAAATAATAGTGGATCCCTAGTGATATAGCAAACAGAAAACAATGATGTATCTGTAGTTCACATTTGGCCCGTTTCCAGCTGAATCAACAAAGATATGTCATTTTGCAAAGACATACCTAAAATGCTTTTGGAATAGGGGCATTTGGTGATTGGCACACATAATATGGTATATTAGTTTGTAAAATTGCTTTGGTCCAGTTTTATAAAATTGTTTTGATAGATACTTCACAAAAATAGTCATTCGAGACAAAAGAAAACCTCTAAAAATATGTTTTCCCTCCCATTCCATTAGATTTTTTTCGCTCCCACCCTCTCAGCGCCAGTTTTCGCGCCTACCCAATTATGTGAACTGAAATGACCAAAATCCCCACCCAAATACCCCCCAACCAGGGATATTTTCGTAAAATGAACCTGCAACGACAACCCAGTCATCACCAAACCCTAGCCGCTCCTCCCGCGTCAACCATTCCACCCTCCCCCGCCGCCCACAAAAACTAATCTTAGCTCTCCCTCCACTCGCACACCTCCGCCGCAGTCCCCTTCGTTCTCCACATACTCTTCCACCACAGGGCATCGATGGCAACCTCCTATTGTCTTGTCCAACCCACGAACCTCTCCATCCCTCTTCCTAGGATGACCAGCCCGCAAAACCTAGATCCCGCACCACCGCGCCGCCACGCCCAAGACGGAGGAGGAGGAGGACGGGATCCTATACACCTCGACCTGCCGTTGGTGCCGAAGCGACAGAGGATGGCAGAACCACAGGAACGGAGGCGCGGGCTGCACGGACGTGGCAGATGCTCTGGATAGGCTTGCGCTACTGGAGGAGCGGCGCCTAGAGATCAAGCACATGCGGGTCCTCGTCGACGTCGCCGTCTCCGGCCCCAGAGATCCGGAAACCCCATACGCCGTCGCTCCTGCCGCCCCGCCGGCTTCGACAGCCTAGTTGGTGAGTTCTCTCCTGTCGCCTGAGCCCATGCGCAGCGTGTCATGACCTGGTTATGCCAAAATTTTCCATGTTTAATGAATGTTGGTTCCTGTTTGAATTTGGACACAAATCTGCACCTAACGAGAGCACTTATCTTATGCATCATCATGATAATGGCGGTTTGGATCCTGTTTTATTTTGCTTTCTAGGTCTTCTACTAGCTTGTAGTGATGTCTAGTATTGCGTGCAGGCTACACCTAACGACCAATGCAACGACGTCCCGGGCTCCTGCCTGACGTACTCGACCAGCACCTGTTGTTGCTGCACACGCGTCATACATGTATTCGAGTTAAACAGGTAGTTTCAGGATCAGTTGCTGGCTTGCTGCTAATAATCTAGAATTATTAGGTATGTATGGTGTAGAGAGAAATATTAGGTCATTCAGTCTGAGCCTATGTTGTATTTTTTCTGCCTGCTTGTGTAATTTTTTTAGTGTAGGTCATTGAAGGAGTGGTGGATTTCAGTTGTCTGGCTGTGTAAAAAAATTACTGTGTACCATACTTAGTGTTTACTAAACTGAGGCATTTGGGCAGCAAAACTATTATACAAATGCTCTATTATTGCCAAATTGATGTTTCTTGAGGTGGTATCAGTGTAGCTGAAAATTCAGGTAGGCTAGATATGCGCAGTTTAATCTCTATGCTAGCTAGGATACTTGTTATAGCGAATCCTTTTTAGGTTAGTATTGGTACATTATATATGTTCTGGGTTTGCTGCTTGCCATTGCAGAAATGATTTTATTGAATTCTCACTTTCTTCTTTAATCCAGAATTGTAGGTAGGGGCTAAAACTTGCCCACAGTATCAGGATGAAATTTTAGAGAACACATTAGTACATTCCCATCTCTGAATTCAAAGGCTTGTGCATTGTTCTTAGATGTTTGTTGTAACAAACAGCTAGGACCATAATATTTGTTTTGCTTGCATGTGAGTACTTGGATGTCAGTATGTAGATCAATGAAGGAGATGGTGCTTTCTATGGTTCAAAAATTGACATTGGTGTTATTTTTTACTGTTCTAATATGATCACTGAAGTATTTTGCTAACTAATTAATTGTTCTTGCATGTGTAACTGTACTTTGCTGAACCTTTTGCCTGGGGATCGTGCTACTTCTAGTGTCTCCTGCTGCAGTTTACCTTGGTGAGTAGTAGGGGTACTACCTGGTATATTCAGTCAGTACCAACACATGATTTTGTAATCAGACGGTGGTACCAGTACGGATATAGAACTTGTTAATTTGGCCAGGTGGGTATGACATGGAGAAGGCGGCACTGGCGTTTGATCTAGCGGCGCTCAAGTACTGGGGCTTGTCCACATACATCAATTTCCCGGTGATCAATTCACTCCCAAACTCCAGTTTACAATGTGCCATACATTGCTTGTGATCACAATGTAGCTTGCTAGTGATATTTTTGAATTTTGACCACTTGTGTATGTGTGTCCAGGTGGAGGACTACACGGAGGAGCTGGAGACGATGAAGAACATGACCAGGCAGGACTACGTGGCTCGCTCATATCAAAAGGTACACTTGCTAGGATATTCGAGGTATATGGTTTGTTCAATCAAGGTGTTCTCTTCCAACTCGTGTCCGTTTATTAGATCTTGTGGTTGGGTCATTACTCCATGCCTTTGTTTCTCTTATTTTGAGTTTGTTAGGTCCATGGTGCTATATGTCTGTTTGTTCCAATTTATGCTCAAAAGCACGGTCAGTTACAATTTTTATAACAATCTGTGGCTACACTTTCAAATCACATCATTTGCTAAATAAAATATCAAGCTGTTACACAAATGTTCGTGGCCTGATTTCATTTGTTCAATATTTATCATCTGAGGGTCTTAAATAGATGATCAACCTGCACCCAAGTTGATAGGCTTTATGTTCTTAGGATGGCCACTGAAACTTGTGTTAGTTACTTAATTCCATATGCAAAGCACTGGCAGGTGCTTATATCATAGATCAGTACTTGTGATTTTAATGATAGATTAATGGAATCTATTGGCTTTGTCAGTTGGCATATGTTCTGCTTTCTCTTAGATTTGCTGAAAGTACGTACTTCCTTAATTTGCTATTTTTTGTGTTTTACGCTTTGAGCTGACCTGCAGGTACACCGGGAGGAATTTCTTGGCAGTAAATATTGATTTCCTCTACTTTCATGAAGTTCATGTCAAGTGTGAAGGCCTACCCGGAAGAAAGTTGTAGTATATTATTGTAACCATGGAACTATTGTAATCAACTATTGCCATTTGAAGTGTGTGAGAGCGTTTGGACTTTATTGTATACATAGTATGTGATTTGAAGTGTTAGTGCTGGAATATGTATTGTATATTGTATGCGATTTGAACCATGTAACAATTGTAATCGACTTAATTATAGATATTGTAAGAATTTTGTGTATTATAGTATTTATAAATAAATTATTAGTTGATCAATTACTGTCAAGCGAGATTTAACTAGCGGGATCTGTGAAAAATGAAACTGACAAGTAGGACCTGCTAAAATTAAAATGTCGAAATTAAAAAGAAATAAAATGTCAAAAATAAAAACGAAATTCCTTTAAAAGGCCAATACCAAAAAATAAAAAGCCCTACATTTTGGGCTGGGCCTGGCCCATATAATTGGCGAGAATTGATATGAAAAAACATAAACAAATTGAATTACTGGGCTTGGCCCATACAAACAACAACTATCGGACCGGGCTGATTGTGTGCCACGTTGGACTAGCCACGTATAATCTGACGTGGCTAGGCCTCATCGCCCATGACGATATTGAATCGTCATAGAGGTTATGAAGATCCAATATCGTCATAGAAGGTTATGACGATTTCGTTGAAATCGTCGTAATAGTTCATTAGCGACGCCCAGCTTTCGACGATCTCAAAATCGTCATAGAATCGTCATAAACAGACTATTATGATGATTTTGTGACGAAAATTGAGGGTCATATATAGCCAGATTCCTTGTAGTGAAACGGAAGTTCGACGGTCCCCTGCGCCGCACATCGAAGAAAGGTCAAACGGCGAAGATAGTCGACATCCCGCCGGCTCTTCCAAAGAGACCTTATGACAAGACCGATGAGGAAACTAACGCGGATATGGCTGCCCAAGTTAAGGCGCATTTTGCACCCAAAAAGCCTGAGCCAAAGCCGGTATATAATGAAAAAACCAAAAAGTGGGTAAGACCTTTCTTGAGAAACCATCCCAGATATCGATGAATCAGACTATGACTAGGAGATTATTAAGCAAGCACAGAAGAAAAAAATCACACGTGCAAAAGCGGGAAGCAAGTTGCCCAGCTCGGAGCACAAAAGAATCAACAAGGCCTTCAGAGCTGAAATAGATATGGACATGCAAATAATGGACCCCAGAGCCCGTAATAATGCTGCACTTATGTGAATCACTGTATCGCAGGCCAAAGCACTTGCTACCGAAGCAAATATGACTCTTGGTCAATATTTAGGCTATGAAGATATGCCGGTGGGTCAGATAGTATGACAGTATGTCCAAGGGGAGCCTCTAGTTAGTAATGAGGAGCAAGCAGAAAAAAAGCATCAGAAAGATTGGTTTCCGGTGGACGTTAGAAAGGAGCATCACTTCAAACCATACTCGATACAGGTTCAAATGAATGAACTATTTCAGTTATACAACCAGCGCTCCCTCGACAAATCTATCATTGGTTGCTACTGTCTGTAAGTGATTTATTTCTATAATTAAGTTTGTAGCTCAGCTCGTTCATTGCATTTAATATATTATCCTAACTATATATCCTTTTGTATGATGATATTATATTTTGCAGAATGAAGATGCTTGAATGCAAAAGAGCTAGAAGATACGACGTTGGGTTCATTGACCTGTATATTGTTAATGAATATACGTTAAAGAATCACCCCAAGGACGTGGAGGAAGACCTGTGCAGGTTCTTAACTGAGAATAATTTTGTTAAGGAAATACTATTTCCTTACAACTTCAAGTGAGTGTTTATATCTTGTACACATTTTATTTTTGCTTACTGGATGAGCTATACATGTATGCTTATGTAAACGTCTGCAGATTCCACTGGATCTTGCTAAACATTCAAGTTAACAACCACAGACGACGGCAGGTGGACTTGTGGGCACCGCAGGCGAGGATGGTCTCCCCCGGCGATGTAGCGCATCACTCCGATGATAGTACGGTTCGCCCACCACAGACGACGGACAGCTTCTTTGTGGTTCACCGGGGGCGGGCCATCACCCTCGTACCTGGCGAGCTCTCTTTCCCGCCTATTAGCGAAGAAGCCATTCCAGGTGTCATAGTTGTCGGGATCCCACTGCGGATCCATCCGCTGCTCCGGCGTGAGCTCGTGGTAGAAGTGGTTCGTGATGGCCGCCTGGCGTGCGGAACCTTGAGGGACAAGAGGGACAGGAACCCCTCCAGCGCTCAGCATCCAGCCGGCGGGCGGCCGGTAGCCCGGCATACAAGGGTAGTTGGAGGCACATAGCGCCTCGGTCTCCTCGAGCGTCAGAATGGCCTAGTAGGCGTTGTCCATTGTTCTCAGAGAGGAACGTGTGGATGTGTGGATAGCCATGGCGCGATCTCCCTACATATAGAGGAAAAGGGCGGGAAAACTTGGCGTGAAGCTTTGGGAAATGGCGGGAAATATCTTTAGTCCCGGTTAGTGACTACAACCGGGACTAAAAGCTCTCGTAGAAAGGAAAGAGCGGGAAAACTTAGCGGGAAGCGGTGGGAAATGGCGGGAAATATCTTTAGTCCCAGTTTGACTACAACCGGGACTAAATGGATATTATATTAAGATTCTTTATATTTTTCTGATAATAATATACATTTTATTTGTTTTATTTGGATTTTTACAATAAAAGATATGATTTTCCAAAGTTTTATATTTGATTTGAATTAAAAAAAGAAATTTACAAATGAAATAATTTATAAATGATGCAAACGGATAAATGGATATTATATTAAGACTCATTATATTTTTCTGATAATAATAGACATATTATTTGTTTTATTTGTATTTTTACAATAAAAGATATGATTTTCCAAAGTTTTATATTTGATTTGAATTAAAAAAAGAAATTTACAAATGAAATAATTTATAAATGATGCAAACAGATAAATGGATATTATATTAAGATTCTTTATATTTTTCTGATAATAATAGACATATTATTTGTTTTATTTGGATTTTTACAATAAAAGATATGATTTTCCAAAGTTTTATATTTGATTTGAATTAAAAAGAAGAAAATTTACAAAAAGTAAACTAGTCGCGGGTCGTGGATGGACCCGGGACTAGAGGGTGCGTGCGAGCGCGAAAACCAAGCGGCCGAAAAAACACATTAGTCCCGGGACGTGATTTAACCCGCGACTAAAGGGGGGTCTTTAGTCACGGGTTAAATCACGGCCTGGGACTAATGACCCTCTAGTCCCGTCCCGTGGCTTAGCCCGGGACTAAAGGGGTGGGGTTATATGTAACCTGCGCCCGCCCCTGTCCTCCCCCACCCAGCACTTGGCAAAATCGACGAGGAGATGAACAGACGACGGCGAGAGCTCGATCGACGCAGGGGAGGTGTTGCCGGATTCCACCGCGTCGCCGCCCTCGTCTCCGGCCGCCCCGCCGTGCCACCGCCCTGCACCGTTCTTCCGTGTGCCTCGCCATGCCGCCGCGCACCGCCGCTGCGTACGTGCCGCCGCACCGCCCCGCAACGCGCGCCGCCGCCTCGCCATGCCGTCGCGCGCCGTCCCGCCGCCCCGCAACGTGCGCCGCCGCCTCGCCGTGCCGCCGCGCGCTGTCCCGCCGCCCGTAACGCCGCCTCCTCGACGTGCGTTTTTAAGGAATATATAATTTTTTAGTTTCTTTTTTTAGAATATATATTTGTTTATATAATTGTTTTTAGTTGTTTTTATGAATATATAATTGTTTATATAATTGTTTTTAGTTGTTTTTAGGAATATATAATTTTTTTTAGTTTCTTTTTTTAGGAATATATAATTGTTTTTAGTTATTTTCAGGAATATATAATTGTTTATATAATTGTTTTTAGTTGTTTTTAGGAATATATAATTGTTTTTAGTTGTTTTTAGGAATATATAATTGTTTATATAATTTTTTAGGAATATATAATTGTTTTTCGTTATTTTTTTAGGAATATATAATTGTTTATATAATTGTTTTTTAGGAATATATAATTGTTTATTAGGTTTATTAGGAATATTAATTGTTTTTAGTAGTTTTTAGGAATATATAATTGTTTTTAGTTGTTTTTTAGGATTATTAATTAGTGTTATTAGGGTTATTAATTATATAATTATTAGTGTTATTAATTTTTGTTATTAGGGTTATTGTTTTTTTTGTTTTAATTATTAGGGTTATTGTATTTTATAACCTGTTTAACTCTCTTTTTGTTATAGTTAATTAAGTCATGGATCCATCTGAAGATCCTGGTCGCATTGGTGAAGGTTTTCTTCAAGGCGTGATAAGAGGTGAAATTCCTCTTAATATTAATACCGGTGAAGATATCTTGCTCGAGGAAGAGATATCCTCATATCTGAATCCATCCGGTGATGGACTAGAGGAAAACCTAATGTACCAAGGGGAAGACCGGATGGACGAAGGGCAAACAAAAAACAACAATAATGATGGCCCCTCGACAAGATCCGGTGAGGTACATATATATATATATAAAGTCTCGTGTTAACTCTATTCATTAACTGATCTAGATATATATTAATCACTCTCTCTTCTTCTTTTAGCCCATCGGATCGAAGAAATCGACAGCTCAAACGAAACGAGGGCCAAACAAAAAGTTGGATGGTAATCAGAGGTTCACCATCGAAGAAATAGATGATGATGGTGAACCGATTGCTCCAGAGAAGCATCGGAGGATGTTTATAAATCAATGCGGGGTGCTTGTTAGGGACAACCTGCCGATCACCATCCAAGAATGGAATCAGTCAAAGAAACCCGGTGAAGAATCTAGCTATGTCGCCGATGATTCCAAAGATGACCTTTGGCAGAAGCTCATAGCGAATTTCATACTACCTCCAGAGTATGAAGAATTTGAGGTAGATGGTATTAACCCGGAGTGGGCTCTAAGCAAGATGGCTGAACTGTACCGGAACCACAAGAAAAGTGTATACGCGAAATATGTCACGAAAAATAAAACTCCAGACTTCAAAGGAGTAAACGAGAAGTTGAGAGAACAGTCGCCCGATTTTGTACAGTACAAGCAATCTGATAAAGCAAAGGCAAAGTCGTCAAAGAACACGTTAAATGCTTCCAACAAGAAATACCATCATAAAATGGGGACAAGTGGCTACAAGAGTGTCGTCCCTAAGTGGGAAACTATGGAGAAGAGCATGAGGGCTAGAGGCGTCACTCCTGGTACAGATGGATGGCCCGAGAGGTCAAAGCACTGGTGGTACGGGCACGGGGATCCTTGGATCAAGAAACAGGGAAGACATTATTTCATGATAAAATTCTAAAACCCTCCCAAGACCTTATTCAAGCAATGAACGATGCTCAATTGGGATTGTTTCGCCCCGAGAGAGATAACGACGAGCTAACACGCGCCCTAGGGAATCCTGAAAAGGGAGGACGAACACGAGGGAAAGGCGCCGCTGTCTCGTGGAAGAAAGGGTTTCCTCAGTACAATGCCAGTTATAGAAGCCGTCAGAGAAAGAAGGACCGGGAGGCAAACCGGATCTCCAGGGTAGAGCACGACCTAGCTGATCTGAAGAACCTCATGCATGAAATTAGCCAAAGGCCTCCGTCGTCAACTCACCCGCGGGCTGATGTTCCTGCATTGGATCTTAGCCAGCGGAGAAGCAGCGTGGCTTCCACGGAGGTCCGGGATGATGATCAAGCACTGCAGGATGATGCACCGGTCCTCACTACCCCGTGGATGATGTTAGAGAGATGGCACAATGTGAGATACATCAGCCAATGAACAACCTGTCCTTCAAGGTGGCAATCGTCACTGCTTTACCTTGTCTACCTAGATCACTCCACCATTCACTTCCGATTCCACCAGGCTATGCTCGTGTCCTGGTGGATGACATAGTGTAGGATTTTGCGGACTTAGAGATTGAAATTGCTACGCCTGAAGGCCTTACGAAACTAAGGGATGTCAAGCGCAACATCATTCTATGGAATAAGAAGTAAATCATGTTTCCAGGCTCGGTGCCAAGGCCACCGACTCCAAGGAATCCAAGTCCACCCCGCATCGAATATCGTCAACCTCCAAGTCCACCCCAACCCGATTATAGCCAACCTCAAAGTCCACCCTGCCCCGCTGACGATCGCCGCAGCAGGAGTACATCAACTCGATCTCCGCCTCCACGCAATACTCGATCTCCACCTCAGCCTCCATGCAATACTACTACCTCATCGAAGAAACAAAAGTTCAACGGTCCCCCACGCCCCACATCGAAGAAAGGTCAAATGGCGAAGATAGTCGACATCCCTCCGGCTCTTCCAAAGAGACCTTATGACAAGACCGATGAGGAAACTAACGCGGATGTGGCTGCCCAAGTTAAGGCGCATTTTGCACCCAAAAATCCTGAGCCAAAGCCGGTATATAATGAAAAAACCAAAAAGTGGGCTAAGTCCTTTCTTGAGCAACCATCCCAGATATCGATGAATCAGACTATGACCGGGAGATTATTAAGCAAGCATAGAAGAAAAAAATCACACGTGCAAAAGCGGGAAGCAAGTTGCCCAGCTCGGAGCACAAAAGAATCAATCGGTCGCCCCGGTCAAAGTCATTTCATACCTCGACAAGGCCGTCAGAGCTGAAATAGATATGGACATGCAAATAATGGACCCTAGAGCCCGTAATAATGTTGCACTTATGGGAATCACTGTATCGCAGGCCAAAGCACTTGCTACCAAAGCAAATATGTCTCTTGGTCAATATTTAGGCTATGAAGATACGCCGGTGGGTCAGATAGTATGATAGTATGTCCAAGGGGAGCCTCTAGTCAGTAATGAGGAGCAAGCAGAAAAAACCATCAGAAAGATTGGTTTCGGGTGGACGTTAGAAAGGAGCATCACTTCAAACCATACTCGATACAGGTTCAAATGAATGAACTGTTTCAGTTATACAACCAGCGCTCCCTCGACAAATCTATCATTGGTTGCTACTGTCTGTAAGTGATTTATTTCTATAATTAAGTTTGTAGCTTAGCTCGTTCATTGCATTTAATATATTATCCTAACTATATATCCTTTTGTATGATGATATTATATTCTGCAGAATGAAGATGCTTGAATGCAAAAGAGCTAGAAGATTCGACGTTGGGTTCATTGACCCATATATCGTGAATGAATATACGTTAAAGAATCACCCCAAGAACGTGGAGGAAAACCTGTGCAGGTTCTTAACCGAGAATATATTTGTTAAGGAAATACTATTTCCTTACAACTTCAAGTGAGTGTTTATATCTTGTACACATTTTATTTTTGCTTACTTGATGAGCTATACATGTATGCTTGTGTAAACGTCTGCAGATTCCACTGGATCTTGCTAAACATTCAAGTTGACAACTCCCTAGTTCAAGTCCACAACTCATTAAGTTGGGACCAAGAGAAGTGGAGCGACATGAAAGCAATGCTCCATAAGTAATTTCAATCATTATCACATTATATCGTCCTCTTTCATTCATTTCCTGATATCAAGTAACTAATAACTCCTTTGTTCATTTTCTTTGTCGAGCAGGTGTTGGAAACGGTTCAGACAGAAAATACCAGGTCCATTCAAAGAGGAGTTAACTTATAAAATGGTGAAGAGTTTACATCAGCCACCGGGAACTCATTTATGTGGATACTACGTCTGCGAGTACGTCCGCGAGTTGACCAGTGAGCGGAAAGTTGACTCACATTTTATTTATGATTTGCGGGAGAAATTAGAGCCAGACCAGCGCATAAGAGCAATTCAAGAGGAGCTGGCGGGATTTATGATGAAGGAAGTCCTTGATGTACATGGAGAGCATTATGTGGATGACATGGAACTCGATTTGCTTTAGTCATCTACATGTAGCTGATATGATATATATATATATATTCATCAATGACCATGTAATTTCAAAACATTTCTTCCTTTTGATATGATTGATTACATGTATGCTTGCAAGGGATCGATTAATTATATAAATGTATCGACGTGTATTGTGTATGTAGTAGCATATAATATGTATACTGAAATATATGTTTGAATTATAGTGAAACACAAAACGAAAAAGGAACGGAATGGCAAAAAAAAGGAAATACACAATCTCTGCCGTGGCAGGAAACCTTATAGTTTCGGGTGATGTTACGGCCCGGTACTAAAGGGTTTTCGCCCCCCGCGGCGCTCAAACAGCCACGTGGCTGTAATCAGTCGCGGGGCGTAGCGAGCCAGGACTAGAGGGGGGGCTCTAGTCCCGTTTTTGCAGTCCCGGGCCCAAAATCGGGACTAAAGCCAGTTGAGGCCCGGGAGTGCAGGCCCTTTTTCCACCAGTGACACATTAATACACATTCTAGGGTCCATTGTAAGGGTATGGAGGTATTCCGATGCTCCGAGGCGTTTCTGCCCAGAATCGTCTACCCCCTAGATGTTCTTATGAAAGGGGTAGCCCGGTGTATTTTCTCTTGGTTTGTGCTTGGTTGAGTTATATGATAATTTCAAACCATGTTAGGGCACAATTTGTGACAAGATCCAACCCGGTTTCACGAAACTAGGAGTTCTCGGCCCCCTAATAATTAATTTTCTAGAGCACCTTCATTTTTAGGTGACATCGCATGTCTGCAAAGGGGTCACACTTGGGAACCAGGTTTTTGATATTTCAGCATTCCACCACACTTTAATACACAAGCTAGCATCCATTGCCAGGTTTGGAGCTATTCCGATGCCCCGAAGAGCTTCTTCCCACAAAACCCTGATCCGTGGGCCTGGATAGTCTACCCCCTAGATGTTCTTATGAAAGGGGTAGGATTGTGGATTTTCCTCTTGGTTTGTTCTTGGTTGGTTCATAGGATAATTCCAAACCATGTATGGGCACAAGTTGTGACAAGATCCAACCCGGTTTCACCGAAACAAGGAGTTCCCGGCCAATTAAATTCTACGGTCTTCGTTTTTTCGATGATAGTGCATGCCTACGAAGAGGGTTTCACTTGGGTCCCATGTTTTGGACATTTCAGCATTCCACCACACTTACACATGCTAGGGTATATTTCAATGGTTTGGAAGTATTCCGATGCTTTGAGGCGCTTCTGCCTATGAAACCCTGATCTGTGGACCCAGAATCGTCTACCCCCTAGATGTTCTTATGATAGGGGTACCCAGGTGGAATTTTCTCTTGGTTTGTTCTTGGTTGGGTTATAGGATAATTTCAAACCATGTTTGGGCACAATTTGTGACAAGAATCAACCCAGTTTCACCGAAAATTGGAGTTCTCGGCCACCTAATAATTAAATTTCCAGAACACCTTCATTTTTAGGTGACATCGCATGTTTGCGAAGGGGTCACACTTGGGAAACATGCTTTTGACATTTCATCATACCACAGCACTTCAATACACATTCTAGCGTCGATTGCCAGGTTTAGAGGTATTCCGATGCCCCGAAGAGCTTCTTCCGACAAAACACTAATTCGTGGGCCTCGATCGTCTACCCCCTAGATGTTCTTATGAAAGGGGTAGCACGGTGGATTTTCCTCTTGGTTTGTGCTTGTTTGGGTCATAGGATAATTCCAAACCATGCATGTTTGGGCACAAGTGGTGACAAGATCGAACCAGGTTTCACCGAAACGGGGAGTTCCCGGCCAATTAAATTCCAGGATCTTCGTTTTTGGGTAATAGTGCATGCCTACGAAACGCTTGGATACCATGTTTTGGACATTTCAGCATTCCACCACACTTTAATACCCATGCTATGGTCCATTGCAAGGATTTGGACGTATTCTGTTGCTCCGAGGCGCTTCTGCCTACGAAACCCTGATTTGTGGGCCCAGAATCGTTTACCCCCTAGATCTTCTTATGAAAGGGGAAGCCCGGTGTATTTTTCTCTTGGTTTGTGCTTGTATGGGTTTTAGGATAATTGCAAACCATGTTTGTGCACAATTTGTGCCAAGATCCAACCTGGTTTCACCGAAACTAGGAGTTCTCGGCCCCTAATAATTAAATTTCTAGAACACCTTCATTTTTAGGTGACATCGCATGAATGCGAAGGGGTCACACTTGGGAACCAGGTTTTTGATATTTCAGAATTACACCACACTTTAGTACACATGCTAGCATCCATTGCCAGGTTTGGAGGTATTCCGATGCCCCGAAGAGCTTCTTCCTACAAAACCCTAATCCGTGGTCCTTGATCGTCTACCCCCCTAGATGTTCTTATGAAAGGGTAAGCCCGGTGGATTTTCCTCTTGGTTTGTGCTTTGTTGGGTCATACGATAATTCCAAACCATGCATGTTTGGGCATAAGTTGTGACAATATCCAACCCGGATTCACCCAAATGGGGAGTTCCCGACCAATTAAATTCCAGGATCTTCGTTTTTCGGTGATAGTGCACGCCTACGAAGCGGGTTATACTTGGGTACCATGTTTTGGACATTTTAGCATTCCACCACACATTAATACACATTCTAGGGTCCATTGTGAGGGTTTGGAGGTATTCCGATGCTCCGAGGAGCTTCTTCCTATGAAACCCTAATCCCTCGGCCCAGAATCGTCTACCCCCTAGATGTTCTTATGAAAGGGGTAGCCCGATGGATTTTTCTCTTGGTTTGTTCTTGGTTGGGTTATAGTATAATTGCAAACCATGTTTGGGAACAATTTGTGACAAGATCCAACCCGGTTTCATCGAAACTGGGAGTTCTCGGCCCCTAATAATTAAATTTCGAAAACACCTTCATTTATAGGTGACATCGCATGTCTGCGAAGGGGTCACACTTGGGAACCAGGTTTTTGACATTTCATCATACCACCACACTTCAATACACATGCTAGCATCCATTGCCAGGTTTGGAGGTATTCCGATGATCCCAAGAGCTTCTCCCTACAAAAACCTGATCCGCGGGCCTGGATCTTCTACCCCCCTAGATGTTCTTATGAAAGGGGTAGCCCGGTGGATTTTACTCTTGGTTTGTGCTTGGTTGGGTCATAGGATAATTTCAAACCATGCATGTTTGGGCACAAGTTGTGACAAGATCCAACCTGGTTTCACCAAAACAGGGAGTTCTTAGCCAATTAAATTCCAGGATCTTCCTTTTTTTCGGTGATAGTGCATGCCTACGAAGCGGGTTACACTTGGGTACCATGTTTTGCACATTTCATCATTCCACCAAACTTTAATACACATGCTAGGGTCCATTGCAAGGGTTTGGAGGTATTCCGATGCTGCGAGGCGCTTCTGCCTATGAAACCCTCATATGTGTGCCCAGAATCGTCTACCCTAGATGTTCTAATGAAAGGGGTAGCCCGGAGGATTTTTCTCTTGGTTTGTTCTTGGTTGGGTTGTCCGATAATTTCAAACCATGTTTGGGCACAATTTGTGACAAGATCCAACCCGGTTTCACTGAAACTGGGAGTTCTCGGCCCCCTAATAATTAAATTTCTAGAACACCTTCATTTTTAGGTGACATCGAATGTCTGCAAAGGGTTCACACTTGGGAACCAGGTTTTTGATATGTCAGCATTCCAACACACTTTAATACACATGCTAGCATCCATTGCCAGGTTTGGAGGTATTCCGATGCCCCGAAGAGCTTCTTCCTCTAAAACCCTAATCCGTGGGCCTGGATCGTCTACCCCCTAGATGTTCTTATGCAAGGGGTAGGATTGTGGATTTTCCTCTTGGTTTGTTCTTGGTTGGTTCATAGGATAATTCCAAACCATGTATGGGAACAAGTTGTGACAAGATGCAACCCAGTTTCACCGAAACAAGCAGTTCCCGGCCAATTAAATTCCAGGATCTTGGTTTTTTCGTTGATAGTGCATGCCTACGAAGCGATTCACATTTCGGTACCATGTTTTGGACATTTCAGCATTCCACCACACTTTAATACACATGCTAGGGTATATTGCAAGGTTTGGACGTATTCCGCTGCTCTAAGGCTCTTCTGACTATGAAACCCTGATCTGTGGGCCCAGAATCGTCTACCCCCTAGATGTTCTTATGAAAGGGGTAGCCCGGTGGATTTTTCTCTTGGTTTGTGCTTGTTTGGGTTATAGTATAATTTCAAACCATGTTTGGGCACAATTTGTGACAAGATCCAACCCAGTTTCACCGAAAATGGGAGTTCTCGGCCACCTAATAATTAAATTTCTAGAACACCTTCATTTTTAGGTGACATCGCATGTCTGCGAAGGGGTCACACTTGGGAACCATGTTTTCGACATTTCATCATTCCACCACACTTTCATACGCATGCTAGCATCCATTGCCAAGTTTAGAGGTATTCCAATGCCCCGAAGAGCTTCTTCCTACAAAACCCTGATCCGTGGGCCTCGATCGTCTACCCCCAAGATGTTCTTATGGAAGGGGTATCCCGGTGGATTTTCTCTTGGTTTGTGCTTGGTTGGCTCATAGGATAATTCCAAACCATGCATGTTTGGGCACAAGTTGTGACAAGATCAAACCAGGTTTCATCAAAACGGGGAGTTCCCGGCCAATTAAATTCCAGGATCTTCGTTTTTAGGTGATAGTGCATGCCTACGAAGCGTGTTAACTTGGATACCATGTTTTGTACATTTCAGTATTCCACCACACTTTAATACACATGCTAGGGTCCATTGCATGGGTTTGGACGTATTCCGATGCTCCGAGGCGCTTTTGCCTACGAAACCCTGATCTGTGGGCCCAGAATCGTCTACCCCCTAGATGTTCTTATGAAAGGGGTAGCCCGGTGGATTTTTCTCTTGGTTTGTGCTTGTTTGGGTTGTAGGATAATTTCAAACCATGTTTGGGCACAATTCGTGACAAGATCCAACTCGGTTTCACCGAATCTGGGAGTTCTCGGGCCCCTAATAATTAAATTTCCACAACACCTTCATATTTAGGTGACATCGCATGTCTGCGAAGGGGTCACACTTGGGAACCAGTTTTTTGATATTTTAGTATTCCACCACACTTTAATACACATGCTAGCATCCATTGCCAGGTTTGGAGGTATTCCGATGCCCCGTAGAGCTTCTTCCTACAAAACCCTAATCCGTGGGTCTGGATTGTCTACCCCCCTAGATGTTCTTATGAAAGGGGTAGCAATGTGGATTTTCCTCTTGGTTTGTGCTTGGGTGGGTCATAGGATAATTCCAAACCATGGATGTTTGGGCATAAGTTGTGACAAGATACAACCAGGTTTCAGCGAAGCGGGGAGTTCCCGGCCAATTAAATTCCAAACCATGCATGTTTGGACGTATTACGATGCTCCGAGGCGCTTTTGCCTACAAAACCCTGATCTATGGGCCCAGAATCGTCTACCCCTAGATGTTTTTATGAAAGGGGTAGACCTGTGGATTCTCTTGGTTTGTGCTTGTTTGGGTTGTAGGATAATTTCAAACCATGTTTGGACACAATTCGTGACAAGATCCAACTCGGTTTCACCGAATCTGGGAGTTCTCGGCCCCTAATAATTAAATTTCCACAACACCTTCATATTTAAGAGACATCGCATGTCTGCGAAGGGGTCACACATGGGAACCAGGTTTTTGATATTTCAGTATTCCACCACACTTTAATACACATGCTAGCATCCATTGCCAGGTTTGGAGGTATTCTGATGCCCCGAAGTGCTTCTTCCTACAAACCCCGGATCCGTGGGTCTGGATTGTCTACCCCCCTAGATGTTCTTTTGAAAGGGGTAGCACTGTGGATTTTCCTCTTGGTTTGTGCTTGGCTGGGTCATAGGATAATTCCAAACCATGGATGTTTGGGCATAAGTTGTGACAAGATCCAACCAGGTTTCAGCGAAGAGGGGAGTTCCCGGCCAATTAAATTCCAAACCATGCATGTTTGGACGTATTCCGATGCTCCGAGGCGCTTTTGCCTACGAAACCCTGATCTGTGGGCCCAGAATCGTCTACCCCTAGATGTTCTTATGAAAGGGGTAGACCGGTGGATTTTTTGTCTTGATTTGTGCTTGATTGGGTTTTAGGATAATTTCAAACCATGTTTGGGCACAATTCGTGACAAGATCCAACCCGGTTTCACCGAATCTGGGAGTTCTCGGCCACCTAATAATTAAATTTCCACAACACCTTCATTTTTAGGTGACATCGCATGTCTGCGAAGGGGTCACACTTGGGAACAAGGTTTTTGATATTTCAGTATTCCACCACAGTTTAATATACATGCTAGCGTCCATTGCCAGGTTTGGAGGTATTCCGATGCCCCGAAGAGCTTCTTCCTACAAAACCCTGATCCGTGGGTCTGGATTGTCTACCCCTCTAGATGTTCTTATGAAAGGGGTAGCACTGTGGATTTTCCTCTTGGTTTGTGCTTGGCTGGGTCATAGGATAATTCCAAACCATGCATGTTTGGGCATAAGTTGTGACAAGATCCAACCAGGTTTTAGCGAAGCGGGGAGTTCTCGGCCAATTAAATTCCAAACCATGCATGTTTGGACGTATTCCGATGCTCCGAGGCGCTTTTGCCTACGAAACCCTGATCTGTGGGCCCAGAATCGTCTACCCCCTAGATGTTCTTATGAAAGGGGTAGACCGGTTGATTTTTCTCTTGATTTGTGCTTGTTTGGGTTGTAGGATAATTTTAGACCATGTTTGGGAATAATTCGTGACAAGATCCAACCCGGTTTCACCGAATCTGGGAGTTCTCGGCCCCCTAATAATTAAATTTCCACAACACCTTCATTTTTAGGTGACATCGCATGTCTGCGAAGGGGTCAGACTTGGGAACCATGTTTTTGATATTTCAGTATAGCACCACACTTTAATACGCATGCTAGTGTCCATTGCCAGGTTTAGAGGTATTCCGATGCCCCGAAGAGCTTCTTCCTACAAAACCCTAATCTTTTGGCCTCGATCGTTACCCCCTAGATGTTCTTATGAAAGGGGTAGCCCGGTGGATTTTCCTCTTGGTTTGTTCTTGGTTGGGTCATAGGATCATTCCAAACCATGCATGTTTGGGCACAAGTTGTGACAAGATCAAACCAGGTTTCATCGAAACGGGGAGTTCCCGGCCAATTAAATTCCACGATCTTCGTTTTTTAGCTGATAGTGCATGCCTACGAAGCGTGTTACACTTGGATACCATGTTTTGGACATTTTAAAAATTCCACCACACTTTAATACACATGCTAGGGTCCATTGCATGGATTTGGACGTATTCCGATGCTCCGAGGCGCTTTTGCCTACGAAACCCTGATCTGTGGGCCCAGAATCGTCTACCCCCTAGATGTTCTTATGAAAGGGGTAGCCCGGTGAATTCTTCTCTTGGTTTGTGCTTGTTTGGGTTGTAGGATAGTTTCAAACCATGTTTGGGCACAATTAATGACAAGATCGAACACGGTTTCACCGAATCTAGGAGTTCTCGGCCCCCTAATAATTAAATTTCCACAACACCTTCATATTTAGGTGACATCGCATGTCTGCGAAGGGGTCACACTTGGGAACCAGGTTTTTGATATTTCAGTATTCCACCACACTTTAATACACATGCTAGCATCCATTGCCAGGTTTGGAGGTATTCCGATGCCCCGAAGAGCTTCTTCCTACAAACCCCTGATCCGTGGGTCTGGATTGTCTACCCCCTAGATGTTCTTATGAAAGGGGTAGCACTGTGGATTTTCCTCTTGGTTTATGCTTGGGTGGGTCATAGGATAATTCCAAACCATGCATGTTTGGGCATAAGTTGTGACAAGATCCAACCAGGTTTCAGCGAAGCGGGGAGTTCTCGTCCAATTAAATTCTAAACCATGCATGTTTGGACGTATTCCGATGCTTCGAGGTGCTTTTGCCTACGAAACCCTGATCTGTGGCCCAGAACCGTCTACCCCCTAGATGTTCTTATGAAAGGGGTAGAACGGTGGATTTTTCTCTTGATTTGTGCTTGTTTGGGTTGTAGGATAATTTCAAACCATGTTTGGGCACAATTCGTGGAAAGATCCAACCCGGTTTCACCGAATCTGGAGTTCTCGGCCCCCTAATAATTAAATTTCCACAACACCTTCATTTTTAGGTGACATCGCATGTCTGCGAAGGGGTCACACTTGGGAACCAGGTTTTTGATATTTCAGTATTCCACCACAATTTAATACACATGCTAGAATCCATTGCCAGGTTTGGAAGTATTCCGATGCCACGAAGATCTTCTTCCTACAAAATCCTGATCCGTGGGTCTGGATTGTCTACCCCTCTAGATGTTCTTATGAAAGGGGTAGCACTCTGGATTTTCCTCTTGGTTTGTGCTTGGCTGGGTCATAGGATAATTCCAAACCATGCATGTTTGGGCATAAGTTGTGACAAGATCCAACCAGGTTTCAGCGAAGCGGGGAGTTCTCGGCCAATTAAATTCTAAACCATGCATGTTTGGACGTATTCCGATGCTTCGAGGCGCTTTTGCCTATGAAACCCTGATCTGTGGGCCCAGAATCGTCTACCCCCTAGATGTTCTTATGAAAGGGGTAGACCGGTGGATTTTTCTCTTGATTTGTGCTTGTTTGGGTTGTAGGATAATTTCAAACCATGTTTGGGCACAATTCGTGGAAAGATCCAACCCGGTTTCATCGAATCTGGAGTTCTCGGCCCCCTAATAATTAAATTTCCACAACACCTACATTTTTAGGTGACATCGCATGTCTGCGAAGGGGTCACACTTGGGAACCAGGTTTTTGATATTTCAGTATTCCAGCACACTTTAATACACATGCTAGCATCGATTGCCAGGTTTGGAGGTATTCCGATGCCACGAAGAGCTTCTTCCTACAAAACCCTGATCCGTGGGTCTGGATTGTCTACCCCTCTAGATGTTCTTATGAAACGGGTAGCACTGTGGATTTTCCTCTTGGTTTGTGCTTGACTGGGTCATAGGATAATTCCAAACCATGCATATTTGGGCATAAGTTGTGACAAGATCCAACCAGGTTTCAGCGAAGCGGGGAGTTCTCGGCCAATTAAATTCTAAACCATGCATGTTTGGACGTATTCCGATGCTTCGAGGAGCTTTTGCCTACGAAACCCTAATCTGTGGGCCTAGAATCGTCTACCCCCTAGATGTTCTTATGAAAGGGGTAGACCGGTGGATTTTTCTCTTGATTTGTGCTTGTTTGGGTTGTAGGATAATTTCAAACCATGTTTGGGCACAATTCGTGGCAAGATCCAACCCGGTTTCACCGAATCTGGGAGTTCTCGGCCCCCTAATAATTAAATTTTCACAACACCTTCATTTTTAGGTGACATCGCATGTCTGCGAAGGGGTCACACTTGGGAACCAGGTTTTTGATATTTCAGTATTCCATCACACTTTAATACACATGCTAGCATCCATTGCCAGGTTTCGAGGTATTCCGATGCCCCGAAGAGCTTCTTCCTACAAAACCCTGATCCTTGGGTCTGGATTGTCTACCCATCTATATGTTCTGATGAAAGGGGTAACACTGTGAATTTTCCTCTTGGTTTGTGCTTGGCTGGGTCATAGGTTAATTCCAAACCATGCATGTTTGGGCATAAGTTGTGACAAGATCCAACCAGGTTTCAGCGAAGCAGGGAGTTCCCGGCCAATTAAATTCCATGCTCTTCATTTTTTCGATGATAGTGCATGCCTACGAAGCGGGTTACACTTGGGTACCATGTTTTGACATTTCAGCATTCCACCACACTTTAATACACATGCTTGGGTCCATTTCAAGGGTTTGGAGGTATTCCTATGCTCCGAGGCACTTCTTCCTATGAAACCTTGATCTATGGGCCCAAAATCATCTACCCCTAGATGTTCTTATGAAAGGGGGAGCCCGGTTGATTTTTCTCTTAGTTTGTGCTTGGTTGGGTTATAGGATAATTGCAAACCATGTTTGGTCACAATTTGTGACAAGATCCAACCCGGTTTGACCAAAACTGGGAGTTCTCGGCCCCCTAATAATTAAATTTCCACAACACCTTCATTTTTAGGTGACATCGCATGTCTGCGAAGTGGTCACACTTGCGAACCAGGTTGTTGACATTTCATCATTCCACCACACTTTAATACACATGCTAGCATCCATTGCCAGGTTTGGAGGTATTCCGATGCCCCAAAGAGATTCTTCCTACAAAACCATGATCCGTGGGCCTGGATCGTCTACCCCCCTAGATGTTCTTATGAAAGGGGTAGCCCGGTGGATTTTCCTCTTGGTTTGTGTTTGGTTGGGTCATAGGATAATTCCAAACCATGCATGTTTGGGCACAAGTTGTGACAATATCAAACCCGGTTTCATCGAAATATGGAGTTCCCGGCCAATTAAATTCCAGGATCTTTGTTTTTTCGATGATAGTGCATGCCTACGAAGCGGATAAACTTGGATACCATTTTTTGGACATTTCAGAATTCCACCACACTTTAATACACATGCTAGGTTCCATTGCAAGGGTTTGGACATATTCCGATGCTCCGAGGCGCTTCTACCTATGAAACCTTGATCTGTGTGCCCAGAATCGTCTACCTCCCTAGATGTTCTTATGAAAGGGGTATCCCGGTGGATTTTTCTCTTGGTTTGTGCTTGGTTGGGTTGTTGGATAATTTCAAACCATGTTTGGGCACAATTTGTGACAAGATCCAACCCGGTTTCACTGAAACTGGGAGTTCTCGCCCCCCTAATAATTAAATTTCCAGAACACCTTGATTTTTAGGAGACATCGCATGTCTGCGAAGGGGTCACACTTGGGAACCAGTTTGTTGAAATTTCAGAACTGCACCACACTTTAATACACATGCTAGCATCCATTGCCAGGTTTGGAGGTGTTCCGATGCCCCAAAGAGCTTCTTCCTACAAAACCCTGATCCGTGGGCCTGGATCGTCTACCCCACTAGCTGTTCTTGTGAAAGGGGTAGCCCGGTGGATTTTTATCTAGGTTTGTTCTTGGTTGTGTTATATGATAATTGCAAACCATGTTTGGGCACAATTTATGAAAATATCCAACCCGGTTTCACCAAAACTGGGAGTTCTCGGCCCCCTAATAATTAAATTTCCAAAACACCTTCATTTTACGTGACATGGCATATCTGTGAAGGGTCACACTTGGGAACCAGGTTTTTTACATTTCATCATTCCACCACACCTTAATACACATGCTAGCATCCATTGCAAGGTTTGGAAGTATTCCGATACCCCGAAGAGGTTCTTCCTACAAAACCCTGATCTGTGGGCCTGGTCGTCTACCCCCTAGATGTTCTGATGAAAGGGGTAGCCCGGTGGATTTTCCTCTTGGTTTGTTCTTGGTGGGGTCATAGGATAATTCCAAACCATGCATGTTTGGACATAAGTTGTGACAAGATCCAACCGGTTTCACCAAATGGGGAGTTCCCGGCCAATTAAATTTCAGGATCTTCGTTTTTTCGGTGATAGTGCATGCCTATGAAGCGGGTAACACTTGGGTACCATGTTTTGCACATTTCAGCATTCCACCACACTTTAATACACATTCTAGGGTCCATTGCAACGGTTTGGAGGTATTCCGATGCTCCGAGGAGCTTCTTCCTATGAAACCCTGATCTGTGGGCCCAGAATCGTCCACACCCTAGATGTTCTGATGAAAGGGGTAGACCGGTGGATTTTTCTCTTGGTTTGTTCTTGGATGGTTTCTAGGATAATTTCAAACCATGTTTGGGCACAATTTGTGAAAATATCCAAGCCGGTTTCACTGAAACTGGGAGTTGTCGGCCCCCTAGTAATTAAATTTCCAGAACACCTTCATTTTTAGGTGATATCGCATGTCTGCGAAGGGGTCACACTTGCGAACCAGTTTGTTGACATTTCAGCATTACACCACACTTTAATACACATGCTAGTATCCATTGCCAGGTTTGGAGGTATTCCGATGCCCCGAAGAGCTTCTTCCTATAAAACCCTGATCCGTGGGCCTGGATCGTCTACCCCCCTAGATGTTCTTATGAAAGGGGTAGCCCGGTGGATTTTTATCTTGGTTTGTGCTTGGTTGGGTTATAGGATAATTGCAAACCATGTTTGGGCACAATTTATGAAAATATCCAACCCGGTTTCACCAAAACTGGGAGTTCTCGGCCCCCTAGTAATTAAATTTCCAAAACACCTTCATTTTACGTGACATGGCATGTCTGCGAAGGGTTCACACTTGGGAACCAGGTTTTTTACATTTCTTCATTCCACCACACCTTAATACACATGCTAGCATCCATTGCCAGGTTTGGAAGTATTCCGATACCCCGAAGAGGTTCTTCCTTCAAAACCCTCATCTATAGGCTTGGATCGTCTACCGCCTAGATGTTCTGATGAAAGGGGTAGCCCGGTGGATTTTACTCTTGGTTTGTGCTTGGTTGGGTCATAGGATAATTCCAAACCATGCATGTTTGGACATAAGTTGTGACAACATCCAACCCGGTTTCACCAAAACGGGGTGTTCCAGGCCAATTATATTCCAGGATCTTTGTTTTTCGGTGATAGTGCATGGCTACGAAGCGGGTTACACTTGGATACCATGTTTTGTACATATAAGCATTGCACCACACTTTAATACACATGCTAGGGTCCATTGCAAAGGTTTGGAGGTATTCGGCTGCTCCGAGGCGCTTCTTCCTATGAAACCCTGATCTGTGGGCCCAGAATCGTCCACCCCCTAGATGTTCTTATGAAAGGGGTAGACCGATGGATTTTTCTCTTGGTTTGTGCTTGGCTGGGTTTTAGGATAATTGCAAACCATCTTTGGGCACAATTTGTGAAAATATCCAACCCGGTTTCACTGAAACTGGGAGTTGTCAGCCCCCTAGTAATTAAATTTCCAGAACACCTTCATTTTTAGGTGATATCGCATGTCTGCGAAGGGGTCACACTTGGGAACCAGTTTGTTGACCTTTCAGCATTACACCACACTTTAATACACATGCTAGCATCCATTGCCAGGTTTGGAGGTATTCCGATGCCCCGAAGAGCTTCTTCCTACAAAACCCTGATCTGTGGGCGTGGATCGTCTACCCCCCTAGATGTTCTTATGAAAGGGGTAGCCCGGTGGATTTTTCTCTTGGTTTGTGCTTGGTTGGGTTAAAGGATAATTGCAAACCATGTTTGGGCAAGATTTTTAAAAATACCCAACCGGGTTTCACCAAAACTGGGAGTTCTTGGCCCCCTAATAATTAAATTTCCAAAACACCTTCATTTTACGTGACATGGCATGTATGCGAAGGGGTCACACTTGGGAACCAGGTTTTTTACATTTCGTCGTTCCACCACAGATTAATACACATGCTAGCATCCATTGCCAGGTTTGGAAGTATTCCGATACCCCGAAGAGGTTCTTCCTACAAAACCCTCATCTGTAGGCTTGGATGGTCTACCCCCTAGATGTTCTGATGAAAGGGGTATCCCGGTGGATTTTCCTCTTGGTTTGTGCTTGGTTGGGTCATAGGATAATTCCAAACCATGCATGTTTGGACATAAGTTGTGACAAGATCCAACCCGGTTTCACCAAATGGGGAGTTCCTGGCCAATTAAATTTCAGGATCTTCGTTTTTTCGGTGATAGTGCATGCCTATGAAGCGGGTTACACTTGGGTACCATGTTTTGCACATTTCAGCATTCCACCACACTTTAATACACATGCTAGGGTCCATTGCAACGGTTTGGAGGTATTCCGATGCTCCGAGGCACTTCTTCCTATGAAACCTTGATCTGTGGGCCCAGAATCGTCCACCCCCTAGATGTTCTTATGAAAGGGGTAGACCGGTGGATTTTTCTCTTGATTTGTGCTTTTTTGGGTTGTAGGATAATTTCAAACCATGTTTGGGCACAATTCGTGGAAAGATCCAACCCGGTTTCACCGAATCTGGAGTTCTCGGCCCCCTAATAATTAAATTTCCACAACACCTTCATTTTTAGGTGACATCGCATGTCTGCGAAGGGGTCACACTTGGGAACCAGGTTTTTGATATTTCAGTATTCCACCACACTTTAATACACATGCTAGGATGGTTTGTAGGATAATTTCAAACCATGTTTGGGCACAATTTGTGAAAATATCCAACCCGGTTTCACTGAAACTGGGAGTTGTTGGCCCCCTAGTAATTAAATTTCCACAACACCTTCATTTTTAGGTGACATCGCATGTCTGCGAAGGGGTCACACTTGGGAACCAGGTTTTTGATATTTCAGTATTCCACCACACTTTAATACACATGCTAGGATGGTTTGTAGGATAATTTCAAACCATGTTTGGGCACAATTTGTGAAAATATCCAACCCGGTTTCACTGAAACTGGGAGTTGTTGGCCCCCTAGTAATTAAATTTCCAGAACACCTTCATTTTTAGGTGATATCGCATATCTGCGAAGTGGTCACACTTGCGAACCAGGTTGTTGACATTTCATCATTCCACCACACTTTAATACACATGCTAGCATCCATTGCCAGGTTTGGAGGTATTCCGATGCCCCGAAGAGCTTCTTCCTACAAAACCCTGATCTGTGGGCCTGGATTGTCTACCCCCCTAGATGTTCTTATGAAAGGGGTAGCCCGGTGGATTTTCCTCTTGGTTTGTGCTCGGTCGGGTCATAGGATAATTCCAAACCATGCATGTTTGGGCACAATTTGTGACAAGATCCAACCCGGTTTCACCGAAACGGGGAGTTATCGTCTAATTAAATTCCAAGATCTTCGATTTATCGGTGATAGTGCATTCCTACGAAGCGGGTTACACTTGGGTACCATGTTTTGTAAATAGCAGCATTCCACCACACTTTAATACACATGCTAGTGTCCATTGAAAGGGCTTGGAGGTATTCCGAAGATCCAAGGCTCTTCTTCCTATGAAACCCTGATCTGTGGGCCTAGAATCGTCTACCCCCTAGATGTTCTTATGAAAGGGGTAGCCCGGTGGATTTTTCTCTTGATTAGTGCTTGGTTGTGTTATAGGATACATGAAAACCATGTTTGGGCAAAATTTCTGACAAGATCCAACCCGGTTTCACCGAAACTGGGAGTTCTCGGCTCCCTAATAATTAAATTTCCAGAACACCTTCATTTTTAGGTGACATCGCATCTCCGTGAAAGGGTCACACTTGGGAACCAGGTTTTTGACATTTCATCATTCCACCAAACTTTAATACACATGCTAGAGTCCATTGCTAGGTTTGGAGGTATTTCGATGCCCCGAAGAGCTTCTTCCTACAAAACCCCGATCCGTGGGCCTGGATCGTCTACCCCTTGATGTTCTTATGAAAGGGGTAGCCCGATGGATTTCCCTCTTGGTTTGTGCTTGGTTGGGTCATAGGATAATTCCAAACCATGCATGTTTGGGAACAAGTTGTGACAAGATCCAAACCGGTTTCACCGAAACGGGGTGTTCCAGGCCAATTATATTCCAGGATCTTTGTTTTTCGGTGATAGTGCATGGCTACGAAGCGGGTTACACTTGGATACCATGTTTTGTACATATCAGCATTCCACCACACTTTAATACACATGCCAGGGTCCATTTCAAGGGTTTGGAGGTATTCCAATGCTCCGAGGCGCTTCTTCCTATGAAACCCTGATCTGTGGGCCCAAAATCGTGTACCCCTAGATGTTCTATGAAAGGGGTAGCCGGTGGATTTTTCTCTTTGTTTGTGCTTGGTTGGGTTGTAGTATAATTGCAAACCATGTTTGGGCACAATTTGTGAAAATATCCAACCCGGTTTCACCGAAACTGGGAGTTCTCGGCCCCCTAATAATTAAATTTCCAGAACACCTTCATTTTTAGGTGACATCACATGTTTGCGAAGGGGTCACACTTGGGAACAAGGTTTCTGACATTTCGTCATTCCACCAGAAATTTAATACACATGCTAGCGTCCATTGCCAGGTTTGGAGGTATTCCGATGCCCCGAAGAGCATCTTCCTACAAAACCTTGATCCGTGGGCCTAGATCGTCTACCCCACTAGATGTTCTTATGAAAGGTGTAGCCCGGTGGATTTTTCTCTTGGTTTGTGCTTGGTTGAGTTATAGGAATATTGAAAACCATGTTTGGGCACAATTTGTGAAAATATCCAACCCGGTTTCACCAAAACTGGGTGTTCTCGGCCCCCTAATAATTAAATATCCAGAACACTTTCATTTTACGTGACACGACATGTCTGCTAAGGGGTCACACTTGGGAACTAGGTTTTTTACATTTCATCATTACACCACACATTAATATACATGCTATCATCCATTGCCATGTTTGGAAGTATTCCGATACCACGAAGAGCTTCTTCCTACAAAACCCTGATCCGTGGGCCTGGATTGTCTACCCCCCTAGATGTTCTTATGAAAGGGGTAGCCCGGTGTATTTTCCTCTTGCTTTGTTCTTGGTTGGTCATACGATAATTCTAAGCCATGCATGTTTGGGCACAAGTTGCGATAAGATCCAACCCGGTTTCACTGAAAGAGGGAGTTCCCGCCCAATTAAATTCCAGGATATCCATTTTTTCGGTGATAGTGCATGGCTTCAGAGAGGGTTACACTTGGATGCCATGTTTTGGACATTTCAGCATTCCACCACACTTTAATACACATGTTAGGGTCTATTGCAAGGGTTTGGACGTATTTCGTTGCTTCGAGGTGCTTCTTCCTATGAAACCCTGATATGTCAGCCCAGACTCGTCTACCCCCTAGATGTTCTTATGAAAGGGGTGGCCCGATGGATTTTTCTCTTGGTTTCTTCTTGGTTGGCTTGTAGGATAATTGCAAACCATGTTTGGGCACAATTTGTGACAAGATCCAACCCGGTTTCACCGAAACTGGGAGTTCTTGGCCCCCTAATAATTAAATTTCCAGAACACCTTCATTTTTAGGTGATATCGCATGTCTGCGAAGGGGTTACACTTGGGAACCAGTTTGTTGAAATTTCAGCATTACAACACACTTTAATACACATGCTAGCATCCATTGCTAGGTTTGGAGGTATTACGATGCCCCGAAGAGCTTCTTCCTACAAAACCCTGATCCGTGGGCTTGGATCGTCTACCCCCCTAGATGTTCTTATGAAAGGGGTATCCTAGTGGATTTTGCTCTTGGTTTGTGCTTGGTTGGGTCATAGGATAATTCCAAACCATGCATGTTTGGACACAAGTTGTGACAAGATCCAACCCGGTTTCACAGAACGGGGAGTTCCCGGCGAATTAAATTCCAGGATCTTCGTTTGTTTGGTGATAGTGCATGCCTACGAAGTGGGTTACACTTGGGTACCATTTTTTGCACATTTCAGCATTCCACCACACTTTAATACAAATGCTAGGGTTCATTGCAAGGGTTTGGAGGTATTCTGATGCTCCGAGGCGCTTCTTCCTATGAAACCCTGATCTGTGGGCCCAGAATCGTCTACCCCCTAGATGTTCTTATGAAAGGGGTGGCCCGGTGGATTTTTCTCTTGGTTTGTTCTTGTTTGGGTTGTAGGATAATTGCAAACCATGTTTGGGAACAATTTGTGACAAGATCCAACCCGGTTTCACCGAAACTGGGAGTTGTCGGCCCCCTAATAATTAAATTTCCAGAACACTTTCATTTTTAGGTGACATCGCATGTCTGCCAAGGGTCACACTTGGGAACCAGTTTGTTGACCTTTCAGCATTACACCACACTTTAATACACATGCTAGCATCCATTACTAGGTTTGGAGGTATTCCGATGCCCCGAAGAGCTTCTTCCTACAAAACCCTGATCCATGGGCTTGGATCGTCTACCCCCTAGATGTTCGTATGAAAGGGGTAGCCCGGTGGATTTTCCTCTTGGTTTGTGCTTGGTTGGGTCATAGGATAATTCCAAACCATGCATGTTTGGACACAAGTTGTGACAAGAGCCAACCCAGTTTCACCGAATGGGGAGTTCCCGGCCAATTAAATTCCAGGATCTTCATTTTTTTTGGTTATAGTGCATGCCTACGAAACGGGTTACACTTGGGTACCATGTTTTGCACATTTCAGCATTCCACCACCCTTTAATACACATGCTAGGGTTCATTGCAAGGGTTTGGAGGTATTCCGATGCTCCGAGGCGCTTCTTCCTATGAAACCCTGATCTGTGGGCCCAGAATCGTCTACCACCTAGATGTTCTTATGAAAGGGGAGGCCCGGTGTATTTTTCTCTTAGTTTGTTCTTGGTTGGGTTGTAGGATAATTGCAAACCATGCTTGGTCTCAATTTGTGACAAGATCCAACCCGGTTTCACCTAAACTGGGAGTTCTCGGCCCCCAAATAATTAAATTTCCAGAACACCTTCATTTTTAGGTGACATCGCATGTCTGCGAAGGGGTCACACTTGGGAACTAGTTTGTTGACATTTCAGCATTAGACCACACTTAAATACACATGCTAGGGTCCATTTCCAGGTTTGGAGGTATTCCGATGCCCCGAAGAGCTTCTTCCTACAAAACCCTAATCCGTGGGCTTGGATCGTCTACCCCCCTAGATGTTCTTATGAAATGGGTAGCCTAGTGGATTTTCCTCTTAGTTTGTGCTTGGTTGGGTCATAGGATAATTCCAAACCATGCATGTTTGGACACAAGTTGTGACAAGATCCAACCCGGTTTCACAGAACGGGGAGTTCCCGGCCAATTAAATTCCAGGATCTTCGTTTGTTTGGTGATAGTGCATGCCTACGAAGTGGGTTACACTTGGGTACCATGTTTTGCACATTTCAGCATTCCACCACACTTTAATACACATGCTAGGGTTCATTGCAAGGGTTTGGAGGTATTCTGATGCTCCGAGGCGCTTCTTCCTATGAAACCCTGATCTGTGGGCCCAGAATCGTCTACCCCCTAGATGTTTATATGAAAGGGGTGGCCCGGTGGATTTTTCTCTTGTTTTGTTCTTGTTTGGGTTGTAGGATAATTGCAAACCATGTTTGGGAACAATTTGTGACAATATCCAACCCGGTTTCACCGAAACTGGGAGTTCTCGGCCCCCTAATAATTAAATTTCCAGAACACTTTCATTTTTAGGTGACATCGCATGTCTGCCAAGGGTCACACTTGGGAACCAGTTTGTTGACCTTTCAGCATTACACCACACTTTAATACACATGCTATCATCCATTACTAGGTTTGGAGGTATTCCGATGCCCCGAAGAGCTTCTTCCTACAAAACCCTGATCCATGGGCTTGGATCGTCTACCCCCTAGATGTTCTTATGAAAGGGGTAGCCCGGTGGATTTTCCTCTTGGTTTGTGCTTGGTTGGGTCATAGGATAATTCCAAACCATGCATGTTTGGACACAAGTTGTGACAAGATCCAACCCAGTTTCACCGAATGGGGAGTTCCCGGCCAATTAAATTCCAGGATCTTCATTTTTTTGGTGATAGTGCATGCCTACGAAGCGGGTTACACTTGGGTACCATGTTTTGTAAATAGCAGCATTCCACCACACTTTAATACACATGCTAGTGTCCATTGAAAGAGCTTGGAGGTATTCCGAAGATCCAAGGCGCTTCTTCCTATGAAACCCTGATCTGTGGGCCCAGAATCGTCTACCCCCTAGATGTTCTTATGAAAGGGGTAGCCCAGTGGATTTTTCTCTTGATTTGTGCTTGGTTGGGTTATAGTATACATGAAAACCATGTTTGGGCAAAATTTCTGACAATATCCAACCCGGTTTCACCGAAACTGGGAGTTCTCGGCTCCCTAATAATTAAATTTCCAGAAGACCTTCATTTTTAGGTGACATCGCATCTCCGTGAAAGGGTCACACTTGGGAACCAGGTTTTTGACATTTCATCATTCCACCAAACTTTAATACACATGCTAGAGTCCATTGCTAGGTTTGGAGGTATTTCGATGCCCCGAAGAGCTTCTTCCTACAAAACCCCGATCCGTGGGCCTGGATCGTCTACCCCTTGATGTTCTTATGAAAGGGGTAGCCCGATGGATTTCCCTCTTGGTTTGTGCTTGGTTGGGTCATAGGATAATTCCAAACCATGCATGTTTGGGAACAAGTTGTGACAAGATCCAAACCGGTTTCACCGAAACGGGGTGTTCCAGGCCAATTATATTCCAGGATCTTTGTTTTTCGGTGATAGTGCATGGCTACGAAGCGGGTTACACTTGGATACCATGTTTTGTACATATTAGCATTCCACCACACTTTAATACACATGCCAGGGTCCATTGCAAGGGTTTGGAGGTATTCCGATGCTCCGAGGCGCTTCTTCCTATGAAACCCTGATCTGTGGGCCCAAAATCGTGTACCCCTAGATGTTCTTATGAAAGGGGTAGCCGGTGGATTTTTCTCTTTGTTTGTGCTTGGTTGGGTTGTAGTATAATTGCAAACCATGTTTGGGCACAATTTGTGAAAATATCCAACCCGGTTTCACCGAAACTGGGAGTTCTCGGCCCCCTAATAATTAAATTTCCAGAACACCTTCATTTTTAGGTGACATCACATGTCTACGAAGGGGTCACACTTGGGAACAAGGTTTCTGACATTTCATCATTCCACCAGAAATTTAATACACATGCTAGCGTCCATTGCCAGGTTTGGAGGTATTCCGATGCCCCGAAGAGCATCTTCCTACAAAACCTTGATCCGTGGGCCTAGATCGTCTACCCCACTAGATGTTCTTATGAAAGGTGTAGCCCGGTAGATTTTTCTCTTGGTTTGTGCTTGGTTGGGTTATAGGAATATTGAAAACCATGTTTGGGCACAATTTGTGAAAATATCCAACCCGGTTTCACCAAAACTGGGTGTTCTCGGCCCCCTAATAATTAATTTTCCAAAACACCTTCATTTTACGTGACACGACATGTCTGCTAAGGGGTCACACTTGGGAACTAGGTTTTTTACATTTCATCATTACACCACACATTAATATACATGCTATCATCCATTGCCAGGTTTGGAAGTATTCCGATACCACGAAGAGCTTCTTCCTACAAAACCCTGATCCGTGGGCCTGGATTGTCTACCCCCCTAGATGTTCTTATGAAAGGGGTAGCCCGGTGGATTTTCCTCTTGCTTTGTTCTTGGTTGGTCATACGATAATTCTAAGCCATGCATGTTTGGGCACAAGTTGCGATAAGATCCAACCCGGTTTCACCGAAAGAGGGATTTCCCGCCCAATTAAATTCCAGGATATCCATTTTTTCGGTGATAGTGCATGGCTACAGAGAGGGTTACACTTGGATGCCATGTTTTGGACATTTCAGCATTCCACCACACTTTAATACACATGTTAGGGTCTATTGCAAGGGTTTGGACGTATTTCGTTGCTTCGAGGTGCTTCTTCCTATGAAACCCTGATATGTCAGCCCAGACTCGTCTACCCCCTAGATGTTCTTATGAAAGGGGTGGCCCGGTGGATTTTTCTCTTGGTTTCTTCTTGGTTGGCTTGTAGGATAATTGCAAACCATGTTTGGGCACAATTTGTGACAAGATCCAACCCGGTTTCACCGAAACTGGGAGTTCTTGGCCCCCTAATAATTAAATTTCCAGAACACCTTCATTTTTAGGTGATATCGCATGTCTGCGAAGGGGTTACACTTGGGAACCAGTTTGTTGACATTTCAGCATTACAACACACTTTAATACACATGCTAGCATCCATTGCTAGGTTTGGAGGTATTACGATGCCCCGAAGAGCTTCTTCCTACAAAACCCTGATCCGTGGGCTTGGATCGTCTACCTCCCTAGATGTTCTTATGAAAGGGGTATCCTAGTGGATTTTGCTCTTGGTTTGTGCTTGGTTGGGTCATAGGATAATTCCAAACCATGCATGTTTGGACACAAGTTGTGACAAGATCCAACCCGGTTTCACAGAACGGGGAGTTCCCGGCCAATTAAATTCCAGGATCTTCGTTTGTTTGGTGATAGTGCATGCCTACGAAGTGGGTTACACTTGGGTACCATTTTTTGCACATTTCAGCATTCCACCACACTTTAATACAAATGCTAGGGTTCATTGCAAGGGTTTGGAGGTATTCTGATGCTCCGAGGCGCTTCTTCCTATGAAACCTTGATCTGTGGGCCCAGAATCGTCTACCCCCTAGATGTTCTTATGAAAGGGGTGGCCCGGTGGATTTTTCTCTTGGTTTGTTCTTGTTTGGGTTGTAGGATAATTGCAAACCATGTTTGGGAACAATTTGTGACAAGATCCAACCCGGTTTCACCGAAACTGGGAGTTGTCGGCCCCCTAATAATTAAATTTCCAGAACACTTTCATTTTTAGGTGACATCGCATGTCTGCCAAGGGTCACACTTGGGAACCAGTTTGTTGACCTTTCAGCATTACACCACACTTTAATACACATTCTAGCATCCATTACTAGGTTTGGAGGTATTCCGATGCCCCGAAGAGCTTCTTCCTACAAAACCCTGATCCATGGGCTTGGATCGTCTACCCCCTAGATGTTCTTATGAAAGGGGTAGCCCGGTGGAATTTCCTCTTGGTTTGTGCTTGGTTGGGTCATAGGATAATTCCAAACCATGCATGTTTGTACACAAGTTGTGACAAGAGCCAACCCAGTTTCACCGAATGGGGAGTTCCCGGCCAATTAAATTCCAGGATCTTCATTTTTTTTGGTTATAGTGCATGCGTACGAAGCGGGTTACACTTGGGTACCATGTTTTGCACATTTCAGCATTCCACCACCCTTTAATACACATGCTAGGGTTCATTGCAAGGATTTGGAGGTATTCCGATGCTCCGAGGCGCTTCTTCCTATGAAACCCTGATCTGTGGGCCCAGAATCGTCTACCACCTAGATGTTCTTATGAAAGGGGAGGCCCGGTGTATTTTTCTCTTAGTTTGTTCTTGGTTGGGTTGTAGGATAATTGCAAACCATGCTTGGTCTCAATTTGTGACAAGATCCAACCCGGTTTCACCTAAACTGGGAGTTCTCGGCCCCCAAATAATTAAATTTCCAGAACACCTTCATTTTTAGGTGACATCGCATGTCTGCGAAGGGGTCACACTTGGGAACTAGTTTGTTGACATTTCAGCATTAGACCACACTTAAATACACATGCTAGCGTCCATTTCCAGGTTTGGAGGTATTCCGATGCCCCGAAGAGCTTCTTCCTACAAAACCCTGATCCGTGGGCTTGGATCGTCTACCCCCCTAGATGTTCTTATGAAATGGGTAGCCTAGTGGATTTTCCTCTTGGTTTGTGCTTGGTTGGGTCATAGGATAATTCCAAACCATGCATGTTTGGACACAAGTTGTGACAAGATCCAACCCGGTTTCACAGAACGGGGAGTTCCCGGCCAATTAAATTCCAGGATCTTCGTTTGTTTGGTGATAGTGCATGCCTACGAAGTGGGTTACACTTGGGTACCATGTTTTGCACATTTCAGAATTCCACCACACTTTAATACACATGCTAGGGTTCATTGCAAGGGTTTGGAGGTATTCTGATGCTCCGAGGCACTTCTTCCTATGAAACCCTGATCTGTGGGCCCAGAATCGTCTACCCCCTAGATGTTCTTATGAAAGGGGTGGCCCGGTGGATTTTTCTCTTGGTTTGTTCTTGTTTGGGTTGTAGGATAATTGCAAACCATGTTTGGGAACAATTTGTGACAAAATCCAACCCGGTTTCACCGAAACTGGGAGTTCTCGGCCCCCTAATAATTAAATTTCCAGAACACTTTCATTTTTAGGTGACATCGCATGTCTGCCAAGGGTCACACTTGGGAACCAGTTTGTTGACCTTTCAGCATTACACCACACTTTAATACACATGCTAGCATCCATTACTAGGTTTGGAGGTATTCCGATGCCCCGAAGAGCTTCTTCCTACAAAACCCTGATCCATGGGCTTGGATCGTCTACCCCCTAGATGTTCTTATGAAAGGGGTAGCCCGGTGGATTTTCCTCTTGGTTTGTGCTTGGTTGGGTCATAGGATAATTCCAAACCATGCATGTTTGGACACAAGTTGTGACAAGATCCAACCCAGTTTCACCGAATGGGGAGTTCCCGGCCAATTAAATTCCAGGATCTTCATTTTTTTGGTGATAGTGCATGCCTACGAAGCGGGTTACACTTGGGTACCATGTTTTGTAAATAGCAGCATTCCACCACACTTTAATACACATGCTAGTGTCCATTGAAAGGGCTTGGAGGTATTCCGAAGATCCAAGGCGCTTCTTCCTATGAAACCCTGATCTGTGGGCCCAGAATCGTCTACCCCCTAGATGTTCTTATGAAAGGGGTAGCCCGGTGGATTTTTCTCTTGATTTGTGCTTGGTTGGGTTATAGTATACATGAAAACCATGTTTGGGCAAAATTTCTGACAATATCCAACCCGGTTTCACCGAAACTGGGAGTTCTCGGCTCCCTAATAATTAAATTTCCAGAAGACCTTCATTTTTAGGTGACATCGCATCTCCGTGAAAGGGTCACACTTGGGAACCAGGTTTTTGACATTTCATCATTCCACCAAACTTTAATACACATGCTAGAGTCCATTGCTAGGTTTGGAGGTATTTCGATGCCCCGAAGAGCTTCTTCCTACAAAACCCCGATCCGTGGGCCTGGATCGTCTACCCCTTGATGTTCTTATGAAAGGGGTAGCCCGATGGATTTCCCTCTTGGTTTGTGCTTGGTTGGGTCATAGGATAATTCCAAACCATGCATGTTTGGGAACAAGTGGTGACAAGATCCAAACCGGTTTCACCGAAACGGGGTGTTCCAGGCCAATTATATTACAGGATCTTTGTTTTTCGGTGATAGTGCATGGCTACGAAGCGGGTTACACTTGGATACCATGTTTTGTACATATCAGCATTCCACCACACTTTAATACACATGCCAGGGTCCATTGCAAGGGTTTGGAGGTATTCCGATGCTCCGAGGCGCTTCTTCCTATGAAACCCTGATCTGTGGGCCCAAAATCGTGTACCCCTAGATGTTCTTATGAAAGGGGTAGCCGGTGGATTTTTCTCTTTGTTTGTGCTTGGTTGGGTTGTAGTATAATTTCAAACCATGTTTGGGCACAATTTGTGAAAATATCCAACCCGGTTTCACCGAAACTGGGAGTTCTCGGCCCCCTAATAATTAAATTTCCAGAACACCTTCATTTTTAGGTGACATCACATGTCTACGAAGGGGTCACACTTGGGAACAAGGTTTCTGACATTTCATCATTCCACCAGAAATTTAATACACATGCTAGCGTCCATTGCCAGGTTTGGAGGTATTCCGATGCCCCGAAGAGCATCTTCCTACAAAACCTTGATCCGTGGGCCTAGATCGTCTACCCCACTAGATGTTCTTATGAAAGGTGTAGCCCGGTGGATTTTTCTCTTGGTTTGTGCTTGGTTGGGTTATAGGAATATTGAAAACCATGTTTGGGCACAATTTGTGAAAATATCCAACCCGGTTTCACCAAAACTGGGTGTTCTCGGCCCCCTAATAATTAAATTTCCAGAACACCTTCATTTTACGTGACACGACATGTCTGCTAAGGGGTCACACTTGGGAACTAGGTTTTTTACATTTCATCATTACACCACACATTAATATACATGCTATCATCCATTGCCAGGTTTGGAAGTATTCCGATACCACGAAGAGCTTCTTCCTACAAAACCCTGATCCGTGGGCCTGGATTGTCTACCCCCCTAGATGTTCTTATGAAAGGGGTAGCCCGGTGGATTTTCCTCTTGCTTTGTTCTTGGTTGGTCATACGATAATTCTAAGCCATGCATGTTTGGGCACAAGTTGCGATAAGATCCAACCCGGTTTCACCGAAAGAGGGAGTTCCCGCCCAATTAAATTCCAGGATATCCATTTTTTCGGTGATAGTGCATGGCTACAGAGAGGGTTACACTTGGATGCCATGTTTTGGACATTTCAGCATTCCACCACACTTTAATACACATGTTAGGGTCTATTGCAAGGGTTTGGACGTATTTCGTTGCTTCGAGGTGCTTCTTCCTATGAAACCCTAATATGTCAGCCCAGACTCGTCTACCCCCTAGATGTTCTTATGAAAGGGGTGGCCCGGTGGATTTTTCTCTTGGTTTGTTCTTGGTTGGCTTGTAGGATAATTGCAAACCATGTTTGGGCACAATTTGTGACAAGATCCAACCCGGTTTCACCGAAACTGGGAGTTCTTGGCCCCCTAATAATTAAATTTCCAGAACACCTTCATTTTTAGGTGATATCGCATGTCTGCGAAGGGGTTACACTTGGGAACCAGTTTGTTGACATTTCAGCATTACAACACACTTTAATACACATTCTAGCATCCATTGCTAGGTTTGGAGGTATTACGATGCCCCGAAGAGCTTCTTCCTACAAAACCCTGATCCGTGGGCTTGGATCGTCTACCCCCCTAGATGTTCTTATGAAAGGGGTATCCTAGTGGATTTTGCTCTTGGTTTGTGCTTGGTTGGGTCATAGGATAATTCCAAACCATGCATGTTTGGACACAAGTTGTGACAAGATCCAACCCGGTTTCACAGAACGGGGAGTTCCCGGCCAATTAAATTCCAGGATCTTCGTTTGTTTGGTGATAGTGCATGCCTACGAAGTGGGTTACACTTTGGTACCATTTTTTGCACATTTCAGCATTCCACCACACTTTAATACAAATGCTAGGGTTCATTGCAAGGGTTTGGAGGTATTCTGATGCTCCGAGGCGCTTCTTCCTATGAAACCCTGATCTGTGGGCCCAGAATCGTCTACCCCCTAGATGTTCTTATGAAAGGGGTGGCCCGGTGGATTTTTCTCTTGGTTTGTTCTTGTTTGGGTTGTAGGATAATTGCAAACCATGTTTGGGAACAATTTGTGACAAGATCCAACCCGGTTTCACCGAAACTGGGAGTTCTCGGCCCCCTAATAATTAAATTTCCAGAACACTTTCATTTTTAGGTGACATCGCATGTCTGCCAAGGGTCACACTTGGGAACCAGTTTGTTGACCTTTCAGCATTACACCACACTTTAATACACATGCTAGCATCCATTACTAGGTTTGGAGGTATTCCGATGCCCCGAAGAGCTTCTTCCTACAAAACCCTGATCCATGGGCTTGGATCGTCTACCCCCTAGATGTTCTTATGAAAGGGGTAGCCCGGTGGATTTTCCTCTTGGTGTGTGCTTGGTTGGGTAATAGGATAATTCCAAACCATGCATGTTTGGACACAAGTTGTGACAAGAGCCAACCCAGTTTCACCGAATGGGGAGTTCCCGGCCAATTAAATTCCAGGATCTTCATTTTTTTTGGTTATAGTGCATGCCTACGAAGTGGGTTACACTTGGGTACCATGTTTTGCACATTTCAGCATTCCACCACCCTTTAATACACATGCTAGGGTTCATTGCAAGGGTTTGGAGGTATTCCGATGCTCCGAGGCGCTTCTTCCTATGAAACCCTGATCTGTGGGCCCAGAATCGTCTACCACCTAGATGTTCTTATGAAAGGGGAGGCCCGGTGTATTTTTCTCTTAGTTTGTTCTTGGTTGGGTTGTAGGATAATTGAAAACCATTCTTGGTCTCAATTTGTGACAAGATCCAACCCGGTTTCAACTAAACTGGGAGTTCTCGGCCCCTAAATAATTAAATTTCCAGAACACCCTCATTTTTAGGTGACATCGCATGTCTGTGAAGGGGTCACACTTGGGAACTAGTTTCTTGACATTTCAGCATTAGACCACACTTAAATACACATGCTAGCGTCCATTTCCAGGTTTGGAGGTATTCCGATGCCCCGAAGAGCTGCTTCCTACAAAACCCTGATCCGTGGGCTTGGATCGTCTACCCCCCTAGATGTTCTTATGAAATGGGTAGCCTAGTGGATTTTCCTCTTGGTTTGTGCTTGGTTGGGTCATAGGATAATTCCAAACCATGCATGTTTGGACACAAGTTGTGACAAGATCCAACCCGGTTTCACAGAACGGGGAGTTCCCGGCCAATTAAATTCCAGGATCTTCGTTTGTTTGGTGATAGTGCATGCCTACGAAGTGGGTTACACTTGGGTACCATGTTTTGCACATTTCAGCATTCCACCACACTTTAATACACATGCTAGGGTTCATTGCAAGGGTTTGGAGGTATTCTGATGCTCCGAGGCGCTTCTTCCTATGAAACCCTGATCTGTGGGCCCAGAATCGTCTACCCCCTAGATGTTCTTATGAAAGGGGTGGCCCGGTGGATTTTTCTCTTGGTTTGTTCTTGTTTGGGTTGTAGGATAATTGCAAACCATGTTTGGGAACAATTTGTGACAAAATCCAACCCGGTTTCACCGAAACTGGGAGTTCTCGGCCCCCTAATAATTAAATTTCCAGAACACTTTCATTTTTAGGTGACATCGCATGTCTGCCAAGGGTCACACTTGGGAACCAGTTTGTTGACCTTTCAGCATTACACCACACTTTAATACACATGCTAGCATCCATTACTAGGTTTGGAGGTATTCTGATGCCCCGAAGAGCTTCTTCCTACAAAACCCTGATCCATGGGCTTGGATCGTCTACCCCCTAGATGTTCTTATGAAAGGGGTAGCCCGGTGGATTTTCCTCTTGGTTTGTGCTTGGTTGGGTCATAGGATAATTCCAATCCATGCATGTTTGGACACAAGTTGTGACAAGATCCAACCCAGTTTCACCGAATGGGGAGTTCCCGGCCAATTAAATTCCAGGATCTTCATTTTTTTGGTGATAGTGCATGCCTACGAAGCGGGTTACACTTGGGTACCATGTTTTGCACATTTCAGCATTCCACCACCCTTTAATACACATGCTAGGGTTCATTGCAAGGGTTTGGAGGTATTCCGATGCTCCGAGGCGCTTCTTCCTATGAAACCCTGATCTGTGGGCCCAGAATCGTCTACCACCTAGATGTTCTTATGAAAGGGGAGGCCCGGTGTATTTTTCTCTTAGTTTGTTCTTGGTTGGGTTGTAGGATAATTGCAAACCATGCTTGGTCTCAATTTGTGATAAGATCCAACCCGGTTTCACCTAAACTGGGAGTTCTCGGCCCCCAAATAATTAAATTTCCAGAACACCTTCATTTTTAGGTGACATCGCATGTCTGCGAAGGGGTCACACTTGGGAACTAGTTTGTTGGCATTTCAGCATTAGACCACACTTAAATACACATGCTAGCATCCATTTCCAGGTTTCGAGGTATTCCGATGCCCCGAAGAGCTTTTTCCTACAAAACCCTGATCCATGGGCCTGGATCGTCTACCCCCCTAGATGTTCTTATGAAATGGGTAGCCCGGTGGATTTTCCTCTTGGTTTGTGCTTGGTTGGGTCATAGGATAATTCCAAACCATGCATGTTTGGACACAAGTTGTGACAAGATCCAACCCGGTTTCACCGAATGGGGAGTTCCCGGCCAATTAAATTCCAAGATCTTCATTTTTTTTGGTGATAGTGCATGCCTACGAAGCGGGTTACACTTGGGTACCATGTTTTGCACATTTAATCATTCCACCACACTTTAATACACATGCTAGGGTTCATTTCAAGGGTTTGGAGGTATTCCGATGCTCCGAGGCGCTTCTTCCTATGAAACCCTGATCTGTGGGCCCAGAATCGTCTACCCTCTAGATGTTCTTATGAAAGGGGAGGCCCGGTGTATTTTTCTCTTATTTTGTAATTGGTTGGGTTGTAGGATAATTGCAAACCATGCTTGGTCTCAATTTGTGACAAGATCCAACCCGGTTTCACCGAAACTGGTAGTTCTCGGCCCCCTAATAATTAAATTTCCAGAACACCTTCATTTTTAGGTGACATCGCATGTCTGCGAAGGGGTCACACTTGGGAACTAGTTTGTTGACATTTCAGCATTACACCACACTTAAATACACATGCTAGCATCCATTTCCAGGTGTGGAGGTATTTCGATGCACCGAAGAGCTTTTTCCTACAAAACCCTGATCCATGGGCCTGGATCGTCTACCCCCCTAGATGTTCTAATGAAAGGGGTAGCCCGATGGATTTTCCTCTTGGTTTGTGCTTGGTTGGGTCATAGGATAATTCCAAACCATGCATGTTTGGACACAAGTTGTGACAAGATCCAACCCGTTTTCACCCAATGGGGAGTTCCCGGCCAATTAAATTCCAGGATCTTCGTTTTTTTGGTGATAGTGAATGCCTACGAAGCGGGTTACACTTGGGTACCATGTTTTGCACATTTAAGTATTCCACCACACTTTAATACCCATGCTAGGGTTCATTGCAAGGGTTTGTAGGTATTCCAATGCTCCGAGGCGCTTCTTCCTATGAAACCCTGATCTGTGGGCCCAGAATCGTCTACCCCCTAGATGTTCTTATGAAAGGGGAGGCCCGGTGGATTTTTCTCTTGGTTTGTTCTTGGTTGGGTTGTAGGATAATTGCAAACCATGTTTGGGCACAATTTGTGACAAGATCCAACCCGGTTTCACCAAAACTGAGAGTTCTCGGCCCCCTAATAATTAAATTTCCAGAACACCTTCATTTTTAGGTGACATCGCATGTCTGCGACGGGGTCACACTTGGGAACCAGTTTGTTGACATTTCAGCATTACACCACACTTTAATACATATGCTAGCATCCATTGCCAGGTTTGGAGGTATTCCGATGCCCCGAAGAGCTTCTTCCTACAAAACCCTGATCCGTGGGCCTGGATCGTCTACCCCCCTAGATGTTCTCACTACTAGAGAAAAGGCTATAGGAGACATGTTTATAGGAGGCACATTTAGACCATATGTGCCTCCTATAAAATATGCGAGGCACACTCCTTCTCCATGCGCCTCTAGTATAAAAATAGGCGAGGCGCATATGATAAAAATGCGCCTCCTATAATCCCTATACGGGCGAAATCAAGAAGTCCTAGATTATGCAAGGCGCATTCTAGCATATGCGCCTCCTATATATCAGATAGGCGAGGCGCATATGGGCAGAATGCGCCTCGCATAATCTGTATGGGCCCGCGTGTTGGTAGGTGCTCGAATATGCGAGGCACATATGGTCATATGCGCCTCCTATATTTGATAATATGCGAGGCGCATATGCTCATATGTGCCTCAAGTAACTCATGCGGGCCCTAGTGGAGGTAGGTGGCCACATAGGCGAGGCGCATATTGCCATATGCGCCTCCTATAGTTTGAACTATAGGAGGCACATATTGTGCAATATGCGCCTCCTATAACTTGGCACCACCTTTTTCCAGCTTTTTGCACATGGAGCCAACTACCACCCCACTCACTTGTCTCACTTCTTCCTCCTCCACCAAGACAAATCTGGTCGCCCCCCTCCTCCTCCCCACCTCATTTCCCCCATTGATTCACCATAGAAGCTAGCTCAACCTCCATTGGTTGACACTCATATGTAAGTGAAGTCTCTTGCTCCTCTAGAGTGCGCCTCAAGTAACGCATGCAAGCCCGGGTGGAGGTAGGTGGCCGCATAGGCGAGGCGCATATGGTCATATGAGCCTCCTATAGTTCGAAGTATAGGAGGCACATATGGAGCAATATGTGCCTCCTATAGTTTGAAGTATAGGAGGCACATATGGAGCAATATGCGCCTCCTATTACCTGGCCAGATTCAAATTCGAAACAGCCACCTACCACACCTATATAACACCTACCACCTCTCCCTCTTCTACTTGTCCTTCTCCTCCACCTGTCCTCCTTCTCCTCCACCTCTCCTCCTTCTCTCCTTATCCTCCATCTCTCCTTCTTCTCCCTTCTCCTCCTCCTTCACCACTCTCGTCCTCCTCCACTCTCCTCCTCCTCCACTCTCCTCCTCCTCCACTCTCCTCCTCCTCCTCTTCCTCTGGCGACCTTCTCCTCCTCCGGCAACCACTTCGGCCATGGCCTCTACAACCACACCGACCATCTCCTCCTCCACCTCCGGTGGCCTCATCCTCCTCCACCATCTTCGGTGATCCCCATGGACATGGCCTCCCGCACATGCTTGCGGTGGTAGGTTATGGCCACGAGCATGGTCTCCCACGAGCTCCGACGAAATTCTAGCCAGATCTAGATCTAGATCTGGCCGCCTTTTTTTTGAAATTCAAAAATAATATACGAGGCGCATTCGAATCAATATGTGCCTCGCATATGAACAATATAGGAGGCGCATAGGCAAAGTAAAGGAGGCGCATATCAATATGCGCCTCGCATATGCAGAATATAGGAGGCGCATATCGATATGCGCCTCGCATATGTGAAGTATAAGAGGCGCATAACATATGCGCCTCGCATAAAAAATAGGAGAGGCTCAAAGTTAGAGGAACATACGATATGCGCCTCGCATATGCTTTTAGGTGCGCCTCGCATAAGATTTTCTCTAGTAGTGTCTTATGAAAGGGGTAGCCCGGTGGATTTTCCTCTTGGTTTGTGCTTGGTTGGGTCATAGGATAATTCCAAACCATGCATTTTTGGACACAAGTAGTGACAAGATCCAACCCGGTTTCACCGAACGGGGTGTTCCTGACCAATTAAATTCCAGGATCTTTGTTTTTTCTGTGATAGTGCATGCCTACGAAGCAGGTTACACTTGGGTACCATGTTTTGCACATTTCAGCATTCCACCACACTTTAGTACACATGCTAGGGTTCATTGCAAGGGTTTGGAGGTATTCCGATGCTCTGAGGCGCTTCTTCTTATGAAACCCTGATCTGTGGGTGCAGAATCGTCTACCCCTAGATGTTCTTATGAAAGGGGTAGCCCGGTGGATTTTTCTCTTGGTTTATGCTTGGTTGGGTTGTAGGATAATTGCAAACCATGTTTGGGCACAATTTGTGAAAAGATCCAACCCGGTTTCACCGAAACTGGCAGTTCTCGGCCCCCTAATAATTAAATTTCCAAAACACCTTTATTTTTAGGTGACATCACATGTCTTCGAAGGGGTCACACTTGGGAACCAGGTTTCTGACATTTCATCATTCCACCAGACTTTAATACAAATGCTAGCATCCATTGCCAGGTTTGGAGGTATTACGATGCCCCGAAGAGCTTGTTCCTACAAAACCCTGATCCGTGGGCCTGGATGGTCTACCCCCCTAGATGTTCTTATGAAAGGGGTATCCCGGTGGATTTTTGTCTTGGTTTGTGCTTGGTTGGGTCATAGGATAAGTCCAAACCATGCATGTTTGGGCACAAGTTGTGACAAGATCCAACCCTGTTTCACCGAAACAGGGAGTTCCGGCCAATTAAATTCCAGGATCTTCGTTTTTCGGTGATAGTGCATGCCTATGAAGCCGGTTACAGTTGGGTACCATGTTTTGCACATTTCAGCATTCCACCACACTTTAATACACATGCTAGGCTCCATTGCAAGGGTTTGGAGGTACTCCGATGCTCCGAGGAGCTTCTTCCAATGAAACCCTGATATGTGGGCCCAAAATCTTCTACCCCTAGATGTTCTTATGAAAGGGGTATCCCGGTGGATTTTTCTCTTGGTTGGGTTGTAGGATAATTGCAAACCATGTTTGGGCACAATTTGTTACAATATCCAACCCGGTTTCACCGACACAAGGAGTTCTCGGCCCCCTAATAATTAAATTTCCAGAACACCTTCATTTTTAGGTGACATCGCATGTTTGCGAAGGGGTCACACTTGGGATCTAGGTTTCTGACATTTCAGCATTCCAGCACCCTTTAATACACATGCTAGCATCCATTTTAGCATTTCGATGCCCCTAAGAGCTTCTTCCTATAAAACCCTGATTCGTGGGCCTGGATCGTCTACCCCCCTAGATGTTCTTATGAAAGGGGTAACCCGGTGGATTTTCCTCTTGGTTTGTCCTTGGTTGGGTGATAGGATAATTCCAAACCATGCATGTTTGGGCACAATTTGTGACAAGATCCAACCCGGTTTCACCGAAACGGGGAGTTCCCAGCCAATTAAATTCCAGGATCTTCGTTTTTTCGGTGATAGTGCATGCCTATGACGAGGATTACACTTGGGTACCATGTTTTACACATTTCAGCATTCCACCACACTTTAATACACATGCTAGGGTTCATTGCAAGGGTTTGGAGGTATTCCGATGCTCTGAGGCGCTTCTTCCTATGAAACCCTGATCTGTGGGCCCAGAATCTCCTACCCCTAGATGTTCTTATGAAAGGGGTAGCCCGGTGGATTTTTCTCTTGGTTTATGCTTGGTTGGGTTGTAGGATAATTGCAAACCATGTTTGGGCATAGGTTGTGAAAAGATCCAACCCGGTTTCACCGAAACTGGCAGTTCTCGGCCCCCTAATAATTAAATTTCCAGAACACCTTTATTTTTATGTGACATCACATGTCTTCGAAGGGGTCACACTTGGGAACCAGGTTTCTGACATTTCATCATTCCACCAGACTTTAATACACGTGCTAGCATCCATTGCCAGGTTTGGAGGTATTACGATGCCCCAAAGAGCTTGTTCCTACAAAACCCTGATCTATGGGCCTGGATCGTCTACCCCCCTAGATGTTCTTATGAAAGGGGTAGCCCGGTGGATTTTTGTCTTGGTTTGTGCTTGGTTGGGTCATAGGATAAGTCCAAACCATGCATGTTTGGGCACAGGTTGTGACAAGATCCAACCCGGTTTCACCGAAACAAGGAGTTCCTGGCCAATTAAATTCCAGGATCTTCGTTTTTCGGTGATAGTGCATACCTATGAAGCGGGTTACAGTTGGGTACCATGTTTTGCACATTTCAGCATTCCACTACACTTTAATATACATGCTAGGCTCCATTGAAAGGGTTTGGAGGTATTCCGATGCTCCGAGGAGCTTCTTCCAATGAAACCGTGATATGTGGGCCCAAAATCTTCTACCCCTAGATGTTCTTATGAAAGAGGTAGCCTGGTGGATTTTTCTCTTGCTTGGGTTGTAGGATAATTGCAAACCATGTTTGGGCACAATTTGTGACAAGATCCAACCCGGTTTCACCGACACAAGGAGTTCTCGGCCCCCTAATAATTAAATTTCCAGAACACCTTCATTTTTAGGTGACATCGCATGTTTGCTAAGGGGTCACACTTGGGAACTAGGTTTCTGACATTTCAGCATTCCAACACCCTTTAATACACATGCTATCATCCATTTCAGCATTGCGATGCCCCGAAGTGCTTCTTCCTATAAAACCCTGATTCGTGGGCCTGGATCGTCTACCCCCCTAGATGTTCTTATGAAAGGGGTAGCCCGGTGGATTTTCCTCTTGTTTTGTCCTTGGTTGGGTCATAGGATAATTCCAAACCATGCATGTTTGGGCACAATTTGTGACAAGATCCAACCCGGTTTCACCGAAACGGGGAGTTCCCGGCCAATTAAATTCCAGGATCTTCGTTTTTTCGGTGATAGTGCATGCCTATGACGAGGATTACACTTGGGTACCATGTTTTACACATTTCAGCATTCCACCACACTTTAATACACATGCTAGGGTTCATTGCAAGGGTTTGGAGGTATTCCGATGCTCTGAGGCGCTTCTTCCTATGAAACCCTGATCTGTGGGCCCAGAATCTCCTACCCCTAGATGTTCTTATGAAAGGGGTAGCCCGGTGGATTTTTCTCTTGGTTTATGCTTGGTTGGGTTGTAGGATAATTGCAAACCATGTTTGGGCATAGTTTGTGAAAATATCCAACCCGTTTTCACCGAAACTGGCAGTTCTCGGCCCCCTAATAATTAAATTTCCAGAACACCTTTATTTTTATGTGACATCACATGTCTTCGAAGGGGTCACACTTGGGAACCAGGTTTCTGACATTTCATCATTCCACCAGACTTTAATACACGTGCTAGCATCCATTGCCAGGTTTGGAGGTATTACGATGCCCCGAAGAGCTTGTTCCTACAAAACCCTGATCTATGGGCCTGGATCGTCTACCCCCCTAGATGTTCTTATGAAAGGGGTAGCCCGGTGGATTTTTGTCTTGGTTTGTGCTTGGTTGGGTCATAGGATAAGTCCAAACCATGCATGTTTGGGCACAGGTTGTGACAAGATCCAACCCGGTTTCACCGAAACAAGGAGTTCCCGGCCAATTAAATTCCAGGATCTTCGTTTTTCGGTGATAGTGCATACCTATGAAGCGGGTTACAGTTGGGTACCATGTTTTGCACATTTCAGCATTCCACTACACTTTAATATACATGCTAGGCTCCATTGCAAGGGTTTGGAGGTATTCCGATGTTCCGAGGAGCTTCTTCCAATGAAACCGTGATATGTGGGCCCAAAATCTTCTACCCCTAGATGTTCTTATGAAAGAGGTAGCCTGGTGGATTTTTCTCTTGCTTGGGTTGTAGGATAATTGCAAACCATGTTTGGGCACAATTTGTGACAAGATCCAACCCGGTTTCACCGACACAAGGAGTTCTCGGCCCCCTAATAATTAAATTTCCAGAACACCTTCATTTTTAGGTGACATCGCATGTTTGCGAAGGGGTCACACTTGGGAACTAGGTTTCTGACATTTCAGCATTCCAACACCCGTTAATACACATGCTATCATCCATTTCAGCATTGCGATGCCCCGAAGAGCTTCTTCCTATAAAACCCTGATTCGTGGGCCTGGATACCCCCCTAGATGTTCTTATGAAAGGGGTAGCCCGGTGGATTTTCCTCTTGGTTTGTCCTTGGTTGGGTCATAGGATAATTCCGAACCATGCATGTTTGGGCACAATTTGTGACAAGATCTAACCCGGTTTCACCGAAACGGGGAGTTCCCGGCCAATTAAATTCCAGGATCTTCGTTTTTTCGGTGAAGTGCATGCCTACGAAGAGGAGTACACTTGGGTACCATGTTTTGGACATTTCATCATTCCGCCACACTTTAATACACATGCTAGAGTCCATTGCCAGGTTTGGAGGTATTCTGATGCCCCGAAGAGCTTCTTCCTACAAAACGATGATCCATGGGCCTGGATCGTCTACCGCCTAGATGTTCTTTTGAAAGGGGTAGCCCGCTGGATTTTCCTCTAGGTTTGTGCTTGGTTGGGTCATAGGATAATTCCAAAACATGCATGTTTGGGCAAAAGTTGTGATAAGATCCAACCCGGTTTCCCCGAAACGGGGAGTTCCTGGCCAATTAAATTCCAGGATCTTCGTTTTTCGATGATAGTGCATGCCTACTAAGCGGGTTACACTTGGATACCATGTTTTGGACATTTCAGCATTCCACCACACTTTAATACACATGCTAGGGTCCATTGCAATGGTTTGGACGTATTCCGATGCTCCGAGGCGCTTCTGCCTATGTAACCCTGATCTGTGGTCCTAGAATCGTCTACCCCTCGATGTTCTTATGAAAGGGGTATCCGGTGGATTTTTCTCTTGGTTTGTGCTTGGTTGGGTTGTAGGATAATTGTAGACCATGTTTGGGCACAATTTCTGACAAGATCCAACCCGGTTTCACCGAAACTTGCAATTCTCGGCTCCCTAATAATTAAATTTCTAGAACACCTTCATTTATAGGTGACATCGCATGTCTGCGAAGGGGTCACACTTGGGAACCAGGTTTCTGACATTTCATCATTCCACCAGACTTTGATACACATGCTAGCGTCCATTTCCAGGTTTGGAGGTATTCCGATGCCCCGAAGAGCTTCTTCCTACAAAACCCTGATCCGTGGGCCTGGATCGTCTACCCCCCTAGATGTTCTTATGAAAGGGGTAGCCCAGTGGATTTTCCTCTTGGTTTGTGCTTCGTTGGGTCATAGGATAATTCCAAACCATGTATGTTTGGGCACAAGTTGTGACATGATCCAACATGGTTTCACTGAAACGGGGAGTTCCCGACAATTAAATTCCAGGATCTTCGTTTTTTTGGTGATAGTGCATGCCTACGGAGCGGTTATGCTTGGGTACCATGGTTTGCACATTTCAGCATTCCACCACACATTAATACACATGCTAGGATCCATTCCAAGGGTTTGGAGGTATTCCGATGCTCCGAGGCGCTTCTTCCTATGAAACCCTGATCTTTGGGCCCATAATCGTCTACCCCCTAGATGTTCTTATGAAAGCGGTAGCCCGGTGTATTTTTTCTCTTGGTTTGTGCTTCGTTGAGTTATATGATAATTGCAAACCATGTTTGGGCAAATTTGTGACAAGATCCAACCCGGTTTCACCAAAACTAGGAGTTCTCGGCCCACTAATAATTAAATTTCCAGAACACCTTCATTTTTAGGTGACATCGCATGTGTGCGAAGGGGTCACATTTGGGAACCGGGTTTTTGACATTTCAGCATTCCAACACACTTTAATGCACATGCTAGCATCCATTGCCAGGTTTGGAGGTATTCCGAGAGGCAATAATAAAGTGGTTATTATCGCATTCCTTATTTATGATAAATGTTTATTTTGCATGCTATAATTGTACTAATACAGAAACGTTAATACATGTGTGTTTAATAAACAAAAAGGAAGTTCTTAGTTATGCCTCTCTTATAAACTAGCTCTTTGATTAACAAGATGATCAAAGTTTCCTTATCATGGACATTGGATGTTGTTAATAACAAGGTCACAACATTAGTGTAATGGTGTGATGAACATTCATCCGAAGTATAGCATTACGATCAAAGTCATTGAGTTTATAGTCCTATAACAACTTACGAAGTGATTCTAATCCTTATACCATGAGATAACGTCAATCACTAACACCGGAAGAGTTTCTTGATAACATCAAACGTCACACCGTAACTAGCTGATTATAAAGATGGGTTCAGAACTACTAAAGTGTTACGTTGAGGCCCATGGACCGAGAATGGAATTTGTTCATCCCGATGAAGGATAGATATGCTCTAGGACCTCTTGGTGATATCACATTGATTAGCTTGCAAGCAAGTGATTTGATCACTAGAATGTTATATCACGGGAACGAGAAAAGAGTGCATGTCAGTAACGAGATCAAACTAGGTATGGAGATAACGATGATCAAATCTCCAACATGTAATATATCGCGAAACAAAAGGATTAAGGTACTAGTGTAAAAGGTTCCGACGATCACAAGAAAGTCATCGTTGAATGTGTGGGAGTCAGTATGGGTGTCCAGATCCTGCTTCTCATTATTGATCGGAGAAGGGTCTCAATCATGTCCGCATTATTCGTGAACCGTAGGGTGGCACACTTAAGATACACCGACATCCAATTGGAGCAAAAGTTTCATGCCGGAAAGAATAACAAGCGTAGAAATTTATTTCACTAGATACCGAAACAGGTTTTCGGGTGAAATTGAAGAAAGTGTTTTTGCATGTTAAATGAAATACTAGCAAGGGGTTATATGAGAATGTTTATCATTAAAGTAATTGATAAAATTCTGAATAAATAAAAGGTGTTTTATTTAATGAGAGTTTGCATTAAATTTGGTGGAAATTTAATGGGAATTTGAGTGGGTTTTTGAGTGGAGGGAATTGAAAGGCATTTGAGTGAGTGGAGTGTCCACCCACATGAATGTGGAAGAGGTGGGGGCAGCCCCCATGGCTAGGCGCCATGCCCCTTGGGTGCCCCCCGCCTCTCCCCTATAAAAGGCCCCCCTCTCATCCTCTCAAAGCACACCTACTCGTGAAGGATCTCTCTCCCCCTCTAGAATTTATCCCCCATGGTCTCGAACTAGCGACATATATGTTCTCGGTGGCTATTCGGCAAGAAAGAGTTGTCCTCCCGCTGCATCGCTGGAGCGAGGAGGTGGAGGTTTCTCGGTGCCTCGTACGTGTGTGCGACCACGGATGCGCTGCTATTTTGCGGCGCTAGGACTTCCTCACGATCTTGAGATCGGCAAGAGATCGTCTACATCAACCATGAGTTTGGACTCGTTAAGCTTTGTCGGTCTTCAACGGTATGTTCTCTACGGATGTATATCCACCCGTTGCTTGTATCTTGTATATAGATCTTGGTACATAGTTGTTCCCATTGTAGGAATTTTTTGTTTTATATGCTGCGAACCCTACACCGATGCCATGAAGAGCTTCTTCCTATAAAACCATGATCCATGGGCCTCGATCGTCTACCCCCCTATATGTTCTTATGTAATGAGTAGCATTGTGGATTTTCCTCTTGGTTTGTTCTTGGTTGGGTCATATGATAATTCCAAACCATGTTTAGGCACAAGTTGTGATAAGATCCAACCCGGTTTCACCGAAACAAGGAGTTCCCAGCCAATTAAATTCCATGATCTTCGTTTTTTCGGTGATAGTGCATGCCTACGAAGCGGGTTACACTTGGGTACCTTGTTTTGGACATTTCAGCATTCCACCACAGTTTAATACACATGCAAGGGTCCATTGCAAGGGTTTGGACGTATTCCGATGCTCCGAGGTGCTTCTTCCTATGAAACCCTGATCTGTGGGCCCAGAATCGTCTATCTCCTACATGTTCTTCTGAAAGGGGTAGCCCGGTGGATTTTTCTCTTGGTTTTTGATTGGGGTTAAAGGATAATTGCAAACCATGTTTGGGCACAATTTGTGACAATATCCAACCCGGTTTCACCGAAACTGGGAGTTCTCGGCCCCATAATAATTAAATTTCCAAAACACCTTCATTTTTAGTTGAGATCGCATGTCTGCGAACGGGTCACACTTGGGGACCAGGTTTTTGACATTTCATAATTCCACAACACTTTCTTCCGATGCCCCGAAGAGCTTCTTCCTACAAAACCTTGATCCATGGGCCTGGATCGTCTACCCCCTAGATGTTCTTATGAAAGGGGTACCCGGTGGATTTTCCTCTTGATTTGTGCTTGGTTGGGTCATAGAATAATTCCAAACCATGCATGTTTGGGCACAATTTGTGACAAGATCCAACCCGGTTTCACCGAAACATGGAGTTCTCGGCCCCCTAATAATTAAATTTCCAGAACACCTTCATTTTTAGGTGTAATCGCATGTCTGCCAAGGGGTCACACTTGGGAACCAGGTTTCTGACAATTTAGCATTCCACCACACTTTAATACACACGCTAGCATCCATTGCCATGTTTGGAGGTATTCCGATGCCCCGAAGAGCTTGTTCCGATAAAACCCTCATCCGTGGGCCTGGATCGTCTACCCCCTAGATGTTCTTTAGAAAGGGGTAGCCCAGTGGATTTTCCTCTTGGTTTGTCCTTGGTTGTGACAGGATCCAACCCGGTTTCATCGAAACGGGGAGTTCTCGGCAAATTAAATTCCAGGATCTTCGTTTTTTCGATGATAGTGCATTCCTACGAAGCGGGTTAAAATTGGTACCATGTTTTGCACATTTCAGCATTCCACTACACATTAATACACATGCTAGGCTCCATTGCAAGGGTTTGGAGCTATTCTGATGCTCCGAGGCGTTTCTTCCTATGAAACCCTGATATGTGGGCCCAGAATCGTCTACCCCCTAGATGTTCTTATGTAAGGGGTAGCCCGGTGTATTTTTCTCTTGTTTTGTGCTTGGTTGTGTTATATGATAATCGAAAACCATTTGGGAACAATTTGTGACAAGATCCAACCCGGTTTCACCGAAACTAGGAGTTCTCGCCCCCTAATAATTAAATTTCCAGAACACCTTCATGTTTAGGTGACATCGCATGTCTGTGAAGGGGTCACACTTGGGAACCAGGTTTTTTATATTTCAGTATTCCACCACACTTTAATACACATGCTAACATCCATTGCCAGGTTTGGAGGTATTCCGATGCCCCGAAGAGCTTCTTCCTACAAAACCCTGATCCGTGGGCCTGGATAGATTACCCCCTAGATGTTCTTATGAAAGGGGTAGGACTATGGATTTTTCTCTTGTTTTGTGCTTGGTTGGGTTATAGGAAAATTTCAAACCATTTTTGGGCACAGTTTGTGACAAGATCAAACCCGGTTTCACCGAAAGTGGAAGTCCTTGGCCACCTAATAATTAAATTTCCAAAACACCTTCATTTTTAGGTGACATCGCATGTCTGCGAAGGGGTCACACTTTAGAACCGGGGATTTGACATTTCATCATTCCACAACACTTTAGTACACATTCTAGCATCCATTGCTAGGTTTGGAGGTATTCTGATGCCCCGAAGAGCTTCTTCCTGCAAAACCCTGATCCATGGGCCTTGATCGTCTACCCCTAGATGTTCTTATGAAAGGGGTAACCCGGTGGATTTTCCTCTTGGTTTATGCTTCTTTAGGTTATAGAATCATTCCAAACCATGCATGTTTGGGCACAATTTGTGCCAAGATCCAACCCGGTTTTACCGAAACAGGGAGTTCCCGGCCAATTAAATTCCAGGATCTTCGTTTTTTCGGTGATAGTGCATGCCTACGAAGCGGATTACACTTGGATACCATGTTTTGGACGTTTCGGCATTCCACCATACTTTAATACACATTCTAGGGTCCATTTCAAGGATATGGACGTATTCCGATGGTCTGAGGCGCTTCTACCTATAAAACCCTGATCTATGGGCCCAGAATCGTCTAACCCCTAGATGTTCTTATGAAAGGCGTAGCCCGGTGAATTTTTCTCTTGGTTTGTGCTTGGTTGGGTTGTAGGATAATTTCAAACCATGTTTGGGAAGCATTTGGGACAAGATCCAACCCGATTTCACCGAAACTGGGAGTTCTCGGCCCTCTAATAGTTAAATTTCTAGAACACCTTCATTTTTAGGTGACATCGCATGTCTGCGAAGGGTTCAAACTTGGGAACCAGGTTGTTGATATTTTAGCATTACACCACACTTTAATACACATGCTAGCATCCATTTCCAGGTTTGGAGGTATTCCGATGCCCCGAAGAGCTTCTTCCTACAAAACCCTGATCTGTGGGCCTTGAGCGTATACCCCCTAGATGTTCTTATGAAAGGGGCAGCCTGGTGGATTTTCCTCTTGGTTTGTGCTTGGTAGGCTCATAGGATAATTCCAAACCATGCATGTTTGGGCACAAGTTGTGACAAGAGCCAACCCGGTTTCATCGAAACGAGGAGTTCCCGGCAAATTAAATTCCAAGATCTTCATTTTTTCAGTGATAGTGCATGCCTACGAAGCGGGTTACACTTGGGTACCATGTTTTACACATTTTAGCATTCCCCCACACATTAATACACATGCTAGGTTCCATTGCAAGGGTTTGGAGCTATTCTGATGCTCCGAGGCGCTTCTTCCTATGAAACCCTGATATGTGAGCCCAGAATCGTCTACCCCCTTGATGTTCTTATGAACGGGGTAGCCCGGTGGATTTTTCTCTTGGTTTGTTCTTGCATGAGTTATATGATAATTTAAAAACATGTTTGGGCACAATTTGTGACAAGATACAACCCGGTTTCACCGAAACTGGGAGTTCCCGGCCCCCTAATAATTAAATTTCCAGAAGACCTTCATGTTTCGGTGACATCGCATGTCTGCGAAGGGGTCACACTTGGGAACCTGGTTTTTTATATTTCAGCATTCCACCACACTTTAATACACATGCTAGCATCCATTGCCAGGTTTGGAGGTATTCCGATGCCCCGAAGAGCTTCTTCCTACAAAATCCTTATCCGTGGGCCTGGATCATCTACCCCCTAAATGTTCTTATGAAAGGGTTAGCACTATGGATTTTTCTCTTCGTTTGTGCTTGGTTGGATTATAGGATAATTGAAAACCATGTTTGGGCACAATTTGTGACAGGATCCAACCCGGTTTCACCGAAACTGGGAGTTCTCGGCCACCTAATAATTAAATTTCCAGAACACCTTCATTTTTAGGTGACATCGCATGTCTGCGAAGGGGTCACACTTGGGAACCAGGTTTTTGACATTTCATCATTCCACAGCACTTTTAATACACATTCTAGCATACATTGCCAGGTTTAGAGGTATTGCGATGCCCCGAAGAGCTTCTTCCTACAAAACCCTGATCCGTGGGCCTGGATCGTCTACGCCCTAGATGTTCTTATGAAAGGGGTAGACCGGTGGATTTTCCTCTTGGTTTCTACTACATTGGGTCATAGGATAATTCCAAACCATGCATATTTGGGCACAATTTGTGACAAGATCCAACCCGGTTTCACCGAAACGGGGAGTTCCCGGCCAATTAAATTCCAGGATCTTCGTTTTTGGGTGATAGTGCATGCCTACGAAGCGGGTTACACTTGGATACCATGTTTTGGACATTTCAGCATTCCACCACACTTTAATACACAAGCTGGGGTCCATTGCAAGGGTTTGGACGTATTCCGATGCTCCGAAGCGCTTTAGCCTATGAAACCCTGATCTGTGGGCCCAAAATCGTCTACCCCCTAGATGTTCTTATGAAAGTGGTAGCCCGGTGGATTTTTCTCTTGGTTTGTGCTTGTTTGGGTTGTAGGATAATTGCAAACCATGTTTGGGCACAATTTGTGACAAGATCCAACCCGATTTCACCCAAACTGGGAGTTCTCGGCCCCCTAATATTTAAATTTCTAGAACACCTTCATTTTTAGGTGACATCGCATGTCTGCGAAGGGGTCAAACATGGGAACCAGGTTGTTGATATTTTAGCATTACACCACACTTTAATACACATGCTAGCATCTATTTCCAAGTTTGGAGGTATTCCGATGCCCCGAAGAGCTTCTTCCTACAAAACCCTAATCTGTGGGCCTTGATCGTCTACCCCCTAGATGTTCCTATGAAAGGGGTAGCCTGGTGGATTTTCCTCTTGGTTTGTGCTTGGTAGGGTCATAGGATAATTCCAAACCATGCATGTTTGGGCACAAGTTGTGACAAGATCCAACCCGGTTTCACCGAAACGAGGAGTTCCCGGCAAATTAAATTCCAAGATCTTCATTTTTCAGTGATAGTGCATGCCTACGAAGCGGGTTACACTTGGGTACCATGTTTTACACATTTTAGCATTCCCCCACACATTAATACACATGCTAGGTTCCATTGCAAGGGTTTGGAGCTATTCCGATGCTCCGAGGCGCTTCTTCCTATGAAACCCTGATATGTGAGCCCAGAATCGTCTACCCCCTAGATGTTCTTATGAAAGTGGTAGCCCGGTGGATTTTTCTCTTGGTTTGTGCTTGTTTGGGTTGTAGGATAATTGCAAACCTTGTTTGGGAACAATTTGTGACAAGATCCAACCCGATTTCACCGAAACTGGGAGTTCTCGGCCCCCTAATAGTTAAATTTCTAGAACACCTTCATTTTTAGGTGACATCACATGTCTGCGAAGGGGTCAAACTTGGGAACCATGTTGTTGATATTTTAGCATTACACCACACTTTAATACACATGCTAGCATCCATTTCTAGGTTTGGAGGTATTCCGATGCCCCGAAGAGCTTCTTCCTACAAAACCCTGATCTATGGGCCTTGATCGTCTACCCCCCCTAGATGTTCTTATGAAAGGGGTAGCCCGGTGGATTTTCCTCTTGGTTTGTGCTTGGTAGGGTCATAGGATAATTCCAAACCATGCATGTTTGGTCACAAGTTGTGACAAGATCCAACCCGGTTTCACCGAAACGAGGAGTTCACGGCAAATTAAATTCCAAGATCTTCGTTTTTCAGTGATAGTGCATGCCTATGAAACGGGTTACACTTGGGTACCATGTTTTACATATTTCAGCATTCCACCACACATTAATACACATGCTAGGTTCCATTGCAAGGGTTTGGAGCTATTTCGATGCTCCAAGGCGCTTCTTCCTATGAATCCCTGATATGTGGGCTCAGAATCGTCTACCCCCTTGATGTTCTTATGAAAGGGGTAGCCCGGTGTATTTTTCTCTTGGTTTTTTATTGGATGCGTTATATTATAATTGCAAACAATGTCTGTGCAAAATTTGTGACAAGATACAACCAGGTTTCACCGAAACTGGGAGTTCTCGGCCCCCTAATAATTAAATTTCCAGAACACCTTCATGTTTCGGTGACATCGCATGTCTGTGAAGGGGTCACACTTGGGAACCAGGTTTTTGATATTTCAGCATTCCACCACACTTTAATACACATGCTAGCATCCATTGCCAGGTTTGGAGGTATTCCGATGCCACGAAGAGCTTCTTCCTACAAAATCCTGATCCGTGGGCCTGGATCGTCTACCCTCCTAAGTGTTCTTATGAAAGGGTTAGCACTATGGATTTTTCTCTTGGTTTGTGCTTGGTTGGGTTATAGGATAATTGCAAACCATGGTTGGGCACAATTTGTGACAGGATCCAACCCGGTTTCACCGAAACTGGGAGTTCTCGGCAACCTAATAATTAAATTTCCAGAACACCTTCATTTTTAGGTGACATCGCATGTCTTCGAAGGGGTCAAACTTGGGAACCAGGTTGTTGATATTTTAGCATTACACCACACTTTAATACACATGCTAGCATCCATTTCCAGGTTTGGAGGTATTCCGATGCTCCGAAGAGCTTCTTCCTACAAAACCCTGATCTGTGGGCCTTGATCGTCTACCCCTAGATGTTCTTATGAAAGGGGTAGCCTGGTGGATTTTCCTCTTGGTTTGTGCTTGGTAGGGTCATAGGATAATTCCAAACCATGCATGTTTGGGCACAAGTTGTGACAAGATCCAACCCGGTTTCACCGAAACGAGGAGTTCCCGGCAAATTAAATTCCAAGATCTTCATTTTTTCAGTGATAGTGCATGCCTACGAAGCGGGTTACACTTGGGTACCATGTTTTACACATTTTAGAATTCCCCACACATTAATACACATGCTAGGTTCCATTGCAAGGGTTTGGAGCTATTCCGATGCTCCGAGGTGCTTCTTCCTATGAAACCCTGATATGGGAGCCCAGAATCGTCTACCCCCTTGATGTTCTTATGAACGGGGTAGCCCGGTGTATTTTTCTCTTGGTTTGTGCTTGTTTGGGTTGTAGCATAATTGCAAGCCACGTTTGGGCACAATTTGTGACAAGATCCAACCCGATTTCACCGAAACTAGGAGTTCTCGCCCCCCTAATAGTTAAATTTCCAGAACACCTTCATTTTTAGGTGGCATCGCATGTCTGCGAAGGGGTCAAACTTGGGAACCAGGTTGTTGATATTTTATCATTACACCACACTTTAATACACATGCTAGAATCCATTTCCAGGTTTGGAGGTATTCTGATGCCCCGAAGAGCATCTTCCTACAAAACCCTGATCTGTAGGCCTTGATCGTCTACCCCCCTAGATGTTCTACTGAAAGGGATATCCCGGTGGATTTTCCTCTTGGTTTGTGCTTGGTAGGGTCATAGGATAATTCCAAACCATGCATGTTTGGGCACAAGTTGTGACAAGATCCAACCCGGTTTCACCGAAACGGGGAGTTCCCGGCAAATTAAATTCTAGGATCTTCATTTTTTCAGTGATAGTGCATGCCTACGAAGCGGGTTACACTTGGGTACCATGTTTTACACATTTCAGCATTGCACCACACATTAATACACATGCTAGGTTCCATTGCAAGGGTTTGGAGCTATTCCGATGCTCCGAGGCGCTTCTTCGTATGAAACCCTGATATGTGGCCCCAGAATCGTCTACCCCTAGATGTTCTTATGAAAGGGGTAGCCCGGTGTATTTTCTCTTGATTTATGCTTGGATGAGTTATATGATAATTGCAAACCATGTCTGGGCACAATTTGTGACAAGATACAACCCGGTTTCATCGAAACTGGGAGTTCTCAGGCCCGTAATAATTAAATTTCCAGAACACCTTCATGTTTAGGTGACATCGCATGTCTGCGAAGGGTTCATACTTGGGAACCAGGTTTTTGATATTTCCGCATTCCACCACACTTTAATACACATGCTAGCATCCATTGCCAGGTTTGGAGGTATTCCGATGCCCCGAAGAGCTTTTTCCTACAAAATCCTGATTCGTGGGCCTGGATCGTCTACCCCCCTAAATGTTCTTATGAAAGGGTTAGCACTATGGATTTTTCTCTTGGTTTGTTCTTGGTTGGGTTGTAGGATAATTTCAAACCATGGTTGGGCACAATTTGTGACAGGATCCAACCCGGTTTCACCGAAACTGGGAGTTCTCGGCCACCTAGTAATTAAATTTCCAGAACACCTTCATTTTTAGGTGACATCGCATGTCTGCGAAGGGGTCACACTTGGGAACCAGGTTTTTGACATTTCATCATTCCACAACACTTTAATACACATGCTAGCGTACATTGCCAGGTTTACAGGTATTGCGATGCCCCAAAGAGCTTCTTCCTACAAAACCCTGATCCGTGGGCCTCGATCGTCTACCCCCAAGATGTTCTTATGAAAGGGGTAGCCCGGTGGATTTTCCTCTTGGTTTGTGCTACGTTGGGTAATTGGATAATTCCAAACCATGCATATTTGGGCACAATTTGTGACAAAATCCAACCCGCTTTCACCGAAACGGGGAGTTCCCGTCCAATTAAATTCCAGGATCTTCGTTTTTGGGTGATAGTGCATGCTTACGAAGCGGGTTACACTTGGATACCATCATTTGGACATTTCAGCATTCCACCACACTTTAATACACATGCTAGGGTCCATTGCAAGGGTTTGGACGTATTTCGATGCTCCGAGGCGCTTCAGCCTATGAAACCATGTTCTATGGGCCCAAAATCGTCTACCCCCTAGATGTTCTTATGAAAGTGGAAGCCCGGTGGATTTTTATCTTGCTTTGTGATTGCTTGGGTTGTAGGATAATTTAAAACCCTATTTGGGAACAATTTGTGACAAGATCCAACCCGATTTCGCCGAAACAAGGAGTTCTCGCCCCTCTAATAGTTAAATTTCCAGAACACCTTCATTTTTAGGTGACATCGCATGTCTGCGAAGGGTTCAAACTTGGGAACCAGGTTGTTGATATTTTAGCATTACACCACACTTTAATACACATGCTAGCATCCATTTCCAGGTTTGGAGGTATTCCGATGCCTCGAAGAGCATCTTCCTACAAAACCCTGATCTCTGGGCCTTGATCGTCTACCCCCCTAGATGTTCTTATGAAAGGGATAGCCCGGTGGATTTTCCTCTTGGTTTGTGCTTGTAAGGGTCATAGGATAATTCCAAACCATGTATGTTTGGGCACAAGTTGTGACAATATCCAACCCGGTTTCACCAAAACAGGGAGTTCCCGGCAAATTAAATTCTAGGATCTTCATTTTTTCAGTGATAGTGCATGACTACGAAGCGGGTTACACTTGGGTACCATGTTTTACACATTTCAGCATTCCACCACACATTAATACACATGCTAGTTTCCATTGCAAGGGTTGGGAGCTATTCCGATGCTCCGAGGCGCTTCTTCGTATGAAACCCTGATATGTGGCCCCAGAATCGTCTACCCCCTAGATGTTCTTATGAAAGGGGTAGCCCGGTGTATTTTCTCTTGATTTGTGCTTGGATGAGTTATATGATAATTGCCAACCATGTCTGGGCACAATTTGTGACAAGATACAACCCGGTTTCATCAAAACTGGGAGTTCTCGGGCCCCTAATAATTAAATTTCCAGAACACCTTCATCTTTAGGTGACATCGCATGTCTGCGAAGGGGTCACACTTGGGAACCAGGTTTTTGATATTGCAGAATTCCACCACACTTTAATACACATGCTAGCATCAATTGCCAGGTTTGAGGTATACCGAGGCCCCAAAGAGCTTCTTCCTACAAAACCCTGATCCGTGGGCCTGAATCGTCTACCCCTCTAAAGTTCTGATTAAAGGGGTAGCACTATGGATTTTTCTTTTGGTTTGTGCTTGGTTGGGTTATAGGATAATTGCAAACCATGTTTGGGTACAATTTGTGACTGGATCCAACCCGGTTTCACCGAAACTGGGATTTCTCGGCCACCTAGTAATTAAATTTCCAGAACACCTTTATTTTTAGGTGACATCGCATGTCTGCGAAGGGGTCACACTTGGGAACCAGGTTTTTGACATTTCATCAGTCCACAGCACTTTAATACACATGCTAGCATACATTTCCAGGTTTACAGGTATTGCGATGCCCCAAAGAGCTTCTTCCTACAAAACCCTGATCCGTGGGCCTGGATCGTCTACCCCTAGATGTTCTTATGAAAGGGGTAGCCCGGTGGATTTTCCTCTTGGTTTGTGCTACGTTGGGAATTAGGATAATTCCAAACCATGCATATTTGGGCACAATTTGTGACAAGATCCAACCCAGTTTGATCGAAACGGGGAGTTCCCAGCCAATTAAATTCCAGGATCTTCGTTTTTGGGTGATAGTGCATGACTACGAAGCGGGTTACACTTGGATACCATGTTTTGGACATTTCAGCATTCCACCACACTTTAATACACATGCTAGGGTCCATTGCAAGGGTTTGGACGTATTCCGATGCTCCGAGGCGCTTCAGCCTATGAAACCCTGATCTGTGGACCCAAAATCGTCTACCCCCTAGATGTTCTTATGAAAGTGGAAGCCCGGTGGATTTTTATCTTGCTTTGTGATTGTTTGGGTTGTAGGATAATTTCAAACCCTATTTGGGCACAATTTGTGACAAGATCCAACCCGATTTCGCCAAAACTAGGAGTTCTCGCCCCTCTAATAGTTAAATTTCCAGAACACTTTCATTTTTAGGTGACATCGCATGTCTGCGAAGGGTTCAAACTTGTTAACCAGGTTGTTGATATTTTAGCATTACACCACACTTTAATACACATGCTAGCATCCATTTCCAGGTTTGGAGGTATTCCGATGCCCCGAAGAGCATCTTCCTACAAAACCTTGATATGTGGGCCTTGATCGTCTAGCCCCCTAGATGTTCTTATGAAAGGGATAACCCGGTGGATTTTCCCCTTGGTTTGTGCTTGGTAGGGTCATAGGATAATTCCAAACCATGCATGTTTGGGCACAAGTTGTGACAAGATCGAACCCGGTTTCACCGAAACGGGGAGTTCCCGGCAAATTAAATTCTAGGATTTTCATTTTTTCAGTGATAGTGCATGCCTACGAAGCGGGTTACACTTGGGTACCATGTTTTACACATTTCAGCATTCCACCACACATTAATACACATGCTAGGTTCCATTGCAAGGGTTGGGAGCTATTCCGATGCTCCGAGGCGCTTCTTCGTATGAAACCCTGATATGTGGGCCCAGAATCATCTACCCCCTAGATGTTCTTATGAAAGGGGTAGCCCGGTGTATTTTATCTTGATTTGTGCTTGGATGAGTTATATGATAATTGCAAACCATGTCTGGGCACAATTTGTGACAAGATACAACCCGGTTTCATCGAAACTGGGAGTTCTCGGGCCCCTAATAATTAAATTTCCAAAAATCATTCATGTTAAGGTGACATCGCATGTCTGCGAAGGGGTCACACTTGGGAACCAGGTTGTTGATATTTCAGCATTCCACCACACTTTAATACACATGCTAGCATCCATTGCCAGGTTTGAGGTATACCGATGCCCCGAAGAGCTTCTTCCTACAAAACCCTGATCCGTGGGCCTGGATCGTCTACCCCCCTAAATGTTCTTATTAAAGGGGTAACACTATGGATTTTTCTTTTGGTTTGTGCTTGGTTGGGTTATAGGATAATTGCAAACCATGTTTGGGCACAATTTGTGACTGGATCCAACCCGGTTTCACCGAAACTGGGAGTTCTCGGCCACCTAGTAATTAAATTTCCAAACACGTTCATTTTTAGGTGACATCGCATTTCTGCGAAGGGGTCACACTTGGGAACCAGGTTTTTGACATTTCATCATTCCACAGCACTTTAATACACATGCTAGCGTACATTGCCAGGTTTACAGGTATTGCGATGCCCCGAAGAGCTTCTTCCTACAAAACCCTGATCCGTTGGCCTGGATCGTCTACCCCCTATATTTTCTTATGAAAGGGGTAGCCCGGTGGATTTTCCTCTTGGTTTGTGCTACGTTGTGTAATAGGATAATTCCAAACCATGCATATTTGGGCACAATTTGTGACAAGATCCAACCCGGTTTCACCGACACGGGGAGTTCCCGGCCAATTAAATTCCAGGATCTTCGTTTTTGGGTGATAGTGCATGCCTACGAAGCGGGTTACACTTGGATACCATGTTTTGGACATTTTAGAATTCCACCACACTTTAATACACATGCTAGGGTCCATTGCAAGGGTTTGGACGTATTTCGATGCTCCGAGGCACTTCAGCCTATGAAACCCTGATATGTGGGCCCAAAATCGTCTACCCCCTAGATGTTCTTATGAAAGTGGAAGCCCGGTGGATTTTTCTCTTGCTTTGTTCTTGTTTGGGTTGTATGATAATTGCAAACCCTGTTTGGGCACAATTTGTGACAAGATCCAACCCGATTTCACCGAAACTAGGAGTTCTCGCCCCCCTAATAGTTAAATTTCCAGAACACCTTCATTTTTAGGTGACATCGCATGTCTTTGAAGGGGTCGAACTTGGGAACCAGGTTGATGATATTTTAGCATTACACCACACTTTAATACACATGCTAGCATCCATTTCCAGGTTTGGAGGTATTCCGATGCCCCGGAAGAGATTCTTCCTACAAAACCCTGATCTGTGGGCCTTGATCGTCTACTCTCCTAGATGTTCTTATGCAAGGGGTAGCCCGGTGGATTTTCCTCTTGGTTTATGCTTTGTAGGGTCATAGGATAATTCCAAACCATGCATGTTTGGGCACAAGTTGTGACAAGATCCAACCCGGTTTCACCGAAACAGGGAGTTCCCGGCAAATTAAATTCTGGGATCTTCATATTTTCAGTGATAGTGCATGCCTACGAAGCGGGTTACACTTGGGTAACATGTTTTACACATTTCATCATTCCACCACACATTAATACACATGCTAGGTTCCATTGCAAGGGTTTGGAGCTATTCCGATGCTCCGAGGCATTTCTTCCTATGAAACCCTGATATGTGGGCCCAGAATCATCCACCCCCTAGATGTTCTTATGAAAGGGGTAGCCCGGTGTATTTTTCTCTTGCTTTGTGCTTAGATGAGTTATATGATAATTAGAAACCATGTCCGGGCACAATTTGTGACAAGATACAACTCGGTTTCACCGAAACTTGGAGTCCTCGGCCCCCTAATAATTAAATTTCCAGAACACCTTCATGTTTAGGTGACATCGCATGTCTGCGAAGGGGTCACACTTGGGAACCAGGTTTTTGATATTTCAGCATTCCACCACACTTTAATACACACGCTAGCATCCATTGCCAGGTTTGAGGTATACCGATGCTCCGAAGAGCTTCTTCCTATAAAACCCTGATCCGTGGGCCTGGATCGTCTACCCCCCTAAATGTTCTGATTAAAGGGGTAGCACTATGGATTTTTATTTTGGTTTGTGCTTGGTTGGGTTATAGGATAATTGCAAACAATGTTTGGGCACAATTTGTGACTGGATCCAACCCGGTTTCACCGAAACTGGGAGTTCTCGGCCACCTAGTAATTAAATTTCCAGAACACCTTCATTTTTAGGTGACATCGCATTTCTGCGAAGGGGTCACACATGGGAACCAGGTTTTTGACATTTCATCATTCCACAACACTTTAATACACATGCTAGCGTACATTTCCAGGTTTACAGGTATTGCGATGCCGCGAAGAGCTTCTTCCTACAAAACCCTGATCCGTGGGCTTGGATCGTCTACCCCCTATATGTTCTTATGAAAGGGGTAGCCCGGTAGATTTTCCTCTTGGTTTGTGCTACGTTGGGTAATAGGATAATTCCAAACCATGCATATTTGGGCACAATTTGTGACAAGATCCAACCCGGTTTCACCGAAACGGGGAGTTCCCGGCCAATTAAATTCCATGATCTTCGTTTTTGGGTGATAGTGCATGCCTACGAAGCGGGTTACACTTGGATACCATGTTTTGGACATTTCAGCATTCCACCACACTTTAATACACATGCTAGGGTCCATTGCAAGGGTTTGGACGTATTCCGATGCTCCGATGCGCTTCAGCCTATGAAACCCTGATATGTGGGACCAAAATCGTCTACACCCTAGATGTTCTTATGAAAGTGGAAGCCCGGTGGATTTTTCTCTTGCTTTGTTCTTGTTTGGGTTGTAGAATAATTTCAAACCCTGTTTGGGCACAATTTGTGACAAGATCCAACCCAACTTCACCGAAACTAGGAGTTCTCGGCCCCTAATAGTTAAATTTCCAGAAAACCTTCATTTTTAGGTGACATCGCATGTCTGCGAAGGGTTCGAACTTGGGAACCAGGTTGTTGATATTTTAGCATTACACCACACTTTAATACACATGCTAGCATCCATTTCCAGGTTTGGAGGTATTCCGATGCCTCGAAGAGCTTCTTCCTACAAAACCCTGATATGTGGGCCTTGATCATCTACCCTCCTAGATGTTCTTATGAAAGGGGTAGCCCGGTGTATTTTCCTCTTGGTTTGTTCTTGTTAGGGTCATAGGATAATTCCAAACCATGCATGTTTGGGCACAAATTGTGACAAGATCCAACCCGGTTTCACCGAAACGGGGAGTTCCCGGCAAATTAAATTCTAGGATTTTCATTTTTTCAGTGATAGTGCATGCCTACGAAGCTGGTTACACTTGGGTACCATGTTTTACACATTTCACCATTCCACCACACATTAATACACATTCTAGGTTCCATTGCAAGGGTTGGGAGCTATTCCGATGCTCCGAGGCGCTTCTTCGTATGAAACCCTGATATGTGGGCCCAGAATCATCTACACCCTAGATGTTCTTATGAAAGGGGTAGCCCGGTGAATTTTCTCTTGATTTGTGCTTGGATGAGTTATATGATAATTGCAAACCATGTCTAGGCACAATTTGTGACAAGATACAACCCGATTTCATCGAAACTGGGAGTTCTCGGGCCCCTAATAATTAAATTTCCAGAAATACGTCATGTTTAGGTGACATCGCATGTCTGTGAATGGGTCACACTTGGGAACCAGGTTTTTGATATTTCAGCATTCCACCACACTTTAATACACATGCTAGCATCCATTGCCAGGTTTGAGGTATACCGATGCCCCGAAGAGCTTCTTCCTACAAAACCCTGATCCGTGGGCCTGGATCGTCTACCCCCCTAAATGTTCTGATTAAAGGGGTAGCACTATGGATTTTTCTTTTGGTTTGTGCTTGGTTGGGTTATAGGATAATTGAAAACCATGTTTGCGAACAATTTGTGACTGGATCCAACCCGGTTTCACCGAAACTGGGAGTTCTCGGCCACCTAGTAATTAAATTTCCAAAACACCTTCATTTTTAGGTGACATCGCATTTCTGCGACGGGGTCACACTTGGGAACCAGGTTTTTGACATTTCATCATTCCACATCACTTTAATACACATGCTAGCGTACATTGGACGTATTGCGATGCCCTGAAGAGCTTCATCCTACATCCCTGATATGTGGGCCTGGATCGTCTACCCCCTAGATGTTCTTATGAAAGGGGTAGCCCGGTGGATTTTCCTCTTGGTTTGTGCTATGTTGGGTCATAGGATAATTCCAAACAATGCATATTTGGGTTCAATTTGTGACAAGATCCAACCCGGTTTCACCGAAACGGGGAGTTACCGGCCAATTAAATTCCAGGATCTTAGTTTTTGGGTGATAATGCATGCCTACGAAACGGGTTACACTTGGATACCATGTTTTGGATATTTCAGCATTCCACCACACTTTAATACACATGATAGGGTCCATTGCAAGGGTTTGGATGTATTCTGATGCTCCAAGGCGCTTCGGCCTATGAAACCCTGATCTATGGGCCCAAAATCGTCTACCCCTAGATGTTCTTATGAAAGTGGTATCCCGGTGGATTTTTCTCTTGGTTTCTGCTTGTTTGGGTTGTAGGATAATTGCAAACCATGTTTGGGCATAATTTATGAAAAGATCCAACCCGATTTCACCGAAACTAGGAGTTCTCGGCCCCCTAATAGTTAAATTTCCAGAACACCTTCATTTTTAGGTGACATCGCATGTCTGTGAAGGGGTCAAACTTGGGAACCTGGTTGTTGATATTTTAGCATTACACCACACTTTAATACACATGCTAGCATCCATTTCCAGGTTTGGAGGTATTGCGATGCCACGAAGAGCTTCTTCCTACAAAACCCTGATCTATGGGCCTTGATCGTCTACCCCCCTAAGATGTTCTTATGAAAGGGGTAGACCGGTGGATTTTCCTCTTGGTTTGTGCTTGCTAGGTTCATAGGGTAATTCCAAACCATGCATGTTTCGGCACAAGTTGTGACAAGATCCAACCCGGTTTCATCGAAACAGGGAGTTCCTGGCAAATTAAATTCCAGGATCTTCATTTTTTTCAGTGATAGTGCATGCCTACGAAGTGGGTTACACTTGGTTACCATGTTTTTCCAATTTCAGCACTCCACCACACATTAATACACATGCTAGGTTCCATTGCAAGGGCTTGGAGCTATTCCGATGCTCCAAGGCGCTTCTTCTTATGAAACCCTGATATGTGGGCCCAGAATCGTCTACCCCCTAGATGTTCTTATGAAAGGGGTAGTCCGGTGTATTTTTCTGTTGCTTTGTGCTTGGATGAGTTATATGATAATTACAAACCATTTCTGGGCACAATTTATGACAAGATACAACCCGGTTTCACCGAAACTGGGAGTACTAGGCCCCCTAATAATTAAATTTCCAGAACACCTTCATGTTTAGGTGACATCGCATGTCTGCAAAGGGGTCACACTTGGGAACCAGGTTGTTGATATTTCAGCATTCCACCACACTTTAATACACATGCTAGCATCCATTGCCAGGTTTGTAGGTATTCCGATACCCCGAAGAGCTTCTTACTACAAAACCCTGATCCGTGGGCCTGGATCGTCTACCGTCCTAAATGTTCTTATGAAAGGGGTAGCACTATGGATTTTTCTCTTGGTTTGTGCTTGGTTGGGTTATAGGACAATTGAGAACCATGTTTGGGCACAATGTGTGACAGGATCCAACCCGGTTTCACCGAAACTGGGAGTTCTCGGCCACCTAATAATTAAATTTCCAGAACACCTTCATTTTTAGGTGACATCGCATGTCTGCGAAGGGGTCACACTTGGGAACCAGGTTATTGACATTTCATCATTCCACATCACTTTAATACACATGGTACCGTACATTGCTAGGTTTAAAGGTATTGCAATGCCCCGAAGAGCTTCTTCCTACAAAACCCTGATTCGTGGGCCTGGATCGTCTACCCCCTAGATGTTCTTATGAAATGGGTAGCCCGGAAGATTTTCCTCTTGGTTTGTGCTTGGTTGGGTCATAGAATAATTCCAAACCATGCATGTTTGGGAACAAGTTGTGACAATATCCAACCCGGTTTAACCAAAACGGAATTAAATTCCGGGATCTTCGTTTTTTCGGTGATAGTGCATGCCTACGAAGCGGGTTACACTTGGGTACCATGTTTTACACATTTCAGCATTCCACCACACATTAATACACATGCTAGGTTCCATTGGAAGGGTTTGGAGCTATTCTGATGCTCCGAGGTGCTTCTTCCTATGAAACCCTGATATGTGGGCCCAGAATCGTCTACCCCCTAGATGGTCTTATGAAAGGGGTAGCCCGGTGTATTTTTCTCTTGGTTTGTGTTTGGATGAGGTATATGACAATTGCAAACCATTTCTGGGCACAATTTGTGACAAGATCCAACCCGGTTTCACCGAAACTGGGAGTTCTCGGCACCCTAATAGTTAAATTTCCACAACACCTTCATTTTTAGGTGACATCGCATGTCTGCAAAGGGGTCACACTTGGGAACTAGGTTTTTGCTATTTCAGAATTCCACCACACTTTAATACACATTCTAGCATCCATTGCCAGGTTTGGAGGTATTCCGATGCCCCGAAGAGCTTCTTCCTATAAAACCCTGAACCGTTGGCCTGGATCGTCTACCCACCTAAATGTTCTGATGAAAGGGGTAGCACTATGGATTTTTCTCTTGGTTTGTGCTTGGTTGGTTTATAGGATAATTTCAAACCATGTTTGGGCACAATTTGTGACAATATCCAACCCGGTTTCACCAAAACTAGGAGTTCTCGGCCACCTAATAATTAATTTTCCCGAACACCTTCATTTTTAGGTGACATCGCATGTTTGCGAAGGGGTCACACTTGGGAACTAGGTTATTCACATTTCATTATTCCACAGCAGTTTTATACACATGCTAGCATAGTTTACCAGGTTTAGAGGTATTGCAATGCCCCGAAGAGCTTCTTTCTACAAAATCCTGATCCGTCGGCCTGGATCGTCTACCCCTAGATGTTCTTATGAAATGGGTAGCCCGGTGGATTTTTCTCTTGGTTTGTGCTTGGTTGGGTCATAGAATAATTCCAAACCATGCATGTTTGGGCATAATTTGTGACAAGATCCAACCCGGTTTCACCGAAATGAGGAGTTCCCGGCCAATTAAATTCCAGGATCTTCGTTTTTCGGGTGATAGTGCATGCCTACGAAGCGGGTTACACTTGGATACCATGCTTTGGACATTTAAGCATTCCACCATAATTTAATACACATCCTAGGGTCCATTGCAAGGGTTTGGGCGTATTCCGATGATCTGAGGCGCTTCTACCTATAAAACCTTAATCTGTGGGTCCAGAATCGTCTAACCCCTAGGTGTTCTTATGAAAGGGGTAGCACGGTGGGTTTTTCTCTTGGTTTGTGCTTGGTTGCGTTGTAGGATAATTGGAAACCATGTTTGGGAACAATTTGTAACAAGATCCAACCCGGTTTCACCGAAACTGGGAGTTTTTGGCCCCCTAATAATTAAATTTCCATAACACCTTCATGTTTAGGTGACATCGCATGTCTGCGAAGGGGTCACACCTGGGAACCAGGTTTGTGACATTTCAGCATTCCACCACACTTTAATACACATGCTAGCATCCATTGCCATGTTTGGAGGTATTACGATGACCCGAAGAGCTTCTTCCTATAAAACACTGATCCGTGGGCCTGGATCGTATACCCCCTAGATGTTCTTTAGAAAGGGGTAGCCCGGTGGATTTTCCTCTTGGTTTGTGCTTGGTTGGGTCATAGGATAATTCCAAACCATGCATGTTTGGGCAGAAGTTGTGACAATATCCAACCCGGTTTAACCAAAACGGGGAGTTCCTGGCAAATTAAATTCCAGGATCTTCGTTTTTTCGGTGATAGTGCATGCCTATGAAGCGGGTTACACTTGGGTACCATGTTTTACACATTTTAGCATTCCACCACACATTAATACACATGCTAGGTTCCATTGGAAGGGTTTGGAGCTATTCCAATGCTCTGAGGTGCTTCTTCCTATGAAATCCTGATATGTGGGCCCAAAATCGTCTACCCCCTAGATGGTCTTATGAAAGGGGTAGCCCGGTGTATTTTTCTCTTGGTTTGTGCTTGGATGAGTTATATGATAATTGCAAACCATTTCTAGCACAATTTGTGACAAGATCCAACCCGGTTTCACCGAAACTGGGAGTTCTCGGCACCCTAATAATTAAATTTCCAGAACACCTTCATGTTTAGGTGACATCGCATGTCTGGGAAGGGGTCACACTTGGGAACCAGGTTTTTGATATTTCAGAATTCCACCACACTTTAATACACATGCTAGCATCCATTGCCAGGTTCAGAGGTATTCCCATGCCCCGAAGAGCTTCTTCCTACAAAACCCTCATCCGTGGGCCTGGATCGTCTACCCCCCTAGATGTTCTTATGAAAGGGGTAGCACTATGGATTTTTCTCTTGGTTTGTGCTTGGTTGGTTTATAGGATAATTGCAAACCATGTTTGGGCACAATTTGTGACAAGATCCAACCCGGTTTCACCAAAACTAGGAGTTCTCGGCCACCTAATAATTACATTTCCAGAACACCTTCATTTTTAGGTGACATCGCATGTCTGCGAAGGGGTCACACTTGGGAACCAGGTTTTTGACATTTCATCATTCCACAACACTTTAATATACATGCTAGCGTACATTGCCAGGTTTAGAGGTAGTCCGATGCCTCGAAGAGCTTTTCCTACAAAAGCCTGATCTGTGGGCCTGGATCGTCTACCCCCTAGATGGTGTAATGAAAGGGGTAGCCCGGTGGATTTTTCTCTTGGTTTGTGCTACGTTGGGTCATAGGATAATTCCAAACCATGCATGTTTGGGCACAATTTGTGACAAGATCCAACCTAGTTTCACCGAAACGGGGAGTTCCCGGCCAATTAAATTCCAGGATCTTCGTTTATGGGTGATAGTGCATGCCTACGAAGAGGTTTACACTTGGATACCATGTTTTGGACATTTCAGCATTCCACCACACTTTAATAGAAATGCTAGGGTCCATTGCAAGGGTTTGGACGTATTCCGATGCTCTGAGGCGCTCCGGCCTATGAAACCCTGATGTATGGGCCCAGAATCATCTACCCCCAAGATGTTCTTATGGAAGTGGTAGACCGGTGGATTTTTCTCTTGCTTTTTGCTTTTTTGCGTTGTAGGATAATTGCAAACCATGTTTGTGAACAATTTGTGGCAAGATCCAACCCGGTTTCACCGAAACTGGGAGTTCGGCCCCCTAATAGTTAAATTTCTAGAACACCTTCATTTTTAGGGGACATCGCATGTCTGCGAAGGGGTCACACTTGCGAACTAGGTTTTTGATATTTCAGCGTTCCACCACACTTTAATACACATGCTAGCATCCATTGCCAGGTTTGGAGGTATTCCGATGCCCCGAAGAGCTTCTTCCGATAAAACCCTGATTCGTGGGCCTGGATCATCTACCCCCCTAGATGTTCTTATGAAAGGGGTAGAACTATGGTTTTTCCTCCTGGTTTGTTCTTGGTTGGGTCATAGGATAATTCCAAACCATGTATGGGCACAAGTTGTGATAATATCCAACCCGGTTTCACCGAACCGAGGAGTTCCCGGCCAATTAAATTACAGGATCTTTTTTTCGATGATAGTGCATGCCTACAAAGAGGGTTACACATGGGTACCATGTTTTGGACATTTCAGCATTCCACTACACTTTAATACACATGCTAGGGTCTATTGCAAGGGTTTGGACGTATTCCGATGCTCCGAGGCACTTCTGCCTATGAAACCCTGATCCGTGGGCCCAGAATCGTCTACCCCTAGATGTTCTTATGAAAGGGGTAGCCCGGTGGATTTTTCTATAGGTTAGTGCCTGGTTGGGTTATAGGATCATTGCAAACCATGTTTCGGCACAATTTGTGATCCAACCCGGTTTCACCAAAACTGGGAGTTCTCGACCCCCTAATAATTAAATTTCTAGAACACCTTCGTTTTTAGGTGACATCGCATGTCTGCGAAGGGTTCCCACTTGGGAACCAGGTTTTAGATATTTCAGCATTCCACCACACTTTAATACACATGCTACTGTCCATTGCCAGGTTTGGAGGTATTCCGATGCCCCGAAGAGCTTCTTCCTACAAAACCCTGATCCGTGGGCCTCGATCGTCTACCTCCCCCTAGATGTTCTTATGAAAGGGGTGGCCTGGTGGATTTTTCTCTTTGTTTATGCATGGTTGGGTCATAGGAATCCAAACCATGCATGTTTGGGCACAAGTTGTGACAAGATCCAACGCGGTTTCACCGAAACAGGGAGTTCCCGGCAAATTATATTCGAGGATCTTCGTTTTTTCGGTGATAGTGCATTCCTACGAAGTGGGTTACACCTGGATACCATGTTTTGGACATTTCAGCATTCCAACACACTTTAATACAAATGCTAGGGTCCATTGCAAGGGTTTGGACGTATTCCGATGCTCCGAGGCGCTTCGGCCTATGAAACCCTGATGTGTGGGGCCAGAATCGTCTACCCCCTAGATGTTCTTATGAAAGTGGTAGCCCGGTGGATTTTTCTCTTGCTTTGTGCTTTTTTGCGTTGTAGTATAATTGCAAACCATGTTTGGGAACAATTTGTGACAAGATCCAACCCGGTTTCACTGATACTGGGAGTTCGGCCCCCTAATAGTTAAATTTTTAGAACACCTTCATTTTTAGGGGACATCGCATGTCTGCGAAGAGGTCACACTTGGGAACCAGGTTTTTGATATTTCAGCGTTCCACCACACTTTAATACACATGCTAGCATCCATTGCCAGGTTTGGAGGTATTCTTCCGATTAAACCCTGATTCGTGGACCTGGATCATCTACCCCCCTAGATGTTCTTATGAAAGGGGTAGAACTATGGTTTTCCTCTTGGTTTGTTCTTGGTTGGGTCATAGGATAATTCCAAACCATGTATGGGCACAAGTTGTGATAATATCCAACCTGGTTTCAGCGAAACAAGGAGTTCCCGGCCAATTAAATTACAGGATCTTTGTTTTTTCTATGATAGTGCATGCCTACGAAGCGGGTTACACATGGGTACCATGTTTTGGACATTTCATCATTCCACTACACTTTAATACACATTCTAGGGTCTATTGCAAGGGTTTGGATGTATTCCGATGCTCCGAGGCACTTCTGCCTATGAAACCCTGATCTGTGGGCCTAGAATCGTCTACCCCCTAGATGTTTTTATGAAAGGGGTAGCCTAGTTGATTTTTCTCTTGTTTTTTGCTTGGTTGGGTTATAGGATAATTGCAAACCATGTTTGGGCACAATTTGTGACAAGATCCAACTCGGTTTCACCGAAACTGGGAGTTCTCGGCCACCTAATAATTCAATTTCCAGAACACCTTCATTTTTAGGTGACATCGCATGTCTGCGAAGGGGTCACACTTGGGAACCAGGTTTTTGACATTTAATCATTCCACAACACTTTAATACACATGCTTGCGTCCATTGCCAGGTTTAGAGGTATTCCGATGCCCCAAAGAGCTTCTTCCTACAAAACCCAGATCCATTGGCCGGGATCGTCTACCCCCTAGATGTTCTTATGAAAGGGGTTGCCCGGTGGATTTTTCTCTTGGTTTGTGGTTGGTTGGGTTGTAGGATAATTGCAAACCATGTTTGGTCACAATTTGTGACAAGATCCAACCCGGTTTCACCGAAACTGGGAGTTCTCGGTCCCCTAATAATTAAATTTCCTGAACACCTTCATTTTTAGGTGACATCGCATGTCTGCGAAGGGGTCATACTTGGGAACCAGGTTGTTGACATTTCAGAATTACACCACACTTTAATAAAAATGCTAGCATCCATTGCCAGGTTTGGAGGTATTCCGATTCCCCGAAGAGCTTCTTCCTACACAACCCTGATCTGTGGGCCTGGATCGTCTACCCCCCCTAGATCTTCTTATGAAAGGGGTTTCCCGGTGGATTTTCCTCTTGGTTTGTGCTTCATTGGGTCATAGTATAATTCCAAACCATTCATGTTTGGACACAAGTTGTGACAAGATCCAACATGGTTTCACCGAAACGGGGAGTTCCCAGCCAATTAAATTCCAGGATCTTTGTTTTTTCAGTGATAGTGCATGCATACGAAGCGGGTTACACTTGGGTACCATGTTTTGCACATTTTAGCATTCCACCACACTTTAATACACATTCTAGGGTCCATTGCGAGGGTTTGGAGGTATTTCGATGCTCTGAGGCGCTTATTCCTATGAAACCCTGACCTGTGGCCCCAGAATCGTCTACCCCCTAGATATTTTATGAAAGGGGTAGCCCGGTGGATATTTCTCTTGGTTTGTTCTTGGTTGGGTTGTAGTATAATTGCAAACCATGTTTGGGCACAATTTGTGACAAGATCCGACCCGGTTTCACCGAAACTGGGAGTTCTCGGCCCCCTAATAATTAAATTTCCAGAACACCTTCATTTTTAGGTGACATCGCATGTCTGCGAAGGGGTCACACATAGGACCCAGGTTTCTAACATTTCAGCATTCCACCACACTTTAATACACATGCTAGCATCCATTTCTAGGTTTGGAGGTATTCCGATGCCCCGAAGAGCTTCTTCCTATAAAACCCTAATCCGTGTGCGTGGATCGTCTACCCCCCTAGATCTTCTTATGAAAGGGGTAGCCCGGTGGATTTTCCTCTTGGTTTGTGCTTGGTTGGGTCATAGGATAATTCCAACCCATGCATGTTTGGGCACAAGTTCTGACAAGATCCAACCCGGTTTCACCAAAACGGGGAGTTCCCGGTCAATTAAATTCCAGGATCTTCGTTTTTTCGGTGATAGTGCATGCCTACGAAGCGGTTTACACTTGGGTACCATGGTTTGCACATTTCATAATTCCACCACACTTTAATACACATGCTAGGGTCCATTTAAAGGGTTTGGAGGTATTCCGATGCTCCGAGACGCTTCTTCTTATGAAACCATGATCTATGGGCCTAGAATCGTCTATCCCCTAGATGTTCTTATGAAAGGGGTAGACCGGTGGATTTTTCTCTTGGTTTGTTCTTGCTTGGGTTGTAGGATAATTACAAACCATGTTTGGTCACAATTTGTGACAATATCCAACTCGGTTTCACCGAAACTGGGAGTTCTCGAACCCCTAATAATTAAATTTCCAGAACACCTTCATTTTTAGGTGACATCGCATGTCTGCGAAGGGGTCACACTTGGGAACCAGGTTGTTGAAATTTTAGCATTACACCACACTTTAATACACATGCTATCATCCATTGCCAGGTTTGGAGGTATTTTGATGCCCCGAAGAGTTTCTTCCTTCAAAACCCTGATCCGTGGGCCTGGATCGTCTCCCCCTAGATGTTCTTATGAAAGGGGTAGCTCGGTGGATTTTCCTCTTGGTTTGTGCTATGTTGGGTCATAGTATAATTACAAACCATGCATGTTTGGGCACAAGTTGTGATAAGATCCAACCCGGTTTCACCGAACGGGGAGTTCCCAGCCAATTAAATTCCAGGATCTTTGTTTTTTTGGTGATAGTGCATGCCTATGAAGCGGGTTACACTTTGGTACCATGTTTTGCACATTTTAGCATTCCTCCACACTTTAATACACATTCTAGGGTCCATTGCAAGGGTTTGGAGGTATTTCGATGCTTCGAGGCGCTTCTTCCTATGAAACCCTCATTTGTGGGCCCAGAATCATCTACCGCCTAGATATTCTTATGAAAGGGGTAGCCCGGTTAATTTTTCTCTTGTTTTGTGCTTGGTTGGGTTGTAGGATAATTACAAACAATGTTTGGGCACAATTTGTGACAATATCCAACCCGGTTTCACTGAAACTAGGAGTTCTCGGCCCACTAATAATTAAATTTCCAGAACACCTTCATTTTTAGGTGACATCGCATGTGTGCGAAGGGGTCACACTTGGGACCCAATTTTCTGACATTTCAGCATTCCACCACACTTTAATACACATGCTAGTATCCATTGCCAGGTTTGGAGGTATTCCGATGACCCGAAGAGCTTCTTCCTATAAAACCCTAATCCGTGTGCCTGGATCGTCTACCCCTAGATGTTCTTATGAAAGGGGTAGCCTGGTGGATTTTCCTCTTGGTTTGTGCTTGGTTTGGTCATAGGATAATTCCAAACCATGCATGGTTGGGCACAAGTTGTGACAAGATCCAACCCGGTTTCACCGAAACAGGGAGTTCCCGGCTAATTAAATTCCAGGATCTTCGTTTTTTCGGTGATAGCGCATGCCTATGAAGAGGTTTACACTTGGATACAATGTTCTGGACATTTCAGCATTCCACCACACTTTAATCCACAAGCTAGGGTCCATTTAAAGGTTTGGACGTATTCCGATGCTCCGAGGCTCTTCTGCCTATGAAACCCTCATCTGTGGGCCCAGAATCGTCTACCCCATAGATGCTCTTATGAAAGGGGTAGCCGGTGGATTTTTCTCTTGGTATGTGCTTGGTTGGGTTTTAGGATAATTGCAACCATGTTTGGCACAATTTGTGACAAGATCCAACCCGCTTTCACCGAAACTGGCACTTCTCGGCCCCACAAAAATTAAATTTCCAAAACAACTTCATTTTTAGGTGACATCGCATGTCTGCGAAGGAGTCACACTTGGGAACCAGGTTTCTGACATTTCATCATTCCACCTGACTTTAATACACATGATAGCGTTAATTGCAAGGTTTGGAGGTATTCCGATGCCCCGAAGAGCTTCTTCCTACAAAATCCTGATCTGTGGGCCCAGAATCGTCTACCCCCTAGATGTTCTTATGAAAGGGGTAGCCCGGTGGATTTTTCTCTTGTTTTGTGCTTGGATGGGTTTTATGATAATTGCAAACCAATTCTAGGCACAATTTGTGACAAGATCCAACCCGGTTTCACTGAAACTGGGAGTTATCGGTCCCCTAATAATTAAATTTCTAGAACACCTTCATTTTTAGGTGACATCGCATGTCTATGAAGGTGTCACACTTGGGAACCAGGTTGTTGACATTTCAGCATTACACCACAATTTAATACACATGCTAGCATCCATTGCTAGGTTTGGAGGTATTCCGATGCCCCGAAGAGCTTCTTCCTACAAAACCCTCATCCGTGGGCCTGGATCGTCTACCCCCCTAGATGTTCTTATGAAAGGGGTAGCCTGGTGGATTTTCCTCTTGGTTTGTGCTTGGTTGGGTCATAGGATAATTCCAAACCATGCATGTTTGGCCACAAGTTGTGACAAGATCCAACCCGGTTTCACCGAAACGGGGAGTTCCCGGCCAATTAAATTCCAGGGTCTTCGTTTTTTCGGTGATAGTGCATGCCTACGAAGCGGGTTACACTTGGATACAATGTTCTGGACATTTCAGCATTCCATCACACTTTAATCCACATGCTAGGGTCCATTTCAAGGGTTTGGACGTATTCCGATGCTCCGAGGCGCTTCTGCCTATGAAACCCTGATCTATGGGCCCAGAATCATATACCCCTAGATGTTCTTACGAAAGGGGTAGCCCGGTGGATTTTTCTCTTGGATTTTTCTTGGTTGGGTTATAGTATAATTGTATAAGATCCAACCCGGTTTCACCAAAACTGGGAGTTCTCGGCCCCCTAATAATTAAATTTCCAGAACACCTTCATTTTTAGCTGACATCGCATGTCTGCGAAGGGGTCACACTTGGGAACCAGGTTTTTGACATTCATCATTCCACAACACTTTAATACACATGCTAGAGTCCATTCCCAGGTTTGGAGGTATTCCGATGCCCCGAAGAGCTTCTTCCTGCAAAACCCTGATCCGTGGGCCTGGATCGTCTATCCCCTAGATGTTCTTATCAAAGGGTAGCCCGGTGGATTTTCCTCTTGGTTTGTGCTTGGTTGGGTCATAGAATAATTCCAAACCATGCACGTTTGCGCACAATTTGTGACAAGATCCAACCCGGTTTCACCGAAATGGGTAGTTCCTGGCTAATTAAATTCCAGGATCTTCGTTTTTTTGGTGATAGTGCATGCCTACGAAGCGGGTTACACTTGGATACCATGTTTTGGACATTTCATCATTCCACCACAGTTTAATACACATCCTAGGGTCCATTTCAAGGGTTTGGACGTATTCCGATGGTCCGAGGCGCTTCTGCCTATAAAGCGCTGATTTGTGGGCCCATAATCGTCTACTCGCTAGATGTTCTGATGAAAGGGGTAGCCCGGTGGATTTTTCTCTTGGTTTGTGCTTGGTTGGGTTGTAGGATAATTTCAAACCATGTTTGGGAACAATTTGTGACAAGATCCAACCCGGTTTCACCGAAACTGGGAGTTCTCGGCCCCCTAATAATTAAATTTCTAGAACACCTTCATTTTTAGGTGACATCACATGTCTGCGAAGGGGTCACACTTGGGAACCAGGTTTTTGATATGTCAGCATTCCACCACACTTTAATAGACATGCTAGCATCCATTGCCAGGTTTGGAGGTATTTCGATGCCCCGAAGAGCTTCTTCCTACAAAACCCTGATACGTGGGCCTGGATCGTGTACCCCCTAGATGTTCTTATGAAAGGGGTAGCACTATGGATTTTCCTCTTGGTTTGTTCTTGATTGGTTCATAGGATAATTCCAAATCATGTATGGGCACAAGTTGTGACAAGATCCAACCCGGTTTCACCGAAACAAGGAGTTCTCGGCCAATTAAATTCCAGGATCTTCGTTTTTTCGATGATAGTGCATTCCTACGAAGCGGGTTACACTTGGGTACCATGTTTTGTATATTTCAGCATTCCACCACACTTTAATACACATGCTAGGGTCTATTGCAAGGGTTTGGACGTATTCTGATGCTCTGAGGCGCTTCTGCCTATGAAACCCTGATCTGTGGGCCTAGAATCGTCTACCCCCTAGATGTTCTTATGAAAGGGGTAGCCGGCTTTGATTGTGCTTGGTTGGGTTATAGTATGTCACGACCCGGGATCAGGGCTAGACAAAATACCAGATCCTCATCTGATATAAGCCTAACCTAAATTTCGAAACACGCAAGGAAAGATCGGTAGCATTACAGAACATACAAACCATACATTGATAATGTAAACTCGTAAGAGAGTTACAAACTAGTCATACAAGCCAGGGGTCACAGACCCATCATTACATGAAACAACGGAAGCAAACAAGTTGTTCTAAACAACAAACTTAGCACAGGGGCTAAGAGGCCTTAAACAGAAGTAGCGACCCTTCCATAGATCCTAGGCTACTGCCCGGGAACCCCAACTACTCGTCGACTCCGACGTAGAAAACACCTTCAGTTGGGGTAGCATCATCTGTAGAAAAACATCAACGAAGCAAGGCTGAGTACAGGGTGTAATCCGCAAGACTTATGACTAGTGGAGTTATTTGCATAAAGCCATCTTTTGTTTTCAAAACAAGAGGGAGAAGAAACTCGTCTAGTCAGATCATTTTCAAAAGAGGATAAGAAGACTTCAACTATAGCTCTTAAAATCATCTTTGATATCCACCAAATATCATCATCAACTGAACCATCTTCCCGGAGTACCCCCCAACAACCCCGAGGAAGTATTCTGGATCTCACTTTAGTTGGCAAGTTTTATCATTCGGTTATAGGTCTCTATGATCTTCACGTCTGTTCCCAAGTCGTTCATGACCGTGGACACGGCTTTTCAAAAAGATTAATAACACTGCAGGGGTGCACAACTTTACCCACACGTACCAACCGATTCTTAATGCCAAATTATTAGCCCTCTTCCTTGGATGGCCGGCAGAGAGTGGTTGACCACAACCTTTACCTTGCTTTCGCCGATACTATGAGTCACGCACTAGGGAGATGCCGCCATAACAGGTCAAGTCTCTAAGCCGGTCCCTAATGATGTGCGCAGGGTTCAAGATTATGGATGCCGGGCATCTCTTGTTCCCGACCACGCTTACCTACCTATTATGAATGCACCTCCTTCACCTCCATTCAAGAACAACCAATATGCGTATGTCGAATGGAAAGCCCAAACTATGTGACTGATGGAATATACTAGGCAAGTTAGTTGGTCGAGGGGGTTTCCAGGCCCCCGTGTGGTTGTACGCTCGTCTTGGTTCAAGAGGCAAGAACATCGGGTCCTAGGGGTGGCAAGTATGGGACTACAAAAACCACAACCCGCGTGGCCTCCCATACAAGCCTTAGCATGTTTATCATTCATCTCTGATCACATCATCACATCCTACCATACAAGATTCATGCACATCTCCGGTGTATTACCTGAATGATCAACATTTGACCACTAAGCATGGCTAAGCTTGAACAAACTGTGGCACTAGCGACGCTCATAAGCCAAACCCTAGTTATGCTAGGAGCGGTGGATCAGGTGATATAGTTCACAAAGGATAACATGCATCAGATAGGATTACTCTGTCTACTGATAAAAGACTGTTCGAACCGAATGCATACGATGAGAATGAAATACTTTGTAATCATTGGATTCATATGTATGAGTGGAGCTGCGCTTTCCTTGTCCGTTGTTGGACTGATACGGCTCTTCGGTGGCGTTAACTTCAGCTTCGGGTTCGGTTCCTATTCGCGAGAACCAATCACCGGAAAAGACAAAGCAACACTCAACACATGGCATGTGCAATGCTCATACAATATGTATGATATGACAAGTTGATTAGTGTTGAATTGAACCCTAAAACATGCTCGGTCACTTTAAAGGGGGTTCAGAAAGTCCAAACCCTAAAACATGGGGATCATGAGAATCATCTGTGGGGTTCAATTGGTTCTTCTAATGAAACTTGCTATCAAAGTTTATTAACAATGTATGATTATAGCTTAGTTAGATAGGTTTCATTATTTTGAACATTTTGGTATATTATTTGTATTTTTCTGATTTAAAATTAATTAGTTATGAATTTCCCAAATTTAAATTCATTTTAATTTTTTTTGGAATATTTGAAATAATTTCCAAACTTGGGGCACATGTCAGACTTTAATTAATTTCAAAAAATATTTACAGAAAATAATAAAACTCTTACAGGTATGGCCCACCTGTCAGGGATTTTCTATTTACAGAAATAATTACAAAATAATTAAAAAAAATAAAAGAAATGGATTATTGCCTCATGCTGATGTCAGCATGACATCAGCAATGGAGCTCACCCTCAGATCGAGCAAGGATCCAACGATCCCGAGCGCGCCTGGATGCGCGGATGGGCGCGGTAGAGAGAGGGCGTCGCGGGGAGCCAGATAGTGGCGGCGCCGCCCTGGAATGGTGGTCGGAGCAGTGTGTGCGACGGCGGCCAACGGCGAGGCTTGCAGGCGGTTGTGGCGGCGGTGATACAGAGAGGGAGAGAGTGAGCGGAGGGGTTCGTTAGAACCGTGAGCTCACCTTGAGCTCGATGGTGGTGACAGCGAGGATGGGGACGGTCGAACGGCGTCGAATCGACGGTGACAACCTCGGCGACTGGCGGTGGTTCGGGGACGATTCCGGCGAAGAGAGTGCTTTCCTGCTTGCGTGCTTCGGTGAGGAGGACGAGGGCGGCGAGGCACTTCCAGCGGTGGCCTCGGCGCTCCGCGGGGTGCTCGGGGACGGCGATGTCGTCGAGCTCCTGAGAGCTAGGGTTCTTGCGAGGAGGGGGAAAAGAGGGAAAAGGGGACTAGGGTTTGTCCGAGCGGCGCTGGAGGATCATATAGATGCTCGGGGGCGGCGACGCTCATCTTGGCGCGGCCGCAGCGGCGGACGGCGGCGCCGGCGACAGGTAGCTACCTGCCTGTTTGCAGGTAGACGACGAGGGACAGGGGCGAAGGGGTACGCGGGCCAGGCTGGGCCAGCTTGGGCCTCGGGTGGGCTGGTTGCTGGCGCTGCTGGCGGCAGGGAGAGAGGAGAGGGTAGATGGGCTCGGCCCAGAGAGGGTTAGGTAGATTTTTTTTCTAGGAAATCCTTTTCTAATTGTGTTTTCTGATTTCTTTTTATATTTTGAATTCAAACCTATTTTGAATTATTTCAAATCACAGGAACTTTTGTATAATATCTAAAAACACTAAGGGGCACTTATAACTATTTTAGCTCCTTGCATTTTGAGAATTTTCAAAATATGGGAACCATTTGAATTGATTCAGAGATAGAGGGAAAACTATTATGGTTTAGGGTTTTGTTTGTTCTTCTTTGGTTGAATCAAAGTACAAGTGTTATGCATGCATGCAATGCTCAACCATATCTTATTAATATAACACAAAAGGGTGGTATGTTACATAGTATAATTGCAAACCATGTTTGGGCACAATATGTGACAAGATCCAACCTGGTTTCACCGAAACTGGGAGTTCTCGGCCACCTAATAATTAAATTTCTAGAACACCTTCATTTTTAGGTGACATCGCATGTACGCGAAGGGGTGACACTTGGGAACCAGTTTTCTGATATCTCAGCATTCCAGCACACTTTAATACACATGCTAGCATACATTGCCAGGTTTGGAGGTATCCCGATGCCCCGAAGAGCTTCTTCCTATAAAACCCTGATCGGTGGGCCTGGATCGTCTACCGCCCTAGATGTTCTTATGAAACGGGTAGCCCGGTGGATTTTCCTCTTGGTTTGTGCTTGGTTGGGTCATAGCATAATTCCAAACCATGCATGTTTGGGCACAATTTGTGACAAGATCCAACCCGGTTTCACCGAAACGGGGAGTTCCCGGCCAATTAAATTCCAGGATCTTCATTTTTCGGTGATAGTGCATGCCTACGAAGTGGGTTACACTTGGGTACCATGTTTTGCACATTTCAGCATTCCACCACACATTAATACACTTACTGGGGTCCATTGCAAGGGTTTGGAGGTATTACGATGCTCCGAGGCACTTCTTCCTATGAAACCCTGATCTGTGAGCCCCGAATCGTCTACCCCCTATATGTTCTTATGAAAGGGGTATCCCGGTGTATTTTTCTCTTGGTTTGTTATTGGTTGAGTTATATGATAATTACAAACCATGTTTGGGCACAATTTTTGAAAATATCCAACCCGGTTTCACGAAACTGGGAGTTCTCGGCCCCCTAATAATTAAATTTCCAGAACACCTTCTTTTTTAGGTGACATCGCATCTTTGCGAACGGGTCACACTTGGGAACCAGGTTTTTGATATTTCAGCATTCCACCACACTTTAGCACACATGTTAGCATCCATTGCTAGGTGTGGAGGTATTCCGATGCCCCGAAGAGCTTCTTCCTACAAAACCCTGATCCGTGGGCCTAGATCGTCTACCCCCTTAGATGTTCTTATGAAAGGGGTAGCACTGTGGATTTTCATCTTGGTTTGTTCTTGGTTGGTTCATAGGATAATTCCAAATCATGTACGGGCACAATTCATGACAAGATCCAACCCGGTTTCACCGAAACAAGGAGTTCCTAGCCAATTAAATTCCAGGATCTTAGTTTTTTCGGTGATAGTGCATGCCTACGAAGCGGGTTACACTTGGGTACCATGTTTTGGACATTTCAGCATTCCACCACACTTGAATACACATGCTAGGTTATATTGCAAGAGTTTGGACGTAATCCGATGGTCCGAGGCGCTTCTGCCTATTAAACCCTGATCTGTGGGCCCAGAATCGTCTACCCCCTAGATGTTCTTATGAAAGGGGTAGCCCGGTGGATTTTTCTCTTGGTTTTTGATTGGTTGGGTTATAGGATAAATTCAAACCATGTTTGGGCACAATTTGTGACAAGATCCAACCCAGTGACATCGCATGTCTGCGAAGGGGTCACACTTGGGAACCAGGTTTTTGACATTTCATCATTCCACTGCACTTTAATACACATGCTAGTGTCCATTGCCAGGTTTAGAGGTATTCCGATGCCCCGAAGAGCTTCTTCCTAAAAAACCTGATCCGTGGGCCTGGATCGTCTACCCCCTATATGTTCTGATGAAAGGGGTAGCCCAGTGGATTTTCCTCTTGGTTTGTGGTTGGTTGGGTCATAGGATAATTCCAAACCATGCATGTTTGGGCACAATTTGTGACAAGATCCAACCCGGTTTCACCGAAACGGGGAGTTCCCGGCCAATTAAATTCCAGGATCTTCGTTTTTGGGTGATAGTGCATGCCTACGAAGCGAGTTACACTTGTATACCATGTTTTGGATATTTCATAATTCCACCACACTTTAATACACATGCTAGGGTCCATTGCAAGGGTTTGGACGTATTTCGATGCTCTGAGGCGCTTCTGCCTATGAAACTCTGATCTGTGGTCCCAGAATCGTCTACCCCTAGATGTTATTATGAAAGGGGTAGCCCGGTGGATTTTTCTCTTGGTTTGTGCTTTTTGGGTTGTAGGATAATTGCAAACCATGTTTGGTCACAATTTGTGACAAGATCCAACCTGGTTTCACCGAAACTGGGAGTTCTCTGCCCCCTAATAATTAAATTTCTAGAACACCTTCATTTTTAGGTGACATCGCATGTCTGCGAAGGGTTCACACTTGAGAATCATGTTTTGATATTTCATCATTACACCACACTTTAATACACATGCTAGCATCCATTGCCAGGTTTAGAGGTATTCTGATGCCCCGAAGAGCTTCTTCCTACAAAACCCTGATCCGTGGGCCTTTATCATCTACCCCCCTAGATGTTCTTATGAAATGGGTAGCCCAGTGGATTTTCCTCTTGGTTTGTGGTTGGTTGGGTCATAGGATAATTCCAAACCATTCATGTCACGGCACAATTTGTGACAAGATCCAACCCGGTTTAACCGAAACAAGGAGTTCCCGGCCAATTAAATTCCAGGATCTTCGTTTTTTAAGTGATAGTGCATGCCTATGAAGCGAGTTACACTTGGGTACCATATTTTGCACATTTTAGTATTCCACCTCACATTAATACACATGCTAGGGTCCATTGCAAGGGTTTGGAGGTATTCCGATGCTCCGAGGCGCTTCTTCCTATGAAACCCTAATTTGTGGGCCTAGAATTTTCTACCCCCTAGATGTTCTTATGAAAGGGGTAGCCTGGTGGATTTTTCTCTTTTTTGTGCGTGGTTGGGTTATAGGATAATTGCGAACCATGTTTGGGAAAAAATTGTGACGAGATCCAACCCGATTTCTCCGAAACTGGGAGTTCTCGGCCCCCTAATAATTAAATTTCCAGAACACCTTCATTTTTAGGTGAGATCGCATGTCTGTGAAGGGGTCACACTTGGGAACCAGGTTTTTCACATTTCATCATTCCACCACACTTTAATACACATGCTAGCATCCATTGCTAGGTTTGGAGGTATTCTGATGCCCCGAAGAGCTTCTCCCTACAAAACCCTGATCCGTGGGCCTAGATCATCTACCCCCCTAGATGTTCTTATGAAATGGGTAGCCCAATGGATTTTCTTCTTGGTTTGTGCTTGGTTGGGTCATAGGATAATTCCAAACCATGCATGTTTGGGCACAAGTTGTGACAAGATCCAACCCGGTTTCACCGAAACAGTGAGTTCCCGGCCAATTAAATTCCAGGATCTTCGTTTTTTGGTGATAGTGCATGCCTACGAAGCGGGTTACACTTGGGTACCATGTTTTGCACATTTCAGCGTTCCACCACACTTTAATACACATGCTAGGGTCCATTGCAAGGGTTTGGAGGTATTCCGATGCTCCGAGGCGCTTCTTCCTATGAAACTCTGATCTGTGTGCCTAGAATTGTAGCACGCCCCCCCCCCCCCCGGGATTAGGGTTAAACTAACCTCAGATCACCATCTAAGACAAGTTCAACTCCAAACACGGAAGATCACATTATGATTCGGTAACATTACAGAACATAGGGATTCAACAGCATAAGTTTAAACTCTTATCAGAGTAAGGTATTAGAGTTATTACAAACAAGAGGTCATAGACCCAACATTACATTACACATCAAAAGCAAATATGTTGTTCTACACAACAACTTAGCAAAAGGCCTAAGAGTCCATAAAAAGAGTGACGTCCATCCCATAGTCCGCAGGCTGCTACCTGGGACCCCCAACTACTCGTCGCTGTCAATGTAGAAGACACCTTGAGTCGCAACTAGCTCATCTGTAGAAAAACAATAACGGCGCAAGGCTGAGTACGTGAATGTACTCCGCAAGACTTAGATAACCTAGTATCTACATGCTCTGGATAGAAAGGCTTTCTCTGGATTTATTTTTACGGAAAGCAATCTTTATTTGTAAACAAGAGAGAGAAGATGCCTGTCTACTCAGAATCTTTTAAAAGGGATAAGATAGCGACTTCTTCATCTTGTGCATCATATCTCGACGATCTCCAGCTTCATCAGAACCTCATATCTAGGATCACCCCCTCGACCTGGAGGAAGCATCCTTAAGCACACGTGGATCAACAAGTTTTATAATGTTAATGTTATCTATGATCTTAGAATCCGGTCACCAAGCGTTCATAACCATGAACACGACTTTTCGAAAATATTTAACCCTGCAGGGGTGTACAACTTTACCCACACGTACCAACCGACTCTTAATGCCAAATATTATTAGACCTCTTCCTTGGAAGGCCGACAGAGGGTGGTTGACCACGACCTTTACCTTGCTTTTCCCGAGACCATGAGTCACGCAATAAGTATGATTCTGCCGTAACGGGTCAAATCTCAAAGCCGGTATTTAAATATGTGAGGTGAGGTTGGTTCACTAGGGGCTCCATCGACCCTAAGCAACCCGGTCCATGCTTCCCTACCTGTTATGATGCCCCTCCATCACCTCCTCGTTCGAAAACGTTTTCAATGCATATGCCAAATGGAAAGCCCGAACTATGTGACTGATGAAATCTACTAGGCAAGTTAGTCAGTCGAGGGGTTACCAAGCCCTGTGTGGTTGTATGCTCATCTCGGTTCCAAAGGCAAGAACTTAGTTCCTAGTGGTGGCGAGCATGGGACTACAAAAACCACACCCAAACGTGGCCTCCCATACAAGCCTTAGCATGTTTAGTTATCTCCTTCTTAGATGTCACCATCTCCTAGCTTTTTACATTCACCAGCATCTCTGATTCATCATTCTGATGGATCAGACATTGATACTATGCATGGCTAAGTTGTCGGTCGCAAAAGCTCTAACAACGCTCACATGCCGAACCTAGGTATACTAGAAGCAGTGGATCAGGAGTATAAGGCTACAAAAGGGAAACAGTGCAGCAGATAGGTAACACTAGCTACTGACAAAAGACCACATTGGAATCGTGTGCATCATAGCGAGAAAGTAATATACTTTATAAAACATTGGTTCAGAATGAGAGGCTACTCTTGCCTTGTCCGTCAGTAGACATGTATGGATCTACGGTGTTGTTGACATCAGCCTCGAGCTCGGATCCTATCGTGAAGAACCAATACCAGAAAGGAAAACGACAATCAAGACATGGCATAATGCAATGCGGAATCAATATGGATGATATGACAAGTTAAATAGTGTTTAAATGAACCCTAGAACATGCTTGGTCATTTTAAAAGGAGTCCGAGAGGTCCAAACCCTAGAACAGGGGATCCTCCGAATCACCTGTGGGGTTCAATTAGTTCTTCTAATTAAACTTGTCATGAAAGTTGGTTAACCATGTATGATTGTGTTTCTATAGCATAACTCTTATTTTTCTGAACATTTTGGTATATTATTTGTATTTTTCTAATTTAAAATGAATTAGTTATGAATTTCTCCAATTTTAGTTCTTTTTAAATAATTTGTGAAATATTTAAATTAATTTACAAATTGGGCCCACATGTCAGAATTTTATTAATTTCAGAAATGATTTACAAAAAGATTAAAACCCTGACACACAGGTCCCACCTGCCAGTATTTCTTATTTTCAGAAAACATTTAATTAAAACAAAAATAGTTTACTGCATCATGCTGACGTCAGGGGCCCTAACCCTAACTTTTCTCACCGAGGCAGAGGCCAGACCCAGCCACTGACAGCTGGGACCATGGCCACCTCAGCAGGCCACGCAAGCGCTGCGTCAGCGCCACCTCACGCACGGCGGAGCCACCAGACGGTGGTCGCCGGCAACGAACCAGGGCACACCTGGACACGTGAGAGGGGGCGTTCGAATCAGTTGAGCGAGGCGAATACATGGGTAGCGGCTCCGCTGGGATTAGGTCATCGGAGCTAGGCCAGCGACGAGCGGTGGCGGTGGCGCTTGCAGATCGACGACGTGCGACGGCTACGAGAAGCTAGCGGGCAAGCAGAGGGTGCCTTGAGCACCAGGGGCTCACCACGGAGCTCGTAGAAGGGTCGGGAAGGACAGGCGAGGCGGGAATCATCGGCGAAGCGCGCGGAGGAGCTCATCGGTGCCGAGGAAGAAGACGTCGATGGCGGCGATTCACAGCGCCCCTCTTCGATTCCTTCTGTCGGGAGATAGAGTGAAGCGAGGCAAGTTCGAGGTGGTGTCGGATGGGCGAAGGGAGGCCGGAGACGACGGCTAGCCGGCGGCCATGGCGGATAGGGTTCGGGCTTGCGCGGTGCAGAGAGGGAGAGAGAGCATGCAAGGGGGAAGATAAGATCTAGGGAGGAAGAGGCGTGCGGGGCAGCTCCATATCCTCGTCCAGATCGGTGGCGAGGATCTTGACGCCGGCGAGCGGCGGTGCGGCAACACGCAGGAGATTCCCGAGGTTGACGATGCTGGTAGCATGGACAAACCGGTACCGTTGGCTTGTGCATGCGAGCGTCAAGGAGAGGGGAGGAGAGATGGGCCGGCCTGGGTAGGGTTTATATTTAGGTTTTATTCCAGAATTCCTTTTCTTTTTCTGTTTTCTATTTTCTCTTTTGTAATTTCATTTGAATTCTGTTTTTAATAATTCAAAAATACTAGAGACTTTGGTAAAATATATAAAATATTCAGGTCCCTTGTAAACCATTTGGGCTCCATTATTTTGTAGTTTTCAAAATTCGAACACCATTTGAATGTAGTTTCAAAGATCACATGCAAACACACCTGATCACATGCAAACATTTTATTGAGTTTAACAGATGCATGCAATGCTTAAGTACTAATTACATATATTACAAACTTGGGCTGTTACAGCTCTACCCCCATTACAAGAATCTCGACCCGAGATTCCTAAGTTTTAGAAAAGAAGGCAGGGTACTCAGATCATAGACGATCTTCTTGTTCCCAGGGTACTTCATCCTCAGAGTGATGAGACCACTGAACTTTCAGGAACTTGATGTTTTGACAACGAGTCTTGCGCTCGGTTTCATCAAGGATACGAACAGGATACTCACGATAAGTTAGATCCTTCTGGAGATCAAGAGTTTGGTGATCAACACCACGGACAGGATCTTTGAAGCAACTCTTGAGTTGAGACACATGAAAGACATCATGCACCTCAGGGAAGTTAGCTGGTAACTCCAATTGATATGCAAGTTTACCTTCCTTGGAAGGAATGCGAAAAGGACCAACATAGAGAGGAGCTAGTTTGCATGTGATGCCGAAACGATGGACACCCTTTAAAGGAGTGACTCGAAGATAAGCTTGATCACCAACTTCATATTCAACATGTTGATGGTGACGATCATGATAGCTTTTCTGGCAAGACTGAGTATTTTTCAAACGATCTCGAATGATACGAACTTGATCTTCTGCTTCCTGGATCATATCCGGACCAAAGAACTTTCTTTCGCCAGTTTCTGACCAGTTCAAAGGAGTGAGACAGGTTATTCCATATAAGAATTGGAAAGGTGCGATACCAATACTGGACTGGTAGCTGTTGTTGTAGGAGAACTCAGCAAAAGGAAGACATTTCTCCCAGTCCTTACCAAAAGATATGACACACACTCTTAGCATGTCTTCAAGGATTTGATTCACTCTTTCGGTCTGGCCACCGGTACTAGGGTGATAAGCTGTACTAAAGGACAGACGCGTTCCCATAGCTTGTTGGAAACTTTCCCAGAACCCTTAGGTGAACAAACTCCCTCGGTCAGAGAAGATTTTCTTCGGTACCCCATGAAGGACAACTATTCATGAGATATACAGAACAGCCAATTTATTAGCATTAATGCTCTCGCGAACAGGTAGGAAGTGAGCAACCTTGGACAGAGAGTCAACGATTACCCAGATGGCATCATTTGCTTTCTGAGTCTTAGGAAGACTAGTAATGAAATACATACCAACTTCATCCCATTTCCCTTCAGGGATTCTATGTGGTTGCAGGAGACCAGCGGGTCTTTGAAGTTCAGCCTTGACGCGACGACAAACGTCACATTCAGCAACAAAACGAGTGATATCCTTCTTCATACCGGACCACCAGAATCTTTGAAGAAGATCCCGGTACATCTTGGTACCTCCAGGGTGGATAGAAAGAAGTGATTCATGAACTTCGGTAAGAATTATCTGCTTCAAGTCCTTTCCATTTGGTACTACCAAACGTGTACCGAAATATAGTACACCTTCCTCGTTAACAGAGAAACATTTAGCAACTCCGCTAGCAATGTTCTCTTCAATAGAGTCCATCTTAGGATCTTGCCTTTGAGCAGCTTTGATCTGATCCTCTATAGGAGACTTCACTTCAAGAGTAGAAAGGAATCCACAAGGAACTACTTCAAGATTCAATCGAGCAAATTCCTCATGAAGAGAAGGTTGAGCCCGTTTGATGATCAGGGTGTTGCAATAAGATTTATGGCTCAGCGCATCAGCAACAACATTGGCTTTGCCAGGTTGATAGTTTATACCCAAATCATAGTCTTTGATGAGTTCCAACCATCTTCTTTGCCTGAGATTCAGATCAGGTTGTGTGAAAAGATACTTCAGACTCTGATGATCCGAGTATAACTCGCAACGACTACTGAGAAGGTAATGTCGCCATTGCTTAAGAGCATGAACAACAGCTGCAAGCTCAAGATCATGTGTTGGGTAGTTGTTCTCATGTGGTTTTAGCTGACGAGAGGCATAAGCCACCACATGCCCATCTTGCATTAACACACATCCGAGACCTCGGTGAGAAGCATCACAGAAGACTACAAAGTCTTTGCTAGTATCTGGAAGAACCAGCACCGGAGCTGTTGTTAACTTGGTTTTCAACATCTTGAAGCTTTCTTCAGCCTTATCAGACCATTCAAACTTCTTATCCTTCTTAAGAAGATCAGTCATTGGCTTTGCAATTATGGAGAAGTTCTCGATGAATCGACGGTAATAACCAGCCATCCTGAGAAAACTTCGGACATCCTTGACGGTTTTAGGAGACTCCCAGTCGAGGATAGTTTGGACCTTATCAGGGATAACAGCAACCCCTTGGGCGGAAACAACATGACCAAGCAATACGAGCTCTTGTAACCAGAACTCACATTTGGAAAACTTGGCATAGAGAGGATGTTCTCGAAGTTTTGTCAACACCAAATGAAGATGTTCGGCGTGCTCTTCTTCAGTGTTGGAATAGACCAGAATATCATCGATGTAGACCACGACGAACTTGTCAAGATACTCCATGAAGACATAGTTCATAAGCCGCATGAAAGTGGCTGGAGCATTGGTAAGACCAGAGGACATGACTGTATACTCGTAAAGACCATAACGAATGGTGAAAGCAGTCTTTGGAATATCTTCCTTACGGATCTTAAGCTGGTGATACCCTGACCTCAAATACATTTCGGAAAAGACAGTGGAACCACTTAACTGATCAAAGAGATCGTTGATCCTAAGGAGAGGATACTTGTTCTTGATAGTCACAGCATTGAGTGGGCGATAATCCACAACCAGACGCGGTATATTGGTATCCCGCTTCTTAACAAAGATGGTAGGACATCCCCAAGAAGATGTGCTGAGCTGAATGTATCCTTTTCCTTCTAACTCCTCTAATTGCTTCTTCAACTCCACAAGCTCATGAGGAGGCATACGGTAGGGTCTTTTGGAAACAGGAGCAGTTCCAGGAACTAACTCTATGACAAACTCCACACTTCAATCAGGTGGCATGCCAGGCAACTCCTCAGGAAATACATCTGGGAATTCACATACCACGGAAACATCTTGAATCTCTAATGGAGGTAGAACTTCAAGAGCATAGAACTCTGCTTCAGGAATAGATACAGCTGAAGGAGATAGTGACCCTACGGTCTAATACTTGACTGTTATGCCAGCAGGACTAGTCAGAGTCACAGACTTGGTTGTACAATCGAGGATATCTTGGTAACGGGTCAACCAGTCCATGCCCAGAATGATGTCAATGTCAGTTTACTTGAGGGCAATAAGGGAGGTGGGGAAAGTTGAAATGCAACTTCGATTAGATTCCCATGACTAACCATGGTGGAACACCATCTAGAACAAGGAGACTGAAGTAGCAGAGGAACAGACAACCCCTCAAAACTTATCCCATGCATTTGAGCAAAAGCTTGTGACAAGAATGAATACGATGCTCCATAATCAAACAAAACTTTAGATGGAATTTGATTGATACAAATCATACCCATAATGAGGCTTGGATTTTCCTGAGCCTCCTCAACAGAGATATGGTTCAGGTGACCTCTTCCAGCACCTTGATACTTATCATTCTTCTTTGGTGGTGGTGCCTTCTCAGCAACATTCTTTTGAGGACACTCCTTTGCATAGTGGCCAGGTTGGCGACAGTTGAAACAAATAAAACCTGATGCATTGCTAGCTGGAGGATAATTTGATCCACTAGCATTATTTGTAGCAGCATTTAGACGGGAAGCATATCTAGAAGACCTTGAGGTGTAAGGGGCACATGGCACAGCACTGTCAGGCACGAAGACACGACGCTTCTTATTGATAGAACCAGCCTTGTTGTACCCCTCCTGAGGACGCTTACGAGTTTCTTCGTACTCCACTTTTCCACTCTCGTCCTTCATAGCCTTGTTAACAAGACCTTGGAAGTTACCAAAGTCCATGAGGTGGATATCACGGTGAACCTCGGAATCCAGTCCCTTGCGGAACAGAGCTTGCTTCTTAGCATCAGTGGAGACCTCTTCAGTAGCATAGCAGGCAAGACGATTGAAGTTGCGCTGGTAATCACACACGGAACCAGTTCCCTTCTTCAGCTTGAGGAACTCCTCCCTCTTCTGATCCATCAGTCCCTCCGTAATATGATAAGCTCAGAAGGCTTCAGCGAACTCTTGCCATGTAACAACATGTTGAGCTTCTTGCATAGCCAAGAAATATTCCCACTAGCAGTTAGCTGCTCCCTCTATATGATAGGCAGCAAAAGTAACCCAATCAGCTTGAGCAACATGACCAACCTGGAGTTTGCGCTCCATGGTGCGAAGCCAGTAGTCCGCATTAAGTGGCTCAGTGGAATAGCTGAAAACTGGCGGAGTGAGACGTGTGAAGTCCTTGATACCAACTTCATTGTTCTGGCATTGAGCAGTGTTGCGCTCAATCCTTTCAAGGATCCTCATGTTGTCAGCATAGTTGGTTTCGTACATGGCCATGAGTTGAACCATGGACGGTGGTGGAGGAAGGTTGGAAGATTCACCCTCATTTGCGGCAACTCGAGCATGAGCACGGGTACGGGCACGAGATGTATCACCCATCCTGGAAGAACAAAGAAAAAGGGTTAGACAAAGGATTCAAAGGAACAATACGGAAAGATGATCAAAGAGTACTTGATATAAACATATCATCTTATCAAGCATGGTAGTATCAAAGCATACTAATGTATACACTAACCAGCTGACTTACAAACCATGCCAATGGAATGCTAAGATGTTACACACCAAGCAAAACTGAGATATCTTGGAACTCTGAGAATAGCAACCGAGTACGGAGTAATTCATAAAACAACCCCAAACCACGATCCTAAGAGTTTGGAGATATGAGATAAGGAATGAAAACCTTTTCAAACCAAATAGAGTAAGAAAAACTGCAGTACCAGAAACACACCAGAGAAGGAGTAAAAATAATCCTAGTCAGAGTTTATGCAAATAATTTTTAACTTCCAAATAGTTTTGTCAACTTCTAGACTCAACATCGACCAATAAAAGGGTTCCTACAGGCAGTCCTGCTCTGATACCAAAACCTGTAGCACCTCCCAGGATTAGGGTTAAATTAACCTCAGATCACCATCTAAGATAAGTTCAACTCCAAACACAGAAGATCACAGTATGATTCGGTAACATTACAGAACATAGGGATTCAAAAGCATAAGTTTAAACTCTTAACCGAGTAAGGTATTAGAGTTATTACAAACCAGAGGTCATAGACCCAACATTACATTACACAGCGAAAGCAAATATGTTGTTCTACACAACAACTTAGCAAAAGGCCTAAGAGGCCATAAAAAAAAGTGACGTCCATCCCATAGTTCTCAGGCTGCTACCTGGGACCCCCAACTACTCGTCGATGTCAACGTAGAAGCCACCTTCAGTCGCAACTAGCTCATTTGTAGAAAAACAACAACGACGCAAGGCTGAGTACGAGAATGTACTCCGCAAGACTTATATAACCTAGTATCTACATGCTCTGGATATAAAGGCTTTCTCTGGATTATTTTTGTGGAAAGTAATCTTTATTTGTAAACAAGAGAGAGAATAGGCTCATCTACTCAGAATCTTTTAAAAGGGATAAGATAGCGACTTCTTCATCTTGCTCATCATATCTCGATGATCTCCAGCTTCATCAGAACCTCCTATCTAGGATCACCCCGTCGACCCGGAGGAAGCATCCTTAAGCACACGTGGATCAACAAGTTTTATAATATTAATATTATCTATGATCTTAGAATCTGGTCACCAAGCGTTCATAATCGTGAACACGGCTTTTCGAAAAGATTTAACCCTGCAGGGGTGTACAACTTTACCCACACGTACCAACCTACTCTTAATGCCAAATATTATTATCCCTCTTCCTTGGAAGGCCGGCAGGGGTGGTTGACCACGACCTTTACCTTGCTTTCGCCGAGACCATGAGTCATGCAATAAGTATGATTCCGCCATAACGGGTCAAATCCCGAAGCCGGTACTTAAAGATGTGAGGCGAGGTTGGTTCACCAGGGGCTCCATCCATCCCAAGAAACCCGGTCCATGCTTCCCTACCTGTTATGATGCACCTCCATCACCTCCTCGTTCGAAAACGTTTTCAATGCGTATGCCAAATGGAAAGCCCGAACTATGTGACTCATGAAATATACTAGGCAAGTTAGTCAGTCGAGGGGTTACCAAGCCCCGTGTGGTTGTACGCTCATCTCGGTTCCAAAGGCAAGAACTCAATTCCTAGTGGTGGCGAGCATGGGACTACAAAAACCACACCCAACGTGGCATCCCATACAAGCCTTAACATGTTTAGTTATCTCCTTCTTAGATGTCACCATCTCCTACCTTTCTACATTCACCATCATCTCCGATTCATCATTCAGACGGATCATACGTTGATACTATGCATGGATAAGTTGCCGGTCGCAAAAGCTCTAACAATGCTCACATGCCGAACCTAGGTATGCTAGGAGCAGTGGATCAGGAGTATAAGGCTACAAAAGGGAAACAGTGCAGCAGATAGGTAACACTAGCTACTAACAAAAGACCACATTGGAATTGTGTGCATCATAGCGAGAAAGTAATATACTTTATAAAACATAGGTTCAGAATGAGAGGCTATGCTTGCCTTGTCCGTCAGTACAGAGTTATGGATCTTCGGTGTTGTTGACTTCAGCCTCGGGCTCGGATCCTATCGCGAAGAACCAATACCGGAAATTAAAACGACAATCAAGATATGGCATAATGGAATGCGCAATCAATATGGATGATATGACAAGTTGAATAGTGTTGAAATGAACCCTAAAACATGCTTGAGTGTCAATTAGTTCTTCTAATTAAACTTGTCATGAAAGTTGGTTAACCATGTATGATTATGTTTCTATTGCATAGTTCTTATTTTTATGAACATTTTGGTATATTATTTGTATTTTTATTATTTAAAATGAATTAGTTATGAATTTCTCCAATTTTAATTCAATTTAAATCATTTTTGAAATATTTAAATTAATTTCCAAATTGGGCCCACATGTCAGACTTTTATTAATTTCAGAAATGATTTACAAAAAGATTAAAACCCTGACAGACACGGACCACCTGCTAATATTTCTTATTTTCAGAAAACATTTAATTAAAACAGAAATAGTTTACTGCATCATGCTGACGTCAGGGGACCTAACCCTAACTTTTCTCAGCAGGCCACGCAAGCGCTACGTCAACGCCACCTCACGCACGTCGGAGCCACAGCAGATGGTGGTCGCCGGCAGCGAACCAGGGAACACCTGGACACGCGAGAGGGGGTGTTCGAATCAGTTGAGCGAGGTGAACACGTGGGTGGCGGCGCCGCTGTGATTAGGTCATCGGAGCTGGGCCGGCGACAAGCGGCGGCGGCGGTGCTTGCAGATTGACGGTGTGCGATGGCTACGAGAAGCTAGCGGGCAAGCAGAGGGTGCCTTGAGCACCAGGGGCTCACCACGGAGCTCGTAGAAGGTTCAGGGAGGACAGGCGATGAGGGAATCATCGGCGAAGCGCGCGGAGGAGCTCGTGGGTGTCGAGGAAGAAGACGTCAATGGTGGCGATTCACGGCACCCCTCTTCGATTCCTTCTATAGGGAGATAGATTGAAGTGAGGCAGAGCTCGAGGTGGAGTCGGATGGGCGAAGGGAGGCCGGAGACGATGGCTAGCCGACGGCCATGGCGTCTAGGGTTCAGGCTTGCACGGTGAAGAGAGGGAGAGAGAGCGCGCGAGGGGGAGGATAAGATCTAGGGAGGAATAGGCATGCGGGGCAGCTCCTTATCCTCGTCCAGAGCGGCAGCGAGGATCTTGACACCGTCAAGCTGCGACGCGGCGACACGTAGGAGATTCCCGAGGTTGACGACGCTGATAGCATGGACAAACTTGTACCGGGCCTAGGTGGGCTTAACTGGGCCGTTGGCTTGCGCATCCAAGTGTTAGGGAGAGGGGAGGAGAGATGGGCCAGCCTGGGTAGGGTTTAGATTTAGGTTTTTATTCCAGAATTCCTTTTCTTTTTCTGTTTTCTGTTTTCTCTTTTGTAATTTTATTTGAATTCTGTTTTTAATAATTCAAAAATACTAGAGTATTTGGTAAAATATATAAAATATTCAGGGCCCTTGTAAACCATTTGGGCTCCATTATTTTGTAGTTTTCAAAATTCGAACACCATTTGAATGTAGTTTCAAAGAGAGGGGAGGTTTAAGGTTTTAGGGTTTTTGGTACTTGTTTTTTGGTTCACACACTTGATCACAAGCAAACATTTTATTGAGTTTAACAACATGCATTGCCTAAGTACTAATTACATATATTACAAACTTGGGCTGTTACAAGAATCGTCTACCCCTAGATGTTCTTATGAAAGGGGTAGCCCGAGGGGTTTTTCTCTTGGGTTGTACGATAATTTCAAACCATGTTTGGGCACAATTTGTGACAAGATCCAACCCGGTTTCCACGAAACTGGGAGTTCTCGCCCCCCTAATAATTAAATTTCCATAAAACCTTCATTTTTAGGTGACATCACATGTCTGCGAAGGGGTCACACTTGGGAACCAGTTTTTTGATATTTCATCATTCCACCACACTTTAATACACATGCTAGCATCCATTTCCAGGTTTGGAGGTATTCCGATGCCTCGAAGAGCTTATTCCTACAAAACCCTGATCCATGGGCCTGGATCGTCTACCCCCCTAGATATCCTTATTAAAGGGGTATCACTATGGATTTTCCTATTGGTTTGTTCTTGGTTGGGTCATAGTATAATTCCAAACCATGCATGTTTGGGCACAAGTAGTGACAAGATCCAACCCGGTTTCACCGAAACAGGGAGTTCCCGGCCAATTAAATTCCAGGATCTTCGTGTTTTCGGTGATAGTGCATGCCTACGAAGCGGGTTACACTTGGATACCATGTTTTGGACATTTCAGCATTCCACCACACTTTACTAAACATGCTAGGGTCCATTGCAAAGGTTTGGATGTATTCCAATGCTCCGAGGCGCTTCTGCCTATGAAACCCTGATCTATGGGCCCAGAATCGTCTACCTCCTAGATGTTCTTATGAAAGGGGTAGCCCGGTGGAATTTTCTCTTGGTTTGTGCTTGGTTGGGTTGTAGGAGAATTGCAAACCATGTTTGGGCACAATTTGTGACAAGATCCAACCTGATTTCACCGAAACAGGGAGTTCTCGGCCCCCTAATAATTAAATTTCCTGAACACCTTCATTTTTAGGTGGCATCGCATGTCTGCGAAGGGGTCACACTTGGGAACCAGGTTGTTGACATTTCATCATTACACCACACTTTAATACACATTTTAGCATCCATTGCCAGGTTTCGAGGTATTATGATGCCTGGAGAGCTTCTTCCAAAACCCTGATCCGCGGGCTTGGATCGTCTACCCCCCCTAGATGTTCTTATGAGAGGGGTAGCCCGGTGGATTTTGCTCTTGTTTGTGCTTGGTTGGGTCATAGTATAATTCCAAACCATGCTTGTTAGGGCACAATTTGTGACAAGATCCAACCCGGTTTCACCGAAACGGGGAGTTCCCGGCCGATTAAATTCCAGGATCTTCGTTTTGTGCTTGGTTGGGGCATAGGATAATTCCAAACCATGCATGTTTGGGCACAAGTTATGACAACATCCAACCCGGTTTCACCGAAACAGGTATTTCCCGGCCAATTAAATTCCAGGATCTTCGTTTTTTGGTGATAATGCATGCCTACGAAGCGGGTTACACTTGGGTACCATGTTTTGGACATTTCAGCATTCCACCACACTTTAATACGCATGCTAGGGTCCATTTCAAGGGTTTGGAGGTATTCCGATGCTCCGAGGCGCTTCTTCATATGAAACCCTGATCGGTGGGCCCAACATCGTCTATCCGCTAGATGTTCTTATGAAAGGGGTAGCCCGGTGGACTTTTCTCTTGTTTGTGCTTGGTTGTATTGTAGGATAATTACAAACCATGTTTGTGCACAATTTGTGACAATATACAACCCGGTTTCACCGAAACTGAGAGTTCTCGCCCCCCTAATAATTAAATTTCCAGAACACCTACATTTTTAGGTGACATCACATGTCTATGAAGGGGTCACACTTGGGAACCAGGTTTCTGACATTTTAGCATTCCACCACACTTTAATACACATGATAGCATCCATTCCCAGGTTTGGAGGTATTCCGATGCCCCAAAGAGCTTCTTCCTATAAAACTCTGATCTGTGGGCCTGGATCGTCTACCCCCTAGATGTTCTTATGGAAGGGGTTGCCCGATGGATCTTCCTCTTGGTTTGTGCTTGGTTGGGTCATAGGATAATTCCAAACCATGCATGTTTGGGCACAAGTTGTGACAAGATCCAACCCGGTTTCACCGAAACAGGGAGTTCTCGACCAATTAAATTCCAGGATCTTCGTTTTTTCGGTGATAGCGCATGCCTACGAAGCGGGTTACACTTGGGTACCATGTTTTGGACATTTTAGCATTCCACCACACTTTAATACGCATACTAGGGTCCATTTCAAGGGTTTGGAGGTATTCTGATGCTCCGAAGCGCTTCTTCCTAGAAAGGGATAACCCGGTGGATTTTCTTATGAAAGGCCCAGAATCCTCTACCCGCTAGATGTTCTTATGAAAGGGATAACCCGGTGGATTTTTATCTTGGTTTGTGATTGGTTGGGTTATAGGATAATTGAAAACCATGTTTGCTCACAATTTGTGACAAGATCCAACCCGGTTTCACCAAAACTGGGAGTTCTCGCCCCCTAATAATTAAATTTCCAGAACACCATCATTTTTAGGTGACATCGCATGTCTGCGAAAGGGTTACACTTGGGAACCAGGCTTTTTTACATTTCATCATTCCACCACACTTTAATACACAAGCTAGATTCCATTGCTAGGTTTGGAGGTATTCCGATGCCTCGAAGAGCTTCTTCCTACAAAACCCTGATCCGTGGGCCTGGATCGTCTAACCCCCTAGATGTTCTTATGAAAGCGGCATCACGATGGATTTTCCTCTTGGTTTGTGCTTGGTTGGCTCATAGGATAATTCCAAACCATGCATGTTTGGGCACAAGTTGTGACAAGATCTAACCAGGTTTCACCGAAATGGGGAGTTCCTAGTCAATTAAATTCCAGGATCTTCGTTTTTCGGTGATAATGCATGCCTAGGAAGCGGGTTACACTTGGGTACCATGTTTTTCACATTTCAGCATTCCTCCACACTTTAATACACATGTTAGGGTCCATTGAAAGGGTTTGGAGTTATTCCGATGCTCTAAGCGCTTCTTCCTATGAAACCTTGATCAGTGGGCCCAGAATCGTCTACCCCTAGATGTTCTTATGAAAGGGGTAGCCCGGTGGATTTTTCTCTTGTTTGTTCTTGGCTGGGTATTAGGATAATTTCAAATCATGTTTGGGAACAATTTGTGAAAAGATACAACCCGGTTTCACCGAAACTGGGAGTTCTCGACCCCCTAATAATTAAATTCCCAGAACACCTTCATTTTAGGTGACATCGCATGTCTGCGAAGGGGTCACACTTGGGAACCAGGTTGATGACATTTCAGCATTACACCACACTTTAATACACATGCGAGAATCCATTGCCAGGTTTGGAGGTATTCCGATGCCCCGAAGAGCTTCTTCCTACAAAACCCTCATCCATGGGCCTGGATCATCTACCCCCCTAGATGTTCTTATGAAAGGGGTAGACTGGTGGATTTTCATCTTGGTTTGTGCTTGGTTGGGTCATAGGATAATTACAAACCATGCATGTTTGGGAACAAGTTGTGACAAGATCCAACGCAGTTTCACCGAAACGGGGAGTTCCGGGCCAATTAAATTCTAGGATCTTAGTTTTATCGGTGATAGTGCATGCCTACGAAGTGGGTTACACTTATATACCATGTTTTGGACATTTCAGCATTGCTCCACACTTTAATACACATTATATGGTCCATTGCAAGGGTTTGGACGTATTTCTATGTTCTGAGGCGCTTCTACCTATGAAACCCTGATCTGTGGGGCCATAATCGTCTACCCCCTAGATGTTCTTATGAAATGGGTAGCCCGGTGGATTTTTCTCTTGGTTTGTGCTTTGTGGGGTTGTAGTATAATTAAAACCATGTTTGGGCACAATTTGTGACAAGATCCAACCCGGTTTCACTGAAACAGGGAGTTCTCGTCCCACTAATAATTAAATTTCCAGAACACCTTCATTTTTAGGTGACATCGCATGTATGCGAAGGGGTCACACTTGGGAACCAGGTTGTTGACATTTCAGCATTACAACAGACTTTAATACACATGCTAGCAATCATTTCCAAGTTTGGAGGTATTCTGATGCCCCGAAGAGCTTCTTCCTACAAAACCCTGATCCGTGGGCCTGGATCGTCTACCCCCCTAGATGTTCTTATGAAAGGGGTAGCCCGGTGGATTTTCCTCTTGGTTTGTGATTGGTTGGCTCATAGGATAATTCCAAACCATGCATGTTTGGGCACAAGTTGTGACAATATCCAACCCGATTTCACCAAAACAGGGAGTTCCCGGCCAATTAAATTCCAGGATCTTCGTTTTTTCGGTGATAGAGCATGCCTACGAAGCGGGTTACACTTGGGTACCACGTTTTGGACATTTTATCATTCCAGCACACATTAATACGCATGCTAGGGTCCATTTCAAGGGTTTGGAGGTATTCCGATGCTCCGAAGCGCTTCTTCGTAGAAAGGGATAACCCGGTGGATTTTCTTATGAAAGGCCCAGAATCCTCTACCCGCTAGATGTTCTTATGAAAGGGATAACCCGGTGGATTTTTATATTGGTTTGTGCTTTGTTGGATTATAGAATAATTTAAAGCCATGTTTGGGCACAATTTGTGACAAGATCCAACCCGGTTTCACCGAAACTGGGAGTTCTCGCCCCCCTATAAATTAAATTTCCAGAACACCTTCATTTTTAGGTGACATCGCATGTCTGCGAAGGGATTACACTTGGGAACCAGGTTTTTGACATTTCATCATTCCACCACACTTTAATACACAATCTAGATTCCATTGCTAGGTTTGGAGGTATTCCGATGCCTCGAAGAGCTTCTTCCTACAAAACCCTGATCCGTGGGCCTGGATCGTCTACCCCCCTAGATGTTCTTATGAAAGCGGTATCCCGGTGGATTTTCCTCTTGGTTTGTGCTTGGTTGGCTCATATGATAATTCCAAACCATGCATGTTTGGGCACAAGTTGTGACAAGATCTAACCCGGTTTCACCGAAATGGGGAGTTCCTAGTCAATTAAATTCCAAGATCTTCGTTTTTCGGTGATAGTGCATGCCTAGGAAGCGGGTTACACTTGGTTACCATGTTTTGCACATTTCAGCATTCCTCCACACTTTAATACACATTCTAGGGTCCACTGAAAGGGTTTGGAGATATTCCGATGCTCTGAGGCGCTTCTTCCTATGAAACCCTGATTGTCCAGAATCGTCTACCCCTAGATGTTCTTATGAAAGGGGTAGCCCGGTGGATTTTTATCTTGTTTGTTCTTGGTTGGGTATTAGGATAATTGCAAACCATGTTTGGGAACAATTTATGACAAGATCCAACCCGGTTTCACCGAAACAGGGAGTTCTCGACCCCCTAATAATTAAATTCCCAGAACACCTTCATTTTTAGGTGACATCGCATGTCTGCGAAGGGGTCACACTTGGGAACCAGGTTGTTGACATTTCAGCATTACACCACACTTTAGTACTCATTCTAGCAATCATTGCCAGGTTTGGAGGTATTCTGATGCCCCGAAGAGCTTCTTCCTACAAAACCCTGATCAGTGGGCCTGGATCGTCTACCCCCTAGATGTTCTTATGAAAGGGGTAGCCCGGTGGATTTTACTCTTGGTTTGTGCTTGGTTGGGTCATATGATAATTCCAAACCATGCATGTTTGGGAACAAGTTGTGACAAGATCCAACCCAGTTTCACCGAAACGGGGAGTTCCAGGCCAATTAAATTCTAGGATCTTTGTTTTATCGGTGATAGTGCATGCCTACGAAGCGGGTTACACTTATATACCATGTTTTGGACATTTCATCATTCCACCACACTTTAATACACATGATATGGTCCATTGCAAGGGTTTGGACATATTTCGATATTCCGAGGCGCTTCTACCTATGAAACCCTGATCTGTGGGGCCAGAATCGTCTACCCCCTAGATGTTCTTATGAAAGGGGTAGCCCGGTGGATTTTTCTCTTGGTTTGTGCTTGGTGGGGTTGTAGTATAATTGAAAACCATGTTTGGGCACAATTTGTGACAGGATCCAACCTGGTTTCACTAAAACAGGGAGTTCCCATCCCCCTAATAATTAAATTTCCAGAACACCTTCATTTTTAGGTGACATCGCATGTATGCGAAGGGGTCACACTTGGGAACCAGGTTGTTGAAATTTCAGCATTACAACAGACTTTAATACACATGCTAGCAATCATTGCCAGGTTTGGAGGTATTCCGATGCCCCGAAGAGCTTCTTCCTACAAAACCCTGATCCGTGGGCCTGGATCGTCTACCCCCTAGATGTTCTTATGAAAGGGGTAGCCCGGTGGATTTTCCTCTTGGTTTATGCTTGGTTGGTTCATAGCATAATTTCAAACCATGCATGTTTGGGCACAAGTTGTGACAAGATCCAACCCGTTTTCAACGAAAAGGGTAGTTCCCGGCCAATTAAGTTCGAGGATCTCGATTTCTCGGTGATAGTGCATGCCTACGAAGCGGGTTACACTTGGGTACCATGTTTTGAACATTTAATAATTCCCAACACTTTAATACGCATGCTAGGGTCCATTTCAAGGGTTTGGAGGTATTCCGATGCTCTGAGGCGCTTCTTCGTATTAAACCCTGATCTGTGGGCCAAAAATCGTCTACCCCCTAGATGTTCTTATGAAAGGGGTAGCCCGGTGGACTTTTCTCTTGTTTGTGCTTGGTTGTGTTGTAGGATAATTGCAAACCATGTTTGGGCACAATTTGTGACAATATCCAACCTGGTTTCACCAAAAATGGGAGTTCTCGGCCCCCTAATAATTAAATTCCCAGAACACCTTCATTTTTAGGTGACATCGCATGTCTGTGAAGGGGTCACACTTGGGAACCAGGTTTCTGACATTTCAGCATTCCACGACACTTTAATACACATGCTAGCATCCATTGCCAGGTTTGGAGGTATTCCGATGCCCCGAAGAGCTTCTTCCTATAAAACCCTGATACGTGGGCCTGGATCGTCTACCCCCCTAGATGTTCTTATGGAAGGGGATCTGGTGGGGGATTGTTAGAAATAATGGGCTAAATCATTAGACCCATGTGTGATTTCATATTTTCCCTAAATCTCAAAGCCCATGTATGTGGGAGCCCATATGTGATTTGGCCCAAGTTGGTGGCAGCTCACATGTGTGTGTGGAAAGAGCTGTGGGAGCTAAAGTTTAGTCCCACATTGAAAGTTGAAGGAGAGTTGCACCACCTTATAAGGTGGAGTGTTGCACCACTTTGTAAGTGAGTGACAATAAGAGAGATACATGTGCACTCCTCCTCCGACGACGCTGCCGCTCGCACGCACACTCGCCTCGTCTCGTCACGTCACGTCAAGACACACGCGCGTGCCACGTGTTGCGGGAATCTCGCCGAGCCGAGCTTTATTTTGCTGCTCAGGAAAATGTGTGCGGTTAGACAGACGTGTCAACAGTTAGCGGATTCGGGTCGCTCCCGGACCGTGGGCTATCTGTAACCGACCCGAACATGCGCGATGTGGGCTTGGTCCACTTCGTGTCCTGTACGGGATTTCCGAGCTGCTCTATATAAACGCCTGTGCGGCTTCCACAACATAAGACACCAAACTAATCTAGGGTTTTGCCATCCTCTCTGCTTGCGCCTCCACCGTAGTCTACTCCATCCCGCTTGCTAGCGTGCACCGGTGGTCGGGAGAGGAGGTCTCCGGAACCACTCTCCTTTGTGATCCTGTACGGGAGAGGGCGGATAAGGTTTTTGGGAAGCGCTCCGCGCGACTGCTCAAGTTCTTCATCAAGACGCGTCTTCCCGGGCGTCAAGCCGGACCTCGTGCGCGTCGTATTCAACTCCGACTTCTTCGACAAGCTACTGCACCAACGGCGGCTACATCGACAACCGATCAGTACGTACACCGTCAACAGATCCGTTGTTTTACTATGGCTGTTAGTGCGTATAATCTGCTACATTTTATGTTGATCAATACATCTAGTATGTTAGAGGTTCACGTGATTGTAGCTGTCGTTGTCATGATTTATATAATGGAATTAATCATGGAAATTATGCCTAATAATCCAACACATACTTACATGTATCAACTGGGTGGGATCATGTTGGCGAAGTGCTGAGCTACACAATCACAAGTCGATTAAGGAGTTTGTAGCCAACCAAGAGAGTTCTATAGCCCATGCAATGTTTGCATGGGCCCACCTTTGCCACGAAGTGTCTCATCATGTCTTGGCATATAAGTGTTATAATAAGATCTTTCAACTAGTAAGGATCATGTTATCTAATTGATGACTCATGCAACCACAAGTTGATGTAGGAGTTTCTAGATATCTTAGATAGGTCTACATCCCATGCAATGTTGGCATGTGCCCACACCTGCCACAAGTGTGTGTCATGGTTTGGCATAGCACTCTCATACCTAGATGTATCAAGTAGGTGGCCAAGTGCCTAGCCACACAACTACAAGTTGATGAAGTACATTCAACACAATCCAGAGAGGTCTATAGCCCATGAAATATTGCCATGGGACCACATTTGCCACAAAGTGTCTCATCATGTCTTGGCATATCACTATTATACTTATATGTATCAACTGGGTAGGATCACGCTGTCCAAGTGATGAGTCATGCAACCACAAGTTGATGAAGGTGTTTCTAGACATATTAGAGAGGTTTACATCCCATGCAATGTTGCCATGGGCCCACATATGCCACATGTTTTTGTCAGGGCTTGGCACATCACTCTCATACTTACATGTATCAACTAGGAGGGATCATGTTGGCCAAGTGCTGAGCTACACAATCACAAGTTGATTAAAGAGTTTCTAGCCAACCAAGAGAGTTCAATAGCCCATGCAATGTTTGCATGGGCCCACCTTTTCCACAAAGTGTCTCATCATGTCTTGGCATATAAGTGTTATAATAAGATTTTTCAACTAGGAAGGATCATGTTATACAAGTGATGACTCATGCAACCACAAGTTGATGAAGGAGTTTCTAGACAGCTTAGATAGGTCTACATCCCATGCAATGTTGGCATGTGCCCACACCTTCCACATGTATTTGTCATGGATTGGCATAGCACTCTCATACCTAGATGTATCAACTAGGTGGCCAAGTGCGGAGCCACACAACTACAAGTTGATGAAGTACATTCAACCCAACCTAGAGAGGTCTATAGCCCATCAATATTTCCATGGGACCACATTTGCCACAAAGTGTCTCATCATGTCATGGTATAGCACTCTTATAGTTATATGTATCAACTGGGTAGGATGATGCTGTCCAAGTGATAAGTCATGCAACCAAAAGTTGATGAAGGTGTTTCTAGACATATTAGATAGGTCTACATCCCATGAAATGTTGCAATGGGACCACATATGCCACAAAGTTTTGTTAGGGCTTTAAATAGCACTCTCATACTTACATGTATCAACTAGGTGGGATCATGTTGGCCAAGTGCTGAGCTACACAATCACAAGTCGATTAAGGAGTTTGTAGCCAACCAAGAGAGTTCTATAGCCCATGCAATGTTTGCATGGGCCCAACTTTGCCACAAAGTTTCTATCATGTCTTGGCATATAAGTGTTTTAATAAGATCTTTCAACTAGTAAGGATCATGTTATCTAATTGATGACTCATGCAACCACAAGTTGATGTAGGAGTTTCTAGATATCTTAGATAGGTCTACATCCCATGCAATGTTGGCCTGTGCCCACACCTGCCACAAGTGTGTGTCATGGTTTGGCGTAGCACTCTCATACCTAGATGTATCAAGTAGGTGGCCAAGTGCTAAGCCACACAACTACAAGTTGATGAAGTACATTCAACACAATCCAGATAGGTCTATAGCCCATGAAATATTGTCATGGGACCAAATTTTCCACAAAGTGTCTCATCATGTCTTGGCATAGCACTCTTATACTTATATGTATCAACTGGGTAGGATCACACTGTCCAAGTGATGAGTCATGCAACCACAAGTTGATGAAGGTGTTTCTAGACATATTAGAGAGGTCTACATCCCATGCAATGTTGCCATGGGCCCACATATGCCACAAGTTTTTGTCAGGGCTTGGCACATCACTCTCATACTTACATGTATTAACTAGGAGGGATCATGTTGGCCAAGTGCTGAGCTACACAATCACAAGTTGATTAAAGAGTTTCTAGCCAACCAAGAGAGTTCAATAGCCCATGCAATGTTTGCATGGGCCCACCTTTTCCACAAAGTGTCTCATAATGTCTTGGCATATAAGTGTTATAATAAGATCTTTAAACTAGGAACGATCATGTTATACAAGTGATGAATCATGCAACCACAAGTTGATGAAGGAGTTTCTAGACATCTTAGATAGGTCTACATCCCATGTAATGTTGGCATGTGCCCACACCTGCCACATGTATGTGTCATGGTTTGGAATAGCACTCTCATACCTAGATGTATCAACTAGGTGGCCAAGTGCTGAGCCACACAACTACAAGTTGATGAAGTACATTCAACCCAACCCAGAGAGGTCTATAGCCCATGCAATATTTCCATGGGACCACATTTGCCACAAAGTGTCTCATCATGTCTTGGTATAGCACTCTTATAGTTATATGTATCAACTGGGTAGGATCATGCTGTCCAAGTGATGAGTCATGCAACCACAAGTTGATGAAGGTTTTTCTAGACATATTAGATAGGTCTACATCCCATGCAAAGTTGCCATGGGACCACATATGCCACAAAGTTTTGTTAGTGCCTTAAATAGCACTCTCATACTTACATGTATCAACTGGAGGGATCAGGTTGGCCAAGTGCTGAGCTACACAATCACAAGTCGATTAAGGAGTTTGTAGCCAACCAAGAGAGTTCTATAGCCCATGCAATGTTTGCATGGGCCCACCTTTGCCACAAAGTGTATCATCATGTCTTGGCATATAAGTGTTATAATAAGATCTTTCAACTAGTAAGGATCATGTTATCTAATTGATGACTCATGCAACCACAAGTTGATGTAGGAGTTTAGAGAAATCTTAGATAGGTCTACATCCCATGCAATGTTGGCATGTGCCCACACCTGCCACAAGTGTGTGTCATGGTTTGGCGTAGCACTCTCATACGTAGATGTATCAACTAGGTGGCCAAGTGCTTAGCCACACAACTACAAGTTGATGAAGTACATTCAACACAATCCAGAGAGGTCTATAGCCCATGAAATATTGCCATGGGACCACATTTGCCACAAAGTGTCTCATCATGTCTTGGTATAGCACTCTTATAGTTATATGTATCAACTGGGTAGGATCATGATGTCCAAGTGATGAGTCATGCAACCACAAGTTGATGAAGGTGTTTCTAGACATATTAGATAGGTCTACATCCCATGCAATGTTTCCATGGGACCACATATGCCATAATGTTTTGTTCGGGCTTGACATAGCACTCTCATACTTACATGTATCAACTGGGTGGCATCATGTTGGCCAAGTACTGAGCTACATAATCACAAGTTGATTAAGGAGTTTTTAGCCAACCAAGAGAATTCTATAGCCCATGCAATGTTTGTCTCATCATTTATAAGATATATCAACTGGGAAGGATCATGCTATCCAAGTGATGTCCCATGCAATATTGGCATGGGACCACATTTGCCGCAAAGTCTCTCATCATGTGTTGGTATAACAGTCTTTTACTTAGATATATCAACTAGGTAGGATCATGTTGTCCAGGTGATTACTCAAACAACCATAAGTTGATGAAGGTGTTTCTAGACAGCTTAGATAGGTCTATATCCCATGTAATGTTGGCATGGGACCATATTTGCCACAAGTGTGTGCCATGGCTTGGAATACCATTCAGATACTTAGATGTATCAACTTTGTGGGATCATGTTGGCCAAGTGTTGAGCCACACAACCGCAAGTTGATGAAGGAGCCAACCAAGAGAGCTCTATAGCCCATGCAACTTTTGCATGGGTCCAGATTTGCCACAAAGTGTCTCATCATTTATAAGATATATCAACTAGGAAGGATCATGCTATCCAAGTGATGTCTCATTCAACCACAAGTTCATGAAGGTGTTTCTAGATACCTCACATAGGTTTAGATCCGATGCAATGTTGGCATGGGCACACATATGCCACAAGTGTGTGTCATGACTTGGCATAGCACTCTCATACTTAGATGTATCAACAGTGTGAGATCATGTTGGCAAAGTTCTGAGCAACACAACCACAAGTTGATGGAGTTTCTAGCCAACCAGATGGGTCTATAGCCATGCAATGTTTGTATGTGCCCATATTTGCCACAAAGTGTCTCATCATGTCTTGGCATAACAGTGTTGTACTTAGATCTATCAAATAGGTAGGATCATGATATCCAAGTGATGACTTATACAACCACAAGTTGATGAAGGTGTTTTTAGATAGCCTGTATGTATAGATCCCATGCAATGTTGGCATGGGCCCACATCTGCCACAAGTGTGTGTCATGGCTTAACATAACACTCTCATACTTAGATGTATCAACTAGGTGGGATCATGTTGGCCAACTGCTGAGTCACACAACCACAAGTTGATGCTGGTGTTTCTAGCCAACCCAGAGAGGTCTATAGCCAATGCAATGTTGGCATGGTCCCACATCTGCCACAAAGTGGCTCATCATGTCTTGGCATATCAGTGTTATATTTATATCTATCAACTAGGTAGGATCATGTTGTCCAAAGTGATGACTAATACAACCACAAGTTGATGAAGGTACTTATAGACAGCTGGGATAGGTCTAGATCTGCCACAAGTGTGCTATGCCTTCGGATGATGCACACTTGTAGCACGTATAGCACCATGCCCACATTGCATGGTTTTTTGACCTATGGGAGTTGTCTATGAACACCCTCATCATCTTTGTGGTTGTATGAGTCAACACTTGGTCAACATGATCCTACCTATTTGTTACGTCAAACTATACAACTACTATGCCAAATTATGACATTGATTCTAAGTATAAAAGTGTTATGCCCATGGCATGATGCACACTTGTGCCTCATATAGGCTCATATATCCCAACATTGCATTGGGCTCCAGACCCATGTGAGTTGACTAGAAACACCATCATCAACTTGTTGTAGTATGAGTAAAAACTTTCTATGCCATGGTATGATGCACACTTGATGCTACACTTATATATATGTGTATATTCCTATGCATAGTTGTTCATGTGTTTTCAGTGCTCAATTTTAATTTCATTAATTTACAATGTAAGATGCATCGATAATTGGAAGTATGAAAAACCTATGATGCATATTCCATATGACACTCCTATTTTTTGAATTTGAATTAAAGCAAACGAGACCTAAATGATCAACTTATTGTAGTAAACTAATATACTTCTGCTGAAGATTTCAGGTAATTTATATTTGAAGTATGTTCAATCCCATACATGAAAAATTGTGTGATAGAAATTGGAAGCGGGCGCTAGATAACGGGCCGGCCTAGTAACCCTGCTGCTCTGGTCATGCTTTTTCACGCACCGTACGCGTACGCGACGTTTACGGCGTACGTGGTGGTGGAGGAGTGACGTGGGCAAAACCGAAATGGCACCACGTATAAAAGGGTTCATCGGCTGATTCGTCTCCTTTTCCCACCCATTTACCCCCAAATCGAGAATAAGAAAACCCTCGTCTCACTCCATCGACTCCAGCCCCTCTCACTCGATTCTTATCCCTCTCCACGCACATTCGTCGACTCCGCCAGCGATGAAGGCGGGGAGCAGCGCAGCCGACGCAGCCGCTGCTACTGTGGACAAGAAGCGCGTCGTCACCGGCATAGATGCGGTGAAGGAGGTTGGCGGTTCCCACGGAAGTGCGGTTGGTGGTGCGGCCAAGTTGGCCGGTTTCATCGCGGTGGCGCGGGATTAGGACGAGAAGGAGAATGTGGCGGACGTTGAGGCGGACGTGCTGGATCTGGGCGCGAAGCACGGCTCCAACGAGAATATGGTGGTGAAGGCCCAGCAGCTTGCGGTGGTGCATCTATGTGTTTTCTTTAACCTCCACTTCTCATTTTTTAGTACTTATAACTAGGGTTTGATTTTTAGGGTTGATTCTTAGGATTTGAATGTTAGTACGAGGATGGTGTAGTACTTCGTTCAGTGGTCAGCACCTTTTGGGGGCATTAAAGAGTAGATGGACACACTCTATGCATCGTTGATAACACTTTGCAGAGAGGATCATTGATATTGAATGTTTATAGTTTGAAGAATTATGTGTATGATAAAATTTCTCTAGATTGAATGCTGGAATTCATTAGTGCATAATGACAATATACATCTTCGGCAACTGATAAGTTATAATATTTATGTGCGGTATAATTTTTTTTTATGATATCTAATCATTCAGAAAAAGTGTACACATGTTAATAAATTATTCATCTCTGGACATTACTAAAGATGTATATAAATGCATCATGTTTACACAGTCTAAGTGCACCACACCAAATTATATATGTTAGGAGCTTTAAATTTGTTCCTTTTACCCAGAGCCGAAACATTGATTTTGCATGAAATGATACTACAAATTTATGTATCTGAAATTAAGTATGTGTGTTCTTTGACAACTTTTATATGTATGGAATTATCATTTTCAGTCTTGTACTATTTGCCGAGGGAGCATGTGCTTCAGGGTGTAGTTTTGTTCATGCATTGTTTATATTCTAGTTGCTAATCTACTATATAATTATTACTTGTGATCACCAACAAATAGACTGTAAGAGACCCTGACCACAAACAAATAGACTTATGTTTTATAATCTTGTGGCTGATCAACTATATAGTGATTCTTGCCAACAATTATACATGCCAAGCTTTTATTTGTCATTTATTGAAACACTGGTATCTGTTGTGAAGTATGCACTGGATTTTATCAAATTGCTCCCATTATTTATAGTATTGAGTTTGAACTTTGGCATCATGGAATAGGTTGACAGTTGCATCTTAGATGTTGTCATATATCTTTTTCTCTCTTAGTCATTTGCCAAGTGGACCATAGTGAGTTATTTTTAAGTTTTTGTGTACCTTAAACTGTGCATGAATACTAATTGAATGGTTATGTACCATCTAAGTGTGTCTCATTTAGATGGAAAGTTGGTGTTGCATTTGCAGAAGGATAGGGCCCTTTTTTTTTCTTGTTTTTGCAATAGACATATGCAAATATAAGACACCTTGTAATCAGTACATAGACGTGACAGTAGTATGTAATCTATGAATATTGCTCCCCTCTTTTAGGGTTCTTTATGTTATTGAAATTGTTTTACAACCTTTTGTAATCTGTCTGACGTGTTAAAATTACAATACTACGTTTTATTTGAATTACAAGGTTGTGTAGCTTTAAACTTGATAATCATACGGAGACAATTATAAAACTTAATTTTGTTTTACAATACCCTATTATCCGGTAGAATCCTAATGATAACATCAGAACCTATTGTCATGTGCTATGGAATCTGAAGTCAAATTCCAATACTTTCAAAACAAGGCTTTAAATTGAATTGTTGCTGGTCTAGTGGAACCTAAAAATGCATTTGACAGATGAGGGTTTCATTTCCTTCCATTGCCTTAATCCATAATTTCAGATAGTATTTGAACTTAGAAGTTTTTTTCTCATTATTCTTTATATTATAACCTGCCAATTATTTTTCTTTCCATAATTACCTCTTTTCAAATTAGATCATGTGAGCTAAAGTGTTGTTTGTTTATTCAAACATGAAGGGGGGCCAGCAGAAGATGCGCAAAAGAGGAAGTTGCACCTTGGGTACTCCTCCGGCAGAGACGACTCGATGAGTTTTATGACAGATGTATAGACTGAAAGAGGCCTTGATCAAAGTATAATCTTGCCAGCAATTATACATGCCAAGCTTTTATTTTTCATTTCTTGTCCATATTTACATAGTCATTTATTCAAACACTGGCATCTGTTGTGAAGAAGGCACTGGATTTTATCAAATTAATTGAATGGTTATCTACTAGGTGTGTATCATTTAGATGGAAAGCCGGTGTTCCATTTGCAATAGGATAGGCCCTTTGTTTTGCTTGTTTTTACAATAGACAATATGCAAATAAAAGACACCTTGTCATCAGTACATAGATGTGACAATAATAATATGTGAAGATTGCTCCCCTCTTTTGCGGTTCTTTATGTTCTTGAAAGTGTTTTACAACCTTTAATAATCTGTCTGATGTGTTAACATTACAAAACTAAGTTTTATTTGAACTACAATATTGTGTAGGTCGAAAATTGATAATCATACAGAGCTGAGTAGTGCTTAGATATACATGACAGTTATAAATTGACAGTTCATTTTCATCATACTCCCTCCATCCTAAAAAGGATGTCTCAAGTTTGTCTAAACTTGAATGTATGTAGACACTATTTAGTATATAGATACATCCAAATTCAAACAAACTTGAGACATCCTGTTTAGGACGGAGGGAGTAGATGATTTCATTTCCTTAATCCATAATCAGTTATTTCTGGATGGAGGGAGTACCTCTTTTCGAACTTATTATACTCTTGCTCCTGTGAGCTAAAGAGTTGTTTATATATTCAAACAGGAAGGGGAGCCAGCAGAAGGTGGGTACAAGAGGAAGGTGCACTTTGGGTACTCCTCCGACAGAGATGAGTTGGTAAGTTTTCTGACAGATGTATAGACTAAAAGAGGCCCTGATCTAAGTAGAATCTTGCCAGCAATTATACATGTCAAGCTTTTATTTTTCATTTATTGCCCAACTTATATTTGTCATTTATTCAAACACTGGAATTTTTTCTGAAGAACACACTGCAATTTATCAAATATTAAATTGAATGGTTATGTACAATCTAATTGTGTCTCATTTAGATGGACAGTTGTGTTCCATTTGTAGGAGGATAGGGCCCTTTGTTTTGCTTGTTTTTGCAATAGACAATATGCAAATAAAATACACCTTTTCATCAATACATTTATGTGACAATAGTAAATAATCTGTGAAGATTTCTCCCCTCTTTTTGGGTTCTTTATGTTCTTGAATGTTTTTTACAACCTTTGGTAATCTGTCTGATGTGTTAAAATTACAAAACTGAGTTCTATTTGAATTACAAGGTTGTGTAGGTTTAAACTAGATAAGCACACAGAGACAATTAAAAAACTTAATTTTGTTTTACAATACCCTATTATCCGGTAGAATCTTAATCATAACATCAGAACGTATTGTCATGTGCTATGAAATCTGTGAAATACTTTCAGATCGGGGATTTAAATTGAATTGTTGCTGGAATAGTGGAACATGACAATGCATTCATAGATGAGTAGTGTTTAGATATCCATCATAAAGGATTTAATTTTCTTCCACTGCCTTAATCCATAATTTCAGAAAGTATTTGAACTTAGAAGTTTTACTTCCCATTAATATTTCTATTATAAGCTTCCAATTTTTTTATTTCCATAATTACCTCTTTTCAAACATGATTATGTCAGCTGAAGTGTTGTTTATTTATTCAAACAGGAAGGGGAGCCAACAAAAGGTAGGCAGAAGAGGAAGGTGCACCTTGGGTACTCCTCCGACAAAGACGAGTCGGTAAGTTTTCTGACAGAGGCCCTGTTCTAAGTAGAATCTTGCCAGCAATTATACATGTCAACCTTTTATTTTCCATTTATTGCCCAGATTTTATTTGTAATTTATTCAAACATTGGTACTTGTTGTGAATAAGGCACTAGAATTTATCAAATATTAATTGAATGTGAATGTACCACCTAAGTGGGTCTCATTTAGATGGAAATTTGGTGTTGAAATTGCAAGAGGATAGGGCCCTTTGTTTTGCCTTTTTTTGCAACAGAGAATATGCAAATCAAAAATACCTTATCATCAGTATTTAGATGTGATAGTAGTATGTAATATCTGTGATGATTGCTCCCCTCTTTGGGGTTCATTATCTTCTCGAAACTGTTTTACAACCGTTTGTATTCTGTCTGATGTGTTAATATTAGAAGAACTGAATTTTATTTTAATTACATGATTGTGTAGATTGAAACTTGATAAGCATATAGGGATAATTGAACTTGTTTTCATTATGATATAACTGCATTGCCAGCCATATTTGTTTTACTAATATGTAGTACACTTGGTGGTTTTTTATTGATGAATTTGTTCTCCTCTGTTCAATGCAGCTGGTTGATTTTGTTAATGTATTATCCACCAGGGTGTGAAGGAAACGGGGTACATCTCCTAGCACAGGAAGCCACAGGTCACTCAGCATGGTCTGACCCGTCTAGGAGAAAGGACAGGTCCAGTCAACGGCTTATTCCTTCTCAGGTTATTGGGCAGTACGGGCACAGAAGGAATTTTCACAGTTCTGCATATAGCAAAGACTCTTCTCAGAAGAGAGTTTGAGTTTGTGCTGAATGATGCCTATGAAGCACAAGTGTTTGTGAGGGCCACTTCCACTGCTGATAATGATGTTCTTGAGAGTGCGTCTGCAAAGGAGAAAGCATTTAGTTTAGCTCACGCGGTTGTCAAGATTTACAAGATTGTTGAGCTCTATCTTGTGCCAAGGAAGGAGGACAATCTATTGAACATGTCGTTGTGTACATATCCACAGGAATATGACCACCTGTCAATTGATCGCATGCGTCAACTAAGTTACCCTACTAGATTTTCATGCCAGGGAGACCCAATTGAGAAATGGAAGAATCCTCATCTGTCAGAAACAACCATGAACATTCTTGGTGAGTCTGAGGGTACTCCAGCAGGCCTAACTAGAGTTGTTGTGAAGTACATGTTCCGTACTGGTACTATTTGCTATCAACTCAGGGTTGTTCCATCAGACTTTAGGTTCAAACATGTTGTTGATCAAGATGGGAGCCTGTACATGAAATTTGTCGACCCTGTCAACGCTGAAGCAATGGCACGGAGGAATTACTTTGTTGATAGATTCATGATCAAGTTTTATCTTTTCAACAATGTTACAAAGTGTAGCAAGTACTTTGACAAGGCAAAGACAAACAAGGTGCATTACAGGAATTATCCCGATGAATCTTTCGAACCCATCCATACCTCGAAGTGAAGAACAAGGATCATTTTCATGTTATCAAGATGTTTTAGTTTAAGAACTTATCTATTATGTTTCTTTATGGCCGTGGAAGATTTCAAAACTCTATCATTATGTTCTAGCACCCTAGATTTGTACAATATAATTTCGGGTCTCACCAGCTCTACAGAATATTTGTGTGTTCATTTGTGTTGGTCCTGGGAGAATACCTTTATCATATGTGAGGAAATATGTGCTTAGCAGAATGTGATGTGCTGATATTGTGTGCTCCCTCTAGTCCATATTAATGGACTCAACTTTATCTAAATTCGTATGTATCTAGTTAAGTATTTAGACTAGATGCAATCGTATCTAGGCAAAGTTGAGGCCATTAATATAAACCAAAGGGAGTATGTTTTTTGTCAGTCCTACAAGGTGATGATGGGAGGTGCTCTTCCCAGCCGATGATTAATTCGCATTCTATGTCCAAGATCACAATTGGTTGCACGAAAGCATGCATTGTTCTTGATTGTACAGATTCTTATCCATGGTTTTCGTGTGGGCATCACATATGAGGTGTTATTAGATGGAATTAGATGCATCTCTAGTTTCTGGTTGCACCGTCTCATGATCAATCACAATACACGCTAATGGTAGAACTGATGCGATTGGAACCTGATGGTATATTCTATGTTCCAGCACTGTCACTAGTTTGCACACACGCACAACAAGTTAACATAACAGGTTCCAGCAGGTTCTACTAATAAGTACTTTCAGCAGGGTCTTCAGTTGTTGCCAGCCCCACCATGATCAGATGCAGTCCACCATCACTATCTGGATTAAAGTCGAAGAGGATGATGTCTCCCTCTTCTATCTTGTACTCCCAAGACAGCAGAAATAGTGTATATTTTGGTCAAATTACCATAATAAATTTAACAGAAATCATATAAATTCTGCAAAAATCATAGAGATTCAGGAAAGGTCATAACATGTCCCTTAGAAGGTTTCCGCACTGTATGCAACATTACATTAACATAAGAAAATGACATTCAGTAGTTGCCCCTTCAAGTGAAATAAGCGTATATGGGAACGCGAGATGTTGGCACTCTTTTTCCCCTTTTGGCTCTTCCTGCTCGTCTTCCTCTACTACCAGATGCTCCCCCAGGAGTAGCTAGAGATCTTGTACCTGCAGGAGCTGCAGTTCTTACAGCTGCTTGAGACCTTGCAGTTGAGGGGGCAGCTGCAATTCCATGTGACGCAGGGGCAGATGGAGGGGTAGTGGCAGTTGCATCTATACCAATCCAGCTCTTGGAGTCTATCATACATTTATTAAACTTTCTACCTTGCCTTCTTATCTCCACAACCTCTGAATCTTCCCCTTTGTTATTATTATGTGCAACGTATTCCACGTCACTCTCCGAATCTGACTGTATAATATATTTCACTTCACCTTCTTGTCCTGGAGCAGCTGGATTTGGTTGCTGGTCATGGCCCGAAGCTGCTGGCATGGGATGATGATCTTGACCTAAAGATGAAAAAGCTGAACCTTGTGTACGATTCACCACTTGAGATAATACTGGTTCTCATTATCACATCATCTTCATCACTTTCTATTTGCACTGGTCTTTTATTGAATGATTTCTTCTGCTTCAATGGGCAACCTCTGGTTTCATACTCAGTAGGATTAACTGCAGTTATGACAACAACATCTGGTTCTTAATCTCCATCACTCAATTCCCACACTTCATCCTTGAAAGCACACCTGATGCTACTATGCTTATTGTCTCCCTCATCGTGGTACTCAACGTACACATCAGCCACTCTCCTAGGGCAAACATAATGAGCCATCTAGACACAGCCACTGTCATCATAGAGCAACACCAACCCATCCACAAGATCTTTCCCTGGAATAAGAAAATATAATTTTATTGTTTCCTTTGATGCCATGTGATCTTTAACAAATCCTTTGACTTCCTGCAGCGAAAGTTTTTCCCTACCTATCTCTAAAAGTGCATCATCTCCTCCAACATAGTCCAGATTTGGCCCCACTTTGATGAATTCCCCTCCGAAATGAAATCTCACCAAAAAAAATTCCCTATGGTCCATGAATTAGCTGAAATAAAAGTACAATGCGATAGAATTTAGGAGATCATAGTTAAATTCAACACAAAAATCAGCAAAATCAGAAAAAATCCACCCCTTTCTGTTACTAAAACCACTCTCAACAATAGTAGAGGCAAACCCTATCAGTACTTGCGCAACTATGTTGTGTAGAAGAGGAGGGGGGGTTAAGAACGTAACATTTGTTTACCTCGAGTCGTCGTGTCATGTCGATCGTTGCAGCCTCCACGATGAACCGCCCATCGTCTTTGCCATCGCCAGAGAATGAACCAACGAATCAGGGGTCACGGAGTATATAACGTGAAGGCTGGCCCAATAGTGGCCCAAAACATGACCTACACCGTAATTTGTGCATATAAAATCATTCACACAGGGTATATCACAAATGCGCGATCTCGGGCATAAAACCATAGGCTATCATCGCTCATACCACTATGATGTGCTAGCATCGGTGTACTTACTCAAACATCATCATTATATAATACTCCCTCCGTTCCTTGATATAAGGTGTATATTTTTCTGTAAAAAGTTCCAGAATATAAGGTATATGGTGGGATTGTGGGATTTTTTTATATAATTTAGGAGTCAAACTGATTTCGAGAGATGAGATACCGAGATTTTCATATTTTTCTCTATTCTCACATCGGTCACCTACATGTATGAACATCTAAAAGTATCGATTTTTTCCTTTTAGCCTATGCGCTAATATTCTTGCAAGAAAACTATACACCTTATATCAAGGAACGGAGGGAGTAGTATAATAAGTACTCCCTCCATCCAAAAATAGATGTCCCAAATTTGTCAAAATTTGGATGAATCTAGACACTATTTAGTATATAGATTCATCCAAAATTTGAAAAACTTAAGACATCTATTCTAGAATGGAGGGAGTAATGAACATGGGTAAGGTACGGTTTTCATGCCCTAAAATGTTTCCACACCATGCTCAGGTTTATTCAAAGTGCAATTTTTTGGTAATCACCATGAATTCCGCAAAGGCATTGGCTACCCGAGGCAGTGCTGTAACAGCAAAGTGGAGAAAACCAGAACCTAGACAATTGAAGTTAAATGTTGACGCGTCATTCCATGTTGACTCCATGGTGGGCTCTGTTGGTGCTTTGATCCGCGACTACAAAGGTACATTTGTTGCGACATTAACTAAATTTTTGCCTCATGTTTCATCTTCAACGATGGGAGAATCTATGGCAATGCAAGCTGAGCTAGCGCTTGCTAACTCGCTGGGATGCAACCATATCATTGCGGAGTCGGATTCTACTAATGTTATCCATGCATGTACGGGCGACCAATCCTCGTGGGATGAAGAGGAAATGTGAGATTTATGCACTGTCCAAGGGAAGCAAATGGTCCTGCTCACGAGCTAGATAGGGATAGTTTTCTTAATAAGAGATCTTGTAACTGGGTCAATGAACCCCCTAGTTTTATCCTGCAATCCCTTGTAAACAATGCAACATTGATTTGATGGGCTGCAAGTTTCAGACACACTCTTTTTCCTTACCAGGGTACCTAAGGGAACTGGAAGGTTTTAATGAGGCTTGCATGCTTAATATATGAGTTTCAAAAAAGTGCAATTTTTTAATTAATTCATTTCACACCTTCCACCTTTACTCATAGCACTTTTAGAATGATGTATGGTAGCTTTCAGATTTATGCAAAGAATGTGAACATTGCGTGGGCTCTAGACCTATCCGAGTTGGCTACAAACACCATCAACATGTGGTTGTATGAGTTTCTAGCCAACCAAGAGAGGTCTATAGCCCATGCAATGTTTGCATGGGCCCACATCTGCCACAAGTGTCTCATCATGTCTTGGCATAGCACTCTCATAATTAGATGTATCAACTAGGTAGGATCAAGTTGGCCAAGTGGTGAGTCACACAACCAAAGGTTGATGAAGGAGTTTCTAGCCAACCCAGAGATATCTATAGCCCATGCAATGTTGACATGGGACCACATTTGCCACAAATTGTCTCATTATGTCTTGGCATAGCAGTGTTATACTTAGATCTATCGACTAGGTAGGATCATGCTATCCATGTGATGTCTCATACAACCACAAGTTGATGAAGGAGTTTCTAGGCAACCTAGAGAGGTCTATAGCCCATGCAATATTAGCTAGGGCCCACACCTACCACATGTGTTTGTCATGGCTTGACATAGCACTCTCATACTTAGTTGTATCAACTGGGTGGGATCATGTTGGCCAAGTGCCGAGGCACACAACCACAAGTTGTTGAAGGAGTTTGTACCAACCCAGATAGGTCTATAGCACATGCAATGTTGGCATGGGCCCACATTTGCCGCAAATTGTCTCATCATGTCTTGGCATAGCAATGTTATATACAGAGATCTAACAACTCAGAAATATCATGTTATCCAAGTGATGACACATGCAACCACAAGTTGATGAAGGTGTTTCTAGAAAGCTTAGATTGTTCTACATCCCATACAATGTTGGCATGAGCCCACATCCGCCACAAGTGTGTGTAATGTCTTGGCATAACATTCTCATTCTTAGATCTATCAAGTAGGTAGGATCATGTTGTCCAAGTGCTGAGCCACACAACCACAAGTTGATGACGGAGTTTCTAGCCAACCAAGAGAGGTCTATAGCCCATGCAAACCACATTTTCCACAAAGTGTCTCATCATGTCTTGGCATAGAAGTGTTATACTTAGATCTATATCTACATCTTTATAAAATGTTCTGTTACCACCATCATCATCAGCCAAATTAGTTTCATCGGTCTTTTCCTTATCTCTGTCATCTACTGGAATGCCAAATATTTGGCCATTTATGTGTCAGCCATTGGTGCTATGACTAAATCAGTAGTTTCATCTAACTCCACTGAATTCCAATCAACATACGTACTAGCCTCTGCATCAACACCCTGTCCTGCATCAACATCATTTCTGTCTGATAATACTGTCACTTCAAATCGTATCGGCACCATCTGCCTCTGTGAGTCCCAATCATCATCTGACATTTGCGAAGCAAAATTTGAAGCCACATATCCAACCTTGGAATCTTCTTCCAGATCGATGAGCTCAGCATGAAAAGTAACCTCTTTGTTTGTCCAACCATCTTGTCGATCAATTTCATCTACTAAATCTTCCCCATCCTCAATTCTCAAATATTCTCCCGTCCAATTTTCAAACCGTAACAATGCAACTTCCTGCTATGGACCCCAAGGAACACTTTGCCCGATTTTCTCCACCAAATTCTTCACGGCTAATTCTTCCATTTGCTGCAGTTCCTGGGGATCAATACCTACAAACTCAACCTCCCAACCCACAGATGTACCTCTCTCGATGTTACGTACACTACCATCACCTAGTTTCTCTTCAGATGGTAAGAACTTGAAATTGAATTGGAATTTTCTCCGCCGCTCATAATCACCCCTATTTTGTTTGAGTAGAGGCGGGCTGAGTGAGCTAGAGGAATTGATGATTATACAAATACGATCAAATCAAATAAAAAAATAGTGAGATTGACCTATTGTAAGTGCTCTCTTGCCTCTCCATCTCGATGCCCCCGATTCAGCCAACCCGCCCACGGCAATCTAGCTCAGAAATCAGAAATCAGAGGGAAAGCGATTAGGTCAGATCCAAATCCAAGCGTAGGGAATGAGCTAGGGTTTCGAGATTACGCACCACCGATGGGATTCCCTTGAGCTCACATGGGCCGCCGCTGCAAAGCACACGAAGTTGATGGCGCCACCGCCAGATTATAGCTAATCTATCAAGTGGGTGGGATCATGATGGTCAGGTGCAGTGACTCACACAACCACTAAGTTTATGATGGCGTTTCTAGCCAACCTAGAAAGGTATAGATCCCATGCAATGTTGGCATGGCCCCACATCTACCACAGTTGTGTGTGTCATGGCTTGGCATAGCAAAATGATAGCTAGATCTATCCAAACGTGGGGTAGTTAGGTCAACGATCATGTCCGCTACTCGAAAGAGCCACTTGTGTACCATGTTTTCATCTTCATTTATTCAAATGGACTCAAATTTGGCACGACGGTTTATCACCATGTGCCTAATGATGCTACCATTGTATCTATCCATTTTGGTTTGAAATTTTCAAAAATTTAACGAACAAACTCAAAAACAGGCTTTTATTTGTGAAGCAAGTACCAAAACTACAATTTGAAACCTTCTAGTTGCATGCTTTTGCGTTTTTACATCACATTGGGAACACATAAGAGGAGTTGTACTTTTAACCGCATAAGCCACACTTCAAACATGGATATTTACCGGCAGCCATTATAAAATATCTTGTACATTGACTACAATGTTGCATACAAATAACAGGACATAACGCAATAAAAATACTAAAAGCCACCCTTGAAATAAACCTTTGGAGGCCATTCCTCCGACAATGAGTAGATCCTACGCACCTGACTTTCATTGCTTGATATCTGAATTTTAGTCACAGTTTTCATATCCATGTCGACTTCAAACAATCCAGGATCAAACCCAGTTGATAACAATACAAATCGTCCATTGCTTGATGCCTTCCTCATCTGAATTTTATAGTAATAATTTCGAACCCTGACTTACCCTCATTATTGAAAACTTCTTCCCAGCATTCATCCGATATCCTAGATCCAATTTTTTGAACCAAATCAACCTTAGACTCCAAAGACCACACAGTGTGCTTGCCCTCATCATGCCGAACCCATCTTTCAAGATCTACATTGGAAAACTTAATGAACACCACCCCTCCTCCACATTTAGGAGCTACCGTGTAATCATTCCAAGAGTTAACATTGAATCCCATTTCATCTGACAATTCTATTATGCATGTCTGTGATGTTAAAATGTCCAAACAAACTATATACCCGACTACATACATCTTGTAGAGCTTGCCTCTAGATAAAATACCATACGGATTACGGTGAAAGACAGGAAACACAGGTAATTGTATTGGCAAACTTACTGTTCTTGAGCACCCCCATCTTTATGAATACACACATGAACAAACATCGGATCAGTACTGTTAAAGCTTACCACGTTGTAGTCAGAATTAAAGAGCGTAGCTGCATCTTTCTCGAAGAAAGGCAACCCTGACCACCCCTTCCAAGTATCAACCCAAACTGCCCAAATGTGTTATCAGTGTGCTAACCCCCATTTCGTGGAATTTGCACTATATGCTCCATCTCCAAAGAACTAAAACTATTTTTTCTTGCAGAGGGGCAAAACGTGTAGTAAACATCCGAATCCCCACACATGCTTCCAGCTTTAAGACCACGGACAACACCATCTGCTGAACTCAAAATATCTGCACCTTCCCACAGTTCACTATTTAATAATGGGCGTAAAGCATTAGATGAAACCTCTGTCTGATTTCCCCGTGCATAAATTAACCTAAATACACCAGTTCTTATTCCTGGTTTCCTGAACTGCACCAAAAAACCTAGATGTGCTGGTGTTTTTGTCGAACTAAACCAGCTGATGTGGACATCCCATCTATTGATACAACCGTTCCACCTACACACATACAAGGACCTATCACAAGATCTCGTGCCAAACAACTTAACTATCAGGTAATTTCGTTTCTTGGAACTATTCCTCACATATATGAGAATATGATGCTGCCTAAATCAGATGTATTTCTTACTCTTAGGAATGATGGACCAAGCATGGATGAGAGGGACAAGCATTGGAGGATGGCCATGCATTGAGATGGCAGCAAGCATGTGATGATCCAAGAGAAGGCCACGGATGGAGATTTCAGAACTTTGAGGCCACCATAATGAAGAAAGAAGGCTTGGACGAAATATTCAAGATTAATACTTCACAAATTCGTCCATAGCTTAATATGGTGTCACGACACCTTTATTTTGGGCCAGGCCCATGTAATTTTTGCAGGATTTTAAATAGCCACTTTTTAGAGTCCGTATTTGAGGAGAGAAGTACTTCTAGGGTTGGATACGGCCACCACTTCTATGGCTGGGCGAAACCCCACCTTTTCCTCCTTAAATACTCCCCATAGCCGTCACCATAGACTCGGATTTTGTTTAGACATTAAGTTAGCCATCATAGCAACTTCGCCAAGGCTCGAGCGTTGCAGAGGCCTCTTGTACTTCGCACCTATACATGATCCCACCTTTTCAATAAAGCTTTTATCTTAATTCGCAATATCTTGATTGCAATATTAGTTCTTACTTGTTCTCGATTTCAGGTAGGAATTAAGACCCTCGCTGGTCAGGCTGATCGTGTTCCCGCAGGATCGGTAACGTCTAGGAGACTGGCCTAGCGATTGCATTGGAGCTCGTGCTCGCACGTGTAGTCGGATCGTCAAGCCCGGACTCCACCAAATCGAATATCACCATCTCATCGAAAGATCGGACACCTTTTCCTTATCAAGTGGTATCAGATTTCAGGTTGCTCGGTGAGATTTTACTGCTTTTGTAGATTAGATATGTTTTACCTATAACCCACGGAAAAGCCAAAAACACAGTTAGAGTTTAGATCCATCCCATCACCAATCTACGGCTTGCATTATCTTTTCAGTTTTGCATTGTTGAATTTGTGTCTACATCGTCACGTCGAGTTGCTGGTCATAGTGTCTCGTCCCTTAGAGTTTCAAGTTCTGATCACAATAGTCACCGTCACCCTCGCATATCACGCCACCATATTCCTCCACCATATTCCTCCGCCATACACCCTGCCACCATAAACCCTAAAACTCCGCCACTGCCTTCCTACCATGACACAGATCCGATCACCTTTCCTGCCATGGCACGAGTCCGATTTGGGTTATTGCTTCCTAGTTTTTCTTTTTACTTTCCTTCTTTGTTGTTTCCGTGTTGAGCTACAGTCCGTGTCGAGTTATAAGTTCAGCCGTAAGTCCAGAAGGAGAGCAATAAAAAAGTCTGGAACCGCCTTGAAAAAAATTCTGGCTCTAGTGATTTTCAGCCCCGGGGATCACTTTTCTCCATCGGTCGTTATAGCGATATTTTTTGGCGCCTGCGCTTTCCGGAGCATAATACAAAAATTTAGATTTTTTTTGGGGCTAACCTGTTTTAGACCCCGTAGATCAATTCTAGACACTCGCTATCACAGTGATTTTCAACATCTCGGTTCGCTTTTCCGGGTGCCATATCATCATACATTGCTTGTTGTGTCGCGTCGTGACATCGTTGGTGATCTAGGCTCGCGTCTCTAGTACGGTCTAGCCTAGGACCAACACAGTACCGTCGTTGAGCATTCTTTCAACATTTGCATTGCTGTTTTGATAATTGCTAACCCCTTTGCTAAGCCTTCCCAGAGCTTCACAGAGTTCTCCACGTGCGGTGTCTCGACTCCTGGTAATTGCTCGGTTCAATCTCTGGACCCACTGCTCCTCGCGGTTGCACATCGCCTTTTTCCTGCTGTTTGGTAAGAACTTGTAAGAGCTTCGTATATTACTTGACAGATTACGCGTGTCTTCCACCATATTTCCGTAGTTATAGGCATATCTACCTGTGCTTTTTAAAGGACTAACCATGACATATACTTCGCGGAACCCAGCCACAATGAAGAACCAAGAACTACATGCCCACTTCTCCGAGCTCTTGGTCGGTCGCGCTGAAGATGTGGATGCACGACTAGGGGAGTTTGACACCAAGCTCACCAACGCCATGGACAAGATTGATGGACTCGAGAAATCCTTCAACGACAAGCTTGACGCTCGGTTCAAGGAGGTTTTGGACAGATTGCCGGCACCCGCACCCGCACCCGCCCCATTGGCACCTTGGCATGGCGCACGGCGTATTCCGATCACAGGTCGTACTGCTGGTTCGGCTGCCGCCGCACCTCAGGAGGCTACAGCTGCAGCTGATGCACCTCAGACTTCCGCCGCGGCTGCTGCTGCGACATTGGGGACAGACGACGGGTACTACTACGACCCCGATGACGATCTGTTTGACGAGGAGGTTGAACAACCTCCACACCCTGCTAGCCGTCCCCGACATTACCACTGCAACGCTCGACCACCTGTACGTGATGATGATCATGTTGCAAAGCTTAAATTAAATATTCCATCTTTTGAGGGTAAATATAATCCTGATGCATATCTTACATGGGAGATGGAAGTAGAACAACATTTTGCATGTTTAAAATATCCTGAGAATATGCGTGTTAGTGCTGCTACATGTGAATTTACTAAATTTGCTTCCCTTTGGTGGTCTGAGTATTATCGTTTAAATCCTACTACTATTCCGAGTACTTGGACTGCTTTAAAAACTGCTATGCGTGTTCGTTTTGTGCCTCCCACTTATCAATGTGATTTACTAAAGAATCTGACACGTTTGGAACAAGGGAAAAATTCTGTAGAAGAGTATTATTAGGAATTGCAAACGGGGATGGTTCGGTGTGGTCTTGTAGAATCTACTGAACAAATGCTTGCACGTTTCTTTGGTGGATTAAACAAGGACATTCAACACATATTAGACTATAAGGAATATAACTCTATCACTCGTTTGTTCCATCTTGCTTGCAAAGCTGAACGTGAAGTGCAGGATCACCAAAGACCATGGAGGAGGACTAATAATTCTGCAGGTCGCACATTCACTTGGACATCCCGACAATCAGCGCCTCCTTCTCGTGATTCTCCACCAGTTGCTACCACATCCAAGGCCACCACAAGATTTCTGTCAGTTGCTCCTCCACCTTCATCCAATGCTCCTGTTCGTAGTGCATCTTCTATGGCTTCCACGGGTAAAACAAAAGATATACAATGCCGCAAGTGCTGGGGTTTTGGTCATATTGAGAGACAGTGCACAACACAACGTGTTATGATGGTGCGTGATGATGGTCAATATGATTCAGCAAGTGACTTTGATGAAGATACATTAGCCCTTATTTCTGCTCGCGATGGAGACAATTGTGATTCTGATGAAGAGACAAAGGTAATGGGAGCTGAAGCTGCTGATCAATACAAGAGCTTAATTACACAACGTGTGTTGAGTGTGCAATTGAGAAAATCTGAGCAAGATCAACGCCACAACCTGTTCCAAACACGTGGTGTTGTCAAGGAAAGAGCTATAAGGATCATCATTGATGGAGGGAGTTGTAATAATCTGGATAGTGTTGACATGGTAGAGAAGCTTGCACTTACAACAAGACAACGCACACATTCATATTACATCCAGTGGTTTGAGAGTTCTCGCAAGATCAAGGTAACACGAACGGTACGCGTGCATTTTACTATTGGTACATATTCTGATTTTATTGATTGTGATGTTGTACATATGCAAGCTTGTTCTTTGTTACTTGGTAGACCATGGCAATTTGATAGAGAATATGTTCATAATGGCAAAACTAATCACTATTCTCATATGCATGATGGAAATAAAATTGTTCTAAAACCTATGACTCCCGAACAGATTTTAAAAGATGATCTTGCTAGAGCTAGTAGAGCTAAAACTGAGGAGAAAAATACAAGTGAGAATCAGATTGTTGCTGCTGATTTTGGACCACCAAAGAACACTAAATCTGATTCTAAACATGCTACTGAAATTCGTTTGAAGAGTCCATGTATGCTTGCAAATAAAATTGATATTGCTGAACTAGATGTAAACAATACTCAATGTTATGCAATTGTCTGCAAAGAGGTTTTGTTTTCATTTGAGGATATGCCTCCTTCTTTGCCACCCGCTATTACTAACCTTTTGCAGGAATATGAGGACGTCTTTCCCACTGAGCTGCCACCAGGACTACCTCCTATTAGAGGAATTGAGCACCAAATTGATCTAATTCCTGGTGCTATGTTGCCCAACCGCGCGCCATATAGAACCAATCCAGAGGATAAAAAGGAGATACAACGCCAAATTCAGGAACTACTCGACAGAGATCATATTCGTGAGTCCCTTAGCCACTGTGTTGTTCCTATTATTTTGGTACCTAAGAAAGATGGTTCTTCGCGCATGTGTACTGATTGTAGAGCTATCAATAATATTACTATTCGATATCGTCATCCTATTCCATGATTGGATGACATGCTTGATGAATTGAGTGGCTCTACCATGTTTTCTAAAGTTGATTTGCGTAGTGGTTACCACCAGATTCGTATGAAATTGGGAGATGAATGGAAAACAACATTTAGAACTAAGTTAGGTTTGTATGAGTGGTTAGTGATGCCGTTTGGTTTAACTAATGCACCCAGCACTTTCATGAGATTAATGAACGAAGTTTTACGTGCCTTCATTGGACATTTTGTGGTAGTATACTTTAATGATATTCTGATTTATAGCAAATCTTTAGAGGATCATTTGAACCATTTACGTGATGTTTTCAATGCTTTACGTGATGCACGTTTGTTTGGTAATCTTGAGAAGTGCACCTTTGCACCAATCGAGTTGCGTTTCTTGGCTATGTTTTTACATCACAAGGTATTGAAGTGGATCCAGCCAAGATTGAAGCTATGGGGAATTAGCCGCAGCCCAAGACGGTCACACAAGTGAGGAGTTTTCTTGGCCTCGCTGGTTTTTATAGGCGCTTTGTCAAAGACTTTGGATCAATTGCCGCGCCGCTGAATGAACTTACCAAGAAGGATGTGCCCTTTGTTTGGGGCGATGCACAAGAACAAGCCTTCGTCATATTGAAAGATAAGCTCACACATGCTCCCTTACTCCAACTTCCTAATTTTACTAAGACTTTTGAGCTTGAATGTGATGCTAGTGGAATTTGTTTGGGAGGTGTGTTATTACAAGAGGGAAAACCTGTTGCATATTTTAGTGAGAAATTGGGTGGGGCTAGTCTGAACTATTCTACTTATGATAAAGAATTATATGTGTTGGTTCAGACATTAGAAACTTGGCAACATTATCTATGGCCTAAAGAATTTTTTATACATTCTGATCATGAATCTTTGAAGCATATTCGTAGTCAAGCTAAGTTGAATCGTCGTCATGCAAAGTGGGTTGAATTTATTGAGTCTTTTCCTTATGTTATCAAACACAAAAAGGATAAATATAATATTATTGCTGATGCTTTGTCTCGCTGTATACTTTGTTATCTCAAGTTGACCTCAAAATATTTGGATTAGAAACTATTAAGGAACAATATGTGCATGATGCTGAATTTAAAGATGTGTTGCAGAATTGTAGAGATGGTAGAAGATGGAACAAGTTCGTCTTCATTGATGGATTTGTGTTCCGTGCTAACAAACTATGCATTCCAGATAGATCTGTTCGTCTTTCGTTGTTACAGGAGGCGCATGGAGGAGGATTGATGGGACACTTTGGTGTCAAGAAAACAGAGGATGTTCTTGCTGCACACTTCTTTTGGCCACGTATGCGTCGAGATCTTGAGATATTTGTGGCACGCTACACTACTTGTCAAAAAGCTAAGTCTCGCCTTAATCCACATGGTTTATATATGCCTCTTCTTGTTCCTAGTGTTCCTTGGGAGGATATTTCTATGGACTTTGTTTTGGGATTGCCACATACACAGAAGGGGAGGGATAGTATTTTGTTGTTGTGGATCGGTTTTGTAAGATGGCACACTTTATTCCTTGTCATAAAACGGGTGATGCTGCGCATATTGCTGATTTGTTCTTTTGTGAAATTGTTCGTTTACATGGTGTGCCAAATACTATTGTTTGTGATCGTGATACTAAATTTCTTAGCCACTTTTGGAGATGTTTATGGGCTAAGTTGGGGACTAAATTGCTGTTTAGTACTACATGTCATCCCCAAACTGATGGACAAACTGAAGTAGTAAAAAGAACTTTATCTACTATGTTGTGGGCTGTTTTAAAGAAGAACTTAAAATTGTGGGAAGAGTGTTTACCTCATATAGAATTCGCTTATAATCGTTCGCTGCATTCTACCACAAAGATGTGCCCGTTTCAGATCGTGTATGGATTTGTTCCTCGTGCACCTATTGATTTATTGCCTTTACCTTCTTCGGTGCAAAATAATTTGGATGCTACTCAACACGCTGAAATGATATTAAACTTGCATAAGACTACTAAATCTAACATAGAACACATGAATGCTAAGTATAAACTTGCTGGGGATAAAGGGAGAAAGCATGTTGCGTTTGATGTTGGAGATCTTGTTTGGTTACATTTGCGTAACGACCGTTTTGCTGATTTACACAAGTCTAAGTTAATGTTGCGTGCTGCTGGTCCCTTTAAGGTGTTAGAGAAAATAAACGATAATGCATATAAACTTGAGTTGCCCGCAGACTTTGGTACGGTTAGTCCTACGTTTAACATTGCAGATTTGAAGCCTTACTTTGGTGAGGAAGATGAGATTGCCTCGAGGACGACTTCAATTCAATAAGGGGAGCATGATGTGGACATCCCATCTATTGATACAACCGTTGTACCTACACACATACAAGGACCTATCACAAGATCTCGTGCCAAACAACTTAACTATTAGGTACTTTCGTTTCTTGGAACTATTCCTCACATACATGAGAATATGATGCTGCCTAAATCAGATATATTTCTTACTCTTAGGAATGATGGACCAAGCATGGATGAGAGGGACAAGCATTGGAGCATGGCCATGCATGGAGATGGCAGCAAGCATGTGATGATCCACGAGAAGGCCACGGATGAAGATTTCAGAACTTTGAGGCCACGGAAATAAAGAAAGAAGGCATGGACAAAATATTCAAGATTACTACTTCACAAATTCGTCCATAGCTTAATATGGTGCTGCGACACCTTTATTTTGGCCAGGTCCATGTAATTTTCGCAGGATTTTAAATAGCCACTTTTTAGAGTCCGTATTTGAGGAGAAAAGGACTTCTAGGGTTGGATTCGGCCACCACTTCTATGGCTGGGCGAAACCCCACCTTTTCCTCCTTAAATACTCCCCATAGCCGTCACCATAGACTTGGATTTTGTTTAGACATTAAGTTAGCCATCATAGCAACTTCGCCAAGGCTCGAGCGTCGCAGAGGCCTCTTGTACTTCGCACCTATACAGGATCCCACCTTTTCAATAAAGCTTTCATCTTAATCTGGAATATCTTTATTGCAATATTAGTTCTTACTTGTTCTCAATTTCAGGTAGGAATTAAGACCCTCGCTGGTCAGGCTGATTGTGTTCCCACAGGATTAGTAACCTCCAGGAGATTGGCCTAGTGATTGCATTGGCGATCGTGCTCGCACGTGTAGTCGGATCATCAAACCCAAACTCCACCAAATCGACTATCACCATCTCATCAAAAGATCGGACACCTTTGCCCTATCACCAGCGTTGCACAATTAGAGACCTACTAGATGACAACCAGGCATTATTGAAAATGCTACAACGGATCAATGCCATAAAAGTTGTAATTTTAGACTTCGTAATAATTTTTAAACCAAATCTGAGTTGCTCATCACTAAATCCACAGAAGTTTTCAATTCGACAGATATGCTGGATCCAACTCCATCTGCCAAACAGGAAACCATATGTCATATGTTTGATGCAATGCCATGAATTTTTGATACCAAGGAATAGAAGCATGTAAACAAGCTTCCATCATCTACAGAATAACAAATCAAACAACATAACAGAAATAAAATCCCTACAAACTACAACAAACTACTAAATTCCATCATCCCCCACCCCCCAATTTGCGAAGGAAGCTGTTATTGAAGCTTCCCTTCCAAAAAGCAGTCACTTATAAAGAACTGAAAGTATTTTATTTTTCAATTGATCCTTTGTATAAGAAACAATTAAAGTCAAATCCTTTAGCATATCCCAAACTATAGCACGGTTCTTAAATACCCTAAGAAACAGATATACTCTGAATACCTCTTTAGATCTACAGAACAGACTCGTACCATACACACAATAGGAAAGCATACAAAATTTTACATATGCAGTCAGACAAAAGCAATCAACATTACCAGAAGATTCTTTTGAAAATCCATCGCCTGAAGTGTTGAACTCTCTAAATCCCATAGAATCTTCCATGGCGACAACCCAGCCAGACCTTGGAACTTTAGGCAAAATCACACCCTCATCCCTCTCGTTCATAACGGCCTGATGTATGAGAGTTTTAGTGGAAGGATATAAGAATCAATTTGAATCTTGGAACACCGGATGGTTAGGGGAACCTTAGGTTAGGGTTCCAAAGGACGCAGTCATTCATCTATAGCTATCGAAATTCCTTTTGTACCCTTAGGACCAACTTTAGCCATGCTAGAAAAACACAAGGGGGCATTTCCAAAATAACTATGATGTGCTCTGAACTGAAGTCATGTATGAAGCTAGTTCTGACCGGCCACTACACTGATTTCTACCAAACCCAAAAAATTATACGTACACTGAAAATCGATCTATAAAAATTACTGATCAATCCAAAAAAAATCCTTCCTGGTATATCTTAAGGGAAACAAACTCAATCTCGAAGAGAAACAAATTTAACCGTGAAACACAGAAAGATAGATTCATAGTGGATTAACTGAATATTTTTTATATTTCCCATCTATCCTAGATAGTTCAGCTTTTTCCTTTTCATATGACACCCATTTTTTAAGAACCAAATATTAGCCAAAGATATCCCATGTTGTAAAATTATCGTTTTTAAAAAACTAGGATTAGCCGAAGATATCTCATTTTTATGACTTAATATTACATTAAAAAGTACTAGTGTTAGACCTGAATGATGCATACATTACCCCTCCCTAAATCATAACTAAGATTAGTGAAATATTCATATTGTTTAAATTAAAATTCATAAGCCATGTTTTGATGTATTAATGCTAGCTAAATGGACTCAAATTTGGCACAAGGGTGTATCACCATGTGCCTAATGATGCTAGCATTGTACCCAGAGAGGTCTATAGCCAATGCAAAGTTGGCATGGGCCCACATCTACCACAAAGTGGCTCATCATGTCTTGGCATTGTATCTAGCCTAATGATGCTAGCATTGTACCCAGAGAGGTCTAGATCCCATGCAATGTTGGCATAGCCCCACATCTACCATAGTTGTGTGTTTCATGGCTTGGTATAGCTAAAGTATAGTTAGATCTATCAAGAGGGTAGTATAATGTTGTCCAAGCGATGACTCATACAATAACAAGTTGGTGAAGGTGTTTCTATCCAACCCAGAGAGGTCTCGATCCCATGCAATGTTGGCATGGCCCCACATTTGCCACAAGTGTGTCTCATGTCTTGGCATAGCACTCTTACATCTAGATCTATCAAGTGGGTGGGATCATGTTGGTCAGGTGTAGTGAATCACACAACCACTAAGTTGATGATGGTGTTTCTAGCCAACCTAGAGAGGTATAGATCCCATGCAATGTTGGCATGGTCCCACAACTACCACCGTTGTGTGTGTCATGGCTTGGCATAGCAAAACTATAGTTAGATCTATCAAGTAGGTAGGATCATGTTGGTCAGGTGTGATGACTCATACAACAAGTTGGTGAGGTGTTTCTATCTAGCCCAAAGAGGTCTAGACCCCATGCAATGTTGGCATGGCCACACATCTGCCACAATTGTGTGTAATGGCTTGGCATAGCACTCTTATAGCTAGATCTATCAAGTGGGTGGGATCATGTTGGTCAGATGTAGTGACTCACACAACCACTAAGTTGATGATGGTGTTTCTAGCCAACCCAATGAGGTCTAGATCACATGCAATGTTGGCATGGGCCCACATCTACCACAGTTTTGTGTGTCATGGCTTGGCATAACAAATTTATAGTTAGATCTATCAAGTAGGTAGGATCATGTTGGCCAACTGCTGAGTCACACAACCACAAGTTGGTGAAGGTGTTTCTAGCCACCCAGAGAGGTCTAAAGCCCATGCAAAAATTCAAATTTTGACCGGGCCACCAAAAATTCAAAAAATATTCAAAGTTGTGTGAAACCTTGGACACATTTAAATATTTCTTCTAGGTAGAGGATGCCATGTTTCAGCATGGAGCATGTCTCACATCACAAAGGCCTAACCCCTAGGCATCCTTAGTAGACACCTTGATTTTTGGCCTAAATTTGACCGGGCCACCAAAAATTCAAAAACATTCAAATTTTCTAAAACCTTATACATGTGTCTTAGTTTGTGTATGTTAGCATGTGTAAAGAAATCCAGGTTATTTCACGAAAGTCGAAAAAAACACATTGCTAGGAAAAGAGGCCTAGGTCAGTCCAAAAGGGATGTTCGTAAATTTCTCAATTTTTCGATTTTCATCAAATGATCCCAAAATTTTGGCAGATGCTATACCAACGGCGCCTGTCAAGAATATGTAATTTATTTTATAAAATTCAAAATTGTAAAATAGCTATTTTGTTCAAATTTGTAAATAGAAAATAAAAAGGAATATAGGATACAAGATAAAAGTAAGACTCGGTGTGCAGGCAACAAGCCAGCCCAACTCCTACTCCCGCGCCCGCGTCAGGGCTGCGTTCGGGCATGAAGTAGTTTGGGGCGGCCCATCTTAATCCCGGGCATCAAACAGTAATGGGATCTTTAGGGCCCCATGGAAAACCGTAGCTGGAAGAACTGACGCGGGTTGGAGTTTAGTCCCACATCACCGAGCGAGAAACGATTCTACCAGCTTATATACCCTGCATTCATATCTTGCATGAGCTTCTATCAACAAATTAACTATGACACATACTGCTGACACTTTTCTGACTGTTGTACTACAGTTGAAAAATATGGGCTACGCAGGCCTACATCCTGGGCCAACAATGGTCTCTCTAGTCGTATGCAGGCCGTTGTGCTCGAAATGTGCATTAAGAATTTTTTTATTCCCTTTACAAGCTTGTTATTTGTTTGCTGAACATCTTTTCCAATATGTTTTATATGAAAAAACTTATTAATTAATTCCGTAGTAGTTTTTTAGTTTTAGATTCAAAATTCAACTAATTTTTAGAATCAATTCAAAATTCATCATGGCAAAGTAGTGTTATACTTAGATCTATCAAGTGGGTGGGATCTTGTTATCCCAGTATTGCATTAGGCTCTAGACCCACATGAGTTGACTAGAAACACCATCATCAAGTTTGTTGTGGCTTGACATAGCACTCTTATAGCTAGATATATCAAGTGGGAGGGATCATGTTGGTCAAGTGTAGTGACTCAAACAACCACTAAGTTGATGATGGTGTTTCTAGCCAGTCCAGAGAGGTCTAGACCCCATGCAATGTTAGCATGGCCCCACAGCTACCACAAGTGTGTCATGGCTTGGCATAGCACTGTTACAGCTAGATCTATCAAGTGGGTGGGATCATGTTGGCCAGGTGTAGTGACTCACACAACCACTAAGTTGATGATGAGTTTCTAGCCAACATAGAGAGGTATAGATCCCATGCAATGTTGGCATGGACCCACATCTACCACAGTTGTGTGTGTCATGGCTTGGCATAGCAAAAATATAGTTAGATCTATCAATTAGGTAGGATCATGTTGGTCAGGTGTGATGACTCATACAACAACAAGTTGGTGAAGGTGTTCCTATCCATCCCATAGAGGTCTAGACCCCATGCAATGTTGGCATGGCCCCACATTTGCCACAAGTTTGTGTCATGGCTTGGCATAGCACTCTTATAGCTAGATCTATCAAGTGGTTGGGATCATGTTGGTCAGGTGTAGTGACTCACACAGCCACTAAGTTGATGATGGTGTTTCAAGCCTGCCCAGAGAGGTCGAGACCCCATGCAATGTTAGCATGGCCCCACATCTACCACGAGTGTGTGTCACGGCTTGGCATCGCACTCTTATAGCTAGATCTATCAAGCGGGTGGGATCATGTTGGTCAGGTGCAGTGACTCGCACAGCCACTAAGTTGATGATGGTGTTTCTAGCCATCCCAGAGAGGTCTAAATCCCATGCAATGTTGGCATGGGACCACATCTACCACAGTTGTGTGTGTTATGGATTGGCATAGCAAAATTATAGTTATATCTATCAATTAGGTAGGATCATGTTGGACACACAACCACAAGATGGTGAAGGTGTTTCTAGCCACCCAGAGAGGTCTAAAACATTTGACCGGGCACAATTGGCCCGAGACAGGCCGACCGGCATACGACTGGCCAAAGCCCATGCATCATACTCAGACGTTATTTTAATACATGGACCTAAACCCTAAAACCCACAGGCCCCACCCACCATGCACACACCCCACGTTGTACATGCGCACAAAGAGGCACATCTTATCAGAGGGATTTTCTTGTTCGATCGCCTCGACTCCGCCCACCTCCACATCGCCCATCGCCGCCAACGACGAGATTTAAATTTTTTTGTCCTGCCCTACGTGAGAGATAAATCGAGGACACACCGTTTCTTTTTGAGGAGCTGCATAATGGCAACACACACACTATCGTTGCAGGTATTTTTGTACGCATTGCGGATTTATCATACAGTATTACTAGTTCAAAGTTCAGCAGAACTTCGATTAGAGCTCGATCCATATGGATCCGTTTGTTTAGTCGTTAGATTTTCCGCCCAAGGGTAGTCGCCATTATGTTGAAGAATTGTTAGTGGATCTTCGCTAGTAATTCAAGTTGTTGGGCTCTGTTTGAGGGCGGGAAGTCGTTTGGTATGATGTTGCCTGTCAATTCTGTTGTAATTTTATTGTGTTAATTGGTTCTGTGTTAGACATCGCATCTCAGTCCTACATGCGGTTTTGAGATGCAATTTAGCTGGTTTGGTGTTTAAAAATGAATGACGTAGAAGTCCCTTTTGTTAAAAAAACAAGACGTTTGATTCTCCTGTTGTTATTCAATTTAGCTGGTTATGTGTAATATTGTTCATAGATGTTTGCAATAAAAGGTCTATAAACACATGCACTACAGAAAAACTATGTGTGTAAACTCTTTATTTGTAATTGTATATATGTGTAAACATTTTTAAAATGAAGTATATGTGTAAACATTTTTATACGCAATTGCACATGCCGAGATTTGTAATTATATTTGTATGTGTAAGTATATTTGTAATTGTATATATGTGTAAACATGTTCAAAATCCCGCTTTTGATTTATCGGTAGTTAGGCGCGTCCAGAGATTTACCTGACATGATGTAGTACAACGTACTCTTATCGTTATACATCTTAGTCTATGTGTCTTATGAATAGTATTATTCTTCAGATGCCAACAAAACACCTAAATAAATATAGTTATTTTTCAACAGAATGGACGAAATTGGAGAAATGTGTTGTGCTGTTGAGAAGTGGTGTCATATTGTGAAAAGTATGACTGTGGCACAACGTGCCAAAATTGGAGAAACCGACTTGCAGTGCATGCTTGAGATTCCTCCAGTGAAGTAAAGATGTCTGGTGATCAAATTTATGATAGAAAAATTTGATCCAAAGACAAAAAAATTAATGTACGCAAGAATGATGGTGAAATATCACATACGGAAAAGGACGTTGAGTCCATCTATGGTTTAAAAAATCATGGATTGAATATATCGGACTTTCTTTATGAGGAAGCTGATGACGCAAAGAACCGTATACCTGATAGCTTTGTAAGCAAAAAGACACGTAATCTTGTAATTGATGACCTAATCGCCGACATCATCAAGGATAAAGTCGCGGATGACGACTTTATCCGCAAGGTGGTTCTGTTTCTGATTGGGACAGTCCTTGACCCACAGAACCAGAAGATCGTCCCAAAACAATACTATGCACTAGTAGAAGATGTGGGACGCATTAAAAATCTAAATTTGAATGATTATCTACGGACATACCTCATTGCTAGCCTAAAACAAGTAGGCAACGCATATGAAGCGAATCAATGGCCGACAGGCAGTACCATATTGTTACAGGTAAATTCCATTCTCAACTTACATACTTCCTCCGATTCAAACTAATTGACTTGGTTTTGTCTAGATTCAGATATATCTAGCACTAAAACATGTCTAGATACATCCAAATCTAGATAAATCTGAGTTAAATAATTTGAATCGGAGGGAGTATATAATTATCTACAATACATTTTTCTTTATTTTAATCTAATTTTGTTGTGATATTTGAAGTATCTGTAATATGAGAAGATACTCCCAATGGCGCCGAGTATACGTCCAGAAGGCCATTGATGAGGAACTGGACGGAAGATGCGGCTTCGGCGAGAGACGCCTTCGAATTAAAGGGCTGTGCTTTGGGGAAGATACGTAAATACAAGTGATATTGTGGCTTATTTTTTGTTCTACTAACGGTTCTAGGTTGTCAATATTAATTAGTTTATATACACATATATTGAATATTGACGATGACATAACTCAAAAGAATCGATAAGAGGTTCTCCATACACCCGAAATTGCATCTGGTAAGAAACGTAGTAGAGGGCCGTACAAGAAGAAGGATGGAGGTTCTACATCCAGCAGGGCTAAAGGAAGGACAGAAGTTGTGTTGGAACAGATGACAACGAATCTAACAGAGCATATTGATAGAACAATTGAAGAAACCTTTCATAGAAAGATGGAGGTCTTCTCAGAAGCTTGTGCTAAGGTGATACACCCTATGTGTCATATGCTCTGAGTTAAACAAATGCTTTTTTTAAAATATGACAAGATGATTCATTTATTTTCAATCTTGCAAAAACTTCTTGTTATGATGAACTCGGCAGGAGTTGCGTACAGACCTTATAAAGAAAAAATGTTTGATAATGACAATAAAGAGGAGGAGGTAGATAAGGAGGTAGAGAAGGAGGCAGAGAATGGTGAAGAAATCTCCTCTACTAACACCAAATATACGCCAAAAGATTTCATGGACCATCTAGACACCTCAGAAAGTAACTCCTTTGACATTGCACAAGACTCTAATTTAAAGAAGGATTCAAATAGTAAGGAGAAATAGGTTGAAGGTGACATATTCATGTTACCCATAGACAAGAAGGAAAGTAATGCTACTGATGCTTGCCACAGCGCACCATCGAAACTCGGAAGTACCCAAGCGTCACCAATACTAATTGATGGTAGGGGTCCTTCACCGACGCGACCGGACCCAGAGCTGATTCCATTAGAAGCATTCACAGCTGCATTGAAAAAGGGGCGAGGAGGAAAAAAGGTGAGGTAGGAGAGACTCTGTCGAATGGATCATTTGACTCGTTTAATAGCCTACATACCATTTGCCGGAAAGCTATTAATGGTGAGAAGACAGAAGCCGTTGGCGAGAAGCGCAAGCTCAGGTCGGCGGACAAAAAGGGTAAAAAACCAAAAAACGATGGTAGAAAAGGTAGTGCAACATCATTGAATTGCATGGTTGTGCATGTGTTAAATTAATACAATTACATGCACATATTAAATATTTGTTTCTGTGTATGCAGTTCTTTTCGAAGACATAGAAGTCCTGGACGGTTTGACACCGCAACAAATAGATGCTGCAGTGTTGTACGTTGAAACAGCAAAAAATAATAAAGATTTTTGCAATGAAAGTGTCTATGATAACATGGGCGACACTGAGGTCACTGCCAACCACATTAGTGTGATCCTTTATAAATTATGGCAGGGTAGCAATGTAAGTCCCAGTACCTCGGTTTTGTTACTTTATGCAAAAAAGAAGGATCGTTTGTCACATGTTATTAAATTTTTATGTAGGTTATACGTGCTTACATGGAAGAATTGTCTCTTCGACCGGGGATGACCAAAACTTGTGCCCTGCATGGAGGGCAAACAGTCTAATACGTACTTCACTAAGAAAAAAACTAGATCCCAGAATAAGAAAGAAGCCTTGGACAAAAAATCAGAAAAGGTGTATGGTATATCAGGATGCTCTGCAAGATGCATGGAAGAATACTTTCGTGCTGATAAAGTAAGTACTGTTTGTATAAGAAAATGCAGGGTATAAACCAGATTATGTAATGTGATTACACTTGTCTCTTTTTGGTAGGCATATTTCGCGTTGAATATAAACGATTGCCACTGGTGTTGTGTCTTCTTGAATAGTCCAAAGAAGAAATTTCAAGTGCTCGACTCGCTGTTTGAATTTAAAAGGGTCCAGAAAAATGTCGAAGCATTACACTAAACCACTCTGTTTCATAGAGAGAGCAAATTTCGAAAGACATACAAGTGGCTAACAAATATACGGATTATAAGTTTCATGATGTTTCCAATTGGGATATCATAAGCTGTGAAACAACACGGCAAAATGATGCGTGAGTTTCTGGTTGAACTAATGCCATTTTTTTTTGATGTGTTAGTACTGTTATTCAAATTTAGATTCATTATGAACAGAAACTCATGTGGAATGTTCGTGCTACGTTCTATGGAGCACTTTGACGTAGGTAAATTCACAGATGTAGTCTCGCAGGTATTCAAAATTTCTATTTGGCATTTGCATATTCATATACACTAGCATGTGACCTTATTAACCCTGCTAATATTTTTTTATAGGAAAGGATAAATGATTCTAGGAGACGTACTGTTGCAGAAATTATTCTGTCGGAGATAAACAAACTCTACAAGGTTAAAAGCAGAGTTCTTGAGATCACGGAGCTGGTGGCAGATTCTTGAAAACTCAAGAAACAAAAATTCCTACTATCGATTCCCTGGCGAATGTTATGATACCATTAAAAAATTTACGTAAAGCTGGGTTGTTTGATTGCTAAAAAGTTCGCGCATGGCGCTGTTTTTTGTCAGAAGAATGTTTCATGACTGTGGTTTAATTTTGTCGTTTTGCTTAATTTATGATTTTAATGTAAAGTTTGGGTTGTTTATGTTCGCCAATTTGTGGATTTGATGAGCAATGTTCATAGACCTAGTTGTAGTGCGTATGCTTAAAATACAACGCTCGCCAAAATAGTAACGGATCAGACATATAAATGAATGGAAATTACATTATACAGTTTCAAAATATAAGAGTTCTTAGATTTGTGATCTAGACCTCTTTAGGTTGGCTAGAATCTCCCTCATCAACTTGTGGTTGTGTGACTCATCACCTGGCCAAAATGATCATACCCAGTTGATACATCTGAGTAAGCCATAACACACACTCGTGGCAGATGTGGGACGATGCCAACATTGCATGGGATCTAGACCTCTCTATGCTGGCTAGAAACATGTTCACCAGCATTTCTCCTTTCGCTCAAAACGGTGTGTATTTCTTTGGTATAGTCCTCGTCACAAATGAGTAAAATGCCTTGATAGTACTTCTGGCCGTGTCTACATGTCAAGGTATGTAGTTTTTGATGAAAATGTTTTTCCCTTTGCTACACTTCATCAAAATTACGGGTCGTCGTCTCCATGATGAAATTCTGTTGCTTCCTTCAGACAATCCCTCCTCGGTAGAAACAACTAGGGCTGTGCATACTAATGACCAATATATATGTGCCGATTGTTCCTGTCGTTGATCCTATGCAGGCCACAACTGACACCCTGCCCACAAGCTGTACCGAACTAGTCACGCAAAATTCTGCCAAAAATACTGATGACAACACATCAGATAATGAGGCTGAAGGAAACGCCGCTACAAGCTAAGAAAACACGTACTCTGAGCATGATACGGGGGCAAAATCTTCCGTGGATCCGCCCCCGAGACTCTGAGGCGCCGTCACCTGGGTGTATCGATCCGCGCTAGTCCCCTCACGCCACGTCTCCAAGGTCTGGGCCCTCCCTTGCGTTGCGTTCTGCGCGTAACTATGGCGGCCATGGGGAGCCCGACACTTCTTCCCCGTAGTCCCCACCAACGCGTGTATGCGCGGATCTCTCGCCCAGCTCTTCCCCGTGGTTCTTCTGACGACTTCGGGAGTGTCGCCTCGCCAGGAGATCCAATCGGCACGTCGTCGAGCGCTGGTGCCCAGGAATATTTTGCACCTGTACAATCTTCAGCGCCAGGATCTTCTACAGCACCTGCTACTGACGTATATACTGCTGCTGAACCCCGCACTCGACTACAGAAAAGGTACTACTACCTCCGTTCCAAAATGTAAGGCTTTTTAGCAAACTAAAACAGCTTGCTAAAAAGGTTTATATTGTGAAACGAAGGAAGTATAAAGGACCCAAAAATTCGTACTGAGGGCATAATTCAGTTGGCACTGTTAACATCTACAGGAGAACCATAAAACTTGCATGAAGCTAAAACGGATACAAACTGAAGTGTGCTATGCAAGATCCCACCAAGCTCTAACAAAAATGTTATTGATTGCACCTTGTCCCACCAAGGTCTAACATGATCCCACCCAGTTGATACATCTAAGCATAAGAGTGCTATGCCAAGCCATGACTCACACTTGTGGCAGATGTGGACCCATGCCAACATTGCATGAGATCTAGAACTCTCTTAGCTGGCTAGAAACACTTTAACCAACTTGTGGTTGTATGCCATGTTACAACATCGACCTATTTTCACATCATAAAAATTCACCATATTACTTTGCCACAAGCTAGTGTGTGTCATGGCTTGGCAAACTCAAAATTATAGCTAGATCTAGCAAGTAGGTAGGATCATGTTGGCCAGGTGTGATGACACATACAACAACAAGTTTGTGAAGGTGTTTCTATCCAGCCTAGAGAGGTGTCTATACCCCAATCATGAAATGTTGCCATGGCCCCACATTTTCCACAAGCTAGTGTGTGTCATGCCTTGGCATAGCACTCGTATAGGTAGATCTATCAAGTGGGTGGGATCATGTTGGCCAGGTGTAGTGACTCACACAACCACTAAGTTGATGACGGTGGTTCTAGCCAACCCATAGAGGTCTATACCCCATGCAATGTTTTCATGGGCCCACATTTTCCACAGGCTAGTGTGTGTCATGTCTTGGAAGACTCAAAATTATAGCTAGAGATAGCAAGTAGGTAGGATCATGTTGGCCACCAAGAAGAAACTTGTGCCTTGCATGGAGGGCAAATGCTCTAATTCCTACTCCCCCAAGAAACTTGTGCCCTGCAAATGTGGGCCGATGCTAACATTGCATGGGATCTAGACCTCTTTAGGTTGGCTAGAATGTCCCTCATCCACTTGTGGTTGTGTGACTCATCACCTGGACAAAATGATCAAGTGGGTGGGATGTTGTTGGCCAACTGCTGAGTCACACAACCACAAGTTGGTGAAGGTGTTTCTAGCCACCCCAGAGAGGTCTGAAGCCCATGCAAAAATTCAAAATTTGACCGAGCCACCTAAAATTTAAAAAAATCAAAATTATGTGAAAGCTTGGACACATTTAAAATTTCTTCTAGGTAGAGGATGCCATGTTTCAGCATGGAGCATGTATCACATTACAAAGGCCTAACCCCTAGGCATCCTTACTAGACACCTTTATTTTTGTCCTAAATTTGACCGGGCCACCAAAAATTCAAAAACATTCAAATTTATGTGAAACCTTGTACATGTGTCTTAGTTTGTGTATGTCAGAATGTGTAAAAAAATCCAGGTTGTTTCACGAAAGTCGAAAAAACACATTTCTAGGAAAAGCGGCCTAGGTGAGACCAAAAGGGCTGTTTGTAAATTTCTCAATTTTTTGATGTTCATCAAATGATCCCAAACTTTTTGCACATTCTATACCAACGGTGCCTGCCAAGAATATGTAATTTATTTTATAAAATTAAAAATTGTAAAATAGCTATTTTGTTCAAATATTTAAATAGAAAATAAAAAGGAATATAGGACCGAAGAAAAAAGTAAGACTTGCCGTGCAGGCAACAAGGCAGTCCAACTGCTACTCCCGCGCCCGCATCACGGCTGCCTCCGGGCGTGAAGTAGTTTGGGGTGTCCCATATTAATCCCGGACATCAAAAAGTAATGGGTCTTTCGGGCCCAACGGAAAACCTTAGCGGGAAGGACTGACGCGGGTTGGAGTTTAGTCCCACATCGCCGAGCGAGAAACGATTAGACCTTCTTAGATACCCTACATTCATAAGTGGCACGAGCTTCTCTCAACAAATCAACGATGACACGTACTGCTGTGAGTTGTCTTCCTTTTGGACTACACATGAAAAATAATTTGCCCTACGCGGGCCTGCATCCTAGTCCAACAATGGTCTTCTAGTTGTATGCAGGTCGTTGAGCTCGAAATGTGTAGTAGCATTTTTTTCATTCCCTTTACAAGATTGTTGTTTGTTTGCTGAACATCTCCGTAGTAGATTTTTGTTTTAGATTCAAAATTCAACTAATTTTTAGAAACAATTCAAAATTCATCATTTCTTGGCATAGTAGTGTTAATCTATCAAGTGGGTGGGATCATGTTATCCCAACATTGTATTAGGCTCTAGACCCATATGAGTTGCCTAGAAACACCATCATCAAGTTTGTTGTGGCTTCATATAGAACTCTTATAGCTAGATCTATCAAGTGGGAGGGACCATGTTGGTCAAGTGTAGTGACTCAAACAACCACTAAGTTAATGATGGTGCTTCTAGCCAGCCCAGAGAGGTCAGAACACATGCAATGTTAGCATGGCCCCACATCTACCACAAGTGTGTCATGGCTTGCCATAACAAGCTTACAGCTAGATCTATCAAGTGGGTGGGATCATGTTGGCCAGGTGTAGTGATTCACACAACCACTAAGTTGATGATGGTGTTTCTAGCCAACCTAGAGAAGTATAGATCCCATGCAATGTTAGCAAAAGTATAGTTAGATCTATCAAGTAGGTAAGGTCATGTTGGTCAGGTGTGATGACTCATACAACAAGTTGGTGAAGGTGTTTCTATCCAGCCCATAGAGGTCTAGACCCCATGCAATGTTGGCATGGCCCCACATCAGCCACAAGTTTGTGTCATGGCTTGGCACAACACTCTTATAGCTAGATCCATCAAGTGGGTGGGATCATGTTGGTCAGGTGTAGTGACTCACACAGCTACTAAGTTTATGATGTTGTTTCTAGCAAACCTAGAGTGGTCTAGATCCCATGCAATGTTGGCATGGCCCAACATCTACCACAATTGTGTGTGTCATGGCTTGGCATAGAAAAAGTATAGTTAGATCTATCAAGTGGGTAGGATCATGTTGTCCAAGTGATGACTCATACAACAACAAGTTGGTGAACGTGTTTCTATCCATCCCAGAGAGGTCTAGATCCCACGAAATGTTGGCATGGCCCCACATTTTCCCCAAGTGTGTCTCATGTCTTGGCATAGCAGTCTTACATCTAGATCTATCAAGTGGGTGGGATCATGTTGGTCAGGTGTAGTGACTCACACATCCACTAAGTTGATGATGGTGTTTCTAGCCAACTCGGAGAGGTGTAGATCCCATGCAATGTTGGAATGGGCCCACATCTACCAAAGTTGTGTGTGTCATGGCTAGGCATAGAAAAATTATAGTTAGATCTATCAAGAGGGTAGGATCATGTTGTCCAAGTGATGACTCATACAACAACAAGTTGGTGAACGTGTTTCTATCCAGCCTAGAGAGGTCTAGATCCCATGCAATGTTGGCATGGACCAACATTTGCCACAAGTGTGTCTCATGTCTTGGCATAGCACTCTTACATCTAGATCTATCAAGTGAGTGGGATCATGTTGGTCAGGTGTAGTGACTCACACAGCCACTAAGATGATGATGGTGTTTCTAGCCTATTCGAAGAGGTGTAGATCCCATGCAATGTTGGCATGGGCCCACATCTACCACAGTTGTGTGTGTCATGGCTTGGCATAGCAAAATTATAGTTAGATCTATAAAGTAGGTAGGATCAGGTTGGTCAACTGCTGAGTCACACAACCACAAGTTGGTGAAGGTGTTTCTAGCCACCCAAGAGAGGTCTGAAGCCCATGCAAAAATTCAAAATTTGACCGGGCCACCTAAAATCCAATATTTTTTATCAAAAGTGTGTGAAAGCTTGGACACATTTAAAATTGCTTCTAGGTATAGGATGCCATGTTGCAGCATGGAACATGTATCACATCACAAAGGCCTAACCCGTAGGCATTCTTACTAGACACCTTGATTTTTGGCCTAAATTTGACCGGGCCACCAAAAATTCAAAAACATTCAAATTTGTGTGAAACCTTATACATATGTCTTAGTTTGTGTATGTTAGCATGTGTAAAAAAATCCAGGTTGTTTCACGAAAGTCAAAAAAAACACATTGCTAGAAAAAGAGTCCTAGGTGACCAAAAGGGCTGTTCGTAAATTTCTCAATTTTTCGATGTTCATCAAATGATCCCAAAATTTTTGCACATGCTATACCAACGGTGCCTGTCAAGAATATGTAATTTATTTTATAAAATTCAAAATTGTAAAATAGCTATTTTTCAAATATTGAAATAGAAAATAAAAAGGAATATAGGATCGAAGAAAAAAGTAAGCCTTGGCATGCAGGCAACAAGCCAGCCCAACTACTACTCCTGTGCCCGCGTCACGGCTGCCTCCGAGCGTGAAGTAGTTTGGGGCGGCCCATCTTAATCCCGGGCATCAATAAGTAATGGGCTCTTTCGGGCCCAACGGAAAACCGTAGCGGGAAGGACTGGCGCGGGTTAGAGTTTACTCCCACATCACCGAGCGAGAAACGATTAAACCTTCTTATATACCCTGCATTCATAAGTGGCACGAGCTTCTCTCAACAAATCAACGATGACACGTACTGGTGTCAATTTTCTTCCTTTTGGACTACACATGAAAAATAATTTGCCCTACGCTGGCCTGCATCCTGGTCCAACAATGGTCTTCTAGTCGTATGCATGCCGTTGAGCTTGAAATGTGTAGTAGTATATTTTTCATTCCCTTTACAAGCTTGTTGTTTGTTTGTTGAACATCTCCATAGTAGTTTTTTGTTTTAGATTCAAAATTCAACTAATGTTTAGAAACAATTCAAAATTCATCATCTCTTGGCATAGTAGTGTGAATCTATCAAGTGGGTGGGATCATGTTATCCCAACATTGAATTAGGCTCTAGACCCATATGAGTTTACTAGAAACACCATCATCAAGTTTGTCGTGGCTTGACATAGCATTCTTATAGCTAGATCTATCAAGTGGGAGGGATCATGTTGGTCAAGTGTAGTGACTCAAACAACCACTAAGTTGATGATGGTGTTTCTAGCCAGCCCAGAGAGGTCCAGACCCCATGCAATGTTAGCATGGCCCCACATCTACCACAAGTGTGTCATGGCTTGGCATAGCACTGTTACAGCTAGATCTATCAAGTGGGTGGGATCATGTTGGCCAGGTGTAGCAATTCACAAAGCCACTAAGTTAATGATGGTGTTTCTAGCCAACCTAGAGAGGTATAGATCCCATGCAATGTTAGCAAAAGTATAGTTAGTTCTATCAAGTAGGTAAGGTCATATTGGTCAGGTGTGATGACTCATACAACAAGTTGGTGAAGGTGTTTCTATCCAGCCCATAGAGGTGTAGACCCCATGCAATGTTGGCATGGCCCCACATCAGCCACAAGTTTGTGTCATGGCTTGGCATAACACTCTTATAGCTAGATCTATCAAGTGGGTGGGATCATGTTTGTCATGTGTAGTGACTCACACAGCTACTAAGTTGATGATGGTGTTTCTAGCAAACCTAGAGAGGTCTAGATCCCATGCAATGTTGGCATGGCCCAACATCTACCACAGTTGTGTGTGTCATGGCTTGGCATAGCAAAAGTATAGTTAGATCTATCAAGAGGGTAGGATCATGTTGTCCAAGTGATGACTCATACAACAACAAGTTGGTGAAGGTGTTTCTATCCAGCCCATAGAGGTGTAGACCCCATGTAATGTTGGCATGGCCCCACATCAGCCACAAGTTTGTGTGATGGCTTGGCATACCACTCTTAAAGCTAGATCTATCAAGTGGATGGGATCATGTTTGTCAGGTGTAGTGACTCACACAACCACTAAGTTAATGATGGTGCTTCTAGCCAGCCCAGAGAGGTCAGAACACATGCAATGTTAGCATGGCCCCACATCTACCACAAGTGTGTCATGGCTTGGCATAACACTCTTACAGCTAGATCTATCAAGTGGGTGGGATCATGTTGGCCAGGTGTAGTGATTCACACAACCACTAAGTTGATGATGGTGTTTCTAGCCAACCTAGAGAAGTATAGATCCCATGCAATGTTAGCAAAAGTATAGTTAGATCTATCAAGTAGGTAAGGTCATGTTGGTCAGGTGTGATGACTCATACAACAAGTTGGTGAAGGTGTTTCTATCTAGTCCATAGAGGTCTAGACCCCATGCAATGTTGGCATGGCCCCACATCAGCCACAAGTTTGTGTCATGGCTTGGCACAACACTCTTATAGCTAGATCCATCAAGTGGGTGGGATCATGTTGGTCAGGTGTAGTGACTCACACAGCTACTAAGTTTATGATGTTGTTTCTAGCAAACCTAGAGAGGTCTAGATCCCATGCAATGTTGGCATGGCCCAACATCTACCACAATTGTGTGTGTCATGGCTTGGCATAGAAAAAGTATAGTTAGATCTATCAAGTGGGTAGGATCATGTTGTCCAAGTGATGACTCATACAACAACAAGTTGGTGAACGTGTTTCTATCCATCCCAGAGAGGTCTAGATCCCACAAAATGTTGGCATGGCCCCACATTTTCCCCAAGTGTGTCTCATGTCTTGGCATAGCAGTCTTACATCTAGATCTATCAAGTGGGTGGGATCATGTTGGTCAGGTGTAGTGACTCACACATCCACTAAGTTGATGATGGTGTTTCTAGCCAACTCGGAGAGGTGTAGATCCCATGCAATGTTGGAATGGGCCCACATCTACCAAAGTTGTGTGTGTCATGGCTAGGCATAGAAAAATTATAGTTAGATCTATCAAGAGGGTAGGATCATGTTGTCCAAGTGATGACTCATACAACAACAAGTTGGTGAACGTGTTTCTATCCAGCCTAGAGAGGTCTAGATCCCATGCAATGTTGGCATGGACCAACATTTGCCACAAGTGTGTCTCATGTCTTGGCATAGCACTCTTACATCTAGATCTATCAAGTGAGTGGGATCATGTTGGTCAGGTGTAGTGACTCACACAGCCAATAAGATGATGATGGTGTTTCTAGCCTATTCGAAGAGGTGTAGATCCCATGCAATGTTGGCATGGGCCCACATCTACCACAGTTGTGTGTGTCATGGCTTGGCATAGCAAAATTATAGTTAGATCTATAAAGTAGGTAGGATCAGGTTGGTCAACTGCTGAGTCACACAACCACAAGTTGGTGAAGGTGTTTCTAGCCACCCCAGAGAGGTCTGAAGCCCATGCAAAAATTCAAAATTTGACCGGGCCACCTAAAATCCAATATTTTTTATCAAAAGTGTGTGAAAGCTTGGACACATTTAAAATTGCTTCTAGGTAGAGGATGCCATGTTGCAGCATGGAACATGTATCACATCACAAAGGCCTAACCCGTAGGCATTCTTACTAGACACCTTGATTTTTGGCCTAAATTTGACCGGGCCACCAAAAATTCAAAAACATTCAAATTTGTGTGAAACCTTATACATGTGTCTTAGTTTGTGTATGCTAGCATGTGTAAACAAATCCAGGTTGTTTCACGAAAGTCGAAAAAAACACATTGCTAGAAAAAGAGTCCTAGGTGACCAAAAGGGCTGTTCGTAAATTTCTCAATTTTTCGATGTTCATCAAATGATCCCAAAATTTTTGCACATGCTATACCAACGGTGCCTGTCAAGAATATGTAATTTATTTTATAAAATTCAAAATTGTAAAATAGCTATTTTTCAAATATTGAAATAGAAAATAAATAGGAATATAGGATCGAAGAAAAAAGTAAGACTTGGCATGCAGGCAACAAGCCAGCCCAACTACTACTCCTGCGCCCGCGTCACGGCTGCCTCCGAGCGTGAAGTAGTTTGGGGCGGCCCATCTTAATCCCGGGCATCAATAAGTAATGGGCTCTTTCGGGCCCAACGGAAAACCGTAGCAGGAAGGACTGGCGCGGGTTAGAGTTTAGTCCCACATCACCGAGCGAGAAACGATTAAACCTTCTTATACCCTGCATTCATAAGTGGCACGAGCTTCTCTCAACAAATCAATGATGACACGTACTGGTGTCAATTTTCTTCCTTTTGGACTACACATGAAAAATAATTTGCCCTACGCTGGCGTGCATCCTGGTCCAACAATGGTCTTCTAGTCGTATGCAGGCCGTTGAGCTTGAAATGTGTAGTAGTATTTTTTTTCATTCCCTTTACAAGCTTGTTGTTTGTTTGTTGAACATCTCCATAGTAGTTTTTTTGTTTTAGATTCAAAATTCAACTAATTTTTAGAAACAATTCAAAATTCATCATCTCTTGGCATAGTAGTGTGAATCTATCAAGTGGGTGGGATCATGTTATCCCAACATTGAATTAGGCTCTAGACCCATATGAGTTTACTAGAAACACCATCATCAAGTTTGTCGTGGCTTGACATAGCATTCTTATAGCTAGATCTATCAAGTGGGAGGGATCATGTTGGTCAAGTGTAGTGACTCAAACAACCACTAAGTTGATGATGGTGTTTCTAGCCAGCCCAGAGAGGTCCAGACCCCATGCAATGTTAGCATGGCCCCACATCTACCACAAGTGTGTCATGGCTTGGCATAGCACTCTTACAGCTAGATCTATCAAGTGGGTGGGATCATGTTGGCCAGGTGTAGCAATTCACAAAGCCACTAAGTTAATGATGGTGTTTCTAGCCAACCTAGAGAGGTATAGATCCCATGCAATGTTAGCAAAAGTATAGTTAGTTCTATCAAGTAGGTAAGGTCATATTGGTCAGGTGTGATGACTCATACAACAAGTTGGTGAAGGTGTTTCTATCCAGCCCATAGAGGTGTAGACCCCATGCAATGTTGGCATGGCCCCACATCAGCCACAAGTTTGTGTCATGGCTTGGCATAACACTCTTATGGCTAGATCTATCAAGTGGGTGGGATCATGTTTGTCATGTGTAGTGACTCACACAGCTACTAAGTTGATGATGGTGTTTCTAGCAAACCTAGAGAGGTCTAGATCCCATGCAATGTTGGCATGGCCCAACATCTACCACAGTTGTGTGTGTCATGGCTTGGCATAGCAAAAGTATAGTTAGATCTATCAAGAGGGTAGGATCATGTTGTCCAAGTGATGACTCATACAACAACAAGTTGGTGAAGGTGTTTCTATCCAGCCCATAGAGGTGTAGACCCCATGTAATGTTGGCATGGCCCCACATCAGCCACAAGTTTGTGTGATGGCTTGGCATACCACTCTTAAAGCTAGATCTATCAAGTGGATGGGATCATGTTTGTCAGGTGTAGTGACTCACACAGCTACTAAGTTGATGATGGTGTTTCTAGCAAACCTAGAGAGGTCTAGATCCCATGCAATGTTGGCATGGCCCAACATCTACCACAGTTGTGTGTGTCATGGCTTGGCATTGCAAAATTATAGTTAGATCTATTAAGAGGGTAGGATCATGTTGTCCAAGTGATGACTCATACAACAACAAGTTGGTGAACGTGTTTCTATCCAGCCCAGAGATGTCTAGATCTCATGCAATGTTCGCATGGACCCACATTTGCCACAAGTGTGTCTCATGTCTTGGCATAACACTCTTACATCTAGATCTATCAAGTGAGTGGGATCATGTTGGTCAGGTGTAGTGACTCACACATCCACTAAGATGATGATGGTGTTTCTACCCTACTCGAAGAGGTGTAGATCCCATGCAATGTTGGCATGGGCCCACATCTACCACAGTTATGTATGTCATGGCTTGGCACAGCAAAATTATAGTCAGATCTATCAGGTAGGTAGGATCATGTTGGCCAACTGCTGAGTCACACAACCACAAGTTGGTGAAGGTGTTTCTAGCCACCCCGGAGAGGTCTGAAGCCCATGCAAAAATTCAAAATTTGACCGGGCCACCTAAAATCCAAAAAAATATATCAAAATTGTGTGAAAGATTGGACACATTTAAAATTTCTTCTAGGTAGAGGATGCCATGTTTCAGCATGGAGCATGTATCACATCACAAAGGCCTAACCCCTAGGCATCCTTACTAGACACCTTGATTTTTGGCCTAAATTTGACCGGGCCACCAAAAATTCAAAAACATTCAAATTTGTGTGAAACCTTGTACATGTGTCTTAGTTTGTGTATATTAGCATGTGTAAAAAAATCCAGGTTGTTTCAGGAAAGTTGAAAAAACACATTGCTAGAAAAAGAGTCCTAGGTGAGACCAAAAGGGTTGTTCGTAAATTTCTCAATTTTTTGATGTTCATCAAATGATCCCAAAAATTTTGCACATGCTATACCAACGGTTCCTGTCAAGAATATGTAATTTATTTTATAAAATTCAAAATTGTAAAATAGCTATTTGGTTCAAATATTTAAATACAAAATAAAAAGGAATATAGGATCGAAGAAAAAGTAAGACTTGGCATGCAGGCAACAAGCCAGCCCAACTCCTACTCCCGCGCCCGCGTCACGGCTGCCTCCGGGCGTGAAGTAGTTTGGGGCGGCCCATCTTAATCCCGGGCATCAAAAAGTAATGGGCTCTTTGTGGCCCAACAGAAAACCGTATCGGGAAGGACTGACGCGGGTTGGAGTTTAGTCCCACATCACTAGCGAGTAACGATTAGACCTTCTTATATACCCTGCATTCATAAGTGGCACGAGCTTCTCACAACAAATCAATGATGACACATACTGCTGTCAGTTGTCTTCCTTTTGGACTACACATGAAAAATAATTTGCCCTACGCGGGCCTGCATCCTGGTCTAACAATGGTCTTCTAGTCGTATGCAGGTCGTCAAGCTTGAAATGTGTAGTAGCATTTTTTTTCATTCCCTTTACAAGCTTGTTGTTTGTTTGCTGAACATCTCCATAGTAGTTTTTTGTTTTAGATTCAAAATTCAACTAATTTTTAGAAACAATTCAAAATTCATCATTTGTTGACATAGTAGTGTTAATCTATCAAGTGGGTGGGATCATGTTATCCCAACATTGCATTAGGCTCTAGACCCATATGAGTTGACTAGAAATACCATCATCAAGTTTGTCGTGTCTTGACATAGCATTCTTATAGCTAGATCTATCAAGTGGGAGGGATCATGTTGGTCAAGTGTAGTGACTCAAACAACCACTAAGTTGATGATGGTGTTTCTAGCCAGCCCAGAGAGGTCTAGACCCCATGCAATGTTAGCATGGCCCCACATCTACCACAAGTGTGTCATGGCTTGGCATAGCACTCTTACAGCTAGATCTATCATGTGGGTGGGATCATGTTGGCCAGGTGTAGTAATTCACAAAGCCACTAAGTTGATGATGGTGTTTCTAGCCAACCTAGAGAGGTATAGATCCCATGCAATGTTAGCAAAAGTATAGTTAGATCTATCAAGTAGGTAAGGTCATATTGGTTAGGTGTGATGACTCATACAACAAGTTGGTGAAGGTGTTTCTATCCAGCCCATAGAGGTGTAGACCCCATGCAATGTTGGCATGGCCCCACATCAGCCACAAGTTTGTGTTATGGCTTGGCATAACACTCTTATAGCTAAATCTATCAAGTGGGTGGGATCATGTTTGTCAGGTGTAGTGACTCACACAGCTACTAAGTTGATGATGGTGTTTCTAGAAAACGCAGAGAGGTCTAGATCCCATGCAATGTTGGCATGGCCCAACATCTACGATAGTTGTGTGTGTCATGGCTTGGTATAGCAAAAGTATAGTTATATCTATCAAGAGGGTAGGATCATGTTGTCCAAGTGATGACTCATAAAACAACAAGTTGGTGAACGTGTTTCTATCCATCCCAGAGAGGTCTAGATCCCATGCAATGTTGGCATGGCCCCACATTTGCCACAAGTGTGTCTCATGTCTTGGCATAGCACTCTTACATCTAGATCTATCAAGTGGGTGGGATCATGTTGGTCAGATGTAGTGACTCCCACAGCCACTAAGTTGATGATGGTGTTTCTAGCCAACTCGGAGAGGTGTAGATCCCATGGAATGTTGGCATGGGCCCACATCTACCACAGTTGTGTGTATCATGGCTTGGCATAGCAAAATTATAGTTAGATCTATCAAGAGGGTAGTATCATGTTGTCCAAGTAATGACTCATACAACAACAAGTTGGTGAACATGTTTCTATCTAGCCCAGAGATGTGTAGATCACATGCAATGCTCGCACGAACCCACATTTTCCACAAGTTTAACCCACTTCGTAGGCATGCACTATCACCAAAAAACGAAGATCCTGGAATTTAATTGGCCGAGAACTCCCCGTTTCGGTGAAACCGGGTTGGATCTTGTCACAACTTGTGCCCAAACATGCATGGCTTGGAATTATCCTATGATCCAACCAAGCACAAACCAAGAGGAAAATCCACCGGGCTACCCCTTTCATAAGAACATCTAGGGGATAGACGATCCAGACCCATGGATCAGGGTTTTGTAGGAAGAAGCTCTTCAGGGCATCGGAATACCTCTAAATCTGGCAATGGACGCTACCATGTGTATTAAAGTGCTGTGGAATGATGAAATGTCAAAAACCTGGTTCCCAAGTGTGACCCCTTTGCAGACATGCGATGTCACCTAAAAATGAAGGTGTTCTGGAATTTAATTATCAGGTGGCCGAGAACTCCCAGTTTTGGCGAAACAGGGTTCGATCTTGTCACAAATTATGCACAAACATGGTTTGAAATTATCATATAACTCAACCAAGCACAAACCAAGAAAAAAATACACCGGTCTACCCCTTTCATAAGAACATCTAGGGGTAGACGATTCTGGGGCCACAGTCAGGGTTTCATCAGCAGAAGCGCCTCGGAGCATCGAAATACCTCCAAACCCTTGAAATAGACCCTAGCATTTCTACTAAAGTCTGGTGGAATGCTCAAATGTCCAAAACATGGTACCCAAGTGTAACCCGCTTCGTAGGCCTACACTATCATCGAAAAAAGAAAGATCTTGCAATTTAATTGGTCGGGAACTCCCCGTTCCGGTGAAACCGGGTTGGATCTTGTCACAACATGTGCCCAAACATGCATGGTTTGGAATTATCCTATGACCTAACCAAGAAAAAACCAAGATAAAAACCCACCGGGCTACCCCTTTCATAAGAACATCTAGGGGGGTAGACGATCCAGGCCCATAGATCAGGGTTTTGTTGGAAGAAGCTCTTCGGGGCATCAGAATACCTCCAAACCAGGCAATGGATGCTAGCATGTGTATTAAAGTGTGGTGTAATGCTGAAATGTCAACAACCTGGTTCCCAAGTGTGACCCCTTCGCAGACATGCGATGTCACCTAAAAATGAAGGTGTTCTGGAAATTTAATTATTAGGGGGCCGAGAACTCCCAGTTTCGGTGAAACCGGGTTGGATCTTGTCAAAAATTGTGCCAAAACATGGTTTGAAATTATACTAAAACCCAACCAAGCACAAACCAAGAGAAAAATCCACTGGGCTACCCCTTTCATAAGAAAATCTAGGGGGTAGACGATTCTGGGCTCACAGATCAGGGTTTCATAGGAAGAAGCGCGTCGGAGCATCGGAATACCTCCAAACCCTTGCAATGGACCCTAGCATGTGTATTAATGTGTAGTGGCATGATGAAATGTGGAAAACATGGTACCCAACTGTAACCCGCTTCGTAGGCATGCACTATAACCGAAAAAATGAAGATCCTGGAATTTAATTGGCCGAGAACTCCCCGTTTCGGTGAAAGCGGGTTGGATCTTGTCACAACTAGTGCCCAAACATGTATGGTTTGGAATTATCCTATGACCCAAACAAGCACAAACAAAGAGGAAAATCCACCGGGCTACCCCTTTCATAAGAACATCTAGGGGGGTAGACGATCCAGGCCCACAGATCAGGGTTTTATAGGAAGAAGCTCTTCGGGGCATCGGAATACCTCCAAACCTGGCAATGGATGCTAGCATGTGTATTAAAGTTTGGTGTAATGCTGAAATATCAACAACCTGGTTCCCAAGTGTGACCTTCGCAGACATGCGATGTCACCTAAAAATGAAGGTGTTCTAGAAATTTAATTATTAGGGGGCCGAGAACTCCCAGTTTCGGTGAAACCGGGTTGGATCTTGTCACAAATTGTGCCCAAACATGGTTTGCAATTATCCTACAACCCAAAAAGGCATAAACAAAGAGAAAAATCCACCGGGCTACCCCTTTCATAAGAACATCTAGGGGGTAGACGATTCTGTGCCCACAGATCAGGGTTTCATAGGCAGAAGCGCCTCGGAACATCAGAATACGTCCAAAACCCTTGCAATGGACCCTAGCATGTGTATTAAAGTGTGGTGGAATTACTAAATGTCCAAAACATGGTATCCAAGTATAACCCTCTTCGTAGGCATGCACTATCACCCAAAAACAAAAATCCTGGAATTTAATTGGCCGGGAACTCCCCGTTTCGGTGAAACAGGGTTGGATCTTGTCACAAATTGTGCCTAAACATGCATGGTTTGGAATTATCCTATGACCCAACCAAGCACAAACCAATAGGAAAATACACCGGGCTACCCCTTTCATAAGAACATCTAGGGGGTAGACGATCTAGGCCCACTTATCAGGGTTTTGTAGGAAGAAGCTCTTCGGGGCATCCGAATACCTCTAAACCTGGGAATGGACGCTAGCATGTGTACTAAAGTGATGTGGAATGATTAAATGTCAAAAACCTGGTTCCCAAGTGTGACCCCTTCACAGACATGCTATGTCACCTAAAAATGAAGGTGTTCTGGATATTTAATTATTAGGTGGCCGAGAACTCCCAGTTTCAGTGAAACCGGGTTGGATCTTTTCACAAATTATGCCTAAACATGGTTTTCAATTATCATATAACTCAACCAATCACAAACCAAGAGAAAAATACACCGGGCTACCCCTTTCATAAGAACATCTAGGGGGTAAATGATTCTGGGCCCACAGATCAGGGTTTCATAGGAAGAAGCACCTCGGAGCATCGGAATACCTCCAAACCCTTGTAATGGACCATAGCATGTGTATTAATGTGTGGTGGCATGCTGAAATGTGGAAACATGGGACCCAAGTGTAACCCGCTTCGTAGGCATGCACTATCACCGAAAAAATGAAGATCCTGGAGTTTAATTGGACGTGAACTCCCCGTTTCGGTGAAACTGGGTTGGATCTTGTCACAAATTGTGCCCATACATGGTTTGGAATTATCCTATGCCCAACCAAGAACAAACCAAGAGGAAAATCGATAGTGCTACCCCTTTCATAAGAACATCTAGGTGGGTAGACGATCCAGGCCCACGGATCAGAGTTTTGTAGGAAGAAGCTCTTCGGGGCATCGGAATACCTCCAAACCTGGCAATGGATGCTAGCATGTGTATTAAAGTGTGTTGGAATGCTGAAATGTCAAAAACCTGGTTCCCAAGTGTGACCGCTTCGCAGACATGTGATGTCACCTAAAAATGAAGGTGTTTTGGAAATTTAATTATTAGGGGGCCGAGAAAATCCCAGTTTCGGTGAAACCGGGTTGGATCTTGTCAAAAATTGTGCCCAAACATGGTTTGAAATTAGCCTATAACCCAATCAAGCACAAACCAAGATAAAAATCCACCGGGCTACCCCTTTCATAATAACATCGAGCGGGTAGAGGATTCTGGGCCCATAGGTCAGGGTTTCATAGGAAGAAGCGCCTTGGAGCATCAGAATACCTTCAAACCCTTGCAATGGACCCTAGCATGTGTATTAAAGTTTGGTGGAATGCTGAAATGTCCAAAACATGGTGCCCAAGGATAACCTGCTTTGTAGGCAAGCACTACCAAAGAAAAAAACGAAGATCCTGGAATTTAATTGGCCAGGAACTCCCTGTTTTGGTGAAACCGGGTTGGATCTTGTCACAACTTGTGCCCAAACATGCATGGTTTGGAATCTTCCTATGACCCAACCAAGCAGAAACCAAGAGGAAAATCCACCGGGCTACCACTTCCTTAAGAATATCTAGGGGTTAGATGATCCAGGCCCACGGATCAGGGTTTTATAGGAAGAAGCTCTTTGGGGCATCGGAATACCTCCAAACCTGGCAATTGATGCTAGCATGTGTATTAAAGTGTGGTGGAATGCTGAAATGTCAGAAACCTAGTTCCCAAGTGTGACCCCTTCGCATAAATGCGATGTCACCTAAAAATGAAGGTGTTCTGGAAATTTAATTCTTAGGGGGCCAAGAACTCCCAGTTTCGGTGAAACCGGGTTGGATCTTGTCATAAATTGTGCCCAAACATGGTTTTCAATTATCCTACAACCCAACCAAGCACAAACAAGGGAAAAATCCACCGGGCTACCCCTTTCATAAGAACATCTAGGGGTAGACAATTCTGGGCCCACAGATCAGGGTTTCATAGGAAGAAGCGCCTCAGAGCATCGGAATAACTCCAAACCCTTACAATAGAGCCTAGCATGTGTATTAATGTGTAGTGGAATGCTGAAATGTGCAAAACATCGTACCCAAGTGTAACCCGCTTCGTAGGAATGCACTATCATCGAAAAACGAAGATCCTGGAATTTAGTTGGCCGGTAACTCCCCGTTTCTGTGAAACTGGGTTAGATCTTGTCACAACTTGTGCCCAAACATGCATGGTTTGGAATTAGCCTATGACCCAACCAAGCACAAACCAAGAGGAAAGTCCACCGGGATACCATTTTCATAAGAACATCTAGGGGGGTAGACGATCCAGACCCACGGATCAGGGTTTTATAGGAAGAAAAAGGGTATCGGAATACCTCCAAACATGGCAATGGATGCTAGCATGTGTATTAAAGTGTGGTGGAATGATGAAATGTCAAAAACATGGTTCCCAAGTGTGTCCCATTCGCAGACATGCGATGTCACCTAAAAATGAAGGTGTTCTAGAAATTAAATTATTAGGGGGCCGAGAACTCCCATTTTCGGTGAAACCGGGTTGGATCTTGGCATAAATTGTGCCCAAAGATCTAGGGGGTAGAGGATTCTAGGCCCATAGGTCAGGGTTCCATAGGAAGAAGCGCCTCGGGGCATCGGAATACCTTCAAACCATTTCAATGGACCCTAGCATGTGTATTAAAGTGTGGTGGAATGCTGAAATGTCCAAAACATGGTACCAAGGATAACCTGCTTTGTAGGCATGCACTACCAAAGATAAAAACGAAGATCCTGGAATTTAATTGGCCGGGAACTCCCTGTTTTGGTGAAACCGGGTTGGATCTTGTCACAACATGTGCCCAAACATGCATGGTTTGGAATCTTCCTATGACCCAACCCAGCAGAAACCAAGAGGAAAATCCACCGGGCTACCACTTCCATAAGAATATCTAGGGGGGTAGATGATCCAGGCCCACGGATCAGGGTTTTATAGGAAGAAGCTCTTTGGGGCATCAGAATACCTCCAAACCTGGAAATTGATGCTAGCATGTGTATTAAAGTGTGGTGGAATGCTGAAATGTCAGAAACCTAGTTCCCAAGTGTGACCCCTTCGCATAAATGCGATGTCACCTAAAAATGAAGGTGTTCTGGAAATTTAATTATTAGGGGGCCAAGAACTCCCAGTTTCGGTGAAACCGGGTTGGATCTTGTCATAAATTGTGCCCAAACATGGTTTTCAATTATCCTACAACCCAACCAAGCATAAACAAGGGAAAAATCCACCGGGCTACCCCTTTCATAAGAACATCTAGGGGTAGACAATTCTGGGCACACAGATCAGGGTTTCATAGGAAGAAGCGCCTCGGAGCATCGGAATAACTCCAAACCCTTGCAATAGAGCCTAACATGTGTATTAATGTGTAGTGGAATGCTGAAATGTGCAAAACATGGTACCCAAGTGTAACCCGCTTCGTAGGAATGCACTATCATCGAAAAAACGAAGATCCTGGAATTTTTAATTGGCCGGTAACTCCCCGTTTCGGTGAAACTGGGTTAGATCTTGTCACAACTTGTGCCCAAACATGCATGGTTTGGAATTATCCTATGACCCAACCAAGCACAAACCAAGAGGAAAATCCACCGGGAGACCCCTTTCATAAGAACATCTAGGGGGGTAGACGATCCAGACCCACGGATCAGGGTTTTATAGGAAGAAGAAGGGTATCGGAATACCTCCAAACATGGCAATGGATGCTAGCATGTGTATTAAAGTGTGGTGGAATGATGAAATGTCAAAAACATGGTTCCCAAGTGTGACCCATTAGCAGACATGCGATGTCACCTAAAAATGAAGGTGTTCTAGAAATTTAATTATTAGGGGGCCGAGAACTCCCATTTTCGGTGAAACCGGGTTGGATCTTGGCACAAATTGTGCCCAAAGATCTAGGGGGTAGAGGATTCTGGGCCCATAGGTCAGGGTTCCATAGGAAGAAGCGCCTCGGAGCATCAGAATACCTTCAAACCATTGCAATGGACACCAGCATGTGTATTAAAGTGTGGTGGAATGCTGAATTGTCCAAAACATGGTACCCAAGGATAACCTGCTTTGTAGGCATGCACTACCAAAGATAAAAACGAAGATCCTGGAATTTAATTAGCCGGGAACATCCTGTTTTGGTGAAACCGGGTTGGATCTTTTCACAACATGTGCCCAAACATGCATGGTTTGGAATCTTCCTATGACCCAACCAAGCAGAAACCAAGAGGAAAATCCACCGGGCTACCACTTCGATAAGAATATCTAGGGGGGTAGATGATCCAGGCCCACGGATCAGGGTTTTATAGGAAGAAGCTCTTTGGGGCATCGGAATACCTCCAAACCTGGCAATTGATGCTAGCATGTGTATTAAAGTGTGGTGGAATGCTGAAATGTCAGAAACCTAGTTCCCAAGTGTGACCCCTTCGCAGAAATGCGATGTCACCTAAAAATGAAGGTGTTCTGGAAATTTAATTATTATGGGGCCAAGAACTCCCAGTTTCGGTGAAACCGGGTTGGATCTTGTCATAAATTGTGCCCAAACATGGTTTTCAATTATCCTACAACCCAACCAAGGACAAACAAGGGAAAAATACACCGGGCTACCCCTTTCATAAGAACATCTAGGGGTAGACAATTCTGGGCCCACAAATCAGGGTTTCATAGGAAGAAGCGCCTCGGAGCATCGGAATAACTCCAAACCCTTGCAATAGAGCCTAGCCTGTGTATTAATGTGTAGTGGAATGCTGAAATGTGCAAAACATGGTACCCAAGTGTAACCCGCTTCGTAGGAATGCACTATCATCGAAAAAACGAAGATCCTGGAATTTAATTGGCCGGTAACTCCCCGTTTCGGTGAAACTGGGTTAGATTTTGTCACAACTTGTGCCCAAACATGCATGGTTTGGAATTATCCTATGACACAACCAAGCACAAACCAAGAGGAAAATCCACCGGGCTACCCCTTTCATAAGAACATCTAGGGGGGTAGACTATCCAGACCCACGGATCAGGGTTTTATAGGAAGAAGAAGGGTATCGGAATACCTCCAAACATGGCAATGGATGCTAGCATGTGCATTAAAGTGTGGTGGAATGATGAAATGTCAAAAACCTGGTTCCCAAGTGTGGCCCCTTCGCAGACATGCGATGTCACCTAAAAATGAAGGTGTTCTGGAAATTTAATTATTAGGGGGCCGAGAACTCCCATTTTCGGTGAAACCGGGTTGGATCTTGGCACAAATTGTGCCCAAAGATCTAGGGGGTAGACGATTCTGGTCCCACATATCAGGGTTTCATAGGAAGAAGCACCTCGGAGCATCGGAATACCTCCAAACCCTTGCAATGGACCCTAGAATGTGTATTAAAGTGTGGTGGAATGCTGAAATGAGCAATACATGGTACCCAAGTGTAACCCGCTTCATAGGCATGTACTATCACCGAAAAATGAAGATCCTGCAATTTAATTGTCCAGGAACTCCCCGTTCCGGTGAAACCGGGTTGGATCTTGTCACAACTTGTGCCCAAACATGCATGGTTTGGAATTATCCAATGACCCAACCAAGCACAAACCAAGAGGAAAATGCACCGGGCTACCCCTTTCATAAGAACATCTATGGGGGTAGACAATCGAGACCCACGGATCAGGGTTTTGTAGGAAGAAGCTCTTCGGGGCATCGGAATACCTCCAAACCTGGCAATGGATGCTAGCATGTGTATTAAAGTGTGGTGGAATGCTGAAATGTCAGAAACCTAGTTCTCAAGTGTGACCCCTTCGCAGAAATGCGATGTCACCTAAAAATGAAGGTGTTCTGGAAATTTAATTATTAGGGGGCCAAGAACTCCCAGTTTCGGTGAAACCGGGTTGGATCTTGTCATAAATTGTGCCCAAACATGGTTTTCAATTATCATACAACCCAACCAAGCACAAACAAGGGAAAATTCCACCGGGCTACCCCTTTCATAAGAACATCTAGGGGTAGACAAATCTGGGCCCACAGATCAGGGTTTCATAGGAAGAAGCGCCTCGGAGCATCGGAATAACTCCAAACCCTTGCAATAGAGCCTAGCATGTGTATTAATGTGTAGTGGAATGCTGAAATGTGCAAAACATGGTACCCAAGTGTAACCCGCTTCGAAGGAATGCACTATCATCGAAAAAACGAAGATCCTGGAATTTAATTGGCCGGTAACTCCCCGTTTCGGTGAAACTGGGTTAGATCTTGTCACAACTTGTGCCCAAACATGCATGGTTTGGAATTATCCTATGACACAACCAAGCACAAACCAAGAGGAAAATCCACCGGGCTACCCCTTTCATAAGAACATCTAGGGGGGTAGACGATCCAGACCCACGGATCAGGGTTTTATCGGAAGAAGAAGGGTATCGGAATACCTCCAAACATGGCAATGGATGCTAGCATGTGTATTACAGTGTGGTGGAATGATGAAATGTCAAAAACCTGGTTCCCAAGTGTGGCCCCTTCGCAGACATGCGATGTCACCTAAAAATGAAGGTGTTCTGGAAATTTAATTATTAGGGGGCCGAGAACTCCCATTTTCGGTGAAACCGGGTTGGATCTTGGCACAAATTGTGCCCAAAGATCTAGCGGGTAGACGATTCTGGTCCCACATATCAGGGTTTCAAAGGAAGAAGCACCTCGGAGCATCGGAATACCTCCAAACCCTTGCAATGGACCCTATAATGTGTATTAAAGTGTGGTGGAATGCTGAAATGAGCAATACATGGTACCCAAGTGTAACCCGCTTCATAGGCATGCACTATCACCGAAAAATGAAGATCCTGCAATTTAATTGGCCAGGAACTCCCCGTTCCGGTGAAACCGGGTTCGATCTTGTCACAACTTGTGCCCAAACATGCATGGTTTGGAATTATCCAATGACCCAACCAAGCACAAACCAAGAGGAAAATCCACCGGGCTACCCCTTTCATAAGAACATCTAGGGGGGTAGACGATCGAGACCCACAGATCAGGGTTTTGTAGGAAGAAGCTCTTCGGGGCATCGGAATACCTCCAAACCTGGCAATGGATGCTAGCATGTGTATTAAAGTGTGGTGGAATGCTGAAATGTCAGAAACATAGTTCCCAAGTGTAACCCCTTCGCAGAAATGCGATGTCACCTAAAAATGAAGGTGTTCTGGAAATTTAATTATTAGGGGGCCAAGAACTCCCAGTTTCGGTGAAACCGGGTTGGATCTTGTCATAAATTGTGCCCAAACATGGTTTTCAATTATCCTACAACCCAACCAAGCACAAACAAGGGAAAAATCGACCAGGCTACCCCTTTCATAAGAACATCTAGGGGTAGACAAATCTGGGCCCACAGATCAGGGTTTCATAGGAAGAAGCGCCTCGGAGCATCGGAATAACTCCAAACCCTTGCAATAGAGCCTAGCATGTGTATTAATGTGTGGTGGAATGCTGAAATGTGCAAAACATGGTACCCAAGTGTAACCCGCTTCGTAGGAATGCACTATCATCGAAAAAACGAAGATCCTGGAATTTAATTGGCCGGTAACTCCCCGTTTCGGTGAAACTGGGTTAGATCTTGTCACAACTTGTGCCCAAACATGCATGGTTTGGAATTATCCTATGACCCAACCAAGCACAAACCAAGAGGAAAATCCACCGGGCTACCCCTTTCATAAGAACATCTAGGGGGGTAGACGATCCAGACCCACGGATCAGGGTTTCATCGGAAGAAGAAGAAGGGTATCGGAATACCTCCAAACATGGCAATGGATGCTAGCATGTGTATTAAAGTGTGGTGGAATGATGAAATGTCAAAAACCTGGTTCCCAAGTGTGGCCCCTTCGCAGACATGCGATGTCACCTAAAAATGAAGGTGTTCTGGAAATTTAATTATTAGGGGGCCGAGAACTCCCATTTTCGGTGAAACCGGGTTGGATCTTGGCACAAATTGTGCCCAAAGATCTAGGGGGTAGACGATTCTGGTCCCACATATCAGGGTTTCATAGGAAGAAGCACCTCGGAGCATCGGAATACCTCCAAACCCTTGCAATGGACCCTAGAATGTGTATTAAAGTGTGGTGGAATGCTGAAATGAGCAATACATGGTACCCAAGTGTAACCCGCTTCATAGGCATGTACTATCACCGAAAAATGAAGATCCTGCAATTTAATTGTCCAGGAACTCCCCGTTCCGGTGAAACCGGGTTGGATCTTGTCACAACTTGTGCCCAAACATGCATGGTTTGGAATTATCCAATGACCCAACCAAGCACAAACCAAGAGGAAAATGCACCGGGCTACCCCTTTCATAAGAACATCTATGGGGGTAGACAATCGAGACCCACGGATCAGGGTTTTGTAGGAAGAAGCTCTTCGGGGCATCGGAATACCTCCAAACCTGGCAATGGATGCTAGCATGTGTATTAAAGTGTGGTGGAATGCTGAAATGTCAGAAACCTAGTCCCCAAGTGTGACCCCTTCGCAGAAATGCGATGTCACCTAAAAATGAAGGTGTTCTGGAAATTTAATTATTAGGGGGCCAAGAACTCCCAGTTTCGGTGAAACCGGGTTGGATCTTGTCATAAATTGTGCCCAAACATGGTTTTCAATTATCCTACAACCCAACCAAGAACAAACAAGGGAAAAATCCACCGGGCTACCCCTTTCATAAGAACATCTAGGGGTAGACAATTCTGGGCCCACAGATCAGGGTTTCATAGGAAGAAGCGCCTCGGAGCATCGGAATAACTCCAAACCCTTGAAATAGAGACTAGCATGTGTATTAATGTGTAGTGGAGTGCTGAAATGTGCAAAACATGGTACCCAAGTGTAACCCGCTTCATAGGAATGCACTATCATCGGAAAAACGAAGATCCTGGAATTTAATTGGCTGGTAACTCCCCATTTCGGTGAAACTGGGTTAGATCTTTTCACAACTTGTGCCCAAACATGCATGGTTTGGAATTATCCTATGACCCAACCAAGCACAAACCAAGAGGAAAATCCATCGGGCTACCCCTTTCATAAGAACATATAGGGGGGTAGACGATCCAGACCCACGGATCAGGGTTTTATAGGAAGAAGAAGGGTATCGGAATACCTCCAAACATGGCAATGGATGCTAGCATGTGTATTAAAGTGTGGTGGAATGATGAAATGTCAACAACCTGGTTCCCAAGTGTGACCCCTTAGCAGACATGCGATGTACCTAAAAATGAAGGTGTTCTGGCAATTTAATTATTAGGGGGCCGAGAACTCCCATTTTCGATGAAACCGGGTTGGATCTTGGCACAAATTGTGCCCAAAGATCTAGGGGGTAGACGATTCTGGTCCCACATATAAGGGTTTCATAGGAAGAAGCACCTCGGAGCATCGGAATACCTCCAAACCCTTGCAATGGACCCTATAATGTGTATTAAAGTGTGGAGGGCTGAAATGAGCAATACATGGTACCCAAGTATAACCCGCTTCATAGGCATGCACTATCACCGAAAAATGAAGATCCTGCAATTTAATTGGCCAGGAACTCCCCGTTCCGGTGACACCGGGTTGGATCTTGTCACAACTTGTGCCCAAACATGCATGGTTTGGAATTATCCAATGACCCAACCAAGCACAAACCAAGAGGAAAATCCACCGGGATACCCCTTTCATAAGAACATCTAGGGGGGTAGACGATCGAGACCCACGGATCAGGATTTTGTATGAACAAGCTCTTCGGGGCATCGGAATACCTCCAAACCTGGCAATGGATGCTAGCATGTGTATTATAGTGTGGTGGAATGATGAAATGTCAGAAACCTAGTTCCCAAGTGTGACCCCTTCGCAGAAATGCGATGTCACCTAAAAATGAAGGTGTTCTGGAAATTTAATTATTAGGGGGCCAAGAACTCCCAGTTTCGGTGAAACCGGGTTGGATCTTGTCATAAATTGTGCCCAATCATGGTTTTCAATTATCCTAAAACCCAACCAAGCACAAACAAGGGAAAAATCCACCGGGCTACCCCTTTCATAAGAACATCTAGGGGTAGACAAATCTGGGCCCACAGATCAGGGTTTCATCGGAAGAAGCGCCTCGGAGCATCGGAATAACTCCAAACCCTTGCAATAGAGCCTAGCTTGTGTATTAATGTGTGGTGGAATGCTGAAATGTGCAAAACATGGTACCCAAGTGTAACCCGCTTCGTAGGAATGCACTATCATCGAAAAAACGAAGATCCTGGAATTTAATTGGCCGGTAACTCCTCGTTTCGGTGAAACTGGGTTAGATCTTGTCACAACTTGTGCCCAAACATGCATGGTTTGGAATTATCTTATGACCCAACCAAGCATAAACCAAGAGGAAAATCCACCGGGCTACCCCTTTCATAAGAAAATCTAGGGGGGTAGACGATCCAGACCCACGGATCAGGGTTTTATCGGAAGAAGAAGGGTATCGGAATACCTCCAAACATGGCAATGGATGCTAGCATGTGTATTAAAGTGTGGTGGAATGATGAAATGTCAAAAACCTGGTTCCCAAGTGTGGCCCCTTCGCAGACATGCGATGTCACCTAAAAATGAAGGTGTTCTGGCAATTTAATTATTAGGGGGCCGAGAACTCCCATTTTCGGTGAAACCGGGTGGGATCTTGGCACAAATTGTGCCCAAAGATCTAGGGGGTAGACGATTCTGGTCCCACATATCAGGGTTTCATAGGAAGAAGCACCTCGGAGCATCGGAATACCTCCAAACCCTTGCAATGGACCCTATAATGTGTATTAAAGTGTGGTGGAATGCTGAAATGAGCAATACATGGTACCCAAGTGTAACCCGCTTCATAGGCATGCACTATCACCGAAAAATGAAGATCCTGCAATTTAATTGGCCAGGAACTCCCCGTTCCGGTGAAACCGGGTTGGATCTTGTCACAACTTGTGCCCAAACATGCATGGTTTGGAATTATCCAATGACCCAACCAGGCACAAACCAAGAGGAAAATAAACCGGGCTACCCCTTTCATAAGAACATCTAGGGGGGTAGACGATCGAGACCCACGGATCAGGATTTTGTAGGAAGAAGCTCTTCGGGGCATCGGAATACCTCCAAACCTGGCAATGGATGCTAGCATGTGTATTAAAGTGTGGTGGAATGCTGAAATGTCAGAAACCTAGTTCCCAAGTGTGACCCCTTCGCAGAAATGCGATGTCACCTAAAAATGAAGGTGTTCTGGAAATTTAATTATTAGGGTGCAAAGAACTCCCAGTTTTGGTGAAACCGGGTTGGATCTTGTCATAAATTGTGCCCAAACATGGTTTCAATTATCCTACAACCCAACCAAGAACAAACAAGGGAAAAATCCACCGGGCTACCCCTTTCATAAGAACATCTAGGGGTAGACAATTATGGGCCCACAGATCAGGGTTTCATAGGAAGAAGCGCCTCAGAGCATCGGAATAACTCCAAACCCTTGAAATAGAGACTAGCATGTGTATTAATGTGTAGTGGAATGCTGAAATGTGCAAAACATGGTACCCAAGTGTAACCCGCTTCATAGGAATGCACTATCATCGAAAAAACGAAGATCCTAGAATTTAATTGGCTGGTAACTCCCCGTTTCGGTGAAACTGGGTTAGATCTTGTCACAACTTGTGCCCAAACATGCATGGTTTGGAATTATCCTATGACCCAACCAAGCACAAACCAAGAGGAAAATCCACCGGTCTACCCCTTTCATAAGAACATCTAGGGGGGTAGACGATCCAGACCCACGGATCAGTGTTTTATAGGAAGAAGAAGGGTATCGGAATACCTCCAAACATGGCAATGGATGCTAGCATGTGTATTAAAGTGTGGTGGAATGATGAAATGTCAAAAACCTGGTTCCCAAGTGTGAACCCTTCGCAGACATGCGATGTCACCTAAAAATGAAGTTGTTTTGGAAATTTAATTATTAGGGGGCCGAGAACTCCCATTTTCGGTGAAACCGGGTTGGATCTTGGCACAAATTATGCCCAAAGATCTAGGGGGTAGACGATTCTGGTCCCACATATCAGGGTTTCATAGGAAGAAGCACCTCGGAGCAACGAAATACCTCCAAACCCTTGCAATGGACCCTAGAATGTGTATTAAAGTGTGGTGGAATGCTGAAATGAGCAATACATGGTACCCAAGTGTAACCCGCTTCATAGGCCTGCACTATCACCGATAAATGAAGATCCTGCAATTTAATTGGCCAGGAACTCCCCGTTCCGGTGAAACCGGGTTGGATTTTGTCACAACTTGTGCCCAAACATGCATGGTTTGGAATTATCCAATGACCCAACCAAGCACAAACCAAGAGGAAAATCCACTGGGCTACCCCTTTCATAAGAACATCTAGGGGGTAGACGATCGAGACCCACGGATCAGGGTTTTGTAGGAAGAAGCTCTTCGGGGCATCAGAATACCTCCAAACCTGGCAATGGATGCTAGCATGTGTATTAAAGTGTGGTGGAATGCTGAAATGTCAGAAACCTAGTTCCCAAGTGTGACCCCTTCGCAGAAATGCGATGTCACCTAAAAATGAAGGTGTTCTGGAAATTTAATTATTAGGGGGCCAAGAACTCCCAGTTTCGGTGAAACCGGGTTGGATCTTGTCATAAATTGTGCCCAAACATGGTTTTCAATTATCCTACAACCCAACCAAGCACAAACAAGGGAAAAATCCACCGGGCTACCCCTTTCATAAGAACATCTAGGGGTAGACAAATCTGGGCCCACAGATCAGGGTTTCATAGGAAGAAGCGCCTCGGAGCATCGGAATAACTCCAAACCCTTGCAATAGAAACTAGCATGTGTATTAATGTGTGGTGGAATGCTGAAATGTGCAAAACATGGTACCCAAGTGTAACCCGCTTCGTAGGAATGCACTATCATCGAAAAAACGAAGATCGTGGAATTTAATTGGCCGGTAACTCCCCGTTTCGGTGAAACTGGGTTAGATCTTGTAACAACTTGTGCCCAAACATGCATGGTTTGGAATTATCCTATGACCCAACCAAGAACAAACCAAGAGGAAAATCCATCGGGCTACCCCTTTCATAAGAACATCTAGGGGGGTAGACGATCCAGACCCACGGATCAGGGTTTTATCGGAATAAGAAGGGTATCGGAATACCTCCAAACATGGCAATGGATGCTAGCATGTGTATTAAAGTGTGGTGGAATAGTGAAATGTCAAAAACCTGGTTCCCAAGGGTGGCCCCTTCGCAGACATGCGATGTCACCTAAAAATGAAGGTGTTCTGGAAATTTAATTATTAGGGGGCCGAGAACTCCCATTTTCGGTGAAACCGGGTTGGATCTTGGCACAAATTGTGCCCAAAGATCTAGGGGGTAGACGATTCTGGTCCCACATATCAGGGTTTAATAGGAAGAAGCACCTCGGAGCATCGGAATACCTCGAAACCCTTGCAATGGACCCTATAATGTGTATTAAAGTGTGGTGGAATGCTGAAATGAGCAATACATGGTACCCAAGTGTAACCCGCTTCATAGGCATGCACTATCACCGAAAAATGAAGATCCTGCAATTTAATTGGCCAGGAACTCCCCGTTCCGGTGAAACCGGGTTGGATCTTGTCACAACTTTTGCCCAAACATGCATGGTTCGGAATTATCCAATGACCCAACCAAGCACAAACCAAGAGGAAAATCCACCGGGCTACCCCTTTCATAAGAACATCTAGGGGGGTAGACGATCGAGACCCACGGATCAGGGTTTTGTAGGATCGGGGCATCAGAATACCTCCAAACCTGGCAATGGATGCTAGCATGTGTATTAAAGTGTGGTGGAATGTTGAAATGTCAGAAACCTAGTTCCCAAGTGTGACCCCTTCGCAGAAATGCGATGTCACCTAAAAATGAAGGTGTTCTGGAAATTTAATCATTAGGGGGCCAAGAACTCCTAGTTTCGGTGAAACCGGGTTGGATCTTGTCATAAATTGTGCCCAAACATGGTTTTCAATTATCCTACAACCCAACCAAGAACAAACAAGGGAAAAATCCACCGGGTTACCCCTTTCATAAGAACATCTAGGGGTAGACAATTCTGGGCCCATAGATCAGGGTCTTATAGGAAGAAGCGCCTCGGAGCATCGGAATAACTCCAAACCCTTGAAATAGAGACTAGCATGTGTATTAATGTGTAGTGGAATGCTGAAATGTGCAAAACATGGTACCCAAGTGTAACCCGCTTCATAGGAATGCACTATCATCGGAAAAACGAAGATCCTGGAATTTAATTGGCTAGTAACTCCCCGTTTCGGTGAAACTGGGTTAGATCTTTTCACAACTTGTGCCCAAACATGCATGGTTTGGAATTATCCTATGACCCAACCAAGCACAAACCAAGAGGAAAATCCATCGGGCTACCCCTTTCATAAGAACATCTAGGGGGCTAGACGATCCAGACCCACGGATCAGGGTTTTATAGGAAGAAGAAGGGTATCGGAATACCTCCAAACATGGCAATGGATGCTAGCATGTGTATTGAAGTGTGGTGGAATGATGAAATGTCAAAAACCTGGTTCCCAAGGGTGGCCCCTTCGCAGACATGCGATGTCACCTAAAAATGAAGGTGTTCTGGAAATTTAATTATTAGGGGGCCGAGAACTCCCATTTTCGGTGAAACCGGGTTGGATCTTGGCACAAATTGTGCCCAAATATCTAGGGGGTAGACGATTCTGGTCCCACATATCAGGGTTTCATAGGAAGAAGCACCTCGGAGCATCGGAATACCTCCAAACCCTTGCAATGGACCCTATAATGTGTATTAAAGTGTGGTGGAATGCTGAAATGAGCAATACATGGTACCCAAGTGTAACCCGCTTCATAGGCATGCACTATCACCGAAAAATGAAGATCCTGCAATTTAATTGGCCAGGAACTCCCCGTTCCGGTGAAACCGGGTTGGATCTTGTCACAACTTGTGCCCAAACATGCGTGGTTTGGAATAATCCAATGACCCAACCAAGCACAAACCAAGAGGAAAATCCATCGGGCTACCCCTTTCATAAGAACATCTAGGGGGTAGACGATCGAGACCCACGGATCAGGGTTTTGTAGGAAGAAGCTCTTCGAGGCATCGGAATACCTCCAAACCTGGCAATGGATGCTAGCATGTGTATTAAAGTGTGGTGGAATGCTGAAATGTCAGAAACCTAGTTCCCAAGTGTGACCCCTTCGCAGAAATGCGATGTCACCTAAAAATGAAGGTGTTTTGGAAATTTAATTATTAGGGGGCCGAGAACTCCCATTTTCGGTGAAACCGGGTTGGATCTTGGCACAAATTGTGCCCAAAGATCTAGGGGGTAGACGATTCTGGTCCCACATATCAGGGTTTCATAGGAAGAAGCACCTCGGAGCAACGGAATACCTCCAAACCCTTGCAATGGACCCTAGAATGTGTATTAAAGTGTGGTGGAATGCTGAAATGAGCAATACATGGTACCCAAGTGTAACCCGCTTCATAGGCCTGCACTATCACCGATAAATGAAGATCCTGCAATTTAATTGGCCAGGAACTCCCCGTTCCGGTGAAACCGGGTTGGATTTTGTCACAACTTGTGCCCAAACATGCATGGTTTGGAATTATCCAATGACCCAACCAAGCACAAACCAAGAGGAAAATCCACTGGGCTACCCCTTTCATAAGAACATCTAGGGGGTAGACGATCGAGACCCACGGATCAGGGTTTTGTAGGAAGAAGCTCTTCGGGGCATCAGAATACCTCCAAACCTGGCAATGGATGCTAGCATGTGTATTAAAGTGTGGTGGAATGCTGAAATGTCAGAAACCAAGTTCCCAAGTGTGACCCCTTCGCAGAAATGCGATGTCACCTAAAAATGAAGGTGTTCTGGAAATTTAATTATTAGGGGGCCAAGAACTCCCAGTTTCGGTGAAACCGGGTTGGATCTTGTCATAAATTGTGCCCAAACATGGTTTTCAATTATCCTAAAACCCAACCAAGCACAAACAAGGGAAAAATCCACCGGGCTACCCCTTTCATAAGAACATCTAGGGGTAGACAAATCTGGGCCCACAGATCAGGGTTTCATCGGAAGAAGCGCCTCGGAGCATCGGAATAACTCCAAACCCTTGCAATAGAGCCTAGCATGTGTATTAATGTGTGGTGGAATGCTGAAATGTGCAAAACATGGTACCCAAGTGTAACCCGCTTCGTAAGAATGCACTATCATCGAAAAAACGAAGATCCTGGAATTTAATTGGCCGGTAACTCCCCGTTTCGGTGAAACTGAGTTAGATCTTGTAACAACTTGTGCCCAAACATGCATGGTTTGGAATTATCCTATGACCCAACCAAGCACAAACCAAGAGGAAAATCCACCGGGCTACCCCTTTCATAAGAACATCTAGGGGGGTAGACGATCCAGACCCACGGATCAGGGTTTTATCGGAAGAAGAAGGGTATCGGAATACCTCCAAACATGGCAATGGATGCTAGCATGTGTATTAAAGTGTGGTGGAATGATGAAATGTCAAAAACCTGGTTCCCAAGTGTGGCCCCTTCGCAGACATGCGATGTCACCTAAAAATGACGGTGTTCTGGCAATTTAATTATTAGGGGGCCGAGAACTCCCATTTTCGGTGAAACCGGGTTGGATCTTGGCACAAATTGTGCCCAAAGATCTAGGGGGTAGACGATTCTGGTCCCACATATCAGGGTTTCATAGGAAGAAGCACCTCGGAGCATCGGAATACCTCCAAACCCTTGCAATGGACCCTATAATGTGTATTAAAGTGTGGTGGAATGCTGAAATGAGCAATACATGGTACCCAAGTGTAACCCGCTTCATAGGCATGCACTATCACCGAAAAATGAAGATCCTGCAATTTAATTGGCCAGGAACTCCCCGTTCCGGTGAAACCGGGTTGGATCTTGTCACAACTTGTGCCCAAACATGCATGGTTTGGAATTATCCAATGACCCAACCAAGCACAAACCAAGAGGAAAATCCACCGGGCTACCCCTTTTATAAGAACATCTAGGGGGTAGACGATCGTGACCCACGGATCAGGATTTTGTAGGAAGAAGCTCTTCGGGGCATCGGAATACCTCCAAACCTGGCAATGGATGCTAGCATGTGTATTAAAGTGTGGTGGAATGCTGAAATGTCAGAAACCTAGTTCCCAAGTGTGACCCCTTCGCAGAAATGCGATGTCACCTAAAAATGAAGGTGTTCTGGAAATTTAATTATTAGGGGGCCAAGAACTCCCAGTTTCGGTGAAACCGGGTTGGATCTTGTCATAAATTGTGCCCAAACATGGTTTTCAATTATCCTACAACCCAACCAAGCACAAACAAGGGAAAAATCCATCGGGCTACCCCTTTCATAAGAACATCTAGGGGTAGACAAATCTGGGCCCACAGATCAGGGTTTCATAGGAAGAAGCGCCTCGGAGCATCGGAATAACTCCAAACCCTTGCAATAGAGCCTAGCATGTGTATTAATGTGTGGTGGAATGCTGAAATGTGCAAAACATGGTACCCAAGTGTAACCCGCTTCGTAGGAATGCACTATCATCGAAAAAACGAAGATCCTGGAATTTAATTGGCCGGTAACTCCCCGTTTCGGTGAAACGGGGTTAGATCTTGTAACAACTTGTGCCCAAACATGCATGGTTTGGAATTATCCTATGACCCAACCAAGCACAAACCAAGAGGAAAATCCATCGGGCTACCCCTTTCATAAGAACATCTAGGGGGGTAGACGATCCAGACCCACGGATCAGGGTTTTATCGGAAGAAGAAGGGTATCGGAATACCTCCAAACATGGCAATGGATGCTAGCATGTGTATTAAAGTGTGGTGGAATGATGAAATGTCAAAAACCTGGTTCCCAAGGGTGGCCCCTTCGCAGACATGCGATGTCACCTAAAAATGAAGGTGTTCTAGAAATTTAATTATTAGGGGGCCGAGAACTCCCATTTTCGGTGAAACCGGGTTGGATCTTGGCACAAATTGTGCCCAAAGATCTAGGGGGTAGACGATTTTGGTCCCACATATCAGGGTTTCATAGGAAGAAGCACCTCGGAGCATCGGAATACCTCCAAACCCTTGCAATGGACCCTATAATGTGTATTAAAGTGTGGTGGAATGCTGAAATGAGCAATACATGGTACCCAAGTGTAACCCGCTTCATAGGCATGCACTATCACCGAAAAATGAAGATCCTGCAATTTAATTGGCCAGGAACTCCCCGTTCCGGTGAAACCGGGTTGGATCTTGTCACAACTTGTGCCCAAACATGCATGGTTTGGAATTATCCAATGACCCAACCAAGCACAAACCAAGAGGAAAATCCACCGGGCTACCCCTTTCATAAGAACATCTAGGGGGGTAGACGATCGAGACCCACGGATCAGGGTTTTGTAGGAAGAAGCTCTTCGGGGCATCGGAATACCTCCAAACCTGGCAATGGATGCTAGCATGTGTATTAAAGTGTGGTGGAATGCTGAAATGTCAGAAACCTAGTTCCCAAGTGTGACCCCTTCGCAGAAATGCGATGTCACCTAAAAATGAAGGTGTTCTGGAAATTTAATTATTAGGGGCCCAAGAACTCCCAGTTTCGGTGAAACCGGGTTGGATCTTGTCATAAATTGTGCCCAAACATGGTTTTCAATTATACTACAACCCAAACAAGAACAAACAAGGGAAAAATCCACCGGGCTACCCCTTTCATAAGAACATCTAGGGGTAGACAATTCTGGGCCCACAGATCAGGGTTTCATAGGAAGAAGCGCCTCGGAGCCTCGGAATAAATCCAAACCCTTGAAATAGAGACTATCATGTGTATTAATGTGTAGTGGAATGCTGAAATGTGCAAAACATGGTACCCAAGTGTAACCCGCTTCATAGGAATGCATTATCATCGAAAAACGAAGATCCTGGAATTTAATTGGCTGGTAACTCCCCGTTTCGGTGAAACTGGGTAAGATCTTGTCACAACTTGTGCCCAAACATGCATGGTTTGGAATTATCCTATGACCCAACCAAGCACAAACCAAGAGGAAAATCCACCGGGCTACCCCTTTCATAAGAACATCTAGGGGGGTAGACGATCCAGACCCACGGATCAGGGTTTTATAGGAAAAAGAAGGGTATCGGAATACCTCCAAACATGGCAATGGATGCTAGCATGTGTATTAAAGTGTGGTGGAATGATGAAATGTCAAAAACCTGGTTCCCAAGTGTGACCCCTTCGCAGACATGCGATGTCACCTAAAAATGAAGGTGTTTTGGAAATTTAATTATTAGGGGGCCGAGAACTCCCATTTTCGGTGAAACCGGGTTGGATCTTGGCACAAATTGTGCCCAAAGATCTAGGGGGTAGACGATTCTGGTCCCACATATCAGGGTTTCATAGGAAGAAGCACTTCGGAGCATCGGAATACCTCCAAACCCTTGCAATGGACCCTAGAATGTGTATTAAAGTGTGGTGGAATGCTGAAATGAGCAATACATGGTACCCAAGTGTAACCCGCTTCATAGGCATGCACTATCACCGAAAAATGAAGATCCTGCAATTTAATTGGCCAGGAACTCCCCGTTCCGGTGAAACCGGGTTGCATCTTGTCACAACTTGTGCCCAAACATGCATGGTTTGGAATTATCCAATGACCCAACCAAGCACAAACCAAGAGGAAAATCCACCGGGCTACCCCTTCCATAAGAACATCTAGGGGGTAGACGATCGAGACCCACGGATCAGGGTTTTGTAGGAAGAAGCTCTTCGGGGCATCGGAATACCTCCAAACTTGGCAATGGATGCTAGCATGTGTATTAAAGTGTGGTGGAATGCTGAAATGTCAGAAACCTAGTTCCCAAGTGTGACCCCTTCGCAGAAATGCGATGTCACCTAAAAATGAAGGTGTTCTGGAAATTTAATTATTAGGGAGCCAAGAACTACCACTTTCGGTGAAACCGGGTTGGATCTTGTCATAAATTGTGCCCAGACATGGTTTTCAATTATCCTACAACCCAACCGAGCACAAACAAGGGAAAAATCCACCGGGCTACCCCTTTCATAAGAACATCTAGGGGTAGACAATTCTGGGCCCACAGCTCAGGGTTTCATAGGAAGAAGCGCCTCGGAGCATCGAATAACTCCAAACCCTTGCAATAGAGCCTAGCATGTGTATTAATGTGTGGTGGAATGCTGAAATGTGCAAAACATGGTACCCAAGTGTAACCCGCTTCGTAGGCATGCACTATGACCGAAAAAACGTAGATCCTGGAATTTAATTGGCCGGGAATTCCCTGTTTTCGTGAAACCGGGTTAGATCTTGTCACAACTTGTGCCCAAACATGCATGGTTTGGAATTATCCTATGACCCAACCAAGCACAAACCAAGAGGAAAATCCACTGGGCTACCCCTTTCATAAGAACATCTAGGGGGTAGACGATCCAGGCGCACGGACCAGGGTTTCTTAGGAAGAAGCTCTTCGGGGCATCAGAATACCTCCAAACCTGGCAATGGACGCTAGATTGTGTATCAAAGTCTAGTGGAATGATGAAATGCCATAAACATGGTTCCCAAGTGTGACCCTTCGCAGACATGCGATGTCACCTAAAAATGAAGGTGTTCTGGAAATTTAATTATTAGGGGGCCGAGAACTGCCAGTTCCGGTGAAACCGGGTTGAATCTTGTCACAAATTGTTCCCAAACATGGTTTGCAATTATCCAACAACCCAACCGAGCACAAACCAAGAGAAAAATCCACCGGCTACCCCTTTCATAAGAACATCTAGGGGTAGACGATTCTGGCCCATAGATCAGGGTTTCACAGGCAGAAGCGCCTCGGAGCATCGGAATATGTCCAAACCCTTGCAATGGACCCTAGCATGTGTATTAAAGTGCGGTGTAATGCTGAAATGTTTAAAACATGGTATCCAAGTGTAACCCTCTTCGTAGCCATGCACTATCACCAAAAAACGAAGATCCTGGAATTTAACTGGCCGGGAACTCCCCGTTTCGGTGAAAACGGGTTGGATCGTGTCACAAATTGTGCCCAAACATGCATGGTTTGGAATTATCTTATGACCCAACCAAGCACAAACCAAGAGGAAAATCCATCGGGCTACCCCTTGCATAAGAACATCTAGTGGGGTAGAAGATCCAGGCCCACGGATCAGGGCTTTGTAGGAAGAAGCTCTTTGGGGCATCAGAATACCTCCAAACCTGGAAATGGACGCTAGCATGTGTATTAAAGTGTGGTGGAATAATGAAATGTCAAAAACTTGGTTCCCAAGTGGGACCCCTTCGTACACATGCGATGTCACCTAAAAATGAAGGTGTTCTGGAAATTTAATTATTAGGGGGCCAAGAACTCTCAGTTTCGGTGAAACCGGGTTGGATCTTGTCACAAATTGTGCCCAAACATGGTTTGCAATTATCCTAAAACCCAACCAAGAACAAACCAAGAGAAAAATCCACCGGGCTTCCCGTTTCATAAGAACATCTAGGGGGTAGACGATTTTGGGCCCACGGATCAGGGTTTCATAGGTAGAAGCACCTCGGAGCATCGAAATACGCGCAAACCCTTGCAATGGACCCTAGAATGTGGATTAAAGTGTGGTGGAATGCTGAAATGTCCAAAACAGGGTATCCAAGTGTAACCCTCTTCGTAGGCATGCACTATAACCGAAAAAACGTAGATCCTGGAATTTAATTGGCCAGGAACTCCCCGTTTCGGTGAAACCGGGTTCGATCTTGTCACAACTTGTGCCCAAACATGCATGGTTTGGAATTATCCTATGACCCAACCAAGCACAAACCAAGAGGAAAATCCACCAGGCTACCCCTTTCATAAGAACATGTAGGGGTAGACGATCCAGGCCCACGGACCAGGGTTTTTTAGGAAGAAGCTCTTTGGGGCATCAGAATACCTCCAAACCTGGCAATGGACGCTAGATTGTGTATTAAAGTCTGGTGGAATGATGAAATGTCATAAACATGGTTCCCAAGTGTGACCCTTCGCAGACATGCGATGTCACCTAAAAATGAAGGTGTTCTGGAAATTTAATTATTAGGGGGCCGAGAACTGCCAGTTTCGGTGAAACCGGGTTGAATCTTGTCACAAATTGTGCCCAAACATGGTTTGCAATTATCCAATAACCCAACCGAGCATAAACCAAGAGAAAAATCCACCGGCTACCCCTTTCATAAGAACATCTAGGGGTAGACGATTCTGGGCCCATAGATCAGGGTTTCACAGGCAGAAGCGCCTCAGAGCATCGGAATACGTCCAAACCCTTGCAATGGACCCTAGCATGTGTATTAAAGTGCGGTGGAATGCTGAAATGTTCAAAACATGGTATCCAAGTGTAACCTGCTTCGTAGCCATGCACTATCACCGAAAAACGAAGATCCTGGAATTTAATTGGGCGGGAACTCCCCGTTTCGGTGAAAACGGGTTGGATCTTGTCACAAATTGTGCCCAAACATGCATGGTTTGGAATTATCTTATGAACCATCCAAGCAAAAACCAAGAGGAAATCCATCGGGCTACCCCTTTCATAAGAACATCTAGTGGGGTAGAAGATCCAGTCCCACGGATCATGGTTTTATAGGAAGAAGCTCTTTGGGGCTTCAGAATACCTCCAAACCTGGCAATGGACGCTAGCATGTGTATTAAAGTGTGGTGGAATGATGAAATGTCAAAAACTTGGTTCCCAAGTGGGACCCCTTCGCATAAATGCGATGTCACCTAATAATGAAGGTGTTCTAGAAATTTAATTATTAGGGGGCCAAGAACTCTTAGTTTCGGTGAAACCGGGTTGGATCTTGTCACAAATTATGCCCAAACATGGTTTGCAATTATCCTAAAACCCAACCAAGAACAAACCAAGAGAAAAATCCACCGGGCTACCCCTTTCATAAGAACATCTAGGGGGTAAACGATTCTACGCCCACGGATCAGGGTTTCATAGGCAGAAGCACCTCGGAGCATCGAAATACGCCCAAAACCTTGCAATGGACCCTAGAATGTGGATTAAAGTGTGGTGAAATGCTGAAATGTCCAAAACAGGGTATCCAAGTGTAACCCTCTTCGTAGGCATGCACTATAACCGAAAAAACGTAGATCCTGGAATTTAATTGGCCTGGAACTCCCCGTTTCAGTGAAACCGGGTTCGATCTTGTCACAACTTGTGCCCAAACATGAATGGTTTGGAATTATCCTATGACCCAACCAAGCACAAACCAAGAGGAAATTCCACCAGGCTACCCCTTTCATAAGAACATCTAGGGGGTACGCGATCCAGGCGCACGGACCAGGGTTTTGTAGGAAGAAGCTCTTCGTGGCATCGGAATACCTCCAAACCTGGCAATGGACGCTAGATTGTGTATTAAAGTCTGGTGGAATGATGAAATGTCATAAACCTGGTTCCCAAGTGTGACCCCTTCGCAGACATGCGATGTCACCTAAAAATGAAGGTGTTCTGGAAATTTAATTATTAGGGAGTCGAGAACTGCCAGTTTCGGTGAAACCGGGTTGAATCTTGTCACAAATTGTGCCCAAACATGGTTTGCAATTATCCAACAACCCAACTGAGAACAAACCAAGAAAAAATCCACTGGCTACCCCTTTCATAAGAACATCTAGGGGTAGACGATTCTGGGCCCATAGATCAGGGTTTCACAGGCAGAAGCACCTCGTGAAGGGTTTCGCGGCATAGTAAATCAAAATTTTCTACGGATGCGAACAGAGGGAAAGCCAAGATCTAATCTAGGAGATGAAATCAACGAGAGAGATTGGATTAGATCTTCATACCCTTGAAGATTCGCACAGTGGAACGTTCGTCGGAACGTGGGTGATGTAGTCGTACTCGCTTCTCCTCCTCGCGATCCGATCCGATCTAGCACCACAAGTGGCGGTGCCTCCGTGAGATGCACACGTGCAGCACCTCGACGTCTCCTCCTTCCTCGGACCAGCAAGTATGGTGGAGAGATATATTGGATCTACAACACGACGGCGTGGTGTATATGGTGGAGAATTTCTGCAGTAGGGCTTCGCCGACAAACAGTCGGGAGGGAGAGAGGAAAGCTAGAAAGGCGGCTAGGGTTTGGAGGAGAGGTGTGTGGGGTTGGTGCGCCCCCACCCCTCTTTATATAGAGGGGGGGGTCGCAGCCCTAGCCCCTCCCCCACGCCCAAAGGATAAGGAGTGGGGGGCATGGACTCTCCCCTCTTCTAGAAACCCTATCTCTAGTTTAAACGATTTAAACTCTCTAGGATCGGCTGGGCCCTATGGGGCCTTGTGCCCCTGGCCCAATGCGGCCAGGACACTCCCTCATAGGCCCATTCCCCCTCCCGGAAGGTGGGGCCACGTTGGTCCCCTTCCGGAAGGTTCTAGAAGCTTCCGGTACAATACCGATTAACCCGGAACAATTCCGAACTCCAAAAACTGCATTGCCTTATATGAATCTTATTCTCCGGACCATTCCGGAACCTCTCGTGATATCCCGGATCCCATCCGAGACTCCGAACAAAAATTCATAAACCAATTATCCAATCTATCCTAGCGTCGAGATACGTTAAGTGTGTGACCCTGCGGGTTCGAGAATATGCAGACATGATCTTCTATCAATAATCAACAGCGGGGTCTGGGCACCCATATTGACTCCCACACATTCATCGATGATCATATCGGATGAACCACGATGCCAGGATTCAATCAATCCCATATATATATTCCCTTCGTCTCGCGATATTTTACTTGCCCGAGATTCGATCGTCGGTACCGTCATACCTAGTTCAATCTCGTTCACAGCAAGTACTTTACTCGTTCCGTAATCCGATATCACTTTGTGATTAACTCCTTAACCACATGCTTGCAAGCGGTGTTGATATCGATTACCGAGTGGGCACGAAGTATATCTCTCCGACTTGGGAGGGACAAATTCCATCTCGATACATACAACCCAACAGATACTTTCCGATCACCTGAGAGACACCTTTATGATCACCCTCTCATAGGATGACGTTTGATGACCTCAAAGCTTTCTTCCGGTACCAGGGAGTTGCATTATCTCATGGTCTAAGGAATACAATATTTGACATAGGAAAAGCTTCGCAAAGATGAACACGATGAAACGATCTAATTGCTTCGCTTAGTTTGGGTCTGTCCATCATATCATTCTCCAATGATATGATCTCATTATCAATTGACAACTCATGTCTATGGTTAGGAAACCTTAACCATCATTTATCAATGAGCTAGTCCATAGAGGCGTACTAGGGACACGGTGTTGTTCACAAACCACACAAGTATTAATGTTTCCGCTTAATACAATTCTAGCATGGAATATAAACTTTATCATGAACAAGAATTATAATAATAACATCTTTATTATTGCCTCTAGGGCATAATTGCAACAGTCTCCCACTTGCACTAGAGTCAATAATCTAGTTTACATCTGGCAACAATCTCACACCCATGGCACTGAGGTGTTGATCATGTTTTACACGTGGAAGAGGTTTAGTCAATGGATCTGCGACATTCAGATCCGTATGTACTTTGCTAATCTTCAGATCTCCATCTGCTATATAATCTCGGATTATATGAAACTTGCGGTTGATATGCTTGGTCTTTGGATGATATCTTGGTTCCTTAGCGAGTGCTATGGCCAATGTTGTCACACAATATCTCCAGTGGGTCCAATGCACTTGGAACCACGCCAAGCTCAGTGATGAAGTTTCTGATCCAAACTCCTTCACTTGACGCTTCTGCAGCAGCCATGTATTCCGCTTCCACTGTAGATCCCGCGATCACGCTTTGCTTGCAGCTTCTCCATCTCACAGCTCCTCCATTCAAAATATAAACGTATCCTGTCTGAGATTTGGAATCATCCTTGTCGGTGTCGAAACTAGCATCGACGTAACCTTTTACGATAAGCTGTTCATCACCCCCATAGACTAAGAACATTTCTTTAGTTCTATTTAGGTACTTTAGGATGTTCTTCACGGCTGTCTAGTGTTCCACTCCTCGATCACTTTGATATCTGCTCGTCAAACTAAGAGCATTGGACACATCCGGTCTAGTACACAGCATGGCATACATGATGGAACCTATGGCCGAGGCATAAGGCACTTTGCTCATAGCTTCCCTATCATTTACCGTAGCTGGACACTGAGCCTTGCTCAATATCTTACCTGACAACATAGGCACTGAACCTTTCTTTGCCTTATCCATTCTGAACCTTTTCAGAACTTTGTCTAGGTATGTACTCTGGCTTAAAGCTATCAGGCGTCTTTGTCTATATCTATAGATTTTGATGCCCAATATATAAGCAGCTTCACCTAGGTCTTTCATTGAAAAACACTTGTTCAAATAACTCTTCACATTGTTAAGCATGTTGATGTCATTTCCGATAATCAATATGTCATCCACACATAGTACCAGAAACGTCACCGAGCTCCCACTCACTTTCTTGTAGATACAAGCTTCGTAGCAATTTGGAACAAATCCAAAGCTCTTGATCACTTGATCAAAACGAAGGTTCCAACTCCGAGATGCTTGCTTCAGTCCATAAATGGAACGCTGAAGTTTGCATACTTTACTAGCATCCTTAGGATCGACAAAACCTTCGGGTTGCATCATATACAACTCTTCATCAATGTTGCCATTGAGGAACGCAGTCTTGACATCCATCTGCCATATTTAATAATCATGAAACGCAGCAATTGCTAATAAAATCCGAATGGACTTAAACATCGCTACGGGAGAGAAAGTCTCATCGTAGTCAACACCTTGAATTTGTCGAAAACCTTTCGCGACAAGCCGTGCTTTATAGACGGTAACATTACCATCCGCGTCCATTTTCTTCTTGAAGATCCATTTGCACTCAACGGCCTTTCGGTCGCTAGGAGGGTCCACCAAAGTCCATACTTGGTTTTCGCTCATGGATCCCAATTCGGATTTCATAGCTTCTAGCCATTTCTCAGAGTCTGGGCTCATCATCGCTTCCTCATAGTTCGCAGGTTCACTGTCTTCTACTAACAAGACAGTCAAGACAGGGTTGCCGTACCACTCAGGAGGGGCACGCGACCTTGTCGACCTGCGACGTTCAGTAGCAGCATCGTCCGAAGCTTCATGATCCTTGTCATTAGCTTCCTCTATTGTTGGTGCAGGCGGCACTGGAACAATTTTAGGTGCTGCGCTACTCTCCAATTCAAGAGAAGGTTCAATAACCTCGTCTAGCTCTACTTTCCTCCCACTCACTTCTTTCGAGAGAAACTCCTTCTCAAGAAAGGAACCGTTCTTTGCGACAAACACTTTGCCTTCGGTTCTATGATAGAAGGTATACCCAATAGTTTCCTTAGGGTATCCTATGAAGACGCATTTCTCCGCTTTGGGTTCGAGCTTGTCCGGCATCAACTTCTTGACGTAAGCTTCGCATCCCCAAACTTTAAGAAACGAAAACTTAGGTTTATCACCAAACCATAGCTCATACGATGTCGTCTCAACGGATTTAGACGGAGCCCTATTTAAAGTGAATGCAGCGGTTTCTAATGCATAACCCCAAAATGATAACGGAAAATCAGTAAGAGACATCATTGATCGGACCATATCTAATAGGGTTCGATTCCGGCGTTCAGACACACCATTGCGCTGTGGTGTTCCGGGTGGCGTGAGTTGTGAAACGATTCCACTTGCTTTAAGATGCGTGAGAAAATCATAACTCAAATATTCACCTCCACGATCGGATCGTAGAAACTTAATCTTTCTGTTACGATGGTTCTCCACTTCATTCTGAAATTCCTTGAACTTTTCAAATGTTTCAGATTTATGTTTCATTAAATAGATATACCCATATCTACTTAAGTCATCGGTAAAAGTGAGGAAATAGCGATATCCACCGCGCGTCAAAACACTCATCGGTCCGCATACATCGGTATGTATGATTTCCAACAAGTCCGTTGCTCGCTCCATCATACCGGAGAACGGGGTTTTGATCATCTTGCCCATGAGGCATGGTTCGCATGTGTCAAATGATTCAAAATCAAGAGACTCCAAAAGTCCATCAGAATGGAGTTTCTTCATGAGCTTTACACCAATATGACCTAGACGACAGTGCCACAAATAAGTAGTATTATCACTATCTACTTTGCATCTCTTAGCCTCAATGTTATGGATGTGTGTTTCATCCCTTTCGAGATTTAGAAGAAATAAACCATTTACAAGAGGTGCATGACCATAAAAGATGTTACTCATATAAATAGAACAACCATTATTCTCCGATTTAAATGAATAACCGTCTTGCAATAAACACGATCCAGAAATAATGTCCATGCTCAACGCAGGCACATAATAACACTTATTAAGGTTTAAAACTAATCCCGAAGGTAAAACTAAGGAGAGCGTGCTGACGGCCATCACATCAACTCTTGATCCGTTGCCAACGCGCATCGTCACCTCATCCCTCGCAAGCCGCCGTCTATTCCGTAGCTCCTGTTTCGAGTTACAAATATTAGCAACTGAACCGGTATCAAATACCCAGGCACTAGAACGAGGGCTAGTAAGGAAAACATCAATAACATGTATATCAAATATACCTTTGATGGTGCCAGCCTTCTTGTCCGCTAAGTACTTCGGACAGTTGCGCTTCCAGTGACCCTTGTCCTTGCAATAGAAGCACTCAGTGTCCGGCTTGGGACCAGACCTGAGCTTCTTCTCAGCAGGGGCATTGCGCTTGCCGCCGCCCTTCTTGAAGGGCTTCTTTGCTCCCTTACCTTTCTTAAAGGAGGGCTTGTTGACCATCAACACATGATTATCCTTCTTGATGTCCACTTCCGCAGCCTTCAGCTTTGCGAAGAGCTCGGTGATCGTATCAGTGGAACCAATCTGATTATGAGTCACTACAAAACTTTTGTAGCTGGGAGGGAGTGATTGCAGAACCCTGTCAATCTTGAGCTCCTCTGGAATCGTGCATTCCAGTTGCTCAAGCCGTTGAGTGTAGCCCGTCATCTTAATGGCGTGCTCACTAACGGAACTCCCTTCCTCCATCTTGCAGTTAAAGAACTTCTCGGAGATCTCATATCTCTCAGAACGGGCCTGAGTCTGAAACATGGTTTTCAGCTCCTCGAGAATCTCGAAGGTCCCGGGATACTCTTCAAAACGATTTTGAAGCTCCGGTTCCATAGCAAACAACATGGTGCTCTTAATCACACCATAATCATCTTTGCGCGACTGATAGACAGCTTTCTCATCAGTCGGCACAGTTGCAGCAGGGGGGTCACCTAACGCTTTCCCAAGGACATAGTCCTTTTGTCCGCCAGACAGAATGATTCTTAGATTGCGGAACCAATTGGTGAAGTTAGACCCATTGTTTCTAAGCTTTTCCTTCTCAGCAAAACGTTGAAGTTGAAGTTGGACTTGGCCATGTGATCTACAGTATTTGCAAGTACAATTTAGACTATGTTCATGATAAATAGTTCAATTTAATCAAATTACTAGATGAACTCCCACTAAATTCAACATCCCTCAATTTGTTTAGTGAACACGATCCAAATTCACCACACCTAATCCGATCATCACGAGAAGAGATGTGGTTTCAATGGTGGACAACAAAGTGTCGATCATATCATTCATATGACTCATGCTTAACCTTTCGGTTCTTGTGTTCCGAGGCCATGTCTGTACATGCTAGGCTCATCAAGCTAGACCCAAGTATTTCTGCGTGTGCAAAACTGGCTTGCACCCGTTGTATGTGAGCGTAGAGTCTATAGCACCCGATCATCACGTGATGCTTGGACACGACGAACTTTCGCAACGGTGCATACTTGGGGAGAACACAGTTTTTATCTTGATCTTTAAGTGAGGAATCATCTTATAATGCTACCGTCGCGATCTAAGCATAATAAGATACATAAAGGGATAAACATCACATGCATATAACTTTATGTGACATGGTATATCCAATCCTCGCGCAATGATCTCCATCTTGTGCGTTCCGGCATGATCTCCATCACTCCAACATGATTGCCTCCACCACGAATAGCAACTACAACTATTGCTAACTACTTAGCGATAAAGTAAAGCTATTACATGGCGTATAAGAAGTTGACTCGCAGGTCATACACAATTATAAAGACAACCATATGGCTCCTGCCGGTTGTGTACTCATCGACATGCAAGTCGTGAAACATTACAAAACATGATCATCTCATACAATATACACATCACATCTTGGGCCATACCATATCACAGAAAACACTCCCTGAAAAAACAAGTTAGACGCCTCTACTTTGTTGTTGCATGTTTTACGTGGCTTATGGGAGTAGATGCTAAGAACGACTCTTACCTACGGAAAGCCACAACGGTGATATTATGGTTGCCAAACTCCGGTGTTAATCCCATGACAACTATAGTGAGAGAAACTGACATCCACCAGCCGCATGTGTGGAACAAGCCACACGTCAAGTGCGGAGCCGGTCTCGCGAACGACGTCGCGTAAGGTTGGCCTGGACTGCTTCAATCTCACTATCCCGCATCATAAGAAGAACACAAACAAGAGGCTTGAAACAGAAAACATCAACGCCCGCAACAACCATGTTGCGTTCTACTCGTGAAACACATCTACGCATAGATCTAGCTCTGATACCACTGAAGGGTTTCGCGGCATAGTAAATCAAAATTTTCTACGGATGCGAACAGAGGGAAAGCCAAGATCTAATCTAGGAGATGCAATCAACGAGAGAGATTGGATTAGATCTTCATACCCTTGAAGATTCGCACAGTGGAACGTTCGTCGGAACGTGGGTGATGTAGTCGTACTCGCTTCTCCTCCTCGCGATCCGATCCGATCTAGCACCACAAGTGGCGGTGCCTCCGTGAGATGCACACGTGCAGCACCTCGACGTCTCCTCCTTCCTCGGACCAGCAAGTATGGTGGAGAGATAGATTGTATCTACAACACGACGGCGTGGTGTATATGGTGGAGAATTTCTGCAGCAGGGCTTCGCCTAAAAACAGTCGGGAGGGAGAGAGGAAAGCTAGCAAGGCGGCTAGGGTTTGGAGGAGAGGTGTGTGGGGTTGGTGCGCCCCCACCCCTCTTTATATAGAGGGGGGGCGCAGCCCTAGCCCCTCCCCCAAGCCCAAAGGATAAGGAGTGGGGGGCATGGACTCTCCCCTCTTCTAGAAACCCTATCTCTAGTTTAAACGATTTAAACTCTCTAGGATCGGCTGGGCCATATGGGGCCTTGTGCCCCTGGCCCAATGCGGCCAGGACACTCCCTCATAGGCCCATGCCCCCTCCCGGAAGGTGGGGCCACGTTGGTCCCCTTCCGAAAGGTTCTAGAAGCTTCCGGTACAATACCGATTAACCCGGAACAATTCCGAACTCCAAAAACTGCATTGCCTTATATGAATCTTATTCTCCGGACCATTCCGGAACCTCTCGTGATATCCTGGATCCCATCCGAGACTCCGAACAAAAATTCATAAACCAATTATCCAATCTATCCTAGCGTCGAGATACGTTAAGTGTGTGACCTTGCGGGTTCGAGAATATGCAGACATGATCTTCTATCAATAATCAACAGCGGGGTCTGGGCACCCATATTGACTCCCACACATTCATCTATGATCATATCGGATGAACCACGATGCCAGGATTCAATCAATCCCATATATATATTCCCTTCGTCTCGCGATATTTTACTTGCCCGAGATTCGATCGTCGGTACCGTCATACCTAGTTCAATCTCGTTCACAGCAAGTACTTTACTCGTTCCGTAATCCGATATCACTTTGTGATTAACTCCTTAACCACATGCTTGCAAGCGGTGTTGATATCGATTACCGAGTGGGCACGAAGTATATCTCTCCGAATTGGGAGGGACAAATTCCATCTCGATACATACAACCCAACAGATACTTTCCGATCACCTGAGAGACACCTTTATGATCACCCTCTCATAGGATGACGTTTGATGACCTCAAAGCTTTCTTCCGGTACCAGGGAGTTGCATTATCTCATGGTCTAAGGAATACAATATTTGACATAGGAAAAGCTTCGCAAATATGAACACGATGAAACGATCTAATTGCTTCGCTTAGTTTGGGTCTGTCCATCATATCATTCTCCAATGATATGATCTCATTATCAATTGACAACTCATGTCTATGGTTAGGAAACCTTAACCATCATTGATCAATGAGCTAGTCCATAGAGGCGTACTAGGGACACGGTGTTGTTCACAAACCACACAAGTATTAATGTTTCTGCTTAATACAATTCTAGCATGGAATATAAACTTTATCATGATCAAGAATTATAATAATAACATCTTTATTATTGCCTCTAGGGCATAATTCCAACACCTCGGAGCATCGGAATACGTCCAAACCCTTGCAATGGACCCTAGCATGTGTATTAAAGTGCGGTGGAATGTTGAAATGTTCAAAACATGGTATCCAAGTGTAACCCGTTTCGTAGCCATGCACTATCACCGAAAAACAAAGATCCTAGAATTTAATTGGCCGGGAACACCCCGTTTCGGTGAAAACGGGTTAGATCTTGTCACAAATTGTGCCCAAACATGCATGGTTTGGCATTATCCTATGACCCAACCAAGCACAAACCAAGAGGAAAATCCACCGGGCTACCCCTTTCATAAGAACATCTAGGGGGTAAACGATCGAGGACCACAAATTAGGGTTTTATAGGAAGAAGCTCTTTAGGGCATCGGAATACCTCCAAACCTGGCAATGGATGCTAGCATGTGTATTGAAGTGTTGTGGAATGATGAAATGTCAAAAACTTGGTTCCCAAGTGTGACCCCTTCGCAGACATGCGATGTCGCCTAAAAATGAAGGTGTTCTGGAAATTTAATTATTAGGGGTCCAAGAACTCCCAGTTTCGGTGAATGTCACAAATTGTGCCCAAACATGGTTTGCTATTATCCTAAAACCCAACCAAGAACAAACCAAGAGAAAAATCCACCGGGCTACCCCTTTCATAAGAACATCTAGGGGGTAGACGATTTTGGGCCCACGGATCAGGGTTTCATAGGCAGAAGCACCTCGGAGCATCAAAATACGCCCAAACCCTTGCAATGGACCCTAGAATGTGGATTAAACTGTGGTGGAATGCTGAAATGTCCAAAACAGGGTATCCAAGTGTAACCTCTTCGTAGGCATGCACTATAACCGAAAAAACATAGATCCTGGAATTTAATTGGCCGGGAACTCCCCATTTCGGTGAAACCGGGTTCGATCTTGTCACAACTTGTGCACAAACATGCATGGTTTGGAATTATCCTATGACCCAACCAAGCACAAACCAAGAGGAAAATCCACCAGGCTACCCCTTTCATAAGGACATCTAGGGGGTAGACGATCCAGGCCCACGGACCAGGGTTTTTTAGGAAGAAGCTCTTCGGGGCATCAGAATACCTCCAAACCTGGCAATGGACGCTAGATTGTGTATTAAAGTCTGGTGGAATGATGAAATGTCATAAACATGGTTCCCAAGTGTGACCCCTTCGCAAACATGCGATGTCACCTAAAAATGAAGGTGTTCCGGAAATTTAATTATTAGGGGGCCGAGAACTGCCAGTTTCGGTGAAACCGGGTTGAATCTTGTCACAAATTGTGCCCAAAGATGGTTTGCAATTATCCAACAACCCAACCAAGCACAAACCAAAAGAAAAATCCACCGGCTACCCCTTTCATAAGAACATCTAGGGGTAGACGATTCTGGGCCCATAGATCAGGGTTTCACAGGCAGAAGCGCCTCGGAGCATCAGAATACGTCCAAACCCTTGCAATGGACCCTAGCATGTGTATTAAAGTGCGGTGGAATGCTGAAATGTTCAAAACATGGTATCCAAGTGTAACCCGCTTCGTAGCCATGCACTATCACCGAAAAACGAAGATCCTGGAATTTAATTGGCCGGGAACTCCCCGTTTCGGTGAAAACGGGTTCGATCTTGTCACAACTTGTGCCCAAACATGCATGGTTTGGAATTATCCTATGACCCAACCAATCACAAACAAAGAGGAAATTCCACCAGGCTACCCCTTTCATCAGAACATCTAGGGGGTAGGTGATCCAGGCGCACGGACCAGGGTTTTGTAGGAAGAAGCCCTTCGTGGCATCGGAATACCTCCAAACCTGGCAATGGACGCTAGATTGTGTATTAAAGTCTGGTGGGATGATGAAATTTCAAAAACTTGGTTCCCAAGTGGGACCCTTCGTAGACATGCGATGTCACCTAAAAATGAAGGTGTTCTGGAAATTTAATTATTAGGGAGCCGAGAACTGCCAGTTTCGGTGAAACCAGGTTGAATCTTGTCACAAATTGTGCCCAAACATGGTTTGAAATTATCCAATAACCCAACCGAGAACAAACCAAGAGAAAAATTCATCGTCTACCCCTTTCATGAGAACATCTAGGGGTAGACGATTCTGGGCCCATAGATCAGGGTTTCACAGGCAGAAGCGCCTCGGAGCATCGGAATACGTCCAAACCCTTGCAATGGACCCTAGCATGTGTATTAAAGTGTGGTGGAATGTTGAAATGTTCAAAACATGGTATACAAGTGTAACCCGTTTCGTAGCCATGCACTATCATCGAAAAACGAAGATCCTGGAATTTAATTGGCCGGGAACTCCCCGTTTCGGTGAAAACGGGTTGGATATTGTCACAAGTTGTGCCCAAACATGCATGGTTTGGCATTACCCTATGACCCAACCAAGCACAAACCAAGAGGAAAATCCACCAGGCTACCCCTTTCATAAGAACATCTAGGGGGTAAACGATCGAGGCCCACATATTAGGGTTTTATAGGAAGAAGCTCTTTAGGGCATCGGAATACCTCCAAACCTGGCAATGGATGCTAGCATGTGTATTGAAGTGTTGTGGAATGATGAAATGGAAAAAACTTGGTTCCCAAGTGTGACCCCTTCGCAGACATGCGATGTCGCCTAAAAATGAAGGTGTTCTGGAAATTTAATTATTAGGGGTCCAAGAACTCCCAGTTTCGGTGAATGTCACAAATTGTGCCCAAACATGGTTTGCTATTATCCTAAAACCCAACCAAGAACAAACCAAGAGAAAAATCCACCAGGCTACCCCTTTCATAAGAACATCTAGGGGGTAGACGATTTTGGGCCCACGGATCAGGGTTTCATAGGCAGAAGCACCTCGGAGCATCAAAATACGCCCAAACCCTTGCAATGGACCCTAGAATGTGGATTAAAGTGTGGTGGAATGTTGAAATGTCCAAAACAGGGTATCCAAGTGTAACCCTCTTCGTAGGCATGCACTATAACCGAAAAAACATAGATCCCGGAATTTAATTGGCTGGGAACTCCCCATTTCGGTGAAACCGGGTTCGATCTTGTCACAACTTGTGCCCAAACATGCATGGTTTGGAATTATCCTATGACCCAACCAAGCACAAACCAAGAGGAAAATCCACCAGGCTACCCCTTTCATAAGAACATCTAGGGGGTAGACGATCCAGGCCCACGGACCAGGGTTTTTTAGGAAGAAGCTCTCCGGGGCATTAGAATACCTCAAAACCTGGCAATGGACGCTAGATTGTGTATTAAAGTCTGGCGGAATGATGAAATGTCATAAACATGGTTCCCAAGTGTGACCCTTCGCAGACATGCGATGTCACCTAAAAATGAAGGTGTTCTGGAAATTTAATTATTAGGGGGCCGAGAACTGCCAGTTTCGGTGAAACCGGGTTGAATCTTGTCACAAATTGTGCCCAAACATGGTTTGCAATTATCCAACAACCCAACCGAGCACAAAACAAGAGAAAAATCCACCGGATACCCCTTTCATAAGAACATCTAGGGGTAGACGATTTTGGGCCCATAGATCAGGGTTTCACAGGCAGAAGCGCCTCGGAGCATCGGAATACGTCCAAACCCTTGTAATGGACCCTAGCATGTGTATTAAAGTGCGGTGGAATGCTGAAATGTTCAAAACATGGTATCCAAGTGTAACCCGCTTCGTATCCATGCACTATCACCGAAAAACGAAGATCCTGGAATTTAATTGGCCGGGAACTCCCCGTTTCGGTGAAAACGGGTTGGATCTTGTCACAAATTGTTCCCAAACATGCATGGTTTGGAATTATCTTATGACCCAAGCAAGCACAAACCAAGAGGAAAATCCATCGGGCTACCCCTTTCGTAAGAACATCTAGTGGGGTAGAAGATCCAGGCCCACAGATCAGGGTTTTGTAGGAACAAGCTCTTTGGGGCATCAGAATACCTCCAAACCTGGCAATGGACGCTAGCATGTGTATTAAAGTGTGGTTGAATGATGAAATGTCAAAAACTTGGTTCCCAAGTGGGACCCCTTTGCAGACATGCGATGTCACCTAAAAATGAAGGTGTTTTGGAAATTTAATTATTAGGGGGCCAAGAACTCTCAGTTTCGGTGAAACCGGGTTGGATCTTGTCACAAATTGTCCCCAAACATGGTTTGCAATTATCCTAAAACCCAACCAAGAACAAACCAAGAGAAAAATCCACCGGGCTACCCCTTTCATAAGAACATCTAGGGGGTAAACGATTCTACGCCCACGGATCAGGGTTTCATAGGCAGAAGCACCTCGGAGCATCGAAATACGCCCAAACCCTTGCAATGGACCCTAGAATGTGGATTAAAGTGTGGTGGAATGCTGAAATGTCTAAAACAGGGTATCCAAGTGTAACCCTCTTCGTAGGCATGCACTATAACCGAAAAAACATAGATCCTGGAATTTAATTGGCCGGCAACTCCTCGTTTCGGTGAAACCGGGTTCGATCTTGTCAGAACTTGTGCCCAAACATGCATGGTTTGGAATTATCCTATGACCCAACCAAGAACAAACCAAGAGGAAAATCCACCAGGCTACCCCTTTCACAAGATTATCTAGGGGGGAGACGATCCAGGCCCACGGACCAGGTTTTTTTAGGAAGAAGCTCTTCGGGGCATCAGAATACCTCCAAACCTGGCAATGGACGCTAGATTGTGTATTAAAGTCTAGTGGAATGATTAAATGTCATAAACATGGTTCCCAAGTGTGACCCTTCGCAGACCTGCGATGTCACCTAAAAATGAAGGTGTTTTGGAAATTTAATTATTAGGGGGCCGAGAACTGCCAGTTTCGGTGAAACCGGGTTGAATCTTGTCACAAATTGTGCCCAAACATGGTTTGCAATTATCCAACAACCCAACCGAGCACAAACCAAGAGAAAAATCCACCGGCTACCCCTTTCATAAGAACATCTAGGGCTAGACGATTCTGGGCCCATAGATTAGGGTTTCACAGGCAGAAGCGCCTCAGAGCATCGGAATACGTCCAAACCCTTGTAATGGACCCTAGCATGTGTATTAAAGTGCGGTGGAATGCTGAAATGTTCAAAACATGGTATCCAAGTGTAACCCGCTTCGTAGCCATGCACTATCACCGAAAAACGAAGATCTGGAATTTAATTGGCCGGGAACTCCCCGTTTCGGTGAAAACGGGTTGGATCTTGTCACAAATTGTTCCCAAACATGCATGGTTTGGAATTATCTTATGACCCAACCAAGCACAAACCAAGAGGAAAATCCATCGGGCTACCCCTTTCATAAGAACATCTAGTGGGGTACAAGATCCAGGCCCACAGATCAGGGTTTTGTAGGAACAAGCTCTTTGGGGCATCAGAATACCTCCAAACCTGGCAATGGATGCTAGCATGTGTATTAAAGTGTGGTTGAATGATGAAATGTCAAAAACTTGGTTCCCAAGTGGGACCCCTTTGCAGACATGCGATGTCACCTAAAAATGAAGGTGTTCTAGAAATTTAATTATTAGGGGGCCAAGAACTCCCAGTTTCGGTGAAACCGGGTTGGATCTTGTCACAAATTGTGCCCAAACATGGTTTGAAATTATCCTAAAACCCAACCAAGAACAAACCAAGAGAAAAATCCACCGGGCTACCCCTTTCATAAGAACATCTAGTGGGTAAACGATTCTACGCCCACGGATCAGGGTTTCATAGGCAGAAGCACCTCGGAGCATCGAAATACGCCCAAACCATTGCAATGGACCCTAGAATGTGGATTAAAGTGTGGTGGAATGCTGAAATGTCTAAAACAGGGTATCCAAGTGTAGCCCTCTTCGTAGGCATGCACTATAACCGAAAAAACGTAGACCCTGGAATTTAATTGGCCGGGAACTCCTCGTTTCGGTGAAACCGGGTTCGATCTTGTAACAACTTGTGCCCAAACATGCATGGTTTGGAATTATCATATGACCCAACCAAGCACAAATCAAGAGGAAAATCCACCAGGCTACCCCTTTCATAAGAACATCTAGGGGGGAGACGATCCAGGCCCACGGACCAGGTTATTTTAGGAAGAACCTCTTCGGGGCATCAGAATACCTCCAAACCTGGAAATGGACGCTAGATTGTGTATTAAAGTCTGGTGGAATGATGAAATGTCATAAACATGGTTCCCAAGTGTGACCCTTCACAGACATGCGATGCCACCTAAAAATGAAGGTGTTCTGGAAATTTAATTATTAGGGGGCCGAGAACTGCCATTTTCGGTGAAACCGGGTTGAATCTTGTCACAAATTGTGCCCAAACATGGTTTGCAATTATCCAACAACCCAACCGAGCACAAACCAAGAGAAAAATCCACCGGCTACCCCTTTCATAAGAACATCTAGGGCTAGACGATTCTGGGCCCATAGATTAGGGTTTCACAGGAAGAAGCGCCTCAGAGCATCGGAATACGTCCAAACCCTTGTAATGGACCCTAGCATGTGTATTAAAGTGTGGTGGAATGCTGAAATGTTCAAAACATGGTATCCAAGTGTAACCCGCTTCGTAGCCATGCACTATCACCGAAAAACGAAGATCCTGGAATTTGATTGGCCGGGAACTCCCTGTTTCGGTGAAAACGGGTTGGATCTTGTCGCAAATTGTTCCCAAACATGCATGGTTTGGAATTATCTTATGACCCAACCAAGCACAAACCAAGAGGAAAATCCATCGGGCTACCCCTTTCATAAGAACATCTAGTGGGGTACAAGATCCAGGCCCACAGATCAGGGTTTTGTAGGAACAAGCTCTTTGGGGCATCAGAATACCTCCAAACCTGGCAATGGATGATAGCATGTGTATTAAAGTGTGGTTGAATGATGAAATGTCAAAAACTTGGTTCCCAAGTGGGACCCCTTTGCATACATGCGATGTCACCTAAAAATGAAGGTGTTCTGGAAATTTAATTATTAGGGGGCCAAGAACTCTCAGTTTCGGTGAAACCGGGTTGGATCTTGTCACAAATTGTGCCCAAACATGGTTTGCAATTATCCTAAAACCCAACCAAGATCAAACCAATAGAAAAATCCACCGGGCTACACCTTTCATAAGAACATCTAGGGGGTAAACGATTCTACGCCCACGGATCAGGGTTTCATAGGCAGAAGCACCTCGGAGCATCGAAATACGCCCAAACCCTTGCAATGGACCCTAGAATGTGGATTAAAGTGTGGTGGAATGCTGAAATGACTAAAACAGGGTATCCAGGTGTAACCCTCTTCGTAGGCATGCACTATAACCGAAAAAACGTAGATCCTGGAATTTAACTGGCCGGGAACTCCTCGTTTCGGTGAAACCGGGTTCAATCTTGTCACAACTTGTGCCCAAACATGCATGGTTTGACTTATCCTATGACCCAACCAAGCACAAACCAAGAGGAAAATCCACCAGGCTACCCCTTTCATAAGAACATCTAGGGGGGAGACGATCCATGCCCACGGACCAGGTTTTTTTAGGAAGAAGCTCTTCGGGGCATCAGAATACCTCCAAACCTGGCAATGGACGCTAGATTGTGTATTAAAGTCTGGTGGAATGATGAAATGTCATAAACATGGGTCCCAAGTGTGACCCTTCGCAGACATGCGATGTCACCTAAAAATGAAGGTGTTCTGGAAATTTAATTATTAGGGGGCCGAGAACTGCCAGTTTCGGTGAAACCGGGTTGAATCTTGTCACAAATTGTGCCCAAACATGGTTTGCAATTATCCAACAACCCAACCAAGAACAAACCAAGATAAAAATCCACCGGCTACCCCTTTCATAAGAACATCTAGGGCTAGACGATTCTGGGCCCATAGATTAGGGTTTCACAGGCAGAAGCGCCTCAGAGCATCGGAATAAGTCCAAACCCTTGTAATGGACCCTAGCATGTGTATTGAATTGCGGTGGAATGCTGAAATGTTCAAAACATGTTATCCAAGTGTAACCCGCTTCGTAGCCATGCACTATCACCGAAAAACGAAGATCCTGGAATTTGATTGGCCGGGAACTCCCCGTTTCGGTGAAAACGGGTTGGATCTTGTCGCAAATTGTTCCCAAATATGCATGGTTTGGAATTATCTTATGACCCAACCAAGCACAAACCAAGAGGAAAATCCATCGGGCTACCCCTTTCATAAGAACATCTAGTGGGGTACAAGATCCAGGCCCACAGATCAGGGTTTTGTAGGAACAAGCTCTTTGGGGCATCAGAATACCTCCAAACCTGGCAATGGATGATAGCATGTGTATTAAAGTGTGGTTGAATGATGAAATGTCAAAAACGTGGTTCCCAAGTGGGACCCCTTTGCAGACATGCGATGTCACCTAAAAATGAAGGTGTTCTGGAAATTTAATTATTAGGGGGCCAAGAACTCTCAGTTTCGGTGAAACCGGGTTGGATCTTGTCACAAATTGTGCCCAAACATGGTTTGCAATTATCCTAAAACCCAACCAAGAACAAACCAAGAGAAAAATCCACCGGGCTACCCCTTTCATAAGAACATCTAGGGGGTAAACGATTCTACGCCCACGAATCAGGGTTTCATAGGCAGAAGCACCTCGGAGCATCGAAATACGCCCAAACCCTTGCAATGGACCCTAGAATGTGGATTAAAGTGTGGTGGAATGCTGAAATGTCTAAAACAGGGTATCCAAGTGTAACCCTCTTCGTAGGCATGCACTATAACCGAAAAAACGTAGATCCCGGAATTTAATTGGCCGGGAACTCCTCGTTTCGGTGAAACCGGGTTCAATCTTGTCACAACTTGTGCCCAAACATGCATGGTTTGACTTATCCTATGACCCAACCAAGCACAAACCAAGAGGAAAATCCACCAGGCTACCCCTTTCATAAGAACATCTAGGGGGGAGACGATCCAGGCCCACGGACCAGGTTTTTTTAGGAAGAAGCTCTTCGGGGCATCAGAATACCTCCAAACCTGGCACTGGACGCTAGATTGTGTATTAAAGTCTGGTGGAATGATGAAATGTCATAAACATGGGTCCCAAGTGTGACCCTTCGCAGACATGCGATGTCACCTAAAAATGAAGGTGTTCTGGAAATTTAATTATTAGGGGGCCGAGAACTGCCAGTTTCGGTGAAACCGGGTTGAATCTTGTCACAAATTGTGCCCAAACATGGTTTGCAATTATCCAACAACCCAACCAAGAACAAACCAAGATAAAAATCCACCGGCTACCCCTTTCATTAGAACATCTAGGGCTAGACGATTCTGGGCCCATAAATTAGGGTTTCATAGGCAAAAGCGCCTCAGAGCATCGGAATACGTCCAAACCCTTGTAATGGACCCTAGCATGTGTATTAAAGTGCGGTGGAATGCTGAAATGTTCAAAACATGGTATCCAAGTGTAACCCGCTTCGTAGCCATGCACTATCACCGAAAAACGAAGATCCTGGAATTTGATTGGCCGGGAACTCCCCGTTTCGGTTAAAACGGGTTGGATCTTGTCGCAAATTGTTCCCAAATATGCATGGTTTGGAATTATCTTATGTCCCAACCAAGCACAAACCAAGAGGAAAATCCATCGGGCTACCCCTTTCATAAGAACATCTAGTGGGGTACAAGATCCAGGCCCACAGATCAGGGTTTTGTAGGAACAAGCTCTTTGGGGCATCAGAATACCTCCAAACCTGGCAATGGATGATAGCATGTGTATTAAAGTGTGGTTGAATGATGAAATTTCAAAAACTTGGTTCCCAAGTGGGACCCCTTTGCAGACATGCGATGTCACCTAAAATGAAGGTGTTCTGGAAATTTAATTATTAGGGGGCCAAGAACTCTCAGTTTCGGTGAAACTGGGTTGGATCTTGTCACAAATTGTGCCCAAACATGGTTTGCAATTATCCTAAAACCCAACCAATAACAAACCAAGAGAAAAATCCACCGGGCTACCCCTTTCATAAGAACATCTAGGGGGTAAACGATTCTAAGCCCACGGATCAGGGTTTCATAGGCAGAAGCACCTCGGAGCATCGAAATACGCCCAAACCCTTGCAATGGACCCTAGAATGTGGATTAAAGTGTGGTGGAATGCTGAAATGTCTAAAACAGGGTATCCAAGTGTAACCCTCTTCGTAGGCATGCACTATAACCGAAAAAACGTAGATCCTGGAATTTAATTGGCCGGGAACTCCTCGTTTCGGTGAAACCGGGTTCAATCTTGTCACAACTTGTGCCCAAACATGCATGGTTTGAATTATCCTATGACCCAACCAAGCACAAACCAAGAGGAAAATCCACCAGGCTACCCCTTTCATAAGAACATCTAGGCGGGAGACGATCCAGGCCCATGGACCAGGTTTTTTTAGGAAGAAGCTCTTCGGGGCACCAGAATACCTCCAAACCTGGCAATGGACGCTAGATTGTGTATTAAAGTCTGGTGGAATGATGAAATGTCATAAACATGGTTCCCAAGTGTGACCCTTCGCAGACATGCGATGTCACCTAAAAATGAAGGTGTTCTGGAAATTTAATTATTAGGGGGCCGAGAACTGCCAGTTTCGGTGAAACCGGGTTGAATCTTGTCACAAATTGTGCTCAAACATGGTTTGCAATTATCCAACAACACAACCGAGCACAAACCAAGAGAAAAATCCACCGGCTACCCCTTTCATAAGAACATCTAGGGCTAGACGATTCTGGGCCCATAGATTAGGGTTTCACAGGCTGAAGCGTCTCAGAGCATCGGAATACGTCCAAACCCTTGTAATGGACCCTAGCATGTGTATTAAAGTGCGATGGAATGCTGAAATGTTCAAAACATGGTATCCAAGTGTAACCCGCTTCGTAGCCATGCACTATCACCGAAAAACGAAGATCCTGGAATTTGATTGGCCGGGAACTCCCTGTTTCGGTGAAAACGGGTTGGATCTTGTCGCAAATTGTTCCCAAACATGCATGGTTTGGAATTATCTTATGACCCAACCAAGCACAAACCAAGAGGAAAATCCATCGGGCTACCCCTTTCATAAGAACATCTAGTGGGGTACAAGATCCAGGCCCACAGATCAGGGTTTTGTAGGAACAAGCTCTTTGGGGCATCAGAATACCTCCAAACCTGGCAATGGATGCTAGCATGTGTATTAAAGTGTGGTTGAATGATGAAATGTCAAAAACTTGGTTCCCAAGTGGGACCCCTTTGCAGACATGCGATGTCACCTAAAAATGAAGGTGTTTTGGAAATTTAATTATTAGGGGGCCAAGAACTCTCAGTTTCGGTGAAACCGGGTTGGATCTTGTCACAAATTGTGCCCAAACATGGTTTGCAATTATCCTAAAACCCAACCAAGAACAAACCAAGAGAAAAATCCACCGGGCTACCCCTTTCATAAGAACATCTAGGGGGTAAACGATTCTACGCCCACGGATCAGGGTTTCATAGGCAGAAGCACCTCGGAGCATCGAAATACGCCCAAACCCTTGCAATGGACCCTAGAATGTGGATTAAAGTGTGGTGGAATGCTGAAATGTCTAAAACAGGGTATCCAAGTGTAACCCTCTTCGTAGGCATGCACTATAACCGAAAAAACGTAGATCCTGGAATTTAATTGGCCGGGAACTCCTCGTTTCGGTGAAACCGGGTTCAATCTTGTCACAACTTGTGCCCAAACATGCATGGTTTGAATTATCCTATGACCCAACCAAGCACAAACCAAGAGGAAAATCCACCAGGCTACCCCTTTCATAAGAACATCTAGGGGGGAGACGATCCAGGCCCATGGACCAGGTTTTTTTAGGAAGAAGCTCTTCGGGGCATCAGAATACCTCCAAACCTGGCAATGGACGCTAGATTGTGTATTAAAGTCTGGTGGAATGATGAAATGTCATAAACATGGTTCCCAAGTGTGACCCTTCGCAGACATGCGATGTCACCTAAAAATGAAGGTGTTCTGGAAATTTAATTATTAGGGGGCCGAGAATTGCCAGTTTCGGTGAAACCGGGTTGAATCTTGTCACAAATTGTGCCCAAACATGGTTTGCAATTATCCAACAACCCAACCGAGCACAAACCAAGAGAAAAATCCACCGGCTACCCCTTTCATAAGAACATCTAGGGCTAGACGATTCTGGGCCCATAGATTAGGGTTTCACAGGCAGAAGCGCCTCAGAGCATCGGAATACGTCCAAACCCTTGTAATGGACCCTAGCATGTGTATTAAAGTGCGGTGGAATGCTGAAATGTTCAAAACATGGTATCCAAGTGCAACCCGCTTCGTAGCCATGCACTATCACCGAAAAACGAAGATCCTGGAATTTGATTGGCCGGGAACTCCCTGTTTCGGTGAAAACGGGTTGGATCTTGTCGCAAATTGTTCCCAAACATGCATGGTTTGGAATTATCTTATGACCCAACCAAGCACAAACCAAGAGGAAAATCCATCGGGCTACCCCTTTCATAAGAACATCTAGTGGGGTACAAGATCCAGGCCCACAGATCAGGGTTTTGTAGGAACAAGCTCTTTGGGGCATCAGAATACCTCCAAACCTGGCAATGGATGCTAGCATGTGTATTAAAGTGTGGTTGAATGATGAAATGTCAAAAACTTGGTTCCCAAGTGGGACCCCTTTGCAGACATGCGATGTCACCTAAAAATGAAGGTGTTTTGGAAATTTAATTATTAGGGGGCCAAGAACTCTCAGTTTCGGTGAAACCGGGTTGGATCTTGTCACAAATTGTGCCCAAACATGGTTTGCAATTATCCTAAAACCCAACCAAGAACAAACCAAGAGAAAAATCCACCGGGCTACCCCTTTCATAAGAACATCTAGGGGGTAAACGATTCTACGCCCACGGATCAGGGTTTCATAGGCAGAAGCACCTCGGAGCATCGAAATACGCCCAAACCCTTGCAATGGACCCTAGAATGTGGATTAAAGTGTGGTGGAATGCTGAAATGTCTAAAAAAGGGTATCCAAGTGTAACCCTCTTCGTAGGCATGCACTATAACCGAAAAAACGTAGATCCTGGAATTTAATTGGCCGGGAACTCCTCGTTTCGGTGAAACCGGGTTCGATCTTGTCACAACTTATGCCCAAACATGCATGGTTTGGAATTATCCTATGACCCAACCAAGCACAAACCAATAGGAAAATCCACCAGGTACCCCTTTCATAAGAACATCTAGGGGGTAGACGATCCAGGCCCACGGACCAGGGTTTTGTAGGAAGAAGCTCTGTGGGGCATCGGAATACCTCCAAACCTGGCAATGGACGTTAGATTATGTATTAAAGTCTGGTGGAATGATGAAATGTCATAAACCTGGTTCCCAAGTGTGACCCCTTCACAGACATGCGATGTCACCTAAAAATGAAGGTGTTCTGGAAATTTAATTATTAGGGAGCCGAGAACTGCCACTTTCGGTGAAACCGGGTTGAATCTTGTCACAAATTGTGCCCAAACATGGTTTGCAGTTATCCAACAACCCAACCGAGCACAAACCAAGAGAAAAATCCATCGGCTACCCCTTTCATAAGAACATCTAGGGGTAGACGATTCTAGGCCCATAGATCAGGGTTTCACAGGCAGAAGCGCCTCGGAGCATCGGAATATGTCCAAACCCTTGCAATGGACCCTAGCATGTGTATTAAAGTGCGGTGGAATGCTGAAATGTTCAAAACATGGTATCCAAGTGTAACCCGCTTCGTAGCCATGCACTATCACCGAAAAACGAAGATCCTGAAATTTAATTGGCCGGGAACTCCCCGTTTGGGTGAAAACGGGTTGGATCTTGTCACAAATTGTGCCCAAACATGCATGGTTTGGAATTATCTTATGACCCAACCAAGCACAAACCAAGAGGAAAATCCATCGGGCTACCCCTTTCATAAGAACATCTAGTGGGGTAGAAGATCCAGGCCCATGGATCAGGGTTTTGTAGGAAGAAGATCTTTGGGGCATCAGAATACCTCCAAACCTGGCAATGGACGCTAGCATGTGTATTAAAGTGTGGTGGAATTATGAAATGTCAAAAACTTGGTTCCCAAGTGGGACCCCTTCGCAGACATGCGATGTCACCTAAAAATGAAGGTGTTCTGGAAATTTAATTATTAGGGGGCCAAGAACTCCCAGTTTCGGTGAAACCGGGTTGGATCTCGTCACAAATTGTGCCCAAACATGGTTTGCAATTATCCTAAAACCCAACCAAGAGAAAAATCCACCGGGCTACACCTTTCATAAGAACATCTAGGGGGTAGACCATTATGGGCCCACAGATCAGGGTTTCATAGGCAGAAGCACCTCGGAGCATCGAAATACGCCCAAACCCTTGCAATGGACCCTAGAATGTGGATTAAAGTGTGGTGGAATGCTGAAATGTCTAAAATAGGGTATCCAAGTGTAACACTCTTCGTAGGCATGCACTATAACCGAAAAAACGTAGATCCTGGAATTTAATTGGCCGGGAACTCCCCGTTTCGGTGAAACCGGGTTCGATCTTGTCCAACTTGTGCCCAAACATGCATGGTTTGGAATTATCCTATGACCCAACGAAGGACAAACCAAGAGGAAAATCCACCAGGCTACCCCTTTCATAAGAACATTTAGGGGGTAGACGATCCAGGCCCACGGACCAGGGGTTTGTAGGAAGAAGCTCTTCGGGGAATCGGAATACCTCCAAACCTGGCAATGGACGATAGATTGTGTATTAAAGTCTGGTGGAATGATGAAATGTCATAAACCTTGTTCCCAAGTGTGACCCCTTCACAGACATGCGATGTCACCTAAAAATGAAGGTGTTCTGGAAATTTAATTATTAGGGGCCCGAGAACTGCCAGTTTCGGTGAAACCGGGTTGAATCTTGTCACAAATTGTGCCCAAACATGGTTTGCAATTATCCAACAACCCAACCGAGCACAAACCAAGAGAAAAATCCACCGGCTACCCCTTTCATAAGAACACCTACGGGTAGACGATTCTGGGCCCATAGATCAGGGTTTCACAGGCAGAAGCGCCTCGGAGCATCGAAATACGTCCAAACCCTTGCAATGGACCCTAGCATGTGTATTAAAGTGTGGTGGAATGATGAAATGTTCAAAACATGGTATCCAAGTGTAACCCGCTTCGTAGCCATGCACTATCACCGAAAAACGAAGATCCTGGAATTTAATTGGCCGGGAACTCCCCGTTTCGGTGAAAACGGGTTGGATCTTGTCACAAATTGTGCCCAAACATGCATGGTTTGGAATTATCTTATGACCCAACCAAGCACAAACCAAGAGGAAAATCCATCGGGCTACCCCTTTCATAAGAACATCTAGTGGGGTAGAAGATCCAGGCCCACGGATAAGGGTTTTGTAGGAAGAAGCTCTTTGGGGCATCAGATGACCTCCAAACCTGGCAATGGACGATATCATGTGTATTAAAGTGTGGTGGAATGATGAAATGTCAAAAACCTGGTTCCCAACTGGGACCCCTTTGCAGACATGCGATGTCACCTAAAAATGAAGGTGTTCTAGAAATTTAATTATTAGGGGGCCGAGAACTCCTAGTTTCGGTGAAAACAGGATGGATCTTGTCACAAATTGTGCCCAAACATGGTTTGCAATTATCCTATAACCCAACCAAGAGAAAAATCCACCGGGCTACACCTTTCATAAGAACATCTAGGGGGTAGACCATTATGGGCCCACAGATCAGGGTTTCATAGGCAGAAGCACCTCGGAGCATCGAAATACGCCCAAACCCTTGCAATGGACTCTAGAATGTGGATTAAAGTGTGGTGGAATGCTGAAATGTCTAAAATAGGGTATCCAAGTGTAACACTCTTCGTAGGCATGCACTATAACCGAAAAAACGTAGATCCTGGAATTTAATTGGCCGGGAACTCCCCGTTTCGGTGAAACCGGGTTCGATCTTGTCCAACTTGTGCCCAAACATGCATGGTTTGGAATTATCCTATGACCCAACGAAGGACAAACCAAGAGGAAAATCCACCAGGCTACCCCTTTCATAAGAACATTTAGGGGGTAGACGATCCAGGCCCACGGACCAGGGGTTTGTAGGAAGAAGCTCTTCGGGGAATCGGAATACCTCCAAACCTGGCAATGGACGATAGATTGTGTATTAAAGTCTGGTGGAATGATGAAATGTCATAAACCTTGTTCCCAAGTGTGACCCCTTCACAGACATGCGATAACACCTAAAAATGAAGGTGTTCTGGAAATTTAATTATTAGGGAGCCGAGAACTGCCACTTTCGGTGAAACCGGGTTGAATCTTGTCACAAATTGTGCCCAAACATGGTTTGCAGTTATCCAACAACCCAACCGAGCACAAACCAAGAGAAAAATCCATCGGCTACCCCTTTCATAAGAACATCTAGGGGTAGACGATTCTAGGCCCATAGATCAGGGTTTCACAGGCAGAAGCGCCTCGGAGCATCGGAATATGTCCAAACCCTTGCAATGGACCCTAGCATGTGTATTAAAGTGCGGTGGAATGCTGAAATGTTCAAAACATGGTATCCAAGTGTAACCCGCTTCGTAGCCATGCACTATCACCGAAAAACGAAGATCCTGAAATTTAATTGGCCGGGAACTCCCCGTTTGGGTGAAAACGGGTTGGATCTTGTCACAAATTGTGCCCAAACATGCATGGTTTGGAATTATCTTATGACCCAACCAAGCACAAACCAAGAGGAAAATCCATCGGGCTACCCCTTTCATAAGAACATCTAGTGGGGTAGAAGATCCAGGCCCATGGATCAGGGTTTTGTAGGAAGAAGATCTTTGGGGCATCAGAATACCTCCAAACCTGGCAATGGACGCTAGCATGTGTATTAAAGTGTGGTGGAATTATGAAATGTCAAAAACTTGGTTCCCAAGTGGGACCCCTTCGCAGACATGCGATGTCACCTAAAAATGAAGGTGTTCTGGAAATTTAATTATTAGGGGGCCAAGAACTCCCAGTTTCGGTGAAACCGGGTTGGATCTCGTCACAAATTGTGCCCAAACATGGTTTGCAATTATCCTAAAACCCAACCAAGAGAAAAATCCACCGGGCTACACCTTTCATAAGAACATCTAGGGGGTAGACCATTATGGGCCCACAGATCAGGGTTTCATAGGCAGAAGCACCTCGGAGCATCGAAATACGCCCAAACCCTTGCAATGGACCCTAGAATGTGGATTAAAGTGTGGTGGAATGCTGAAATGTCTAAAATAGGGTATCCAAGTGTAACACTCTTCGTAGGCATGCACTATAACCGAAAAAACGTAGATCCTGGAATTTAATTGGCCGGGAACTCCCCGTTTCGGTGAAACCGGGTTCGATCTTGTCCAACTTGTGCCCAAACATGCATGGTTTGGAATTATCCTATGACCCAACGAAGGACAAACCAAGAGAAAATCCACCAGGCTACCCCTTTCATAAGAACATTTAGGGGGTAGACGATCCAGGCCCACGGACCAGGGGTTTGTAGGAAGAAGCTCTTCGGGGAATCGGAATACCTCCAAACCTGGCAATGGACGATAGATTGTGTATTAAAGTCTGGTGGAATGATGAAATGTCATAAACCTTGTTCCCAAGTGTGACCCCTTCACAGACATGCGATGTCACCTAAAAATGAAGGTGTTCTGGAAATTTAATTATTAGGGGCCCGAGAACTGCCAGTTTCGGTGAAACCGGGTTGAATCTTGTCACAAATTGTGCCCAAACATGGTTTGCAATTATCCAACAACCCAACCGAGCACAAACCAAGAGAAAAATCCACCGGCTACCCCTTTCATAAGAACACCTACGGGTAGACGATTCTGGGCCCATAGATCAGGGTTTCACAGGCAGAAGCGCCTCGGAGCATCGAAATACGTCCAAACCCTTGCAATGGACCCTAGCATGTGTATTAAAGTGTGGTGGAATGCTGAAATGTTCAAAACATGGTATCCAAGTGTAACCCGCTTCGTAGCCATGCACTATCACCGAAAAACGAAGATCCTGGAATTTAATTGGCCGGGAACTCCCCGTTTCGGTGAAAACGGGTTGGATCTTGTCACAAATTGTGCCCAAACATGCATGGTTTGGAATTATCTTATGACCCAACCAAGCACAAACCAAGAGGAAAATCCATCGGGCTACCCCTTTCATAAGAACATCTAGTGGGGTAGAAGATCCAGGCCCACGGATAAGGGTTTTGTAGGAAGAAGCTCTTTGGGGCATCAGATGACCTCCAAACCTGGCAATGGACGATATCATGTGTATTAAAGTGTGGTGGAATGATGAAATGTCAAAAACCTGGTTCCCAACTGGGACCCCTTTGCAGACATGCGATGTCACCTAAAAATGAAGGTGTTCTAGAAATTTAATTATTAGGGGGCCGAGAACTCCTAGTTTCGGTGAAAACAGGATGGATCTTGTCACAAATTGTGCCCAAACATGGTTTGCAATTATCCTATAACCCAACCAAGAGAAAAATCCACCGGGCTACACCTTTCATAAGAACATCTAGGGGGTAGACCATTATGGGCCCACAGATCAGGGTTTCATAGGCAGAAGCACCTCGGAGCATCGAAATACGCCCAAACCCTTGCAATGGACTCTAGAATGTGGATTAAAGTGTGGTGGAATGCTGAAATGTCTAAAATAGGGTATCCAAGTGTAACACTCTTCGTAGGCATGCACTATAACCGAAAAAACGTAGATCCTGGAATTTAATTGGCCGGGAACTCCCCGTTTCGGTGAAACCGGGTTCGATCTTGTCCAACTTGTGCCCAAACATGCATGGTTTGGAATTATCCTATGACCCAACGAAGGACAAACCAAGAGGAAAATCCACCAGGCTACCCCTTTCATAAGAACATTTAGGGGGTAGACGATCCAGGCCCACGGACCAGGGGTTTGTAGGAAGAAGCTCTTCGGGGAATCGGAATACCTCCAAACCTGGCAATGGACGATAGATTGTGTATTAAAGTCTGGTGGAATGATGAAATGTCATAAACCTTGTTCCCAAGTGTGACCCCTTCACAGACATGCGATAACACCTAAAAATGAAGGTGTTCTGGAAATTTAATTATTAGGGGCCCGAGAACTGCCAGTTTCGGTGAAACCGGGTTGAATCTTGTCACAAATTGTGCCCAAACATGGTTTGCAATTATCCAACAACCCAACCGAGCACAAACCAAGAGAAAAATCCACCGGCTACCCCTTTCATAAGAACACCTACGGGTAGACGATTCTGGGCCCATAAATCAGGGTTTCACAGGCAGAAGCGCCTCGGAGCATCGAAATACGTCCAAACCCTTGCAATGGACCCTAGCATGTGTATTAAAGTGTGGTGGAATGCTGAAATGTTCAAAACATGGTATCCAAGTGTAACCCGCTTCGTAGCCATGCACTATCACCGAAAAACGAAGATCCTGGAATTTAATTGGCCGGGAACTCCCCGTTTCGGTGAAAACGGGCTGGATCTTGTCACAAATTGTGCCCAAACATGCATGGTTTGGAATTATCTTATGACCCAACCAAGCACAAACCAAGAGGAAAATCCATCGGGCTACCCCTTTCATAAGAACATCTAGTGGGGTAGAAGATCCAGGCCCACGGATAAGGGTTTTGTAGGAAGAAGCTCTTTGGGGCATCAGATGACCTCCAAACCTGGCAATGGACGATATCATGTGTATTAAAGTGTGGTGGAATGATGAAATGTCAAAAACCTGGTTCCCAACTGGGACCCCTTTGCAGACATGCGATGTCACCTAAAAATGAAGGTGTTCTAGAAATTTAATTATTAGGGGGCCGAGAACTCCTAGTTTCGGTGAAAACAGGATGGATCTTGTCACAAATTGTGCCCAAACATGGTTTGCAATTATCCTATAACCCAACCAAGAGAAAAATCCACCGGGCTACACCTTTCATAAGAACATCTAGGGGGTAGACCATTATGGGCCCACAGATCAGGGTTTCATAGGCAGAAGCACCTCGGAGCATCGAAATACGCCCAAACCCTTGCAATGGACCCTAGAATGTGGATTAAAGTGTGGTGGAATGCTGAAATGTCTAAAATAGGGTATCCAAGTGTAACACTCTTCGTAGGCATGCACTATAACCGAAAAAACGTAGATCCTGGAATTTAATTGGCCGGGAACTCCCCGTTTCGGTGAAACTGGGTTCGATCTTGTCCAACTTGTGCCCAAACATGCATGGTTTGGAATTATCCTATGACCCAACGAAGGACAAACCAAGAGGAAAATCCACCAGGCTACCCCTTTCATAAGAACATTTAGGGGGTAGACGATCCAGGCCCACGGACCAGGGGTTTGTAGGAAGAAGCTCTTCGGGGAATCGGAATACCTCCAAACCTGGCAATGGACGATAGATTGTGTATTAAAGTCTGGTGGAATGATGAAATGTCATAAACCTTGTTCCCAAGTGTGACCCCTTCACAGACATGCGATGTCACCTAAAAATGAAGGTGTTCTGGAAATTTAATTATTAGGGGCCCGAGAACTGCCAGTTTCGGTGAAACCGGGTTGAATCTTGTCACAAATTGTGCCCAAACATGGTTTGCAATTATCCAACAACCCAACCGAGCACAAACCAAGAGAAAAATCCACCGGCTACCCCTTTCATAAGAACACCTACGGGTAGACGATTCTGGGCCCATAGATCAGGGTTTCACAGGCAGAAGCGCCTCGGAGCATCGAAATACGTCCAAACCCTTGCAATGGACCCTAGCATGTGTATTAAAGTGTGGTGGAATGCTGAAATGTTCAAAACAATGTATCCAAGTGTAACCCGCTTCGTAGCCATGCACTATCACCGAAAAACGAAGATCCTGGAATTTAATTGGCCGGGAACTCCCCGTTTCGGTGAAAACGGGCTGGATCTTGTCACAAATTGTGCCCAAACATGCATGGTTTGGAATTATCTTATGACCCAACCAAGCACAAACCAAGAGGAAAATCCATCGGGCTACCCCTTTCATAAGAACATCTAGTGGGGTAGAAGATCCAGGCCCACGGATAAGGGTTTTGTAGGAAGAAGCTCTTTGGGGCATCAGATGACCTCCAAACCTGGCAATGGACGATATCATGTGTATTAAAGTGTGGTGGAATGATGAAATGTCAAAAACCTGGTTCCCAACTGGGACCCCTTTGCAGACATGCGATGTCACCTAAAAATGAAGGTGTTCTAGAAATTTAATTATTAGGGGGCCGAGAACTCCTAGTTTCGGTGAAAACAGGATGGATCTTGTCACAAATTGTGCCCAAACATGGTTTGCAATTATCCTATAACCCAACCAAGAGAAAAATCCACCGGGCTACACCTTTCATAAGAACATCTAGGGGGTAGACCATTATGGGCCCACAGATCAGGGTTTCATAGGCAGAAGCACCTCGGAGCATTGAAATACGCCCAAACCCTTGCAATGGACCCTAGAATGTGGATTAAAGTGTGGTGGAATGCTGAAATGTCTAAAATAGGGTATCCAAGTGTAACACTCTTCGTAGGCATGCACTATAACTGAAAAAACGTAGATCCTGGAATTTAATTGGCCGGGAACTCCCTGTTTCGGTGAAACCGGGTTCGATCTTGTCCAACTTGTGCCCAAACATGCATGGTTTGGAATTATCCTATGACCCAACGAAGGACAAACCAAGAGGAAAATCCACCAGGCTACCCCTTTCATAAGAACATTTAGGGGGTAGACGATCCAGGCCCACGGACCAGGGGTTTGTAGGAAGAAGCTCTTCGGGGAATCGGAATACCTCCAAACCTGGCAATGGACGATAGATTGTGTATTAAAGTCTGGTGGAATGATGAAATGTCATAAACCTTGTTCCCAAGTGTGACCCCTTCACAGACATGCGATGTCACCTAAAAATGAAGGTGTTCTGGAAATTTAATTATTAGGGGCCCGAGAACTGCCAGTTTCGGTGAAACCGGGTTGAATCTTGTCACAAATTGTGCCCAAACATGGTTTGCAATTATCCAACAACCCAACCGAGCACAAACCAAGAGAAAAATCCACCGGCTACCCCTTTCATAAGAACACCTACGGGTAGACGATTCTGGGCCCATAGATCAGGGTTTCACAGGCAGAAGCGCCTCGGAGCATCGAAATACGTCCAAACCCTTGCAATGGACCCTAGCATGTGTATTAAAGTGTGGTGGAATGCTGAAATGTTCAAAACATGGTATCCAAGTGTAACCCGCTTCGTAGCCATGCACTATCACCGAAAAACGAAGATCCTGGAATTTAATTGGCCGGGAACTCCCCGTTTCCGTGAAAACGGGCTGGATCTTGTCACAAATTGTGCCCAAACATGCATGGTTTGGAATTATCTTATGACCCAACCAAGCACAAACCAAGAGGAAAATCCATCGGGCTACCCCTTTCATAAGAACATCTAGTGGGGTAGAAGATCCAGGCCCACGGATAAGGGTTTTGTAGGAAGAAGCTCTTTGGGGCATCAGATGACCTCCAAACCTGGCAATGGACGATATCATGTGTATTAAAGTGTGGTGGAATGATGAAATGTCAAAAACCTGGTTCCCAACTGGGACCCCTTTGCAGACATGCGATGTCACCTAAAAATGAAGGTGTTCTAGAAATTTAATTATTAGGGGGCCGAGAACTCCTAGTTTCGGTGAAAACAGGATGGATCTTGTCACAAATTGTGCCCAAACATGGTTTGCAATTATCCTATAACCCAACCAAGAGAAAAATCCACCGGGCTACACCTTTCATAAGAACATCTAGGGGGTAGACCATTATGGGCCCACAGATCAGGGTTTCATAGGCAGAAGCACCTCGGAGCATCGAAATACGCCCAAACCCTTGCAATGGACCCTAGAATGTGGATTAAAGTGTGGTGGAATGCTGAAATGTCTAAAATAGGGTATCCAAGTGTAACACTCTTCGTAGGCATGCACTATAACCGAAAAAACGTAGATCCTGGAATTTAATTGGCCGGGAACTCCCCGTTTCGGTGAAACCGGGTTCGATCTTGTCCAACTTGTGCCCAAACATGCATGGTTTGGAATTATCCTATGACCCAACGAAGGACAAACCAAGAGGAAAATCCACCAGGCTACCCCTTTCATAAGAACATTTAGGGGGTAGACGATCCAGGCCCACGGACCAGGGGTTTGTAGGAAGAAGCTCTTCGGGGAATCGGAATACCTCCAAACCTGGCAATGGACGATAGATTGCGTATTAAAGTCTGGTGGAATGATGAAATGTCATAAACCTTGTTCCCAAGTGTGACCCCTTCACAGACATGCGATGTCACCTAAAAATGAAGGTGTTCTGGAAATTTAATTAATAGGGGCCCGAGAACTGCCAGTTTCGGTGAAACCGGGTTGAATCTTGTCACAAATTGTGCCCAAACATGGTTTGCAATTATCCAACAACCCAACCGAGCACAAACCAAGAGAAAAATCCACCGGCTACCCCTTTCATAAGAACACCTACGGGTAGACGATTCTGGGCCCATAGATCAGGGTTTCACAGGCAGAAGCGCCTCGGAGCATCGAAATACGTCCAAACCCTTGCAATGGACCCTAGCATGTGTATTAAAGTGTGGTGGAATGCTGAAATGTTCAAAACAATGTATCCAAGTGTAACCCGCTTCGTAGCCATGCACTATCACCGAAAAACGAAGATCCTGGAATTTAATTGGCCGGGAACTCCCCGTTTCGGTGAAAACGGGCTGGATCTTGTCACAAATTGTGCCCAAACATGCATGGTTTGGAATTATCTTATGACCCAACCAAGCACAAACCAAGAGGAAAATCCATCGGGCTACCCCTTTCATAAGAACATCTAGTGGGGTAGAAGATCCAGGCCCACGGATAAGGGTTTTGTAGGAAGAAGCTCTTTGGGGCATCAGATGACCTCCAAACCTGGCAATGGACGATATCATGTGTATTAAAGTGTGGTGGAATGATGAAATGTCAAAAACCTGGTTCCCAACTAGGACCCCTTTGCAGACATGCGATGTCACCTAAAAATGAAGGTGTTCTAGAAATTTAATTATTAGGGGGCCGAGAACTCCTAGTTTCGGTGAAAACAGGATGGATCTTGTCACAAATTGTGCCCAAACATGGTTTGCAATTATCCTATAACCCAACCAAGAGAAAAATCCACTGGGCTACACCTTTCATAAGAACATCTAGGGGGTAGACCATTATGGGCCCACAGATCAGGGTTTCATAGGCAGAAGCACCTCGGAGCATCGAAATACGCCCAAACCCTTGCAATGGACCCTAGAATGTGGATTAAAGTGTGGTGGAATGCTGAAATGTCTAAAATAGGGTATCCAAGTGTAACACTCTTCGTAGGCATGCACTATAACCGAAAAAACGTAGATCCTGGAATTTAATTGGCCGGGAACTCCCCGTTTCGGTGAAACCGGGTTCGATCTTGTCCAACTTGTGCCCAAACATGCATGGTTTGGAATTATCCTATGACCCAACGAAGGACAAACCAAGAGGAAAATCCACCAGGCTACCCCTTTCATAAGAACATTTAGGGGGTAGACGATCCAGGCCCACGGACCAGGGGTTTGTAGGAAGAAGCTCTTCGGGGAATCAGAATACCTCCAAACCTGGCAATGGACGATAGATTGTGTATTAAAGTCTGGTGGAATGATGAAATGTCATAAACCTTGTTCCCAAGTGTGACCCCTTCACAGACATGCGATGTCACCTAAAAATGAAGGTGTTTTGGAAATTTAATTATTAGGGGCCCGAGAACTGCCAGTTTCGGTGAAACCGGGTTGAATCTTGTCACAAATTGTGCCCAAACATGGTTTGCAATTATCCAACAACCCAACCGAGCACAAACCAAGAGAAAAATCCACCGGCTACCCCTTTCATAAGAACACCTACGGGTAGACGATTCTGGGCCCATAGATCAGGGTTTCACAGGCAGAAGCGCCTCGGAGCATCGAAATACGTCCAAACCCTTGCAATGGACCCTAGCATGTGTATTAAAGTGTGGTGGAATGCTGAAATGTTCAAAACATGGTATCCAAGTGTAACCCGCTTCGTAGCCATGCACTATCACCGAAAAACGAAGATCCTGGAATTTAATTGGCCGGGAACTCCCCGTTTCGGTGAAAACGGGCTGGATCTTGTCACAAATTGTGCCCAAACATGCATGGTTTGGAATTATCTTATGACCCAACCAAGCACAAACCAAGAGGAAAATCCATCGGGCTACCCCTTTCATAAGAACATCTAGTGGGGTAGAAGATCCAGGCCCACGGATAAGGGTTTTGTAGGAAGAAGCTCTTTGGGGCATCAGATGACCTCCAAACCTGGCAATGGATGATATCATGTGTATTAAAGTGTGGTGGAATGATGAAATGTCAAAAACCTGGTTCCCAACTGGGACCCCTTTGCAGACATGCGATGTCACCTAAAAATGGAGGTGTTCTAGAAATTTAATTATTAGGGGGCCGAGAACTCCTAGTTTCGGTGAAAACAGGATGGATCTTGTCACAAATTGTGCCCAAACATGGTTTGCAATTATCCTATAACCCAACCAAGAGAAAAATCCACCGGGCTACACCTTTCATAAGAACATCTAGGGGGTAGACCATTATGGGCCCACAGATCAGGGTTTCATAGGCAGAAGCACCTCGGAGCATCGAAATACGCCCAAACCCTTGCAATGGACCCTAGAATGTGGATTAAAGTGTGGTGGAATGCTGAAATGTCTAAAATAGGGTATCCAAGTGTAACACTCTTCGTAGGCATGCACTATAACCGAAAAAACGTAGATCCTGGAATTTAATTGGCCGGGAACTCCCCGTTTCGGTGAAACCGGGTTCGATCTTGTCCAACTTGTGCCCAAACATGCATGGTTTGGAATTATCCTATGACCCAACGAAGGACAAACCAAGAGGAAAATCCACCAGGCTACCCCTTTCATAAGAACATTTAGGGGGTAGACGATCCAGGCCCACGGACCAGGGGTTTGTAGGAAGAAGCTCTTCGGGGAATCGGAATACCTCCAAACCTGGCAATGGACGATAGATTGTGTATTAAAGTCTGGTGGAATAATGAAATGTCATAAACCTTGTTCCCAAGTGTGACCCCTTCACAGACATGCGATGTCACCTAAAAATGAAGGTGTTCTGGAAATTTAATTATTAGGGGCCCGAGAACTGCCAGTTTCGGTGAAACCGGGTTGAATCTTGTCACAAATTGTGCCCAAACATGGTTTGCAATTATCCAACAACCCAACCGAGCACAAACCAAGAGAAAAATCCACCGGCTACCCCTTTCATAAGAACACCTACGGGTAGACGATTCTGGGCCCATAGATCAGGGTTTCACAGGCAGAAGCGCCTCGGAGCATCGAAATACGTCCAAACCCTTGCAATGGACCCTAGCATGTGTATTAAAGTGTGGTGGAATGCTGAAATGTTCAAAACATGGTATCCAAGTGTAACCCGCTTCGTAGCCATGCACTATCACCGAAAAACGAAGATCCTGGAATTTAATTGGCCGGGAACTCCCCGTTTCGGTGAAAACGGGTTGGATCTTGTCACAAATTGTGCCCAAACATGCATGGTTTGGAATTATCTTATGACCCAACCAAGCACAAACCAAGAGGAAAATCCATCGGGCTACCCCTTTCATAAGAACATCTAGTGGGGTAGAAGATCCAGGCCCACGGATAAGGGTTTTGTAGGAAGAAGCTCTTTGGGGCATCAGATGACCTCCAAACCTGGCAATGGACGATATCATGTGTATTAAAGTGTGGTGGAATGATGAAATGTCAAAAACCTGGTTCCCAACTGGGACCCCTTTGCAGACATGCGATGTCACCTAAAAATGAAGGTGTTCTAGAAATTTAATTATTAGGGGGCCGAGAACTCCTAGTTTCGGTGAAAACAGGATGGATCTTGTCACAAATTGTGCCCAAACATGGTTTGCAATTATCCTATAACCCAACCAAGCACAAACCTAGAGAAAAATCCACCGGGCTACCCCTTTCATAAGAACATATAGCGGGTGAGGCTTGATCCCATAGGCCCCCTGCCTCTCGAAAGTTGCAAAGTTTGTAAGGGTAGAATTGTCCCCGTGCGTTTTCAGAGGAGGGTGCACGAGGGAGCGCGAGGGTAGCCCCTGAAGCCCAAGTCCAGGCCCATATTCCCATGTATTCTCATACGTACTATTTCCTGCCACGATGTCAACCATTGACACGTCTCCATGCCATTAGATTTGACCATTCATTTCCACGTTGTCAACCATTGCCACGTTTCCACGAAATTATTAGGTCTCTAGGTTTGATCACAAAAACTATCACGGCCGCCATTTCCCCAGACACCGCTCTAACCCTAAATTTTTGATCATCCTGCCTAGCTCCGGCGGTGACGTGCGCCGGCGAAGGATCCGGATTGGCGACGTGAATCCGGCGGCCAGCCTTCTAATCCTCCAACCACACGAGCCTTCCCGGCTCCGGCCATCGACCGAGATCTAATCCTCCACCAGCGATTCTCCTGGCTCTGGTGGCGACGTGTCCGTCCACGCCGACGATAACCGTTCCAATCCTACATCTCCAGATCAAAGGCCAGCCAGATCTTCTCATCCTCAGGCCGCATCAACCAGTCTCGTGTACCATCTCGCCACCAGCGCCCAGAAGATGTGAGTAGCTGCCTCTCTAACCCACATTCTTTCCATCACCTTTAGCATAGCGGCTTTGGGTTCATCTTTGCATCTACGAGTCCTCCACATATACATCACTGATTAGATTAGCGTTTTTGGTTTTCTTTGCTTGAACAGATGGAGGACTCTATGCCAACTGGCAGTGACAATGAGAGCATCCCTACGCACAACGGTGATTCAAGTTCGGATGATGGAGATATGTTTTTCTTTGATGATGAGCTTATTGAGAACGACCTCTTTGAAGAAAACGAATCCGAGGATGATAAGGTCAAGTGAAGTTTCTTTTTTATTTTTTAATTTGCACACCTAGAGCATGCAAATTTATACACATACTTTTTAAATTGTGCAGATGGACATCGATTGTGGAAACAAGGATCGCCATCGGAAATAATCTATCTCGGAAAGAATTAGTGATGTATGTCTAGTGCTACATTATTTTTATAAGAATTGAATAGCCATGTTATATGACTTTGTGCTACAATGCTGCAGGTTGTACTATTCTCACATAGTGACCATGATTATTTTGGGGATACGGATTTAGAAAACTGGGATGAAGAGACGTCAGAAGAATCACAAGAACCTGAAGGATCAAAATCTGAATTCAAGAGTGATGTAAGTTACTTATTTTTGTATAACAAGGCATATATAGGATCAAACATATGACCACCACTTACATTTCTTTGCTTCTAATTGTGTAGGTTACAGACAGTTCAAAATCTGAATTCAAGAGTGATGTAAGTTGCTTATTGTTGTATGACAAGGCATATATAGGATCAATCATATGACCACCACTTACATTTCTTTGCGTCTAATTGTGTAGGTTACAGAAAATTCACAACATGAGTCCAGACAACATCCAGTGATGCTAGAGAAGGATTTTCAGCATGCTCAGGATGAGTGTGACATGCATTGGATTGTAAAGGAGCCGACCTTCACTAACCAAGCGACATCATTCTCTTACTACAACGCATATGCCAGAGAACGTGGTTTCAACATAAGGAAACAAAGGGTAAAGTGAAATTTGGAAGGAGTTATTAAATACAAGCGGTTTCTCTGTTCCAGGGCAGGGGAATGCTAGGAAAGGTATGTGCACATGGAGAACCGCAAGAAGAGGCCACGAGCTCTGTCTCGATGGGACTGTCAAGCCTATCTCAGCGTGTCGTATAACAAATCCAAGGGGAATTGGAAAGTTCTGCAATTTAAGGACGAGCACAACCATGTGCTAGCTAGACCCGATGAAGTCCTGTTTCTTCGGTCCCATCGGAAGATCAAGTCTTACCAGAAAGCTGAAATCATGTCACTAGTAGCAACTAGGATGCGCAAGTTCGGGATTATGAAAACCTTTATCAGCAAAAGTGGAAGGTGGAGCAAGGTCATTGCATCAGGTGACGCTAACACAGCCATCCGAATTATGCAGAACAGGCAGGCCCGTGATCCTAAATTCTTTTTCGATTACCAGCTAGATGATGGAGGAAATTTGAAAGGCATGTTTTGGTGTGACTCTCAGTCACATCGAGACTATGAGGATTTCGGTGATGTGCTGGTGTTCGACAGTACGTACAAAATGAATCGGTATGGAATGCCATTCATTCCTTTCATGGGGTTGAACCATAACCGCAGAACTACTGTTTTCGCATGCGCAATCGTCTCCAACGAGAAAACAGAAACATATGTATGGATGCTTCAAACATTTTTGAAAGCTATGTGTCAAAAGAAGCCAAAACGGGCTACCATTGATGCAGACGGTTCAATGATGAAAGCCATTGGCATTGTATTCAAGGATGTGTGGCACCGTGTATGTACATGGCACGTTGAAAAGAATATGAAAAAACACTTCAATCACGATTCTCTGAATGAATTCAAGTCATTGATATACTACAACACCTCGGAAGAGGTCTTTGAGCAGAGATGGAGCGCCTATATTAAGAAATGGCAGACGAAGGGAACCAAAGAGTGGCTGAGTAGAATGTACAAGAAGAAGAGATGGTGGGCCGCCTCGTATCTAGCCAATGGCTTTTTTCTCGAAATAAAAAGCAATCAGAGGAGCAAGTGTTTGAACTCGTGTCTACACCTTCATATTGACTCTAAAATGACACTGGTGGATTTGATCGTGCACTACGAGAACGCCATTAACCGTATCCGTCAGGAAGATGCGCGACAGGACTGCGAGGACTCACAAACATTACCTTTGCCAGTTACTAAGTACAAAGATATTGAGTCTGCTGCTGCCAAAGTATTCACTACAGCAAACTTCTATATCTTGCAATCGGAGCTGAAAAGAGTTGATGAACTCAAGATTCATGAATGTGCGCAAGGTGATTCCAGTGATAATAAGTACTCTCTGATATGGGCAGATAAACCTACTAGGCAGTTTGACGTGACCTACAAGCCTGACAGTGAGGAAACTATAAAGTGCTCCTACAGAAGAATGGCTAGGAAGGGGCTACCTTGCAAGCACATCCTCTACATATTGGATCACCTGCGATTAGAAAAAATACCAACTTGTTAAGTCCTTTGGCGCTTCTCAAATAACGTAAGATTTGGATTGTCTGCGAAGCGCGAGAGCGATATGTCGGATATGGATGGTCAAGTGCAACCGAGAGGACAATTTTTTCTGACTTGAATGTACGATCTCAATAAGTTATCGCAGTGTTATGCCATGATGAACAGTCTCGTCATGAATACGAGGAATTCATCGATCGAATAATGCAAAGGACAAAGGGGCTCAGCAATATTCAAACAAGCTACTTCGATGAAGATGAGAGAGCAGCAAGGCAAAAGCAACTCAAGTTGGTGATCCACTAAAAGTTAAATCCAAAAGGCGCGCCTAAGAAACACAAATGAGTAGGAGATGATGGTGCTAATCCACCCATGAGTAAAAATGGAAGACCACTATCATATGATGAACAAAAAAAGAAGAATAAGAAGGGGAACCACCTGTGCAGTGCATGCAATACTGCTGGTCATAACAGACGAAACGCTAAATTATGCAAACTACATCCGTAGTAAGTCATTCCTTGAGTACAACTAAAAAGCATTATCAAAACTTTCTTTGAAATTGTTAATAGCTAACTGCGCCTTACTGTTATGCATGCAGGTATGTGGAGGTAGCAGAAAACTAGATGTGCCCATAATTCATAAACTTTGATCATACCAAAGATAGAGTGCACCACACACACAACACAGAGAACTTTGTGCAGGCCAGGACAACTCTATGAGCACAGCGTTCACGGTCGACTACTACGTGCACTCGACTCGACTCCACTGCGTACCGCTACACCTGAGGTGACAGGCCAGGACTCGCCGACATCAGCTCTGCATCGACACCAGCTCCCGCTAAGCACACGTCGCCGGCAGTGTCATCCTCGCGCACCGAGCTAGCCTCTCCGACACCCGAAGCTGAAGCCGCGCCGCCATCACATCTGCCTCGCCGCAAGGCGCACCCGATGACCACTCGTGCGCACCATGGACGGCATCATGCAGCCGAACACCCGCCTCACCTTGTCGCCAAAAGGGATATGTGAAGCAGCAGGGCATTGACGTCGCGGATGCCTTTGGGCCTGTTGCACGGCTGGAGTCCGTGTGGCTCCTGCTGGCGCTCTCCGTGAACCGCGGGTGGGTCTACTGGCCAGGGGCGCTAGGCGATGCGCCTGCACAAGCCACTCTACGGACTCCGTCAGGCACCTAGAGGCTAGAGCGTGGAACGCAAAGTTGGACGCCAGGCTCGACGCGCTCGGCTTCAGTTTAGGTGTCAGTCTGACAGAGTTTCAGTTTCGTCAGGTTAGCACTTTGCGGTTTTAGTTGGTTGATTTAGTCACAAGTCTAGCTCCGGTTCTATTGTTACAAACAGGAGCGAGTCGCGCGGATGACGATCCGTTCGTGGGATGGCACGAACACAAGGATCATGGCCAGATTTTTCCACTGTAAGAAAGAATAAAAGGAGAGAAACTTAGCCAGAAATATGGAATATGCATCATGCCATGGGTCTAGAGCCTAATTCAATGTTTGGATATATGAGGCACAAGTATGCATCATGCCATGGGCATACCACTTTTATACTTAGAATCAATGTCATGATTTGGCATAGTAGTTGTATAGTTTGATGTAACAACTAGGTGGGATCACGTTGACCAAGTGTTGAATCATACAACCACAAAGATGATGAAGGTGTTCATAGACAACTCCCATAGGTCAAGTGGGTGCGTATCCGGAATTTGTGTTTCTCGCCGTGAACAAATGTTTTGGTTTTGCATCTGGGTTTATCCAGAAACTTTTTTTATATTGGTGATCCTTCGGTGGATTTGTGTGCCCCATACACATCCTTTGCGTTGTACGTACTAAAAGTTCTCCAAAGATAGGGCAACACTCCCATCGTATGAACTTGATACTGTGTAAATTTAATTAAAGATCGTGTTGTGCATATCAAATTTGGAAAAACCATAAATATGATAAGACATTAAACAGTACAATAAAAAATTTAAAAATACGTAAAGACGCATAAAAATTAGGAAAAACAAGACATTGAAAAGTAATAACCCTATAGGCCCAATTAACTACCCACAACGAGGCCCAACGCCAGCAGTTAATCACGGAGGGCGTATCGGCACGTCGATCGTTCCACAAGCCACGACTCAACGTAGGTAGGACTCCAATCACAGCTGCCTCCATTACGAGCCTCCCTCGCCGTCCCACATTGCCGCCTCCCTTCTCCACCCCCTCTCGTGTGTCCTCCAGGGATCGACGCCGCCTCTCAACACTTCATCCTCGCAGGACTCCCTTTCGCCGTCTCTCATTGGTGCCACCCTTCGCCGACTCTTGTCATCTATCGTCCAGGTACTGATTCCATGTCTCATCGATTGTTTGTCGTGCATACAAGATGGTCACATAGGTTTTTGGGGAACTCGTGTATATTTAGATGGCGAAACATTAACACATTCTCTAAATGATTCGTGCAGCATGGACGATTTAGATGGGGAGATATTTTGTGGTGTCATGGAGAACGATGCATGCAATGATATGACTTCTACCGCGGGTAATAGTAAGTGTGGTTCCCCATTATTTGTGTGACAGAAACAATCGAAACATAAATCAAAAAATACGAAAGTTATAATGTTTTATAGATTTCATTACTTATTTGTATTGAGCAAACAAAATGGTTCGGTGTGGTAACTTGTGTGTTTTCATAAATGTTATGCAACGATATTATTTGAACATCATGATATTGGGGAATGTTACACTATGTTAACACCATATGAAATAGAAGCTGATGTCAAATATGTTTCAACTTTGGCGAAGATCCCCAAAGAAGCTGTAAAAAGAGCGTACAAAAACTTAGATGAGGCCATCTTGTCTTCGAAAGATCTTAACGATGTTCTTATAAAAGAATGGCTTAGTACTGCTGTAAGTAATTCGCTAACCTATTATTGTTATTTTACAACAAAGAAGTATGAACATGCAATCACTGTACGATTATTATTTTCAGATATTTGATGCCTACATTCTAGAGTTGGCTCCCTGTCTTGACTATGATCGACACATGTGGACCATTGAGGTCAAGCTATCTTATTAAAGAAGCCATTAAATTGTACAAAACAAAAAAACTTGAAAACTTTTGACGTAGAAGAAGTGCCAAGACCAGGAGCTGTAGGAAGGGTTTTGAATGCATATTTTGCGCGTGACAAGGTAAAGAGTGTTTTTTATAAATTTGATGTTGTTGTTAACTATTTGGAATCCTACATAGTACATGCTAGTGATCTTATTTTGTAGGCATATTTCCCTCTGAATATACGCGGAGAACATTATGTGACAGTTGTAATGCATAACGTCAAGCAGGAGTTCCAAGTCCTTGATCCTAAGTATAGTTTAACCTATTCACATGTAGTTGTGGATGCCTTGGTATTATCTACTTTTATCATCAAAACCTTGTTATCTTTTGGCATTTCAATAACTCTAAATCTTTTGTAGAAAGGACAAATTGCACTAGACATATATTGGACAAACAAAACTAGACGCAAAAAATTTCCTGATGTCGAGACTTGGCCTATTAAAAATATGAAATTGGAAAGCAAGATGATGGGTAAGTACTTGTGAATCATATCACTTTCTCACTACTGATGTCATAAATGAATTTTGTTTGATCTTACGGCAGCAACTCATGCGGATTATGGGTATTGCAATGCCTAGAGCACTAGGACGGAGATCGTATGACTAAGAACATTGATCAGGTCTGTACACTATTCCTTTGTATAGTTGCAAAAATCAATATGATTATAATTCAATTTATAAACTCTTCTATATGGTACTGCAGACAACAATTGAAGAATCAAGAGGACCTACCGTTGTAACGATTCTTATGTCTAGAATAAACAAGCTAGAGGCTATGAAAAGGAAAGTCAGATCATTGATTAATAACAGTGTACCTTAAGAATTTACTAGCCCCTTTACGGACTCCGTCAAGCACCTAGAGGCTAGAGCCTATAACGCGAAGTTGGACGCCATGCTCGATGCGCTCGGCTTCAGTTTAGGTGTTAGTCTATCAGAGTTTTAGTTTCATCAGGTTAGCACTTAGCCATTTTAGTTGGTTGATTTAGCCACGTTTTCCCACTGTAAGAAAGAATAAAAGGAGAGAAAGTTAGCCAGAAATATGGAATATGCATCATGCCATGGGTCTAGATCCCAATTCCATGTTTGGATATATGAGGCATAAGTCTGCATCATGCCATGGGCATACCACTTTTATACTTAGAATCAATGTCATGATTTGGTATAGTAGTTGTGCACAGTGCGCCTACACCAGCGTCGGCGAGCGGAGAGCGGGCGCAAGCTCCGAGTACTACGCACGGACCACGTCTGCGAGTTCACGTGTCGGCCATGTTCGTTGTGCACAGTGCGCCATGCCAAATTACTTCTGGGGCGAGAGCATGCTGACAGCGGTCTACGTGCTGAACCTGAACTGGGCGTTCACGCGCAGCGTCACCGGCATGACGCCATATGAGGCTTGGTATCTGCGGAGCATCGGATAAGTCGCGCATGAAGAAGCTGGATGACCGGAGCACGCCAATGGTCTTCATCGTCTACGAGAGCGGCACCAAGGGCTACCAAGCGTGTGCACGCACACGGAACGTAGTCTTTGAAGAGGACGCGAGCTTGGACTGGAGCACGCACGAGGACAACCCTGTGAGCACAGTGTTCACGGTGGAATGCTACGTACACTCGACCCGACTCCACTGCGTACCGCTACACCTGAGGTGGCAGGCCAGGACTCGCCGGCATCATCTCTCCATTGACACCAGCTCCCGCAGAGCACACGTTGCCGACAGCGTCATCCTCGCGCACCGAGCTAGCCTCTCCGACACCTGAAGTTGAAGCCGCGCCGCCATCACTTCTGCCTCGCCGCGAGGCGCACCCGATAACCACGCGCGCGCACCATGGACGACATCATGCAGCCGAACACCCACCTCTCCTCGTCGCTAAAAGGGATATGTGAAGCAGCAGGGAATCGACGTCGTAGACGCCTTTCGGCCTGTTGCACAGCTGGAGTCCGTGCGACTCCTGCTGGCGCTTGCCGCGCACCGCGGGTGGGTCTGCTGGCCAGGGGCGCTAGGCGATGCGCCTGCACAAGCCACTCTACGGACTCCGTCAAGCACCTAGAGGCTAGAGCCTGGAACGCGAAGTTGGACACCACGCTCGACGAGCTCGGCTTCAGTTTATGTGTTAGTCTGACAGAGTTTCAGTTTTGTCAGGTTTGCACTTCGTTGTTTTAGTTGGTTGATTTAGTCACTTAGAAGTCCTACACTTACGTAGTGCATCCACATCCATAATACTTGCATCCACTCAGCATTAGCTTGATGTTAAGAAGAAAAATTCGCATGGAAGCTCTGACATCGTGGGACTTTATAAATGGAGGGAAACCAAAGGGACTCGGTTAAGTTCTTCCACCAACCCCCCCCCCCCAACCCCCTATCCGACTGTGCACATACATAGAACTTCCTGAGAACAGTTCCTTAGAGCAGAGCAGTTCGTCCCCTCTGATTGAGATTTCTCCTCTAATCCACTCTGCCTTCCCTTTTATTTCTTGGTTTCAGTTGTAATCCTTCTTTATTTCTTCATTTAAAGAAGCTTTGTTCTTTGTTTTGCATCTCCCTTCCATTCTATTTCTACAGATCGACGGTGAGTTTTGCATCTCCCTTCCATTCTCTTTCTTGGTTTCCCTGTAATCCTTCCTATGTTCTTCCTATCATATTCTCCCCTCAAGATTTATTGTGATTATGGATTGATTCGATTAGAGTTCTATCGATTTACTAGTTATGGGTTAGGGTTTTGTACTACTCATATTAGAGTTGTTTATTATCGTGTAAATGAATTGTTTACAGAACATTATGATTTCAGAACAAATGACTGGACATTATATATGATTTACTGGTTATGGATTAGGGTTTTAAATTTTTTCAGATTGTGCATGCTTGATAACTGAATGCATAGTGTGCTGTAGTTTATGCCTGATAATTGATCTATTTTTTACTTTCTAGATTAGGGTTCCACACTGTTAAATGCATATACTGCCCTCTAGTTTTAATGCACAGTTCATTCCTCTAGTGTAGTCTTACTTTTTTAGGTGTTTCTTGGAATGGACTGTGCCGTGTGTGGGCAGCCTGCCCACAATTGTGGTAGGACACAGAGGAGAGCAGCCAGCTTCCAAGTTAACATTGTTAATGGTTTTCCCATCAATGGTGTGGTAAGTTTTTACATCTTTTCATTTTATGTACTGTTTCTTTTACTGTGTTGTTTCCCATGAACTGAATTGTGCTTTTTTGTACCTTCAGGTAGTGCCATGCTCATTTAGGGAAAGACTGAATGATTTCACTTCAAATAATTGTATGGATGCAAACAGTGAAGAATTAAGGAATTTTGATTTGTTCCTGAAGAAGTCTAGTGTTAGGAAAATCATCTGTTGTCCATACTGGATGTCCTTGATGAGGGTTTATGATATAGGACTTGGAGATGTAGTGCGTTTTGAATATGATGACGACGACCCCCTTGATCATGTTGGTTTCAACTTGACCAACTTATTTCATGTCAATATTTACTCCAATGGTAAAGAGAAACAGGTTCATGATGAAACTGGTATTTCCCTTATTTACTATAAATAATTTTCACTTATAGTTTCTCCTTGTCCTACTACTAAATCATCATAATAACATTTTTTAGTAATTAACATGTATTTCCCCTTATTGATCAGAGGTTGGAGATGTGCCTAGTTCCATCAGAAGCATTCTACACAGGACCATCTTCTCATACATAAATGCAGTCACTGAGCAGGAAATGGCTTTCATCTTATTTGCCATTTACAAAGATGTTTATGTCACTGAACATGAGTTTTTTGAAAGTAAAGATGAAAAGCATTTCTGGGTACACAAGATGGATATGGAAAACTATGAACATAATGCTCTGGTTAGTTTCCACATGATTCATTATATGTTATTTTTAGTTTCCACATAGAATTGAATGCATTTGTTAGTTTAGAATGCTTGTTCGAATACTAAGTTTAAACTTAATTGCAGTTCATGCCAATTGAGGCTGTAGATGGCTTCAGGTACCCAACCGAGGGCATAACACATCTGTATAGGCAGGGACATGATCTTGAAGGAGAAGAAGATAATTTCATTTCATCTGCTTATACTGTACAGAGGGACCATGGACATGTCAACTTCACCATAGGGTGGAATGACTTCACATTTGCTGCTGATGTTGGATGGGCGTCTCTACTTCTGATGAAAGTTGAGCATATGCAGGAGCACCTTGGTCTCAACTTTCTTGAGATTACCATGTAGTGTTTCACCTTGGAAGAAGCTTGTTCAGATAGTCATCATTTCTTGTTTCATCTAGTGCTGAAGTCTAATGTAGTCGTGTTGTTTAGTGAGTTGAACATATTGTATCTAGTGTAATGTGTTACTGAATTTATTTACTATGTTTAGGATGTTGTTTCTACAGTAATGTGTTACTGAATGTAAGTCGAACATGTTGATCATCATGTATGTATTGCATATGTGTATCTTGAATGTTGAATGTATTGCATCTTGGATCATCTTACTGTGATGTACTCACAAGTATACCAGAATATTCAAAAATGCTGGAATCCGTTATAGAAGGAAGTCAATAGACAACACAGAAGAAGAAGAGGAAACTTGATGACAGAGACAACAGGGAATGAAAAAAATATGCCTACATACACATTTCGTGCTCAAATTTTTCATGTGTAGTCCAAAAGAAAGAAAACTGACAGCAGTAAGTGTCATCGTTGATTTGTTAAGAGAAGCTCATGCAACTTATGAATGTAGGGTATATAAGCAGGTCTAATCGTTTCTCGCTCAACGATGTGGGAGTAAACTCCAACCCGCGTCAGTCCTTCCCGCTATGGTTTTCCGTTGGGCCCAAAAGAGCCCATTACTTTTTGATGGCCGGGATTAAGATGGGCCGCCCCAAACTACTTCACGCCCGGACGCAGCCGTGACTCGGGCACGGGAGTAGGAGTTGGGCTGGCTTGTTGCGTGCACGCCAAGTCTTACTTTTTTCTTCGATCCTATATTCCTTTTTATTTTTATTTAAATATTTGAACAAAATAGCTATTTTACAAATTTGAATTTTATAAAATCAATTACATATTCTTGACCGGCAGCGTTGGTATAGCATGTGCAAAATTTTTGCGATCATTTCATGAACATCAAAAAATTAAGAAATTTATGAATAGCCCTTTTGGTCTCACCTAGGAATCTTTTTCTAGCAATGTGTTTTTTTCGACTTTCTTGAAATAACCTGGATTTTTTTACACATGCTAACATACACAAACTAAGACACATGTACAATGTTTCACACAAATTTGAATGTTCTTGAATTTTTGGTGGCCCGGTCAAATTTAGGCCAAAAATCAAGGTGTCTAGTACGGATGCCTAGGGGTTAGGCCTTTGTGATGTGATACATTCTCCATGCTAAAACATGGCATCCTATATCCAGAAGCAATTTTAAATGTCTCCAAGCTTTCACATAATTTTGATTTTTTTTTGAATTTTAGGTGGCCCGGTCAATTGAATTTTTGCATGGGCTTCAGACATCTCTGGGGTGGCTAGAAACACCTTCACCAACTTGTGGTTGTGTGACTCAGAAGTTGGCCAACATGATCCCACCCACTTGATCATTTTGGCCAGGTGACGAGTGACACAACCACAAGTGGATGAGGGAGATTCTAGCCAACCTAAAGAGATCTCGATCCCCTGCAATGTTGGCATCGGCCCACATTTGCAGGGCACAAGTTTCTTGGTGGAGTACGTATTAGAGCATTTTCCCTCCATGCAGGGCACAAGTTTCTTCTTGGTTGCCAACATGATCCTACCTAATTGCTAGCTCTAGCTATAATTTTGAGTCTGCCAAGCCATGATACACACTAGCCTGTGGAAAATGTGGGGCCATGCCAACATTGCATGGGGTCTAGACCTCTCTCGGCTGGCTAGAACCACCGTCATCAACATAGTGGTTGTGTGAGTCACTACACCTAGCCAACATGATCCCACCCACTTTATAGATCTAGATATAAGAGTGCTATGCCAAGGCATGACGCACACTAGCTTGTGGAAAATGTGGGGCCATCACAACATTGCATGCATGGGATCTAGACACCTCTTTGGGCTGGATAGAAACACCTTAACCAACTTGTTGTTGTATGTAACATCCCAAAAATATTAAACTTGGACCATCAAACTCTAAGCATCAAAATTAGGGTTAACAAATACTTTTCCAACTAAAAATATGAAAGCATTTATATGTGTGAGTATTAAAATTTAGATTCTTTTGAATTGCCTTGGTTCTGTGTTTCTTTGCTTGTAAAATGATTCTTAGGTGAAATAAACATCATCTAAACAATCCCCAAACTTTTCCCAAAGACAAACAAGTCAAAACAAATAAATTAGGTGAATGGTCACTTTGGCCAAATTAGCTCCCATGCCTACTTCGGCTATCCCTAACTCTTAGAACTTAACAAAAACATGTATGGATCTTTGCACCCATTGATAGTACTCATAATAAGGTACCAAGGCCCACTTTGTGATCATCCAAAAACATTCAAATGCTTAGTTTAAATGACAGTTTAAAATTGAATATATTTCATATGGGAAGATCCCACTATTTCAAAAACCACTCAAACAAGCTCAATTTTCAAAACCCAAACATCCACAGAACGCTCAACACATGCCTAGCACACCCACCAAAAATCTTTTTAAAATTCAAAACTCAATTTCATGCGGCCATTTCATTAAACAGGTTGCAGATTCAAATCAAAAACACTATGTTGAGCAGTGTTTTGGGCCAACCTTGTTCCCTCTCTGGATGCAACTAGCCTTAGTAGATCATCTAGCAACCTTAACTAACCTCTAGCACCATTGTGAGCTTGCCAATGCCATCAATGGTGAGCAGGCCGAGAGCACACTTGTCACCCTAGTGTGTACAGCAAACTGGGAGAAGAACTAGCCGTGCCAACCTTGTATAGCATGCAGCCCATGCCTCACCGCCCCCTCTCGACCAGCCCTAGCTCGAAGAGAGCAACCAGAACCGCCAGGAACGCCGCGCCCGTGCCGCTGTCGACCATGCCGACGTGCACCACAGAGCACGCGCCGTTCCCACGCAACCTGACCACCTCCAGCCCTCGCCGCCCGCCAGCATGCACCCCACCGTCCCAGGAGACCACTAGACATGTTCGTTTCACCTCCCGTACCCCGTAGCCATCGCTCGAAGAAGAGTTCGCGGCCTCTGCCTCACAGAGCACCACGCATTCCCGGCCATATGCCACCGCCCCTACACGCGCATTTAAGCTCTAGAGCATCGCCAGGAGACTGCCCGTCGATCTCTAACCTCGGCCATGCCTCTAGCCGCCCATAGCCGTGTCGCCACCATCGCATACCCATCCCTCTCGGTCTCTTCGTCGAGCCTATAAAATGAGACGACCCCGCTCGATTTATTCACACCATCTCACTCCCCTCACCTCACTGATCCTTCCACCCTAAGCCAGAGCACGAGGAGCAACATCTCACCGGAATTGCGCCAGAGCAGGCCGCCTCTGGAGACGAAGAGATCCGTTGATTTTGACCACCCCCGAAGCTGCCGCGACCACCCCTGAGTTTGCCGTCGTCGACATAGTCGTTTGCCCGCCTTGCCGTCGTCACTGGATCCCCGGTATGCCCCCTATGCACCCCCACCGATCCGCTAGGGTTCGAGCTCGCCGGTGACATGTTCATCGTCGACGATGACCCTCAACCGTTGATTTCACTTCTAATCCAATGCACCACATCGCCTCATACCGCTTCGCGTTTTATGAGCCACTAACCAGTAGACCCCCCTGTTAGTTGTGCCCCGCGCTGCGGAGTAACACTGGGCCGACCCAGTAACCCTTCCTGCGCAACCCACTCGTTTGAATTTAGCTTTTTCTTTTTAAGTTCAAACATAGTTTTGTACCTAGTTTCAAAAATCAACCCAGCTCGATTCAGTGAACCAAATTGCATGCAACCAATTTTGTTAGAAAGGTATTGAAATGGTTAATCCAAGCCCGTTGGATTAAAATCATTTGGATCTGTAGATCAACCTTGGTAAAAATAACAAGTCAGAAGCTTTTCTGCATTCAAACATTTTTCAAATTTCAACCATAATATCTTTTGAGTTGATTCCAACTCTCAAAAATCACATTTATTCATACCTTTCAGAATATATAAAAACATATGGGTTTACTTACAGAAATAATGTTCAATTAATAAAAGAATGCCACATAGGCATTTCTAATCACTTTATTTTATTTAAAATAAAAGGTTAAACCTTATTAAATCGTGACACCACTTTAAATCACATTCCCATGTACTGAAATATGTGGTGATGACATGTGTCAACATGATCCCATGTTTGAGTTGGAGAATATTAAATCTTAAGTAGTTTTTCAGTGAGTAGAAATTACTTTTCTAAAAATAAATAAATAAATAAATAAGACAAATGCTTTATTCTTGTGATATTAGTGATGATGCTAGATAATCTATATAACACCTTTGGGTGATGATTGAAAATAGTTAAGTAATGTTTGGTGATTGTGTACCTCGTATTTATTCATAGAAGCTAGTACCGACCAAGGATACGAGGAGGAAGGAGGATACTACGAAGAAGAAGCTGAGGAGAACTTCAACCACTGCTCTGCAGAAGGCAAGCCTAATGCTACTAGTTGATTGAGCAAGTTAACACTTGCAATTATGAAAGTTAGATAACCTATGCAATGCAATAAGCATGCTTGGTTAGACATATGTGATGATACCCCCTCCTAGTTTTACTTGCAAGCTTTCTACTTTATTTCTTTATCAAAGCTATTTCTTAGAGCTTACTTAAGTGATTTGTAGATTCTAGGAAGATAATTGAAGGTTGCATAAAGAGCATTAAATTTGGCCTAAGCTAGGTAATCTTGATGTCATCCTAAGGCATGAGATTGTACTTAGTTAAACTCCACTTGTTTACCACCCCTCATTAGTACTCACCCCCACTTGTAGATGCTAGTGCTAAGCATAAAACTTGATCAACTTTAGATGGAAATACTTGGTGGAAAATGATTATGAAAACCTTAGAATGATGAGTCATTCTACTGAGATGTTTTGACATGTGTTTCCGAACACCAGATGATTTTGATGATTAAAATGTTGAGGCATGAGCCTTATCCCTTTATAAAACTGATGGTTGTCTGGATGCGATACCATTCCAATTTTACCGTACAACCACAATACCTGAAATTTGGGTAGGGCTTGACTGGAAACTTATATACCTTAGTATGGGTTCCCTCATGGCCAAGGTCTGAGCTGAGGCTACCTTGTGAAGATTGTCCCCCTGTGCAGTACCCAGGATGACAGTTGGTCAAGGTTGGGAGGCCACACTCACAGGAGAGGTGCCTATACTAGGGAGTGTAATGGAAAGGTTAGGATTGATTATCCACTTACTGAGTATGGTGAAGTCAGTATTTATTCCTGACGGATGTATCGAATGTTGTGGTGAAAGTGTACAATCTCTGCAGAGTGTCAAACTATTCGAATAGCCACGTCCGTGTTATGTACAGTTGGAGTGGCCATACTGTTCCCCCGTCAGATGTTTTCAAAATGAATTGTGAAATGAATTGAGAAATTGACTTGACCACAACAGAGTTGTGATATGAAATTCAAGTTCCCACTTAGGTGTTATAAAACTTCAACTAGCATTCTTTGTTTCTGAACATAGTAGAGGTAAATATGGCTTTTTTCAAAACAACCCTAGATCTTAGTGTCCTATTACAAAAACCCCCTTCACTTGTTAGTATTAGTTCGCAAGTACTTAAAGAGTACTCATGGCTTTGTCCCTGGCTATTCCCGTGGCCAGACTATGAAGAAGAGTATCAGGAGGATGGACCTCAGGAAGGTTACGACAACTAGGATCATCTCCCATCCTCAGCATTGCCTGTGACCCCGAAGATGGAGCTTCGCCTACGCTACTTTTATTACTACGTTATTCCGCTGCTTGAGTTGTATTTAGAACTGTATCATGAGATCTTTATTTGTGTAAGAACTTATGTATGGTTTGTAATGGATGATGTACTGTGGTATTCAAATTTGTTATGCCTCGCAAAAATGGTAATCCTGGGATTGCGATGTATGGCATAATAGGCATCTGGGATTAAAAACCCGGGTGTTGATAAGTTGGTATCTGAGCCATCCTGACCATAGGAGACCCTAGTTAGACTGGACGTTTGAATCAAAAACTTAGTTTCAAAACCAAAGGAAGAAAATATTTACAAAAACTTATTCCCATTCTTACTACTTGGTTTCTTTCATAAAAATTCATGTTCCTCAAAAACTCTTGCAAAATACCGAAAATTTGACACACTTGATCACTCTACTAACTTACTCATCCTATATTCTTATAGATGGATGTAAAGTACATCAAATTTTATCAGTTGGGGAATGGAGGAGACCTCATCTTTGAGAGGGATTTGGACTAGCTTTCGGAACTTCTGGAGCGTCCGCACCCCGAGTTCTTCGGAGCTCAGCTCAATGATCAGGGAGGAGAATATCTGCAGTGGCTAATTGTTGCAAGTCTCCGAGGAAAGATTGAACCTCCCACTGCCGAGGGAATTCAGATCACCTTAAGAGATAACAACTGGCTCGATGGACTTGTTAGGGCCATGCAGGAAGCTATTGCCCGTCTGTGTGGGCAGAGTATCAACCAGATCAAGGGTACCCACTTCGAGTTCTGTCCAAGGCGTGATGCTATGGGACAGCCACTGGAAACCCCATACCACCTCGAGCTGAAGACTCAGTTGGACCACCTTAGCTTCATGATGTATGATCGTCAGCAGGAATTGGATAATTGCCGTGACTACTCCAACCACAAGTCTGCCATCATCAAGACGAAGGATCAGACCATCCCCATGCTAGCAAAGGATCGCAAGTCTCGCCGCCGTCAGCTCGACAAGAAGGAGCGCATCATTGCCCATCTTCGCCACCATATCTCGGATTTGGAGGAGACCATCCACGAGAGAGACATGCAGTTGGAGGAAAGGGAGAATGTCGGAGAAGATCTTCGTGCAGACCCCTACTCCTATCTCAGCGATGACGATGATTTTCTCGAGGATCAGGCTATGGACTTCTTCACCGATGAGGATGATTTCTCCTTCATCGATGACGACGAGGATGATTAGGATGACGACTACACCGTCCGAGGAGTAGTAGCACTTGAGCACTAGCGTAGTGAGTTGTATTCGGTCCCACTATATCGTAGTTTCTAGAATGGTTCTTAAAACCATCTATTTTTCTTGTTTTATGGTGTGTGTATGTATCGTGTGCTATGAATGAATGCATGAAAATCAAGTTGCTAGAAAATCTGAGTCAAACCTTAAAAAAACTTTTCAAAGTCCCTGAACCTTAGAAATTTCCCTCTTTTCTCATGATCTATCTCAATCTTCAGATGCCTCGCGAAGGAAGGTTCATCCCCGGACCCGATGTTGCAGATCCTGCAAATGTTGGTTTCTAACCGTGTAGCTGAAAGAGCAGAACGTCAAGCCAACCTAGCCACCCTTCAGCAGATAGCTCAGCTGTCCCGCAACAATCAAGGCCAAGGAAATCAGGACAACCATGGATCTAAGATCAACAATTTCCAGAATACCAACCCACCTGTTTTCACTAAGTCGGAAGAGCCCCTAGATGCAGACGATTGGCTGCAAACCATGGAGAATAACCTGGAAGTCGCCAGAGTGTAAGCTAATGAGAAAGTTCTATTCGCCACCCACTATCTAGATGGAGATGCAAGAGCATGGTGGAACAACGTTCATGCAATGACCGGAGGATAGATGATGACCTGTGAGGAATTCAAGGTCAAGTTCAGGAGAACCCATGTGCCACTAGGTTTGATCAAGAGAATGACAGATGAGTTTAGAGAACTAAAGCAAGGAAGGATGACCGTAGTAGAATACTGTGACAAATTATTGTCATTAGCTAGGTATGCCCTGGATGAGATCGACACTAAAGCCAAGAAGAAATAAAGTTTCTTGAATGGTCTGCATGATGAGATGCAGACTGTGTTGGTCAATATCCCCTTTGCTGATATTGAAGCCCTTGTCAACTCTGCCATTCAAATGGAAGGAAAGATCAACCAAGCCAATGAGAACCGCAAGAGTCGCATGATGCATCAGCCAGGAACCCATCAGACCCCAAACTCTCTCCCTAACCCATCTCCAGGATTTGCCCCGAGAACCAACATACCCCCGATGACCCTCCGACCTATCCCAACCGTGGAAACCCAAGGCCCGAAGGAAATCACAACAACCCCGGTAACTCTAAAAATTTCAACCGTGCACCACCCAAGTTCAACAACAACAATGCTACCGCCAATACCAACACTGCCCCGAGGAATGGAAGCAATGTTGTGCCTGTTGCAGCAAAGGACAAGTCGCAAGTGACATGTTATGACTATGGAAATAAGGGTCACTACTCCAATGAGTGCCCCAAGAAGAATGTCGCAGCCCCCAATGCAAATGCCCCAGCTCAGCAGCAGCGTCGTGTTCAGCCTAGAAGAAGGTTTGCCCTAGGGAATTCGCTCAACCGCAACAGCCGTTTTTTTCTCATGCACGCTGAAGAAGCCCACGAAGCGCCAGACGTCATGCTGGCTATGTTTTCTATTTATTCAGTACTCACTAGAGTGTTGTTTGATTCTGGTGCATCGCACTCATTTGTCACCGAAGCATTTGCATGCACTAGTAAGATTGAACCAACCAAACTGAAGCATGTTATGATTGTTCAAATCCCCGGTTCAACCATCAAAGCTAGGCATATTTGCAAAGCCGTCCCTATCCGAATCCATGGCATAGACTTTTATGCTAATCTGATAGTACTCGGAACTAAAGGTTTGGAAGTAGTAGTAGGAATGGATTGGATGTCCAAATATAAAGGATTAATAGACTATGCCAAGAAAGCCATAACCATGACCAGTATAGCCGGAATATCAGTTGAGCATGTATCTGAAACCTTACCTCGTCAATTCAAGTGCAACAAGAGTATAGCCCAACCTACAATTGACCAAGTCCGGATAGTCTGTGAATACCCCGATGTATTTCTAGATGTTTTGCCCGGTATGCCCCCAGATCGGGATATCGAGTTTATCATTGAACTAATCCTCGGAACCAGACCCATAGCCCGGAGACCATATAGTATGAACCCGTCTGAACTAGCAGAACTAAAAAGCAACTGGATGCCATGTTGGAAATTGGATTGATTCAACCAAGTGCGTCACCATGGAGATCACCTGTTTTGTTCGTGGACAAGAAAGATGGAGGTAACCGTTTGTGTACGGATTGTCGCAAGTTGAATGATGTCACTATCAAGAACAAGTACCCATTTCCCAAGATAGAAGATTTGTTTGATCAGTTGACCGATGCCAAAGTGTTTTCTAAGATTGATCTTAGAACAGGCTATCACCAACTCAAGATTCGTGCAGAGGATATTCCCAAGACTGCCTTTACCACCAGATATGGATTATACGAGTATACCGTCATGTCTTTTGGATTAACCAATGCCTCCGCTTATTTCATGAATCTCATGAATAAGATTTTTATGGACTTCCTGGATAAGTTTGTCGTTGTTTTCATCGATGACATACTGATTTATTCCAAATCATAATAAGAACATGAGCTACACCTAAAGACCATTCTTGGAACCCTTAGAGAGCATCAGTTATATGCCAAGTTTAGCAAATGTGAATTCTAGGTTACAGGAGGTAGGATTCGTTGGCCACATTGTATCAGCCGAAGGAATTGCCGTTGACCCTGCAAAGGTGAAAGATGTCGAAGATTGGCAAGCCCCAACCACTCAAACCCAAGTTTGTGCATTTCTCGGATTGGCGGGATACTACCGCAAGTTCGTAGAAGGATTCTCGAGTATCGCCAGACCCATGACCCAATTGCTGAAAAAGGACAAGAAGTTTGAATGGACGGACAAATGTGAAGCGAGTTTTCAAGAACTCAAGAGAAGATTGATTTCAGCCCCAATCTTAATCATGCCAGATATCACGAAGCCCTTTGACGGGTATTGTGACGCATCCAAGATCGGTCTCGGATGTGTGCTAATGCAAGAAGGCAAAGTTATATCTTATCTATCTCAACAACTGAAACAACATGAGAAATTTACCCAACCCATGACCTCGAGCTCGCAGCCGTAGTTCTAGCCCTGAAGACATGGAGGCATTACCTGATGGGAAACCGTTGTGAGATTTATTCAGATCACAAGAGCCTAAAGTATATATTCACTCATAAGGAGCTGAATATGAGACAGAGAAGATGGATTGAGTTAATCAAGGATTACGATCTGGGCATTCACTATCACCCTAGTAAAGCCAACGTGGTAGCAGATGCCCTTAACAGATTGTCATGCCGCTTGAACTCCATGATTTTGAAGGAGCAACCAAGCTTGCACAAAGAGATGGAAGATTTCCGAATGGAATTAGTGAGTGAAGGATTTTTGGCTAGCATAGAACTTCAACCCACTTTGATCAGCCAGATCAAAGAGGCGCAGAAAGGAAATGCTAGTATCGATGGAATCAAGCATTGTATCGGTACAGGCAAAGTGCCCGGATTCACCGAAGACAAAGAAGGAGTTCTCTGGTACAAAGGACGCCTTTGTGTACCAGCAGATTCTGAGTTGAAAGAAGTGATTCTGAAGGAAGCTCATGATACTATTTATTATATCCACCCCGGAGGAACGAAGATGTATCAAGATTTGAAGGAGCAATTTTGGTGGCATAAGATGACGAGAGAAATCGGAAGCTATATCCCCAAGTGTGATATATGTCAAAGAGTCAAGGCGGGACATCAAAGACCCGCTGGATTGTTGCAACCATTGCAGATTCCGGAATGGATTTTGTTTAAGGGGGGAAGGTTTGTAAGTTCAAACATAGTTTTTTACCTAGTTTCAAAAATCAACCCAGCTCGATTCAGTGAACCAAAATGCATGAAACCAATTTTGTTAGAAAGGTATTGAAATGGTTAATCCAAGCCCGTTGGATTCAAATCATTTGGATATGTATATCAACGTTGGTAAAAATAACAAGTCAGAAGCTTTTCTGCATTCAAACATTTTTCAAATTTCAACCATAATAGCTTCTAAGTTGATTCCAACTATCAAAAATCACATTTATTCATACCTTTCAGAATATATAAAAACATATGGGTTTACTTACAGAAATAATGTTCAAGTAATAAAAGAATGCCACATAGGCATTTCTAGTCAGTTTATTTTATTTAAAATAAAAGGTTAAACCTTATTAAATCGTGACACCACTTTAAATCACATTCCCATGTACTGAAATATGTGGCGATGACATGTGTCAACATGATCCCATGTTTGAGTTTGAGAATATTAAATCTTAAGTAGTTTTTCAATGAGTAGAAATTACTTTTCTAAAAATAAATAATTAATTAAGACAAATGCTTTATTCTTGTGATATTAGTGATGATGCTAGATCATCTATAGAACACCTTTGGGTGATGATTGAAAATAGTTAAGTAATGTTTGGTGATTGTGTACCTCGTATTTATTCATAGACGCTAGTACCGACCAAGGATACGAGGAGGAAGGAGGATACTACGAAGAAGAAGCCGAGGAGAACTTCAACCACTGCTCTGCACAAGGCAAGCCTAATGCTACTAGTTGATTGAGCAAGCTAACACTTGCAATTATGAAAGTTAGATCACCTATGCAATGCACTAAGCATGCTTGGTTAGACATATGTGATGATACCCCCTCCTAGATTTACTTGCAAGCTTTCTACTTTATTTCTTTATCAAAGCTATTTCTTAGAGCTTACTTAAGTGATTTGTAGATTCTAGGAAGATAATTGTGTCGGGGTTCGTAGCATGGAAAACAAAAAATTCTACCGCATGCAAAAAAACAAGCCAAGATCTATCTACTAGATTGTAGCAACGAGTTGATAGAGGAACTCACCCTCGAAGATTCCAAAGCGGTTAACGAGAGCAGATTCTCGTGGGTGATGTAGTCGTACTCTTGCCGATCTCAAGATCGCGTAGACGATCCTTCCGGCGCTGCGTTCCGGCAGCGCTTCCGCAGTCGGTCACACGTTCGGTACTCGATGAAGACCTTCCTCTCCCTTGTTCCAGCAGGCAGCGGAGGTTGTAGTACTCTCCTCACGATTCCGGCAGCACGACGGCGTGGTACCGGAAGTAGAGGGGAGATCTCGCAGGGATTCACCTTAAGCCGGAGCGAGTATGGTGTACTATGAGAGAGGCCTTGGCGATCTAGGGTTTAGAGGCACCAAGGGATTTAGAGGAACCAGCAGCTAGGGATTAGCTAGATGGCGGTTTAGAGGAGCTCTAGGGCAGCCGCATCTAGAGGGAGGGCGGCGACTGGCCTAGGGTTTAGAGGGGCGCCGGCTAAGGGACAAGGTGTAGGGAGAGGGGGCGCCCCCTCCCTTTCTTTTATAGGTGGGAGGGGCGGCTAGGGCTATCCGAGTCCTCCCCCAACTCCCTTGCTGGCCGGCGGTTTGGAGGAGAGAAGGGAAACCTTCTCTTCCTAGGTTTCCTTCTCTCCCTCCACTTCCCAAAATAGCCGTTTGACTTTTCAAATTGGCGTTTGACTTTTCAAACTAGGATTTGATTAAACCCTTTATTTTGTTCAGCGATGACACCTAGTACATGATGCAATCATTCCAACTTGTTATGACACATTCATGTACCCTTCCCCTCCAGAGTGCTGGACATTCCGGAACCTTCTAGAACATTCCCGATGAAAAACACCGGAACCATTCCCGAACTCCGAAACAGGACTTTCCTTATATGAATCTTATTCTCCGGGCCATTCCGGATCTCCTCGTGATATCCCGGATCCCATACGAGACTCCGAACAACATTCGGTCTCTTACTCATCATTCCATAACTACACAACAACATCGAATCCTTAAGTGTGTCTCCCTACGGTTCGTGAATTATGCGGACATGACCGAGACACTTCTCTGATCAATAACCAATAGAGGAATCTGGAAATTCATATAGCTCCCACATATTTCTACGATTACTTTGCGATCGAATGAACCACTTACATACGATACCAATTTCCCTTTGCCTCACGATAGTTTACTTATCCGAGGTTTTGATCGTCGGTATCTCTGCATACCTAGTTCAACCTCGTTACCTGATAAGTACTCTTTTCTCGTTCGTGTGGTATGTGATCCCATGTGAGCCAGTCACATGCTTGCAAGCTAATTGGATGACATTCCACCGAGAGGGCCCAGAGTATATCTATCCGTCATATGGATGGACAAATCCCACTCTTGATCCATGTGTCTCAACCCATACTTTCCGAACACTCGATGCCACCTTTATAGCCACCCAGTTACGGTGTGGTGTTTGATGTCATCAAAGCATCCTTCCGGTGATGGTGATAAGCATGATCTCATGGTCGAAGGAAATAGGTTACTATGTATCAGAAAGCTTATAGCAAATGAACTATATTAAATGACTTGATCTTTATGCTACGCTTAACTATAGGAGTATGTCCATCACATCATTCTCCTAATGATATGACCATGTTGTTAATAACATCTCTATGTTCACGATCAGGAAACCATGATCATATATTAACCAACAAGCTAGTTTAACAAGAGGCTTTACTAGGGACTCTTTTATGTTTAAAAATCACACAAGTATTAATGTTTCTGGTTAATACTATTATAGCATGGTATGCAAACATTTATCATAAGTATGAAGATATGATAATAACCACTTTATTATTGCCTCTTGGGCATATCTACAACAGTCTCCCACTTGCACTAGAGTCAATAATCTAGTTTCAAACCTTTGTGTATTCAACACCTATGGCTTTCCGGTGTTGTATGTACACGTTTGCAAGTGGTCAACTGATCTCCGGATCTGACACTTCTAGGTCCGTGTGTAATTGCATGTCTTTGTGTCTCTACGCATCACTCGTTCTCTAATGAGATGGCTTTGTATAAATTTAGTCCTTTGGTGAGACCTTTAGTTCTTTGGGGTTTAAAACATGTTGATAATATTGTCGTACAATATATCTTCATAGTATTATCCCGCTGTGAACTACACCTAGTTTGATAACAAACTACTTGACACAAATGCCCTCTTTAACTGCTATAGTAGCAGTCATATACTTAGCATTTTGTTGTAGTATCTGTCACAATGTCTTAACTTTGGAACTCATCCAAATCCATTATGGAACTTACTTTCCATTATATTGTGCCACCCTTAGTTTAGATTGAGATAAACTTAATTTGTATTTTGTGACAAAACTAGTATCAATGTAATTCATTTACAATGAACTAACCATCTATTTGTCACTTCTACAAAATAATATATTATTAGTTCTTTTACAAGATCATAAGAATATCTTTACTATCGTCCAATAATCATCTTATGAATCATTCTGGTATATGCTCATAACATTTAGAGCATAGGACATATCTGGATTTGTACATATCACAACATGATTGATATAAATATTCTTTTTGTGATTTCATACATCAAGTATCAATCTATGCTTGAATCTTTGTTTCACTTACCAAGTGTCAATACACTTGAATATATCATCAATATTGAACTCATTCAATCCTTTCTGTGCGACAAGAACCTTTCTTGTAGTTTCTATATTGAACTCATTCAATATATCATCTATGTACTTTCGGCATAACCATACCAGCGTCTATTGATGCCAAATATTTGGGTTTTGCCTAAGTCTTTCATCAGGATGAAATTCTTTAATATGTGTTAATAAAAGGTACATCATTTCCAATCAAAATATGTCCTCCACATAATGTATTAGAAATATGTCTTAGCGCTCCCACTTAATTTCTTGCAAATGCAAGCATCTTCATCATCTCTGACGAATTTAAACTCCTTTAACAGTTTCATCATGGTGAAGATTCCAACTCCGCGATGCTTACTTCAACCATTGAAGTTTGCATATGATTTTAGCATCCTTTGAATTACCAAAACCCTTTGGACCGTGTCATGCACACGTCCTAGGTAACCCTTCTATTAGAAGAACTTGTTTTGTTTATCCAACACATAACAAAATTATATGTCGTGATTGCTACATTAATCCGTCTAGACTAAATATCGCTTAATGAAAGATCAGATCTTGTCATAGTCAACTCTTTGAACATTGTCGTGAACTCTTTCCCGACATGTCGATAATTTCATAGATGTAAAACATCCATGTCTATTTCTTTATAGATCCAAACACAAATGTAAGGTCTTACACCTTTCTCGAGGGTCCTTCAAGTTCAAAACTTGATTTCTCGTGTATGGAACTATCACGGATTTTATGGCTTCAAGCCATTTTACGGAGTCAGGGTCCATCATTGCTTCTTTGCATGTAGTCGGTTCATTATTTTCAAATAATGATTCAACCCTCAAATCTTGGTATTTGATTGTGTACCCGACCTACTTGTTTCAATATAAACTTAGACCTCCGTGACCACAACCTTTGAGGCACGTGAGCATGATCATTGTTCCTGCCTCCGGAACACTTTTTGGTGCAGCGCAACTTTGCACATATATCTAAGGTTCTTTTAACCTTATCAAAGTTCTATTGTCCTCCCACTTAACTTTTCACGAAAAATTCCTTCTCAAAGAAACTTGACGTTCTAAGTGACAAACATTTTTGTCTTTGGTGTTTATGGAGGAATTCTTAACAGTTATTCGAAAATAACATACAAAGACATGTTCATCCGACTTTGGTTGCAAACATCTTTCTTATGCATAGCATACCAATGTTTAAGAAAGGACAACTTGGGTTTAAACCCAAACCACAACTTTATATGGTGTCATTTCAACGGATTATGATGGAGCTCTTTTCAGTGGAAAAACGGTAGTCTTTAAAGCTTTTAATATTTAAAATATAATGGCAGTTTTATAAATTACACCTTCGATCTTACCATGTCAAACAAGGTTTAATTACATATCTCGAACGCTCCATACTCTTATGGTGTTTCGGGACATGCAAACTCACGAAACGATTCCTTAAATCTTAGGTATTTATGCTAAACTTGTAACTCAAATATCTTCCTTCATGATCTTATCATAAACTATTTATATTCTTATTATAATGATTTTGCACTTCATCTTGAAAATCTTTGAACTTTTCAAATGTTTCATACTTCATCCTTATTAAGTAAATATTCATATATGCACTCAAATTTTCGGAAAAAGCATATGAAGTTTAAATCCATCGCTCTTGACTACACATAATGGACTTCGTACAGCAATATGTACAAGTTCCAATAAGCTAGTCATTCGTTCCCTTTTGGCCTATGAACGAAGTTTTAATTATCTCTAGGAAAGTTTCACAAGCGTCATTTGATCAAAAATCAAAAGGACTCCAAAATTCCATCCACATGGAATTTCTTCATGTTTTCTTTCCAATATAATTTAAACGGCGATGTCACTTCCTAAGTGATCTTTCAATCAATTTGTCTTTCGACATTTTTAGCACTAGTTTTATGGATGTGATATCTCCAACGAGATTTGTGAATCATCCATCTTTTATGGATTATGGCAATTATTTGAACAACCCTTTTGTTCTCATAATACCTGATAAAACAAATCTTGAAGGCAAGATTTGATGTTTAACAAGTAGCACAATAACCCTTTATTTATTCTCGATGAACATCATCACATATTCTTTTGCTAGTTACTTAGGCCTTTGTAGTTCATGAATTGTGTTGTTTCGTATGACGATTCACACCAACAAATTCAGTATCAAATACTTAAGAACCACATTGTTTAATAAGCAAAGAATATAGCCATAACATGTATATCATCTATATACTTAAACTGAACAATTTTAGTCTTTCTTTTCTGCCATATATTTATGAGATTCTCTTTCAGTATTTCCTTTTCTGTTTGAAAGAATCTATCAACATCAATAGTGGAGTCATACATATGACACATAGTCCAAAGCGTGTATAATTAAATACCAATGTCTTTGGACTTGTACTTTGAAGTAGATCACCATCATCAAATGTTTGGTGTGTTTTCAAATTCCATTCTTTAGTAATCTCTTGGTGTGGTAAATATTTTACCTACATCAAATATTCACCCTTATCATGGAATTATTCATGATCAAGCTACTTTTAGCTTATAAAGATGAATCGCGAGTATAATGTTGCTCTCCAAAACCTTTTGGTAGATTAGGACAACTAGTGTCTCCAACCTTTTGCAAATTCTCATCAAATATGAGAACATGACCTTTGCCATATTATACTCTATCATGTTGCAACCAAAAACTTCGTTTCAGATATCACAATATCTTCCACACATCATGGTTTCTGAAACAACTCTTTCAGATCCTAGATAATCTTGATATTAAGACAATCCTTTGAATATCAAGAATCATGGAGACAAACATGATACTCATACACTAACTCTTGGAATTTTCACTCTCGATTTAATACCAGTTATTAAACTTCATGGAGTAACCGGAACTTACTAAAAGTTTGCAATAGGACTTTTAAACTTTAGATTAACACTTCAAAACAATACAATACCAGTTCGTAAAGTAACTAACCAGAATTCTATAGTTCCATCATCTCAATTAAAACTAAGCGCAAGGTGGTAAACGGATGCCAATGACTACAACAACTATGCAAATTCACTTTGATTTAATTTATGATAAATAGTGTTCAACTTTTAATCATATTGCTGTTGAACTCCCACTCAAAACAATATCCCTCACATTGTTTTAGTGATCACACGAACCAAATCCACCACATCAAAACCGATCATCACGAGAGTTGATGTAGCTTCAATGGCGAACAATCAACATGTTCATCATATCTACTATATGACTCATGCTTTACCTTTCGGTGATCCGTGTTCCGAGACCATGTCTGTACATGCTAGGCTCGTCAAGATCAAACCTTAGATTCCGCATGAGCAAATCTGGCTTGCTCATGTTGTATACACTCGCAGAATCTAACACACCCGATCATCACGTGGTGCTTCGAAACAACGAGCTTTAGCAACGGTGCTTACTAAGGACGAACACTTTAAAACTTGAAATTGTGTGCTTGAGGGATCATCTTATAATTCTACCATCGTGAACCAAGCAATACAAGATGCATAAAAGGATTAACATCACATGCAATTCATAATATGTGATATGATACGGCCTTTCTTCTTGTGCTTCCGATCTCCATCTTCAAGCACGAACATGATCTCCATCATCACCGGCATTGCATCAAGGTCAATGACGCCGCTCCATGGTTGTTGTCCACCAGCTTCAACTATTACAACTATTTTGAATAGACACGCGGGTCTTAACAGAATTTTAAAGACAACCATATGGCTCCTGCCGGTTGCCAACTTACAATAAGGAACATTGCATACATCAAATATAATCACAATCATGGGCATATCACATCACAGCACACCCCTGTAAAACAAAGTTAGACGCCTCTAATTTTATTTGCATATTTTACGTGGTTTGGGTCTTTCATTAAGTGTCGCTCTAACTTATGAACAAGAACCACAACATTGATACTAGTATTGTCAATCACCCGTTGTAAATTGAATCTTAACTATGTTGGGAGAAACAGGCACCCGAAAAGCCACTTATGCAATACAAGTTGCATGTCAAGCGTGGAGCAAGTCTCATGAACGATGTCATGTAAGGTTAGCCCGGGCCGCTTCATCCCACCATCCCGCAAGATGCAAAGTACATAAGAAGCAATCGACAACAAAAGCATCAACACCCACAATTACCATTGTGTTCTACTCGTGCAACAGATCTACATATAGACACGGCTCTGATACCACTGTAGGGGTTCGTAGCATGGAAAACAAAAAAATTCTATCGCATGCAAACAAACAAGCCAAGATCTATCTACTAGATTGTAGCAACGAGTTGATAGAGGAACTCACCCTCGAAGATTCCAAAGCGGTTAACGAGAGCGGATTCTCGTGGGTGATGTAGTCGTACTCTTGCCGATCTCAAGATCGCGTAGACGATCCTTCCGGCGCTGCGTTCCAGCAGCGCTTCCGCAGTCGGTCACACGTTCGGTACTCGATGAAGACCTTCCTATCCCTTGTTCCAGCAGGCAGCGGAGGTTGTAGTACTCTCCTCGCGATTCCGGCAGCACGACGGCGTGGTACCGGAAGTAGAGGGGAGATCTCGCAGGGCTTCGCCTTAAGCCGGAGCGAGTATGGTGGACTATGAGAGAGGCCTTGGCGATCTAGGGTTTAGAGGCACCAAGGTATTTAGAGGAACCAGCAGCTAGGGATTAGCTAGATGGCGGTTTAGAGGAGCTCTAGGGCAGCCGCATCTAGAGGGAGGGCGGCGGCTGGCCTAGGGTTTAGAGGGGCGCCGGCTAAGGGACAAGGTGTAGGGAGAGGGGTCGCCCCCTCCCTTTCTTTTATAGGTGGGAGGGGCGGCTAGGGCTAGCCGAGTCCTCCCCCAACTCCCTTGCTGGCCGGCGATTTGGAGGAGAGAAGGGAAACCTTCTCTTCCCAGGTTTCCTTCTCTCCCTCCACTTCCCAAAATAGTCGTTTGACTTTTCAAATTGGCGTTTGACTTTTCAAACTAGGATTTGATTAAACCCTTTATTTTGTTCAGCGATGACACCTAGTACATGATGCAATCATTCCAACTTGTTATGACACATTCATGTACCCTTCCCCTCCGGAGTGCCGGACATTCCGGAACCTTCTAGAACATTCCCGACGAAAAACACCGGAACCATTCCCGAACTCCGAAACATGACTTTCCTTATGTGAATCTTATTCTCCGGGCCATTCCGGATCTCCTCGTGATATCCCGGATCCCATCCGAGACTCCGAACAACATTCGGTCTCTTACTCATCATTCCATAACTACACAACAACATCGAATCCTTAAGTGTGTCTCCCTACGGTTCGTGAATTCTGCGGACATGACCGAGACACTTCTGCGATCAATAACCAATAGAGGAATCTGGAAATTCATATGGCTCCCACATATTTCTACGATTACTTTGCGATCGAATGAACCACTTACATACGATACCAATTTCCCTTTGCCTCACGATAGTTTACTTATCCGAGGTTTTGATCGTCGGTATCTCTGCATACCTAGTTCAACCTCGTTACCTGATAAGTAGTCTCTTTATCGTTCATGTGGTATGTGATCCCTTGTGATCCAGTCACATGCTTGCAAGCTAATTGGATGACATTCCACCGAGAGGGCCCAGAGTATATCTATCCGTCATATGGATGGACAAATCCCACTCTTGATCCATGTGTCTCAACCCATACTTTCCGAACACTCAATGCCACCTTTATAGCCACCCAGTTACGGTGTGTCGTTTGATGTCATCAAAGCATCCTTCCGGTGATGGTGATAAGCATGATCTCATGGTCGAAGGAATTAGGTTACTATGTATCAGAAAGCTTATAGCAAATGAACTATATTAAATGACTTGATCTTTATGCTACGCTTAACTATAGGAGTATGTCCATCACATCATTCTCCTAATGATATGACCCTGTTGTTAATAACATATCTATGTTCATGATCAGGGAACCATGATCATATATTAACCAACAAGCTAGTTTAACAAGAGGCTTTACTAGGGACTCTTTTATGTTTACAAATCACACAAGTATTAATGTTTCCGGTTAATACAATTATAGCATGGTATGCAAACATTTATCATAAGTATGAAGATATGATAATAACCACTTTATTATTGCCTCTTGGGCATATGTCCAACAAATTGAAGGTTGCATATAGAGCATTAAATTTGGCCTAAGCTAGATAATCTTGATGTCATCCTAAGGCATGAGATTGTACTTAGTTAAACTCCACTTGTTTACCACCCCTCATTAGTACTCACCCCCACTTATAGATGCTAGTGCTAAGCATAAAACTTGATCAACTTTAGATGGGAATACTTGGTGGAAAATGATTATGAAAACCTTAGAATGATGAGTCATTCTACTGAGATGTTTTGACATGTGTTTCCAAACACTAGATGATTTTGATGATGAAAATGTTGAGGCATGAGCCTTATCCCTTTATAAAACTGATGGTTGTCTGGATGCGATACCATTCCAATTTTACCGTACAACCACAATATCTGAAATTTGGGTAGGGCTTGACTGGAAACTTATATACCTTAGTATGGGTTCCCTCACGGCCAAGGTCTGAGCTGAGGCTACATTGTGAAGATTGTCCCCCTGTGCAGTACCCAGGATGATAGTTGGTCATGGTTGGGAGGCCACACTCACAGGAGAGGTGCCTATACTAGGGAGTGTAATGGAAAGGTTAGGATTGATTATCCACTTACTGAGTATGGTGAAGTCAGTATTTATTCCTGACGGATGTATCGAATGTTGTGGTGAAAGTGTACAATCTCTGCAGATTGTCAAACTATTCGAATAGCCACGTCCACGTTATGTACAGTTGGAGTGGCCATACTGTTCCCCCGTCAGATGTTTTCAAAATGAATTGTGAAATGAATTGAGAAATTGACTTGACCACAACAGAGCTGTGATATGAAATTCAAGTTCCCACTTAGGTGTTATAAAACTTCAACTAGCATTCTTTGTTTCTGAACTTAGTAGAGGTAAATCTGGCTTTTTGCAAAACAACCCTAGAGCTTAGTGTCCTATTACAAAGACCCCCTTCACTTGTTAGTATTAGTTTGCGAGTACTTAAAGAGTACTCATGGCTTTGTCCCTGGCTATTCCCGTGGCCATACTATGAAGAAGAGTACCAGGAGGTTGGACCCCAGGAAGGTTACGGCAACTAGGATAATCTCCCATCGTCAGAATTGCCTGTGACCCAGAAGATGGAGGTTCGCCTACGCTACTTTTATTACTACGTTATTCCGCTACTTGAGTTGTATTAAGAACTGTATCATGAGATCTTTATTTGTGTAAGACCTTATGTATGGTTTGTAATGGATGATGTACTGTGGTATCCAAATCTGTTTTGTCTCGCAAAAATGGTAATCCTGGGATTGCGATGTATGGCATAACAGGCATCTGGGATTAAAAACCCGGGTGTTGATAAGTTGGTATCAGATCCATCCTGGCCATAGGAGACCCTAGTTAGACTGGACGTTTGAATCAAAAACTTACTTTCAAAACCAAAGGAAGCAAATATTTACAAAAACTTATTCCCATTCTTACCACTTGGTTTCTTTCATAAAAATTCATGTCCTAAAAAACTCTTGCAAAATACCGAAAATTTGACACACTTGATCACTCTACTAACTTACTCATCCTATATTCTTATAGATGGACGTAAAGTACAACAAATTTTATCAGTTGGGGAATGGAGGTAACCTCATCTTTGAGCGGGATTTGGACCAGCTTTCGGAACTTCTGGAGCGTCCGCACCCCGAGTTCTTCGGAGCTCAGCTCAATGATCAGGGAGGAGAAGATCTGCAGTGGCTAATTGTTGCAAGTCTCCGAGGAAAGATTGAACCTCCCACTGCCGAGGGAATTCAGTTCACCTTAAGAGAGAACAACTGGCTCGATGGACTTGCCAGGGCCATGCAGGAAGCTCTTGTCCGTCTGTGTGGGCAGAGTATCAACCAGATCAAGGGTACCCGCTTTGAGTTCTGTCCATGGCGTGATGCTATGGGACAGCCACTAGAAGCCCCATACCACCCCGAGCTGAAGACTCAGTTGGACCACCTTAGCTTCATGATGTATGATCGTCAGCAGGAATTGGATAATTCCCGTGACTACTCCAACTACAAGTCTTCCATCATCAAGACGAAGGATCAGACCATCGCCATGCTAGCAAAGGATCGCAAATCTTGCCGCCGTCAGCTCGACAAGAAGGAGCGCATCATTGCCCGTCTTCGCCACCATATCTCGGATTTGGAGGAGACCATCCACGAGAGAGACATGCAGTTGGAGGAAAGGGAGATTGCTGGAGAAGATCTTCGTGCAGACCCCTACTCCTATCTAAGCGATGATGATGATTTTCTGGAGGATCAGGCTATGGACTTCTTCACCGATGAGGATGATTTCGCCTTCATCGATGACGACGAGGATGATGAGGATGACGACTACACCGACTCCGAGGAGTAATAGCACTTGAGCACTAGCGTAGTGAGTTGTATTCGGTCCCACTATATCGTAGTTTCCAGAATGGTTCTTAAAACCCTCAGTTTTTCTTGTTTTATGGTGTGTGTTTGTATCGTGTGTTATGAATGAATGAATGAAAATCAAGTTGCTATAAAATCTGAGTTACACCTTAAAAAAACTTTTCAAAGTCCCTGAACCTTAGAAATTTCCCTCTTTCTCATGATCTATCTCAATCTTTAGATGCCTCGCGGAGGAAGTGGTTCATCCCCGGACCCGATGTTGCAGATCCTGCAAATGTTGGTTTCTGACCACGAAGCTGAAAGAGTAGAATGTCAAGCCAACCTAGCCACCCTTCAGCAGATAGCTCAGCTGGCCCGCAACAATCAAGGCCAAGTAAATCAGGACAACCATGGATCTAAGCTCAAGAATTTCCATAATACTAACCCACCTGTTTTCACTAAGTCGAAAGAGCCCCTAGATGCAGACGATTGGCTGCAAACCATGGAGAATAACCTGGAAGTCGCAAGAGTGGAAGCTAACGAGAAAGTTCTGTTCACCACCCACTATCTAGATGGAGATGCAAGAGCATGGTGGAACAGCGTTCGTGCAATGACTGGAGGACAGATGATGACCTGTGAGGAATTCAAGGTCAAGTTCAGCAGAACCCATGTGCCACCGGGTTTGATCGAGAGAATGAGAGATGAGTTTTGAGAACTGAAGCAAGGAAGGATGACCGTAGTAGAATACTATGACAAATTCTTGTCATTAGATAGGTATGCCCCGGATGAGATCGACACTGAAGCCAAGAATAAATAAAGATTCTTGAATGGTTTGCATGATGAAATGCAGACTGTGTTGGTTAATATCCCCTTTGTTGATATTGAAGATCTTGTCGACTCTTCCATTCAAATGGAAGGAAAGATCAACCAAGCCAATGAGAACCGCAAGCGTCGCATGATGCATCAGCCAGGAACCCATCAGACCCCAAACTATCTCCCTAACCCATCTCCAGGATTTGCCCCGAGAACCAACATACCCCCGATGAACCGTCCGACCTATCCCAACCGTGGAAACCCAAGGCCCGGAGGAAATCACAACAACCCCGGTAACTCTAACAATTTCAGCCGTGCACCACCTAAGTTCAACAACAACAATGCTACCGCCAACACCAACACTGCCCCAAGGACTAGAAGCAATTCTATGCCTATTGCAGCAAAGGACAAGTCGCAAGTGACATGTTATGACTATGGAAATAAGGGTCACTACTCCAATGAGTGCCCAAGAAGAATGCCGCAGCCCCCAATGCAAATGCCCCAGCTCAGCAGCAGCGTCGTGTTCAGCCTGTAAGAAGGTTTGCCCCAGGGAATTCGCTCAACCGCAACAGCCGTCTATTTCTCATGCACGCTGAAGAAGCCCACGAAGCGCCAGACGTCGTGCTGGGTATGTTTTCTATTAATTCAGTACTCGCTAGAGTGTTGTTTGTTTCTGGTGCATCGCACTCATTTGTTACCGAAGCATTCAACCAAACTGGAGCATGTTATGATTGTTCAAATCCCCGGTTCAACCACCAAAGCTAGGCATATCTGCAAAGCCGTCCCTATCTGAATCCATGGCATCGACTTTTATGCTAATCTCATAGTACTCGGAACTAAAGGTTTGGAAGTAGTACTAGGAATGGATTGAATGTCCAAACATAAAGGATTAATTGACTGTGCCAACAAAGCCATAACCATGACCAGTACAGCCGGAATATCAGTCGAGCATGTATCTGAAGCCTTACCTCGTCAATTCAAGTGCAACAAGAGTATAGCCCAACCTACAATTGACCAAGTCCGGATAGTCTGTGAATACCCCGATGTATTTCCAGATGTTTTGCCCGGTATGCCCCCAGATCGGGATATCGAGTTTATCATTGAACTAATCCCCGGAACCGGACCCATAGCCCAGAGACCATATAGTATGAACCCGTCTGAACTAGCAGAACTGAAGAAGCAACTGGATGCCATGCTGGAAATTGGATTGATTCAACCAAGTGCGTCACCATGGAGATCACCTGTTTTATTCGTGGAAAAGAAAGATGGAGGTAACCATTTGTGTACGGATTATCGCAAGTTGAATGATGTCACTATCAAGAACAAGTACCCATTGCCCAAGATAGAAGATTTGTTTGATTAGTTGACCGGTGCATAAGTGTTTTCTAAGAATGATCTTAGAACAGGCTATCACCAACTCAAGATTCGTGCAGAGGATATTCCCAAGACTGCCTTTACCACCAGATATGGATTATATGAGTATACCGTCATGTATTTTGGATTAACCAATGCCCCCGCTTATTTCATGAATCTCATGAATAATATTTTTATGGACTTCCTGGATAAGTTTGTCGTTGTTTTCATCGATGACATACTGATTTATTCCAAATCATAAGAAGAACATGAGCTACACCTAAGGACCATTCTTGGAACCCTTAGAGAGCATCAATTGTATGCCAAGTTTAGCAAATGTGAATTCTGGTTACAGGAGGTAGGATTCCTCGGCCACATTATATCAGCCGGAGGAATTGCCGTTGAGCCTGCAAAGGTGAAAGATGTCGAAGATTGGCAAGCCCCAACCACTCAAACCCAAGTTTGTGCATTTCTTGGATTGGTGGGATACTACCGCAAGTTCGTAGAAGGATTCTCGAGTATCGCCAGACCCATGACCCAATTTTTGGCTAGCATGGAACTTCAACCCACTTTGATCAGCCAGACCAAAGAGGCGCAGAAAGGAAATGCTAGTATCAATGGAATCAAGCGTCGTATCAGTACAGGAAAAGTGCCCGGATTCACCGAAGACGAAGAAGGAGTTCTGTGGTACAAAGGAAGCCTTTGTGTACCAGCAGATTCTGAGTTGAAAGAAGTGATTCTGAAGGAAGCTCATGATACTCTTTATTCTATCCACCCCGGAGGAATGAAAATGTATCAAGATTTGAAGGAGCAATTTTGGTGGCATAAGATGAAGAGAGAAATCAGAAGCTATATCGCCAAGTGTGATATATGTCAGAGAGTCAAGGCGGGACATCAAAGACCCGCTGGATTGTGGCAACCATTGCAGATTCCGGAATGGAAATGGGATTCCGTTGGAATGGACTTTATCACCGGATTGCCTACTTATAGTAGGGGAAATGACTCTATCTGGGTCATAGTGGACAGATTGTCCAAAGTCGGCCATTTCTTACCAGTCAAGACCACATATCATAGTATGGTGAATTTAGGATTTAATCCTGACGGATGTATCGAATGTTGTGATGAAAGTGACAATCTCTGCAGAGTGTCAAACTATTCGAATTATCGCGTCCGCAGTTATGGACAGTTGGAGTGGCCATACTGTTCCCCCCGTCAGATGTTTTCAAAATGAATTGTGAATTGAATTGAGAAATTGACTTGAACACATGTCAACACCCGGATTTTTCAATCCTAGATGCCTGTTATGCCATACATCGCAATCCCAGGATTACCATTTTTGCGAGACATAATAGAATTGGATACCATAGTACTTCATCCATTACAAACGATACATAAGTTCTTACACAAATAGGGATCTCATGATCCAGTTCTTAATATAACATCAAGCAGCGAAATACGTAATAATAATGGTAGCGTAGGCGAAGCTCCATCTTCGGGGTCACAGGCAATGCTGACGATGGGAGATGATCCTAGTTGTCGTAACCTTCCTGGGGTCCATCTTCCAGGTACTCCTCTTCATAGTCTGGCCACGGGAATAGCCAGGGACAAAGCCATGAGTACTCTTTAAGTACTCGCAAACTAATAGTAACAAGTAAAGGGGTTTTTGGATAATAGGATACTAGGATCTAGGGTTGTTTTGCAAAAATCCAGGTTTATCTCTACTAAGTTCCAAAGCTAGTCACAATTTTATAACTCCTAAGTGGGATCTTGTAATTCAGGTCACAACTCTGTTGTGGTCAAGTCAAAGTCTCAATTCATTTCACAAGTCTTTTTGAAAAGGTCTGACGGGGGAACAATATGGCCACTCCAACTGTCCATAACCGCGGACGCGGCTATTCGAATAGTTTGACACTCTGCAGAGATTGTACACTTTCACCACAACATTCGATACATCCGTCAGGAACAAATCCTGAATTCACCATACTCAGTATGCGGATAATCAATCCTAACCTTTCAATTACACCCCTAGTATAAGCACCTCTCCTGTGAGTTTGGCCTCCCAACCATGACCACTGTCATCTTGGGTACTGCACAGGTGGACAATCTTCACAAGGTAGCCTCAGCTCAGACCTTGGCCGTGAGGGAACTCATACTAAGGGATATAAGTTTCCAGTCAAGCCCTACCCAATATTTGGGTATTGTGGTTGTACACTAAAATTGGAATGGTATCGCATCCAGACAACCATCAGTTTTAAAAAGGGCTAAGGCTCATGCCTCAACATTTTCATCACCAGAATCATCAAGTGTTTGGAAACACATGTCCAAAACATTTCAATAGAATGATCCATCATTCCAAGGTTTTCATAACCATTTTTCCACGAAGTATTCCCATCTAAAGTTGATCAAGTTTTAAGCTTAGCACTAGCATCTACAGGTGGGGGTAAACACTGATGAGGGGTGTTAACTAGTGGAGTTTTAACTAAGTTCAAACTCATGCCTTAGGATGACATCAAGGTTATATAGCTTAGGCCAAATTTTATGCTCTTGATGCAACCTTCAGCACAACTGTCTAGTATCTACCAAACTCTTAGGTAGACTCTAAGTAAGCTTTGATAAAGAAATAAAGTAAGAAGCTTGCCATAAAACTAGGATTTGGTTTATCAAGTGGGTATGATCACATATGCTTAAGGCATAAAGTAGTCATATCACAAGTATGGGTTTGTGGCAGCAGTAGGCTATCTGGAAAGGGTTAGCTTGCATCAATATCAGTATAAGCTTGCATAGGTATAGTATCTTGCAAGTGTTAGCTTGCACAATCACTAGTAGTATTAGGCATGCATCAGTGTCAATATAAGCTGGCATAGGTCAACTTGATTAGTAAGGCTTGCCTTGTGCAGAGAAGTTGTTGAAGTTCTCCTCGGCTTCCTCTTCGTAGTATCCTCCTTCCTCCTCGTATCCTTGGTTGGTACTAGCGTCTATGAATAAATACGAGGTACACAATCACCAAACAATACTTAACTACTTACAATCATCACACACAAGGGTCCTATAGATGATCTAGCATCATCTCTAACATTACAAGGTTAAGGCTTGGTTTAAATCTTTTTATTTTTAGAAAAGTAATTTCTACTCATTGAAAAACTACTTAAGATTTAATATTCTCCAGACTAAGTATGGGATCATGTTGACACATGTCATCACCACATATTGTAGTCCATGGGAATGTGATTTAAAGTGGTGTCACAGTTTAATAAGGTTTTACCCTTTTATTTTAATTAATTAAAGTGGCTAGAAATGCTTATGTAGCATTCTTCTATTACTTGAACATTATTTCTGCAAGTAAACCTATATATATTTTTATATATTCTGAAAGGTATGGTTAAATGTGATTTTTGAGAGTTGGAAATAACTCAAAAGCTTTTATGGTTTAAATTTGAAAAATGTTTGAATGCAGAAAAGCTTCTGCCTTGTTATTTTTGCTATGGGCTTGGATTAAGCATTCACAGACCTTTCCAACAAAATTGGTTTCATCCAATTTGGTGCACTGAATCGATCTGGGTTGATTTTTGAAGTTGGGTGCTGAAGTGGGTTTGAAAAGAAAATAGAAAAGTTTTAATTTGAATTGCTGGGCTGCGCGGGAAATTCTAACGGGCCGGCCTGCTAAGCGCAGTGCTCCCGCGGGCTGCTTCAGTGGGTGTCCCCACTCGTCAGTGACACGGGGCTGGGCGAAGCGGTATGGGGCAACGTGGATCGCTCGATCTAGTTCTAATCCAACGGCTGAGGGTCATCGTCGACGCGAGACAACTCCGGCGAGAACGAAACCTAGCGCGGCCAGTGAGGGGTGATGGGGGCTCACCGGGGTACTGGCGAGGGTCGGCGAAGCAGGCGAACGACGAAGTCGATGACGGCGATCCTCCTGGTACTGGTGGCTTCTCCTGGGGTGGCTCCAATCGCTGGTTCCTTTCTTCTCCGGCAGCGGCAGGCTCCAGTGAAATTCCGGTGAGTTGGTGCTCTCCTTGCTCTGAGGATGGTGTGGCACGGTCAGTGGGGAGAGGGGGGTGAGATGGTGTGAAGAAATCGTGCGGGGGTGGCCTCTATTTATAGTTGAGCGAGGGGACCGTCGGGGCGCACGGTGAGCTCGTCGGGGGCGACGTTACAGGTGGCTAATGGCATGGGCAAGTGTAGGGGACGGTGCTGTGTCTCCTGGCGATGCTCAAAGACATGGTCGCGAGGCATGGGGCGGTGTGGTTTGGTCTGGAACGGCCGGTGCTCTACGCGGCAGAGGCGGCGTCTTCGACGGCGGGCGGTGGTTATATGGCACGGGGCGGTAAACGGGGATGTCTGGCGGTCTCCTGGGTCGGTGGTGATCATGTATGCACGCGGTGAGGGCGGCGCGCGGTCTGTGGATGCTGGTCGAGGGTGGCGCTCTGGCGCACGCTCGGCATGGTCTGGGCGTGGCTTGTGCGCGTGGTCCAGCGCTTGGCAACGCTTGAGGCTGGGACAGTGAGTGGCGGTGGACGGTGGGCTGCATCCTAGACAAGGTTGGAACGGCTAGTTCTTCCTCTAGCATGCTGTCGACTATGGGGTGGCATTGAGGTGCTCGGCTGTTCACTATTAATGACAATGGCAAGCTCATAGGGGTGCTAGTGTTGAGCTAATCTATCTAGATGATCTACTGAGTTGTGTGTGAGCTAACTAGGGAACAAGTTAGGCTCAAAACACTGCACACTATAGTGTTTGATGTTTTGTTTGATTTGTGTCTGCAACCTGTTTGATGAAATGGCCGCATGAAATCAAGTTTTGAATTTTGAAATGGTTTTTGGTGGGTTTGCTAGATTGGTGCTGGTGAGTCTGCAGATGCTTGGGTTTTGAAAGTTGAGCTTGTTTGAGTGGGTTTTGAAAATGTGGGATCTTCCCATATGAAGAAGATTCAATTTTGAATTGTCATTTAAACTATGCATTTGAAAGTTTCTGGATGATCACAAAGTGGGCCTTGATACCTTGTTATGAGTACATTCAAGGGGTGCAAAGATCCAGAAAAGTTTCTGTTAGGTTTTGAAAGTTTGAGACAGCCAAAGTAGGCATGGGAGTTAATTTGGCCAAAATGACCATTCACTTAATATATTTGTTTTGATTTACTTGTCTTTAGGAAAGGTGTGGGAAATGTTTTAGATGATGTTTATTTCACCTAAGAAACATTTTACAAGCAACGGATCACACAAACAAGGTGGTTTCTAAAGAAATTAAAATTCCATGCATACACATATACATGCATTCATGAATTTAGTTAGAAAAGTTTTTGTTAACCCTAATCTTGATGATTAGTGTTTGATGATCTAAGTTTGGTATTTTTGGGATGTTACACCACAACAGAGTTGTGATATGAAATTCAAGTTCCCACTTAGGTGTTATAAAACTCCAACTAGCATTCTTTTTTTCTGAACATAGTAGAGGTAAATCTGGCTTTTTGCAAAATAACCCTAGAGCTTCGTGTCCTATTACAAAAACACCCTTCACTTGATAGTATTAGTTTGCGAGTACTTAAACAGTACACATGGCTTTGTCCATGGCTATTCCCGTGGCCAGACTATGAACAAGAGTACCAGGAGGATGGACCCCAGGAAGGTGACGACAACTAGGATCATCTCCCATCGTCAGCATTGCCTGTGACCCCGAAGATGGAGCTTCGCCTACGCTACTTTTATTACTACGTCATTCCGCTGCTTGTGTTTTATTAAGAACTGGATCATGAGATCCTTATTTGTGTAAGACCTTATGTATGGTTTGTAATGGATGATGTACTATGGTATCCAAATCTGTTATGTCTCGCAAAAATGGTAATCCTGGGATTGCGATGTATGGCATAACAGTCATCTAGGATTAAAAACCCGGGTGTTGATATTGTATGTGTCATCACACCTGGCCAACATGATCCTACCTACTTGCTATATCTAGCTATAATTTTGAGTTTGCCAAACCATGACACACACTAGCTTGTGGCAAATTAATGTGGTTAATTTTTATGATGTGAAACTAGGTCGATGTTGTAACATGGCATACAATCAGAAGTTGGTTAAGGTGTTTCTAGCTAGCTAAGAGAGGTCTACATCTCATGCAATGTTGTCATGGGTCCACATCTGCCACAAGTGTGTGTCATGGCTTGGCATAGCACTCTTATGCTTAGATGTATCAACTGGGTGGGATCATGTTAGAGCATGGTGGGACAAGGTGCATTCAATAACATTTTTGTTAGAGCTTGGTGGGATCTTGCATAGCACACTTCAGTTTGTATCTGTTTTAGAATCATGCAAGTTTTATGGTTCTCCTATAGATGTTCACAGTGCCAACCGAATTGTACCCTCAGTACGAATATTTGGGTCCTTTATACTTCCTTTGTTTCAAAATATAAACCTTTTTAGCAACCTGTTTTAGTTTTCTAAAAAGCCTTACATTTTGGAACAGAGGTAGTAGTACCTTTTTTGTAGTCGAGTGCGGGGTTCAGCAGTAGTATATATGTCAGCAGCAGGTGCTGCAGAAGATCCTGGCGCTGAAGATTGTACAGGTGCAGAATATTCCTGGGCACCAGCGCTCGACGACATGCCAATTGGATCTCCTAGCAAGGCGTCACTCCCGAAGCCATCAGAAGAACCACGTGGAAGAGCTGGGCGGGAGATCCGCGTGTACACGTGTTGGTGGGGACCACGGGGAATACGTGTCGGGCTCCCCATGGCCGCCATAGTTACGCGCAGAACGCGATGCAAGGGAGCGCCCAGACCTTGGGGACATGGCGTGAGGGGACTGGCGTGGATCGATACGCCTAGGTGACGGCGCATCAGAGTCTCGGGGGCGGATCCGAGGCAGATTTTGCCCCCGTATCATGCTCAGAGTACGTGTTTTCTTGGCTTGTAGCGATGTTTCCTTCAGCCTCATTATCTGATGTGTTGTCATCAGTATTTTCCGCAGAATTTTGCGTGACTAGTTCGGTACAGCTTGTGGGCATGGTGTCAGTTGTGGCCTGCATAGGATAAACGACAGGAACAATCGGCACATATATATTGGTCATTAGTATGCACACCCCTAGTTGTTTCTACCGAGGAGGGATTGTCTGAAGGAAGCAAAATAATTTCATCATGGAGACGACGACCCACAATTTTGATGAAGTGTAGTAAAGGGAAAAACATTTTCATCAAAAACTACATCCCTTGACACGTAGACACGGTCGGAAGTACTATCCAGACATTTTACTCCTTTGTGACGAGGACTATACCAAAGAAATACACAGTGTTTTGAGCGAGAGGAGAAACGCTGGTGAAGATGTTTCTAGCCAGCCTAGAGAGGTCTATATCCCATGCAATGTTGGCATCGGCCCACATCTTCCACGAGTGTGTGTCATGGCTTACTCAGATGTATCAACTGGGTTTGATCATTTTGGCCAGGTGATGAGTCACACAACCACAAGTTGATGAGGGGGATTCTAGCCAACCTAAATAGGTCTAGATCACAAAGCTAAAAACTCTTATATTTTGAAACTGTATAATGTAATTCCCATTCATTTATATGTCTAGTTCGTTACTATTTTGGCGAGCGTTGTATTTTAAGCATACGCACTACAACTAGGCCTATGAACATTGCTCATCAAATCCACAAATTGGCGAACATAAACAACCCAAACTTTACATTACAACCGTAAATTAAGCAAAACGACAAAATTAAACCATAGCCATGAAACATTCTTCTGAAAAAACACAGCGCCATGTGTGAACTGTTTAGCAACCAAACAACCCAGCTTTGCGTAAATTTTTTACTGGTATACCAACATTCGCCAGGGAATCGGTAGTAGGAATTTTTGTTTCTTGAGTTTTCAAGAATCTGCCAGTAGCTCCGCGATCTCAAGAACTCTGCTTTTTACCTTGTAGAGTTTGTTTGTCTTCGACAGAATAATTTCAGCAACAGTACGTCTCCTAGAATCATTTATCCTTTCATGTAACAAAAGATTAGCAGGGTTAATAAGGTCACATGCTAGTGTATATAAATATGCAAATGCCAAATAGAAATTTTGAATACCTGCGAGAATACATCTGTGAATTTATCTCCGTCAAAGTGCTCCATACAGTGTAACACGAACATTCGACACGAGTTTCTGATCATAACGAATCTAAATTAGAATAACAATACTAACACATCAAAAGAAATGGTTAGTTCAACCAGAAACTCACGCATCATTTTGCCATGGTGTTTCGCAACTTACGATCTCCCAATTTGAAACATCATGAAACTTATAATCCGTATATTTGTTAGCCACTTGTATGTCTTTCGAAATTTGCTCTCTCTATGAAACAAAGAGGTTTAGTGTAATGCTTGGAGTAACCATATCGTCGCTAAATGTATAGAGAGAAAGCATACCAGAGCTTGGACATTTTTCTAGACCCTTTTAAATTCAAATAGCGTGTCGATCACTTGAAATTTCTTATTTGGACTATTCAAGATGACATAGCACCAGTGGAAATCGTTTATATTAAACGCGAAATATGCCTACCAAAAAAGACAATTGTTATCACATTACACAATCTGGTTTATGCCCTGCATTTTCTTGTACAAATAGTACTTACTTTATCAGCACAAAAGTATTCTTCCACGCATCTTGCAGAGCATCCTGATATATCATACACCTTTTCTGATTTTTTGTCCAAGGCTTCTTTCTTATGTTGGGATATAGTTTTTCTTCTTGGTGGAGTACGTATTAGACTGTTTGCCCTCCATGCAGGGAACAAGTTTCGGTCATCCCCAAGTCGATGAGACAATTCTGCCATGTAAGCACCTATAACCTACAGAAAAATTTAATAACGTATGACAAATGATCCTTATTGTTTGCATAAAATAACAAAATTGTGGTACTTGGACTTACATTGCTACCCAGCCATAATTTATCAAGGATCACACTAATGTGGTTGGCAGTGACCTCAGTGTCACCCTTGTTATCATAGACACTTTCATTGCAAAAATCTTATTTATTTTTTATTGTTTCAACATACAACACTGCAACATAGATTTGTTGCGGTATCAAACTATCCAGGACTTCTATGAATTTGAAAATAACTGCATACACAGAAACAAATATTTAATATGTGCATGTAACTGTTTTAATTTAATACATGCACAACCATGCAATTCAATGATGTTACACTACCTTTTCTAACATCGTTGTTTGTTTTTTACCCTTTTTGTCCGCTGACCTGAGCTTGCGCTTCTCGCCAAAGGATTCTGTCTTCTCACCATTAATAGCTTTCCGGCAAATGGTATGTAGGCTATTAAACGAGTCAAATGATCGATTCGACAGAGTGTCTCGTACCTCACCTTTTTTCCTCCCCGCCCCTTTTTCAATGCAGCTGTGAATGCTTCTAATGGAATCGGCTCTGGGTCCGGTCGCGTCGGTGAAGGACCCCTACCATCAATTAGTATTGGAGACGCTTGGGTACTGCCGAGTTTCGATGGTGCGTTGTGGCAAGCATCAGTAGCATTCCTTTCCTTCTTGACTGTGGGTAACATGAATATGTCACCTTCAACATCTTTCTCCTTACTATTTGAATCCTTCTTTAAATTAGAGTCATGTGCAATGTCAAAGGAGTTACTTTATGAGGTGTCTAGACGGTCCATGAAATATTTTGGCGTATATTTGGTGTTAGTAGATGAGATTCCTTCACCCTTCTCTACCTCCTTATCTACCTCCTCCTGTTTATTGTCATTATCAGACATTTTTTCTTTAGAAGTTCTGTACGCGACTTCTGCCGAGTTCATCATAACAAGAAGTTTCTGCAAGATTGAAAATAAATGAATCATCATGTCATGTTTAAAAAAAGCATTTGTATAACTCAGAGCAGATGACACATAGGGTGTATCACCTTAGCACAAGCTTCTGAGAAGACCTCCATCTTTCTAAGAAAGGTTTCTTCAATTGTTCTATCAATATGCTCTGTTAGATTCTTCGTCATCTGTTCCAACACGACTTTTGTCCTTCCTTTAGCCCTGCTGGATGTAGAACCTCCATCCTTATTCTTGTAGGGCCCTCTACTACGTTTCTTGCCGGATGCAGTTTCGGGTGTATGGAGAACCTCTTCTCGATGCTTTTGAGTTATGTCATCGTCAATTTTCAAGATATGTGTATATAAACCAATTAATATTGACAACCTAAACCGTTAGCAGAACAAAAAATAAGCCACAATATCACTTGTATTTACGTACCTTCCCCAAAGCACGGCCCTTTAATTCTAAGGAGTCTCTCGCCAAAGCCGCATCTTCCATCTAGTTCCTCATCAATGGCCTTCTGGACGTATACTAGGAGCCATCTGGGAGTATCTTCTCATAGTACAGATACTTCAAATATCACAACAAAATTACATTAAAACAAAGAAAAATGTATTGTAGATAATTATATACTCCCTCCGAATTAAATTATTTAACTCGGATTTTTCTAGATTTGGATGTTTCTAGACATCTTTTAGTGCTAGATATATCCGAATCTAGACAAAGCCAAGTCAATTAGTTTGAATCAGAGGAAATATGTAAGTTAAGAATGGAATTTTAATTGTAACCATGTCGGAGGAAACCATCTCGGCCATTGCTTCACTTCATATGCATTGCCTACTTGTTTTAGGCTAGCAATGGGGTATGTTTGTACATACTCATTGAAATTCAGCTTTTTAATGCGTCCCACATATTCTACTAGTGCGTAGTATTGTTTTGGGACGATCTTCTGGTTCTGTGGGGCAAGGACTGTCCCAATCAGAACCAGAACCACCTTGCGGATAAAGTCGTCATCCGTGACTTTATCCTTGATGACGTCGGCGATTAGGTCATCAATTACAAGATTACTTGTCTTTTTGCTTACAAAGATATTAGGTATACGGTTCTTTGCGTCATCAGCTTCCTCATAAAGAATGTCCAATATATTCAATCCATGATTTTTTAAACCATAGATGCACTCAACGTCCACTCCCGTAAGGGATATTTCACCATCATTCTTGCGTACATTAAATTTTTCTGTCATAAATTTGATCACCAGACATCTTGACTTCACTAGGGGAATCTCAAGAATGCACTGCAAGTCGGTTTCTCCAATTTTGGCACGTTGTGCCGGTGTCATACTTTTCACGAAATGACACCACTTCTCAACAGCACAACACATTTCTCCGATTTCGTCCATTCTGTTGAAAAATAACTATATTTATTTAGGTATTTTGTTGGCATCCGAAGAAATAATACTATTCATAACACACATAGACTAAGATGGATAACACTAAGAGTACGTTATACTACACCATGTCAGGTAAATCTCTGGACGCGCCTAACTACCGATAAATCGAAAGCGGGATTTTGAACTTGTTTACACATATATACAATTACAAATATACTTACACATAAAAATATAATTACAAATCTCTGCATGTGCAATTGCACATAAAAATGTTTACACATATACTTCATTTAAAAAATGTTTACACACATATACAATTACAAATAAAGAGTTTACACACATAGTTTTTCTATAGTGCATGTGTTTACAGACCTTTTATTGCAAACATATATGAACAATATTACACAAACCAGCTAAATTGAATAACAACATGAGAATCAAACGTCTTGTTTTTTTTATCAAAAGGGACTTCTACATCATTCGTTTTTAAACACCAAACCAGCTAAATTGCATCTCAACACCGCATGTAGGCCTGAGATGCAATGTCTAACACAGAACCAATTAACACAAGAAAATTACAGAAGAATTAACAGGCAACATTATGCCAAACAATTTCCCGCCCTCAAACAGAGCCCAACAACTAGAATTCCTAGCAAAGATCCACTAGCAATTCTTCGACATAATGGCGACTACCCTTGGGCGCAAAATCTAACGACTAAACAAACGGATCCATATGGATCGAGCTCTAATCGAAGTTCTGCTGAACTTAGAACTAGTAATACTTTATGATAAATCCTCAGTGCGTGTGCTGCGATTATGCAGCTCCCCAAAAAGAAACGCTGTGTCCTCGATGTAGCTCTCACGTAGGGCAGGACGAAAAAAATTCAAATCTAGTCATTGGCGGCGATGGGCGGAGTCAAGGCGATTGAACAAGAAAATCCCTTTGATAAGATGTGCCTCTTTGTGCGCACGTACAACGTGGGGTTTAGGTTTAGGTACATGGATTGAAATAACGTCTGAGTATGATGCATGGGCTTTGGCCAGCCCGTATGTCGGTCGGCCTGTCACAGGCCAATTGTGCCTGGTCAAATGTGTCCAACGTTTCATACAATTTTGAAGTTTCATTTTAATTTTAGGTGGCCCGATCAAATTTTGAATTTTTGCAGGGGCTTTAGACCTCACTGGGGTGGCTAGAAACACCTTCACCAACTTGTGGTTGTGTGGCCAACATGATCCTACCTAATTGATAGATCTAACTATAATTTTTCTATGACAAGCCATGACACACACAACTGTGGTAGATGTGGGCCCATGCCAACATTGCATGGGATCTAGACCTCTCTGGGTTGGCTAGAAATACCATCATCAACTTAGTGGCTGTACGAGTCACTGCACCTGACCAACATGATCCCACCCGCTTGATAGATCTAGCTATAAGAGTGCTATGCCAAGTCGTGACACACACTCGTGGTAGATGTGGGGCCATGCTAACATTACATGGGGTCTAGAACTCTCTGGGCAGGCTTGAAACACCATCATCAACTTAGTGGTTGTGTGAGTCACTACACCTGACCAACATGATCCTACCCACTTGATAGATCTAGCTATAAGAGTGTTATGCCAAGCCATGCCACAAACTTGTGGCAGATGTGGGGCCATGCCAACATTGCATGGGGTCTATACCTCTCTAGGCTAGATAGGAACACCTTCACCAACTTATTGTATGAGTCATCACACCTGACTAACATGATCCTACCTACTTGATAGATCTAACTATACTTTTGCTATGCCAGGCCATGACACACACAACTGTGGTAGATGTGGGCCCATGCCAACATTGCATGGGATCTATACCTCTCTAGGTTGGCTAAAATGAAACACCATCATAAACTTAGTGGTTGTGTGAGTCACTACACTTGGCCAACATGATCCCAACCACTTGATAGATCTAGATGTAAGAGAGCTATGCCAAGCCATGACACACTTGTGGTAGATTTGGGGCCATGCTAACATTGCATGGGGTCTAGACCTCTCTGGGCTGGCTAAAAACACCATCATCAACTTAGTGGTTGTTTGAGTCACTACACTTGACCAACATGATCCCTCCCACTTGATAGATCTAGCTATAAGAGTGCTATGTCAAGCCACAACAAACTAGATGATGGTGTTTCTAGTCAACTTATATGGGTCTAGAGCCTAATGCAATTTTGGGATAACATGATCCCACCCACTTGATAGATCTAAGTATAACACTACTATGCCAAGAGATGATGAATTTTGAATTGATTCTAAAAATTAGTTGAATTTTGAATCTAAAACAAAAAATTACTACGGAATTAATTAGTATGTTTTTTCATGTAAAACATATTGGAAAAGATGTTCAGCAAACAAACAACAAGCTTGTAAAGGGAATGAAAAAAATTCCTAATACACATTTCGAGCACAACAGCCTGCATATGACTAGAGAGACCATTGTTGGCCCAGGATGCAGGCCTGCGTAGGCCGTATTTTTCAAGTGTAGTACAACAAGAAGAAAAGTGTCAGCAGTATGTGTCATAGTTGATTTGTTGAGAGAAGCTCATGCAAGATATGAATGCATGGTATATAAGCTGTTAGAATCGTTTCTCGCTCGGCGATGTGGGACTAAACTCCAACCCGCGTCAGTCCTTCCCACTACGGTTTTACGTTGGGCCCTAAAGAGCCCATTACTCTTTGATGCACGGGATTAAGATGGGCCGCCCCAAACTACTTCACGCCCGGACGCAGCCGTGACGCGGGCGCAGGAGTAGGAGTTGGGCTGGCTTGTTGGCTGCACGCCGAGTCTTACTTTTTTCTTCTATCCTATATTCCTTTTTATTTTCTATTTACAAATTTGAACAAAATAGCTATTTTACAATTTTTAATTTTATAAAATAAATTACATATTCTTGACAGGCACCGTTGGTATAGCATGTGCAAAAATTTTGGGATCATTTGATGAACATCGAAAAAATGAGAAATTTACGAACAGCCCTTTTGGTCTCACCTAGGCCTCTTTTCCTAGCAATGTGTTTTTTCGACTTTCGTGAAACAACCTGGATTTTTTTACACATGCTAACATACACAAACTAAGACACATCTACAAGGTTTCACACAAATTTGAATGTTTTTGAATTTTTGGTGGCCAGTCAAGTTTAGGCCAAAAATCAAGGTGTCTAGTAAGGATGCCTATGGGTTAGGCCTTTGTGATTTGAGACATGCTCCATGATGAAACATGGCATCCTCTACCTAGAAGCAATATTTAAATGTGTCCAAGGTTTCACACAACTTTAATTTTTTTTTGAATTTTTGGTGGCCCGGTCAAAATTTGAATTTTTGCATGGACTTTAGACCTCTCTGGGGTGGCTAGAAACACCTTTACCAACTTGTGGATGTGTGACTCAGCAGTAGGCCAACATGATCCTACCTACTTGATAGATCTAACTATAAATTTTCTATGCCAATCCATGACACACACAACTGTGGTAGATGTGGGCCCATGCCAACATTGCATGGGATCTAGACCTCTCTAGGTTGGCTAGAAACACCATCATCAACTTAGTGGATGTGTGTCACTGCATCTGACCAACATGATCCCACCCACTTGATAGATCTAGCTATAAGAGTGCTATGCCAAGCCATGACATACACTTGTGGCAGATGTGTGGCCATGCCAACATTGCATGGCGTCTAGACCTCTCCGGGCTAGATAGAAACACCTCACCAACTTGTTGTTGTATGAGTCATCACACCTGACCAACATGATCCTACCTACTTGATAGATCTAACTATACTTTTGCTATGCCAAGCCATGACACACACAACGGTGGTAGATGTGGGCCCATGCCAGCATTGCATGGGATCTATACCTCTCTAGGTTGGTTAGAAACACCATCATCAACTTAGTGGTTGTGTGAGTCACTACACCCGACCAACATGATCCCACCCACTTGATAGATCTAGATGTAAGAGTGTTATGCCAAGACATGAGACACACTTGTGGCAAATGTGGGGCCATGCCAACATTTCATGGGATCGAGACCTCACTGGGTTGGATAGAAACACCTTCACCAACTTGTTGTTGCATGAGTCATCACTTGGAGAACATGATACTACCCTCTTGATAGATCTAACTATACTTTTGCTATGCCAATCCATGACACACACAACTATGGTAAATGTGGGGCCATGCCAACATTGCATGGGATCTAGACCTCTATGGGTACAATGCTAGCATCATTAGGGTAGATAAAATGCCAAGACATGATGAGCCACTTTATGGTAGATGTGGGCCCATGCCAACATTGCAATGGCTATAGACCTGTCTGGGTACAATGCTCGCATCATTAGGCACGTGGTGATACACCCTTGTGCAAAATTTGAGTCCATATAGCTAGCATCAATACATCAAAACATGTCTTATGAATTTGTAATTTAAACAATATGAATATTTCACTATTATTAGTTATGATTTAGCGAGGGGTAATGTATGCATCATTCAGGTCTAACACTAGTACTTTTTAATGTAATATTAAGTCATAAAAATGAGATATCTTCGGCTAATCCTAGTTTTTTAAAAACGATAAATTTTACAACATGGGATATCTTCGGCTAATATTTGGTGCTTCAAAAATGGGTGTCATATGAAAAGGGAAAAGCTGAACTATCTGGGATAGATGGGAAATATTAAAAATCTTCAGTTAATTCACTATGAATCTAAGTTTCTGTGTTTCACGGTTAAATTTGTTTCTCTTCGGGATTGAGTTTGTTTCCCTTAAGATATACCAGGAAGGATTTTTTTTTGGATTGATCAGTAATTTTTATAGATCGATTTTCAGCGTACGTATAATTTTTTGGGTTTGGTAGTAATCAGCGTAGTGGCCGGCCAGAACTAGCTTCATACATGGCTTCGGTTCAGAGCACAACTATAGATGAACGGTTGTGTCCTTTGGAACCCTAACCTAAGGTGCCCCTAACCATCCGCTCTTCCAAGATTCAAATTGATTCTTATATACTTCCACTAAATCTCTCATACATCACACCATTATGAACAAGAGGGATGAGGGTGTACTTTCGCCTAAGGTTCCAAGGTCTGGCTGGGTTGTCGCCATGGAAGATTCTCTGGGATTTAGAGAATTCAACACTTCAGGCGATGGATTTCGAAAAGAAGCTTCTGGTAATGTTGATTGCTTTTATCCGACTGCAAATGAAAAAAAATTATGCTTTCCTATTGTGTGTATGGTACGGGTCTATTCTGTGTAGATCTAAAGAGGTCTTCAGAGTATATCTGTTTCTTAGGGTATTTAAGAACTGTGCTATAGTTTGGGATATGTTGAAGGATTTGACTTTAATTGTTTCTTATACAAAGGAGAAATTGAAAATAAAATACTTTATGTTCTTTAGAAGTGACTGCTTTTAGGAAGGGAAGCTTCAACAACAGCTTCCTTCACAAATTGGGGGGTGGGGGGATGGTGGAATTTAGTAGTGTGCTGTAGTTTGTAGGGATTTTATTTATGTTCTGTTGTTTGATTTGTTATTCTATAGATGATGGAATCTTGTAGACATGCTTCTATTCCTTGGTATAAAAAATTCATGGCATTGTATCAAACATATGACATATGGTTTCTTGTTTGGAAGATGGAGTTGGATCCAGCATATCTGTTGAACTGAAAACTTATGTGGATTCAATGATGAGAAACTCAGATTTGGTTTAAAAAATTATTACAAAGTCTGAAACTTCAACTTCTATGGCATTGATCCATTGCAGCATTTTCAATAATTCCTGGTTATCAGCTAGTAGGTCTCTAATTGTGCAACGCTCGTTTAGTTCGACAAAAATACTAGCACATCTAGGTTTTTTGGTGCAGTTCAGGAAACCAGGAACAAGAACAGGTGTATTTAGGTTAATTTATGAATGGGGAAATCAGACAGAGGTTTCATCTAATTCTTCACGCCCATTATTAAACAGTGAACTGTGGGAAGGTGCGGATATTTTGAGTTCAGCAGATGGTGTTGTCCTTGGTCTTAAAGCTGGAAGCATGTGTGGGGATTCAGATGTTTACTATATGTTTTTCCCCTCTGCAAGAAAAATAGTTTTAGTTCTTTGGAGATAGAGCATATAGTGCAAATTCCAAGAAATGGGGGTCAGCACACTGATAACACATTTGGGCAGTTTGGGTTGATACTTGGAAGGGGGTGGTCAGGGTTGCCTTTCTTCGAGAAAGATGCAGCTACGCTCTTTAATTCTGACTACAACGGGGTAAGCTTTAATAGTACTGATCTGGTGTTTGTTCATGTGTGTATTCATAAAGATGGGGGGTGGTCAGGAACAGTAAGTTCGCCAATACAATCACCTGTGGTTCCTGTCTTTCACCGTAATCCGTATGGTGTTTTATCTGGAGGCAATCTCTACATGATGTATGTAGTCGGGTATATAGTTTGTTTGGACATTTTAACATCACAGACTTGCATAATAGAATTGTCAGATGAAATGGGATTCAATGTTAACTCTTGGAATGATTACATGGTAGCTCCTAAATGTGGAGGAGGGGTGGTGTTCATTAAGTTTTCCAATGGAGATCTTGAAAGATGGGTTCTGCATCATGAGGGAAACCACACTATGTGATCTTTGGAGTCTAAGGTTGATTTGGTTCAAAAAATTGGATCTAGGATATTGGATGACTGCTGGGAAGAAGTTTTCAATAATGAGGGTAAGTCAGAGGTCGCAAATTATTACTACAAAATTCAGACGAGGAAGGCATCAAGCAATGGACGATTTGTATTGTTATCAACTGGGTTTGATCCTGGATTGTTTGAAGTCGACATGGATATGAAAACTGTGACTAAAATTCAGATGTCAAGCAATGAAAGTCAGGTGGGTAGGATCTACTCATTGTTGGAGGAATGGGCTCCAAAAGTTTATTTCAAGGGTGGCTTTTAGTATTTTTATTGCGTTATGTCATGTTATTTGTATGCAACATATAGTCAATGTACAAGATATTTTGTAACGGTTGCGGTTAAATATCCGTGTTTGAAGTGTGGCTTATGCGGTTAAAGGTACAACTGCTCTTAAGTGGTCCCAATGTGATGTAAAACCACACAAGCATGCAACTAGAAGGTTTCAAATTGTAGTTTTGGTACTTGCTTCACAAATAAAAGCCTGTTTTTGAGTTTGTTGGTTAAATTTTTGAAAATATCAAACAAAAATGGCTAGATACAATGGTACATCATTAGGCACCTGGTGATAAACCCTCGTGCCAAATTTGAGTCCATTTGAATAAATGTAGATGAAAACATGGTACACAAGTTGCTCTTTCGAGTAGTTGGACATGATCGTTGACCTAACTACCTCACGTTTGGGTAGATCTAGCTATAATTTTGCTATGCCAAGCCATGACAAACACAACTGTGGTAGATGTGGGGCCATGCCAACGTTTCATGGGATCTAGACCTCTCTGGGTTGGCTAGAAACACCATCATCAACTTAGTGGCTGTGTGAGTCACTGCACCTGACCATCATGATCCCACCCTCTTGATAGATTAGCTATAATCCGGCAGCGGCGGCCCGTGTGATCTCAGGGCAACCCATAGGTGGTGCGTAATCTCGAAACCCTAGCTCATTCCCTGCGCTTGGATTTGGATCTGACCCAATCGCTTTCCCTCTGATTTCTAATTTTTGAGCTAGATTGTCGTGGGCGGGTTAGCTGAATTGGGGGCATCGATATGGAGAGGCAAGAGAGCACTTCCAATAGGTCAATATCACTATATTTTGATTTGATTTGATCGCATTTGGATAATCACCAATTCCTCTAGCTCACTCTGCCCGCCTTTACTAAAAAAACAGGGGTGATTATGAGTGGCGGAAAAAAATCCAATTCAATTTCAAGTTCTTCCCATCTGAAGCGAAAATAGGCGATGGTATTCTATGTAACATTGAGAGAGGTACATCTGTGGGTTGGGAGATTGAGTTTTCAGATATTGATCCCCAACAACTGCAGCAAATGGAAGAATTGGCCCTGAAGAATTTGGTGGATAAAATCGGGCAAAGTGTTCCTTGGGGTCCACAGCAGGAAGTTGCATTATTACGGTTTGGAAATTGGAAGGGAGAATATTTGAGAATTGAGGATGGAGAAGATTTAGTAGATGAAATTGATCGACAAGATTACTAGACAAACAAAGAGGTTACTTTTCATGCTGAGCTCATCGATCTGGAAGCAGATTGCAAGGTTGGATATGTGGCTTCAAATTTTTCTTCGCAAATGTCAGATGATGATTGGGACTCACAGAGGCAGATGGTGCCCATACGAACTGAAGTGACAGTATTATCAGACAGAAATGATGTTGATGCAGGACAGGGTGTTGATGCAGTGTAAGGATCCCAACCTTTAAATAAGGTAGAGTCCCCTGTGTTTACAATGCTAGTCCCTGGATCAATAGCTAGCATCCACAGTTAAGATGTAATATCCAGAAACAAGGTCATAATTCAACTTTATAACCAGGATTAACATAATTTATTACATCTTACATAGCTCATTTGGCTATCACATTACATTGCAGCGGAATATCTATAAACATGGAGTCCTTCATCTTCAAAGTGCCACAGGCAGGCATGTTGGTTGTAGACTTTGTAATCCTAATCAATCAATCTTCACTATAAACAATCAAACCTGCAACATTACAAGTTACAGCCACAAGGGTCAATACATTTGAATTGTATTGGCAAGTTTCACTACTATGTAGAATATAAGTGGATCCTATCATTACATGCATTTTTGGCTAAATAGGGTTTTAGGCTCATTTGCAGAAAGCAATACTTTATCCTATCTTTTCAAAAATGGTTTTGATCTTTTGTCAAATATTTCTGAACACCTTAGTAAATCCCCAAGTGTCTTTGTCAAAATCTCTTGAATTCCTTGGTACCCCTAAGTACTTCAAGTTTTCATCAAAATCTCTTGAGCTCCTTGGTAAATCCCCAAGTGCTACAAGTTTTTATCAAATCTCTTGAGCTCCTTGGTACCCCCAAGTGCTGCAAGTCTTTTGTTATCACTTAAAAGTTTTTCTTTTAGAAATTGGAATGTCGAGATTTCCCATAGCTTCAAGCTTTAGTTGCTCAGTATTGTCCATAACCGGGGACACGGCTAAGTACTTAGATTTTTATCTTCTGCAGAAGTTGTACACTTTACACACATGACACACCCTCATCTTGTTGCCACCAGTGGCCGCTGGATAAGTACTCACCAAGATGGAGTACTGGCAGATTGAGAATGTGACGAAGTCTTTCCAGAGGGTCCTCCCATACACCATTGCTAGCTTGTCTTCAGTACCCATGTAGGATTCCAAGTTCCTCATTTTCAGTAACTTTAAGACAATGCATGGGTCTTCCCAATGTAGTTGACCAAGCCAGAGCCATAAGTAGCATATGGTTGTACACGAAAGCCACAATTGGAGAAACATGCTCAATCTCTAAGTTTCCTGGGTGGTTTTCTTTTGGTGCACAACACAAAGAGATTGCCATAGACATGGTTCCTTTTGTTGCCACCTTATCCAAAACTTGATTATCCTTGTCCACCCAGGTGGTTCATTGAGTACTTGTTTTATTATATAAAACATAAGTCCTTTTCTCAACTTCATAAAAATCTCAACATGTATCTCTTCTCAAAATATCTAGCATGGCTAGGCATCTTTACAACTACATTGTTTTCACTAAGGAATATATAAGGTATCCTATTAGGATTTGGCATAGCATAAGTATAGAAATTATTTTCATGCATGTTTCAAAATCCAGTAAGTATAATGAAAAATAGTAGGTCTTTAGATGATAGTGTCACTTGCCTTTTTGGTAGGGAATGTTGGTTCACTTCTTGATCTTGCTAGTTTCACACTTTTCTAACTTCACTACAAATCAATCAAGCAAACACAAAATCAACTAGCATTCCAACCAATATTCAAACAATCAAACACACATAAAATAATATGAACTAGGTCATGCATGCAAGCATGCAAAAGGCAGTTTTATTTGCAAAGATGGTTTCTACTAGGCTCTAAAGTTTGTAACGTTCAAAGTGGTCATTTTCTAAAGTGGCAAAGTCATTTGCAAAAGGGTTTTATCCATAAACCATTTTTAAATCCAATCATTATTTTATGTGGTGGAAAATATTTTTATCAAAGCAACAACTTTATGTTGTTCACCAAATAAGTTGTTGTTTCTCAAAACTTGGTGTCTAGGGTCAGTAGGCTTGATCCAAATTAGTTTCTATTCCTAAACTTCACAAAATCCATTTTTAAAACCATGGGTTGGTTCCTAGGGTCAGTAGGTTCACAACAAACCAATTTTCAAAGGTTTCAACCTCAAAAACAATTTTGAAAAATTTTTATAACCTAAACAAGCATACAAATGTTTCTGCAAAAACAAACATTTTACTAGAGGCTTTTTACTAAACAAATTGCATGGTTGGCTAGGGCTTGTTCCACTGATTCCATTGATATAAAATTTGTAATTTTTGGACGTGTGGATCAAAAGTTACAAGGGTTTCAAATCTGCATCTAAAACAGATTCAAATTTCTATTTTAAACAAACTGGTGCCACGCGGCGTGATGCTACTGGTCGATACCGGTTCGGGTGGATCGGCCTCTGTGGGGCGTTGGATTTCACTTAATCGCACAGCGCGGAATGACCCATACCCTTTCGCTCAGGTTCTATTCCTAGCCAGATGATTTGCATCGCACGGCTCACAGACGCTTGGCCAAAGGCTGGCGGCGCTGCGCGGCGGTAGACAGCGGCGACGGTCAAGCGGTGGGGCTACGGCAACTACAGGATGCAAAGAGGAAGGTGAGGGTGCTTACAGTGATCGCGGTGACGCTCTGATGCTCAAGGTATGGTCAGCTCGTCGAGGGGCGCTCTGGCTCTAGCGGAATTGCTCGCCGGAGTGGGGAATGGCGTCGGGTGGTTCTGTTCGTGGTCGGGGTCGACGCTATAGATCACGAGGAATACATGGCAGCAACGGTAGGCGGTGTCTGCGCGAGGAAGAAGGAGGTGAGCTGGCTGCGTGGGTCCTTGCTGTCAGCGAGGGAGTGTGGGGGAAGAAGGGGCCACTGGTCAGTCACTCTGCGGGTGCGGGTTCTGGTGAAAAACGCTTCGTGCGTGGGAAAGAAGCTGGGCTGTTACTGGGCTTCGCCAGTTGGGCTGCTGTCTGGTTCCATTTTTTTTTCCACAAGCTTTTCTTTTTCTAAATCTATTTTCTGTTTTGAAATTCAAACAACCAATCAAGCATTCAAATCTAATCAAACTTTCACCAAACTTGTAATGAGTTTTGGTTCTGTTTAACAACATAAACCAAATCCCAAATACAAAATAATATTCTTTATTTTCGGGTCCATTATTTAGTTAAATAAATAGACCTTTTTTATTAAATCAAAAATAGAATTTGTTTTATTTAAAATCTCCATTTGAATTTTAGCTACTTTCAAATCCAAATCAGTAGGTTTTATTTGAAAATAAAGAATACTTGGAAAACTTGTTTTAAATCAATAAACAGGTTTTGATGTTTAATTAAAATAATAAAACCTTTATTTTTAATAAACTTGGATATTAAATCCTTATTATTTTATTTAAATAAACCTTTACTATTTTTATCAAATAGAAATATTTTATTTCAACGGCTTGGCCAAGTGTTAATTTGGCTTATAAAATAATCCTTATTTAAACTTCTTCCTTTTCATTTAAAAAACAAATATTTTATTAAAAGATTCAAAATAGCAATTCTAAATATTTTTATTTTTCTTTATTAAATGTTTATCTTTGTAAATCCCCTTAGGATTTATTTGATCCAAATAGGTTTTGAAAGTTTCCAATTGGATTCAAAAAGATTCTTCTCACCCGGAATTTCAACAAAGTTTTATTTTATTCATTTATTTTTCACATTACAAGATTTGGAAAATCTTGGGATGTGACATGCATGGGCTAGTATGTATGTTGATTGTAATTCAGTGGAGTTAGATGAAACTACTAATTTAGTCATAGCACCAATGGCTGACACATAAATGGCCAAAATATTTGGCATTCCAGTAGATGACAGAGATAAGGAAAAGACTGATGAAACTAATTTGGCTGATGATGATGGTGGTAGCAGAACATTTTATGAAGATGTAGATAGAGAGATGATGATGATGGTGGTAACAGAACATTTTATGAAGATGTAGATATAGATCTAAGTATAACACTTCTATGCCAAGACATGATAAGACACTTTGTGGCAAATGTGGTTTGCATGGGCTATAGACCTCTCTTGGTTGGCTAGAAACTCCGTCATCAACTTGTGGTTGTGTGTCTCAGCACTTGGCTAACATGATCCTACCTACTTGATAGATCTAAGAATGAGAATGTTATGCCAAGACATGACACACACTTGTGGCGGATGTGGGCTCATGCCAACATTGCATGGGATGTAGAACTATCTAAGCTTTCTAGAAACACCTTCATCAACTTGTGGTTGCATGTGTCATCACTTGGATAACATGATCTTGCCTAGTTGATAGATCTCAGTATGTAACATTGCTATGCCAAGACATGATGAGATACTTTGCGGAAAATGTGGGCCCATGTCAACATTGCATGTGCTATAGACCTATCTGGGTTGGTACAAACTCCTTCATCAACTTGTGGTTGTGTTCCTCGGCACTTGGCCAACATGATCCCACCTAGTTGATACAGCTAAGTATGAGAGTGCTATGTCAATCCATGACAAACACATGTCGTAGGTGTGGGCCCTAGCTAATATTGCATGGGCTATAGACCTCTCTAGGTTGGCTAGAAACTCCTTCATCAACTTGTGGTTGTATGAGACATCACTTGGATAGCATGATCCTACCTAGTTGACAGATCTAAGTATAACACTGCTATGCGAAGACATGATGAGACACTTTGTGGCAAATTTGGTCTCATGTCAACATTGCATGGGCTATAGATCTCTCTGGGTTGGCTAGAAACTCCTTCATCAACCTTTGGTTGTGTGACTCACCACTTGGCCAACATGATCCTACCTAGTTGATACATCTAATTATGAGAGTGCTACGCGAAGACATGATGAGACACTTATGGCAGATGTGGGCCCATGCAAACATTGCATGGGCTATAGACATCTCTTGGTTGGCTAGAAACTCATAAAACCACATGTTGATGGTGTTTCTAGCAAACTCAGATAGGTCTAGAGCCCACGCAATGTTCGCATTCTTTGCAAAAATCTGAAAGCAACCATACATCATTCTAAAAGTGATATGAGTAAAGGTGGAAGGTGTGAAATGAATTCATTAAAAAATTGAACTTTTTTTTGAAACTCATATATTAAGCATGCAAGCCGCCTCATGAAAACCTTCTAGTCCCCTTACGTACCCTGGTAAGGAAAAAGAGAGCGTCTGAAACTTGTAGCCCATCAAATCAATGTTGCATCGTTTACAAGGGATTGCAGGATAAAACTAGGGGGTTCATTGACCCAATTGCAAGAGCTCTTATTAAGAAAACTATCCCTAGCTAGCTCGTGAGAAAGACCATTTTCTTCCCTTGGACAGTGCATAAATCTCACATTGTCGCTTCATCCCACCAGGACCGGTCGCCCGTACATGCATGGATAACATCAGTAGAATCCGACTCCGCAATGTTATGGTTGAATCCCAGCGAGTTAGCAAGCACCAGGCCAGCTTCCATTGCCATAGATTCTCCCATCGTTGAAGATGAAACATGAGGCAAAAATTTAGTTAATGCCGCAACAAATGTACCTTTATAGTCGCGGATCAAAGCAGCAACAGAGCCTGCCATGGAGTTAACATGGAATGACGCGCAACATTTAACTTCAATTGTCTAGGTTCTGGTTTCCACTTTGCTGTTACATCACTGCCTCGGGTAGCCGATGCCTTTGCGGCATTCATGGTGATTCCTAAAAAATTGCACTTCGAATAAACCTGAGCATGGTGTGGAAACCTTTTAGGGCATGAAAGCCATACCTTACCCATGTTTATTACTCCCTCCGTTCTAGAATAGATATCTTAAGTTTTTCAAATTTTGGATGAATCTATGTACTAAATAGTGTCTAGATTCATCCAAATTTTGAAAAATTTGAGACATCTATTTTTGGACGGAGGGAGTACTTATTATACTATTATATAATGATGATGTTTGAGTAGGTACACCGACGCTAGCACATCATAGTGATACGAGCGATGATAGCCTGTGGTTTTATGCCCGAGATCGCGCATTTGTAATATACCCCATGTGAACGATTTTGTATGCACAAATTACGGTGTAGGTCAGGTTTTGGGCCACTATTGGACCGGCCGTGACCCCTGATTTGCTGGTTCCTTCTCTGGCGACGACAAAGACGGTGGGCGGTTCATCGTGGAGGCTGCGACAATCGACCCGACGCGACGACTCGAGGTAAACGAAGGTTACGTTCTTGACCCCCCCCTCCTCTTCTACACAACTTAGTTGCGCAAGTACTGATAGGGTTTGCTGCTACTATTTTCGGGAGTGGTTTTGGTAACGGAAAGGGGTGGATTTTTTCTGATTTTGCAGATTTTTGTGTTGAATTTAACTATGATCTCCTAAATTCTATCGCATTGTACTTTTATTTCAGCTAATTCATCGACCCTAGGGAAATTTTGTTGGTGAGATTTCATTTCGGATGGGAGTTTATCAAAGTGGGGCCAAATCTGGACTACGTTGGGGGAGATGATGCACTTTCAGAGATAGAGAGGAAAAAAAATTGCTACAGGAAGTCAAAGGATTTGTTAAAGATCACATGGCATCAAAAGAAACGATAAAATTATATTTTCTTATTCCAGGGAAAGATCTTGTGGATGGGTTGGTGTTGCTCTATGATGACAGTGGCTGTGTCGAGATGGCGCATTATGTTCTCCCTGGGAGAGTGGCTGATGTGTATGTTGAGTACCACGGTGAGGAAGACAGTAAGCATAGTAGCATCATGTGTGCTTTCAAGGATGCAGTATGGGAATTGAGTGATGGAGAGGAAGAACCAGATGTTGTTTTCATATCTGTAGTTAAACCTGCTGAGTATGAAACCAGATGTTGCCCACTGAGGCAAATAGAAAGTGATGAAGATGAAGTGATAATGACAGAACTAGTATTATCTCAAGTGGTGAATCGTACACAAGGTGCAGCTTTTTCATCTTTAGGTCAAGATCATCATCCCATGCTAGCAGCTTCGGGCCATGACCAGCAACCAAATCCAGCAGCTCCAGGACAAGATGGTGAAGTGAAATATATTATACTGTCAGATTCAGAGAGTGACGTGTAATACGTTGCACATAATAATAACAAAGGGGAAGATTCAGAGGTTGTGGAGATAAGAAGGCAAGGTAGAAAGTTTAATAAATTTATGACAGAATCCAAGAGCTGGATTGGAATAGATGCAACTGCCTCTACCCCTCCATCTGCCCCTGCGTCACATGGAACTGCAGCTGCCCCCTCAACTGCAAGGTCTCAACCAGCTGTAAGAACTACAGCTCCTGCAGGTGCAAGATCTCTAGCTACTCATGGGGGAGCATCTGGTAGCAGAGGAAGACGAGCAGGAAGAGCCAAAAGGGGAAAAAGAGTGCCAGCATCTCCCGTTCCAATATACTCTTTATTTCACTTGTAGTGGCAACTACTGAATGTCATTTTCTTATGTTAATGCAATGTTGCATAGGGTGCGGAAACCTTCTAAGGGACATGTTATGACCTTACCTGAATCTCTATGATTTTTTCTGAATATATATGATTTTTGCGGAATTTATATGATTTATGTTAAATTTATTCTGTTAATTTGACCAAAATATACACTATTTCTACTGTCTTGGGAGTACAAGATAGAAGAGGGAGACATCATCCTCTTCGACTTTAATCCAGATAGTGATGGTGGACTACATCTGATCATGGTGGGGCTGACAACAACTGAAGACTCTGCTGAAAGTACTTATTAGTAGAACATGCTGGAACCTATTATGTTAACTTGCTGTGCGTGTGTGCAAACTAGTGACAATGCTGGAACATAGAGAATATACCATCTGGTTCCAATCGCATCAGTTCTACCATTAGCGTGTACTATAATTCATCATGAGCCAGTGCAACCAGAAACCAGAGATGCATCTAATTCCATCTAATAACACCATGTTGTAGCCTCATATGTGATGCCCACACGAAAAACAGGGATAAGAATCTGTACAACCAAGAATAGTGCATGCTTTCGTGCAATCAATTGTGATCTTGGACACACAATGCGAATTAATCATCGGCTGGGCAGAGCACCTCCCATCATCACCTTGTAGGACTAACAAAAAACATACTCCCTCTGGTTTATATTAATGGTCTCAACTTTGCCTAGATACGATTGCATCTAGTCTAAATACTTAACTAGATACATACGAATTTATATAAAGTTGAGTCATTAATATGGACCAGAGGGAGTACACAATTTCAGCACATCACATTCTGCTAAGCACATATTGCCTCACATATGCCAAAGGTATTCTCCCAGGACCAACACAAATGAGCACACAAACATTCTGTAGAGCTGGTGAGACCCGAAATTATATTGTACATATCTAGGGTGCTGGAACATAATGATAGAGGTTTGAAATCTTCCATGGCCATAAACAAACATAATAGATAAGTTCTTAAACTAAAACATCTTGATAACATGAAAATGATCCTTGTTCTTCAGTTCGAGGTATGGATGGGTTCCAAAGAGTCATCGGGATGATTCCTGTAATGCACCTTGTTTGTCGTTGCCTTGTCAAAGTACTTGCTACACTTCGTAACACTGTTGACAAGATAAAACTTGATAATGAATCTATCAACAAAGTAATTCCTCCGTGCCATTGATCCAGTGTTGACAGGGTCAACAAATTTCATGTACAGGCTCCCATCTTGATCAACAGCATGTTTGAACCTAAAGTCTGATGGAACAACCCTGAGTGGATAACAAATAGTACCAGTATGGAACATGTACTTCACAACAACTCTATTTAGGCCTGCTGGAGTACCCTTAGACACACCAAGAATGTTCATGGTTGTTTCTGACAGATGAGGATTCTTCCATTTCTCAATTGGGTCTCCCTGGCATGAAAATCCAGTAGGGTAACTTAGTTGACGCATGCGATCAACTGACATGTGGTCATATTCCTGTGGATATGTACACAACGGCATGTTCAATAGCTTGTCCTCCTTCCTTGGCATAAGATTGAGCTCAACAATATTGTAAATCTTGACAAACGCGTGAGCTAAACTAAATGCTTTCTCCTTTGCAGACGCACTCTCAAGAACATCATTATCAGCAGTGGAAGTGGTCCTCACAAACACTTGTGCTTCATAGGCATCGTTCAGCACAAACTCAAAACGTCTTCTGAGAAGAGTCTTTGCTATATGCAGAACTGTGAAAATTCGTTCTGTGCCCGTACTGCCCAATAACCTGAAAAGGAATAAGCCATTGACTGGACCTGTCCTTTCTCCTACACGAGCCAGAACATGCTAAGTGACCTGTAGCTTCCTGTGCTGGGAGATGTACCCCGTTTCCTTCACCCCCTGGTGGATAATACATTAACAAAATCAACCCAGATGCATTGAACAGAGGAGAAAAATTTCATCAATAAAAAACCACCAAGTGTACTACAGATTAGTAAAAAAAATATGGCTGACAATGCAGTTATATCAGAATGAAAACAAGTTCAATTATCCCTATATGCTTATCAAGTTTCAATCTACACAATCATGTAATTAAAATAAAATTCAGTTCTTCTAATATTAACACATCAGACAGAATACAAACAGTTGTAAAACACTTTCGAGAAGATAATGAACCCCAAAGAGGGGAGCAATCATCACACATATTACATACTACTGTCACATCTATATACTAATGGTAAGGTATCTTTGATTTGCATATTATTTGTTGCAAAAAAAGGCAAAACAAACGGCCGTATCCTCTTGCAATTGTAACACCAACTTTCCGTCTAAATGAGACCCACTTAGGTGGTACATTCACATTCAATTAATATTTGATAAATTCTAGTGCCTTATTCAGAACAAATACCAATGTTTGAATAAAATACAAATAAAAGTTGGGCAATAAATGGAAAATAAAAGGTTGACATGTATAATTGCTGGCAAGATTCTACTTAGATCAGGGCCTCTTTCAGTCCATACATCTGTCAGAAACTTACCGACTCGTCTCTGTCGGAGGAGTACCCAAGGTGCACCTTCCTCTTCTGCCCACCTTCTGCTGGCTCCCCTTCCTGTTTTAATAAATAAACAACACTTCAGCTAACATGATCAAGTTTGAGAATAGGTAATTATGGAAATAAAATAAATTGGCAGGTTATAATAGAAATGTTAATGGGAAGTAAAACTTCTAAGTTCAAATACTTTCTGAAATTATGTATTAAGGAAGTGGAAGGAAATAAAATCCTTTATGATGGATATATAAACACTACTCATCTCTGAATGTATTGTCAGGTTCCACTAGTCCAGCAACAATTCAATTTAAATCCCTGATCTGAAAGTATTTCACAGATTTCATAGCACATGAAAATACGTTCTGATGTTATGATTAAGATTCTACCGGATAATAGGGTATTGTAAAACAAAATTAAGTTTTTTAATTGTCTCTGTATGCTTATCTAGTTTAAACCTACACAACCTTGTAATTCAAATAGAACTCAGTTTTGTAATTTTAACACATCAGACAGATTACCAAAGGTTCTAAAACACTTTCAAGAACATAAAGAACCCCAAAAGAGGGGAGCAATCTTCACAGATTATATACTACTGTCACATCTATGTATTGATGAAAAGGTGTATTTGATTTGCATATTGTCTATTGCAAAAACAAGCAAAACAAAGGGCCCTATCCTCCTACAAATAGAACACCAACTTTCCATCTAATGAGACACAATTAGATGGTACATAACCATTCAATTTAATATTTGATAAATTGCAGTGTGTTATTTAGAACATATTCCAGTGTTTGATTAAATGACAAATAAAAGCTGGGCAATAAATGAAAAATAAAATCTTGACATGTATAATTGCTGGAAAGATTCTACTTAGATCAGGGCCTCTTTTAGTCTATACATTTGTATGAAAAATTACCGACTCGTCTCTATCAGAGGAGTACCGAAAGTGCACCTTCCTCTTGTACACACCTTTTGCTGGCTCCCCTTCCTGTTTGAATAAATAAACAACTCTTTAGCTCACAGGAGCAAGAGTATAATAAGTTTGAAAAAAGGTACTCCCTCCATCCAGAAATAACTGATTATGGATTAAGGCAATGGAAGGAAATCTACTCCCTCCGTCCTAAAAAGGATGTCTCAAGTTTGTTTGAATTTGGATGTATCTATATACTAAATAGTGTCTAGATACATTCAAATTTAGACAAACTTGAGACATCCTTTTTAGGATGGAGGGAGTATGATGAAAATAAACTGTCAATTTATAACTGTCATGTATATCTAAGCACTACTCATCTTTGTATGCTTATCAATTTTCGACCTACACAATATTGTAATTCAAATAAAACTCAGTTTTGTAATGTTAACACATCAGACAGATTATAAAAGGTTGTAAAACACTTTCAAGAACATAAAGAACCGCAAAAGAGGGGAGCAATCTTCGCATATTATTATTGTCACATCTATGTACTGATGACAAGGTGTCTTTTATTTGCATATTGTTTATTGCAAAAACAAGAAAAACAAAGGGCATATCCAATTGCAAATGGAACACCAGCTTTCCATCTAAATGAAACACACCTAGTATATAACCATTCAATTAATTTGATAAAATCCAGTGCCTTCTTCACAAAAGATGCCAGTGTTTGAATAAATGACTATGTAAATCTGGGCAATAAATGAAAAATAAAAGCTTGGCATGTATAATTGCTGGCAAGATTATACTTTTATCAAGGCCTCTTTTAGTCTATACATCTGCCATAAAACTAACCGACTCGTCTCTGCCAGAGGAGTACCCAAGGTGCAACTTCCTCTTCTACGCATCTTCTGCTGGCCCCCCTTCCTGTTTGAATAAATAAACAACACTTCAGCTCACATGATTTAATTTGAAAAGAGGTAATTATGGAAAGCAAAATAATTGGCAGGTTATAATATAAAGAATAATGAGAAAAAAAACTTCTAAGTTCAAATACTATCTGAATTTATGGATTAAGGCAATGGAAGGAAATTTAATCCTCATCTCTCAATGCATTGTCAGGTTCCACTAGACCAGCAACAATTCAATTTAAAGCCTTGCTTTGAAAGTATTGGAATTTTACTTCAGATTCCATACCACATGACAATAGATTCTTATGTTATCATTAGGATTCTACCGGATAATAGGGTATTGTAAAACAAAATTAAGTTTTCTAATTGTCTCCGTATGATTATCAAGTTTAAACCTACACAACCTTGTAATTCAAATAAATGTAGTATTGTAATTTTAACACGTCAGACAGATTACAAAAGGTTGTAAAACACTTTGAAGAACATAAAGAACCCCAAAAGAGGGGAGCAACCTTCACAGATTACATACTACTGTCACGTCTATGTACTAATGTTGGAATTATGCCCTAGAGGCAATAATAAAGATGTTATTATTATAATTCTTGTTCATGATAAAGTTTATATTCCATGCTAGAATTGTATTAAGCGGAAACTTTGATACTTGTGTGGTTTATGAACAACACCATGTCCCTAGTACGCCTCTATGGACTAGTTCATTGATTAATGATGGTTATGGTTTCCTAACCATAGACATGAGTTGTCGATTAATAATGAGATCATGTCATTAGGAGAATGATATGATGGACAGACCCAAATTAAGCAGAGCAATTAGATCGTTTCATCGTGTTCATCTTTGTGAAGCTTTTTCCTTTGTCAAGTATTGTATTCCTTAGACCATGAGATAATACAACTCCCTAGTATCGGAAGAAATCTTTGAGGTCATCAAACATCATCCTATGTGAGGGTGATCATAAAGGTGTCTCTCAGGTGATCGGAAAGTACTTGTTGGGTTGTATGTATCGAGATGGAATTTGTCCCTCCCGAGTCGGAGAAATATACTTCGGGCCCACTCGGTAGTCGATATCAACACCGCTTGCAAGAACGTGGTTAAGGAGTTAATCACAAAGTGATATCGGCTTACGGAACGAGTAAAGTACTTGCTATGAACGAGATTGAACTAGGTATGCTGATACCAACGATCGAATCTCGGGAAAGTAAAATATCGCGTGACGAAGGGAATACATATATGGGATTAATTGAATCCTGGCATCGTGGTTCATCCGATATGATCATCGATGAATGTGTTGGAGTCAATATGGGTTTCCAGATCCCGCTATTGATTAATGATAAAAGATCATGTCTGCATATTCTCGAACCCGTAGTCTCGGATGAGATCCAGGAAATCACGAGAGGTTCCGGAATGGTCTGGAGAATAAGATTCATATAAAGGAAAGCAGTTTTTGGATTTCGGAATCGTTTCGGAGTTTATTGGTATTGTACCGGAAGGTTCTAGAAGGTTCTGGAGTGGGACCAACATGGGCCCACTTGTTAGAGGCGTGCGTGGTCCTGAGGGGCAGTGCCCTGGCCACTTTGGGCCAGGGGCACAAGGCCCCAAGGCCCAGCCGGCCAGCCCTAGGGGAAACCCTAGGGGAGCCTTCTAGAAGGAAGGGGGAAAACTTGCCCCCCACTCCACCCTTGGGACCGCCGCCCTAGGGCTTGGAGGAGGGGCCAAGCGGGTCGGCCATCCCCCCATATAAGGAGGGCAGGGGCGCAGCCTCCCCCCTCCCACTCCTCCAACCCTATCCGCCGTCCTGCTGCCCCTGCACCTATCTCCCTCTCCCAACTGCGCGTAGGCGAAGCCCTGCCGCAGAAACTCTCCACCATTAGCACCACGCCGTCGTGCTGCAGATCCAATCTATCTCTCCACCATACTTGCTGTACCAAGGAAGGAGGAGACGTCGTGGCACCGTACATGTGCATCTCTCAGAGGCGCCGCCACTTGCGGTGTAGGATCAGATCGCGAGGAGGAGACGACGAGTACGACTACATCAACCACGTTCTGTTGAACGTTTCCGCTGAGCGATTTCTTCAAGGTATGAAGATCTCATCTATCTCTCTCGTTGATTACATATCCTAGATTAGATCTTGATTTCTTGTTCACATCCGTAGAAATTTTTTGATTTACTATGCTGCGAATCCCTTCAACTGATTACAAGGTGTCTTAGATTTGCATATGTCTATTGCAAAAACAAGAAAAAAAAAGGGCCCTATCATTATGCAAATGCAACACCAACTTTCCATCTAAATGAGACACACTTAGATGGTACATAACCATTCAATTAGTATTCATGAACAGTTTAAGGTACACAAAAACTTAAAAAGAACTCACTATGGTCCACTTGGCAAATGACCAAGAGAGAAAAAGATATATGACAACATGTAAGATGCAACTGCCAACCTATTCCATGATTCCAAAGTTCAAACTCAATACTATAAATAATGGGAGCAATTTGATAAATTCCAGTGCATAGTTCATAACAGATACCAGTGTTTCAACAAATGAAAAATAAAAGCTTGGCATGTATAATTGTTGGCAAGAATCATTATATAGTTGATCAGCCACAAGATTATTAAAATTAAGTCTATTTGTTTGTGTTCAGGGTCTCTAACAGTCTATTTGTTGGTGATCACAAGTAATAATTATATAGTATATCAGCAACTATGCATAGGCATACACATATATATAAGTGTAGCATCAAGTGTGCATCATACCATGTCATAGCAAGTTTTTACTCGTATGACAACAAGTTGATGATGGTGTTTCTAGTCAACTCACATGGGTCGGGAGCCCAATGCAATGTTGGGATATATGAGCCTATATGAGGCACAAGTGTGCATCATGGCATGGGCATACCACTTTTATACTTAGAATCAATGTCATGAATTGGCATAGTAGTTGTATAGTTTGATGTAACAACTAGGTGGGATCAAGTTGAACAAGTGTTGACTCATACAACCACAAAGATGATGAAGGTGTTCATAGACAACTCCCATAGGTCAAGAACCCATGCAATGTTGGCATGGTGCTATACGTGCTACAAGTGTGCATCATCCAAAGGCATAGCACACTTGTGGCAGATCTAGTCCTATCTCAGCTGTCTACAAATACCTTCAGCAACTTGTGGTTGTATGAGTCATCACTTTGTATAACATGATCCTACCTAGTTGATAGATATAAATATAACACTGCTATGCCAAGACATTATGATCCACTTTGTGGCATATGTGGGCCCATGCCAACATTGCATTGGCTATAGACCTCTCTGGGTTGGCTAGAAACACAAGCATCATCTTGTGGTTGTGTGACTCAGCAGTTGGCCAACATGATCCCACCCAGTTGATACATCTAAGTATGAGAGTGTTATGCCAAGCCATGACACACACTTGTGGAAGATGTGGGTCCATGCCAACATTGCATGGGATCTATACCTACCTAGGCTGTCTAGAAACACCTTCATCAACTTGTGGTTATATAACTCATCACTTGGATATCATGATCCTACCTATTTGATATATCTAAGTACAACACTGTTATGCCAAGACATGATGAGACACTTTGTGGCAAATATGGGCACATACAAACATTGCATGGCTATAGACCCATCTGGTTGGCTAGAAACTCTATCAACGTGTGGTTGTGTTGCTCAGAACTTTGCCAACATGATCCCACATAGTTGATACATCTAAGTATGAGAGTGTTATGCCAAGCCATGACACACACTTGTGGCATATGTGTGCCCATGCCAACATTGCATGGGATCTAAACCTATGTGAGCTATCTAGAAACATCTTCTTGAACTTGTGGTTATATGAGAAATCACTTGGATAGCATGATCCTTCCCAGTTGATATATCTTAGAAATGATGAGAAACTTTGTGGCAAATGTGGATCCATGCAAAAGTTGCATGGGCTATAGACCTCTCTTGTTTGGATCCTTCATAAACTTGTGGTTGTGTGGCTCAACACTTGACCAACATGATCCCACCAAGTTGATACATCTAAGTATCTGAATGGTATTCCAAGCCATGACACACACTTGTGGTAGATGTGGGCCCATGCCAACATATTATGCAATATAGACCTATTTGAGCTGTCTGGAAACACCTTCATCAACTTTTATCTACTCCCTCCATCCCATATTATGTTGCGCATAATTTTGCGTGCAAGTCGAACTTTGCAAATTTTGACCAAGAATATACAAAATAATATAAATATGTGTGATATAAAATGTATAGATTATGAAAATATAATTCAAGACAATTCTAATAATATTATTTTGGCAACGTATTAGTTTATAGTTGTATGAAACTATTTGGTCAAACATTATACAGTTTGACTTTGATAAAGTCTTATATGCAACCTAAATTGGGACTGAGAGAGTAACAACTAAGTGGGATCATGTTGACCAAGTGTTCACACATAAAACCACAAGTTGATGAAAGTGAACACTTGGTCTAGAGTCCATGCAATGTTGGTAGTATGAGGTGGACGTCACGTGCGCCGGTGATGTCAGCGGAAACGAATCGACGGGACGTATAAGAGCCCTCTCAGCCGCTCCACGTCGCTAGATCCCCACCATTTTCCCCATCCTCCCTTTTGTCTCACCTGATACTGAAAGGAGTGAGGAGTGAGAAACCCTACCTCACATCATCGTCTCCTCCGCTTTCGGTCTGGGTGTCATCCTTCTCCACGCGATTTCGACTCCGGCGATGGCGGGAGTGGGCTCCGGAGCCGATGCGGATGGGATCCGTGACCCGCCCAGATGCAGTCGGCGAGGTCGAGCGCCATGGCGGTGGCGGTGGTGGTATGGCCGCTTTGGCCTTTTTGTCCTATGCGGCTCTAGGAGAGGAGGATATGCTAGATGCGGAGGTCGGCGAGGCGGAGCGGCTAGATCTGAACGTGGTACTCGGCACCGGGGAGGATCTGTCGCCGGTGCAGCCTCTGGAGGTTGCTGTGATGCAGGTAAGAGGTTTTCTTCTGCTAACTTTCATTTTCCCTCTTTAGATTGTTTGGATGGAATCTCGGTTCTGTATATTTAGCTATATCAGTATTAGGGATTGACATTTGTTAGGGATTCTTTGGATGGAAGGTTGGTTCTGTAGAGTCCTGGTGTAGATTTTTTTAGGGATTTATATATTTCAATGAAAGTTATTCGTTGTAGCATATATCTAGCCCTAGGAAATAGTTCAGTGCATCGGATTATTCGGGATGATTAAATATGAAATTACACAACGTTGTGTGCATATTTTTGTTGTAATTTTTTTCCTGAACTTGTATGATCATATCTTAGACTAGTTCTATTAAATGAATGCGTAGCTGCGAGGGATGTCCCTAAGATATGATATTCAGTGTAGTTTAAGTAGTTAGTATAGTGCAATATCAGTTTATCATTTTTCCTTGATTTTTGCACGGTGATCAAATGGTAAATGGCTGCATGCTCTAAACTATATTAGCATACTGAGTAGACCTTGGAGGCTATTTTTGGACACTTGAACTAGAGAGTTGTCCTGAAAGTTCAGTCAGATCGTCTTCATGATCTGATATTGAACACCCTGGTGGTTTGTGTTGTTTATACCTCTACTCTATGACAATTAATAGAATAATCTTAGCCTTTTAGGTTACCTTGTTTCTGTGGCTGCAATACTTGTAGACTTATGTCAGATGCCTCTTCAATTTTGCAAGTTTTAAACATTGGTTCCTGACTATCTAAGTCAATAACATGTATTGGTATCAGATTTAGTTGATGCAGGCCATGCTATATCCTGAAAAGGTCTGTAGTGTTTTAAATGTTCTAATCCTTAAACATGTTGCAGCAATTAAATGTTTCTTTATTAAATGATGTCTCCTGTTTTGGAATATTTATTTCATGGATCATGTAGTAGTGATTTTTCGATGGTGTGATGTTGGGATTGCTGATGTGTTGTTGCCATGTTTAAGTAATAGAAGATTGGGTCATATATTTGATAGAAGAAATTTTGCATTTGTTGTATTTTATTTTTATGTAACATAAGTGCATAATCCTTGTTATTTATTATCATCTAGCATAAATATATTTTATATATTAGTTAATCATATTGAATGATGTTGCCTTTTGTGAAATATTTCTTTTATGGATGATCTAGTAGTGATGTTGCCATAGTGAGATGGTGGAATTGCAGCAGTTATGTTGGTAAGTTGTAGTAATATGAAAATTTGATTATATGTATGATAGAACAAAGGTTGCATAATTATGGTACAATTATGTACATGTAACATAATTGCATAATCCTTGTAATTTAAAGGCATGCAGCATAAATAGCATTGATGTACTACTTAACCACTGTTAGTTTAATGATCAGATTTTTGAACCTTTAATTGTTATGCTATAAATTTTTGCTAGTGTTGTTCATTTACTTATATTGAATGATTTTAATAATTATTGTTTTAAATATTTCTAGCAGGCACCAAACCCAGGCGCTGTCTATGATGTACTCTCCCCGTGGCCCGATGAGAAGGTTTTTTCTTCGAAGCTGTTCTAGTGCATTTAGACATGCACAAAAGTAGTAGTTGTTGTATTAACTAGCAAGTACTAACTGTTTTGTTGTTTTCCTGATTGTGTAGTACTTTTCTGGTTTAGATGTTGATGTGGAGCAATGGACCTACAAGTACTTTGTGAAGAAAGAAGAGAAGAAGCTGAGGCGTCAGGGAATTTCTGCCTACCTTCCATTCAACACAGAGTACTACAGGTGCCCATTCCACCACTTTAAGCCACATAGGGGCCTGAGGGTGGGCTTGTCCAGCATGTCCGTGAGATGGCCACTCAAGGACGTCTGGGTAAAGACTTTCAGGGTGACCTACGTGATCATGGCAGTCATGAAGCTCTCCTGAGGGTCCTCGAGCCTGATGAGTTTGATTTCAGCGAGTCGGAGGATGAAGAGGAGTGAATGGAAGTTGGTAGTTTGTATGGTACATCATCATTATAGTGATGATGTTTATGTAGGGTAAATATGTTGAACTGCTTAAGTAAGTCTCCGGGTCGAGAACTTGGTTATTTTGGTTGTGTGATGTGCACCGGTAACCTTCTGTTGGTGATGTTCTCGTAGGACTACTATGTTATCATTCTACTAGTAATGTATATATGGTTATGGTAATATGCTGTCATTTCCTTCTTTATTATTTCCCTATCTGTGATGTGGCATCATAGCAGTGTTGTCACTTAGTAATCTATTTTTCAGTGTGTCATTTCTAAATTGGATGGTTCGGATAGTTGCCGCACATTCTAGTATTGTTTGAAAATTTGAAATGGTTTGAGTAATTAGAATTATATAGATTTTTCAATGTTGTATTATCTTATGTAACATCAAAACAAATGGAAGTGTAGAGAAAGTGCTCTATATCCATTATGCCATCCATATTTGTATACATAACGTCTGAGTTTATATTTAAATATAGGGGGAAAAAGGTAAAGAAAAAGAAGAAAAAAAGCCTGCCCACTAGCAGGATATTTCTCAAGCTAACCACGGCCTGCATACGACTAGAAGCAGAACGAACGGCAAGGATACAGGCCCGTGCGACGGGATTGGTAAAATATAGTCTATTCAAAAAATATTAGAGAATTGTTTGTAAAAATTAGTTGTATTTTGAATATAAAATAAAAAACTACTACAGAATTAATTAGTAAGTTTATTCATGTAGATGTTCAGCAAACAAACATGCTTGTATATATAAGATGGTAAGTAATTAAATTCGTGCAGAGTTATTCAAAATGCAAAATATTATTGTATTTCAGAAGGGGATGAAAAAAATATGCCTACCTACACTAGAAGACCATAGTTGGCCCGGGATACAGGCCCGCGAAACGAACAATTTTAATGTGTAGTCCAACAGGAAGATAAATGACAGCAATATGTGTGAGGTTGAACCGTTGAGAGAAGCTCATGCCAATGTCATGAATGTAGGGTATATAAGCTGGTAGAATCGTTTCTTGCTGGGCGATGTGGGACTAAACTCCCACCCGCGTCAGTCCTTCCCGATACGGTTTTCCGTTGGGCCTGAAAGAGCCCAATTACTGTTTGATGCCCGAGATTAAGATGGCCTGCCCCAATCTAGTTGACGCCCGGACGCAGCCATGACGTGGGCGCGGGAGTAGGAGTTGGGCTAGCTTGTTGCCTACATGCCGAGTCTTACTTTTTTCTTCTATCCTATTATTTTCTATTTAAAAATTTGAACAAAATAGCTATTTTATAATTTTGAATTTTTTTCAAATAAATTACATATTCTTGACAGGCACCATTGGTATAGCATGTGCAAAAAATTTGGGTTCATTTGATGAACAACGAAAAATTGAGAAATTTACGAACAACCCTTTTGGTCTCACCTAGGCCTATTTTCCCAGCAATGTGTTTTTTCGACTTTCGTGAAACAACCTGGAATTTTTTACACGTACTAACATACACAAACTAAGACACATGTACAAGGTTTCACACTAATTTGAATGTTTTTGAATTTTTGTGGCCCAGTCAAATTTAGGCCAAAAATCAAGGTGTCTAGTCAGGATGCATAGGGGTTAGACCTTTGTGATGTGAGACATGCTCCATGCTGAAACATGGCATCCTCTACCTAGAAGCAATTTTAAAAGTGTCCAAGGTTTCACACAATTTTGATTTTTTTTTGAATTTTTGCATGGGCTTTAGACCTCTCTGGGGTGGCTAGAAACACCTTCACCAGCTTGTGGTTGTGCGACTAAGCAGTTGGCCACCATGATCCTACCTACTTGATAGATCTAACTATAAATTTGCTATGCCAAGCCATGACACACACAACTGTGGTAGATGTGGGCCCATGCCAACATTGTATGGGATCTAGACCTCTCTGGGTTGGCTAGAAACACCATCATTAACTTAGTGGCTGTCTGAGTCACTACACCTGACCAACATGATCCCACCCACTTGATAGATCTAGCTATAAGAGTGCTACGCCAGGCCATGACACACACTTGTGGCAAATGTGTGGCCATACCAACATTGCATGTGGTCTAGACCTCTATGAGCTGGGTAGAAACACCTTCACCAACTTGTTTTTGTATGAGTCATCACACCTGACCAACATGACCCTACCTACTTGATAGATCTAACTATAATTTCGGTATGCCAAGCCATGACACACACAACCGTGGTAGATGTGGGCCCATTTCAACATTGCATGGGGTCTAGACACACTTGTGGGCTGGATAGAAACACCTTCACCAACTTGTTGTTGTATGTGTCATCACACCTGGCCAACATGATCCTGTCTACTTGCTAGATCTAGCTATAATTTTTCTATGCCAATCCATGACACACCCTATGTGGGCCATGCCAACATTGCATGGGATATAAACCTGTCTGGGTTGGCTAGAAACACCATGATCAACTTAGTGGCTGTGTGAGTCACTACACCTGACCAACATGATCCCACCCACTTGATATATGTAGCTATAAGAGTGGTATGCCAAGCCATGACACACATTAGCTTGTGGAATATGTGGGCCCATGCCAACATTGCATGGGATCTAGACCTTTTTGGGTTGGCTAGAAACATCGTCATCAACTTAGTGGTTGTGTGAGTCACTGCACCTGGCCAACATGATCCTACCTACTTGCTAAATCAAGCTATAATTTTTCTATGCCAAGCCATGACACACAGTAGCTTGTGGCAAATGTGGGGCCATGCCAACATTGCATGGGGTCTAGATCTCTCTAGGCTGGCTAGAACCACCATAACCAACTTAGTGGTTGTGTGAGTCACTACACCTGGCAACATGATCCCACCCACCTGACAGATCTAGATATAAGATTGTTATGCCAAGGAATGACACACTGGCTTGTGGAAAATGTGGAGCCATGCCAACATTTCATACACGGGGTCTAGACACCTCTCTGGGCTGGATAGAAACACCTTCACCAACTTGTTGTTGTATATGTCATCACAACTGGCCAACATGATCCTACATACTTGCTAGATCTAGATATAATTTTGAGTCTGCCAAGCAATGACACACACTAGTTTGTGGCAAATGTGCGCCCATGCCAACATTGCATGGGATCTAAACCTCTCGGGGTTGGCTAGAAATGCCATTATCAACTTAGTGGTTGTGTGAGTCACTACACCTGACCAACATGATCCCACCCACTTCATAGATCTAGCTATAAGAGTGCTATGCCAGGCCATGACACACACTAGCTTGTGGAAGATGTGGGTCCATTCCAACATTGCATGGTATCTAGACCTCTTTTGGTTGTCTAGAAACACCATTATCAACTTAGTGGCTATGTGAGTCACTACACCTGGCCAACATGATCCTACCTACTTGCTAGATCTAGCTATAATTTTTCTATGCCAAGCCATGACACACACTAGCTTGTGGCAAATGTGGGGCCATGCCAATAGTGCATGGGGTCTAGACCTATCTGGGCTGGCTAGAACCACCATCATCAACTTAGTGGTTGTGTGAGTCACTACACCTGGCAACATGATCCCACCCACTTGATAGATCTAGCTATAAGAGTGTTATGCCAAGGCATGACACACACTAGCTTGTGGAAAATGTGGGGCCATGCCAACATTGCATGCATGGAGTCTAGACACCTCTCTGGGCTGGATAGAAACACCTTCACCAACTTGTTATTGTATGTGTCATCACACCTAGCCAACATGATCCTACCTACTTGCTAGATCTAGCTATAATTTTGAGTCTGCCAAGCCATGACACACACTAGTTTGTGGCAAATGTGCGCCCATGCCAACATTGCATGGGATCTAAACCTCTCGGGGTTGGCTAGAAATGCCATCATCAACTTAGTGGTTGTGTGAGTCACTACACCTGACCAACATGATCCTACCCACTTCATAGATCTAGCTATAAGAGTGCTATGCCAGGCCATGACACACACTAGCTTGTGGAAGATGTGGGTCCATTCCAACATTGCATGGTATCTAGACCTCTTTTGGTTGTCTAGAAACACCATTATCAACTTAGTGGCTATGTGAGTCACTACACCTGGCCAACATGATCCTACCTACTTGCTAGATCTAGCTATAATTTTTCTATGCCAAGCCATGACACACACTAGCTTATGGCAAATGTGGGGCCATGCCAATAGTGCATGGGGTCTAGACCTATCTGGGCTGGCTAGAACCGCCATCATCAACTTAGTGGTTGTCTGAGTCACTACACCTGGCAACATGATCCCACCCACTTGATAGATCTAGCTATAAGAGTGTTATGCCAAGGCATGACACACACTAGCTTGTGGAAAATGTGGGGCCATGCCAACATTGCATGCATGGAGTCTAGACACCTCTCTGGGCTGGATAGAAACACCTTCACCAACTTGTTATTGTATGTGTCATCACACCTAGACAACATGATCCTACCTACTTGCTAGATCTAGCTATAATTTTGAGTCTGCCAAGCCATGACACACACTAGCCTGTGGCAAATGTGGGGCCATGCCAAAATTGCATGGGGTCTAGACCTCTGTGGGCTGGCTAAAACCACCGTCATCAACTTAGTGGTTGTGTGAGTCACTACACCTGGCCAACATGATCCCACCCACTTGATAGATCTTGTTATAAGAGTGCAATGATATAGTTACATCTAACAACTAGTTGGGATCACACGTTGACCAATCGTTGACTCATTCAACCAGAAGGTGATCAAGGTGTTTCTAACTAACTTAGATATATATAGGTCTATAATGTCACCCTAGACTAGGAAGTTTGAGCAGCACAAAATACTTGTCTCTGTTTGTTCTCTCACAATCACACTCGCTCTGAATTTGCAAGTGAAGCCTTTCTTTGCAACGAGGAGCGTGTGCCTTGGCGAAGCCTGCGCTTGATGTCGATCTGGACTCGGTTCAGATCACCATCGACGGGGGTGCGCATCGCACCTTCACGTCGGCCACCGACGATCAAGCTGCACTGGCGAGCGGAGAGCGGGAGCAAGCTTCGAGTATTGCGCACGAACCGCGTCGGCGAGTTCACGTGTCAGCCACGTTCGTTGTGCACAGTGCGCTGACACCGGCGTCAAGCGCCACCTCACGGCACCGTAATCACCCCAGCAAAACGGGGTGATCGCGCGGCGCAACCACATGGTCGTAGGGTCGGCCAGAATCATGCTGAAGGCGAAGGGCATGCCCAATTACTTCTGGGGCGAGACCGTGCTGACAGCGGTCTACATGATGTACCTGAACTAGGCGTTCACATGCAGCGTCACCGGCATGACGCCATATGAGGCTTGGTATCTGCGGAGCTTCGGCTACATCGCGCACGTACGTGAAGAGCGCGCGTCCTCACCTGAAGAACCTGGACGACCGGAGCATGCCAATGGTGTTCATCGGTTACGAGAGCGGCACCAAGGGCTACCATGTCTACGATCCCGTCGCCAAGCATGTGCACGCACATGGAACGTAGTCTTTGACGAGGACGCGATCTTGGACTGGAGCACGCATGAGGAGAACCCTCTAAGCACGGCGTTCACGGTGTACTTCTACGTGCACTCAACTCGACTCCACTGCGTACCGCTACACCTGAGGTGGCATGCCAGGACTCGCCGGCATCAGCTCTCCATCGACACCAGCTCCCGTAGAGCACACGTCGCCGGCAGCGTCATCCTCGTGTACCGAGCTAGCCTCTCCGACACCCGAAGTTGAAACCGTGCCACCATCACATATGCCTTGTCGCGAGGCGCACCCGATGACCACGCGCGCGCACCATGGACGGCATCGTGCAGCCGAACACCCACCTCGCCTCGTTGCCAAAAGGGATATGTGAAGCAGCAGGGCATTGATGTCGCGGACGCCTTTGGGCCTGTTGCATGGATGGAGTCCGTGCGGCTCTAGCTGGCGCTCGCCGCGCACCGCGGGTGGGTCTGCTGGCCAGGGGCGCTAGGCGATGCGCCTGCACAAGCCACTCTACGGACTCCGTCAGGCACCTAGAGGCTAGAGCCTGGAACGCGAAGTTGGACTCCACGATCGACGCGCTCGGCTTCAGTTTAGGTGTTAGTCTGACAGAGTTTCAATTTCGTCAGGTTAGCACTTCGCCGTTTTAGTTGGTTTATTTAGTCACAGGTCTAGCTCCGGTTCTGTTGTTACAAACTGGAGCGAGTCGCACGGATGACGATCCGTTCGTGGGATGGCACAAACACAAGGATCATGGCCACGTTTTCGCACTGTAAGAAAGAATAAAAGGAGAGAAACTTAGCCAGAAATATGGAATATGCATCATGCCATGGGTCTAGAGCCAAATGCAGTGTTTGGATATGAGGCACAGGTGTGCATCATGCCATGGGCATACCACTTTTATACTTAGAATCAATGTCATGATTTTGCATAGTAGTTGTATAGTGTGATGTAACAACTAGGTGGGATCACGTTGACCAAGTGTTGACTCATACAACTACAAAGATGATGAAGGTGTTCATAGACAACTCCCATAGGTCAAGAACCCATGCAATGTTAGCATGAGGCTAGATGTGCTACAAGTGTGCATCATCCAAAGTCACAGCACACTTGCGGCAGATCTAGACCTATCACACTTGTGGCACACTTGTGGTACAACGCTAGCATCATTAGGCTAGATACAATGCTAGCATCATTAGGCACGTGGTGATACACCCTTGTGCCAAATCTGAGTCCATTTAGATATCCTCAATACATCAAAACATGGTTATGAATTTGTAATTTAAACAATATGAATATTTAACTATTCTTAGATATGATTTAGGGAGGGGTAATGAATGCATCATTCAGGTCTAACACTAGTACTTTTAAATGTAATATTAAGTCATAAAAATGAGATAAGACTTAACTTATTAATTACAGTAATATTCTATCATCACATAAGAACTAAGTTGATGAAGGACTTTCTAGCCAACCTATAGAGATCTATAGCCTTGGCTAGAAACTCCTTCGAAGGACTTTGAATTCATCAACTTAGTGATTACTAAGTTGGCTAGAAACACTTTGTGGCAATTGTGGACACATGCCAACATTGCATGGTCTGCATGTTGATTTCACAAACAATTAATAAGGAGCTTGAGGCCAGCCGAGCTACCACGAAACCAAAACACAAAGATGTCACCAGCTCTCATATCAAACTTTCTCACAACCTCCATCCACTTTGATGTTATCATGGCACCACCACATTTTAGTTTGCCTCTAGTGTTTGACTTTGTCATCACCATTTTAACTTTTGCAACTTCCATATTGTTCCAAAATACTTGAATGTTTGATGGTAGTTAAATATATGGAACAATATGCTCCATGGTGAAGCTCCTCGAAAAGTACTTCATATATATTACACCAATATATACATACAAATGTCAGTACCTAATAGTAGTAATGTAACATTTTGAAAAATTGTTACTAGTTCAAAAGTTTTACCATTTTTACTTGCCCTTAAAGGTGTTTGATTTATGGTGCATACATAAAATGGTCTTTTTGGGAGGTTATTATCAACTCCATACTTCAGTACATTAATTTCGGCATCATCCATCGCTACACGGTTGCCATCATGGCAAAAACATTCAAATTCTTTCTCGAACCTTATTCCGGGACCTGCATGTAACAAATACATACATAAGCAGCAATATTATAACTGCATTGATTTTTTATTTTACATTACATACCTATTATATGCAGAGGTTTATGCAACTTAAGAGCAGCAAGAACATGACGAGTGCGAGCATACTCCTCCACCTAACCAAAAAGTGCCATGTACACAAACTTTTTAGAATAAAGTAATCTATATTCTACCACCTCTTATTTTAGATACTTCAACACGGTTTGCATGTTCATAAACACGCATGATATTCCAAAGCACCGAGTAGTGTCCATTAGATAATACTCCCTCCGTTTTAAAATATAAGATGATTTAGTTTTGTAAAGCAAATGTATCTAGACTTATTTTAGTATGTAGGTTCACTCAAGTTTGAAGTGAATCTACACACTAAATTAAATCTAGATACATTTTGTTCACCAAACTAAAACATCTTATATTTTGAAACAGAGGAAGTACAATTTTCTTAATAGTACATATAGATCTGACACGACATGCTTTCAGTGCTAACATATAATAGAGTGTTATTGTACTAGTTCATATGTAGATCTGATCTACACAATTATGATCGTCATGCATTTTTAAAATTTGATCGTATTTCCTCTAGATCTGACGAAATTTATGTACATAACTCGTTCTAGATTTTCATATAGGAGTTGGCAAAAACATACCTGATCCTTGAATCTCTGATCCATGAACCTGTGTCGTCGCAGGCGTTGAATACTGGAAGCGGTCCTCGATGGAATTTTTGAGGTTGTTGTTGTGTGGAGGCGCTCGTGTGAGGAGGGATAGGAGGCGAGTCATGGGCGGAGGCGACCATGGAGTGACTAAATAGTAAATACCTAATGCGTCTACGCCGTCATACCCGCACGCGTCTGCTAGGCTTGTTTGGGCCAGCCCAAATAAGAAAGCAGCCGCTGCAGCCATAACATGGGCACATGAACAGGAGCTGGGCTGGGCTAAGTCTGCGTATTTTAGAATGTGTAAAAAATATTGAGTTTATTTCGTGAAGCAAAGAGGGTCAGGTGAGACAAAACAGGCTTTTTGTAGATTTGTCATTTTTTGGAAAAAGAGGTTCAGGTGAGACAAAACAGGCTTGTTTGTAAATCAAAAACTATATGAAAAAGGAAAGAAGAGCAAGATAAGGCTACAATAGGGCAACACAACCAGCCAGCCCAATTTGGCAAAAAATCAGAGAACCCTCCCTCTCCCTCTCCCCCTCCCTCCTTTCTTCCTTTGTCTACCTCTGCCAGGCTCACCTCATTCATTACTTTTTTCCCAATTTGGTAGCAAATCTATACCAGCATTTATTTCTCAATTCCTTAACTATTTCCCTTGAACCTTTCCGAAATAGGAAATCCCACCACACACCAGCATGTACAAAAACAAATGTACACAGTAAGCATCTAGAATGTAGAAACATAACAAGCGACTAATTAAGCAAGGTTCAACACAAACTAATTAAGAATCTAAAATGTATAAACATAACAAGCAACTAATTAAGCAAGGTTCAACACAAAGTTGATAAGGAAGAGGTTCAACACAAACGCTGCTATGCAGCCAACATAAACACAGTTCAAACCAAAGCATGCTGCTTAAACCAGTAGCAGCAGCACACACAAATAGGCACATCATTACATCACTGTCTCCTCGCTGCCTCCTCCTGGTCCCGCTCCTCCCTGTCCCGCTTCCTCTCCTTACTGCTGCCCATACCCGGAACCTTTGGTACCTTGGTCTTGGGAGCAGGCACACGACCGGCCTCGATAGATCGGTTCAGTTTGTTCCTGAGGAAGTTGCCATAGGCCATGTGATTGGCCGTGAAGCCGTGGACATTGACAATTTCCCCAACTGTGACACGGCCAGATCCATAGCCTTCAGCATGCTGCAGGATGCTTTGGAAGTCCATCTTTATGCTCCTTTTGCAGAAGGGGCAGCTGTTCATGCCATCCGTCCAGGGTTCACTCCAGAACCGGTCGAACCTCCCTGCTTTAAGCTATTTGAGAGTGGCCCTGGTCTTCCTTTGACACGAGTTGACATCGCTGTCAACATCATCAGTAGCCTGCTGAAATATACAAAATACACATGTGAAGAAAATATGTAGAAACTGCAACTAAAATTGAATGCTTAACAAAGGAAGCAACAGATAACAGTTTGCAGCTAGCAATAACAGAAAGTAATCAAGGGATCAAGCAGATAATCCACTTTTGTCTGTCAATAAGCTAGCATTAATCAATAGAAATGAAAACAACAATCCACATATCCATAAATATTAATCGATTCTGTCCATAATCGAACCCTACCTAGCAATAATCCACAAATCCACAAATATTAATCGATTATGTCCATAATTGAAGCCTAGCTAGCAATAATCCACAGATCCATTAATTACACATCAATCGTAACAGATAACAAACGAATATAACGCTAAGTGAAAACCCTAGGCCCCAAGCTTAACAGATAACAAACGAATCTGATGCTAAGTGAAAACCGTAGGACCCAATCTTAATAGATGACAAATGAATATGACTCTAAGCAAAAACCCTAGGCCCCAAGCAGATAATCCATTAATTGGAACTTACCTCCTCCTCGTCGTCGATGATGTTCTCGTCAAAGGCCGGCGGTGGCATGAGGATGCACTCGACCTCCTCGTTGTCATCCTGCGGCTGCTTCCCAAGATTGTACGCACAAGTACTGATAGCAGCGGGAGCTGATGAGGGACCGATCGGCCGGCCTTCAGCAATGGCCTCCGCTTCATCTTTCGCATCCACTGCGGTTGTGATTGCCGCCCTTGCGGCATTTTGTGCCTCCGTCGCTGCTATGGCCGCCTCCTCCGTGGCTCTGGTCGCCTCCTCCGCGGCTAACGCCAGCGTCGCGGCCTTCTCCTTCGCTGCGGCGACAGCTTCGGATGGGTGCTCCATCACTGGAATGGGAAGTGGAGCGGAAGCGGAAGGGGAGAGGGTTTTTTCCTAGTCGGCGCAGAGAGAGAGTAGTGGGGAAGGGTAGTGGGTAGGGGCCTAGGGGGAGTTGGGAAGAGGTGGCTTGATGGAGTGAATGAGGGGAGACTGAGAGAGACATAGGGATGGGCTCTATATGGTGAGACACCAACGTTTCATGCTCCCGCAGTTCACACATGTACGGTTCAACAGCATACGCATGCGCACCTGCTCGCATAGTGCACCGCGGACATGCGGTAGTAGGGTACTACACAGTTCACACGCGCATGGTGCGCCTCGGACATGCCTATGGTACATGCACGGTTCTCACGCGCTCAGTGGCCCCATTCGCCAACAATCTCTCTCTCTCTCTCTTCTGTGTCAAAAAAAACAATCTCTCTTTCTCTTTTTTTACGAAACTCACTCTCTCTCTCTTTCTGCGGACCCCCGCCAGTGGCCCACCCACTCATTTTCGATCGTGGCTACCTCCTTTTGCAACTATTTGAAGTTGAGTTTGGAATACCTAATTTGAATTTTAATGCACGGTTGAGTGTGTGTAATATCTAAGTTTAAGGTTTTCTGACAACAAAATTGACACTTGTCCAACATGGTCCCACCCAGTAGATAGAAACAACAGGAAAGCAGATAGTTTTCGGACTGCGCAAAAGGTGTCTCCCGTTGCAAGTCATTGTTCGGATAGTTCAGTTTACATTTGCAAAATAGAAACACATAGTTCAATTCAGCAGAGCAGCACCGAGGAAAGTCTGCTACATTATAGTCGTAGCCTGGCGAGGAGATGCTAGTTTTCGTCCTCAATCTCTTCAAGTCGTAGGCGACATACGAGAATGTCCTGCCTGATCTTGACCTGCTCACTGAGCGAAGCCTCGAGCTTCCAAAGCAGGTTCATGTTCTCGACGTGGAGATTGACATTATCATCTTTTAGCCTCGCATTATCCTTCGAGAGCCCCTCGTTGATGGATGTATTCAGTCGGTTCGAGGCTTGGATCTTCTTATGCAGTTTCTTCCAGGCAGCATTGTCCCTTTTCAGGTTGTCGTGCTCCTTAGTAAGGGTATTCACCGCTAATTTGAGCTGTTCTAATTCCAGTTCTTGTTTTTTCATTTTCTCCATTTGGCTGCTTATCCGTGCATTAAGCCAAGCATCCACCTTATTGATGAGTTTTGGCTTCTTTTCCTGGGACAAAGAATACGTGGTTTCAATCTTATCACGGAACGGGAGCAATAGTAACGTGTCATTATAGCACACGAGCTTTATGCAGAAATGGGCAGTGCGGAAAAGATCCAGGAGCAAAAACCCCAAATCCTAGTCGCAAAAACCCCAAATCCTACTCGCAAAAACCCCAATGTATATTGTTTACCTCGCTGATCCGGGGATCTGGGGGGACATGTCTGCCGGTGAACCGACGACTCTGAAGAAAGAGAAGTAGGTGATGATTAAGGAGAAGAAGAATGCTGGATAACACTATTAAGGAGAAGTACATGACCTACCCGGAGGATCCCTCGCCTACGGGCATAGCCATGAGCATATGTTGTGACTCTTCAGTGCGTAGAGCGGCGCGGCGAGTTCTCTCTTTTCTCTCCTCGCGCATTGTCGCCGCTTCACGCTTCCGAGAGGGAGCCATGCCTGCGCAGAGGGAGGGAGCAGGAGCGGGATGAGCACGAGGAATAAGAAAGGGAGGAGGGCGCTAGTGACTAGTGGAGGTAGATAGTCAAAAAGGCTAGGCAGTCCAGTCTTATGCACCCCACCGTACGCTCCCCTACTATGCGATATGCCTTCTCAAATAAGTTTTTTGCACACGTGGCAGGCAGAGAACTACAACGATGCGACCGATTTGATGCTCCATTAAGTCGATTGACAATTCACTTCGGCGCTGATACAACGGTGCACGCGTCCCTGCGCGCGTCATGGTGACAAAGTCCTGCGGGTGGTGTCAGACGTGCACCGCGTCGAAGGTGATGGGGGTGCGCCTTCTCGATGTATCACGAGCCCCCGCTCTTATTCGCGCGTAACACAAACGGCCCACCGGTGGGAACAAAAATGTGGCCCAGCAAACCACGTAGAGGTTTTTTTTTTGCGTAGAGGTGTTGCCACGTCAGACAGCTGAGTTGGACGACGGGAATCCACGTCGCGTCGCAGAATACACGTGTACTGATGCTTCGGGCATGTACGGGCTTTGGCGGGCTCTACACGCACGAGCTAACCTTTCTGTATGCCAATACTAACCCCAGGCACGAAGGAGTATCCGCCCATCCCAGCCCTCGATCGCGCCTGAACTTTTCTTTCTTTCCTTGAGGGGCCTATTGAATCATAAGTCAATAATTAAATTTCCAGAACAACTTCATTTTTAGGTGACATCGCATGTCTGCGAAGGGGTCACACTTGGGAACCAGGTTTCTGACATTTCAGCATTCCACCACACTTTAATACACAAGCTAGCATCCATTGCCAGGTTTGGAGGTATTCCGATGCCCTAAAGAGCTTCTTCCTATAAAACCCTGATCCGTGGGCCTAGATCGTCTACCCCCTGGATGTTCTGATGAAAGGGGTATCCCGGTGGATTTTCCTCTTGGTTTGTGCTTGGTTGGGTCATAGGATAATTCCAAACCATGCATGTTTGGGCACAAGTTGTGACAAGATCCAACCCGGTTTCACCGAAACGGGGAGTTCCCGGCCAATTAAATTCCAGGATCTTCGTTTTTTTGGTGATAGTGCATGCCTATGAAGCGGGTTACACTTGGGTACCATGTTTTGCACATTTCAGCATTCCACCACATATTAATACACATGCTAGCGTCCATTGCATGGGTTTGGAGGTATTTCGATGCTCCAAGGCGCTTCTTCCTATGAAACCCTGATCTGTGGACACATAATTGTCTACCCCCTAGATTTTCTGATGAAAGGGTGCGGTGACCCATCATACCACTGCATGATGTAGTACACTATAGTGGTTGACATAACACCAATGAAACACGGTTCACGAGTATTACATCCCTCAGACTGGTACAAAAGAAACACAGCAGGTCCAAGACATGACTATAGGTTACAACTCAACTCTTTACACAAGATCCAGAGAACACTCTAGGTTAAAGAGAGAGAAAGAAACTTCTTACAAAGAAGAATCAGAAATAAATAACTTCAAAACTATCATACTATTAAGACTAGTAGCTTAACTAATGGTCTGGCATTGCTGTTATTGCAATACACTATAGAAATAGGTTCTATGGCTAGAGCTTATATTCCTATCTACTCGGTAACTTAGTCTTCACTTGAGTTGATGTATATGTTGACTTTCTTGACTTCATTGAAGAGCTTTAGCTTTTGATGATGATTCCTGGAGTATGACTTAATGTAGTCATCGTATGTACTGTCTTTAGAATCTAGAAAGGGTTAAGAATATACGTTGAGTACGAGCGTACTCAGCAAGTTCACTAGAAAAGGAGTGTTTAATGCACTATATCTACAGCCACAGACCATAGGTCGTAGGCAATGCAAGTTTTCGTAAACATTTCTTCAAAGGTTTCTTTTATTCTGAAAAGCTATGTCCGTTAGCCTTCACGGGTTTACCAGAACTTTCATGGAGTTCCTTTCCCTCCGTGTTCGCAGCTCCTTCCCGGAACAGGGAGTAACAAGTTATAGTTCTTACACTCTGCAGAGGTGTGTCACTTTACCCATGAGAGACCTTAGGCTTTGTTGCACGGCCGGGATTATGTTCCCGTTCAAACTTCCTTGGTTTAAGGCCCAACCTAAGATCCAAGCCAATCACTGCCCCCTTTGCGACCTCGCATGCCTCCTTGGTGTACACCATGACCACATAATGAATTACGACAATGGTTTGTACAAATCGTTAGATGCCAGAACTATCGTGGGACGTTGAGGGTTCCCACCCATATGATGCATATCCTCAACGAATTACCAATTAACATGCATGCTACGAGTGATAACAGCCACGACCTGCACATCCGGCTTCATGCGAGAGGAAGAAGATACATCTGATTTCTCTGTCCCATTCCAAATCTCATGGTCAACACGTAATATATGGCGCAAGAATCACTGACGACCTTGGTTATTAAATCCTAGGTGATATAGTCCTGAACAGTGGTATTCCAACTGCCAGATTTAATAGATTAGCTGATCACCCTGGATCAGTAACAATAGTTCACATTATCATCAAAAAAGTGTTTTCGGACCTTTTTCAAATACAGGTGATGACAACACTGGATTTGTAAAATACTTTACAGAAAATAAACAAAGGAGATGAGCAAGTGTGAATTTGCCTTTTGTGATTGCAATATTATGCATTTACGGTCTTCAGGACAATATAAGATCCAATATCTGAAATCAGCATCATTGGTCCGATAAGGACAAATGTTTAAAGAAGCAAGATGCAGTTATGCATAAGTAATTATATGCATTTTGTAAAACTTTCAAAGTGAATCCCCAATGTTTTGAGTGAAGTGAATTTAGGTGATTCTTTTAATTGTTGGTTTATCTTCAAATTTTACTTTATAAGTAATGTCATTTATAAGGAAATTAAGTGATAACAATTCTAAATATACAGGTAAAGTATAAAGTAATGTGATTAATATTAATTGTCATTTGGTGACTAAGATAATTTAATTGTTAAGAGTTGAAGAGTTTATTATGAAATTATTGTTTGAAGTGGCAAAAAGAATAACATTTGAAGAAAAGATTTCCTTCCTAAGGTTTAAAACAACCCTGATAGCTTTTAGAATTTGATTGATAGAATGTGATTGATGTTGTTTATGCTTGCTTGAGTAGTATGGACTTGAGATGCTTTATGTCTTAATTGAAATAGACTAAAGTTAACTATAAAAAACATAAGTAGTGTATTAGACATGATGTTTATAAGCTTTGAGACTAAAGTTAACTTTAAAAGGGTAAGTAAACTTAAGATGTAATATGTTTTAATTATTCCCAAGTTTTAGAATTATGATAGGTATAACTAAGGTGTGGAATTATTCACTTTCTATTTAAGTGAATGATTAGATTAAATTTGTTTTGCTATTATGAAAAGAATATGTATTTATTTAATGGAAGCATAATTAGATGATCTTAGTAATTTGTTAGAATTTTGAAGTTATGTTAATAATGATTAAAATATAATGATTATTCACCATATTATATAAATGGGTAATACCCAATGTTTATTTAAAAGGATTCTTAATAAGATTTAAAAAAAATATTTTAAAGTTAATAGTTATACTTAAATTTGATTATGAATTTAAGTTATGGGTTTGGAATTTAGTATAAAGACACTAATTTCTCAAGGTTTTATAAGAATTGTGATTATTGCTTACTAAACAATTATTTTTAAAGAATTCACAAAATAGGTATTAGATAAGGATTTATAAATTAAAATATTAAAGAATTTTCTAATAATATATTTAATATTTTTCTAGTGTAATATATTTATTCAACACCTTAAAAATGAATTGTATTTATTTTTAAGTATTATCCTTATTTTTATAAAATTCATCAAAGAATTAAGTGTCTTTAAATATTTGCTTTATGTTTTATTTGTAAAACTCTAAGTTAGTATTTTTTATAAAATAGTAAAGTTATTTTGATACACAAACATGATTTTTATTTATTTTTAGGGTTTTTTTTATAAATTTTCATTTAAAATTTAGTGGTGTTAATAATTATTTTACTTAATATTTATTTTAAATAATTAAAAATATATTTTTATTAGGTAGATATTATTTTTGGGGTCATTTTGATATATCATATGTATTTTTAGGATTTGATATAACTTCATATGTATTGGAATTATTTTATATAGTTGATTTTATGGGAAAATAATTTAATAGTGGCAAATAGTTGGGTTGTGGCCCAATTGGGTGTAAATACATTTGGTCCAACGGACTGAGTTGGGCTTGGCCCAATAGGTTGGCCCAGTTCAGCTTGGGGTAACACAACCCACCCCAAGGTCCTCTCTTCCTCCTCGCACCTGAGTACATCCCGCACGCCCATGACATCCTGGGCGCCACCGTGCCGTCATTTGGGTCCGGCTTTGGTCTACCAAGCTATGATCTACAACCTCCCTTTGCTCGATTTGTTCCTCCCTGCCTCTCGTACACACTTGGTTGAAAACCCTAGCTTTTCCCTAGCATGGCGGCTGTCGACTCGGGCGGTGCTGTTGCTTGGCTGTGATGTTCTCCACATACTACTGCCGCTGGTGAAACATCTTGGCGCGGTGTAGGCGCCTTGGTGGCCACTATGCCGCCGTGTCGCTAGCCTCGCCGTCGACCTCTCTGCTTCCTCGTCTTGTTGAGAGAGGACCTCGGGGTAAGTGGGTATCTCTATTCCCTCTTATTTTCCACTATTAATTTTTAGATGTTTTCCTCTCTCTGTCGATTACAGTGACCAACTGCTAATATAAGCTGTACTCAAGCGGTGGTTTGCGATGTTGTCCTATATACAGTTAGATGGTGTTGAATTACTAAATTTCCCTAAATGATTCTGGATTCTTAGTTTATATGTTGTGCTTATTGCAAAATTAGAGTAGTTGGCCCTTTTAGTGAATACAATGACAGATGATTTTGCTCTGTGTTATTATATTGGTCATGCATGATTGTGTTTGTTGATCTGTTGACTTACTTATGGTGTTGTTTTAACTTGGATGATTATTTACCCCTAGTAGTTATTGTTTAAATTGTATGATGGTAGTGCTAGTTTGTTAGCTATAGGAACTCTAACTGATGTTTGATTTAAATTGTAACGCTCTTTCAAGTTTCATATCCTAGTAGAAATATGCCCAGATGTTATTTATAAAAAACTAGGCTATGGATTTTTGGTGTGCTAGTGATCTCCTAATTATGAGATATAGGTGGTTATGCATTATTCTGAGTGTACTTGTACTAGTTGGTTTTGCTAGCTCAAATATTGGTTCAATGTATAAGATTACACAATTTGGTAATATTTTCTACTATAAATGTGTTCTTTTACTGTTTTGGATGTTCTAGTAGTTCTTGATGATGAACCTGATGTAAATAAATATGATGGCTGAATCTTGACTTTTCTGATTATGTTCTAGTTGTGGCTATAGTTAAAATTATTGGTATGAGTAGATTCTCTACATAGAATTATATTGTGTGCATTAGGATTATGCACACCCAGTTTTTCATGTACACATGATGTTTCCCTAGGTTAATTGGATTTTTATTTCAGCAACAAGTCTAGATGAATTTAGTCTACCCATGATGTTTGAAATAGAAGTTTAGATGATCTCTAGTTATTTTATCTAGAGATATGATTTAGATTAGATTTGAATGGCTTGTAAACCTGAGTTATTTATGCTAACTTGTTCTGGTGGCATATGTTACCTGGAGGTTCTTGCTGTGGTGCCTCCCTTTTGGAGTGTGCATAACAATCCTTCTTGTAGCGTGATCTTGAGTAGATATGTGATTATATGTGGTTCAAGTGACCTATTCTGATTTCCTAGAAACCATCTAGTTGCAAATCAGAGGAATCTGTTTGTTTATACCATTTGCATATTCTGTGTGTGGCTATCAATCCTTGTGGGATATGACTTGACAAAAGCAGATGGTCTATTGGTACATAGGCCCTGTCAATGATGCAAAGGATGAAGTATTGCTTGATCTGTTTAATGATAGGGTGATCAAATAAATGATTCCTAGATACTTTGTTTGGGAAAATGATTTGTGTGTTTCAATAAAAAAACATGATCTTGAGCTTGTACTCAAGAAACTATGTATCTGCTAGGTACAGAGGTGCTACCCTCTGGGAATGTGCCCTGTAACCTAGCAGCTGTGGTTATGTTGGTCTAGCAAAACTAGATAATAGGCTCATGATGTTGGTCTGAAGCCAAATATCTCAGGGATAGTACTTACATATTCTTCTATGTGGATCTGAGAGTTTTATCTCTTCTAAATATCCTCCTAGATACATGATTGAGATCAGATACTATGATTGACTCCTGAGGAGGAAGTTATTGAACCAGCCTATGATGCAAAGGCTGAGGCACCATTGGAAAAAAGTATATTTAGTTTTAGTGGCTTTCATTCTCTGTGATGAGCTGGCATAGCATTCCTATGCAAACTGAGAGAAGTCTCCTTCTAATCCTCCTAGACAATCCTCTGGTTGAAGGGTAGATGGATTTGGATGATTTGTGACATAGCCATTATTTATTTTCAATCTGATGATACAAGCTAATAAGAACAAGTGTTGCATGATCTAATTTATATCTTGGAATTGTACTTGTTGTTGGTGGCCTATTGGGGATCATGGTCTAGTACTACTTGTGATGCTATTGATCCTGATCTACTCCTTGTGGTGCTGTTGATCTTGATCTACTTCTCCTTGCGATGTTGTTGATCTTGATCTACTCCTCCATGTGCTCACTTGATCTTTTCTTGGATGGCTTAAGTAAGCAACCAGATACTGATTAGGTGGTGGATTTGGTGGGATGATCTAAGTATTCTTGGTTTGATGATGAGATGGGAAATGTGCTCTGAAGTGTGTAGGTGAAATGGTAGCTTGTTGCTACGGCTGGTTCACCCCTTTGTGTACATAAGTTGGCTTTCTTGTCTCCTTCCTGGGCTGCTGCTGTGTTGACAGCACACCCATATGCATGGTTGTGTGAGCAGCTTTCTTTCTTGCTGTGACTCATGGATCATATCAAGTAAAAAGCTTGATATTTCCTAATGCTTGACCTCTTTACCTTCTTATCTGGCTTTGGTGAAACTTGCCCCTAAGCCAATGATGTTGTACTGAGGCCACTACCTAATTAAGAACATATACTATGATTTGGCCCCTTTTTAATAAATACTCAATGATGAATTCAGGCTCTAGCAACTCTAGGCCAAATCTGAGAGTACAATAATAAACTAACCCCTTATTCTTGTACTGTTGTTAGTCTACTATTTTGTTTTGAAGTAATCAGGATCAAAGGGATAATGAGAAGATCAAGAATTAGATAGAAAATATAGTTTAGGTTTTATCCTATTATTATCTTGTAAGAACAATGTAATATGTTCATGTACAGAATTTAAGAATCCTTGTAATATTATTGATGTATTAATTATTATTTCTTTTCCTTTGTATAATATTGTTATTTCCTTTTCTATTATTATTCTGTAGTAGCATTCTTTCCTATTTGTATAAATGAAAATACTTTGTACCCTTTATATTAATGTAATAAAGTATTGATTTGTATTTTTATTGTATTTTATTATTTCAAGAGTGTAATACTACTTTATTATAGAATTTTTATTCCATTTCTTATAAGCATTAAATATTCTATAATTTATTCTATATTTATTTTTTAAATTCATTTGATTAAAAAAATTTGAAAGTCAAATACATGTTTGAATAACTTCTCCCTTAAAGACAAGAATTCTTCAAAGGTCATGTCGAAATCCCTCGCACTGGTCCTGATGTTTCTATCAGGACAAGAGAGATCCCAATCCCTCTATAGTCTCTTTAGCTTTGCGTGAAAATTCCCTGGATTTTCTGATGTACGAATGCAATGCACATACTTGTGTCCCTTATAATTCTAGGTGCTAATCATGGGATGTTACAGACTCTCCCCCTTAAAATAAACTTCGTCCTCGAAGTTCGTATACTCATGTTTCGGAGTAAGGAATTGCCTCGCAAAGATTACGATATGTCTGAAGTTCATAGTAACCTCAATGGGAATAATTGTAATATCCCATATCCAAATCTTCTCCTTGAATCCTCATCATACTCAACAATCTTTAACTTGGTGTCTCCAATACTCCAATTTTTTTACTATAGTCCCTTAGGGATATTTCCTTATTATAAACTCCTCAATCTGGGGTCTCTTCTTTAGTTCATTCCCCTGCTTAGGTATCCTAATCCAACTCCTTTACTTGATCATCAAACCTCCTTGCTATACTATACAAGGTTTATGAAGTCTCCCTAACATAGGATTTTAACTCCATTAAACAATAACTATAATCAAAAGACTAACTTTTGATTTGTGATGGTATGGTTTATATGTGTAGTCCTTCAAAAGATTGGATTTGAACACATTTAGACCATACCCATTGGAATTTCCTTGTTTCTCTATACATGTCTAATTTGATGTGATTATTCACTCTTAAATATCACTTAAGAGTTGTTTCCTCTTAGGATTAGTTCGTTAGAATTAATCTATTCTATCTCCTTCAAGCTTTTACCTTAGCAGGCTTTAGATAATCTTTTGTTATTATCTTAAGTACTTTTATAATAATGACTTTATTTTATCCTGATGAAAATAAGGCTTACTGTTGTTGCAGGTTAGTCCTTCTTCTCCAACCTTTATTTGGAAAGTTAGATAATGATACTTTCATTTCTAATGTTTACTCTCCCCCTTAGGGTTTACTAATAGTCTTTAAATTGTTTATATAGTATTTATTGGCTTTATAATTAGAATGTTGGTCTCTATTCAGCTTATCCTTTACCTAATTAGAGTCTTATGAAAGATTGTACGGTGCATCCACACAATTGTGGATCTCCGAAATAAATCTTTCAGCATTATTTGTCTTACTTACTATTTGACATTTTTGCTTGGATAGGCCTGACTTTGCGAAGCATCTTGAAATACGGTCACTTAAGTTTTATACTCCTTTAGGTATTACTTAACTTAGGCCAAATTTTATGCTCTTTATGCAACTTCTAAGTAGATCTGGTTAACTATGTCAAGCAACACCGGTTGCGGAAAAGATACCAACTGTGGATCAAATACCAGCTGCGGATATTTACCAGCTGCGAACCATCCTAAGGTATATGTATTATCCTATGGTTTCCGATATACCTCTGGCATTCCCTCTGAATTGTTAGAGCTTGAATACCATTTTGGTTTCAAAGCTACTTCTTTGTATTGATTCATGATACTTCCATGAACTTGCATAATTACTCCATTGACTTCTTAGCAACATTACCTATTTTGGGTGAACTTTAAGTTCATTACTTCTTGTTGCTCCTTGCGTTTTCTACACTTAGACTTTATTCTTATATGTGGCTAAGAATAACATGAACTTTATCCATCCTCCAAATTGAGTTGATACTCCATACACTTGGCTTCATTCTTCAAGTAAGTCTTCATCTTGGTCTTCAGAACTCGTCACTCCCTTACACGAGTTCCCATTCCTATCTAAGTCTATAACATCAAGTATTAACTGGATGTTGCAACATGCATTTGCACATCAAGTCAAACTTCATGTACATATCTAGTCAATCAAGAAGATCCAAGAAAAACAAATAAATTCAAATGTGGTACATATAACACACAATATTCTAAGCCCGAATTATAATAGTTGAGTATAATATCTCTAGAATTCAGGCTTAGCTGTGTAGTATATGACACCTCCTCATATAGGTTACATCGTGATACTTAGCACTTAGGGTCAAACTATACTTTGTCTCATTATTTACCCTAGTTGCTCAATTGCAATCAGATAAATTTAAACAAGATGATTTCAATTTGGTTTTGACTAACCTTTAGTCTCACTTTTGGAATGGCTAATATACCCAACCTATAATTATTTAGTAAACTAACCTCACATGATCACTTCAAATGACTAATCACATTCTATTTTCTAACTTAAACCAAAGATTATTAGAATTTTCTAGCAGTTATGAATTCTATCATAGTTCTACCATGTTATTTTCTTACTTCTACCTCAAGACAGATTACTAATCAATTGTCATATTTAAACTCTTATCATGGTTTCGGAGCTAATCTCACCATGATCTGGTTATGTCTACCTATACACCATGATTTAAGAGCTACTCACCTCATGATGACTTTACTTCTTACTGTACAGTAATTCAGTCTTGACCTAATTTCACTTCATCACGTAGAATTTATCAAGTGAATCCCACATGATTACTACTCAATACAACAACATTTATCCTAATGATATTCATCATGTTGTCTTTGGTTATCAACTGACACTAAGATTTTACTATTCTTACCTAAATTCTAGGATTAGGCTACACCGTTAAGACTACTTCAATTGCTGTCTTACACTTGCTTACAGTATCTTGGTGGTTTATGTCTCCCTCGGAAGATACTAAAGAACACTATACTTGAGAAAAGATAAATAATTACTCCTAAGAAAGAATGACTTAAGCATGAGACTTAGGTGTGACAAGGTTATCCACAAGTGGATACTCATCACAAGTCATAAGATCATTTGGTTCAGACAAGATGGCTCCTATAGTCACTATCCAACCTATAGATCTTCCTAAAAGGTTTTCAATCCTAAGGTCAAAGCATATGCTCTGATACCAACTGCGGTGACCCAGCATACCACTGCATGATGTAGTACACTATAGTCGTTGACATAACACCAATGAAACACCATTCACTAGTATTACATCCCTCAGACTGGTACAATAGAAACATAGCAGGTCCAAGACATGACTATAGGTTACAACTAAACTCTTTACACAAGATCCAGAGAACACTCTAGGTTAAAGAGAGAGAAAGAAACTTCTTACAAAGAAGAATCAGAAATAAATAACTCCAAAACTAGCATACTATTAAGACTAGTATCTTAACTAATAGTCTGGCATTGCTGTTATTGCAATACACTATAGAAATAGGTTCTATGGCTAGAGATTATATTCCTATCTACTCGGTAACTTCGTCTTCACTTGAGTTGATGTATATGTTGACTTTCTTGACTTCATTGAAGAGCTTTAGCTTTTGATGATGATTCCTGGAGTATGACTTGATGTAGTCATCGTATGTACTAGCTTTAGAATCTAGCAAGGCTTAAGAATATACGTTGAGTACGAGCGTACTCAGCAAGTTCACTAGAAAAGGAGTGTTTACTGCACTATATCTACAGCCACAGACCATAGGTCGTAGGCAATGCAACTTTTCGTAAACATTTCTTCAAAGGTTTCTTTTATTCTGAAAAGCTATGTCCGTTAGCCTTCACGGGTTTACCAGAACTTTCATGGAGTTCCTTTCCCGCCGTGTTCGCAGCTCCTTCCCGGAACAGGGAGTAACAAGTTATAGTTCTTACACTCTGCAGAGGTGTGTCACTTTACCCATGATAGACCTTAGGCTTTGTTGCACGGCCGGGATTATGTTCCCGTTCAAACTTCCTTGGTTTGAGGCCCAACCTAATATCCAAGCCAATCACTGCCCCCTTGGCGACCTCGCATGCCTCCTTGGTGTACACCATGCCCACATAATGAATGACGACAATGGTTTGTACAGATCGTTAGATGCCAGAACTATCGTGGTACGTTGAGGGTTCCCACCCATATGATGCATATCCTCTACGAATTACCAATTAATATGCATGCTACGAGTGATAACAGCCACGACCTGCACATCCGGCTTCATGTGAGAGGAAGAAGATACAGCTCACTTCTCTATCCCATTCCAAATCTCATGGTCAACGCGTAATATACGGCACAAGAATCACTGGCGACATTGGTTATTAAATCCTAGGTGATATAGTCCTGAACAGTGGTATTCCAACTGCCAGATTTAATAGATTAGCTGATCACCCTGGATCAGTAACCAATAGTTCACATTATCATCAAATTTAGTGTTTTCGGACCTTTTTCAAATGCAGGTGATGACAACACTGGATTTGTAAAATACTTTACAGAAAATAAACAAAGGACATGAGCAAGTGTGAACTTGCCTTTTGTGATTGCAAGATTATGTATTTACGGTCTTCAGGACAATATAAGATCCAATATCTGAAATCAGCATCTTTGGTCCGGTAAGGACTAATTCTTTAAAAAAGCAAGATGCAGTTATGCATAAGTAATGATATGCATTTTGTAAAACTTTCAAAGTGAATCCCCAATGTTTTGAGTGAAGTGAATTTAGGTGATTCTTTTAAGAGTTGGTTTATCTTCAAATTTTACTTTATAAGTAATGTCATTTATAAGGAACTTAAGTGATAACAGTTCTAAATATACAGGTAAAGTATAAAGTAATGTGATTATGATTAATTGTCATTTGGTGACTAAGATAAAAGTCCTTGGTTTTAATTATTAAGAGATGAAGAGTTTATTACGAAATTATTGTTTGAAGTGGCAAAATGAATAACATTTGAAGAAAAGATTTCCTTCCTAAGGTTTAAACAACCCTGATAGCTTTTAGAATATGATTGATAGAATGTGATTGATGTTGTTTATGCTTGCTTGAGTAGTTTGGACTTGAGATGCTTTATGTCTTAATTGAAATAGACTAAAGTTAACTATAAAAAACATAAGTATAGTATTAGACATGATGTTTATAGGCTTTGAGACTAAAGTTAACTTTAAAAGGGTAAGTAAACTTAAGATGTAATATGTTTTAATTATTCCCAAGTTTTAGATTTATGATAGGTATAACTAAGGTGTGGAATTATTCACTTTCTATTTAAGTGAATGATTAGATTAATTTTTTTTGCTATTATGAAAATAATATGTATTTATTTAATCGAAGCATAATTAGATGATCTTAGTAATTTTTTAGAATTTTGAAGCTATGTTAATAATGGTTAAAATATAATGATTATTCACCATATTATATAAATTGGTAATACCCAATGTTTATTTAAAAGGATTCTTAATAAGATTTAAAAATATATATTTTAAAGTTAATAGTTATACTTAAATTTGATTATGAATTTAAGTTATGGGTTTGGAATTTAGTATAAATACACTAATTGCCCAAGGTTTTATAAGAATTGTAATTATTTCTTACTTAACAATTATTTTTAAAGAATTCACAAAATAGGTATTAGATAAGGATTTTTTATTTAAAATATTAAAGACTTTTATAATAATATATTTAATATTTTTCTAGTGTAATATATTTATTCAAGACCTTAAAAATGAATTTTATTTATTTTTAAGTATTATCTTTATTTTTATAAAATTCATCAAAGAATTAAGTGTCTTTAAATATTTGCTTTATGTTTTATTTGTAAAACTCTAAGTTAGTATTTTTTATAAAATAGTAAAGTTATTTTGATACACAAACATGATTTTTATTTATTTTTAGGGTTTTTGTTTTATTTTATAAAATTTCATTTAAAATTTAATGGTGTTAATAATTATTTTACTTAATATTTATTTTATATAATTAAAATTATATTTTTATTAGGTAGATATTATTTTTGGGGTCATTTTGATATATCATATGTATTTTTAGGATTTGATATAACTTCATATGTATTGGAATTATTTTATATAGTTGATTTTATGGGAAAATAATTTAATAGTGGCATGTAGTTGGGTTGTGGCCCAATTGGGTGTAAATACATTTGGTCCAACGGACTGAGTTGGGCATGGCCCAATAGGCCGGCCCAGTTCAGCTTGGGGTTACACAACCCACCCAGGGTCCTCTCTTCCTCCTCGCACCTGAGTACAACCCGCACGCCCATGACCTCCTTGGCGGCACCGTGGCATCGTTTGGCTCCGGCTGCTCCCGCCATCTCCGGCGCCGGTAAGATGGGGCTTTGGTCCGCCGTGCTACGATCTACAACCTCCCTGCCTCTCGTGCACACTCGGTTGAAAACCCTAGCTCTGCCCTGGCATGGCGGCTGTCGACTCGGGCGGTGCTGTTGCTTGGCTGTGATGTTCCCCGCGTGCTACTGTCGCTAGAGAGATAGCTTGGCGCAGTGTAGGCGCCTTGGTGCCCACCGTGCCGCCGTGTCGCTAGCCTCGCCGTCGACCTCTCTGCTTCCTCGTCTTGCTGAGCGAGGACCTCCGGGTAAGTGGGTATCTCTCTTCCCTCTTCTTGTCCACTATTAATTTTCGGATGGTTTCCTCTCTCTGTCGATTACAGTGACCAACTGCTAATATAAGTTATACTCTTGCGGTGGTTTGTGATGTTTCCCTATATACAGTTATATGGTGTTGAATTACTAAATTTCCCTAAATGATTCTTGATTCTTAGTTTATATATTGTGCTTACTTCAAATTTAGAGTAGTTGGCCCTTTTAGTGAATACAATGACAAATGATTTTGCTCTGTGTTATTATATTGGTCATGCATGATTGTGTTTGTTGATCTGTTGACTTACTTGTGGTGTTGTTATAACTTGGATGATTATTTACCCCTAGCAGTTATGGTTTAAATTGGATGATGGTAGTGCTAGTTTGTTAGCTATAGGAACTCTAACTGATGTTTGATTTAAATTGTAATGCCCTTTCAGGTTTCATATTCTAGTATAAATATGCCCATATGTTATTTAAAAAAAATTAGGCTATGGATTTTTGGTGTGCTAGTGATCTCCTAATTATGAGATATAGGTGGTTATGCATTATTCTTAGTGTAATTGTACTAGTTCGTTTTGCTAGCTCAAATATTGGTTCAATGTATAAGATTACACAATTTGGTAATATTTTCTACTATAAATGTGTTCTTGTACTGTTTTGCATGTTCTAGTAGTTCTTGATGATGAACCTGATGTAATTAAATATGCTGGCTGAATCTTGACTTTTCTGATTATCTTCTAGTTGTGGTTGTAGTTAAAATTATTGGTATGAGTAGATTCTCTACATAGAATTATATTGTGTGTATTAGCAATATGCACACCCAATTTTTCATGTATACATGATGTTTCCCTAGGTTAATTGGATTTTTATCGCACCAACAAGTCTACATGAATTTAGTCTACCCATGATGTTTGAAATAGAAGTTTAGATGATCTCTAGTTATTTTATCTAGAGAGATGATTTAGATTAGCTTTGAATGGCTTGTAAACCTGAGTTATTTATGCTAACTTGTTCTGGTGGCATATGTGACCTAGAGGTTCTTGCTGTGGTGCCTACCTTTTGGAGTGTGCACAACAATCCTTCTTGTAGCATGATCTTGAGTACATATGTGATTATATGTGGTTCAAGTGACCTCTTCTGATTTCCTAGAAACCATCTAGTTGCAAGTCAGAGGAATCTGGTTGCTTATACCATTTGCATAATTATGTGTGTGGCTATCAATCCTTGTGGGATATGACTTCACAAAAGCAGATGGTGTATTGGTACATAGGCCCTGTCAATGATGCAAAGGATGAAGATTGGTTGATCTGTTTAATGATAGGGTGATCCAATAAATGATTCCCAGATGCTTTGTTTGGGAAAATGATTTGTGGGTTTCAATAAAAAACATGATCTTGAGCTTGTACTCAAGAAACTATGTATTTGCTAGGTACAGAGGTGATACCCTCTGGGAATGTGCCCTGTAACCTAGCAGCTGTGGTTATGTTGGTCTAGCAAAACTAGATAATAGGCTCATGATGTTGATCTAAAGCCAAATATCTCAGGGATGGTACTTACATATTCTTCTATGTGCATCTGAGTGTTTTCTCTTTTCTAAATCTCCTCCTAGATACATGATTGAGATCAGATACTATGATTGACTCCTGAGGAGGAAGTTCTTGACCCAGCCTATGATGCAAAGGCTGAGGCACCATTGGAAAAAAATATATTTAGCTTTAGTGGCTTTCATTCTCTGTGATGAGCTGACATAGCATTCCTATGCAAACTGAGAGAAGTCTCCTTCTAATCCTCCTAGACAATCCTCTAGTTGATGGATGATTTGTGACATAGCCATTATTTCTTTTCAATCTGATGATACAAGCTAATAAGAACAAGTGTTGCATGATCTAATTTATATCTTGGACTTGTACCTGTTGTTGGTGGCCTATTGGGGATCATGGTCTAATACTACTTGTGATGCTATTGATCCTGATCTACTCCTCCTTGTGGTGTTGTTGATCTTGATCTACTTCTCCTTGTGATGCTGTTGATCTTGATCTACTCCTCCATGTGCTCACTTGATCTTTTCTTGGATGGCTTAAGTAAGCAACCAGATACTGATTAGGTGGTGGATTTGGTGGGATGATCTAAGTATTCTTGGTTTGATGATAAGATGATGAGATGGGAAATGTGCTCTGAAGTGTGGAGGTGAAATGGTAGCTTGTTGCTACGGCTGGTTCACCCCTTTATGTACATAGGTTGGCTTTCTTGTCTCCTTCTTGGGTTGCTGCTGTGTTGACAGCACACCCATATGCATGGTTGTGTGAGCAGCTTGCTTGCTTGCTGTGACTCATGGATCATATCAAGTAAAAAGCTTGATATTTCCTGATGTTTTACCTCTTTACCTTATTATCTGGCTTTGGTGAAACTTGCCTCTAAGATAATGATGTTGTACCGAGGCCACTACCTGATTAAGAACAGATACTATGATTTGGCCCCTTTTAAATAAATACTCAATGATGAATTCTGGCTCTAGCAACTCTAGGCCAAATCTGAGAGTACAATACTACCTCTATCCCAAGGCTTAAGGCCTATATTTTTTTTAAAAGTCAAAGTATGTCAAGTTTGACCAAGTTTTTACCAAAAAATATTAATATGCAAAATACATAATCAATATCATTAGATAGATAATGAAATATATTTTCTTATGATGTCTACAAAATATCATGGTTATTGATAGTTTTTTCTAAAAGTTTGGTCAAAGTTCAGTTGGTTTGACTTTTCAAAAAAATATAGGCCTTAAGCCTTGAAATGGAGGGAGTAATAAACTAACCCCTTATTCTTGTACTGTTGTTAGTCTGCTGTTTTGTTTTGCAGAAATCGGGATCAAAGGGATAATGAGAAGATCAAGAATTATATAGAAAATATAGTTTAGGTTTTATCCTATTATTATCTTGTAAGAACAATGTAATATGTTCATGTACATAATTTAAGAATCCTTGTAACATTATTGATGGATTAATTATAATTTATGTTCCTTTGTATAATATTGTTATTTCCTTTTCTATTATTATTCTGTAGTAGCATTCTTTTCTATTTGTATAAATGAAAATACTTTGTACCCTTTATATTAATGTAATAAAGTATTGATTTGAATTTTTATTGTATTTTATTATTTCAAGAGTGTAATACTACTTTATTATAGAATTTCTATTCCATTTCTTATAAGCATTAAATATTCTATAATTTCTTCTCTATTTCTTTTTTAAATTCATTTGATTAAAAAAATTCGAAGTCAAATACATGTTTGAATAACTCCTCCCTTAAATACAAGAATTCTCCAAAGGTCTTGTCGAAATCGCTCGCACTGGTCCTGATGTTTCTATCAGGACAAGAGAGATCCCGATCCCTCTATAGTCTCTTTAGCTTTGCGCGAAAATTCCTCGGATTTTCTGATGTATGAATGCAATGCACATACCTGTGTCCCTTATAATTCTAGGTGCTAATCATGGGATGTTACAAATGGGTAGCCCGGTGTATTTTTCTCTTGTTTTGTTCTTGGTTGAGTTATATGATAATTGCAAACCATGTTTGGTCACAATTTGTGACAATATCCAACCCGGTTTCACCAAAACTGGGAGTTCTCGGCCCCCTAATAATTAAATTTCCAGAACACCTTCATTTTTAGGTGATTTCGCATGTCTGCGAAGGGGTCACACTTCGGAACTAGGTTTTTGATATTTCAGCATTCCACGACACTTTAATACACATGCTAGCATCCATTCCCAGGTTTGGAGGTATTCCGATGCCCCGAAGACCTTCTTCCTACAACATCCTGATCCGTGGGCCTGGATCGTCTACCCCCTATACGTTCTTATGAAAGGGGTAGCACTGTGGATTTTCCTCTTGTTTTGTTCTTGATTGGGTCATAGGATAATTCCAAACCATGTATGGGCACAAGTTGTGACAAGATCCAACCCGGTTTCACCGAAACAAGGAGTTCCCGTCCAATTAAATTCCAGGATCTTTGTTTTTTCGGTGATAGTGCATGCCTACGAAGAGGGTTACACTTGGTACCATGTTTTGGACATTTAAGCATTCCACCACACTTTAATACACATTCTAGGGTCTATTGTAAGGGTTTGGACGTATTCTGATGCTCCGAGGTGCTTCTGCCTATGAAACCCTGATCTGTGGGCCTAGAATCGTCTACCCCCTAGATGTTCTTATGAAAGGGGTAGCCCAGTGGATTTTTATCTTGTTTGTGCTTGGTTAGGTTATTGGAAAATTGCAAACCATGTTTGGGCACAATTTGTGACAAGATCCAACCCGGTTTCACTGAAACTGGGAGTTCCCGGCCACCTAATAATTAAATTTCCAAAACACTTTCATTTTTAGGTGACATCGCATGTCTGCGAAGGGTCACACTTGGGAACTAGTTTTTTGACATTTCATCATTCCACAGCACTTTAATACACATGCTAGCATCCATTTCCAGGTTTAGAGGTATTCTGATGCCCCGATGAGCTTCTTCCTACAAAACCCTGATCCGTGTGCCTGGATCGTCTACCCCCTAGATGTTCTTATGAAAGGGGTAGCCCGGTGGATTTTCCTCTTGGTATGTTCTTGGTTGGGTCATAGGATAATTCAAAACCATGCATGTTTGGGCACAATTTGTGACAAGATCCAAGCCGGTTTCACCGAAATGGGGAGTTCCCGGCCAATTAAATTCCATGGTCTTTGTTTTTTTGTGATAGTGCATGCCTACGAAGCGGGTTACACTTCGATACCATGTTTTGGACATTTCAGCATTCCACCACACTTTAATACACAATCTAGGGTCCATTGCAAGGGTTTGGACGTATTCCGATGCTCCGAGGCGCTTCTGCCTATGAAGCCCTGATCTTTGGGCCCAGAACCGTCCACCCCCAAGATTTTCTTATGAAAGGGGTAGCCCGGTGGATTTTTATCTTGGTTTGTGCTTGTTTGGGTTGTAGGATAATTGCAAACCATGTTTGGGCACAATTTGTGACAAGATGCAACCCAGTTTCCCCAAAACTGGGAGTTCTCGGCCCCCTAATAATTAAATTTCCAGAACACCTTCATTTTTAGGTGACATCGCATGTCTGCAAAGGGGTCACACTTGGGAATCAGGTTGTTGATATTTCAGCATTACACCACACATTAATACACATGCTAGCATCCATAGCCAGGTTTGGAGGTATTCCGATGCCCCGAAGAGCTTCTTTCTACAAAACCCTGGTCCATGGGCCTTGATCGTCTACCCCCCTAGATGTTCTTATGAAAGGGGTAGCCCGGTGGATTTTCCTCTTGGTTTGTGCTTGGTTGAGTCATAGGATATTTCCAAACCATGCATGTCTGTGCACAAGTTGTGACAAGATCCAACCCGGTTTCACCGAAACGGCGAGTTCCCGGTCAATTAAATTCCAGGATCTTCCTTTTTTCGGTGATAGTGCATGCCTACGAAGCGGGTTACACTTGGGTACCATGTTTTGCACATTTTAGCATTCCACCACACATTAATACACATGCTAGGGTCCATTGCAAGGGTTTTGAGGTATTCCGAGGCTGTGAGGCTGACAACACTCGGATGTTTAATCCTAGATGCCTGTTATGCCATACGTCGCAATCCCAGGATTACCATTTTTGCGACACATAATAGATTGGATATCACAGTACATCACCCATTGCAAACTATGCATAAGTTCTTACACAAATAAGGATCCCATGATCCAGTCTTAATAAAATTCAAGCAGCGGAATAACGTAATAGTAACGATAGCATATGTGAAGCTCCATCTTCATGGTCACAGACAATGCTGACGATGGGAGATGATCCTAGTTATCGTAACCTTCCTGTGGTCCTTCCTCCTGATAGTCCTCCTCATAGTCTGGCCACAGGAATAGCTAGGGACAAAGACATGAGTACTCTTTAAGTACCCGCAAACTAATACTAACAAGTGGAGGGGGTTTTTGGAATATGAAGTACTAAGCTTTAGGGTTGTTTTGAAAAAAGCTAGATTTACCTCTACTAAGTTCACAAGCAAAGAAAGCTAGTTGAAAGTTTTATAACACCTAAGTGAGAACTTGAATTTCATGTGACAACTCTGTTGTGGTCAAGTCAAAGTCATAATTCAATTCACAAGTCATTTTGAAAACATCTGACAACGGAACAGTATGGCCACTCCAACTGTCCGTAACCACAGACGCGGCTATTCGAATAGTTTGACACTCTGCAGAGATTGTACACTTTCACCACAACATTCGATACATCCGTCAGGAACAAATCCTGAATTCACCATACTCAGTATGCGAATAATCAATCCTAACCTTTCAATTACACGCCCTAGTATAGGCACCTCTCGTGTGAGTTTGGCCTCCCAACCATGACCAACTATCATCTTGGTTACTACGCAGGTGGACAATCTTCACAAGGTAGGCTCATCTCAGACCTTGGCTGCAAGGGAACCCATACTAAGGTATACAAATTTCCAGTCAAGCCCTACCCAAATTTCGGGTATTGTGGTTGTACGGTAAAATTGGAATGGTATCGCATCCAGACAACCATCAGTTTTGTAAAGGGCTAAGGCTCATGGCTTAACATTTTCATCATCAAAATCATCTGGTTTTCAAGAAAACATGTGAAAACATTTCAGTAGAATGACTCATCATTCTAAGGTTTTCATAACCATTTTCACCAAGTATTCTCATCTAAAGTGATCATGTTTTATGCTTAGCACTAGCATCTACAGGTGGGGATAAATACTAATGAGGGGTGGTAACAAGTAGGAATTAACTAAGTTCAATCTCATGCCTCAGGATGACATCAAGATTATCTAACCTAGTCCAAGTTTTATGCCCTTTATGCTACCTTCAATTATCTCTCTAAAATCGTCAAGTCACTAATAAACTCTAAGAGAAAGCTTTAATAAATAAAATAAAGTACTAATCTTGCAAGTAAAACTAGGATTGGGTATCATAAAATGGGTATAAGCTTGCAAGTAGTAGCTTGCTAGGTTGCAAGTGTTAGCTTGCCTTGTGCAGAGTAGTGGTTGAAGTTCTCCTCGGATTCTTCCTCATAGTATCCCCCTTCCTCCTCGTATCCTTGGTCGGTACTAGCGTCTATAAATAAATACGAGGTACACAATCACCAAACAATACTTAACTCTTTCTAACCATCACACAAAGGTTCACACTAGATGCTCTAGTATCATCACTATTATCACAACGAATAAAGAACTTATATTATTTATTTTATTTTAGAAAAGTAATTTATAGTCACTGAAAAACTACTTAAGATTTAATATTCTCCAACTCAAGCATGGGATCATGTTGACACATGTCATTACCACATATTTCAGTACATGGAAATGTGATTTCAAGTGGTGTCACAATTTAATAAGGTTTAACCTTTTTTATTTTAATTAAATAAAATGACTAAAATGGCCTATGAGGCATTCTTTTATTACTTGATCATTATTTATGCAAGTAAACCTATATATTTTTATATATTCTGAAAGGTATGGTTAAATGTGATTTTTGAGAGTTGGAATCAACTCAAAAGCTTTCATGGTTGAATTTTGAAAAATGTTTGAATGAAGAAAAGCTTCTGCCTTGTTATTTTTACCATGGGTGATCTACAAATCTTAAATGGTTTGAATCTAACGGGCTTGGATTAAGCACTCCAGTACCATTCTAACAAAATTGGTTTCATGCATTTTGGTTCAGTGAATCGAGCTGGGTTGATTTTTGAATCTAGGTATAGAACTGAGTTTGAAATTAAATGAATAAACCTAAGTTTGAATTGTTGGGTCGCGCGAGATGTTTATCTGGGACGGCCCACTACACACAGCGCGCACGGGCTGATTAAGTGAGCGACCCCACTCGTCAGTGAGACAATGAGTGGTGAAGCGGTACAGGGCGCTTAGGACCGGAGGATCTAACTCTAATCGAATGGCTCTGGTTCGTCATCCACGTCGAACAACGTCGGCGAGACAGAACCCTAGCGCGGCCAGTGGGGGTCATGGGAGGCTCACCGGGGCTCCAGCGATGGTCGGCGATGGGGGCGAATGACGAAGTCGACGATGGCGATCTTCCTGGTACCGTCAGCTCCTCCTGGGGCGGCTCCAATCGATAGTGCCTCTTCTCTTCTGCAGCAGCGAACTACGATGCAATTCCGGCCACCTGGTGCTCGCCTTGTTCCAGGAGTGAGTGGGGGTGATCAGTGAGAGGTGGGGAGTGAGATGGTGTGAAGAGTTTGAGCTAGGAGGGCCTCTATTTATAGTGGCTGAAGGGGACCGACAATTGCGGTTGTATCTCGTCGTCATCGATGGCACAGAGTGCTATTGGCATGGGCGACGATAGGGGGTGGTGATGTGCTCCCTGGCGAAGCTCAACGGCATGGTCTTGCGGCGTGGGGCGGTGCTGAACGGTCAGAACGTCGCGGTGCTCTAGGCTGGTCCGACGGCAAATTTAATGGCGCACATCTTGCATGGTCCGCGCGGCGGTGAGCGGGGTTGTCTGGCGGGGTGCTGGGGTGCTGGCGATCACGTATGCAAGCGACGGCGGCGTGCGATCTATGGGCTAGTGTCACGTGCGGCGATCTGGTGCGCTCTCGGCTTGCACGCAGAGAGACGGGGCGCGTGCTTGGCGGGTGGTCCAGTGGCTGGCTGCGCTCGGGGCTTGGACAGGGGGTGGCAGTGGATGGTGTTGCGTGTCCCAGACAAGGTTGGTGAAGCTAGAGCCTCCTCTATCTTGCTGGCAACATGGGGGTGACAATGGTGCTCTCGGCATGGTAACCATTAATGGCTATGCTTGCTCACAGTGGTGCTAAAGCTAGTTAGATTACTTTGATCATCTACTGAGAGTGTAGAGTGAGCTATAGAGGGAGCAAGTTAGGCACTGCTCAGTTCTCACTATATTGTTTTGTGTTTGTTTGTTTGCTGATCACAAGGGTTTGCTAAGCACATACTAGGGAGTCTCTGGTTAGTTGGATTAGTCAAGGGGTGCTGGTTTGGTTGGGTTTTGAAAATGTGTGATCTTCACATATGATAAAGATTCAATTTTCACTTGTGATTTGAATGCGGTTTCCAAATCTTTCTGTAAGCTTTAAAGGTGGGATTTGATTCACTTTTACTTGGTCTAGCAAGGGGTGAAAAGAAATGGAAAAGTTTTTGTTTGAAATCTTGGACTAGAAACACTCAAAGTGACCTAGTGAGCAAGATTGGAAAATATGACCATTTGCCTTATTTTATTTGTTTTTGATTTTCTCTTGATTTGTTTATTCTTGGAAATGTTTTAGATAATGTTATTTTCATCTTTAAACAATTTCTTTCTATTTAGGTTAATCACACAATTCCATTCATGCATTCATCAAATCATCACATACACACATGCATTCATTTGGGTTTTATTTAATCAAAGTGTTTGTTAACCCTAATTTTAGTGATTAGAGTTTGATGATCATGATCAATATTTTTGGGATGTTACGAACCTTCCCTCCTTAAACAAAATCTCGTCCCGATATTTGAAAAAGATGAAAAAATAGTACCTAGGATTTAAAGAGATCGAGAAACTCTGTCCTGATGTGATATTCTCGCTCCTAGGTAGCTTCTTCTTAAGTGTGGTTGCTCCACTGAATCTTGAGAGACTTGATGCTTCAGGTCCTGGTGGTTCTGAAAGCTTCCTCCAAAATACGGATGGGTACTTCAGGATACGTCAGGTCATCGTTGATCTCTATGGTGTGGTGATCAATGGTCTTGAAAACATTAGTCTTCTCCGGAACTTCAAGGAATTTGCGAAGTAACAATATATGGAACACATTATGCACTGCTGACATTTCCTCAGGAAGTTCCAATTGATACGATACTTCTCCTCAACGATTCAGAATATTGAAGGCATTCCCTTCAGAGGCGACACTTTGAGATACACAAAATCTCCAATATTGAAGGCGAGGTTTCGACGTTTCTTGTCGGCGTAACTCTTCTGTCTTGACTGGGTGGTCTCGAGGTGCTCACGGATCTTGTGAACTTTCTCTTCTGCTTCTTGGAGAATGTCGGTTCTGAAAATCTGAATCTCTCCTACTTCCGACCAATTCAAAGGGGTGAGACACTTCTTTCCATACACGAACTCAAATGGGGCCATTTGCAAACTAGCTTGATAACTGTTGTAGTAAGAAAATTCTCCGAATGCCAGAGAGTCTTCCCATTTAGATCCATACTCTAGCATACATGCTCTCAACATATCTTTGAGTATTTGATTTACTCGCTCCGTTTATCCATCAGTATGAGGGTGATAAGCTGTGCTGAAATCTAGTCGGGTTCCTAGTCCTTCTTGGACATTCTTCCAGAATCTCGAGGTAAACTGAGTTCCTCGACCTGATACGATATTCTTGGGGACTTCGTGCAAAATGATGATTCTAGCGATGTACAACTCCGCTAGTTTCGAACTCTGGTAACTGGCCTTGACTGGTAAGAAATGGGCTACCTTGGACAATCTGTCAACTATGACCCAGATAGAGTCATTTCCCCTACTAGAAGTAGGCAATCCGGTGATAAAGTCCATTCCAACTGAATGCCATTTCTATTCCGGAATCTGCAATGGTGGCAGCAGTCCTGCGGGTCTCTGATGTCCCACCTTGACTCTCTAACAAATATCACACTTGGCGATATAGCTAACGATTTCTCTCTTCATCTTATGCCACCAAAATTGCTCCTTTATATCCTGATACATATTTGTTCCTCCGGGGTGGATAGAATAAAGAGTATCATGGGCCTCCTTCAATATAACTTCTTTCAACTCTGAGTCTGCTGGTACACATAGACGTCCTTTATACCACAGAACTCCTTCTTCATCCTCGGTAAATCCGGGTACTTTGCCTGTACCGATACGACGTTTGATTCCGTCGATACTAGCATTTCCTTTCTGAGCCTCCTTTATCTGACTAATCAAAGTGGGTTGAAGTTCTATGCTAGCCAAAAATCCTTCACTTACTAATTCCATTCTAAAATCTTCCATCTCTTTGTGCAAACTTGGTTGCTCCTTCAAAATCATGGAGTTCAAGCGGCACGGCAATATGCCAAGGGCATCTGCTACCACATTGTCTTTACCGGGGTGATAGTGAATGTCTAGATCATAGTCCTTGATTAGCTCAATCCATCTTCCCTGCCCCATATTCATCTCCTTCTGAGTGAATATATACTTCAGGCTCTTGTGATCTGAATAAATCTCACAACGGTTTCCCATAAGATAATGGCTCCATGTCTTCAGGGCTAGAACTACGACTGCTAGTTCAAGGTCATGGATTGGATAATTCCGTTCATGCTGCTTAAGTTGGCGGGATAGGTAAGATATAACTTTTCCTTCTTGCATCAACACACATATGAGACCGATCTTGGATGCGTCACAATACACATCAAATGGCTTCGTGATATCCGGCATGATCAAGACTGGGGCTAAAATCAATCTCCTCTTGAGTTCTTGAAAACTTGCTTCACATTTATCCGTCCATTCAAACTTCTTGTCCTTCTTTAGCAGTTGGGTCAGGGTTTAGCGATACTCGAGAATCCTTCTACGAACTTGCGGTCGTATCCCGCTAATCCGAGAAATGCACGAACTTGGGTTCGAGTGCTTGGGGCTTGCCAATCTTCCACATCCTTCACCTTTGCAGGGTAACGGCAATTCCTCCGGGGTATACAATGTGTCTGAGGAATCCTACCTCCTGTAACCAGAATTCACATTTGCTAAACTTGACATACAACTGATGCTCTCTAAGGGTTCCAAGAATGGTCCTTAGGTGCAGCTCATGTTCTTCTTCTGTTTTGGAATAGATCAGAATGTCATCAATGAAAACAACGACAAAGTTATCCAGGAAGTCCATAAAAATCGTATTCATGAGGTTCATGAAATAAGTGGGGGCATTGGTTAATCCAAAAGACATGACAATATACTCGTATAATCCATATCTGGTGGTAAAGGGAGTATTTGGAATATCCTCTGCGCGAATCTTGAGTTGATGATAGCCAGTTCTAAGATGAATCTTAGAAAACACTTTGGCACCAGTCAACTAGTCAGACAGGTCTTCTATCTTGGACAACGGGTACTTGTTCTTGATGGTGACATCATTCAACTTCCGATAATCCGTACACAAACGGTTACCTCCATCTTTATTGTCCACAAACAAAACAGGTGATCTCCATGGTGACACACTTGGTTGAATCAATCGTATTTATAGCAAGGCATCCAGTTGCTTCTTCAGATCCACTAGTTCAAACGGGTGCATACTATATGGTCTCTGGTCTATGGGTCCGGTTCGAGGGATTAGTTCAATGATAAAATCGATATCCCGATCTAGGGGCATACCGGTCAAAACATCTGGAAATACATCGGGGTATTCGCAGACTATCTAGACGTGGTTAATGGTTGGCTTGGCTATACTCTTGTTGCACTTGAATTGATGGGGCAAGATTTCAGATACATGCTCGACTGATATTCCGGCTGTACTAGTCATGGTTATGGCTTTCTTGGCACAGTCAATTAATCCTTTATGTTTGGACATCCAATCCATTCCTAGTACTACTTCCAAACCTTTAGTTCCAAGTACTATTAGATTAGCATAAAAATCTATGCCATGGATTCGGATGGGTACGGCTTTGCAAATTTTCCTAGCTTTGGTGGTTGAACCAGGTATTTGAACTATCATAACATGCTTCAATTTTGTGGGTTGAATCTTACTAGTGCATGCAAATTCTTCAGTAACAAATGAGTGTGATGCTCTAGAATCAAACAACACTCTTGCAAGTACTGAGTTAATAGAAAACATACCCAGCATGACATCTGGTGCTTCTTGGGCTTCTTCAGCATGCATGAGAAAGAGACGGCCGTTGCGGTTGAGTGAATACCCTGGGGCAAACCTTCTTCTGGGCTAAACACGACGCTGCTGCTGGGCTGGGGCATGTGCATTGGGGACTGCGGAAATCTTCTTGGGGCACTCATTGGAATAGTGACACTTGGTTCCACATTCATAACAAGTCACTTGCGACTTGTACTTTCCTGCAATAGGCATAGCATTGCTTCAAGTGCTTGGGGCAGTGTTGGTGTTGGTGGTGACATTGTTGTTGTTGAACTTAGGAGGTGCACGGTTGAAGTTGCTGGGGTTGCCGGGGTTGTTGTGGTTTCCTCCGGGCCTTGGGTTTCCACGGTTGGGATAGGTCGGACGGTTCATCGGGGGTCTGTTGGTTCTTGGGGCATATCCTGGAGATGGGTTGTGGTGATACTTGGGTGTATGGTGGGTTCCTGGTTGATGCATCATGCGATGATTGCGGTTATCATTAGCTTGGTTGATCTTTCCTTCCATCTGAATGGCAGAGTCCACTAAGAATTCAATATCCGCAAAGGGGATATTGACTAACACTGTATGCATATCATCGTGCAGACCATTCAGGAATCTCTCCTTCTTCTTGGCTTCAGTGTCTCTCTCATCCGGTGCATACCTAGACAATGACAAGAATTTGTCACGGTATTCCACTACGGTCATCCTTCGTTGCTTCAGTTCCCTGAATACATCTCTCATCCTCTTGATCAAACCCGGTGGCACATGGGTTCTGCTAAACTTGACTTTGAACTCTTCCCAAGTCATCATTTGTCCTACAGTCATTGCGCGAACGCTGTTCCACCATGCTCTTGCATCTCCGGTCACGTAGTGGGTAGCAAACAACACCTTCTCGTTAGCTTCCACTCCTGCAACTTCCAGATTGTTCTCCATGGTTTGCAACCAATCATCTGCATCTACATGATTGGTGTTCTGGAAATTCTTGAGCTTAGATCCATGGTTGTCCTGATGTTCATGGCCTTGATTGTTGTTGGCCATATGAGCTATCTATTGAAGGGTGGCTAAGTTGGCTTGACATTCATCTCTCTTAGCTTCGCGGTCAGAAACCAACATTTGCAAGATTTGCAACATCGGGTCCAGGGATGAGTTGCTTCCTCCGCGAGGCATGTGAAGATTGAGATAGATCATGAGAAAAGAGGGAAATTTCTAAGGTTCATTTATTCATTCATAGCACATGACACAAACACACACCACAACAAAGGAAAACAGATGGTTTTAAGAACCATTCTGGGAAACTACGATACAGTGGGACCGAATAAAACTCACTAACGCTAGTTCTCAAGTGCTACTACTCCTTGGAGTCAGTGTCCTCATCATCATCATCGATGAAGGCAAATCATCCTCATCGGTGAAGAATTCCATGGCCCGATCTTCCAGAAAGTCATCATCATCACTAAGATAGGAGTAGGGGTCTCCACGAAGGTCTGCCCCCGCATTCTCCCTCTCCTCCAACTGCATATCTATCTCGTGAATGGTCTACTCTAAATCCGTGATCCCGTGGCGAAGATGGGCAATGATGTGCTCCTTCTTGTCGAGCTGACGACGACGAGACTGGCGATCCTTCACTAGCATGGCGATGGTCTGATCCTTCTTGGCGGCGATGGCGTTCTTGTGGTTGGCGTAGGAGCGGGCATTGTCCAACTCCTTCTGACGGTCATACATCATGAAGCTGAGGTGGTCCAACTGAGTCTTCAGATCATGGAGATATGGGGCCTCCAGTGGCTGTCCCATAGCATCACGCCTTGGATAGAACTTGAAGTGGGTACCCTTGTTGGGCCACACAGAGAAAAACAAAACTTTTCCCTCTAATGTGGTGATCCCAAGATCTAGCTGAGGTATAAGGCCACGAGGTTTACCACTAGACGCACAGTTGTGGATTACTGATGTAGCATGTCAGTTGATGCAGTGCAGTCATTTGCGATCTGATCATCCTCGTGCTGATCGTACAACACCTCTGCTGGTATCCACATGTATAACGAGGAGCACCGGCGGCGAACTGCTAGGTTCGTATCGAGGGCAGGACTGCTGTGGACCTAGGGTTTCCAACGCATGGAATGACCTAACCGAACAATGATTAACCCTTCTAGGTTACTGTGCTACACTATATATAGGGAGTGAACGTGGGCTTAACTTTTTTGGCCCATTCACCAAAGCCCATATAATACCAGTCCCTGTGAGTCCGACTCACTGACTCAGTCCTAATCCGGCTCGGGTCCAACCCAACCAGATTTCCGGTTTATATCCAATCCGAACTTGCTCCCGCTCTTAAATGTGTGACCCGGCAGGATCATGGCTACTCGGACACAATTAGAGTCCGACTCACAATCGATCGGTCGACATCGGCTCCTAGCAGAACGTGCTGACTCCCAAGTACCAATGAGTCATGACGACTTGCCTTTCCAATGCGACTTACGTCCGAGTCCCTTTTGCCTCACGATATACCTTGTCAGACCATAGGCGGATATATGTCATCCCTTAAATAGTCCAACTCTCTTCTCGATCCGACATAAGTGATTCACCCAACTAACTCTTAGTCGATCACCTCGGTTAACACTTAACCGAGTCGTGCATGGCCATGCTTTCCGAATCATATCATCCGAGAGGGCCCAGAGAATATATCTCCGAGTGGAGGGGCAAAATCCCATCTTGGTTATTCACATCACGCAGCTTCATTCTTAGTCGACCCGAAATCTGCCTTTATGACTGCCCAGTCACGGATCAGCGTTTGACAGAACCTAAGTCGGTGATCCTCAACTCAGACTATGCAACAACCTCAGGTCTAAGGATTACACTGATTGAGATATACAAATGACAACTTGTTCGTTGTACCTCAATATGGGTCAATCCGACTCGCTAAACTCTTTAGTAGAATCTGTGTAAGTTGGAATGGCATCACCATGCCCATGACAAGTGGAACCGAGTCATCAAGCCGACTTTCACATTGGTCTAAGTTGTGTGTCCAGCACAACCTCAATGACCAAGGACATTTAGTACAAACAACATGAATGCATAGTTCCACAACCGAATCACATATTCAATGATACACATCTGATGTTTATACAAGGAAAACTTTATATCTTTATGAATACAATGGGAAATATCCTCATACATGATTGCCTCTAGGGAATATTCCCAACAACCCTTGATTTGATTGATACTCTGCCCACACAGACGTGCAAGAGCTTCCTGCATGGCCCTGGCAAGTCCATCGAGCCAGTTGTTCTCTCTCAAGGTGAACTGAATTCCCTCAGCGGTGGGGGGTTCAATCTTTCACCTGAGACTTGCAACAACTAACCACTGCGAATCATCTCCTTCTTGATCATTGATCTGAGCTCCGAAGAACTCGAGGTGCGGACACTCCAGCATCTCTACAAGCTGGTCCAAGTCACGCTCAAAGATGAGGTCTGCTCCATTCCCCTACTGATAAAACTTACTGTACTTCACGTCCATCTATAAGAATATAGGATGAGTAAGTTAGTAGAGTGATCAAGTGTGTCAAATTTTAAGTAAGTTTGTAAGAATTTTTGAGGACATGTATTTTCATGAAAGAATCCAAGTGATAAGAATGAGAATAAGTTTTTGAAAATACTCACTTCCTTTGGTTTTGAAACTAAGTTTTTGATTCGAACGTCCATTCTAAACTAGGGTCTCCTATGGTCAGGATGGCTCTGATACCAACTTGTCAACACCCGTATTTTTAATCCCAGATGCCCGTTATGCCATACATCGCAATTCCAGGAGTACCATTTTTGCGAGACATAACAAATTGGATATCATAGTACATCATCCATTACAAACCATGCATAAGGTCTTACACAAATAAGGATCTCATGATCCAGTCTTAATACAATTCAAGCAGCGGAATAACGTAATAATAACAATACTATTGGTGAAGCTCCATCTTCATGGCCACAGACAATGCTGACGATGGGAGATGATACTAGTTGTCGTAACCTTCCTACGTCCTTCCTCCTGTTAGTCCTCCTCATAGTTTGGCCACGGGAATAGCCAGGGACAAAGCCATGAGTACTCTTTAAGTACTCGCAAACTAATACTAACAAGTAAAGGGGATTTTTGGAATAGGAAGTACTAACCTTTAGGGTTGTTTTACAAAAATCCAGATTTACCTCTACTAAGTTCAGAAGGAAAGAAAGACAGTTGAAAGTTTTATAACACCTAAGTGAGAACTTGAATTTCATGTCACAACTCTATTGTGGTCAAGTCAAAGTCATAATTCATTTCACAAGTCATTTTGAAAACATCTGACGACAGAACAATATGGCCACTCCAACGGACCATAACCGAGGACGCGGCTATTCGAATAGTTTGACACTCTGCAGAGATTATACACTTTCACCACAACATTCGATACATCCGCCAGGAACAAATCCTGAATTCACCATACTCAATATGCGGATAATCAATCCTAACCTTTCAATTACATGCCCTAGTATAGGCACCTCTCCTGTGAGTTTGGCCTCCCAACCATGACCAACTGTCATCTTGGGTACTGCACAGGTGGACAATCTTCACAAGGTAGCCTCAGCTCAGACCTTGGCCGCAAGGGAACCCATACTAAGGTATATAAATTTCCAGTCAAGCCCTACCCAAATTTTGGGTATTATGGTTGTACGCTAAAATTGGAATGGTATTGCATACAACCATCAGTTTTGTAAAGGGCTAAGGCTCATGCCTTAACATTTTCATCAGAAAAATCATCTGGTGTTCGAGAACACATGTCAAAACATTTCTGTAGAATGACTCATCATTCAAAGGTTTTCATAACCATTTTCACCAAGTATTCCTATCTACAGTTGATAAAGTTTTATGATTAGCACTAGCATCTAAAGGTGGGGATAAATACTAATGAGGGCTGGTAAACAAGTAGGAATTAACTAAGTTCAATCTCATTCCTAAGGATGACATCAAAATGATCTAACCTAGGCCAAGTTTTATGCTCTTTATGCTACCTTCAATTTTCTCTCTAAAATCTACAAGTCACTAAGTAAACTCTAAGAGAAAGCTTTAATAAAGAAAATAAAGTACTAACCTTGCAAGTAAAACTAGGATTGGGTATCATCAAATGGGTATAAGCTTGCAAGTAGAGCTTGCAAGTGGTAGCTTGCTAGGTTGCAAGTGTTAGCTTTCCTTGTGAAGAGTAGTGGTTGAAGTTCTCCTCGGCTTCTTCCTCGTAGTATCCTCCTTCCTCCTAGTATCGTTGGTCGGTACTAGCGTCTACAAATAAATACGAGGTACACAATCACCAAACAATACTTAACTATTTCTAACCATCACACAAAGGTTCAAACTAGATGCTCTAGCATCATCACTACTGTCACAAAGAATAAAGCACTTATCTTATTTATTTATTTTTAGAAAATTAATTTATACTCATTGAAAAACTACTTAAGATTTAATATTCTCCAACTCAAGCATGGGATCATGTTGACACATGTCATCACCACATATTTAAGTACATGGGAATGTGATTTCAAGTGGTGTCACAATTTAATAAGGTTAACCTTTTTATTTTAATTAAATAAAATGACTAAAATGGCCTATGAGGCATTCTTTTATTACTTGATCATTATTTCTGCAAGTAAACCTATATATTTTTATATATTCTGAAAGGTATATTTGAATCCATGGGTGATCTACAAATCTTAAATGGTTTGAATCCAACGGGCTTGGATTAAGCACTCTAGTACCTCTCTAAAAAAATTGGTTTCATGCATTTTGGTTCAATGACACTACTAGGAAAACGGCTATAGGTAATCCACACTTCTGTGGCGCACTTGCTAGTGGTGCCCCACGGGTAAAATAGGCGTGGCGCACTGCCCACAGGTGCCCTACGGCTAACTGTCGTAAGCGTGGCGCACATGGGGGTGGTGCGCCACGGCTATGTGTGGGCTAGGGCACATGTGGCCACAACACACATACCCGTAGCATACTAGGTCAAGGTGCGTTATGGATGTGTCACTTAGCCGTAGGGCACACTGCCCTAGTGCCCTACGGCTAAGTGGCATGCACAAACTCCACCCCCCCCCCCCCCCCCCCCCGTGGATCACCTTTTTAGGTTTTGCAAAAAATAAAAGAAAATAATAAACACTTCAAAAAATAAAATCCTTTGAACTTTATGTAGGTAATGTGGTATAGTTTCTAGGAAAATTAACAAACATGAGTTTCCACTTTTTTTGCAAAAAAAAGTCATGCCACGGTAAAATGGCCATAACTTTTGCATACGATGTCGAAAAAAATCGTATAATATACCAAAATGCCGAGAACGAGTAAAAATTTGATTTAGCGATTATTTAGATTTTCAAATTCGAAAAGAGTAAAAAGTTACGGTCAAAAAACCGTTTTTTCCTGCAGAAAAAAATAAAGGGCAAATTACCTGTAGCGCACCACCACCTAGTGCGCTACGAGTAAGTTGGGCGAGATTCAAAATTTGAATCCCCACCCCGCCCACCTACCCCTCTGCTCTTCCCTCCCCCTTCTCTCCTTTTCCTCCCTTCTATTTTTCCTTTTCCTCCCTTCTCCTTCTCCTTCTCCTCCTCCTCCTTCTCCTTTCCTTGTTCTTCTCCTCCTTCTGCTCCTTCTCCTTCTCCTCCTCCTCCTCCTCCTTCTCTTTCTCCTTATTCTTCTCCTCCTTGCAGTGAAGATGCTGACGGCGGCCTCTTCCTTCAAACAGCGACAGCGACGTTGGGCCCCTTATCCTCCTCCTCTTCCTTGCAGTGACAACGGCGACGGCAACGGCAGGCTCTCTCCTCCTTCTCCTCCTCCTTCTTGCAGTTCCGACGGTGACGGTGGGCTCTCTCCTCCTCCTCCTCCTCCTTGCAGTTCCGACGGAGACGAGATATCGCCTCTCCGACGAGGTGAGGCAACAGCGACGAGGAGACGGCGACGACACCGACGAGCGACGATCGATGACACTGACGGCGACGGCTCCGACGAGATCCAGATCACGCGTTTTTTTTGAATTTTGAAATTTTTATCCATGGCACACATCACCTAGTGTGTCATGGCTAGCTATTCATATGTGTGGCGCACAACACCTAGTGCGCCACGTTTATCTTTTCAGAAGCATGGCGCACCACCTAGTGCGCCACAACTAAAAGTTAGCCGCAACATATGCTTAGTGGTGCACCACTAGTGCGCCACGGATGGGCCTTTTAGGTGCGCCACGAACAGCCCTTTTCCTAGTAGTGTGAATTGAGACGGGTCAATTTTTGAATCTAGGTACAAAACTGAGTTTGAAATTAAATGAATAAACCTAAGTTTGAATTATTAGGTCGTGCGAGATGTTTAACTGGGTCGGCCCACAACGCACAGCGTGCGCGGGCAGATTAAGTGAGAGACCCCACTCGTCAGTGAGACAACGAGTGGCGAAGCGGTACGGGGCGATTAGGACCGTAGGATCTAACTCTAATCGAACGGGTCTGGTTCATCATCCACGTCAAACAACACTGGCGAGACAGAACCCTAGCGCGGCCAGTGGGGGTCGTGGGAGGATCACTGGGGCTCCGGCGATGGTCGGCGATGGGGGCAAACTACGAAGTCGACGACGGCGATCCTCCTGGTACCGGCAGCTCCTCCTGGGGCGGCTCCAATCGACGGCGCCTCTTCTCCTCTGAAGTGGCGAACTCTGGTGCAATTCCGGCCACCTGGTGCTCGCCTTATTCCGGGAGTGAGTGGGGGTGATCAGTGAGAGGTGTGGAGTGAGAAGGTGTGAAGAGTTTGAGCTGGGAGGGCCTCTATTTATAGTGGCTGAAGGGGAACGACGGGCGCGGGTGGAGATCGTCGTGGTCAACGGCACAGAGTGCTACTGGCATGGGCGACGATAGGGGACGGTGTTGTGCTCCCTGGCAAAGCTCAACGGCGTGGTCTTCCGGCGTGGGGCGGTGCTGAACGGTCAGAATGTCGCGGTGCTCTGGGCGGGTCCGACGGCAATTTTAATGGCGCACATCATGCGTGGTCCGCGCGGCGGTGAACGGGGTTGTCTGGCTAGGTTCTCGTGTGCTGGCGATCACGTATGCAAGCGGCGAGTGCGGCACGCTATCTGTGGGCTGGTGTCGCGTGCAGCGATTTGGCGTGCTCTCGGCTTGCATGCAAAGATACTGGGCATGTGCTTGGCGGGTTGTCCAGTGGATGTCTGCGCTCGGGGTTTGGACAGGGGGTAGCGGTGGATGGTGTTGCATATCCTAGACAAGGTTGGCGAAGCTAGAACCTCCTCTAGCTTGCTGGCGACATGGGGGTGACAATGGTGCTCTCGGCATGGTCACCATTAATGGCTATGCTTGCTCACAGTGGTGCTAAATCTAGTTAGATTACTTTGATCATCTACTAAGAGTAGAGTGAGTTATAGAGGGAGCAAGTTAGGCACTTATCACAACTCACTATAGTGTTTTGTGTTTGTTTGTTTGCTGATGACAAGGTGTTTGATGAAATGGCCGCAAGAAATTTGAATTTGAATTTTGGATTCAAACTTGGTGGGTTTGCTAGGTACATACTAGGGAGTCTCTGGTTAGTTGGATTAGTCAAGGGACACTGGTTTTGGATGGGTTTTGAAAATGTGTGATCTTCACATATGATAAAGATTCAATTTTCACTTGTGATTTGAATGAGGTTGCAAAATGTTTCTGTAAGCTTTAATGGTGGGCTTTGATTCACTTTTACTTGGTCTAGCAAGGGGTGAAAAGAAATGTAGAAGTTTCTATTTGAAATCTTGGACTAGAAACACTCAAAGTGACCTAGTAAGCAAGATTGGCAAAAATGACCATTTGCCTTATTTGATTTGTTTTTGATTTTCTCTTAATTTGTTTCTGCTTGGAAATGTTTTAGATGATGTTATTTTCATCTTTAAACCATTTCTTGATATTTAGGTTAATCACACAAGTCCATTCATGCATTCATAAAATCATCACATACACAAATGCATTCATTTAGGTTTTATTTAATCAAAGTTTTTGTTAACCCTAATTTTAGTGATTAGAGTTTGATGATCATGATCAATATTTTAGGGATGTTACAAACCTTCCCTCCTTAAAGAAAATCTCGTCCCGAGATTTGAAAAAGAAGAAAAAAGATTACCTAGGATTTAAAGAGATCGGGAAACTCCATCCTGATGTGATCTTCTCGCTCCCAGGTAGCTTCTTCTTCAGTGTGGTTGCTCCACTGAATCTAGAGAAACTTGATGCTTCAGGTCCTGGTGGTTCTGAAAGCTTCCTCCAAAATACGGATGGGTACTTCGGGATACGTCAGGTCATCGTTGATCTCTATGGTGCGGTGATCAATGTTCTTGAAAAAATCAATCTTCTCCGGAACTTCAAGGCATTTGAGAAGTAATGATATATGGAACACATTATGCAATGCTGACTTTTCCTCAGGCAGTTCCAATTGATACGATACTTCTCCTCAGCGATTCATAATCTTGAAGGGTCCGATATATCTGGGGGCTAACTTTCCTTTGAGTTGGAAACGTTGCATTCCCTTCAAAGGCGACACTTTGAGATACACAAAATCTCCGATATTGAAAGCGAGATCTTGACGTCTCTTGTCAGCGTAACTCTTCTGTCTTGACTAGGCGGTCTTGAGGTGCTCACGAATCTTGTGAACTTTCTCTTCTGCTTCTTGGAGAATGTCTGGTCTGAAAATCTGACTCTCTCCTACTTTCGACCAATTCAAAGGGGTGCGACACTTCCGTCCATACATGAACTCAAATGGGGCCATTTGCAAACTAGCTTGATAACTGTTGTTTTAAGAAAATTCTGCGAACGACAAACAGTCTGCCGATTTAGACCCATACTCTAGCACACATGCTCTAAACATATCTTCGATTATTTAATTTACTCACTCCATTTGTCCATCAGTCTAAGGGTGATAAGTTGTGCTGAAATCTAGTTGGGTTCCTAGTCCTTCTTGGACTTTCTTCAGAATCTCGAGGTAAACTGAGTTCCTCGATCCGGTACGATGTTCTTGGGGACTCCGTGCAAACTGACGATTCTAGCGATGTACAACTCCGCTAGTTTCGAACTCTGGTAAGTGGTCTTGACTGGTATGAAATGGGCTACCTTGGACAATCTGTCATCTATGACCCAGGTAGAGTCATTTCCCCTACTAGAAGTAGGCAATTCAGTGATAAAGTCCATTCCAACTGACTCCCATTTATATTCTGGAATCTGCAATGGTTGCAACAGTCCTGCGGGTCTCTGATATCCCGCCTTGACTCTCTGACAAATATCACACTTGGCAATATAGCTTCCGATTACTCTCTTCATCTTATGCCACCAAAATTGCTCCTTTAGATCCTGATACATCTTTGTTCCTTCGGGGTGGATAGAATAAAGAGTATCATGGGCCTCCTTTAATATAACTTTTTTCAACTCCTTCTTCATCCTCGGTAAATCCGAGTACTTTGCCTGTATCGATACGATGTTTGATTCCATCGATACTAACATTTCCTTTCTGCCCCTCCTTGATCTGACTGATCTAAGTGGGTTGAAGTTTTATGCTAGCCAAAAATACTTCACTTACTAATTCCATTCTAAAATCTTCCATATCTTTGTGCAAACTTGGTTGCTCCTTAAAATCATGGAGTTCAAGCGGTACGGCAATCTGCTAAGGGCATCTGCTACCACATTAGCTTTACCGGGGTGATAGTGAATGTCCAGATCATAGTCCTTGATTAGCTCAATCCATCTTCTCTGCCTCATATTCAGCTCCTTCTGAGTGAATATATACTTCAGGCTCTTGTGATCCGAATAAATCTCACAAAGGTTTCCCATAAGATAATGCCTCCATGTCTTTCAGGGCTAGAACTACGGCTGCTAGTTCAAGGTCATGGGTTGGATAATTCTGTTCATGTTGCTTTAGTTGGAGGATAGGTAAGATATAACTTTTCCTTCTTGCATCAACACATATCCGAGACCGATCTTGGATACGTCACAATACACATCAAAGGGATTCGTGATATCCGGCATGATCACGATTGGCGCTGAAATCAATCTCCTCTTCGGTTCTTGAAAACTCGCTTCACATTTGTGTGTACATTCAAACTTCTTGTCCTTCTTTAGCTATTGGTTCATGGGTCTAGCGATACACGAGAATCCTTCTACGAACTTGCGGTAGTATCCCTCTAATCTGATAAATGCACGAACTTGGGTTTGAGTGGTTGGGGCTTGCAAATCTTCCACATCCTTCACCTTTGCAGGGTCAACGGCAATTCCGCTGGGGTATACAATGTGTCTGTGGAATCCTACCTCCTGTAACCAGAATTCACATTTTCTAAACTTGGCATACAATTGATGCTCTCTAAGGGTTCCAAGAACGGTCCTTAGGTGTCGCTCATGTTCTTCTTCTTATGTGGAATAGATCAGAATGTCATCGATGAAAACAACGACAAACTTATCCATGAATTCCATAAAAATCTTATTCATGAGGTTCATTCTAGCACCCCCGGGATTAGGGTTCACCTCACCTCAGATCACATCTAAGATAAGTTCAACTCCAATCACGGAAGATCGCAGTATGATTCGGTACATTATAGAACTCAGGGATTCAACATCATAAGTTTAAACTCTTAGCAGAGTAAGATATTAAAGTTATAACAAACCAGAGGTCATAGACCCAACATTACATCACACAGCGAAAGCAAATATGTTGTTCTACACGACAACTTAGCAAAAGGCCTAACAGGCCATAAACAAAAGTGGGGGCGATGGTGGACCTGGTGGATTGTTTCCGGCTGGGTTACGCGGTGGTGGAGCCTCATTATGCTGACTCCGATCCGGATCATCTCTTCGTCCGGCGTTACCAGCTGCACGGCTTGGTGGTGGCATTCTTAGCCGATCGTGCTCTTGCTGGCAGCACACTTCCGGGTCTTCTCTATAGCGGTTCTTTTGCCGACGATGGCCCTAATGGGCAACCATTGCCCTGATGGCATCATTGCATGCAGCCGGAATAACCCTTTCCTAGTCACGTGCGGTCCTGCAAGAGTGGCCGTTTGAGACAGTTCTTGAATTTTATTCTTCTCCACGGGGACGATAGTGTTGATCCGTATCCCTGCGGGGTCTTTTTCATCACTTTGGTTGGTGCCAGTGTGGCAAAATTCCTACTTTGAGGCCAGCTTCCCACTAAATGACGCGGTCGTTCTCTGCTGTTTCAATGCTTTTTCTAGCAACGCAACACATTGCCGGACCTGCTCGGGAGACAGATTATTGGCGAGGATAGCCCGAGATGCTGACGCATTTTCCAACGTCGTGCTATAGACTCGGGTCTTCTCTCCATATTTTCCGTCAAATAGATCTCTGTGGATATTCGGGTTCTTATTGGAAAGAACCGGACCTCGTCTTGTCTTGTTTGGTAGTCGCTTGAAATCTGACTGATATTTGGCAGGATCACTGTCTAACTATGTTTAAGATCAAAGATGTGTGCGGCCTCTTTGAGTAAACAGAGATAGTTTTTTTCCAGGTCCTCGGCCCTTTTCTCCAGCGCATCAGGAGTAAGATCCGACGCCGTTGGGATTGGAATTGTGAGAGCATCTCCGTAGATTTCACGTGCACCCTTGGTGAAGACGTGTCCATCCACGGGAGGGTCGATCAGTGTGGTACTAATCGGATCTCCATCCTGATTCTCCATCTCGATCTCTTCATCAACTTTTTCTTCGTGTGTTACCTTGACGTTCGGCTCTGTCGGTTTTTCTTCTTCTTCTTTGACCGCCCAGTAGCCTTAATGTGCGTACCGGTGGAAAATACGGCTTCCGGTCCGATACCGGGCGATAAACTTCCGTCGGTACTTTCCGTAGTGGTTGGCTTGTGGACCTCAGACAAATATCTAGTGTCCATGTCATCCTGCAGAGGTGTAGCTTTCATCCATGCTATCATATGGACTAGGGGGAGTTTCCGGATCACCTTTTGTTGGTTTGGAGGCATGCTCTTCATCGTACTCCTCCATCTCTTTCTCGAAATGTCGAAGTTCCGACGACGTTATTGACTCCTGAGGCGAGCCAGGTAAGTCGGCGTTTTCTTCGATTGCATCAAGAACTGAATCGTTCCTGGCTCCAGCATCGACCGAGTCGGATCCAGAGCTTATGTGTATACGAAACAATGCTTCTTCTTGTTCATGTTCTTGATTTAGCGGCATAGCTGGGTTTCCGCCTCTTTCATCTCAAAGCTTTCCTTGATATCAGTGATTGCTTCGTAATCGATGTAGGGGTGTTTCAGTATCTTGTTACTCAAGAGTTCTTTTTTTGCTACGGCTTCAGTAGGACTGGATCCGTAGCGGATTTATTCCTCGTCTGTGTATCCGATCTCGACAAGGAGATCAAATCCGGATTTTTCTCCAGCGCTTCTTCCACTATAGGAGTGGGCTGGGTGGTTTCGATTTTTTCTGGGATCTTGAACTCTCCCGCCTCTATGGACAAAGAAGATCCGGATTTTTCTTCTGCAATGGTCATCACCTCAAGGGTGGGTTGGGTGGGTTCAGCGAAACCGAGGTAGATATCAATCTCGCCGATGGACATGATCGTCTAGGTTGTCATGGGTTTAATAGCTAGAATCCAAGTCTCGTCGAGAAGAACGAGAGGGCCATCACTGGCATAGACCACGCGACCCATAGCAATTGTTTTGCCGTTCCTGCACGTGTAGATTCTGTCTGGAATGAAGCACCAAAAGTCACCCGCCCCATGGTGGGATCCAGCTGTCATTGGATTGTCGACAAGTACGCTATAGGGGGTCCTAACAGCGTTGAGAAGATGGGGTGTGAGGCGTCGGATGTTCCGGGAACTGTGATCACAAGTTTACCCAGGTTCAGATCCGACTGCGGTGATCAGATGCTACTCCTGCTAGCAACCCAGTAATATATCAATGAGAGATGTATGTTACAGCGGATTATAAGAGAGGTTCACCTATACGAGTTGTGACTATGGTTATTGACCTAAAATCTCCCATAGGGTTAGTTTATATAGTCACCGGGACCTAGGGTTACAGGACAGACCTATCCGGCTACGTTATAGAGTCGGTAGCTAGATACAACTTAGACTACAAGTAATACTACATGCCTAAGTCAGTAACTCTTCTGGGCCTGGTTGTAGCCGAAACTGGCTCCTCCTCTTTCTCTGACTAGGCCGCCCATGAAGCAAATCTCTAACCCGTTGGTGGGCCACCCTGGTCAGCGAATCGTGTGGGTATACCCGGAAAGTATATCCCCAACACGCATGCAAGGCAAGCGACCGGGGGCTACTATCGTACTACTGGCACTAGGGGTACCTCGTCCTGTCGGGGAACCGGGCCCACCAGACGCGCCCCTATTGGGGATTGCGAGGGACGCAACCTTAGGGAGGGCAGAAGAAGTGTATGAAGCACCAACAGGCACCAAGGTCGACCTCAGCACAAGCTAAAGACCCTCGAGCCAAGGCCTCACGAGGGGGAACATCCATGATCAAGGGTACGCTAGGCTAGCTGATGCTCCAATGGGTGGTGCACACGAAGACGGGTCCATCTAAGGAAAGCGAGATGCTACCCGCTTGTAGCAGCCCAATTGTCTAACAATTGCAATGCTACTTTCCTATTCTATATTGCTACTTCCTGCATGTCACTTATTGTGTCATCATTATATCATGCTCATGTCACCATGCCACCTTGCATTTGAGCATCATATAAAACCCATCTATTTGGCTCTTATCCCATATGCATTATATATTGTATCACTTTTATTTGCCTCGTGATATATTGTATTTTCTTCTTGATAAATTACGTGATGCCCAAGTTGAGTCGTGGGCATATCTTTTCCAACTCCACCCCCTTTCTTTGGTCACAACCTTACCATTGCACCATCCTAAGTATATATGAGCTATTCTATATCTATTTGCTATTTAAATCTAGCTCATATGTGTTTGGATGGATCCACTTCTAATCTAGGTACTCCCATATATGATCCATGTTGTTTTCGCAATATTGATATGTGGAGAGACACAATTCCACCTTTGCATTCTCTGTGGGTAGAATGCTCTCTATATCTTCCATATGGCTTATAATGGTATGCATGGTCATGTTTGAATATATTGAGGCTATATAAACATCTAGTGACACACACACTATCATTGACCTTATATTAAATTTTGAATGCAATCATTTATTCCATGAGGAGGAGGAAGTTTGTATAATTAAGTTTGGTCTTATTCAATTTGAAGCATGTATGACTAAATCACCTTGATCATGATAGTTGTTCTCACAAATATTATTGGCAATTGTACCTCATGCATGGGCCATGCACAATTGCTTCCTCTCATTCTTTTATCTCTTTTGATCTCACTTGGTTTTGTTGGAAATTAAAACAAACCTACTCCAACATACACCTCTTAGTTGACCATCTCCATGTTCTCCTTTATTTTGTTTAGCCTGGTTCATAATATTATATTTTGTAACAGTAAGTTGTTTGTTTTTGAACTAAACAAGAAAGGAAAAAATCAAATAGAAAAAGGAAATAGAAATAGGAAAAATAAAGACAAGCACCAGCAGCCGCAACAGCTGGGCCGCGGGGATCTATTTTGGCCTGGCCTTGTTTCTAGCCCGCCCGGGGTCTACTACCTTTTGTGCCAAACTGACCCACCTAGCCCATCTATCATGCTCGTGTTTCTCTTCTTCTTGTTGTCCCGACGTCGTTCCCCTTCGCCTCTCTCAACCGCTGATGGAGGAGAGCAGCTAGTCATCTACCCCTCCATCAGCTTGTGTCCCTCCTCGTGCCGCTCACGTTCCATGCCCCTTCCTTATCTACCCAACACAGATGCGCCTTGGAACCCTAGTATTTCCCATCCTCGCGCCACAGTTCCTACAACACCCTAGTTTTAGTTAATTTTAATTTGGGTTTGTTTGTGCATCATGAGCATCGTATGTTCTAAAATGAATGGAAGAAAGAAACATAGTAAAACCCTAAAACCCTACTTTCCCTCTCTCTTTGAAATCATTTCAAATGGTTTTGATAATTTTGAAAACTACCAAAAATAGTGGAGCCCAAATTAATCTAAGGTATCTGCAATGTTTCGATCATATTTTAAAAAACCTAGTATTATGAATTATTGAAAACATAATTCAAATGGTTTTGCAAAGAAAAATGTGAGAAAAGAATTGGAAAAATGTTTCTGCTAAAAAAATAATAGAGAGAGAGCAGTCGCAGCCCAGCTAGCCCAACACACTTTCCTCTATCTGTCGCCCGCACGCAGCAGTCAAAGCAGCTCGCGGCCGAGACCAGCCCACCTTTGGCCCGTACCCGTTCGTCCTCTCCTGCCCCATCTTCATCCTTGCCGATTGATCGGCCGAAGCAGCTTGCTGTCGAGTTGTGGCTGACGTCGCGCCAAGATACCCGCCGCAGAGCTCCCGGACAAGGATAAGAACTTATGCAATGCTCCCTCCCTCCCTTATCCTCTCCCCTCTCCCAGGTGACCTCACACTCTCTCTCACCAAGCAATTGAACCCTAGCCCCGGCCAGAGCCGTCCATCGCCTCCATTCCACACCTCCCCTCATTCAGCCGATGCGCCCAGGAGACTTGTCGTGCAACCCTTATTAACCTCCCAAAAGGAATTGACATCATGTGTCCTGGATCTATGTAGACAACCCCATCCCCTCCGCCACCGATCATTGTCATAGGGGTCACCTTCGACCTCTCCTTTCCATGACAACAGTTCCACGAGCTTCGGGGTGAGCCCCTGGTCCTCCAGGACCGCTCCAATCTCTCCCTCTTGCTCTATAGTGTGCCCCCGATGTGCTATGCCGCCTGCTGCTATGGACATGGTCGCTGGAGGTCCTCCGGTTGTCGAAAGCCAGCAATGCCGCCCTGTTTTGGTTCCCTTGTCGTTCCACAACAAACTAGCATAACCGCATCGTCCTGCGAGCCCCCTATCGCCATCCCCGCCGCCCGTCTGTGAGGCCATCGCCGACCCATGTTACGCTAATGTCATAGTGATGTCAGCAGCGCGGGTCAACATGGTGAACCGGCGTGGGCCTCTGCGCTACCCACATGGCAGCTGAGGTGGCCCTAGGACCACAGTTAGCCACAATTGGTAGCCCAACGCCTATGTAAAAAGGATTAATACATGCGCTGACGTTAGCATGACGTAGTAAACCTTTTATACTTGGTCTAATAATTTCAGAAATGGTTTAAATTGAGAAAAATCATAAATTTTATTCTGTAATTTAGAAAATACAAATAATGTATCAAAATGTTCAAAATAATGACATCTATATCATAGCATCAACATCATGCACTCTTCAACAACTTCTAAGACAAGTTTAATTAGAGAACAAAGTGAAACCCGTAGATTATTCCGGGGTCTCTCCTGATCTAGGGCTTGCACCCCGCTAACCTTGTTTAAACTGGTCGAGCATGTTTTAGGGGTTCATATCCATGGTATCTAACTTATCATATCATCATACTTGTTTGAGCATTGCATATATGCCATGTGTTTATTGTCTCCCTTTGTTTTTGGTGTTTGGTTCTTCCCGCTAGAATACGATATCGAGATTGAGATCGAAGCCCGAGATCAATACCATCAAAGACAGAAAATCAGTACTTAACCACTTATAATAAGTCATGTTCAAGGTACCAGAATCTCTGCTTATTGGTTATCAATGGGCAAAGGAAAGCAAAGCCCCACCATTATATAATCCCATAATTTCGAAAGTATTTCAACTCCTGCCATTACACATATAATTCTATTATTTTCATTACTCCCTTTGAGCTTATATTAATTGATCCACCGCTCCTAGCATAACTAGGCTATCTTGTATGCACTAATAAAGCTTATATTTGTGTCCTTCTTAGTCATGCTTAGCTGTTTGTGTTGGTTCATCCAGATTATGTATCAGATGTAGAGAATCTAGTATGATGGGAGAACGTGATGAGATAAGATCAGAGGTAATATGAGATTAAACATACTAAGGATTTTATGGGAGGCCACGGTGGGATGTGGTTTTTGCAGTCCCATGCTCGCCACCACTAGAAACCGAGTTCTTGTCTTTGGAACCGAGACGAGCGTACAACCACAGGGGGCCTAGAAAACCTAACGAGTAACTAACTTGCCTAGTAGATTCCATGAGTCACATAGTTCAGGTTTTCCATTCAACATATGCATAGAAAACCTTTTGAATGATTTGGCGGGTGACGGTGCATCATAACAGGTAGGGAAGCGTACACCCCTACATGGTTCAATCTTTTCGAAAATCCGTGTTCGCGGTTATGAACACTTGGTGACCGAATTCTAAGATTATAGAGAACTATAACCTAATTGTAATACTTGGCAGATCAACATGTGCTTAAGGATGCTTCCTCATGGTTACGAGGAGATGATCCTAGTTGGTAGATTAATATTTGGTGGATATCAAAAGATGATGATACATTCTTTGGAGATGTCGCTCTCTTATCCCTTTTAAAATATTCTGATTAGAATAGCCCCACCAGCCATAAGTCTGGCTAAGTACACCATGTACTATAAAAGCTTCTTCCCCCTCTTGTTTTTGGAACAAATATAGCTTTATGAAAAACAGCCCCACCAGCCATAAGTCTTGCTAAGTACACCCTGTACTCACCCTTGCCTTGTTGACACTTTTATAGTACAGTAAGTGTTCCCTGAAGATGAGTTTCGTACGACATCGTCACCGACGAGTATCTTGGGATTCTCGGCCGGCACTCTAGAATCTATGGGCTGGGAAATCATCATTATGCTTCAGGCCTCTTATGCCATTTGTTAAGTTTGATATACTTAATAGGATAATTTTCCTTTCATTGTTTGATGTTCTTTGCTCAGTTATGAGCTTTCTGTAATAATTTTGTGTCTCACTGTTGTGTTACCGATTCTTCACTAGATATCTTCGAGATCAAGATTAAGCTTAATTCAGAATGAGGTATGGGTTTTATCTAGCCCTGATCCCGGGGTTGTCACAGTTCCCCTTTCCCCTGTCTCTTTTTCCACCATGCACGGAGCAAGGTGAGATCGCCCTTGCCATCGCTGGGGTCCATGCTGGCGCCGTTGAGATGAGGAATCATACCCCCATGGACCTATCGACCAGCCGGAGCCGTACCTGCCAGGAACCCTCTCCCCTTCTTCCTACCGTTGAGGCCAAGCATAACCATGATCGGCCTCCGCGATATCCTCGCCTCATCCTCCTCCCGCTCGGCCTATCCTGGCTAGCCATGAGCGCACGTTGAGCCTCTCCCACTCTCTTCCCATGTCTTGCCATTTCTTTTTTGCCAAGCCGCGTGCCGTGCTCTGGCCGCTCGCGTCTTTAGTAGCAACGCATCACCCCTCCGGACCTTGGTTTCCTCGACTAATCCTGGCCACTGTCGTCCTTCTCCGGTAGTACATCTGGCACGAACGACGAACCCCTGAAGAACCCTGAGGACATCCTGCCATCCTTCTTCGGTAGTACATCCCAGCCAACGTCGTCCTCCTTTGTTTCCCGGCATATCTGAAGAACCCTGAAGAGTTTGGCACCTCACTCGTCAGATAATAGCACAACAGCTTCAGTTAACCAGCAGCGGCTGCAATTTTGCAAAAAGAACCTCCGCATTTCCCCTGCTCAACCCGTGGTCCCTCGTTGTCAAGCATGTCACTGCTAGCTCGACAGTGCATGTGGAGTGTTCCCAGCGCCTTCAGACCCACCATTTAGTGACCATGGGTAGGGTAGCGCTAAGTAATAAAAACACAGAAAATCTTTTCTAATACAAATAAATTTCCAGAAATCTGAAAAATATAAATCAATTCATATCATTTTAAATAGTTTGAATTTGGGGAATGTTTCAAAATGAAATATGAATTATTTTAAAATATGAATCCAACCATGTTTTCAAATTTGACCTTAGTTGACTATATCTAGTCAAACCTTTGACATTTGACCACTTTAATATAAAATGTTTTAAATATCGTTTAAATTTGATAATTCCAAATATTTAGTGTAATTAATGTTTTTGAATTAGAAAAACATGAGCAATCTGTTCATGCTATTTATAATATCCTTTGAGAAATTTAAATTTTCGAATTATTAAATGTTAATAAATGCCCATTTCTTAAATATTGCTTAACTTTAAATCCGTAACTCCAACTTTGACAAATGATATGTCTCAATTGATTAGCTCGACGATCCCGTTCTAACTATGGATTCCAAGATATTAATTGAAGCATGAATCATATAAATACTAAGTACATCAATGTTTACTAGAGCAAAATATGACAAAAATCTATTCAAATGCTTTATTCTTGTACCCCACACCTCACCCATGACATGCTATGTTATGCCATGTAAATTGTGAATCATTTCATCATGGCATACCTATTTTCTTGTTGCATATGATTTATATTTTTGTTCATTGTATTTATTTTGTACCCTTGTATGTTTGTTTTTATCCAGATAGACGCTGAGCAAGGAGAATATTAGGAGCCTCGGGAGTATTACCTGGATCCTTCCTATTATGCAACTGAACTTCCAGGCAAGAAGTTCCCCATGCTTGAACTACATATAGTAGCTATTGCATCTACCTTCTTATTGCATCATATGTCATGTTCCGAATAAAATTGAATCCCAAGTATTGCGTAGCCTTTACTTTTAAACCCCACTAAAGCTTGTTCCCCCACCATATGAGCCATTACTATAGGAATTGATTGAGCCATCCGAGTCATAGAATTGCATGTGTAGGGTTTGTGAGTGTCTTTGAATAATGAGGTACCTAAACAACTAAATTGAGTAGTAATGGGATAACTAATGAAAGAGGCACCGGTGGGCAATATCTGCTATTTGGTTCTTTGTGCTCACTTGTGTCCCGTAGGACCCCGAGTACTTGATTCTTGTTCCTTGACTATCGTACTATCCGCATGTGGGACCATGAATCCCCTTAGACCTAGCTTGAGTCATATATAATTTCATGGCGCCACAATTAGTTTGGGGCGTTATTACTATCATGTACTTATGCGATGCTTTACTACTTATTTACTACTGTTGCTCGAGGAGCGTTTACTACTCTATTTTTTTGGAACATGAAATGTTTTTGCGGTATCGACAATCCTAGTCACACTTTCGGTTTCCTAGTCGTCTATAGCCATTAACACAAACCTCTAGGTCTGAAATGTTTAAGATGAATCTCGCCCTCGAGATTTGGATTGGCTAGCAAATAGCTGAGGGTGATCTTTCGAAGGTCGTCTTCTCTTTCCCAAGTTGCCTCTTCTTCGGAGTGATGGTTCCACTGAACTTTGCAGAATTTGATAGTCTTGGTACGAGTAACTCTTTTTGCAGTCTCAAGAATCTTGATAGGTTTCTCCTCATAGGTGAGATCACTCTCCAACTGAACCTCTTCCAAAGGTATAGTATCCTTCAAAGAAGTTTCTTCCATCTATGGATGGCATTTCTTCAACTGACTCACATGAAACACATTGTGAACAACAGACAGAGACTTGGGAAATTCAGTCTCATAAGCCACTTCTCCTTTGCGACTCAAAATCTTGAATGGTCCAACATACCTTGGTGCCAATTTTCCTTTGACTCCAAATCTCTTCACACCACGAAGTGGTGAGACTCTAAGATAAGCTCTATCACCTACCTCATAGGTGACTTCTCTATGCTTTGGATCCACGTAGCTCTTCTGTCGGGACTGTGCTATCTTCAATCTATCCTTTACTAATTTGACTTTCTCTTCCGCCTCCTTGATCAGTTATGGTCTGAACAAATTTCTTTATCCAACACCACTCCATAGCAATGTTGTAGTACACTTTCTTCCATAGAGAAATTCAAATGGTGCCATCTCAATACTGGCTTGATAGCTGTTATTGTAAGATAATTCTGCATAAGGCAGACTTTCATCCCAACTAGCACCATAGTCTAGGGCACATGCCCTCAACATATCCTCCAAAATATGATTGGTCCTTTCTGTCTGTCCATCAGTCTGGGGGTGAAAACTTGTGCTGAACTCTAACCTTGTTCCTAGTGACTCATGTAATTGTCGCAAAAAACAGGAGGTGAATTGAGTTCCTCTATCAGACACAATACTCTTGGGTACTCCATGCAGACACACAATCCTGTTCATGTAGATCTTGGCTAACTTAGCACTTGTATAGTGTCTTCATGGGAATGAAATGAGCCACTTTAGTTAGGCAATCTACCATAACCCAACTAGAATCATATCCGGATCTAGTCCTTGGCAGTCCGGTGATAAAATCCATGCCAATCTTATCCCACTTACAATGAGGAATAGGTAGTGGTTGTAATAACCCTGCCGGTTTCTGATGTTCTGCCTTCACTCGACTACACACATCACGCAAGGCAATATGCTCCGCAATATCCTTCTTGAGGTTGTTCCACCAAAATATTTCTTTCACATCCATGTACATTTTGGTGTTACCTGGATGAATGGAATATGGTGAGTTGCGTGCTTCCTGTAGAATCAGTTTTCGAAGCTCTGGATCTTGCGGAATGCAGATACGTTTTCCATACCATAAAGTACCTTGTTTGTCTTCATGGAATCCTTTAGCTTTCCCTTTAATCTCTTCAATTTCCTTGTACAACTTTTGGGCTTCTTTGATCTTGTCCAACAATGTGGGTTGAACATCCAATGACATGAGATGTCCTTCGGGTACTATTTCCAATCTAAGATCTTTGAATTGGGCACACAGATCATCCAGAAATTCTCCCTTAGTAAGGCCATTCACATAAACCTTACGGATTAAAGCATCTTCTACAATGTTTGCTTTACCAGGATGGTATTGCAAACTCAAGTCATAGTCCTTGATTAACTCTAGCCATCTTCTTTGTCTCATATTGATTTCATTCTGAGTGAAGATATACTTCAAACTCTTGTGATCCGTGAAAACTTCACAATGTTTTCCCAAAAGATAATGTCTCCATGTTTTTAGTGCATGGACAACGGATGCTAACTCTAAGTCATGAGTAGGATAATTCACTTCATGAGTTTTGAGTTTTCTCGAGGCATAAGCCACAACTTTCCCTTCTTGCATAAAAAATCCAGCCAATCATTGGTGATATGCATCACAATATACTTGGAAATATTTCTCCAAATCTGGCAGACATAAGACTGGTGATGTTACTAGTCTCTTCTTCAATTCCTGGAAACTGACTTCACAACCTTCAGTACAGTCAAATTTCTTACCTTTCTTGAGTAACTACGTCATTGGCTTAGCTACCTTTGAGAAATTCTCAATGAATCTTCTATAGTATCCTGCCAACCCAAGGAAACTACGAACTTCTTTAACTGACTTAGGATATTCCCACTCAGTTAAAGCTGAAACTTTTGCGAGATCGACAGCTATACCATCTTCCGACACAATATTTCCGAGAAATCCAACTTCATTCAACCAGAATTCACACTTGCTGAACTTAGCATACAGCTTGTGCTCCCTGAGCTTCTCATGTATCAAACACAGATGCTCTTCATGTTTTTCTTTGCTTTTGGAATAGACCAAAATGTTGTCGATGAATACGACAACAAACTTGTCAGGAAAATCCATGAACACTTTGTTCATCATGTTCATGAAATATGCTGGTGCATTCGTCAAACCAAATGGCATCACGGTGTACTCATTCAATCCATACCTAGTGGTGAAAGCAGTCTTAGGTATGTCCTGCTCTCTAATCTTTAGCTGAAAGTAGCCTGATCGGAGAACAATCTTTGAGAACACATGGGCTCCTTCTAGTTGGTCAAATAGATTGTTGATCCTAGACAAAGGATATTTGTTCTTTATAGTCACCTCATTGAGTGAGCGGTACTCTATGCATAACCTTTGACTTCTATCCTTCTTCTCAACAAATAGAACTGGTGCACCCCAAGATGAAGAACTTGGTTGAATAAATCCTTTCTACAACTGTTCTCCAAGTTGTTTCTTGAGTTCTTTCAACTTATCAACTGACATCTTGTACGGTCTCTTTGCTATTGTTCCAGATCCTGGCAGCAAGTCAATTAGAAACGCTACATCTCGATCTGGTGGCATTCCAGGCAATTCTTACGGAAACACATCCGGATACTTCTTAACAGTTAGCACACTATCTAGGCTAAACCCCTTAAGAGAATTTAACTTACTCCCTTTAGATTCAAAGTTAGACTTGAACCTAATCCGTTTCTTATCCGGGGTTGTGAGTGTAACAGTACGATTGGCACAATTATAATTCTCCTTCATGCTTAGTCATCCAATCCATCCCTAAAATAACATCCAACCCTTGGGAATCTAGGATTATCAAACTAACTACAACTTATACTTTCCAAATTCTATCACTAGATCATGACATCCAAAGTTCACTATCATCTCTCCATCAGGAGAGCTTACTTTAATAGGACACTAATACGTCGGAAACATATCTATAATTTTTGATGTTCCATGCTTGTTTAGTATATACTTTGCTTTGTTTTACTTTGAGGTGTTTTTATATCTTTTCCGGAACTAACCTATTAACAAGTTGCCACAGTACTAGTTGCCTATTTTCTTCTGTTTTTGGTTCCAGAAAGGCGGAAAATCAATATTCCCGGAATTGGACGGGACAAAATCCAAAGTCAATAACTTTCTGTGGGGAACAAGAAGTCCAGAGTGGAGACGGAGAAGCGTGCCAGGGCGGCCACACTCCCCTAGGCGCGACCAGGGGTGGGCCCGCGCCTAGGCAGGGTGTGGGCCCCCTAGTTGCCTCCTCTGCCTCCACCTTCTCCTATAAGAAGCCCCCGATGCCTAAATTGTAAGTACCCAATCAATATTCCACGAAACCTTCTGTAGTCGCCGCCACCGTCATCCCTAGATTGGGGGGATCTGAAGTTCTTCCTGGCACCCTGCCGGAGGGGAGATCATCCCGGAGGCCTTATCTCCGGTATGATGCGTGAGTAGTTCCACCTTGGACTATGGGTCCATGTAGTAGCTAGATGGTTGCATATCCTCCTTTGTGCTTTCATGTATAGATCTTATGAGCTCCGTTCATGATCAAGATCTAATCTATTTGTAATCATGCATGTTGTGTTTGCGGGGATCCGATGGATATTAACATTATTATGTTGGGTTGATTAATGGTTTTGTCTTTATGATTCTATCATGTATGTGTTGTTTGCGATCTTGCATGCTCTCCATTGTTAGTAGTTATCTTGGCCAAGTAGTTGCTAGTGACTCCAAGAGGGGTTATTTATACTCGATAGTGGGTTCATGCCTCTAGTTTCCAAGGGAAGTGATAGATATCTCTTCGGTTGTAGATGTGCTGTTGCCACTAGGGAGAAAACAACAGTCTCTTGTTCATGGAACATGTGGACTGTTTACCTTACACACTTTGCTTAAAGCAGTTGTCTGTTGCTTGCAACTTAATACTGGAGGGGGTTCGGATGATAACATAAAGGTGGACTTATAGTCATAGATGCAGTTGGATGGAGGTCTATGTATCTTGTTGTATTGCCCAATTGAATCTCATATGATCTTTCTGACTAGTATTGCATTTTATGCCTTTCTCAGTTCCTGTCAATTGCCCTGCTATAATTTGTTTACCCTTCATGCCATGTTGTTTATCTAAGGAGAGCACCTCTAGTGACCTATGAACCCCGGTCCAATCTTTACATTGATAAATCTTCCATTGTTACTTTTTTACTTGCTGCAAACCACCATTACCTTCCACACCATACGTTTAATCCTTTGTTACAAAAAACTGGTGAGCTTGACAACCTCACTGCCTATTTGGGGAAAAGTCTTGAGTTTGTGTTATGCAGGCCTCCGCGTTGCTTGCAGCACCTGTGTGTAGTTTCCTTCCTCCTACTAGTTTAATAACATTGGTTTCTTATTGAGGGAAAACTGCTGCTGTGCTGCTTCACACCTTCCTCTTGGGGTTCCCAACGAAGTGCTAACCAGCACCATCAAGCTATTTTCTGGCGCTGATGCCGGGTTGGCTAAGGACGTCTTCACTAGGGGAGTCTTTCACTTCCTTTCTCTTTACTTTGTTTTTAGTATGCTTTGTTTCTTTTGCTTGGTTTTGTTTGCCTCTTTTCAAAAAACACAAAAAAATTAGTTCCTGCTCTAGCTACTGCTATTTTTGGTTGGCCCACCTTTGCCAAAATGAACTCTGCTGAGAACACCAAGTTGTGTGACTTCACTAGCACCAACACCAATGATTTACTTAGCACACATATTGGTCCACCTGCTCCTAATGCTAACTTTTGTGAAATTAAGCCTTCTTTGTTGAATCTTGAAATGAGAGAGCAATTTTCTGGTGCTTGTTCTGATGATCCTGCTGCCCATCTCAATAGCTTTGTTGAACTTTTTGAGATGCCAAAGTATAAGGATGTAGATGGAGATATTATTAAGCTCAAGCTTTTTCTTTTTTCCTTGAGAGAAAAGCTAAAAAATGGTTGCTATCTTTGCCTAAAGTGCAAAGATGCTTTTATTGGAAAATACTATCCTCCTACTGAGATTATATCTATGAGAAGTGACATTATGAAATTTAAACAACTTGATAATGAACATGTTGCTAAAGCTCGGGAAAGAATGAAATCTTTGGTTAAGAATTGTCCAACTCATGGACTCACTTCTTGGATGAATATCCAGACTTTTTATGCAGGTTTGAACTTCTCCTCAAGAAATCTGTTGGATTCAGCTGCTGGAGGTACCTTTATGAGCATCACTTTGGGTGCGGCAACTAGATCCCTTGATAATATGATGATTAACTACTCTGAATGGCACGTTGAGAGAGCTCCACACGGTAAGAAGGTAAATTATGTTGAGGAAACATCCTTTTTGAGTAATAAGATTGATGTTATTATGGCTATGCTTGTTAATGGGAAATCTCCTCTAGATCCTAATAGTGTTCCCTTAGCCTCCTTAGTTTCTCAAGAAGAGAAAGTTGATGTGAAATTCATTAGAAACAGCAATTTCAACAACAATGCCTATAGGAATAATTTTGGTGGTAACAACAATTATAGGACTTATCCTCCTAATAATGTCAATTCCTATGGAAGCTCTTACAATAGTTCTAGAAGTTCCCCCTCTGAACTTGAAACCATGCTCAAAGACTTTATTAGTAAACAAACCATTTTCAATAAGATTATAGAGGAAAAGCTTCTAAATATTGAGAAAAATATATCCTCTTTGTCTGAAGCTCAGTCTTCCTTGACTAATAAAATGGCTGCTAAATCTGAAACCGTGGAAAGTACCTTTGCTGCCACTCATGCCATACAAGTTACTATTGATGAAAATGTTAGGCTGTTAGCTCAACTTCATGCTAGGTGGGAAAGGGAAGGTGAAATTGATACGAACAATAGTGTGTGCACTATCACCACTAAACCACAAGTAGACCATGTTCCTCCTCCTACTATGCCTAAGCCTATTGAGCCTACTACTAGTGATTCTAAGTTTGATTTTGATATTGATGGTACAGATGCTCTTGTTAAGATTAAGGAAGAGAAGTTAAAACACAAATCTTCTATTCCTAGGAAAGTAGAAGATAGTTGGGAACACATTATTAATATACAAGTGAATGAGTTTGATATCAAAGCTTCATGTGATCTTTGTTCTAGTGTCTCTATTATGCCTAGGAAGATTTAAGAAATGCTTGATCAGCCACCTTTGGAAGATTGTTATTTGGATGTCCCACTTAAAGATAATGCTAAGAAGAAACTAATGGGGAGTTTTAATGATGTACTCATTATATTTAAGAATTCTTATGTCCCTGTGGATTTGTATGTTTTGGATGTTGAATACAATGCTTCTTGTCCTATTACTTTGGGAAGACCTTTTCTTAGAACTGTTGGTGCCATCATTGATATGAAAGAAGGCACCATTAAATATCATTTGGCATTCAAGAAAGGTATTGAACACTTACCTATGAGGAGAGAGAAGTTGATTTTTGCTCCTCCTTTGAAAGGAAGGTTTGATGTGAATGCTTCCTCATTTGAAAATACTTGATTCTTCTTGCTTCTTGTGCCTAACTTAAAGGCGTTAAAGAAAAGTACTTGTTGGGAGATAACCCAAGAGCTTCCTTGAGTATTGGAAGTTATTACTTCAGTAGTGACCTCTCCTTATCCTTTTTGTTTCCTTTTTGTGGCAAGAATGCCCTCTAATGAGAGGGAAGTAAGATTTGGGGAGTTGCTGTCCTGAAACAGATTTCTATCCTCCACCATAAAATTTCGTTAGGACTCTCTGTAACTCGGATTGAGCTCACATTTTAAGAATAAATCCCCCATTATGTTATCTAACTTTAATTAGTTCAACACTTTTTGAGTTCAGCAACAGAAGATGTTCTAAAAAATCGGTTTCTACCTGCTGGTCTGTTTTGACAGATTTCTGGCATTATTTGCATTTGCTTCTTATTGAGTCCTTTTTGAGTCTCTTTAGGTGAATTGAGCTTTTGGAAGGAGTTGATACAGTAGATTGTGTTTTTAGTAAAAATCCTTGATGTTCCAAAGCTTTGCCAGAGGTCTAATATATTTTGAATACACTAATGTTGCTAATGAAGATTGTGTCAAGTTTTGTATGAAGGAAAAATTTCAGGTGTGTTCCTACAAAAGCTTGCTAGAAGTCCTGATGCTAGTGATATGCATGTTGATTTCACCAAACACATTACAGATGCTCTTGTTAAGATTAAGGAAGAGAAGTTAAAACACAAAGCTTCTATTCCTAGGAAAGTAGAAGATAGTTGGGAACCCATTATTAATATACAAGTGAATAACTTTGATCTCAAAGCTTCATATGATCTTGGTTCTAGTTGCTCTATTATGCCTAGGAAGATCTATGAAATGCTTGATCTGCCACCTTTGGAAGATTGTTATTTGGATGTCCCACTTAATTATAATGCTAAGAAGAAACTAATGGGTAGTTTTAATGATGATCTCATTATGGTTAACAATGCTTATGTCCCTGTGGATTTCTATGTTTTGGATGTTGAATACAATGCTTCTTGTCCTATTACTTTGGGAAGACCTTTTCTTAGAAATGTTGGTGCCATCATTATATGAAAGAAGGCACCATCAAATATCATTTTGCATTCAAGAAAGGTATTGAACACTTCCCTATGAGGAGAGAGAAGTTGCTTTTTGCTCCTCCTTTGAAAGCAAGGTTTGATGTGAATGCTTCCTCATTTGAAAATACTTGGTTCTTCTTGCTTCTTGTGCCTAACTTAAAGGCGTTAAAGAAAAGTACTTATTGGGAGATAACCCAAGAGTTTCCTTGAGTATTGGAAGTTATTACTTCAGTAATAACATCTCCTTATCCTTTTTGTTTGCTTTTTGTGCCAATAATGACCTCTAATGGGAGGGAAGTAAGATTTGGGGAGTTGCTCTCCCGAAATAGATTTCTGTCCTCCACCATAAAAATTCGTGAGGAGTCTCTGTAACACAGATTGAGCTCACAATTTAAGAATAAATCCCTCATTATGTTAGCTAACTTTCATTAGTTCAACACTTTTTGATTTGAGCACAAAAGATGTTCTAAAAAATAGGTTTCTACCTGCTGGTCTGTTTTCATAGATTTCTGGCATTATTTGCATTTGCTTCTTATTGATTCCTTTTTTAGTTCCTTTAGGTGAATTGAGCATTTTGAAGGAGTTGCTACAGTAGCTTATATTTTTAGTAAAAAGCCTTGCTGTTCCAAAGCTTTGCCAGAGGTCTAATATCTTTTGAATACACTAATGTTGCTAATGAAGATTGTGTGAAGTTTTGTATGAAGGAAAAATTTCAGGTGTGTTCCTACAAAAGCTTGCTAGAAGTCTGATGCTAGTGATACGCATGTTGCTTTCACCAAACACATTACAGATGCTCTTGTTAAGATTAAGGAAGAGAATTTAAAACACATAGCTTCTATTCCTAGGAAAGTAGAAGATAGTAGGGAACCCATTATTAATATACAAGTGAATGACTTTGATCTCAAAGCTTCATATGATCTTGGTTCTAGTGTCTGTATTATGCCTAGGAAGATTTATGAAATGCTTGATCTGCCACCTTTAGAAGATTGTTATTTGGATGTCCCACTTAATGATAATGTTAAGAAGAAACTAATGGGAAGTTTTAATGAAGTTCTCCTTATGTTTAACAATGCTTATGTCCCTGTGGAGTTCTATGTTTTGGATGTTGAATACAATGCTTCTTGTCCAATTACTTTGGGAAGACCTTTTCTTAGAACTGTTGGTGCCATCATTGATATGAAAGAATTCACCATTAAATATCATTTTGCATTCAAGAAAGGTATTGAACACTTCCCTATGAGGAGAGAGAAGTTGATTTTTGCTCCTCCTTTGAAAGCAAGGTTTGATGTGAATGCTTCCTCATTTGAAAATACTTGATTCTTCTTGCTTCTTATGCATAACCTAAAGACGTTAAAGAAAAGTACTTGTTGGGAGATAACCCAAGAGTTTCCTTGAGTATTGGAAGTTATTACTTCAGTAATAACATCTCCTTATCCTTTTTGTTTGCTTTTTGTGCAAAGAATGACCTCTAATGGGAGGGAAGTAAGATTTGGGGAGTTGCTCTCCCGAAATAGATTTCTGTCCTCCACCATCAAAATTCGTGAGGAGTCTCTGTAACACAGATTGAGCTCACAATTTAAGAATAAATCCCTCATTATGTTAGCTAACTTTCATTAGTTTAACACTTTTTGATTTGAGCAACAAAAGATGTTCTAAAAAATAGGTTTCTACCTGCTGGTCTGTTTTCATAGATTTCTGGCATTATTTGCATTTGCTTCTTATTGATTCCTTTTTTAGTTCCTTTAGGTGAATTGAGCTTTTTGAAGGAGTTGCTACAGTAGCTTATATTTTTAGTAAAAAGCCTTGCTGTTCCAAAGCTTTGCCAGAGGTCTAATATCTTTTGAATACACTAATGTTGCTAATGAAGATTGTGTGAAGTTTTGTATGAAGGAAAAATTTCAGGTGTGTTCCTACAAAAGCTTGCTAGAAGTCTGATGCTAGTGATACGCATGTTGCTTTCACCAAACACATTACAGATGCTCTTGTTAAGATTAAGGAAGAGAAGTTAAAACACATAGCTTCTATTCCTAGGAAAGTAGAAGATAGTAGGGAACCCATTATTAATATACAAGTGAATGACTTTGATCTCAAAGCTTCATATGATCTTGGTTCTAGTGTCTGTATTATGCCTAGGAAGATTTATGAAATGCTTGATCTACCACCTTTAGAAGATTGTTATTTGGATGTCCCACTTAATGATAATGTTAAGAAGAAACTAATGGGAAGTTTTAATGAAGTTCTCATTATGTTTAACAATGCTTATGTCCCTGTGGAGTTCTATGTTTTGGATGTTGAATACAATGCTTCTTGTCCAATTACTTTGGGAAGACCTTTTCTTAGAACTATTGGTGCCATCATTGATATGAAAGAAGGCACCATTAAATATCATTTTGCATTCAAGAAAGGTATTGAACACTTCCCTATGAGGAGAGAGAAGTTTCTTTTTGCTCCTCCTTTGAAAGCAAGGTTTGATTTGAATGCTTCCTCATTTGAAAATACTTGATCCTTCTTGCTTCTTGTGCCTAACTTAAAGGCGTTAAAGAAAAGTACTTGTTGGGAGATAACCCAAGAGTTTCCTTGAGTATTGGAAGTTATTACTTCAGTAGTAACATCTCCTTATCCTTTTTGTTTGCTTTTTGTTCCAAGAATCACCTCTAATGAGAGGGAAGTAAGATTTGGGGAGTTGCTCCCCCGAAATAGATTTCTGTCCTCCACCATAAAAATTCGTGAGGAGTCTCTGTAACACAGATTGAGCTCACCATTTAAGAATAAATCCCTCATTATGTTAGCTAACTTTCATTAGTTCAACACTTTTTGATTTGAGCAACAAAAGATGTTCTAAAAAATAGGTTTCTACCTGCTGGTCTGTTTTCATAGATTTCTGGCATTATTTGCATTTGCTTCGTATTGATTCCTTTTTTAGTCCCTTTAGGTGAATTGAGTTTTGGAAGGAGTTGCTACAGTAGCTTATATTTTTAGTAAAAAGCCTTGCTGTTCCAAATCTTTGCCAGAGGTCTAATATCTTTTGAATACACTAATGTTGCTAATGAAGATTGTGGGAAGTTGTGTATGAAGGAAAAATTTCAGGTGTGTTCCTACAAAAGCTTACTAGAAGTCTGATGCTAGTGATACGCATGTTGCTTTCACCAAACACATTACAGATGCTCTTGTTAAGGTTAAGGAAGAGAAGTTAAAACACATAGCTTCTATTCCTAGGAAAGTAGAAGATAGTAGGTAACCCATTATTAATATACAAGTGAATGACTTTGATCTCAAAGCTTCATATGATCTTGGTTCTAGTGTGTCTATTATGCATAGGAAGATTTCTGAAATGCTTGATCTGCCACCTTTAGAAGATTGTTATTTGGATGTCCCACTTAATGATAATGTTAAGAAGAAACTAATGGGAAGTTTTAATGAAGTTCTCATTATGTTTAACAATGCTTATGTCCCTGTGGAGTTCTATGTTTTGGATGTTGAATACAATGCTTCTTGTCCAATTACTTATGGAAGACCTTTTCTTAGAACTGTTGGTGCCATCATTGATATGAAAGAATTCACCATTAAATATCATTTTGCATTCAAGAAAGGTATTGAACACTTCCCTATGAGGAGAGAGAAGTTGCTTTTTGCTCCTCCTTTGAAAGCAAGGTTTGATGTGAATGCTTCCTCATTTGAAAATACTTGATTCTTCTTGCTTCTTATGCATAACCTAAAGACGTTAAAGAAAAGTACTTGTTGGGAGATACCCAAGAGTTTCCTTGAGTATTGGAAGTTATTCATTCATTAGTGACCTCTACTTATCCTTTTTGTTTATTTTTTGCCAAGAATGACCTCTAATGAGAGGGAAGTAAGATTTGGGGAGTTGCTGTCCCGAAACAGATTTCTGTCCTGCACCATAAAAATTCGTGAGGAGTCTCAGTAACTCCGATTGAGCTCAAAATTTTAAAATATACCCCCCAGTATGTTAGCTAACTTTCATTAGTTCAACACTTTTTGATTTGAGCAACAGAAGATGTTCTAAAAAATCGGTTTCTAACTGCTGGTCTGTTTTGACAGATTTCTGGCATTATTTGCATTTGCTTCTTATTGATTCCTTTTTTAGTCTCTTTAGGTGAATTGAGCTTTTTGAAGGATTTGATACAGTAGATTATCTTTTTAGTAAAAAGAATTGCTGTTCCAAAGCTTTTTCAGAGGTCTAATATCTTTTTAATACACTAATGTTGCTAATGAAGATTGTTTGAAGTTTTGTATGAAGGAAAAAATTTAGGTGTGTTCCTACAAAAGCATGCTAGAAGTCTGATGCTAGTGACACGCATGTTGCTTTCACAAAACACATTACAGATGCTCTTGATAAGATTAAGGAAGAGAAGTTAAAACACATAGCTTCTATTCCTAGGAAAGTAGAAGATAGTAGGGAACCCATTATTAATATACAAGTGAATGACTTTGATATCAAAGCTTCATATGATCTTGGTTCTAGTGTGTCTATTATGCATAGGAAGATTTATGAAATGCTTGATCTGCCACCTTTTGGAAGATTGTTATTTGGATATCCCACTTAATGATAATGCTAAGAAGAAACTAATGGGGAGTTTTAATGATGATATCATTATGGTTAACAATGCTTATGTCCCTGTGGATTTCTATGTTTTGGATGTTGAATACAATGCTTCTTGTCCTATTACTTTGGGAAGACCTTTTCTTAGAAATGTTGGTGCCATCATTATATGAAAGAAGGCACCATTAAATATCATTTTGCATTCAAGAAAGGTATTGAACACTTCCCTATGAGGAGAGAGAAGTTTCTTTTTGCTCCTCCTTTGAAAGCAAGGTTTGATTTGAATGCTTCCTCATTTGAAAATACTTGATCCTTCTTGCTTCTTGTGCCTAACTTAAAGGTGTTAAAGAAAAGTACTTGTTGGGAGATAACCCAAGAGTTTCCTTGAGTATTGGAAGTTATTACTTCAGTAGTGACCTCTCCTTATCCTTTTTGTTTGCTTTTTGTTCCAAGAATGGCCTCTAATGAGAGGGAAGTAAGATTTGGGGAGTTGCTCCCCCAAAATAGATTTCTGTCCTCCACCATAAAAATTCGTGAGGAGTCTCTGTAACACAGACTGAGCTCACAATTTAAGAATAAATCCCTCATTATGTTAGCTAACTTTCATTAGTTCAACACTTTTTTATTTGAGCAACAAAAGATGTTCTAAAAAATAGGTTTCTACCTGCTGGTCTGTTTTCATAGATTTCTGGCATTATTTGCATTTGCTTCTTATTGATTCCTTTTTTAGTCCCTTTAGGTGAATTGAGCTTTTTGAAGGAGTTGCTACAGTAGCTTATATTTTTAGTAAAAAGCCTTCCTGTTCCAAATCTTTGCCAGAGGTCTAATATCTTTTGAATACACTAATGTTGCTAATGAAGATTGTGTGAAGTTTTGTATGAAGGAAAAATTTCAGGTGTGTTCCTACAAAAGCTTGCTAGAAGTCTGATGCTAGTGATACGCATGTTGCTTTCACCAAACACATTACACATGCTCTTGTTAAGATTAAGGAAGAGAAGTTAAAACACATAGCTTCTATTCCTAGGAAAGTAGAAGATAGTAGGGAACCCATTATTAATATACAAGTGAATGACTTTGATCTCAAAGCTTCATATGATCTTGGTTCGAGTGTCTCTATTATGCCTAGGAAGATTTATGAAATGCTTGATCTGCCACCTTTAGAAGATTGTTATTTGGATGTCCCACTTAATGATAATGTTAAGAAGAAACTAATGGGAAGTTTTAATGAAGTTCTCATTATGTTTAACAATGCTTATGTCCCTGTGGAGTTCTATGTTTTGGATGTTGAATACAATGCTTCTTGTCCAATTACTTTGGGAAGACCTTTTCTTAGAACTGTTGGTGCCATCATTGATATGAAAGAAGGCACCATTAAATATCATTTTGCATTCAAGAAAGGTATTTAACACTTCCCTATGAGGAGAGAGAAGTTGCTTTTTGCTCCTCCTTTGAAAGCAAGGTTTGATGTGAATGCTTCCTCATTTGAAAATACTTGATTCTTCTTGCTTCTTATGCATAATCTAAAGACGTTAAAGAAAAGTACTTGTTGGGAGATACCCAAGAGTTTCCTTGAGTATTGGAAGTTATTCGTTCATTAGTGACCTCTACTTATCCTTTTTGTTTATTTTTTGCCAAGAATGACCTCTAATGAGAGGGAAGTAAGATTTGGGGAGTTGCTGTCCCGAAACAGATTTCTGTCCTGCACCATAAAAATTCGTGAGGAGTCTCAGTAACTCCGATTGAGCTCAAAATTTAAAAATATACCCCCCAGTATGTTAGCTAACTTTCATTAGTTCAACACTTTTTGATTTGAGCAACAGAAGATGTTCTAAAAAATAGGTTTCTACCTGCTGGTCTGTTTTGACAGATTTCTGGCATTATTTGCATTTGCTTCTTATTGATTCCTTTTTTAGTCTCTTTAGGTGAATTGAGCTTTTTGAAGGACTTGATGTAGTAGATTATCTTTTTAGTAAAAATAATTGCTGTTCCAAAGCTTTTCCAGAGGTCTAATATCTTTTGAATACACTAATGTTGCTAATGAAGATTGTGTGAAGTTTTGTATGAAGGAAAAAATTTAGGTGTGTTCCTACAAAAGCATGCTAGAAGTCTGATGCTAGTGACACGCATGTTGCTTTCACAAAACACATTACAGATGCTCTTGTTAAGATTAAGGAAGAGAAGTTAAAACACATAGCTTATATTCCTAGGAAAGTAGAAGATAGTAGGGTACCCATTATTAATATACAAGTGAATGACTTTGATCTCAAAGCTTCATATGATCTTGGTTCTAGTGTGTCTATTATGCATAGGAAGATTTATGAAATGCTTGATCTGCCACCTTTGGAAGATTGTTATTTGGATATCCCACTTAATGATAATGCTAAGAAGAAACTAATGGGGAGTTTTAATGATGATATCATTATGGTTAACAATGCTTATGTCCCTGTGGATTTCTATGTTTTGGATTTTGAATACAATGCTTCTTGTCCTATTACTTTGGGAAGACCTTTTCTTAGAAATGTTGGTGCCATCATTATATGAAAGAAGGCACCATTAAATATCATTTTGCATTCAAGAAAGGTATTGAGCACTTCCCTATGAGGAGAGAGAAGTTTCTTTTTGCTCCTCCTTTGAAAGCAAGGTTTGATTTGAATGCTTCCTCATTTGAAAATACTTGATCCTACTTGCTTCTTGTGCCTAACTTAAAGGCGTTAAAGAAAAGTACTTGTTGGGAGATAAACCAAGAGTTTCCTTGAGTATTGGAAGTTATTCATTCATTAGTGACCTCTCCTTTTCCTTTTTGTTTTCTTTTTTGCCAAGAATGGCCTCTAATGAGAGGGATGTAAGATTTGGGGAGTTGCTCTCCCGAAACAGATTTCTGTCCTCCGCCATAAAAATTCGAGAGGAGTTTCTGTAGCTCGGATTGAGATCAAAATTTAAGAATAAATCCTCCAGTATGTTAGCTAACTTTCATTAGTTCAACACTTTTTGATTTGAGCAACAGAAGATGTTCTAAAAAATCGGTTTCTACCTGATGGTATGTTTTCATAGAATTCTGGCATTATTTGCATTTGCTTCTTATTGATTCCTTTGTTAGTCTCTTTAGGTGAATTGAGCTTTTTGAAGGAGTTTCTATAGTAGCTTATATTTTTAGTAAAAAGCCTTGCTGTTCCAAAGCTTTGCCAGAGGTCTAATATCTTTTGAATACACTAATGTTGCTAATGAGGATTGTGTGAAGTTTTGTATGAAGGAAAAATTTCAGGTGTGTTCCTACAAAAGCTTGCTAGAAGTCTGATGCTAGTGACACGCATGTTGCTTTCACCAAACACATTACAGATGCTCTTGTTAATATTAAGGAAGAGAAGTTAAAACACACAGCTTCTATTCCTAGGAAAGTAGAAGATAGTAGGGAACCCATTATTAATATACAAGTGAATGACTTTGATCTCAAAGCTTCATATGATCTTGGTTCTAGTGTCTCTATTATGCCTAGGAAGATTTATGAAATGCTTGATCTGCCACCTTTAGAAGATTGTTATTTGGATGTCCCACTTAATGATAATGTTAAGAAGAAACTAATGGGAAGTTTTAATGAAGTTCTCATTATGTTTAACAATGCTTATGTCCCTGTGTAGTTCTATGTTTTGGATGTTGAATACAATGCTTCTTGTCTAATTACTTTGGGAAGACCTTTTCTTAGAACTGTTGGTGCCATCATTGATATGAAAGAAGGCACCATTAAATATCATTTTGCATTCAAGAAAGGTATTGAACACTTCCCTATGAGGAGAGAGAAGTTGCTTTTTGCTCCTCCTTTGAAAGCAAGGTTTGATATGAATGCTTCCTCGTTTGAAAATACTTGATTCCTCTTGCTTCTTATGCATAACCTAAAGACGTTAAAGAAAAGTACTTGTTGGGAGATACCCAAGAGTTTCCTTGAGTATTGGAAGTTATTACTTGATTAGTGACCTCTCTTATCCTTTTTGTTTATTTTTTGCCAAGAATGACCTCTAATGAGAGGGAAGTAAGATTTGGGGAGTTGCTGTCCCGAAACAGATTTCTGTCCTGCACCATAAAAATTCGTGAGGAGTCTCTGTAACTCCTATTGAGCTCAAAATTTAAAAATAAATCCCCCAGTATGTTAGATAACTTTCATTAGTTCAACACTTTTTCATTTGAGAAACAAAAGATGTTCTAAAAAATCGGTTTCTACCTGCTGGTCTGTTTTGACAGATTTCTGGCATTATTTGCATTTGCTTCTTATTGATTCCTTTTTTAGTCTCTTTAGGTGAATTGAGCTTTTTGAAGGAGTTGATACAGTAGATTATCTTTTTAGTAAAAAGACTTGCTGTTCCAAAGCTTTTCCAGAGGTCTAATATCTTTTGAATACACTAATGTTGCTAATGAAGATTGTGTGAAGTTTTGTATGAAGGAAAAAATTTAGGTGTGTTCCTACAAAAGCATGCTAGAAGTCTGATGCTAGTGATACGCATGTTGCTTTCACAAAACACATTACAGATGCTCTTGTTAAGATTAAGGAATAGTAGTTAAAACACATAGCTTATATTCCTAGGAAAGTAGAAGATAGTAGGGTACCCATTATTAATATACAAGTGAATGACTTTGATCTCAAAGCTTCATATGATCTTGGTTCTAGTGTGTCTATTATGCATAGGAAGATTTATGAAATGCTTGATCTGCCACCTTTGGAAGATTGTTATTTGGATATCCCACTTAATGATAATGCTAAGAAGAAACTAATGGGGAGTTTTAATGATGATCTCATTATGGTTAACAATGCTTATGTCCCTGTGGATTTCTATGTCATTTCGATTTGGATTTTCAATAAGTCACCCTAAAGACAGAAAAAGATTAGGCAGACTAACAAGAAACTGGCTTGATGGTAGATTCGCTGAACCACCCACACAATCTCGAATCGGGACGCAAGTGCATCTTATTGCTACGAAGCTGAATCGAGGAGTTTCCTTTCTTGCTCCGGAGGAAGGATGACCGCAAAGGTCTAGGTGGTCAGGGGTTTCAAGGTCTGGAATAGGTGTGAGTGGTGGTCGTATTCAGTACCAATGGTACGGTAATTGGAGGTTCAGGCCTAGGATAAGAGCTAGAGGCTTGTTGAGGTGTAGCCATGGTTTCAGCTTCACTGGCAACAGCTGGTAGGGTTGGATGTTGAATACAATGCTTCTTGTCCTATTACTTTGGGAAGACCTTTTCTTAGAAATGTTGGTGCCATCATTATATGAAAGAAGGCACCATTAAATATCATTTTGCATTCAAGAAAGGTATTGAACACTTCCCTATGAGGAGAGAGAAGTTTCTTTTTGCTCCTCCTTTGAAAGCAAGGTTTGATGTGAATGCTTCCTCATTTGAAAATACTTGATCCTTCTTGCTTCTTGTGCCTAACTTAAAGGCGTTAAAGAAAAGTACTTGTTGGGAGATAACCCAAGAGTTTCCTTGAGTATTGGAAGTTATTCATTCATTAGTGACCTCTCCTTTTCCTTTTTTTTTCTTTTTTGCCAAGAATGGCCTCTAATTAGAGGGATGTAAGATTTGGGGAGTTGCTCTCCCGAAACAGATTTCTGTCCTCCGCCATAAAAATTCGAGAGGAGTTTCTGTAACTCGGATTGAGATCAAAATCTAAGAATAAATCCTCCAGTATGTTAGCTAACTTTGATTAGTTCAACACTTTTTGATTTGAGCAACAAAAGATGTTCAAAAAAATCGGTTTCTACCTGATGGTATGTTTTAATAGATTTCTGGCATTATTTGCATTTGCTTCTTATTGATTCCTTTTTTAGTCTCTTTAGGTGAATTGAGCTTTTTGAAGGAGTTGCTATAGTAGATTATATTTTTAGTAAAAAGCCTTGCTGTTCCAAAGCTTTGCCAGAGGTCTAATATCTTTTGAATACACTAATGTTGCTAATGAAGATTGTGTGAAGTTTTGTATGAAGGAAAAATTTCAGGTGTGTTCCTACAAAAGCTTGCTTGAAGTCTGATGCTAGTGACACGCATGTTGCTTTCACCAAACACATTACAGATGCTCTTGTTAATATTAAGGAAGAGAAGTTACAACACACAGCTTCTATTCCTAGGAAAGTAGAAGATAGTAGGGAACCCATTATTAATATACAAGTGAATGACTTTGATCTCAAAGCTTCATATGATCTTGGTTCTAGTGTCTCTATTATGCCTAGGAAGATTTATGAAATGCTTGATCTTCCACCTTTAGAAGATTGTTATTTGGATGTCCCACTTAATGATAATGTTAAGTAGAAACTAATGGGAAGTTTTAATGAAGTTCACATTATGTTTAACAATGCTTATGTCCCTGTGGAGTTCTATGTTTTGGATGTTGAATACAATGCTTCTTGTCCAATTACTTTGGGTAGACCTTTTCTTAGAACTGTTGGTGCCATCATTGATATGAAAGAAGGCACCATTAAATATCATTTTGCATTCAAGAAAGGTATTGAACACTTCCCTATGAGGAGAGAGAAGTTGCTTTTTGCTCCTCCTTTGAAAGCAAGGTTTGATATGAATGCTTCCTCATTTGAAAATACTTGATTCTTCTTGCTTCTTATGCATAACCTAAAGACGTTAAAGAAAAGTACTTGTTGGGAGATACCCAAGAGTTTCCTTGAGTATTGGAAGTTATTACTTGATTAGTGACCTCTCTTATCCTTTTTTTATTTTTTGCCAAGAATGACCTCTAATGAGAGGGAAGTAAGATTTGGGGAGTTGCTGTACCAAAACAGATTTCTGTCCTGCACCATAAAAATTCGTGAGGAGTCTCTGTAACTCCGATTGAGCTCAAAATTTAAAAATAAATCCCCCAGTATGTTAGATAACTTTCATTAGTTCAACACTTTTTGATTTGAGAAACAAAAGATGTTCTAAAAAATCGGTTTCTACCTGCTGGTCTGTTTTGACAGATTTCTGGCATTATTTGCATTTGCTTCTTATTGATTCCTTTTTTAGTCTCTTTAGGTGAATTGAGCTTTTTGAAGGAGTTGATGCAGTAGATTATCTTTTTAGTAAAAAGACTTGCTGTTCCAAAGCTTTTCCAGAGGTCTAATATCTTTTGAATACACTAATGTTGCTAATGAAGATTGTGTGAAGTTTTGTATGAAGGAAAAAATTTAGGTGTGTTCCTACAAAAGCATGCTAGAAGTCTGATGCTAGTGATACGCATGTTGCTTTCACAAAACACATTACAGATGCTCTTGTTAATATTAAGGAAGAGTAGTTAAAACACATAGCTTATATTCCTAGGAAAGTAGAAGATAGTAGGGTACCCATTATTAATATACAAGTGAATGACTTTGATCTCAAAGCTTCATATGATATTGGTTCTAGTGTGTCTATTATGCATAGGAAGATTTATGAAATGCTTGATCTGCCACCTTTGGAAGATAGTTATTTGTATATCCCACTTAATGATAATGCTAAGAAGAAACTAATGGGGAGTTTTAATGATGATCTCATTATGGTTAACAATGCTTATGTCCCTGTGGATTTCTATGTTTTGGATGTTGAATACAATGCTTCTTGTCCTATTACTTTGGGAAGACTTTTTCTTAGAAATGTTGGTGCCATCATTATATGAAAGAAGGCACCATTAAATATCATTTTGCATTCAAGAAAGGTATTGAACACTTCCCTATGAGGAGAGAGAAGTTTCTTTTTGCTCCTCCTTTGAAAGCAAGGTTTGATGTGAATGCTTCCTCATTTGAAAATACTTGATTCTTCTTGCTTCTTGTGCCTAACTTAAAGGCGTTAAAGAAAAGTACTTGTTGGGAGATAACCCAAGAGTTTCCTTGAGTATTGGAAGTTATTCATTCATTAGTGACCTCTCCTTATCCTTTTTGTTTTCTTTTTTTGCCAAGAATGGCCTCTAATGAGAGGGAAGTAAGATTTGGGGAGTTGCTCTCCCGAAACAGATTTCTGTCCTCCGCCCTAAAAATTCGAGAGGAGTTTCTGTAACTCGGATTGAGATCAAAATTTAAGAATAAATCCTCCAGTATGTTAGATAACTTTCATTATTTCAGCACTTTTTGATTTGAGCAACAAAAGATGTTCAAAAAAATCGGTTTCTACCTAATGGTATGTTTTCATAGATTTCTGGCATTATTTGCATTTGCTTCTTATTGATTCCTTTTTTAGTCTCTTTAGGTGAATTGAGCTTTTTGAAGGAGTTGCTATAGTAGATTATATTTTTAGTAAAAAGCCTTGCTGTTCCAAAGCTTTGCCAGAGGTCTAATATCTTTTGAATACACTAATGTTGCTAATGAAGATTGTGTGAAGTTTTGTATGAAGGAAAAATTTCAGGTGTGTTCCTACAAAATCTTGCTAGAAGTCTGATGCTAGTGACACGCATGTTCCTCTCACCAAACACATTACAGATGCTCTTGTTAATATTAAGGAAGAGAAGTTAAAACACACAGCTTCTATTCCTAGGAAAGTAGAAGATAGTAGGGAACCAATTATTAATATACAAGTGAATGACTTTGATCTCAAAGCTTCATATGATTTTGGTTCTAGTGTCTCTATTATGCCTAGGAAGATTTATGAAATGCTTGATCTGCCACCTTTGGAAGATTGTTATTTTAATGTCCCACTTAATGATAATGTTAAGAAGAAACTAACGGGGAGTTTTAATGATGTTCTCATTATGTTTAACAATGCTTATGTCCCTGTGGATTTCTATGTTTTGGATGTTGAATACAATGCTTCTTGTCCAATTACTTTGGGAAGACCTTTTCTTAGAACTGTTGGCGCCATCATTGATATGAAAGAAGGCACCATTAAATATCATTTTGCATTCAAGAAAGGTATTGAACACTTCCCTATGAGGAGAGAGAAGTTGCTTTTTGCTCCTCCTTTGAAAGCAAGGTTTGATGTGAATGCTTCCTCATTTGAAAATACTTGATTCTTCTTGCTTCTTGTGCCTAACCTAAAGGCGTTAAAGAAAGGTACTTGTTGGGAGATAACCCAAGAGTTTCCTTGAGTATTGGAAGTTATTACTTCAGTAGTGACCTCTCTTATCCTTTTTTTTATTTTTTGCCAAGAATGAGCTCTAATTAGAGGGAAGTAAGATTTGGGGAGTGGCTGTCCCGAAACAGATTTCTGTCCTGCACCATAAAAATTCGTGAGGAGTCTCTGTAACTCGGATTGAGCTCAAAATTTAAGAATAAATCCCAGTATGTTAGCTAAGTTTCATTAGTTCATCACTTTTTATTTGAGCAACAGAAGATGTTCTAAAAAATCGGTTTCTACTTGCTGGTCTGTTTTGACAGATTTCTGCCATTATTTGCATTTGCTTCTTATTGATTCCTTTTTGAGTCTCTTGAGGTGAATTGAGCTTTTTGAAGGAGTTGATACAATAGCTTATCTTTTTAGTGACAAGACTTGCTGTTCCAAAGCTTTTCCAGAGGTCTAATATCTTTTGAATACACTAATGTTGCTAATGAAGATTGTGTGAAGTTTTGTATGAAGGAAAAATTTCAGGTGTGTTCCTACAAAAGCTTGCTAGAAGTCTGATGCTAGTGACACGCATGTTGCTTTCACCAAACACATTACAGATGCTCTTGTTAATATTAAGGAAGAGAAGTTAAAACACACAGCTTCTATTCCTAGGAAAGTAGAAGATAGTAGGGAACCCATTATTAATATACAAGTGAATGACTTTTCTCTCAAAGCTTCATATGATTTTGGTTCTAGTGTCTCTATTATGCCTAGGAAGATTTATGAAATGCTTGATCTGCCACCTTTGGAAGATTGTTATTTGGATGTCCCACTTAATGATAATGTTAAGAAGAAACTAACGGGGATTTTTAATGATGTTCTCATTATGTTTAACAATGCTTATGTCCCTGTGGAGTTCTATGTTTTGGATGTTGAATACAATGCTTCTTGTCCAATTACTTTGGGAAGACCTTTTCTTAGAACTGTTGGCGCCATCATTGATATGAAAGAAGGCACCATTAAATATCATTTTTCATTCAAGAAAGGAATTGAACACTTCCCTATGAGGAGAGAGAAGTTGCTTTTTGCTCCTCCTTTGAAAGCAAGGTTTGATGTGAATGCTTCCTCATTTGAAAATACTTGATTCTTCTTGCTTCTTGTGCCTAACCTAAAGGCGTTAAAGAAAGGTACTTGTTGGGAGATAACCCAAGAGTTTCCTTGAGTATTGGAAGTTATTACTTCAGTAGTGACCTCTCTTATCCTTTTTTTTATTTTTTGCCAAGAATGAGCTCTAATTAGAGGGAAGTAAGATTTGGGGAGTTGCTGTCCCGAAACAGATTTCTGTCCTGCACCATAAAAATTCGTGAGGAGTCTCTGTAACTCGGATTGAGCTCAAAATTTAAGAATAAATCCCAGTATGCTAGCTAAGTTTCATTAGTTCAGCACTTTTTATTTGAGCAACAGAAGATGTTCTAAAAAATCGGTTTCTACTTGCTGGTCTGTTTTGACAGATTTCTGCCATTATTTGCATTTCCTTCTTATTGATTCCTTTTTGAGTCTCTTTAGGTGAATTGAGCTTTTTGAAGGAGTTGATACAGTAGCTTATCTTTTTAGTGACAAGACTTGCTGTTCCAAAGCTTTTCCAGAGGTCTAATATCTTTTGAATACACTAATGTTGCTAATGAAGATTGTGTGAAGTTTTGTATGAAGGAAAAATTTCACGTGTGTTCCTACAAAAGCTTGCTAGAAGTCTGATGCTAGTGACACGCATGTTGCTTTCACCAAACACATTACAGATGCTCTTGTTAATATTAAGGAAGAGAAGTTAAAACACACGGCTTCTATTCCTAGGAAAGTAGAAGATAGTAGGGAACCCATTATTAATATACAAGTGAATGACTTTGATCTCAAAGCTTCATATGATTTTGGTTCTAGTGTCTCTATTATGCCTAGGAAGATTTATGAAATGCTTGATCTGCCACCTTTGGAAGATTGTTATTTGGATGTCCCACTTAATGATAATGTTAAGAAGAAACTAACGGGGAGTTTTAATGATGTTCTCATTATGTTTAACAATGCTTATGTCCCTGTGGAGTTCTATGTTTTGGATGTTGAATACAATGCTTCTTGTCCAATTACTTTGGGAAGACCTTTTCTTAGAACTGTTGGCGCCATCATTGATATGAAAGAAGGCACCATTAAATATCATTTTGCATTCAAGAAAGGTATTGAACACTTCCCTATGAGGAGAGAGAAGTTGCTTTTTGCTCCTCCTTTGAAAGCAAGGTTTGATATGAATGCTTCCTCATTTGAAAATACTTGATTCTTCTCGCTTCTTGTGCCTAAACTAAAGGCGTTAAAGAAAAGTACTTGTTGGGAGATAACCCAAGAGTTTCCTTGAGTATTGGAAGTTATTACTTCAGTAGTGACCTCTCTTATCCTTTTTTTTATTTTTTGCCAAGAATGACCTCTAATGAGAGGGAAGTAAGATTTGGGGAGTTGCTGTCCCGAAACAGATTTCTGTCCTGCACCATAAAAATTCGTGAGGAGACTCTGTAACTCGGATTGAGCTCAAAATTTAAGAATAAATCCCAGTATGTTAGCTAAGTTTCATTAGTTCAGAACTTTTTATTTGAGCAACAGAAGATGTTCTAAAAAATCGGTTTCTACTTGCTGGTCTGTTTTGACAGATTTCTGCCATTATTTGCATTTGCTTCTTATTGATTCCTTTTTGAGTCTCTTTAGTTGAATTGAGCTTTTTGAAGGAGTTGATACAGTAGCTTATCTTTTTAGTGAAAAGACTTGCTGTTCCAAATCTTTGCCAGATGTAGAGGTCTCAACCTAATATGGTAGATTCCTCCTCTGTTTTACAATGCTAGTCCCTGGATCAATAGCTAGCATCCACAGTTAAGATGTAATATCAAGATACAAAGGTCATAACATAACTTTATAACCAGGAATAACATAATTTTTATTACATCTTACATAGCTCATTTGGCTATTACATTACATTGCAGCGGAATAACTATAGTCATGGGTCCTTCATCTTCAAAGTGCCACAGGCAGATGTTGGTTGTAGACTTTGTAATCCTAATCAATCAATCTTCACTAAAGACAATCAAACCTGCAACATTACAAGTTACAGCCACAAGGGTCAATACATTTGAATTGTATTGGCAAGTTTCACTACTATGTATAATATGAGTGGATCCTATCAATACATGCATATTTGGCTAGGTAGAGTTTAAGGCTTATTTGCATAAAGCAACATTTATCCTATCTTTTAAAAAATGGTTTTGGTCCTTTGTCAAATCTCTTGTCCAAGTTCCTTGAACTCCTTGGTAGAAACTCAAGTGTTCAAGTCCTTGTCAAAAATCTCTTGAGCTACTTGGTAACCCCAAGTGCAACAAGTTTTATCAAAATCTCATGAGAACCTTGGTAACCCCAAGTACATCATGCTCTTGAGCACCTTGGTAACCCCAAGTGCATCAAGCTTAACAAAATCTCTTTGAATTCCTTGGTAGACACACAAGGGCATCAAGTTTTTATTTTAGAAGTTGGAATGTCGAGATCTCCCATAGTTTAAACTTTAGTTGCTCAGTATTGTCCATAACCGGGGACACGGCTAAGTACTTAGATTTTATTAACTTCTGCAGAAGGAGTACACTTTACCCACATGTCACAATCCCGTCCTTTTGCCACCAGTGGCCTACTGGATTAGTGCTCACCAAGATGGAGTACTGGCAGATTGAGAATGTGACGAAGTATTTCCAACGGGTCCTCCCATACACCATTGCTAGCTTGCCTTCAGCACCCATGAAGCATTCCAGATCCCCATGTCCAGTTAACTGAAGACAGTGCATGGGTCTTCCCAAAGTAGTTGACTAAGCCAGAGCCATAATAGCATGTGGTTGCACACGAAAGCCACAATTGGAGAAACATGTTCAATCTCTAAGTTTCCTAGGTGGTTTTCTTTTGGAGCACAACACAAAGTGAATCCCATAAACATGGTTCCTTTTGTTGCCACCTTCTCCAAAACTTAAAGTATCCTCCACCTAGGTGGTTCATTGAGTCCTTGTTTTATTATGTAAAACACAAGTCCTTTTCTCAACCTTTATAAAATATCAACATGTATCTCTTTTCAAAATATAGCATATAGCATGGCTAAGCATGTAACAACTACATTATTTCCACTAAGGAATTTATAGGGAATCCTATTATGATTTAGCATAGCATAAATATAAAATTGTTTTCATGCATGTTTTCAAAATCCACTAAGTATAATGAAAATAGTAGGACTTTAGATGATAGTGTCACTTGCCTTTTTGGTAGGGAATGGTGGTTCTCTCCTTGATCTTGCTAGTCTCACACTTTGCTAAATTCACTACAAGTCAATCAAGCAAACACAAAAATCAACTAACATTCCCAACCAAAGTCAAACAAACAATTTCACACTCACAAAGTAATGGAATCTAAGTCATGCATAATTATGCAAAGGATGGTTCTATTGCAAGGATAGTCTCTACTAGGTTTATAAACTTTGTAAGGTCCAAATTGGTCATTTACCAAAATGGCAAAGTCATTAGTTAGAGGGTTTTGCCCAAAACTATTTTAAAATCCATTCAACATTTTATATGGTGGAAAATAGTTTTTATTAAATCTAAAACCTTTAAGTCTTCACCAAAAGTTTCTAACTCTCAAGATTTGTTGTTTTGGGTCAGTAGCTTTGAATCAAAATATTTTCCCAAAGTTTTATTCCAAAATCCTTTTTCATAATAAAACCATTATCTTTACTTAGATAAAAATATACTAATTCAATTAATCCATTCTAAATTTTTCCAATTTCATTTTCAAAACCATGGGTTGGTTCCTAAGGTTAGTAAGGTCACTACAAACCATTTTGCAAAAGATTTAATCCTAAAATCAATTTTAAACAATTTTTCTACTCTAAACAAGCTCACAAAAGAATCTGCAAAATCAAGTAAGCTAACAGATACTATTTTCTAAACTAAGGCCATGGTTGGTTAGGTCTTGCTCTCCTTAATCCAACGATATAAAATTTATAATTTTTGGACGTGTGGATCCAAAGTTACAAGGGTTTGAAAATTACAAACAAATCTGTTTTCAATTTCTGTTTTTAAACAGACAGGTGACACGCGGCGCGTAGCTATTCGCAGGTACCGGTTCGTTGCGGATCACGCTGTAGACCATAGGATCTAATCAAATCGTGCGATCCAGAACGTGTACCCCTTCGCGGTTTAAGTGACTCTATCGTGCCCGCTCAATCTAGATCGAACGGCTGTCATCGCATAGGCCAAAGTCGGGCGGCGCAATGTCAACGGCGAGCGGCGGAGCGGCCAGATGGCGGCGGCGCTGGCGAGGCAGGAAACGAAACAGGGGGAAAGTAAGCTCACCGATGTCGCGAGGACAAGGTGGTGCTCGTCGTGTGCTCGACGTGGCAAGGGGCGCACGAGATTTGCGGTAATTCCTCACCGGAGCTTGCTACAGCGACTGACGGCTCTGGACGTGGTCGGGGACGTTGCTGTGGTCCATGAGAAGGCAAGCGGAGGACTTGGTTAGCTTCGCAAGGTCAAGGCGGTGACGCGTGCATGAAGGAGAAGAGGAGGGGCGGTCGGATACAACCTGTGGGCGTCGTCGGAGAAGAGGGCAGACGGCGGCGCTGTCGGAGCTTGTCAAAGCCGACGCTCCGGGGCGCCCGTGGTTGAATGAAGGGCACGGGGAGAAGCGTCTCGGAGTGGGGAAGCTGCCAGCATGCTCAAGGAGGCTCGGGGTGGTGTGGCTTGGCCGGAATCGGTCGGAGACGATGGTCGGAGCTGGGAGTGTGTCGAGTCAAATTGGGGCAGCCTCGGGGCAGAGAGTGGTTGGCGACAGAGGGAAAGGAAGGGGAAGATGCAGGCGCTTAATATCGTGCAGTCACGGCGAGATTAACGCGCGGCATTACTGTGAATTGAACGCGGCATTCAAAGGCAGCAATGGCAGCGAGGTTTGGGGGTGACAGGGTCGCGCGGGTGTGGACGATGAGCAATAGAGGTGGGGTCCACCGGTCAGTGGGAAAGGAAGTGTGAGGGAGGTCCACTGGTCAGTCTCTGTGCGGGTTTTTTACTGCGTGCGAATCGTTTTTCTTTCGGGGAGAAAAACTGGGCTGGCTCTGGGCCTTAGTGGGCTGATGGGTTGGGTCTGGTTCAAATCCATTTTTTTTTTCTGTCTGCTGACTTTTTCTTTTTCTAATTCCCAATTCTGTTTTGTATTTCAAATAGTCAAACAACATCCAAATCAATTCAAATAATCACCAAACCTTGCACTAAGAATTTGGTTCTGTTTAGTAGCATACACCTAAATTCCAAATAAAATAATATTTTAAATCTTTTTAGGTTCCATTTATTTATAAAATGGACCATGGTTTATTAATAAAATGGGATTTGATTTATTTAATAAAATCTTCATTTGAAATCCAAATACTTTCAAAACCAATCAGTAGATTTTATTTGGAAATAAAGAATATTTGGAAATTTGTTTAAAACAAAATAACCTTTTATTTTAGAGTCCATTATTAATTAAATATAATAGACTTTCATTATTAAATCAAATAGGATTTGTTTTATTGAGATATTTATTCTAAAATAAAGCCAAAACACTTTAGTAGGTTTTATTTGTGAATATCAAATATTTGGAAAACTTATTTTAAATAATTTAACAAGTTTTGATGTTTCAATTAAATTGGTAAAACCTTTTATTTAAATAAAGTTGGATATTAAATCCTTATTAATTTATTTAAATAAACCTCTGCTATTTTTATCAAAAATGTTTTTAATCCAAAAGCTTGGCCAAGGTTTAATTTGGCTTTATAAAATAATCCTTATTTATGAATCCACCTTTTCTTTTGAAAACCAAATCTGTTATTTAAAAGATTCCAAAATAGTAATTCCAAAACATTTTAATTTCCTTTAATAAATGTTTAACTTTATGAATCCCTTTAGGATTTTATTTGATCCGAATTGATTTGAAGTTCCAATTAAATTCTAAAAGTTTCTTCTGGCCTTGAAAATCAAACAAAGTTTTATTTCATTCATTTATTTTCACATTACAAGATTTGGAAAATCTTGGGATGTGACACCAGAGGTCTAATATCTTTTGATTACACTAATGTTGCTAATGAAGATTGTGTGAAGTTTTGTATGAAGGAAAAATTTCAGGTGTGTTCCGACAAAAGCTTGCTAGAATACCTGATGCTAGTTATATGCATGTTGCTTTCACCAAACACATTACAGATGATCTTGTTAAGATTAAGGAAGAGAAGTTAAAACACAAAGCTTCTATTCCTAGGAAAGTAGAAGATAGTTGGGAACCCATTTTTATTATACAAGTGAATGACTTTGATCTCAAAGCTTCATGTGATCTTGGTTCTAGTGTCTCTATTATGCCTAGGAAGATTTATGAAATGCTTGATCTGCCACCTTTGGAAGATTGTTATTTGGATGTCCCACTTAATGATAATTTTAAGAAGAAACTAATGGGGAGTTTTAATGATGTTCTCATTATGTTTAACAATTCTTATGTCCTTGTGGAGTTCTATGTTTTGCATGTTGAATACAATGCTTCTTGTCCTATTACTTTGGGAAGACCTTTTCTTCGAACTGTTGGTGCCATCATTGATATGAATAAATGCACCATTAAATATCATTTTGCATTCAAGAAAGGTATTGAACACTTCCCTATGAGGAGAGAGAAGTTTCTTTTTGCTCCTCCTTTGAAAGCAGGGTTTGATGTGAATGCTTTCTCATTTGAAAATACTTGATTCTTCTTGCTTCTTGTTCCTAACTTAAAGGTGTTAAAGAAAAGTACTTGTTAGGAGATAACCCAAGAGTTTCCTTGAGTATTGGAAGTTATTCATTCATTATTGACCTCTCCTTATCCTTTTTGGTTTCTTTTTTGCCAAGAATGGCCTCTAATGAGAGGGAAGTAAGATTTGGGGAGTTCTTGTCCCGAAATAGATTTTGGTCCTCCACCATAAAAACTCGCGAGGAGTATCTGTAAGTCGGATTGAGATCAAAATTTAAGAATAAATCCTCCAGTATGTTAGCTAACTTTCGTTAGTTCAACTCTTTTTGATTTGAGCAACAAAAGATGTTCTAAAAATCGGTTTCTACCTGCTGGTCTGTTTTGACAGATTTCTGCCATTATTTGCATTTGCTTCTTATTGATTCCTTTTTTAGTTATCTTTAGGTGAATTGAGATTTTTTAAGGAGTTTCTACAGTATCTTGTGTTTTTAGTGAAAAGCCTTTCTGTTCCAATGCTTTACCAGAGGTCTAATATCTTTTGAATACACTAATGTTGCTAATGAAGATTGTGTGAAGTTTTGTATGAAGGAAAAAATTTCAGGTGTAGAAAGAGAATGATGCAATGAGATGAAGAATGGACAAAAAATCAAGCTTGGGGATGCCACCATGGTGTCACCCCAAGAAATATCCAAGCGGTACAAGCGTCGAAACTTGGGGATGCCCAGGGCATCCCCTTCTTCATCAATAAAAAGCTCAGTTCTGTCTAGACACTTCGTTTTTATTGTTTCACGCACAGTTGTGTTGTTTTTGGAGCATCTTAGTTTTCGTTTGCTTTGCTTAGGTTGTTTAGTTTGCTTGAGTAGTTTGGACCCCCGTTCTTGCTGTGTTTTTGCAAATAAGTTGCTTGGTGTTGGAAATGAGTAGGAAGTTCTTGCTTGGAAGTGCAAGAGGAGCTTGCATTGACCATGACTTAGACTTTAGCATGACATGCTAGGTGTTGTTTTGACCTTTTTCTTAGTGATTATTGATGTAGAATGTCTTGTCCAAACAATTGGGATTGCTTAGTGTGCCTTGAAGAAATTATGCATTGTTTTAACATGCAAAAACATAGTATTGTGGTATTCTCCTTTGATGCTTTGTTTGGGTTAACTTGGCACATGCTCACACCATGTTATGACTATGACAAGTCACCATAGCCTCTAAGATCATTTATTCCTTGACTTGTAGTACCACTCTATGCTTTTATTAGTAATGCTTTGTTGCTCTGCATTATTATGGCCATTTTTGCTCTCTTAGTTGGTTGCTCCCAGTATTTTGCTAGCCTCCACTTGTCTGAGTAAGTTCTACTCATGCTTCCAACTCCCAAGAAACCAACTTATTCGAAAGTTTCCACTATAAATTCCCATGGATGGTGTGTTACATCATTCCAAGTATATTCTTTTTTTAGCTATCTTACAATTAAAAAGTATTTTTTATGTGAAAACTTAGTGATTAAAGCCCTCACGAACTTGGTGGCACACTTTATATTCTTTGCCCCTAATAAACTTGAACCATTGTGTCATCTATGTTGTATATGCTTGCACTTATACGTTGGAATTAGCAGAACCGTGCTGTCACGGGGAACGTTTTCAACATTGCACTTGTACTTTGTACTCAGTTGATATCATGTTCTTTTGTCTATGGATGTCACCGGTGTGAAATAAAGAGGGAACTTGTAAGTCCATGGAGTTTGTATTCTGTGTTAGAGAAACTCCTGGGCCGCTAGCCTAAGCCATGCCTAATCATGGTGGAAACTTGCAGCATCACCATAATGAGCTATCTATGAAGCATCCTCAATAAAAATCTATGCACATAGTAAATAAAAAGATCACTTAGATGCTCATTGTCTGCTTGCCTTGTCATTTTGGTTATGGGATAGCTCCTGTAGTTGAGTAGCATGAGGTGTGGCCCTCGTGTTCAAGGGACTTGAGATGTCCAAATTATACTTCGTCAAGCATATACTCCATCTTTGTTCACTTTAACCTTAATCACTTCAAGATGCTTATGATAGGGGCAATGAGGGCTGAAAGCTAACAAGTACCATCATTTTTGGAAGCTCTTTTTGAAACTTGAAATCCCTGCTTCCTTTATAAAAGGACTTTTGTAACATCCCAAAAATCATGATTTGTAAATCTTGCATAGAATTCATGCATTCATAAGCATTTGATCTTTTTCAAATGAATTTTCAAACATAAGAAACCATATTTTTGCGAATTACTTATTCAAGTGAGGCAAGGTTTATATTTTACTTACTAAATATGATTAGGATTTGATCAGTATTGATTATAAAGTAAATACAAATCCCACACAAAAGTTTTCAAAACAATTCAAATTTAAAACCATTTATATGCCTATTATAAATATACAATTAAAGGCATGGTTTTATATTTAATTTCAAACTGAAAATGATTTTCGAATATAAGTAGATGTTTTACACATCCTTGGACACAGGAAATACAGAAAAATTCTGGAAGAAATTCAAATTGAAACAGATTTGAAACACTCATTCAAATTCAAACCAGAAATTCAAAACAGAAAAAAGAAAAAAAGAAAAAGAGAAAAAAATAAACCTAGCCAGCTAACTAACCCAACCCACCTGTGGCCCAGCAAACTGGCCCAACTAGCCCACCCGGGAAACCCCCACCCCTCACTGTTTTTCACTCACTCCCGCACCCCCTCTCACTGATGACTTGGCACCACACGCCAAGTCACCTTCGTGCCCGAATCACGCGTGACCAGCACCGCCGCTGCCATTTCCCTGATTGAATTCCACGCTTGATTGCGAGGTAACGTCGGCGTAATTCCCTCTCTCGCCCCGGATATTTAACCTCCTCCTCCTTCCGCTCATTTCCCCTCAAGCCACAACCACAGAGAGCCACCAGGCTGCCCACAATCAAGCTCACTCCGCCTCGGTACCGAGCATCTCTGGCGGCAAATTCCAGTGAGAACTCACCGCCCCTTGCCTCATGCTCCTGCTAACGTGTTCGCCGCATCCTTGCGCATCTCCTAACTCCTCTGGTATGTGCTAGGGCAACCCAGAACGTCGCCAACGTCAACGACTGTGCGTGCCCGACGAAGCACTCAACTCCGACGAGCACACACGGTAAACCTAGCCGTCACTTCCTCTCTGGTTCATGCCCGCACACTCGCATCTTAGGTACGCATCTAACGTCGCCCCCCTTTTCCTCTCCCGTGCCTTGTAGCGCCCCTAGCGACGACGACCGAGCACACCCGAAGCCGCCTGCAACTCCGACGAGGAATCCTCGCTGTGTTCATGCACCCCAACCCCATCCACCTGCACGTTGAGCTTCTCCGTGTCTTCACGGCCTCGGTAAGCATCAGCATCCTCGCCCTTGCCCTCTGGCCTCGCCGGAGCGACGTCGCCAGACGCGCAGTCGCCGCTCTGGCCATTTGCGCCGCCGCTCGATGGTCAGAGCCTCGTGGACCATTAGATCTAGATCTATAGGTTAGGATTAGAAGTTAGCGTGAAGGGGTATGGTCAGATCTGGACCACAGGATCTCACTTAGATCCAGCGGCTCGCGAGTGTGATCCGCACGAAGCAGTACGGACCAATCATATGGCGCCGCGTGTTAGGATTTCTGTTTTAGAATTTAGATTTGAATCTATTAGATGAATAAACTTGAAAAATTCATAACTTTTGTTATGTTTATCCAAAAAATACAAATAATATATCATTTGAATGAGAAAAATAAATCCTACACATCTGTAGGCTTAGTTTTGTAATTTGCTTCTGTTAAAAATATAATTTTATGCAGAGACATGTGTAGGCCTAATTTGTGTATAAAAATTATTTGGAAAATGTTTTAAAAGCCAAATTAAGTTTATTTGGTGTATAATTGTTTAGTTTATTGTTCAGTACTGTTTTACTTGTCTTGTTTGGTTTAGAAAAATCATCACATGGCATTTTCATGCATTCATATATTTTTGTTTGATTATTTGAAATATGAATTTGGTGCTATCATTTTATGTGTAGATTTTGGTGCTAGTGGTGATTGTGACTGTGAGGATTGTTGTTACTCCCCCAACTACCAAGGCAAGTGGTGCTTCATATTTTTGTACTAATATTTTGACTATGCATTAGTGATATTTTGTATAGGGGTTGCATGATGTTTTGCTAAGTATCTATATGCTATGCTTGGGAAATCCTAGTAGTTTTAGACTTGTTAGAATTTTCTCTAAGTTACGATACTTGATATATTACCATGCTTAGCCTAGCTAGTAGAAAACAAGGGTGGATTATACACATGCTATGGAAAATGTTGCTAAGTCTCTGACTTATGTTTTTGATTAATAAAACAACTAAGTGAATGAAACACTTGGGTGTAATGGTAATTTCATGGTGGATTTTTGTTGAGTGGTTACCAGGGCCCATTCTTCAATGGCCTACCCTGTGTATCTCACTTGTGGAATGCCACCCAGGAACAAAGGGATTTGAGATTCCATGTGTTAAGAAGCTTCTAGTGCAGCCACTTGACAATATGGGATCTGCCTGGATCATATAGGTAGCAATAACTTAGCCAAATGGACAGTTGGTGGTAGGGGGTGATAGGTTTGGGAACGCGTCCATTCTAGTCTAAGGGAAGGCTTCTGAAAGACTTGTCTCGATGCATGTCGAGTCTTGTGGGGAAAGTGCACCAACTCTGCAGAAGGAAGAATCTAAGTACTTAGCCGTGTCCCCGGCAACGGACAATTTGAGCATCAAGACATGGAAGCTATCAAGAATTCCTCATCCCAATTTCTAAGTTAAAAAATTGTGGTTGAACAAGGGTAAAGGTTCACCAATGTCAATTGGTGGTTCCTTGGGAGTTTTTGCCAAACAAAAACTTAGTGCTTTTAACTGACAGGTAAAACCTATTTTGAGCAAAGCAAGCCTAAGCTACACTTAGACAAATTCATGTAGAAGCTATAAACTACTATTCTACTAAGGTATCACTTGCCAATACTATTCCAATGTATTGACCCACTATGGCTGTAACTTGTGATGTTGCAGGTTACTCTTATGAGGATTAGGGTTATGAGTCTACACTCAACATGCTTGCATGTGGCACATGAAGATGAAGACTTTTATTTATATTGTTAAGTTAAACTCTTGTACTAGCCTATGGCTATGAAGTTGTAAAAGACTATGTTATCTCTGGAATGATGATGTAATAATGACCTTTGTTTCTGTGTACTTCATCTTAAACTGTGGAAGCTAGCATTTGATCCAGGGACTAGAATTGCAATCACATGGACCTTTACCTTTATAAAGGTGGGGTCTTATAGATGGTATCAAAGCACTGTGTTTCCTGTAGGATTATGACCCTAGGATTGGATTAGACTAAGAAACCACTTAGGAAAATTTCAACACTTTGAAAATATTCCACACTTGTCTTTTTCTTCTCGTAAACTTTTCTAATATTCTTTCTCATCTCTATTTGTAGATGAACTCCATCAACGAAGCCATGAGGAAGGGACCACTCAAGACCATGACTTTGGAGTGTGAGACTAAATTTCCCAAGACACTCAAGAACCTTATGGTTACCATGGGGATACATGGTGCAGCTGTGTACAAGGGATTCCCTGTGATGGATGAAGGAGAAGAGTATTGGTGGGTGCAACTTCACTTGTACAAAAACAAGGAAGACAACCACAAGGAGTTAGGATTTTGCATGGTCACCAACTCCAAAATGCACACAACATTCTTTGACTCTACAAGAAATGCAGCTTGGAATGCCATCAAGGAGCTTGGTGATAGACTCAAGTGCAGAATGCCCAATACCCGAAATGACCTTAGAGAAGAAAAGAAGAATACCCAAGAATTAGAGACTACCAACCAACAACTAAGGGGAGACATCATAGACTTAATATGGGAGTCTTGTGGACAAGATAGACAGATGGCCACTAAATATGCCCTGATAGCTAATTTTTCTAGTGAGTGAGAGTTTTAACGTACTTCGTTAGTTGGACCACCACACTTATTGTTTTTACTTCCAAAAATTTGTCCAAGTTATTTTGAACCTTTGGGGTTTGTAATGGATTTGTGTATGCCATGAATTGTGTGTTTGTTGCAAAAGATGTGCATGTGATATTTTGTCTTGTGAATTTTCTCTACTTGTGATTGGTTCTAACTTTTCTCTATCTTATAAAATAGATGCCTAACGTTGTTATCAGCACGACCGAGGAGTTCAAGGGAAATCGTTTTGGTACTCGTCTCATTGAGCTCACTAGTGTGCTCAACCTTCCACTTCCTAGCATCATGACACTTCAGCTCACCAAGTTTGAGAGGAAGGACCTATGGGGCTTTAGAGTCACACAGTCGGGACGCCAGGCAGAGCCACCCACGGAGGCTATCACTTTCAAGCTGATGCACGACGACATGGAGAGAGGCTTAGATGTAGTCGTGCAGATGTTACTTGGACGCCTGGTAGGGAGGTACTCCACCGAGCTTAGAGGTCTTTACTTTCACCCCTTGGGGAGACGCGACGAGGAGGGTGAGGCTATAGAGTACGATGATGCTACTAGAGAGACGATGGAGCCGATTCGTCTATACCTTCAGGACCTAGAGGGTCTTATTAGACACCTTGATACTGATAGGACCAACGTCATGCTTAGCAATGACGAGCTCCTGGTTCAACTACGAGAGAAGGACAAGCTCTTCGCGGAGCAAGACGAGATCGTCAAGGAAATGGAGGCCAAATTTGAAAGCTAGGACAAGAAGTTCAAGAGCCAGGAGAAAAGAGTCCAAGACAGGACCAAGAAGATCCGGGAGATGAAGTAAGAGTTAGAGGCCAAGGACTTCAAGCTTGAGCACCAGCAGGGAGTGATCGGGAGGCTTCGCCTAGAGAAGAGGGCTCTTAGGGCCAATATTGAGGCCTTGACTACTAGTGTTGATGAGTACAAGACCGCCATGGAGAATGCAGGTCTTACCCTTGTTGATGTGGAGATCAATGCGGAAGAGTAGTGTAGAGTACTCGATTATCTTTCATCTACCGTACTTTGATTATTGAGTCACAATGACCATCCAACATGTGGATGGCTTGCTATGGTGTGTTTGCATTTTCCAAAACTTGTTGTTTATGTCATTCAAACTCTATGTTATTTTGATGCTTGGTTATTATGATTGTTCTATGTGATGTATTGTGAATGTTGAGCATCTATGGGTATCTCATTCTTATCCTTATTAAAACCACATATGCCTCCTCGACGTGTCATCCCCAACCAAAACAAAAACAACAATGTCACTCCCGAGATGCAACAGTTGATGACAGCGCAAGGTCAACTAATGAAGATGATGACAACATTCATGCAGAACCAGAACCAGAACAACAACAACAATAACAACAACAACCAGAATAATCCGCCAAGATTTGACATGCTCACCAGATTTATAAGACTAAGGCCTGCAAAGTTCTCATGAACCACTGATCCAATGGTAGCCAATGACTGGTTATGTTCCGTGAACAAGGACTTAGTGACTGTTGGCTGCACCGATGAAGAAAAGGTCAGGTTCGCAGCACATCTGCTTGAAGGGCCAGCATCAACCTGGTGGGACAACTTTCAGATCACCACTCCCATTGAGGATGTGACTTGGGATATCTTTGAGGATGGATTCCGTACAGCTCACATCACATCCAGAGTGATGAATTTGAAGAAAAAGGAGTTCCACAATCTGAAACAGCGTCACCGTAGTGTGGCTGAGTACATTGAGGAGTTCAACAATTTGGCGTGTTATGCACCAGATGAAGTTGATACAGATGCCAAGAGGAAGGAAAAATTCCTCGAAGGATTGAATGATGAGTTCAATCTGCAGCTGTCTATTGCCTATGTTCCAACCTACCAATCACTTTGTGACAAGGCTACCATCTTGGAAAACAAGATGAAACAGGTTTAGAGCAGAAAGAGGAAGCATAGGTTTGATAAGCACAACTCGGGATCGTCTCACAAGCGTTCCCATCATGATGATAGTGGGAGTTCTGGATCCCACAAACATGGAAAGTACAACAACCACCACAGCCACAACCGTCATCATGACAACAAGCATCACCGCAGTCCTGATAATGACAAGTATAAGAACCACAAGAGTGGACACAAGAGCCACCACAGTAGAGGTGGAAGTGGAAGTGGAAGTCAGCCTGCAAAGAGAGATATCAGTCAGGTTGAGTGCTTCAAGTGTAATAAGATGGAGCACTATGCTAATGGGTGCCCATAAAAGAAAGTTGAAGGTGCCAACAAGCCCAATCCCTTCCAAAAGGGACAAGTGAACCACATCAATGTGGAAGAAATCTATGAAAAATCTGATGCTGTGGCTGGTAAGTTCAAACTCAATTCTGTTCCAGCACTTTTTCTTTTTTATACTGGCGCATCGCATTCATTTATATCAAGAGCATTTGTTAATAGAAATGGAATTCCAGTTGAAACTATTGGGTGTCCTATAAAAGTAAGTTCTCCTGGTGGAGAAATGATAGTGAATGTCATGATCTAGTTATATAATTTGGGAGGTATAAGTTTCCCGTTAATTTGATAATCCTAGATTCCCAAGGATTGGATGTCATTTTGGGAATGGATTGGATGACTAAAAACAAGGGAGTACTAGATTGTGCCAATCGTACTGTCACACTCACAACCCCAGATAAGAAACGGATAAGATTCAAGTCTAACTTTGAATCAAAAGGGAGTAAGCTAAATTTCCTTAAGGGGGTTAGCATAGAAAGTGTGCTAATTGTGAGAGAATATCCGGATGTGTTTCCGTAGGAATTACCTAGGATGCCACCAGATAGAGATGTGGATTTTTTGATTGACTTGCTGCCAGGATCAGGACCAATAGCAAAGAGACCTTACAAGATATAAGTTGATGAGTTGAAAGAACTCAAGAAGCAACTTGGAGAACAGTTGAAGAAAGGATTTATTCAACCAAGTTCTTCATCTTAGGTAGCACCAGTCTTGTTTGTTGAAAAGAAAGATATAAGTCAAAGGTTATGCATAGATTACCGATGACTCAATGAGGTGACTATCAAGAACAAGTATCCTTTGCCCAGAATCAATGATTTGTTTGATCAGTTAGAAGGAGCCCGTGTGTTCTCAAAGATTGATCTCTGATCAGGCTACTTTCATCTAAAGATAAGAGAACAATACTGCTTTCACCACTAGGTATGGATTGTATGAGTACACCGTGATGCCATTTGGTTTGACAAATGTACCAGCCTACTTCATGAATATGATGAACAAGGTGTTCATGGAATTTCTTGATAAATTCTTTGTCGTTTTCATCGATGGCATTTTGATCTATTCGAAGAGCAAGGAAGAGCAAGAAGAACATTTGCGATTGATACTTGAGAAGCTTAGAGAGCAAAAGTGTGAATTCTGGTTGAATGAAGTCGGATTTCTTGGACACATTGTGTCAGTAGATGGTGTAGCAGTTGATCCCGCAAAAGTGTCAGCTGTAACTGAGTGGGATTCTCCTAAGTCAGTGAAAGAAGTTCGTATTTTCCTTGGCTTAGAAGGATACTATAGAAGATTCATTGAGAATTTCTCAAAGGTAGCTAAGCCAATGACGGAGTTACTTAAGAAAGACAAGTAATTTGTTTGGACTGAAGAATGTGAACTCAGTTTCCAAGAGTTGAAGAAGAGACTAGTGACAGCACCAGTCTTATGTCTGCCAGATTTGGAGAAGGATTTCCAAGTGTATTGTGATGCATCTCACCAGGGATTAGGTGCAGTTTTGATGCAAGAAGGGAAAGTTGTGGCTTATGCCTCGAAACAACTCAAAACTCATGAAGTGAATTATCCTACTCATGATTTGGAGTTAGCCTCTGTTGTCCATGCACTCAAAACATGGAGACATTATCTTTTGGGAAAACGATGTGAAGTGTTCACAGATCACAAAAGTTTGAAATATATCTTCACTCAGAAAGAAATCAACATGAGACAAAGAAGATGGCTAGAAATCATCAAGGACTATGACTTTTGTTTTCAATACCACCCCGGTAAAGCAAATGTTGTAGCGGATGCACTAAGCCGTAAGGTTTATGTGAATGGCCTCACTAAGGGAGAATTTCCAGATGATCTGTGTGCCCAATTCAAAGATCTTAGGTTGGATATAGGGCCTGAAGAACATCTCATGTCATTGGATGTTCAACCCACCTTATTGGACAAAATCAAAGAATCCCAAGAGATGGACAAGGAAATTGAAGAGATTAAGGAAAATATTAACAAGGGAAAAGCCAAAGGATTCCATGAAGACGAACAAGGTACTTTATGGTATGGAAAATGTATCTGCATTCCGCAAGATCCGGAACTTCGAAAACTGATTTTACAGGAAGCGCACAACTCACCATATTCCATTCATCCGGGTAACACCAAAATGTACATGGATGTGAAGGAAAGATTTTGGTGGAATAATCTCAAGAAGGACATCGCCGAACATATTGCTTTGTGTGATGTATGTAGTAGAGTGAAAGCGGAACATCAGAAACCAGCAGGATTGTTACAACCAATACCAATTCCTAATTGGAAGTGGGACAAGACTGGCATGGATTTCATCACCGGACTGCCAACGACTAGATCAGGATATGATTCTATTTGGGTCGTGGTAGATCGCCTATCTAAAGTGGCTCATTTCATACCCGTGAAGACAACATATACAAGTGCTAAGTTAGCCAAGATTTATATGAATAGGATTGTGTGTCTGCATGGAGTACCTAAAAGTATTGTGTCTGTAAGATCCCACCTTTATAAAGGTAAAGATCCCTGTGATTGCAATGCTGGTCCCTGGATCAATTGCTAGCATCCACAGTTTAAGATGAAGTATACAGAAACAAAGGTCATTATTACGTTGTCATTCCAGAGATAACATAGTCTTTTACAACTCCATAGCCATAGGCTAGTACAAGAGTTTAACTTAAGAATATAAAAATAGAAGTCTTCATCTTCATGTGACACAGGCAAGCATGTTTAGTGTAGACTCATAACCCCTAATCATCATCAGAGTAACCTGCAACATCACAAGTTACAGCCACAGTGGGTCAATACATTGGAATAGTATTGGCAACTGATACCTTAGTAGAATATTAACATCTAGTTACTACAAGAATTTGGCTAAGTGTAGCTTAGGCTTGCTTTGCTCAAAATAGGTTTTACCTATTAGTTGAAAAAACACTAAGTTTTTCTTTGACAAAAACTTTCCCAAGGAACCACCAATAGAAATTGGTGAACCTTCACCCTTGTTCAACCACATGTTTTAACTTAGAAAATTGGGATGAGGAGATTCTTGATAGCTTCCATGTCTTGATGCTCAAGTTGTCCATTACCGGGGACACGGCTAAGTACTTAGTTTTTGCCATTTGCAGAGGTGGTGCACTTTCCCCACAAGACTTGGTTTCACCAAGATAGGACCTTTCAGAAGCCTTCCCTTAGACCAAAATGGACGCGCTCCAACCTATCATTCCACTACCACCAACTGTCCATTTGGCTAAATTATTGCAACCTATATGATCCAGGCAGAGCCCATATTTCCATGTGGCTGCACTAGAAGCTTCTTAACATTTGGCATCTCAAATCCCTTTGTTTCTGGGTGGCAATCCACAAGTGAGATAAACAAGGTAAACCATAGAAATGGGCCTGGTGTAACCACTCAACCAAAAACCACCAAGCAATTACCATTCCACCCAGGTGTTTCATTCACTTAGTTGTTTTATTAAGCAAAAACCATAAGTCAAAGACTTAGCAATATTTTTACATAGCATGTATATATTCCACCCTTGGTTGCTACTAGCTAGGCTAATCATGACAATATCAAGTATCTTAACTTAGAGAAAATTCTAACAATTCTACAACTACTAGGATTTCCCAAGCATAGCATATAGATACTCAACAAAATATTCATGCAAGCCCTATACAAAATATTTCTAATGCATAGTCAAAATATTGGGACAAAAATATGAGCACCACTTGCCTTGGTAGTTGGGGGAGTAGCAACAATCTTAACAACCACAATCACTATTAGCACCAAAATGTACACATAAAATGATAGCACCAAGTTCACATATCAAAAATATACAAGTAAAAATATATGAATGCATGCAAATGCCATGTGATGATTTTTCTAAATCAAACCAGACAAGTGAAACAGTACTTATTCATAAACAAAATAATTCTACACTAAATAAAATTAATTTGGCCCTTAGAACATTTTCCATACAATTTTTATATACAAAATAAGCTTATAAATATCTCTGCAAAAACAACCCATTTTACAGATGCAATTTATTAAACAAAGTACATAATTGGATAGAATTCTTTCTCTTGATTCCAATGATATAAAATTTGCAAAATTTGAACGTGTGGATCAAAAGTTATGAATTTTGCAAGTTTGAACAACTAATAGATCTAATTCCAGATCTTAAATTTAACCCTAGCCACGCGGCGCTTCCTGATTGGACGATACATCTTCACTCAGGATCACGCTTCCGCTCCATTGGATCAAGTTAGATCCAACGCGCCAGATCTAAAGAAAACGATTCGATCTAGATCTTATCTAAACTCTTCGATACAGATCTAATGGCGCACGTTGCTTTGACGAACGAGTGGCAGCGCGAATGGACAGAGGGGCGGCAACGCTTCTGCCGACGGTGTACTGGCGGCTCTAGGGGGAAAACGGGAAAGGTGTGGGTCATTACCAAAGCGTGGAGACGAGGTGATGACGATGGTCGACATGGTGAAGACGCGGGCATGCGGGACCGTTGGGAATTCCTCGCCGGAGTTGAGGGCGACTTCGGGTGTGCTCGGGCGTCGTCGTTGGCGGCGCTACAAGGAATAGGAAGGCAGTTGAAAAGTGGCGTTAGACGCGCACTGGAACGGTGTGAGTGCGAGCGTGAACCAGAGAGGTGGGGGAGGGCTAGGTTTACCGTAGTCGCTCGTCGGAGTAGAGCACGTCGTCGGACACGCGCGGTCGTCGACGAAGACGACGCTGTAATCCACCAAAAGGAGGCATGTGAGTAGTGTTAGATGCGCGGGAGTGTGGCAAACATGACAGCAAGGTCGAGAGGCCAAGGGGCGGGGAGTTCTCACCGGAATCGGTCGCCGGAGACAGTCGGGCAGCGGCATTGCCACTCGAATTGCCGACATCCTGGTGGCGTAGATGGTGCGCCGAGTGAGGGGAAATGAGCGGAGAGGGGAGGGGGTTAAGTAGAAGAAGCTAGGCAGGGAGTTACTCGACGAATCAACGGCATTTAACTCGGGAATTCAACGGCACTGACGGGGGAGGAAACGGCCGGAGCTGGACGCGGGCGCGTGATTTTGGGGAAGATGATGACTTGGCGTGTGGGGCCAGCGCGTCAGCGACCGTGGGTAGAGCTACGCACGTGAGAGAGAGGGGGAAAGGGGAATGGCCGGATGGGCTTCGCGGGCTGCATCTGCTGTTGGGCTGGAAGAGTGGCGCCAGCCCTTTTCCTATTCTTTTATATTTTTTTATTTCTGATTTGATTTTCTGGAATCAAATTCAAAGGGTTTTCAAATGGGTTTGAATTCAAACTTGTTCCGAATTTTCGTAAAGTAGAATTTGTACCTTATTGGCTGCAGAACAAAGTTGTTCACTCAAAATACCTTGTCCCAATGGAATTTTAAATAAAAGCAGTGCCTTTACCATTTGTTTAATAAAGGCATAAGAATGGTTTTAAGTTCATACCTTCTTTTGAAAACTTTGTCCAAGCTTTAGAAAATATTAATCAATTTTAAGTTATAATATCTCTGGTTTAAAACAAATAATCTCATACTAGAGAGTAGCATTGGGTCAATGCCTTGCTTACATAAAATAATAGACATTCAAATGCTTCTGTTTTTGAAATCTTATTTGTAAATGATCCTAAAATGAATATGAATTCATCGATGATATGCAAACTTTGAAATCATGATTTTTGGGACGTTACAAATCTAACCCCCTTAAGGTGAAATCTCGCCCTCGATATTCGGGATGGCTAGCCAATAGGTGAGGGTGGTCTTTTTGAAGGTCATCTTCTCTTTCCCATGTTGCCTCTTCTTCGGAATGATGGTTCCACTGAACTTTGCAGAATTTGATAGTCTTTGTCCGTGTAACCCTTTCTGTAGTCTCAAGAATCTTGATAGGTTTTTCCTGATAAGTGAGATCACTTTCCAATTGGACCTCGTCCAAACGTATAGTATCCTTCAAAGAAGTCTCTTTCATCTCTGGATGGCATTTCTTTAGCTGACTCACATGAAACACATTGTGAACGGCAGACAATGATTCTGGCAATTCAATCTCATAAGCTACTTCTCCTTTACGACTCAGAATATTGAATGGTCCAACATATCTTGGGGCCAATTTTCCTTTGACTCCGAATCTCTTCACTCCACGAAGTGGTGACACTCTAAGATAAGCTCTATCACCAACCTCATAGGTGACTTCCCTACGCTTAGGATCTGCATAGCTCTTCTGTCGGGACTATGCTATCTTTAATCTGTCCTTTACTAGCTTGACTTTCTCTTTAGCCTATTTGATTAGTTCTGGCCCGAACAAGTTTCTTTCTCCCACACCATTCCATAGTAATGGGGTAGTACACTTTCTCCCATAGAGAAACTCAAACGGTGCCATCTCAATACTGTCTTGATAGCTGTTGTTATAAGATAATTCTGCGTAAGGCAGACTTTCATCCCAACTAGCTCCATAGTCTAGGGCACATGCCCTCAACATATCCTCTAGAATCTGGTTGGTCCTTTCTGTCTGTCCATCAGTCTAGGGGTGAAAAGTAGTACTGAATTCCAATCTCGTTCCCAATGACTCATGCAGTTGCCTCCAGAAATGAGAAGTGAATTGAGTTCCCCTATCTGACACAATACTCTTGGGTACTCCATGCAGACACACAATCCTATTCATATATATCTTGGCCAACTTAGCACTTGTATAGGTTGTATTCACGGGTATGAAATGAGCCACTTTAGTTAGGCGATCCACTACTACCCAAATAGAATCATATCCTGACTTGGTCCTTGGCAATCCGGTAATGAAATCCATGCCAATATTTTCCCACTTCCAATTAGGAATAGGTAGTGATTGTAACAATCCTGCTGGTTTCTGATGTTCCGCTTTCACTCTACTACATATGTCACACAAAGCAATATGTTCAGCTATGTCCTTCTTGAGATTATTCCACCAAAATCTTTCCTTCATATCCATGTACATTTTGGTGTTACCCGGATGAATGGAATATGGTGAGTTGTTTGCTTCCTGTAAAATCAGTTTCCGAAGCTCCGGATTTTGCGGAGCGCAGATACGTTTTCCATACCATAAAGTACCTTGTTCGTCTTAATGGAATCCTTTGGCTTTTCCCTTGCCAATCTTTTCCTTAATCTCTTCAATTTTCTTGTCCGTCTTTTGGGCTTCCTTGATTTTTTCCAACAAGGTGGGTTGAACATCCAATGACATGAGATGTCCTTCAGGCACAATCTCCAATCTGAGGTCTCTAAATTGGGCACCCATATTATCTGGCAACTCTCCCTTAGTAAGTCCATTCACAAATACCTTACGGCTTAGTGCATCCGCTACAATATTTTCTTTACCAGGATAGTATTGCAAACTCAAGTCATACTCCTTGATGAGTTCTAGCCATCTTCTTTGTCTCATGTTGATTTATTTTTGAGTGAAGATATACTTCAAACTTTTGTGATCTGTGAACACTTCACATCCCTTTCCCAAAAGATAATGTCTCCATACTTTGAGTGCATGGACAACAGAGGCTAAATCCAAATCACGAGTAGGGTAATTTACCTCATGAGTTTTGAGTTGTCTCGAGGCATACGCCACAACTTTCCCTTCTTGCATTAGAACTACACCTAATCCATGATGAGATGCATCAAAATAAACTTGGAAATCCTTCTCCAAATCTGGCAGGCATAGGAGTGGTGCTATCACTAGTCTCTTCTTCAATTCTTGAAAGGTGAGTTCACATCCTTTAGTCCAAGTAAATTTCTTGTCTTTCTTTAGTAACTCCATCATTGGCTTAGCTACCTTGGAGAAATTCTCAATGAATCTTCTGTAGTATCCTGCCAAGCCAAGGAAACTACGAACTTCCTTCACTGACTTAGGAGATTCCCATTCAGTTACAGATCACACTTTTGCGGGATCAACTGCTACACCATCTCCTGACACAATGTGTCCAAGAAATCCAACTTCATTCAACCAGAATTCACACTTGCTGAATTTGGCATACAACTTATGCTCTCTAAGCTTCTCAAGTATCAAACACAAATGTCCTTCATGCTCTTCTTTGCTCTTGGAGTAGATATAAATGTTATCGATGAAAATGACAACAAACTTGTCAAGGAAATCCATGAACACCTTGTTCATCATATTCATGAAGTAAGCTGGTGCATTGGTCAAACCAAATGGCATCACATTGTACTCATACAATCCATACCTAGTGGTGAAAGCTGTCTTTGGTATGTCTTGTTCTCTTATCTTAAGCTGAAAATAACCTGACCGGAGATCAATATTTGAGAACACACAGGCTCCTTCTAACTGATCAAACAAGTCATTGATTCTGGGCAAATGATATTTGTTCTTGATAGTCACCAAATTGAGTGAACGATAATCGATGCATAACCTTTGACTTCTATCTTTTTTTTCACAAACAATACTCGTGCTCCCCAAGATGAAGAACTTGGTTGAATAAATCCTTTCAACTCATCAACTGACATCTTGTAAGGTCTCTTTGATATTGGTCCTGATCCTGGCAGCAAGTCAATCAAAAATTCCACATCTCTATCTGGTGGCATTCTCGGAAATTCTTCCGGAAACACATCCGGATATTCTCTTACAATTGGTACACTATCTATGCTAACCCTCTTAAGAGAATTCAGCTTACTCCCTTTTGATTCGAAGTTAGACTTGAATCTTATCCGTTTCTTTTCCGGGGTTGTGAGTGCGACAGTACGATTGGCTCAATCTAGTACTCCTTCATACTTGGTCATCCAGTCCATTCCCAATATTACATCCAGTCCTTGGGAATCTAGGATTATCAGACTAACTGGAAACGTATGCTTTCCAAATTCTATCACTAGATCACGACATCCAAGACTTACTATCATGTCTCCACCGGGAGAACTTACTTTTATTGGACACCCAATATTTTCAGTTGGAAACCCATTTCTATCAACAAATGCTTTTGATATGAATGAATGTGATGCACCAGTATCAAAAAGAATTGAGTTTGAACTTACCAGCCACAGCATCAGACTCCTTATAAATCTCTTCCACATTCATGTGGTTTACTTGTCCCTTCTGGAAAGGGTTGGGCTTGGTGGCTCCTTCAACTTTCTTCTCTGGTCACTCATTTGCATAATGCCCCAACTTCTTACACTTGAAACATTCAACCTGACTGATATATCTCTTTGCAGGCTGACTACCACTTCCACTTCCACCTCCACTGTGGTGACTCTTGTGTCCACCCTTGTGGTTCTTGTACTTGTCATTATCATGACTACGGTGATGCTTGTTGTCATGATGACGGTTGTGGCTGTGGAGGTTGTTGTGCTTTCCATGTTTGTGGGATCCAGAACTCCCACTATCATCATGATGGGAACACTTGTGAGACGATCCCGAGCTGTGCTTGTCAAACCTGTGCTTCCTCTTTCTGCTTTCAACCTGTTTCATCTTGTTCTCCAAGATGGTAGCCTTGTCACAAAGTGATTGGTAGGTTGAGACATAGGCAACAGATAGCTACATATTCAGTTCATTGTTCAGTCCTTCGAGGAATTTCTACTTCCTCTTGGAATTTCTACTTCATCCGGTGCATAACGCGCCAGATTGTTGAACTACTCAATATATTCAGGCACGCTGCGGTGACGCTGTTTCAGGTTATGGAACTCCTTCTTCTTCAAATTCATCACCCCGGATGAGATGTGAGCTGTACGGAATCCATCTTCAAAGATAGCCCATGTCACATCCTCAATGGGAGTGGTGATCTGGAAGTTATCCCACCAAGTAGCTGCTGGTCCTTCCAACAGATGTGCTGCAAACCTGACCTTCTCCTCGTCGGTGCAGCCGACAGTTACCAAATCCTTGTTCACCAAACGTAGCCAATTATTAGCCACCATGGGATCAGTAGTTCCTGAGAACTTTGCAGGCCTCAATCTTAGGAATCTGGTGAGCATGTAAAATCCTGGTGGATTGTTCGGATTGTTGTTGTTGTTATTGTTGTTGTTGTTATTTTGATTCTGCATAAAAGTGGTCATCATCTGCATCAGCTGTGCCTGTGTTGTCATCAGCTGCTGCATCTCGGGGGTGACATTGTTGTTGTTTGGGTTGGGGTTGACACGTCGAGGAGGCATCTGTGGTTTTCATAAGTATAAGAATGAGATACCCATAGATGCTTATTATGCACAAAACATCACATAGACAATCACCAAATCAAACATCAAAATAACATAAGGTTCAAATGACGTAAACAACAAGTTTGTAAAACAAACGAACACACCATAGCAAGCCACCCACATGTTGGATGGTCATTGCGACTCAATAATCATATGTACGGTAAATGAAAGATAAATAAGTAGTCATCACTACTCCTCTGCATCAACCTCCACATCAAAAAGTGTAAGACCTGCATTCTCCATACCGGTCTTGTATTCCTTGACATTGGTAGTCAAGGCCTCTATCTTGGCCCTAAGAGACCTCTTCTGTGAGCGAAGTCTCCCAATCACACCCTGCTGATGCGCGAGCTCGAAGTCCTTGGCCTCTAGCTCTTCCTTCATCTCCTGGATCTTCTTGTTCCGGTCTTAGACTCTCTTCTCCTGGCTCTTAAACTTCCTGTCCTGGGTCTCAAACTTGGCCTCCATTTCCTTGACTATCTCGTCTTGCTCCGCGAAGAGCTTGTCCTTCTCGCGAAGTTGCACCTGGAGCTCGTCATTTCTAAGAATGACGTTGGTCCTATCAGTATGTAGGTGCCTAATAAGAACCTCTAGGTCCTGAAGGTACAGACGAATCGGCTCCACCGTCTCTCTAGCAGCATCCTCGAACTCAATAGCCTCACCCTCCTCGTCGCGTCTCCCGAAGGGGTGAAAGTAAAGACCTCTAAGCTCCCTGGAGTGTCTCCCTACCAGACGCGCAAGTAACTCTTGCATAACTATATCTAAGCCTTTCTCCTTGTCATCATGCATCAGCTTGAAGGTGATGGTCTCCGTGGTTGGCTCTGTCTGGCGTCCGAGTTGTGTGACTCTGAAGCCCCAAAGGTCCTTCCTCTCAAACTTGGTGAGGGGAAGCGTCATGATGCTAGGGAGTGGAAGGTTGAGCACGCTAGTGAGCTCAATGAGACGAGTGCCAAAACGAGTTCCCTTGAACTCTTCGACCGTGTTGATAGTAATAGCAGGCATCTATTTTTTATAAGATAGAGAAAAGTAAGAATCAACATCAATAGAGAAAAATCACAAGACAAAGTATCACAGGCATATCTTTGGCAACAATCACACAAGTCATGGCATACACAAATCCATTACAAGCATCAAAGGTTCAACATAACTTAGAAAAAAAATTGGAAATAAACATTGGTTGGTAGCCTCTAACTCTTGGGTATGCTTCTTTTCTTCCCTAAGGTCATTTTGGGTGTTAATCATTCTGCACTTGAGTCTATCCCCAAGCTCCTTGATGGCATTCCAAGCTGCATTTCTTGAAGAGTCAAAGAATGTTGTGTGCATTTCTGAGTTGGTGACCATGCAGAATCCTGACTCCTTATGGTTGTCTTCCTTGTTTTTCTACAAGTGAAGTTGCACCCACCAGTACTCTACTCCTTCATCCATCACGGTGAATCCTTTGTACACAGCTGCACCATGTATCCCCATGGTAACCATGAGGTTCTTGAGGGCCTTGGGGAATTCTGTCTCACACTCCAAGGTCATGTTCATGAGTGGTCCCTTCCTCACCGCTTCATTGATGGAGTTCATCTACAAATTGAGATGAGAAAGAAGATTAGAAGAGTTTACGAGATGAAAAACACAAGTGTGGAAATTGTTGAAAAATTTTTCCTTAGTGGTTTAATCCTATGGTCATAATCCTACAGGAAACCTGGCTCTAATACGATCTGTAAGACCCCAACTTTATAAAGGTAAAGATCCATGTGATTGCAATGCATAACCTTTGACTTCTATCTTTTTTTTCACAAACAATACTCGTGCTCCCCAATTTCACATATCAAAAATATACAAGCAAAAATATATGAATGCATGCAAATGCCATTTGATGATTTTTCTAAATCAAACCAGACAAGTGAAACAGTACTGAATCATAAACAAAACATTTGTACACTAAATAAAATTATTTTGGCCCTTAGAACATTTTCCATACAATTTTTATATACAAAATAAGCTTATAAATGTCTCTGCAAAAACAACCCATTTTACAGATGCAATTTATTAAAAAAAGTGCATAATTGGATAGAATTCTTTCTCCTAATTCCAATGATATAAAATTTGAACGTGTGGATCAAAAGTTATGAATTTTGCAAGTTTGAACAACTAATAGATCTAATTCCAGATTTTAAATTTAATCCTAGCCACGCGGCGCTTCCTGATTGGACGATACCGCTTCACTCAGGATCATGCTTCCACTCTGTTGGATCAAGTTAGATCCAACGCGCCAGATCTAAAGAAAATGGTTCGATCTAGATCTAATCTAAACTCTTCAATACAGATCTAACGGCGCACGTTGCTTTGACCAACGAATGGCGCCGCGAATGGCCAGAGCGGCGGCGACGCTTCTTCCGACGGTGTAGTGGCGGCGCTAGGGGGAAAACGGGAAAGGTGTGGGTTATTACCGAAGCATGGAGACGAGGTGATGACAATGGTCGACGTGGTGAAGACGCGGGCATGCGGGACCGTCGGGAATTCCTCGCCGGAGTTGAGGGCGGCTTCGGGTGTGCTCGGGCGTCGTCGTTGGCGGCTCTACAAGGCAGAGGAAGGCAAGTGAAAGGTGGCGTTAGACGCGCACTGGAACGGTGTGAGTGCGAGCGTGAAACAAAGAGTTGGGGGAGGGCTAGGTTTACCGTAGTCACTCGTCGGAGTAGAGCACGTCGTCGGACACGCGCGGTCGTCGACGAAGACGATGCTGTAAGCCACCAAAAGGAGGTCCGTGAGCAATGTTAGATGCGCGGGAGTGTGGCAAACATGACAGCAAGGTCGAGAGGGCAAGGGGCGGGGAGTTCTTACCGGAATCGGTCGCCGGAGAGCGTTGGGCAGCGGCGTTGCAACTCGAATTGCCGGTAGCCTGGTGGCGGAGATGGTGTGTCGAGTGAGGGGAAATGAGAGAAGAGGGGAGGGGGTTAACTAGCCGAAGCTCGGCGGGGAGTTACTCGGCAAATCAACGACAAATAAACGGTAGTGACGGGGGGAGGAAACGGCCGGATCTGGTCGCGGGCACGTGATTTTGGGGAAGATGATGACTTGGCATGTGAGGCCAGCGCGCCAGCGACCGTGGGTAGAGCTGCGCGCGTGAGAGAGGGGGAAAGGGGAAATGGCCGGGTGGGCTTCATGGGTTGCATCTGCTGTTGGGCTGGAAGAGTGGCGCCGACCCTTTTTCCTATTCTTTTATATTTTTTATTTCTGATTTGATTTTCTGGAATAAAATTCAAAGGGTTTTCAAATGGGTTTGAATTCAAAACTGTTCCGGATTTTTGTAAAGTAGAATTTTTACCTTATTGGCTGCAGAACAAAGTTGTTCACTCAAAATACCTTGGCCCAATGGAATTTTAAAATAAAACAGTGCCTTTACCATTTGTTTAATAAAGGCATAAGAATGGTTTTAAGTTCATACCTTGTTTTGAAAACTTTGTCCAAGATTTAGAAAATATCAATCAACTTTAAGTTCAAATATCTCTGGTTTAAAACAAATAATCTCATACTAGAGAGTAGCATTGGGCCAATGCCTTCCTTACATAAAGTAATAGACATTAAAATGCTTCTGTTTTTTAAATCTAATTTGTAAATGATCCTAAAATGATTATGAATGCATGGATTATATCCAAACTTTGAAATCATGATTTTTGGGATGTTACAGTGTCTGATAGGGGAACTCAATTCACTTCCCATTTTTGGAGGCAATTGCATGAGTGATTGGGAACGAGACTGGAATCAGCACTGCTTTTCATCCCTAGACTGATGGACAAACACAAAGGACCAACCAGATTCTAGAGGATATGTTGAGGGCATGTGCCCTATATTGTAACATCCCAAAAATCATAGTTTCAAAACTCATTCATATCATCTTTGCATCATTCATCCATTTAGGGTTTTTCTCAAAAATCATTTAGAGACAGAAGTTTGAGCTATGATTTCATGTGGGCAATTTATCTCAAATGGCCATCACCCTTTGAAATTTGAATGTTAGGTACTTGTTTGCTTGCCTCCATTGATGGAAAGATTAGGTGAAGCTTTTAACCCAAGATTCCAAATTTAGAAATAGTTTCAAAATCCTTTTTCAAATATTTGCAAACTAGAGCAAATCTCAGTTTACTTTGAAACCCAAGCTTGACCAAGCCTTGCAAAGTAACCACTTAGTTAAAATGACTGTTTTTGAACCCACAAAACCCTGCAAAAATTCCCAAAGCAGTTTGGATTCAAAAGGATTTGAATTCATATCAAATTCATACCAGAAAATGAATTTAGAAAAAGAAAAGGACTCCTCAATGGAAAAAGGCCGCGCGGCCAGAATCTGGCCCAGCAGCAAATCGAGCCCAACAAGCCCACCCGGGGTCTTCTTATTCTTCTCTCACGCGCAAGCGCACGCGCTGAGCCGCTGACAGGCAGACCCCACCTATACTCCGCGCACCTCGCTGACAAGCGGGCCTTCTCCACGTCAGCGTCGTCTCCACCCGCACGACCCGTTCATCCCCAAATCAACGCGGGCGTTTCTGTGTTTAATTTGCGGCGTCAATTCGATTTATTGGCCGAGTGATTCTCGCTCACGACCAGGCTATATAAACCCCCTCTGCCCCCTCTCTCTTCTCCCTCAAACCCCGAACCCAGAGCGCCACCAGGCTGCGAGCATTACCCTCTGTAACCCCGCCGTCTCCGGCGACTGCGCCGGCAAATTCCGGTGAGTTCTGAGCTTCCCTCTGCCTCTCGTTCTTGCAAAATGGTTCAGTGAGCCTCTGCGCTTCTTTTAACACATTTCGTTTACCCTCGCATGAACCGTAGCTCCGGCAGCATCGTCGACTGGCCGCCACCGTCTTCTGTACGAACTCCGGCGAGCTCTAGTGGTAAGCCCCGACCGGCCCGCGTCTTCTAGTTCAGGCACACGACTCTGCCTTGACTCTGTGAATCTAACCGTGTCCTCGTCTTGCCTTGGGGTGGTTCACAGCGACGTCCACAACGACCACCCGACACACCGACGCCGTCCTCCACTCCGGCGAGCAATCGCAACCGTGCCCGAGCGCCCCTTGACCAACCGCGAGCACGACGAGCTTCGCCGTGACCCCCTGAGCCTGGTGAGCTACTCCTCGTTATCACTTACCCCCTATAGTGCCGCCTCCGTCGTCGACCGACAGTTCCGCCGCCGGTAGCCACCGCTCCGCCGCCATTTCTTGGCCAGGACAATAGCAGCCGTTAGATCTGTATCGTAGCGCTAGGATAGATCCACTTAACCCCGAAGCGGTACGCGATCTGAGCCGCCAGATTTCATTTAGATCCTACGGCTGTGGAGCTCGATCCAGTGCGAAACGGTATGGGCGAATAAGAACATGACGCGTGGCTAGGTTAGATCTAAAATTAGATTTAAAATCAGAAATTTGTTCCAAATTCAAATGCTTATAACTTTTGAATGCCACGTTAGATTTTTGCAAATTTTATACCGTTGGATTCAGTGAAACAAGACCTTTCTGAATATCCAATTTATTTAGCATATAGTAACAGTTAAAATGATTTTATTCATAGAACATGTTTTAAGGCCTTTTTAAATAGAGAATTATTTTGGTAAATTGTATTGGAGCCAAATAAGTTTATTTGCAAATTTGTGACTTGTTAAAGTTTCTGTAGACATGAGCATACTTGGTAGAATTTTCAAAAATCACCACTTAGTAAATTCTTGCATACATGCATTCATATTATTTTTGGATGTATATATTTGTGTGTAATGGTATGCTAAAATTTCTTGTGTAGATTTTGCTAGTGATTGTGATTGTGAAGAGTGCTACTCTCCCCACTACCAAGGCAAGTGATATTTACATGAATAAATTTGTCCTTTGTTTTGAACTGGCATTTAGATATTTTGTTATAGTATTACATGTTATTTTGTCTAATGCAAAAGATGGGAAATCCTATGTAGTCTAGTAGAATTGCTAAGGAATTATCCCTAAGATAAGTTGCCATACTTTGCTTAGCATAGCTTATAGCAAAACAAGGGTTGGTGAAAAACTACACTTACTACGAAGAAAATATTTCTAAGTCAAGAGACTTATACTTTTCTAATAAAACCACTAAGTCAAATGAACCTCCTGGGTGGAATGGAAAGTATGGGTTATGTTGAGTGGTTACACAAGGCCATGGACTTGGGTTGTGTATCTCACTTGTGGTAAGCCACCCAGGCACAAAGGGATTTGGAGGCCAAGTGTTGAGAAAGCTTACAGTGCAACCACTTGGCAATATGGGCTCTGCCATGATCATATAGGTTGCTAGAACTTAGTCTTTTGGACAGTTGGTGGTAGATGGGATGATAGGTTGGAACGCGTCCATTTGACTAAGGAAAGGCTTCTGAAAGGTCCTGTCTTGGGAAACCAAGTCTGGTGGGGAAAGTGCACAACCTCTGCAGATGGAAAACCTAAGTACTTAGCCTAGTCCAAGGAAATGGACACTTTGAGCATCAAGACATGGAAGCTACAAGAATCTCATCACTCCAACTTCTAAGTAAAAACTTGTGGGTGAACAAGGGAGAAGACCCCAATGTCTATTGGTGGTTCTTTGGGAATGTTTTTGACAAAGAAGAACTTAGTGTTTTCAACTAATAGGAAAACCTATTTTCAAGAAAAGCAAGCCAAGCTACACTTAGCCAAAATGCATATAGTATTATAGTCCACCTAAAATATACTAAGGTATCACTTGCCAATACTATTCCAAAGTATTGACCCTCTGTGGCTGTAACTTGTGATGTTGCAGGTTACTCCGATGATGAGTAGGAGTCATGATGCTACACTCAACATGCTTGCCTGTGGCACATGAAGATGAAGACTTATGTTTATTTACTTGTTCCTTAAAACTCTTGTATTAGGCCTACGGCCATGAGTTGTAAAAGACTATGTTTTATCTCTGGAATGAATGTAATAAACGACCTTTGTATCTGTGTAATTCATCTTAAACTGTGGATGCTAGCATTGATCCAGGGACTAGCATTGCAATCACAGGGATCCTTTCGTTTATAAAGGAGGGGTCTAACAGATATTATGGTGCTAGTTGGGATGAAAGTCTGCCTTACGTAGAATTCTCTTACAACAACAGCTATCAAGCCAGTATTGAGATGGCACCGTTCGAATTTCTCTATGGAAGAAAGTGTACTACACCATTGCTATGGAATGGTGTTAGAGAAAGAAATTTGTTTGGGACAGAATTAATCAAGGAAGCTTAAGAGAAAGTCAAGTTGGTAAAGGACATATTGAAGATAGCATAGTCCCGACAAAAGAGCTACGCAGATCCAAAGCGTAGAGAAGTCACCTATGAGGTATGTGATAAAGCTTATCTTAGAGTATCACCACTTCGTGGAGTGAAGAGGTTTGGAGTCAAAGTAAAATTGGCACCAAGATATGTTGGACCATTCAATATTCTGGGTCGTAAAGGAGAAGTAGCATATGAGATTGAATTGCTTGAATCTTTGTCTGCCGTTCACAATGTGTTTCACATAAGTCAGCTAAAGAAATGCCATCTGGAGATGGAAGATACTTCTTTGAAGGATACTATACCTTTGGAAGAGGTCCAATTGGAAAGTGACCTCACCTATGAGGAGAAGCCTATCAATATCCTTGAGACTGTAGAAAGAGTTACTCGGACTAAGACTATGAAATTTTGCAAAGTTCAGTGGAACCACCATTCCGAAGAGGAAGCAACTTGGGAAAGAGAAGATGATCTTCGGAAAGACCACCCTCACCTATTTGCTAACCAATACAAATCTCGAGGGCGAGATTCACCTTAAGGGGGTTAGATTTGTAACATCCCAAAAATCATGATTTGTAAAGCTTGCATAACATTCATGCATTCATAAGCATTTGATCTTTTTCAAATGAATTTTCAAACATAAGAAACCATATTTTTGCCTATTACTTATTCAAGTGAGGCAAGGTTTATATTTTATTTTCTAAATATGATTAGGATTTGATCAGTATTGATTGGAAAGTAAATACAAAGCCCACACAAAAGTTTTCAAAACAATTCAAATTTAAAACCATTTATATGCCTATTATAAATACATAATTAAAGGCATGGTTTTATATTTAATTTTCAAACTCAAAATGAGTTTTGAATATAAGTATATGTTTTACACATCCTTGGACACAGGAAATAAAGAACAAATTCTGTAATAAATTCAAATTGAAACAGATTTGAAACACTCATTCAAATTCAAACCATAAAATCAAAACAAAAAAAGAAAAAGAGAAAAAATAAACCTAGCCAGCTAACTAACCCAACCGACCCGCGGCCCAGCAAACCGGACCATCTAACCCACCCGGGAAACCCCCACCCCTCACTGTTTTTCACTCACTCCCGCACCCCCCTCTCACTGACGACTTGGCCCCACACGCCAAGTCACCTTCGTCCCCAAATCACGCCGCGACCAGCACCACTTCTGTTATTTCGCCGATTCAATTCCGCGCTTGATTGCGAGTTAACACCGGCGTAATTCCCTCTCTCACCCTGGCTATTTAACCTCCTCCTCCTTCCGCTCATTTCCCCTCAAGCCACAACCAAAGAGAGCCAGCAGGCTGCCCACAATCGAGGTCACTCCGCAGCGGTACCGAGCATCTCCGGTGGAAAATTCCGGTGAGAACTCCCCGCCCCTTGCCTCCTGGTCCTGCTAACGTGTTCGCCGCATCCTTGCGCATCTCCTAACACCTCTATTATGTTCTAGGGCAACCCAGAACATCGCCAACATCAACGACTGCGCATGCCTGACGAAGCACTCAACTCCGACGAGCACACACGGTAAACCTAGCCCTCTCCTTCCACTCTGGTTCATGCTCGCACACTCGCAACTTTAGTACGCATCTAATGCTGCCCTCCTTTTCCTCTCCCGTGCCTTGTAGCACCCTTAGCGATGACGACCGAGCACACCCAAAGCCGCCTGCAACTCCGATGAGGAATCCTCGCCGTGTTCGTGCACCCCGACCCCGTCCACCTGCACGTTGAGCTTCGCCGTGTCTTCACGACCTCGGTAAGCATCAGCATCCTCGCCCTTTCCCTCTGGCCTCGCCAGAACGCCATCGCCAGACGCCCAGCCGCCGCTCTGGCCATTTGCAACACCACTCGATGGTCAGAGCCTCGTGGACCGTTAGATCTAGATCTAGAGGTTAGGATTAGAAGTCAGCGCGAAGGGGTATGGTGAGATCTGGACCGCAGGTTCTCACTTAGATCCAGCGGCTCGCGAGTGTGATCCGCACGAAGCGGTACGGGCCAATTAGATGGCGCCGCGTGTCAGGATGTCTGTTTTAAATTTTAGATTTGAATCTATTAGATGAATAAACTTGAAAAATCATCACATGGCCTTTGCATGCATTCATATATTTTTGTTTGATTATTTGAAATATGAATTTGGTGCTACCATTTTATGTGTAGATTTTGGTGCTAGTGGTGATTGTGACTGTGAAGATTGTTGTTACTCCTCCAACTACAAAGGCAAGTGGTGCTTCATATTTTTGTCCTAATATTTTGACTATGCATTAGTGATATTTTGTATAGGGGTTGCATGATGTCTTGCTAAGTATCTATATGCTAAGCTTGGGAAATCCTAGTAGTTGTAGACTTGTTTGAATTTTCTCTAAGTCAGGATACTTGCTATATTACCATGCTTAGCCTAGCTCGTAGCAAACAAGGGTGCATTATACACATGCTATGGAAAATGTTGCTAAGTCTTTGACTTATGTTTTTGCTTAATAAAACAACTAAGTGAATGAAACACCTGGGTGGAATGGTAATTGCATGGTGGATTTTGGTTGAGTGGTTACCAAGGCCCATTCTTCAATGGCCTACCCTGTGTATCTCACTTGTGGAATGCCACCCAGGAACAGAGGGATTTGAGATGCCATATGTTAAGAAGCTTCTAGTGCAGCAACTTGACAATATGGGATCTGCCTGGATCATATAGGTTGCAATAACTTAGCCAAATGGACAGTTGGTGGTAGGGGGTGATAGGTTTGGGAACGCGTCCATTCTGGTCTAAGGGAAGGCTTCTGAAAGATCTTGTCTCGATGAATATCGAGTCTTGTTGGGAAAGTGCACCACCTCTGTAGAATGAAGAATCTCTGTACTTAGCCATGTCCCCGGCAACGGACAATTTGAGCATCAAGACATGGAAGCTATCAAGAATTCCTCATCCCAATTTCTAAGTTAAAAACCTGTGGTTGAACAAGGGTAAAGATTCACCAATGTCAATTGGTGGTTCCTTGGGAGTTTTTGCCAAACAAAAACTTAGTGTTTTTAACTGATAGGTAAAAACTATTTTGAGCAAAGCAAGCCTAAGCTACACTTAGCCAAATTCATGTAGAATCTATAAACTACTATTCTACTAAGATATCACTTGCCAATACTATTCCAATGTATTGACCCATTGTGGCTGTAACTTGTGATCTTGCAGGTTACTCTGATGAGGATTAGGGTTATGAGTCTACACTCAACATGCTTGCCTGTGGCACATGAAGATGAAGACTTTTATTTATATTGTTAAGTTAAACTCTTGTACTAGACTATGGCTATGAAGTTGTAAAATACTATGTTATCTCTGGACTGACGATGTAATAATGACCTTTGTTTTTGTGTACTTCATCTTAAACTATGGATGCTAGAATTTGATCCAGGGACTAGCATTGCAATCAAAGGGACCTTTAACTTTATTAAGGTGGAGTCTTACAACTTTCTTCCACCATTATTTGAGTCTCCACCTTCTACCTTTAAGCACCATTAAGAGAGCATAGTTGGCATTCTGTGTGTACTGTCCCAAAGCTTATTGATTGATGCACATATTGTGATATTACTTGTTCTTGTGCTATTTGTTTCTAGTCACCCTTGTGAACTTTGAAGGTGTCCTATGCATCTATTTGCTACTCTATGAGGGACAAGCTGAATGCCACTATGCTATGTTTTCTGTATCTGAAACAAACAAACATTTTTCAATGCATGCTATTCATGATCTTTGTTTGTAGCCTTTCATGTTGCATGCATAGTTGCTTTGTCTATTTTTATAACTCCATCCTTCATGCACATGTTTAGAGTTCTTTGATCCCAGCTTTCAATGCTTGCAAATGGTTTGATCTTGGTTTTGATGGTGCATGCCACCTCAAAAATTATTATTTATATCACTTACCTCCTCGGGGACGAGCAGGAGTTAAGCTTGGGGATGCTTGATACGTCGGAAAAGTATCTATAATTTTTTTATGTTCCATGCTTTTTTAGTATCTACTTTGCTTTGCTTTGTCTTACTTTGAGGTGTTTTTATATGTTTTTTGGAACTAACCTATTAACAAGTTGCCGCAGCATTAGTTGCCTATTTTCTTCTGTTTTTGGTTCTAGAAAGGCAGAAAATCAATATTCCCAGAATTGGACGGGAAAATAGCCAAAGTAAATAACTTTCCGTGGGGAACAAGAAGTCCAGATGGGAGACGGAGAAGCGGGCCAGGGCGACCACACCCCCCTAGGCATGGCCAGGGGTGGGCCCGGGCCTAGGCAGGTTGTGGGCCCCCTGGTCGCCTCCTCGGCCCCCCCTTCGCCTAAAAGAACCCCATGATGCCTAAACCCTAAGTACTCGATCAATATTCCACGAAACCTTCTATAGCCGCCGCCACCATCGCCCCTAGATCGGGGGTGTCTGAAGTTCTTCCCGGCACCCTGCTGGAGGGGAGATCATCCTGGAGGCCTTCTCTCCGGTATGATGCGTGAGTAGTTCCACCTTGGAATATGGGTCCATGTGGTAGCTAGATGGTTGTATCTCCTCCTTTGTGATTTCATGTATAGATCTTGTGAGCTCCATTCATGATCAAGATCTAATCTATTTGTAATCATGCATGTTGTGTTTGCAGGGATCCGATGGATATTGAGATTATTATGTTGGGTTGATTAATGGTTTTGTCTTTATGACTCTATCATGTTTGTGTTGTTTGTGATCTTGCATGCTCTCCGCTGTTAGTAGTTGTCTTGGCCAAGTAGTTGCTAGTGACTCCAAGAGGGGTATTTATGCTCGATAGTGGGTTCATGCCTCTAGTTTCCAAGGGAAGTCATAGAAATCTCTTCGGTTGTAGATGTGTTGTTGCCACTAGGGAGAAACCAACGGTCTCTTGTTCATCGAACATGTGGATTGTTTACCTTACACACTTTGCTTAAAGCAGTTGTCTGTTGCTTGCAACTTAATACTGGAGGGGGTTCGGATGACAACCCGAAGGTGGAATTCTAGTCATAGATGCAGTTGGATGGCGGTCTATGTATCTTGTTGTATTGCCCAATCGAATCTCATAGGATCTTTCTGACTAGTATTGCATTGTTATGCCTTGCTCAGTTCATGTCAATTGCCCTGCTGTAATTTGTTTACCCTTCATGCCATGTTGTTTATCTAATGAGAGCACCTCTAGTGAACTATGGACCCCGATCCTATCTTTACCATTTATACATCTTCCACTATTACTTGTTTACTTGCTGCAAACCACCATTACCTTCCACACCGTACGTTTAATCCTTTGGTACAACAAACTGGTGAGCTTGACAACCTCACTGTCTAATTAGGGAAAAGTCTTGAGTTTGTGTTGTGCAGGCCTCCATGTTGCTTGCAACACCTGTGTGACGTTTCGTTCCTCCTACTGGTACGATAACCTTGGTTTCTTACTGAGGGAAAACTGTGCTGCTTCACACCTTCCTCTTGGGGTTCCCAACAAAGTGCTAACCAGCACCATCAGACACCCAATAGTTTTAGTTGGAAGTCCATTTTTATCAACAAATTCTCTTGATATGAATGAATGCGATACGCCGGTATCAAAAATAACAATTGCTGGAGAAGAATTGAGCTTGAACTTACCAGCCACAAATCAGACTCTTCATATATTTCTTCCACATTGATGTGGTTCACTTGTCCCTTCTGGAATGGGTTGGGCTTGTTGGCTCCTTCAACTTCCTTTTTTGGGTGTTCATTTGCATAGTGCCCAGTTTTATTGCATTTGAAGCACTCAACCTGACTGATGTCTCTTTTGGCAGGCTGACTCCCATTACCATTTCTACTGTGGTGTCTCTTTGATCCACTCTTGTGGTTCTTATACTTGTCATTGTCATGACTGCAATGATGCTTGTTTTCATGGTGACGGTTATGGTTGTGGTGGCTGTTATACTTTCCATGTTTGTGGAATCTAGAACTTCCACCATCATCATTATGGGAACGCTTGTGAGACGATCCTGAGCTGTGCTTATCAAAGTTATGCTTTCTATTCCTACCCTCAACCCGTTTCATCTTGTTTTCTAATATGGTGGCCTTGTCACAAAGTGATTGATATGTTGGGACATAGGCAACAGATAGCTGCAGGTTTAATTCATCATTAAATCCTTCAAGGAACTTCTCCTTCCTCTTGGCATCAGTATCAACTTCATCCGGTGCATAGCGCGCTAGATTGCTGAACTCTTCAATGTACTCAGCCACACTGCGGTGACGCTGTTTCAGATTATAGAACTCTTTCTTTTCAAGTTCATCACCCCTGATGAGATGTGGGTAGTGCAGAAACCATCCTCAAAGATAGCCCATGTCACATCCTCAAGGAGAGTGGTGATCTGAAAGATATCCCACCAAGTTGTTGCTGGTCCTTGGAGCAGATGTGCTGCGAATCTGACCTTTTCTTCATCGGTGCAGCCAAATGTGACTAGGTCCTTGTTCACGGAACGTAGCCAGTCATTGGCTACCATTGGATCAGTTGTTCCTGACAACTTGGCTTGCCTCAACCTCAAAAATCTCGTAAGCATGTCAAATGCTGGTGGATTGTTGATATTCTTGTTTTTGTTGTTGTTGTTATTCTGGTTCTGGTTTTGATTGGCCATGAACTGGGTCATCATCTGCATCAGTTGAGCTTGAGTTGTCATCGACTGCTGCATCTCGGGGTTGATGTTATTGTTGTTGTTCTTTGGGTTGGGGTTGCACGACGGGGAGGCATCTATGGTTTCAATTAGGATAAGTAATGAGATATAACCCATAGATGCTATGCACAATACATTCACAAAGCAACAAACACAAAAAAACTCAATCACAAGATAACATAGAGTTTTAAACAACGCAAACAACATGTTTTGGAAAAAGTAAACACATAATAGCAAGCCATCCACATGTTAGATGGTCATTGAGAATCAATAATCAAAGTATGATAGATAAAAGATAGTTGAGTAGTCTACACTACTCCTCCATGTTGACGTCCATGTCTCCTTGGCGGCCTTGTACTCCTCTACACTAGTGGTCAAGGCCTCAATCTTTGCGCGGAGAGCTCTCTTCCGTGAGCGAAGCCTCTCAATCACTCCCTACTGAGTCTCTAACTCAAAGTCCTTGGCCCCTATCTCAGCCCTCATATCCTTGATCTTCTTGTTTTTTTCCTGAACTATCTTCTCCTGATTCTTGAACTTCTTGTCCTAGCTCTGGTATCTGGCCTCCATCTCCTTAACAATCTCGTCTTGCTCCGCGAAGAGCTTTTCCTTCTCCCTCAACTGATCCTGGAGCTCGTCATTGCTAAGCATGACGTTGGTCCTATCTGTGTCGAGGTGTCTAATAAGACCCTCGAGGTCCTGGAGGTACAAACGAACTGGCTCTATCGTCTCTCTAGTAGCGCCCTCATACACCAATGCCTCTCCCTCCTCGTCACTTCTCACGAACAGGTGGAAGTAGAGGCCTCTAAGCTCGGTGGAGTGGCGTCTGCAAAGGCGTCCGAGTAGCTCCTGCATGACAACATCTAGTCCCTTCTCTTTGTCATCATGCATCAGATTGAAGGACATCTCCTCCGTGAGTGGCTCCGTATGGCGTCCTGGTTGTGTGACTTTAGGGCCCAAAGTTCCTTCCTCTCAAACTTAGTGAGCTAGAGTGCCTTGATACTAGGAAGTGGGAGGTTGAGCACATTAGTAAACTATACGATGCGTGAACCAAAACGAGTTCCATTGAACTCCTCGGCAGTGCTGATCACAAAGCTAGGCATCTAATGTAAGATAGAGATATATTAGAACAACACAAGTAAGATAAAAACAAGACAGTAAAATGAAAGCAAAAAGCATACATCACCCATAAAACATACAAGTCATGGTATACAAAGTCTACTACGAACACTAAGGTTCAAACATAACTTAGACAATTTTTTGCGAGAAAATGACAAGCGTGGTGGTCCAACTAGCGGAGTACGTTACAATTCTCACTCATAGGCTAAGTCTATGATATCTTCCCTTAGATGTTTTATGGCGGTGTCTAAGTCTTGGTTATACTTCTTCTCCTCCTAAAGGTCTTGGGTATACAATTGAGTCTTTCACCAAGCTCCTTGATAGCACTCCAAGCTGCATTTCTTGTAGAGTCAAAGAATGTCGTATACATTTCTGAGTTGGTGCCCATGTAGAATCCCGTCTCTTTGTGGTTGTCTCCCTTGTTTTTGTACAAGTGAAGTTGCACCCAGCACTATTCTTATCCTTCATCCATAACTGGAAATCCTTTGTACACGTCCTCACCATGTATCCCCAAGCTAAGCATAAGGGTTTTGAGTGCTTTGGGAAACGTCATCTCACATTCGAATGTGATGGTCATGAGTGGTCCCTTCTTGACGGCTTCGTTGATGGTGGCCATCTACAAATTGAGATGAAAAAGAAGATTAGAAGAGTTTTATGAGAAGAAAAAGACAAGTGTGGAATTTGCAAAGAGTTGCATTTTTCCTTAGTGGTTTCTTAGTCTAATCCAACTTAGGGTCATAATTCTACAGGCAACACAGTGCTCTGATACCATCTATAAGACCCCACCTTTATAAGGTAAAGGTCCCTGTGATTGCAATGATAGTCCCTGGATCAAATGCTAGCATCCACAATTTAAGATGAAGTACACAGATACAAAGGTCTTTATTACATCTTCATTCCAGAGATAAACATAGTCTTTTATAACTCCATATCCAAAGGCTAGTACAAGAGTTCTCAACATAAGTAAATAAAGTAAAGTCTTCATCTTCATGTGCCACAGGCAAGCATATTGAGTGTAGACTCATAACCCTAATCCTCATCAGAGTAACCTACAACATCATAAGTTACAGCCACAGTGGGTCAATACATTTGGAATTGTATTGGAAAGTGATACCATAGTAGAATAGTAGTATCTAACATCTATATGAATTTGGCTAAGTGTAGCTTAGGCTTGCTTTGCTCAAAATAGGTTTTTCCTATCAGTTGAAAACACTAAGTTTTTGTTTGACAAAAACTCCCAAGGAACCACCAATAGACATTTGTGAACCTTTAACCCTTGTTCAACCATAAGTTTTTAAATTAGAAATTGGGATGAGGAGATCCTTGATAGCATCAACGTCTTGATGCTCAAATTGTCCGTTGCCGGGCACATGGCTAAGTACTTAGGTTTTACCCTCTCGAGAGGTGGTGCACATTCCTCACAAGACTCGACATGCATCGAGACAAGATCTTTCAGAAGCCTTCCCTTAGACCACCATGGACGCGTTCCAACCTATCACCCTACCACCATCTGCCAATCTAGCTAAGTTATTGCAACCTATATGATCAAGGCAGAGCCCATATGCCATGTGGTTGCACTAAAGCTTCTAAACACTAAGTATCTCAAATCCCTTTGTTCCTGGGTGACTTTCCACAAGTGTGACACACAAGGTAGACCATAGACATGGGCCTTGTGTAACCACTCAACACAAACCATCATACCATTCCACCCAGGTGATTCATTCACTTAGTTATTTTATTAAGCAAAAACACAAGTCAAAGACTTAGCAAAATTTTCCATAGCATGTAATATAATCCACCCTTGTTTGCAACTATCTAGACTAATAATGATAACATACCAAGTATCTTAACATAGAGAAAATTCTACCAAGACTACAACTACTAGGATTTCCCATGGCATAACATAGTTTATACTTAGAAAAATATTCAATGCAAACCCTACTCAAAATATCACTAGTATAGATTCAAAATAATAGGACAAAAATACATGAAGAACCACTTGCCTTGGTATTTGGGGGAGTAGCAACAATCTTCACAATCACAATCACCACTAGCACCAAAATCTACACATAAAATAATAGCACCAAATTCACTTTCAAATAATCAAGCAAAAATATATGAATGCATGAAAATGCAATGAAATGAATTTTCTACACTAAACTATTAAAACCAAATAGTACTGAACACAAAACCAACTAATTATAGTCTAAATAAACTTAAATTTGCTTTAAAAACATTTTCTAAATAATTTATATGGCCAAAATAAGCCTATATTTGATTCGGCAAACAAACATAATTTTACAGAATAAAAATACACATTTAAGCCCACAGTAGTGTAAGATTTATTTTTCTGAATCCAATGATATATTATTTGCATTTTTTGGATAAACAGAACAAAAGATATGATTTTTACAAGTTTAAATCTCTAATAGATTCAAAAACAGATTTTAAATCTAAATCTCAGACACATGGACGCATCTGATTGGCCCGTACCGCTTCGCGTAGATCGGCCAAGGTGGGCCGTAGGATTTAAGTTAGATACTTTGGCTCAGATCTAAGCATACCCCTTCGTTAAGTGATCTAATCAGATCCACTGGATCTATATCTAACGGCTATGACGCATGCGACCAGAATCTGGCGGCGCTAATGGGTGCTGGCGGTGGCGCTACTGGAGGCGATGCTCCGGCGATTCCAAAGGGGGCTAGGGCGGTGCATCAGCTTACCATACTCGCGAGAGAATGAGGATGCTCAAGGTGTCGTTGGCGTAGGCGGGGGCGTGCTGTAGTGGCCGTGAGAGCTCGCCGGAAACCTTGCTGGCGTCGGGCACGGGTTGGTGGAGACGACGGCGACGTTCTAGGTCTTCCTAAGACAAAACAATAGCATCAGTGCATGCACAAGGTCGAGGATCTCAACATGGTTTAAACCTGAGGCCAAGGGGTGTTCGATTCGTACCGCTATTGCTCGCAGGAGTTGAGGACGGCGTCAGGTGCTCCCAGTGCTCGATGGAGTAGACGACCTGGGCCAGTAAAGGATGAACCAGTAGTGTTAGAGGATGCGCAAGGGCTAGAGGAAAAACACTAAGTGAACTAGGGGCAAGAAGGTGCTCGAGGCTCATTAGAATAGCTCACCGGAGATGCTCGGGCATCGGCGACACAAGTGCAAATACGCGCATCCTAGTGGTGTTCTGGCGAGGAAAGTTAGGGGGAAATGACCGCAGCATCGAGGGGGTTATGTAGCCAGCGGGGGCGAGGGAATCACGTATTGGGGGCTATTAAGCCCGTAATCAAAGCGGCGTTGATGGGGGAGGAAACGGGCGGCGACGGCGTCTGCGCGCGCGGGGTGGGGAAGACAATGCTGACCTAGCACGGTGCCACTGGCAGTGTCAGCGGGGTAAGGCGAGCGTGGGTGAGAGAGAGGGGAGAGGGGGAAACGGCTGGGTGGGCTTGCTGGGCCTGTTCTAGAGTTGGGCCAAAAGGGCAGCTGCTATTTTATCTTTTTCCTTTTGCCGTTTCTTTTTCTATTTGATTTTTCAGGGATAATTTTCAAATCTAAATTCAAATGAGTTTGATTTCAAATATTCTCTAGATTTTTGTAGTGTGAACCTTGCACTTAAATGTGTGTCAAACACCACTGTTTAGACCACTACACTTTGATCCTTTGAAAATAAAATAAAACCATGCCCTAATGATATATATAGATAATAGGCATAGAAATGGTTTTATTCGGAGTTTTGATTTAAATTTTTTTGTGCAAGTCAAGAATCCTATTAATGTATGGATGAAATGAAAGCTTTCGTAATTCATGAATTCTGGGATGTTACAATCCAACAGCATAATAAGCATTCCTAACCAAAGTCATCCATGGTATGTTATGATTATTAAAGAATTTGTCCAGATTGTTGAGTAAAAGAGCTTTATTCCTTGCTTGAAGGTTCAACACACCCAGACCACCCTGATCTTTTGGTCTGCAAATCTTATCCCATGCAATCAATGCAGAGCCTCTTGCCTGAACCTCAGTGTTTTTTTCTCCATAAGCAGTGTTTGAGGAATTTATTCACTTGTTGGATGATGGTGGCAAGAATCTCCAGACAACTCATATAGAAGATGGGCAAGGAAGAGAGAACAAACTTGTCCATTTTGTGTTTCCCTCCGTAGTTTATAAAGTCAACAATACCACACAATCTTTTTTCAACCCTCTACACCATGGGCAAGAAATATTCAATAGATGGTTTAATGATTCCTAGGGGAAGTCCCAAGTATGTGAAGGGCAAATGTCCTTTCTAACAATTAATGGTTCTGGTAAAATGTTCCAACCTTTCAGAGGAGAGATTAATGGGAATCATGTTTGATTTCTAATAGTTCACTCTGAGCCCAGTGGAGATTGCAAAGGTATGTAAAATTGCTTTGAGGAAAAAGAGTTGTGTTGAGTCAGCCTTGAGTACAATGAGGGTGTCATCAGCATATTGTCTGACAGGAATGTTTTGGCAGCTAGTGCAATTTAAAGGTAGAGCCAACACCTCCATACTCTTATCCTTATTGAGGATTGCTTGAAGTAGATCTGCTGCAAGAAAAAACAAAAGTGGGGAGAGGGGGTCTCCCTGTCTAACACCTCTTTTGCCATAAAACTTCTTTCCAAGAACCCCATTGAGTAGACAGATGAAGTTCTAGAATTAAGAATCATCTGAATCGATGCAATACATCTTTTCCAAAGCCTCTTGATTTTAAAATTTCAATAATTGTACTATGCTCAATTTTGTCAAATGCCTTCTCAAAGTCCAAATTTAGAACACTATTTTCTTCCTTGCTTTACTGACATTGGAATAAGTACTCAAAGGCCTAGTCCAAACAATCTTGAATAATTCTCTTTTTTTAAACCATATTGGTTTTTATGGACCAATTTAAGAATAATCTTTTGAAGTCTATTGGCTAAAATCTTAGTGATAATCTTTAGAACACTGTTCAGCAGAGAGATAGTTCTGTAGTCTGTTGGAGTTTCAGGATTTTCTTTTTTGGGAATCAGAGTGATAAAGGAAGAATTTATTCTCTCAAGATTATCTTTTCCTCAAAGAAGTCATTGATTAGCAGAATGATATCATTTCCAATAATTGGCCAATATTTTTTGATAAATTTAGCATTGAAACCATCAAGGCCAGGAGATTTATCATTGGGTAGGTCAGCTACAACATATTCAATTTCTTTAACTGAGAAAAGAGTTTCCAAATAATCCTTATCCTTTTCTTCCAGCTTTTTGTCATAAAATTCATGAATGTTGAAGTGCATGAAAACCTAGTCAGAGGTACCCATTCTGTCCTTGAATGCATTCCAAAGAATAGATGCTTTTTCAGAGTGATCTGTATTTCATCCCTTTCATTGGTCTTCAGCTTGGTAATGTAATTGTGCCTATAGTTAATAGTTGCTTTTGCATGGAAAAACCTTGTATTTTCATCCCCTAGCTTGACCCATTTGATTTTCCCTCTTTGTTTCCAGTAAGCTTTCTGGTTTTGTAGTAAAATGAGGATGTGATCTTTGAGTAACTTTCTGAGATTCAACTCATTTATGTTCAAATATCTCATTTCATCATGCTGATCAATGATGTCAATAACAGAGTTGACTTTCTCAATTTGCTGTTTTAGGCAGGGGAGATTTCTTGCCCAAAGCATAAGACCACTTTGAACATTCTTTAACTTTGAATTTATGTTCTTAGCTCTGTCTTGGAAACTAATGGGGATATTCCATGCATTTTGAACAATTTGAAAGAACTAACTGTGTTGCAGCCAATAATTTTCAAATATGAACACCTGTGCCTTTGGAATCATTGTGCCAAGTGAAACTACACATGGAATATGACCAGAAACTGGTTTTCCTAATTCGTCCACAAAAGTGTTAGGGTAATATAAGGTCCAGGCACTAGAAGTGAAGAACCAATGAATTTTCTCCAACAGTGGATCTTTTTGCATATTGCTCCAAGTAAAAATTTTCCCTTCAAAGGGAGCTCTATCAGCCCCAAGTTGCTAATAGCTTCATTAATATCTCCTCCAGATTTATTTCTATTAGAAGGTTTTCTCATGAGATTAAAATCTCCCATTACAATCCAATCCATGTCATCAGGCATGTCAATGTTATGGAACCAATCAAAAATAGGGCCTTTCTTTTAGAGGTGCATGGTGCATAAACATTTGTGAGTATCCAGTTATCTTGGGAAAGATTGCAGGTGAACTTAATGGGTAAAGAAAATTCATTCTAAAATGCAATTTCCCAAGTAAACAAAGATTCGTCCTAGATTATAATAAGTCCACTGAAGCTCCAACATAAGGCAGAAATTCAAATCTGTTAAACTTCTTGGGGCAAATTATTTTGATGTACTCTAAGTCAAATTTCTCCCTTTTAGTTTCTTGTAAGCAAATAATGTCACAAAAATATTCATCAATTTTCTTGAAAGAGCCAGCCATTTCTTTTCATAATTTATCCCCCACAGATTCCAATTTAAAATTTTCCAAAGTCTCTTATTATCCATAAAAAACTGGTTGAAGGTTAACAGAGTGGTGATGAGCAAAGTGCACATTCCCAAAATATATCATAAATATCCATCTCCATATAAAGAGAAACCAAGAGACATTCAATCTGTAACCAGTACATAGCAAAACACAACCACTACTAACAAGGTAGGCAAAACATAGGTTGGTGGTACACATTAAAGCTACTTTGATGCTTTATTTTTTCCCTGTTGTGATCTAGCATTAGTAGGGCAATCCTTATTTTCTCTGATCTTCCCTGAGCACTTGGACTGTCCAGAAGGAGGCTTAGAGGTGTTCCCCCTTGCAGAAGGTTGACCTTAAGTAGCTTTCTTCCCTTTATCCATCATTATTCCAGGAGCAGCCTTCCCATTTTCCAAGATCTTTGATTTTGTCAGGATTTTCTTGTTGACATCCTCTTTAGCCACCTTACAAAATGAAATTTCCAAGCTATTAACCACATTGTAATTAAATTAGGGGGGTCAGCATTGCAAGAAATACAATACTTGTCGGAACAATTCACATGATTTCTAAAACCACCATTTAATTCAATAATTCTTGGGCTTCTTCTAACTTCAGATTCAAGCAAAATTACATTATATCTTCTTCTCTTAAGAGGAGTGGAGCTGGATTTGCCAACAATTGGTGAAGAATCAGGAGTAGAAATAGGATTTTGTGCAGTACAAGAAGGGGTCACAATGACAACACATAACTCAGGAACACATAAAACCAGAGACATCCCAAAAAGGTGATTGCAGTAAACTTTTTGCCCAATCAAAATTTTCAGGAGTTAATAGAATTAAAGTAATAAAACTGAACCAACTTATAGGAATGTCCACATTGACTGTCCTTTTCCTAGACTTGTTGACATGAGGGGAAAAGTATGACTCCAAAAGGTCCACTCCTTGCATGGAAAAAGTTTGTAATAGGGCATGTTCTAGGGGAGAGACGCAAAAGATGTTCTTGATAGTCCAATCTGCAAGTGCGATTCATTAGGTGAAAGAAAATTTGTGTCATCTAGCAAACTGTCCTCATATAGAGCAGAGCTCCTCTCATCCAAGTCTATGTCAGAGTCTTCAGAGTTAGAGTCTGAATTGTAGTTTTGTTGAATGAGGTTCAGACCAACACCTCAACATCTTGAACCAGGGGCTGCTGATGAGCCACAATTTGCATAGAATTTCCATCAGAGTCACTCTTTTCAGAGTCTGAGCCATTAACAAGCAGGTGTGATGAAATGATGGAGTTATTGGAAGGAGGAGGAATTTGTGGGTCCAGGGGAAGATCATCATCCAGAGGTTGCTGCAAAGGTTGTGCAGGGGCAACAGGATCAATTCCAAGAGCCTAGTGCTCCCACCCTGCATATTCATCAATATCATTTCCTTGCTGGAAGCCATTACCCTGATTTGGCTCAACATTGCCACCATTATTTAGTTGAAGATTGTTAGTAGGTGGATTAAAGGGGATAGTAGCTACACTAGGTAGTGGGTGAGGGTCTACTCCTTCATCAGGGGGAGGATCCTCATCAGCAGGCCCAGCTCCCAACATGTTTTCAAGCAGCAACTCAATAGAGAAAGTCCAGGACTGGGAATCTTGACTATCTCCCTCAGTGAATATCACACTTTTAGGAATATCTTCTAGGTTAGTCACTCTGACCTTTGCCACTATTCTTTCCCTGTGGTCAGGGACCGTTTCCCATAGAAGAAGTTTGCCAATATCTGCAAAAATTGCATTAAGATCTTCAGTGTACCAGTGGTGGGCCAACAAACATAACCCACACCTCCCTATTGAACTAGGACATCCTCAAATTTTCACCTTCGTAGTGTTTGAAGAAGGAAACATGTACATCCTCAAACGGAATAGGGCTCTCCCTGATCAACCTATCTCTGTCACTGACTCTAGCAAACTCCACATATGCGGCGCCAAAAGGACACCTTTGAATGCTTCTAAACCCAACTTGCACAGTATTGTCCAAGAAATCTTGCAAAACATCCGTGATATTGTCGAAAGGTATCTGACCTGGAGGCAAGGGAGTGATTGTCGCAATAGCAAATGTGTCATGCTTCCTTGGGCGACGAGCAAGAACAACCCTCTTGACACCTAATCTTCCATGTACTTCTTGAATCTGGAACCCATGGGGCACAAAGGGACGAGGACAATTGGAATGTTGGCCATTATCATTGGTGGAACCACCAGTGAGTTGGGGAAAGAGGAAGTGGCATAGAGGGTTGGAACAGGGACAGGCCTAGAATGCGAGGGGACAGGAAACTGTTCCTAGATACCAGTATTTTCTTCAGTCTCCGACCAGGTATGTGACTTGGGCTTTTGGGCTTTAAACCAATTAAGGAAATTATTGCCAGGCCAAGATTTTTTCGGGAAAGAGGGTATTTTAGACAAAGACAATCCCGGGAAAACCTAGCTGGCGTGATTACCGCTCTCATTAAAATTCCCAGGCGAGTTAACTTTCGCATTAAGCACTGCATCAGCGTAAGAAACGGCAAGACCTCCCCCGGTTGACGTCTGACTCCGAAAAGGATGCGGTTTTGAATGTTGGTTATAGCCACCAAGAGAACGGTCGTCAGTTTTACCTGCCAATTGAATGTTGTTTGGAAAGGAAAGAGAACCGTTGGATCCTTTTTGAATGACGTTATTTTCCTTGTGAAAAATCAATCGATCAAAAACTGATTTTTTGTCTGGCTTCTTTTTCCTAGAGACCACTTTCCATTCTTTATTTTCTTCACGGTAAAATTTGATTTCCTCTGCTTGCCAATTAGTTCCACCATGCCCCCAAAGGTTGATGTAGCAGACAAAATTTTCATTCGAAAATCTACCAATATTGAACATTTCAAAACCCACAACACGGGAGGAAACTAAGAACTTGAAGGTGCGGTCTTGAAGATGAACAACACGAAAGAGATTATCTTTGCCACCAAAGAATGATTGAATTGCTAAACCCACTATTTGAATATCCAGTTTAAACTTTGCAAGGCTAAAAGAAATCACCAGAATGAAGTCCCTTCTACTAAAAACACTAAAAAAGTTAACTGAGCAATGAATTTTTTTCTGAATACCTTTTTCAAAAATTATCCCTTGAGAGAAATCCAATTTTGGCGCAGTAGGCACATTAACAGGGGGATCAGAAGGATTGCCATCAACAACTCGATCACCAATGACAACTTGGTGAACATGCATTTAGATGACAGCTCCAGGGATAATCTTTTCATCAAGGATCAGGAATCTATCATGAATGACAACATCTTGGGAAGAAAGAAGAACCAGCCTTTTAGATTGAGTCCTCGAAATAAGGAAGCCATCTCTTTTAACAGAATTACCCATAGCCGTAGAAGAACAAGAGACTTTACATTTCAGGGGACAGTTTTCATCACCCAAGTCAGAGGCAGAAGCTTTAGCCTCATCCCTAGAAGAGAACTCCAGAACAGAATTCACTCGAACCATATGAGAGGGGAACCTCACCACTGAATCAACCTGAATTTTTTCCCCATTTTCAACATGTCTGCCCTCAAGAGGAAGACCAAGAGCATTATGGAGAACCATCCATTCTACACTAGCAGAGAAAGAAAGAGAACCCTCGAGAAACTTACCACTCAAAGAGGCCCTAGTGTAAGAAACCTTCCAATTGCTTGTCAAAACCTCCATCGATGATACCAACAAGTGGTATTACCTTGATCAGGAGAGAACGCCGGTGAGGTTGATTGGAGAGGAATAGGGAGATCACTGGCAGAGGAGGCTAGGGGTGGGTGGGTGGGAGGAGAGCCGTAATTCGTTCCTACTCTAGTTGCTGCTGATGTCTATCTATCATTGGTTAGGTGGATGTTGTAGTGTATCTCTATAGAACTTCTAGATTTTATTTTTGCTGCAATTGCGTCACCCTTAGGTTGTTCCCTTTAGATGAATAAAGACTTGATGAGTCCGTTAGGGTCTCACACAATAAAATATTGGTTTAGATGGATATGTATATCCGCAAGAAGGTTAACGGGTCGAGGAGAGCGATGATGGTAGCAACGATCGTCTGGTGTAGATAATCCGGGAATGGAGATCCGTGAGATCTGTGGGAGGGATGTGCTTATTTTCAGGGAATCTTATGCCAATGTTCTTCTTATCCGTACTTGGGCCTTGTTTTCCGCTTCCTCTTGATACTTTCATTTATGATGTACGAGGATGTATCCTAAAATATTATCTCTATCTAGGATATTTGAATCTTGCCATATAGCGTTGTGATATTACTATTTCTTTTAGACGTTTTGGCTCTGATGTACTCTTGTATGTCATTGGCATACATACTCATTTTTGTATGCTTGACTCACAGTTCAGCCGGCTACGTCTCTTGCACATGAAGCTATAACCACGATAAGTGGATAGGGTGGTTGGCTGGTACCGTGCCCTTTTCCGCTCAGATGGGGCCTACACATGGATGGGTCTTGCGCCTCGTTGGTAGGACACCTTATGCACTTTTTGGTTATACTGGTTTGTGATTTAGAGCATAGAGTCCAGGGGATTACACTGCTCCTATTTATGCAGAGGAGGAGGGGGTGACGCAAGGCGGTGGCAGCACTAGAAATACCACTTTGGTACAAGGAGGCCAGGGAGGCGTAGTGAGATAGCAGGAACGACCGTCCATGGCTCTGAAGCTACAGCTGGCTAGCAGCCACAAGAAGACAAGGCAAGCTGAAACCTCGTGGGCGGGCGTGTGGTAAACCTTCCCGCATAATAATTCGGGAAGAGGCCCGACGCCGCCCTACATAAAATACCCTTCTCCTACCTTAGAACGGGTCGATCCCCAGCGATCTATAACCCTATACTTGCATCCACCATTATACCCTTTTGACGAAAGCGGGAAATACAACAAAGCAGGAGTAGGGGCTTTACCTCCTCAGAGGGTACCAAACCTGGGTAAAAAACACAAGTGTCACCTCTTTGTCGTGTGCTTGCTCCCTCGTCGCCACCGTTGCTAGGGATCCTTGGAACTGCGTGTTTAGCTCCCTCTCGAGCCAAGGGACCGTTGGACCTTAGTTGCCTTCGTGAGACAAATATCAGACAGCTAGTGGTGAGGCTATTGATCTCTCCGTCTTGGATAAAATGCCAATATTCGAAATGAGGGACAAAGAACAGGAGATCCCGAAGCGGATCAAGGACTAGAAGATGTCATATGCCCAGATCACTTCTCAGACTGCTTGTACCATGGTGATGAGTCACCATGGTGACATGCAAATCTGGCAAGTCACCAAGGGCATCACCATCGAGGATGATGAAGTCAACCAGTAGGGTATCAAGGCTATCAAACATTCTTGTGTAGAATAAACCATTATTCCATTCCATCGATGTGCCATCAAGTCGGTAACAACGACGGCTCCAGCACTCCAAGGTCTCCACCACTAGGACCTGCAGCATAAACACTTATGCATTATTTTGAAACATTTTCATGGTATATAATGATGGTAACAATATATATGGTTCTATATGCTGCACTATGTAAGAACTTATTCGTTACTCTCCTCACTTAGTATATTTTGTTGTGCTTGAAAAAATTCTTAATCTCTTTATGCTTATCTTTATCGTTAATCTGGATTTTTCACGTCGTCCCTTTCATGAGTCGGCAAACCTTCAACATGGTAACTATGTCGAGCAACGGAGCACACTTTCTATACCAGTTTAAACCTTGAAATAGAGCCGGTTTATAGTACCAACAATTCACTACTCTTAAAATGCATGTGTCTAAGCAATCAGATAACAAACCAAAGTCTAAACATAAAATGAGATTTATAGTCGAAGCTAACATTTTATAAGTTTCAAAAATCTTAACCAGAACAAACATGAGCATCAAGTACTTTCAAGCATCCTAGGTTTTGAAATTGACATGCTCTTTTGGAAATAATATGGTATTAAACCTTCTCGGGAAAAAACATTGAGGGACCAAAACTTTATTAACTTTGAAGATGTACATATATATGACTACAATAAAAGGAACTTTAAGATTTGAAGGGATGTAGTTGTGCAATGTTCCATGGACGATCTAGCTCATCTGGATCTGTACTACCACAATCTCTGTTTCTCTTCTTAGTATCAGTTCTTTCCTTGATTGGTCTCATAGTATTTAAATAATATGACCCATTATGCATTACTCTATTGATCATAAAATGTGACACCCCTGGGGTCAGGCTAGACAAATATTAGTCATCCCTCTGACATAATACTAACCTAGAGCTCGGAAGCATACCGAGAGAGAATCGGTAAAATAACAGTGACCCTATGACACAAAAATATTACAGCAACCTCATAACTGAGTAGAGAAGCAAAATATTACAAGAAGAAGTCACTGACCACAAACATTAAGCAACAGAAGGAAATTATGCTATTAAGTATAGCGAACTTAACATATGTCCTAAGAGGCCTAAAGCATACCAATGACATCCCATTCCATAGATTCAAGGCCGTCGACCGGCAACCCCAAGTTACTCGTCGATGTCGATGCCGTAACAAACTCATCTTCTATGGTAACACTTACTCTGCTGCAAAAGTATCAACAAAGCAAGGGTGAGTACAGGGTGTACTCCGCAAGACTTATGGTTGATGGAGCTATTTTGCATAAAGCTATTGTTTGTAAAACAAGAGGGAGGAGCAGAATCTCGACTACGTAGAATATTTTAAAAGGGGATAAGAGAATGATATCTCTAACTTTATCTTCTCTTGATATCCACCGAATCTTTATCATCTAAAACTACCATATAGGATCACCCCCTCAATCCCTGAGGAAGCATCCTTTAGCAAACTTTACTTGCCAAGTTTTACGATTATGTTTTTCTTATATATGATCTTTGAATCTAGTCACCAAGACGTCCATAACCGTGGACACAGCTTTTTGATAAGTTTTAACCCTCCAGGGGTGTACAAATTTACCCAGATGCCCTGATCGACTCTTAGAGTCACTTGACACACTTCCTTGGTGTGCTGATGGAGGGTCGTCGACCAAAACCTTGCCCTTACTTTTTCCCAATCCATGAAGTCACCCAGAAGGGCTCCCTGCTGCGATAGTTGGCCATACTCCAAGGAGGTCCTTGACTCTATGTACCGGGATCCAATTTTAGAGCCATGCACCCCTCGTACGGCCATGTCCTATATGATGCACCATCGACAAACCATCCGAAATCAAGATGCCAAATCCAAATCTCAAACTATGGACTCATGGATCAAACTAGGAAAGTTGGCGTCAAGGGGTCCCCATAAACCCCCGTGTAACTTCACGCCTAGTCTTGGTACAAACGAAAGAACTCGGTTCCTAGGGGCGACAAGTATGTAAATGCAAAAACCATAACCCTCGTGGCCTCTCATACAAGCATTAGCATGTTTAACTCACATCACCGATCATACCATGTCATCATGTCAAACTAGGTTCATTTGGAGCTCTGATTCATCAACTAGGTGAATCAGGACAAAAACTAAGCATGACTAAGCAAACAGATATAAAGCTCTAGGAACGCTCACAAATCCAAACCCTAGTTATGCTAGAAGTAGTGGATCAGGATTTATAGGCTAGAAAGGATAGGATAACTTTATCTTTCTACAAATAACATTAGAATCGCATGCAACATGGCAAGAATTGAAATACTTTGAACAAATAGGATTCATATGTATGTGTAGGGGACCTCCGCATTCGACTATGGGAAATCTGCTCCAGTGGTAGGGGAGCTACAGCGGCCTTGGCGCCTGCGGCTGCACTGTGGCCCCTCTGAAGAGGTCGGAGCCATTTCACCCACTAGATAGGGAGGATCATTGTCACGATTGCAACTATCGTAGCTGCCCGATGCCATCGTCTTCGCCACCAAGCAAGAAGTTGGAAGGGAAAGGTTGCGGGGGAAGTGGAGAGTAAGCCACAACCCCTCACCTTCCCTCCCTTTTAATATCAAACAAGAGAGGTGAACGAATACTGGCCACCTTGCCGGCTCACGGGGAGGGCCAAAATCGTGCCCCACCAAAAATTTCATTGCAGGAACCGCAGCATGTGCAGTCACTGCGGGCTGTCGTGCAAGCCAAGGCATGGCCTGGCAGTCCTGTAGCCACTTGAGTGTGCGGGCCCATGCACGACAACTCTATGGAATGGGAAAGTGTGACATATAGTCAAGTCATGCCCCCCTCGACATGGACTAGGCCCACACGCTATTGTAGGGAAAGCATGACAACGGCCTCTTTGTTGAACCACGACTAGCGTTGCAAGTTGTCCACCCTCGCCCTGGGGCTTCAGTTGGCGTAATGGGCTCGGGGGTCCCTCGCATTGCGCTATAGCGCGTGGCCTAGGACCCACCATTCCGCGGCTCGGCGGATGTGTGGCCTGGCTGGCAATTGCAAGGATGTGAGCACATTGTGCTCCAAACAAGTATGGACTTGGCATGATGAACGAGGAGGAAAATACAGCGATACACGCAAGGCGGTCTGACACCTCCTTCTGGATGCTGCCCTGGAAGGAGGGTAAGAGAACGATTAGGGACAACAAAGCCAAGGAGGGGCCTCGACTGAACCCCGAAAGGACCAAGGCAATGCTTCTCCTAGGCCAGGCGCGGCCCGGGAACCAGAGTCAACAGATCCTGACATGACGTATCAGGTCTGGCCTTGGGAATAGGCGACGCGCTAGAACCGCTAGACATCATCATGGCGCTACAATCCGCTGCAGCGCGTCACGACAAGACTGTCAGCTCAGAGCCTGAGCTGTCAGTCAGCGATCAAGTGCACTTGTGCACCGCCCTTGGCCATCCATTGGCCACCTGTGCGAAGACCGTGTGGCACACCACGATTGATCCAGGGAATGCCCTTGGTCGTACTCCAAGATTGCCCTTATAATGACACCTTGGAGTATAAAAGGAGGAACTTGGACATAGGAAGAGGGAAGTTGGAGTTTTCGGAGGGGTTGAGGTCCGTAGAGATCATAGAGTTAGAGAGTTATAAGAGGAGAGTTTTGAGAGAAGATCTAGGGTTGAGCAAATTGTGAGAGAGAGAGAGTTGATATCCTCCTCCGCGCCGGAGAGAAGGAATAAGGGTTAAAGAGAGAAAATAAAGAAAGAGGAAGCCTGGGAAGTGTAGAAGCAAGAGAGAAAGGGGCTCCCTGGCACTATAGAGATCATCATTTTGTACCTCGATCCACCCCCACCAAACAAGGACGTAGGGTTGTTAGCCAAAGGGCGGCCCAGACCTAGGTAAAAAATGACTGTGTGTGTTGTGTGCTTGGAGTAGCAGCTTCCTACGTCGATGTTGACACCGGAACGCCTTCATGCCCACTACGGAACAAATTGGGGGTGCCTAGGATCCTCCATGTCAATGCTGGCGAGACGCGACATACGTCGCGCTCGATTCCGGCAAATATCGGGCTTCTTGGCTTGTGTGGCTTAACTAGGATGATGAGTGACGATGAGGCTCGAGGCTGCCAGTATGATGATGGAAAGAAGCAGCCTAGGGATAGGGTTTCGGGCACATGGGCGAGAGAGATAATGAGAGGAAGAGGGAAAAGGCGAATGGCTAGGCTTCTTCGTGGCAGCCAGGGGGTCTTGTAGATTGACAAGGACGACGGCGGGAATCTTTGAACGTGCAAAGGTGGAAGATGGCGGACGGCGTGCTACCGAGTAGGTTCCTGTCGGGAACAAAAACGACGAACCAGACAGAAGGCCGAACCAGTATCGGGCTATCTTGGGGCGGCTATTGGGTTGCAAGGGTCGCGACAAAGGAAGCAGGGGCGGCTGCTTCTACTATGCTTAGCGGCAGATAGGGGGAGGGCGAGATGGGATATGGCCCAGGTTAGTTTAGAGAAAGTTGTTATCTCAGAAAACCTTTTCTTTTTATGTTTTCTCTTTTGTATTTTAGCTTCAAATATGTTTTGCATATTTCCAAAATACTAGAGGGTTGTAAAAGTGGTAAAAACACTTAGGGCCCTTCCATACTATTTGGGCTCAACATATTTTGTATTTTCAAAATTAAAAACCATTTTGAATGTTTTTCGGGAGAGAGGGAAAACTAGGGTTTTAGTGTTTTGTTTGTCCTTTCTTGTTTACATTTTTTTCTAAGATAAATTACACGATGCTAATGAATGCATAGACAACCCTAATAACTATTTAGTAGAACATGGGGTGTTACAAATCTACCCCCTTAACAGAATTTTGTCCAGAGATTCCTAGGTACGAAGAGAGAAAGGAACAAGGGTACACTAATCTTCAATGATCTTCTCTAAGAGGTTGATCCATGCCACCGAGGTTGCTACTCGCACTAAGAAAGAGAGGGAATGACAGAGAACCACGAACTGAGTATCTCATGGTCAACTCATAGACAGATGTTTCATAAACATCTCTAGAGCCAACAAGCTTGAGACACGTCAAGGTAACAAAGGAAACAAAATGATAAGCTTGAGACTCATAGACAGATGGTCTTCATAAGGATTGAGACGATGGAGGTTACAGAATAGGGAAAAAATTTGAGGGAGGGATACTTCCAATAGATGGAACGTGAACACATACTTCGAGAGGTAAACTTCTACTGAACAACTTAAGTAGAGATTTCATCCATACAAACATACGGATAAAAAACACTAGTTTTTGCACTACTTTTGACACAGAAGGGTCTTTCTTTCATTTAGCTGAAGGCCAAGACAGAAAGGTGTCACTACAAGAAATGTGTTATCTTGTGACCTTCTCATAGTGACGGGGAATGAAATCATCATAGATCTATGATAATTTCGCACAAAATGGTCATCGACCGTTTGAAAATGTCAAAACCCTCTAAAATTAAGATGTTTTGTGTCCAAATCGTCATAATTTCATAAGACGAAATCGTTATAATTTGCGCAATAGAACTTAGGATTTTATCGTCATAATGTCCAAATTATAACAACTTTATATGACTGGTTGGCCACATCAAAAGTTGCTCCTAAATTTCATGTCTATGCGTCAATTTGGTCATATCCATATGTCAATATACTGAATTGCATCTCCTTGGGTGAATAAAGGGTAAAACATAGTCGGCCGGGGTGTTTGAACCCATGACCTCGTGGCCTCCCAGGCACAGCCAACCAACTAACCACCAGGACACATGGTCCTTTGCATTACATTCCACGCGCTAGCTTTATTAACCAAGAAAATGTATGTTGGGCTTGGGCCTTCGAACATCCTCCAATTTTCTTCCATTTTCTTCTTTCTAGTTTCCTACATCGAATGGGCTAGTAGGCTGTGATGTCTGCAGGGGCCGTCTCGGCCTTGCGCGTGGTATATTAGGTCTAGGTCTAACTTTTTTTCTGTTTTCTCTTTCTTAATTCTTTTGTATATTTTTCTTAAGATGTTCAAAATAATTCATTTTTATCTCTATAACTCTTGGTGGATATCTGAAAAATAGCATATTGTGAACCAAAAAATGTTTTTTAAAAAAATTACGAGCATTACATACTATACCTATGGTTCAAATCGGACCCACTTCCTATCGATCGACAACAATTTGTCTTTTTCATGAGGGGTGGACAGAAATATTTGACATACATCGGTTGTGACATTTTCCATATAAGGTGGTCTAGTATTTTTGAAAAATGGGATGGTACCATTTTCAAACTTTTATTTGGTGGTTGCTTCACAAACACCCCATTTTTGGGACTCGAAAAATAGCAAATTGTTTTTTTGTGCGACAAAAAGAAAAATTCCTCCCGCAACATTGTCTGCAGTCCCATTATAAACATGCATGCATAATATGGGCACATTGTCACAAACTATATCATGATTCTAGCCATAACATTGGTCTTTTGGGCTAAAAGCCATGAAACCTCGATCATGATAGCTCATTTCTAGAAGGTTTTTTTGAGATGCAATCAATATACCAAGTTTAATATTTTTCCTTGCAACTATGTTACATAATATGACGCCACGTGAAGGTTTTACATTTTTCGGACCATTTTGTAAATTTTTATGCCCGTTTCAAACTATGGTTAAAATGTTGTGCATGAAGGTTCTTAGCTAGGGGCTGAGCCTCCCTAAAACTGCATTAGTTGTATGAAGAAATAGCATATTGTGAACCTAAAAATGTTTTTTCAAAAAATCACGAGCATTAGATCATGTAGCTATATCTCAAATCGGACCCACTTCATACCGATTTGGCAAGAATTTGTCTTTTTCATGGGGGATGGAATAAAAGGTTTAAGATTACCCCAGTTGGGACATTGTCCATGTAAGTTGCTCAAGTATTTTATAAAAATGGGATGGTACCATTTTGACACTATAATTTGATGGTTTCTTCGCAAAACACCCCGTTTTTGCACTCAGAAAATGGAAAATTGTTTTTTTGTGCGACGAAAAATAAAACTTTCTCCTGCAACATTGTTCTCATCCAATGATACACCTGCATGCACAATATGGCCACATTATCACAAACTATGTCGCGGTTCTAGCCATAACATTTTTCTTTTAGGCTAAAAGCCACGAAACCTCGAACATGATAGCTCATTTCTGAGAAGGGTTTTTTGAGATGCAATCAACATACCAAGTTTGATATTTTTCCTTGCAACTATGTAACATAATATGACACCACGCAAAGGTTTTACATTGTTTGGACCATTTTTAAAATATTTATGCCCGTTTCAAGCTATGGTCAAAACGGCGGGCATGAAAGTTCTTAGCTCGGGGCTGAGACTCGCTAAAATTTCATTGGATCTTTAAAGAAATAGCATATTGTGAGTCTAAAATGATTTTTTTTAAATCACAAGTATTATATCATGTACCTGTAATTTAAATTTGACCCACTTCCTACCTATTCGGCAATAATTTGTCTTTTTCACAGGGGTTAGAAGAAAAGGTTTGAGATACCCTAGTTGGTACATTGTCCATGTAAGGTGGTCTAGTATTTTTTTAAAATGGGATGGTACCTTTTGAAACTTTCATTTGGTGGTTACTTGGCAAAACACCCCGTTTTTGGCACTCGGAAAATGGAAAATTGTTGTTTTGTGCGACGAAAAAGAAAACTTTCCCCTGCAACATTTTTATCGTCCCATGCTACACATGCGTGCACAATATGGGCACATTATCACAAACTATACCGCGATTCTAGCCATAACATTGGTCTTTTGGGCTAAAAGCCATTAAACCTCGAACATGATAGCTCATTTTTGAGAAGGTTTTTTTAGATGCAATCAATATACCAAGTTTTATATTTTTCCTTGCAACTATGTTACATAATATGACGCCACGCGAAGGTCTTACATTTTTCGGACCATTTTTTAAATTTTTATGCCCGTTTCAAACTATGGTCAAAATGTTAGGCATGAAGGTTCTTAGCTAGGGGCTGAGTCTCGCTGAATTTTCATTGGATCTATGAAGAAATAGCATATTGTGAACCTAAAAATATTTTTTTCAAAAAATCATGAGCATTAGATCATGTACCTACAGTTCAAATCGGACCCACTTCCTGCCGATTCGGCAATAATTTTTCTTTTTCACAAGGGATTGAAGAAAAGGTTTAAGATACCCCGGTTGGGACATTGTCCGTGCAAGTTGCTCTATTATTTTATAAAAATGGGATGGTACCATTTTGACACTATAATTTGGTGGTTGCTTAACAAAACACCCCGTTTATGGCACTCTGAAAATGGAAAATTGTTTTTTTGTGTGAGGAAAAAGAAAACTTTCTCCTGCAACATTATTCTCGTCCCATGATACACATGCATGCACAATACGGGCACATTATCACAAACTATGTCTGGGTTCTAGCCATAACATTGGTCTTTTCGGCTAAAAGCCATGAAACCTCGAACATGATAGCTCATTTTTTAGAAGTTTTTTTTTGAAATGCAATCAATATACCAAGTTTGATATTTTTCCTTGCAACTATGTAACATAATATGACGCCACGCGAACGTTTTACATTGTTTGAACCATTTTTAATTTTTTATGCCCGTTTCAAACTATGGTAAAAAAGGTGGGCATTAAGCTTCTTAGCTAGGGCTGAGCCTCGCTAAACTTGCATTGGATCTATGAAGAAATAGCATATTGTGAACCTAAAAATACTTTTTAAAAAAAAATCACGAGCACTAGATCATGAACGGGGTGGAAGAAAAGGTTCAAATCGGACCCACTTCCTACCGAATCGGCAAGAATTTGTCTTTTTCACAGGGGGTGAAAGAAAAGGTTTGAGATATCCAAGTTGGGACATTGTCCGTGTAAGTTGGTCTACTAATTTAGAAAAATGGGATGGCACCTTTCTAAATCTTTAATTTGGTGGTTGCTTCACAAACCACCCAGTTTTTGGCGCTCCGAAAATGGAAAATTGTTTTTTTGTGCGAAGAAAAAGAAAACTTCCTCCTACAACATTGTTCGTCAACACATGATACACATGCATGCACAATTTAGGCATATTATTGCAAACTATGTCGTGATTCTAACCATAAGATTTGTCTTTTGGCCTAAAAGCCAAGAAACCTCGAACATGATAACTCATTTCTGAGAAGTTTTTTTTCGAGACGCAATCAATATACCAAGTTTGATATTTTCCTTTCAACTATGTCACATGATATGGTACCATGCTATAACCTTACTTTGGTGGTGCTTCACAAAATACCCCGTTATTGGCACTCAGAAAATAGAAAATGGCTTTTTTGCGCGGAAAAAAGGTAAACTTGCTCCTGCAACATTATTTGCCATTTCGAGATGTACATGTGTGCACAATATGGATTCATTATAAAGGTCTTCATTATCAAGGTCTTCCGCCATTTCAAGATGTACATGTGTGCGCAATACAAAGGTCTTCCGCTTTTCCGATTTTTTAGCTAGTTATGTCGATTTCAAACCATGGACACTTCTCCACCCAATCAGAATGCAAAAAATAGGATACTCACGGATCACCCACTGAATCGGATCGACCGTCCACGAGCGTTCGATCCAACGTTGTGTAACTTATCCTCAGGCCCTTACCCACCGAAAATTTGGTCCTTGGCACCGGAGAGGTTCGATTTTTCCATGTGTCTCAACCGCAAACCCTAGCACCCTACCCTGCCGGCCACCCCATCGCGCAGACCCACGCACAACGCATCCTTGTCTCCTCTCACACCTCACTGATCCCTCCCTCCCCCGATGCTCCAGATCCCTTCCTTCGTCACATCAGCGATGGACTACTGTAGCCCTTCACTGAGTCTCCATGATCCCCTTATATCGCAACCCTAGACGGTCTCTCCTCCCGCACCGAACACTTCTCGAGTACATTCGTAACCCTAGAGGTCCTGTCCTCCTGAGGTAGCTGGCAGCATGGAGCTCGGCGCCTTCCTCCATCGTGTTTCCACGGCTCACATATACGAGTATGCGGATGCCATGGGTCTTCGGTCGGCCGTCGTGATTCCTCGTCTCCTCTCGGCGACCCTCCAGCAATAGGTGCAGTCTGACGATGATGGCTGTGTTCGGCCGGAGCGGTGCAGTAGGTGCGCTAGTGGTGGAATCAGCGTCGGCATCCGGATCCTAGGGTTCGAGTCTTATGCTATTGTCATCATCGGGATATATACATGTTGCTCTCCTACATCTGTTGTTGCTTCTATCAAGGGATTTCAGTTCTCATGTATGCAATATTTCCCGTTGTAGGAAACACGATGCCATCCTGATTCGCAAAAGGGGATTGGCAATCAGCCACCGCAAACTACCCATGTACTAGAGGGTGTGTTATCGATCCAAATCTAGTACTAGTAGATGTGGTAGCTGGAGTATTACTAGGGAAGACCCGTCGTCTTATAAATGGGGAAATGTGAATGTGTACAGCTGCATGAACTTTTACTGTTATTTAATTTCAGTCGATGGCTTATGGATGTGGGAATGCAAATGCATAACTAGGGACAAGGAAAAATAAATAGGATATATACCTTGTCTTACTCATATACCAGATCAGGAACCATGCTTTGAAGATGTTAATATGGAGGGTGTATCATGGGAATCTACAAGTCAATCACCTAACACAAACTAGATATATAGATTCTGGTGTAGAAGCCTCCGCAGGTTCATTTTTCTAAACATCTACATAATGGAGCTACTTTGTGTTAGAAAATATTCTAATTTGGAACACCTGAGTTGCTTCTGAATTCTACAGTTTTTTCCTTTGGTTTGGTCGAATTTAGATAGGTATGGTAGCACTGCTGGGTGTTTAGAAACCTAGGGTGTTACAGTAATGTTATGGAAAATACGAGGAAGGTGGAATAAGATAGGATCAACTAACTTTTTTTTGATTCGCTTATATTTCTTCCATTTCATCAAAGTATCATGGCCAAACATATTCTGACATATTATGTGCTGATTCTAGCAACCATAATAAGAAACTTCTTTAGTTCTGCAACACCTATGGTACAATGAAAGACTGTGATAAAAACATATTTGAACTTATCTTTGCTCTAGTTCATCATAATATGTGCTTATGATAAATTTGGTTGGTTAATTTTTTCTTTCCTCAGATTAGTAGCAGCTATTCAGATATGCTTGCACACGGACGAGTATGGATAGCATATTCCTAGCGTCAGAAAAAATCAGTCTAAAATATGTTAGTTTGTAGTCCTCTCGTATAGTCTTTGATATATAGTCACTCATTTTACCTCGTGCTGAATTTTCAATGTGTACATTCTTAGATATACATTAACCCATTTTACATGACCTAGTGATCTACAAATAGTGATGCTTTCCTTCTACTAAGAGGGGTATAAACAGCATACACTTGCATATTCTTCTTCTGTTGGCCCAAACTGCTGATATCGATTGATTGATCAAATGTTACTCTCTTGTTTGATGAAACACGTGTGTTGTATTTTTTTGAATTGTTGGCGTGCATATATTGCAATTTTTGTGATCACATTTAAATTTCTTACTCGTGTTCATCGTAACTGTTTATAAACATGTGTTAGCAATATAGCTAAAAAATAACATTGGTTTAACAAAGTTGGTACCGTAGCCTCCTGATATCAAATTAAAATTTACCAATGCATGGATCTCATTGGTTTCTTCTTGGTGTGAAAAAGAACCACTGTTTTGGCTTATGATTATTGCATAGCACTTGTGTAATTCTTTGCTTCTGCAAGGAGCTTGATGGTGGTCTTGATATTCCAGAGAGTGAAAAGAGCTTTGTGGGTTTAAAGAAGGATGAGAAGCAGCTAGATGTAGAGGCTCACCAGAAATACATGTATGGAGGGCATGTTGCTGACTACATGATGGTGAGTCAAATGGTTGCACTCATGTTATTCGGACATGCTATATGTTCTGATTTCTATATATCAGCATATGTTCTGATTTCTATACAGTAGCATTAGGACATGCTATATGTTCTAGTTTGACTCCTCTATGGTTGCTGCCTACTGTCGTAATCACAAATTTAGTACATCTGTATATGCGTGGCATGTATATGATACTATTCAGTTTCTAATATCAAACTTGATACATGGATGGTCACACAATATATGTTCTAGTTTAATGGTATGTCCTATTCAGTAGCTTTATCAAGAGATTACAATAAAGGTGCAGTAGATAGAAACTTACAGTTCTTTTTGAGATCATGACTGTACTATGTTATGTTCACCTATAACTAAAACTTGCAGTTATCGTTGGATTGTCAACAAGTACGCCATAGGGGGTCCTAGTGGCGTTGGAAAGATGTGGTGTGAGACTTCGGATGTTTCAGGAGCAGTAAGCACAAGTTTACCCAGGTTCATATCCGACTGCGGTGATTGGATCCTACTCCTGCTAGCAACCCAGTAGTATATCGGCATGAGCCGGATGTTACAGCGGATTACAAGAGAGGTTTGCCTGTGTGAGTTGATTGTGGTGTTATGATTGGTTGTTTCCCTAAAGACTCCCATAGGGCCGGTTTATATAGTCCCCGGGACCTAGGGTTACAGGAGAGACCTATCTGGCTATGTTACAGAGTTGGTAACTAGATACAGCTTGGACTACAAGTAATACTACGGGCCTAAGTCGGTAACTCTTCTGGGCCTTGTCGTAGCCGGAACTAGCTCCTCCTCTTTCTGTGATTAGGCCGCCCATGAAGCAAAGCTCGAACCCTATGGTGGGCCACACTGGTCAGCGAGTCCTGTGGGTATATCCGAAAAGTATATCGCCAACAGTAGCCCCCGGAAATCTTCAAGATCCAAAGTCGGATAAATCGTCTAGCTTGATGGTTTCTTCGTCTTGAGAATCTTGATGGGTTCCAGAAAACTTCTTTCAGTAGTGTAGGATTACGAGTCAGTTGAGTCGGATATGTTCTATTCTCACTTTAGTCTTTTCCTTGCTCAGTTTGAAACATGAGCAAGATTTTTTAGCGGCGTGCGGGCTGACAACTTTTTAGACCAGGTCCTGTCACTGACAGGAGTCCCATCAACACGACCGTTGGTGGGTCCGTTCCTTACGGAACAAAACACCGTTTCAATGCTTACGCAAAAATCGAGGGGGCGGAAGAGTCGCGAGGAAGCTACCTCCCTCTCTCCTATACGTGAGGCGCCAATCGCGCATATTAGCGCACGATCTTGGCGTAGAGGTAAATAAAAGAAAAGAGAAAACCCTTCTCTCAGATTTATCTCTCCACCATTTCATTCATTGTCTCCTCGTACTCCTGGAGCACTCCGCAGACATTCCCATCTACACGCCGCGAGAAAATGTTTCTCCCTCACCAGTCCTTCTTCTCCATGATCAATGGCGTCTGCCTAGACCTCAGGAGCGGTGGCGGGTTCGTCGACAGCAGATGAAAAGAAGATACGGGGCCTCTGGATCCCCAGCGACATGGACAATGCCAAACTCCAAGTCATGGAGGACAAAGGACTCATCGTCGCCGGCACATGGCAGAGCGCCTCAGGGCAGGCCGTTCCTGCCCCGCGCAACGACGAGCGGGTGATGTTCTGCACGCACATCGACCGCGGCCTCAACTTGCCACCGTCAGACATCTTCATCGACGTCCTCAATTATTACGGTTTGCAACTCCATAACCTTCCTCCCAACTCTCTGCTCGAGCTTAGTACTCATGCAGCTCTGTGCCAGGGGTTTCTTGGCATTAGGACAAGTCTCACCCTTTTCCGGTACTACTATGGTACTCGGAAGAACTCTTTCAGCGCCGGTGTGCCTTACACCACCGGCATCCTCATCTTACTCGTTAGGAGAAACCGTGTTTATCCTAGGATTAACGCTAGCGAATCCATCAAACGCTGGGCTGGAACCTTATTTTGTCATAAGGATATTCTGGCTCCTGGAAAGGCGGAAGGCCTTCCGGCCTTCGCTGACGGTGCCGCCCCCCACCAAAACTCATGGGACGCGGAAGCGCTGGAACTGTCGGATATTTTGATCCTCGCCAAGAGGCGGATTGGATTTCTGATGAAACACATGGAGCTCTATGGATCCGAGTTGATCCACTGCTAGCTGGAGCGCCGGATTAAGCCTCTGCAGCACCATGGAGACCGTCTCATGTACCAGATGTGACACCCCCGGGATCAGGGCTAAACAAATCCCAGACCTCCGTCTGACATAAGCTTAAACTTGAGCTCGAGGATATCCAGTGAAGAATCGCTAACACGACACAAAATTATTACAGCAAGCTCATAACTGAGCGAAGTGCCAAATTATTATAGGAAGAGGTCACTAACCACAGACATCAAACAACGGAAGGAAAATTATGCTATTAAGTATAGCAAACTTAACTAATGGCCTAAGAGGCCTGAAGCATAACGATGACGTCCCAGCCCATAGTTCTAGGTTGCCGGCAGGGAACCCCAAGATACTCGTCAGTGTCGATGTAGTACCAAACTGATCTTCCAGGAACACTTACTCTGCCAAAATTATCAACAAAGCAAGGGTGAGTACATGGTGTACTCCGCAAGTCTTATGGTTGGTGGAGTTGTTTTGCATAAATTCATCTTTGTTTGTAAAACAAGAGAAAGAAGAATCTCGTCTAATTAGAGTATTTTAAAAGGGGATAAGAGAGCGACTTCTCCAAAGTATTGATCATCAAATTATGATATCCACCAAATCATCATCATCTACCAACTAGGATCACCCCCTCGTACCCATGAGTCAGAATCCTTAAGCACACGTTGATCTGCCAAGTTTTACGATTAGGTTATAATTCTCTATGATCTTGAGTCCGGTCGCCAAGTCGTTCATAACCGTGAACACGCTTTTCGAAAATAAATTACCCTGCAGGGGTGTACAACTTTACCCACACGTACTAACCTTCTCTTAATGCCACAATGATTAGCCCTCTTCCTTGGAAGGCTGGCAGAGGGTTGTTAGACACGACCTTTACCTTGCTTTCTCCGAGACCATGAGTCACGCAATAAGTATGGTTCCGCCATAATGGGTCAAATCCCGAAGCCGTTACTTAAATATGTGAGGCGAGGTTGGTTCACCAGAGGCTCCATCCACCCCATGCAACCTCGGCCATGCTTACCTACCTGTTATGAATCCATCTCCTTCACCACCTTCGAGAAGATCCAGAATGCATGTCGAATGGAACGCCCGAACTATGTGACTCGTGGAATCTACTGGGCAAGTTAGTTGCTCGTGAGGTTTTCCAGGCCCTGTGTGGTTGTACGCTCGTCTTGGTTCCAAAGGAAAGAACTCGGGTCCTAATGGTGGCGATCATGGGACTAGAAAAACCACATCCCACCATGGCCTCCCATACAAGACTTAGCATGTTTAACTCATATCACCTCTGATATAAAATCATCACGTTCTCCTATCATACTAGATTATCTGCATCTGATACATCATCTGGATGGACCAGACTCAACAGCTATGCATGGCTAAGCAGGACACTGATAAAAGCTCTAGAAGTGCACACAAGAAAAACCTAGTGAAGCTAGGAGCAGTGGATCAGGTAATATAAGCTCAAAGGGAGTATGCAACAGAGAGGTTACTCTATCTATCGATAAAAGACCATAGTAGAATCGTATGCATCATGGTAAGAATTGAAATGCTTTTGAAATCATAGGATTATATCATGGTGGGGCTATGCTAGCCTTTGCATGTTGATCACGAATAAGCAGATCTTCGGGAGCCTTGTACTTGACTTGATTATAGTTGGTCAAGTATTGTTCTTCGATCTTCGACGGTCTTGATCTTGTTCTTCGATCTCGATCTTGATGTCAATATCGTATTCTACCGGGAAGAACCAAACAACAGAAAGAGAGGGAAACAATCACCACATGGCATCGATGCAATGCTCAAACAAGGATGATGATATGACAAGTTAAATTGTATCGATATGTAACCCTAAGGCATAATCGACCATTTAATCGGGGTTCCGAGGGGTACAAACCCTAACTCGGGAAAACTCCGGATGTATGAGAGGGGTTAGTTTGTTCTCTAATTAAACTTGTCATTTAAGTTGTTTAACAATGCATGATTATAGCTTAAATAGATAGGTCTCATTTTTTGAACATTTTGACATATTATATATATTTTTCTGACTTATAAATAATTAGATATTGATTTTACAAGATTTATTCATTTTTTTAAATTATTTAACCATTATTACATCAGGCCGACGTCATCTCAACCTAACATAATACTCTTCTAAACGAGGCAAAGGCTAGCCACTACGGCTGACTGGTGGGGCTGAGGCCACATGGGATTCCACCTTGGTGCCACGCGGGACTCGCCGGAGAATGGCCAGACGGTGGCGGTTGGCGGAGCTAGGGGGCGAGCGAGCTACCTAATAGGGGCGGCGCCGCCACGGGAGGGTCGTTGGAGCTTGGCCAGCAACAAGGCCGAGCGGCGGCCCACGGCGGTGATCGATGCGAGCAAGAAATAGAGAGGGAGGGGGCCAACGAGGTGGTCCAGGAGGACCGGTGGCTCACCAGGAGCGCAGTGGTGGGGTCGTTGACGCGAGGTGAGGTCGGACGGCGTCGGCAACATCGTCGAAAGCGGCGGCCGGAGGCGGGAATGACGACATCGATGGCGGCTGTAGAGGTCTCAACCTAATAAGGTAGATTCCTCCTGTGTTTACAATGCTAGTCCTTGGATCAATAGCTAGCATCCACAGTTAAGATGTAATATCAAGAAACAAAGGTCATAATATAACTTTATATCCAGGAATAACATAGTTTTATTACATCTTACATAGCTCATATGGCTATTACATTACATTGCAGCGGAATAACTATAATCATGGGGTCCTTCATCTTCAAAGTGCCACAGGCAGATGTTGGTTGTAGACTTTGTAATCCTAAACAATCAATCTTCACTAAAATCAATCAAACCTGCAACATACAAGTTACAGCCACAAAGGGTCAATACATTTGAATTGTATTGGCAAGTGATACTATGGTATTATGGTGGAGTCTATCATCTATATGCATTTGGCTAAGTGGAGTTGAGGCTTGCATTGCTCAAAATAGATTTTTCTTATCATTTTGAAAATACTAAGTTTTTGTTTGACAAAATCATTTCCCTCAATCAAAGATTTCAAGATCCTTGTACCAAGCCATCTCTCCATCAATGATTGAAGAATTCAAACAACCCTTGTTCAAACCACAAGATTTTAATTTAGAAATTTGAATGATGAGATTCTTGATTGCTTCCATGTCTTGATGCTCAAATTGTCCTTTACCAGGGACATGGCTAAGTACTTAGATTTTACACTCTGCAGAGGTGGTGCACTTTCCCCACAAGACTTGGTTTCCCAAGACAAGATCTTTCAGAAGCTTTCCCTTAGACCAAAATGGACGCGCTCCAACCTATCAAACACTACCACCCACTGTCCATATGGCTAAGTTCTTGCAACCTATATGATCATGGCAGAGCCCATATTGCCAAGTGGTTGCACTTGAAGCTTCTCAACATTTGACATCTCAAATCTCTTTGTTTCCTGGGTGGCCATCCACAAGTGATATACACAATCCAAGTCTATGGCATTGTGAACCACTCAACATAACCCAATCCTTCCATTTCCACCCAGGTGATACATTAACTTAGTTGTTTTATTAAACAAAATCACAAGTCCTTAGACTTAGAATATTTTCCATAGTGTGAATATATATTCCACCCATGTTTTCTATTAGCTAGGCTAAGCTTGGTAGTAGTAGGAATCTTAACTTAGGAAAATCCTACTAAGGATTCATCTACTAGGTTTTCCTATAGCAAGATCTATACTTAGCAAAATCCATGCAAGTTTACTTAGCAAAATCACTAATGCATAGAGAAAGTAATGGGATAAAAAGTATGAAGCATCACTTGCCTTTTTCGTAGAGTATAGGTTCACTTCTTGATCTTTGCAACAATAACACTCTTCAAGTCACTACAAATCAATCAAGCAAGGCACAAACTCAATCTACCAATCAAGCAAAACAACACACATAAATAACAAAGTCAAAGAAATGCATGCAAGCATGCCAAGCTTTGTTTTGTTTGAAAAAGTGGTTCCTATTGGGTCATAGTCTTTTGGGTACATCTAATGGTCATTTCCTAAAGTGGCTAAGTCATTTGCAAAAGGTTTCACTTTAAAACCATTTTCAAAACAAAGTGTTATTTTATGTGGTGTAGAAATATTTTTATTAAGGCATTAGCCTATAGGGTTCACCCAATGAGTTGCTATTGCAAAACTTGGTGTTTTTTGGTCAGTAGGTTTGGTCCAAACTATTTTCTCAAAGTTTTCTTTCCAAAAACATTTTTATAATAAAATCAACAATTTTATTTAGCTAGAAATGGACTAAACTAATTAATCCCTTCCAATCTTTTCCAAATTCATTTTCCAAACCATGGGTTGGTTCCTAGGGTCAGTAAGGTCACAACAAACCATTTTGCAAAGGTTTTTAATCAAAAACCATTTTTAAACAATTTTTATACTCTAAAAAAGCATACAAATGTTTCTGCAATTTCAAACAAGCTAACAGATACTATTTGCTAAACTAAGGCCATGGTTGGCTAGGTCTTGTTCTCCTGAATCCATTGATATAAAATTTGTCAAATTTGGACGTGTGGATCCAAAGATATAAGGGTTTGAAGTTTGCAAAAGTTTCTGTTTTCAATTTCTGTTTTAAAACATCTCTGGCCACGTGTCTGTATCTTATTGGCTCATAACGGTTCGGTACGATTGCGTGATGTGGACCGCAGGATTTAAGTGGGATTGTGCGGTGCAGATCAAACGTAACGGTTCAGTTAAGTGATCTATCGTGTGCATAGGATCGTGATCTAACGGCTCACATCGTATCAGCCAGGAACTGGCGGCGCTGCGGTGGCTACCAGCGGCGGAGCGGCCTGGCGGTGACGTTGCCGGCGATGCAGGAAGCGGAAGAGGAAAAGGGAATGCTCACCGAGTTCGTGAGGTGACGCTGATGCTCAACTCGCTTACGGTTTGTCAGGGGGTGCACTGGTTCAGCCGTGATTCCACGCCGGAGTTGCTGCGGGCGGCGGTGCTCTCGGGTTGTCGTTGTTGGCGTCGCTTAGAACCGCGCTAAGGCAAAGGAGAGGCACGGTTAGGTGCGTGGGATCAAGACAAATCTGTGTGCTTGAACGAGAGGTGAAGGGGTGGTCTGATCTCACCGGTGGGACTCGTCGGAGCGGAGGCAGACGACGGCGGTACTGGAGGTTGTCGTTGCCGACACTCTGGAGCGCCCGCGGTCGTACAAAGGGCACAGGCGGATGCGCCAGTGTATGGTGAGCGTTCTCGTGTGCTCAGGGGGGCGGAAGGGAGCGTGTGCTGGCCGGAATTGGCGAGAGGGGTCGTCAGAGGCAGAGGAAGTCGAGGAGAGATTGTGGCGGCCTGGAGGCGTGTTGAGGAGGGGAATCTGGGGAGAAAGGAGAGGAAAGCCTGGCGTTTAACGTTGAGTGGTCACGGTGAGGAGTAATCTCTGCAGTAAAGTGTATTGACCGTGAGAATTTAACGACAGAAACGGTCGCGAGGTGAGGGGAAGAAGGAGTCGCAGGGAGGAAGAAGAACAGGGAAAAGGGGTCCGCTGTCAGTGAGAAAAGGAGAGAAAGGGGGAGGTCCACCAGTCAGTCTCGGTGTGGGTTGGTTTCTGAGTAAGAAAAGAAACGCTTCGGGGGAGGGAAGAGGGGAGCTGGGCTAGGTGGGCTGTTTGGGCCGGGGTAGTGGGTTGGGTCTGTTTTCTTATTTTTTTTCTCTCTGATTCCTTTTTCTTTTTCCAATTCTATTTTCCTGTTTTGAAAATTCAAACAACCAAACACATTCAAAATGATTCAAACAATCATCAAGCTTTTCAAATATGAATTTGGTTCTGCTTAACATCATAATTCACATTCTAAAATAAAATATTATTTTAAATCTTTTTAGGTTCCAATTATTAATTAAATAAATGGATCATTAGTTATTTAATAAAATAGGGTTTGTTTTATTTAATAAAAATCTTAATTTAAAATCCAAAATGTTTTCAAAACCCAAACAGTAGGTTTTATTTGGAAATAAAGAATATTTGGAAAACTTGTTTAAAATAAAATAATCCTTTTACTTTAGGGTCCATTAATAATTAAATAAAATGGAACTTAGTTATTAAATCAAAATAGGGTTTGATTTTATTAATAAAATCTTTATTTGAAACCTAAATATTTTCAAAACCAAATCAGTAGGTTTTATTTGGAAATATTAAATACTTGGAAACTTGTTTTAAAACAAAATAACATTTTATTTTAGAGTCCATTATTAATTAAATAAAATAGACTTTCATTATTAAATCAACTAGGGTTTGTTTTATTGAAAATATTTATTTTAAAATCTAAAGTAAAGTCAAAAACACTTTAATAGGTTTTATTTGTGAATATCCAATATTGGGAAAACTTATTTTAAATAATTTTAATAAGTTTTGATGTTTCAATTTAAATTGGTAAAACCTTTTATCTTCAAATAAGGTTGGATGCTAAATCTTTATTACTTTATTTAAAATAAACTTTTTATTATTTTAATCAAAGAAAACTCTTTTGTTTCAAAACCTTGGCCAAGTTTAATTTGGCTTTATAAAATAATCTTTATTTATAAATCCACCTTTTCTTTTGAATACCAAATCTTTTATTAAGAGATCCAAAATAGTATTTTAAATATTTTTATTTTCCTTTAATAAAAGTTTATCTTTTTAAATCTCTTTAGGATTTATTTGATTCAAATGGGTTTGAGGTTCCATTTAAATTCAAAAAGTTTCTTCTGGCTCTAAAAATCAAACAAAGTTTTATTTTATTAATTTATTTTCACATTACAAGATTTGGAAAATCTTGGGATGTGACAGCGGCAATTATGGGCGCCCCTCCTTGATTCCTTCGATGGGGAAGTAGAGGGAGATGAGGCGGAGCTCCTAGGATGCTTAGCGGGGATCAGGGTGGCCTGGAACATCGATGATGAGCGGCACCTGTGTTAGTTAGGGTTCTTCCAGAGGGGGAATTGTGAGAGGGAGGTCGAGAGAGAGAGCAGAGGAGGATAAGGACGCGAGAGACATGCAACATGGGTTCTTATCCATCTCTAAGACAGCAGCGGACGGCGACGAGCAGGCGGCGGTGATCGACTACCAGCAGCGCTCCAGTGAGCTGCTTCTCGCAGTCGAGGAAGACGACGGAGTGGCCGACGAAGTGGTACGCGCCGTGATGGGCTGGCTTGGTCCGGATGCTGGGCCGCTGGCTTCTCATGTGCGGGAGATAGGAAAGAGAGGAGGAAGATGGGCTGCGGCCCACTGGCTGCTACAACTTATTTTTCTCTAGTAACATTTTCTATTTTCTGTTTGTATTTCTCTCTTTTGTAATTGCATTTTCAATCTGTTTTCAATCATTCAAAAATATCGGAAGCTTTCATGAAACATAGAAAATAGTGTGGGGCCCTTCTATACAATTTGGGCTCATTCTTTTTGTGATTTCAAAATCAAAACCTTTTGAATTTCTTTCAAAAAGAGAGAGAGAGAGAGAGGAAACTAGGGTTTTATCTATTTCTTCCTTGAATGCATTTTAAAGATGATGCTAATGACGCACAATCAAACCCTAATTATTATTTAATTAAAATCGGGGTGTTACAGCTCTATCCCCCTTATGAGAATCTCTACCCGAGATTCCAAAGGTAGGAAGAGAGACAGAGAGAGAAAGAAACAGGATCACTCTAGGGATAAGAGGGAAACACACTAAATAACACAGAGTATCTCATGGTCAACTCATGGATGGAGTGTTTAGAAACAACTCTGAGATGACAAACATGAAACATGTCAAGGTAACAGAGGAAACAAGAGGAGAAGGTTCCAAGTTGTTAGATAATTGGTCTTCATAAGGATTGAGACCATGGAACTAAGAGGGGTTTAAGATTCTGAAGAGGAAGGCTTCCAATAGAAACAACATAACCACAGACTTCAATAGGGAACCTCTACTAAACAGCTTAAGTAGAGATTTTAGGTTTCAGAGATATGGATCAACAAAACCAAACTGTTGAACTACTTTTGACACAGAAGGGTCACTCTTTCATTTAATAGAAGGCTTAAGACAGAAAGGTGTTTTGGGTGGAGAGGACTCATAAGAGCCACAAGAAACATGTAATCAAGAGGAACTACAGATTACCAAAATCATTGCCACTCTTATAACATGGTTGAGAAAATGAAGGAAACTCTTTATTCATCCAGGTTTATCAAAATCTTCGCCAAAGATCATGATATCACTTTACACCACTAGATGAATAAGTAAGAAGATTCCTGATGACACGATAAAAAGAAACTTCATTCTCAGACTTCAATTATTTGGCACAACCAGACGCTTGCCCACATAAAGGTTCTGGAGGATCGACCGAGAGACATTTAGCAGCACTACTTCAAATGTTCTCCTTGATGTTCGAGAAATCAATCATCACGTAAAGCTCAGAATTCAGATATTAAGGAAACCATAAGAACAACTCCTATAATAAATCATAGAAGAAGCCTTATGAAGAGTGGTTGTTATTGCTGAATTAAGAGAATATGACAAAGGATCTTTCCAGCTAATTGTGCCAACCATTTCAATAATCTTGCCATATTTATAAAGAAACCTATGTCAAAAACTTGAAGAACACCAACCATCATTGCTGCTTGAGATTCAGCTTTGGTTAGGTGGAACGATACTTCAGACTCAGCATGTTCGGAAAGAAAGTTTGCAACATTTACCGCAAACGTATAGTTACTAGATTCACAAGATATGGACTATAGAGGAAAGCTCCAGAAGATGAGCTAGATTGCTGGACCCATGTATTAGCACCTTGTCGAAAAACAATTGCATACATATAAATTACTAGCAATAAAACACACATGTATCCTTAAGGAAAGAAAGAGAACTCTTCTTAAATCCACGGAGACATATTTCAACAAGTGCACATGAATCGGAGAAGGTTTCTTCTAACATCCAGAAAGCATACTTCGATATGATACGAAGAAGGTTCTCGAAATTTTCCAACATTAATGACCAACGTCCCATATGAATCCAATCTAACATGGAGAGGATAAGGATATTGTCGATGGGCTCAACGACAAACTTATCGGGACACTCCAAGAAGATGGACTCAAATGTTGCTTAAACAAGGCAAGAATATTGGTCAGATCAACGGACATGAAGATGTACTTAAGTGAAACATCACGAGTAGGAACACCATTGAGATAGTCCTTAGAACTAAGTTTGATTTGATGATAACCCAAATCAAATCAAAGGTGGGGGAAGATAACATATCCACAAAGGAGATACTATCTTTCTTCAAAACTAACAGAACTAGACATCCCTTTTACGTGGAACTGGGTCGGATAGAACATTTGTCCAACAACTATCCAAGTTGTTGTTTAATCTCAACCAACTAGTTTAGGGGTATCCAGTATGGATCCTTGGAGAAAAGAGCAGTTCAGAGAACTTTCTTGCTCAAGAACTTGACAAGGCGGTCATGTGAAAACATGGCAATACTTCAAGTAGACATCCAGAATATCATGTACCACTGATATGTCACTTAGTTTGAGAGGGAACTTGCTTGGTAAGGCAAGCAGACATAGTCTTAGAGCTTCAGTACGAGCTAACTCTTTGACCGAAGAGGTGCACCAGATTAGCGGACTTGGTAGCACAATCATCCTTTGCTTAGTGACAGGGTTAACCAATCATGCTAAGAATGACACAAATGTCCTTGGAGTTCAAAACAATAACAATTGCTAAGAATCTCGAATAACCACATCATTACGCACACACATCACTTACGAGCACGAAGGCTCGAGGAAGGGTGGGTAAACATGTGTGGAAGTATCACTTCATTAAGGGGTGGTAAAACTCAGCACGACCTCTTAGTATAAAAGAGTGTGATAATTGAAGGTAGATCAGACATAAGCTAATCAATGCTTCTTGATCTACGGATTACAACAATTCGACCTGGTCCTAGATATGACGAGGTACTGGAGTTTGTTTCTCCTGACAATCCCAAAATGGTTTGTCATGATGGACCACAAGAGTATCTTGCATCGGAAACACAAATGCATTTACTACTTGGCTACCAACTGGTAAACAAAGGTCGGAAACAACAAGGGAAAGAGAACATGTTCAGGATAAAATCCTGGCATGTGGATACATAAGTCAGCAATCTCCCTAAAACCAATGCATAGAAGAGGTAAGGTGCGGAAGAGTCACGAGTGTAGATGTGAGACTCTCGAGGAGAACTCGTGTCGTGATCTGTTTGGTTGCATTAAAGAACATCTTCCATGGATAGTGGTAGGGGGAAGTCCTTAATTGTAACGATTCAATCGCGACAATAACCACAAGCTTGAAGGCTAGAATTGTAGTACCAGCCATCTTGAGGTAATATATGAACACTTTGGTGTACTCCGCAAAGGGTGAGTACTTTGAGGTACCAGCCATCGCGACAATAAAGCAAGGGTGAGTACATGGTGTACTCCGCAAGTCTTATGGTTGGTGGAGTTGTTTTGCATAAATCCATCTTTGTTTGTAAAACAAGAGAAAGAAGAATCTCGTCTAATCAGAGTAGTTTAAAAGGGGATAAGAGAGCGACATCTCCAAAGTATTGATCATCATATTTTGATATCCACCAAATCATCATCATCTACCAACTAGGATCACCCCCTTGTACCCATGAGGAAGAATCCTTAAGCACACGTTGATCTGCCAAGTTTTACGATTAGGTTATAATTCTCTATGATCTTGAGTCCGGTCGCCAAGTCGTTCATAACCGTGAACACGCTTTTCGAAAATAAATTACCCTACAGGGGTGTACAACTTTACCCACACGTACTAACCTTCTCTTAATGCCACAATGATTAGCCCTCTTCCTTGGAAGGCTGGCAGAGGGTTGTTAGACACGACCTTTACCTTGCTTTCTCCGAGACCATGAGTCACGCAATAAGTATGGTTCTGCCATAATGGGTCAAATCCCGAAGCCGTTACTTAAATATGTGAGGCGAGGTTGGTTCACCAGAGGCTCCATCCACCCCATGCAACCTCGGCCATGCTTACCTACCTGTTATGAATGCATCTCCTTCACCACCTTCGAGAAGATCCAGAATGCATGTCGAATGGAACGCCCGAACTATGTGACTCGTGGAATCTACTGGGCAAGTTAGTTGCTCGTGAGGTTTTCCAGGCCCCGTGTGGTTGTACGCTCGTCTTGGTTCCAAAAGAAAGAACTCGGGTCCTAATGGTGGCGAGCATGGGACTAGAAAAACCACATCCCACCATGGCCTCCCATACAAGATTTAGCATGTTTAACTCATATCACCTCTGATATAAAATCATCACGTTCTCCTATCATACTAGATTATCTGCATCTGATACATCATCTGGATGGACCAGACTCAACAGCTATGCATGGCTAAGTAGGACACTGATAAAAGCTCTAGAAGTGCACACAAGAAAAACCTAGTGAAGCTAGGAGCAGTGGATCAGGTAATATAAGCTCAAAGGGAGTATGCAACAGAGAGGTTACTCTATCTATCGATAAAAGACCATAGTAGAATCGTATGCATCATGGTAAGAATTGAAATGCTTTCGAAATCATAGGATTATATCATGGTGGGGCTATGCTAGCCTTTGCATGTTGATCACGAATAAGCAGATCTTCGGGAGCCTTGTACTTGACTTGATTATAGTTGGTCAAGTATTGTTCTTCGATCTTCGACGGTCTTGATCTTGTTCTTCGATCTCGATCTTGATGTCAATATCGTATTCTACCGGGAAGAACCAAACAACAGAAAGAGAGGGAAACAATCACCACATGGCATCGATGCAATGCTCAAACAAGGATGATGATATGACAAGTTAAATTGTATCGATATGTAACCCTAAGGCATAATCGACCATTTAATCGGGGTTCCGAGAGGTACAAACCCTAACTCGGGAAAACTCCGGATGTATGAGAGGGGTTAGTTTGTTCTCTAATTAAACTTGTCATTTAAGTTGTTTAACAATGCATGATTATAGCTTCAATAGATAGGTCTCATTTTTTGAACATTTTGACATATTATATATATTTTTCTGACTTACAAATAATTAGATATTGACATTACAAGATTTATTCATTTTTTGAAATTATTTAACCATTATTACATCAGGCCGACGTCATCTCAACCTAACCTAATACTCTTCTAAACGAGGCAAAGGCTAGCCACTACGGCTGACTGGTGGGGCTGAGGCCACATGGGATTCCACCTTGGTGCCACGCGGGACTCGCCGGAGAATGGCCAAACGGTGGCGGTTGGCGAAGCTAGGGGGCGAGCGGGCTACCTAATAGGGGCGGCGCCGCCACGGGAGGGTCGTTGGAGCTTGGCCAGCAACAAGGCCGAGCTGCGGCCCACGGCGGTGATCGATGCGAGCAAGAAACAGAGAGGGAGGGGGCCAACAAGGTGGTCCAGGAGGACCGGTGGCTCACCAGGAGCGCAGTGGTGGGGTCGTTGACGCGAGGTGAGGTCGGACGGCGTCGGCAACATCGTCGAAAGCGGCGGCCGGAGGCGGGAATGACGACATCGATGGCGGCAATTATGGGCGCCCCTCCTTGATTCCTTCGATGGGGATGTAGAGGGAGATGAGGCGGAGCTCCTAGGATGCTCAACGGGGATCGGGGTGGCCTGGAACATCGATGATGAGCGGCACCTGTGTTAGTTAGGCTTCTTCCAGAGGGGGAATTGTGAGAGGGAGGTCGAGAGAGAGAGAGCAGAGGAGGATAAGGACGCGAGAGACATGCAGCATGGGTTCTTATCCATCTCTAAGACAGCAGCAGACGGCGACGAGCAGGCGGCGGTGATCGACTACCAGCAGCGCTCCAGTGAGCTGCTTCTCGCAGTCGAGGAAGACGACGGAGTGGCCGACGAAGTGGTACGTGCCGCGATGGGCTGGCTTGGTCCGGGTGCTGGGCCGCTGGCTTCTCATGTGCGGGAGATAGGAAAGAGAGGAGGAAGATGGGCTGCGGCCCAATGGCTGCTACAACTTATTTTTCTCCAATAACATTTTCTATTTTCTGTTTGTATTTCTCTCTTTTGTAATTGCATTTTCAATCTGTTTTCAATCATTCAAAAATATCGGAAGCTTTCATGAAACATAGAAAATAGTGTGGGGCCCTTCTATACAATTTGGGCTCATTCTTTTTGTGATTTCAAAATCAAAACCTTTTGAATTGCTTTCAAAAAGAGAGAGAGAGAGAGAGAGAGAGAGGAAACTAGGGTTTTATCTATTTCTTCCTTGAATGCATTTTAAAGATGATGCTAATGACGCACAATCAAACCCTAATTATTATTTAATTAAAATCGGGGTGTTACAGCTCTACCCCCCTTATGAGAATCTCTACCCGAGATTCCAAAGGTAGGAAGAGAGACAGAGAGAGAAAGAAACAGGATCACTCTAGGGATAAGAGGGAAACACACTAAATCACACAGAGTATCTCATGGTCAACTCATGGATGGAGTGTTTAGAAACAACTCTGAGATGACAAACATGAAACATGTCAAGGTAACAGAGGAAACAAGAGGAGAAGGTTCCAAGTTGTTAGATAATTGGTCTTCATAAGGATTGAGACCATGGAACTAAGAAGGGTTTAAGATTCTGAAGAGGAAGGCTTCCAATAGAAACAACATAACCACAGACTTCAATAGGGAACCTCTACTAAACAGCTTAAGTAGAGATTTTAGGTTGCAGAGATATGGATCAACAAAACCAAACTGTTGAACTACTTTTGACACAGAAGGGTCACTCTTTCATAATAGAAGGCTTAAGACAGAAAGGTGTTTTGGGTGGAGAGGACTCATAAGAGCCACAAGAAACATGTAATCAAGAGGAACTACAGATTACCAAAATCATTGCCACTCGTATAACATGGTTGAGAAAATGAAGGAAACTCTTTATTCATCCAGTTTTCTCAAAATCTTCGCCAAAGATCATGATATCACTTTACACCACTAGATGAATAAGTAAGAAGAATCCTGATGACACGATAAAAAGAAACTTCATTCTCAGACTTCAATTATTTGGCACAACCAGACGCTTGCCGACATAAAGGTTCTGGAGGACCGACCGAGAGACATTTAGCAGCACTACTTCAAATGTTCTCCTTGATGTTCGAGAAATCAATCATCACGTAAAGCTCAGAATTCAGATATTAAGGAAACCATAAGAACAACTGCTATAATAAATCATAGAAGAAGCCTTATGAAGAGTGGTTGTTATTGCTGAATTAAGAGAATATGACAAAGGATCTTTCCAGCTAATTGTGCAACCATTTCAATAATCTTGCCAGATTTATAAAGAAACCTATGTCAAAAACTTGAAGAACACCAACCATCATTGCTGCTTGAGATTCAGCTTTGGTTAGGTGGAACGATACTTCAGACTCAGCATGTTCGGAAAGAAAGTTTGCAACATTTACCGCAAAGGTATAGTTACTAGATTCACAAGATATGGACTATAGAGGAAAGCTCCAGAAGATGAGCTAGATTGCTGGACCCATGTATTAGCACCTTGTCGAAAAACAATTGCATACATATAAATTACTAGCAATAAAACACACATGTATCCTTAAGGAAAGAAAGAGAACTCTTCTTAAATCCACGGAGACATATTTCAACAAGTGCACATGAATCGGAGAAGGTTTCTTCTAACATCCAGAAAGCATACTTCGATATGATACGAAGAAGGTTCTCGAAATTTTCCAACATTAATGACCAACGTCCCATATGAATCCAATCTAACATGGAGAGGATAAGGATATTGTCGATGGGCTCAACGACAAACTTATCGGGACACTCCAAGAAGATGGACTCAAATGTTGCTTAAACAAGGCAAGAATATTGGTCAGATCAACGGACATGAAGATGTACTTAAGTGAAACATCACGAGTAGGAACACCATTGAGATAGTCCTTAGAACTGAGTTTGATTTGATGATAACCCAAATCAAATCAAAGGTGGGGGAAGATAACATATCCACAAAGGAGATACTATCTTTCTTCAAAACTAACAGAACTAGACATCCCTTTTACGTGGAACTGGGTCGGATAGAACATTTGTCCAACAACTATCCAAGTTGTTGTTTAAGCTCAACCAACTAGTTTAGGGGTATCCAGTATGGATCCTTGGAGAAAAGAGCAGTTCAGAGAACTTTCTTGCTCAAGAACTTGACAAGGCGGTCATGTGAAAACATGGCAATACTTCAAGTAGACATCCAGAATATCATGTACCACTGATATGTCACTTAGTTTGAGAGGGAACTTGCTTGGTAAGGCAAGCAGACATAGTCTTAGAGCTTCAGTACGAGCTAACTCTTTGACCGAAGAGGTGCACCAGATTGGCGGACTTGGTAGCACAATCATCCTTTGCTTAGTGACAGGGTTAACCAATCATGCTAAGAATGACACAAATGTCCTTGGAGTTCAAAACAATAACAATTGCTAAGAATCTCGAATAACCACATCATTACGCACACACATCACTTACGAGCATGAAGGCTCGAGGAAGGGTGGGTAAACATGTGTGGAAGTATCACTTCATTAAGGGGTGGTAAAACTCAGCACGACCTCTTAGTATAGAAGAGTGTGATAATTGAAGGTAGATCAGACATAAGCTAATCAATGCTTCTTGATCTACGGATTACAACAATTCGACCTAGTCCTAGATATGACGAGGTACTGGAGTTTGTTTCTCCTGACAATCCCAAAATGGTTTGTCATGATGGACCACAAGAGTATCTTGCATCGGAAACACAAATGCATTTACTACTTGGCTACCAACTGGTAAACAAAGGTCAGAAACAACAAGGGAAAGAGAACATGTTCAGGATAAAATCCTGGCATGTGGATACATAAGTCAGCAATCTCCCTAAAACCAATGCATAGAAGAGGTAAGGTGCGGAAGAGTCATGAGTGTAGATGTGAGACTCTCGAGGAGAACTCGTGTCGTGATCTGTTTGGTTGCATTAAAGAACATCTTCCATGGATAGTGGTAGGGGGAAGTCCTTAATTGTAACGATTCAATCGCGACAATAACCACAAGCTTGAAGGCTAGAATTGTAGTACCAGCCATCTTGAGGTAATATATGAACATTAATGACAAGGATCAAAGAAAGGATCTTGGATTAAAGATCAGCTTCATGTACAAGATTCACAACACCATAATCCAGCACAATCAGGGATCTTCGTTTCAAGTCCAAGGGTTAAAACCCGAAAAAGGAATAACTACTACTTGGGTGACACAGCGTACACTACAAGATAGCAATCACGAGGTATCTTCCAAGAGAGGAAACAACTTGTGAAGTACTCGTCCAAACGAAAAGGAGACACACGAGGAGAAAGGAAACCTCGAAGCCTAGAACAGAACACTATAGATGCAACAATATAAAATTGTGGGTCCAAAGGATAGAGAGATCATGATATAAAGGAATCTCTCATATGAACAAGAGCAAAGGGGAACAAGGAATTCACAACACACACAATTCTAGATAACTAAACACTAGGTCAACTGGCTTAGAAACGACATGCCAAGAAGGCACGTAAGCTTTGAAAGATTCGAAGAGATATCAAAACTTTCCAGAATCAACACCAGATAAGATATCCCAGAGTTAGAGAAAAACTAGATAAGGAGTAAAAGAAGCATACTAGAGTTTTCACAAATACTTTTCATCTTTGAAATAGTTTTCACAAATGACTCAACATCGACCAATAACAAGGTTTTCCTACGGTCGGTACCGCTCTGATACCAAGACTTGTGACACCCCCGGGATTAGGGCTAAACAAATCCCAGACCTCCGTCTAACATAAGCTTAACCATGAGCTCGAGGATATCCAGTGAAGAATCAGTAACATGATAGTGACCGTACGACACAAAATTATTACATCAAGCTCATAACTGAGCGAAGAGCCAAATTATTGAAGGCAGAGGTCACTAACCACAAACATCAAACAACTGAAGGAAAATTATGCTATAAAGTATAGCAAACTTAACAAATGGCCTAATAGTCCTGAAGCATAACGATGACGTCCCATCCCATAGATTTCAGGCCGTCGGCCCCATACTACTCGTCGGTGTCGATGTAGTACAAAACTGATCTTCCAGGAACACTTACTCTGCCAAAAGTATCAACAAAGCAAGGGTGAGTACATGGTGTACTCCGCAAGTCTTATGGCTGGTGGAGTTGTTTTGCATAAAGCCATCTTTGTTTTAAAACAAGAGAGAGAGAATAATCTTGTCTAATCAGAGTATTTTAAAAGGGGATAAGAGAGCGACATCTCCGAAGTATTGATCATCATCTTTTGATATCCACCAAATCATAATCATCTACCAACTAGGATCACCCCCTCATACCCATGAGGAAGCATCCTTATGCAAACGTTGATCTGCCAAGTTTTCCGGTTAGGTTTTAGTTCTCTATGATCTTGAGTCCGGTCGCCAAGTCGTTCATAACCGTGAACATGGATTTTCGAAAAGATTATTACCCTGCAGGGGTGTACAACTTTACCCACACGTACTAACCTTCTCTTAGTGCCACAATGATTAGCCCTCTTCCTTGGAAGGCCGACAGAGGGTGGTTAGACACGACCTTTACCTTGCTTTCGCCGAGACAATGATTCACGCAATAAGTATGGTTCCGCCGTAACGGGTCAAATCCCCAAGCCGGTACTTAAAGATGTTAGGCGAGGTTGGTTCACTAGAGGCTCCATCGACGCCAAGCAACCCCGGCCACGCTTACCTACCTGTTATGAAAGCACCTCCTTCACCGCCTTCGTGAAGATCTAGAATGCATGTCGAATGAAACGCTCGAACTATGTGACTCATGGAATCTACTGGGCATGTTAGTTGCTCGTGAGGTTGTCCAGGCCCTCTGTGGTTGTACACTCGTCTTGGTTCCAAAGGCAAGAACTCGGGTCCTAATGGTGGCGAGCATGGGACTAGAAAAACCGCATCCCACCGTGGCCTCCCATACAAGCCTTAGCATGTTTAACTCATATCACATCTGAGATCACATCATCATGTTCTCCTATCATACTAGATACTCTGCATCTGATACATCATCTGGATGGACCAGACTCAACAGCTATGCATGGCTAAGCAGGACATAGATAAAAGCTCTAGCAGTGCACACAAGCAAAACCTAGTTATGCTAGGAGCAGTGGATCAGGTAATATAAGCTCAAAGGGAGTATGAAACAGAGACGTTACTCTATCTATCGATAAAAGACCATAGTAGAATCGTATGCATCATGGTAAGAATTGAAATGCTTTCGAAATCATAGGATTATATCATGGTGGGGCTATGCTAGCCTTTGCATGTTGATCACGAATAAGCAAATCTTCGGGAGCCTTGTACTTGACTTGATTATAGTTGGTCAAGTATTGTTCTTTGATCTTCGACGGTCTTGATCTCGGTCTTCGATCTCGATGTCGATATCGTATTCTATCGGGAAGAAATGAACACCAGAAAGAGAGGGAAACAATCAACACATGGCATCGATGCAATGCTCAAACAAGTATGATGATATGACATGTTAAATTGTATCGAAATGTAACCCTGAGGCATAATCGACCATTTAATTGGGGTTCCGAGGGGTACAAACCCTATCTCGGGCAAACTCCGGATGCATGAGAGGGGTTAGTTTGTTCTCTCATTAAACTTTTCATTTAAGTTTTTTAACAATGCATGATTATAGCTTAAATAGATAGGTCTCACTTTTCTGAAATTTTTGACATATTATACATATTTTTCTGACTTATAAATAATTAGATATTGATTTTACAAGATTTATTCATTTTCTGAAATTATTTAACCTTTATTACATCAGGCTGATGTCATCTCAACCTAACCTAATAATTTTCTCACCAAGGCAGAGGCTAGACACTACGGCTGACAGGTGAGGTCGAGGCCACGTCGGATTCCACCTTGGCGCCATGCCGGACTCGCCAGAGAACGGCCAGACGGTGGCGGTTGGCGGAGCTAGGGGCGAGCGGGCTACCTAATAGGGGCGGCGCCACCACGGGAGGGTCGTCGGAGCTTGGCCAGCAACAAGGCCATGCGGCGGCACACTGCGGTGATCTATGCAAGCAAGAAACAAATAGGGAGGGGCCATTGAGGTGGTCCAGGAGGACCGACGGCTCACCAGGAGCGCAGTGGTGCGGTAGTTGGCGCGAGGTGAGGTCGGACAACATCGGCAACATCGTCGAATGCGGCGGACAGAGGCGGGAATGACAATGTCGATGGCGGCAATTACGGTCGCCCCGCCTTGATTCCTTCGATGGGGAAGTAGAGGGAGACGAGGTGGATATCCTAGGATGCTCAGCGGGGCTCGGGGTGGCCGGGAACATCGACGACGAGCGGAACCTACGTCAGTTAGTGTTTGGCCAGAGGGGGAATTGCGAGAGGGAGATCGAGAGAGAGAGGAGGAGGATAAGGATGTGAGAGACGTGCGGGGCGAGTTCTTATCCATCTCCAGTACAGCGGCAGACGACGACGAGCAGGCGGCGGGGATTGACGGTCGACGGGCTCTAGCGAGCTGCTTCTCGCAGTCGAGGAAGACGACGGAGCGACCGACGAAGCGGTACGGGCCGCGTTGTACTGGCTTGGGCCGAGTGCTGGGCCGCTAGCTGCTGCATAGGCGGGAGAGAGGAAAGAGAGGAGGAAGATGGACTGCAGCCCACTGGCTGCTGCAACCTATTTTTTTCCAGTAACATTTTCTATTTTCTGTTTGTATTTCTCTGTTTTGTAATTGCATTTTCAATCTCTTTTTAATCATTCAAAAATATCAGAATCTTTCATAAAACATAGGAAATAGTGTGGGGCCCTTCTATACAATTTGGGCTCCTTATTTTTTTGATTTCAAAATCAAAACCATTTTAATTCCTTTCAAAGAGAGAGAGAGGAAACTAGGGTTTTAGGGTTTTATCTATTTATTCCTTGAATACATCTTAAAGATGATGCTAATGATGCACAACAAACCCTAATTATTATTTAACTAAAACCGGGGTGTTACACCAGATCACGAGCGACAAGAAGGACAACATGTGGGTCAGCCCGAACCAGATTCCAGTGAAGGATTACAAGACCCTCATGCAGTATTTGATCAAGGAGAGAGTGGATCGAAAAGTTTTGGAAGTCTCCATGAATATGTTTATGTCCAACCATCCTCTAACTCCGGTAAATATTTCGACTCTTCTTTTGTGTTTCGTCATTCTTTTCTGATCTTTCTCCGACTCTATTTACATCGATGCTTTTCGACTTTATCAGCGTGAGAAACTCTCTGAGTCTGAGTTAGCTCCACTAGAGGGCTATATTTCAGACAATTTAGAGGCGATGGAGCATGACGAAGTGCAAGAAGTCACCGCCTCCACATCCAAGAAATGTAAGGCGAAGGAAATTGTTGTTACTTCTGGTAGCCCAGTGCTGCCAGTAGTTAAAAAGTATGCACCCTGTCTTTTGTTTTCAGTACCTTGTATCTTTCTTTCTCTCCAGAGCACACCTGATATTTTAGATTTTCGTGTTCTAGAGCTAAAGCAGTTTTGAAGAGTAAGACCAAGCCGGACAGCAATCCGGGCAAGCAAATGTGTCATCAGAAGCTTGTTATTTCCCCTGTGATGCCGCCACCAACTCCATCTAGTACTCCATCAGCACAGGAAGCTTCTGCCTCTCCTGATGCTTCCAACATGTCGCAAGCCCTGGTCACCATTCATGATCAGGCAACAAACAAGGGTGAACCCGTCAAGGGTAATGATCCCATGGTAATATCTACAGGAACATTCGATAAAGTGTCTGGCTCTGTTGTCTCTGGCCTGAAGAGGAAGAAGAAGGAAGAGATCCTCAAGATGGCTCAATCCAGCCTTGAGAAGCAAACCTTAGCTGTATAGGCAGCGATCCAGGAGCAGGATGACGTCAAATTGGTCAGCCTCCTGGACCTAATTTTGGTCCGGGTTGCTAAAATAGAGTCTGGTGAACTCCCAGTGCAGGATGTTCTCTCCCTCTCCCTTGCCGAGAAGGTGTTTCACAGCACCAAACTCGGATTTGAGAAGTTGCACTTCGAACATATTGTAAGTTTCCAATTCTTATTTGCATTTATTTTATTATCATATTCTCTAGCCCGCAAGCATAAAGCCGGATAAACATTGTTGGATCTGAGTTGATTCTTTTAGGTTGCAAAAGAACAATGTATTGTAGCCCCCAAGGCTCGTGCTGTATTTTTACTTAGTAAAATTTGCAGCCCGAGTCTTAGTAGCCGTCTGACGGTTATCCGTCTTCTAAACTTACAGAAAATTGCATCTTTCAACAAGTAATTGCTCAAGAATATTTGTAATAAACACAAGGATATCAAAGCCTTGCGCCTTGAGAATTCAAAGTTGAAAATTGAGAAAAATGAAGCAGAAGGTAAATTTTTCTAGCTCCTTTTTGTTAATTAGCTATTGTCATAGTCAAACTTGTTATGTCTGACTGATATTTTTCCCTTTGCAGAACTGTTCTGCGAGTCCAGCAAGATGGTGGAGCAATCCGATAACTTCAAGGTCTTAGAACTGGAGAATTCTGAGCTCTAGGACAAGATTGATAAGCTCACAACTGAGTCGGAGAAATCCATAGCTGCTGTCCCGGAGTGAAGAAATCATGAGACCGTGAGGCTCGAGAAGCTGCTAGCCCTCCAAGATAAACAACTAGCTGATCTCAAGAAGGACCTCGATAGTCAGAAGGATCTAGCCCAGGCCGCAGAGAGTGAAGTGAACAGCCTCCGCGAGGAGCATGCTTAATGGAATCGTTCTGTGATAGGTAAGATTTCCGACATTTATTTTTTGTTGATTTTTCGACTTTCTTTCCAGTCGAATTTTGACTATTTGATTCTTTCCCAACCCCCCTGATTCTTTCCGACTCACCTACTTCTCAACCTCGCCTCGAGCATATCAAGCTTGTCGAAGATATCTTGTATGACTTCCGCCAGACTCTTGAAGAGGCTGGTGAGTCAGTCAAGCTTTCCGACTTGCGCACTATGTTAGTGCAAGAGGTGAGGGACAAGGCCAAGGAGATTCTGAAGCTTATCGAGGACTGGAAGATTTCCTACGCTCGGACTGCTACTCAGACTGCTCTTACCATGGTGATGATCCACCACAGCGGGTTGGAAATCTATAACATCCAAAAAATGTTCACAAGATTATAAAATTCCAATCACCAAAATTAGGGTTAACAAAAACTTTTGCTAATTAAATCATATGAATGCATGTTTGTATGTGATGAATGTATGAATGCATGAATGGACTTGTGTGATTGTTGTGAATACCAAGGAATGGTTTAAAGATGAAAACAACATCATCTAAATCAAATTCAAGCACAAACAAATCAAGAGAAATTAAAAAACAAACAAAATAAGAAAATGGTCATTTTTGCCAATCTTGCTCACTAGGCCACTTTGAGTGTTTCTAGTCCAAAATTTCAAACAGAAACAATTCCATTTATTTTCACCCCTTGCTAGACCAAGTAAAAGTGAACCCAAAACCACCTTTAAAACTTACAGAAATATTTGGCAACTTGATTCAAACGACAATTCAAAATTGAATCTTTAACATATGTGAAGATCACCCATTTTAAAAAATTGCCGAGCCCAATTGCCACCCCCATTGTTGACAGCAAGCTAGGATCCTAACTAACATCGCCAACTTTGTCTAGCAGGCTTTCCACCGTCCACCGCCACCCATTGTCCAGGCCTCGAGCCCTGCCAGCCACTGGACCACCCAGAACACACGTGACCAGTCTCTCTGCGACCATGCCGAGAGTGCGCCAGAGTGCCACACTCGGACAGACCACGCCCCGCCTTCGCCGCCCACGTGAGTGATCACCACCGCCCCAGGAACCTCCCCAGGAACCACCCAGACATGCCCGTTCGCCGTCGCGTGACCCGTAGCCGCTTTGCGCCATTAAAACTTCCGTCAGAGCCGCCCTAGAGCACCGAAGTGTTCTAACCGAACCTCACCACCCCATGCCTCTCCATCAAGCCATTGAGCTTCGCCAGGAGGCAATGCAACATCCCATACCTTCGCCCATGCCATTAGCTCACTGTGACGATGACCACGGAGAGCACCTCCCGCACCCTTCGGTTCCCTCACCGCACTATAAATAGAGGCCTCCCCTATTCGGATTCAGCACACCATTCCACTCCCCTCTCACTCAGAACCACCCCACCTCTTCCTCGGAGTAAGGCGAGTAGCAGGTCGCCACAATTTTGCCGGAGTCTACCGTGGAGGAGGAGAAGAGGAGCCAACAATTGGAGCCTCCCCAGGAGAAGCCACCGGTACCAGGAGGTTCACCGTCGTCGACTTCGTCGTTCGCCCCTATCACTAACCCTCGCCTGAGCCCCGGTGAGCCTCAGACGACCCCCACTAGCCGCGCTAGGATTCTGTCTCGTCGGTGTTGCCCGACGGAGACGATCAGTCATAGTCGTTCGATTAGATGTTGATCGTGTGGTTTAGATTGCCCCGTACCGCTTCTCACCCCCTGTCTCGCTGACTAGTGGGGATAGCCACTTAAACTCACCCCCGCGCGCGCTGTGCGCCATGGGCTGGCCCAGTTAACTTCCCGCGCAACCCAGTAGTTTGAATTTAGGTTTTTCCATTTAGTTTCAAACTTAGTTGTGTACCTAGATTAAAAAATCAACCTAGGTCGATTCACTGAACCAAATTGCATGAAACCAATTTTCTTAGAAAGGTACTGGAATTCTTAATCCAAGCCTGTTGGATTCAAACTATTTAGAATAGTAGATCACCTATAGTAAAAATAACAAGGCAGAAGCTTTTCTGCATTTAAACATTTTTCAAAATTCAACCGCAAAATCTTTTGAGTTGATTCCAACTCTCAAATATCTCATTTAACAAGACCTTTCTGAATATATAAAAATATCTAGGTTTACTTGCAGAAATAATGGATAAGTAATAAAAGAATGCCTCATAGGCAATTCTAGTCACTTTATTTAATTAAAATAAAAGGTTAAACCTTATTAAATTGTGAAACAACTTTAAATCACATTCCCAAGTACTGAAATATGTGGTGATGACATGTGTCAACATAATCCCAGGTTTTAGTTGGAGAATATTAAACCTTAAGTATTTTTCAATGAGTAGAAATTACTTTTTCAAAATAAAATAAATAAGACAAGAGCTTTCATGAGTGACATGCTTGTGATGATGCTAGATCATCTAGTGAAAACCTTGGTGTGATAAATAAAAGTAGTTAAGTATTGTTTGGTGATTGTGTACCTCGTATGTATTTATAGATGCTAATACCGAACAAGGATACGAGGAGGAAGGAGAATACTACGAGGAAGAAGCCGAGGAGAACTTCAACCACTGTTTTGTGATACGTCGGAAATGTATCTATAATTTTTTATGCTCCATGCTTGTTGAGTATCTACTTTGCTTTGCTTTGTCTACTCTTTGAGGTACTGTTTACATGTTTTTTGGTACTAACCTATTAACAAGTTGCCACAGTGCTAGTTGCCTGTTTTTTGTTGTTTTTGGTTTCAGAAAAGCTAGTATAGAAATATTCTTGGAATTGGACGGGACAAACGTCAAAGTCAATATATTTCCATGGGGAACATGAAGTATAGAGGGGAGATGGAGACGCAAGCCAGGGCAGCCAGACCCCCCTAGGCGCGGGTGGGCCCCTCCCCGCGCCTGGGAGGGGTGTGGGCCCTCTGGCCGCCTCCTCGACCTCCCCCTTCTCCTATAAGAAGACCCCGATGCAGAAACCCTAAGCACCCGATCAAATCTCCACGAAACCTTTTGTAGCCGCCGCCACTGTCGTCCCTAGATCGGGGGGATCTAAAGTTCTTCCCGACACCATGTTGGAGGGGAGATCATCCCGAAGGCCTTCTCTCCAGTATGATGCGTGAGTAGTTCCACCTTGGATTGTGCGTCCATGTAGTAGCTAGATGGTTGTATCTCCTCCTTTGTGCTTTCATGTATAGATCTTGTGAGCTCCGTTCATGATCAAGATCTAATCTATTTGTAATCATGCATGTTGTGTTTGCGGGGATCCGATGGATATTGAGATTATATGTTGGTTTGATTAATGGTTTTGTCTTTATGATTCTATCATGTATGTGTTGTTTGTGATCTTGCATGCTCTCCGTTGTTAGTAGCTATCTTGGCCAAGTAGTTGCCAGTGACTCCAAGAGGGGGTATTTATGCTCGATAGTGGGTTCATGCCTCTAGTTTCCAAGGGAAGGGATAATAATCTCTTTGGTTGTAGATGTGCTGTTGCTACTAGCGAGAAAACAACGGTCTCTTGTTCATGGAACATGTGGACTGTTTACCTTACACACTTTTCTTAAAGTAGTTGTCTGTTGCTTGCAACTTAATACTGTAGGGGTTTCAGATGATAACCTGAAGGTGGACTTCTAGTCATAGATGCAGTTGGATGGCGGTCTATGTATCTTGTTGTATTGCCCAATCGAATCTTATAGGATCTTTCTGACTAGTAATTGCATTGTTATGCCTTGCTCAGTTCCTGTCATTTGCCCTGTTGTAATTTGTTTACCCTTCATGCCATGTTGTTTATCCAAGGAGAGCACCTCTAGTGAATTATGGACCCCGGTCCAATCTTTACCATTGATACATCTTCCACTCTTACTTTTTTACTTGCTGCAAACCATTACCTTCCACACCATACGTTTAATCCTTTCTTACAGCAAACCGGTCAGCCTGACAACCTCACTGATTTGTTGGGGCAAAGTATTGAGTTTGTGTTGTGTAGGTCTCCGCGTTGCTTGCAACACCTATGTGAAGTTTCCTTTCTCCTTCTGGTTCGATAACTTTGGTCTCTACTGAGGGAAAACTTGCTGCTATGCTCATCATACCTTGCTCTTGGGGTTCCCAACAAAGTCCTCTCTGACAGGCAACAATCTTTCTGGCGCCGTTGCCTGGGAGGCTAAGGACGTCTTCACTAGGGGAGTCTTCCAATTCCTTTCTCTTTACTTTATTTTTAGTTTACTTTGTTTATTTTGTTTGGTTTTGTTTGCCTCTTTTCAAAAAAACCCAAAAAAATTAGTCTAGTTTGGTTTGCTTTCTTTATTCATAAACACAAAAAAAATAGTTCCTACTCTAGTTGCCACCTTGCTCTAGCTCACCATGTTGTTCCCCAAGTTCGCCCTGAAAGATCTTGCGATAGGTAGTGGCTCCATAATTGGGAAAGATAATATTGAAGAATTCTTTAATCATGTTAGAAAGCATGAGGACATTGAGGATAAATCTATAGCAGAACTTGGTCCTAATTATGAGATTGCTGCAGCTTCTTTAGTTCGTATGTTGGAGGCTAGGTTTGTTATCCTTAACCCATTCATACAATTCTTGTTCCTAAAACTAAAAGAAGAAAAGAATGCTGAACAGAGAGAATTCATCCTTGAAACTTTATCAAGAGAATTTCATGATGTTGCTAGGGAAGCCAAAAAGGTCTTTGAACGTTTCAATATGCTAGGTTCAAGTGTAGATGTTGTGGGTATTTCTGATAAAACTAAGCCTAGAGAGGAATTCAATATACCCATACCCTTTAAGCTTGTTGGAATGCATGAAGCCCTTGAAAATAATTTTCATTGGATTGCTCCTGAAAATCTTTTTGATGAAAGTAGTAGACCAAAGAGAGATGATAAGGGATCCTCCAAAACCAATTTGGATGAGATACCTTTCATAGTTGAAGAGTTTGCAAGTATTGATGTTAATGCTTCTTCATTTGAAAATACTTGATTCTTCTTGCTTCTTGTGCCTAACTTAAAGGCGTTAAAGAAAAGTACTTGTTGGGAGATAACCCAAGAGTGTCCTTGAGGCTTGGAAGTTATTGCTTCAGTAATGACCTCTCCTTATCCTTTTTGTTTGCTTTTTGTGCCAAGAATGACCTCTAATGAGAGGGAAGTAAGATTTGGGGAGTTGTTGTCCCGAAATAGATTTCTGTCCTCCACCAAAAAAATCTTGAGGAGCCTCTGTAACTCGGATTGAGCTGAAAATCTACGAATAAATACCCCAATATGTTATCTAACTTTCGTTAGTACAACACCTTTTGATTTGAGCAACAGAAGATGTTCGAAAAAATCGGTTTCTACCTACTGGTCTCTTTTGACAGATTTCTTTCATTATTTGCATTTGCTTCTTATTGATTCCTTTTTGAGTTCTCTTTAGGTAAATTGAGCTTTTTGAAGGAGTTACTACAGTAACTTGTGTTTTTAGTAATAGCCTTGTTGTTCCAAAGCTTTGCCAGAGGTCTAATATCTTTTGAATAAGCTAATGTTGCTAATGAAGATTGTGTGAAGTTTTGTATAAGGAAAAAAATTAGATGTAGAGAGAGAATGATGCGATGAGATGAAGAATGGACAAAAGCTCAAGCTTGGGGATTCCACCATGGTGTCACCCCAAGAAATATCCAAGAGTTACAAGCGTCAAATCTTGGGGATGCCCAAGGCATCCCCTTCTTCATCAATATAAAGCTCAGGTCTGTTTAGACACTTTGTTTTTATTGTTTCATGCAAAGTTGTGTTGTTCTTGGAGTGTCTTAGTTTTCGTTTTATTTTCTAAGTTTGTTTAGTTTGCTTGAGTAGTTTGGACCCTTGTTTTCGCTGTGTTGTTTTGCAAATAAGTTGCTTGGTGTTGGAAAGGAGTAGTAGTTAAGTTCTTCCTTGTAAGTGCAAGAGGAGATTGCATTGATGTGACTTAGACTTTAGCATGACATGCTAGGTGTTTTTTTGACCTTATGCTTAGTGATTATTGCTGTAGAATCTCTTGTTCCAAACAATTAGAATTGCTTAGTGTGCCTTGAAGAAATTATGCGTTGTTTTAGCATGCAAAAGCATATTATTGTGGTATTCTCTTTTGATGCTTTGCTTGGGTTGACTTGGCACATGCTCACACCATGTTATGACTATGAAAAGTCACCATAGCCTCTTTTATCATTTAGTCCTTGACTTGTAGTACCACTCTTTGATTTGATTAGTAATGCTTTGTTACACTTCATGATTATGGCCATTATTGCTCTTTTATTTGGTTGCTCCCAGTCTTTTTATAGCCTCCACTTGTATGAGTAAGTCCTACTCATGCTTCCAACTCCAAAGAAACCAAGTTATTCCAAAGTGTCCACTATAAATTCCTATGCATGGTGTGTTACACCATTCCAAAGTATATTCTTGTTTTCATCTATCTTCCAATTAAAAACTATTTTGTTATGTGAAAACTTAGTGATTAAAGCCCTCACAAACTTTATGGCACGCTTTATATTCTTTGCCCCTAATAAACTTGAACCATTGTGTCATCTATGTTGTATATGCTTGCACTTATACGTTGGAATTAGCAGAACCATGCTGTCACGGGGAACGTTTTCAACATTGCACTTGTACTTTGTACTCAGTTGATATCATGCTCTTTTGTCTATGGATGTCACCTGTGTGAAATAAAGCGGGAACTTATCATGTGTTAGAGAAACGCATGGGCCGCTAGCCTAAGACATGCCTAATCATGGTGGAAACTTGCAGCATCACCATAGTGACATCTATGAAGCATTCTTCTTATTAAAAAAATAGACACATTGAGACAAGTGGAAAGAGAGAACAAGCACCATATTCCCATGGTAAATAAGAAGATTGCTGAGATGCTCATTGTCTGCTTGCCTTGTCATTTTGGTTATGGGAAAGCTCATGTACCATGTGCAAGGGGTACCCCGTTGGCGTTTCTCAATGATATGCAAATACTTACAATGAAAAGGACTTACAGGTGACCAAAGTTGAGTAGCATTAGGTGTTGCCCTCGTATTCAAGGGACTTGAGATTGCCAACTTATACTTCATCAAGCATATACTCCATCTTTGTCAATTTAACCTTAATCACTTCAAGATGCTTATGATAGGGGGAAATTTGGGTTGAAAGCTAACAAGTACCATAATTTTTGGATGCTCTTTTTGAAACTTGAAATCCCTGCTTCCTCTATAAAAGGATTTTCTTCCACCATTATTTGAGTGTCCACCTTCTACCTTTAGGCACCATTAAGAGAGCTTAGTTGTCATTATGTGTGCAGTGTTCCGAAACTTATTGATTAATGCATATTGTGATATTACTTGTTCTTGTGCTACTTGTTTCTAGTCACCCTTGTGAATTTTGAAGGTGTCCTATGCATCTATTTGCTACTCTATGAGGGACAAGCTGTTTGCCACTATGCTATGTTTCTGTATGTGAAACAAACAAACGTTTTTCAATGCATGTTATTCATGATCTTTGTTTGTAGCTTGTCATGTTGCATGCATAGTTACTATGTCCTATTGTTGGAACTCCATCTTTCATGCACATGTTTAGAGTTCTTTGAACGCAGCTTTCAATGCTTGCAAATGGTTGGATCTTTATTATAAGGGTGTATGTCACCTCAAAAATTATTCTTTTTATCACTTACCTACTTGAGGACGAGCAGGAGTTAAGCTTGGGGATGCTTGATACGTCGGAAACGTATCTATAATTTTTGATGCTCCATGCTTGTTTAGTATCTACTTTCCTTTGTTTTGTCTACACTTTGAGGTACTTTTTACAAGTTTTCTGCTACTAATCTATTAACAAGTTGCCACAGTGTCAGTTGCATGTTTTCTGTTGTTTTTGGTTTCAGAAAAGCTAGTAAAGAAATATTCTCGGAATTGGACGGGACAAACGTCAAAGTCAATAACTTTCTGTGGGGAACAAGAAGTCCAGAGGGGAGACAGACACGCAAGCCAGGGCAGCCAGATCCCCTGGGCGCGGGTGGGCCCTGCCCCACGCCTGGGAGGGGTGTGGCCCCTCTGGCCTCCTCCTTGGCCTCCCCCTTCGCCTATAAGAAGCCCCTGATGCAGAAACTCTAAGCACCCGATCAAATCTCCACGAAACCTTCTGTAGCCATCGCCACCGTCGTCCCTAGATCAGGGGGATCTGAAGTTCTTCCCGGCACCCTGTTGAAGGGGATATCATCCCAGAGGCCTTCTCTCCGGTATGATGTGTGAGTAGTTCCACCTTGGACTATGGGTCCATGTAGTAGCTATATGGTTGTATCTCCTCCTTTGTGCTTTCATGTATATATTTTGTGAGCTCCGTTCATGATCAAGATCCAATCTATTTGTAATCATGCATGTTGTGTTTGCGGGGATCCGATGGATATTGAGATTATTATGTTGTTTTGATTAATGGTTTTGTCTTTATGATTCTATCATGTCTATGTTGTTTGTGATCTTGCATGCTCTCTGTTGTTACTAGCTATCTTGGCCAAGTAGTTGCTAGTGACTCCAAGAGGGGGTATTTATGCTCGACAATGGGTTCATGCCTCTAGTTTCCAAGGGAAGTGACAATAATCTCTTCGGTTGTAGATGTGTTGTTGCTACTAGGGAGAAAACAACGGTCTATTGTTCATGGAATATGTGGACTATTTACCTTAGACACTTTGCTTAAAGCAGTTGTCTGTTGCTTACAACTTAATACCGAAGGGGGTTCGGATGATAACCTGAAGGTGGACTTCTAGTCATAGATGAAGTTGGATGGCGGTCTATGTATCTTGTTGTATTGCCCAATCGAATCTCATAGGATATTTCTGACTAGTAATTGCATTGTTATGCCTTGCTCAGTTCCTTTCAATTACCCTACTGTAATTTGTTTACCCTTCATGCCATGTTGTTTATCCAAGGAGAACATCTCTAGTGAACTATGGACCCTGGTCCAATCTTTACCATTGATACATCTTCCACTGTTACTTGTTTACTTGCTGCAAACCATTACCTTCCACACCATACGTTTAATCCTTTGTTACAGCAAACTGGTGTGCTTGACAATCTCACTGATTCGTTGGGGCGAAGTCTTGAGTTTGTGTTGTGCAGGTCTCCATGTTGCTTGCAACACCTGTGTGACATTTCCTTCCTCCTTCTGGTTCGATAACCTTGGTCTCTACTGAGGGAAAGCTAGCTGCTGTGCTCATCATACCTTGCTCTTGGGGTTCCCAACAAAGTCCTCTGTGACAGGAAACACTCTACACAAGGCAAGCTAGCACTTTCAACTTTGCAAGATTATACTAATATCTTAGCAAGTTAAGCTAACCCGTGCAAGTTTTACTTTCAAGATTACACCACTTGATACCCAATCCTAGTTTTATTTGCAAGCTTAGTTATTTTATTTCTTTATCAAAGTTTTCTATTAGAGTTACTTAGTGACTTGTAGATTTTAGAAGGATATTTAAAGGTAGCATAAAGAGCATAAAACTTGGCCTAAGTTAGATAATCTTGATGTCATCCTAAGGCATGAGATTGAACTTAGATCATTCACACATGTTTACCAACCCTCATTAGTGTTTATACCACCACTTGTAGATGCTAGTGCTAAGCATAAAACTTGACCACTCTAGATGGGATTACTTGGTGAAAATGGTTATGAAAACCTTAGAATGATGAGTCATTCTACTGAATTGTTTTGACATGTGTTCTTGAACACCATATGATTTTGATGATAAAAATGTTGAGGCATGAGCCTTAGCCCTTTATAAAACTGATGGTTGTCTGGATGCGATACCATTACAGTTTTACCATACAACCACAATACCCAAAATTTGGGTAGGGCTTGACTGGAAGTTTATATACCTTAGCATGGGTTACCTTATGGCCAAGGTTTATGCTGAGGCTACCTTGTGAAGATTGTCCACCTGTGCAGTTCCCAAGATGACAGTTGGTCATGGTTGGGAGGCCAAACTCACAGGAGAGGTGCCTATACTAGGGCGTGTAATTGAAAGAATAGTATTGATTATCCGCATAGTGAGTATGGTGAATTCAGGATTGTTCCTGACGGATGTATCGAATATTGAGGTGAAAGTGTACCACCTTTGCAGAGTGTCAAACTATTCGAATAGCCGTGTCCGCGGTTATGGATAGTTGGAGTGGCCATACTGTTCCATCGTCAGATGTTTTCAAAATGACTTGTGAAATGATTCATGACTTGACTTGACAACAACAGGGTTGTGATGTAAAATTCAAGTTCCCACTTAGGTGTTATAAAACTTTCAACTAGCTTTCTTTTCTTCTGAACTAAGTAGAGTTAAATCTGGCTTTTTGCAAAACAACCTAGAGCCTAGTACTTCCTACTCAAAACCACTTCACTTGTTAGTATTAGTTTGCGAGTACTTAAAAAGTACTCATGGCTCTATCCCTGGCTATTCCCGTGGCCAGACTATCAAGAGCACTATTAGGAGGATGGACAGCAGGAAGGTTACGACAACTAGGATCATCTCCCATCGTCAGCATTGCCTGTGAACATGAATGGAGCTTCACCCACGCTACCGTTATTATTACGTTATTCCGCTGCTATGATTGTATTAGGACTAGATCATGAGATCCTTTATTTTGTTGTAAGACCTTATGTATGGTTTGTAATGGATGATGTACTATGATATCCAATCTGTTATGTCTCGCAAAAATGGTAATCCTGGGATTGTGATGTAGGGCATAACAGGCATCTGGGATTAAAAATTCAGGTGTTGACAACATCTGGCATGTCACCAAAGGTATCGCCCAAGAGGACAATGAGGGCAACCCACACGACATCAAGGCAATCCAAGATTCCTGTGCAGGTTATGCTTTTCATGTGGCAGATATGACCAACTATACGACACCGTTCTTCAAGTATGTCACCGTTCCTCCCTCGCCTCAAGAGTCAGAAGACAGCTTCGCAGCTTCCGAGTCTGAGATCCAGGGCGACAATGTTGTCGACTCCAGCGCTCCACCTTCTTCATCACCACCACCTGGCTCTGCAGCATAAACAATTTTTATGCATTATTCTGATCTTTTGGAAATGTAATGATGGAAACAATTATTTTGGTTGTGCCAGTCTGTAAAAACTTTATGCTTTTACTATTGTAGCACTTATGTTTATATATTTTATGTGTGTGCTTTGAAAATTTCTGAAGCACTTTTTGTTTTATGCCTACACTTGTCATTTTATTTGGCTCTCTGCCTCGTCCCTTTCATGGCCCGACCAACCTTTAGCATGGAATCTTTGCCGAGCGTTTAAACTCAGAAACAAAGCCGGCTTCTAGTACCAACAACTCATTAATCGAAAAATACCCGCCTCTAAGCAATCAGATAAAAAACCAAAGTATAGACAATAAATTGAATTTTTTACCTTAAGATAACATTTTTTAGATATTCAAAAATCATAACCAGAACAAACATGAGCATAAAGTACTTTCAAGCATTCTGGGATTTTTCAAAAAATGACATGCTCTTTTGGAAATAAGATGGCAAAAAACTTCTCAAAGATAACATATGAGGAAACCAATACTTTATTTCATTATGAACATGTACACATATGATTAAAAGGAAATATAACTTGGAATAGAAGGGGTCTATTTCATCCGGCTCTGTGCTACCGCCAGCTCTATTTCTCTTCCGAGTATCCGGTCTTCCCTTGATTGGTCTCATATTGGTTAAATAATATGACCCATTATGCATAACTCTACTAATCATAAAAGATACTTCCCAAATTGGGGAAAGTTTGTGCTTTATTTTCTACATAAGTCGAAGAACCAAATCGCCTTTTCTAAAAGAGTGGTTTTGAACTCTCTTACTATGATACTTGTGCAACTTCTGCTGATAGGATGTAGATCGAGATCATCTTGTCAAGAAACTTTTGCATCTTCTTTGATATACGCTCTGACTCGTGGAGACTGATGAATTAGATCACTTGGAAGAACTGCTTTAGCACCATAGACCAAGAAGAAAGGAGTATAGCCGGTTGACCTGTTAGGAGTTATACGTAAGCTCTATATCATATACGGTAATTCTTCCGCCCAAGCCCCCGCGGCCCAACGAAGCGGTGCCTCGAGACGAGGTCAGATTCCTTGTAAAATAAGGTCGTTAGTTCTTTCGACTTGTCCATTATCTTGTGGATGTGTGACTAATGCAATATCAAGTCAGATCCCTTGTTCTTCGCAGAATTTGGCATGTTATCCCATGGAAAAATTGCTCCCGTTGTCAGTAATTATAGTGTGCGGATATCCGAATCGGATGATTACGTCCTCAACGAACTTTCTGGCTGTGGATCCATCTCAACTTGTTACGGGTTTAGCCTCAATCTACTTTGTAAATTTATCCACCATCAATAGTAGGTGGGTAAATCCATATTTTGCCGTGCGAAACGGCCCTACCATATCAAGCCCCAGACCGCAAACGACCATATAATAGGGATTGTTCACAACTGTTCAGCCGGAAGTGTGCCTGATGGGCGTACTTTTGGCAGCCTCTACATGTTTTGAGCAGTTTGTCGCCATCCTCCTTAGCTATAAGCCAAAAGAATCCATGTCGAAAAGCTTTTTCCACTAAGGATCTTGCTGCAACATGCTGACCACACTCGCCTTCATGGATTTCTCTTAAGATTTCCACTCCTTCCTCCGAAGAAATACATCGTTGAAACACTCCATAAACACTCCACTTATAGAGCTCACCATTTATTATAATATAGGATTTTGCTCGTCGGACAATCTGCCGGCTCAAGACTTCGTCTTCGGGTAATTTTCCGTCTATTAGGAAATCCAGATAGGGTTTTTTCCAGCTGGGAATTATAGCCAGAACTGCTATTAAATCTGAGTCGGATTTCGTCGGATAGTCCTCATCAACTCCGACTATGGAGGGTGCCCTTAAATGCTCTAAGAAAGCGCCATACGGTACTTGTTTCCGTGCAGAGCCTATACGTAACGGCCCAAGCTTCTAATATATGTAATTAGTACTTAAGCATTGCATGCATCTGTTTAAATCAATAAAATTTATGCATAAGATCAAGTGTGTTGAATTAAATGCAAATCCAAAACTCTAATTTCCCCCTCTCTTTGAAACTATATTCAAATGGTTTTTGAATTTTGAAAAGTTAGAAAATTATTGGAAGCCAAAATGAATAAAAGGGTTCCACAATATTTTTACATATTTTACAAGGGTTCTGATATTTTTGAAATGATCAAAAACAGAATGGAAAATGAAATTACAAAAGAGAAAAAATGAAAATAGAAAAAGAAAAGGGATTTCTAGAAGAAAAACCTAATTCTAAACCCTAACCAGGCTGGCCCAGCGAAGCCCACCTAGGCCCGGTACCGATTTGTCCATGCTATTAGCATCGTCATGTTCGGAAGCTCCTGCGTGTTGTCGCGCCGCCTCTCGCTGGCGTCAAGATCCTCGCCGCCTCTCTGGACGAGGATAAGGAGCCGCCTTGCACGCCTCTACCTCCCTAGATCTTATCCCCCTTCTCGCGCGCTCTCTCTCCCTCTCTGCACCGCGCAAACCCGAACCCTAGCCCGCCATGGCCGTCGACTAGCCGTCGTTGCTGGCCTCCCCTCGCCCATCCGACACCACCACGAGCTTCGCCTAGACACGAGCTTCCTCCTCCGCGAAGGAATCGGGCTGGGACGCCCCAGTCGACCGCATCGACCTCTTCTTCCTCGGCACCGACATGCTCCTCTGCGCCCCTCGCCGTCGTTATGATCTCCGCCTTGCCTCGTTGTCGACCCCTTCAGCTCCAGGGTGAGCATGCGGTCCTCCTGGACCATACCATCGTCTCCCACCTCCTCTGTATCCCGCGCGCTTTGTCGATCTGCGAGCACCGCCGCCGCCTGCCGTCGATGACCAAGCTCTGATGACCTAATCCTAGTGGCGCCGCCACAGACGTGCTCGTCTTGCTCGACTGATTTGAACGCATACTCTCGCGCGCCCAGACGTCCTCTGGATCACCGCCGGCGACCACCGTCTGGTGCCTCTGCCTCGGTGAGAAAAGTTAGGGGTAGGGCCCTGACGTCAGCATTATGCAATAAACTGTTTCTATTTTAATTAAATGTTTTCTAGAAATAAGAAATACTAACAGGTGGACCCTGTCTGTCAAGGTTTTAATCTTCTTGTAAATCAATTCTGAAATTAATAAAAGTCTGACATGTGGGCCCAAATTGGAAAAATAATTTAAATATTCCAAAAATGATTTAAAATGAATTAAAATTGGAGAAATTCATAACTAATTAATTTTAAATCAGAAAAATACAAATAATATACCAAAATGTTCAGAAAAATAAGAGCTATGCAATAGCAGCATAATCATACATAGTTAACCAAATTTCATGACAAGTTTAACTAGAAGAACTAATTGAACCCCATAGGTGATTCTGACGATCCCCCTGTTCTAGGGTTTGGACCTCTCGGACCCCGTTTAAAATGACAAGCATGTTTTAGGGTTCATTTCAACACTACTTAACTTATCATATCATCCATATTGTATGAGCATTGCACATGCCATGTATTGAATGTTGTTTTCCCTTTTCCGGTATTTGGTTCTTCGCGAATAGGAACTGAACCTGAGGTTGAAGTCAACAACACTGAAGATCCATACCTGTCTACTGATGGACAAGGCAATCATAGACTCTCATTCTGAACCTACTTTTACAAAGTATATTAATTTCTCGCTATGATGCACATGATTCCAATGTGGTCTTTTGTCAGTAGCTAGGGTTACCTATCTGCTGCACAGTTCCCGTTTTGTAGCCTTATACTCCTGATCCACTCCTCCTAGCATACCTAGGTATGGCATCTGAGCGTCGCTAGATCTTTTATGACCGACAGTTTAGCCATGCTTACTAGTACCCTCTGATACATTCATATGATGATTCGGAGGTGCCGAAGAATCTAGAAAGATAGGAGGTGGAGGTTTCATCAATGGAGATAAATAAATATGCTAAGGCTTGTATGGGAGGCCACGTTGGGTGTGGTTTTTGTAGTCCCATGCTCGCCACTACTAGGAACTGAGTTGTTACCTTTGGAACCAAGACGAGCGTACAGCCACACGGGGCCTGGATAACCCCTCGACTAACTAACTTGCCTAGTAGATTCCATGAGTCACATAGTTCGGGATTTCCATTCGGTATACGCACTGAAAACGTTTTTGAAAGAGGAGGTGATGGAGGTGCATCATAACAGGTAGGGCAGCGTGGACCGGGTTTCCTGGGGTAGATAGCGCCCCTGGTAAACCAACCTCGCCTCACATCTTTAAGTACTTGCTTCGGGATTTGACCCGTTACGGCGGAACCATACTTATTGCGTGACTCATGGTCTCGGCGAAAGCAAGGTAAAGGTCATGGTCAACCACCCTCTGCCGGCGTTCCAAGGAAGAGGGCGCATAATATTTGGCATTAAGAGTCGGTTGGTACGTGTGGGTAAAGTTGTACACCCCTGCAGGGTTAAATCTTTTCGAAAATCCATGTTGACGGTTATGAACGACTTGGCGATCGGACTTAAGATCATAGATAACATTAACCACTATAAAACTTGTTGATCCATGTATGATTAAGGATGCTTCCTCCGGGTCGAGGGGGTGATCCTAGATAGCAGGTTCTGATGAAGCTGGTGGTTATCAAGATGTGATGAACAAGATGAAGAAGTCGCTATCTTATCCCTTTTAAAAGATTATGAGTAGAAGAGCCTCTTCTCTCTCTTGTTTGAAATAAAGATTGCTTTCCGCAAAAGTAAACCCAGAGAAAGCCTTTCTAGCCAGAGCATGTAGATACTAGGTTATCTAAGTCTTGTGGAGTACATTCTCATACTCATCCTTGTGCCATTGTTGTTTTTGTAGAGATGATCTAGTTGCAACTGAAGGTGGCTTCTACGTTGACATCGATGAGTAGTTGGGGGTCCCAGGTAGCAGCCTGACGACTATGGGATGGACGTCGCTTTTGTTTATGGCCTCTTATGCCCTTTGCTAAGTTGTTGTGTAGAACAAGATGTAATGTTGGGTCTATGACCTCTGGTTTGTAATAACTCTAATATCTTACTCTATTAAGAGTTTAAACTTAGGCTATTGAATCCCTGAGTTCTGTAATGTTATCGAATCTTACTGTGATCTTGTGTGCTTGGAGTTAAGCTTATCTTAGATGATGATCTAAGGTTAGTTTAACCCTAATCCCGGGGGATGCTACACTATCCTTGATAGAGCATATGCTTCCTCATTTTCTGCCTAAGGGATGTGTTAAACCTCAAAACCCTCGAACAATTTAGATAGTTCATCCACAACAACTTTGTATGCTGCCATGTGCTTGTTTGCGTTGCAGATATCGGATACTTGCTGAGCAACTAAATCCGAGTCTCCGTAACACATGAGTCTTGTTATGCTAATGTTTTTGGCCATGCATATTCTATGTAGCAATGCTTCATACTCAACAATATTGTTGGTTGCCGTGAAGTGTATTTGCAACACATAGAAAATCTTATCTCCTTGGGGTGACTTGAGCACCACGCCAGCCCCCGAGCCTCCTCGTGCTTTTGATCCGTCAAAATGAAGGGTCCAAAATTCCGATTTTGGAGGACTTGTGTTTTCTGCCATTTTTGTCCAATCAACAACAAGTCAGCAAGTATTTGGGACTTGATTGTTGTGTGTGGCTTATACTCAATGTCGAAAGCTATAGTCTCTATTCCCCACTTTGTGACACGTCCTGTGGCGTCACAGTTATTGATTATATCTCACAGGGGAGCAGTGCTCACCACTGTGATCTTGTGCTCTTGAAATTAGTGGCATAGATTTCGGGATGCAAAGACCACTCCATAGGCTAGCTTTTCATGATTGGATACCGTTGTTTTGATCCTGTCAAGACCTCACTCAGGTAATAAGTTGTCTGTTGCACCTTATGCTCGTGGCCCTCTTCCTCGCACTCTACTACTGTTACCACACTTATGACCTTGTTGGTTGCTGCAATGTAAAGTAACATAGGATCTTTAGGTCTGGTGCTGCAAGAACTGTTGGGTTTGAAAGTAGGTATTTCAAACTTTGTAGGGCAGTTTCGGCTTCCCGGTTCAAGAGAAATTTGTCGGTTTTCTTCAAGAGTTTGTATAAAGGTGCAGCTCTTTCGCCGAGCCGGCTGACGAACCGACTCATTGCCGCGATGTAACCAGTGAGATGTTGTATGTCCATCAGGAGACTCAGCCTGGTAATGTTAAGTATAGCCTTGATTTTGTCCCTGTTCACCTCTATGCCTCGCTCAGAGACGATGAAACCTAACAATTTTTCGGCTGTAATTCCAAAAAAACACTTCTTCGGATTTAGCATCATATCGAATTTTCGTAGACTAGCGAAGGTTTCCTCTAATTCGGAAATTATAGTCTCCTTCTTTTTGGACATAAATGCTATATCATCTGATTTGGTCGTTGATACAACATGGCATAATACATTGATATGTTCCTCCTGCGTTTTTTAAGCTGAAAGGCATAGTTTTGTAGGAGAAGGTTCCAAAAGGAGTGACAAAAGACTGCTTAATTTGATTCGACTCTTTCATTGGTATTTGGTGATATCCATAATATGCGTCGATAAAACAGAGTAGTTCCGACCCTGCCGTTGATTCGATAACTTGATCGATTCTTGGCAAAGGGAACAGATCTTTTGGGCATGCCTTGTTCAAAGCTGTATAATCAACACACATCCTTAAATCAATGGCGTCCTTTTTAGGGACGAGTACCGGATTTTCCACCCAATCTGTATGGATGACCTCTGTTATGAATCCGGCTAACTCTAATCGGGCTAATTCCTTGGCTATCGCTTTGCGCTTTTCATCACCAAACCGTCGTAAGGACTGTTTGACGGGTTTAGCATCAGGGTACACATTAAGAGAGTTCTTGGCATGTTCCCTAGGTACTCCGGTCATGTCAGAAGTCTTCCATGCGAAGATATCACTATTAGCTTTGAGGAACTCGACAAGAACTCTTTCCTTTGTGCTGCCTAATCCTACCCCTATGTTCGTCGTCTTGGAGGAATCATCTTCCTTCAGTGATGTTTTCTTCGTCTCTTCCGACGCCTTGAACTGCAAACTTGGCTTCAGCACCTCGTTCTTGGTAGCGGGCATCTCGGACGGATTGATGGTCTTCTTGATCTCCTGGTACTCCTGAGCGTGTAGCACGGCTGCGACGATGGCAGAAGATCCTTCGTCGCACTCTCGCGCCTTCCTTGGATTCCCCGTATGGTGATTATGCCCTTTGGACCTGGAAGTTTAATCATTTTGTAGATGTAACAGGGACGAGCTATGAACACCCAATAAGCGGGACTTCCGAAGATGGTGTGGTAAGAACTTTTGAATGGTACCAACTCAAAAGAGAGTGGCTCGGTCCGGTAATTGTATCGGGTTTCGAATGTAACGTTTAGAGTAATCTCACCCAGAGAATCCTCCTGTCTCTGTGGTACAATGCCATGCAAAGTTAAACTGTTGTAACTCAACTGGCCCTCGTGTAGCTTCATGCGATGGAGCGTCTCAATGTAGAGGATGTTAATGCTGCTTCCACCATCCATGAGTGTTTTAGAAAACTCATAGCCATCAATAAGAGGATTGACGACCAGAGGGTACTTTCACAGACGATGTGTTTTCCTTGGGTGATCTGAGCGATCAAAGGTGATGGTTACATCCGACCAATCCAGAAATTGTGGAACAGCCGGAACCGTGGCATTAAGCTCACGGAGAACCGCCTTCTTTTCCTTGGCAGGTTGGGATCCAAGGAAGCAGACATATGCGTCTTTCTTAGTCGAAAAAGTCTTCTTTCCGTCAGACTTGGGCTCTGCGGCGGTATGCGCTTCTTCCATGTCGGAATCTTCCCTGGGCTCCTTTCCTTTCTCGGAATTTTTCTTTGCTTTTCGTCGCTTGGCTCTGCAGCCAGCGTATTTGTCTTTCTTGATGTCGTCATTGAAACGACACTCGGAATTTGTGTGGGTAGATCCTCCGTTACTATCCAAGTGGTTGACACAGGGATTATTGCCAATGTCGGCCCAGGTATAAGTTCTTCCGGGTTGCTAGTCTCCTCTGCCTTGGATTCGAGAAATTCCACGGGCTCTACCTCGGCTGCCTCCACACCCTCCCCGTCCTCCGGATCCATACGTTGCGTTGATAGCTTCATTGTCCGAAGCCGGTTTTTCTTCCGAGATGTTCTTGCGCTTCTGAGTTTATTGTTTTGGCTGTTTGGCCGCATTGGGATTGGACAGAATGTTTAGCAGCCCTTCTGAATCATCATCGGCATCAGCGTATTTGCTTTCCCTCTCTATCATTTCCCCCAAATCTGTGACGTGGTCACGCTTCAGTATGTTACGCAAAAGTACAACTGGAGTTTGTTCATTTACTCCTTCGCAGGAGTTCTTCGTGTCAATCCAGCGTCTGAGGTAAAACGGCAGGTTTCTCCGGGTCTTTGTGTGCAACACTGCAAGTCTCCGATTGTGCAGGGCCTCCTTTATGTTTGCTCGAAGTTTGAACATAACGCACTTTGCATATCATACCAGTTATGAATTGAGTTCTCTAGCAGTTCATTGAGCCATGATCTAGTAGTCTTCCTCAGCATGAGTGGGAGATATCGGACTCCGACCAGGCTATTTCCTCCTTTGGCGATCCAGCAGGCCTGGAAGAAATCCTGGAGCTAGGTATCTGGCCGAGCCACGCCGTCGTAGGGCTGAATTTGTTTGGCAATACCAAAGTCAACCAGAAATTTGGTCTGACGTATGCGTGGTCCAAAGCACTTAGGTCCCACATACACGTCTTCTTACTTGTACCGTCGCGCCTCTATGTTTGATTCAATGCGATGGTGAGCGTTGTTTGGTGATAGAGATCTGCGACTTGGAGGCTCATGGCTTCTGCGCGGCGGAGTCAGATTTCTGCTTCTCCTTTCACCATTGCCGCCTCCGCCCCTACACCTTCCATGGCTGTGTCGAGATCCTTCATGGTTGCTGCCAGGAGGCGATGGTGGCCCTGGTGGATTATTTCCAGCTGGGTTACGTGGTGGTGGCGGTGGAGCCTCATTATGCTGACTCCGATGCCTGTTTCTTCGGGCGCCGTCCCTACATGATATAGGACGTTCCGGATCATTTCTTCGTCCTGCATTACCAGCCGGACGTCTTGGTGGTGGCATCCTTAGCCGATCTTGCTCTTCTCACTAGCGGCGTGTTTCTAGGTCTTCCCTATAGCGGTTGTTTTGCCGATGAGGGACCATTGTCCTGATGGCATCTTCGGACATAGCCGGAATAAATCTTGCCCAGTCACACGCCGGACGGCGAGAGTGGACATTTGCGCCAGTTCTTGAATTCTCTTCTTCTCCATGGCGTTGATAGTGTTGATTCGTATCCCTGCGGAGCCTTCCATCAGCGCTTTGGTTAGCGCCTGTGTGGCAAAACTCGGACTTTGAGGCCAAATTGCCACTGAATGACGCGGCCATTTTCTGCTGCCTTAATCCTTTGTCCAGCAACACGACGCACTGCTGGACCTGCTGCGGAGATAGATTGTTGGCGAGGATGGCTCGAGCTACAGCATCATTTTCCAACGGCGTGCTGTAGACTCGGATATTCTCTCTGTCCTTTCCGTCGAATAGATCTTTGTGGATAACCGGATTCTTGTTGGCAAGAAACGGACATCCCCTTGTCTTGTTTGGGTGTAGCTTGAAATCTAACTAATATTTGGCAGGATCACTTTCTAACTGCTGCCTAAGCTCGACGATGCACGTGGCCTCTTTGAGAAGAATTAGACGATGCTTTTCCAGGTCCTTGGCCCTTTTCTCCAGCGCCTCCGCTATAAGATATGAAGCCGTTCGGATTGAAATTGTGAGAGCATCTCCGTAAATTTCACGTGCACCCTTGGTGACAACGTTTCCATCCATAGGAGGGTCGATCGGCGTGGTATTAATCAGATCTCCATCCTGATTCTGAGAGAGGGGAGTGAGACGGTGTGGAGAATGAGGGCTGGGGTGGCCTCTATTTATCCACCGGTGAGAGGGGCAGTGCGGCATGGTCAGGGCTCGTCGGTGACGACGATGAAGTGAGCCAACGACATGGAGAAGGGTGTAGGACGGTGCGCTGTCTCTTGTCGGTCATCACTGGCTTAATGGCACGACAAGGGGTTGTCGAGAACGGTCGGGCGTGTTCGGTGCTCTAAGCAGAAACGGTGGTGTTTGAGACGGCGTACAGGGGCTTCATGTCGCACGGCGGCGAACGATCATGTATGGGAGGTAGCTAGGGTCATGAAGAGTGCAGTGATGCGCGGTGAGAGCGGGGCGCGGAGTGTGCGAGCGTGTCGGCTGTGGTGCTCTGCCGCGCTCTTGGCATGGCGCAAATAAAATAGGCGCGGCGATTGTTTGGTGGTCTAGGGATTGGCTGAGCTCGAGGGGTGGACAGGGAGTGGCGGTGGACGGTGGACGACCTCCTATACATCATGGACGGGTGTGGCGCTTCCTCCTGCATGTTGTCCATGGTCGGTCGGCGACTGAGCTTCGGGCGACATGGCACTGGTGCAAAGGGGTAGCTTGTTCAATGTGATGCTTGGTGCTGGGGGAGACCAGGGATGTGAATTGGGGGCAATGGGGGAACAAGGCATTCATCAAGAATAGTGAAAGTTAGGCAGTTTGATCTCTGTTCCCCAGGTGTTTGCTGAAATGGCCGCATGAACTCCACATTTGAATTTTTTGATGAATTTTGGTGAGTTCTCTGATCATAAGCTTGGTAGTCTCTGGTTGCTTGGGTTTGGCAAGGTGAAGTGGTTTGGTTGGTTTTTGCGAAATGGCTATCTTAGTACCTAAACCTGATTCAATTTTGAATTGTCCTTTAAATAGATTTGGAATTTGTTTCTGTTGGTTTGTAAGGTGGGCTTGGGCTCACGTCTACTTAGTATAGCAAGGGTTGAAAAGAATTGGATTTGTTTCTGTTAGAAAACTTGGACTAGGAAAATACAATGTAGTCTAGTGAACAAGTTTGGCCAAAATGACCATTTGCTTATATTTCTTATATTTGATTTTCTCTTCATTTGATTCTGCATGGAAATGATCTATATTATATTTTTTTCATCTTTAAACCAATCCTTATCATTCATAGCAATCAAACATGGCAATTGCAATTATTCATGCATTAATAACACCCACATGCATTCATATAAATTTGAATAATAAAAGTTTTTGTTAACCCAAAACTTGGGTGATTAGAACTTGATAATCTTGATTAATATTTTTTGGGGTGTTACAAACCTTCCAATCGTAAAAAAAATCTCGTCCCGAGATTTAAGAAAAAGAAAACTAGGAACTAAAGAGATCCGGAAACTCATTCCTAATGTAATCTTCTCGTTCCCAAGTAGCTTCTTCTTCAGTATGGTTACTCCACTTGATCTTGAGAAACTTGATACTCCGGGTTCTGGTGGTTCTAAAGGATTCTTCCAAAATACGAATGGGTACTTCACGATAAGTTAGGTCTTTGTTGATCTCTATGGTTCTGTGATCAATATTCTGGAAAACTTCGGTCTTCTTTGGGAGTATTTGCGAAGTAACGAGATATGGAACACATCATGCACAGCTGACATCTCCTCCGGCAGTTCCAGTTGATATGATACTTCTCCTCGGTGATTCAAAATCTTGAAGGGTCGAATATATCTGGGGGATAACTTCCCTTTCACTTGGAAACATCGCATTCCTTTCAAGGGTGATACTTTCAGATACACAAAATCTCCGATAGTGAAGGCTAGATCTCGACCTCTCTTGTGGGCATAACTCTTCTGTCTGGATTGGGAGGTCTTAAGGTGCTCACGGATCTTGTGATCTTTCTCTTCAGATTCTCTTAGGATTTCGGGTCCGAAAATCTGACTCTCTCCTACTTCTGACCAATTCAATGGGGTACGACACTTACTTCCATACATAAATTTAAATGCGGCCATTTGCAAACTGGCTTGGTAACTGTTGTTGTATGAGAATTCTGTGAAAGGTAGACAGTCCACCCATTTAGATCCATATTACAACACACAAGCTCTAAACATATCTTCGAGTATCTGGTTTACTCGCTTCGTTTGTCCATTAGTCTACGGGTGATAAGTTGTGCTGCAATCCAGTCTGGTTCCCAATCCTTCTTGGACTTTCTTCCAAAATCACGAGGTAAACTGGGTTCCTCGATCTGACACAATGTTCTTGGGGACTCCATGCAAACTAACTATCCTAGCAATGTACAACTCTTCTAGCTTCGAGCTCTGATAAGTGTTCTTGACCGGTAATAAATGAGCTACTATAGACAGTCTATCCAGTATGACCCAAATAGAGTCATTTCCCCTACTAGATGTCCCGCTTTGAATCTATGACAAATATCACATTTGGTTATGTAGCTTCCAATTTCTCTCTTCATCTTATGCCACCAAAAATGCTCCTTCAAATACCAATACATCTTCGTTCCTCCAGGGTGGATAGAATAAAGAGTATCATGGGCTTCTTGCAAAATAGCTTGTTTCAACTCTGAATCTGCGGGCACAAAGATTCGTCCTTTATACCACAAAACTCCTTCTCCATCTTAGGTGAATCCGGGTACCGTCCCTGTACCAATACGATGTTTAATTCCGTTGATACTAGCATTTCCTTTCTGCGTCTCCTTGATCTAACTAATCAAAGTGGGTTGAAGTTATATGCTAGCCAAAAATCCTTCACTAACGAGCTCCATTCTAAAATTTTCCATATCCTCATGAAAACTTGGCTAGGCTTCTTTTATCATGGTGTTCAATCGACACGGCAATCTGCTAAGAGAATCTACTACCACATTGGCTCTACCGGGGTGATAGTGAATGTCAAGATCATAGTCCTCGATTATATATATCCATGTCCTTTCCCTCATATTTAACTCCCTCTGGGTGAAAATATACTTCAGACTCTTGTGATCCGAATAAATCTCACAGCGGTTACCCATCAGGTAATGACGCCATGTCTTCAAGGCTAAAACTACGGCTGCTAGTTCTAGGTCATGGGCAGGGTAATTCTGCTCATGTTGCTTCAGTTTTCGGGACAGATAGGATATGAATTTGCCTTCTTGCATCAACACACATCCGAGACTAATCTTGGATGCGTCACAATACACATCAAAAGGCTTCTTGATATCCGGCATAATCAAGATTGGGGCTGAAATTAGTCTCTTCTTGAGCTCTTGAAAACATGGTTCACATTTGTCCGTCCATTCAAACTTCTTATCCTTCTTCAACAATTGGGTCATGGGTCTTGCAATGCTCGAGAATCCTTCTACGAACTTGCATTAATATCCCGCTAATCCAAGAAATGCACGAACTTGGGTTTGAGTGGTTGGGTCTTGCCATTCTTCAACATCCTTAACTTTGGCTGGGTCGACCGCAATTCCTCCTGCCAACACGATATGTCCGAGGAATCCTACTTCCTTTAAACAGAACTCACATTTGCTAAACTTGGCATCCAGCTGATGTTCTCTAAGGGTTTCAAGGATGGTCCTCAGGTGTAGCTCATGGTCTTCTTCTGATTTGTAATAGATCAGAATATCGTCGATAAAAACAACGACAAACTTATCTAGGAAGTTCATAAAAATCTTATTCATGAGGTTCATGGAATAAGAGGGGGCATTGGTTAATCCAAAATACATGAGAGTGTACTCATACAATCCATATCTGGTGGTGAAGGCAACCTTTTGGAATATCCGTTGCGCGAATCTTGAGTTGATGATAACCAGTTCTAAGATCAATCTTAGAAAACACTTTGGCACCAGTCAACTGGTCAAACAGATCTTCTATCTTCGGCAGTGGGTATTTGTTCTGAATGGTGAAATCATTCAGCTTCCGATAATCCATGCACAAACGGTTACCTCCATCTTTCTTATCCACAAACAAAACAGGTGATCTCCATGGCGATGCACTTGGTTGAATCAAACCTATCTCCAACATAGCATCCAATTGCTTCTTTAGCTCCACTAATTCAGACGGATTCATACTATAAGGTCTCTGATCTATGGGTCCAGTTCCAGGGATTAGTTCAATGATAAACTCGATATCCCGATCTAGGGGCATACCGGGCAATACATTTGGGAATACTTCGGGGTATTCACAGACTACCCTGACTTGGTCAATAGTTGGTTGGGCTAGACTCTTGTTGCACTTGAATTGATGGGGCAAAGTTTCAGATACATGCTCTACTGATACTCCAGTGGTACTAGTCATGGTTATGGCTTTCTTGGCATAGTCGATTAATCCTTTATGTTTCGACATCCAATCCATTCCTGGTACTACTTCCAAACCTTTGGTTCCAAGTACTATTAGATTAGCATAAAAATCTATTCCATGGATTCTGATAGGTACGGCCTTGAAATTTTTTCTACCTTTGGTGGTTGAACCTGGTATTTGAACTATCATAACATGCTTCAATTTTGTTTGTTGAACATTACTAGTCCATGCAAATTATTCTGTAACAAACGAGTGCGATGCTCCAGAATCAAACAACACTCTTGCAAGTAATGAGTTAACAAAAAACATACCCAGCAAGACATCTGGCGCTTCCTGAGCTTCTTCAGCATTCATGTGAAACAGACGGCCGTTGCGGTTGAGTGAGTTCCCTGGGGCAAATCTCCTTCCAGGTTGAACACAGCGCTACTACTGAGCTAGTGCATTCACATTGGTTGCTGCAAGCTTCTTGGGGCACTCGTTGGAGTAGTGACCCTTGACTCCGCATTCAAAACAAGTAACTAGAGACTTGTCTTTTCCTGCAACAGGCACGACATTGCTTCCATTCCTTGGGGCAGTATTGGTGTTGTTAGGTTTGTTGTTGTTGTTGTTGTACTTGGGCGGTGCACGGATGAAATTGTTGGAGTTGCCGGGGTTGTTGTTGTGGTTTCCTCCAGTCCTTGGGTTTCCTCCTCCACGGTTGGGATAGTTTGGACGGGACATAGGGGGTCTATTGTTTCTCGGGGCATATCCTACAGACGGGTTGGGCGATACTTCGGGGTATGGTGGGATCCTGGTTGATGCATCATTCGACGCTTGCGATTCTCATTGTCTTGGTTGATCTTGCCTTCCATCTGGACTGCAGAATCCACTAAGGCTTCAAGGTCAGCAAAGGGAATGTTGACGAGCAATGTCTGCATCTCATCATGCAGACCATTCAAGAATCTCTCCTTCTTCTTAGCTTCAGTACTAATGTCATCAGGGGCATACCTAGACAGAGACAGAAATCTATCATGGTACTCTACCAAAGTCACCTTCCCTGCTTCAGCTCCTTGAATTCATCCCTCATTCGCAGAATCAAACCTCGTGGAACATGGGTTCGGCTAAACTTGAGTTGGAATTCATCCCAAGCCATTATATGTCATCCTTTCATGGTGCGAATGCTATTCCAACAAGCTCTTGCATCACCTGCCAGATAATGGGTGGCAAATAGTACTTTCTCATTGGCCTCCACTCCTGCGACTTCTAAGTTGTTCTCCATGGTCTACAGCCAGTCATCAGCATCTAATGGCTCTTCAGACTTACTAAATATGGGGGGGGGATTGGTGTTTTGAAAGTTCCTGAGCTTGGATCCATGGTTATCCCGTTTTCCATGGCCTTGATTATTATTGGCCATCTAAGATATCCGTTGAAGGGTGGCTAAATTATCTTGACGTTCATCTCATCCAGCTTCACGACGAACATTTGCAAAATTTGCAGCATTGGATCCTGAGATGAAATGCTCCCTCCGCGAGGCATTTGAAGATTGAGATAGATCATGAGACAAGAGGGAAATTTCTAAGGTTCATGAATTTGTTTTTGAAAATCTTTTAAACTTTGAGTTTGACTCTGGTTTTGCCAACTAGCAACTTTCTTTTCATTCATTCATTCATTCATAGAACCCAATACAAACACACACCACACTAGGGTAACAGATGGTTTTAAGAACCATTCGGTGAAGCTACGATAGAGTGGGACCGGATACAACTCACACCTACGATAGTGATCAAGTGCTACTACTTATCAGAACCGGGGATTCTTCATCATCATCATCATCATCATCAGTGTGGAAGTCCATGTCGAGGTCCTCCAGGTAGTCATCATCATCGCTGAAGTAGGATTAGGGATCTCCACTGATATTTTCCCCTTCATTCTCCCTCTCCTCAAGCTGCATGTCTCGCTCATGGATGGTCTCCTCCAAGTCTGACACTTTGTGAACAAGGCGGGCAATGATGCGATCCTTCTTGTCACGCAGACAGCAAAGTGACTTGCGCTCCTTCGCAAGGATGGCGAGGGTCTGGTCCTTCTTAAATGCAATGGCATGGTTGTGGTTGGCGTCGGCGCGGGCGTTGTCCAACTCCTTCTGCCTGTCATAAAGCATGAAGTCGAGATGATACACCTAATGCTTCAGCTCCGGATGGCCTAGCTGTAGGGGTTCGTAGCATGGAAAACAAAAAATTTCTAACGCATGCAAACAAACTAGCCAAGATCTATCTACTAGATTGTAGCAACGAGTCAATAGATGAACTCACCCTCGAAGATTCCAAAGCGGTTAACGAGAGCGGATTCTCGTGGGTGATGTAGTCGTACTCTTCCCGATCTCAAGATCATGTAGACGATCCTTCTAGCGCCGCGTTCCGACAACGCTCCCGCAGTAGGTCACACGTTCGGTACTCGATGAAGACCTTCCTCTCCCTTGTTCCAGCAGGCAGCAGAGGTTGTAGCACTCTCCTCGTGATTCCGGAAGCACGATGGCGTGGTGTCGGAAGTAGAGGGGAGATCTCACAGGGCTTCGCCTTAAGCCGGAGCGAGTATGGTGGACTATGAGAGAGGCTTAGCGATCTAGGGTTTAGAGGCACCAAGTAGAGGGAGCTAGGCTGGCCTCTAGGGCAAGGGGATTGCCCCAAGTCGGTGGCTTGGGCAAACCCTAGGGCGGCGGTGGCTAGGGTTAGGTTTAGATGGGGTAAGGTGTAGCTCTTGGAGGGGCAGCCCTGCCCCTCCATATATAGGTGGGAGGGCGCGGCCAAGGGGAGGGGAGTCCCTCCCCAACTCAGCCTCCTTGGCCGGCGGTGGAGGGAGAGGAACTCCTCCCCACGTAGGTTTCCAACTCTCCCTCCACCAAGCAAACTTGCCATTTGACTTTTCAAATTGGCGTTTGACTTTTCAAACTAGGATTTGATTTATCCCTTTATTTTGCTCCGTGATGACACCTAGTACATGATGCAACCATTGCAACTTGGTATGACACATTCATGTACCCTTCCCTTCTGGAGTGCCCGACCTTCCGGACCCTTCTAGAACATTCCCGGTGAAAACACCGGAATCATTCCCCAACTCCGAAACAGGACTTTCCTTATATGAATCTTATTCTCCGGACCATTCCGGATCTCCTCGTGATATCCCGGATCCCATCTGAGACTCCGAACAACATTCGGTCTCTTACTCATCATTCCATAACTACTCAACAACATCGAATCCTTAAGTGCGTCTCCCTACGGTTCGTGAATTATGCGGACATGATCGAGACACTTCTCCGATCAATAACCAATAGAGGAATCTGGAAATTCATATGGCTCCCACATATTTCTACGATTACCTTGCGATCGAATGAACCACTTACATACGATACCAATTTCCCTTTGTCTCACGATAGTTTACTTATCCGAGGTTTTGATCGTCGGTATCTCTGCAAACCTAGTTCAACCTCGTTACCGATAAGTACTCTTTTCTCGTTCCCGTGGTATGTGATCCCTTGTGAGCCAGTCACATGCTTGCAAGCTAATTGGATGACATTCCACCGAGAGGGCCCAGAGTATATCTATCCGTCATATGGATGGGCAAATCCCACTCTTGATCCATGTGTCTCAACCCATACTTTCCGAACACTAAATGCCATCTTTATAGCCACCCAGTTATGGTGTGGTGTTTGATGTCATCAAAGCATCCTTCCGGTGATGGTGATAAGCATGATCTCATGGTCGAAGGAATTAGGTTACTATGTATCAGAAAGCTTATAGCAAATGAACTATATTAAATGACTTGATATTTATGCTACGCTTAACTATAGGAGTATGTCCATCACATCATTCATCTAATGATATGACCCTGTTGTTAATAACATCTCTATGTTCATAATCAGGAAACCATGATCATATATTAACCAACAAGCTAGTTTAACAAGAGGCTTTAATAGGGACTCTTTTATGTTTACAAATCACACAAGTACTAATGTTTCCTGTTAATACAATTATAGCATGGTATGTAAACATTTATCATAAGTATGAAGATATGATAATAACAACTTTATTATTGCCTCTTGGGCATATCTCCAACAGTCTCCCACTTGCACTAGAGTCAATAATCTAGTTTTAAACCTTTGTGTGTTTAACACCTATGGCTTTATGGTGTCGTATGTACACGATTGCTAGTGGTCAACTGATCTCCGGATCTAACACTTCTAGGTCCGTGTGTAATTGCATGTCTTTGAGTCTCTACGCATCACTCATTCTCTAATGAGATGGCTTTGTACAATTTTGGTCCTTTGGTGAGACCTTTAGTTCTTTGGGGTTAAAACATGTTGATAATATTGTCGTACAATATATCTTCATAGTATTATCCCACTATGAACTACACCTAGTTTGATAACAAACTACTTGACACAAATGCCCTCTCTAGCTGCTATTATAGCAGTCATATACTTAGCCTTTTGTTGTAGTATCTGTCACAATGTCTTAACTTTGGAACTCATCCAAATCCATTATGGAACTTACTTTCCATTATATTGTGCCACCCTTAGTTTAGATTGAGATAAACTTAATTTGTACTTTGTGACAAAACTAGTATCAATGTAGTACTTTTACAATGAACTAACCATCTATTTGCCACTTCTACAAAATAATATACTCTTAGTTCTTCCAAAAGATCATAAGAATATCCTTACTATCGTCCAATGATCATCTTATGAATCATTCTGGTATATGCTCATAAAATTTAGAGCCTAGGACATATCTGGATTTGTACATATCACAGTATGATTGATATAAATACTCTTTGTGATTTCATATATCAAGTATCAATCTATACTTGAATCTTTGTTTCACTTACCAAGTGTCAATACGCTTGAATATATCATCAATATTGAACTCATTCAATCCTTTCTGCGCAACAAGAACCTTTCTTGTAGTTTCTATATTGATCTCATTCAATATATCATCTATGTACTTTCGGCACAACCATATTAGCATCTATTGATGCCAAATATTTGGGTTTTGCCTAAGTCTTTCATCGAGATGAAATTCTTATCCTGTGTTAATAAAATATACATTATTTACAATCAACAATATGTCTTCCACATAATGTATTAGAAACATGTCTTAGCGCTCCCACTTAATTTCTTGCAAATGCAAGCATCTTCAATGTCTCCGATGAAATTAAACTCTTTTAACAGTTTCATCATAGTGAAGATTCCAACTCCGCGATGCTTACTTCAACCATTGAAGTTTGCATATGCTTTTAGCATCCTTTGAATTAACAAAAACCCTTTGGACCGTGTCATGCACACGTCCTTGGTAACCATTGTATTAGAAGAACTTGTTTTGTTTATTCAACACATAACAAAATTACATGTCGTGGTTGCTACATTAATCCGTCTAGACTAAATATCGCTATGAAAGATCAGATCTTGTCATAGTCAACCTTTGAACATTGTTGTGAACTCTTTCCCATCATGTCGACTATTTCATCGATATGAAACATCCATGTCTATTTCTTTGTAGATCCAAACACGACTGTAAGGTCTTGTACCTTTCTAGAGGGTCTTTCAAGTTCAATGCTTGATCTCTCGTATATAGAACTATCACGGATTTTATGGCTTCAAGCCATTTGATGGAGTCAGGGCTCATCATCACTTCTTTGCATGTAGTCGGATCATTATTGTCACATAATGATTTAACTCTCAAATCTTGGTATTTGATTGTTTACCCGACCTACTTGTTTCAATAGGAACTTAGATCTCCGTGACCACAACCTTTGAGGCACGTGAGCCATGAGCATTGTTGCTGCCTCCGGAACACTTTTCGGCGCTGCGCAACTTTGCACATATAGCTAAGGTTCTTTTAACCTTATCAAAGTTTTATTGTCCTCCCACTTAACTTTTCACGAAAAATTCCTTCTCTAAGAAACTTGACGTTTTAAGCGACAAACATTTTTTTCTCTGATGTTATGGAGGAACAGTTATTCGAAATAACATACAAAGACAGGTTCATACGACTTTGGTTGCAAGCATCTTTCTTATGCATAGCATACCAATGTTTAAGAAAGGACAACTTGGGTTTTATCCCAAACCATAACTTTATATGGTGTCAATTCAACGGATTATGATGGAGCTCTTTTCAGTGGAAAAACGGTAGTCTCTAAAGCTTTTAATCTTTAAAAATATAATGGCAGTTTTATGAATTACACCTTTGATCTTACCATGTCAAACAAGGTTTAATTACAAATCTCGAATGCTCCATATTCTTATGGTGTTTCGAAAAATGCAAATCCATGGAACGATTCCTTAAATATTAGGTATTATGCTAAACTTGTAACTCAAATATCTTCCTTTATGATCTTATCATAAACTATTTATATTCTTGTTACAATGATTTTGCACTTCATCTTGAAAGTCTTTGAACTTTTCAAATGTTTCATACTTCATCCTTATTAAGTAAATATTCATATATTCACTCATATTTTTGGAGGAAGCATATGAAGTTGAAATCCACCGCTCTTGACTACACATAATGGACTTCATACAATATGTACAAGTTCCAATAAGCTAGTCATTTGTTCCCTTTTGGCCTATGAACGAAGCTTTAATTATCTTTAGTAAAGTTTCACAAGTGTCATTTGATCAAAATCAAAAGGACTCCAAAATTCCATCCATATGGAGTTTCTTCATGTTTTCTTTCCAATATAATTTAAACGGCGATGTCACTTCCTAAATGATCTTTCAATCAATTTGTCTTTCGACATTTTTAGCACTAGTTTTATGGATGTGATTTCTCCAACGAGATTTGTGAATCATCAATCTTTTATGGATTACGGTAATTATTTGAACAACCCTTTTGTTCTCATAATGCCTGATAAAACAAATCTTGAAGGCAACCTTTGATGTTTAACAAGCAGCACAATAACCCTTTATTTGTTCTTGATGAACATCATCACATATTCTTTTGCTGGTTACTTAGGCCATTGTAGTTCATGAATTGTGTTGTTTCATATGACGATTCACACCAACAAATTCAGTATCAAATACTTAAAAACCACATTGTTTAATAAGCAAAGAATATATCCATAACATGTATATCATCTATATACTTAAGCTGAACAATTCTAGTCTTTTCTTTTCTGCCATATACTTATGAGATTCTCTTTCAGTATTTTCCTTTTCTGTTTGAAAGAATCTATCAACATCAATTGTGGGGCCATATACATGACACATAGTCCAAAGCATGTATAGTAAAATACCAATGTCTTTGGACTTGCACTTTGAAGTAGATCACCATCATCAAATGTTTGGTGTTCTTTCAAATTCCTTTCTTTAGTAATTTCTTGGTGTAGTAAACATATTACCTACATCAAATATTCACCCTTCTCATGGAATTATTCATGATCAAGCTACTTTCGCTTATAACGGTGAATCGCGAGTATAATGTTGCTCTCCAAAACCTTTTGGAGGATTAGGACAACTAATGTCTCCAACCTTTTGCAAATTCTCATCAAATATGAAACCATGACTTTTGCCATATTATACTCTATCATGTTGCAAACAAAACTTCATTTCATCACAATATCTTCCACACATCATGGTTTCTGAAACAACTCTTTTAGATCCTAGATAACCTTGATATTAAGACAATCCTTTGAATATCAAGAATCATGGAGATAAACATGATACTTATATACTAACACTAGAATTGTTACTCTTGATTTAATACCAACTATTAAACTTCATGGAGTAACTGGAACTTACTGAAAGTTTGCAATGGGACTTTTAAACTTTAGATTAACACTTCAAAACAATACGATACCAGTTCGTAAAGTAACTAACCAGAATTCTATAGTTCTATCATCTCAATTATAACTAAGCGCAAGGTGGTAAACGGATGCCAATGACTACAAAAACTATGCAAATTCACTTTGATTTAATTTATGATAAATAGTGTTCAACTTTTAATCATATTGTTGTTGAACTCCCACTCAAAACAATATCCCTCACATTGTTTTAGTGATCACACGAACCAAATCCACCACATCAAAACCGATCATCACGAGAGTTTATGTAGCTTCAATGGCGAACAATAAACATGTTCATCATATCTACTATATGACTCATGCTTTACCTTTCGGTGATCCGTGTTCCGAGACCATGTCTGTACATGCTAGGCTCGTCAAGATCAAACCTTAGCTTCCGCATGAGAAAATCTGGCTTGCTCACGTTGTATACACTCGCAGAATCTAACACACCCGATCATCACGTGGTTCTTCGAAACAACGATTTTTAGCAACGGTGCTTACTAAGGATGAGCAGTTTAAAACTTGAAATTGTGTGCTTGAGGGATCATCTTATAATGCTACCGTCGTGAACTAAGCAATACAAGATGCATAAAAGGATTAACATCACATGCAATTCATATTATGTGATATGATATGGCCTTTCTTCTTCTGCTTCCGATCTCCATCTTCATGCATGAACATGATCTCCATCATCACCGGTGTGGCGTCAAGGTCAATGGCGCCGCTTCATGGTTGTCGTCCACCAGCTTGAACTATTACAACTACTTTGAATAGACACGCGGATCTTAACAGAATTTAAAGACAACCATATGGATCCTGTCGGTTGTCAACTTACAATAAGGAACATTGCATACAGCAAATATAATCACAATCATGGCCATATCACATCACAGCACACCCCTCCAAAACAAAGTTAGACGCCTCTAATTTTCTTTGCATGTTTTACGCGGTTTGGGGCTTTCAATAAGTGTCGTTCTAACTTACGAACAAGAACCACAACATTGATACTAGTATTGCCAATCACCCGTTGTAAATTGAATCTTAACTATGTTGGGAGAAACAGGCACCCGCAAAGCCACTTATGAAATACAAGTTGCATGTCAAGCGTGGAGCAAGTCTCATGAACGATGTCATGTAACGTTAGCCCGGGCCGCTTCATCCCACCATCCCGTAAGATGCAAAGTACACAAGAATCAATTGACAACAAAAGCATCAATGCCCACAATGACCATTGTGTTCTACTGGTGCAACAAATCTACATATAGACACAGCTCTGATACCACTGTAGGGGTTCGTAGCATGGATAACAAAAATTTTCTACTTCATGCAAACAAACAAGCCAAGATCGATCTACTAGATTGTAGCAACGAGTCGATAGATGAACTCACCCTCGAAGATTCCAAAGCGGTTAATGAGAGCGGATTATCGTGGGTGATGTAGTCGTACTCTTCCCGATCTCAAGATCGTGTAGACGATCCTTCCGGCGCCGCGTTCCGGCAGTGCTCCCAAAGTCGGTCACACGTTCGTTACTCGATGAAGACCTTCCTCTCCCTTGTTCGAGCAGGCAGCGGAGGTTGTAGCACTCTCCTCGTGATTCCGTCAGCACGACGGCGTGGTGTCGGAAGTAGAGGGGAGATCTCGCAGGGCTTCGCCTTAAGCCGGAGCGAGTATGGTGGACTATGAGAGAGGCTTGGCGATCTAGGGTTTAGAGGCACCAAGTAGAGGGAGCTAGGCCGGCGGCTAGGGCAAGGGTATTGCCCCAAGTTGGCGGCTTGGGCAAACCCTAAGGCGGCGGCGACGGCAGCTAGGTTTAGGTTTAGATGGGGTAAGGTGTAGCTCTTGGAGGGGCAGCCCTGCCCCTCCTTATATAGGTGGGAGGGCGCGGCAAAGGGGAGGGGAGTCCCTCCCCAACTCGGCCTCCTTGGCCGGCGGTGGAGGGAGAGGAACTCCTCCCCAAGTAGGTTTCCTACTCTCCCTCCACCAAGCAAACTTGCCGTTTGACTTTTCAAATTGGCGTTTGACTTTTCAAACTAGGATTTGATTTATGCCTTTATTTTGCTCAGCGATGACACCTAGTACATGATGAAACCATTCCAACTTGTTATTCCACATTCATGTACCCTTCCCCTCCGGAGTGCCGGACCTTCCGGACCCTTCTAGAACATTCCCGGTGAAAACACCGGAATCATTCCCCAACTCCGAAACAGGACTTTCCTTATATGAATCTTATTCTCCAGACCATTCTGGATCTCCTCGTGATATCCCGGATCCCATCCGAGACTCCGAACAACATTCGGTCTCTTACTCATCATTCCATAACTACTCAACAACATCGAATCCTTAAGTGTGTCTCCCTACGGTTTGTGAATTGTGCGGACATGATCGAGACACTTCTCCGATCAATAACCAATAGAGGAATCTGGAAATTCATATGGCTCCAACATATTTCTACGATTAACTTGCGATCGAATGAACCACTTACATATGATACCAATTTCCCTTTGTCTCACGATAGATTACTTATCCGAGGTTTTGATCGTCGGTGTCTCTTCATACCTAGTTCAACCTCGTTACCGGTAAGTACTCTTTTCTCGTTCCCGTGGCATGTGATCCCTTGTGAGCCAGTCACATGCTTGCAAGCTAATTGGATGACATTCCACCGAGAGGGCCCAGAGTATATCTATCCATCTTATGGATGGACAAATCCCACTCTTGATCCATGTGTCTCAACCCATACTTTCCGAACACTCAATGCCATCTTTATAGCCACCCAGTTACGGTGTGGTGTTTGATGTCATCAAAGCATCCTTCCGGTGATGGTGATAAGCATGATCTCATGGTCGAAGGAATTAGGTTACTATGTATCAGAAAGCTTATAGCAAATGAACTATATTAAATGACTTGATCTTTATGCTACGCTTAACTATAGGAGTATGTCCATCACATCATTCCCCTAATGATATGACCATGTTGTTAATAACATCTCTATGTTCATGATCAGGAAACCATGATCATATATTAACCAACAAGCTAGTTTAACAAGAGGCTTTACTAGGGACTCTTTTATGTTTACAAATCACACAAGTATTAATGTTTCCTGTTAATAAAATTATAGCATGGTATGTAAACATTTATCATAAGTAGGAAGATATGATAATAACCACTTTATTATATCCTCTTGGGCATATCTCCAACACTAGCACCTCCAATGGTTGTCCCATAGCATCACTCCTTGCGTAGTAAGCAAAACGGGTGCCATTGATCTAGTTCATACTTTGCCCACACAGACGGGCAAGAGCCTCCTGCATAGCCCTGGCGAGTCCATCTAGCCAGTTGTTCTCCCTCTAGCTGAATTGGATCCCCTTTGAGGTGGGTGCCTCCATCTTGCCTCTAAGATTTGCCACTATCAGCCATTGTAGTTCTCCTCCTTGCTGACCATTGAGCTATGCTCCGAAGAACTCAGGGTGCGTGCGCTCAAGAAGTTCCGAGAGTTGGCTTAAGTCTTGCTCGAAGATGAGCTATCCTTCGTTGCCCAACTGGTAGAACTTGCTATACTTGACTTCCATCTAAAGTATGTAAGATGAGTAAGTTAGTGAGGTGATCAAGTGTGCCAAATTTTATGTAAGGTTTCAAGAATTTTCGAGGAACATGAATTTTCTTGAAAGAATCTCTGTGATAAGAATGAGAATAGGTTTTCATAAATACTCACTTCTCTTGTTTTGAAACTAAGTTTTTGATTCAAGCGTCCATTCTAACTAGGGTCTCCTATGGTCAGGATGGCTCTGATACGAACTTGTCAACACCTAGATTTTTAATCCCAGATGCCTGTTATGCCATACATCACAATCCCAGGATTACCATTTTGGCGAGACATAATAGTTTGGTACCATAGTTCATCGTCCTTTACAAACCATAATAAAGGTCTTAAAAATATAGGATCTCATGATCCAGTCTTAATACAATCAACGCAGCGGAATAATAATAAGGGTAGCATGATCGAAACTCCATCTTCAAGGTCAGATACAATGCTGTGATGGGAGATGATCCTAGTTGTCATAGACTTCCTGCTGTCCATCATCTTGGTAGTCCTCCTCATTGTCTGGCCATAGGAATTGAAGGGTTTCGCAGCATAGTAAATCAAAAAAATTCAACGGATGCGAACGGGGAAGCCAAGATCTAACGAGAGGGGGATAGATGAGATCTTCATACCCTTGAAGATTAGCACAGTGGAACGTTCAACGGAACGTGGTAGATGTAGTCGTACTCGCTTCTCCTCCTCGCGATCCGATCCGATCCAACACCGCAAGTGGCGATGCCTCTAAGAGATGCACACATACGGCACCTCGATGTCTCCTCCTTCCTCGGTCCAGCAAGTGGGGTGGAGAGATAGATTGGATCTACAACACGACGGCGTGGTGCAAGCGGTGGAGAGTTTCTGCGGCAGGGCTTCGCCTACGCGCAGCCGGGAGGGAGAGAGAGAGGAGGGCAGCAGGGCGGCGAGGGTTTGAGGAGGAGGTGTGGGGAGGGTGCGCCCCCCAGCCCTCTTTATATAGAGTGGTGGGCGGCTGCCCCTTGCCCCTCCTCCAAGCCTAGGGCCGGCGGCCAAGGGGGAGGAGTGGGGGGCAAGTTTCCCCCCTCCATCTAGAAGCTCTCCTAGGGTTTCTCCTAGGGCATGGCCGGCTAGGCCTATGGGGCCTTGTGCCCCTGGCCCAATGCGGCCAGGGCACTCCCTCGTAGGCCCACGCCCCATCCCGACAAGAGGGGCCACGTTGGTCCCACTCCGGAAGGTTCTAGAAGCTTCCGGTAGAATACCGAACAATCCGAAACAATTCTGAACTCCAAAAACTGCTTTGCCTTGTATGAATCTTATTCTCTGGACCATTCCGGAACCTCTCGTGATGTCCTAGATCTCATCCGAGACTCCGAACAAAAACTCATAAACCAATTATCCATTCTATCCTAGCGTCGAGGCACGTTAAGTGTGTGACCCTACGGGTTCGAGAATATGTAGACATGATCTTCTATCAATAATCAACAGCGTAGGCCCACTCCCACATACTCATCGATGATCATATCGGATGAACCACGATGCCAGGATTCAATTAATCCCATATATATATTCCCTTCGTCACGCGATATTTTACTTACCCGAGATTCGATCGTCGGCATCGGCATACCTGGTTCAATCTCGTTCACAGCAAGTACTTTACTCGTTCTGTAATCCGATCTCACTTTCTGATTAACTCCTTAACCACGTGCTTGCAAGCGGTGTTGATATCGATTAACAAGTGGGCCCAAAGTATATCTCTCCGACTTGGGAGGGACAAATCCCATCTCGATACATACAACCCAACAGGTACTTTCCGATCACCTGAGAGACACCTTTATGATCACCCTTTCATAGGATGACGTTTGATGATCTCAAAGCTTTCTTCCGATACCAGGGAGTTGCATTATCTCATGGTCTAAGGAATACAATATTTGACATAAGAAAAAGCTTCGCAAAGATGAACACTATGACATGATCTAATTGCTCTGCTTAATTTGGGTATGTCCATCATATCATTCTCCCAATGATATGATCTCACTATTAATCGACAATTCATGTCTATGGTTAGGAAACCTTAACCATCATTAATCAATGATCTAGTCCATAGAGGCATACTAGGGACACGGTGTTGTTCATAAACCACACAAGTATTAAAGTTTACGCTTAATACAATTCTAGCATGGAATATAAACTTTATCATGAACAAGAATTATAATAATAACATCTTTATTATTGCCTCTAGGGCATAATTCCAACAGTATCCCACTTGCACTAGAGTCAATATCTAGTTTACATCTGGCAACAATCTAACACCCATGGCACTAAGGTGCTGATCATGTTTTGCTCGTGGAAGAGGTTTAGTCAACGGATCTGCGACATTCAGATCCGTATGTACTTTGCTAATCTTTAGATCTCCATCTGTTATATAATCTCAAATATTATGAAACTTGCGGTTGATATTCTTGGTATTTGGATGATATCTTGGTTCCTTAGCCAGTGCTATGGCGCCAGTGTTGTCAAACAATATCTCTAGTGGGTCCAAGGCACTTGGAACCACACCAAGCTCAGTGATGAAGTTCCCGATCCAAACTCCTTCACTTGACACTTCTGCAGCAGCCATGTATTCTGCTTCTACTGTAGATCCCGCGATCACGCTTTGCTTGCAGCTTCTCCAGCTCACAGCTCCTCCATTCAAAATATAAACGTATCCTATCTGAGATTTAGAATCATCCTTGTCGGTGTTGAAACTAGCGTCGACGTAACCCTTTACGACGAGCTGTTCATCACCTCCATAGACTAAGAACATTTCTTTAGTCCTATTTAAATACTTTAGGAAGTTATTCACGGCTGTCCAGTGTTCCACTCCTGGATCACTTTGGTATCTGCTCGTCAAACTAAGAGCATTGGACACATCCGGTCTAGTACACAACATGGCATACATGATAGAACCTATGGCCGAGGCATAAGGCACTTTGCTCATAGCTTCTCTATCGTTTACCGTAGCTGGACACTGAGCCCTGCTCAATATCTTACCTGACAACATAGGAACTGAAGCTTTCTTTGCCTTGTCCATTCTGAACCTTTTCAGAACTTTGTCTAGGTATGTACTTTGGCTTAAAGCTATCAGGCGTCTTTGTCTATCTCTATAGATTTTGATGCCCAATATATAAGCAGCTTCCCCTAGGTCTTTCATTGAAAAACATTTGTTCAAATAACTCTTCACATCGTTAAGCATGTCAATGTCATTTCCAATAATCAATATGTCATCCACATATAGTACTAGAAATGTCACTGAGCTCCCACTCACTTTCTTGTAGATACAAGCTTCGTAGCAATTTGGAACAAATCCAAAGCTCTTGATCACTTGATCAAAACGAAGGTTCCAACTCCGAGATGCTTGCTTCAGTCCATAAATGGAACGCTAAAGTTTGCACACATTATCAGCATCCTTAGGATCGACAAAACCTTCGGGTTGCATCATATACAGCTCTTCATCAATGTTGCCATTGAGGAACGCAGTCTTGACATCCATCTGCCATATTTCATAATCATGAAACGCAGCAATTGCTAATAAAATCCGAATGGACTTAAACATCGCTACGGGAGAGAAAGTCTCATCGTAGTCAACACCTTGAACTTGTCGAAAACCTTTCGCGACAAGCCATGCTTTATAGACAGTAACATTACCATCCGCATCCGTTTTCTTCTTGAAAATCCATTTGCACTCAACGGCCTTTCGGTCGCTAGGAGGGTCCACCAAAGTCCATACTTGGTTTTCGCTCATGGATCCCAATTCGGATTTCATGGCCTCTAGCCATTTCTCTGAGTCTGGGCTCATCATTGCTTCCTCATAGTTCGCAGGTTCACTGTCGTCTACTAGTAAGACAGTTAAGACAGGGTTGCCGTACCACTCAGGAGGGGCACGCGACCTTGTCGACCTGGGACGTTCAGTAGTAGCATCATCCAAAGCTTCATGATCCTTGTCATTAGCTTCCTCTATTGTTGGTGCAGACGGCACTGGAACAATTTCAGGTGCTGCGCTACTCTCCAACTCAAGAGAAGGTTCAATAACCTCGTCTAGCTCCACTTTCCTCCCACTCACGTCATTTGAGAGAAACTCCTTCTCAAGAAAGGATCCATTCTTTGCGACAAACACTTTGCCTTCGGATCTATGATAGAAGGTATACCCAATAGTTTCCTTAGGGTATCCTATGAAGACGCATTTCTCCGCTTTGGGTTCGAGCTTGTCCGGCATCAACTTCTTGACGTAAGCTTCGCATCCCCAAACTTTAAGAAACGACAACTTAGGTTTAGCACCAAACCACAGTTCATACGGTGTCGTCTCAACGGATTTAGATGGTGCCCTATTTAAAGTGAATGCAACGGTTTCTAATGCATAACCCCAAAATGATAACGGCAAATATGTAAGAGGCATCATCGATCGCACCATATCCAATAAAGTTCGATTCCGGCGTTCGGACACACCATTGCGCTGTGGTGTTCCGGGTGGCGTGAGTTGCAAAACAATTCCGCTTGCTTTAAGATGCGTGAGAAAATCATAACTCAAATATTCACCTCCACGATCGGATCGCAGAAATTTAATTTTTCTGTTACGATGATTTTCCACTTCATTCTGAAATTCCTTGAACTTTTCAAATGTTTCAGATTTATGTTTCATCAAATAGATATACCCATATCTACTTAAGTCATCGGTAAAAGTGAGAAAATAGCGATATCCACCGCGCGTCGAAACACTCATCGGTCTGCATACATCGGTATGTATGATTTCCAACAAGTCCGTTGCTCGCTCCATCATTCCGGAGAACGGGGTTTTGATCATCTTGCCCATGAGGCACAGTTCGCACGTGTCAAATGATTCAAAATCAAGAGACTCCAAAAGTCCATCAGAATGGAGTTTCTTCATGCGTTTTACACCAATATGACCTAGACGACAGTGCCACAAATAAGTAGTATTATCACTATCTACCTTGCATCTCTTAGCCTCAATGTTATGGATGTGTGTTTCATCCCTTTCGAGATTCCTAAGAAATAAACCATTCACAGCAGGTGCATGACCATAAAAGATGTTACTCATATAAATAGAACAACCATTATTCTCAGATTTAAATGAATAACCGTCTTGCAATAAACACGATCCAGATATGATGTTCATGCTCAACGCAGGCACATAATAACATTTATTGAGGTTTAAAACTAATCCCGAAGGTAAAACTAAGTAGAGCGTGCCGATGGCCATCACATCAACTCTTGATCCATTGCCAACGCGCATCGTCACCTCATCCCTCGCTAGCCGCCGTCTATTCCGTAGCTCCTGTTTCGAGTTACAAATATTAGCAACTGAACCAGTATCAAATACCCAGGCACTACAACGAGGGCTAGTAAGGAAAACAACAATAACATGTATATCAAATATACCTTTGATGGTGCCAGCCTTCTTGTACGCTAAGTACTTCGGACAATTGCGCTTCCAGTGACCCTTGTCCTTGCAATAGAAGCACTCAGTGTCCGGCTTAGGTCCAGACTTGAGCTTCTTCTCAGCAGAGGCAACGCGCTTGCTGCTGCATTTCTTGAAGGGCTTCTGTGCACCCTTACCTTTCTTAAAGCTGGGGGGCTTGTTGACCATCAACACATGATTATATTTCTTGATGTCCACCTCCGCGGCTTTCAGCTTAGCGAAGAGCTCGGTGATCGTATTAGTGGAACCAATCTGATTATGAGTAACTACAAAACCTTTGTAGCTAGGAGGGAGTGATTGCAGAACCCTGTCAATCTTGAGCTCCTTTGGAATCTTGTAGTCCAGTTGCTCAAGGTGTTGAGTGTAGCCCGACATCTTAATGGCGTGCTCACTAACGGAACTCCCTTCCTCCATCTTCCAGTTAAAGAATTTCTCAGAGATCTCATATCTCTCAGAACGGGCCTGAGTCTGAAACATAGTTTTCAGTTCCTCAAGAATATCAAAGGGCCCGGGAAAATCCTCAAAACGATTTTGAAGGTCTGATTCCATAGCAAACAACATGGTGCTCTTAATCACACTATAATCATCTTTGCGCGACTAATAAACAGCTTTCTCATCAGCCGGCGCATCTACAGCAGGGGCGTCACCTACCGCTTTCTCAAGGACATAGTCCTTTTGTCCGCCAGCGAGAATGGTTCTCAGATTGCGGAACCAGTTGGTGAAGTTAGACCCATTGTTCTTAAGCTTTTCTTTCTCAGCAAAAACGTTGAAGTTGAAGTTGGACTTAGCCAGTTGATCTACAAAATTTTCAAGTACAATTTAGACTATGTTCATGATAACTAGTTCAACTTAATCAAATTACTAGATGAACTCCCACTAAATTCAACATCCCTCAAGTTGTTTAGTGAACACGATCCAAATTCACCACACCTAATCCGATCTTCATGAGAAGAGATGTGGTTTCAATGGTGGACAACAAAGTTTCGATCATATCATTCATATGACTCATGCGTTCTGAGGCCATGTCTGTACATGCTAGGCTCGTCAAGTCAAACCAAGTATTTCCGCGTGTGCAAAACTGGCTTGCACCCGTTGTATGTGAACGTAGAGTTTATAGCACCCGATCATCACGCGATGCTTGAACACGACGAACTTTCGCAACGGTGCATACATGGGGAGAACACAGTTTTATCTTGATCTTTAAGTGAGGAATCATCTTATAATGCTACCGTCGCGATCTAAGCATAATAAGATACATAGAAGGATAAACATCACATGCATATAACTTTATGTGACATGGTATAGCCAATCTCCACGCAATGATCTCCATCTTGTGTGTGCCAGCATGATCTCCATCACTCCACCATGATTGCCTCCACCACGAATAGCAACTACAACTATTGATAACTACTTAGCGATAAAGCAAAGCTATTACATGGCGTATAAGAAGTTGACACACAGGTCATACACAATTATAAACACAACCATATGGATCCTACCGGCTGTGTACTCATCGACATGCAAGTCGTGAAACATTACAAAACATGATCATTGCATACAACATACACATCACATCTTGGGACATACCATATCACAGAAACACTCCCCTGCAAAAACAAGTTAGATGCCTCTACTTTGTTGTTGCATGTTTTTACGTGGCTTATGGGAGTAACAAGCTAAGAACGATTCTTACCTACGGAAAGCCACAACGGTGATATTATGGTTGCCAACATCCGGTGTAAATCCCATGACAACTATAGTGAGAGAAACTGACATCCACCAGCCGCATGTGTGGAACAAGCCACACGTCAAGTGCGGAGCCGGTCTCGCGAACGAGGTCGCATAAAGTTGGCCTGGACCGCTTCAATCTCACTATCCCGCGTCATAAGAAGTACACAAGCAAGAGGCTTGCAACAGATAACATCAACGCCCGCAACAAGCATGTTGCGTTCTACTCGTGAAACACATCTACGCATAGATCTAGCTCTGATACCACTGAAGGGTTTCGCAGCATAGCAAATCAAAAAAATTCTACGGATGCGAACGAGGAAGCCAAGATCTAATCTAGGAGATGCAAACAACGAGAGGGGGATAGATGAGATCTTCATACCCTTGAATATTCGCATAGCGGAACGTTCAACGGAACGTGGTTGATGTAGTCGTACCCGCTTCTCCTCCTCGCAATCCGATCCGATCCAACACCGCAAGTGGCGATGCCTCCGAGAGATGCACACGTACGGCACCTCGACGTCTCCTCCTTCCTCGGTCCAGCAAGTGGGGTGGAGAGATAGATTGGATCTACAACACGACGGCATGGTGCAAGCGGTGGAGAGTCTCTGCGGCAGGGCTTCGCCTACGCGCAGTCGGGAGAGAGAGAGAGAGGAGGGCAGCAGGGCGGCTAGGGTTTTAGGAGGAGGTGTGGGGAGGGTGTGCCCCCCATCCCTCTTTATATAGAGGGGCGGGCGGCTGCCCCTTGCCTCTCCTCCAAGCCTAGGGCCGGCGGCCAAGGGGGAGGAGTGGGGGGCAAGTTTCCCCCTCCTTCTAGAAGCTCTCCCTAGAGTTTTCCCTAGGGCTTGGCCGTCTGGGCCTATGGGGCCCACGTCCCCTCCCGACAAGTGGGGCCACGTTGGTCCCACTCCGGAAGGTTCTAGAAGCTTCTGGTACAATACCGAACAATCCGAAACAATTCTGAACTCCAAAAACTGCTTTGCCGTATATGAATCTTATTCTCCGGACCATTCCGGAACCTCTCGCGACGTCCTGGATCTCATCCGAGACTCCAAACAAAAATTCATAAACCAATTATCCATTCTATCCTAGCGTCAATGCACGTTAAGTGTGTGACCCTATGGGTTCAAGAATATATAGACATGATCTTCTATCAATAATCAACAGCAGGGTCTAGAAACCCATATTGACTCCCACATACTCATCGATGATCATATCGGATGAACCATGATGCCAGGATTCAATTAATCCCATATATATATTCCCTTCGTCATGCGATATTTTACTTACCCGAGATTCGGTCGTCGGCATCGGCATACCTAGTTCAATCTCGTTCACAGCAAGTACTTTACTCGTTCCGTAATCCGATATCACTTTGTGATTAACTCCTTAAACACGTGCTTGTAAGCGGTGGTAATATCGATTACCGAGTGGGCCCGAAGTATATCTCTCCGACTTGGGAGGGACAAATCCCATCTCGACACATACAACCCAACAGGAACTTTCCGATCACCTAAGAGACACCTTTATGATCACCCTCTCATAGGATGACGTTTGATGACCTCAAAGCTTTCTTCCGATACCAGGGAGTTGCATTATCTCATGGTCTAAGGAATACAATATTTGACATAAGAAAAAGCTTCGCAAAGATGAACACGATGACACGATCGAATTGATGTGCTTAATTTGGGTCTATCCATCATATCATTCCCAATGATATGATCTCATTATTAATCGACAACTCATGTCTATGGTTAGGAAACCTTAACCATCATTAATCAATGAGCTAGTCCATAGAGGCATACTAGGGACACGGTGTTGTTCATAAACCACACAAGTATTAAAGTTTCCGCTTAATACAATTCTAACATGGAATATAAACTTTATCATGAAAAAGAATTATAATAATAACATCTTTATTATTGCCTCTAGGGCATAATTCCAACAGGAATAGCCAGGGACAAAGCCATGAGTACTCTTTAAGTACTCGCAAACTATCACTAACAAGTAAAGTAGTTCGAATAGGAATCCTAAGCTCTAGGTTTATTTGCAAAAGGCCAGGTTTATCTCTAACTGAGTTTAGAAGTAAAGAAAACTAGTTTGATGTCCTACAACACCTAAGTGGGAACTTATTTTTCATGTTCACAACCCTGTTGTGGTCAAGTCAAATTCATAGTTCATTTCACAAGTCATTTTGAAAACATCTAACGACGGAACAGTATGGCCACTCCATTTGTCCATAACCGCGAACGCGGCTATTCAAATAGTTTAACACTCTGCAGAGGTGGTACACTTTCACCACAACATTTGATACATTGATACGTCCAATTTGCATCACCATTCTATATCATAATTTGCCTCTGTTCATTGATATATTTCTTATTAAGAGGTGTTCTTATGTCTTTTCATCTATTTTTGCATGTTAGATGATTCTTGGAGGATGAACTACCAGAGTCAAGCTTCTGATGGAAAAAGAGGTGTTTTGATGCAATTTCGCGAAGATCAGAAAAATACCAAAAAAATTATGGAAAATAATATTTTCTCAGAAGACGAAGGAAGCCAAAAGGGGAGGCGGAGATGGGCCACAAGGGGCCCACACACCCCCAGGCGCGGCCCCCTAGGCTGCGCCTATAGGGGCTGTGGCCCACCTAGTCGGCCTCCGACTCTGCCCTCTCACCTATATCTTCAACTTGAAACCCTAAAACACAATGGGAGGGACCACAGAAAGATTCCGCCGCCTCTACGGGGTGGAAAAAACCAAGAGAGAAAGAGTTCTCCGGCAGATAGATTTCTGCCGGTGAAATTCCTTCCCGGAGAGGGGAGATCGTCGCCATAAACACCATCATCAAGCTAGGCTTCATCAGGATCATCATCATCATCCACACCATCATGTCCACCAGCACCATCATCACCACTCCATCCCGCTATAATAATTGTGTTGAATACTTTCATAGATCTAAGGGGAAATTTCCCGGTGTTGATTACTATTGTAGTTGATGCTTGTGAGTGGAACCATTGGATTATTGTTTATGTTCAGATTGTTATCCATCACCATATCATCTTTGATCTTGATCCATATGATGTCTTGTGAGTAGTTCGTTTAGTTCTTGAGGACATAGGAGAATTCATGTTGTTAGTAGTGGATTTGTGTTGAGATATCATTCAATGGTTTAGTATTTAAGTTGTGGTTCTATTCTTCTAGTGGTGTCATGTGAACATCGACTACATGATACTAGGGGAATGCATTGTGTATTTGGCTACTAATTGTGGGGTTGCCGGAGTGACAGAAACCTGAACCCCCGTTAGGACACCATCGCACAAGGGAGCGTATGATCTCAGAGTTTAAGGCTGTGGTTAGGTTTATATCTTAATTACTTTCATGTAGTTGTGGATGCTTGTAGGGGGTTTAATCACAAGTATGTATTAGTCCAAGTAACGTCGGTACATTAGCACAGGTTCACCCACACAACACTTACATCACCAAAGAAGGGTACTCAGCTATTTGAAGCGAAAGCACTTGACAGAATTCCCATGTGTCCTCAATAAAGTTTGGTCCTTATTAGTATTCCCACCAGCTTGTCCTTTGATGAGAAAGGATTGGGCCACTTGCTGCAGTTGTTAGTTGTCTTTATTACTTGCACTTTGTTTTGTTGTTTTGTCAGAAAACCCCTAAAAATTCGTTTGCTAAGTATTTCAAGAGATTTCCAGCTCCATACGACTAGTCAACACCATAAGACATATAAACTTCTAGTCAATCCCTACCAAAATTCGGGTATTATGGTTGTATGGTAAATATTGGAATGGTGTCGCATCCGAACCCAACCATCAATTTTTGAAAAATGTCTAAGGCTCACGCCTCAACATTTTCATCATCGAATCATCTTGTGTTCATAACACATGTCAAAACATTTCAATAGAATGAATCTTCATTCCAAGGTTTTCATAATCATTTTCACCAAGTATTTCCATCTAAAGTGAGCAACTTTTATGCTTAGCATAAGACATTAAAGTTGAGGGCATTCACTAATGAGGGGTGCTAATCAAGTGTGACTATCCAAATCTAGTTTGATGCCTCAATAGGACATCTCGTTCTAATTTCTTAGGCCTAGTTTTATGCTCTTTAAGCAATCTATTCTATTTTTCTAAAACTCACAATGCACTAACTCAAAGTAATAAAGAACTTTGGTAAGAATAAAGCTTGCAAGTAAATTTGGGAATTGGTATAATAAAGGATACATAACCAAGTATGTCTAAGGCACTTAGTTTGCATAGTTAACATGCAAGTGTTAGCTTGCACAACATAGCTTGCATAGGTAATGTGCAAATGGTAGCTTGCTAGGATGGCTTTCCTTGATTGGTGTAGTGGTTGAAGTTTTCTTCTTCTTCATAGTACTTCTCCTCCTTGTAGCCTTGGTCGGTACTAGCGTCTAAAAATAAATACTAGGTATAGAATCACCAAACAATACTTAACTACCTCTATTTAGCACACAAATGTTCACACTAGATGATCTAGCATCATCACATGAAATAAAGACCTAGTCTTATTTATTTTAGTTTGGAAAAGTAATTTCTACTCATTGAAAACTACTTAAGATTTGATATTCCCCAATTGAAATATGGGATCATGTTGACACATGTCATCACCACATATTCTAATACTTGGAAATGTGATTTAAAGTGGTGGTCACATTTTATAAAGTCTAAAATGATTATTTTATATAATTAAAGTGACTAGAAATGTCTATGTAGCATTCTTTTAGTACTAGTCCAAGATCTCTACATGTAAACCTAAATATTTTTACATATTCGGAAATATCTTGTAATCAACTCAAAATAATTTATGGTTGATTTTTTACAAAAGTTTGAATGTGGAAAAGTCTATGTCTTGTTATTTTTACGATAGGTGATCTATAATTTCAAATGGTTTGAATCCAACAGGCTTGGATTGATATTTTCAATACCTTTCTTGCAAAATTGGAATCATGCAATTTGGTGTAGTGAATCTCCTTGAAATGATTTTTGAAGTTACTGACTAAACTAGAATTTAACTAAATTGGAAAATAATTATTTGAATTACTAGGCTACGCGCGGGAAAGGGAATGGGCCGGACCAGCTACACATTGTGCGTGCTGTGGGATGCTGACTGGGCGCGTCCTACTGGTCAGCGGCTCATCTAACCCGAAGCGGTACGTTTCAATCTGGGCCGTGCGATTAGAACAAGATCTACAGCCTACGTTCATCGTCTCCGTCGAACAGCTCCAACGAGACCGAACCCTAACAGTTATGGTGGGCGTACGCGGTGGTTTACAGGACTCCAGATAGGGTTGGCGAACGACATTGTTGATGACAACGGTTCGAATGGTGGTTGTGGCTGTTCCTTGGGTGGATCCAATCAACGAGTCCTCTCCTCCTTTGTAGCAGCGGACACCCGTGAATTTCCGGTGGGCTGGTGCTTGCCTTGCTCCAGGGAAGGGTGTGAGATGGTTATGAGAGAGAGGGGAGAGAGATGGTTGGAGAATATGGGCTGGGGTGGCCTCTATTTGTACACCAGCGAGAGGGGCAATGCGGCAAGGTCAGGGCTCGTTAGTGACAACAATGAAGTGAGCTAACTGCATGGAGAAGGGCGTAGGATGGTGTATCGTCTCCTAGCGGTCGTCACTGTCTTAATGGCACGTCAACGGCTGTCGAGAATGGTCGGGGAGCGTTCGGTGCTCTGAGAGGAAACGACGGTGTTCGATACGGCGTACAGGGGCTTCGTGTCACGGTCGTGTCTGGGAGGTAGCTAGGGTTATGGCCAGTGAAGTGATGTGCGGTGAGAGCGAGGCGTGGTGTGTGTGAGCGTGTCAGCTACGTCTATCTGGCACGCTCTCATCATGGACAGGGAGTGGGGATGGACGGTGGCCTGCCTCCTAGACATCGTGGACGGGCGCAGCTCTTCCTCCTGCGTGCTGTCCATGGTGGGCCATCAAGTGAGCTTCGGGCGACATGGCACTGGTGCAAAGGGTAGAGGGGTAGCTTGTTAAATGCGATGTTGGGTGCTGGGGGAGACTAGGGTAGTGAATTGGGGGCAACGGGGGAACAAGGCATTGATCAAGAACAGTTAAAGTTAGGTAGTTTGATCTGTGTTCCCAGTTGTTTGATGAAATGGCCGCATGAACTCCACATTTGAATTTTTGGATCAATTTTGGTGAGTTCTATGATCATAAACTTGGTAGTCTCTGGTTGCTTGGGTTTGTCAAGGTGAAGTGGTTTGGTTGGTTTTTGAGAAATGGCTATCTTAGTACTTACACTTGATTCATTTTTAATTGTCCTTTAATTAGATTTGGAATTTGTTTATGTTGGTTTGTAAGGTGGTCTTGGGTTCACTTTTACTTGGTCTAGCAAGGGCTGAAAATAATTGGTTTTGTTTCTGTTAGAAAACATGGACTAGGAACACACAAAGTAGTCTAGTGAACATGTTTGGCCAAAATGACCATTTGCTTATTTTCTTATATTTGATTTTCTCTTCATTTGATTCTGCTTGGAAATGATCTAGATGATACTATTTTCATCTTTAAACCAATCCTTATCATTCATAGCAATCAAACATAGCAATTGCAATCATTCATGCATCAATCACACACACATGCATTCATATTAATTTTGATAATAAAAGTTTTTGTTAACCATAAACTTGGGTGATTAGAACTTGATAATATTGTTTAATATTTTTGGAGTGTTACACGTGTATTCGGTCTCGTCGGAGAGATCAGATCTGGATTCTTCTTCCACCTCTTCTTCCACTACAGGAGTGGGCTGGGTGGGTTTGATTTTCTCTGAGATCTTAAAATCTTCCTCCTCTACGGACAAAGTAGATCGGGATTTTTTTCCGCCATGGTCATCACCTCAAAGGTGGGTTGGGAGGGTTCAACAAAACCGAGATAAATATCAATCTCGCTGATAGACATGATCATGTAGGTCGTCACGGGTCTTGAAGCCGGAATCCAGGTCTCGTCGAGAAGGACGAGAGGTATGTCACTGGCGTAGACCACACGACCCATGCTGATAGTTTTGCCGATTCCTGCACGCGCAGATTCCGCCTGGAACGAAGCTCCAAAGGTCACCTGCCCCACGGTGGGCGCCAACTATCGTGGATTGTTGACAAGTATGCCCTAGGGGGTACTAGTGGCGTTGGAAATATGGGGTGTGAGACGTCAGATGTTTCAGGAGCAGTGAGCACATGTTTACCTAGGTTCAGCTCCGATTGTGGTGATCAGATCCTACTCCTACTAGCAACCCAGTAGTATATCGGCGTAAGACGGATGTTACATCGGATTACAAGAGAGGTTTGCATGTGCGAGTTGATTGTGGTGTTACGATTGGTTGTTGCCCCAAAGGCTCCCATAGGGCCGGTTTATATAGTCACCGGGACCTAGGGTTACAGGAGAGACCTATCCGGCTATGTTACAGAGTCGGTAATTAGATATAGCTTGGACTACAAGTAATACTACAGGCCTAAGTCGGTAACTCTTCTAGACCTTGTCGTAGCCGGAACTAGCTCCTCCTCTTTCTCTAACTGGGCTGCCCGTTGACATGAATATACCCCATGGGTACACAACCTTGGTATACCTGGTCCAGTCTAAGGAAGGCCCACGTCAAGACACGCGGCCCATGAAGATTTCGGGTGGCCCAAACCCATGATGTTTTCGACTCCTTGGTGGACAAGTATAGAGTATATAGAAATTCAAAGGGTACAAACTCTAATTTTTAACCGACTCGACCTAATCCCGGGACCTGCCTATCTATATAAAGGCTAGGAGGGTATGGCGATAAGGATCTCTTCCACCATCACATACACACCTTCACGCCAGATTGCATCTTCGAACCCCTGTAACTTTCGGTTCCGCCGTAATCAAGAGCAGACAAGCAGGAGTAGGGTATTCCCTCCGGCGGCCTAAACCTGTGTAAATCTCGTGTCCTGCGTTGCTTGTCTGTTAACTGTTCTGTGATCTCCCCATCTTCTCCAAAACCCAAGTCCATAACAATGGGCATTGACGAAATCAACCCTCGTCAATTGGCGCCGCTGTGGGAAGAGGGGACGCTGATTGTGCGGTCATGATGGTTCCGTCTGGAGCGATCTACAACTCATCGGCGACGGAGAGTCACCTCCTCTTTGGCGCCTTCGACTTCACCGCCCACTCGCCGGCCACCCTGAGGGATTTCGAGTTTGTCGGCGACGTACCCAAGACGCTGTTCGGGAGCTTCTGCTTCCAGGTGGGGCAGACCGACAATCTCCGCCTCCTAGAGCGGTGTCACCACCATCCATCAGGCCCGCTTCATGGGTCCCATCTATCGGTGCGTTACAGACGTCGACGCTGACAGACGAGTCACATGACAGCAATAGCTACAACTTAGATCTGTGCGGCCCTGCCTTAGATGAAGGAACCTACGGTTCCGGATTCGAAAGTTGTGGAAGCAACGATCCAATCCGTGGGCGCTACCTATGCGCCATCGTCATCCAAAACGAAACAGAACTGCCACCAGGTTCGAGTGAACCCAACCCTCCTCTCAAGCCGCAAGCTAAGAACGAAGGAAACGGGGGAAATCTGCCTAATAGGCCCAACGAGGGTGACGCTCACGCCTACAACAAGATCAACCTCAACGAGGAAGGCTGGCGCCAAGCGCACGAAGCCGTAGCAGGCAACATCATCCTACATGTGAATGCTTCACTGGATCTACTGATGGCCTACCACCTCCTCCTCATCGACGAGCACAACCGACAGGTGAAGCTAATGGAGGATCTCGACAAGCGCAAGAAAGAAGCTTCAGAATCCAGCACGCGGTGAGCTGCGCTCTCTGCCGCTGGTGGATCCAGCTTGCACGGCAACAACGCCAACAAGTACAGCTCCCGCACAGAGCACATGGATCCTTCCGTGCGACGCGAGGTCACTCGGGCCCTCAACACGTCCTTCATGACGATGGACTCGCACGGCAATGTCATGCCGAAAACACCGCAGGCTACGATCATGGCGGCCACTACATACCTCGCGTCCCATCCATCTCCGGTGGGTGAACCAAAGAGCAGCGCTCCACGACAAGGCTCCTACGGAGCCAAAGAAAAATGTTGCCGTCAAGTTCACCTGCGGCCCTACGCCCTCATCCGAGGAGGACGAGCACGATCTGCCCCGACGTTGCAAGAGCCCATGGCGCCGCAGCAGTGACTACGACGCTCGCAACGATCTCACCCAGTGCAAGATCGACAAGGCACGTGCTAAACTCGTGTGCTCAACTGAATCCGACGTGGAAAACGATGGAGAGTTGTGCGGAGACAGATGCTTCAGCAGATCCATTCGACGAACACGGATGCCAAAAAATTTCAAGCTCCTTTCGGACACTCTGAAGTTCGACGGCACGCAGGACCCAAAGGCCTGGCTCAGCGACCACCTTTCATCCGTCAAGCTGCATGGCAGAAACAGGAACACCGCCTTACAATGCCTTCAACTGCAGCTAACAGGCGCGGTTAGGATCTAGCTCAGCAGCCTGTCCTCCGGCTCCATCCAAAGCTGGGAGGAGCTAGCATACAGCTTCAACCGCAACTTCAAGGGCACCAGCGAGAGGCCAGCCTCGATCAAGGAACTACGAGACCATTTCCAACGTACCAGCGAGTCCATTCCCAATGTATCGGCGAGTCCATTCGCTCGTACATACTAAGATGGTCCCATATCAAGAATTCCTCCGCATATATCTCCGAAGAATGGACAATCGACGCCTTCAAGGATGGTGTCAAGCGCCTAGACTTCAAGGAAGAACTTGGGTGCGTCAAGACCAAGACGCCCGACCACCTCATGGACATCGCCAACCGATGGGAAGATGGCGAGGATTCCGTCCACCGAATGCATTCAGATTATGAGGACGACTACAGCCGTAGGCGAGAACGACGCAGCAAAAGAAGATCACGCGTCTATGACGATCGCGACAGAGTCTACATGGTCACGGCTGGATACGCTGACCGACGCAACGACGGAAACCGCAGCAGCAGATACCACGAAGGCAACTACCGCGACGGAGGGAGACTCACACAGAAATGGCGTCGTCGTAGCCGTGACGACGAGCGTTCGTCATACGACAAGTTGTCTGGTCCTTGCAACATCCACTTCTACATTGACAAACAGGACGGCAAGAAGAAGGCCAGCCACATCTCAAGGACTGCCGCGAGTTCTAGAAGCTCAGCGAGTGTCTCACCCAAATTCGGCGCCTGATCGTGAACCCTAGATTTGCGCCCGCACCCGTACCAGGTGACATCGCCGACGGAGCTCCTTCACCACCACCCGCTGGACCGTCGAATCTAGCGATTGCACCAGCACCAAATAACGGTGCGGGCGGATACCCGCCACCAAAAGGGTCCCTGATGATCAAGAAGGGGCGTCCAACTAATAGGGTTTATAATAAAATCACCAGCCAAGTAAACCTGGCCGTGAACTCTCCACCAGCCATACCTAAGTACCTCAGTGGATCGGACTCCTGCATCACGTTTGATCGTTCGGATCACCCAGGCCAGATCCCTCGCCCAGGTCATACTGCCCTGGTGCTCGAGGCACAGATTGGGGGGTTCAAGATGAGCCGCGTCTTCATGGACGGCGGCAACAGCATCAATCGGATGTTTTCCAGCACACTCGCAGCAATGCGGATCCCACTGTATAGCCTGGAACAATCAGACACAACGTTCCATGGCATAGTCCCAGGGAAGGGCATATACCCTCTGGGCAAGATATGGCTAGACGTCTTCTTTGGCCAGAATGAAAACTTCAGGCGCGATCGTCTAGAGTTCGAAGTGGTGGACTGGCCATCACAGTACCACGCCATCCTCGGGCGCGTGGCATTCGCACGATTCCTGGATGTACCGCAGTGAAGATGCGAGGACTGTGACACCCCCGGGATTAAGGCTAGACAAACCCCAGACCTTCGTTTAAATATAAGTCTAACCTAATCTCTAAAGCATACAGAGGGAGAATCGGTAACACAATAGTGACCCTACAACACAAAAATTATCACAGCAAGCTCATAACTGAGCGAAGAACCAAAATATTACAATGCTATGAAGTATAACAAACTTAATAAATGGCCTAAGAGGCCTGAAGCATAACGATGACGTCTAATCCATAGATCCCAGACTGCCGACTGGTAACTCCGAACTACTCGTCGATGTCGATGCCATGAAGAAATCTTCTTTTATGGTAACACTTACTCTGCTGCAAAAGTGTCAATGAAGCAAGGGTGAGTACAGGGCGTACTCTGCAAGACTTATGGCTGGTGGAGTTATTTTGCATGAATCCATCTTTGTTTTTGTAAAACAAGAGGGAGAAGAATCTCGACTAATCAAAGTATTTTAAAAGGGGATAAGAGAGCGACATATCTAACTTTGATCATCTTTTGATATCCACCGAATCATCATCAGCTGAACCTACCTAGGATCACCCCCTCGTACCCATGAGGAAGCATCCTTAAACACACATTGATCAACTTGTCAAGTTTTACGATTAGGTTAAAGTTCTTTATGATCTTAGAATCTGGTCTCCAAGTTCGTCCATAACTGTGGACACGGCTTTTCAAAAAGATTTAACCCTGCAGGGGTGCACAACTTTACCCACACTTATCAACCGATTCTTAATGCCAACATTATTAGCCCTCTTCCTTGGAAGGCCGACAGAGAGTGGTTTACCACGACCTTTACCTTGCTTCGCCGAGACCATGAGTCACGCACTAGGGAGATGCCTCCATAACGGGTCGAGTCCCGAAGCCGGTCCCTAATGATGTGCGCAGGGTTGAAGATTATGGATGCCGGGCAACTCTTGTTCCCGGCCATGCTTATCTACCTGATATGAATGCACCTCCTTCACCTCCATTCAAGAACATCCAAGATGCGTATGTCGAATGGAAAGCCCGGACTGTGACTCATGGAATCTACTAGGCAAGTTAGTTGGTCGAGGGGGTTTCCAGGCACCTATGTGGCTGTAGGATCGTCTTGGAGCATAGGCAAGAACTCAGGTCCTAGTAGTGGCAAGTATGGGACTGCAAAAACCACAACCCACCATGGCCACCCATACAAGCCTTAGCATGTTTAACTTTCAACTCTGATCATACCACGTAATCCTATCAAACTAGGTTCATTCGCATCTCTGATTCATCAAATGGATGGACCAGCATTAACAGCTAAGAATGGCTAAGCACAACAAATGTAACAACTCTAGCAACGCTTCACAAGCCAAACCCTAGTTATGCTAGGAGCAGTGGATCGGGGAGTATAACCTACAAAGGAAACATGCATAAGATAGGATTACTCTATCTATCGATAACAGACTTTGGAATCGTATGCACATGGCAAGAATGAAATACTTCAAAAGCATAGGGATTCATATGTATGTGTGGGGCTTCGCTTTCCTTTGCTAGTTGATATCCAGAAAGCAGTGTTCCGGACATTTGGTACTTGACTTGATTATACTTGGTCAAGTGGTGGTCTCCGAGCTTCGATGGTGTTGATCTTGACATTCGATGGTGTTGACCTCGATCTTCGATCTCGAACTTGATTCCGATATCGTATTCTACCAAAGAAGAACCAAATACCGAAAAGAAAGGAAACAATCATCACATGGCATCGATGCAATGATCAAGCAAGGATGATGATATGACAAGTGAAAAGTTGTTGAATTGTAACCCTAGACATGCTCGACTATTTTAAACAGGGGCCAGGAGGTGCAAACCCTATAACAGGGGGATCCTCGGAATCACCCGTGGGGTTCAATTGCTTCTTCTAATTAAACTTGCAGTTAAATTTGTCAAACAATGCATGATTATAATTTAATTAGGTAGAGCTCATTTTTTTGAACATTATGATATATTATTTGTATTTTTTTGATTTAAAATGAATTAGTTATTAATTTCTCCAATTTTAATTCATTTTAAATCATTTTTGGAAAATTATAAAATAATTTACATTTTAGAATTACTTTTAACATTTTTATTAATCAGAAACATTTCTGAAAATGTTAATATTTCTTACACATGGACCCCACATGTCAGATATTTCTTAATTATAGAAATTATTTACTGAAAATAAAAAAAAAAAAGAAAATGCACCACGCTGACGTCATGCTGATGTCATCCATGAAGATCCTCCTCATATCAATGGTGGTTTTGGCGATTGGGGCCACGTGAGCGAGCAGGACTGGGGGCGTTGGAAAGAGGAGAGCGAGGAGAGTCGAACCGTGGTGGCACCGCCCTCGAATGGTCGTCGGCGAGAGGACAACGTAGAACAACTGCGGCGGCCGATGTCGGTTGCACGACGCAGTGGCGACAGATATCGAGAGGGAGGAGAAGGAAGGCACGGGGAGGTGCAGAGGCTCACCGCGAACGCGATGGAGGGATTGGAGGGGCACGGGGTGGCCGGATTCGATGGCGGAGATCGTGGCCGGAATTGGAGCAGAAGGTTACGATGACGTCGATTCCCGGCGTGCGGGGTCGATTCCTTCAACGAGGGAGCTCAGCTCGACGAGGCGCGGCTCATCGCAACTTCAGCTAGGCTCGGGGATGCTCGGACCGGCGGTGATGACCAGTTTCTGCGGCATCTAGGGCTTGGCCAAAGGGGAAGAATAGAAGAGAGGGCGAGAGAGAGCGAGATGTGTATGGGGAGATAGAGCTCGACGCGGCGGTTCTTATCCTCTCGACCATCGGCGACGGAGGGCATCGGGCGGCGGAGGGGCTGCTAGGCAGCAGCTTGGCATTGCGAGGAAGATGACAGGGGAGGACGATCGAAGGGGTATCAGGCCGCTGTGGGCTGCGCTGGGCTGGGGTGGGCTATAGAGCTGCGCACTGAGCGGCGGGGAGGAGAGGGAGAGAAGATGGGCTATGTCCTAGGTAGACTAGGGTTTCTATTTTTTTGTTCTGTAAAACATTTATCTTTTTATGTTTCCTTTTTTATCTTTTGTATTTTCATTTGTAATCTGTTTTGATTATTTTCAAAAATACAAAATCTTTTATAAACATTTTAAAATATTGCAGGGACCCTTTATAACCATTTGGGTTCCATAAGTCTTGCACTTTTCCAAATTTCAACACCATTTGAAATCTTTCAAATAGATAGGGAACTTAGGGTTTAAGGTTTTGAGACCCTTTTTATTTCATGCATGCATTTTAAATATGATTCTCATGAATGCACAATCAATCATATTTACTATTTAATTAAAACTAGGATTGTTACAATTCTATCCCCCTTAAAAGAATCTCGTCTCGAGATTCCTAGGTAGGAAGATAGAAGGAACAAGGTTACACTAGACTTCGAAGATCTTCACGAAGAGGTTGATCCATGCCACCATGACGAGTGGACGAAGCGCTTCATAATCTTCAAGGTGGATACTCACACTAAGGAAGAGAGGGAATGACACAGAACCACAAACTGAGTATCTCATGGTCAACTCATGGATAGATGTTTCACAAACATCTCCAGAGCCAACAAACATGAAACACGTCAAGGTAACGGAGGAAACAAAAAGAGATGGTTTTCAAATGACGCTTAGCTGATCTTCATAAGGATGGAGACCATGGAGCTTGTAGAAGAGTTTTGACTTCTGAGGGAAGGAGACTTCCAACAGATGTAAAAAGAACACAGACTTCGAGAGATAAACCTCTACTAAATAGCTTAATAGAGCTTTACAGGTGGCAGAGATAGATACCAACAAAACCAAGCCGTTGAACTACTTTGAAACATAAGGGTCACTCTTTCATTCAACAGAAGGCCTATATAGAAAGGTGTTTTGGTGGAGAGCACTCGTAAGAGCCACAAGGAACATGTAACAAGAGAAACTATTGATTACCAAAATTATAATCGCTCTTCAAACACGTTTAAGAAAGCGGAAAGGAAACTCTTAATTCATCCAGGACTATCAAATCCTTGCAAAAGATCATGATATCACTTTACACCACCAAGATGAATAGTTTTGAAGATTCCTGATGACACGAGAAGAAAGAAACTTCATTCTCAGACTCTAAGTACTTGGCATAACAAGACGCTTGCCATCATAAAAGGGTCTGGAGGATCCACCGAGAGACATTTAGCAAGACCACTTTAAATGTTCTACTTGATGTTCGAAACACCGATAGCAGGCTACTCACAAGCCTTTAACCAGTCATCCAGTATAGGTCGTACTTCGGATACAAAAAAACCATAAGCACAACTCCTATAATAATTATAAGAGATGCCTCATGAGGAGTGGTTGTTATTGCTGATTCAAGATAATGTGACAATTGGTCTTCCGGCTAATTGTGACAACCATTATATCAATCTTGCCAGATGTATAGAGAGACCTATGTCAAAACCTTACGGAACACCAACCATTATTGCTGCTTGAGATTTAGCTTTGGTTTAAGCGGAGAGATACTTTAGACTCAACATGTCCGAATAGAATGTGTGCAACATTCACCACAAAGGTAAAGTTACTATATTCTCAAGACATGGTCTTCAATGTCAAGCTCCAAAAGTTGAGCTAGATTGCGAAACACATGTATTAGCAAGTTATCGAAAGATAATTGTACCTACATGAATTTTTTTGCAAAAAACACAACTGAATCCTGTTTAGGAAACAATTAGGAGGATATCAAAGTTCTGTTGGACTTCTTATCTTCCATGAACAAATCAATCAATTGCTTGGTGTGCTTAGAGGGTCTTCTCGATATGTGAAGATATCAAACTACCATATCAAGAATACCTCGCACATGCTTGAATGACTTGGAATGATTTCTGAGGAAACAAAGATAACTCTACTCGAATCCATGGCGACATCTTTCAACATTTGCACATGAACCAGAGAAGGTTACTTCTAACATCCAGAACACGTAGTTCGGGATAACACGAAGATGCTTCTCAAAAGTTTCCAACATTAATGCCAATTGTTCCATATGAGTCTGGTATAACATGGAGAAGTTAAGAATGTCATCGATGCTCTCAGTAACAAACTTATCTATACACTCCAAAAAGATGGAATCATATGTTGTATGAACAAGGCAGAAATACTAGTCAGACCAAAGAACATGAAGATGTACTCAAGTGGAACACCACAAGTAGAAACATCATCAAGATGGTCCTTGGAACTAAGTATGATTTGACGATAAACCAAATCAAATCAAAGGAAGTAAAGATAACATATCCACAAAGGAGATACTATCTTGCTTCAATACGAACACAACTAGATATCCCTTTCAGAAGGAACTGAGTTGGATGAAACTTTTGTCTTACAACTCTCCAAGTTGTTGTTCAAGCTCAACCAACTAGTTCAGGGTTATCCAGTATGGATCCTTGGAGAAAGGAGCGGTTTAAAGAAACAACTTACTCAGGAATCTGGCAACACATTCATGTGGCAACATGGCGATACTTCTAGAAGACATCCAAAATATCACAGACCACCGATATGTCACTTAGTTCGAGAGGAAACTTGCTTGTTAAGGCAAGAAGACATAGTCTCGGAGCTTTGGTATGAACCTAACTCTTTGACTGAGGAGAGTGCACCGAAATAACGGACTTGATAGCACAATCAAACTTTGCTTATTGATTAGATTAACCATCATGCTAGGAATGATATAGATGTCCTTGAAGTTCAAAGAAATAAGAGTTGCTAAGAATCTCAGATGACCACATTATTACGCACACGCAACATTTACTAAGCGCGAACAACTTAGTGGAAGGGTGGGTAAAATGTGTAAGAGCATTACTTCATTAAGAGGTCATGAATCTCAGCACGATCTCTTAGTATAAAAGGGTGTGATGTTTTAAGGTAGAACAGAACGTAAGCTAATCAATGCTTATTGATTCTATGGATTACAACACTTTGACATGGTCTTAGAAATGATGAGGTACTGGAGCTTGTTTCTCCTAGACATCCCGAAATGGTTTGTCATGATGGACCACAAGAGTATCTTGCATCGGAGGACACCAATGCACATTTACTTCTTGGCTACCAACTGGTAGACAAAGGTCAGAAACAACAAGGAAGGAGGAACATGCTCAGAATAGAATCCCGAGATGTGGATTCATAAGTCAAAATCTTCCGAAGACCAATACATAGAAAAGGTAGGTGTGGCAGAGTCACGAGTATAGAAGCGAGACTCATGAGGAGTACTCTTGTCATGATCTATATGGTTCCATTAAAGAACATCTGCCATAGATAGTGGTAGGGGAAGTCCTTTATCATCACTGTTCAATAGCGACAATATCCACAAGTTTGAAGGCAATACTAGGAGTTACTAGCCATTCTGAGGTACTGTGTAAACATTAACCATAGGGGTCAACAAAATGGATCTTGGGTTAAAGGTCAGCGTCATGTACAAGATTAACAACACCAGAATCCAGCACAATCGGGGATCTTAGGTTCAAGTCCAAGGGTTAAAACCCAGAGAAGGAGTAACTGCTACTTGAGTGACAAACGTACACTACAAGATACTAATCACAAGGTAGCTTCCAGGAGAAGATACAACTTCTGAAGTACCCAAACAAACAAAAAGGAGGCACTCGAGGCGAAAGGAAACCTCGAAGCCTAGAACAGAACACTGTGAATCCATAAACATGATGTAGTGGCCCAAAAGACAAAGAGATCATTATGGGAAGAAATTTCTTGGGTGAAGCGGAACAAGGGAGCAAAAAACACATACTACACCAGACTCTAGAGAACTTAACACTAGGTCAACTGGTTGAGAAATGACATGCCTGAAGAGGCACCTAAGCTTTAAAAGACGAAACGAGATAGCAAAATTTTTCCAAATCAACACGAGTTAAGATGACCTAGAAATAGAGTGGAACTGGATAAGGAGAAAAAGAAGCATACCAGATTTTTCACACATAGTTTTCATTTTGAAAATAGTTTTCACAAGCACTAGACTCAACATCGACCAATAGAAAGGGTTTCCTACAGTCGGTAGTGCTCTGATACCAAAACCTGTGACACACCCGGGATTAAGGCTAGACAAACCCTAGACCTTCGTCTAAACATAAGCCTAACCTAATCTCGAAAGCGAACAGAGGGAGAATCGGTAACACAACAGTGACCCTACGACACAAAAATTATTACAACAAGCTCATAACTAAGCGAAGAACCAAAATATTACAATCATAGGTCACTAACCACAAACACCAAGCAATAGAAGGCAAATTATGCAATTAATTATAGCAAACTTAACAAATGGCCTAAGAGGCCTGAAGCATAATGATGACGTCCAATCCATAGATCCTAGACTGCCGACTGGAAACTCCGAACTACTCGTCGATGTCGATGCCGTGAAGAACTCTTCTTCTATGGTAACACTTACTCTTATGCAAAAGTATCAATGAATCAAAGGTGAGTACATGGTGTACTCTGCAAGACTTATGGCTGGTGGAGTTATTTTGCATGAAGCCATCTTTGTTTTTGTAAAACAAGAGGGAGAAGAATCTCAACTAATCATAGTATTTTAAAAGGGGATAAGAGAGCAATATATCTAACTTTGATCATCTTTTGATATCCACCGAATCATCATCAGCTAAACCTACCGAGATCACCCCCTCGTACCCATGAGGAAGCATCCTTAAACACACATTGATCAACTTGTCAAGTTTTATGATTAGGTTAAAGTTCTCTATGATCTTAGAATCTGGTCTCCAAGTTTGTCCATAACCGTGGACACGGCTTTTCAAAAAGATTTAACCCTGCAGGGGTGCACAACTTTACCCACACGTATCAACCGATTCTTAATGCCAATATTATTAGCCCTCTTCCTTGGAAGGCCATGCTTACCTACCTGTTATGAATGCACCTCCTTCACCTCCATTCAAGAACATCCAAGATGTGTATGTCGAATGGAAAGCCCAAAATATGTGAATCATGGAATCTACTAGGAAAGTTAGTTGGTCGAGTGGTTTTCCAGGCCCCCGTGTGGCTGTACGCTCGTCTTGGACCATAGGCAAGAACTCACGTGCTAGTAGTGGCAAGTATGGGACTGCAAAAACCACAACCCACCATGGACTCCCATACAAGCCTTAGCATGTTTAACTTTCATCTCTGATCATACCATGTTATCCTGTCAAACTAGGTTCATTCGCAGCTCTGATTCATCAAACGGATGGACCAGCGTTAACAGCTAAGCATGGCTAAGCACAACAGATGTAACAGCTCTATCAACGCTTCACAAGCCAAACCCTAGTTATGCTAGGAGCAGTGCATCAGGGAGTATAAGCTACAAAGGAAACATGCATCAGATAGGATTACTCTATCTATCTATAAAAGACTTTGGAATCGTATGCACATGGCAAGAATGAAATACTTTAAAAGCATAGGGATTCATATGTATGTGTGGGGCTTCGCTTGCCTTTGCCAGTTGATATCCAGAAAGAAGAGTTCTGGACATTTGGTACTTGACTTGATTATAGTTGGTCAAGTGTTGGTCTACGAGCTTTGATGGTGTTGAGCTTGACATTCGATGGTGTTTACCTCGATCTTCGATCTCGAACTTGATTCCGATCTCGTATTCTACCGAAGAAGAACCAAATACCGGAAAGAAAGGAAACAATCATCACATGGCATCGATGCAATGCTCAAGCAAGGATGATGATATGACAAGTGAAAAGTTGTTGAATTGTAACCCTAAACATGCTCGACCATTGCAAAACCTAGAATAGGGGGATCCTCGGAATCACCTGTGGGGTTCAATTGGTTCTTCTAATTAAACTTGCAGTTAAAGTTGTTGAACAATGCATGATTGTAGTTTATTTAGGTAGAACTCATTTTCCGAACATTTTGATATATTATTTGTATTTTTCTGATTTAAAATGAATTAGTTATGAATTTCTCCAATTTTAATTCATTTTAAATCATTTTTGGAAAATTATAAAATAATTTACATTTTAGAATTACTTTTAACATTTTTATTAATCAGAAACGTTTCTGAAAATGTTTATATTTCTTACACATGGACCCCACATGTCAAATATTTCTTAATTACAGAAATTATTTACTAAAAATAATAAAAACAAAAGAAAAAGGAAAATGCACCACGCTGATGTCATGCTGACGTCATCCATGAAGATCCTCCTCAGATCGATGATGGTTTCGGCGATTGGGGCCATTGGAGCGAGTGGGGCTGGGGGCGTTGGAAAGAGGAGAGCGAGGCGAGTCGAACCGTGGTGGCGCCACCCTCGAATGGTCGTCGGCAAGAGGACAACGACGAGAAACTGCGGTGGCCGATCGTGGTTGCTTGACGCAGTGGCGACAGAGATCGAGAGGGAGGAGAAGGAAGGAACGGGGAGGTGCAGAGGCTCACAACGAACGCGATTGAGGGCTCGGAGGGGCACGGGGTGGCCGGATTCGATGACGAAGACGATGGCCGGAGTCAGAGCAGAAGGTGACGTGACATTGATTCCTCGCATGCGGGGTCGATTCCTTCAACGATGCAGCTAAGCTCGACGAGGCACGGCTCATCGCAACTTCAGCTAGGCTCGGGGACGCTCGGAGTGGCGGTGACGACTGGGTTCTGCGGCGTCTAGGGCTTGGCCGAAGGGGAAAAATAACACAGAGGGTGAGAGAGAGATATGGGTATGGGGAGAGAGAGCTCAACAGAGGCGCTGCCAGGCAGCAGCTTGGCGTTGCGAGGAAGACGACAGGGGATGATGGTCTAAAGGGTATCGGGCCGCTGTGGGCTGTGCTAGGCTGCGGTGGGCTGCAGAGCTGCGTGCAGAGCGTCGGGAAGGAGAGGGAGAGAAGATGGGCTATGGCCCAGGTAGAATAGGGTTTCTATTTTTTTGTTCTGTAAAACATTTCTCTTTTTCTGTTTCCTGTTTTATCTTTTGTATTTTCATTTGTAATCTGTTTTGATTATTTTCAAAATACAAAAACTTTTATAAACATTTTAAAATATTGTATGGACCCTTTATAACCATTTGGGTTCCATAAGTTTCGCTCTTTTTAAAATTTCAACACCATTTGAAATGTTTCAAATATATAGGAAAATTAGGGTATAAGGTTTTGAGAGCCTTTTTATTTCATGCATGCAGTTTAAAGATGATGCTCATGAATGCATAATTAATCCTAATTACTATTTAATTAAAACTAGGGTTGTTACAAGGACCTAGGGGCGTCATCACTTTCCAGGGAAGCTTCACCCGATTCGACCACTGCAACAGAGACTTCAACAGAATCTCCTAGTCGTTCGGCATGCAGGAGGAGCTCACGAGGCTCAGAGATGTGACAGACAATGGGGAACCACCAGTCACCAGGGAACACACACCTGATATGTCATTCGACTCCACGGTCAACACAAGGAAGGTGCAGGTCCACCTGATGGATGCCTCCAAGATGGCGCTGATCGCCAACGACCTCAGTCCCGCATAGGAAAGTGCGCTCGTCGAATTCCTAAGTGATAGATGGGAAATTTTTTCCTGGTGTCCTGCGAATGTGCCAGGAGTTCCCAGGGAATTTGCCGAGCATGCACTCAATGTGTTTCCTAACATGAAGCCAGTCAAGCAGTCGATCCGACCACTATCCGAACCAAGAGCTAAAGCCGTTGGAATCAAAGTCAAAAGACTACTTGATGCCAACTTCATCCGGGAAATCAAGGAGAGCGAGTGGGTGGCCAACAACGTGTTGGTCCCGAAAAAGGACACGGACATCCTGTGGTTGTGCGTGGACTTCACATCGCTCAACAAGTACTTTCCCAAGGACCACTTCCCTTTACCATGGATCGATCAAATAATCGATTCAACTGCAGGATGAAGAGAAACTGTCCTTCCTGGACGCCTACTGAGGCTACAACCAGATTCGGCCGAAGGTCGAAGATCAAGAGAAAACGGCGTTTATTATGCCGTTCGGAGTGTTCTGCTACAACACCTTGCCCTTCGGGTTGAAGAATGCAGGTGCCACGTATCAGAGGTGCATGCAGGCGTGCCTGAAAAATCAGATCAGTCGCAACATCCAAGTCTATGTAGACAACATAGTAATCAAGACCAGGGAGGCCAAGACGCTGATCGACAATCTCTGCAAGACGTTCGATAACCTTTATCACTACAAGATCAAGCTAAACCTAGAATAGTGCGCCTTCGGTGTCCCATCGGGCCAGCTACTCAGCTACTTCATCTCCCAGCGGGGGATTGAGGCGAATCCGAAGAAAATCAGGGCCATACTGGCCATGGAGAAGCCGAAGAACCTCAAAGGTGTCCAACAGCTGGCCGGGCGCATCGCGACACTGAGCAGATTCATCAGCCGCATGGGCGAGAAGGCCCTACCCTTTTACCAGCTTCTACGCAAGGCAGACAAGTTCGAGTGGACACCCGAAGCATAGGACGCATTCGAGGACCTCAAGCGGCTGCTCTCCATCGCACCTGTCCTGGTCACGCCAAAGGAACGAGAGCCTTTTCTACTATACATCGCAGTTACACATTAGGTGGTAAGCACCGTACTCGTGGTCGAACGACCCGATGATGGCAAGACGCATGGAGTCCAACGCCTAATCTACTATCTCAGTGAGGTACTGACTCGAACAAAGCAGAGGTATCATCACTACCAGAAGCTCGCCTACAACGTATTCATGATAGCTCGTCGGCTGAGCCACTACTTCCAGGAGCATCAGATCATGTTCATCAATGATGCCCCACTATCGAACATCCTGAACAACCCCAAAGCCACGGGACGCGTAGCCTTGTGGGGCATCGAGCTGTCTCCTCTGGATATAATCTACGAGCGGCGCAAGGCTATCAAATCTCAAGTCACTCCTGACTTTCTCATCCACTGGATGGAACTCGAGCTTCTGGACACTCCGGACATGTCGCAATCGTGGATGATGCACTTCAACGGCTCCAAGCGCGAGGCTGGAGTAGGGGCCGGCGTCATATTGACGTCCCCTCAAGGCGACAAGATGAAATACGTCCGTTGGATGAAATTCGCGTCTCCAACAATGAGGCCGAATATGAGGCCCTCATCCACGGCATGAAGATGGCCAAGTTCTACGATGCAACACGCCTCGTCATCTACGGTGACACGAACCTTGTCATCCAGCAGACGATGAATGAGTGCGACGCTCACAGCGCCAACATGATCGTGTACTGCGCGCTCTACAACTCACTTGAAGGGGACTTTGACAGCTGCGAGCTTCGGCACGTCGGAAGATAAATCAACGAAGAAGCCGATAGACTCGCCAACATCGGCTCCACCTATGCACGGGTGCCACCCGGTGTGTTCCTTGAAAAATATCTGCGTACCCTCTATCAATAGAAAATTTCCAAAGGGTTCAACCGAAAGTTCCCAAAAATCTGTCCCCACTTCGCCACCTGAAGGACAGGAGGGACCCAAAAAACTCGACACCGAGGCCGAGCTGGTCAGCCTGATGCAGGTCATGGCAGTTGAAGAGACATGGACGCAGTCGTACCTTTGGTACCTAATAAACAATGAACTGCACGATGACCCGACAGATGCGTCACCATAATCAACGGCGAGTTGTACAAGTGCAGCATTTTGGGCGTGCTCCAACGCTGCGTCACCATCGGTGAGGGCAAAAGCATCCTCTAGGACATCCACGAGGGTATCTGCGGCCACCACGCAGGCAGTCGCGCCCTAGTCGCCAAAGCTCTACGAGCATGGTTCTACTAGCCAACCGCCATGAACGACGCCAAGGACATCGTCCAGAGGTTCAACGCATGTCAAAGATATGCGGACAGGCCGCACGCACCAGGATCCGAGCTGAGGCCCATACTGTTGGCCTAGCCCTTCGCCCAATGGGGCCTCGACATGATCGGCAAATTGCCAAAGTCCTCGCCAGGAGGCCATGTCTTCCTCCTGGTTGTAGTCAATAAATTCACCAAGTGGATCGAGGCCATGCCCGTCACCAACCAAAGCGGCAAAACAGTCGTCAAGTTCTTCGAATCCATTGTCTACAGATTTGGCGTGCCTCATAGCATCATCACGGACAACGGCTCGAAATTCATCTCGAAGGAATCTCAATCCTTCTGCGGGAACCTCGGCATCAACATATCCTACGCCTCGGTGGCGCACCCGCAGACCAACGGACAGGTCGAAAAGGCCAATAGCCTCATAGGGAACAACATCAAAAAGCACACGTTGTGCCCACTCGAAAGGCTTATGGGATCCTGGGCAGATGAACTACCCTCCATTCTCTAGAGGCTGCGTACAATGCCAAACAGCTCAATCGGCTACACGCACTTCTTCATGGTGCACGGAGCCGAAGCCGTGCTGCCTGCCGAGGTACGCCACAAGGCCCCACGGGTCGTCGCCTATAGCGAAGCCGAATCATCGGCCGCATTTGAAGACGCCGTCGACACTCTCGGCGAGGCACGCAATATCACCGTGGCTCGCTCAACGTTCTACCAGCAGAGCGTCCGCAACTACCACAGCTGCCGGCTACGCCCAAGGTCCTTCGTCAAAGGAGACCTCGTCCTGCGACTCAAGCAAGAATGTCCCAAAAAGCTCGACTCATCCTGAGCAGGACCCTACATCGTCACCGAAGTCATCCCCGGTGGCGCCTATCACCTCATCGACGTCGCATCAGGAGTCAAATACTCCAACCCCTGGAACGTCGCACAACTACGACGCTTCTACCCCTAGTTACCCTTTACTTTCAATAAGGCTACTCAGCCAAGGTTACTCATCCGAACAATGTATCAGCTCGTTTGCTGTGAATAAAAGCTAACTCCCTTGGCTGAAATATCTTTTTTCTTTACATTACTTAACGCTAAAACACGCTAGGGGGCTACGCCTCACCTCATGTCTTCGTCGACTGAGATAACACATACAACCCAAGTAGCTGACCACGTCAGGCTAACGAAAGGTACATGCAAATTACGAAAGCACCATGTGCAAATATACACATAACACTTTACAAAGGGCACTACGAGCCCACTGGAATAAATAAAAAATTTACAATTAGTTTTTTATTTACAGGATCTACCTATTCTGGAGCATTACATTCGCCCGCTGCTCGAACAGATCTACGTTCTCCTCAGCATGTTGTGCCATAGCCGCATAATGTGGGTGCATGTCCCATAGACTGCCATCTGGTCGAAGGGGCATCCCATTCACCACCTCTGCAAGATTAACATCACGGCGATGCAACCGAACAATTGACAAGGCATCCTTCACCCTAGCAATCAGTTGATGCCGCACCAACTCTTTGACGTGGCCTACATCCCGAAATTTCGCAAGAAGGCCCAAAAAGGTGGAAGGCGCAGCATCCAAAGGGAACATGATAGAAAAAATGGCCGCCAGAGAAGTCCTTGCCTTCCTAAGCACCCGAAAAACCTGGAGCACGGGATCTTGCACCGTCACAAGGATGATGGCCCGATCACGGTCCATCTAGAAGAAGCCACCAGCCTCCAGGTCCTATTGCGTTAGGCAATTCATCCGAATCGCGACGCGCTCTTTCTCTTCCCTCGAAATGAGATTGACATCTGCACCAAGCACGAAATAAGATGGCATACAAAGAGGGTGCACCCGAAAGAACAATCGGCTGCCAAAAACATACATTGAAGTTGTTCACTCATTTGCCTCAACTCCCCAAGCAAAAACTCCTCTCTAGTCGTGGCTCGCTCAGCCTTGGACTTCCACACATCCGCGTGGCCTCAAATGCTAAGGATCTCCTTCTCCAAGCTTCGGACATGATCGCGACGAAAAGCCAACTGCGATGCATCATCCAAAGATGGTCGCGACTCAGGAGCAGTCGGAGTGACAACAGGAACCTCACCCGAAGGACCCTAAAGGGAAATAAATCAAGCATTAACATCACAAGCATTTCTGGCAGTAGCTCGAAAGATAAACTTATCTACATCAATAAACCACCTCGTGGCATAGTTGGTCTTGTTCATCAGCACAAAGTTACAGAAGGAAGCAAAAGAGGAAACTATGTCATCTAAATTAAAAAGGCCTAAGCTCCCGCATCCGGGGTGGCCTCGAAGCCAGACTCCATGCTCTTGACCTCCTGCTGCTGCTTCGCCGCGCAGTAAGCCAGGAGATCGATGAGCTTCAGCCCATAGTGCTTGCAGCGAGAAGCAAGGAGGGCGAAAGCTACCTCAGAGCCATCTGCAGGCGTCGGCATCCGGGACATCATGTGCGGCAGGTCCAGCTCAGCCGCCATGGCCAGCCCCATGGAAGCGCCAAGGCCCTTCTGCTTGCGCTTGTACTCCGCCGAGGCCTCCTCTAACAGGGCATCCGCAAGGGCATCGATGTCGTCAAGGACAATGCCCTTGGGGACGAACTCCTTGTAGAAGCGCGAGCACTTTCCTGGCCTTCTCCAAGGAGCCCTCGACGGTGGCGCAATGACCTTCGATCGTAGAGGCAGCATCACCCAAAGCATCCTCCTGCTCTAGCGCATCACGATCAAACGTGATGCCTGAAGCATCTGAAATAAACAAGGAGAACAACTCGAATGAGAAAGGACAATCTGCAGTCAAAAGAACAAAAGACCCAAACAAGGCAAGGAAAACTCACCAGAAATAGCTTTGGCTGCAGCCATAAGCTTATCATCCATCTCCTTCTCACGGGCGGCTGCTGCGGCCACGAGCTGCTGCTCGCGATCGGCAGCCTCCTTCTGCAGGCGCTCCTTGGCTTCAGCATCATCAGTTTCCCTCTTCTCCTCCTGGCCGAGGCTCTTTTTGAGAGCATTCAGCCTTCGGAGCAATACATGACCAATACAAGAAAAGCCATGGAGCAGACGAACAAACACCGGGGTGAAAAAATCACGTACCTTGAAGCTACTATAGGTTCGCCTCCAGCACTAGGTGCTGCTGAATAAAGAGGTTGGCGCCGTGCACAAAAGGCTAGAGAGGAAACAGAAACACAAGTCAATAAATAAAGGGCTCGGGGGATCCCCCCAAAACGATCAACAAAGTCAAAACAAAAAGTACCCGGGGGCTGCCCCCATGGAATATGCAAAGTAACACTTACGTGTTCATGTGAGGACTCTGAAGGTTTGCGAGCTTCCTTTTGAGTCAAGACCACCCGAGCCTCTCGCTTAGAAGAGTTCAGGGTCATCCTAAGAGTCGGCCACCACCTGGGGAATAGAAGCCGTTGGCTTCGATTCAGCCATAATCTCTTGAGTGTCCCTGTTAAGGGACTCCTCCGAAGAATTACTGCAAGAAAATATCAGATTCAAATGACATCGAGACTACATAGACGAACAATAGAAAAAAGACTCAGGTGAAATAGCTTACGACTCGATGTCCGATAAGTTGAAGACGGGAGCCTTCTTCTTCTTCTTCTTGGTCGGTGGCTGCGGCACCACTAACCGAAGAGGCATTGCAGGATAAGGTGCAAACGATGCACCATCATCCTCACCATGCTACTCAAGGAAAGATGGACCCCTTGGATTTGGAGGGGTAGACGCATCCTGAATACTTGCTCCGGGTGCTCTTTTGAGTCTGCCCTTCGCTCGGCTCGTGGGCGTCCTCCATAGGAGATTACGCCGGAGGAAGTTCGAACTCGGAATACACAAATTCGTTGTCTGGCGCAACCGGAAACTTCTCAGGCAGAGGCGGCATCATCCCAGCCACCTTGAGATCCTGCAAATCAAAGACGTCAAAGAACATGATTAGTGACACTAATCATAAGCAAATAGTACTCGAAAAGGGGGCGGCCAAGGATTTCCACCTGAGGAACTGCATTTGCAGCACTAAAGGGGGCGGCCAAGGATTTCCCCGGAAGGTCATCATCGGCCTTGTTCTTCAGCAGAGGCTAAAAGGCTCTATCAAGATCAACCTTGGACAACTCCTTGGATGAGACCCTCGTTGGGTCGTTGCGGCCAATATAGAGAAACATCGGATGGCCCTCGCTTGGAGCGGCTGCACCCGACGCTTAAGGAAGGTGCAGATGATGTCCATACCATTGACCTCTTTCCTAGCCACCATCTGGAGCGCCTCCACACGACGGTAGAGCTCCTCCACCTCCATCGTTTCACCCTCCAAGACGTGGTTCTTCCACGATCTCTTCGGGACGATCTTCTGAGAGGAGTCGAAAGGGGCGAGGCCATAATATTGTCCGTCCACCTTGGCGTCGCGGATGTAAACCACTTCTTCCGCCAGTACTATACAGACTCACTCATATAAAATGAGAAGAAAAGAAGAGAAGATCGAATAGAGATGATGCAGCCGCCGAGCGGATAGACTCCGCTGGTGCCGGACAACCTCTTCACGGAATAGAGCTTCCGGAAGAGGCCAAAGTGCGGCTCAATACCGAGAAGCACTCGCAAAGAGTGATGAAGAGGGCGATATGGAGGAGAGAATTGGGAGACAGACGATGTAACTGAATCCCGTAAAAGAAGAGGAGTCCACGAAGAAAATCATGAACAGGAAGAGTTAGACCACAGATGAAAAAGGCGTAAAACATGAGCCGAAACCCTTCGGGTGGGCGTGGGATTACCTTGTCGCCGGGGAGGATGGCATCCTCCTTGTTTTGGGGAATCATCCCAGAATCATGTATCTTGCGCAAGTCCCTGTCGTGCATCTCTGTGCGCTTCCACCCACCGTCAGTGGCGCAGGTAGTGGTGGCGATCTTCTTGCCACCGGCGACGGTGCTCGACCTAGCTCCGGCAGCGGTCTTCTTGGTCTTGCCCATCTTGCAGCGACGACGGTGGCGGTGTGCGCACAAGAAGGAAGAGGGCAAATAGCGAAGAATATCCAGAGCATAGTGAAGGGCAGCGAAGCTCGTGAAAATGGAGGCATTGGATATGGACAAATGACAAAGGGTAAAAGAAAAATACTGTTTACCACAGTATAAAAGGGCGAAGATGATGAATAGGAGCCGTTGATCCAGAATCCCTAGCACGCACCTCAAATCTAACCCTACATGTGTCAACACTACAACAAACCTTCGCCAGCATGTCGTCCACTACGCACGGAAACCGAGGAGATGCCATAATTTTCGCCATGTCTGCGCGTGACCAGTCAACTTCAAGTCAGGCGGTGGGACCCACGATCGTCTCGTCGCATCATCTCTGTTGCCGCAGACGGATGATATCACCAATCATCAGCACTGATGTCATCAAGGCCAAGCCAGCAACGGGTGGAAGTTTTCGGCTGATCAATCAAGTACTTACTCGAATCTACGATTTGAGAAACTACTCGGGGGCTACTCCTATCAGGAGCGCTAGCCGCGCACCTGAGAAATGACTAAGGTAACTACAACTTGCAAATATCTTTGAGTCCTACGTCGAGTCGGCGACCCCACTATGGACTCAGGGCCTAATCCCATAGGGAGGATTGGTTAAGCATGAGAAAAAATTGTGTCTTTTGGACCTAAGATGAAAACGACTGAACTAAAGTCTCCGCTCGAGTCTATGACAAAAACAGACACTCGGGGGCTACTCCCGTAGGGAGCGCTGGCCGAGCACCCTATGAATTCTTCGACTATGATCCTTTAGATCAAATACGACAAAATATTTTTGGAAACTTTGGCCAAACCAACGCTAAGTGAGAATCATTCTCCTCGGCCACCCGAAACGCCTCCACGTTGATAAAATTTCGGATGTTGTGTCTACGACGCAAAGATAAGCCCTACAGATCTCATCTGATGGCCTGGTAACGCACCTGACTACGCTCTGCCAGTAAACTCCCGTGTCAAGAGACACGATGAAAATCCTGACGGACACGTTAGGTACATCACTTGAAAATCACTTGGATTTGACTCCCGTAAGTCCACAAATAGCTTGAATCGAATCACACCAGCAATCGGTCTGAATTCGAGTCCGGGGACTCGAGTTTGGTGAAGATCGTGTTGTTTTGTCCTATGACAGGTAACTGGCCCTAATCCATTGGGTCAGTCATGCACGGGCATCAATAATCCCTATGAACTAAAACATTTTCTCTTTAAAATAATAGGCTCAAACTACACCCAAAATATTAAAGAGTCCTCTTCCAAATCAATGATTCGATACACTCGGAGGCTATTGACATGGATATACCCCACGGGTACACAACCTTGGTATGCCTGGTCCGGTCCAAGGAAGGCTTGCATCAAGACACGCGGCCCATGAAGATTTCGGGTTTCCCAAGCCCATGATGTTTTCGACTCCTTGGAGGAAAAGTCTAGATTAGATAGAAATTCAAAGGGTACAAACCCTAATTTGTAACCTACTCGACCTAAGCCCGAGACCTACCTATCTATATAAAGGCCACGAGGGTACATCGAGAAGGATCTCTTCCACCATCACATACACACCTTCACAACAGATTGCATCTGCGCACCCTTGTAACTTTTGGTTCCGCCGTAATCAAGAGCAGACAAGCAGGAGTAGGGTTTTCCCTCTAGGTGCCTGAACCTGGATAAATCTCGTGTCCCGCGTTGCTTGTCTGTTAACCGTTCCGTGATCTCCAGCATCCCTATCTTCTCCAAAACCCAAGTTCATAACAATGGGCATTGACGAAATCAACCCTCATCACCCGTGAAGCAAAGCTCTAACCTGTTGGTGGGCCACCCTGGTCAGCGAGTCCTGTGGGTATACCCGGAAAGTATATCCCCAATAGCAGTTACTAGCATTGATATATATGTTGATTTATTTACCTTGATTTCACACACAAAAATATATGGCCACGAATTTTTTATAATCTTTGAATTGTTCTTTTATATTTGTTAGCATTACTAGTTGTTCATGTTCCTATATCATCTATTATATGATCATTACTGTTGTTATACTGTTGTTTCTTGATTTGATTAAAGAACAAGTTCTTAACCATTGTTAGATTTTGGTATACTAGCTAATTTTTTACCAACTATTGTTTGCTCAATATGTGTAGATGCTAATTCGTAGTCATGAATCCTTCTATTTTCCACTATTCGTTTGTCTAGTTTCCATCTGTTCCTGTGATGAACATTTTAGTAATCGGAGCATTCATTTGTTTGTATGGTCTTCTGTTTTGTATTTTATTTTTCCTTTTGCTCTATGATAAACAATTTCTTGGCAACCAATGTTAGACCCATTTATAACTCAACATGCTAATAATAGTGTCTTTTTTGTTTGTTATATGTAGGTTCTACCTCTTGGGTTCTTGTCTATGCACATTCCTCACCAGAGCTCGGGATCACACAATCAACTCGTTCTGACAGGCTTCAATCAGTGAATGAAATAACCAAGATAGATTCAAATACACCTTTACATTTGACTCTTTTTCGGAATAAGTACTACATTTGATTCACCATTTGACATGAAGCAAGACCAAGATGTTCACGCATGAAGCTAGAGAACCTCAAGGACAAGATGAAGCTCAACCTAGTGGTTGCGGGATGGTACTTGGTGGCTGTGTAATCTTATTGTGTACTTGGTGGCTGTCGCCTATTGTGTACTTGGTGGCTGTGAACTAGGTGCTGCTTGTCAGCTTAATTGCTCATAATGCTGGAATTACTGTGAATTTGATGTTCTGCTGATGTATATTTTTTGCTAAATTGGTACTTATTTCAAATGTTGATTCCTGTGTATATTTACCTTCTATGTTGAGTATGGGCTTAGTGAAATAGGACCCTAAAGAGGCCATGGCATGAAGTAGTAAAACCCAAAAAAACGTGAATGAAAAATATATATTACAAGCAGAAGGCTAAGTCCCATTATTAAAATGGGCTGTGACCAGAATCGTGGCCCATTATTAAAATGGACTGTGCAAAGAACTGGGCCAAAGAGAATGGATCGTCACAAGGCCATAGACTGGAAACAAGAAAGGCCAAATTATTGGGCTCAACCCAAATAAGAGACGAAATGGACCAGGTTGAATCAGCATTACGATGTTCTCAGTTCATCATAGTTTTGCCACGTCGGATTGGCCACGTAGGATCTGACGTGGCTAGGCTAGACTGCAGTGACGATATTAGTTTGTCATAGAGGTTAGGAAGATATAATAACGTTATAGACGATTATGACAATTTTGCAAAAAACTTCATTGTATGCAATTAGTGACGGTTAGTTTTTGACGATATGTTTTTGTCATAAGATCTTTATATATTGTAGAAAATGACGATTTAGTGAAGAAAATGGAGGGTTATGTATCAATATATTCCTTGTAGTGTGTTTTCTTGAAAGGGCTCATAAGAGTCACAAGAAGCATGTACTAAGACAAACTTATGATTACCAACATCATTGTATCTCTTCAAACATGATTGCAAATGGGTGAAGGAAGTCCTTGTTCATCCATGTCTATTAAAATCTTTGCCAAAGATAATGATATCACTTCACACCACCAGAATTATTAAATAATAAGACTCCTAATAACACGAGAAAAATAGATTTCATTCTTAGAGTCCAAGTATTTGACCAACAGAATGCTTGCCATCATAAGAGGGTCTAGAGGATCGACTGAGAGACATTAAGAAAATATACTTTAAAGTTTCTCCTTGATGTTCAAGATACCAATATTAGGCTACTCAGGAGCCTTTAATCAGTCATCAATTATAGGTCGGACTTCAGATACGAAGGAAACCATAAGCATAATTCCTATATGAAGTCATACAATAATCCTCATAAAGAGTGGTTTTTATTGCTCATTCAAGAGAATATGGAAACGTGTCTTCCAGCTAATTGTGTCAAACACCACATCAACCTTGCCGGATTTTCAAAGAGACCTACGTCAAAACCTTGAGGAACACCAACCATCATATCAACTTGAGATTTAGATTGGTTATGTGGAGGGATACTTCAAACCCAGCATGTAAGAATATAATGTTTGCAACATTAACCATAGAGATAAAGTTACTAGATTCTCAAGACGTGGACTACAATATCAAGCACCAAAATATGAGATAGATTGAAAAACCCATGTATTAGCAAGTTATCAGAAGACAATTGAACCTACATGAATTGTTTACAACAATTACAACTGTACCCTTGTTGGGGAAACATTTAAGAAGATACCAAAGTTATTGTACTTCCTCTCTTTCATAAACAAATCAGTTAGTGGCTTAGTGAGGAGCAAGGAACTTCTCAAAATACGAAGGTATCAACCTACCATATTGAGAATTCTTCGCACATGTTTGACTGACTTGAAATGATTCCCGAGGAAACAAAGATAACTCTTCTAAAATCAACGGCGACATCTTTCAACTATTGCACATGAAATAGAGAACGTTACTTCTAACATCTACAATGCATACTTCGAGATGACATGAAGACGGTTCTCAACAGTTTCCAACATTAATGCCAAATTCTCCATATGAATCTATTATAGTATGGAGAAGGTAAGGTTGTCATCGATGGTCTCAATAACAAACATATCAACATACTCAAATAAGATGGACTCATATGTTGTATGAACAAGGCATAAAATATTGGTCAGACCAGAGAACATGAAGATTTACCTAGGTGAAACATCATGAATGAAAACATCATGAAGATAGTCCTTCGAACCGATTTAGATTTGAGGATAAACAAATCAAATCACAGGCGGGGGAGATAACATATCCACAAAGGAGATACTATCTTGCTTCAACATGAACAAAATTATACATCCCTTTAAGAAGGAACAAAGTTGGACACAAATTTTGTCTTACAACTCTACAAGTTGGGTAAGATTAACCAACTTGTTCAAGAGTATCCAGTATAGATTCTTGGAGAAAGGAGCAGTTTAAAGAAAAAACTTACTCAAGAACCTAACAACCAAGTTAGGTAGCTACAAGGAGATACTTCTAGGAAGTGTTTAGAATATCACGAACCACCGCTATGTCACTTAGTTCGAGAGGAATCTTGCTTGGTAAGGCAAGAAGACACAGTCTCAGAGTTTCAGCACGAGTATAACTATTTTACCGAAGAGAGTACACTTGAATAGAGGACTTGGTAGCATAATCAAACTTCGCTTAGTGATAGGGTTAACCATCACGCTCTGAATGACACAAATGTCCATAAAGTTCAAATAAATAAGAATCACTAAGAATCTCGGGTGGCAACATCAATACGCACAGACAGCTCAAAAATATGGGTGGGTAAGGATTGTAAGAGCATCAATTCATTAAGAGGGTCATGAAACTCAGCATGCACTCTTAATATAAAAGAGTGTGATACTTCAAGGTAGAACAAAACATAAGCTAATCGACACCTATTGATCTGTGGATGAGAACACTTTGACCGGGTCATAGAAATGATGAGGTACTGGAGTTTGTTTCTCCTGATAGCCCAAAATGGTTTGTCTTGACGGATCACAAGAGTATCTTGCATCATAAGACACCAATGCACATTTAGTACTTGGCTACTGTAACACCCTCAGAATCGACCCTATGCAAGTTTTAGCGAATCCCGCCAAACCCGCATAGAAACGATTCAAAGGTGCCCACCAGGCACTTTCGTGCGGGTGGAAAACGAAGTAATAACATTACACAACAGTCCTCGATGGGACCCACAGAACAGATATATATATACAACACGACTCCATGAGTCAAGAATACAGATATACGGTACAAAGATCCAAATCACCTTGAAAGCAATAGAGCGTCCAGCTACAGACAAGATGCAAATGGGGCTAAGAGCCCTGAAGAATAACCAATGGCGTCCATAACCCTGCCCAGGCCAAGCCGGAAGGGTAACCCTGCTAACGACGTCGATCTCAAAACCTGCTTAAACAAAAGGGGTGCCGACAAAGGGCAAAGGAAAAAGAGGAGCGTCAGTACTGAGGCCAGTACACGGCGAGACTAGAATTCGGCGGTCCTCGTTTACATAGGTATGGTGGACTGAAGCGGCAGCGCAGCATGCACTAAACACCCTATAGAGACTCGATACAACTGACGGCTATCAGAGAGGGGTAAGAAAGACCTATTCGGAACCAACCGGATGCTACCATCAAACAAACCCATCCTGGTGTTTCCCCCTCGAGACCAAACGAGGAAGTCAACCGAGGAACTCACACAGTTGGCAGTTTTATTTATTCAGTTATCGTTGCAGCGATTACTAGTCAGGTATAGATAATCATCCTGATAAAATAAGCAGTGGACCATTTTAGTTAACCATTCCGTTGTAGTTGCGACACTTACTAGTCAATTATACGATTAGCATGAGATATCCCAAAAACCCAGCAGTTGTTGGTACTTTTATTGAGCCATTCCGTTATAGTTGCAATACTTACTAGTTAGATACAATGGTCGCAAGCGACAACCCAAACAAGCAATTGTTGGCAGTTTTATTTAGCCATTCCATTATAGTGAAGTTGATTACTAGTCATTATAAAGTCAAATTTATAGCACTACTTTAGTTATAGTTGTCTATGATCGAGATACTGTGCTCCAAGTCGTCCATAACCGCGGACACGGCTTTTAGAAAGTTTTACCCTGCAGGGGTGCACAAATAGCAACACACACTCGATCAACCTCGGAAAAACCAAATCAAAACCCAACGAGGCCTTCACGACAAAGCAATCACAGGATTTAGAAATATTTCAGGGGGCCACCCCATTGAGTACACCCGCAACGAAGCTAGCTGACTCCGAGACGGACTCAAGGTTTGCGTCAATGGCTGTAAACGACTGGGAACCCAAAACTGGGCTTGTCGATACCGCGAAAACACTCCGCTTACCTAAACAGTACAGGTGCTCCTCGCACAATCGTAAATAAAGCAGTAAAGCATGGCATAAGTACAGTATAGTAAATAAAACCTCAAACTAGTTTGTGGCCCCAAGAAATAAGAATGAATCAAGCTCTGGCTCAGGAGGGTCCCATAATTCCCCCGTATGTGGATAGCGCGAATATTCAAGGAACAGGTATCAAGTACTCGGGGTCCTACGGGACACAAGTGGACGGTTAACAACCAAATAACATCTATTTACCACCTGTGCCTCTGCTTACCTACTTCAATTTTAGTTATTAAACAATAATTAAAATGAACGATAAGTAAAGCCGTGATCATCTCCAACATTAAACATACGGCAATGCTCCAACAACTGTGGTACTGGACGACACGCAACAACACTTGAGCAAGCGACTACGACGCGCAAGTCCAACTATCTACCAAACAACAGGTAATAGGATGTGTCCAAGGCAATATAAGGCTGCAAGGGATATCACGGGTACGAAAACTAGAGCATCGCATCACCGATAGCAATAGATCAACAGGAGGGAATAAATGCTATAAAAGTAAGATAGGTAGAAAGGGGGGAGATGCTCGCCTGAAAACATTGCTGAAGGTGCATCCGAAGATCGGGTCGACGCTCGCATCAACTCATCGGCCTAATCCGCGAAGAAGCAAAACACTAGAAGAAACACCGGATGGACTATTTAATACTACGGTAGAAAATCGGGCATGATGCATGTATGATGTATGACATGGCAAAGGTGCGATGCATTTAGGCCATATTAAGCGGAACCAGGGTCCCGACAATTATTCAAATGGTTCAAGTTATTTAACTACCCTGCATTTTAAATGTTGTATTAACAAGGCAAGATAAGTTACCGGTTCTCTACGCAAATTTAAATGAGGCCAATATAAGGCTAGATTTGCCCGCATATGGGCCCCATATTTAATTATAAGGTGAATCGGCATAAGGCCCCCAAACCACATGACAATATGCATGCATGAACAATTTAATATGCAATAAGATATATCATTTATAAAATAGGGTCTCGGCAAAGAGGTCACACATCTGGGTTCGGGAGATCCTGGTTTCGGGGGTTCGGGGTTCGGTCTCAGGGTTCGACGGGATCGTTCTCGGACTCCGGGATTTAGGGTCTTCGGATCTGGGAAGTAGTTCTTGTCGCGCGAGTGTTAATGCTTCCGGGAAGGAGAACTTGTCGTCCAGGGTCTCGGTGTCCGGGTGAAGTACTCGGCGTCCTCGAGGGAGTACTTGACGTATCCGTGAAGGAGACCATGTCGGTCCACGGGGTCGGCTTCGAAGCCAGGAAGGAGTACTTGGTGTTGCCGAGCGGAAGTCTTGATGGTCCTCGGGTCCGAGAAGATCTTGTCGCACGGTGTACGGTTAGGAGAACTCGTCGGTCCCGCGGTTTCGATTGTCGGTGTCGGACTCGGGTCCCGGCACTGGGAGATCTTGGTTTCCGAGGGTCTTGTTGTTCCTTATAGGAGATCTTGGGGTGTGGCGCCACATGCCCGTGATGGCGAACTCGGGGCTCCGTGTCGACGGCATCAGGGTTCCGCGGGTTTCGGGGATCGGCCTTCGGAAGATCTCGGCATGGGGACGGTTCTCGTCGAGGTCATCCGGGTGGCATCAAGTGATCTCACACGGACATGAACAAAACATACGGGGGGCGGGAGATTGCAGCACGCGGGGTGGGGGTCGCTGGAGAGGGTGCTCGCGAGGAGGTTGAGCATGGGGAGGCGCCGGCGGTCTGCCCAGAAGGAGGTCAAGGTGGCCGGAGGTGTGGCCGCCGGGCCATGCGACGCGCGGGCACGGGACAGGCGGCTCGACGGGGAGTCCACGCGGGCGCGGCGTCGGGCTCACGGACGCAGACGCAGACGACCGGGAGGGGGCAGGGCACCGGGCTGCAGGGGCGAAGTCCGCGGCCGGAGGTGGAGAAGAGAGCCGCGGCGCGCGCGGACGATGGAGCGGCCGGCGGCGGACGTCGGGTCGAGGCCGGGGCCGGCGGCGGCGGAGGCGCCTCTGGGGTGAGCGACGGCTGCCGTGGCGAGAGGAGGAGGGCGGCCGGAGCTCGCGGGAGGAGGAGGCGAGCGGGAGGGTCGGGCGCGGCGGCGCTCGGGCGAGCGGCGGCTGCCGAGGAGGAAGGACGGCGGCGAGAGGGAAGGCGCTCGGGGTGGTGGCCGGGGCTAGCGCGAGTAGAGGCGGTGGGGAGCGACACCGGGGAGGAAGGCGAGGGCGCGGGCGGTGGCGGTGGCCGACGCCGGAGAGGAAGAAGGCGGGAGCGGCGGCGCCTGGGAGAAACTAGGGAGGAGGGAGGCGCGGGGAGAGAGGAGGGTGTCGGGGGCGTGGGGGAGAGAGGAGGGAGTGGTGGGGCCAGGTGGGGTCGGCGCGTGGGGCCCGCGTGAGTGGCGTGTGTGCTGGTGGGCAGGGAGGGAGTGGGGGCTGCGGGCCTGCAGGTGGGACCCAGGGGCGGTGGGGTTGGCGTGCGTGTGTGGGCTGTGTGTGTGTGGGGGGGTGTGTCCAGGAGAGAGAGGGAAGGGAGTGGGGGATATGTGAGGTGGCAGTGGGTGTGATGAGGTGGAGGGAGGGGATTGGTGGGTAGTCTAGGTTTGGGTAGGAATAGGATTTAGAGTTTGGGTTTTATTAGTTTGTAAATTATTTAAGGTGTTGTCTTGTTTTAATTCCTTTTAGCAAAATAATTTTTAAGCAATTAATTTAACAGATAATTATAAGACTTGTTTTAAAATAAGAGAAGAGGTATTTTTAGAAAACAAAAATAGGCTTGTTGAAAATAGTTTCAGACAAACAATGCATGATGATGGCGATGCAATGCACAAAAACAACGCGATTTTCTAGTAGTGGTTTTGCGGGATGCCACAATTCGACACCACTAACAATGGATCTCGCCCTCGAGATCCGCCTCATGGTACCGGAAGGGAGGTCGGCGATCTGCGACTTCTCGCTTCGTGTACATCCTCGCGACACCACTAACAAGGGTGTAGGGGTTCGTAGCATGGAAAACAAAAATTTTCTATCGCATACAAACAAACAAGCCAAGATCTATCTACTAGATTGTAGCAACGAGTCGATGGAATAACTTACCCTCGAAGATTCCAAAGTGTTTAACGAGAGCGGATTCTCGTGGGTGATGTAGGCGTACTCTTCCCGATCTCAAGATCGTGTAGACGATCCTTTCGGCGCTGCGTTCCGGCAGCGCTCCCGCAGTCGGTCACACGTTCGGTACTCGACGAAGACCTTCCTCTCCCTTGTTCCAGCAGGCAGCGGAGGTTGTAGCACTCTCGTCGTGATTCCGGCAGCACAACGGCGTGGTACCGAAAGTAGAGGGGAGATCCCGCAGGGCTTCGCCTTAAGCCGGAGCGAGTATGGTGGAGTATGAGAGAGGGCTATTAGTGGTCTAGGGATTAGACACACCAATTAGAAGGCTCTAAACCGAAGGCTAGGGCAATTAGAAGCTCTAAACCAAAACGGCTCTAAACCGGAGATTAGAGGATAGGAACTTGTGTGTCTAGAGGAGGAGGCCCTGCCCCTCCTTTTATAGGTGGAGGGGCCGGCGCGCCAGGGGAGGGAGGGGAGTCCCTCCCCAACTCGGCCTAGGTGGGCCGCCGGCTTGGAGAGGAGGGACTCCTCCCCCAAGTCGGTTTTTGCCTCCTCTTGCTTGCTTCCCACAGTTTCTTGTTTTAGCCGTTTGACTTTCAAACTGGACATTTGACTTTTCTGTTTTAGGATTCAATTTAATCCTTTATTTGGAACAGCAAGAACACTTAGTACATGATGCAATCATTCCAATATGTAATGACACATTCATGTACCCCTCCCCCCTCCCGGAGTGCCGGACATTCCGGAACCTTCTAGAACATTCACCGGAATCATTTCCGAACTCCGAAACTGGACTTTCCTTATATGAATCTTATTCTCTGGACCATTCCGGATCACCTCGTGATATCCCGGATCCCATCCGAGACTCCGAACAACATTCGGTCTCTTTCTCATAATACCATAACTACTCAAAACAACGTCGAATCCTTAAGTGTGTCTCCCTACGGTTCGTGAATTATGCGGACATGATCGAGACACTTCTCCGAACAATAACCAATAGAGGAATCTAGAAATTCATATGGCTCCCACATATTTCTACGATTACTTTGCGATCGAATGAACCACTTACATACGATACCAATTTCCCTTTGTCTCACGATAGTTTACTTATCCGAGGTTATGATCGTCGGTATCTCTGCATACCTAGTTCAACCTCGTTACTGATAAGTACTCTTTTCTCGTTCCCGTGATATGTGATCCCTTGTGAGCCAGTCACATGCTTGCAAGCTAATTGGATGACATTCCACCGAGAGGGCCCAGAGTATATCTATCCGTCATATGGATGGACAAATCCCACTCTTGATCCATGTGTCTCAACCAATACTTTCCGAACACTCAATGCCACCTTTATAGCCACCCAGTTAAGGTGTGGTGTTTGATGTCATCAAAGCATCCATCCGGTAAAGGTGATATGCATGATCTCATGGTCGAAGGAATTAGGTTACTATGTATCAAAAAGCATATAGCAATTGAACTATTGAAATGACTTGATCTTTATGCTACGCTTATCTATAGGAGTATGTCCACCATATCATTCTCCTAATGATATGATATTGTTGTTGATAACATCTCAATGTTCATGATAGGGAAACCACAATCATTTATCAACCAACAAGCTAGTGAAGTATAGAGGCTATACTAGGGACTTCAAATTAAGTTTACAAATCACACAAGTATCAATGTTTCCTTGTTAATACTATTATAGCATGAATGTAAACATTTATCATAAACACAAAGATATAATAATAACTACATTTATTATTACCTCTAGGGCATATCTCCAACAGTCTCCCACTTGCACTAGAGTCATCTAATCTAGATTACATGGTAATATACCGAACACCCATGGTAGTTTGGTGTTGGTCATGTTTTGCCCTCGGGAGAGGTTTAGTCAACGGATCCGCCACATTCAGATCTGTGTGTACTTTGCAAATCTTTATATCCCCATCCTGGATATGTTCTCGAATAGCGTGAAAACGTAGCTTGATATGCTTCAGCTTCTTGTGTGACCTTGGTTCTTGCGCATTGGCTATGGCGCCCATGTTATCACATTAGATAGACATTGGGTCCAGCGCACTAGGAACCACACCCAGCTCTGTAATGAACTCTTTCATCCATATCGCTTCTTGTGAAGCCTCCGAAGCAGCCATGTATTCCGATTCAGTTGAAGATCTCGCCACAACGCTTTGCTTTGCACTCCTCCAGCTAACTGCTGCACCATTCAAAATAAATACGTATCCAGATTGTGATTTAGAATCATCCGGATCAGTGTTCCAACTAGCATCGGTGTAACCATTAACAACGAGCTGTTCATCACCTCCATAAGAAAGAACCATATCCTTAGTTCTTCTCAAGTACTTAAGGATGTTTTTGACCGCTGTCCAATGATCCACTCCTGGATCACTTTGATATCTTCTAGTTAAACTAACAGCATATGCAATGTCGGGTCTAGTACATAGCATGGCATACATTAGAGATCCTATGGCTGATGCATAGGGAGTCTTACTCATCCTTTCTCTATCTTCTGCCGATGTCGGACTTTGAGTTTTACTCAAGGTCGTATTGGGCAACATGGGCAAGAACCCTTTCTTGCTTTCTTCCATTCCAAACCTCTTTAGAACTTTGTCCAAATATGTACTCTGTGACAATGATATTTGGCGTTTCGATCTATCTCTGTAAATCTTTATGCCTAATATGTAAGCTGGTTCGCCAAGATCCTTCATTGAAAAACTATTATTCAAATATTCTTTGACACTATTAAGAAGGTCTACATCATTCCCAATCAACAATATGTCATCCACATATAGTATTAAGAATGCTACAGAGCTCCCAGTCACTTTCTTGTAAATACAAGCTTCTCCATAAGTTTGTATAAAACCAAAACTTTTGATTACCTTATCAAAACGTTGATTCCAACTTCGGGATGCTTGCTTCAATCCATAGATGGACCGTTGAAGTTTGCATACCTTGTTAGCATCTTTAGGATCGACAAAACCTTTGGGTTGCATCATATACAACTCTTCATCAATATCTCCATTGAGGAATGCTGTTTTGACATCCATCTGCCATATCTCATAATCATAATATGCATCGATTGCTAACATAATCCTCACAGACTTTAGCTTCGCTACTGGTGAGAAAGTCTCATCGTAGTCAACTCCTTGAATTTGTCGAAACCCTTTTGCGACAAGTCGAGCTTTATAGACAGTAACATTACCATCAGCATCTGTTTTCTTCTTGAAAATCCATTTGTTCTCGACAGCCTTTCGGCCATCCGGTAAGTCCACCAAAGTCCATACTTGGTTTTCGTACATGGATCCAATCTCGGATTTCATGGCTTCTTGCCATTTATTGGAATCTGGGCTCATCATCGCTTCCTCATATGTCTCGGGGTCATCGGTGTTGTCCACCAACATGACACTCATAACGGGATCATACCAATCTGGAGTGGTACAAGTTCTCGTAGATCTCCGAGGCTCTGTAGCAACTTCAACCGAAGTTTCATGATCACCATCATTAGCTCCCTCTCTTATTGGTGCAGGCACCACAGGAACTTCTTCCGGTGCTGCGCTACTCGCAATTTCGAGAGAAGGTTCGACAACCTCGTCGAGTTCTACTTTCCTTCCAGTCACTTCTTTCGAGAGAAATTCCTTCTCTAGAAAGGATCCATTCTTGGCAACGAAGACTTTGCCTTCGGATCTATGATAGAAGGTATACCCAATAGTTTCCTTCGGGTATCCTATGAAGACGCATTTTTCCGCTTTGGGTTCAAGCTTGTCCGACTGTAACTTCTTTACATAGGCTTCGCATCCCCAAACTTTAAGGAACGACAGTTTAGGTTTCTTCCCAAACCATAATTCATACGGTGTCGTTTCAACGGATTTAGATGGTGCCCTATTTAAAGTGAATGCGGCTGTTTCTAATGCATAACCCCAAAATGATAGCGGTAAATCTGTAAGTGACATCATAGAACGAACCATATCTAAGAGAGTTCGATTACGACGTTCGGACACACCATTACGATGTGGTGTTCCCGGCGGTGTCAATTGTGAAAGTATTCCGCATTTCTTCAAATGCTCGCCAAACTCGTAACTTAGATATTCACCTCCACGATCAGAACGTAGAAATTTAATCTTCTTGTTACGTTGATTCTCTACCTCACTTTGAAACTCCTTAAACTTCTCGAAAGTTTCGGACTTATGTTTCATGAAATAGATATACCCATATCTACTCAAGTCATCCGTGAAGGTAAGAACATAACGATAACCACCGCGCGATGCTACACTCATTGTACCACACACATCGGTATGTATGATTTCCAATAAGTCCGTAGCTCGCTCCGTCATACCAGAAAATGGAGTCTTAGTCATTTTTCCCATCAGACATGCTTCTCATCTTTCAAGTGATTCAAAATCAAGTGATTCAAGAAGTCCATCGGAATGGAGTTTCTTCATATGCTTCACTCCAATGTGACCAAGACGACAGTGCCACATATAGGTCGAATTATCGCTTGATTTCAAACGTTTAGCCTCAATGTTGTTGATATGTGTATTTTCACTATCGACATTCAATAAGAATAGACCATCTATCAAAGGTGCATGTGCGTAAAACATATTACTCATATAAATCGAACAACCATTATTCTCGGACTTAAATAAGTAACCGTCTCGCAATAAACAAGATCCCGATATAATGTTCATGCTCAACGCAGGCACCAAATAACAATTATTTAAGTATAAAACTAATCCCGAAGGTAGATGAAGGGGTAGCGTGCCGACCGCGATCACATCAACCTTTGATCCATTTCCCACGCGCATCATCACCTCGTTCTTCGCTAGCTTCCGTTTATTCTGCAGCACCTGTTTCGAGTTACAAATATGATCAACCGAACCAGTATCAAATACCCAGGCACTACTACGAGTACTAGTGAGATACACATCAATAACATGTATATCAGATATACCTTTCTTCTTGATGTTGCCGTTCTTCAAATCCGCCAAGTACTTTGGGCAATTCCGCTTCCAGTGACTTTCTCCCTTGCAGTAAAAGCACTCAGTATCAGGCTTAGGTCCAGCCTTGGTCTTCTTCGCCGGTGTGGTAACTTTCTTACCACCCTTCTTGAAGTGTCCCTTTTGCTTAGACTTGCCTTTCTTGAATTTGGTGGTCTTATTGACCAACAACACTTGGTGCTCTTTCTTGATCTCCACTTCTGCAGATTTCAACATGGCAAAGAGTTCTGGCAACGTCTTGTTCATGTTCTGCATGTTGTAGTTCATCACAAAGTTCTTGTAACTTGGTGGTAGTGATTGGAGGACACGGTAAATCCCCAAAGCATTAGGAATCACTATACCCAAGCTTTGAAGTTTGTTTGCGTGCCCAGACATCTTAAGCACATGCTCACTGACGGAGCTGCCCTCTTCCATCTTGCAGTTAAAGAACTTTTCAGAAGCCTCATAGCTTTCAATTGCCGCATGAGTCTCAAAAATCAATTTGAGATCCTCGACAATATCATATGGGTCTGAATCCTCAAACCTTTTCTGAAGCTCCGATTCCAAACCATACAAGATAGCACACTGAACTATGGAGTACTGATTCTTCCGAGCGAGGTAAATATTCTTTACTTCATCGGGAGCATCATCTGCAGGTGGGTCACCCAGCGGTGCATCCAGCACATAGGTCAAATTACCAGCTGTGAGGACAATCCTCAAATTGCGGAACCAATCCGCGAAGTTGCTTCCATTGTTTTTCAACTTTTCTTTCTCTAGGAACGCATTAAAATTGATGGTAGGGGCTGCCATTGATCTACAACATATTTGCAATAGTTTAGACTAAGTTTATGACAAATTGAGTTCAAATTAATAATGAAATTAAACTAGGTGAACTCCCACTCAAAACAATATCCCTCACATTGTTTTAGTGATCACACGAACCAAATCCACCATATCAACACCGATCATCACGAGATTCGACATAGTTTCAATGGCGAACAATCATCATGTTCATCATATCTACTATATGAATCATGCTTTACCTTTCGGTGATCCGTGTTCCGAGACCATGTCTGTACATGCTAGGCTCGTCACGATCAAACCTTAGTTTCCGCATGAGCAAATCTGGCTTGCTCACGTTGTATACACTTGCAGAATCTAACACACCCGATCATCACGTGGTGCTTCGAAACAACAAGCTTTAGCAACGGTGCTAACTAAGGGTGAACACTTTATGACTTGAAATTGATGTGCATGAGGGATCATCTTATAATGCTACCGTCGTCTACTAAGCAATACAAGATGCATAAAGGATTAACATCACATGCAATTCAATATATATGTGATATGATATGGCCTTTCTTATTTGTGCTTCCGATCTCCATCTTCAAGCACGAACATGATCTCCATCATCACCGACATTGCATCAAGGTCAATGACGCTTCTCCATGGTTGTCGTCCACCGGCTTCAACTATTACAACTACTTTTAATAGACACGCGGGTCTTAACATAAATTAAAGACAACCATATGGCTCCTGCCGGTTGCCAACTTACAATAAGGAACATTGCATACATCAAATATAATCACAATCATGGCCATATCACATCACTGCACACCCCTGCAAAACAAAGTTAGACGCCTCTACTTTCTTTGCATATTTTACGTGGTTTGGGGCTTTCAATAAGTGTCGTTCTAACTTACGAACAAGAACCACAACATTGATACTAGCATTGTTGATCACCCGTTGTAAATTGGATCTTAACTATGGTAGGAGAAACAGGCACCCGCAAAGCCACTTATGCAATACAAGTTGCATGTCAAGCGTGGAGCAAGACTCATGAACGATGTCATGTAAGGTTAGCCCGGGCCGCTTCATCCCAACATACCGCAAGATGCAAAGTACACAAGAAGTAATCGAAAATAAAAGCATCAACGCCCACAATGACCATTGTGTTCTACTCGTGCAACAGGTCTACATATAGACACGGCTCTGATACCACTGTATGGGTTCGTAGCATGGAAAACAAAAATTTTCTATCGCATACAAACAAACAAGCCAAGATCTATCTACTAGATTGTAGCAACGAGTCGATGGAATAACTTACCCTCGAAGATTCCAAAGTGTTTAACGAGAGCGGATTCTCGTGGGTGATGTAGTCGTACTCTTCCCGATCTCAAGATCGTGTAGACGATCCTTCTGGCGCTGCGTTCCGGCAGCGCTCCCGCAGTCGGTCACACGTTCGATACTCGACGAAGACCTTCCTCTCCCTTGTTCCAGCAGGCAGCGGAGGTTGTAGCACTCTCCTCGTGATTCCGGCAGCACAACGGCGTGGTACCGGAAGTAGAGGGGAGATCCCGCAGGGATTCGCCTTAAGCCGGAGCGAGTATGGTGGAGTATGAGAGAGGGCTATTAGTGGTCTAGGGATTAGACACACCAATTAGAAGGCTCTAAACCGAAGGCTAGGGCAATTAGAAGCTCTAAACCAAAACGGCTCTAAACCGGAGATTAGAGGATAGGAACTTGTGTGTCTAGAGGAGGAGGCCCTGCCCCTCCTTTTATAGGTGGAGGGGCCGGCGCGCCAGGGGAGGGAGCGGAGTCCCTCCCCAACTCGGCCTAGGTGGGCCGCCGGCTTGGAGAGGAGGGACTCCTCCCCCAAGTCGGTTTTTGCCTCCTCTTGCTTGTTTCCCACAGTTTCTTGTTTTAGCCGTTTGACTTTCAAACTGGACATTTGACTTTTCTGTTTTAGGATTCAATTTAATCCTTTATTTGGAACAGCAAGAACACTTAGTACATGATGCAATCATTCCAATATGTAATGACACATTCATGTACCCCTCCCCCCTCCCGGAGTGCCGGACATTCCGGAACCTTCTAGAACATTCACCGGAATCATTTCCGAACTCCGAAACGGGACTTTCCTTATATGAATCTTATTCTCCGGACCATTCCGGATCACCTCGTGATATCCCGGATCCCATCTGAGACTCCGAACAACATTCGGTCTCTTTCTCATAATACCATAACTACTCAAAACAACGTCGAATCCTTAAGTGTGTCTCCCTACGGTTCGTGAATTATGCGGACATGATCGAGACACTTCTCCGAACAATAACCAATAGAGGAATCTGGAAATTCATATGGCTCCCACATATTTCTACGATTACTTTGCGATCGAATGAACCACTTACATATGATACCAATTTCCCTTTGTCTCACGATAGTTTACTTATCCGAGGTTATGATCGTCGGTATCTCTGCATACCTAGTTCAACCTCGTTACTGATAAGTACTCTTTTCTCGTTCCCGTGATATGTGATCCCTTGTGAGCCAGTCACATGCTTGCAAGCTAATTGGATGACATTCCACCGAGAGGGCCCAGAGTATATCTATCCGTCATATGGATGGACAAATCCCACTCTTGATCCATGTGTCTCAACCAATACTTTCCGAACACTCAATGCCACCTTTATAGCCACCCAGTTACGGTGTGGTGTTTGATGTCATCAAAGCATCCATCCGGTAAAGGTGATATGCATGATCTCATGGTCGAAGGAATTAGGTTACTATGTATCAGAAAGCATATAGCAATTGAACTATTGAAATGACTTGATCTTTATGCTACGCTTATCTATAGGAGTATGTCCACCATATCATTCTCCTAATGATATGATCTTGTTGTTGATAACATCTCAATGTTCATGATAGGGAAACCACAATCATTTATCAACCAACAAGCTAGTGAAGTATAGAGGCTATACTAGGGACTTCAAATTAAGTTTACAAATCACACAAGTATCAATGTTTCCTTGTTAATACTATTATAGCATGAATGTAAACATTTATCATAAACATAAAGATATAATAATAACTACATTTATTATTACCTCTAGGGCATATCTCCAACAGAGGGTTCCTTCTTCATCTTGAAATTGGCGACACCACCAACAAGAGGTTGTTGTCCGTGATCGTCGAGAGAACACTCCGGGAACAAAAGGCCGAAGGTAGAGGTATCGACAAATAAAGCCACCTCTAGCTTCCGTGGACGAAGTAAAATTGCTGGATCCACTGATTCGATGTACAAGAGCGAATGCTAAGAGTAGTCGGATGGTGATCAGTCCATCGCGCACCCAAACCATTACTCTGCACACGAATAGGCGGATTATGCAACCAACTCTCGGAAGCAGACTGAAGATCTCGACAATCGAGGTTCAGAAACAAAGGAGTGATGCAGACTCTGCATCGGATCTGGCGTAGATGATGTCGTCGCGTCGGAAAACACCGGAAGGCACAAACGAGAAACAAAGAATGGTACCCCAGTAGACGGATTCCTCAGATAGCATGAAGACCAGATGTAGCAACACCGTTACCAAAGGAGGAAGCGAAACCCTGAAGGTACGATGGATCCCAACCACGAGAAATCCTGGACTCGAAGAGAGAGGAGAGAGCGGATTCAAAACACGCAGAGGTGAGAGGAGAGCAGCAGAGGGGTAAGGAGTAAAATTAGACCTAATCAGAACTATCCAACCGATTTTGCAAAAATAGTTTTGACACTCTACTTCGGCCGTTAGCTAGGTTATCCTACAGGTTGGACTTGTGGGGTATCGCAACTGCTGAGCTCTGATACCACTCTGTAACACCCTCAGAATCGACCCTATGCAAGTTTTAGCGAATTCCACCAAACCCGCATAGAAACGATTCAAAGGTGCCCACCAGGCACTTTCGTGCGGGTGGAAAACAAAGTAATAACATTACACAACAGTCCTCGATGGGACCCATAGAACAGATATATATATACAACACGACTCCATGAGTCAAGAATACAGATATACGGTACAAAGATCCAAATCACCTTGAAAGCAATAGAGCGTCCAGCTACGGACAAGATGCAAATGGGGCTAAGAGACCTGAAGAATAACCAATGGCGTCCATAACCCTGCCCAGGCCAAGCCGGAAGGGTAACCCTGCTAACGACGTCGATCTCAAAACCTGCTTAAACAAAAGGGGTGCCGACAAAGGGCAAAGGAAAAAGAGGAGCGTCAGTACTGAGGCCAGTACACGGCGAGACTAGAATTCGGCGGTCCTCGCCTACATAGGTATGGTGGACTGAAGCGGCAGTGCAGCATGCACTAAACACCCTATAGAGACTCGATACAACTGACGGATATCAGAGAGGGGTAAGAAAGACCTATTCGGAACCAACCGGATGCTACCATCAAACAAACCCATCCTGGTGTTTCCCCCTCGAGACCAAACGAGGAAGTCAACCGAGGAACTCACACAGTTGGTAGTTTTATTTATTCAGTTATCGTTGCAGCGATTACTAGTCAAGTATAGATAATCATCCTGATAAAATAAGCAGTGGGCCGTTTTAGTTAACCATTCCGTTGTAGTTGCGACACTTACTAGTCAATTATACGATTAGCATGAGATATCCCAAAAACCCAGCAGTTGTTGGTACTTTTATTTAGCCATTCCGTTATAGTTGCAATACTTACTAGTCAGATACAATGGTCGCAAGCGACAACCCAAACAAGCAATTTTTGGCAGTTTTATTTAGCCATTCCATTATAGTGAAGCTGATTACTAGTCATTATAAAGTCAAATTTATAGCACTACTTTAGTTATAGTTGTCTATGATCGAGATACTGTGCTCCAAGTCGTCCATAACCGCGGACATGGCTTTCAGAAAGTTTTACCCTGCAGGGGTGCACAAATAGCAACACACACTCGATCAACCTCGGAAAAACCAAATCAAAACCCAACGAGGCCTTCACGACAAAGCAATCACAGGATTCAGAAATATTTCAGGGGGCCACCCCATTGAGTACACCCGCAACGAAGCTAGCTGACTCCGAGACGGACTCAAGGTTTGCGTCAATGGCTGTAAACGACTGGGAACCCAAAACTGGGTTTGTCGATACCGCGAAAACACTCCGCTTACTTAAACAGTACAGGTGCTCCTCGCACAATCGTAAATAAAGCAGTAAAGCATGGCATAAGTACAGGATAGTAAATAAAACCTCAAACTAGTTTGTGGCCCCAAGAAATAAGAATGAATCAAGCTCTGGCTCAGGGGGGTCCCATAATTCCCCCGTATGTGGATAGCGCGAATATTCAAGGAACAGGTATCGAGTACTCGGGGTCCTACGGGACACAAGTGGACGGTTAACAACCAAATAACATCTATTGCCCACCTGTGCCTCTGCTTACCTACTTCAATTTTAGTTATTAAACAATAATTAAAATGAACGATAAGTAAAGCCATGATCATCTCCAACATTAAACATACGCCAATGCTCCAACAACTGTGGTACTGGACGACGCGCAACAACACTTGAGCAAGCGACTACGACGCGCAAGTCCAACTATCTACCAAACAACAGGTAATAGGATGTGTCCAAGGCAATATAAGGCTGCAAGGGATATCACGGGTACGAAAACTAGAGCATCGCATCACCGATAGCAATAGATCAACAAGAGGGAATAAATGCTATAAAAGTAAGATAGGTAGAAAGGGGGGAGATGCTCGCCTGAAAACATTGCCGAAGGTGCATCCGAAGATCGGGTCAACGCTCGCATCAACTCATCGGCCTAATCCGCGAAGAAGCAAAACACTAGAAGAAACACCGGATGGACTATTTAATACTACGGTAGAAAATCGGGCATGATGCATGTATGATGTATGACATGGCAAAGCTGCGATGCATTTAGGCCATATTAAGCGGAACCAGGGTCCCGACAATTATTCAGATGGTTCAAGTTATTTAACTACCCTGCATTTTAAATGTTGTATTAACAGGGCAAGATAAGTTACCGGTTCTCTACACAAATTTAAATGAGGCCAATATAAGGCTAGATTTGCCCGCATATGGGCCCCATATTTAATTATAAGGTGAATCGGCATAAGGCCCCCAAACCACATGACAATATGCATGCATGAACAATTTAATATGCAACAAGATATATCATTTATAAAATAGGGTCTCGGCAAAGAGGTCACACATCTGGGTTCGGGAGATCCTGGTTTCGGGGGTTCGGGGTTCGGTCTCAGGGTTCGACGGGATCGTTCTCGGACTCCGGGATTTAGGGTCTTCGGATCTGGGAAGTAGTTCTTGTCGCGCGAGTGTCAATGCTTCCGGGATGGAGAACTTGTCGTCCAGGGTCTCGGTGTCCGGGTGAAGTACTCGGCGTCCTCGAGGGAGTACTTGACGTATCCGTGAAGGAGACCATGTCGGTCCATGGGGTCGGCTTTGAAGCCAGGAAGGAGTACTTGGCGTTGCCGAGCGGAAGTCTTGATGGTCCTCGGGTCCGAGAAGATCTTGTCGCACGGTGTACGGTTAGGCGAACTCGTCGGTCCCGCGGTTTCGATTGTCTGTGTCGGACTCGGGTCCCGGCACTGGGAGATCTTGGTTTCCGAGGGTCTTGTTGTTCCTTATAGGAGATCTTGGGGTGTGGCGCCACATGCCAGTGATGGCGAACTCGGGGCTCCGTGTCGACGGCATCAGGGTTCCGCGGGTTTCGGGGATCGGCCTTCGGAAGATCTCGGCATGGGGACGGTTCTCGTCGAGGTCATCCGGGTGGCATCAAGTGATCTCACACGGACATGAACAAAACATACGGGGGCCGGGAGATTGCAGCACGCGGGGTGGGGGTCGCCGTAGAGGGTGCTCGCGAGGAGGTTGAGCATGGGGAGGCCCCGCGTGGCGCCGGCGGTCTGCCCAAAAGGAGGTCAAGGTGGCCGGAGGTGTGGCCGCCGGGCCGTGCGACGCGCGGGCGCGGGACAGGCGGCTCGACGGGGAGTCCACGCGGGCGCGGCGTCGGGCTCACGGACGCAGACGCAGACGACCGGGAGGGGGCGGGGCACCGGGCTGCAGGGACGAAGTCCGCGGCCGGAGGTGGAGAAGAGAGCCGCGGCGCGCGTGGACGATGGAGCGGCCGGCGGCGGACGTCGGGTAGAGGCCGAGGCCGGCGGCGGCGGAGGCGCCTCTGGGGTGAGCGACGGCTGCCGTGGCGAGAGGAGGAGGGCGGCCGGAGCTCGCGGGAGGAGGAGGCGAGCGGGAGGGTCGGGCGCGGCGACGCTCGGGTGAGCGGCGGCTGCCGAGGAGGGAGGACGGCGGCGAGAGGGAAGGCGCTCGGGGTGGTGGCCGGGGCTAGCGCGAGTGGAGGCGGTGGGGAGCGGCACCGGGGAGGAAGGCGAGGGCGCGGGCGGTGGCGGTGTCCGGCGCCGAAGAGGAAGAAGGCGGGAGCGGCGGCGCCTGGGAGAAACTAGGGAGGAGGGAGGCGCGGGGAGAGAGGAGGGTGTCGGGGGCGTGGGGGAGAGAGGAGGGAGTGGTGGGGCCAGGTGGGGTCGGCGCGTGGGGCCCGCGTGAGTGGCGTGTGTGCTGGTGGGCAGGTAGGGAGTGGGGGCTGCGGGCCTGCAGGTGGGACCCAGGGGCGGTGGGGTTGGCGTGCGTGTGTGGGCTGTGTGTGTGTGGGGGTGTGTCCAGGAGAGAGAGAGGGAAGGGAGTGGGGGATTCGTGAGGTGGCAGTGGGTGTGATGAGGTGGAGGGAAGGTGAGGTGGAGGGAGGGGATTGGTGGGTAGTCTAGGTTTGGGTAGGAATAGGATTTAGAGTTTGGGTTTTATTAGTTTGTAAATTATTTAAGGTGTTGTCTTGTTTTAATTCCTTTTAGCAAAATAATTTTTAAGCAATTAATTTAACTGATAATTATAAGACTTGTTTTGAAATAAGAGAAGAGGTATTTTTAGAAAACAAAAATAGGCTTGTTGAAAATAGTTTCAGACAAACAATGCATGATGATGGCGATGCAATGCACAAAAACAACACAATTTTCTAGTAGTGGTTTTGCGGGATGCCACAGCTACCAACTGGTATACAATGGTCGTGTAACATACCAAAAATACAACACAAGGATACTCAAACCCTAGTCACTAAAATTAGGGTTAACAAGAACTTTGATTAATTTAAAATCATATGAATGCATGTGTGAGTGAGATGATTTGATAAATGCATGAATGAACTTGTGTGATTAACCTAAATAGCAAGAAATGGTTTAAAGATGAAACTAACATCATATAAAACATTTCCATGCAGAAACAAAACAAGAGAAAAAAAAATCAAATGGTCATTTTTGCCAATATTGCTCACTAGGTCACTTTGAGTGTTTCTAGTTCAAGAATTCAAACAGAAACTTTTCCAACTCTTTTCATCCCTTGCTAGAACAAGTAAAAGTAAATCAAAGCTCACCTTTAAAACTTGCATAAACATTTTGCAACCTCATTCAAATCACAATGCAAAATTGAATCTTTATCATATGTGAAGATCACCCATTTTCAAAACCCAACCAAACAAGTGCCCCTTGACTAATCCAACTAACCAGAAACTCCCTAGTATGTGCCTAGCAAACCCACTAAGTTTGAATCCAAAATTCAAATTTAAAGTTCTTGCGGCCATTTCATGAAACACCTTGCAGATACAAACCAAACAAACCTCAAAAACTATAGTGTGCAGTTATTTTGGCCTAACTTGTTCCCTATCTAGCTCACACTACACCCTCAGTAGATCATCTAACTAGTTTAACCCCTCTAGCTCACAGTAAGCAAGAACATGCCATTCGTGGCAAGCAGGACGAGCCTCACCTTGCCAACCCATTGTCGGCAGCAAGCTAGGAGCAACACTAAGCCTAGCGAGCATGTGTAGAAGGCACCCCACCATCCACCGCCACTATCTGTCCCAGCCCCGAGCAATGCCATCCTCTGGACCACACGACACTCCCATGCCAAACCTCTCTACGCGTGAGCCGAGAGCGCGCCAGAGCGCCCCGCTTGACCAGCACCCACAGACCGCGCGCCGCCCTCGCCGCTTGCAGGGATGATCATCAGCACCCCAGCAACCCCGCAGATAAGCCCGTTCGCCGCCGCACGGACCCCACGCGATGTGTGACATTAAAATCACCGTCGGACCCGCTCAGAGCACCGCGACGTTCCGACCGATCAGCACCGCCCCACGCTATAAGACCATGCCATTTAGCTTCGCCAGGGAGCACCGGACCTCCCCCTACCATTGCCCATGCAAGTACCCGCCTATACCGTCGCCTCCGACGACCTCAGCCCACGCTATGCTGCCCCTCTCACTCTCCTATAAAAGGAGCCCTCCCCATCACGAATTCGCCACACCAGTTCACTCCCCTCTCACCGAGAACCACCCCACCTCACTCCCGGAGCAAGGCGAGTAGCGCATCTCCGGAATTTGGCCGGGGCCCGCCGCTGCTGGAGAAGAAGGGAGCCGTCGATTGGAGCCGCCCCAGGAGAAGCTGCCGGTACCAGGAGAACCGCCGTCGTCGACTTCGTCGTTCACCCCCGTCGCCGACCCTCGCCTGAGCCCCGGTGAGCCTCCCACGACCCCCACCTGCCGCTTTAGGGTTCTTTCTCGCCAGCGCTGCCCGACATGGATGATGAACCGTAGCCGTTCGATTAGAGTTAGATCGTGCGGTTCACATTGCCCCGTACCACTACGCCCATCCCCGTCTCACTGACGCGTGCGGACAACCACTTAACCAGCCCGCGTACGCGCTGTGTGTAGTGGGTCAGCCCAGTAAAACATCCCGCGCGACCCAACAATTCAAATTAAGCTTTATTCCTTTAATTTCAAACATAGTTCTTCACCTAAATTCAAAAATCAACCCAGCTCGATTCACTGAACCAAAATGCATGAAACCAATTTTGTTAGAAAGGTACTGAAATGCCTAATACAAGCCCGTTGGATTCAAATAATTTGGAGTTATAGATCAACCATGGTAAAAATAACAAGGCAGAAGCTTTTCTACATTCACACATTTTTCAAAATTCAATCATAAGAGCTTTTGAGTTGATTCCAACACTCAAAAATTACATTTGATCCTACCTTTCAGAATATATAAAAACATATGGGTTTACTTGCAGAAATAATCTTCAATTAATAAAATAATGCTACATAGGCATTTCTAGTCACTTTATTTATTTAAAATGAAAAGGTTAAACCTTATTAAATTGTGACACCACTTTAAATCACATTCTCATGTACTGAAAATATGTGGTGATGACATGTGTCAACATGATCCCATGTTTGAGTTGGAGGATACTAAATCTTAAGTAGTTTTTCAATGAGTAGAAATTACTTTTCTCAAATAAAAGAAATAACACAAAACTTCATACTAGATGATCTAGCATCATCACTATTTTCACAAGGATTAAAGCACTTGTTTTATTTATTTTAATTTGAGAAAAGTAATTTCTACTCATTGAAAAACTACTTAAGATTTAATATTCTCCAACTCAAACATGGGATCATGTTGACACATGCCATCACCACATATTTCAATACATGGGAATGTGATTTAAAGTGGTGTCACAATTTAATAAGGTTTAACCTTTTTATTTTAATTAAATAAAGTGACTAGAATTGCCTATGTGGCATTCTTTTATTACTTGAACATTATTTCTTCAATTAAACCCATAAGTTTTTATATATTCTGAAAAGTATGATCAAATGTGATTTTTAAGAGTTGGAATCAACTCAAAATCTCTTATGGTTGAATTTTGAAAAATGTCTGAATGCAGAAAAGCTTCTGCCTTGTTATTTTTACCATGGTGGATCTACAAATCCTAATGGTTTGTATCCAATGGTCTTAGATTAACCATTTCAGTACCTTTCTAAAAAAATTGGTTTCATGCATTTTGGTTCAGTGAATCGAGCTGGGTTGATTTTTGAATCTAGGTACAAAACTGGGTTTGAAATTAAATAAATAAAACTAATTTTGAATTGTTGGGTCGCGCGGGAGGTTTTACTGGGCCGGCCCACTACGCACAGCGCACACGCGGGCTGGTTAAGTGGTTGTCCCCACGCATCAGTGAGACGGTGAGGGGAGAAGCGGTATGGGGCAATGTGGACCGTGGGATCTAGTTCTAATCGAACGACTCTGGTTCATCGTCCATGTTGGGCAGCGTCGGCGAGACAGAACCCTAGCGCGGCAGGTGGGGGTCGTGGGAGGCTCACCGGGGATCAGGCGAGGGTCGGCGACAGGGGAGAATGTCGAAGTCCACGACGGCGGTTCTCCTGGTACCGGCACCTTCTCCTGGACGGCTCCCTTCTTCTCTAGCACCGGTGGGCTCCAGCCAAGTTCTAGCGAGAGAGAGCTCGCCTTGCTCCGCGAAGATGTGGGAAGGATAAGTGAGAGGTGGGGAGTGATATGGTGTGGAGTAATAGAGTTGGAGATGCCTCCTTTTATAGGCGATGAAGAGGGGCAGCACGGCGTGGGCTGAGGTCGTCGGAGGCGACGGTACAGGAGGCTATCGGCGTGGCTAAGTCTAGGGGACGGTGCGCGGTCTCCTGGTGATCGTTGCTAGCTTAAAGGAGAGGCGTAGGGCGGTGGGATTTGGTCTGGAACATGTCGTGATCTGCGCGGTACCGACGGCGAACATCGCGGCGTGCGATGGCTATGGGATATGGTCGAGGAAACAAGCATGTCTAGTGGTCTCTTGGGACGGTGGGGTTCATGCTGCTGGGCGACAAGGGCTCAAGGTAGTCGGGTTGAGTGGGAACGGCGTGTGCACGGTGGTGCGTGTCAGCATGGTTGATAGCGGCGCGGGCACGATTTTTCCCGCGGTTCCTGTCTCTGTCTTCGAGCTAGGGCTGGACTAGAGGGGGCGGTGAGGCATGCGCAGCATGCCAGACAATGTTGGCACAACTAGTTCTTCCTCTAGCTTGCTATCCACATTGGGGTGGCAAGGTGAGGCTCGGCCTTCTCACCATTGATGGCAATGGCAAGCTCACAGTGGTGCTATAGGTTACTAACTAAGCTAGATGTTCTACTAAATGCTTGTTGCATCTAGAGAGGGAACAAGGTTGGCCAATTTACTACTGCAAATAGTGTTAGATGTTTGTTTGATTTGTATCTGCAAGGTGTTTGATGAAATGGCCGCAAGAACTTTGAATTCGATTTTTGGATTGAAACTTGGTGGGTGTGTTGGTTACATACTAGGGAGTGTTTGGTTAGTTGGATTAGTCAAGGGGCACTGGTTTGGTTGAGTTTTGAAAATGGGTAATCTTCACATATGATAAAAGATTCAATTTTGAATTGTGATTTGTATGAGGTTGCCAAATGTTTCTGTAAGTTTGAAAGGTGGGCTTTGATTCACTTTTACTTGTTCTAGCAAGGGGTGAAAAGAATTGGGAAAGTTTCTGTTTGAAATCTTGACCATTTGCTTTATTTGATTTGTTTTTTATTTTCTCTTGATTTGTTTCTGCATGGAAATGTTTTATATGATGTTATTTTCATATTTAAACCATTTCTTGCTATTTAGGTTAATCACACAAGTTCATTCATGCACTTATCAAATCATCTCATTCACTCATGCATTCACATGATTTTAATTAATCAAAGTTTTTGTTAACCCTAATTTTAGTGATTAGAGTTTGATGATCATTGTTTAATATTTTTGGGATGTTACAATGGAATCCCTAGATTTGGATGCATAAGTCAACAATCTCCCAAGAATAATGCAGAGAAGGGAGGCGTGGCAGAGTCATGGATATAGAAGTGAGACTCATAAGAGTACTCTTATCGTGATCTATTTTGTTCCATTAAAGGACATCTGTCATAGCATGTGGTAGGGGAAGTCCTTAGTTATCACGACTCAATCACGACAATAACCACAAACTGGTACGCTATGTTTAGAATTATCCATCCCGAGGAAATGCTTGAACATTAACAACAGGGGTCAACAAAATGGATCTTGGGTTAAAGGTCAGCTTCTTGTACAAGATTCACAACACTAGAATCCAGAACAATTAGGGATCTTCAGTTCAAGTCCAAGGGTTAAAACCCGAGAAAATACTAACTACTACTTTAGTGACAGAGTGCACTACAAAACAGTAATCACAAGGTTGATTCCAAGAGAACAAACAGCTTCTGATGTACCCATATAAATAGACAGGAGGCACACAAGCAAGAGCAAACCTCAAATCCTAGAACAAAACACTATGAAACCTGTAACATGATGTTGTGGGCCCATAAGATACGGATATCATGATGTAAAGAAATCTCTCAGTTGAAGCAAAACAAGGGGAATAAGGAACACACACACTCTACCGAACTCAACACTAGTTCAACTGGTTGAGAAACGACATGCCTAAAAAGGAACCTAAGATTTGAAAGATGAGATGAGATAGTAAAACCTCAAAACAACACAAGATAAGTTGACCTGGAGTTAGAACGATACTCGTTAACAAGAAAAATAAGCATACTAGAATTTTTGCAAATACTTTTTAGATTTCAAATAGTTTTCACAAACACTAGACTCAACATCGACAAGTAGAAAGGTTTTCCTAAAGACGGTACTACTCTGATACCAAAAACCTATGACACCCCCAGGGCCAGGGCTATAAAAATACTGGACCTCCGTCTGACATAAGCCTAACCTAGAGCTTGAAAGCATATAGAGAGAGAATCGGTAACACAACAGTGACCCTATGACACAGAAATATTACGGCAAGCTCATAACTGAGAAGAGAACCAAAATATATACATGTAGAGGTCACTGACCACAAACATCAAGCAACGGAAGGCAAATTATGCTATTAAGTATATCAAACTAAACATATGTCCTAAGAGTCCTAAAGAATAACGATGACATCCCATTCCATATATACCAGGCTGCCATCCAGGAATCCCAAGTTACTCTTCGATGTCGATGCCATAACGAATGCATCTTCTATTGTAAAACTTACTCTGCTGCAAAAGTATCAACGAAGAAAGGGTGAGTATACGATGTACTCCGCAAGACTTATGGTTGATAGAGATATTTTGCATAAAGCAATCGTTGTTTGTTAAACAAGAGAGAGGAGCAGAAGCTTGACTAAGCAGTATATTTTAAAAGGGGATAAGAGAACGATATCTATAACATTATCATCTCTTGATATCCACCAAATATTTATCAATTTAAACTACTAACTAGGATCACCCACTTGATCCATGATGAAGCATCCTTAAGCACACTTTACTTCCCAAGTTTTACGATTAGGTTATTCTTCGATATGATCTTAGAATCTGGTCAAAAAGTTGTCCATAACCATGGACACAGCTTTTCGAAAAGATTTAACCCTACAGGGGTGTTCAAATTTACCCACACATGTCGGCCGAATCTTACCGTCACTTGACACACTTCCTTGGTGTGTTAACAGAGGGTAATCGACCAAAACGTTTCCCTTACTCTTGGCTAACCGATGAGTCACCCAGAATGGCTTCCTGGTGCGATAGTTGGACATACCCCAAGGATATCCTTGACTCTGTGTATCGGGATCTAGTTTCCGTGTTCTGCACCCTTCACACATCCATGTCCTATATGATGCACCATATTAAACCCATCCAAAATGCATATTCCAACTCCAAATATCAATCTACGTACTGATGGATCATACTAGGCAAGTTGGGATCAAGGGGGTCCCCATAAACCCCCGTGTGGTTGCACGCTCAGTCTTGGTCCAAAGGCAAGAACTCGGGTCCTAGGGCTGGAAAGTATGGAACTACAAAAACCACTACCCTTGTGGCCTCACATACAAGCCTTAGCATGTTTACCTCACATCATCAATCATACCACGTCGTCCTTTCAAACTAAATTCATTCGAAGCTCTGATTCATCAACCAGGTGAATTAGCGGAAACAACTAAGCATGACTAAGCAGAACAGATATACAACTCTAGAAACACTCACAAAGCCAAACCCTAGTTATTCTAGGAGAAGTGGATCATGATATATAGGATACAAAAGGAAACATGAATCATATAGGATAATTTTATCTTTCTATAAAAGACTTCAGAATTGCATGCAACATGGCAATAATTGAAATACTTTGAAAGCATAGGATTTATATGTTTGTGTGGGGCTAGCTTGACTTATTCTTTGATAACCAATATAAATCTTTAGGGTTCATCTTCTTAATATTGTTCATTGATAATCTTCGATTGTGTTTATCTTGACCTTCAATCTCAAACTAGATCTCGTTGCTCGCATCAACTCTAAGGTCTACCAGGAAGAAGTAGACCCACCAAAAGGAAAGAAACAATTAACATATGACATTGATGCGATTCTCAAATAATAATAATGATGATATGACAAGTTAACATGATCATCAATTTAATTGAGGTCTAAATTCCCTAAAGATGACATTTGCAAAAGATCCCCAAATGCACCTACAGGGTTGCTATTGTGCTTCTAACAAACTTATTAATTGATTTTTTTAACAATGCATGATTATGATTCTGTTGTATAGATCTTATTTTTTAAAACATTTTTATATATTATTCCAATTTTTCGGATTTAAAATGAATTTGTTATAATTTTTCCCAATTTTAATTAATTTAAAATCATTTTTGGAATATTATAAAATAATTTACCTTTTGGAATCACTTTAATATTTTTATTAATCAAAAAACATTTTTGAAAATATTTATTTGAATTACCAAGGGTCCCACATGTCAATATTTAATATATTATAGAAATAGATAAAATAAAAGAAAAAGGATTATGATGCCAGCATGACATCATGATGACATCATCAATTGGGATGCTCCCAAGTCGAGCATGCTCCCATCTATCTACTACACGCGGGGAATCGGGGTTGGGATCGTTGGAGAGGGGAGCGAGGCAATCCGTTTGGTGGTGGTGCCGCCTTTTATTGATCATCGGAGAAGTGACCATGACGATCTTCTGTGGCAGACATCAGCAAAGCATAATGCTATGGCGAACCAGAGGGAGAGGGAGAAGGAGGGGAGCACCAGCGTGCTCAGAGCCTTACCGCGGGCACGATGAAGTGGTTAGGGAACCGATACAAGGTCGGGAGGATGCAAATCGATGGTGACGATTGCGGTGGCGGGCGGTATGTCGCGCTTGATCTTGGGAAATACGGGGCTTCCTGGATTGCGTGCCTTCACGAGGATTATGAGGGCGATGAGGCGGAGCTCCTAGAATAGACGGTGAGGCTCGGGGCTTCCCAGTACGACAACGGCAAGCAGCGGCCTAGGTCTAGGGTTTTGGGCACGTGGGCGAGAGAGCAAGAGGAATAGGGCAAATGGCGCATGACTAGGGTTCTTCGCGGTGGCCAGGGGTTTTTGTATGCGGCAAAGGGAAGAGTGGGAATCTTTGCGTGTGCAACGGTGGTAGATGGCGGATGGCGCGCCATCGAGCAGGTTCCCGTTGGGGTTGAAGACGACGAACCAGATAGAAGGCCAAACCAGTATAGGACTGGCTTGGGCTGGCTATTGGGCTGCAAGGGCGGTTGCTACTGTGCTGGGCGGCAGAGAGGGGGATGGTGAGCTAGGTTGTGGCCCAGGTTAGGTTAGAGACAGTTTTTATTTTAGAAAACCTTTTATTTTTATGTTTTATCTTTTTCTCTTTTGTATTTTAGTTTCAAATCTGTTTTACAATTTCCAAAATACTAGAGGGTTGTAAAATTGGTAAAAACACTCACGCCCTTCTATACTATTTGTGCTCCACATAATTTGTATTTTCAAAATTCAAAACCATTTGGGTGTTTTTAGAGAGAGAGGGAAAACTAGGGTTTTAGGGTTTTGTTTGTGCTTTCTTGTTTGCATTTTTTTCTTAGCTAAATTTCATGATGCTCATGAATGTATAGACAACCATAATAACTATATAGTAGAACTAGGGGTGTTACATAAAAGGCCCTTCCAAAATGGGGGAAGTTTGTGCTTTATTTTCTGCACGAGGCGGAGAACTAAACCAACTTTTCTGAAAGAGTGAATTTTGACTCTCTAACTATCATATCTATTCTCAGCAACGACACATACTTCCTTGATTAGATCGATATAATCTTGTCGACAAGTTTTGGCATCCTCTTTGATATATGCAGTTACTCAGGGAGATTCATGGACTAAATCACTCGAAAGTACTAACTCTGCACCATAAACCAAGAAGAAATGAGTGTATCCGATTGACCTGATAGGAGTAGTTCGCAAGGTCCATATAACAGACAGAATACTTATGCCCAAGCCACAACATCATGGTGAAGTGGTGCTTCGAGACGAGGTCTGAGGCCATGTAAGATAAGACCATTTGCCCTTTTGACTTGTCCATTTTCTTGTGGATGCGCAACTCATGCGACATCAAGTCAGATCTGTAGAGGCCTGAACCCAATAAGGAACAAGTCCCCGTGTTTACAGTGCTAGTCCCTGGATTGAATATCTAGCACCCACAGTTTAAGATTTAATATCATGAAACAAAGGTCATATTACAACTTATAACCAGGAAAAAAATAATTCATTACAACTTACATTGCTCATATGGCTATATTATTACAAGGAAGCAGATATAATTATATAGCATGGAGTCCTTCATCTCCATATGCCACAGGCAAACATGTTGGTTTTAGACTTGTAATCCCTACTCAACAAACTTCACTAACATCAAACAACCTGTAACATAATAAGTTACAGCCATAAGGGTCAATGCATTTGAATTGTATTGGCAAGTGATTTCATATTGATATGGAGAATCTAAAATATACATGAATATATTGCTAAGTGGAGCTTTGGCTGGCCTTTGCATAAAATAAGTTTTCTCTCTTTCAAAACACTTCATCAAACAATGGCACACTGGATACACACCAGGTGCTTCCCTTGTTCACCCAACAAGTTTTAACTTAGAGAAATTGGGATGAGGATATTCTTGATCATTTCAATGTCTTTGATGCTCAAAGTGTCCATTACCGGGGACACGACTAAGTACTTAGTTTATACCCTCTCGAGAGGTGGTGCACTTTCCCCACAAGACTCTACATCCATCGATACAAGACTTTTTAGAAGCAATCCCTCAGACCACCACGGACGCGTTCCATCCTATCGATCTAGGTACTCTCCTTGATCTTGCAATTTCCATCAACTGTCCATGTGGCTGAGTTCTTGCAACCTAGTTGGTCAAGGCAGAGCCCATATGCCATGTGGTTGCACTGGAAGCTTCTCAACAATAAACATCTCAAATCTCTTTGTTCCTGGGTGGCCATCCACAAGTTTTATACACAAGGTAAACCATATACATGGGCCTTGTGTAACCACTCAACACAAACCATTCTTTCCATTCCACCCAGGTGTTTCATTAACAAGTGGTTTTCTTAGTCAAAATCATATAGGCATAATCTTTCCATAAGATCATAACATGAATTCCCACCCTTGAATTCTAACAACTAGGCTAAGCATACTATCATAACATGTCTCTTATCTTAGGAAGATTTCTACCAAGATATATTCTATAGGGTCTACCATAGCATAGCATCATACAAAATAGTCCTATCATGCATACTACAAAAATATCACTAATGCAATATTTAAAAGATAGGACTTTTGATGACCAAAGTATCACTTGCCTTTTTAGTATAAATCTAGGTACTCTCCTTGATCTTGCAATTTCCACACTCCTCGAAGTTTAATACATCACAACAAAGCAAAAGCACACACTCAAAACTACAACACTAAAATTAGCAAAACAAAACAAGAAATGTATGAAAGCATGAAAAAAGGGTATTTTATTGAAAAAGTGGTTTCTAACAAGGTTCTAAACTTTTCAAAACACCTACTCGTCTTTTATAAAAGTGGAATTTCATTCGAAACCAATTTAGTGAGAATAAGTCATTTTAAATCATTTTTGTTTTAATAGAAATGCTTTTTTTCCAAGGAATATTTTCTAGTGCTAACCAAATATATTTTTAAATTCAAATGTTAGTGTTTATGGTCAGAGGGTTCAAATCAAAACCATTTGCAAAAGGTTTCTCTAAAAAATAATTTTTTTAGAACAATTTTTATACTCAAAATAGTCCTATATAAGTTTCTGCATAAAAATCTAATTTTTCAGAAGCAAATGGCCAAAAAAGGTAATAGTTACAAAGAGTTTATTTTTCTGAATCCATTGATATAAAATTTGTAATTTTTGGACAAACAGATCAAAAGTTATGGAATTACAAGTTTGAATGTCTAATAGAACAAAATATGGTTTTTAAATCAAAAGTCTAGTCATGTGGCACTGTCTGATCTAAGTGAATCTGGTACCGTTTCGCGCGGATCTCTAAAGTGAGCCGTTAGATCTAAGTGAATCTGGGTGGCCCAGATGGACTGATACATGTTCGCCAAATGATCTAATCCTAACCCTAGGTTGCAGATCCAACGGACCTGAGCGCGTGGCCAAGAATTGGCGGCGCTGACGACGATGCGCGGAGGCGGCGCTTTCGGGAGGTTGGCGTTCCGATGATTCTAGTGGGTATGGGGAGGGTGCAGGGTGGTTACCGGGGTTGCGAGGGCGAGAGGGTGCTCAAGGTGGTCACCAGTGATGAAGGGGCGCACGGGGTCCTTGGAAATTGCTAATCGGAGTTTCGTCCGCCGTCGGGAGCTTGGAGATGCAGATGGAAGCGAGCCTACAAAGCGTTCGCAGACGAACATGTAGTATCAGGAGAAGCTCGAGGTGATGACGATCAAGTTTGTGTGAACCAGAGAGTGAGGGGAGGTTAGGGCTCACCGGATTTTCTCGCCGAAGTCGTGCTTAGCGTCGGTGGTTTGTAGGTGAGGATGGAGCCGAGCCTCTGGGGCGCGCGCGACCACACGGGCAATGTCAGCAGGTGCGCACGATGATGGCCAGCAAGCCTACGTGAACCAGGGGCAAGAGAAGGTCGGAGTTTGCTAGAATCAGCGTCGGAGACCATCGGAGGCACTAGTGGTGTGAGCTTGATTCAGCGCAGCCTGGGGGCGCTCGGGTGCGGGAAAATGAGGGGAAACAGAGAGGAGGGAGAGGGGAATAAGAGGGCGTGGTCAGGGGAGAGAATTACGGCGGCAGTGAATCGAATTAAGTCGTGAGGAAACGTCCAGGGAAGAGCGGGCTCAGCGCGTAGGGGGTTGACGACGATGCTGAAGTGGCAGTGGCGCCGTGTAGTCGGCGAGGGGTGAGGCGAGAGGTGCGGTGAGAACAATTTCGCGGGGAGAGGGAGAGTGTCCCGGGTGGGCTGGTTGTTGGGCTGCTGCTGGGCCTGGGGTTTGGGCAAGTTAGTTCTATTTTTTTCCTTTGTCTTTTTCTTTTATGTTTTATGTTTTTATTCAAAAATATTTTTTCCACTTCAATTTGAATTCAATTTGCATTTATTAGTGTGTTATTTAGTCCAACTTGGAGTAAATCAAATTTTTTATTATGATTTTAATATTCATTTAAATTAAGTGAGGCATTTTGTCTTTTATTAAAATAAATTCGAATATGGTTCATAAAACCATATAATTTTCTTTAAACAAACCTTTATCATTTAAATAACTTTTCTACCATATACTCATGGATTTAGCCAAGGTTTAAATTGTATTTGCAAAAATATTTATTTATTTATTTATTTCTTTCTTTGTCTTATAAAATCCATATCTTTTTATTTATAGCTCCAAAAATAGTGATTCCAATTTGTATAATTTTGTTTAATATTTATTTATATTTTTAACTCCTTTTAGGATTACTTTGTTCACAATTTGGTATGGATTTTAGCTATGAGCTTTATTAATCTTGGAATTAATTTCTTTTATCTTATTAAAATCATAAGTTTTTATCCATGGCTCCAAATGGAGTGAAATCAATTCCCATGGTTTTGTAATATTTTTGTTTACCATTTTTTATCATTTAGAAATGTTTGTTGCTAAGTTTTTATATGGAACAAAGCCATAGTCTTGGAGTGATCTTGAAGATGATTTCTTTCATTAGGGTTTAGGTTTTTGGATTAACTTTTCCAAGTGCTTAAATTCAAGATACATTCCATGCATGAATGCATTTGATTTGATAGAAAATTTGTTTGTTGATTTTACATTCAAAATTTGTTCAAGTAGGGTTTTGATGTTTCCTATTAGAGGCAAAAGTTTCTTTCCCCCTAAATTTCAACATTTGTTTAGTTTTCATATTTCAAAATTTGGAAAATTTTGGGACGTGACAGAATTTGTTGATCTTCGCAAAATTCGGATAGTTCTCCCATGGAAAAGTTTCTCCCGTTGTAAGTTATAATGCTATGTGGATAACCGAATCAAATGATTACATCCTCGATGAACTTTATGGATGTGGCCCCATTGCAATTTTTTATGGGTTTGGACTTAATCCATTTTGTAAATTTATCTACCATCACTAAAATATGGGTAAATCTACATTTTTCCATTTTGAACGGCCCTACCATATCAAGCCCCTAGACAGCAAATTTCCATGTTGTAGGGATTGTTCGTAGCTGATCAGCCGGAACATGTGCCTGACGGGCGTACTTCTTGCATGTTTGAGCAGTTTCTTGCCGTCCGACTTAGCCGTGAGCCAAAAGAATCTGTATCTAAAATATTTTTCCACTAAGGATTTGGCTGCAGCGTGATGACCACAATTGCCTTCGTGGATTTATCGCAAGATTTCCACTCCTTCCACAGAAATACAACGCTGAAATACCTTGGAAACACTCCGCTTATAGAGCTCACCATTAATATTTTTTTGGATTTTTCTCGTCAGACGATGTGTCGGCTCCGAACCTCGTCTTCGGATAATTTTCCGTCTACCAAGAAGTCTAGTTAGGGTTTTGTCCACCTAGGAATAACGGCCATAACTTCTACTAAAGGTGAGTCAGATTTCACCGGATAGTCCTCGTATACTCTTGTAATGATGGGACTTTTAGGTATTCTAGAAAGGCACCATCTGGAACTAGTTTCCGCATAGAGCCTATCCTTGATAGAGAAATTTCTTCCTCATTTTATGCTCGAGGTATGTGTTGAACCTCAAACCCTTATAACTTTTTAGATAATTCTTCCACGACAGCTCTATATGCTACCATGTGTTTGTTTGTGTTGTAGTGATCGTATACTTGTTGTGTGACTAAATATGAGTCTCCATAAAACATAAGTTGGCTAACACCAATGTCTTTGGCAATGCACATTCCATGTAATAGTGCTTCATATTGGGCAATATTATTTGTTTCCTTGAAGTGAAACTGTAGCGCATAGAAAATCTTGTCTCCTTTGGGTGATTTGAGCACCACACCTACCCTCGAGCCTCCTCGTGCTTTTCACCCATCGAATTGTAGAGTCCAGAATTTTGAATCCAGAGGATTTATGCTTTGGCTGTCTCTATCCAATCAGCGACAAAGTTGACGAGTACTTGAGACTTATTTGCTGGACGTGGTTTTTACTGAATGTCAAAATCTACTATCTCTATTCCCCACTTAGAAACACGTCATGTGGCATTGTGATTGTTGATTATATCTCACAGGAAAGCAGTACTCACCACTGTGATCTTGTGCTCTTGAAAGTAGTGTCTTAGCTTTCTGGTGCCAAAGAATACACCATAGGCTAGATTTTGGTAATGTGGATACCTTTGCTTTGACTCCGTCGAGACCTCACTTAGATAATAAGTTGTACGCTACACCAAATGTAAGAGTTTCTCCTCCTTGCGCTCCACTGATGTTACAATGCCTACGACACAATTAGGAAAATGTCTATAGGTAATCCACATATCCATGGCGCACGTGCCAATGGTGCCCCACTGGTAAAATAGCCATGGTGCACTACTAGCTAGTTCCCTATGGCTAACTGGCATAACTGTGGCGCACATGGCAGTGGTGCGCCATGGCTACATGTGGGCCAGGGCACGATCGTCCGTAGACCACCTAGCCATAGCTCACATGTACATGGAGCACTACGGGTGTGGGAGGTAGCCGTGACACACATGGGCGCAGTGCGCTATGGCTAAAGTTGGTGTTGTATGCTGTGTAAGTGGGAAAACATACCCATGGCGCACTGTTGGCATGTGCGTCAAAGCTGTGGTTTATTCCTGTGGCACAACAACTCCATGTGCGCCACAGATTCTCTTGTTGTCACTTCTTGGCAGCTCCTTTTTTCACATGGCTATCCACTACAACCTCCTACTTCACTTTCCCCTTCGTCTTCCTCCTTGGATTTGGTCGCCCTCCTCCTCCTTTCCACCTCAATTTCTCCACTCTTTCACCATTTGTAGCATGTAAAACATACCTTTGATTCTACAAACATAATAGAGGAAAGCTCTCCTTCCAACCACCATCCTCTTGGTCTCTCACCTCTCCTTCCATGTTCTAGGTCTCTCATCTCGGAGTTGTCCATTTAATAGGATGTGTTCATGTGTATGGATGGTAAGCTCATATGTATGGAGAGGATCAATGCTCATGTGTTTGGAGCATGCATTCTCTCTCATGTGTTTTTTGTGAATGAGTTGCCGTTCTTTTGCCAAAATGTTGATTCATTTCCATTTAGCAAGAATTTTGCATTTCACAAAGGTCCAAATTTTAGTATAGGTCATGCCGAAATTTTCTATCGACCATTGGATTCATTGATTGGATGTGTGGTTCTAATAAACTTCTAATTATATCGTGTACACCGTGCAGGCAACCATGGTCCTCATAATGAGAAAAGGCATTGTGGCTAGATTTTTGAAATGCGTGACGCACAACATGATACAAAATAACATGATGAAGATAAGATTTCCATGCAAAAGATGCAAAATCAATTGGTTGATCGACCTAGATTTTGGGAATCTGCAGGCGCACCTGCTCCACCATGGTTTTAGGGATGGCTACACTCGGTGGATAATTGATGAAGACGATGAGGATGTAAATGGGGCGGCAGGGAAATAAGGAAGGCGGGCAACATGATGATCATGACGAGGACGGACGAGATGACGAAGAGTTTACTAAAGATGGTCAAAGTGCGGAAGCAAACCAGGATGATGATCTAGATGCCGGAGTGGACGATGGAACAACGTCAGTATGGGTGCAGGACCCTTATGTTCAAGAACTGCTTCTCAAGCAGATGAGTAATGCCAGGGCTGCCTCTAGAGAGAAAGTGAAGCTTGCGCAACTTGATAAAGACGCGTTTATTGCATTATATGAAGGATGCAAGGACAATGATACCCAGTTGAATGTAACTATCAAACCTATAGAGATGAAGGCAAAACACAAATGGACAGACGCAAGCTTCAACGATATGATGGCATTCCGGGACGATCATCTCTAGAGGGGAACATGTGTCCAACTAGTATCGAGGACGCGAAGAAAATCACGTGTCCTCTTGATCTACTGTATGTTAGATACCATGTCTACATCAATGATTACATCATTTATCAGGGCAAGGACGCGAATAAAACCACATGCCCGGTGTGCAACGTGAGTCGATACAAGAAAGGGAAGAAAGATCCTCGAAAAGTGGTATGGTACTTTCCTATCACTCCTCCTATGCAGCGCTATTTTGAAGACCCTAAGGAAGCAAAGCTCATGTGCTAGTATGCAGAAATAAAGAAGCCACGAGATGATGATGAACTCGAAAAGGACGAGCTGCTGACGCACGCTTCAGATGCTAGCCAGCGGAAAGCATTGGACCTCTAATTCCCAGTATTCGATGGAGATTCAAGAAACATCAGGCTAGGTGCGAGAACCGATGGAGTCAACCCGTTCAGTAGTTGGAGAAGCACACACAACACTTTGCCCGTGTTTGTATGGATGTACAACCTCCCTACCTGGTTATGCATGAAGAAGAAGTACATACAAATGAATATGCTAATTCAAAGGCCAAAACAACCTAGTATGCACATCAATCTGTATCTCGGGCTGTTGAAAGAGGAGCTAGCCATGTTATGGGAATCCAGAGCCAATACGTACGATGGTATCACAAAAGATTATTTCACTATGAGAGTCGCGTTGGTCACTAAGGTGCAAGACTATCCTGATTGCGGATATTTCTCGGGGCAAGTTATCCAAGGATTCTTACCATGCGTTAGGTGCATGGATAACACAACCTATCTCCAACTCGATAAAGATCCAGGAACTTGGAAAACTGTGTTCATGGGGCACCGAAGGTGGCTTCGAAAGAATGATGCATGGAGAAAACATGGAGATCTGTTCGATGGGATAGCCGAGACCCGAGGAATCCTAGAGTGAAGGAGCAGCGAACAAGTTGATGAATTGCTGAAAAACTGGAAAGAGTGTGCGAAGTCCGGAAATAAGCAAAAGAGATAACAAGGAAAGCCGCTGCTGAAGGTATGGAAAACAAGGTTTATTTTCTGGGAGTTGCCATACGAGAAGTTCCTCCGCACGCCTCATAGCCTTTACATCATGCATATCAAGAAGAACATGTACGAGAGTCTGGTCTCCACCCTAATCAATATGCCAGATAGGACAAAAAATGGTTTGAAAGCAAGGCACGACTTGATATTAATTGCAATCCGGAAGGATCTTCACGGAGGACGCACTACTCCTGATGATCAGGAAGATGACGATGATCATCAGTCGGATGTGACACAAGTTCTTCGAAAGGGTAAAAAGGTTAAGAAGAACGAATATTACTGCCCCCTTCGTGGTTCACTATAAGCCAGGGTGAGATCAAATAGTTTTTCAAGTGCCTTCTAGGAGTCAAATTTCCTTACATCTACGCGGGGAAGATACACCGATACCTAGACAAGGCGAAGTAGAGGTTTAGTGGGATGAAGTCTCATGACTGTGTCATGCTAATGACGCAGATACTTCAGGTTCCACTACAAGGGATAATGGACGAGCATGTTTATGAAACGTTGTTTTGGCTATACATGTTTTTTGACGTCATCTCTCGAAAGTGAATTAGCGTGAATCAGCTCTGGAGGAGGAGCATATCGTGGTGATATTAAGCGAGTCCGAGATCTACTTCCTGACCATATTCTTTGACATTATGGTGCATCTGCTGGTCCATATCATGGAGGATATCATCCAATTCGGGACGATGTTCCTCCGCAGCATGATGGCATTCAAAAGAATAAATGGACACATCAAAGGATACATTTGCAATATGTCCCATTCAGATGGAAGCATAGCCAAAGGCTTTTTGGCCGAAGAGTGCATCTCTTTCTACACGAATTATCTAGACATCCAGAATCATGTAGGTCTTCCCGTTAACAGGCACCTGGGCAAGATCGAGGGATCGGGTCTCCTAGAGGCTCATCGCGTATTGCATGCAGACTTCGATGGTCGACGCGCAGACTTTGATAGAGCAAACTTAGTCACTCTACAACATTTAGAACTGTTCTATCCTAGGGTACAAAATCACAAAAGGTTAATTGATGAGAAGTATAGTGACTAGGGCATACAGTGGACGCGGGGAGTAATTATCAAAGAGCACAACTCAGATTTCATGCATTAGTTTAGGCAGACACTCCTAGATAATCCCCCGCAATCACATTCTGAAGAGGAAAACATCATATTCACCTTGTCGTAGGGACCCGTGAACAACCTGGTGACCTATCAGGCATATGACATCGGCCGCTACACATACTACACGAAGGAAAAGGACAACAAGTGTTACTATCAAAACTCAGGGGTAACATTTGAATTCTACACCGATGAAAACATGAAGGAATAATTCTACGAAAGGATCGAGGAGATCTGGGAGCTTGACTACTATGGAAAAAAGGTGCCAATGTTCCATGTCATATCGGCCAAGAGCGTCGAAAGAGAAGACCGATATTTCACAACCATGGTTATACTCGAAGCAGCCAAATCCAAGGGTGTCGGTGCGAACATCACCGAGAAAAATGAACTTCAGGTATTGACTAGCATAGTGGACCAATGTCTTTTATTTACTGACACAAAAAAGAATAGCCATGTTGTCGTGCGGAGAGGAAAAAGAAACACATAGGAATGAATGGATTTGCCAATGAGAAAGACTTCGACCAGTACGGCGATCCGAAGATTGAAGATGATGTCGACAATGATGGTGCAACATACATCACAAGAAGAAAAAGGACAACCTTACCCAAAAAAGGTAGTCCATTCGAGAGAAGAAACATTAAAGTGCTGGGGCTAAATTATTCAACCATGACAAAGAAGGGAAAAAGATTGTAAAACGTTACCTCAAAAAATATTGTAAAATTCTAGCTCAAAAAAGATTGTAAAATGCTAGCTCAAAAAATATTGTATTGATGCGTGGATGGCATATTATTAAGGGATTTCTATTTTCGTGCCCCTGGTTTATTAGTTGTACTCAGTTTTCCCCAATTGCTTCAGTTTTCCTCACTTTTCCCCTCCCTTTATTATGAAACCATCGCAGGCGCTCGTGGGCGCTCAGACGGAGGGATGCCATGAGGTCAAAGGCTTGTCCGTTACATGCTGACCGGTGGGACCGCGTTGGGGCGAGTCCTGCTGTGGCCGTTAGGTGCTGACGGGTGGGGCTAGGATACACGTTGGACCATCCATCCATCTCTCTCCGACTTGTGGGCCGTTTTTCCTGATTTTGTGGCCGGTGTAGCCAATGACAAGTGGGGATGTTCTATGGGGCCATCGAAGCCAATGCACGATGGGGCCGTCATGTGGGGCCGTTTTGTGGGCCGTCTAAGCCAATGACCGATGGGGCCATCATATGGGGTTGTAGCGGTGATTTCCATATTTTCCATGTTATGCTTTATAACTTGCATATTCTCCATTTTGTGTGTCACTAACATGTGGTGGTCGTGTGGAAAATATGCAAATTTCAAAGAAAAAGTTTGGTAGATATGCAAAATTGGTAAATATGCAAAAATTCTGGAGCAGCTACTCCCCCAAACATTGACAAGAGGGGTCGTGTATGACACACGTGAGGTCGTGTCTCTCTCTCATCCGCTTCCAGCCCCCAGCCTCGACCAATTCCTATACAACCGTCAGACAGAGTAGCCATCGTCGGCGTGTCAGCGGCTCCGTCCTACGGTGGCGTCGGACGGACTGCTGCACTGCACCTCAACCATAGCTCCAGCACCTGTTTCATCCGCAGCATTCTATGTTCAGGGAGTACCGACCGTAGGCAGGTCCACCGCCCATGATGACATGGATTTTGTTCCACCACCATAGCTAGAGGAATGGTCACAGCAGTTGCTAGTAGTGCTTGGTAAGACCTTCGCTCCTGCTCCGCCCGCCCTAATCGATTTGGTTCCCGTAATTTCCTCGATATTATAGGGGTAAATTACTCTTCAATGTCTGGCCGTAGCGGGTACACCGCCTAGGGTGGGGATTCGATCATGTCGTTGCCACATTCTTCTTCTCCTACCATGTCTGAAGTGCAGGTAACTACTTCTCTTTGTACTACCTTTGAATTTGAAGTGTCGCCATGGCCTGTCGGACTGATTTTAATTGTGTTTGTTTTGGGATTGTTACAGTGTGCTATGCGGTCCGATGATCCATGGTACATCAACCTGTGGTCTATCCAGAGGATGGTTTAGGAGGAGATGGTTGCCAATTTAGGTGATAAATTGGCCCGTAAAAACCTATTGATATTCAATCTGAAGCATAATGTCGAGGAAGATAATAAGAATTCAGAGCTTATTCGCAAAGAGAAGTTGACACTTGAGGCTGATCTTGCCATATCTAATCAAGTGGTAGAAAATCTAAAAGATGAACTTCAAGTGAAGGGGGAGGAGAATAGTAGATTCATGTGGGATGTTTTAGTAGTTGTCATCCCCTCCTTGCAGTTATAGTATTGGGTTGTGGTGAAGGTGGCACATGTAATGATTAGTTGAATAGGTAGCTAATTTAGAGAGTAGAATTGTTATTCAATGGATGGTTGTGAGTTCCTGCTAATTTAGTCACTTTTTGGTCCCAAAATTGTCAAGGGAATGCATTGTAGGGCCCGAGTTGCTTGCCATTGGATCTAGCTACCCATAGTTGGCGTGCCAAATGCCTAGAGGGTTAGGTTTGGGGCCGTATCAGTTTTGACTGTTGTGTCGCTGCCATCGAAGCTGCCATGTAGACTTGCAGCATTGACGGCAGCATCCATTCCCTGTTCTTCTTAACACCACATTCTTCTTCTCTAAAGAGGCGATCTCTCAAACAAAGTACTACTCCCTCCGATCCAAATTGGTCAACTCAAATTCATCAAGATACAGATGAATCTAATACTAATTCATGTCTAGATACAATCAAATCTAGACAAATCTAAATCAACTAATTTGGGTCAGAGGGCGTACTACTTTTGAATCATCTTTAGAGCATATCCCTCCAATCCATATTACTACTTGTCACTGAAATGGATGTATCTAGACATGTTTTAGTGCTAGATACAGTCATTTCAACAACAAATAGTATGAATCGGAGGGAGTATCAATTTTGATTCAAATGATACATATTTCTATCAAATTTATACTTGCCCACCGGAGATTGTCAAAGCAATTACTAATACATATGAATGAGCTTTAGAGCATATCCACCGGTCTGACGGCTCAAATACATACTCCCTCCGACCCATATTAGCACTAGAACTTGACTAGACATGTTCATATCTTGATGACTCTAAGTCAACTAATATGGGTTGGTGGGAGTATCTCAAATCATACATATATTTTAAGTCACAGAATTTTAGTTCAAATTGGGCTAAAATTTGTCCCAATATTAAGTGGACGGTGAGCTAGCCGCCCTCCCCGCCGCATGTGTACTACAAGACGTACGGGAAAAGTTCTACCATCCATCCGACCACGAGGTACATCCGGCCTTCACCGTTGAAGTGCACCTCGACGTGCCAGTCACGACAATGGCCTGCCTCCCACAGCATCGATTCACGATGGCTTGATCTGGCTGGATCGATGGCCATTGTCAGCACCACCACCGCCTCGGTGTATTTCGTCAGCAACGGAAGTGAGACAGTCATAAATTTCATACGCTTAGATCCTCACCTCTGTACGCCATTACAGCCGCCACTTGGATCCGTGTCGCCGCAAGCCGTTCGACCCCCACGCTTAGGTCCAAGCCGCCGCACGCCGTTCCCACTACCAAGCTTAGATCCGCGCCGCCGCACGCCGTTCCGACCGGTAGTCTTACGTCCATGCCGCAACTCTTGGATCCTTTTTGCCACAAGCTGTTTCGACCCCCACAGTTAGGTCCGCTCCGCCACACGCCTTTCGGACCGCCATGATTAGAACCGCACCGCCGCACACCATTCGGACTGCAGTTCCACCGTACGTCCCTAGGGGGGAGGCAGATGCAGCTGGTATATGTGCGATAGGGAAAGAGTGGGAGAGACATCCAGCCTGTCAAGATCTCCTCTACGTACAGGGTAGGTGCGCCCATCGGGAGAGAGATACCTCTAGCCCATCGGGTCATGATGTCAACACCCGGGTTTTTAATCCCAGATGCCTGTTATGCCATACATCGCAATCCCAGGATTACCATTTTTGTGAGACATAACAGATTGGATATCACAGTACATCATCCATTACAAACCATACATAAGGTCTTACAACAAATAAAGGATCCCATGATCCAGTCTTAATACAATCATAACATCAGAATAACGTAATGATAACGATAGCATAGGCGAGACTCCATCGTAATGGTCACATGCAATGCTGACGATGGGAGATGATCCTAGTTGTTGTAACCTTCCTGTGGTCCATACTACTGATAGTCCTCTTCATAGTTTGGCCACGGGAATAGCCAGGGAGGAAGCCATGAGTACTCTTTAAGTACTCGTAAACTAATACTAACAGGTGAAGTGGTTTTTGAGTATGAAGTAACAGGATCTAGGTAGTTTTGCAAAAACCCATATTTACCTTAACTGAGTTCAGAAGCAAAGAAAGCTAGTTGAAAGTTTTATAACACCTAAGTGGGAACTTGAGTTTCATATGACAACCCTATTGTGGTCAAGTCAAAGTCATGAATCATTTCACAAGTCATTTTGAAAACATATGACGACGGAACAGTATGGCCACTCCAAATGTCCATAACTGCGGACGCGGCTATTCGAATAGTTTGACACTCTACAGAGGTGGTACACTTTCACCACAACATTCGATACATCCGTCAGGAAAAATCCTGAATTCACCATACTCAGTATGCGGATAATCAATCCTAACCTTTCAATTATACGCCCTAGTATAGGCACCTCTCCTGTGAGTTTGGCCTCCCAACCATGACCAACTGTCATCTTGGGAACTGCATAGGTGGACAATCTTCACAAGGTAGCCTCATCTCAAACCTTGGCCGCAAGGGAACCCATACTAACGTATATAAATTTCAATTCAAGCCCTACCCAAATTTCGGGTATTGTGGTTGTACAGTAAAATTGGAATGGCATCGCATCCAGACAACCATCAGTTTTCTAAAGGGCTAAGGCTCATGCCTTTACATTTTCATCATCAAAATCATCTGGTGTTCAAGAACACATGTCAAAACATTTCAGTAGAATGACTCATCATTGTAAGGTTTTCATAACCATTTTCACCAAGTATTCCCATCTAAAGTGATCAAGTTTTATGCTTAGCACCAGCATCTACAAGTGGGGGTAAACACTAATGAGGGGTGGTGAACAAGTGTATCTTATCTAAGTTCAATTTCATGCCTCGGGATGACATCAAGATTATCTAACTTAGGCCAAGTTTTATGTTCTTTATGCTACCTTTAAATATTTGTCTAAAATCTACAAGTCAATAAGTAACTCCAATAGAAAGTTTTGATAAGGAAATAAAATAACTAAGCTGGCAAATAAAACTAGGATTGGGTAACAAGTGATGTAAGCTTGCAAGTAAAACTTGCATGGTTTATCTTAGCTTGCTAAGATATTAGTATGAGCTTGCAAGTATTAGCTTGCTAAGTTGCCAATGTTAGCTTGCCTTGAGTAGAGAAGTGGTTGAAGTTCTCCTCGGCTTCTTCCTCGTAGTATTCTCCTTCCTCCTCGTATCCTTGGTCGGTACTAGCATTTATAAATAAATACGAGGTACACAATCACCAAACAATACTTTACTACTTTTATTTATCACACCACGGTTTTCACTAGATGACCTAGCATCATCACAAACATTACAATCCTTAAAGCACTTGTCTTATTTATTTTATTTTGGAAAAGTAATTTCTACTCATTGAAAAACTACCTAAGGTTTAATATTCTCCAACTAAAACATGGGATCATGTTAACACATGTCATCACCACATATTTCGGTACATGGGAATGTGATTTAAAGTGGTGTCACAATTTAACAAGGTTTAACCTTTTTATTTTAATTAAATACAGTGACTAGAAATTCCTATGGGGCATTCTTTTATTACTTGTCCATTATTTCTGCAAGAAAACCTAGATATTTTTATATATTCAGAAAGGTCTAGTTAAATGTGATTTTTGAGAGTTGGAATCTACTCAAAAGATTTTGTGGTTGAATTTTGAAAAATGTTTGAATGCAGAAAAGCTTCTGCCTTGTTATTTTTACTATAGGTGATCTACAATTCCAAATTAATTGAATCAAATGGGCTTGGATTAAATATACGTTAGTGCCAAGAGGGGACCGAAGGGCGGCCAGTGGGGGTCTACGGGGGCTCACCGGGGCTTAGGCGAGGGTCGGTCATGGGGGTGAACGATGAAGTCGACGACGGTGAACCTCCTGGTACCGGCGGCTTCTTATGGGGCGGCTCCAATCGCTGGCTCCTTTCTTCCTCCTACGTGGCAGACTCCGGTCAAATTCTGGCGACCTGCTGCTTGCCTTACTCCGGGAATGAGTGGGGGTGGTTCTGAGAGAGAGGGGAGTGTGTTGGTGTGAGGAAATTGAGCGGGGGTGGCCTCTATTTATAGTGCCAAGAGGGGACCGAAGGGCGCTGGTGGAGCTCGTCGTGGTCGTTGGCACAGTGAGCTAATGGCATGGGCGATGGTAGGGGGCGGTGCTGTGCTCCCTGACGAAGCTCAACGGCGTGGTCTCGAGGCGTGGGGCAGTGCGAGACGGTAAGAACACTGCAGTGCTCTGGGCGGGTCCGACCGGCATTTTAATGGCGCATCGCGGCTACGGCTCGCGCGGCGGCGAACGGGGTTGTTTGGCGGTCTCCTGGGATGGTGGTGATCACGCTTGCAAGCGGCAAGGGCGGCGCACAGTCTGTTGGCGCGTGTCGAGTGCAGCGCTCTGGCGCGCTCTCAGCATGGCATAGAGGCGTAGGACGCGGCGGATCTAGAGTGGTCCAGTGGCTGGCAGGGCATTGGCGTTGGATAGGGGGTGGCGATGGATGGTGGTAAATGTCCCAAACAAGGTGTCTAGGCTTGGTACTGCTCCTAGCTTGCTGTTGACCAGGGGGTGGCAAGGTGAGGCTCGGAATTCTCACCATTGATGGCAATGGCAAGCTCACAGTGGTGCTAGAGCTTGTTAACTAAGATAGGTGATCTACTAATAGCCTGCTATGAGCTAGAGAGGGAACAAGGTTGGCCAAATCACTGCTCACTATAGTGTTTGTTGTTTGTTTGATTTGTGTTTGCAAGATGTTTGATGAAATGGCCGAAAGAGATTTGAAATTGAATTTTTGGTTCAAAATTGGTGGGTGCACTATTTACATACTAGGTAGTATCTGGTTAGTTGGAAAGGTCAAGTTGCACTGGTTTGGTTGGTTTTTGAAAATGGTTGATCTTCACATATGTTAAAGATTCAGTTTTGAATTTTCGTTTGAATCAAGTTGCCAAATGTTTCTGTAAGTTTGAAAGGTGAGTTTGGGTTCCGTTTTACTTGGTCTATCAAGGGGTGAAAAGAAATGGAATTGTTTCTGTTTGAAATCTTGGACTAGAAACACTCGAAGTGCCTAGTGAGCAAGATTGGCAAAAATGACCATTTGCTTGTTTTGTTTGTTTTTTATTTTCTCTTGATTTGTACCTGCTTCGAAAAGTTGTAGATGATGTTGTTTTCATCTTTAAACCATTTCTTGCTATTTACAATAATCAAACAAGTCCATTTATGCATTCATACAATCATCACATACACACATGCATTCATATGATGTTGATTAACAAAAGTTTTTGTTGACCCTAATTTTGGGTCATTGGAATTTGATAATCATTGTTCAATATTTTTGGGATGTTACAAACCTTCCCACCTTAAACAAAATCACGTCCCGAGATTTGAGAAAGAAGAAAGAAGAAAACTAGGATTTAAAAAGATCAGGAAACTCTGTCTTGATGTAGACTTCTCGTTCGCAGGTAGCTTCTTCTTCAGTGGGGTTGCTCCACTAAATCTTGAGAAACTTAATGCTTCGGGTCCTGGTGGTTCTGAAAGCTTACTCCAAAATACGGATGGGTACTTCTGGATACGTCAGGTCATCGTTGATCTCTATGGTGCGGTGATCAATGTTCTTGAAATCTTCAGTCTTCTCCGGGACCTCTAGGCATTTGCGAAGTAATGATATATGGAACACATTATGTACGGCTGACATCTCCTCCGGCATTTCCAATTGATACGATACTTCTCCTCGACAATTCAGAATCTTGAATGGTCTGATATATCTGGGCCTAACTTTCCTTTGAGCTGGAAATGATGCATTCCCTTCAAAGGAGAAACTTTGAGATACACAAAATCTCTGATATAGAAAGCGAGGTCTCAACGTCTCTTATCGGCATAACTCTTCTGTCTGGACTGGGCGGTCTTGAGGTGCTCACGAATCTTGTGAATTTTCTTTTCTACTTCTCGTAGGATGTCGGGTCCAAAAATCTTACTCTCTCTTACTTCCGACCAATTCAAAGGGGTACGACACTTCCTTCCATACATGAATTCAAATGGGGCCATTTGCAAACTAGCTTGATAACTGTTGTTGTAAGAAAATTCCGCGAAAGGCAGACAGTCTTCCCATTTAGATCCATACTCTGGCACATAGGCTCTTAACATATCTTCGAGTATTCGATTTACTCGCTCTGTTTGTCCATCGGTTTGAGGGTGATACGCTGTGCTAAAATCTATTCGGGTTCCTAATCCTTCTTGGAATTTCTTCCAAAATCTCAAGGTAAACTGAGTTCCTTGATCTGACACAATGTTCTTCGGGAATCCATGCAAACTGACAATTCTAGCTATGTATAACTCTGCTAGCTTCGAGCTCTGGTAGGTGGTCTTGACTGGTAAGAAGTGGGCGACCTTGGACAATCTATCAACTATGACCCAAATAGAGTCATTTCCCCTACTAGAAGTAGGCAATCCGGTGATAAAGTCCATTCCAACTGAATCCCATTTCCATTCTAGAATCTGTAGTGGTTGCAACAGTCATGCGGGTCTCTGAGTCCTGCCTTGACTCTCTAACAAATATCACACTTGGCGATGTAGCTTCCGATTTCTCTCTGCATCTTATGCCACCAAAATTGCTCCTTCAAATCCAGATACATATTCGTTCCCCCGGGGTGGATAGAATAAAGAGTATCATGAGCCTCTTTCAAAATCGCTTCCTTCAGCTCTGAATCTGCTGGTACACAGAGACGTCGTTTGTACCAGAAAACTCCTTCTTTATCTTCGGTGAATCCGGGTACTTTGCCTGTACCGATGCAACGTTTGATTCCGTCGATACTAGCATTTCCTTTCCGCGCCTCCTTGATTTGACTGATCAAAGTGGGTTGAAGTTCTATGCTAGACAAAAATCGTTCACTTACTAATTCTATTCTGAAATCTTCCAACTCCTTGTGCAAACTTGGTTGCTCTTTCATAATCATGGAGTTCAAGCGGCACAGCAATCTACTAAGGGCATATGCTACCACATTGGCTTTACCGGGGTGACAGTGAATGTCCAGATCATAGTCCTTGATTAGCTCGATCCATCTTCTCTTCCTCATATTCAGCTCCTCCTGAGTGAATACATATTTCAGGCTCTTGTGATCCGAATAAATATCACAACGGTTTCCCATCAGGTAATGCCTCCATGTCTTCAGGGCTAGAACGACGGCTGCTAGTTCAAGGTCATGGGTAGGATAATTCTGCTCATGTTGCTTCAGTTGTCGGGATAGATAAGATATTACCTTGTCTTCTTGCATCAACACACATCCGAGACCGATCTTGGATGCGTCACAATACACATCAAACGGCTTCGTGATATCCGGCATGATCAAGACTGGGGATGAAATCAATCTCCTCTTGAGTTCTTGAAAACTTGCTACACATTTATCTGTCCATTCAACCTCTTATCTTTCTTCAACAATTGGGTCATGGGTCTTGCAATGCTCGAGTATCCTTCTACGAACTTGCGGTAGTATCCAGCCAATCTGAGAAATGCACGAAATTGGGTTTAAGTGGTTGGGGACTTCCAATCTTCAGCATCCGTCACCTTTGCAGGGTCAACGGAAATTCCTCCTGCTGATACAATATGTCCGAGAAATCCTACCTCCTGCCACCAGAATTCACATTTTCTAAACTTGGCATACAACTAATGCTCCCTAAGGGTTCCAAGGATGGTCCTTAGGTGTAGCTCATGTTCTTCTTCTGATTTGGAATAGATCAGAATGTCATCGATGAAAACAACGACAAACTTCTCCAGGAAGTCCATAAAATCTTATTCATGAGGTTCATGAAATAAGAGGGGGAATTGGTTAATCCAAAAGACATGACAGTATACTCATATAATCCGTATCTGGTCGTAAAGGCAATCTTTGGAATATCCTCTGATCGAATCTTGAGTTGATGATAACCAGTTCTAAGATCAATCTTAGAAAACACTTTGGCACCAGTCAACTAGTCAAACAGGTCTTCTATCTTTGGCAGTGGGTACTTGTTCTTGATGGTGACATCATTCAACTTCCGATAATCCATACACAAACGGTTACCTCCATCTTTCTTGTCCATAAACAAGACAGGTGATGTCCATGGCGACGCACTTGGTTGGATCAATCCTATCTCTAGCATAGCATTTGCTTCTTTAGCTCCACTAATTCAGATGATTTCATACTATATGGCCTCTAGGCTATGGGTCCAGTTCCATGGATTAGTTCAATGATAAATTCGATATCCCGATCTGGGGGCATACCGGACAAAACATCTGGAAATACATCGGGGTATTCACAGACTATTCTGATTTTGTCAATGGTTGGTTGGGATAGACTCTTGTTGCACTTGAATTGACGGGGCAAGGTTTTAGATACATGCTCGACTGATATTCCAGCTGTACTGGTCATGGTTATGGATTTCTTGGCACAGTCGATTAATCCTTTATGTTTCGACATCCAATCCATTCCTAGTACTACTTGCAAACCTTTAGTTCCAAGTACTATTAGATTAGCATAGAAATCAATGCCATGGATTCAGATAGGTACAACCTTGCAAAATTGTCTAGCTTTGGTGGTTGAACTAGGAATTTGAACTATCATAACATGCTTCAATTTGGTGGGTTGAATCTTACTAGTGCATGCAAAGTCTTCGGTAACAAACGAGTGCGATGCTCTAGAATCAAACAACACTCTTGCAAGTACTGATTTAACATAAAACATACCCAGCACGACATCTGGCGCTTCTTGGGCTTCTTCAGCATGCATGATAAAGAGACGGCCATTGCGGTTGAGCGAATTCCCTGGGGGCAAATCTTCTTCCAAGCTGAACACGACGTTGCTGCTGAGCTAGGGCAGTTGCATTGGGGGTTGCGGCAATCTTCTTGGGGAACTCATTGGAATAGTGACCCTTGGTTCCACATTCATAACAAGTCACCTGAGACTTGTCTTTTGCTGCAATAGACACAGCATTGCTTCTAGTCCTTGGCGAAGTGTTGGTTTTGGTGGCGACATTGTTGTTATTAAACTTGGGCGGTGCATGGTTGAAATTGCTGGAGTTGCCGGGGTTGTTGTTGTGATTTCCTCCGGGCCTTGGGTTTCCTCCTCCATTGTTGGGATAGGTGGGACGGTTCATCGGGGGTCTGTTGTTTCTTGGGGCAAACCCTGGAGATGGGTTGGGGCGATACTTTGGGGTATGGTGGTTTCCTGGTTGATGCATCATTCTACGTTTGCAGTTCTCATTTACTTGGTTGATCTTGCCCTCCATCTGGATGGCAGAATCCACTAAGGCTTCAATATCAGAAAATGGGATATTGACCAAACACTATCTGCGTCTCATCATGCAGACCATTCAAGAATCTCTCCTTCTTCTTGGCTTCGGTATCTATCTCATCCGATGCATACCTAACCAATGACAAAAATTTGTAACGGTACTCAACTACTGTCATCCTCCCTTGCATTAGTTCTCTGAATTCTTCTCTCATCCTCTTGATCAAACCCGGCGGCACATGGGTTCTGCTAAACTTGATTTTGAATTCATCCCAAGTCATCATTTGTCCTCCATCCATGGCACGAACGTTGTTCCACCATGCTCTTGCATCCCCGGCCAGATAGTGGGTGGCAAACAGTACCTTCTCATTGGCTGTCCACTCCTGCAACTTCTAGGTTGTTCTCCATGATTTGCAGCCAATCATCGGCATCGAGGGGCTCTTCAAACTTAGTGAAAACAGGTGGGTTGGTGTTCTAGAAGTTCTAGAGCTTGGATCCATGGTTGTCCTGATTTCCATGGACTTGATTGTTGTTGGCCATCTGAGCGATGTGCTGAAGGGTTGCTAAGTTGGTTGACGTTCGGCTCTTTCCGATTCGCGGTCAGAAACCAACATTTGCAAGATTTGGAACATCGGGTCTAGGGATGAACTGCTTCCTCCGCGAGGCATCTGAAGATTGAGATAGATCATGAGAAAAGAGGGGAAATTTCTATGGTTTAGGTTTTTGAAAAGTTTTTGAAGTTTGACTCAGATTTTTCTAGAAACTTGCTTTTCATTCATTCATTCATAGCACATGATGCAAACACACACCACAACAAAGAAAACATAGGGTTTTAAGAACCATTCTGGTGAACTACGATACAGTGGGACCGGATACAACTCACTAACGCTAGTGCTCAAGTGCTACTACTCCTAGGAGTCGGTGTCCTCATCATCATCATCAATGAAGGCGAAGTCATCCTCATCGGTGTAGAAGTCCATGGCCTGATCCTCCAGAAAGTCGTCATCATCACTGAGATAGGAGTAGGGGTCTCCACGGATGTCCTCCCATGCATTCTCCATCTCCTCGAGATTCCTATCCCTCTCGTGGACAGTGTCCTCCAGCTCTATGATCCTGTAGTGGAGACGGGCAATGATGCGCTCCTTCTTGTCGAGCTGATGGCGACGAGACTGACGATCCTTCACTACCATTCAATGGTCTGATCTAAGTTTTTATAAATACTCACTTCCTTGGTTTTGAAACTAGGTTTTTGATTCAAACGTCCATTCTAAACTAGGGTCTCCTATGGTCAGGATGGCTCTGATACCAACTTGTCAACACCCGGGTTTTTAATTCCCAGATGCCTGTTATGCCATTCATTGCAATACCAGGATTACCATTTTTGCGAGACATAATAGATTGGATATCACAGTACATTATCCATTACAAACCATACATAAGGTCTTACAACAAATAAAGGATCTCATGATCCAGTCTTAATACAATCATAGAAGAGGAATAACGTAATGATAACGATAGCGTAGGTGAGACTCCATCTTCATGGTCACAGGCAATGCTGACAAAGGGAGATGATCCTAATTGTCATAACCTTCTTGTGGTACATCCTCCTGATAGTCCTCTTCATAGTCTGGCCACGGGAATAGAGAGGGACAAAGCCATGAGTACTCTTTAAGTACTCGCAAACTAATACTAACAAGTGAAGTGGTTTTTGAGTAAGAAGTACTAGGCTCTAGGTTGTTTTGCAAAAAGCCATATTTACCTTAACTGAGTTCAAAAGCAAAGAAAGCTAGAACTTGAGTTTCATATCACAACCCTGTTGTGGTTAAGTCAAAGTAATCATTTCATAAGTCATTTTGAAAACATCTGACGATGAAACAGTATGTCCACTCCAACTATCCGTAACCGCGGACGCGGCTATTCAAATAGTTTGACAATCTGCAGAGGTGGTACACTTACACCACAACATTCGATACATCTGTCAGGAACAATCCGGAATTCACCATACTCAGTATGCGGATAATCAATCCTAACCTTTCAATTACACGCCCTAGTATAGGCTACTTTCCTGTCAGTTTGGCCTCCCAACCATGACCAACTGCCATCTTGGAAACTGCACAGGTGGACAATCTTCATAAGGTAGCCTCATCGCAAACCATGGCCACAAGGGAACCCATACCAAGGTATATAAATTTCTAGTCAAGCCCTACCCAAATTTCGGGTATTGTGGTTGAACGGTAAAATTGGAATGGTATCGCATCCAGAAAACCATCAGTTTTACAAAGGGCTAAGGATCATGCCTTAACATTTTCATCATCAAAATCATCTAGTGTTCAAGAACACATCTCAAAACATTTTACTAGAATGACTCATCATTCTAAGGTTTTCATAACCATTTTCACCAAGTATTCCCATCTAAAGTGATCAAGTTTTATGCCTAGCACTAGCATCTACAAGTGGGGGTAAACACTAATGAGGGGTGGTGAACAAGTGTATCTTATCTAAGTTCAATCTCATGCCTCAGGATGACATCAAGATTATCTAACTTAGGCCAAGTTTTATGTTCTTTATGCTACCTTTAAATATCTGGCTAAAATATACAAGTCACTAACTAACTCCAATAGAAAGTTTTGATTAGGAAATAAAATAACTAAGCTGTCAAATAAAACTAGGATTGGGTATCAAGTGAGGTAAGCTTGCAAGTAAAACTTGCAAGGTTTAGCTTAGCTTGCTAAGATATTAGTATGATCTTGCAAGGATTAGCTTGCTAAGTTGCAAGTGTGAGCTTTCCTTGAGTATTCTCCTTCCTCCTCGTATCCTTGGTCGGTACTAGCGTCTATAAATAAATACGAGGTACACAATCACCAAATAATACTTAACTACTTTTATTTATCACACCAAGGTTTTCACTAGATGACCTAGCATCATCACAAACATTACAATCCTCAAAGCACTTGTCTTATTTATTTTATTTTGGAAAAGTAATTTCTACTCATTTAAAAACTACCTAAGATTTAATATTCTCCAACTAAAACATGGGATCATGTTGACACATGTCATCACCACATATTTCAGTACATGAGAATGTGATTTAAAGTGGTGTCACAATTTAACAAGGTTTAAACTTTTTTATTTTAATTAAATAAAGTGACTAGAAATGCCTATGGGGCAATCTTTTATTACTTGTCCATTATTTCTGCAAGTAAACCTAGATATTTTTATATTTTCATAAAGGTCTAGTTAAATGTGATTTTTGAGAGTTGGAATCAACTCAATAGCTTTTGTGGTTGAATTTTGAAAAATGTTTGAATGCAGAAAAGCTTATGCCTTGTTATTTTTACTATAGGTGATCTACAATTCCAAATGAATAGAATCAAACGGGCTTGGATTAAGAATTCCAGTACCTTTCTAACAAAATTGGTTTCATGAAATTTGGTTTAGTGAATCGACCTGGGTTGATTTTTGAATCTAGGTACATAACTGAGTTTGAAAATAAAAGAATAAACCTAAATTCAAACTACTAGGTCACATGGGAAGGTAAATGGGCCGGCCCACGGTGCACAGCGTTTGCGGGTGAGTGTAAGTGATTGTCCCCACCCGTCAGTCAGACAGGGGGTGCTAAGCGGTACGGGGTGACGTGGACAGCACGATCAACCTCTAATCTAACGGATGTGACTTATCATCTCCGTCGGGCAACGCCGGTGTGACAGAACCCTAGCGCGGCCAGTGGAGGTCTACGGGGCTCACCATGGCTCAAGTGATGGTCGGCGACGGGGGCAAATGACGAAGTCGACGACGACGAACCTCCTGGTACCGGCGGCTTCTCCTAGGGCGGCTCCAATCGCTGGCTCCTTTCTTCCTCCTCCGCGGCACACTTCGGTCAAATTCCGGCGACCTGCTACTCGCCTTGCTCCGAGAATGAGTGGGGGTGGTTTTGAGAGAGAAGGAAGTGTGTTGGTGTGAATAAATCGAGCGGGGTGGCCTCTATTTATAGTGCCAAGAGGGGACCAAAGGGCGCTGGTGGAGCTCGTCGTGGTCGTCGGCATAGTGAGCTAATGGCATGGGCGACGGTAGGGGCGGTGCTGTGCTCCCTGGCGAAGCTCAACTGTGTGGTCTCGAGGCGTGGGGTGGTGCTAGACGGTCGGAGTGCTGCGGTCCTCTGGGCGGGTCCGACGGGCATTTTAATGGTGCACCGTGGCTACAGGTCGTGTGGCAGCGAACGGGGTTGTCTAGCGGTCTCCTGGGACGGTGGTGATCACGCTCGCAAGCGGCGAGTGCGGCACGCGGTCTATGGGGGTGTGTCAAGTGCAGCGCTCTGGCGCACTCTCGGCATGCCACAGAGGCGTAGGACGCGGCGGTTCTAGAGTGGTCCAGTGGGTGGCAGGGCATTGGCGTTGGACAGGGGGTGGCGATGGACGGTGGTCAATGTCCCAGACAAGGTGGATAGGCTTGGTGCTGCTCCTAGCTTTAGGTCGACCATGGGGTGGCAAGGTGAGGCTCGGCATGCTCACCATTGATGGAAATGGCAAGCTCACAGTGGTGCTAGATCTTGTTAACTAAGATAGGTGGTCTACTAATAGCCTTCTGTGAGCTAGAGAGGAAACAAGGTTGGCCAAATCACTGCTCACTATAGTGTTTGTTGTTTGTTTGATTTGTGTTTGCAAGGTGTTTGATGAAATGGCCGAAACAGATTTGAATTTGAATTTTTGGTTCAAACTTGGTGGGTGCACTAGTTACATACTAGGTAGTCTCTGGTTAGTTGGAAAGGTCAAGGTGCACTGGTTTGGATGGTTTTTGAAAATGGGTGATCTTCACATATGTTAATGATTCAATTTTTAAGTGTCATTTGAATCAAGTTGCACGTCATTTTAATGGCGCACCACGGCTACGGGTTGCGCGGCGGCGAACGGGGTTGTCTGGCCGTCTCCTAGGACGGTGGTGATCACGCTTGCAAGCGGCGAGGGCGGCTCGCGGTCTATGGGCGCGTGTCGAGTGCAGCACTGTGGCACGCTCTCGGCATAGCACAGAGGCATAGGAAGCGGCGGTTCTAGAGTGGTCCGGTGGGTGGCAGGGCGTTGGCGTTGGACAGCGGGTGGCTATGGATGGTGGTCAATGTCCCAGACAAGGTGGATAGGATCGGTTCTGCTCCTAGCTTGCTATGGACCATGGGGTGGCAAGGTGAGGCTTTGCATGCTAACCATTGATGGAAATGGCAAACTCATAGTGGTGCTAGATCTTGTTAATTAAATTAGGTGATCTACTAATAGCCTGGTGTGAGCTAGAGAGGGAACAAGGTTAGCCAAATCACTGCTCACTATAGTGTTTGTTGTTTTTTTGATTTGTGTTTGCAAGGTGTTTGATGAAATGGCCAAAATATATTTGAATTTGAATTTTTGGTTCAAACTTGGTGGGTGCACTAGTTACATACTTGGTAGTCTCTCGTTAGTTGGAAAGGTCAAGGTGCACTGGTTTGGATGGTTTTTGAAAATGGGTGATGTCAACACCCGGATTTTTAATCTCAGATGCCTGTTATGCCATACATCGCAATCCTACGGTTACCATTTTTGCGAGACATAACAGAATTGGATACCACAGTACATCATCCATTACAAACCATACACAAGGTCTTACACAAATAAGGATCTCATGATCCAGTTCTTAATACAACTCAAGCAGCGGAATACGTAATAAGAACGGTAGCGTAGGCGAAGCTCCATCTTCGGGGTCACAGGCAATGCTGACGATGGGAGGTGATCCTAGTTGTCGTAACCTTCCTCGGGTCCATCCTCCAGGTACTCCTCTTCATAGTCTGGCCACGGGAATAGCCAGGGACAAAGCCATGAGTACTCTTTAAGTACTCGCAAACTAATACTAACAAGTGAAGGGGGTTTTTTTGTAGTAGGACACTAAGCTCTAGGGTCATTTTGCAAAAAGCCAGATTTACATCTACTAAGTTCAGAAACAAGAAAAAGCTAGTCAAATTTTATAACACCTATGTGGGAACTTTGAATTTCATATCCCAACTCTGTTGTGGTCAAGTCAAAATCTCAATTCATTTCACAAGTCATTTTGAAAACATCTGACGGGGGAATAGTATGGCCACTCCAACTGTCCATAACCGCGGACGCGGCTATTCGAATAGTTTGACAGTCTGCAGAGATTGTACACTTTCACCACAACATTCAATACATCCATCAGGAACAAATCCTGAATTCACCATACTCAGTATGCGGATAATCAATCCTAACCTTTCAATTACACACCCTAGTACAAGCACCTCTCCTGTGAGTTTGTCCTCCCAACCATGACCAACTGTCATCTTGGGTACTGCACAGGTGGACAATCTTCACAAGGTAGCCTTGGCTCAGACCTTGGCCGTGAGGGAACCCTTACTAAGGTATATAAGTGTCCGGTCAATCCCTACCCAAATTTCAGGTATTGTGGTTGTACGATAAAATTGGAATGGTATCGCATCGAAACAACCATCAGTTTTATAAAGGGATAAGGCTCATGCCTTAACATTTTCATCATCAAAATCATTTGGTGTTCGGAAACACATGTCAAAACATCTCAGTAGAATGATCCATCATTCCAAGGTTTTCATAACCATTTTCCACCAAGTATTCCCATCTAAAGTTGATCAAGTTTTATGCTTAGCACTAGCATCTACAAGTGAGGGTGAGTACTAATGAGGGGTGGTAAACAAGTGGAGTTTAACTAATTCAATCTCATGCCTTAGGATGACATCAAGATGCTTGCAAGCATTAAATTGAATTTAGATACTAAAAAGATGCCTTAGGATTTGGCCAAATTTAATGCTCTTTATGCAACCTTCAAATATCTTTCTAGTATCTACAAGTCACTTAAATAACTATAAGAAAGTAGCTTTGATAAAGAAATAAAGTAGAAAGCTTGCAAGTAAAACTAGGATTGGGTTATCAAGTGAGTATGATCACATATGCTTAAGGCATATAGTTGGCATGGTAACAAGCAAGTATTAGCTTGCATAGGTCAACTTGACTAGTAAGGCTTGCATCAGTATCAGTATAAGCTTGCTAAAGTAGAGTATCTTGCAAGTTTTAGCTTGCCTTGTGCAGAGCAGTGGTTGAAGTTCTCCTCGGCTTTTTCTTCGTAGTATCCTCCTTCCTCCTCGTATCCTTGGTCGGTACTAGCGTCTATGAATAAATACGAGGTACATAATCACCAAACAATATTTAACTACTTTCAATCATCACACAAAAGGGTTCAATAGATGATCTAGCATCATCACTAACATCACAAGAATAAAGCATTTATCTTATTTATTTATTTTTAGAAAAGTAATTTCTACTCATTGAAAAACTACTTAAGATTTAATATTCTCCAACTCAAACATGGGATCATGTTGACACATGTCATAACCACATATTTCAGTACATGAGAATGTGATTTAAAGTGGTTTCACAATTTTATAAGGTTTAACCTTTTATTTTAAATAAAATAAGTGACTAGAAATGCCTATGTGGCATTCTTTTATTACTTGAACAATATTTCTGTGAGTAAACCCATATATTTTTATATATTCTGAAAGGTATGATCAAATGTGATTTTTGAGAGTTGGAATCAACTCAAAAGCTATTATGGTTTAAATTTGAAAAATGTTTGAATGCACAAAAGCTTCTGCCTTGTTATTTTTACCAAGGTTGATCTATAGATCCAAATGATTCGAATCCAACGGGCTTGGATTAAGCATTTCAATATCTTTCTAACAAAATTGGTTTCATTCAATTTGGTTCACTGAATCTTGCTGGGTTGATTTTTGAAACTGGGTACAGAACTAAGTTTGAATATAAATGGAAAAAGGTAAATTCAAACGAGTGGGCTGCGCGGGAAGGGGTAATAGGCCGGCCCAGTGTGACTCCGCAGCGTGGGGCGCAACTGACAGGGGGGGTCTACTGGTCAGTGGCTCTTTAAACGCGAAGCGGTATGGGGCAATATGGTGCGTTGGATTAGAATGAAGATCGACGGTTGAGGGTCGTCGTCGACGATGAACAAGTCACCGGCGAGCTCGAACCCTAGTGGCTCAGTGGGGGTGCAAAGTGTGCATACCGGGGCTCTAGTGACGACGGCGAGGCGGGCAAACGACAAAGTTGACGACGGCGAACTCAGGGGTGGTCGCGGCAGCTTCGGGGGTGGACGAAATCAACGGCTCCTCTTATCCTCTGTAGCGGCGAGCTCCGGCCAAATTTCGGTGATGCTCTGCTCGCCTTGCTCCGACTAAGGGGTGGAACGATCAGTGAGGTGAGGGGAGTGAGATGGTGTGAAGAAATCGAGCGGGGGTCGTCTCCTTTTATAGGCTCGACGGCGAGACCGAGAGGGATGGGCAGGCGACGGTGGCGACACGGCTACGGGCGGCTAGAGGCATGGCCGAGTTGGTGATCGACGGGCGGTCTCCTGGCGATGCTCTAAGGTTTAAATATGCGTGTAGGGGCGGTGGAAAACGGTCGGGAACGCGCGATGCTCTGCGAGGCAGAGGCGGCGAAATCTGCGGCGAGCGGTGGCTACGGGGTACGGGCGGTGAAACGATCATGGCTGGTGGTAGCCTGGGACGGTGGGGTGCATGCTAGCGGGAAGCGAGGGCTCGAGGTGGTCGGGTTGCGTGGAAACGGCGCGTGCTCTGCGGTGCGCGTCGGCATGGTCGACAGCGGCACGGGCGCGGCGTTCCTAGCCGTTCTGGTCGTTGTCTTTGAGCTAGGGCTGGTCGAGAGGGGGCGGTGAGGCATGGGCTGCATGCTAGACAAGGTTGGCATGGCTAGTTCTTCTCCTAGCTTGTTGTCCACACTGGGTGACATGGGTGCTCTCGGCCCGTTCACCATTTATGACATTGGTGAGCTTTCTAGTGGTGCTAGAGCTTATTTAAGGTTGCTAGATGATCTACTGAGGCTAGTGTAACCAGAGAGGGAACAAGGTTGGCACAAAACACTACTCAAAATAGTGTTTGTGATTTCGTTGATTTGAATCTGCAACCTGTTTGATGAAATGGCCGCATGAACTTAAGTTTTGAAAAGATTTTTGGTGGGTGTGCTAGGCATGTGTTGAGGATTCTGTGGATGCTTGGGTTTTGAAAATTGAGCTTGTTTGAGTGGTTTTTGAAATAGTGGGATCTTCCCATATGAAATAGATTCAATTTTAAACTGTCATTTAAACTAAGCATTTAAATGTTTTTGGATGATCACAAGGTGGGTCTTGATACTTTGTTATGAGTACTATCAAGGGGTGCAAAGATCCATACATGTTTCTGTTAAGTTCTAAAAGTTAGATATAGCCAAAGTAGGCATGGGAGTTAAATTGGCCAAAGTGACCATTCACTTAATTTGTTTGTTCTGACTTGTTTGTCTTTGGGAAAAGTTTGGGGATTGTTTAGATTATGTTTATTTCACCTAAGAATCCTTTTACAAGCAAATAAACACAGAACCATGGCAATTCAAAAGAATCCAAATTTTAATGCACACACATATGAAGGCTTTCATCTTTTTAATTGGAAAAGTTTTTGTTAACCCTAATTTTGATGATTAGAGTTTGATTATCCAAGTTTAGTATTTTTGGGATGTTACAAACCTCCCCCTTAAACAAAATCTCGTCCCGAGATTTGAAAAAGGACAAAAAAGATTACCTAGGATTTGAAGAGATCGGGAAACTCCGTCCTGATGTGATCTTCACGCTCCTAGGTTGCTTCCTCTTCTATGTGGTTGCTCCACTGAATCTTGAGAAACTTGATGCTCCGGGTTCTGGTAGTTCTGAAAGCTTCTTCCAGAATACAGATGGATACTTCTGGATAGGTCAGGTCATCGTTGATCTCTATGGTCTGGTGATCGATATTCTTGAACACTTACGTCTTCTCCGGAACTTCGAGGCACTTGCGAAGTAATGAGATATGGAACACATTGTGCACGACTGACATCTCTTCGGGTAGTTCCAATTGATACGATACTTCTCCTCGACGGTTCAGAATCTTAAAGGGTCAGATATATCTGGGGGCTAACTTTCCTTTGAGTTGGAAACGCTGCATTCCCTTCAATGGCGACACTTTCAGATATACAAAATCTCCTATGTTGAAGGCGAGGTCTCGACGTCTCTTGTCGGCGTAACTCTTCTGTCTGGAATGGGATGTCTTGAGGTCCTCACGAATCTTGTGAACCTTCTCTTCCGCTTCTCGTAGGATATTGGGTCCGAAAATCTGACTCTCTCCTACTTCCGACCAGTTGAAAGGGGTGCGGCACTTCCTTCCATACATGAATTCAAATGGGGCAATTTGAAAACTGTCTTGATAACTATTGTTGTACGAAAATTCTGCAAATGGCAGACAATCTTCCCACTTAGATCCATATTCTAACACACATGCTCTTAGCATATCTTCGAGTATTTGATTTACTTGTCCATCGGTCTGAGGGTGATACGCGGTGCTGAAATCTAGGCGGGTTCCTAAACCTTCTTGAACTTTCTTCCAGACTCTCGAGGTAAACTGAGTTCCTCGATCCGATACAATGTTCTTGGGGACTCCATGCAAACTGACGATTCTAGAGATGTATAACTCCGCTAGCTTGGAACTCTGGTATGTGGTCTTGACGGGTAAGAAATGGGCGACTTTGGACAATCTGTCCACTATGACCCAGATAGAGTCATTTCCCCTACTAGAAGTAGGCAATCCGGTGATAAAGTCCATTCCAACGGAATCCCATTTCCATTCCGGAATCTGCAATGGTTGCAACAATCCTGCGGGTATTTGATGTCCCGCCTTGACTCTCTGACATATAACACACTTGGCGATATAGCTTCAGATTTCTCTCTTCATCTTATCCCACCAAAATTGCTCTTTCAAATCTTGATACATCTTAGTTCCTCCGGGATGGATAGAATAAAGAGTATCATGAGCCTCCTTCAAAATAACTTCTTTCAACTCAGAATCTGTTGGTACACAAAGGCGTCCTTTGTACCTCAGAACTCCTTCTTTGTTCGGTGAATCCGGGTACTTTGCCTGTACCGATACGACGCTTGATTCCGTCAATACTAGCATTTCCTTTCTGCGCCTCTTTGATCTGGCTGATCAAAGTGGGCTAAAGTTCTATGCTAGCCAAAAATCCTTCACTTACTAATTCCATTTGAAAATCTTCCATCTCCTTGTGCAAACTTGGTTGCTCCTTCGAAATCATGGAGTTCAAGCGGCACGGCAATCTGCTAAGGGCATCTGCTACCACATTGGATTTACCAGGGTGATAGTGAATGTCTAGATCGTAGTCCTTAATTAGCTCAATCCATCTTCTCTGTCTCATATTCAGCTCCTTCTGAGTGAATATATACTTCAGGCTCTTGTGATCCGAATAAATGTCACAATGGTTTCCCATCAGGTAGTGCCTCCATGTCTTCAGGGCTAGAACTACGGCTGCGAGTTCGAGGTCATGGGTTGGGTAATTTTGCTCATGTTGTTTCAGTTGTCGAGATAGATAAGATATAACTTTGCCTTCTTGCATTAGCACACATCCGAGACCGATCTTGGATGCGTCACAATACACGTCGAAGGGCTTCGTGATATCCGGCATGATTAAGATTGGGGCTGAAATCAATCTTCTCTTGAGTTCTTGAAAACTCGCTTCACATTTCTCTGTCCATTCAAACTTCTTGTCTTTCTTCAGCAATTGGGTCATGGGTCTGGCGATACTCGAGAATCCTTCTACGAACTTGCGGTAGTATCCCGCCAATCCGAGAAATGCACGAACTTGGGTTTGAGTGGTTGGGGCTGGCCAATCTTCAACATCTTTTACTTTTGCAAGATCAACGGCAATTCCTCCGGCTGATACAATGTGACCGAGGAATCCTACCTCCTGTAACCACAATTCACATTTTCTAAACTTGGCATACAACTGATGCTCTCTAAGGGTTCCAAGAATGGTCCTTAGGTGTAGCTCATGTTCTTCTTCCGATTTGGAATAAATCAGAATGTCATCGATGAAAACAACGACAAACTTATCTAGGAAGTCCATAAAAATCTTATTCATGAGATTCATGAAATAAGAGGGGGAATTGGTTAATCCAAAAGACATGACAGTATACTCGTATAATCCATATATGGTGGTAAAGGCAGTCTTTGGAATATCATCTGCACGAATCTTGAGTTGATGATAGCCTGTTCTAAGGTCAATCTTAGAAAACACTGTGGCACCGGTCAACTGATCAAACAAATCTTCTATCTTGGGCAATGGGTACTTGTTCTTGATAGTGACATCATTCAACTTCCGATAATCCGTACACAAACGGTTACCTCCATCCTTCTTGTCCATGAACAAAACAGGTGATCTCCATGGGGACGCACTTGGTTGAATCAATCCAATTTCCAACATGGAATCCAGTTGCTCCTTCAGTTCTGCTAGTTCAGACTGGTTCATACTATATGGTCTCTGGGCTATGGGTCCGGTTCCGGGGATTAGTTTGATGATAAACTCGATATCCCTATCTGGGGGCATACCGGGCAAAACATCTGGAAATACATCGGGGTATTCACAGACTATCCGGACATGGTCAATGGTAGGTTGGGCTATACTCTTGTTGCACTTGAATTGACGAGGTAAGGTTTCGGATATATGCTCGACTGATATTCCGGCTGTACTGGTCATGGTGAAGGCTTTCTTGGCACAGTCAATCAATCCTTTATGTTTGGACATCCAATCCATTCCTAGTACTACTTCCAAACCTTTAGTTCTGAGTACTATCAGATTAGCATAAAAATCTATGCCATGGATTCGAATAGGGACGGCTTTGCAAATTTGCCTAGCTTTGGTGGTTGAACCGGGGATTTGAACAATCATAACATGCTTCAGTTTGGTTGGTTGAATCTTACTAGTGCATGCAAATTCTTCGGTGACAAATGAGTGCGATGCACTAGAACCAAACAACACTCTAGCGAGTACTGAATTAACATAAAACATACACAGCAGGACATCGGGCGCTTCCTGGGCTTCTTCAGCATGCATGAGAAAAAGACGGCCGTTGCGGTTGATTGACTTCCCTGGGGCAAACCTTCTTCCAGGCTGAACACAACGCTGCTGCTGAGCTGGGGCATTGGCATTGGGGGCTGCGGCATTCTTCTTGGGGCACTCATTGGAGTAGTGACCCTTATTTCCACAGTCATAACAAGTCACTTGCGACTTGTCCTTTGCTGCAACAGGCACAACATTGCTTCCAGTCCTCGGGGGCAGTGTTGGCGGCAGCACTGTTGTTGTTGAACTTGGGTGGTGCACGGTTGAAATTGCCAGAGTTGCCGGGGTTGTTGTGATTTCCTCCGAGCCTCGGGTTTCCACGGTTGGGATAGGTCGGACGGTTCATTGGGGGTCTCTTGGTTCTTGGGGCAAATCCTGGAGATGGGTTAGGGCGATACTTTGGGGTCTGATGGGTTCCTGGCTGATGCATCATGCGACGCTTGCGGTTATCATTGGCTTGGTTGATCTTTCCTTCCATCTGGATGGCAGAGTCAACAAGGGCTTCAATATCAGCAAATGGGATATTACCAACACAGTCTGCATCTCATCATGCAGACCATTCAAGAATCTATCTTTCTTCTTGGCTTCGGTGTCGATCTCATCCGGGGCATACCTAGCTAATGACAAGAATTTGTCACGGTATTCCACTACGGTCATCCGTGCTTGCTTTAGTTTTCTGAACTTATCTCTCATTCTCTTGATCAAACCCGGTGGCACATGGGTTCTGCTGAACTTGACCTTGAATTCCTCCCAGGTCATCATCTGTCCTCTGGTCATTGCACGAACGCTATTCCCCCATGCTCTTGCATCTCCGGCTAGATAGTGGGTGGCGAACAGAACTTTCTCGTTATCTTCCACTCCGGCGACTTCTAGGTTGTTTTCCATGGTCTGCAGCCAGTCATCGGCGTCTAAAGGCTCTTCTGACTTAGTGAAAACAGGTGGGTTGGTGTTCTGGAAATTCTTGAGCTTAGATCCATGGTTGTCCTGGTTTCCTTGGCCTTGATTGCTGAAGGGTGGCTAAGTTGGCTTGACGTTCTGCTCTTTCAGCTTCGCGGTCAGAAACCAACATTTGCAGGATCTGCAACATCGGGTCTGGGGATGAACCACTTCCTCCGCGTGGCATCTGAAGATGGAGATAGATTATGAGAAAAGAGGGAAACTTCTAAGGTTTTGGGATTTTGAAAAGTTTTTAAAGTTTGACTCAGATTTTTCTAGCAACTTCCTTTTCATTCTTTCATTCATAGCACACGATACAAACACACACCACAAAACAAGAAAAACAGATGGTTTTAAGAACTATTCTAGAAACTACGATACAGTGGAACCGAATACTACTTACTACGCTAGTGCTCAAGTGCTACTACTCCTCAGAGTTGGTGTAGTTGTCATCCTCATCATCCTCATCGTCATCGATAAAGGCGTAATCGTCCTCATTGGTGAATAAATCCATAGCCTGATCTTCCAGAAAATCGTCATCATCACTAAGATAGGAGTAGGGGTCTCCACGAAGATCCTCTCCGGCATTCTCCCTTTCCTCTAACTGCATGTCTCTCTCGTGGATGGTCTCCTCAATATCCGAGATACGGTGGCAAAGACGGGCAATGATGTGCTCCTTCTTGTCTAGCTGACGGTGGTGAGACTTGCGATCCTTCGCTAGCATGGCGATGGTCTGATCCTTCGTCTTGATGATGGCGGACTTATGGTTGGAGTAGTCACGGCAATTATCCAACTCCTGCTGACGATCGTACATCATGAAGCTAAGGTGGTCCAACTGAGTCTTCAGCTAATGGTGGTATGGGGCTTCCAGTGGTTGTCCATTAGCATCACGCCTTGGGCAAAACTCAAAGCGGGTACCCTTGATCTGGTTGATACTCTGCCCACACAAACGGGCAAGAGCTTCCTGCATGGCCCTGGCAAGTCCATCGAGCTAGTTGTTCTCTCTTAAGGTGAACTGAATTCCCTCAGCAGTGGGAGGTTCAATCTTTCCTCGGAGACTTGCAACAATTAGCCACTGCAGATCTTCTCCTCCTTGATCATTGAGCTGAGCTCCGAAGAACTCGGGGTGCGAACGCTCCAGAAGTTCCGAAAGCTGGTCCAAATCCCTCTCAAAGATAAGGTCTCCTCCATTTCCCAACCGGTAAAACTTGTTGTACTTCACGTCCATCTAAAAGAATAAAAGATGAGTAAATTAGTAGAGTGATCAAGTGTGTTGAATTTTATGTATTTTGCAAGAGTTTTTGAGGAACATGAATTTTCATGAAAGAAGTGATAAGAATGGGAATACGTTTTTGTAAATATTTGCTTCCTTTGGATTTGAAACTAATTTTTTTTGATTCAAACGTCCAGTCTAACTAGGGTCTCCTATGGTCAGGATGGCTCTGATACCAACTTGTCAACACCCGGATTTTTAATCCCAGATGCCTGTTATGCCATACTTCGCAATCCCAGGATTACCATTTTTGCGAGACATAACAGAATTAGATACCACAGTACATCATCGATTACAAACCATACATAAGGTCTTAATACAACTCAAGCAGCGGAATACGTAATAATAACGGTAGCGTAGGCGAAGCTCCATCTTCGGGGTCACAGGAAATGCTGACGATGGGAGATGATCCTAGTTGTCGTAACCTTCCTGGGGTCCATCCTCCAGGTACTCCTCTTCATAGTCTGGCCACAGGAATATCCAGGGACAAAGCCATGAGTACTCTTTAAGTACTCGCAAACTAATACTAACAAGTGAAGGGGGGGTTTTTGTAGTAGGACACTAAGCTCTAGGGTTGTTTTGCTAAAATCTAGATTTACATCTACTAAGTTCAGAAACAAGAGAAAGGTAGTCAAATTTTATAACACATATGTGGGAACTTTGAATTTCATATCACAACTCTGTTGTGGTCAAGTCAAAATCTCAATTCATTTCACAAGTCATTTTGAAAACATCTGACGGGGGAACAGTATGGCCACTCCAACTATCCATAACCGCGGACACGGCTATTCGAATAGTTTGACACTCTGCAGAGATTGTAAACTTTCACCACAACATTCGATACATCCGTCAGGAACAAATCCTGAATTCACCATACTCAGTATGCAGATAATCAATCCTAACCTTTCAATTACACACCCTAGTATAAGCACCTCTCCTATGAGTTTGGCCTCCCAACCATGACCAACTGTCATCTTGGTTACTGCACAGGTGGACAATCTTCACAAGGTAGCCTCGGCTCAGACCTTGGTCATGAGGGAACCCATACTATGGTATATAAGTTTCCAGTCAATCCCTACCCAAATTTCGGGTATTGTGGTTGTACGGTAAAATTGGAATGGTATCGCATCCAGACAACCATCAGTTTTATAAAGGGCTAAGGCTCATGCCTTAACATTTTCATCATCAAAATCATCTGGTGTTCAGAAACACATGTCAAAACATCTCAGTAGAATGTTCCATCATTCCAAGGTTTTCATAACCATTTTCCACCAAGTATTCCCATCTAAAGTTGATCAAGTTTTATGCTTAGCACTAGCATCTACAAGTGAGGGTGAGTACTAATGAGGGGTGGTAAACAAGTGGAGTTTAACTAAGTTCAATCTCATGCTTTAGGATGACATCAAGATTATCTAGCTTAGGCCAAATTTAATGCTCTTTATGCAACCTTCAACTATCTTTCTAGTATCTACAAGTCACTTAAATAACTCTAAGAAAATAGCTTTGATAAAGAAATAAAGTAGAAAGCTTCAAGTAAAACTAGGATAGGGTTATCAAGTGAGTATGATCACATATGCTTAAGGCATATAGTTGGCATGGTAACAAGCAAGTATTAGCTTGCATAGGTCAACTTGACTAGTAAGTCTTGCATCAGCATCAGTATAATCTTATTAAAGTAGAGTATCTTGCAAGTGTTACCTTGCCTTGTGCAGAGCAGTGGTTGAATTTCTCCTCGGCTTCTTCTTCGTAGTATCCTCCTTTCTCCTCGTATCCTTGGTCGGTACTAGCGTCTATGAATAAATACGAGGTACACAATCACCAAACAATACTTAACTATTTTCAATCATCACACAAAAGGTTTCTATAGATGATCTAGCATCATCACTAACATCACAAGAATAAAGCATTTATCTTATTTATTTATTTTTAGAAAAGTAATTTCTGCTCATTGAAAAACTACTTAAGATTTAATATTCTCCAACTCAAACATGGGATCATGTTGACACATGTCATCACCACATATTTCAGTACATGAGAATGTGATTTAAAGTGGTGTCACAATTTAGTAAGGTTTAACCTTTTATTTTAAATAAAATAAGTGACTAGAAATGCCTATGTGGCATTATTTTATTACTTGAACATTATTTCTGTAAGCAAACCCATATATTTTTATATATTCTGAAAGTTATGATCAAATGTGATTTTTGAGAGTTGGAATCAACTCAAAAGCTATTATGGTTTAAATTTGAAAAATGTTGGCTTCTGGCTTGTTATTTTTACCAAGGTTGATCTATAGATCCAAATGATTTGAATCCAACGGGCTTGGATTAAGCATTTCAATATCTTTCTAACAAAATTGGTTTCATTCAATTTGGTTCACTGAATCGAGCTGGGTTGATTTTTGAAACTGGGTACAGAACTAAGTTTGAATATAAATAGAAAAAGCTAAATTCAAACGATTGGGCTGCGCAGGAAGGGGTAATGGGCTAGCCCAGTGTCACTCTATAGCGTGGGGCGCAACTGACAGGGGGGTCTACTGGTCAGTGGCTCTTTAAACGCAAAGCGGTACGGGGAGATATGGTGCGTTGGATTAGAATGAAGATCGACGGCTGAGGGTCGTCGTCAACGATGAACAAGTCACCGGCGAGCTCGAACCCTAGCGGCTCAGTGGGGGTGCAAAGGGGGCATACCGGGGCTCTAGTGACGACGGCGAGGCGGGCAAACGACGAAGTCAATGACGGTGAACTCAGGGGTGGTCGTGCAGCCCCGGGGGTGTTTGAATTCAACGGCTCCTCTTCTCCTCTGCAGCGGCGAGCTCCGGCCAAATTCCGGTGATGCGCTGCTCGCCTTGCTCCGGCTAAGGGGTGGAACGATCAGTGAGGTGAGGGGAGTGAGATGGTGTGAAGAAATCGAGCGGGGGTCATCTCCTTTTATAGGCTCGACGGCGAGACCGAGAGGGATGGGCATGCGATGGTGGCGACACGGCTACGGGCGGCTAGAAGCATGGCCGAGGTTGGCGATCGACGGGTGGTGTCCTGGCGATGCTCTAAGGTTTAAATGCGCATGTAGGTGCGGTGGCAAACGGTCGGGAATGCGCGATGCTCTGCGAGGCAGAGGTGGCAAACTCTGCGGCCAGCGGTGGCTACGGGATACGGGCGGTGAAACGATCATGTCTGGTGGTCTCCTAGGACGGTGGGATGCATGCTGGCGGGCGGCGAGGGCTCGAGGTGGTCGGGTTGCGTGGAAACGGCGCGTGCTCTGTGGTGTGCGTCGGCATGGTCGACAGCGGCACGGGCGCAGCGTTCCTAGCCGTTCTGGTCGTTGTCTTTGAGCTAGGGCTGGTCGAGAGGGGGCGGTGAGGCATGGGCTGCATGCTAGACAAGGTTGGCATGGCTAGTTCTTCTCCTAGCTTGCTGTCCACACTGGGTGACATGGGTGCTCTCGGCCTGTTCACCATTTATGACATTGGTGAGCTTTCCAGTGGTGCTAGAGCTTAGTTAAGGTTGCTAGATGATGTACTGAGGCTAGTGTAACCAGAGAGGGAACAAGGTTGGCACAAAACACTACTCAAAATAGTGTTTATGATTTCATTGATTTGAATCTGCAACCTGTTTGATGAAATGGCCGCATGAACTTAAGTTTTGAATTTTGAAAAGATTTTTGGTGGGTGTGCTGGGCATGTGTTGAGGATTCTGTGATGGTTGGGTTTTGAAAATTGAGCTTGTTTGAGTGGTTTTTGAAATAGTGGGATCTTCCCATATGAAATAGATTCAATTTTAAACTGTCATTTAAACTAAGCATTTAAATGTTTTTGGATGATCACAAGGTGGGCCTTGATACTTTGTTATGAGTACTATCAAGGGGTGCAAAGATCCATACATGTTTCTGTTAAGTTCTAAAAGTTAGATATAGCCAAAGTAGGCATGGGAGTTAAATTGGCCAAAGTGACCATTCACTTAATTTGTTTGTTTTGACTTGTTTGTCTTCGGGAAAAGTTTGGGGATTGTTTACATGATGTTTATTTCACCTAAGAATCCTTTTACAAGCAAAGAAACACAGAACCATGGAAATTCAAAAGAATCCAAATTTTAATGCACACACATATGAAGGCTTTCATCTTTTTAATTGGAAAAGTTTTTGTTAACCCTAATTTTGATGATTAGAGTTTGATTATCCAAGTTTAGTATTTTTGGGATGTTACAGGTGATCTTCACATATGTTAATGATTCAATTTTGAATTGTCATTTGAATCAAGTTGCCAAATGTTTCTATAAGTTTGAAAGGTGGGATTGGGTTCACTTTTACTTGGTCTATCAAGGGGTGAAAACAAATGGAATTGTTTCTGTTTGAAATCTTGGACTAGAAACACTCAAAGTGGCCTAGTGAGCAAGATTGGCAAAAATGACCATTTGCTTGTTTTGTTTGTTTTTTATTCTCTTGGTTTTTTTCTACTTGGAAAAGTTTGGAAAAGTATGTGTTAGTTGTATCCAAATCACACAGGTTTAGATTAGAAATAATAGCAAAACTGTTCAGGAAAGTAGATACGTTTTGGACGTATCAACTCCACCCAATCTTAGCTTATTGCTTGTCCTCAAGCAATTCAGTTGAAAACTAAGTGCGATAAAAGAACTTTCATGAACACATCTGCTTCATATGATGTATATATTCTTAGCACAGGTGTAGATACTTAAACCATTCATAATAAGAAGTATGCAACTAAGTCTACTCAATAGTCATTGCAAGTTATGAAGAGAAACCAACTCAATAATAATAAGTAGCATAAAACACAAACATAAGCTACATTGCAATGTTCATAATAAGGTATGATAGAGTGGTATCTCGCTTGCCTTTGTTTGTAGAGCACAAAATAAATACCAAGGCACCTCTGAAGTTCAAGTGAAGACTAGAAGTAAAGATATCAGAGATACAAGCATCAAAGTCATGACATAATTAACCAAGTTTCGAGATAAGCACAAGAATGACAACTATGCTCTAAAGAAGGTGTTCAAAGAATAAGTGGTGACTCAACAAGGAAGTGAAAAAGTTTTGGAAAGTTTGAAATTCTTCCAAATGTTGAAAGTAAGGTACTCATTAGCTTTGAGCTCTCATTGCCCATATCATCGGCATCTTTATATGGTTAAGGTGAAAGTGAGGTCCAATATGAGTTATATGCTTGATAGACCATAAAATGGAAATCCCATGTCCCTTGAGTACGAGGGCCGCTCCTCATGCTACTCAACTTTAGTTACTTGTAAGTTCTTGTCATTGTAAATACATGCATGTCATAGAGAACCGCCAACGGGGTACCCCTTGCACATGATACAGGAGCTACCCCGTGATCAAAATGACAAGGCAAGCAGACAATGAGCATCTCAGCGATCTTTTTATTTGCTATTTGCATAGGTTTTTATTGAGGATGCTTCACAGATTGCTCATTATGGTAATGCTGCAAGTTTCCACCATGATTAGGCATGCCTTAGGCTAGCGGCCTAGGCGTTTCTCTAACACATATATATATAACTCCATGAACTCACAAGCTCCCCTTTTATTTCACACCGACGACATCCGCAAACAAAATAGCATGGTATCAACTGGATAGGTATGCATAAATGTGGAAAACGTTCCCCATGACAACACGGTTCTGCTAACTCCCAGCCTATAATTTGCAAGCGTATAACTTTCATGGACAGTCACAATGGTTCAGGTTTATTAAGTGCAAGGAATAAAGTGTGCCATCAAGTTCGTGAGAGCTATTACTAACTAATTTTCTCAAAACAGTCAAACATTTTATTTGGAAGAAAACAAGGCATAATAAATATGCACGAAATTTGCAAATGATGCTAATAGGTAGGTATGGTGAACACTGTTGGCAATATTGGTTTTGGGGAGTTCGATGCACAAGTAGAGCTCATACTCAGTGCAAGTGAAGGCTAGCAATAGAGAGGGAGAGACAAACGAGAGAGCAATAACTGTCATAATCATGCTTTCAACAAAATAGGGCTAATTATGGCATGAAAATGATACAAGAACTCTGAGGCAAAATAAATCATTGAGGCTTACTGACTATTGTTTAGTCATATGCATGCGTGAGAATGTGCCAAGTCGATTCACATGAAACATTTAGAGGAGGATACCACAATATCATACCAAATTATGAATAGAACAATGCAAGCAAACATTCATATGACATGCTGCAAACTATTAGCAAGCTGGAGCTAATCATCAGAGAGCAAGAACTACTAAGAATCCATAAATAACATACACCTTACATGAACAGACTAAGCATGCTCACCATGATGAGTATATGTAGAAAAATGAAAACAAATAGAGTTTGTTACTAGCCTTTTACCACACCTCAAGTTATCTTAATCTTCATTATTGCCCTTCACTTGTGTGACTTGAATAATAGCATGAAACAAAACTCCACTGAGGACTGCTGAACCCTGAAAGAACTTCACAAAACCAAAGAAGAACAAAAAATATTTTTCGTGTTTTCGATTTTTAAAGCAAGCACACAAAGAAAAACAAATCAAAGCAAAAGCAAACAAAGAAAAATATTTTTGGATTTTTCTTTAAGGCAAACCAAAGCTAAAAAGAAAAGAAACAAACCAAGAGAAACAACAAAAATATTTTTGGTAATTTTGTGTTTTGAGAAAGCAGAAACAAAAATCAAAAATAAAGTGAAACAATGGATATACAAAGAACCGACAAAACATGATATATACCGTACAGTTTCAATCCCAGGGATCATCTTCAGGGGCATGATCTAGACCGTACAGTTTCAATCCAACGCTTGTCAGGTCACCCGAAGAAGCACACCTAGTCCCTAGTGTCCACCGCACCAACTTGGGATCCAGAGATGGACGCGCCCCACCCGCCCCTTTCCCTGCTGCCAAAGCCAAACTAACCCTATCTCCTCTCCGCCCGGCGCCCACCGCCACCCACCCTCGTCCCGCTCCGCCTGTCACCCACCCTCGTCCCACTCTGCCCATCGCCCGCCGCCACCCACCCTCCTCTCTCCGATCCAATCCTCCACCGTATCCCCAACATGGCCGCTGCCTTGTCTGATTTGGAGAGCAAGGAGGTGCTGGCCTTCGTCGAGGAGGGTGCCCATCCAGAGCTCGGCAAAGGGGTGGCCCTACACTCTATCTATATGGCGAGGTGCTCGATGATGGAGGCGTCCCGCTTCTGCCCCACTTGTAGTGCTGCACGACACCGCACAGCCGAATGGGCCCCTGGGGCAGATTACGGCTCCATCTCTGCGTCGCGCTTGCGGTCGACGGGGAGGATTCCTCCAGATCTGGTCGTATCGCATCTGTAGGTAGCCACCGTGCCAAGATCTCACCACCGTGTCCTGAGGTAGGATGAATCCCCATTCTTCTCTATTCGTGAACATGCTTGGATGGCTTCGCTTCATATTCTGCAGTCCTGATATTTTTCTTTGTATGGCTTCACTTCATTGCTCATGTTATGCTTGCTCTGATGTAGACTGAGGTGCAGGTAGGTTCTGTACTTGTGTTCGGTTCAGAATATGGAATCTTGGTGTGTAGATACCTTGATTGTCTTGATGTGTAGATTAGGTAATGGAACTCCGTATGATATGTAGTATTGAAGAAAAATTATGTATTACTTGTAACTAACGTAGGAACAACGTTGATAGCTTTCTACAAGTGCATAACACCCTGTTTGTTTTGTTAAAGACACTTGAAATCTGCATCCTAAATAGTAATGTTGTCATCAAGGGCGTGCTCTTTGATTTCAGAAATAAACAGACTAATTGTTAGTAGCTATGATTTGTTTAGTTAGTTCTTGTGTTTAGATCTAGTTCTTATCAAACTGGAATTAAGGTGTTTAGTAATTTGATTTGTTTGCTTTTTTTGTGTGTAAATCAATAGTGATTTCTCTCTTATCGCAAGGTGTAAATCAATAGTGATTTCTCTCTTCATGAATGTCTGCAAAGATTGTTAGATTCTGCAATCTTCGTGAATACCCGTAGTTGCAATCACATGACATATTTTCCTTGATGTGAATTATTTTTCTCCATGATTATGTCCCTTCCATATTTACTGCAATTGAGGTTGTCCTAGATCTTGGATGTTGATTGGTGTTGGACATAGCCATGCTGTCTCTTTGGAGAAAAAAATGTAAATGCTCTCGACATCAATAAGCCCATTGAAATTAGTGCCAAAAGAAATATTGGTCGTTCTGGTGTTGGAATGCACAATCAGAAAGCAATAATGCAAGATGATAATTATCTATATTTTTATTTTTGTACATGTATTTCCAACATAAAATACCAAGTTCAGTGTCTTTTATTTTTGGTTGTTATTATAGAATATTGAGCTAAGCAACTATCAATGGTAGTGATTGTACCCAAAACTACATATATATACAGATATTGCATATAATGTTCCTCTGCATGTAGGTTTTTCTCAGTGCAGTTTAGCTTCTATTGAATGACACATTTCTATTCTGGAGTGGGTGTTGGAGAGCCTAGGTGAAGATAAATCAGGGGGAGACAACAATACTCCATGTGAAATACGGATTTGGCCTTGCCTTCTTCACATTTCTATTCTTCTAACTCACCGCCTAACAAGGTATGACTCCCTTACTATCACCTCTCCCAAAATTCCTAAAACATTTTGACCATTCTATATGTGTTCATCCAGATTGTGCATTTATAAACACTGTGAAGAAGGCCATGCTCATGAGTGCATTCGATTTTAAATTAGTTTAGATTTGAGTATATATATGCATCAGACTATGTCAAATGATGCCTTTGTTAGGACCATTGATGATTTCATGAACATATGCTGACAGCCTAAACTGCTGAATCCCTTGTGTTTTAAAAGTTTTATATGGATTTAGGATCATACTAGAGACCAAGTGAAATCACTGCCGTTTATTTGTATGGTCTAATGCATTGTATGCATGGATCTTTGGATGTGGTCTTAACGAATTATCTTCCATAGATTGTTTTATCGTCCTAAAATACATCGATGCTTACTAGATTTAATAGATGAATTGATTGACCATTTTCAGATCATCAAACTTTCACATGTACTGCAAGAAATTCAAGGGAATCAAGGATATCTAGATATGTGGGTTATTAACATAAATCAAGCTGATATTTTGTGGTATCATATTCTTGGTATCTTTCTGTATATTGTTGGTTTCTTACTATACATTCTTGGATATATGCTTGCAAATCACAGCTAATATTTCATTTTCATGGAGTAAATTTCTTTTGCCTATAAAAAGAACTCACATGTATGTGAGATTACTTTTCCTTCGGAATTTTCTGCTAGGTTGATTCCTTTAGCATTCTGCCAATAACAAAAACGGACATGTACACGAGTTTTCAACATTTTTGTGAACATCAGTCAGACACTAACATTTTAGTGCCCATTTACATCTACCTATGCCATTAAAAAAGCACTATGTTGCACCGCAGATCAAAACACCAAACCCAACCGCATGACCCACATTGTGCGACACGCCATGTAGGCAGCGCGGCGAAGGGCGCCTATTCATCTAGTAAGAAGTATTGGCTATGAATAGAAAATGTTTCTTTCAGATAAATGACGGACTGTGTTTACATTTTTTATGCCTGATAATCTTTACAATCCAGAAAGTTGATTTAGCTATACTATGGACAGATATTTTTCTTTTCATTTTCATTATAGTATAAGAATAATAGTTCTACATTTAATGTGTACTGATTAATGATAGACTAATCAATATTGTTCCTCTCTATTTGCTGTAAGTTGTTCATATACCCCATGTTTTCTACTCTTTTAATAACCTTGTGTTGTTTGAATTAACAGGAGAAGGAAACATATAGGCAATTTAAGTCTGGGGTGAACAACGAGTTCCCAGCTTCTTCTGATGGTGTCATAATCAAAGAATTAGCATCCTTCTTATAGTACCGACAAGAAACTGACTTGGCTTGTGGTCTTTATTGTCATTTTGAACCATCTGGTTAGTGTTGTTTTTAACCTTCTAGATGTCATGTGGAGTTATGTAATGGTTGTAAGTAGAAATTCTGGAGTGTATTGTTCGGTTGTTGTGTTTTTCACGATATTTGAAATATTGCTGGGATTACTTGAATGGATAATTTCCATTGTCATGTACTTCACTAAATATTAGCTTCCATGGAAATTTCTGGATCTGTGTGCTGGACCGTGTACTAACTGGACCTTTTAAAAGCCATGGCCCAAAACTACTTGAATGGATAATAAACAATAAACTGTTATTTTGTCAATTTTCACAAACCAAAATGGACTGTTAAAGGGAAAGTCCCAGGACTATAAAGGCCAAGGCCCAATATTGAAATATACGGTAAAAGGCCAAGCCCAAAGGAAAATGTACATTCAAAAGGCTAAAAGCAAAGAAAAAAAGGATGGATTATTAGGCTTGGCCCATATAAGTGAATGATTTGGATCGAGCTAATTTCACACTATGAAGATTTTGTTTCGTCACAATTTTGCCACGTCGGATCAGCCACATAGGATCTGACCTGGCAAGGCTAGAGAGCCCATGACGATATTGGATCGTCATAACGGTTATGACGATCCAATATCGTCATAGACGATGATGACGATTTTGTAAAAAACGTCGTTGTGTGCAATTACTGACGCTCAGTTTTTGGCGATCTGTTTTTTCGTCATAAGATCGTCATATATTATGGACAATGACGATTCAGTGACGAAAATGGAGGGTCATGTATCAGCAGATTTCTTGTAGTGAACTTGCTAGGGGCTACACATGCATCAAAATGAAATCTCTAAGCAAAGAACAAGCATGCAAGATCACACAACCTGACACCTATAGCAGCAAAATACTCAAGATACAATCTACCAATCACAAATCTAATTGGACAAGCGGAGGAGGCACATACCAAGGAGCAATCCCTCCAAAAATCAGCAGCAAAGATGGGCTAAGAAAGGAGATCGAAAATCAGGAGCAAGAACTCGAGCTTGAGAAAGTTTTCTGGTGTTTTTTGGGGAGAGATAAATAAGATGGCTGGGAGGAGGCACTTTGGAGGGCCATAGGTGGGCTACACCCTGGCCAGGTGCCACCCGGGGGCTGGCCGCGCCTCCCAGGGGTGTGCTGGCCTAGGGGGGCCCTGGGTCACTCTAGGTGTCCCTCTGCCCCTTTTTTCGAGGAAAAATTTAATATGAATTTTCTAGGATTTTTCAGGAAACTTTATTTTGGGCCAATTTTCAGGGTAAGAAAATTGATTTTCTCGCAGAAAAGATTTTTTTTAGAAGAAGCAAACCCAAACAAAAACCAAACTACAGAAGTTCTAAGACACTTCTAACAACCAAACAACTAACAAAACCAAAGCTAACAAGAGGAAAAGCAAAGACTGGAAAGGAGAAAAGTAAAAGTGAGCAAGTATAACCACAGTGAAAACATTGTTTTGTTCATTAAAATCATTTTGTTAACAAGGTTGATCAAGTCTTGTTACCAAAACAATCTTATATAAAACAAAACTTTGCATTCCACCAAGTGATTAGGTTACCTCAAACTTGATAGCAATGGTCCCAATCATAATAGTTTCAAAACTTTCTTGTAGAATGGGACAATATATTTATCCAACCTTGATGCTCTCAATATTTTCAACGGAATTCAGGCAATAGCTCTTAGCTACCTTGTTGATAGTTTCAAAACTTTGCATTCCACCAAGTGATTAGGTTACCTACTGAGTTTAGAAGCAAAGAGAGCTAGTTGATAGTTTTATAACACCTAAGTAGGAACTTGAATTTCATTTCACGACCCTGTTGTGGTAAAGCCAAGTCACAAATCATTTCATAAGTCATTTTGAAAACATTTGACGACAGAACAATATGGCCACTCCAGTTGTCCATAACCGTGGACGCGGCTATTCGAATAGTTTGACACTCTACAGAGGTGGTCCACTTTCACCCCAACATTCGATACATCCGCCAGGAACAATCCTGAATTCACCATACTCAGTATGAAGATAATCAAATCTAACCTTTCAATTACACGCCCTAGTATAGGCACCTCTCCTGTGAGTTTGGCCTCCCAACCATGACCAAATGTCATCTTGGGAACTGCACAAGTGGACAATTTTCACAAGGTAGCCTCAGCTCAAACCTTGTCTGCAAGGGAACCCATACTAAGGTATATAAAGTTCCAATCAAGCCCTACCCAAATTTTGGGTATTGTGGTTGGACGGTAAAATTGGAATGGTATCTCATCCAGACAACCATCAGTTTTATAAAGGGCTAAGGCTCATGCCTTAACATTTTCATCATCAAAATCATCTGGTGTTCAAGAACACATGTCAAAACATTTCAGTAGAATGATTCATCATTCTAAGGTTTTCATCACCATTTTCACCAAGTATTCCCATCTAAAGTTGATCAAGTTTTATGCTTAGCACTAGGATCTACAAGTGGGGGTAAACACTAATGAGGGGTGGTAAACAAGTGTGAAATAGCTAAGCTCAATCTCATGCCTCAGGATGACATCAAGATTTATCTAACTTAGGTCAAGTTTTATGCTCTTTATGCTACCTTTAGATATCCTTCTAAATATCTACCAGTCACCAAGTAAACTCTAAGAGAGCTTTGATTAAGAAATAAAATACTAAGATTGAAATAAAACTGGGATTTGGTATCCTCAAGGGAGTATAATCACATATGCTTAAGGTATCTAGTTTGCATAGTTGTCATGCAAGGGTTTACTTGCAAAGTCAATAGCTTGCTAAGATATTAGTATAAGCTTGCCTTGTGCTAAGATATTAGTATAGTTGTCATTATTACAATGGCATTCCAGAGATAACATAGTCTTTTACAACTAAATAGCCATAGGCTAGTACAAGAGTTTAACTTAACAATATAAAATAGAATTCTTCATCTTCATGTGCCACAGGCAAGCATGTTGAGTGTAGACTCATAACCCCTAATCATCATCAGAGTAACCTGCAACATCACAAGTTATAGCCATAGTGGGTCAATCCATTGGAATAGTATTGACAAGTGACACCTTAGTAGAATATTAACATCTATTTACTACATGAATTTGGCTAAGTTTAGCTTAGGCTTGATTTTCTCAAAATAGGTTTTACCTATTAGTTGAAATCACTAAGTTTTTCCTTGACAAAACTTTCCCAAGGAACCACTAAATAGAAATTGGTGAACCTTCACCCTTGTTCAACCACAAGTTTTACTTAGAAAATTGGGATGAGGAGATTCTTGATAGCTTCCATGTCTTGATGCTCAAGTTGTCCAATACTAGGGACATGGCTAAGTACTTAGATTCTTCCATCTGCAGAGGTTGTGCACTTTCCCCACAAGACTTGATTTTTACCAAGACAAGACCTTTCAGAAGCCTTCCCTTAGACCAAAATGGACGCGCTCCAAACCTATCAATCCCCTACCACCAACTGTCCATTTGGCTAAGTTATTGCAACCTATATGATCGAGGCAGGGCCCATAATGCCATGTGGCTGCACTAGAAGCTTCTTAACATTTGGCATCTCAAATCCCTTTGTTCCTGGGTGGCTTTCCACAAATGAGATACACCAGGTAAACCATATAAATGGGACTTGTGTAACCACTCAACACAAACCATTCTTTCCATTCCACCCAGGTGTTTCATTCACTTAGTTGTTTTATTAAGCAAAAACATAAGCCAAAGCTTAACAATATTTTCCATAGCATGATTATATTCCAACCTATGTTGCTATTAGCTAGGCTAAGCATGGCAATAATAAGTATCTTAACTTAGAGTAAATTCTAACATTTCTACAACTACTAGGATTTCCCAATCATAGCATATAGATACTTAGAAAAATATTCATGCAATACCTATAAAAAATATTTCTAGTGCATAGGCAAAAATATTGGGACATAAATATGAAGCACCACTTGCCTTGGTAGTTGGGGGAGTAAAAACAATATTCACAACCACAATCACTACTAGCACCAAAATGTACACATAAAATGATAGCACCAAAATCACATATCAAAATATACAAACAAAAATATATGAATGCATGCAAATGCCATGTGATGATTTTTTTCTAAATCAAACAAGACAAGTATACAATAGTGAATCACAAACAAGACAAGTATACACTAAATAAACTTTATTTAGTCTTTAAATCATTTTTCAAATAATTTCTATACTCAAAATAAGCCTATAAATGTATCTGAAAAGATATCGAATTTTACAGAAGAAAATCATTAAACAAATTGCATGGTTGGATAGAATTCTTTCTCCTGATTCCAATGATATAAAATTTGCAATATTTGAACGTGTGGATCAAAAGTTATGAATTTTACAAGTTTGAACCACTAATAGATCTAATTCATATTTTTAAAACAAATTACAGGCCACGAGGCAGCTCTTGATTGGTCGGTACCGGTTCGCGCTGGATCACGCTCGCGGGCCGTTGGATCTAACTAACTAAGCACGGCCCAGATCTGCGCATACCCCTTCGCCTAAGATCTAATCGTGGACGTAGGATCTAGATCTAACGGGCAGTATCACCCTGACCAAAGACTGGCGGCGCCAAGTCAATGGCGAGTGGCGGCGCGCTCGACCAGTGGTGGTCCGGTGGTTCTAGGAAGCAAGTGAGGAAACAGAGGGGCTTACCGAGCTCGTGGGGTCGTCGCGGTGCTCAAGGTGGTCGAGGGAGGGACAGGGGTGCACGGACTCGACCTCTATTGCTCGCCGGAGAACCTTCAGTCGTCGGTTATGGTCGCTCGTCGTCGTTGGAAAAGACACAGATCGTGCCTAGCCAAAAGAATGGTTCCGTTAGATGCGCACAAGTCTGGCGAACACGTGAGCAACAAAAAGAGAGAAGGGGGCAGTCAGGAACTACCAGAGGATGTCGCCAGAGTAGAGACAGACGGTGGTGCTTGCTTGTTGTTGAGGATGTCGATGATAGAGAGCGTGCGCGGGCGAGTGTGGGCTACTGGCAGGTGCAGAGGTTGATGGGGAACTCACTCGCGGTGTTTGGAAGGCAAGGGGTGACGGTGGTTGGCCGGAATTTGATCTGGAGCTCGTTGGAGCAGTGGGTGGTTCTCGGCTAATTCCGAGCATCCTAGGGGCAGAGAGAGGGTGGCGACTAGGGAAAAGGAGGGGAGGACATGGGCGATTAAGTACGCAAGGTCGGGGGAGAGAATTACTTACGCATTCATTCAAATTGATGTGGGGTTAATCACCGGAAACAACTGGCGTGATTTGGGGGAAGAAGGAATCGCGGGGTGGAGACGATGACTAGAGAGTGGGTCCTGGAGTTCAGTGAGAGAGAGATACGGGGTGGGGTCCAGTCGTCAGCGACAGCGCGGGCAAGTTCTGCGGTGCGAAACATTTTCTTCAGGGTGGAGAGATGTTGGGCTAAATGGGCTAATTATGTTGGGTTGGGTTAGATTAGTTAGTTTGCTTTATTTTTTACTCCCTTTCTCTTTTTCTTTTTCTGATTTGATTTTCTGGGTTGAATTCAAATGCCCAAATCAAATCTGTTTCAATTGGAATTTTCTCCAAACATTTGTTTATTGTTTCTTGCATCCTGGAGTGTATAAAGCACCTATTTAAACTCAAATTCAAAATGTGTTTGGAAATAAGGTTTAAAACTATGCCCTTAGTGAAATATTTTCAATAGGTAAAAGAATGGTTTTGATTTCATTTTTTTGTTTGATAACCTTGATCAAGTTTTGAAATAACAAACAACCCTAAGTTCAAATCTTTCTAGTTTAAATCAAGTAATCTCATATTGGAAATAGTAGTGGCTAATGCCTTGCTTACATAAAATAATAGACATTCAAATGTTTCAGTTTTTGAAATTTCATTTGAAAATGATCCTAAAATGATTATGAATGCATGAATGATATGCAATCTTTGAAAACATGATTTTAGGGATCTTACAAATCTAACCCCCTTAAGGTGAATCTCGCCCTCGAAATTTGGATTGGCTAGCAAATAGGTGAGGGTGGTCTTTCCGAAGGCCATCCTCTCTTTCCTATGTTGCTTCTTCTTCGGAATGATGGTTCCATTGAACTTTGCAGAATTTGATAGTCTTAGTCCGAGTAACTCTTACTGCAGTCTCAAGAATCTTGATACGTTTTTCCTCATAAGTGAGATCACTTTCCAATTGGACCTCCTCCAAAGGTATAGTATCCTTCAAAGAAGTCTCTTCCATCTATGGATGGCATTTCTTTAGATGACTCACATGAAACACATTGTGAATGGCAGACAATGATTCTGGAAATTCAATATCATAATCTACTCCTCCTTTACGACTCAAAATCTTGAATGGTCCAACATATATCGGGGCCAATTTTCCTTTGACTCCGAATCTCTTCACTCCACGAAGTGGTGACACTCTAAGATAAGCTCTATCACCCACCTCATAGGTGACTTCTCTACGCTTAGGATCTGCGTAGCTTTTCTGTCGGGACTGTGCTATCTTCAATCTGTCTTTTACTAGCTTGACTTTCTCTTCAGCCTCTTTGATCAGTTCTGGCCCGAACAAGTTTCTTTCTCCCACACCATTCCATAGTAATGGGGTAGTACACTTTCTCCCATAGAGAAACTCAAACGGTGCCATCTCAATACTGGCTTGATAGCTGTTGTTATAAGAGAATTCTGCATAAGGCAGAGTTTCATCCCAACTAGCTCCATAGTCTAGGGCACATGCCCTCAACATATCCTCTAGAATCTGGTTGGTCCTTTCTGTCTGTCCATCAGTCTGGGATGAAAAGCAGTACTGAATTCCAATCTCGTTCCCAATGACTCATGCAGTTGCCTCCAGAAATGAGAAGTGAATTGAGTTCTCCTATCTGACACAATACTCTTGGGCACTCCATGTAGACACACAATCCTATTCATATAGATCTTGGCCAACTTAGCACTTGTGTAGGTTGTCTTCACGGGTATGAAATGAGCCACTTTAGTTAGGCGATTCACTACTACCCAAATAGAATCATATCCTGACCTGGTCCTTGGCAATCCGGTAATGAAATCCATGCCAATCTTGTCCCACTTCCAATCAGGAATAGGTAGTGGTTGTAACAATCCGGTTGGTTTCTGATGTTCTGCTTTCACTCTGCTACATACATCACACAAAGCAATATGTTCGGCGATGTCCTTCTTGAGATTATTCCACCAAAATTTGTCCTTCATATCCATGTACATTTTTGTGTTACCGGATGAATGGAATATGGTGAGTTGTGTGCTTCCTGTAAATCAGTTTCCGAAGCTCCGGATCATGCGGAACGCAGATACGTTTTCCATACCATAAGGTACCCTGTTCTTCTTCATGGAATCCTTTGGCTTTTCCCTTGCCAATCTTTTCCTTAATCTCTTCAATTTCCGTGTCCGTCTTTTGGGCTTCCTTGATTTTGTCCAACAAGGTGGGTTGAACATCCAATGACATGAGATGTCCTTCAGGCACAATCTCCAATCTGGGGTCTCTAAATTAGGCACACAGATCATCTGGCAACTCTCCCTTAGTAAGGCCATTCACAAATACCTTACGACTTAGTGCATCCGCTACAACATTTGCTTTACCGGGGTGGTATTGCAAACTCAAGTCATAGTCCTTGATGAGTTCTAGCCATCTTCTTTGTCTCATGTTGATTTCTTTCTGAGTGAAGATATACTTCAAACTTTTGTGATGTGTGAACACTTCACTTCGCTTTCCCAAAAGATAATGTCTCCATGTTTTAAGTGCATGGACAACAGAGGCTAACTCCAAATCATGAGTAGGGTAATTTACTTCATGAGTTTTGAGTTGTCTCGAGGCATAAGCCACAACTTTCCCTTCTTGCATTAGAACTGCACCTAATCCATGATGAGATGCATCACAATACACTTGGAAATCCTTCTCCAAATCAGGCAGACATAGGACTGGTGCTGTCACTAGTCTCTTTTTCAATTCTTGGAAACTGAGTTGACATCCTTCAGACCAAGCAAACTTCTTTTCTTTCTTTAGTAACTCCGTCATTGGCTTAGCTACCTTGGAGAAATTCTCAATGAACCTTCTATAGTATCCTGCCAAGCCAAGGAAACTACGAATTTCCTTTATTGACTTAGGAGATTCCCACTCAGTTACAGCTAACACTTTTGCGGGATCAACTACTACACCATCTCCTAACACAACTTGTCCAAGAAATCCAACTTCATTCAACCAGAATTCACATAGCTGAATTTGGCATACAGCTTATGCTCTCTAAGTGCAACATCCCAAAAATACTAAGCTTGGATCATCAAACTCTAATCATCAAAATTAGGGTTAACAAAAACTTTTCTAAATAAAATTATGAATGCATGCATATGTGTATGCATTGATTTTGAATTCTTTTAAAACCACCTTGTTTGTTTGTTTCATTGCTTGTAGAATGTTTCTTAGGTGAAATAAACATCATCTAAAACATTTCCCACACTTTTCCTAAAGACAAGTAAATCAAAACACATATATTAAATGAATGGTCACTTTGACCAATTTAACTCCCATGCCTACTTTGGCTGTCTCAAATTTTCAAAACCTAACAAAAACTTTTCTGGATCTTTGCACCCCTTGAATGTACTCATAACAAAGTATCAAGGCCCACTTTGTGATCATCCAGAAACTTTCAAATGCATAGTTTAAATGACAATTCAAAATTGAATCTTTATCATATGGGAATATCCCACTTTTTCAAAAACCACTCAAATAAGCTCAACTTTCAAAACCCAACAATCTGCAGACTCACCAGCACCAATCTTGATTTCATGCGGCCATTTCATCAAACAGGTTGCAGACACAAATCAAACAAACATCAAACACTATTGTGAGCAGTGATTCTTTCCTAACTGGTTCCCTCTCTAGCTCACAACCAGCTCAGTAGATCATCTAGCAAGATTAACCAAGCACTAGAACCACTGTGAGCTTGCCATTGCCATCAATGGTGAACAGCCGAGCACACCCTTGCCATCCCATAGTCGACAGCAATCTAGGAGCAGCAGCAAGCCTAGCCAGCATGTCTGGGAGGCAGCCCACCATCCACCGCCACTCTTTGTCCACTGCTCGAGCCTTGCCAAGCCTTGGACCATGCGCACGAACCGCGCCCAGCCCGCTAGAGACCATGCCGAGCGTGCGCCAAAGCGCCACCCGTGACCGAAGCCCACAGACCGCGCGCCTCCCTCGCCGCGTGCATACACCATCCCCACCGACCCAGGAGACCGCCAGACATCCCCGTTCGCCGCCTCGTGATGCATAGCCACCACTCGTCGTCGAAGACGCCGCCTCTGCAGCGCAGAGCATCGCCCGTTCCAGACCAAGCCGCACCGCCCCATGCCTCGAAACCATGTCGTTGAGCATCGCCAGGAGACACCACACCGTCCCCTACCCTTGCCCATGTCAATAGCCGCCTGTAACATCGCCCCCGACGAGCTCACCGTGCGCCCCGACGGTCCCCTCGCTCGACTATAAATAGAGGCCACCCCCGCTCGATTTCTTCACACCATCTCACTCCCCTCTCCTCACTGATCGTGCCACACCGTTCTCAGAGCAAGGCGAGCACCACCACGCCGGAATTTCATCGGAGCCCGCCGCCTCTAGAGAAGAAGGGAGCCATCGATTTCGTCCACCCCAGGAGCTGCCGCGACCACCCCTGAGTTCGCCGTCGTCGATTTCGTCGTTCGCCCGCCTCACCGACCCTCGCCCGTACCCCGGTGAGGTCCCAGCACCCCCCACTGGCCGCGCTAGGTTTCGTTCTCGCTGGTGTTGTCTCGCGACGACGATGACTCCCAGCCGTTGGATTAGAATCAGATCGAACGACCCACGTTGCCCCATACTGCTTCGCCCAGCCCCATGTCACTGACGAGTGGGGACACCCACTTAAGCATCCCGCGGGAGCACTGCGCTTAGCAGGCCGGCCCAGTAACTTTTCCCGCGCAGCCCAGTTATTTGAATTAAACTTTTCCATTTCAATTCAAACTCACTTCTGTACCCAACTTCAAAATTCAACCCAGATCGATTCAGTGCACCAATTTGAATGAAACCATTTTTTTTGGAAAGGTCTGTGAACGCTGAATCCAAGCCCGTTGGATTCAAGTCATTTGGATCTATAGATCATCCTTAGTAAAAATAACAAGGCAGAAGCTTTTCTACATTCAAACATTTTTCAAATTTAAACCATAATAGCTTTTGAGTTGATTCCAACTCTCAAAAATCACATTTAACCATACCTTTCAGAATATATAAAAATATATAGGTTTACTTGCAGAAATAATGTTCAAGTAGTAAAAGAATGCTACATAGGCATTTCTAGCCACTTTAATTAATTAGAATAATGGGGTAAAACCTTATTAAATTGTGACACCACTTTAAATCACATTCCCATGGACTACAATATGTGGTGATGACATGTGTCAACATGATCCCATGTTTGGTTTGGAGAATATTAAATCTTAAGTAGTTTTTCAATGAGTAGAAATTACTTTTCTAAAAACAAAAGGAATTAAATCAAGCCTTAACCTTGTAATATTAGAGATGATGCTAGATCATCTATAGGACCCTTGTGTGTGATGATTGCAAGTAGTTAACTATTGTTTGGTGATTGTGTACCTCGTATTTATTCATAGACGCTAGTACCGACCAAGGATACGAGGAGGAAGGAGGATACTACGAAGAAGAAGCCGAGGATAACTTCAACCACTGCTCTGCACAAGGGAAGCCTTACTAATAAAGTTGACCTATGCAAGCTAACACTTGCAATTTAGCAATCTTATACTGATTTGGTGCAACCAAATACTTGCTTGTTACTATGCCTACTATATGCCTTAAGCATATGTGATCATACCCACTTGATAAACCAATCCTAGTTTTATTTGCAAGCTTCTTACTTTATTTCTTTATCAAAGCTTTAACTTAGAGTTGACTTAAGTCTCTTGTAGATACTAGAAAGATTCTGAAGGTTGCATAAAGAGCATAAAATTTGGCCTAAGTTAGAAACCTTGATATCATCCTAAGATATAAGGTTGTACTTAGTTGAAACTCCACCAGTTTACCACCCCTCATTAGTCCCCCACCTGTAGATGCTAGTGCTAAGCACAAGACTTGATCAACTTCAGATGGGTTTACTTGGTGGAAAAATGGTTATGAAAACCTTGGAATGATGGATCATTCTATTGAAATGTTTTGGACATGTGTTTCCGAACACTTGATGATTTTGGTGATGAAAATGTTGAGGCATGAGCCTTAGACCTTTATAAATTGATGGTTGTCTGGATGCGATACCATTCCAATTTTATCGTACAACCACAATACCCGAATATTGGGTAGGGCTTGACTGGAAACTTATATACCTTATTATTAGCTCCCTCACGGCCAACGTCTGAGCTGAGGCTACCTTGTGAAGATTGTCCACCTGTGCAGTACCCAAGATGACAGTTGGTCATGGTTGGGAGGCCAAACTCACAGGAGAGGTGCTTATACTAGGGTGTGTAATTGAAAGGTTAGGATTGATTATCCGCATACTGAGTATGGTGAATTCAGGATTTGTTCCTGACGGATGTATCGAATGTTGTGGTGAAAGTGTACAATCTCTGCAGAGTGTCAAACTATTCGAATAGCCGCGTCCGCGGTTATGGACAGTTGGAGTGGCCATACTGTTCCCCCGTCAGACTTTTCAAAATGACTTGTGAAATGAACTGAGACCTTAACTTGACCACAACAGAGTTGTGACATGAGTTACAAGATCCCACTTAGGAGTTATAAAATTGTGACTAGCTTTAGAACTTAGTAGAGATAAATCTGGCTTTTGCAAAACAACCCTAGAGCCTAGTGTCCTATTATCCAAAAACCCCTTTACCTATTAGTATTAGCTTGCAAGTACTTAAAGAGTACTCATGGATTTGTCCCTGGCTATTCCCATGGCCAGACTATGAAGAGGAGTACCTGGAGGATGGACCCCAGGGAGGTTACGACAACTAGGATCATCTCCCATCGTCAGCATTGCCTGTGACCCCAAAGATGGAGCTTCGCCTACGCTACCGTTATTATTACGTATTCCGCTGCTTGAAGTTGTATTAAGAACTGGATCATGAGATCCCTATTTGTGTAAGAACTTATGTATCGTTTGTAATGGATGATGTACTATGGTATCCAATTCTGTTATGTCTCGCAAAAATGGTAATCCTAGGATTGCGATGTATGGCATAACAGGCATCTAGGATTGAAAAATCCGGGTGTTGACAAGTTGGTATCAGAGCCATCCTGACCATAGGAGACCCTAGTTAGACTGGACTTTTGAACCAAAAACTTAGTTTCAAAACCAAAGAAAAAAAATATTTACAAAAACTTATTCTAATTCTTATCCCTTTTATTCTTTCATAAAAATTCATGTTCCTCAAAAATTCTTGCAAAATACATAAAATTTTGACACACTTTATCACCCTGCTAATCTACTCATCCTCTATTCTTATAGATGGACGTGAAGTACAGCAAGTTTTACCAATTAGGGAATGGAGGAGACCTGATCTTTGAGAGGGGTTTGGACCAGCTTTCGGAACTTCTGGAGCATCCACACCCCGAGTTCTTCGGAGCTCAGCTCAATGATCAAGGAGGAGAAGATCTGCAGTGGCTAATTGTTGCAAGTCTCCGAGGAAAGATTGAACCTCCCACTGCGGAGGGAATTCAGTTTACCTTGAGGGAAAACAACTGGCTCGATGGACTTGCCAGAGCAATGCAGGAAGCTCTTTCCCGTCTGTGTGGGCAGATCATCAATCAGATCAAGGGTACTCGCTTCGAGTTTTGCCCAAATGGACAACCACTGGAAGCCCCATACCACCCGAGCTGAAGACTCAATTGGACCACCTTAGCTTCATGATGTATGATCGTCAGCAGGAGTTTGACAACTGTCGTGACTACTGCAACCACAAGTCTGCCATCATCAAGAAAAAGGATCAGACCATCGCCATGCTGGCAAAGGATCGCAAGTCTCGCCGCCGTCAGCTCGACAAGAAGGAGCGCATTATTTCCCGTCTTCGCCACCGCATCTCATCTTTGGAGGATACCATACACGAGAGAGACATGAAGTTGGAGGAAAGGGAGAATGCCGGAGAGGATCTTCGTGGAGACCCTTACTCCTATCTCAGCGATGACGATGATTTTCTGGAGGATCAGGCCATGGACTTCTTCACCGATGAGGTTGATTTCGCCTTCATCGATGATGATGAAGATGATGAAGCCACAGACTCCGAGGAGTAGTAGCACTTGAGCACTAGCGTAGTGAGAAGCCTTTTCAAAGTCCCCGAAACCTTAGAAATTTCCCTCTTTTCTCATGATCTATCTAAATCTTCAGATGCCACGTGGAGGAAGTGCTTCAGCCCCGTACCCGATGTTGCAGATCCTGCAAATGTTGACTTCTGACCGCGAAGCTGAAAGAGCGGAACGTCAAGCCAACCTAGCCACTCTGCAACAGATAGCCCAGCTAGCCCACAACAACCAAGGCCACGGAAATCAGGAAAACCATGGATCTAAGCTCAAGAATTTCCAGAATACTAACCCACCTGTTTTCACTAAGTCAGAAGAAACCCTAGACGCCGATGATTGGCTGCAAACCATGGAAAATAACTTACAAGTCGCTGGAGTAGAAGCCAACGAGAAAGTCCTGTTTTCCACCCATTATCTAGCCGGAGATGCCAGGGCATGGTGGAACAATGTTCGCGCAATGATCAGAGGCCAGATGATGACCTGGGAGGAATTCAAGGTCAAGTTCAGCAGAACCCATGTGCCACCAGGTTTGATCAAGAGAATGAGAGACGAGTTCAGAGAGCTGAAGCAAGGAAGGATGACTGTAGTGGAATACCGTGACAAATTTCTATCATTAGCTAGGTATGCCCCAGATGAGATCGACACCGAAGCCAAGAAGAAAGAAAGATTCCTGAATGGTCTGCATGACGAGATGCAGACGGTGTTAGTCAATATTCCCTTTGCGGATATTGAAGCCCTTGTCGACTCTGCCATCCAGATGGAAGGAAAGATCAACCAAGCCAATGAGAACCGCAAGCGTCGTATGATGCATCAGCCAGGAACCCATCAGACCCCAAAGTATCGCCCCAACCCATCTCCAGGATTTGCCCCAAGAACCAACAGACCCCCGATGAACCGTCCCACCTATCCCAACCGTGGAAACCCTAGACCTGGAGGAAATCACAACAACCCCGGCAACTCTAGCAATTCCAATCGTGCCACACCCAAGTTCAACAACAACAATGTTACCGCCAACACCAACAATGCCCCGAGGACTGGAAGCAATGTTGTGCCTGTCGCATCCAAGGACAAGTCGCAAGTGACTTGTTATGACTGTGGAAATAAAGGCCACTATTCCAACGAGTGCACCAATAAGAAGAATGCTACAGCCCCTAATGCCAATGCCCCAGCTCAGCAACAACGTCGTGTTCAGCCATGGAGAAGATTTGCCCCAGGGAATTCACTCAACCACAATGGCCGTCTTTTTCTCATGCATGCCGAAGAAGCTCAGGAAGCGCCAGACGTCGTGCTGGGTATGTTTTCTGTTAATTCAATACTTGCAAGAGTGTTGTTTGATTCTGGTGCATCGCATTCATTTGTCACCGAAGAATTTGCATGCACTAGTTAAATTCAACCAACCAAACTGAAGCATGTTATGATTGTTCAAATTCCCGGATCAACCACCAAGGCTAGGCAAATTTCCAAAGCCATCCCTATCCGAATCCATGGCATAGATTTTTATGCTAATCTGATAGTACTCGGAACTAAAGGTTTGGAAGTAGTACTACGAATTGATTGGATGTCCAAACATAAAGGATTAATTGACTGTGCAAAGAAAGCCATAACTATGACCAGTACCGCCGGAATATCAGTCGAGCATATATCTGAAACCTTACCTCGCCAATTCAAGTGTAACAAGAGTATAGCCCAACCTACCATTGACCAAGTCCGGATAGTTTGTGAATACCCCGATGTATTTCCAGATGTTTTGCTCGGTATGCCCCCAGATCGGGATATCGAGTTTATCATTGAACTAATCCCCGGAACCGGACCCATAGCCTAGAGACCCTATAGTATGAACCCGTCAGAGCTCGCAGAACAGAAGAAGCAACTGGATTTCATGTTGGAAATCGTATTGATTCAACCAAGTGCGTCACCATGGAGATCACCTGTCTTGTTTGTGGACAAGAAGGATGGAGGTAACCATTTGTGTACGGATTATCGGAAGTTGAATGATGTCACCATCAAAAACAAGTACCCCTTGCCCAAGATAGAAGATTTGATTGATCAGTTGACCGGTGCCAAGGTGTTTTCTAAGATTGATCTTAGAACTGACTATCATCAACTCGAGATTCGTGCAGAGGATATTCCAAAGACTGCCTTTACCACCAGATATGGATTGTATGAGTATACAGTCATCTCTTTCGGATTAACCAATGCCCCCGCTTATTTCGTGAACCTCATGAATAAGATTTTTATGGACTTCCTGGATAAGTTTGTTGTTGTTTTCATCGATGACATTCTGATTTATTCCAAATCAGAAGAAGAACATGAGCTACACCTAAGGACCATTCCTGGAACCCTTAGAGAGCATCAGTTGTATGCCAAGTTTAGCAAATGTGAATTCTAGATACAGGAGGTAGGATTCCTCGGTCACATTGTATCAGCCGGAGGAATTGCCGTTGACCCTGCCAAAGTGAAAGATGTAGAAGATTGGCAAGCCCCAGCCACTCAAACCCAAGTTCGTGCTTTTCTCGGATTGGCGGGATATTACCGCAAATTCGTAGAAGGATTCTCGAGTATCGCTAGACCCATGACCCAATTGCTGAAGAAGGACAAGAAGTTTGAATGGACCGACAAGTGTGAAGCGAGTTTTCAAGAACTCAAAAGGAGATTGATTTTAGCCCCAACCTTGATCATGCCGGATATCACGAAGCCCTTCGATGTGTATTGTGACGCATCCAAGATTGGTCTCGGATGTGTGCTAATGCAAGAAGGCAAAGTTATATCTTATCTATCTCGACAATTGAAGCAACATGAGCAAAACTAGCCAACCCATGACCTCGAACTCGCAGTCGTAGTTCTAGCCCTGAAGACATGGAGACATTACCTGATGGGAAACCGTTGTGAGATTTATTCGGATCACAAGAGCCTAAAGTATATATTCACTCAGAAGGAGTTGAATATGAGGCAGAGAAGATGGATTGAGCTAATCAAGGATTATGACCTGGACATTCACTATCACCCTAGTAAAGCCAACGAGGTAGCCGATGCCCTTAGCAGATTGCCGTGCCGCTTGAACTCCATGATTTTGAAGGAGCAACCAAGTTTGCACAAGGAGATGGAAGATTTTCAAATGGAATTAGTAAGTGAAGGATTTTTGGCTAGCATAGAAATCCAGTTCACTTTGATCAGTCAGATTAAGGAGGCGCAGAAGGAAAATGCTAGTATCGACGGAATCAAGTGTCGTATCGGTACAGGCAAAGTACCTGGATTCACCGAGGACGAAGAAGGAGTTTTGTGGTACAAAGGACGCCTTTGTGTACCAGCAAATTCTGAATTGAAAGAAGTTATTTTGAAGGAGGCTCATGATACTCTTTATTCTATCCATCCCGGAGGAACTAAGATGTTTCAATATTTAAAAGAGCAATTTTGGTGGCACAAGATGAAGATAGAAATCGGAAGCTATATCGCCAAGTGTGATATATGTCAGCGAGTCAAGGCAGGACATCAAAGACCCGCTGGATTGTTGCAACCTTTGCAGATTCCGGAATGGAAATGGGATTCTATAGGAATGGACTTTATCACTGGAATGCCTACTTCTAGTAGGGGAAATGACTCTATCTGGGTCATAGTGGACAGATTGTCCAAAGTCGCCCATTTCTTGCCCGTCAAAACCACATATCAGAGTTCGAAACTAGCGGAGTTGTACATCGCTAGAATCGTTAGTTTGCACGGAGTCCCCAAGAACATAGTATCGGATCGAGGAACTCAGTTTACCTCGACATTCTGGAAGAAAGTCCAAGAAGGTTTAGGAACCCGCCTAGATTTCAGTACTGCGTATCACCCTCAAACCGATGGACAAACGGAGCGAGTAAATCAAATACTCGAAGATATGCTGAGAGCATGTGTGTTACAATATGGATCCAAGTGGGAAGACTGTCTGCCGTTCGCAGAATTTTCTTACAACAATAGTTATCAAGCCAGTTTGCAAATGGCCCCATTTGAGTTCATGTATGGAAGGAAGTGTCGCACCCCTTTGAACTGGTCGGAAGTAGGAGAGGGTCAGATTTTTGGACCCGACATCCTACGAGAAGCAGAAGAGAAGGTTCACAAGATTAGTGAGCACCTCAAGACCGCCAATCCAGACAGAAGAGTTACGCCGACAAGAGACGTCGAGACCTCGCCTTCAATATAGGAGATTTTGTTTATCTGAAAGTGTCGTCATTGAAGGGAATGCAGCGTTTCCAACTCAAAGGAAAGTTACGCCCCAGATATATCGGACCTTTCAAGATTCTGAACCGTCGAGGAGAAGTATCATACCAATTGGAACTACCTAAAGAGATGTCAGCCGTGCACAATGTGTTCCATATCTCGTTACTTCGTAAGTGTCTCGAAGTCCCCGACAAGACCGAAGTGTTCAAGAATATCGACCATCGGACCATAGAGATCAACGATGACCTGACCTATCACGAAGTACCCATCCGCATTTTGGAAGCTACCCGAACCCGAAGCATCAAGTTTCTCAAGATTCAGTGGAGCAACCACACAGATGAGGAAGCTACATGGGAACGTGAAGATCACATCAGGAAGGAGTTTCCCGATCTCTTCAAATCCTTGGTAATCTTTTCGTCCTTTTTCAAATCTCGGGACGAGATTTTGTTTAAGGGGGGAAGTTTTGTAACATCCCAAAAATACTAAGCTTGGATCATCAAACTCTAATCATCAAAATTAGGGTTAACAAAAACTTTTCTAAATAAAATTATGAATGCATGCATATGTGTATGCATTGATTTTGAATTCTTTTAAAACCACCTTTTTTTTTGTTTCATTGCTTGTAAAATGTTTCTTAGGTGAAATAAACATCATCTAAAACATTTCCCACACTTTTCCTAAAGACAAGTAAATCAAAACACATATATTAAATGAATGGTCACTTTGAACAATTTAACTCCCATGCCTACTTTGGCTGTCTCAAATTTTCAAAACCTAACAGAAACTTTTCTGGACCTTTGCACCCCTTGAATGTACTCATAACAAAGTATCAAGGCCCACTTTGTGATCATCCAGAAACTTTCAAATGCATAGTTTAAATGACAATTAAAAATTGAATCTTTATCATATGGGAAGATCCCACTTTTTCAAAAACCACTCAAACAAGCTCAACTTTCAAAACCCAAGCATCTGCAGACTCACCAGCACCAATCTAGCAAACCCACCAAAAATCTTTTCAAAATTCAAAACTTGATTTCAGGCGGCCATTTCATCAAACAGGTTGCAGACACAAATCAAACAAACATCAAACACTATTGTGAGCAGTGATTCTTGTCTAACTAGTTCCGTCTCTAGCTCACAACCAGCTCAGTAGATCATCTAGCAAGATTAACCAAGCACTAGCACCACTGTGAGCTTGCCATTGCCATCAATGGTGAACAGCCGAGCACACCCTTGCCACCCAATAGTCGACAGCAAGCTAGGAGCAGCAGCAAGCCTAGCCAGCATGTCTGGGAGGCAGCCCACCGTCCACCGCCACTCCCTGTCCACTGCTCGAGCCTTGCCAAGCCCTGGACCACGCGCACGAACCGTGCCCAGACCGCCAGAGACCATGCCGAGTGTGCGCCAGAGCGCCACCCGGGACCGAAGCCCACAAACCGCGCGCCGCCCTCGCCGCGTGCATACACCATCCCCACCGACCCAGGAGACCTCCAGACATCCCCGTTCGCCGCCCCGTGACGCATAGCCACCACTCGCCGTCGAAGACGCCGCCTCTGCCGCGCCGAGCATCGCCCGTTCCAGACCAAGCCGCACCGCCCCATGCCTCGAAACCATGTCGTTGAGCATCACCAGGAGACACCACACCGTCCCCTACCCTTGCCCATGCCAATAGCCGCCTGTAACATCGCCCCCGACGAGCTCACCGTGCGCCCCGACGGTCCCCTCGCTCGACTATAAATAGAGGCCACCCCCGCTCGATTTCTTCACACCATCTCACTCCCCTCTCCTCACTGATCGTGCCACACCGTTCTCAGAGCAAGGCGAGCACCACCCCGCCAGAATTTCACCGGATCCCGCCGCCTCTGGAGAAGAAGGGAGCCATCGATTTCGTCCACCCCTGAGTTCGTCGTCGTCGACTTCGTCGTTCGCCCGCCTCGCCGACCCTCGCCTGTACCCCGTTTAGCCCCCAGCACCCCCACTGTCCACGCTAGGTTTTGTTCTCGCCGGCGTTGTCTCGCGTCGACGATGACTCCCAGCCGTTGGATTAGAATCAGATCGAACGACCCATGTTTCCCCATACAGCTTCGCCCAGCCCCGTGTCACTAACGAGTGGGGACACCCACTTAAGCATCCCGCGGGAGCACTGCGCTTAGCAGGCCGGCCCAGTAACTTTTCCCGGGTAGCCCAGTTATTTGAATTAAACTTTTCCATTTCAATTCAAACTCACTTCTATACCCAACTTCAAAATTCAACCCAGATCGATTCTGTGCACCAATTTGGATGAAACCAATTTTGTTGGAAAGGTCTGTGAATGGTGAATCCAAGCCCGTTGGATTCAAGTCATTTGGATCTATACAAGGCAGAAGCTTTTCTGCATTCAAACATTTTTCAAATTTAAACCATAATAGCTTTTGAGTTGATTCCAACTCTCAAAAATCACATTTAACCATACCTTTCAGAATATATAAAAATATATAGGTTTACTTGCAGAAATAGTGTTCAAGTAGTAAAAGAATGCTACATAGGCATTTCTAGCCACTTTAATTAATTAGAATAAAGGGGTAAAACCTTATTAAATTGTGACACCACTTTAAATCACATTCCCATGGACTACAATATGTGGTGATGACATGTGTCAACATGATCCCATGTTTGGTTTGGAGAATATTAAATCTTAAGTAGTTTTTCAATGAGTATAAATTACTTTTCTAAAAATAAAAGGAATTAAATCAAGCCTTAACTTTGTAATGTTATAGATGGTGATAGATAATCTATAGGACCGTTGTGTGTGATGATTGCAAGTAGTTAAGTATTGTTTGGTGATTGTGTACCTCGTATTTATTCATAGAGGCTAGTACCGACCAAGGATATGAGGAGTAAGGAGGATACTACGAAGAAGAAGCCGAGGAGAACTTCAACCACTGCTCTGCACAAGGCAAGTCTTACTAATCAAGTTGACCTATGCAATCTAACACCTGAAATTTAGCAAGCTTATACTGATTTGGTGCAAGCAAATACTTGCTTGTTACTATGCCTACTATATGCCTTAAGCATATGTGATCATACCCACTTGATAAACCAATCCTAGTTTTATTTTCAAGCTACTTACTTTATTTCTTTATCAAAGCTTTAACTTAGAGCTGACTTAAGTGACTTGTAGATACTAGAAAGATTCTAAAGGTTGCATAAAGAGCATAAAATTTGGCCTAAGTTAGAAACCTTGATATCATCCTAAGATATAAGGTTGTACTTAGTTGAAACTCCACTAGTTTACCACCCCTCATTAGTACTAGCCCCACCTGTAGATGCTAGTGCTAACTATATGACTTGATCAACTTTAGATGGGTTTACTTGGTGGAAAAATGGTTATGAAAACCTTGGAATGATGGATCATTCTATTGCAATGTTTTGGACATGCGTTTTCGAACACTTGATGATTTTGGTGATGAAAATGTTGAGGCATGAGCTTTAGCCCTTTATAAAACTGATGGTTGTCTGGATGCGATACCATTCCAATTTTATCGTACATCCACAATACCCGGATATTGGGTAGGGCTTGACTGGAAACTTATATACCTTAGTATTAGCTCCCTCATGGCCAAGGTCTGAGCCGAGGCTACCTTGTGAAGATTGTCCACCTGTGCAGTACCCAAGATGACAGTTGGTCATGGTTGGGAGGCCAAACTCAGAGGAGAGGTGCTTATACTAGGGCGTGTAATTGAATGGTTAGGATTGATTATCCGCATACTGAGTATGGTGAATTCAGGATTTGTTCCTGACGGATGTATCGAATGTTGTGGTGGAAGTGTACAATCTCTGCAGAGTGTCAAACTATTCGAATAGCCGCGTCCGCGGTTATGGACAGTTGGAGTGGCCATACTGTTCCCCCGTCAGACTTTTCAAAATGACTTGTGAAATGAATTGAGACCTTGACTTGACCACAACAGAGTTGTGACATGAGTTACAAGATCCCACTTATGAGTTATAAAATTGTGACTAGCTTTAGAACTTAGTAGAGATAAATCTGGCTTTTGCAAAACAACCCTAGTGCCTAGTGTCCTATTATCCAAAAACCCCTTTACCTGTTAGTATTAGCTTGCAATTACTTAAAGATTACTCATGGATTTGTCCCTGGCTATTCCCATGGCCATACTATGAAGAGGAGTACCTGGAGGATGGACCCCAGGGAGGTTACGACAACTAGGATCATCTCCCATCGTCAGCATTGCCTGTGACCCCGAAGATGGAGCTTCGCCTACGCTACCATTATTATTACGTATTCCGCTGCTTAAGAACTGGATCATGAGATCCCTATTTGTGTAAGAACTTATGTATCGTTTGTAATGGATGATGTACTATGGTATCCAATTCTGTTATGTCTCGCAAAAATGGTAATCCTGGGATTGCGATGTATGGCATAACAGGCATCAAGGATTGAAAAATCCGGGTGTTGACACTAAGCTTCTCAAGTATCAAACGCAGATGTCCTTCATGCTCTTCTTTGCTCTTGGAGTAGATCCAAATGTCGTCGATGAAAACGACAACAAACTTCTCAAGGAACTCCATGAACACCTTGTTCATCATATTCATGAAGTAAGCTGGTGCATTGGTCACACTGAATGGCATCACGGTGTACTCATACAATCCATACCTAGTGGTGAAAGTTGTCTTAGGTATGTCTTGTTCCCTTATCTTAAGCTAAAAATAATCTGACCGGAGATCAATCTTTGAGAACACACAGGCTCCTTCTAGCTGATCAAACAAGTCATTGATTCTGGGAAAAAGATATTTGTTCCTGATAGTCACCTCATTGAGTGAACGATAATCTATGCGTAACCTTTGACTTCTATCTTTCTTTTCCACAAACAAGACTGGTGCTCCCCAAGATGAAGTACTTGGTTGAATAAATCCTTTCTGCAACTGTTCTCCAAGTTGTTTCTTGAGTTCTTTCCACTCATCAACTGACATCTTGTAAGGTCTCTTTGCTATTGGTCCTGATCCTGGCAGCAGGTCAATCAGAAATTCCACATCTCTATCTGGTGGCATTCCCGGCAATTCTTCCGGGAACACATCCGGATATTCACTCACAATTGGCACACTGTCTATGCTAACCCCCTTAAGATAATTTACCTTACTCCCTTTTGATTCAAAGTTATACTTGAATCTTATCTGTTTCTTTTCCGGGGTTGTGAGTGCGACAGTGCGATTGGCACAATCTAGTACTCCTTCATACTTGGTCATCCAGTCCATTCCCAAAATTACATCCAGTCTTTGGGAATCTAGGATTATCACACTCACTGGAAACTTATGCTTCCCAAATTCTATCACTAGATCACGACATCCAAGACTTACTATCATATCTCCATTGGGAGAACTTATTTTTATTGGACACCCAATATTTTTTAAGTTGGAAACCCATTTCTATCAACAAATGCTTTTGATATGAATGAATGTGATGCACCAGTATCAAAAAGAACAAGTGCTGGAACAGAATTGAGTTTGAACTTACCAGCCACAGCATCAGGTTCCTCATAGATCTCTTCCACATTGATGTGGTTCACCTGTCCCTTCTAGAAAGGGTTGGGCTTGTTGGCACCATCAACTTTTTTTCTGGGCACTCATTTGCATAATTCCCCATCTTCTTACACTTGAAGCATTCAACCTGACTGAGATCTTTCTTGACAGGATGACTTCCACTACCACTTCCACTTCCATTGTGGTGGCTCTTGTATCCACCCTTGTGGTTCTTATACTTGTCATTATCATGACTACGGTGATGCTTGTTGTCATGATGGCGGTTGTGGCTGTGGTGGTTGTTGTACTTTCCATGCTTGTGGGATCCAGAACTCCCACTATCATCATGATGGGAACGCTTGTGAGACGATCCCGAGCTATGCTTGTCCGAGATGTGCTTCCTCTTTCTACTTTCAACTTGTTTCATCTTGTTCTCCAAGATAGTAGCCTTGTCACAAAGTGATTGGTAGGTGGGGACATAGGCCACGGATAACTGCAGATTCAGTTCATCATTTAGTCCTTCGAGGAATTTCTATTTCCTCTTGGCACCAGTATCAACTTCATCCGGTGCATATCGCACCAGATTGTTGAACTCATCAATATATTTAGCCATGTTGCGGTGACGCTGCTTCAGGTTATGGAACTCCTTCTTCTTCAAACTCATCACCCCGGATGATATGTGAGCTATACAGAAACCATCTTCAAAGATAGCCCATGTCACATCCTCAATGGGAGTGCTGATCTGGAAATTATCCCACCAAGTAGCTGTTGGTCCTTCCAACAGATGTGCTGCAAACCTGACCTTCTCCTCGTCGGTGCTGCCGACAGTTACCAAATCCCTGTTCACCGAATGTAGCCAATCATTGGCCACCATGGGATCAGTAGTTCCCAAGAACTTTGCAGGCCTCAGTCTTAGGAATCTAGTGAGCATGTCAAATCCTGGGGGATTGTTCTGATTGTTGTTGTTGTTATTATTGTTGTTGTTGTTGTTATTCTGATTCTGCATAAAAGTGGTCATCATCTGCATCAGCTGTGCCTGTGTTGTCATCAACTACTACATCTCGGGGGTGACATTGTTGTTGTTTGGATTGGGGTTGACACGTCGAGGATGCATCTGTGGTTTTCATAAGGATAAGAATGAGATACCCATAGATGCTTATTATGCACAAAACATCACATAGACAATCACCAAATCAACATCAAAATAACATAAGGTTCAATGACATAAACAACAAGTTTTAAAAGGTAAACACACCATAGCAAGCCACCCACATGTTGGATGGTCATTGCGACTCAATAATCATAACCATGGTAAATGAAGGATAAATGAGTAGTCATCACTACTCCTCTGCATCAACCTCCTCATCAACAAGTGTAAGACCTGCATTCTCCATAGAGGTCTTGTATTCCTCTACATTGGTAGTCAAGGCCTCTATCTTGGCCCTAAGAGCCCTCTTCTATGAGCGAAGTCTCTCAATCAGACCCTGCTGGTGCTCGAGCTCGAAGTCCTTGGCCTCCAGCTCTTCCTTCATCTCCTGGATCTTCTTGTTCCGGTATTGGACTCTCTTCTCTTGGCTCTTGAATTTCCTGTCCTGGCTCTCAAACTTGGCCTCCATTTCCTTGACTATCTCATCTTGCTCCGTGAAAAGCTTGTCCTTCTCACGAAGCTGCACCTGGAGCTCGTCATTGCTAAGCATGACGTTGGTCCAATCAGTATCTAGGTTCCTAATGAGAACCTCTAGGTCCTGAAGATACAGGCGAATTGACTCCACCGTCTCTCTAGCAGCATCCTCGAACTCAATAGCCTCACCCTCCTCGTCGCGTCTCCCAAAGGGGTGAAAGTAAAGACCTGTAAGCTCTCTGGAGTGTCTCCCTACCAGACGCCAAGTTACTCCTGCATAACTATATCCAAGCCCTTCTCCTTGTCGTCATGCATCAACTTGAAGGTGATGGTCTCCGTGTTCGGCTCTGTCTGGCGTCCGGGCTGAGTGACTCTAAAGCCCCAAAGGTCCTTCCTCTCAAACTTGGTGAGGGGAAGCGTCATGATGCTAGGGAGCGGAAGGTTGAGCACGCTAGTGAGCTCAATAAGACGAGTGCCAAAACGAGTTCCCTTGAACTCTTCGGCCGTGTTGAGAATAACAGCAGGCATCTATTTTTATAAGATAGAGAAAAGTTAGATTTAACATCAATAGAGGAAAATCACAAGACAAGTATCACAAGCATATCTTTGGCAGCAATCACACAAGTCATGGCATACACAAATCCATTACAAGCATCAAAGGTTCAACATAACTTAGACAAATTTTTGGAAATAAAAACGATAAGTGTGGTGTTCCAACTAACGAAGTATGCTACAACTCTCACTCACTAGACAAAATAGCTATCAAAGCATCCTTAGTAGCCATCTATCTATCTTGTTCACAAGATTCCCAAATTAAGTCTATGATGTCTTCCCTTAGTTGTTGGTTGGAAGTCTCTAACTCTTGGTTATGCTTCTTTTCTTCTCTAAGGTCATTTTGAGTGTTGAGCATCCTGCACTTGAGTCTATCACCAAGCTCTTTGATAGCATTCCATGCTGCATTTCTTGTAGAGTCAAAGAATGTGGTGTGCATTACTGAGTTGGTGACCATGCAGAATCCTGACTCCTTGTGGTTGTCTTCCTTGTTTTTGTACAAGTGAATTTGCACCCACCAGTACTCTACTCCTTCATCCATCACGGGAAATCCTTGTACACAGCTGCACCATGTATTCCCATGGCAACCATGAGGTCCTTGAGGGCCTTGGGGAATTCTGTATCACACTCCAAGTTCATGGTCATGAGTGGTCCCTTCCTCACGGCTTCGTTGATGGAGTTCATCTACAAATAGAGTTGAGAAAGAAGATTAGAAAAGTTTACGAGAAGAAAAAGACAAGTGTGGAAATTGTTGAAAAAATTTCCTTAGTGGTTTCTAATCCAATCCTAGGGTCATAATCCTACAGGCAACATAGAGCTCTGATACCATCTGCAAGATCCCACCCTTATAAAGGTAAGTATCCCTGTGATTGCAATGCTAGTCCCTGGATCAACTGCTAGCATCCACAGTTTAAGATGAAGTACACAGAAACAAAGGTCATTATTACAATGTCATTCTAGAGATAACATAGTATTTTACAACTCCATAGCCATAGGATAGTACAAGAGTTTAACTTAACAATATAAAATAGAAGTCTTCATCTTCATGTGCCACATGCAAGCATGTTGAGTGTAGAATCATAACCCCTAACCATCATCAAAGTAACCTACAACATCACAAGTTACGGCCACAGTGGGTCAATACATTGGAATAGTATTGGCAAGTGATACCTTAGTAGAATATTAACATCTAGTTACTACATGAATTTGGCTAAGTGTAGCTTAGGCTCCTTTGCTCAAAATAGGTTTTACCTATTAGTTGAAATCACTAAGTTTTTCCTTGACAAAACTTTCCCAAGGAACCACCAAATAGAAATTGGTGAACCTTCACCCTTGTTCAACCACAAGTTTTACTTAGAAAATTGGGATGAGGAGATTCTTGATAGCTTCCATGTCTTGATGCTCAAGTTATCCAATACCAGGGACATGGCTAAGTACTTAGATTCTTTCATCTGCAGAGGTTGTGCACTTTCCCCACAAGACTTGATTTTTACCAAGACAGGACCTTTCAGAAGCCTTCCCTTAGACCAAAATGGACGCGCTCCAAACCTATCAATCCCCTACCACCAACTGTCCATTTGGCTAAGTTATTGCAACATATATGATCCAGCCAGAGCCCATAATGCCATGTGGCTACACTAGAAGCTTCTTAACATTTGGCATCTCAAATCCCTTTGTTCCTGGGTGGCTTTCCACAAGTGAGATACACCAGGTAAACCATAGAAATGGGCCTTGTGTAACCACTCAACACAAACCATTCTTTCCATTCCACCCAGGTGTTTCATTCACTTAGTTGTTTTATTAAGCAAAAACATAAGCCAAAGACATAAAAATATTTTCCATAGCATGATTATATTCCACCATTGGTTGCTATTATCTAGGCTAAGCATGGCAATAACAAGTATCTTAACTTAGAGGAAATTCTAACATCTCTACAACTACTAGGATTTCCCAAACATAGCATATAGATACTTAGCAAAATATTCATGCAAGACCTATACAAAATATTTCTAATGCATAGGCAAAAGTATTGGGACATACATATGAAGCACCACTTGCCTTGGTAGTTGGGGGAGTAGCAACAATCTTCACAACCACAATCACTACTAGCACCAAAATCTACACATAAAATGATAGCACCAAAATCACATATCAAAATATACAAAAAAAGATATATGAATGCATGCAAATGCCATGTGATGATTTTTTTTCTAAATCAAACAAGACAAGTATATAGTACTGAATCACAAACAAGACAAATATACACTAAATAATCTTTATTTAGTCTTTTAATCATTTTTCAAAAACAATCTATACTCAAAATAAGCCTATAAATGTCTCTGCAAAAATATCAAATTTTTCATAGGCAAATTATCAAACAAATTGCATGGTTGGATAGAATTCTTTCTCCTGATTCTAATGATATAAAATTTGCAAAATTTGAATGTGTGGATCAAAATTTATGAATTTTACAAGTTTGAACCACCAATAGATCTAATTCAGATTTTTAAAATAAATTACAGGCCACGCGGCAGCTCCTGATTGGGCGGTACCAGTTCGCGCTGGATCACGCTCGTGGGCCGTTGGATCTAACTAACTAAGCACGGCCCAGATCTGCGCATACCCCTTCGTCTAAGATCTAATCGTGGACGTAGGATCTAGATCTAACGGGCAGTATCGCCCTGACCAAAGACTGGCGGTGCCAAGTCAACGGCGAGTGGCGGCGCTCGGCCAGTGGTGGTCCGGTGGTTCTAGGAAGCAAGGGAGGAAACAGAGGTGCTTACCGAGCTCGTGGGGTCATCGCGGTGCTCAAGGTGGTCGAGGGAGGGACAGGGGCGCACGAACTCGACCTCTATTGCTCGACGGAGAACCTTCAGTCGTCGGTTACAGTCGCTCGTCGTCGTTGGCGAAGACACAGATTGTGCCTAGCCAAAAGAATGGTGCCGTTAGATGCGCACAAGTCTGGCTAACATGTGAGCAACAAAAGAGAGAAGGGGGCGGTCAAGAACTACTAGAGGGTGTCGCCGGAGTCGATACAGACGATGGTGCTTGCTTGTTGTTGAGGTTGCCGACGATAGAGAGCACGCGCCGGCGAGTGTGGGCTACTGGCACGTGCAGAGGGTGATGGGGAACTCACTCGCGGTGTCTGGAAGGCAAGGGGCGATGATGGTTGGCCGGAATTTGAGCTGGAGCTCATCGGAGCAGTGGGTGGTTCTGGGGTAATTCCGAGCAGCCTATGGGTAGAGAGAGGGTGGCGACTAGGGAAAAGGAGGGAAGGACGCGGGCGATTAAGTACGCAAGGTCGGGGGAGAGAATTACTGACGCATTCATTCGAATTGATGCGGGGTTAATCACCGGAAACAGCCGGCGTGATTTGGGGGAAGAAGGAGTCGCGGGGTGGAGACGATGACTGGCGAGTGGGGCCTAGCGTTCAGTGAGAGAGAGATACGGGATGGGGTCCAGTCGTCAGCGACAATCAGGTTAGTTCTGCGGTGCGAAACGTTTTCTGCGGGGTGGAGAGTTGTTGGGCTAAATGGGATAATTGGGCTGGGTTGGGTTAGATTAGTTAGTTTGCTTTATTTTTTTCTCCCTTTCTCTTTTTCTTTTTCTGATTTGATTTTCTGGATTGAATTCAAATGCCCAAATCAAATCTGTTTCAATTGGAATTTTCTCCAAACATTTGTTTATTGTTTCTTGCATCTTGGAGTGTATAAAGCACCTATTTAAACTCAAATTCAAAATGGGTTTGGAAATAAGGTTTAAAACTATGCCCTTAGTGAAATATTTTCAATAGGAAAAATAATGGTTTTGATTTCATTTTTTTGTTTGAGAACTTGATCAAGTTTTGAAATAACAAACAACCCTAAGTTCAAATCTTTCTGGTTTAAATCAAGTACTCTCATATTGGAAAGTAGTAGTGGCTAATGCCTTGCTTACATAAAATAATAGACATTCAAATGTTTCAGTTTTTGAAATTTCATTTGAAAATGATCCTAAAATGATTATGAATGCATGAATGATATGCATGCTTTGAAAACATGATTTTAGGGATGTTACATGGTGATCCTGCTTGCACGCGGCGAGGGCGGCGCGCGGTATGTGGGCGTGTGTCGTGGTTGACGCTCTGGCGCGCTCTCGGCTTGCTCGTAGAGAGCCTTGGGCTAGGAGAGGGGCTGGCAGTGCTCGAGGCTTGGAGAGGGGGTGGCATTGGATGGTGGAGAGTGTCCCAGACATGCTTTCTAGGCTTGGTGCTTCTCCTATCTCGTTGTCGACATGGGGGTGGCAAGTTAGGCTCGGCATGGTCACCATTGATGGATATGTCATGCTCACAGTGGTGCTAAAGCTTGTTAATTGGGCTAGATCATCTACTGAGAGTGTAGTGTGAGCTATATAGGGAACAAGTTAGGCCAAATTCACTGCTCACAATAGTGTTTGTGGTTTGTTTTTTTGATGCCAGCAAGGTGTTTGATGAAATGTCCGCAGGAGATTCAATTTGAATTTTTGAATCAAACTTTGTGGGTGTTCTAGTTACATACTATGGAGTCTCTGGTTAGTTGGAAAGGTCAAGTGGAATTGGTTTGGTTGGTTTTTCAAAAAGGGGGTGATCTTCACATATGAATCAGATTCAATTTTGAAATGTGATTTTAATCAAGTTGCCAAATGTTTCTGCAAGTTTGAAAGGTGGGCTTTGATTCACTCTTACTTGGTCTTCCAAGGGGTGAAAATAAATGGAAAAGTTTCTGTTTAAAATCTTGGACTAGAAACACGCAAAGTGGCCTAGTGAGCAAGATTGGCAAAAATGACCATTTGCTTTATTTGTTTTGTTTTTGATTTTCTCTTGATTTGTTTCTACTGGGAATTTTTTTAGATGATGTTGGTTTCACCTTTAAACCTTTCCTTGCTATTTATACCAATCACACAAGTCCATTCATGCATTCGCACAATCATCACATACACGCATGCATTCATAAAGATTTGAATTAACAAAAGTTTTTGTTAACCCTAATTTTGGTGATTGGGATTTGGTAATCATTGTTCAACATTTTTGGGATGTTACAAACCTTCCATCTTTAAACAAAATCTCGTCCTGAGATTTTAAAAAGAAGAAAGAAGAAAACTAGGATTTAAAAAGATTGGGAAAATCCGTCTTGATGTGATCTTCTCGCTCCTAGGTAGCTTCTTCTTCAGTGTGGTTACTCCACTGAATCTTGAGAAACATGATGCTTTGGTTCTGGTGGTTCTAGAATCTTCCTCCAAAATACGGATGGGTACTTCGGGATATGTCAGGTCATCGTTGATCTCTATGGTGCGGTGATCAATATTCTTGAAAACTTCAGTCTTCTCCGGAACTTCAAGGCATTTGAGAAGTAACGATATATGGAACATATTGTGCACTGCTGACATCTCCTCTGGCAGTTCCAATTGATACGGTACTTCTCCTCGACGATTCATAATCTTGAAAGGTCTGATATATCGGGGGGATAACTTTCCTTTGAGCTGGAAACGCTGCATTCCCTTCAAAGAAGACACTATGAGATACACAAAATCTCTGATATTGAATGCGAGGTCTCGACAACTCTTGTCAGCATAACTCTTCTGTCTTGACTAGGCGGTCTTGAGGTGCTTATGAATCTTGTGAACTTTCTCTTCTGCTTCTCGGAGAATGTCGGGTCCGAAAATCTGACTCTCTCCTACTTCCGACCAATTCAAAGGGGTACGACACTTCCTTCCATACATGAATTAAAATGGGATCATTTGCAAACTAGCTTGATAACCGTTGTTGTAAGAAAATTCTGCGAACGGCAGACAGTCTTCCCATTTAGATCCATACTCTAGCACACATGCTCTCAACATATCTTCGAGTATTTGATTTACTCACTCCATTTGTCCAACGGTCTGAGGGTGATACGATGTGCTGAAATCTAGTCGGGTTCCCAATCCTTCTTGGACTTTCTTCCAGAATCTCAAGGTAAACTGAGTTCCTCCATCCGATACAATGTTCTTGGGGACCCCGTGCAAACTGACGATTCTAGCGATGTATAACTCCACAAGTTCGAACTCTGGTAGGTGGTCTTGACTGGTAAGAAATGGGCTACCTTGGACAATCTGTCAACTATGACCCAAATAGAGTCATTTCCTCTACTAGAAGTAGGCAATCCGGTGATAAAGTCCATTCCAACTGAATAACATTTCCATAACGGAACCTATAGTGGTTGCAACAGTCCTGCGGGTCTTTGATGTCCCGCCTTGACTCTTTGACAAATATCACACTTGGCGATATAGCTTCCGATTTCTCTCTTCATCTTATGCCACCAAAATTGCTCCTTCAAATCCTGATACATCTTCGTTCCTCCGGGGCGGATAGAATAAAGAGTATCATGGGCCTCTTTCATAATAGTTTCCTTCAATTCTGAATCTTCTGGTACACAGAGACGTCCTTTGTACCACATAACTCATTCTTCGTCTTCGGTGAATCCGGGTACTTTGCCTGTACCGATAAGACATTTCATTCCATCGATACTAGCATTTCCTTTCTGAGCCTCCTTGATTGATCAAAGTGGGTTGAAGTTCTATGCTAGCCAAAAATCCTTCACTTACTAATTCCATTCTAAAATCTTCCATCTATTTGTGCAAACTTGGTTGCTCCCTCAAAATCATGGAGTTCAAGCGTCCCGGCAATCTACTAAGAGCATCTTCTACCACATTGTCTTTATTGGGGTGATAGTGAATGTCCAGATCATAATCCTTGATTAGCTCAATCCATCTTCTCTTCCTCATATTCAGCTCCTTCTGAGTGAATATATACTTTAGGCTCTTGTGATCCGAATAAATATCACAACTGTTTCCAATAAGATAATGCCTCCATGTCTTCAGGGCTAGAACTACGGCTTCTAGTTCAACGTCATGGGTTGGATAATTCGGTTCATGCTATTTCAGTTGTCAGGACAGATAAGATATAACTTTTCCTTCTTGCATTAACACACATCTGAGACCAATCTTGGATGCGTCACAATACACATCAAATGGCTTCGTAATATCCGGCATGATCAAGATTGGGGCTGAAATCAATCTCCTGTTGAGTTCTTGAAAACTCGCTTCACATTTATCTGTCCATTCAAACTTCTCATCCTTCTTTAACAATTGGTTCATGGGTCTTGCGATACTCAAGAATCCTTCTATGAACTTGCGGTAGTATCCCGCTAATCCGACAAATGCACGAACTTGGGTTTGAGTGGTTGGGGCTTGCCAATCTTCAACATCTTCACCTTTTCAGGGTCAACAGCAATTCCTCCGGCTGATACGATATGTCCGAGGAATCCTACCTCATGTAACCAGAATTCACATTTGCTTAACTTGTCATATAGCTGATGCTTTCTAAGGGTTCCAAGGATGGTCCTTAGGTGTAGCTCATGTGCTTCTTATAATTTGGAATAGATCAGAATGTCATCGATGGAAACAACGACAAACTTATCCAGGAAGTCCATAAAAATCTTATTCATGAGGTTCATGAAATAAGCGGGGGCATTGGTTAATCCAAAAGACATGACATTATACTCATATAATCCATATATGGTGGTAAAGGCAGTCTTTGGAATATCCTCTACGCGAAACTTGAGTTGATGATAGCCAGTTCTAAGATCAATCTTAGAAAACACTATCTCCAGCATAGCATCCAGTTTCTTCTTCAGCTCCACTAGTTCAGAAGGGTTCATACTATATGGTCTTGGGCTATGGGTCCGGTTCTAGGGATTAGTTCAATGACAAACTCGATATCCCGATCTGGGGGCATACCCAGCAAAACATCTAGAAATACATCGGGGTATTCACAGACTATCCGGACTTGGTCAAGGGTTGGCTGGGCTATATCTTGTTGCATTTGAATTGACGGGGCAAGGTTTAAGATACATGCTCTACTGATATTCCGGTTGTACTGGTCATGGTTATGGCTTTCTTTACATAGTCAATTAATCCTTTATGTTTTGACATCCAATCCATTCTTAGTACTACTTCCAAACCTTTAGTTCCGAGAACTATTAGATTAACATAAAAATCTATGCCATGGATTAGGATAGGCACGGCCTTGCAAATTTGTCTAGCTTTGGTGGTTGAACCAGGTATTTGAACTATCATAACATGCTTCAATTTGCTGGGTTGAATCTTACTAGTGCATGAAAATTCTTCAGTAACAAATGAGTGTGATGCTCTAGAATCAAACAACACTCTTGCAAGTACCGAGTTAACAGAAAAACATACCCAGCACGACATCTGGCGCTTCTTGGGCTTCTTCAGCATGCATGAGAAAGAGATGGCCGTTGCAGTTGAGAGAGTTCCCTAGGGCAAACCTTCTTCTAGGCTGAACACGATGCTGCTGCTGAGCTGGGGCATTTGCATTGGGGGATGCGGCAATATTCTTGGGGCACTCATTGGAGTAGTGACCCTTGGTTCCACATTCATAACAAGTCACCTGCGACTTGTCCTTTGCTGCAACAGGCACAACATTGCTTCATTCCTCGGGGCAGTGTTGGTGTTGGTGGCGGCATTGTTGTTGTTGAATTTAGGAGGTGCACGGTTCAAATTGCTAGGGTGGCCGGGGTTATTGTGATTTCCTCCGGGCCTTGGGTTTCCATAGTTGGGATAGGTCGGACGGTTCATCAGGGGTCTATTGGTTCTTGGGGCAAATCCTGGAGATGGGTTGGGGCGATACTTTGGTGTATGGTGGGTTCCTAGTTGATGCATCATGCGATGCTTGCGGTTCTCATTAGCTTGGTTGATCTTTCCTTCCATCTAAATGGCAGAGTTCACCAAGGCATCAATATCAGCAAAGGAGATATTGACTAACACTGTCTGCATCTCATCATGCAGGCCATTCAGGAATCTCTCCTTCTTCTTGGATTCAGTGTCTACCTCATCCAGTGCATACCTAGCCAATGACAAAAATTTGTCACGGTACTCAACCACGGTCATCCTGCCTTGCTTAAGTTCTCTTAATTCATCTCTCATCCTCTTGATCAAACCCGGTGGCACATGGGTTCTGCTGAACTTGACTTTGAACTCTTCCCAAGTCATCATATGACCTCCTCACATCGCGTGAACGCTGTTCCACCATGCTCTTTGCATCTCTGGCCAGATAGCATGTCGCAAACAATACCTTCTCGTTAGCTTCCACTCCTGCAACTTCCAGGTTGTTTTCCATGGTTTGCAGCCAATCATCTGCATCTAGGGGCTCTTCAAGCTTAGTGAAAATGGGTGGATTGGTGTTCTGAAAATTCTTGAGCTTGGACCCATGGTTGTTCTGATTTCCATGGCCTTGATTGTTGTTGGCTATCTGAGCTATCTGTTGAAGGGTAGCTTAGTTGGCTTGACGTTTGGCTCTTTTGGCTTCACGGTCAGAAACCAAGATTTGCAAGATTTGCAACATCGGGTCCGGGGATGAGTTGCTTCCTCCGCGAGGCATCTGAAGGTTTGAGATAGATCATGAGAAAAGAGGGAAATTTCTAAGGTTCAAGGGTTTTGTGTTTGAAAAGTTTTTAACGTTTGACTCAAATTTTTCTTGAAACTTGCTTTTCATTCATTCATTCATAGCACATGATACAAACACACACCACAACAAATGAAAACAGATGGTTTTAACAACCATTCTGTGAAACTACGATATAGTGGGACCGAATACAACTCACTAACGCTAGTACCCAAGTGCTACTACTCCTCGGACTCGGTGTCCTCATCATCCTCATCATCACCATCATCGATGAAGGCGAATTCATCCTCATCGGTGAAGAAGTCCATGGCCTGATCCTCCAGAAATACATCATCATCACTGAGATAGGAGTAGGGGTCTCCACGAAGGTATTCCCCTGCATTCTACCTCTCCTCCAACTTCATGTCTCTCTCGTGGATGGTCTCCTCCAAATCCGTGATCTGGTGGCGAAGACGGGCGATGATGCGCTCCTTCTTGTCGAGCTGACGACGACGAGATGACTAATCCTTAACTAGCATGGCGATGGTCTGATCCTTCTTTGCAGCGATGGCGTACTTGTGGTTGGCGTAGGAGCGGGCATTGTCCAATTCCTTCTGACAGTCATACATCATGAAGATGAGGTGGTCCAATTGAGTCTTCAGCTAATGGTGATATGGGGCCCCCAGTGGTTGTCCCATAACATCACGCCTTGGGTAGAACTCAAAACTGGTACCCTTGATTTGATTGATACTCTGCCCACACAGACGGGCAAGAGCTTCCTGCATGGCCCTTGCAAGTCCATCGAGCCAGTTGTTCTCTCTCAAGGTGAACTGAATTCCCTCTGAGGTGGGGCTTCAACCTTTCCCCGGACACTTGCAACAACTAGCCACTGCAAATCCTCTCCTTCCTGATCATTGAGCTAAGCTCTGAAGAACTCGGAGTGCAGACGCTTCAACATCTCTAACAGCTGGTCCAAGTCACGCTCACAGATGATGTCTCCTCCATTCCCCAACTGATAAAACTTGTTGTACTTCACGTCCATATATAAGAATATAGGATGAGTAAGTTATTAGAGTGATCAAGTGTGTCAAATGTTATGTAAGTTTGCAAGAATTTTTGGAGGAACAAGATTTTTTATGAAAGAATCCAAGTGGTAAGAATGAGAATAAGTTTTCATAAATACTCACTTCCTTTGGTTTTGAAACAAAGATTTTGATTCAAATGTTCATTCTAAACTATGGTCTCATATGGTCGGGATGGATCTGATACCAACTTGTCAACACCCGGATTTTTAATCTCAGATTCCTGTTATGCCGTACATCGCAATCCCAGGATTACCATTTTTGCAAGACATAACAGATTGGAAATCACAGTACATCATCCATTACAAACCATACATAAGGTCTTACAACAAATACGGATCTCATGATCTAGTCTTAATACAATTCAAGCAGCGGAATAACGTAATAATAACGGTAGCGTAGGCGAGGCTCCATATTCATGGTCACATGCAATGCTGGCGATGGGAGATCATCCTAGTTGTCGTAACCTTCTTGCTATCCGTCCTCCTGATAGTCCTCTTCATAGTCTGGCCACGGGAATAGCCAGGGACAAAGCCATGAGTACACTGTAAGTACTCGCAAACTAATACTAACAAGTGAAGTGGTTTTGAGTAGGATATACTAATCTCTAGGGTTGTTTGGCAAAAAGCCAGATTTATCTCTACTGAGTTCAGAAGCAAAAGAGCTAGTTGATAGTTTTATAACACCTAAGTGGGAACTTGAATTTCATGTCACAACCATGTTGTGGTCAAGTCAAATCACAAATCATTTCATAAGTCATGTTGAAAACATCTGACGACGGAACAATATGGCCACTCCAACTGTACATAACCGCGGACGCGGCTATTCGAATAGTTTGACACTCTACAGAGGTGGCACACTTTCACCACAAAATTTGATACATCCATCAGGAACAATCCTGAATTCACCATACTTAGTATGCGGATAATCAATCCTAACCTTTCAATTACACGCCCTAGTATAGGCACCTCTCCTGTGAGTTTGGCCTCCCAACCATCACCAACTGTCATCTTGGGAACTGCATAGGTGGACAATCTTCACAAGGTAGCCTCAACTCAAACCTTGGCCGCAAGGGAACCCATACTAAGGTATATAAAGTTCAAGTAAGCCCTACCCAAATTTCGGGTATTGTGGTTGTATGGTAAAATTGGAATGGTATCGCATCCAGACAACCATCAGTTTTATAAAGGGCTAAGGCTCATGCCTTAAAATTTTCATCATCAAAAGAATCTGGTGTTCAAGAACACATGTCAAAACATTTCAGTAGAATGACTCATCATTCTAAGGTTTTCATCACCATTTTCACCAAGTATTCCCATCTAAAGTTGATCAAGTTTTATGCTTAGCACTAGCATCTACAAGTGGGGTAAACACTAATGATGGGTGGTAAACAAGTGTGAAATAGCTAAGCTCAATCTCATGCCTCAGGATGACATCAAGATTTATCTAACTTAGGTCAAGTTTTATGCTCTTTATGCTACCTTTAGATATCCTTCTAAATATATACCAGTCACCAAGTAAACTCTAAGAGAGAGCTTTGATAAAGAAATAAAATACTAAGCTTGTAATAAAGTTGGGATTTGGTATCCTCAAGGGAATATAATCACATATGCTTAAGGCATCTAGTTTGCATAGTTGTCATGCAAGGGTTAACTTGCAAAGTCAATAGATTGCTAAGATATTAGTATAAGCTTGCCTTGTGCAGAGTAGTGGTTGAAGTTCTCCTCGGCTTCTTCCTTGTAGTATCCTCCTTCCTCCTCGTATCCTTGGTCGGTACTAGCGTCTATAAATAAATACGAGGTACACAATCACCAAACAATACTTAACTATTTATATTTATCACACCAAGGTTTTCACTAGATGATATAGGATCATCACAAGAATTACAACCATTCAAGAAAATAGTTTTATTTTCTTTATTTTAGAACACTAATTTCTACTCATTGAAAAACTACTTAAGATTTAATATTCTCCAACTAAAACATGGGATCATCTTGACACATGTCATCACCACACATTTCAGTACATGGGAATGTGATTTAAAGTGGTCTCACAATTTAAGAAGGTTTAACCTTTTTATTTTAATTAAATAAAGTGTCTAGAAATGCCTATGCGGCATTCTTTTAATACTTGATCGTTATTTCTGCAAGTAAACCTATATATTTTTATATATTCTGAAAGGTATGGTTAAATGTGATTTTTGAGAGTTGGAATCAACTCAAAATCTTTCATGGTTGAATTTTGAAAAATGTTTGAATGTAGAAAAGCTTCTGCCTTGTTATTTTTACCATGGGTGATCTACAAATCTAAATGGTTTGAATCCAACGGGCTTGGATTAAGCACTCCAGTACCTTTCTAACAAAATTGGTTTCATGCATTTTGGTTTAGTGAATCGAGCTAGGTTTATTTTTTAATCTAGGTACAGAACTGAGTTTGAAACTAAAAGAATAAATATAAATTTGAATTAATGGGTCGTGCGGGAGGTTAACTGGGCCGGCCCACTACACACAGCGCACGTGGGCTGGTTAAGTGGTTGTCCACACTCGTCAGTGAGACAGAGGGGTGCGAAGCGGTATGGGGGGATGTGGATCGCGCGATCAAGATCTAATCCTACGGCTGCGGTTCATCGTCCACGTCTGGCAACGCCGGCAAGACAGAACCCTAGCGCGGCGAGTGGGAGTCGTGGGAGTCTCACCCGGGCTCAGGCGATTCTGGGCAACAGGGGCGAACGACGAAGTTGACGACATCGATCCTCCTGGGGCGGCTCCAATCAACGGTGCCCTTCTCCTCCAACAGCGGCAGACTCCGGCCAAATTCCGGTGATGCACTGCTCGCCTTGCTTTGGGAGTGAGGTGGGGTGCTTCCGAGAGAGAGGGAGTGAGATGGTGTGAAGAATTCGTGCTGGGGTGGCCTCTATTTATAATGCCTGAAAGGGACCGAATGGCGCGGGCTAAGCTCGCCGGTGTCGTCGTCATAGCAAGCTAAAGGCATAGGCGACGATAGGGGGTGATGGTGTGTTCCCTAGTGAAGCTCAACAGCATGGATACACGGAGTGGGCGGTGCCAAATGGTCAGAACGTATCCGCGCTCTGTGTGTCCGACGGTGGTTTTAATGGCGCACAGCGTCTATGGTCCGCGTGGCGGCGAATGGGCATGTCTGCGGTGTTGCTGGGGTGCTGGCAATCCTTCTTGCACGCGGCGAGGGTGGCGCGTGGTCTGTGGGCGTGTGTCACGGTTGACGCTCTGGTGCGCTCTTAGCTCGCTCGCAGAGAGGCTTGGCATGCTTGGGCTATGTGGTCTAGAGGCTGGCAGTGCTCGAGTCTTGGACAGGGGGTGGCGGTGGACGGTGGAGAGTGTCCCAGACATGCTTGCTAGGATTGGTGCTTCTCCTAGCTCGATGTCGACATGGGGGTGGCAAGTTAGGCTCGGCATGGTCACCATTGATGGCTATGGCATGCTCATAGTGGTGCTAAAGCTTGTTAATTGGGTTATTCATATACTGAGAGTGTAGTGTGAGCTATAGAGGGAACAAGTTAGGCCAAATTCACTGCTCACAATAGTGTTTGTGGTTTGTTTGTTTGATGCCAGAAAGGTGTTTGATGAAATGGCCGCGAGAGATTCAAATTTAAATTTTTTAATCAAACTTTGTGGGTGTGCTAGTTACATACTAGGGAGTCTCTGGTTAGTTGGAAAGGTCAAGTGGAATTGGTTTGGTTGGTTTTTGAAAAAGGGGGTGATATTCACATATGAATCAAATTCAATTTTGAAATGTGACTTGAATCAAGTTGCCAAATGTTTCTGCAAGTTTTAAAGGTGGGATTTGATTCACTTTTACTTGGTCTTGCAAGGGGTGAAAAGAAATGTAAAAGTTTTTGTTTGAAATCTTGGTCTAGAAACACTCAACGTGGCCTAGTGAGCAAGATTGGCAAAAATGACCATTTGCTTTATTTGTTTTGTTTTTTATTTTCTCTTGATTTGTTTATGCTTGGAAATGTTTTAGAGGATGTTGGTTTCACGTTTAAACCATCCCTTGCTACTTAAATCAATCACACAAGTCCATTCATGCATTCACATAATCATCACATACACACATGCATTCATAAAGATTTGAATTAACAAAAGTTTTTGTTAACCCTAATTTTGGTGATTGGGATTTGGTAATCATTGTTCAATATTTTTGGGATGTTACAATACCACTCCTAGTTTTAATTCCATAAGCATGTTTATCTCTTGAGGCATTAACTAGCATATCCTTTTGCACCTTAGCAAGTTGATCAATTTGAGTTTGAACCATTTGAAAGTGTTTACAAAGCATTTTAATATCATTTGTAGTTCTTTCCACAATATCTTTTAACTCATTAATAGATCTAGAGTTTTCGAATAAATGATTCTAAACTTGTTTATTAATATTACCTTGTTTAACTATAAATGTGTCAAGTTCATCTAAGCATTGATCAGGAGGCGTACCATAGGGAATATCACCTTCATCAAAGTGGAGAGAGTGTACCACAATAGTGGATGAGTGGGGAAGTGGCTTACAAAATTATTCTATAGGAGGTAGATTCTTCACATCTTCCGCTCTAATACCTTTATCTTTAAGACATTTCTTAGCTTCCTTCATCACTTCATCATTTAATGCAATAACTCCCCTCTTATTTGGTGTTGGTATTGAAACTGGTTCAGGCACAACAGGTTCAGGAGTAGTAAGCTCAGGTGTATTTAGCTCAGTTGAAGTATGATCATCATAATTCTTTCTTATTTTAGCCATTAATTCTTCAACATCTGTAGGAGTTTTTCCTGAAAACACAATTAGCAAAACTATCTAGGTATGTCCTAGAATCATTAGTTAGTCCATTATAATAAATACCAAGAAGCTCATTTTTAGGCAATGGACATCCAGGATGTGCATGAATCAAGACACAGAACCTTTTCCATGACTCGGGCAATTTCTCTTCTTCTCCTTGTTTAAAATCAAAAAGTCTCTGCAAAGCAGCATGTCTAGCACTGGGAGGAAAATATTTCTGGAAGAAAGAAGCAATCAAAAATCAGGGCTATCAATGGAACGAGGAGGTAGTCTATTAAACCAAGCCTTAGCTTCTCCTTTTAGTTAAAAGGGGAAGATCTTAGTAACAAAGTACTTGTGCATCTTAAAATCATTAGAGAATAAAGCACTCATAGTGGAAAGCTCATTCATATGAGCTACAACACTGTCATTTTCAGTCCCACAAAAAGGTTCTTTCTCAACAATGTCTAAATAGGATAAATCAAGAGAGAAATCATAATATTTATCTTTGATATCTATGGGAGAGGTGGCAAACTTAGGATCAGAGGACAGTTTAGGAATAATGGTACGCCTCTCAAGGAGACTCTTAATAGCACTAGCATCATGTGTGTTTCGACACTCCTCAATAAATTCATCAGTAAAATCAATGTAACCATCATTAATATCGTACCTCTCTCTAGACTTAGGTGAGCTAACAGGTGTAACAGTGTCTTCACTAGGAGTTTCAGTATTTTCTAGACCAGCCATAGTAGCATCTAGGAAAGGACCTAATGAACCACTCGCATCAAACACAGTAGGAGTAATATCATGAGTATCAAAAAGAAGTTTCAGATTCAGCAGTAGTAGAAGTGTGTGTAGTATGAGTATGTGGTGGTGGTGTAACAAGCTTACTTATAACAGACAGTGAATCAAGAGCATCAGAGGTGTGTAGGACTGTACCTCTTCTTGTTGTGGATGGTAAAAAAGGGAACTTTCAATCACGGGACTTCCCCATGATGAAAGGAGTAGTAGTGAACAATCATAGATCCAAGTGAACTTACAAATAAAGCTATGCTCCCCGGCAATAGCGCCAGAAAATAGTCTTGATGACCCACAAGTATAGGGGATCACAACAGTCTTCACGGGTAGTATTACCCAATTTTGTGATTCGAAACAAGGGGAGCCAAAGATGTCACATCCCAAAATTTTCCAAATTTTGAAATGTGAAAAATAAATAAACAAATAAACAATTGTTGATTTTTAGGGTGAGAAGAAACTTTTTGATTCCAATTGGAAACATCAAAACCTATTTTGATCAAATAAAATCCTAAAGGGATTTAAAAAGATAAACAATTATTAAAGAAAGTTTTAATAATTGGAATCACTATTTTTTTAGATCTTTTAATAAAAGGATTTGATTTTCAAAAGCAAAGGTAGAATTATAAATAAAGATTATTTTATAGGGCCAAATTAAATCTTGGCCACGCTTTTGAAATAAAATATTCCTATTTGATAAAAAGAGTAAAGGGTTTATTTAAATAAAATAATGAGGATTTTTTTTAATATCCAATTTTATTAAAGTAAAGGCTTTTCCATTTTAAATAAACACTAAAACTTGTTAATTTATTTTAAATAAGTTTTCCAAGTGTTTTATTTATTCAAATAAAACCTACTGAAATGTTTTTGGTACTATTTTAGATTTCAAATAGATTTTTAAAATAAACCAAATCCTATTTGAATTAATGACTAGGGTCTATTTTATTTAATTATTAATGGATCCTAAAAAGAATAAAAATTATTTCATTTTGGACATTGGATTGTGTTGTTAAACAGAATTAAAATAAATACAAAGTTTGGTGGTGGTTTGATTAGAATTGGTGTTTGAATTATTTGTTTGAAAATCGAAACAGAAATTCAAATTAGAAAAGGAAAAAGCTTCAGTATAAAAAAAGAAACAAACTGACCCAACCCAACAGGCCCAGCAGCCCAACAACGCAGCCCACCAGCTCTCACTCGCTGTGAAACATTTTCCACCCAGATATCAACCCGCTGAGTCACAGAAAAATGGACCCCACTCACACTCTCTCTCCCTCACAGACAGACGGACCCCACCGCCATCTAGGCATCATCAACCTCGCGACCACGTCGTCTCGCCGTTTCTGCCAGTAACTCCGGCGTTGAATTTGCGTAAATGGCTGAGTTAATCCCGCCTGCGAGCACGCTCGATTAATAGCCTGCTTTCCCTCTCTCTTTCCTCCCAAGCTCCAGCCACTCCATGCCCCTAGGCTGCTCCAATTCGCCCCCACACCGCCACTGTCTCCGACGGAGTTCCCAGCCAATTCCGGTGAACCACGGCCGCCCCTCGCCTCCCACTGCATGCACAATTTCTCCCCACCTCCTGGCGCATCTTCCAGTGCAGCTAGTTAGCCCGCGCTTGCCCCAGAGCGTCGGCAAGGACAACCTCAACGCGTCGCCGCGTCTGCCTCGTCTCCGGCGAAGTATCCCCGTAAGCACCGTCCTCCCCTCTCCTTCCCGATGATACTCCTGCACTCCCTACGCTCGCCTGCATCTAACCGTGCCCCTATCTTGCCTTATAGTGACCTGCAGCCTCGCCCCCGATGACCTCCAGAGACACCCGCCGCTCGCAGCAACTCCGACGAGCGATTACTTCCGTCCCTGTGCACCCCTCGCCAAACCAACAGCACGTTGAGCTTCGGCATCTCCTTGCGAACACTGTGAGCCACTTCCGCCTCTCCCTCGCTTCCTATCTTTGCCAGAAACCTCTTTCCAGAGCGTGCGCCGCCGCTCTCCGCCGCGCAGCGCCGCCAGGAAATGGTCAAGCATCTGAGAGCCGTTAGATCTTTAACCAGTGGCTAGGATTAGAATCAGACGAAGGGGTACGAGTTGATCAGCGTCGTGCGATTTAAGTTAGATCCAAGGACTCACAGAGGCTGATCCGCACGAAGCGGTACCGGCCAATAGAATCACGCCACGTGGGCAAGGCTTTGTTTAAAACAGAAATTAGAATCTGTTTGAATTGCAAACTTGTAAAATTCATAACTTTAGTTCTACACGTACAAATTTTGCAAATTTTATATAAATGGATTCAGCAGAACAAGTACTTTGCAACCATGCACTTTGTTTAATGTTTTTTCTTCTGGAAAATTGGTTGAATTTGCAGAAACATGTGTAGGCTTATTTTGAATATAAAAATTATTCTAGATATAATTTTAATGTGAAATCTTTGAAAAATGGTTTGTTGTGAACCTACTGACCCTAGGAACCAACTTATGGATTTAAAAATTTATTTTGTGAAGTTAGGGAATAAATAATTGAATTAGCTCATTTCTAGTCAAATAAAAATATTGTTTTTGTTTTAGAAATGATTTTTGAGTAAAACCTTTGGGAAATGATTTGATTCAAACCTTCTGACCATAAACACCAAGTTTTGAGAATTAAAATATATTTGGTGAACTCTTTAAAGAATATTGCTTTGCTAAAAGCATTTTCAACCACATAAAATGTTGATTTGATTTAAAAATGGTTTATAGATAAAATCTTTTGCAAATGGTTTTACCACTTTAGTAAATGACCACTTTGAACTTTATAATGTCTAGAGCCTAGTATAAACCACTTTGCAAATAAAACCATCTTTTTCATGCTTACATGCAGGCCCTTGTTTTTGTTATTTTATGTGTGAGAAATGGTTTGAATACTAGTTGAAATTTTGTTTGTTTCATTGAATTGTAGTGAAGTTAGAAGAGTGTGATATTTGCAAGGTCAAGAAGTGAACCATCATTATCTACTAAAAAGGCAAGTGACACTATTATCCAAGTCCTATTATTTTCATTACACTTAGTGGATTTTTGTAACATGCATGATAAGGATTACTATATTTGATGCTATGCTAAATCCTAATAGGATACCCTTATATATTCCTTAGTGGAAACTTTGTAGTTGTAGTATGCTTAGCCCTGCTATAAACTGGGATGGGATACATGATATGATTATTTGAATAGTTGAAAAGACTTATGTTTTATATAATAAAACAAGTACTCAATGAACCACCTGGGTGGACAAGGATACTCAAGCTTGGACAAGGTGGCAACAAAAGGAACCATGTTTATATGGCTATCTCTTTTTGTATGTGCACTAGAAGAAAACCACCCAGGGACGTAGAGATTGAACATGTTTCTCATACAGTGGCTTCCGTGTACAGCCACATGCTAAATGGGCTCTGGCTTAGTCAACTACATAGTGGAAGACCCATGCATTGGCATTTTCAGGTTAACTAGAATTGTGTAAGGGAACTTGAAACCCTACATTGGTGCCTGGACGACAAGCTAGCATTGTGTATTGGGAGGACTTCTATGGAAAGACTTTGTCACATTCTCAATCTGTCAGTACTCCATCTTGGTGAGTACTTATCCAGCGGCCACTGGTGGCATCAAGATGAGATTGTGTCATGTGGTTAAAGTGTACAACTTCTGTAGAAGATCAAAATTCTAAGTAATTAGCCGTGTCCCCGGTTACGGACAACTCTGAGCAACTAAGGCCTGAAGCTATGGAAGATCTCGACCTTCCATTTTCTCAAAGTAAAACTTGATGGTGCAATAAGGGATTTTAAAGCACTTGGAGTTTTCCGAGAAGTTCAGAAAGATTTGACAAAAGATCAAAACTATTTTGAAAAGATAGGATAAAATTATATTGCTTTCTGCAAAAGAGCCTAAACCCTACTTAGCCAAATATGCATGTAATGATAGGATACACTTATTTCTACATAGTAGTGAAACTTGCCAATACAATTCAAATGTATTGACCCTTGTGGATGAAACTTATTATGTTGCAGGTTTGTTTGATGTCAGTGAAGTTTAATGATTAGGATTACAAGTCTATAACCAACATGACTGCATGTAGAACTTTGAAGATGAAGGACTCCATGCTATAGTTATTTCTGCTACAATGTAATGAGATAGCCAAATGAGCTATGTAAGATGTAATGATTTATTTTATTCCTGGTTATAAAGTTGTATTATGACCTTTGTTTCTTGATATTACATCTTAACTGTGGATGCTAGCTAATGATCCAGGGACTAGCATTGTAAACACAGGGATCTCTACCTTATTAAAGGTTGGGAACCTTACAAAAGGATACTTGCAAGCCTTAACAACTGAGTTGTCAATTCAGGTGCAGCTGGAAATATTTCTTGCTAACAGAAGTTTATCAGTAGAAACATTTTGTAGTAGTGACAGCAAAGCAACAGTAGCAGCAAAATAGGAGCAATCGTAACAGTAGTATCAAGCAGTAGGATATGAGCGCGGTAGGCATAGGGATGGATGGACGGGCATTGCATGGACAAGTCTAAACATGTAACTTCAAGATCTACGGCAATTGCAGATAAATAAGAATAAGCATCCAAGTACTAAACAATCATAGGCATGTGCTCCATATATAGTCATGCATGCTCGCAATGAGAACTTGCACAACATCTTTTGTCCTGCTTGCCCGTTGCAGTGGGGCCTCAAGGGAACTACTGGCAATTAAGGTGCTCCTTTTAAAAGAGCACCAGAGCAAAGAATTAACACTCCGTGAACACATGTGATCCTCACATCACAGCCATCCCCTCCGGTTGTCCCAATTTCTATCACTTTCGGGGCCTTTGGATCCGGACAATGATATGTGTACACAACTTGCAGATAAGATCACAAACAATACTATCATAATGATTCAATAATAGGTTCAGATATGAGATCATGGCACTCAGGCCCTAGTGACAAGCTTTAAGCACAACAAGTTGCAAGAAAGTCAAATAGCACTAATAGAGATACTAGGCACCATGCCCTAACAATCTTATTCGATTATATGATAGAACTCATCCAATCCCTACCATCCCCATAGCCTACAGCGGGGGATTACTCACTCATGGATGAGGGAAACATTGATGGTTGATGGAGAGGCGTTGGTGATGATGATGGTGATGATCCTCCCCAATTTCCCCGTCCTGGCAGGTGCCAGAACAGAGTTTTTGGTTTCGAATCGGGGCTTCTGGTGGTGGCGGCGCAGCGGATCTCTTTTTGGAAAAACGTCGAACCTCCCTCGGTTTTTAGGTCAAGAGGCCTATTATAGGCAAAGAGGGAGGCCGAGGGGGTGCCTGAGGTGGCCGCACCCCCCCAGGCGCTGGCTGGGCCCACCCGCGCGGCAGGGGGGTGTGGGCCCCTCAGGCCTCCACTCTGTCTCGTACTCTGGCTCCGTGGATCTTCTGGTGAAATAGGATTTTGGGCATATTTTTCGGGATTTTTCCTGATAGTTGATTTTCTGCATAAAAACTAGACACCGAGGTAATTCTGTTGAAAACAGTGTCAGTACGTGTTAGTTGTATCCAAATCACACAAGTTTAGAGGAGAAACAATACCAAATATGTTCGGGAAAGTAGATACGTTTTGGACTTATCAGTTGGCTGTGATCCGTGTGACATACATCTCGACCAATCAGAGAATAGCCAAACTGAGAGCTAGTTGATGCGGCTAGTATATGTGCGACAGGGAAAGGGTGGGAGAGTCATCCAGCTTGTCAGGAGACCTCCAGCCCGTCGGACCATGATGTATCCAATGTTGGTTGGCCAAGATGCATGTGACATACATCTCGACCAATCAGAGCGCAGCAGCCAAACTAAGTGCAAGTTGAGCTGTTGTGAGGGTTTGAGTCAGGAGAGAGGGGAAAAGTGAGGAAAACTTTAGCGAGAGGGGAAAAGTGAGGAATAATTTAGAGGGAGGGGAAAATGAGTAGAGCTAAGGAAAACAAGGGCACTCCAATAAAAAAATGAGTAAGGGAAATTCAAGCTTTTGCCATAAAAATGGAAAATGTGTTATTTGAAAAAAAAAATCATCATGGACGACATTATATTGTTTGCAACTCAAAGATACACAAGTGTTCCAAATTTAGCCTCATTTAGACAAAGTATGTTTTGGGATGGGTTATTTTGGAGGTTGATTGAGTAGAAATCCATGCATCTTCATAGCTAGTAGCTCATTCCAAGAAGGGTTTAAGAAGTGGTCTAGGGGATAAGTCCATTTCTCTTTATTTCCTTTTACTTTAGTATTCATGCTAGGTTGTAGGCAACATAACAAGACTCCATTTGAAGGTTCCACTATGTATTGACTTTTTTTTAATTAAACTAACCCTTAAACCATTTTTTTTAATTTAATCACATAGAAAAAGAAAAATGTGGCTGATTACAAGTTAATCCAAAATTTCCAATTTCATATGATAAATAAATCCAAGATACTCAAGTGTGCCAAATTTGGATCAATTGGTCAATGTTTATGCCATGAACTAGCTAAACCCCATGTGTTGACCACATGTCGAGGGCAAAACTGAGCAGTGCTAAGCAACTAGGTGCATGAGAATAGAAACTTGCAATAACACATACATTATGGGATTATCCAAAATAAAAACTTGGGAGTGTCACACTAGTTCGAATTCAATACAAACATTGACACTAATTAAAATTCATCATACAAATTCAAATTAATAATTTAATTTTTTTCTTGCTCCTAGTGTTTTTCGCTATGCTCACCACCTTTCTCATGGTGATCCTAGCTGGAATATTCTTGGAGTCCACCATCAGCTTCTTCCATTTCTTTCCTTTTTCTCTACATCCAATGAATCAATTGCTTCAGTCTTTCGTATAATTGGTTCAAGCACGTTTCGATCCTTTGGTTCATACGGTTCAAAAAGCTTTGTCTCCATTTCTTCAATATCCTCTCGTGTAATTCTTTACGTTTGAACTCTGCTTCAATCTCCCATGCATTTGATGTAATCTCACATGCATTTGGTTCAATCTCCTCTCGATCTATTGGTTGAATCTCCCCTGCATTTGGTTCAATATCCTCCCGATCAATTGGTTCAATCTCCCCTGCATTTGGTTCAACCTCCTCTGCATTTGGTTCAATCTCTCTTGCATTTGGTTCAATCTCCTCTACATTTGGTTCAGTCTCCTCTCAATCCATTGGTTCAATATGCAATGTGTCCATTTCTTCATTCTCCTCTTGTTCAAATACTTCATTATCATCTGCATTTGCTGCTCCCGCCTGATAATCCATTTCATAAGCTAGGTCCACTACATTTTTACAAAGCCTAGGAATGTGCTCTAGGATCCCACAACGTCTGCACTTACGTTGTCGAGGTGGTTCACCACCCTCTGCACTATATCTCATACTATTCTTCCTTGGCCTATCTGCTAGTCTAGTAAAAACTGGAGGGTATAGGTTGAAGCCTAGATCCACTTCCATCCATTGGTCTTTTCCCAACAAGGATGAAACATTCTCAGCATATGTTGCCCTAAGTTTGGCAACGGGGAAGTAATCCGACACGTATTGATAAACTTCACCCTCTTCGCCTCCTAGGACACCCATGAAAAACAATGTATGCAGGGTTTCCCATGGAGCTTCCATTGCCAGCAATGGCATGTGCTATCAACCAAACTCACTGGATACCTCTATTTCCTATCTGTACTATCAATGTACTTTACCTCAGCCTCCATTCCTCTTCTAATGCATTTCATCTTCAATTGTTTTGCCCTGGCATGAAAAGCCTTAATCAAAGATGGGAGGATGGGATGGCCAGCATATACTATTGATGCAATTCTTTGACGCAAATCGATCTTTATCATGAGCATCTGCCTAATCTTATCAAATATTTGCCACATCATAATCCCTTTCAATGACTTGACCTTTGCATTGAAACTCTCAGCAAGGTTACTTGTTACATAGTCTACCTTGCAAATTTCATTGAATCGGCTTCTTGACCACAACATTCCATGATGTGCATCCAAGTACTCCTTCACCGCAGGTTTATGTTTATACAACACTTTCAAATGATACAGATCCTTCCTCAAACTACATGTGTGTGAAGTAGGCTATATGTTGTCACTATAAACTTTACCCTTGAATTTCTTTGTAAAATTCTGCACTAAGTGTCGTATACATTCCCTATGCTCCTCTCCGGGGAATACTGCTTCTATAGCTTTCTCCAAACCTTTGCAAGCCTTCGTGTGGATAGTAAGTCCTTGTGGATGACTTATAAGGTCGTGCAAGTTCTCCAGAAACCAAGGCCAACTTTCCTCCGACTCAATCACCAAAAATCCATAAGCAATAGCTACTAGCTGTCCTTTAAATCTACCGTGAAGAGTTGTTGCATCCACGAAAAAATAAGGCAAGAAACCATCCATAAACCCTTGCCAGCCAGCTTTGAAACAAACAAAAGCCCTTCTAAAGCACTTCTTCTCCATTGTCCTCCCTCTTATTGTGTGCTGAACTTTATGCATGTCTATTTGTACAACACTACCTAGACTAGCCATCTCCACTTCATCTTTGAAACTGTAAAGCAACTGATAAATTTCATTCCATGGACCATTGATCCTCTCGAGAGCCATTTCCTTTGCATAGAACATTCTCATGTAAGGTACTGTAATATTAAACTTTTGATAAACATCTTTTATGAGAACCGTTGTACCAAGTAATGTCTTCGCTCTCATCCAATCCATGATTGCATCTGCCAACCACCTAGTCTTTGCGAGTGTTGTTTTGTCCTTTGGCTGTCCCCCTTGAGGTGGAAAAGAATGTTCAAACTGGTTAATTTTTATCTAAAACATAATCAAAATGTCAAGTACAGCTAACAAACTCTACACAATGATTTAAAATACACAACTGGTTCTAATACCTGAACCAAACTGCTCCTGAGCATAGTAGATGCATGCATCCTCCACCTACACCTATTGTATGGGCACTTCACTGTGAACCTTGCTGGCTCACTCTTAATAACATCATAATCATTATTGGTCTGAATGCAATATGTAGCAAGGGCATTACGATAGTCCCACATCATTTCAAATACGGTGCCTTCTAAAATATTAGGATCGTACCTGTCACACTCAATTACTGGCAAGGCCTCACCATCGTACTTGGCTAAAATGAGGTTGTTATTGTTCTCCTTGTTCTCTTTGTCACCAGTGTCATAAAATCTGGTATCGTGTGCAATTTACTCCATGTATTGATCCTCTAGTGCATGTTTACTATGTCTATCTACCAATTCAGGAAACATCAACTTATCCTCATCATCTAGTGCAGGCGCTCCCTCGTCAGGCTCTGCTTCGTTTTCCACATCGGCCAAGCGAGCGATTTATCTTACACTCGTAGTGCAAACATATGGTACTAGTATGGACCTACAAGGAGCACTGGGGCGCACACTATTAGTAGAGACAGCTGAGACACATTGTAACATCCTAGGTAAAACCACTACCATAAAATCTCATGTTGTTTACTACTTTGTGCATTGCATCATCATGACGACATGCTCATGTCATCATGCCATACTTCATTTGAGCATCCTCATGACTACATTCAAATTATTTGCCAAAAAATTATTTCATCGAACCGTCTATTTGTTTTCAAATAACCCTTCTTTATTATAAAACCCCGGTCAATTCGGATCTTGTTTTTGTCTAATAACTATTTATAAAACTATGTTTAAACTAAAACAAATAAAAATATAAAACTATTTTAAACCCGGGAAAGACCGCTAGCCTGCTAGGCCAAAAGCCCGATAAGCCAGCAGTATACTACCCTGGCCCAACTAGACAAACCCCCAAAACCTAACCCTAGCCTAGCACCCCGGGTAAATCCACTACCATAAAATCTCATGATGGCATGCTCATGTCATCATGCCACATTGTATTTGAGAATCCTCATGACTGTAGTCAAATTATTTGCCAGAAAAACTATTTTATCGAAGCGTCTCTTTGTTTCTAAATAACCCCTCTTTATTATAAAACCCCGATCAATCCAGATTTTGTATTTGTCTAACAACTATTTATAAAAGTATGTTTAAATAAAACAAATAAAAATAAAAACTATTTTAAACCCGGGAAACACGGCCATCCTGCCAGACCAAAAGCCCAATAATCTAGCTATCTACTATCCTAACCCAACTAGACAAACCCCAAAACCCTAATCCTAATCCCACCTTAGAGCATCTCCACTCGTTGGCCGAACCCAGGATGAAATTCGGACCTTTTTCCGGCCGGGCGGCGCAAGTTTTCGGCCTGGGTACGCCCAGTTTCCACTCGGCTACCCACGTTGAGTACCCAAGCGGACACAAAACGACTATATATTTTAAATCTGCATAGTTCCCGCCGGCGAGTGCTCGGCCACAAGGTGTTTGACATATGTGCCTACATGTTCGGCGACATATTTTTATTACATAACAGGGAAACAACGATCAGTTGTCGATGGGGATGGGCTCCTGCGGCGTGGCCGACGTGGCATTGTCGTCCATCTCGCCGGTGAAGGCCCCCGAGTTGGAGGAAGTCGAAGCAGAGCTCGACGTGGGAGCGTTCGGCGCTGGCACGTTCGGCACAGAGGAAGGGGAAGGGGAAACCGTGGTCATGCCCTCAAGGATGGCCTGACGTTGCGCCATGTACCAGGCCTTGACCGGTGAGCTCATCTTCGACGTGTCCTCGCCGCCCATGAGGAACTTGAGGTCCGTGTGGTGCTTATTGGCGGCGTAGTTAGCGTTCTTCTGGGCGAGGCTGGCTTTCTTCTGGGCGAGGCTGGCTTTCTTCTCGGCGAGGCTTTCCTTGATGAGGGCCACCTTTTCCTTTTGTGTCTCCATCAGCTTCTTCCAGCGCTCCTCGCTCTTCTCAACCCTCTTCTCGGCCTGCGCCCTCGTGTCGGCGAGGCATTTCTCGATTTAAACCTGGAGACGCTCGGCGGGAGGTCCGGCGGCCTTGAGCATCCTCGCCTTCTTCTGGCCGAGCTCAGGTCTTCCTTCGCTGGAAGCAGCAGCCGGGGCCATGGGGTTGTAGACGTCGTCCTTGCTCTTGGAGAGACTCAGGCGAGTGTCCCGCCACTTCTCGCAATGCTCGATTTTCTCGAAGACATGATGGAACTTGAACTCCATCTTCATGTCCTCTCAAAATAGAAGAAGTGCACGGCGCAGCTACAAAATGGAAGTGTGTCAAGTTGTCCATGTTCGCGAGTGTGTCAAGAGAGTGCACGACAAAGTTAATCTTCGCGAGTACCTTGTTGTGCATGTTCTCCCCACTGGCTTGTGTGCGGTCGACTTCTTCCACGCAGCTGTGCCACTTGCTGCACGCAGTTTGGATGATCGCCCAGTGGTTCGTTATTTCCTTCTCCCCTCGCTCCATGTGGATCTTGCGATACTTTGGGTCGCACATGCTTCGCTCATCGAATGCTGCCTTCACGCGCCGCCAATAATTGTCGGAATTTTGGTTCGCACCCGTTATCGGATCCATGCTCACCATCTTCCAAGCTTCGGCGAGGCAGGTGTCCTCGGCCACGGTCCATTTGAGCCGAGCGTCCGCCATCCTCGGCAAGTGTCCTCAGTCTCGGCGTCCTCTGGCTGCATCTGCTCGGCCTGGATCTCCTTGGCATCGACGTCGGCGAGGTCCTGGGACTCGATGCCGCGCTCAGCGTCGGCCCGGGTCTGCTCTTCCGTGAAGAAGGAGGGGTGGTTGGAGGCCGAGATTGTTGCGATCAGGTCCTCCATGTAGGCCTTGGGCGTCATGCCGGCCGGAAGTGCGCCCGACATTCCGCCGAACAGGCTGCACGCGTCGGCCTCGCCGAAGGTTGCCGAGCTTCCGCCGAAAGGCAGTGGTCCGCGGCGCAGAGCAGGGCTTGCGTACGCCAGAGAGTTCGAGTAGGGGATGTTGATGTCCACGCTGAACGGCGAAGGGTGGCGCGGCGCCGGGCAGGGGAAGAGCATGTTCGGGTTGAAGCCGCCGTTGAACTCCGGCGACGGGGAGTACCTCTGCCGAGCAGCCGGCTGGCTCTCCTGGAAGTTGTCCGGAGAGATCGGCGAGAAGCCGGCGGGCGAGCCGATGCTAGCCTGGCTCCCCCAGTGTGGTGGGTACTGCGCGGGCATCAACGCCGAACGCGTCGTCGCAGCCTGCTTCGCCTTCACCATCGCATGTTCTTCCGCCGCCGCCTTCACCATCGCCTTCTCCTCCTCCGCTTGCTGCTGTCGGAGCTTCGCCCTCTCCTTCCTGGTGTGCTCCCTCTTCTCCCACTCTGTCGACGACATGCCCTCCGGCTTGGTTGACAGCGCTCTCGGCTTCCTCGCCTTCTTCTCCGCCGGACCCTCGCCGAGGATCGATCTGGGTTGGACGAAACTCTTGGGCGGCATGTCGGGCGCGGTGATCGGCGGAGCTTCGGGGTGGGGGAATGAGGAAGAAAGGCGGGAGGGGGGAAGAAAAGGGCGGGGAGCTCGGCGAATTGGCGGGAGTGGTGCCTTCTCTCGCCGACAGAGCTGGCCTACGCCCGTTTTCGCTGAGTCTGGCGTTCCCAGGGCGTACCCGGGATCCTGGGTACGGCCTGGGTAGGCCGGACCCAAACATACCGAAATCCGGACGAAAATAGGTCCTTAGGTATGTGATTGGGCCGATTTTCGACATCCGAACCAAAATTCGGTGTCCGGATCAGCCTCATGGATAGGCGAGTGGAGATGCTCTTACTCCCGAACTACCCGCAGCAGGCACGTACACATCTGCCCAACTGGAAATCCCACCCGCTCCCTGTCCTGGTCTGCCGCCCCGCAAACCATCTCTCTCTCCCTGTTTCCCCCGTGGCCCCACCTGGCCTTGCATTCGCTCAACTCCCTACCTGTCACGCGCCTCCCCGCTCGCGTACATCCCACGCGGCCCACCCACTCCCCGTGATTCCCTTCCCGCACGCCTCCCCTCGCTCGCCGCCGCCTGTGCTCGCCTCGCTCACGTCCCCAACCTCCCCTAAGCGACCCTCCTCACTCCGCTTCCTTCCACAGGAAGGCACCACCATCACCACCTCCCTCTTTGCCCCAGCACCGGACGCCGCCGCCCCAACTTCGCCTCCTTGTCGCTCGGAACGCCGCCCTTCAGTCGCACGCGCGCCGGCGTGCCTCCCCTCGCCGCGTCCCTCCTCCCAGACACTGAGCCCCCCACTGACGTCTCCTCCGACGCAGCTCTGTGACGCGCCCGCCCTGCTCGCCCTCTGGCCGTGTGAGTCTGCAGGCTCTCCCTATTGCCGTCCCCTTCTCCGGCCACTTCTCAAAGCCATGAGCGCACCCAGGGTCCTCTCAACTGACCATCATCTTTTTGTGTTCCCGTGTTGGACACGATCGTATTTTGGTGCTTCTATTGTGACATGTCGTCCCTAGCACCATCTCTCCTGAGTATGTCCACGCGGTACTGGACTCTATGCATGTGTGTACTATGCCTCCTTGCCACAGATTTTGCAAGTGTTTTCTCTCTGGAATTCCTATGATCTATGTATGACCCCGATGTGTGATATGGTGAAGTGATGTTGATGTGGTACTAGATGTATGGTGATTGATGACCAAGTACCAAGTTCTCCAACACGGAGTTGACACTCCTGAAGAATTGTCGACAAGGAACCTCAAGGACTTCTTCCTGAAATCCGAAGAACGCCACCATGGAACCGAAGATTGCCGAAACCAGGTTCGTCACAGAACCGTGGTACCCGAAGATCGACACCGGATCGGAGCATGAAGATCTACCTCATGTATGCCAAGACCCCCTCGGATCCAACGCCTCGATAGCCGAATCCTAAGACCAAACCAAACCCCTCGGAACCATGATTGCTGACCCTATGTGTGACCCTTCTTCTAAGACCCCCTATATTTTATAATATATGACATTGTCATTTGTTGCATACAAATTTATCATATTGAATACATCTTGTGTGGTTTTAGGGCATTATAATGATTCACCTCATAATTAATATGAAGACCATGTGTGGGCTAATCTAGTCTTATATTGGCCCATTTAAATTTGCATAGAAACATATGACATATTTTTACTTTGTTAATACAACATTTAAATTACGGGGTATCTAATAACATAAACCACCTAATTAATTTTTGAGACCCCGGTTCCGCTTAATCTTGCGTAATCGCACCGTTTGCCGTGTCATACATCATACATGCATCATGCACGATCTTCCGGCGTACTATTAAATTCTGCATCCAATGTTTCTTTTAGTGCTTCGCTTCTTCACAGATTAGGCCGATGAGTTGATGCGATTGTCGACTCGATCTTCGGATGAACCTTTGGCAATGTTTCCTAGGCGATCATTCTCCCTCTTTCTACCTATTTTACATTTATAGTCTTTACTTCCTCCTGTTGATCTATTGCTAACCATGTTGCGATGTTTTAGATTCTACACCCCTATATATATCTTTGCCGCATTTATATTGCCTTGTACACCTCCTATTGCCCGTTGTTTGGATAGCCAGTTGTCCTTGCGAGTCGTAGTTTCTTGTTCAAGTGCCGCTTTCCGTCGTCGATGTTCCACTGATGTTGGGGGTTGACATATCAATAATGGTTGATCATGGTTTTAATTACATTTGGTTAATTAGATATTAAAACGGATATAATTAATAAAGAGGCACTAGTGGGTAATAGTTGAGATTTGGTTTTTAACCGTCCACTTGTGTCCACCTAGGACTCGATTTCTTGACACCTATTTCGAGACTAAGTGCGGTAACCACATGTGGGGTGTATGGGCACCCCTATCAGCTTACTACCTAATTTCAAAGTATTGTACCGGGGGCCATAAACTAGTTTGATGTTTTCATGTCACATTATGCCATGTATGGTATGTTGATTATTTGTTGCTTGATGAGCGTTTATTATTGTTGCATAGGTGCGACACTCTATCACTGGAATATATTGTCCATAACCTCTGCTCGCATGACAAGTGTACGCAACCATAGGCTCCGTACGAGGAGTATTAGTTATACCTCGTACGAGTAGCTCTTTTTGGTGGCCCCATGTGCTTGCTTTGGGTCAGGTAAAGGATCGTGTCCTAGGCCTCGCAGACATACCGATGGAAGTATGTTAACTAATCTGGCAAAAAGGTTCAAAGTGCGTGTGGAAACTTTGGTGCACCCGTGCAGTTTTAAATCTTTTTGAAAAGCCATGTCCCCGGTTATGGACGACTTGCAGCAAAGTATCTCGATCATAGACAACTATAACTAAATTTTACTGCTATAAATTTGACTTGTATCTGATATTACTAGAAGTTGGATAACCACCATGGAAAGAATGAATAAAACTACCAACCGTGTGAGTTTCCTTGGCTTGACTTCCTTCTTTGGGCTCGAGGGTAAAATACCAGGATGGATATGTTTGGTGGTAGTATCAGTTTTGGTCCGAATAGGTCTTTCTCATTTCTCTCTAATAGCCGACAGAAGTATTGAGACTCTATAGATTGTTTAGCACATGCTTCGCTGCCACTTCAGTGAACCATACCTATGTAGACGAGGACCGCTGAATTTTAAGTTTCGCCGTGTATTGTCCTCAGTACTGACCGCTCTTTTCCTTTGCCCTTTGTTGGAGCCATTTTTGTTTAGCAACGTTGCTAGCATGGTTACCCTTCCGTCTTGGCCTTGGCAGGGTTATGGACGCCATTGATCATTCTTAAGGGCTCTTAGCCCCATTTGCATCTTGTCCATACTAGGACGTTGTATTGTTTTCAAGATGATTTAGATCTTTGTACTATATATCCGTATTCTTGACTCTTGGAGTCGTGTGGTATATATCTGTTCTGTGGATTACATCGAGAACTAATGTGTAATGGTATTACTTCATTTTCCACCCGCATGAAAGTGCCTGGTGGGAACCTTTGAATCATTTCTATGTGAATTTGGCGGGAATCGGTAAAACTTGCATAGGGCCGATCCGAGGGTGTTACACACATGATGCCCAGCCACCTGATGATGTCTGACCACTACATGATGATTTAACCCTCTTTCCCGTGTTCCCAACTTTAGTTTGCGCATGGAGACAAATTCAACCAAAACGTTCGGCAGCATTCAACAAGAAAATCATTACCAGATCATCTTCGCTAGTTAGTGGGAGCAATCTTTGCTCGCTATTGTTGAAATATTGAAAATCAACTAAATCGCCACTCCTCCAGGGGAATTTACTTTCAAATCTCTGAGAGTTATGGAGGTTGCAACCACGCTGGGAAGTAAAATCCAGAGAGATATTGTTCATGACCATGAATTACGCTAGTATCCAGTCTAACCGCCAGCACTAGACCAATCCAATTCAAAAAGCAAGGCAGTTAGTTGAGCACCATTTATTTGCGCTCAAATACTACCTATATTCAATCCACAAAGGGAAACAATGCTTACCTAGATGGAATTCATAGGTTAGATCCCTCCGATTCCACCCAATCTTCTCCGTGCTCAACGAGGATGGCCGATACACCAGCGGGTATTGCATACTATTCCGCGAAAGGGGTAGATCAAGCGGGGGCGGGAGTAGAGCTAGAGGAGGAGTGGGATCCGTGGTTAGGGGGCAGCGGCTCTAGGTCCAAGGACGACATAAGGCAGGAGGGCACGATGGTAGGGCAATAGAGGGGCGGAGTGGGAGCTATTCCAGGGTCCCGGGAAGCAAATGCTTTGGGTAAGCGATAATGGTCGGTCCGACGTGTCTGCATGAGGCCCCATCCTTCACCATGTATGCAGGACCCGTCCCAACACGGCCCCACCCGTCAGCATGTGATGGTTGAGGCCACGTAACGTAACGACCTGCCCCAATGCGGTTCCACCAGTCAGCATGTAACGCTCAAGCCTTGGACCTGACGACATGTCTGCATCCGACCGCCTACGAGAGCCTATGAGGGTTTCATAATAGAAGGAAGAGAAATCTGAGAAAAAGTTAAGCGGCTGGGGAAAACTGAGTACAACTAACGAACGAAGGGCACGGAAATACAAATCCCTATTATTAATGAGCACATTATTAATTAATTAATTTCTACTTTGAATCACTTTTGTATCACTTTTATGATATATATGTACCACTTTTAATATATAAAACATATAACATATATTTTATGTAGTTTACATAATTTTTGGTCATCTTTTTAACATTTAAAAGTAGTTTTAAAATAAAAACAAAAATGTTGGGAACTAGGGTTCGAACCTGGTGCTGACAGGTTCAGAATAGATCAAAGGGAGGAACTAGTGGGACAGGGCAGAGATAGTGACAAATGGTGAGGTGGCCTTCTTCTTATTTGACTTGTCAGTGCAGTTAGTCGTACCGCACCCTTACCTACTGCGTTACGGGTAAGTCGTTTATCCGTAGCGCACTAGGAAAGGGTGCTCTATGACTAACTGCACTGAGAAGTCAACTCCACGTGCATGAGCATGTCCCTCTCCCTAGCCCTCACACCTCAAGCTCGCACCACTACCGCCTGCCACCCACGAGCTACCGCTCCTCGCCTCACCAACCACTTGCCTCCACTCACACCCTGCCGTCCCGTGTCGCCTGCCATCCCGTGCTGCCTTGCCCTGCGTTGCTTGCCACTTGATCCGGAGGAGGAGGTGATGCCCACGGAGGAGGAGGAGAGTATGCCTGAGGAGGAGGACCATGCCGGAGGAGTACCGTGCCAGAGGAGGAATGCGCGTCGTCATCCCCACGCCGCGCTCGTCATCTGCAACTGCGTGTGATGTCATCTTTTTCCCCCATCTGGTAAGCCTCCCCTACCACTCGTTTAATTTCCGCTTCTAGGATCGTGTAATCCCCTGGACCCTATGCTCGAAATCACAAGTGGGTATAACCTAAAAGTGGATAAGGTGTCCTACCAAGGAGGCCCAAGGGACACCCACGTGTAGGTCCCGTATGAGTGGAACAAGGCACGTACCGTCCAACCACCCTACCCACTTCTCATGGTTAGATTCTAGTGGGAGAGACGTAGTCGGCGAGACTACGAGTCAAGCATAGACAAATGAATATGTATGCCAATGACATAAAAGAGTACATCAGAGCCAAACCATCTAACAAAAATAGAAATATTTAACACCATACGGCAAGATGAAAATATCCAAGATAGAGATAATATTTTAGGATCCATCCTCATACATCACACATCAGAGTATCAAGGGGAAGTGGAAAGCAAGATCCGAGTACGGATAAGAGGAAAATTGGCATAAGATGCCCTGAAAATAAGCACATCCCGCCCACATGATCTCAAGATGTCCATGCCGCAAAATCTCTAGACCTAACGGTCATTTCCACCATCGTCGGTCTCCTCGATCTAGTATCCTTCTTGCGGATATACCAGTCCATTTGAACCATTATTTTATCGTGTGAGACCCTAAGGGACTCAACAAGTCTTTATGCATCTAAAGGGAACAACCTAGGGGTGACACAAAGCGAAAGTAAAGCCTAGAGGTTCTACAGAGACATGCTACAACATCTGCCTAACCAATGAAGATGGACGCTCGTTAAATAAAAACAGTGAATTAACCAATAGATATATATATATATATATCAAAATAAGTAAACATCACTAGCCCACCTCCCCGTTTCCCGCAAGATAAGGCCAAATAACATCCCATCCATAGGCAATTTTATTAGTCATTCCATGAATATTGCACTATTACTAGTCAATTTTAAGTCAATTTAAAAGTGGTACTTTAGTTATGCTTGTCTATGATCGAGAAACTATGCTCCAAGTCATCCATAACCACAGACATGACTTTAAGAAGGATTTACCATGCAAGAGTACACAGATAGAAACACATGCATGATCAACCTCGGAAAAAACTAATGAAAACCCAATGAGGTATTACGACAAATCATTCGGAAGATTCATAGATGATTTCAGGGGGCCATCCCACTAAGAAACCCACGACGAAGTTGGCCGGCTCCGAGATGGACCTAGAGGTTTGTGTCAATGGATGTAAATGACTAGGAACCCGAAAGTGTGACTTGGCTTGTGGATACCGCGAAAACATTCCACTTGTCCAAAATAGTATAGTACTAAACGCTCCTCGAGCAACCATAGTAAATAAGCCGTAGCATGGCATAAGTACAGGATAATAATAACGCCCCAAACTAGTTTGTGGATCCAAGAAATTAAATGCGACTCAATCTAAGACTAAGGGGATTAATGGTCCCACATGCGGATAGTGCAGTAGTCAAGGAACAGGTATCAAGTACTCGGGGTCCTACGGGACACAAGTAAGCTTAAAGAACCAAATAGCAGATAATGCCCACCGATGCTTCTTTCATTATTTATCCCATTGTTACTCAATTCAGTTGTTTAGGTACCTCATGATTCATAGACACTCGCAAACCCTACATATGCAATTCTTTAACTTGCATGGATCAAAGAACTCCTATAGTAATGGCTCATAGGTTGGGGGAACAAGATTTAGTGGAGTTTAAAAGTAAAGTCTATGTAATACTTAGGATTCAATTTAATTCAGATCGCGACATATGATGCAAGAATAAGATAGATGCAATAGGTTCTATATGTAGTGTAGGCATGGGGAATTGCTTGCCTGGAAGCTTTGTTACAGAATAAGAAGGATATGGGTAATACTCACGTGGCTCCTGATATTCTCCTTGCTCAACGTCTATGCGGATAAAAACCAAACATATAAGGGGCCGAAATAAATAGATTGCACAATCATATAAATCATATCCAACAAGAAAACAAGTCTGCCATGATGGAATGATGCACAATTTACATGGTAAAACATAGCATGGCATGGGTGAGGTGTGGGGTACAAGAATGAAACATTTTATTAAGTTTTTAGTCATGTTTTTCTCCCATAAACATTGTTGTATACTTAATATTTATGTGACACATGCTTCAAATCATATCTAGGAATGCATAGTTAGAATAGGCCCGTCTAGTTAATCGATTTATACATATCATTTGTCAAATTCGGAGTTACGGAATTAAAGTTATGAATTATTTTAGAAATGGCACTTATTAGTATTTAAATTATTTCGAAATTTTAAATTGCCCAAAAGATATTTTAAATAGCATATTCATAATCCTCGCATTTTTCTGATTCGAAAATATGTACCATTCATAATAACTGGAGTTATGAATTTAAATTATTATAAAAGAAAAAAATTATTAAAAAGGGGCCATGTCAATGGTTGACTAGTTTGAAATTGATTTGGAAACTTTTGAATTTGTAATTTCATTAACATTGAAAAACTAAACACATCTCATATTCAACTTTTATTCAAATTATTATTTATTCAAAAGTTATGAATTTGTTTGTCCTTAAACATAATATAAATCAAACTAAATTTTGAATTTTGAAAAGCTTCTGACTTTTGTTACTCAGGGTCAATCTAGCCACCGTGGATAACATATGGGTCCTGGGTTGTCCGCGGGGCCACGCGGAGGAGGTGGTGTACCGCGGGTTAAGTTTTACAGAAAGGGAGGTGCCTTTTTAACAAAAGCTCAGGTTATGGAGGATTGCGGTTTGGAGCTTGGAAATGTTAGGGGCCTAAATATAAAGTGGCAGGTCTGTTTTCCAAATAAGGATCTCTCTGAAACTCTGTATATCTCGATAGTGGTGGTGTTTTCAAGCGAGATAAGTGACGCAACAGTGGCGCGGAAGGGTTAGCGCCAAAAGGAAAATTGTCAGGGAAGCCACTGGATATACATGTTGAGTTTAGGCGGCTCTGTCCAAGGGGCACCACAGCGACCAGGGCCTTGCGATTTACAACGGGGAAAACTATAGCGACTGCTGCTGTTGCGAGGCCAGAGCACGCTGGTCCGCACGCACACGCAACGCAGCTGGCAGAGCGGGGCGAAGCAAGCGTATGCGCCTGCTGGTGCGGGATGGTGCTCACGCTAGCGCGGTAGTTGGTGAGCGCGGGTCTGCAGGGGTGCGGCAACAACTATGATGCAGGAACGAGGGGAGGGAGAGGCTCATCGGCGTTTGGAGACGAGGTCGACGACAATGATGACCTAGCGGACATACATGAAGAAGCGGCAGGGCGAGGACCACGTCCGGGTCCTTCATGGTCATGTGTTGTGGGTGTCGATGGAAGCGACTGCACGACGCGATGCCATGGAAGACCTGGTCCCTACTCTAAAACCAGAAGCAGAGGACCACAACACAAATTTAGACGATGGCGGCAACGATAGAGACCAAGGAGGAGAAATGGAACTAGAAGCTTACTCGTTCGACGACAGAAGAGCTGGCCCGAGAGGAGGCTACTTAACGCGGCCGGGCCATGGGGTAAATTTTGCAGGACAATCAATGGGGAAGAAGGGGAAGAAAAAGGAGGCACGAGGGAAAGATGGTATTAGGATTTCCAGGGTTGCTATGGTCGGGATAAGAAGGGAGGATGATCTTGGAGCGACGCGGCTGACGGGAGGACGACGGGGACCTGCTCTGCTTGTGCTTTACCGTTTGTTGTTGAGAGAGAGAAATGGCGACAGGCAGAAGGAAGAAGAGGAACATTAGCTGGCGTCAGGGTGTATGGGCTAGGGCTAGGATGAGAGATGGACCCCGGGTGGGCTGTAAGCTGGGACGGGCCAAAAGGGTAGCGCCAGCCGATGTGACTGCTACTGCTAGGTTTTTCGTGATATTTTTCATTTAAATTTCTATTTTGAATTTGATTTATTTTTGGTTTATTTCTTTAATTTGTTTCCTTGTAAACATCACTTGTTTCAACCCAAGAAAGATCAAATGCAGGGGAAATGTGGTACTACAGATATTGATGGAACCTTGCATTTCATATGCAAGCTTGGCAAAACAACACATAAAAGAGGGAGTGAAAAAAGAGATAGGGAAAGTTTGGGAGGCTTACATGTTTATGAATGACCAAGATCTGGGTCTAGTTGGTGTAAACAAACTAGGCCAAGTGATCAAGGATTCAAAGGAATCAAGCTTTCCAACATAGTTGCATGCAACAATGACACCATTTGAACCATGAGACTTTTCTATTTTGTGTTTTCCACTAAGATTTAATATAGACACATTGGATCAAATAAGATCACAGTAGAATGGAACCATGGTTGGAAGGAAACATGGATTCTACTAATACATAGCATGCAAAGTTGGCCATGTAGGATCCTATACAACTATTGTGAAAACAATAAGAGAACTTGTATGGAAGCATGTAGAGCTAGAAGTGAACCCATCTTATTACATATGAGCTAGAACAAAGCCAAAATAAATGCAATGGCCCATATATAGTTTGGACCGTGGAATTATAAGTTTGTGACAAAGAAAGGTGGTGGATTCAAGAAAAGATATGCCCACAACTCAACTTCGGCATGAAGCAATTTATCAAGAAGAAAATACAATTTATCAAGAAGCAAATACAAGTGATACATTATATAGTGCATATGGTATAATAACCAAATAGAGGGGTTTATATGATGCTTAAATGCGAGGTGGCATGGTGACATGAGCATTGTATAATGATGATGCAATGCAAGAATGATATGTAGGAAGTAACATTTTATTATGATTGATGTATAATTACAGATGTTAGATAGATGGGATGCTATAGATAGTATCAACTTCACTGCTAATAGGGATGATTTCCACTGCTTCTAGGTATGATTTGCTAAATGCAACAATCGTCGTTACTCGGTCCATGATTTGAAGTTGCTTCTAGGGATGATTTGCTAACTGCATTGCTACAATCACCATGGTTGCTAACTAGAACTGAACTGCTTCTAGGGATAACTCTCTACTGTGTACTGTGCAAAGGATAACTAGTTAAAGATGTCTCTTCAGCACAGTTACTCAGTACATGTCTACAATTACATTTATAGGACAATAGATGTCGATTTTATGGTAGTAAGGATGCCATTAAACATTTGTTTGATAAATAATGGAGTGTTTATTTTCTGTTCATATGTGTTGTTCGAAGGGCGTTTCCCTTTGATCGTACTCATATCTATGCTGACGTTTTCATTCATCTTATAAAGAGGGAAGAAATTGCATGTGTGAGCTATGTGCCCCTTTTTGCCCTGTTGTGAGAATATCTCCGTCAGCTGAGGTTGCCCCTTGTTTGCACCGTTTTGTTCTTGAACCTAGCTAGAGGTCGCACACACCTAAGTTTGGAAGATTTGATCATCTAGTATAACTACTTCTTCTTGCTATTGCTGCTTTCTAACTTGCTACTGCTGCTTACTAACTGCTACTTGCTACTACTGCTTGGTACTGCTGCTTTCTAATGCTACTTACTGCTGCTTCTTGCTAACTGCTGCTTGCTACTGCTACTCTCTACTACTTCTTGCTAACTGCTACTAACTACTACTTGCTAAGCAAAAGAGACTTGACTTGACTTGCTACTGGTTAACTAAACCAGTGGTAGTAGTAATATATATGTTACTTGCATTAATATAGTCATTTTATTAGCTGTAAGAATTTTGTTGTTGTTGTGTCACATCCCAAAATTTTCCAAATTTTGAAATGTGAAAAAATAAATAAACAAAATAAATAATTATTGAAATTTAGGGTGAAAAGAAACTTTTTGATTCCAAATGGAAGCATCAAAACCCATCTTGAACAAACTTTGAATAAAATGGAATCCAACAAATTTCAAGCAAGTGAAATGCATTCATTAATGAATGTATCTTGAAATTTAAACACTTGGAAAAGTTAAACCAAAACCCTAAAACCCTAATGGAAGAAAATCATTTCCAAGATCTCTCTAAGACTATGGATTTGATCCATATGTAAATTGGACAACAAACATTTATAAGTGATCAAAATGACAAATAAAAATATTATAAAACCATAGAAATTGGTTTCACTTAATTTGGAACCATAGATAAAAACTTATGAATTTAATAAGTTAAAAGGAATTAATTTTCAAAGCTAATAAATCTCCTATCTAAAATCCATATCAAATTGTGAACAAAGTAATCCTAAAATGGTTTAAAAGGATAAAAAAATATTAAATAAAATTATACAAATTGGAATCACCAATTTTGGATCTATAAATAAAAAGATATGGATTTTATAAGGCAAAGGAAGAAAATAAATAAATAAGGAATATTTAAAAGCAAAATTAAATCTTGGCCAAATCCATAAGCAAATGAAATAAAGATAATTAAATAAAATAAAGGGATAAAGAATAATCAAATAAAACTATATGGGAGTAAACCATATTCTAATTATATTTGAATAAAGATAAAATCCAAAGTGGAATAAAAGTTATTTAATTGGAATTTGCCCAAGTGGAATAAAAGTTATTTAATTAAATTAAATGTAATAAAAGAGTCATTTGAATAAAATTTATATGGAATTAAAACCATATTTGATTTCATTTGAATAAAGACAAATGCCCAATTTAAATGATTAATAAATCATATTAAAAATATTTGAAATAATTCAAAGTGAATTATTTAACACCCTATTAAATAAATAAAACCTACTAAAAAGGTTTGGTGAAAATTAGAATTCAAATAAGAGTTTGAAAATATAATTAAAATCTTATTTGAATAAAGGTAAGTGTCTATTTTAAATAAATAATAAACCATAAATGAATAAGATAATTATTCTAAAATGGTCCTTAAAATACAATAATAAACCAGTAAAAACTTACTGAATGTTGTGAAGAGTTTGAATTCAAACAAGTATTTCAAATCATTTGAATAAATTCAAAACAGAAAAAGAAAGGGAAACAAAATAAAAAAACAACCCCAGCCCAGAACCAGCCCAGCCCACTAAGCCCAGCTAGCCCATCTCCTTCTCCCCCGCAGAAAACGATTCGCACTCAGCAACGCACCCGCGCTGCCACTGACGACCAGAACCCACCGTTTTCCCCTCTCTCTCGCTGGCGACACGACCCCACCTGCCAGTCATCGTTCTCACCCGCCCTAGACTATTTCTCCCCCTTGCTGCCATTCTCTGTCAATTCAATCCTCGAGTAAATTCGTGTAAATGCAGCGTTGATCCCGCCCAGTAACCACGTCCTCTTAATCGCCCCTCTCTCCCCTCTCTTTCCCCTCAGACGCCACCCCACCGGAGCCCCTAGGCTGCACGAATTACTTCTCGCTCCGCCACTGCCTCCGACGAGTTCCCCGACCAATTCCGATGATCCAGCCACCGCTTTACCCCCTCGAACACACGAGGGTGATCCCCACCTACCTACGCATCTGACCATAGCCGGCAACCTCAACGACAGCCCGTCGCCATCGTCTGCCTCCGCTGCGACGAGCACTACTGGTGATCCCAGACCTCCCCTTCCCCTCTCTTGGATGCTCACATGTTCGGAACTCTCGTACGAACCTAATGGTACCCTCCGTTTGTCTTAGCATGCCATAAATCGTCGCCCCCGTCGATGAACAGACGAGCCCGACGTCAGGCGCAACTCCGGTGAGAGATTACCGTCACGCCCGTGCACCCCTCCGTTGACAACGACCACGTTGAGCATCGTTGTGAACTCGCGGACCTGGTAAGCTACTGCAACCACCCCTGATCCCCTAGAATAGCCGAACAGTCACCACCCGACGCACTGCCGCCGCTCGCCGTCGCCACGCGCCGCCCATCCATGGTCAAGTTGCTAGGAACCGTTAGATCCTGATCGCATGGCTATGATAGATGAGTTAACCCGAAGGGGTATGAACGTTTCTGTACCGCACGATTCTGTTTAAATCCAACGATCCACAACACGCGATCGACACGAAACGGTATCAGCCAGTTAGATTAAGACATGTGGCACAGTTTTGATTAAATAGACAGAAACATTTCTATTAGATGGTTCGATTTGAAAAATTCATAACTTTAAATCTACACGTCCAAAGTTTATAAATTTTATATCAATGGAATCAGCAAAAAGAGTACTTTATAACCATGGCATTTTTTTGGTGAATTGCTTCTGTAAAATTGGTTGTTTTTGCAGAAACATGTGTAGGCATATTTTGTTTATAAAATTTATTCTAAAATTGTTTTTAGGGTAAAATATTTTGTAAATGGATTGTTTTGAACTTACTGACCATAGAAACCAACTTTTGGATTTAAAAATATATTTTTGACACTTAGGAATTATTCCTTTGAATTAAAGCAATTCTAGTTAAATAAAAATGTTGAATATGTTTTAAAAATACTTTTTGAGTAAAAACTTTTGAAAATGGTTTGAATTAAACTCTCTGACCCTAAACACCAAGTTTTACGATTGAAAAATATATTTAGTGAACCCTAGAAAAAATATTACTTTGGTTAAAGGCATTTCCAACAAAATAAAATGTTGCTTTGATTAAAAAAATTGATTTTGGATGAAACCCTTTACAAATGGAATTGTTTTAAAAAATTATGACCCTAAACATTAATATTGGTGTTTAAAAACATTTTGGCTAACAGTAGAAATTATTCTTTGAATAAAATCAATTCTAGAAAAACAAAAAGGATTTAAAGTGGCCATTTCACTAACTTGTTATCAATGGTTTTGCCACTTTGATAAATGACTAATAGGTGTGTTAAAATGTTTACAACCTATTAGAAACCACTTTTCCAAATAAAACAATCTTTGGCATGCTTGCATGCATTGCTTTGTTTTTATTATTATATGATTAATTGTTTGAATGCTAGCTTTGAATTTGTGCCTTGCTTGCTTGAATTATAGTGAACCTTGAAGAGTGTGACTATTGCAAGATCAAGGAGTGAACTTATATTCTCTACCAAAAAGGCAAGTGGTGCTTCATACTTTTGTCCCATTATTTTCACTATGCATTAGTGATATTTCTAAGTAGGACTTGCATGGAATTTTACTAAGTATGTTATGCCATGGGAAATCCTAGTAGATGATGCCTTAGTAGAATTTCCTAAGTTAAGATCCCTAGTACTATCATGCTTAGCTTAGCTAGTAGAAAACAAGGGTGGATTATATTCATGCTATGAAATATTTCTAAGTCAATTACTTGTGTTTTGTTTAATAAAACAACTATGTGAATGAAACACCTTGGTGGAATGGTGAGAATGGATTTATGTTGAGTGGTTACACAAGGCCAGGGGACTGGTGAACCTTGTGTATCAAACTTGTGGAAAGCCACCCAGGAGCAATGAGATTTGAGATGTGAAATGTTGAGAAGCTTCAAGTGCAGCCACTTGGCATTATGGGCTCTGCCTGGATCATATAGGTTGCAATAACTTAGCCAGATGGACAGTTGGTGGTAGGGGATGATAGGTTTGGAACGCGTCCATTTTGGTCTAAGGGAAGGCTTCTAAAAGATCTTGTCTCGATGCATGTCGAGTCTTGTGGGGAAAGTGCACCACCTCTCGAGAGAGTAAAATCTAAGTACTTAGCCGTGTCCCCGGCAATGGACAATTTAAGCATCAAGACATGGAATCTATCAAGAATCTCCTCATCCCAATTTCTAAGTTAAAAAATCGTGGTTGAACAAGGGTTAAAGGATCACCAATTTCTATTGGTAGATGCCTTGGGTGATATTGTCAAACAAAAACTTAGTGTTTTCAAATGACAAGGAAAATCTATTTTGAGCAAAGCAAGCCTAAGCTCCACTTAGCCAAATGCATATAGATGATAGATACCACTATTCTACCATAGTATCACTTGCCAATACAATTCAAATGTATTGACCCTTGTGGCTGTAACTTATTATGTTGCAGGTTGTTTGATGTTAGTGAAGTGTGTTTATTAGGATTACAAGTCTACAACCAACATGATTGCCTGTGGCACTTTGAAGATGAAGGACTCCATGCTATATAGTTATTTCTACTGCATTGTAATGAGATAGCCAAATGAGCTATGTAAGATGTAATGAATTATTTTATTCCTGGATATAAAGTTGTAATATGACCTTTGTTTCTTGATATTACATCTTAACTGTGGATGCTAGCTATTGATCTAGGGACTAGCATTGTAAACACAGGGATCTCTACCTTATTAAAGGTTGGGACCTCTACAGATGGTATCAGAGCACTTTGTTGCTTGTAGGATTGTAACCCTAGGATTGGACAAAACCCCTTAGAAAAATAGGAGTTGTATTTGTTCAAACTTATTTAAAACAATCTTGTAAACTCTTTCCTCAACCATTTTTGATTTTGATTCTACATCTCTCCCTTTTTAAACTTGATGGACAAAGCCCCCACCACGAGCAAAGACTTCAACAAGAACAAAGATATCAACTAGAGCAAAGGACTTCACCAAACTCAAATGACTTCAACTTCAATATCACCAATGACTTCAACTTTAGTTTCACCAAGGACTTCTACTTGGACATCACCAAGGACTACAAATGAGACATGGACAATACACAAGACTTGAAGACTAAGGAAACACAACCTACAAGGATCCATCAACACATTTGAAGCTTTGTGACCAATATGCAAGAATTTTTGCAAAGATACAATGATCTCATTCGTGAAGAAACAACTAATAATAATAATCTCAAGTGATAACCATAGTTGGACCAGCATACTAGTGTTTAGTTTAGATCATATATTGATCACACCAACTTATGTGGTGTAACAAAAATATTTTGTTTCCTAAAAATGTGCTTGAACCTTGTTGTTGAGTGGAATGTTTGATTGTGATTGCTTGCACATTGCTTGTGTGAATTGTTGTGTGTGAGTAGAAGTCTTCCTCTAGAAATATTTTGCCTATTCTAATCCCAATCCAACCCAAACAGATGACTTCTCCAAGAAACTCCAACATCAAGAATGGTGACAACAACAACAAACAAGAGATGCACATGAGAGAATAACTACTAGCAAACCAAACCCAGTTGAGTAAAGTGACAACTCCGTTTTTAGCCAACAACAATAAGTTATACCCAACCTTGCAAAAGTTTTTGTAAATCCAATCCCAATTATTGCAAAGGATGACAAATCAAATGATCAACATGAGAGACAACCTTTCCCAAGGAGATTGTGACAACAATGATGTCAAATATGATTTTATGGAAGGAACTCAATCTTGCAATATTTGTGGAGACATAGAACACACTTATAAAGAGCATGTGGATCAATTCCCTAATTGTGAAGAGAAACATCCAACTAAACAATGCCCCACATCTCAAGTGACTTGTTTCCTATGTGAAGGAAATGATCATGTCCCTATCCAATGCCCCATCTATCCCATAGTTCAACAAATGAATCAAGGTGGAATGCATCAAATGTTTGTAAACCTCCATAAGGGAACAACCTCTACCATGAAGGATGAAGGCAAAGTCAGAACCATGCCTCATAAAGCCAAATCCAAAGTGACCACAAAGTGTTGCTACTCTTGTGAAGAAGGTCATATCTCTAGTAACTGCCCCAAGAAGAGAGAAAGATTTCCCACCTTTGAGGTGAGATATGAAGAGCATGAACTAGAAGAACTCCTAGATTTGGAGAAAACCAAGAAGAAGAATAAGGGAATTAGCCAAGTGTGGTGCAACAACTGCAAAGAGCTAGGCCATTATATATCAATTTTTCCAGAGAAGATACGTGAAGAACTTAACCTTGTCACATGTTACAAGTGTGGTGACAAAGGACATTATGCAAGCAATTGTCCAGAGAAGTTTTAGCAAGACCCCAAGTAAGCCAAGATGTAATTTAGTTGAAAACCTTTTTAAGGGTGGCAGTACCGTAGTTGTTTTGAAGCCAATTTGTAACCTCTAGCCTTCCCAAATCTCGGGACGATATTTCTTTTAAGGGTGGTAGCCTATCACATCCCAAAATTTTCCAAATTTTGAAATGTGAAAAAAATAAATAAACAAAATAAATAATTGTTGAAATTTAGGGTGAAAAGAAACTTTTTGATTCCAAATGGAAGCATCAAAACCCATCTTGAACAAACTTTGAATAAAATTGAATCCAACAAATTTCAAGCAAGTGAAATGCATTCATCAATGAATGTATCTTGAAATTTAAACACTTCGAAAAGTAAAACCGAAACCCTAAAACCCTAATAGAAGAAAATAATTTCCAAGATCTCTCTAAGACTATGGATTTGATCCATTTGAAAATTTGACAACAAACATTTATAAGTGATCAAAATGACAAATAAAAATATTATAAAACCATATAAATTGGTTTCACTTAATTTGGAACCATAGATAAAAACTTATGAATTTAATAAGTTAAAAGGAATTAATTTTCAAAGATAATAAATCTCCTATCTAAAATCCATACCAAATTGTGAACAAATTAATCCTAAAAGGGTTTAAAAGGATAAAAAAATATTAAATAAAATTATACAAATTGAAATCACCAGTTTTGGATCTATAAATAAAAAGATATGGATTTTATAAGGCAAAGGACGAAAATAAATAAGGAATATTTAAAAGCCAAATTAAATCTTGGCCAAATCCATAAGCAAATGAAATAAAGATAATTCAAATAAAATAAACGGATAAACAATAATCAAATAAAAGTATATGGGAGTAAACCATATTCTAATTATATTTGAATAAAGATAAAATCCCTAAAGTAAATGATTAATTTAATCATGGAAAGTTAATAATTGGAATTTTCCCAAGTGGAATAAAAGTTATTTAATTAACTTAAATGGAATAAAAGAGTCATTTGAATACAATTTATATGGAACTAAAACCATATTTGATTTTATTTGAATAAAGACAAATGCCCAATTTAAATGATTAATGAATCAGATTAAAAATATTTCAAATAATTCAAAGTGAATTATTTAACACCCTATTAAATAAATAAAACCTACTGAAAAAGGTTTGGTGAAAATTAGAATTCAAATAAGAGTTTGAAAATATAATTAAAATCTTATTTGAATAAAGGTAAGTGTCTATTTTAAATAAATAATAAACCACAAATGAATAAGATAATTATTCTAAAATGGTCCTTAAAATAAAATAATAAACCAGTATAAAACTTACTGAAAGTTGTGAAGAGTTTGAATTCAAACAAGTATTTCGAATCATTTGAATAAATTCAAAACAGAAAAAGAAATCAGAAAAATAAAAGCAAACAGAATAAAAAAAGAAACGACCCTAGCCCAGAACCAACCCAGCCCACTAAGCCCAGCTAGCCCATCTCCTTCTCCCCCGCAGAAAACGATTCGCACTCAGCAACGCACCCGCGCTGTCGCTGACGACCAGACCCCACCGTTTTCCCCTCTCTCTCGCTGGTGACACGACCCCACCTGCCAGTCATCGTTCTCACCCGCCCGCGACTACTTCTCCCCCTCGCTGCCGCTCTCTCTCAATTCAATCCTCGAGTAAATTCTTGTAAATGCAGCATTGATCCCGCCTAGTAACCACATCCTCTTAATCCCCTTTCTCTCCCCTCTCTTTCCCCTTAAACACCACCCCACCGGAGCCCCTAGGCTGCGCGAATTCCTCCTCGCTCCGCCACTGCCTCCGATGAGTTCCTCGGCCAATTCCGGTGAGCCAGCCACCGCTTTGCCCCCTCGACCACACGAGCATGATCCCCACCTACCTACACATCTGCCCATAGGCTCCACTCGCCCGCGCGCACTCCACATCGTCGGCAACCTCAACGACAGCCCGTCACCACCGTCTGCCTCCGCTCCGACGAGCACTACTGGTGAGCCCAGACCTCCGCTTCCCCCTCTTGTATTCTCACATGTTCGCAACTCTCGTACGAACCTAACGGTACCCTCCGTTTGTCTTAGCATGCCATAAATCATCGCCCCCGTCGACGAACAGACGAGCCCGACGTCAGGCGCAACTCTGGTGAGAGATTACCGTCACGCCCTGCACCCCTCCGTCGACAACGACCATGTTGAGCATCGTCGTGACCTCGCGGACCTGGTAAGCTACTGCAACCACCCCTGACCCCCTAGAATAGTCGGACCATCACCAACCAACGCGCCGCCGCCGCTCGCCGTCGCCACGTGCCGCCCATCCATGGTCAAGTTGTTAGGAACCGTTAGATCCTGATCGCGTGGCTAGGATAGATGACTTAACCCAAAGGGGTATGCACGTTTCTGTACCGCACAATTCTATTTAAATCCAACGATCCACAACACGCGATCCACATGAAACGGTATCAACCAGTTAGATTAAGACGCATGGCACAATTTTGATTAAATAGACAGAAACATTTCTATTAGATGGTTAGATTTGAAAAAATCATAACTTTAAATATACACGTCCAAATTTAACAAAATTTATATCAGTGGAATCAGCAAAACGAGTACTTTCCAACCATGCACTTTGTTTAGTGAATTGCTTCTGTAAAATTGGTTGTTTTTGCAGAAACATGTGTAGTCATATTTTGTGTATAAAATTTATTCTAACATTGTTTAGGGTAAAATCTTTTGTAAATGGATTGTTTTGAACTTACTGACCATAGAAACCAACTTTTGGATTTAAAAATATATTTTGTGCCACTTAGGAATTATTCCTTTGAATTAAAGCAATTCTAGTTAAATAAAAATGTTGAATATGTTTTAAAAATGCTTTTTGAGTAAAACCTTTTGAAAATGGTTTGAATTAAACTCTCTGACCCTAAACACCAATTTTTAGGATTTAAAAATATATTTGGTGAACCCTAGAAAAATTATTACTTTGTTTAAAGGCATTTCCAATAAAATAAAATGTTGCTTGGATTTAAAAATGGATTTTGGATGAAACCCTTTACAAATGGAATTGTTTTAAAACATTATGACCCTAAACATTAATATTGGTGTTTAAAAACATTTTATCTAACACTAGAAATTATTCTTTGAATAAAATCAATTCTAGCAAAACAAAAAGGATTTAAAGTGGCCATTTCACTAACTCGTTATCAAATGGTTTTGCCACTTTGATAAATGACGAATAGGTGTGTTAAAATGTTTACAACCTATTAGAAACCACTTTTCCAAATAAAACAATCTTTGGCATGCTTGCATGCATTGCTTTGTTTTTATTATTATGTGATGAATTGTTTGAATGCTAGCTTCGAATTTGTGCCTTCCTTGATTTAATTGTAGTGAACCTTGAAGAGTGTGACTATTGCAAGATCAATGATTGAACTTATATTCTCTACCGAAAAGGAAAGTGGTGTTTCATACTTTTGTCCCATTATTTTCACTATGCATTAGTGATATTTCTAAGTAGGACTTGCATGGAATTTTACTAAGTATGTTATGCCATGGTAAATCCTAGTAGATGATGCCTTAGTAGAATTTCCTAAGTTAAGATCCCTACTACTATCATGCTTAGCTTAGCTAGTAGAAAACAAGGGTGGATTATATTCATGCTATGAAATATTTCTAAGTCAATTACTTGTGTTTTGTTTAATAGAACAACTATGTGAATGAAACACCTAGGTGTAATGGTGAGAATGGATTTATGTTGAGTGGTTACACAAGGCCAGGGGACTGGTGAACCTTGTGTATTTCACTTGTGGAAAGCCACCCAGGAACAAAGATATTTGAGATGTCAAATGTTGAGAAGCTTCAAGTGTAGCCACTTGGCATTATGGGCTCTGCATGGATCATATAGGTTGCAATAACTTAGCCAGATGGACAGTTGGTGGTAGGGGATGATAGGTTTGGAACACGTCCATTTTGGTCTAAGGGATGGCTTCTAAAAGATCTTGTCTCGATGCATGTCGAGTCTTGTGGGGAAAGTGCACCACCTCTCGAGAGAGTAAAATCTAAGTACTTAGCCGTGTCCCCGGCAATGGACAATTTGAGCATCGAGACATGGAATCTATAAAGAATCTCCTCATCCCAATTTCTTAGTTAAAAACTTGTGGTTGAACAAGGGTTAAAGGATCACCAATTTCTATTGGTAGATGCCTTGGGTGATGTTGTCAAACAAAAACTTAGTGTTTTCAAATGATAAGGAAAATCTATTTTGAGCAAATCAAGCCTAAGCTCCACTTAGCCAAATGCATATAGATGATAGATACCACTATTCTACCATAGTATCGCTTGCCAATACAATTCAAATGTATTGACCCTGGTGGCTGTAACTTATTATGTTGCAGGTTGTTTGATGTTAGTGAAGTGTGTTGATTACGATTACAAGTCTACAACCAACATGATTGCGTGTGGCACTTTGAAGATGAAGGACTCCATGCTATATAGTTATTTCTACTACATTGTAATGAGATAGCCAAATGAGGTATGTAAGATGTAATGAATTATTTTATTCCTGGTTATAAAGTTGTAATATGACCTTTGTTTCTTGATATTACATCTTAACTGAGGATGCTAGCTATTGATCCAGGGACTAGCATTGCAAACACAGGGATCTCTACCTTATTAAAGGTTGGGACCTTTACATGTTGTTGTTTTTTTTGTTTTTGTTGTTTTTGTTGTTGTTGTTGTTGTTATTGTTGTTGTTGTTGTTGTTGTTGTTGTTGTTGTTGTTGTTGTTGTTGTTGTTGTTATTGTTGTTGTTGTTGTTGTTTGTTGTTTGTTGTTGTTGTTGTTGTTGTTGTTGTTGTTGTTGTTGTTGTTGTTGTTGTCGTTGTTGTTGTCGTTGTTGTTGTTGTTGTTGTTGTTGTTGTTGTTGTATGCTCAACTTGCTTCATTGCATGCAAATGGTGTTGTTGCTCTGTATGTTATATTTGCTCTGTATATTATATTTGATGCTGCTACTCTGCTATGGTGTTGCTACTGCTGTATGCTCTGCTGTTGTGCTCAAAATATTCATGAATAGGCTGCTACTGTTTTGCTTGCTGATGTTCTACTTGTATGAAGCACTTGTTTATGTCGTGTATACAGGTGCTTGTATGAAATGAGTCCTGATTTTTGCCGAAATGTTTATTAACTTCCGTTTCGACAAAAATTAGGCACTCCTAGATTAACTTCATGTCGGATTTTTCCATGAGCTTTTCTAACCATTATTTGCTTTTTAGTGCAAACATGTGTGACAACGATGAGGTTGGCTCTTCTAAGCGCATCAACATTGAAGGAGAAGTCGGACCTCAAAAGAACTTGTCATTCTGGGAGGAGGCCAAGCGGATGGATAGAATGACAGGGGATGAAGAATAAAATCCTTCCGAGAGCGATGACAATGAAATGGAGGACACGGAGGAAGAAGAAGCCAAAGGAACGCTGGATGATGAAACCACTGATGGAGGCAAGGGCACAAAAAATGGTAGAAATCTTCCTAAGAAGAAGAAGGAACAGCGCCCGAACACGGTTGGCACCGTCAGAGAGGAAATTACCGAAGTGAGCCCAACAGGGTTTCCTTTGGCGCCCCACCAGGTCGTCAAATGGTATGGTGCACAAATGGTGGTTATCACCCGGACCGCTATCTCGATCAACACCGAGAATCTTTGGCATAAAGATAATGTCCATTTCTGCACACACACCTCTTTGAGAAGTTACACACAATATACAAGTTCCCCCTCAGTATCGGAACACGAATTATAATGGGAATGAAGTAAACAAATCCGCCCTCACGAAGATAAGCACCGCGCTGGCTAGCTAGAGAGGCCGGCTAAAGAAGGAGATCTTTAAAGAAGAGAAAAGTCTTGAGGAGATCCAAAAGATCGACCCGCAGATCACTAAAGATCAATACCGGGAGTTCAAGGCCAGTTGCAAATCCTAAGCAACCATGCCCTCGAGTAGGCGAGGGAAGGAGTTGTAGGTGATGAATCTAGGTCACCACCATCTCGGATATGGCGATTACAGTGCTGCGGTGCCCAAATGAGATAAGGAGGACGACGAGTATAGAGCTACAGGGCAACCTAACCCCTTTGTGAAATTTGAAAATAGGCAGCTTCGAAACTTTATCAGGGCCAATTATCATGTGGACCCAAAAAATCAAACAAGTCACCACGGATCCTAAGGTGAAGAACTTCGAGGTTCTTGTGGTAACGCATTTAATTACCGCAGATCATGTCGATTGCATTCTAATCGATGAAATTGAATTTCTAAATGGTTCATGGTACTTCTTCTATAGGAGCAGAAAATTTCTAGTGCGGGATCCCAGGGTTCCTCATCCTAGGGGTCGACGGCGGCCACCCGATGGGATAACCCTTTTAACAGGGTGATGAACCGGGCCAAGGATATCACCTTGGTTAGGCAAAATCCATCATCGGCTAGACGTCTACCTGGCTTCGAGGCTAATATTTGTGTGGATCATTTTGGTCCACCGTCGAAGACACGTGTGGCGGGAACAGCGACAAGGAGCAATGCAAGGTTCAAGAACTTAAGGAACAAGTCACGCAGATCCCGCAGATCGTCTAAGAAAACCTGGCAATTACCCTCACCTCCATCCTTCATACTTTGGTGGAGTCAATATAAAACTAGAATGCGGGTGGTCGACAAGGGCCGTGCCCAATTCCAAGCATTGTCAGTAGCCACTCGAACAACTTGGCGTCTGCGAATCTGCTGAATTATATGTTCATGACTCTGCCGCTAGCATGGTGTCGCTAGAAGCGTTGGTGACTACCCTTGCCATCACCGTGGTAGTGGACGCATTGGTGACACCCCATGCCATCATCCCGGCGGCACTGGAGCTTAATGCACCTGGTAGACGGAATACACCAGCGGCCGTCACCGCACCATCAAGCATCCTCTTCGTGTCTTGCACGACCGTCGTCATATGCGGTGCCACGACATTAGCCGAGCTTGATGCCATCATGGTAAACCAATTATTTTTACCGCCTTGCCATTTATTACTCTTATCGCATCTCTGACGCCATACATGTTTTCATAGACGGATGTTCAATGCACTATCTTAAGCTACGTGAACAACGATTTGAGGGATGTTGCCAAGGGTACCATCATTCAACCCTTGCACCGTACGTTCCACTCAAAGCCGATGTCATATAGCATGCATAGGGTTAAAATTATTTGGGTGCTACACGACTGCGATGACCTGGAACGTCCCATTCAACACCTAGGAATGGATGAAGACAAGTCGCCTGTCCTTATAAATTGCTTTGGCTTATTCCTGCTATGGACAAAGAGCATGATTCGTCTGGGGACGGCTGATGCCATCACCCCACAGACAACAGCACCACCTGTCGTACCAGCACCAAGCCATGTCAATACCCCCACACCGCTACCACCGTCACCTCCACGCGATGGGTTGGCTGATCATATTGACATGACCATGGTGCAGGATCCGAACAAGGACGACGAAGATGACATCGATCAGTACATCAACACTCAGTTTTGTGATGACCCAAATGAAGACCCAGCTGGTGGCCCTGGAGACAAACCCACTTGCAACAAGCGTCTGTTTGGTTCTCACGAGACGCCTGCATCTTGCGCCTTCACCGAGCGAGCTGATACATCCAACCGGTCCTTGATTGTAAGCGCTGACACTCTACATAGGGCAACCGGTGCTTGGATTGTGGTGCCTCCCCACTCTCCAAAAGCCAAGAAGGACAGGAAAATAAAATCTTGCAGCTCGAGCCAGCCGGTGGCGTCAACTACGAATTCAATCATGTTTCAGGACGGGCCACCAAGAGCCAATGGTATTATGTGGAGGACGCATGTGGCGGGTGAGCCCATGCTAACTAATAAATTTCTCAGGATCGCTAGTTTGGAAATGAAGAGTGTGCATGACGGTGTGCAGACGGTAGAGAACTGCCTGGTTCGAGAGAAAGATCCCTCACACCTGGTATTCATGGTTAAGGTGCCACCAGGCTTATGCTTCGTCGATAATGTCCCCGTGGATATGTTCTTCCTGCAGTTTGACGATATCTCAATATGTTACACCTGTAGCCGCTGCCCTATACCATGGTTCACATGTTTTCTCTCAGCCTGGCCATGCATATCATTAGAGAGAACACCTCAGGCATCGGATAGTAGACCCCTACTACATGCGTGACAGATTCTTGGCAAGATACATTGAACGGTGATTCGTGGACTCGTACCTCCAAGGCTTCTTGGTGGAAAACAAGACAAAGGAATACATTCTCGTGCCTTACTTGCCTGAATAAGTCATTATTCACTAGCCGCCATAACATGGTTTATTAGATTTTCATCATTCTTTTTCCAACACATTCCATTTATTTGTTTTGCACAGAGAACAACACTACACACCCTCCTTATTGCCAAAACATTTGCAAGCCAAGTATTTTGGCTTAGGGAGTGCAGAAAGAAGAAAAACTATGACAAAATAAAGGAAGTTTTGGATGATGCTCTCACTGGCTATGCCTCAGCGGAAGGCACCACCTTCGTGCATAATACATTCAAGTTCGACATGCACATATTCACCCATGTAACGGACTTCCCATGTGTGAAGTAGACGAAAGTCAGTCAGAAGGAAGCCTACTACACACTCCATCTCATAAGGGCGTTCCGACTAGACTAACATAATTCTACACTGCCAGATCATCTCAAACAGTGGGCTAAAGCCAAGTCCCAGATCAATGATTCAGATATTAGACAAGAGATGTATCGTATCCAGAAGAAACTTGGGGAAATCTGAAGGGAATATGCCCTGAGAGGCAATAATAAAGTGTATATTATGTGTATTCCAACTATATGATAGATGTTTATTTTGCATGCAATAATTGTATTAATATGGAAATATTAATACATGGGTGTTTAATAAAGAAAAAAAAAGTTCCTATTATGCCTCTCTCGTGAACTAGCTCGTTGATTAACAAGATGATCAAAGTTTCCTGATCATAGACATTGGATGTTGTTAATAACGAGATCACAACATTTGTGTAATGGTGTGATGAACATTCATCCGAAGTACATCATTGTCGTGGTATTGCCGACGAGTACGCCATGGAGGGATCCTCACAATGCGTGTTTAGAGACGTGGGGGAAGGCGGACGGTTGAAGGGTATGAGGTAACACAGCTTACCTAGGTTCAGATCCCACAACGGTGGCGGAATCCTACTCCTGCTATAAATCATTATAAGGGCAATACGGCGAGTTACAGGGATTGGTTCACTTTGTGAGGTTATGTGTATCGATGCTAGGTAGTGCCCTAAAGGCTCCCATAGGCCCGAATTATATAGTCGCCAGGTCCTAGGGTTACAGGGAAAAGTCCTAGCCGGACAGGTTAGAGAGTCCTACACCGTCTATTACTAGTCTCTTGTGTCTTGTACTCCAAGGCTCCGGGTACGCTGGTGACTCCACCGTAGCCTTCCTTTATCCGGCATGGGCCTCCCTTCTGGATCCATCTAACTGGGCTGCCTAGCAGGCCATGGGCCATGCTACCAACTGTGGGCCATCCGGGTTATCCGGATAAGAGACATGCTATGAGGATACCCATATAGCATATCCCCAACAGTAGCCCCCGGAAAACTCCGAGATCTTGCGCCGTCTTGCCTCTTCACGTTGAATGCTCTGTCTAGATGGATGTCGGCAAATCGTCAAGCAATATCTTGTTGTCCTCCCAAAGAACCCTGCAAGGTTTTCTCCGTCTTCAACTTGTAAGTCGGAGAATTGCTGAATCTTCCATCGTACTCTTCCATAGCCGGATTGGATCCGTCCAGGCCGGAATCTTCTGATGCGATGGTTCATCTACCTATGTCATCTAGGACGACGTAGACATAGGTCAGCAACGCCTTGTAACTCACACATGTAGAGCACGCAATCATCTACACTTTTCCCACGCGAGCGATACGAACCGTTGGCGGCGACGGTTGGTACGTGGAGAAATGTCTGCGCACGTCTCCGCACATGTCGCCTACGAGCAACCATTCGATCAAGCGCACAAATCTTAATGCTAGAGACCATAAATAGTAACAGTGGTGGAAAATTTACTTTTTCACCTCATTCTCCCCTACATCTTCTTCTTCCTCAGGCAAGCGTCTCCTCGATCTCTCCACGCCTCGCACGAAAAACCCTAACTCCCAATCTGACCAATCCCTTCCAAATGAACCCAATGGACAGCATCAACTCCTCCCCTTCGATTGCAGCGTCGGGCGAAGCCGGCAAGCTTCGTCGTTGTGCCCCCAGAGGGCCTGGTCATCCCCAGGTCTGCGGTGCTCCAGGCCACCGGCGGCGACCATAATCAAGCGGCGCTGGAGCTGCTAGAGGAGGAGTACGACTCCCACAAAGGCGACCGGCGCGGTTCGGACATCACGGACCGCGACATCAAAGAGTTGATCATCGAAGGCTACCTCCCTGTGACGGAGGGGCTCGCCTGGCGGCCGGCGCCGGCCGGAGAGGTCACACCTTCTCCCCAAGCCGTAGAAATGGTGTACCTCAAAGCACAGTTGGTACGCGGCGTCTCCCTGCCCATCTCTAATTTCTTCCTCGCTGTCTTGAATCATTACCGAGTATAGCCACTGAACCTTTCTCCCAATAGTATCCTAGCGCTTAGCAATTACGCGGCGCTTTGCAAGGGTTACTTAGGGATTAAGCCTAGGCTAGATCTCTTCATCTATTTCTTCACTATCAAGTGTGAAGCCGGGGCCAGCAAGGACGAACTTAGAAATTGTGGCACCATTAACTTCAAGATCCGGCCTGGCCGGCTCTACCCCGACATCGTCGGCCATGAGTCCTTCAAGAACTGGCAGCGTACTTACTTCTATGGCCCAGATATCCCTCTGGCCGGCCAAGAAGTAACGTACTGGGACTTTATCGATGGAGCAGCTGCCAAAGCCTCGACATGGAGATCCCAGGCCTCCCTTCCCTCCGACATTGACGCTTCCCACGCTATAAGGTGGATAGAGTGGTTTGTAGAGACGGGTTTGACCGGACTGAACCTAGCCATGTGCTGGTTCATCAGGCGGATCCAGCCTTTGCAGCACCGCTCGAAGCTGATGCACGAGTATTCCAACGATACAAGGGATAGCCTCTGCATCTCCGAGGACAACTTCGCGAGCGACTCCATCAAGCTTTGCCTCAAGGACATCGTCAAGGTGAAGGACACGAAGCGTGGCTTCACCATCACCTACGACATGTTCGTATAGAGCAAGTGCCCAAAGGTAACTTCTTATTTTCCGTACATGACATATACTCCAGTTCTTCCATCTAGCCATTACCATCTCATCTAACACGATGACCTTTCACTTAACAGCTTAGCGATCTAGAGGAGGATAGCATGGTTGTCCAAATCTATGATCCAAAGATGAAGGAAGTCATGGTCGTGTCCGACGATGATGTTCCATTGTCGCGAAAGCGGAAGAGATCCACCTCTGACGCTGGCGACGGAGGCAAGAAGAAGAAGACAGAGGGTGGAGCCTCCAAGAAGACTACCGCCTCCCTGGAGGCAGAGAAAAGAAAGGTTACAGGGATCCCTTTTTCTAAAGCACCCCTTCTTGTGTAAGCTTCTTTCCCTCCGACATTGTCCATTTGTCTTGTCTTATTCCCGTACTTATGCATTTTGCACGTTTCAGGAAGAAAGCCACGACCAGCTTGAAGAAGACCTCGAAAACTTCGGGGGCTTCTAGAACCATCAAGGATATGCTGCATCGTGATGCATCTCCCGCCATCGCCCCTGTCACTCCGATCGTCAAGCCTTCGTCCGCCCCGACAAGTTCTCAAACCAAGGAAGCAGCTGGCCCTTCCGCCATGGAAGTGGACTCAGGTGCCTCTACCGAGCTTGCAATTGTTGGCGAGCAAGTGACGCAGGAGAGTGCCGCACACCAAATGGCTAAAGCTCCGGCTAAGGATGCCATCGGTAGCGGTAAGGCGGTGGTGGAAGCTGGTACTTTTGTCGAAGGCGGCGCCCCCGCACCCAAGAAAACCATAGAGTTTCCGAAGATAGTCTATCTGGTACTTAAGCCGGGTAGCACTTCTCTGGTTCCTGGTGCAACGCCGACATCTCCAACGTGCGGTCTCGAGGAGCTTCTCCGGCAAGCAGAAATCTTGCAGGGAAATAGTGCATCCTTCGGCAAGTTGCTAGCCGACAGTGCTACCAACCTCAAGATTATTGCACTTGTAAGTTATATTTGCCTTTTTGAATTTCATATGAGTATCCCACTGTAGCCCCCGAGAATTTAGACGAAAAACGATAGGTCTTTGCGCTTGAATGCTCTAATAGTGACTAAGCTAGAAAACTTCTCACTGTAGCCCCCAAGCATATAGGTGGAATGAATTATTCCGACTAGATGCTTTAAGAGTAGCATACGTAGTGTGTATAAATTTCGATACCGTAGCCCCAAGCTTCCAATTGTAACTGAATTAGTTCCGACTAGATGCTTAAAGAGAAGCTAAGCATACATCCGAGTAAAAAAAATCATACGATAGCCCCCAAGCTTCTAATCGAAAACTCGACTAGATGCTTAAAGAAAGACTAAGCATATTGCTAAGTTAAAAACTCTCGCTGTAGCCCCCAAGCGTCTAGGTGGAAATTTTCCGGCTAGATGCTCCAAGTAGACCAAACAACATTTAATTTTCTTGTTTCCATAGAATGAGAATGCTCGGAGGGGTATGGCCAACGACTAGTATCAAAAGATGCACACGTACTTGGAAGATGAAAAGGGTAAAACTGCCTTCTTGAAGGAACAAATCATCAAGACCAAGCATCTGTTTTTCCTTTCTTTTTCGTATTCCGACTTGACCTTGTGTATTCTCCGAGTACTCACTGTGTACTTTGCTTTCTCGGACTTGCAGAAACCATTGCCAAGGCTAAGGACATTGTCGAGTAATCCAAGCATATTCAGGAGCTGGATAGTGAGAACAAGATCCTCAAGCATGAGAGGAAGGACATCCTGAAGATGCATGAAGAATTAATGAAAGCCCTGCAGGATTTCACCACCGAGGAGATGAACTGCTTGAAGGAGGAGATCACGATCTTAAAAGATCAGAAGAAAGCTGCCGATGAGCAGAATCAACGCCGTCATGAAGCGTACAAGCTCCTCCAACAAGAACGGGACTCCTTGGCGGATACCCTCTGGGAAGATGAGGCTAGAATATCCAGTAAGTGATTCTACGTCTTGGATTTCTGTAGTCTGGATTCTTTGAATTTTTGAACTCATACATTCCTTTGCCGGGAATTCGCAGATCCCATGGGTTTAACTCGGTCGCCTCCTCCGCAAAAGGAATGCATGGTCCTTGCCAGCAACTTCATCAACACCGCCATCGCGCAAGCCAAAGAGATTGCCAAGCCCCTCCAGATCAATATCAAGGCATCGGACTCTGTGGCAAAGTTCTCGGAGATCCTACGCCAAGCCCCCGAGCGTATTACAAGCTGGAAAGCTTCATGTGCATGGGCCGGTGCAAGGATGGCGCTGTCCATGGTCAAGGCACACTACGAGAATGCCAACATCAACACGGTAACCTTTGGCAACCCCGACATAGATGACGAAGGACAAAAGATAAATCACAAATCTATCTTGGCATCACTCGCGGGTTATGACACCAGAGTTGCCGAGTTGGTCGACGTTAACATATTTGTGCCCATGAATACCATTTATGGCGGTAACCACAGCTCCTCCGAGTCCCTCCACACTGCCGACTTCGAGGGTGAATCTCCTGTTGCCGATGATGTTGCTTCCAAGTCGCTTGCGCCAGAGGAATAAAAAACAATTTGTAATATTTGTTTCCTCTGCAATGTGTATGCGGAAAAAAACTATGTGTTATCTGAAGGCATAAAACAATGATGTATGTCCTGGTACTTAAGAACTAGTTCCAGCATGTATATATTTTAAGCAAGTGCTGGCTTATCCATTACTTTGGTTCTTATGCTTGACTTTTCGTGAGTCGGAAGACTCGTTTTTGGAACCATGCGTTCAGGTGATGATGCCCAATGGCACCGTCAACAACCTAAGCACAAAATCGTCGACAACAAGTTCCAAAAGTCACTACTCCAGAATCCACATAAAAACGACAAAGAACGTGTAGACCAGAAAACTTAAGATAACACTCGTAGGCAGAACTTTCACAAGTGCAATTGCAAAGCTTGTGAATAAAGGTTTTATATGATCAAAAAATGAACACTAAAGGAGGTAAAAGACTCAGAAATATGAGTGAACCAAAGAGCTTTATTTCATTGATCATCTAAGAGGTACACAATTAGATAAAAAATGCTAAGTGTAAAAAGGACGTAGCTGTGCTATGTTCCATGGCCGATCAAGCTCCGGGTAGTCATCATCTGGGTAACGTCGCTTACGCTTGTGATCCTCTTTGGGTCTATCCTTCAGTTCACGATTGTCAACGAGGTAGTAAGACCCATTGAGTAGCGCCTTGCTTATGATGAACGGTCCTTCCCATGGCGGGGATAATTTGTGTGACATCTTCTGCTTAATTCGGAGCACCAGATCCCCCTCTTTAAACGAGCGATGCCGAACGCGGCGACTATGGTAGCTACATAGCTTCTGCTGGTAGATGGCGGATCTTTGGCATTCCAAAACGCGCTCCTCCTCGAGAAGGTCCACCTCTAGGTGTTTGGATTATTCAGTGTCATCTTCGTCGTAGGCGGCAACCCTTGGTGCATCATGAAGTATGTCGGAAGGTAGGATGGCTTCTTCTCCATATACCATGAAATAAGGGGTGTAGCCGGTGGATCTGTTGGGTGTAGTTCGTAAAATCCACAGCACAGATGGCAATTCTTCCGCCCAGGCTCCGACTGCTCTATGTAGCGGTGCCTCAAGATGTGGCTTTATTCTCTGCAGAATCAATCTGTTGGCCCGCTCAACTTGACCATTGGATTGTGGATGTGCCACAGATGCATGGTCAAGTCGGATGCCCTTCTCCCAACAATATGCCTCCACTTCTCCGATTGACAAGTTTTACCATTGTCGGTGATAATGTTATGTGGGAGACCAAATCTCACCACTAGATCCCGGACAAACCTAAGGGTAGTTGCCCCATCAAGATTTCTAATGGGTTTAGCTTCTATCCATTTAGTGAATTTATCAACTGCTACTAGCAGATGCGTAAACTCACATGGTGCCGTCTATAACGGTCCCACCATGTCTAGCCCCCAGACTGCAAACGGCCAAGTTATTGGTATTGTTCGCAATTCTTCAGCAGGAACATGTGGTTGTCGGGCATAATACTAGCATCCCATGCATGTCTCAACCATCTTGTCGGCATCCGCCTTCACGGTAAGCCAGTAGAATAATTGCTGGAAGGCTTTCGCGACCAACGATCGAGGAGCGGCGTGACGCCCGCAATCTCCGAGATAGATTTCGCGTAGGATTTCAATACCTTCTAGCTGGGAAACACACTTAAGGTATACACCAGTAGTGCTCTTTTGTAGAGCTGTCCATTGATTATGGTATAGCCCTTCGCTCGACGTACTATTTGACGTCTTTCGACTTTGTCGTTGGGCAAAGATCCGTGTTCGAGATATTCCATGAACGGTTTTGTCCAAGCCAGAGGGACCTTTTCCACCATGTGGACGAAAGAGTCAACTCTATCCGGGTTTTCGATGTTTGCTCCCTTCACGGATGGTGTCCATAGATGCTCTAGGAAAACTCCTGGCGGAATTCGTTTACGCCCTGATCCAAGCTTAGACAGCAGATCAGCCGCCTTATTTTGCTCCCTAGGTACATACTTGACCTCGTAGCCCAAGAAGCTCTTGGCTATCTCGTCTACTTTGTCTCGATATGCCGCCATCATAGGGTTCCACGCATTCCAGGTGCCAGCCACCTGCTGGGCAACCAAGTCGGAATCTCCACAGCAAACTATGCGCTTGATGCCAATATCCTTGGCTACGCGTAATCCGTGAATGAGTGCTTCATACTCCGCCATGTTGTTCGTAGCCTCGAAGTGGATCTGCAGAGTGTAGCGTACTTTGTCCCCAGTTGGTGACCGTAGCAGTACACCAGCCCTCGATCCATTGAGCAGCTTTGATCCGTCAAAGTGCATCACCCAGTACTTTGGTTCCAGCAACGGAGTAGCATCTGGCATCTCCGCCCAGTCTGCAATGAAATTCGCCAAGGCTTGTGACTTGATAGCGTCGCGTCTCTTGTAGGTGATCTCGAAGGCAGCAAGTTCAATGCCCCACTTCGCGACCCTTACCGTAGCGTCGATGTTGTTCATAATGTAGGACAGTGGAATCTTGCTCACCACTGTGATTGGGTGCTCCTGAAAGTAATGCCTCAGCTTCCGAGAAGCAAGGAATACTCCATAAGCTATCTTTTGGTAGTGCGGGTAACGCTGCTTTGACTCCGTCAAGACCTCGCTTACATAGTAATCTGGTTGTTGAACTCCATGTTCATAGCCTGGTTCCTTCCGCTCTACCACGACGATGATCCTGATTACCCGGTTGGTTGCCGCCATGTAAATTAGAATGGGCTCTCCTGGCTCGGGTGCTACAAGGATGGGCGCTGAGGAAAGAATCTCCTTGAGCTGCTTCAATGATGCGTCTGATTCGTCCGTCCACGTGAATTTGTCGGCCTTCTTCAGCAACTTGTAGAGCGGCAGGGCCTTCTCTCCATGTCGGCTGACGAACCGACTAACTACTGCAACACAACCTGTTAGTCGTTGAATGTCCTTTAGGCATGTCGTACGGTTTATTTTTAAGACGTCCTGGATTTTCTCCGGGTTGACCTCGATTCCACGCTGGGAAACGATGAAACCCAATAATTTGCCGACTAGAATCCTGAAGACGCACTTCTTGGGGTTAAGCATCATGTTGTATTTTCGGAGATTATCAAAGGTTTCTTGTAAGTCGGAGATTAAGTCATTTGAATTTTTAGACATCACCACTATATCGTCCACATAGGCATGAACGTTCTGAACAATTTGGTCATGTAGGCAGCATTGCATTGTCCGCTGGTACGTAGCACCTGCGTTTTTTTAGCCCAAAGGGCATCGTAACATAGCAAAACGTGCCGTAGGGAGTAGTGAACGAAGTGACCAATTGGTCCGACTTCCTCATCTTGATCCGGTGGTATCCTGAGTATGCATCGAGAAAACACAAAAGTTCCGAGCCAGCCATCGAGTCAATGACTTGGTCAATGCGAGGCAAAGCAAACAGATCTTTGGGGCATGCTTTGTTTAAGCCGGTGTAATCAACGCACATTCTTAATTCTTTGGTTCCCCTTTTGGGGACAAGTATAGGATTGGCCACCCATTCGGTGTGAAGGACTTCTCGATAAAACTAGCCTTAAGTAATCTAGCTATCTCTTTGCCTATGACGCGTCTCTTCTCATCACCAAAGCGTCATAGAGGTTGGTTCACTGGTTTGCATTTTCGCTCAATGTTTAAGCTGTGCTCGGCAAGTTCCCTAGGTACACCTTTCATGTCGGCAGGTTGCCAGGCAAAGATGTCCCTGTTCTCACGGAGGAACTCGATGAGCGCGCTTTCCTATTTGGGATCCAGGTTCATCCCAATGGCGGTGGTCTTGGAGGCATCGCCTACCACAAGTTCCACCGGCTTGGTCTCGATGGCGGCCTTGAATGCTGGAGCGGAGTTGGAGATCTGTTTCTTCGACGCGGGTATCTCTGAGTCATCGACTTGCTGTAGATCTCTGTCAATTCTTCGCTGTAGAGGACAGCTTCTGCGTAGGCTGCTTCATTAATCTCGCAGTCCCTTGCTTTGGTAAAGCTTCTGGATACGGTGATGGCACCGTTTGGTCCGGGTATCTTGAGTTTTTGTAGACGAAGCATGTCTTGGCCATGAAGGTGTGGAATATGTCGCAGCCGAATATTACGGGGTACACGCTCTTGAAGGGGACCAACTCAAAGGTCATGCGCTCTTGGCGGTAATTATTAACATCGCCAAAGGCAACCTGAAGTGTGATGCACCCAAGGGACCGAGCCTCCCGACCAGGAACTACGACGTGGAAGATGGTGTTGGTCGACCTTAGGTTTGCCTCTGTCAAGTTCATCTTTTGCAGTGTATCTAGGTACATGTTGTCGATACTGCTTCCACTATCCACCATACACATGGTGAACTCAATGCCGTCAATCAAAGGGTTGATGACCATGGCGTATTGATTCTCCGTAGGGATAAGATCTGGGTGGTCCTTCCTGTCCCAAGTAATTGGAACCTCCGACCAGCGCAGGTATTGGGGAACTGGGGTAGAGTATCCATCAGTATCCTCATAGAGGTCTTCTGTTGTCGGACGGTGGGGGTGCCAAGGAAAGTGTGGTAAACTGTCGCCTTCTTCTCGAAGGGGTTCTTTCCTTTGCCGTCTCTCTTGGCGGCGTGCTTGGGGTCAACATCCTCGTCCATGTCACTTGAATCCTTGGACTCCTCCTCCTTCTTCTTTCCCTTGCCCTTGCCTCGCAGTCTGTTCTTCCGACTTTGCTTGTAGCCGGACTCCGGGTCCTCCTTAAGGTCGTTGACGAACTTGATGTGTCGATTGGTATGGGTGGCCTTGCCGTTGACATCGAGGTGTACGAGGCACGGCATATCGCGGTACTCTTCGTAGGTTTGGGGAACGCGGAGCACTGTCGAGGTAGTTTCACTTCCTCGCTGCTGCCCACGACGAGCTCCCCGTCCTCGGCCATGCTGTTGTAACACCCTCAGAATCGGACCTATGCAAGGTTCAGCGATTCCCGCCAAACCCGCATAGAAACGATTCAAAGGTGCCCACCAGGCACTTTCGTGCGGGTGGAAAACGAAGTAATAACATTACACAACAGTCCTCGATGGGACCCACAGAACAGATATATATACAGCAGCGACTCATCGAGTCAAGAATACAGATTTAATATACAAAGATCCAAATCACCTTGAAAATGATAGAGCGTCTGACTACGGACAAGATGCAAATGGGGCTAAGAGCCCTGAAGAATAACCAATGGCGTCCATAACCCTGCCCAGGCCAAGCCGGAAGGGTAACCCTGCTAACGACGTCGATCTCAAAACCTGCTTAAACAAAAGGGGTGCCGACAAAGGGCAAAGGAAAAAGAGGAGCGTCAATACTGAGGCCAGTACACGGCGAGACTAGAATTCGGCGGTCCTCGCCTACGTAGGTATGGTGGACTGAAGCGGCAGCGGCAGCATGCACTAAACAACCTATAGAGACTCGGTACAACTGGCGGCTATCAGAGAGGGGTAAGAAAGACCTATCCGGATCCAACCTGAATCTTACACCAAACAATCCCATCCTGGTATTTCCCCCTCGAGACCAAACGAGGAAGTCAACCGAGGAACTCACACAGTTGGCAGTTTTATTTATTCGGTTATCGTTGCAGCAATTACTAGTCAGGTATAGATAATCATCTTGACAAAATAAGCAGTGGGCCGTTTTAGTTAATCATTCCGTTGTAGTTGCAACACTTACTAGTCAGATACAATTAGCATGAGATAACCCAAAAACCCAGCAGTTGTTGGTACTTTTATTTATCCATTCCGTTATAGTTGCAATACTTACTAGTCAGATACAATTGTCGCAAGCGACAACCCAAGCAAGCAATTGTTGGCAGTTTTATTTAGCCATTCCATTATAGTGAAGCTGATTACTAGTCATTATAAAGTCAAATTTATAGCACTACTTTAGTTATAGTTGTCTATGATCGAGATACTGTGCTCCAAGTCGTCCATAACCGCGGACACGGCTTTCAGAAAGTTTTACCCGGCCGGGGTGCACAAATAGCAACACACACTCGATCAACCTCGGAAAAACCAAATCAAAACCCAACGAGGCTTTCACGACAAAGCAATCACAGGATTCAGAAATATTTCAGGGGGCCACCCCTTGGAGTACACCCGCAACGAAGCTAGCTGACTCCGAGACGGACCCGAGGTTTGGGTGGACGGCTGTGAACGACTGGGAACCCAAAACTGAGCTTGTCGACACCGCGGAATCGTGTCCCGATCCTAAACAGTACAGTGTGCTCCTCGCACAATCGTAATAAAGCAGTAAAGCATGGCATAAGTACAGGATCGTAAAGAAAACCTCAAACTAGTTTGTGGCCCCAAGAAATAAGAATGAATCAAGCTCTGGCTCAGGGGGGTCCCATAAGCCTCCCGGATGTGGATAGCACGAATATTCAAGGAACAGGTATCAAGTACTCGGGGTCCTACGGGACACAAGTGGACGGGCAACAACCAAATAACATCTATTGCCCACCTGTGCCTCTGCTTACCTACTTCAATTTTAGTTGCTAAACAGTAATTAAAGTGAACAATAAATAAAGCCAGGATCATCTCCAACATTAGACATGCGGCAAAACTCCAACAACTGAGGTACTTGACGACACTCAACAGCACTTGAGCAAACGACTACGACGCGCAGGTCCAACTATCTACCAAACAACAGGTAATAGGATGTGTCCAAGGAAATATAAGGCTGCAAGGGATATCACGGGTACGAAAATTAGAGCAGCGCATCACAGATAGCAATAGATCAACAGGAGGGAAGTAAATACTATAAAAGTAAGATAGGTAGAAAGGGGGAGATGCTCGCCTGAAAACATTGTTGAAGATTCAACCGAAGATCGGGGCGAAGCTCACATCAACTCAACGGCCTTATCCGCGAAGAAGCAAAACACTAGAATAAACACCGGAGGTACTATTTAATACTATGACATAAGATCGGTCATGATGCGTGTATGATGTATGGCATGGCAAGGTGCGATGCAATTAGGCCATATTAAGCGGAACCGGGGTCCCGACAATTAATTAAACGGTTCAAGTTAGTTAGAAACCCCACAATTTAATTGTTGGATTAACATGGCAGAAGATAGCACCGGTTCGCTACACAAATTTAAATGGAACCAATATGAGACTAGATTTGTCCGCATATGGGCCCCATATTTAATTAGAGATGAATCGGCATAAGGCCCCCAAACCACACAATATGCATGCGAGTATGACAATTTAATATGCAACAAGTACATATTAGCATTTATAAAATAGGGGCTCGGGAAAAGGTTCACACATTAGGGTTCGACGAACTTGGGTCCGGGGGGTTCGGGGTTCGGGGTTCGGGGCCGGACTCAGGGTTCGGATCTGGGGTTCGGCCTCGGCGAGATCGTTCTCGGATAACTGAGGTAGATCTTGTCGCATCCGGGAAGCAGGACTTGGTTCGGTGTCGGGGGCGCATCGGATTCTTCCGGGTCGGTGTCGTTCTTATCGTCGCGAAGATCTTGTCGGGTCCGCAGGTCGGGTCGGACATGGTATTCGGGCAAAGGACTTGGCGTTCGCGAGGAAGTACTTGGAGAATCCGTGTCGACGTCCTTAGCGTCCGGGTTCTCGGGCATCAGATCCGGGAAGAAGTGCTTGTCGCACCGGGGTCTCGGTGTCCTCGGACCCGATTGAAGGTCTTGTCGTTCCGCGGGTTCGGTCTTCGGATCGGGGTTCCGTGATCGTTCTTCGGTCCGCGGAGGATATCTTGTCGCCATCCATGGCACGGCATCGAACTGGTGGAGATCTTGTTGGAGTGGAACATGGAGACACACGGGTCCTCGGCTTCTGACATGGACCGCACCGTTCCGGGGAGCGAGACGGAGACGCAGATCAACGCCGCGAGATACACAAGGCATGACAAGATAACATAGATGTGTGGCCGTAGAACAAAACCTCCCTGGCATCTCAAACCGGAGGTACACCTGCAGGTCCAACGAAGGCAAAGGCTGCACGACAAACAAACAGAGGCCGACGGGGAGCCGGCCCGCTCACGGGCAACGACGGATCGGCGCTGGTGCGCTCGCAAGCATGAGGGCCCGCTGGCGGAAAGGGCAGCAAGCGGAGCGCGGGCCGGACGGCGACCTGAGTGGGAGGAGGCCGGGCGGAGAGGGGTGGTGGAGCTCTGGATGCGGGACCGGCTCCGGCGGAGGAACGGCCCGGGGGAGGCAATGGCGAGGAGAGAGGCGGAACGCGTGGGCGCGGTCCCGCGAGGAGAGGCACCAAAGGAGGAGGGAAGGGCCCGAGCGCGGCGAGGGCGGGTGGATGGCACGCCGGCGGGCAGAGGGAGAGGCGAAGGAGGAGGAGGACGACCGCGCCGGCGGGCTCGGGCGGTTGCAGGAGGAGGGGAGGTCGCGGGGGCGGGGGCGAACGGAGCTCGGGGCGGCGGTGGCGGGGATCAGGGCGACGCGGAGGACGGAGGGGCCGCGGCGAGGGGGCTCGCGAGCGGAGGGGAGAGCGCGGGCGACGCGCTTGCCGGAGAGGTAGAGGGAAGGGAGCGGACGCGGGTGGCGCGGCCGCGCGTCGGTAGGGAGAAGGGAGGGAGCGGCGAGCGGAGAGGAGGTGGGGAGGGGAGCCGGCGAGCGGCGGCCTGAGAAGGGGAGGAAGCAGCGGTGGCCGGAAGAAAGGGAGAAGGAGAGAGGCGGGCGGTTGCGGGAGCGTGGGGGAAGAGAGGAGGGAGACGCGGTGGGGAGAGAGGGGCGCGTGGGGAGGGGAGTGGGGGTGGGGCCCGGGGACAGGTGGCATGTGGGCCGCGCGGGTGGAGTGGAGGGGATGGCTGAGCGGTGGGTCTAGGCTGGTGTGTGGTGTGTGTGGGGCTGGCGTGTGAGAGAGGATAGAGAGGGGTGAAAGAGGAGGTGGCCAGGTGGCGGCATGGGATTGGGTAGAGGGGAGGGAGAGGGTGAGGTGGCAGCCAGGGATTGGTCCGGGTGAGGTGGCTGGTTGGGTGGGTAGATTGGGACTAGGTAGATTAGGGATTTTGGGGTAGACCGTTTTATTCTGGGGTGGTAGTCCGGGTCGAATCGGCCCGTTCGACTGCCCCCCTAAAATAATTAAACTTTTATTTAATTTGCAATAAACTTTTGTAAATAGTTTTTAGACAAACAAAATATTCGGAAGCATCCGGGGTTTAATTTGAAATAGAAGGAGGGCTAGTTTCAGAAAACAGTAGACTTTCGCAACATAGTTTCAAGTAGAATAATATGCCTGATGATGACGATGCTCAAATGCAATGTGGCATGATGACATGAGCATGCGGTCATGATGATGCAATGCACAAAATCAACGCGATTTTCTAGTAGTGGTTTTGCGGGATGCCACAATTCGACACCACTAACAATGGATCTCGCCCTCGAGATCCGCCTCATGGTACCGGAAAGAAGGTCGGCGAACTCCGTCTTCTCGCTACGGGTAGATCCTCGCGACACCACTAACAAGAGGTCGTCGTCTGTGATCATCGAGAGAACACTCCGGGGACAAAAGGTCGAAGGTAGAGGTATCAACAAATAAAGCCACCTCTAGCTTCCGTGGACGGAGTAAAATTGCTGGATCCACTGATTCGATGTACAAGAGCGAATGATAAGAGTAGTCGGATGGTGATCAGTCCATCGCGCACCCAAACCATTACTCTGCACACGAATAGGCGGATTATGCAACCAACTCTCGGAATCAGACTGAAGATCTCGACAATCGAGGTTCGGAAACAACAGAGTGATGCAGACTCTGCATCGGATCTGGCGTAGAGGATGTCGTCGCGTCGGAAACACCGGAAGACACGAGAAGGAACCAAGAGAAGTCCACCAGACGAAGGATTCCTCGGATAGCATGAAGACCAGATGTAGCAACACCGTTACCAAAGGAGGAAGCGAAACCCTGAAGGTACGATGGAACCCAACCACGAGAAATCCTGGACTCGGAGAGAGAGAAGAGAGCGAATTCAAAACACACAGAGATGAGAGGAGAGCAGCAGAGGGGTAAGGAGTAAAATCAGACCTAATCAGAACTATCCAACCGATTTTCAAAAATAGTTTTGACACTCTACTTCGGCCGTTAGCTAGGTTATCCTACAGGCTGGACTTGTGGGGTATCGCAACTGCTGGGCTCTGATACCACTCTGTAACACCCTCAGAATCGGACCTATGCAAGGTTCAGCGATTCCCGCCAAACCCGCATAGAAACGATTCAAAGGTGCCCACCAGGCACTTTCGTGCGGGTGGAAAACGAAGTAATAACATTAGACAACAGTCCTCGATGGGACCCACAGAACAGATATATATACAGCAGCGACTCATTGAGTCAAGAATACAGATATAATATACAAAGATCCAAATCACCTTGAAAATGATAGAGCGTCCGACTACGGACAAGATGCAAATGGGGCTAAGAGCCCTGAAGAATAACCAATGGCGTCCATAACCCTGCCCAGGCCAAGCCGGAAGGGTAACCCTGCTAACGACGTCGATCTCAAAACCTGCTTAAACAAAAGGGGTGCCGACAAAGGGCAAAGGAAAAAGAGGAGCGTCAGTACTGAGGCCAGTACACGGCGAGACTAGAATTCGGCGGTCCTCGCCTACGTAGGTATGGTGGACTGAAGCGGCAGCGGCAGCATGCACTAAACAACCTATAGAGACTCGGTACAACTGGCGGCTATCAGAGAGGGGTAAGAAAGACCTATCCGGATCCAACCTGAATCTTACACCAAACAATCCCATCCTGGTATTTCCCCCTCGAGACCAAACGAGGAAGTCAACCGAGGAACTCACACAGTTGGCAGTTTTATTTATTCGGTTATCGTTGCAGCAATTACTAGTCAGGTATCGATAATCATCTTGACAAAATAAGCAGTGGGCCGTTTTAGTTAATCATTCCGTTGTAGTTGCAACACTTACTAGTCAGATACAATTAGCATGAGATAACCCAAAAACCCAGCAGTTGTTGGTACTTTTATTTAGCCATTCTGTTATAGTTGCAATACTTACTAGTCAGATACAATTGTCGCAAGCGACAACCCAAGCAAGCAATTGTTGGCAGTTTTATTTAGCCATTCCATTATAGTGAAGCTGATTACTAGTCATTATAAAGTCAAATTTATAGCACTACTTTAGTTATAGTTGTCTATGATCGAGATACTGTGCTCCAAGTCGTCCATAACCGTGGACACGGCTTTCAGAAAGTTTTACCCGGCCGGGGTGCACAAATAGCAACACACACTCGATCAACCTCGGAAAAACCAAATCAAAACCCAACGAGGCTTTCACGACAAAGCAATCACAGGATTCAGAAATATTTCAGGGGGCCACCCCTTGGAGTACACCCGCAACGAAGCTAGCTAACTCCGATACGGACCCGAGGTTTGGGTGGACGGCTGTGAACGACTAGGAACCCAAAACTGAGCTTGTCGACACCGCGGAATCGTGTCCCGATCCTAAACAGTACAGTGTGCTCCTCGCACAATCGTAATAAAGCAGTAAAGCATGGCATAAGTACAGGATCGTAAAGAAAACCTCAAACTAGTTTGTGGCCCCAAGAAATAAGAATGAATCAAGCTCTGGCTCAGGGGGGTCCCATAAGCCTCCCGGATGTGGATAGCGCGAATATTCAAGGAACAGGTATCAAGTACTCGGGGTCCTACGGGACACAAATGGACGGGCAACAACCAAATAACATTTATTGCCCACTTGTGCCTCTGCTTACCTACTTCAATTTTAGTTGTTAAACAGTAATTAAAGTGAACAATAAATAAAGCCAGGATCATCTCCAACATTAGACATGCGGCAAAACTCCAACAACTGAGGTACTTGACGACACGCAACAGCACTTGAGCAAACGACTACGACGCGCAGGTCCAACTATCTACCAAACAACAGGTAAGAGGATGTGTCCAAGGCAATATAAGGCTGCAAGGGATATCACGGGTACGAAAACTAGAGCAGCGCATCACAGATAGCAATAGATCAACAGGAGGGAAGTAAATACTATAAACGTAAGATAGGTAGAAAGGGGGAGATGCTCGCCTGAAAACATTGTCGAAGATTCAACCGAAGATCGGGGCGAAGCTCACATCAACTCAACGGCCTTATCCGCGAAGAAGCAAAACACTAGAATAAACACCGGAGGTACTATTTAATACTATGACATAAGATCGGGCATGCTGCGTGTATGATGTATGGCATGGCAAGGTGCGATGCAATTAGGCCATATTAAGCGGAACCGGGGTCCCGACAATTAATTAAACGGTTCAAGTTAGTTAGAAACCCCACAATTTAAATGTTGGATTAACATGGCAGAAGATAGCACCGGTTCGCTACACAAATTTAAATGGAACCAATATGAGACTAGATTTGTCCGCATATGGGCCCCATATTTAATTAGAGATGAATCGGCATAAGGCCCCCAAACCACACAATATGCATGCGAGTATGACAATTTAATATGCAACAAGTATATATTAGCATTTATAAAATAGGGGCTCGGGAAAAGGTTCACACATTAGGGTTCGACGAACTTGGGTCCGGGGGGTTCGGGGTTCGGGGTTCGGGGCCGGACTCAGGGTTCGGATCTGGGGTTCGGCCTCGGCGAGATCGTTCTCGGATAACTGAGGTAGATCTTGTCGCATCCGGGAAGCAGGACTTGGTTCGGTGTCGGGGGCGCATCGGATTCTTCCGGGTCGGTGTCGTTCTTATCGTCGCGAAGATCTTGTCGGGTCCGCAGGTCGGGTCGGACTTGGTATTCGGGCGAAGGACTTGGCGTTCACGAGGAAGTACTTGGAGAATCCGTGTCGACGTCCTTAGCGTCCGGGTTCTCGGGCATCAGATCCGGGAAGAAGTGCATGTCGCACCGGGGTCTCGGTGTCCTCGGACCCGATTGAAGGTCTTGTCGTTCCGCGGGTTCGGTCTTCGGATCGGGGTTCCGTGATCGTTCTTCGGTCCGCGGAGGATATCTTGACGCCATCCATGGCACGGCATCGAACTGGTAGAGATCTTGTTGGAGGGGAACTTGGAGACACACGGGTCCTCGGCTTCTGACATGGACCGCATCGTTCCGGGGAGAGAGACGGAGACGCAGATCAACGCCGCGAGATACACAAGGCATGACAAGATAACATAGATGTGTGGCCGTAGAACAAAACCTCCCTGGCATCTCATACCGGAGGTACACCTGCAGGTCCAACGAAGGCAAAGGCTGCACGACAAACAAACAGAGGCCGACGGGGAGCCGGCCCGCTCACGGGCAAAGACGGCTCGGCGCTGGTGCGCTCGCAATCATGAGGGCCCGCTGACGGAAAGGGCAGCAAGCGGAGCGCGGGCCGGACGGCGACCTGAGTGGGAGGAGGCCGGGCGGAGAGGCGTGGTGGAGCTCTGGATGCGGGACCGGCTCCGGCGGAGGAACGGCCCGGGGGAGGCGACGGCGAGGAGAGAGGCGGCACGCGCGGGCGCGGTCCCGCGAGGAGAGGCACCGAAGGAGGAGGGAAGGGCCCGAGCGCGGCGAGGGCGGGTGGATGGCGCGCCGGCGGGCAGAGGGAGAGGTGAAGGAGGAGGAGGACGACCGCGCCGGCGGGCTCGGGCGGTTGCAGGAGGAGGGGAGGTCGCGGGGGCGGGGGCGAACGGAGCTCGGGGCGGCGGTGGCGGTGATCAGGGCGACGCGGAGGACGGAGGGGCCGCGGTGAGGGGGCTCGCGAGCGGAGGGGAGAGCGCGGGCGGCGCGCTTGCCGGAGAGGCAGAGGGAAGGGAGCGGACGCGTGCGGCGCGACCGCGCGTCGGTAGGGAGAAGGGAGGGAGCGGCGAGCGGAGAGGAGGTGGGGAGGGGAGCCGGCGAGCGGCGGCCTGAGAAGGGGAGGAAGCAGCGGTGGCCGGAGGAAAGGGAGAAGGAGAGAGGCGGGCGGTTGCGGGAGCGTGGGGGGAAGAGAGGAGGGAGACGCGGTGGGGAGAGAGGGGCGCGTGGGGAGGGGAGTGGGGGTGGGGCCCGGGGACAGGTGGCGTGTGGGCCGCGCGGGTGGAGTGGAGGGGATGGCTGAGCGGTGGGTCCAGGCTGGTGTGTGGTGTGTGTGGGGCTGGCGTGTGAGAGAGGAGAGAGAGGGGTGAAAGAGGAGGTGGCCAGGTGGCTGCATGGGATTGGGTAGAGGGGATGGAGAGGGTGAGGTGGCAGCCAGGGATTGGTCCGGGTGAGGTGGCTGGTTGGGTGGGTAGATTGGGACTAGGTAGATTAGGGATTTTGGGGTAGACCGTTTTATTCTGGGGTGGTCGTCCGGGTCGAATCGGCCCGTTCGACTGCCCCCCTAAAATAATTAAACTTTTATTTAATTTGCAATAAACTTTTGTAAATAGTTTTTAGACAAACAAAATATCCGGAAGCATCCGGGGTTTAATTTGAAATAGAAGGAGGGCTAGTTTCAGAAAACAGTAGACTTTCGCAACATAGTTTCAAGTAGAATAATATGCCTGATGATGACGATGCTCAAATGCAATGTGGCATGATGACATGAGCATGCGGTCATGATGATGCAATGCACAAAATCAACGCGATTTTCTAGTAGTGGTTTTGCGGGATGCCACAGCTGTCCGCCATCACCTCGTCCTTCAAAGGTCATGGCGACCATGTTGGGAGTTTGCATTTCTTCTAGAATAGTTTTCCGCTTTGTGCTGCTGTTCCTCCGAGCTTGAGTTGGAACGACCGTTGCCGGTAGAAAGCTGCGAGCATCATCGTCGGCAGCTGCGAACTCACTAGCCAATTGAGTCATCTGGTTCAAGTCAAGCTGGTGATTGTCCTACAAGCGCTTCAGCTTATGTCGGAGCAACATGCCTCTTTCCAACCCATCGAGGAAGGCGGCCATGGCGGTCTGAGCGTGCACTCCTGCGTAGGAATTCTTCATATACAGCTAGCAGGAGAGGTATGCGTGAGATGTCTCGTCTTTCTCTTGCACGCACCGCTGTAGATCGCCAATAGTGGAGGGACGTTTGTACGTACCCTCGAAGTTCTTGGTGAACTCTTCTTGCATGTCCAACCAATTGCAGATGGATCTCCGGCAAGTCATCAATCCATTGACGGTCTATGCCCGCCAACATCAATGGGAGGTACTTGACGGCAATGTTGGGGTTACCCCCGGAAATCTCTACCGCGTTGTCGTAATCCTGCAACCATGTAGTTGTCTTAGCGGTGCCGTCATAGGGCTTGATGGTCTTGTCAATCCGGAAACCTTTGGGGTAAGTTGCGGACCGTATCGCAGGTCCAAAGCAACATGGTCCTAGGTATGGTCCTTCTCGGGCCTCGTGGATCTTATCTATCCGCGAACGTGCGTCGTATGGATCCAGGTTTCTTTTCTTCTTGTCAATAGGGGATGGGCTGCGTGAATGACGCGGGCCTCCTCCGCCATGGTGACTGCTAGGTGGCGACAGAGGCGGAGGTGGTGGTGGGTTAGCCTTCTTGCTATTACCCTCCTGCGACGCCTCGCGCCTGTAGCAGTTGCTTGTCGAACGCGGAGGGTCATGGCGCGACCTGCTCTTGTGTCCTTGGTTGCGCTCTCCATCATGACGGGTTTGCTCCGTGTTATCTCGGATGACAATGCTGGTCTGCCTTGGCGGGGGCATATCCGTACGATGGTGAGCCATAGGGTCTTCGCGATGTCGGGGGGAGCGGGGTGGTGGCGATGGGCGACGAGGTTGGGCCTTTTCTCCGTGGTTGGAGGATATGGGGATAACATCCTTCCTGTTGCGTGCATCCCTCCGTCTTCGTTCTGATGAACCCGTCTGAGACCCGGCATCAATAGGAGATATGTCCCTTGGCGGCTTATGCTGGCTAGACTGGCAAAACGTTGGGTCAGACCCAAGCCTCTGAGAGGTGGCCTTTTCCTGCTGCTTTACCTCCTTGGCCACTAGGTCATAGACCTGGTCCACCGCCTCGGGAGATCTATCCTACTCTAGAAGGGTCTTGGCGATGGCGAGGTTGAGGAGACGAGTGGGCATCACCTGCATGCCTTCACTATCAATGTATGGCTTGGCTTGTGATGGATTCGGGGGAGCCCATCCTAGGTTTCGCCGTACACCAGGATCATTGATGATGCGAGCCGGATATTTCTTGGCCTTCTACTGCTGCAGTAGAGTCTTGTACTCGGCCTCCATTGCTCTAGCTTTCTCTATGGATTTCTGCGTTTACCAGATCTCGATATAGCTTAGCGCCTTGCTCCGCAATGTCCTGCGCTTCCTCCAGCAGCTGCTGGCGCTTCTCGTCAAGATGGGTCATGTTCCGGATATGAGCTATGGTCAGTGGCTCGACGCGGAGGTTGCCGTACATCACTCTATCAGCTGGAGTAACTTGGGAAGCAGCAGATGTAGATGCAGGAGGCAGCAAGGTTGCGGTGTTGTTGTTGCTCGGGCCGGTGCCGAGTTCCTGCGGCCATTGCACTGGGTTAGGCGGAGGGGGCATGACCTTTGCGCGATCATTATCGTCAGCAACATGTGGTCCCTTCCCTTTGTCCAGAGCTATAGACGGAGCTCGTCCGGGTTGATCTTCATACATCATCGTCCCAATGGTGACGAACACCTCTCGAGACGTTACGGCGTTGTTGGCTTGCTCGTCGCGCGTGTATTCCTCCTCCATCTCCTGCATGGTGAGTCTAGTTCCTATGGACTGGAATCTATCTCCTCTGAATCTGCACTGAAGTCGGCGTATAGCGCGTCAACCACAGAGTCGGAGGGTGCCAGGACTTGCTCGATGACGGGGGGTGGAGGTGCAACAGCGGCGACGATGACTGGAGGTGGTGGCACAACTGAGGCGATGGCGGTGGTGGCGGTGGTTGAATCAGAGGGGCTCCACCAATGAGCGCAAGCGCTGTCTGAGCTGCCACTTAGGCCTCCGCGTAGTTGTTGACGGTGTTCACCATGCCTTCAAAGGTAAGATGTCCCGAAGCCTGCTGCCACATTAGAGAATGCCGAAGAAGCATGTCGTGGTCCAATCCTTCAACAAAGTGATACATGGCATCATCATTGGGGTAGTGGGCCAGATCAGCTCGTATACGGAGCCACCTGTCAAGGTAATCGCGGGGGTTTTCGCCCTCTCTCTGAATGCAACGCGCCAGATCGAAGATGGTAACCACGCCGACAAACTTGGATCTTTGTTGTCCAGATGCACGGACGAAGACGGCGGACTTGCAGTGATCTTCCACATTTATATCCTGCACCGGGGCGGTTTGGGTGGGCCTTGAATTTTTACGATCTTTGCCGGAAAACTCCAAAGAGATATCTGAAATTTATCCTTCCTTGAACGTATCCTGCCCATAGGCGGTCCGTGCGGGTCTTGATGCCCCTCCGACTCCCAGGGAACTAGTGCCCGAGTCGGTTTCGCTAATGAAGAGGTGGATGTCTCCGATAGGAACGATCGAACACCGCGTAGGGTTTGTCTTCGCCGGGATCCAGAACTCGTCAGGAGGGACGATCGGAACATTTCTGGAGAAGAGAACGCGACTGATGGCTACGGTTTCGCCGATTCCCGCGAAGATCTTGGTCCTCGCACGCTGAAGATTCTGATGCGCCTCTTGCCCCCCAGTGGGCGCCAACTGTCGTAGTATTGCCGACGAGTACGCCATGGAGGGATCCTCAAAGTGCGTGTTTAGAGACGTGGGGTAAGGCGTACAGTTGACGGGTACGAGGTAACACAACTTACCTAGGTTCAGATCCCACAACGGTGGCGGAATCCTACTCCTTCTATAAATCACTATAAGGGAAATACGCTGAGTTACATAGATTGGTTCGCTGTGCGAGGTTATGTGTATCGATGCTACGTTGTGCCCTAAAGGCTCCCATAGGCACGACTTATATAGTCGCCAGGTCCTAGGGTTATAGGGAAAAGTCCTAGCCGGACAGGTTACAGAGTCCTACACCGTCTATTACTAGTCTTGTGTGTCTTGTACTCCAAGGCTTCGGGTACGCTGGTGTCTCCATCGTAGCCTTCCTTTATCCGGCATGGACCTCTCTTCTGGATCCATCTAACTGGGCCGCCCAGCAGGCCATGGGCCATGCTACCAACTGTGGGCCACCCGGGTTATCCGGATAAGAGACATGCTATGAGGATACCCATATAGCATATCCCCAACAAGCATTACGATCAAAGTCATTGAGTTTATATTGCTATAACAACTTACAAAGTGATCCTAATCCTTAGACCATGAGATCATCTCAATCACTAACAACGGAAGAGTTTCTTGATAAAATCAAATGTCACACCGTAACTGGGTGATTATAAAGATGGATTCAGAACTACTAAAGTGTTATGTTGAGGCCCATGGATCGAGAGTGGAATGTGTTCATCCCGATGACGGATAGATATACTCTGGGCCCTCTCGGTGATATCACATTGATTAGCTTGCAAGCAAGTGATTTGATCACTATAATGTTATATCAAGGGAACGAGAAAAGAGTGCATGTCAGTAACGAGATCAAACTAGGTATGGAGATACCGATGATCGAATCTTGGACATGTAATATATCGTGAAACAAAGGGATTAAGATACTAGCGTAAAAGGTTCCGACGATCACAGGAAAGTCATCGTTGAATGTGTGGGAGTCAGTATGGGTATCCAGATCCCGCTTCTAATTATTGATCGGAGAAGTGTCTCGATCATGTCCGCATTATTCGCGAACCGTAGGTGGCACACTTAAGAGACAGCAACATCCAAATGGATCAAAAGTTTCATTCTGGAAATAATAACAAGCACAGGAATTTATTTCACTAGATACTGAAATAGGTTTTCGGGTGAAATTGCAGAAAGTGTTTTTGCATGTGAAATGAAATATTAGCAAGGGGTTATATGTGAATGTTTGTCATTAAAGTAATTGACAAAATTCTGAATAAATAAAAGGAGTTTTATTTAATGAGAGTTTGCATTAAATTTGGTGTAAATTTAATGGGAATTTGAGTGCGATTTTGAGTGGAGGGAATTGAAATGATTTTTGTGAGTGGAGTGTCCACCCACATGAATGAGGGGAGGTCAAGGGTGCAGCCCCCATGCGCCGGCCACCCCCTTGAGGTTCCCCCCTCTCCTATAAAAGGCACCCCTCTCCTCACTTCTCACTCACACCTCCTCGTGAAGGATCTCTCTCCCACTCTAGAATTTATCCCCCATGGTCTCGGACTAGCAAGATACATGTTACCGGTGGATATTCGGCAAGAAAGAGTTGTGCTTATGCTGCATGGCTGGAGCGAGGAGGCGGAGGTTGCTTGGTGTCTTATACGTGTGTGCGAGCACGGATGTGCTGCTGATTTGCGGCGCTAGGACTTCCTCTCGATCTTGAGATCGGCAAGAGATCGTCTACATCAACCACGAGTTTAAATCGTTAAGCTTTGTCTGTCTTCAAGGGTATGTTCTCTACGGATATACATCCGCCCGTTGTTTGTATCTAGTAGATAGATCTTGGTACATAGTTCCCATCGTAGGAAATTTTTTGTTTTCTATGCTGCGAACCCTACAGTGGTATCAGAGCCGGATCTAAGCGTAGATGCTTTACACGGGTAGTACAAGTATGCGGGCGATGATGATCATGTTGTTGCTTCTTATTTATATTTTGGATATTGGTGGCATATTGGGATGAAGCGGCCCGAACAAACTTTACATGTCCTCGCACATGAGACCTGTTCCACGCTTGACATGCAACTAGTTTGCATAAGTGGCTAGCGGGTGTCTGTCTCTTCTACTATAGTCAATATCTAATATGCAACGAGTTGTCAACAATTTGGTTATCCTCGTTGTTGTTCATGTTCGTAGGTAAGAACGGTTCTATCTTCGAAATCCCTAAGCCACGTAAAACTTGCAAAGGATAAAGTAGAAGTATGAGATGATACTCTTAAAACACACATAACGTGTAAGTTCCATAGACCTTGGCCTTACACATAAAGGTATGATAGTGATCATACCACGGTGCACATGATAGATATCATATGCGGGAACCATATCATTTCACTTATAAACATGTGATGTTTGATAGCATCTTATGTTGCTTGTTTGGAGTTTTATTAGCATAATAAGATGATCCCTCATTTAAATATCAAGATAAGAATGTGTTCTTCCTTTAGTATGCACCGATTATGTTTTCGTCGCTCCAAGACATCACGTGATGATCGGGTGTTCTTGGATCCACGACCATATTTCGGGTGTAAGACAGTGAGACACGCGAATACTAAGGTTCTTACTTGGCGAGCCTAGCATGTATAGACATGGCCTCGGAATACGGACCGAAAGGTTAAGCATGCGTCACATAGTAGATATGATGCCCATTTGATGCTCGCCTTTGAAGCTACACCGACTCACGTGATGATCGAACTTGGTGTAGTGGATTTGGTTCATGTAATCACCAAAAAGGAACGAGGGATGTCGTTTTTGAGTGGGAGTTCATTCATAGTGTGTATTAGTTGAACTCAATCTATCATAAACTTAGTCTAAACTTTAAAAATTCTATTGTAGAAGGCACCACCTAATTTTAATTTCAATGTGTTCATGGAGAAAGAGAAACTTGCAACGAACGGTAGCAACTTTACCAAAAGGGCCATGAATTTGAGGATTCTCCTCTCTGCTGCACGAAAGAAATATGTGCTAGAAGCGCCGCTAGGCCCCCCATAGTTCGATGATGCCCCTGACAAGGAGAAGAATGTCTATCAGACTCGTCACGAGGACCACAACTTAGTTCATTGCGGCATATTGTATGGGCTAGAGCCAGAACTTCGAAAGCGTTTCGAAAAAGGCAATGCATTTGATACAATGGGTGAGTTGAAAATGATTTTAGACACACATGCTGCTGTAGAGAGCTACAATGCTTCAGAAAAGTTCTTTAGCTGCATCATGGAAGAGCACAACTACGTAAGTGAGCATGTACTCAAGATGTCGGGTTACGCCGATAAGCTTGTGTCCTTGGGAATATCAATTCCCATTGAATTAGGCATCCATCGTATTCTGCAGTCTCTGCCACCTAGCTATAAGAGCTTTGTGATGAACTATAATATGCAAGGCATGAAGAAGTCTCTCCCCGAGCTTCTGCCAATGCTTAAAACTGCAAAAGTGGAGATCAAGAAGGAACATCAAGTGTTCATGATCAATAAGAACACTGGTTTCAAGAAAGACAAGAAGGGAAAACGGAAGGGAAGTAAGGGCGGCAAGTCGGTTGTCGTGCCTGAAAAGAAACCCCGAGTTGGACCTAAGTCTGATACCGAGTGCTATTATTGTAAGGGGACTAGCCAGTGGAAGCGCAACTGCCCCAAGTATTTGGCAAAAAAGAAGGCCGGCAAGGCAAACAAAGGTATATATGATATACATGTTATTGATGTGTACTTGACTAGTGCTCGCAGTAGAAACTGGGTATTTGATACCTGTTCAGTTGCTAATATTTGTAACTCGAATCAGGGGCTGCGGAACAAGCGACCGCTAGCAAGGGGTGAGGTCAAGATATGTGTCGGCAATGGATCAAGCGTCGATGTGATCGCCGTCGGAATGCTGCCTCTCCACTTGCCGTCGGGATTAGTAATAAACTTGAATAATTGATATCTGGTGCCAGCAATAAGCATGAACATTGTATCTGGATCGTGTTTGATGCGAAGTGGTTATTCATTTAAATCCGATAACAATGGTTGTTCTATTTATATGAATGAAATATTTTATGGTCATGCACCGATGATGAATGGTTTATTTCTATTGGATCTCGATAATAGTGTTACACATATTCATAATGTTGATGCTAAAAGGATTAAACTTAATGATGATATATCCGCATATATGTGGCACTGCCGTCTAGGTCATATTAGCGTCAAACGCATGAAGAATATCCATTCGGATGGACTTTTGGAATCACTAGATTTTGAATCATTTGATATATTTGAGCCATGCCTTATGGGCAAGATGACTAGAAAGCCGTTTTCCGGTTCAATGGAACGGGCGACATATTTATTGGAAATCGTACATTCTGATGTATGTGGTCCAATGAGTGTGTCGGCGCGAGGTGGATATTATTATTTGTTACTTTCATGGATGATTTTAGTAGATACGGTTATATCTACTTGATGAAACACAAATCTGAAACCTTTGAAAAGTTCAAGGATTTTCAGAATGAAGTGGAAAATCATCGTAATAGAAAGATCAAATTTCTACGGTCAGACGATGGAGGTGAGTATCTAAGTTACGAGTTTAGCACTCATATGAAAGAGTGTGGAATTGTTTCACAACTCACACCTGCCGGAACACCACAGCGAAATGGTGTGTGAGAACATCATAATCGTACTTTATTAGATATGGTTCGATCTATGATGTCTCTGACGGACTTGCCGTTGTCATTTTGGGGTTATGCACTAGAAACTGCTGCATTCACTTTAAATCAGGCACCATCTAAATCCGTTGAAAACACACCGTATGAATTGTGGTTTGGAAACAAACCTAAGCTGTCATTTCTTAAAGTTTGGGGATGCGATGTTTATGTGAAGAAACTTCTACCGGATAAACTCGAACCCAAAGCAGAAAAATGCGTCTTCATAGGATACCCTAAGGAAACTATTGGGTATTCCTTGTATCACAGATCCGAGGGCAAAGGTTTTTGTTGCCAAGAATGGATCCTTTCTAGAGAAAGAGTTTCTCGCGAAAGGTGTGAGTAGTCGGAAGGTAGAACTCGAAGAGGTTATTGAACCTCCTCTTCAAAGTATGGCGAGTAGCGCATCGTCGGAAGTCGTTCCGGAGTTGTCTTCACCGGTTGAAGAGGGAACTAATGATAAAGATCATGAAACTCCGAAAGAGAGTACTACCAAACCTTGCAGGTCTAGCAGGACGTGTGCAGCTCCCAAGCTGTACGGAAATCCTGTCATGAATTTCATTGTTGATGAAAATGATGACCCTGCGACGTATTAAGAAGCGATGATGAGCCCAGATTCCAACAAATGGTTATAAGCCATGAAATCCGAGATGGAATCCATGTATGAAAATCAAGTTTGGAACTTGGTGTACTTACCTCACGACCGAAAGACCGTGGAGAATAAATGGATTTTCAAAAGAAAAATTGATGCTCATGGTAATGTGACTTCTATAAAGCTCGACTTGTCGCAAAGGAGTTTCGACAAATTCAAGGAGTTGACTACGATGAGACATTCTCTCCCGTAGCGATGCTAAAATCAGTTAGGATTATGTTAGCAATTGCTGCATATTTCGATTATGAGCTATGGCTGATGGATGTCAAAACCACGTTTCTCAATGGTAATATTGAATAAGAGTTGTATATGATACAACCAAAGGGTTTTGTCGATCCTAAGGATGCTAACAAGGTGTGCAAGCTTCAGCGATCCATCTATGGATTGAAGCAAGCATCACGAAATTGGAATCTCCTCTTTGATGAGGTGATCAAAGAGTTTGGATTTGTCCAAACTTATGGAGAAGCTTGTATTTACAAGAAAGTGAGTGGGATCAATGTGGCATTTCTGATATTATATGTGGATGACATATTATTGATCGGAAATGATATAGATCTTTTAAATAGTGTTAAAAGTTATCAAAACAACAAATTTTCAATGAAGGACCTAGGTGAAGCGTCATATATATTAGGCATAAATACCTATAGAGATAGATCTAGGCGCCTAATAGGGATATTGCAAAGTAAATACCTTGATAAGATTTTAAAGAAGTTTAAAATGGACGAAAGTAAGAAAGGGTTCTTACCTATGTTGCAAGGCAGGACATTGAGTAAGACTCAAAGTCCGGCTACTGCGGAAGAAACAGAGATAATGGACAAAGTCCCCTATGCTTCAGCCATAGGCTCTATAATGTACGCCATGCTATGTACAAGACCGGACGTGGCACATGCTATTAGTTTGACTAGTAGGTACCAATCGGATCTAGGTTCGGAACACTAGATAGTGGTCAAGAATATCCTTAAGTACTTGCGAAGAACTAAGGATATGTTTCTTGTATACGGAGGTGAAGAAGAGCTTGTCGCTAAGTGTTATGTCGATGCTAGCTTTAACACCGATACGGATGACTCTAAGTCTCAATTCGGATACGTATTTCTCATGAATGGCGGAGCGGTTAGTTGGAGGAGCTCCAAACAACATGTGGTGGCAGGATCAACAACAAAGGCCGAATATGTTGCTGCTTCGGAAGCGGCTTAGGAAGCGGTTTGGATGAAGGAGTTCATATCCGAACTAGGTGTGGTTGCTAGCGCGTTGGACCCAATGATGATCTATTGTGACAACAATAGGGCCATTGCCAATGCCAAAGAGCCAAGGTCTCACAAGTATGCCAAGCATATTAAGCGCCGATTTCACTCCATTCATGAACATGTCAAGGATGGAGATATAAAGATTTGTAAAGTACGTACGGATCTCAATGTATCAGATCCGTTGACTAAAACTCTCCCTAGAGCAAAACATGATCAACACCAGAACTCCATGGGTGTTATATGCATCACTATGTAACTAGATTATTGTCTCTAGTGCAAGTGGGAGACTGAAGGGAATATGCCCTTAGAGGCAATAATAAAGTGTTTATTATGTGTATTCCATGTATATGATAGATGTTTATTTTGCATGCTATAATTGTATTAATACAGAAACATTAATACATGTGTGTTTAATAAACAAACAAAAAGTTCCTAGTTATGCCTCTCTCATGAACTAGCTCGTTGATTAACAAGATGATCAAAGTTTCCTGATCATAGACATTGGATGTTGTTAATAACGAGATCACAACATTATTGTAATGGTGTGATGAACATTCATCCTAAGTAAAGCATTACGATCAAAGTCATTGAGTTTATATTGCTATAAAAACTTACAAAGTTATCCTAATCCTTACACCATGAGATCATGTCAATCACTAACACCAGAAGAGTTTCTTGATAACATCAAACGTCACACCGTAACTGGGTGATAATAAAGAGGGATTCAGAACTACAAAAGTGTTATGTTCAGGCCCATGGATCGAGAGTGGAATTTTTTCATCCCGATGATGGATATATATACTCTGGGCCCTCTCGGTGATATCACATTGATTATCTTGCAAGCAAGTGATTTGATCACTAGAATGTTATATCACGGGAACGAGAAAAGAGTGCATGTCAGTAACGAGATCAAACTAGGTATGGAGATACCGATGATCGAATCTTGGACATGTAATATATTGTGAAACAAAGGGATTAAGATACTAGAGTAAAAGGTTCCGACAATCACAGGAAAGTAATCGTTGAATGTGTGGGAATTAGTATGGGTCTCCAGATCCCGCTTCTAATTATTGATCAGAGAAGTGTCTCGATCATGCACGCATTATTCGCGAACCGTAGGGTGGCACACTTAAGAGACACCGACATCCAAATGGAGCAAAATTTCATGCTGGAAAGAATAACAAGCGCAGGAATTTATTTCACTAGATACCGAAACAGGTTTTCGGGTGAAATTGCATAAAGTGTTTTTGCATGTAAGGTTATTGTAAGGTTCCCAACCTTTAATAAGGTAGAGATCACTGTGTTTACAATGCTAGTCCCTGGATCAATAGCTAGCATCCACAGTTAAGATGTAATATCAAGAAACAAAGGTCATAATACAACTTTATAACAAGGAATAAAATAATTCATTACATCTTACATAGCTCCTTTGGCTATATCATTACAATGCAGCAGAAAACTATATAGCATGGAGTCCTTCATCTTCAAAGTGCCACAGGCAATCATGTTGGTTGTAGACTTGTGATCCTATTCAACAAACTTCACTAACATCAAACAAACCTGCAACATAATAAGTTGCAGCCACAAGGGTCAATACATTTGAATTGTATTGGCAAGTTTCACTACTATGTAGAAATATGTGGATCCTACTATTACATGCATATTTGGCTAAGTAGGGTTTAGGCTCATTTGTAGAAAGCAATAGAGTTTTATCCTATCTTTTCAAAATAGTTTTGATCTTTTGTCAAATCTTTCTGAACTTCTTGGAAAACTCCAAGTGCTTCTAATCCCTTGTTGTCACCATCAAGTTTTAAGTTTGAGAAATTGGAATGTCGAGATCTTCCATCGCTTCAGGCCTTAGTTGCTCAGAGTTGTCCATAACCGGGGACACGGCTAAGTACTTAGAATTTGTTCTTCTGTAGAAGTTGTACACTTTACCCACATGACACAATCTCGTCATGACGCCACTAGTGGCCGCTGGATAAGTACTCACCAAAATGGAGTACTGGCAGATCGAGAATGTGACAAATTCTTTCCATAGGAGTCCTCCCAATACACAATGCTAGCTTGTCAATAAGGCGCCAATGTAGGGATAAATTTTCCTTACACAATTCTAGTTAACCTGAAGATGCTAATGCATGGGTCTTCCACTATGTAGTTGACTAAGCCAGAGCCCATTTAGCATGTGGCTGTACACGGAAGCCACTGTACGAGAAACATGTTCAATCTCTAAGTCCCTTGGTGGTTTTCTTCTAGTGCACATCCAAAAAGATAGCCATATAAACATGGTTCCTTTTGTTGCCACCTTGTCCAAAACTTAAGTATCCTCTTTCCACCCAGGTGGTTCATTGAGTACTTGTTTTATTATATAAAACATATATTTTTCCAACACTTCATATAATCATATCATGTATCCCACCCAAATATATAGCAGGGCTAAGCATACTACAACTACAATGTTTTTACTAAGGAAGATATAAGGATATCCTAATAGGATATAGCATAGCATAGAAATATAGTAGTCCTATCATGCATGTTACAAAAATCCACTAAGTGTAATGAAAATAATAGGACATGGATGATAGTGTCACTTGCCTTTTTAGTAGAGAATGATGGTTCACTTCTTGATCTTGCAAATATCACACTCTTCTAACTTCACTACAATTCAATCAAGCAAACACAAATTCAAATAACATTCAAACAATTTACCACACATAAAATAACAAGAACAAGGTCACGCATGCAAGCTTGCAAAAGATAGTTTTATTTGCAAAAGTGGTTTCTACTAGGCTCTAAATTTAAAGCTCAAAGTGGTAATTTACTAAAGTGGTAAAACCATTTGCAAAAGGTTTTATCTCATAAACCAAATAATATGCTAAGGTGATATTTTATGTAGTTGAAAATATCTTTTAGCAAGGTAATAACTTTATATGGTTCATCAAATATATTTTTAATTCTCAAAACTTGGTGTTTAGGGTCAGAGAGTTTAATTAACATCATTTCCCAAAGATTTTTACTCAAAATTCATTTCTAATCCATAAACAACATTTTATTTGACTAGAAATGCTCTAATTCAAATATTTATTCCTTAACTTCACAAAATACATTTTTAAATCCATAAGTTGGTTCCTAGGGTCAGTAGTTTCAAAACAAACCATTTTGCAAAGATTTCATCTCAAAAAATATATCTAGAACAATTTTTATATTCAAAATAATCCTACACATGTTTCTGCAAATTCAACCAATTTTGCAGAAGCAAAACATTAAACAAAATGCATGGTTGCAAAGTACTTGTTCTTCTGAATCCATTGATTTAAAATTTTCAAAATTTGGACGTGTAGAACTAAAGTTATAAATTTTACAAAATCAATCCACTAATAGATTTAATTCTATTTTTAAATTTTTAGTCTGGCTACGTGGCTGTTTCCTATTGATTGAAAATGGTTAGGTTGGATCGGCTGTTACAGACCATAGGATCTCATTTAGATCACACGGTGTAGATCGACTGATACCCCTTCGTTAAGTTGTTATATCGTAGCCACTGGATGACGCTCTAACGGCTCACAGGTGTTGACCATCCACTGGCGGCGCTAGCGGCGGCTGGCGACAACGCACGCTCGGGCGGTGAGCTTGCCGACGATGCAGGAAGAGAGGGAGAGGGGGAAGTGGTTTACAGCGTTCGCGTGGTCGAGGTGAAGCTCGAGGTGTTTTCTGCTAGTTGAGGGGCGCACCGGAGAGGCGACGATTACTCGCCGGAGTGGGCAGCGGCGTCGGGTGTCTATGGAGGTCTTCGGGGGCGAGGCTAAAGGTCGTGCCGAGGCAAAATAAAGGCATGGTTAAACGCGGGCGAGCGTGGGGAGTATGGGAGCATCATCAGGAGGGCTCGGGGCGGTGGGAGCTTACCGGGGGAACTCGCCGGAGAAACGGCAGAAGACGGTGGCGCTCGGGTGTGGTCGTTGCCGACGATTTGGAGCGCATGCGAGTGTGTGGAGCACACGGGCAGGTGCGCACGGGATTGAGGAGCAAGCTTGCGTGCTCTGTGGGGAGAGGGGCGGCTGTGGTTCGCCAGAATTGGCAGGAAAAGTCGTCGGAGACAGAGGTGGTGTGGGGACAAATTGGAGCAGCCTAGGGCCAGTGGGGGCGATGTTTGGGGGGAAAGAGAGAGGAGGGCGAGGCGCTTAAGTGTGCATGGTCACTGGAGAGTTAAATCCGTCCATCAACGCGAATTCAAGGGGAGTAATCACGGCAGTAAAAGGCGGGGAGAACGGTCGCGGTGAAGACGACGATGAGGTGGCGTGGGGTCCAACGGTCAGCGAGAGTGAGGGAGGGGAATATGGGGCCAGTGGTCAACGACTCAGCGGGTGCGCGCGTGGGTGAAAAACGATTCGGCAGAGGGGGTGTGGGTGGGCTGCGAGTTGGGCTTGGTGGGCCTGTTGGCAGTGGGCTGCTTTGTTTCGTTTTTTTATATCAAATGTTTTTCCTTTTCTGTTTTGAATTTCCTGATATGATTTTCATTCGAATAATTCAAACTCCAAATCAAATCAAACCACCACCAAACTTTGTGTTGATTTTAATTCTGTTTAACAACATATTCCAAAGTCCAAAATAAAATAATACTTTTATTCTTTTAAGATCTATTAATAATTAAATAAATAGACCTTAGTCTTTAATTCAAATAGGTTTTAATTTATTTAAAACTCTATTTGAAAACTAAATAATACCAAAACCTTTTCAGTAGGTTTCATTTGAAAAACAAAACACTTGGAATTCTTATTTAAAATACTTTAACAAGTTTTTAGTGTTTATTTAAAATGGGTAAAGCCTTTACTCAAATAAAATTGGATATTAATAAATCCTTATTATTTTATTTAAACAAACCTTTTCTCTTTTATCTATAGAAATATTTTATTTCAAAAGATTGGCCAAGATTTAATTTGGCTCTGTAAAATAATCCTTATTTATTAATTCTACTTTGTTTTTGAAAACCAATTTTTTTTATTAAAAGATCCAAAAAATAGTGATTCCAACTATTAAAACTTTCTTTATTAATTGTTTATCTTTTTAAATCTCTTTAGGATTTTATTTGACCAAAATAGGTTTTGATGTTTCCATTTGGAATCAAAAAGTTTCTTCTCACCCTAAATTTCAACAATTATTTATTTGTTTATTTATTTTTCATATTTCAAAATTTGGAAATTTTTTGGGATGTAACAGGCTACCACCCTTAAAATAAATCCCGTCCCGATATTTTGGAAGGCTAGGGGTTACAAGTTGGCTTCAAGGCAACTAGGGTACTACCACCCTTAAAATAAATCTCATAGGATTACATTGATGGTTCACTTGACTATGGGTTCAACACTTGATATCCAGACAAGGAATCCTTTTTTGACTCTTCTGAGTTAACTAGTTCCTAACATCCACTTCTTCTATATCTTCAAAGTTTCCATCCATGTCAATGTGGTTCACATGTCCTTTCTGGGTCACATTGGAGTCATTTCCATTGGCTCTTCTAGCATCCTTTTTCTTTTTCTTCTCAGGACAGTCTGATGCATAGTGTCCAAGTTCCTTACAATTATAGCACTACAACTGGCTAATGTCTTACTTCCTGAAAGTGTCATGTTGATTCTGACCAAGGTCATCTCCATTGTCAGTATCATTTCCATTATTATCACTTCCATTGTTGTTGTGGTGATACTGATGTGGTTCAGAATCTTCATTGCTCTTTTTGAATGAATGCTTCTTTTTTGATGATCATGAGTGATACTTGAGTTTGTGCTTCCTCTTTCTGTTCTCAACTTGATTCATCTTGTTTTCCAATATAGTGGCTTTGTCATAGAGTGATTGATAAGTTGGGACATACGCAACAGCTAGCTGCAGGTTCAACTCATCATTAAGTCCTTCAAGAAATTTCTCCTTTCTATTAGCATCTATATCAACTTCATCTGGTGCATAGCGTGCCAGATTGTTGAATTCTTGAATTAACCCTGCCACACTGAGGTGACGCTGTTTCAGATTGTGGAATTCCTTTTTCTTCAAGTGCATCACTCCAGGTGAGATGTGAGCTGTACGGAAACCATCCTCAAAAATAGCCCAAGTCACATCCTCAAGGGGAGTGGTGATTTGAAAGTGGTCCCACCATGTTGCTGCTGGTCCTTCAAGCAGAAATGCTACAAACCTAACTTTTTCTTCATCGGTGCAGCCAATAGTCACTAAGTCTTTATTCACTGAACGTAACCAGTCATTGGATTCCATTGGATCAGTTGTTCTAGAGAACCTTGCAGGCCTAAGTTTTAGAAACCTGGTGAGCATGTCATGAGCTGGAGGATTATCCTGATTGTTGTTGTTGTTGTTGTTGTTGTTGCTGTTGTTGTTCTGATTCTGTATGAGTGTGGTCATCATCTGCATCAGTTGAGTTTGGCCTGTCATCAACTGTTGCATCTCGGGAGTGATGTTGTTGTTTTGGTTAGGGTTGGCACGACGGGGAGGCATCTGTTGGTTTGATAGGGATAAGTAATGATGGATAGGTTTTAAGAAGTTCTAACACACAACTCAAAACAACCAAGTTCAATCAAACAATCAACAAGAAACTATCCACTTAACAACTTATGAGCTTAACTCGTGAGTCGAAGGAGACAACAAGTTTTCTTGAAATAAATAACTTAGTATAATCATACCTCATAGGTCAATATGATCCATACTCTAACTTGATATCAATGTCTTTGGTAGGCAGTCTAATGTCTCTTGGTTCTCACTTGTAGTCCTTAATGATGTCTAAGTTGAAGTCCTTAGTGAGAATAAAGTTAAAGTCATTGGTCATGGCTTTGTCCATTAAGTTGAAAAGGAAGAGGTGTAGAATCACAACCAAAAGGTGGAGGAAAGAGTTTACAAGATTGTTTGTAAATAAGTTTTTGGAACAAATAAAACTCCTATTTTTCTAAGGGGTTTTGTCCAATCCTACGGTTACAATCTACAGGGAACACAGTGCTCTGATACCATCTGTAAGGTTCCCAACCTTTAATAAGGTAGAGATCCCTGTGTTTACAATGCTAGTCCCTGCATAAATAGCTAGCATCCATAGTTAAGATGTCATATCAAGAAACAAAGGTCATAATACATCTTTATAACTAGGAATAAAATAATTCATTACATCTTACATAGCTCCTTTGGCTATATCATTACAATGCAGCAGAATAACTATATAGCATGGAGTCCTTCATCGTCAAAGTGCCACAGGCAATCATGTTGGTTGTAGACTTGTAATCCTATTCAACAAACTTCACTAACATCAAACAAACCTACAACATAATAAGTTGCAGCCACAATGGTCAATACATTTGAATTGTATTGGCAAGTTTCACTACTATGTAGAAATATGTGGATCCTACCATTACATGCAGATTTGGATAAGTAGGGTTTAGGCTCATTTGTAGAAAGCAATATAGTTTTATCCTATCTTTTCAAAATATTTTTTATCTTTTGTCAAATCTTTCTGAACTTCTTGGAAAACTCCAAGTGCTTTTAATCCCTTGTTGTCACCATCAAGTTTTAACTTTTAGAAATTGGAATGTCGAGATCTTCCATAGTTTCAGGCCTTAGTTGCTCAGAATTGACCATAACCGGGGACACGTCTAAGTACTTAGAATTTGTTCTTCTGCAGAAGTTGTACACTTTGCCCACATGACACAATCTCGTCTTGACGCCACCAGTGGCCGCTGGATAAGTACTCACCAAAATGTAGTACTGGCAGATCGAGAATGTGACAAAGTCTTTCCATAGGAGTCCCCCCACTACACAATGCTAGCTTGTCAACTAGGCACCAATGTAGGGATAAATTTCCCTTACACAATTCTAGTTAACCTGAAGATGTCAATGCATGGGTCTTCCACTATGTAGTTGACTAAGCCAGAGCCCATTTAGCATGTGGCTATACACGGAAGACACTATACGAGAAACATGTTCAATCTCTAAGTCCCTGGGTGGTTTTATTCTAGTGCACATCCAAAAATATAGCCATATAAACATGGTTCCTTTGTTGCCACCTTGTCCAAAACTTAAGTATCCTCTTTCCACCCAGGTGGTTCATTTGAGTACTTGTCTTATTATATAGAACAAATATTTTTCCAACACTTCATATAATCATATCATGTATCCCATCCCAAATATATAGCAAGGCTAAGCATAATAAAACTACAATGTTTTTACTAAGGAAGATATAAGGATATCCTAATAGGATATAGCATAGCATAGAAATATAGTAGTCCTATCATGCATGTTACAAAAATCCACTAAGTGTAATGAAAATAGTAGGACATGGATGATAGTGTCACTTGCCTTTTTAGTAGTGAATGATGGTTAACTTCTTGATCTTGCAAATATCACACTCTTCTAACTTCACTACAATTCAATCAAGCAAACACAAATTCAACTAGCATTCAAACAATTTACCACACATAAAATAACAAGAACAAGGTCATGCATGCAAGCTTGCAAAAGATAGTTTTATTTGCAAAAGTGGTTTCTACTAGGCTGTAAACATTTTAAAGCTCAAAGTGGTCATTTACTAAATTGGTAAAACCATTTGCAAAAGGTTTTATCTCATAAACCAAATAATATGCTAAGGTGATACTTTATGTAGTTGAAAATATCTTTTAGCAAGGTAATAACTTTATATGGTTCATCAAATATATTTTTAATTCTCAAAACTTGGTGTTTAGGGTCAGAGAGTTTAATTAAAATCATTTAACAAAGATTTTTACTCAAAATTCATTTCTAATCCGTAAACAACATTTTATTTGACTAGAAATGCTCTAATTCAAATATTTATTCCTTAACTTCACAAAATACATTTTTAAATCCATAAGTTGGTTCCTAGGGTCAGTAGGTTCAAAACAAACCATTTTTCAAAGATTTCATCTCAAAAAATATATCTAGAACAATTTTTATATTCAAAATAATCCTACACATGTTTCTGCAAATTCAACCAATTTTCCAGAAGCAAAACATTAAAAAAATGCATGGTTGCAAAGTACTTGTTCTGCTGAATCCATTGATTTAAAATTTGCATAATTTGGACGTGTAGAACTAAAGTTATAAATTTTAATCAATCCACTAATAGATCTAATTCTGTTTTTAAATTTTTAGTCTGGTTACGTGGCTGTTTCCTATTGATTGAAAATGGTTCGGTTGGATCGGCTGTTACAGACCTTAGGATCTCATTTAGATCACACGGTGTAGATCGACTGATACCCCTTCGTTAAGTTTTTATATCGTAGCCACTGGATGACGATCTAACGGCTCACAGGTGTTGACCATCCACTGGCGGCGCTAGCGGCGGCTGGCGACAGCGCACGCTCAGGCGGGGAGCTTGCCGACGATGCAGGAAGCGAGGGAGAGGGGGAAGTGGCTTACAGCATTCGCGTGGTCGAGGTGAAGCTCGAGGTGTTTTCTGCTAGTCGAGGGGCGCACCGGAGAGGCGACGATTACTCGCCGGAGTGGGCAGCGGCGTCGGGTGTCTCTAGAGGTCATCGGGGGCGAGGCTACAGGTCGTGCCAAGGCAAAATAAAGGCATGGTTAGACGCGGGCGAGCGTGGGGAGTATGGGAGCATCATCAGGAGGGCTCGGGGCGGTCGGAGCTTACCGGGGGAACTCGTCGGAGAAATGGCAGAAGACGGTGGCGCTCGGGTGTGGTCGTTGCTGACGATTTGGAGCGCATGCGAGCGTGTGGAGCACACGGGCAGGTGCGCACGGGACTGAGGAGCAAGCTTGCGTGCTTTGTGGGGAGAGGGGCGGCTGTGGTTCGCCGGAATTGGCAGGAAAAGTCGTCGGAGACAGAGGTGGTGTGGGGACAAATTGGAGCAGCCTAGGGGCAGTGGGGGGCGATGTTTGGGGGGAAAGAGAGAGGAGGGCGAGGCGCTTAAGTGTGAATGGTCACTGGAGAGTTAAATCCGTCCATCAACGCGAATTTCACTACTATGTAGAAATATGTGGATCCTACCATTACATGTATATTTGGCTAAGTAGGGTTTAGGCTCATTTGTAGAAAGCAATATAGTTTTATCCTATCTTTTCAAAATAGTTTTGATCTTTTGTCAAATCTTTCTGAACTTCTTGGAAAACTCCAAGTGCTTCTAATCCCTTGTTGTCACCATCAAGTTTTAACTTTGAGAAATTGGAATGTCGAGATCTTCAATAGCTTCAGGCCTTAGTTGCTCAGAATTGTCCATAACCGGGGACACGGCTAAGTACTTAGAATTTGTTCTTCTGCAGAAGTTGTACACTTTACCCACATGACACAATCTCGTCTTGACGCCACTAGTGGCCGCTGGATAAGTACTCACCAAAATGGAGTACTGCCAGATCGAGAATGTGGCAAAGTATTTCCATAGGATTCCTCCCAATACACAATGCTAGCTTGTCAACAAGGCACCAATGTAGGGATAAATTTTCCTTACACAATTCTAGTTAACCTGAAGATGCCAATTCATGGGTCTTCCACTATGTAGTTGACTAAGCCAGAGCCCATTTAGCATGTGGCTGTACACGGAAGCCACTGTACGAGAAACATGTTCAATCTCTAAGTCCCTTGGTGGTTTTCTTCTAGTGCACATCCAAAAAGATAGCCATATAAACATGGTTCCTTTTGTTGCCACCTTGTCAAAAACTTAAGTATCCTCTTTCCACCCAGGTGGTTCATTGAGTACTTGTTTTATTATATAAAACATATATTTTTCCAACACTTCATATAATCATATCATGTATCCCACCAAAATATATAGCAGGGCTAAGCATGCTACAACTACAATGTTTTCACAAGGGTCAATACATTTGAATTGTATTGGAAAGTTTCACTACTATGTAGAAATATGTGGATCCTACCATTACATGCATATTTGGCTAAGTAGGGTTTAGGCTCATTTGTAGAAAGCAATATAGTTTTATCCTATCTTTTCAAAACAGTTTTGATCTTTTGTCAAATCTTTCTGAACTTCTTGGAAAACTCCAAGTTCTTCTAATCCCTTGTTGTCACCATCAAGTTTTAACTTTGAGAAATTGGAATGTCGAGATCTTCCATAGCTTCAGGCCTTAGTTGCTCAGAATTGTCCATAACCGGGGACACGGCTAAGTACTTAGAATTTGTTCTTCTGTAGAAGTTGTACACTTTACCCACATGACACAATCTCGTCATGACGCCACTAGTGGCCCCTGGATAAGTACTCACCAAAATGGAGTACTGGCAGATCGAGAATGTGACAAAGTCTTTCCATAGGAGTCCTCCCAATACACAATGCTAGCTTGTCAACAAGGCACCAATGTAGGGATAAATTTTCCTTACACAATTCTAGTTAACCTGAAGATGCTAATGCATGGGTCTTCCACTATGTAGTTGACTAAGCCAGAGCCCATTTAGCATGTGGCTGTACACGGAAGCCACTGTACGAGAAACATGTTCAATCTCTAAGTCCCTTGGTGGTTTTCTTCTAGTGCACATCCAAAAAGATAGCCATATAAACATGGTTACCTTTGTTGCCACCTTGTCCAAAACTTAAGTATCCTCTTTCCACCCAGGTGGTTCATTGAGTACTTGTTTTATTATATAAAACATATATTTTTCCAACACTTCATATAATCATATCATGTATCCCACCCAAATATATAGCAGGGCTAAGCATACTACAACTACAATGTTTTTACTAAGGAAGATATAAATATATCCTAATAGGATATAGCATAGCATAGAAATATAGTAGTCCTATCATGCATGTTACAAAAATCCACTAAGTGTAATGAAAATAGTAGGACATGGATGATAGTGTCACTTGCCTTTTTAGTAGAGAATGATGGTTAACTTCTTGATCTGGCAAATATCACACTCTTCTAACTTCACTACAATTCAATCAAGCAAACACAAATTCAAATAGCATTCAAACAATTTACCACACATAAAATAACAAGAACAAGGTCACGCATGCAAGCTTGCAAAAGATAGTTTTATTTGCAATAGGTTTCTACTAGGCTCTAAATTTAAAGCTCAAAGTGGTAATTTACTAAAGTGGTAAAACCATTTGCAAAAGGTTTTATCTCATAAACCAAATAATATGCTAAGGTGATATTTTATGTAGTTGAAAATATCTTTTAGCAAGGTAATAACTTTATATGTTTCATCAAATATATTTTTAATTCTCAAAACTTGGTGTTTAGGGTCAGAGAGTTTAATTAAAATCATTTCCCAAATATTTTTACTCAAAATTCATTTCTAATCCATAAACAACATTTTATTTGACTAGAAATGCTCTAATTCAAATATTTATTCCTTAACTTCACAAAATACATTTTTAAATCCATAAGTTGGTTCCTAGGGTCAGCAGGTTCAAAACAAACCATTTTGCAAATATTTCATCTCAAAAAATATATCTAGAAAAATTTTTATATTCAAAATAAGACTACACATGTTTCTGCAAATTCAACCAATTTTCCAGAAGCAAAACATTAAACAAAAAGCATGGTTGCAAAGTACTTGTTCTGCTGAATCCATTGATATAAAATTTGCAAAATTTGGACGTGTAGAACTAAAGTTATGAATTTTACAAAATGAATCCACTAATAGATATAATTCTGTTTTTAAATTTTTAGTCTGGCTACGTGGCTGTTTCCTATTGGTTGAAAATGGTTCGGTTGGATCGGCTGTTACAGACCGTAGGATCTCATTTAGATCACACGGTGTAGATCGACTGATACCCCTTCGTTAAGTTGTTATATCGTAGCCACTGGGTGACGATCTAACGGCTCACAGGTGTTGACCATCCACTGGCGGCGCTAGCGGCGGCTGGCGGAGGCGCACGCTCGGGCGGTGAGCTTGCCGACGATGTGGGAAGCGAGGGAGAGGGGGAAGTGGCTTACAGCGTTCGCGTGGTCGAGGTGAAGCTCGAGGTGCTGTCTGCTAGTCAAGGGGCGCACCGGAGAGGCGACGATTTCTCGCCGGAGTGGGCAGCGGCGTCGGGTGTCTCTGGAGGTCGTCTGGGGTGAGGCTACAGGTCGTGCCGAGGCAAAATAAAGGCATGGTTGGACGCGGGAGAGCGTGGGGAGTACGGGAGCATCATCAGGAAGGCTCGGAGCTGTCGGAGCTTACCGGGGGAACTCGCCGGAGAAATGGCAGAAGACGGTGGCGCTCGGGTGTGGTCGTTGCCGACGGTTTGGAGCGCACGCGAGCGTGTGGAGCACACGGGAAGGTGCGCACGGGACTGAGGAGCAAGCTTGCGTGCTCTGTGGGGAGAAGGGCGGCTCTGGTTCGCCGGAATTGGCAGGAAAAGTCGTCGGAGACACAGGTGGTATGGGGACAAATTGGAGCAGCCTAGGGCAGTGGGGGCGATGTTTGGGGGGAAAGGAGAGGAGGGCGAGGCGCTTAAGTGTGCGTGGTCACTGGCGAGTTAAATCCATCCATCAACGCGAATCCAAGGGGAGTAATCACGGCAGTAAACGGCGGGGTGGAACGGTCGCGGTGAAGACGACGATGAGGTGGCGTGGGGTCCAACGGTCAGCGAGAGCGAGGGAGGGGAAGATGGGGCCAGCGGTCAGTGACTCAGCTGGTGCGCGCGTGTGTGAAAAACGATTCGGTAGAGGGGTGTGGGTGGGCTGCGAGTTGGGCTTGCTGGGCCTGTTGGTAGTGGGCTGCTTTGTTTCATTTTTTTATATCAAATGTTTTTCCTTTTCTGTTTTGAATTTCCTGATTTGATTTTCATTCAAACAATTCAAACTCCAAATCAAATCAAACCACCACCAAACTTTGTGTTGATTTTAATTCTGTTTAACAACATATTCCAAAGTCCAAAATAAAATAATACTTTTATTCTTTTAAGATTTATTAATAATTAAATAAATAGACCTTAGTCTTAAATTCAAATAGGTTTTAATTTATTTAAAAACTCTATTTGAAAACTAAATAATACCAAAACCTTTTCAGTAGGTTTCATTTGAAAAACAAAACACTTGGAATTCTTATTTAAAATACTTTAACAAGTTTTTAGTGTTTATTTAAAATGGGGAAAGCCTTTACTCAAATAAAATTGGATATTAATAAATCCTTATTATTTTATTTAAACAAACCTTTTCTCTTTTATCTATAGAAATATTTTATTTCAAAAGCTTGGCCAAGATTTAATTATCCTTATGTATTAATTCTACTTTGTTTTTGAAAACCAAATCTTTTTATTAAAATATCCAAAAAAATAGTGATTCCAACTATTAAAACTTTCTTTATTAATTGTTTATCTTTTTAAATCTCTTTAGGATTTTATTTGACCAAAATAGGTTTTGATGTTTCCATTTGGAATCAAAAAGTTTCTTCTCACCCTAAATTTCAACAATTATTTATTTGTTTATTTATTTTTCACATTTCAAAATTTGGAAATTTTTTGGGATGTGACAGTTATATGTGAATGTTTGTGATTAAAGTAATTGACAAAATTATGAATAAATAAAAGGAGTTTTATTTAATGAGAGTTTGCATTAAATTTGGTGGAAATTTAATGGGAATTTGAGTGGGATTTTGAGTGGAGGGAATTGAAAGGATTTTTGTGAGTGGAGCGTCGACCCACATGAATGAGGGGAGGGAAAGGAGGCAGCCCCCATGCGCAGGCCACCCCCTTGGTGTTCCCCCCTCTCCTATAAAAGGAACCCCTCTCCTCACTTCTCACTCACACCTCCTCATGAAGGATCTCTCTCCCCCTCTAGAATTTATCCCCCATGGTCTCGGACTAGCGAGATACATTTTCCCGGTGTCTATTCGGAAAGAAAGAGTTGTGCTTCCACTGCTTCGCTGGAGTGAGGAGGCGGAGGTTGCTCGGTGTCTTGTACGTGTGTGCAAGCATGGATGCGCTGCTGATTTGCGGCACTAGGACTTCATCTCGATATTGAGATCGGCAAGAGATCGTATGCATCAACCACGAGTTTAACTCGTTAAGATTTGTCGGTCTTCAAGGGTATGTTCTCTATGCATATACATCCGCCCGTTGTTTGTATCTAGTAGATAGATCTTGGTACATAGTTCCCATCATAGGAAATTTTTTGTTTTCTATGCTGTGAACCCTACAAAATCATGTTTCGTGATGTCATGACTTCAGAGGGATCTTCTATGGGGGAAATCCGTCGAATAATCATGACATAGTAGATCGCCTAAAGATGCAGGGTGACTATAGGGCGTTCATGAAAAAACAAGGCGTTCTCCCATTCCCTGAGCCGAGCCAGAAGTCTTGATGTTTGCCTAGTTGTAGTTCAGAACTACTAATGAGCTTGTGTGATGTAAACTTTATCCCCACAAGTACTTATGTGTGTCGACAATCGTTGAACTTAATTGTGCTACATGCTACTACTTATTAGGGTTATGAATCAACTATTAATTCTTTTTCTTATTATTATAGTTATATATGAATCAATACTTGGTTTTTTTGCTTAGTCGTTGGTCTTTTTTGCTTACTTTGGCCCTTTTTTCTTACTTTTATATTTTTAAAGAATGTTGATGATTAAAATGTCGTGGCACACTATATATGTGAATGTGCTATGATGGGATAGTTAGGCTTGTGCCATGCACAAGTCCAAGTCTTGTGCATCCAACTTGACCGACTGTTGCATCATAATATATTCCTGTGTCCAACGACCTATGTATATATGAGGCATGCTTTTTGAATTGGGACTACATACTTTTTTTGAGCATGAGGCACAAATTCGAGTTATTTTTGTGTTTTTCGAGAATGCCGATGATTAAAATGTCGTGGCACATGGTTAAAATGTCCAACGACCTAAGTATATGTGAATGTGCTATGATGGGATGGTAATACTTACGCCATGCATAAGTCCAAGTCTTGTGCATCCTTCTTGTCTTACCGTTCCATCATAGCTTATTTCCTTGTCCAACAACCTAGTTATATATGAGGCGTTCTTTTTAAGTTAGCGCTATTTGATAAGTGTATCTTTATATGTGACTTTTACATGTTTTCACCCACCATTTAATTATTATAGCCAACATATAGATGATGCGGTACGTCATGTACAAGGGACTGGTTCCTGAAGTCTACGACGATTGGGAAGACTGCTAGAGACAAGTGCACTATTTCAGCAGCAATAGCTACAAAGGGTACACCACTATAGTGAAGGCAGCAGCTAGATATACACGCTATCTAGCGGGAGTTAGGATGAGGAACTAGATGAAGACCTACACCTTCATCGTGGTGATGCTTATCGTCCTTGGTTGTCTGTCCCGCATGTTCCTACTATAGATATCTAGGTGAGCTTGCGATCTTTAACTTCGCTGAGACACGTCACTGACTACTTGTAAATTGAAAGAAACGATTGTAACTTATCATGTATATTCGTGTATGTAACTTATCTACATGTATTTGTTTCTATTTTTTTAAACATGTGTATTCCTATATGTATTCTACATCTATATATCTGTGTATGTATATAATCTAGTAGCGTATTTAAAAAAACATGGTTGTGGCGCACATGTCTTGGATTTAATGGTGCACAACACCTAAAGCACACCATGCACAGGTGCATGGTGCACTGCCTGGTGCGCCACATGCAACATAGTAGAAATTAACATGCTTCCATAGTCGTGGCGCACCATGGAGTGCGCTACCGCTATGTCCAGGTACCTATAGCTCACCAGGGGAAAACATGTGCGCCACCAACAACCATTTTCCTAGTAGTGCAACTCTGTTTGTCGCTGCAATGTAGAGTAATAGAGGCTCGTGTGGCTCAGGTGTCGCAAGTATCGAAGATATCAAAAGTATATCTTTCAAGATTCGTAGGGCACCATCATCTTCTTCAGTCCAAACAAATTTGTCGGTTTTGTTCAATAGCTTGTATAGAGGTGCGACTCTTTCTCCTAGTTAGTTGACGAACTAACTCACTAATGCGATGAAGCCGGTGAGTCGCTTTATGTCCTTCAGGCGAGTTGTCCTGGTAATGTTGATTATAGCCTCGATATTTTCTCGATTCACCTCTAGGCCCCTTTGGGACATGATGAAACCCAACAATTTTCCGGCATGAAGCAGCTATCACTCTTAGCAGCTCAATAGGATCTCTATACTAACACCACATACCAACACTAGTCTTTTTTGCGTAATTTTTTCTCACTCGTGCGCATTCGGTAACCACTTCCTAGTCGGTCGGCCATCATCAAATTTATCTAGGCCAAGCACGCTCAATCTTAGAGTTCTTTTTGTATGAGCTTTCGGAAAAGAAGTTGTCACTTGTTGGTATAGGTATACTATCAATCCTATTAAGCCATGCGCCAGGGTCTCACATACACCCACCCTTAGAAGATCGATGCCCTCGTCGGTCAACCACAAGCCAGGTACGTCCCCTCTTGGCACACGTATGTGCATCCAGTGCCGGCACATGTGCCATGTCGTGTCCCTCCGGGCCACACGCGCCATGCTCCACATGTTAGTACTAACCCGCGAGGATCGGCTCTAATACCACTTGTAACACCCTGTCCTCTCCGGACTAGCCACTGTCATTCATGGCAGCTCAATAGGATCTCTGGACTAACCCCACATACCAACACTAGTCTTCTCGACGCACTTCTTCCTCACTCATGTGCACCCGGTACGCATTTCCCGGTCAGTCACCCATCATCAAATTTCTCTAGGCCAAGCATGATTGACCTTAGAGTTATTTTTGCATGAGCTTTTAGAAGACAAGTTGCAACTTGTTTGTATGGGTATACTATCAATCATATTAAGCCATGCGCTAGGGTCTCACAAGCTTGTATAGAGGTGCGACTCTTTCTCTAAGACGGTTGACGAACTGACTCACTGAGGCAATGCAGACAGTGAGTCACTACACGTCCTTCAGGCTAGTCGGCCTGGTAATGTTGAATATAGCCTTAATATTATCCCGATTCACCCCTAGGCCCCTTTGGGACATGATAAAACCTAACAATTTTCCGGGTGGAATTACAAAGAAACATTTCTTCTGATTAAACATCATGTTAAATTTCCAAATATTAGCGAACATTTTCTCCAAGTCAGAAATTAGTGGTTCCTTTGTTTTGGACATGACCTCTATGCCATCCACATATACATCGACACTGCATTCGATTTGGTCATTGACGCAACGCTGCATAGTGCGTTGATATGTATCTCATATATTCTTTAAGTCGGAAGGCATAGTAGTTTAGCAGAAGGTTTCGAAAGAAGTGATGAAAGATTTATTTATTTGATACAATTTTTTATTCGTATTTGGTGATATCTAGAATATGCGTCGAGAAAACAGAGTAATTCTGACCCTGCCATGGAATCAATAACTTGATGGATTCGTGGCAAAGGAAACAGGTATTTGGGACAAGCCTTGTTCAAGGAAGTATATTCAACAAAAATCCTTAATTCAATAGTGTACATTTTAGGGACAAGTACAGGATTTTCCACCTAATCAGTGTGGATGACCTCTATGAGAAATCCGCCTAAATCTAGTGGGGATAATTATTTGGCTATAGTTCTTTGATTTTCATTTCCGAAATGTTACAAGGCCTGTTTGACGGGTCTAGCGTCAGGATAGACATTATGAGAGTGCTCGGCAATTTCCTTAGGTACTCCGATCATATCAGAAGATTTCCATGTGAAGATATATTTATTACCTTTGAGCAACTCGACGAGCGCGCATTCCTATGCATGGCATAGCCTAATCATATGCCTATGTTGGTCACCTTGGAGGGATCATCTTCCTTCCGCGGTGTTGTCTTCGTATATTCTAATGCCTTGAACTACAAATTCGGTTTCAGTATTTCATTCTTTGTAGCCGACATCTAGAACAGGTTGGTGTTTTTCTTGTTCTCCTTGTACTACTAGGCATGCAGCATGGCTTCAGCAAAGGTGACACCTCCTTCCTTGCAATGTCATGCTTTCTTCGGGTTTCCCTGGATTGTGATGACATGGTTGGGACCTAGAATTTTCATCATGTTGTAGATGTAGCAGGGGCGAGCCATGAACGCCGAGTCAGCCAGACACCCAAAGATGGCATGGTATGCACTTTTGAACGTTACCACCTCAAAAGAGAGTGGTTTGATCCGGTAGTTCTATGGAGTATAGAGTGTTACATAAAAAGTGATGTCACCCATCAAATTTACCGGTCTCCCTAGTATAATTCCATGGAAAATCACATTGTTGTGATTCAACCGGCTCTTTGAAATATTCATGTGGTGTAGTGTATCAATGTAGAGAATGTTAATTTTGCTACCACCGTCCATGAGAGTTTTAGAGAACTCATAGCCATCAATAAGAGGATTGACGACTAGAGGGTACTTTCCCTGCCGATGAGCCTTTTGTGGGTGATCCCTGCGGCCAAAGGTTATGGTTAGTTCTGACCAATCTAGAAACTGGGGGACTGCCGGAACCATGGCGTTAAGCTCATGGAGAACCGCTTTTTTGAATTTAGCTTGCTGAGTTCCGAGGAAGCATACATAAGTGTCTTTTTTGTAGGATACTGTAGCACCCGGGTAAAACCACTACTAGAAAATCGCTTGGTGTTTTTGTTTTGTGCATCATCATGGTATCATACTCATGTCATCATGCCACATTGCATTGAGCATTATACCAAACATTGCATATGATTGACTTGCTTGTGTTCTTGCTATCAACCAAATCTACCCCTCTTTCATATCTCTATTTCGTTTTCTACAAAGGAGTATCTATTTCTAGTTTCCAATATTTCCATAAATGTTCTTGTTCTTCTACTAAAACCATAATCTGGTAAAATGCCCAAATTGGCACATACACGTATTATGTATGTGGGTATCTCCTCCCCTTTAAACTATCCCCTCTTAATCCCTATTAGAATGACACAACCCTCTATTCAAAATCATCGGAGAAGTTTCAAAAGGATTTGATTTAGTTTGTTGGTTTGCATTTGAAAGAAACCTATACGAACAAATAAATAAAAATAAACATAGAAAATAATAAAGGAGAGAGGAGCCGCTGTAGCCCGGCCCAGTTTTCCTGCCCGGCCCAGTGACCCTCAACCGGCCCAGCTCCCAACTCCCGCCGTCACCCGTACCCCTTCGCGACAAGAGACGGCGTCTCCTGTTCCTCTTCCCCGAAGCCTCCCTCTCTCTCTGCTCCGCTAACGACAGGGGGCAGGTCGGCGTTCCTCCCATCATCCTCATCACACCGCACGTCCACTGAGCCCCCTTCTTATGCATCGAGGCTGATGCCCTAGGAACCCTAGCCCCAATCCTCCTGGTGCCGTTGTATTCCATATGTTCCCCCTCTGTGCAGCTCCTCAAGCCCGACCCTACTTCTCCATCATCCCCTACCTACGGAGGCCTCTGGACGTGCGTAGGAGGGCCCGAGGGTGCCCCTGTGAGGCGTCCAGTCCCCTTCTTGCCCGTGTCCGAGAGTAGCCGTCAGCACCACCGCCGTCGCTGTCATCATCTCCGACAACCCCCAGCCTCGATTCCTCTGGGAATCGGTCTAGGTGAGCACCCCCTTCCCATCCCTACTCCTCCATGTATCTTCCCCTATCGCCTAGCTGTAATCACCGTCGTCGTGGTTCTTCTGTGTGCACGTCCTGCTACTCGCAGTAGCCGCTGCTGCACCCCTCTATGCCCGCGACTTCGCCACAAGGTCCGCTCGCTCCTTGTTCGCGCCAGACTTCTCTGAGGAATCTCGGGCGTAGGCCGCACCTCCAGCTTCCCGTAGCCACAGGCCGTGCCCATTTTGGTCAACCACGGCCGCCACCAACCTCACCGGAAGTCGTCACCGTCGCCCTGTTGCCTGTCGAGTTTTTGAGACAGGTTCTGATTCAGATAGCGCCGGCCGTCCTCTTTTGCACTTAGCCCCTTGCCTGTTGCCAGCCTCAAACCGCAGCCCTCCCAGCCGGCATTTTTATAAAAAGGTACCTCACTTTTCTGGAAACAAACCCGCGGGCCCCTGAGCGCCCCACGTGCCACACCCTCACGTGGCCCTGTGCGCAAGTGGGCTGCCACCTCTATTGGCCCACAAGTCAGTGAGAGTGGGTTGACCAGTCGTGTGTAATAAAAGTGTCCCAAACTTTTCAATACAAATAAAATTTTCAGTAAATGATTTATATCAAATATATTCATATCTGTTTAAATATTTTGATTTTGAAGAAACTCCCAAAATGAAATATGAATGTTTTTTAATACGAATTCAACTATGTTTTCCAGTTTGACCAGAGTTGACTGCAGCTAGTCAAACCTTTAACTCTGACCTCTCATATTATAAATTGACATTAATAATGCTTTAAATTTATAATTTCAAATAATGCAAATAATATATGTTTTTATTCACAAAAATGTGAGGAATCTGTTTATGATATTTATAATATTATTTTAAAATTTTAAAATTTTGAAATAATTTAATTGTTAATAAATGTTTTCTCTATAACACCCTCGGATCGACCCTATGCAAGTTACAGGGATTCCCGCCAAACCCGCATAGAAACGATTCAAAGGTGCCCACCAAGAACTTTCGTGTGGGTGGAAAATGAAGTAATACCATTACACAATAGTCCATGATGAAACCCACAGAACAGATATATACAACAATGACTCAAAGAGTCAATAATAAAGATATACAATACAAAGATCCAAATCACCTTTAAAACGATACAGCGTCCGAGTACAGACAAGATGCAAATTGAGCTAAGAGCCCTGAAGAATAACCAATGGCGTTCATAACCCTGCCTAGGCCAAGCCGGAAGGGTAAACCTGCTAACGACGTCGATCTCAAAACCTGCTTAAACAAATGGGGTGCCGACAAAGGGCAAAGGAAAAAGGGAGCGGTCAGTACTGAGGCCAGTACACGAAGAGACTAGAATTCGGCGGTCCTCGCCTACATAGGTATGGTGGACTGAAGCGGCAGCGCAGCATGCACTGAACAACCTATAGAGACTCAATACAACTGGCGACTATTAGAGAGGGATAAGAAAGACCTATTCGGATCCAACCTAAAACTATCACCAAGCGTACCCATCCTGGTATTTCCCCCTCGAGACCAAATGAGGAAGGCAACCGAGGAACTCACATAGTTGGCAGTTTTATTCATTCCATTATATTTGCGGCAATTTACTAGTCAGATATAGATAGCATGAGTCATCCTGATATTATAAACAGTGGGCAGTTTTAATAAACCATTCCATTGTAGTTGCGATACTTACTAGTTAGATACATATAGCATGTGGCATCCCAAAACCAGCAGTTGTTGGTATTTTTATTTATCCATTCCATTATAGTGAAATTTATTACTAGTCATTTCAAAGTAAAATTTATAGCAGTACTTTAGTTATAGTTTTCAATGATCGAGATACTGTGCTCCAAGTCGTCCATAACCACGTACACGGCTTTCAGAAAGTATTACCCTGCAGGGGGGCACAAATAGAAACACGCGCATGATCAACCTCAGGAAAAACCAAATTAAAACCCAATGAAGCATCATGACAAAACATTCACAAGATTCATATTTGATTTCAGGGGGCCACCCCACTAAGCAACCCGCGACGAAGTTGGCTGGCTCCGAGACGGACCCAGAGGTTTGTGTCAATGGCTATAAATGACTGGGAACCTGAAAGTGTAACTGGGCTTGTCGATACTGTGAAAACATTCCACTTACCTAAACAGTACATGCGCTCTATGCGCAATCGTAAATAATGCAGTAAAGCATGGCATAAGTACATGATAGTAATAAAGCCCCAAACTACTTTGTGTCCCCCAGGAATTAAATATGACTCAAGCTAGGGTTAGGCGGATTCATGGTCCCACATGCGGATAGTGCGAATATTCAAAGAACAGGTATCAAGTACTCCAGATCCTACGGGACACAAGTGGACGGTTAAAAACCAAATAACATCTATTGTCCACCTGTGCCTCTGCGTTATTTACCTACTTTCAATTGTAGTTATTAAACTGTAATTAAAGCCATGAGCATCTCCAACATAAATCATATGGCAGTCTTCCAACAACTGTGGTACTTCACGACTCGCAACAGCACTTGAGCAAGCGACTACGACATGCAAGTCCAGTTGTCTACCAAGCAACAGGTAATAGGATGTGTCCAAGGAAATATAAGGCTGCAAGGGATATCACGGGTACGAAAACTAGAGCATCGCAACACTGATAGTAATAGAACAACATAAGGAAATAAAGACTATAAATGTAAAATAGGTAGAAAGGGGGAGAATGCTCACCTGAAAACATTGCCAAAGTTTCATAACCGAATAACTTGTCGAAGCTGACAACATCTGATCGTCCTATTCGAGAAGAAGCAAACACTAAGAGGAACAAGCGATGCAGCAATTACAACTAATGCAAAAAAATTGGCATGATCATGATATGATGCATGGCATGGCAAGTTAATGATGCAAAATATGTTTAGAAGGTATTAGGGGCATCACACTTTGATGATATAGCATTTGTAAGGCATTATTAATAAGAAACAATTAGTTTTCAATTTTATTTATCATGTTTTCCTTGCATAAAAAATATTGATTATAAAACTGTTCTTAATGCATGATGCAAATGATAACATGGGGGTCATGGTTGGAGAGGTCTCATCGCGCTGATCAATTTGACATATCATTTGTTGAATTCGGAGTTACGGATTTAAAGTTATGAATTTATTAAGGAAAAACATTTATTAAGAATTAAATTATTTCGAAATTTCAAAATTTTCAAATAATATTATAAATATCATAAACAGATTCCTCACATTTTTCTGATTCAAAAACATATATTATTTGCATTATTTAAAATTATAAATTTAAAGCATTATTAAAGTCAATTTATAATATGAGAGGTCAAAGTTAAAGGTTTGACTAGCTGCAGTCAACTCTGGTCAAACTGGAAAACATGGTTGAATTCGTATTAAAAAAACATTCATATTTCATTTTGGGAGTTTCTTCAAAATCAAAATATTAAACAGATATGAATATATTTGATATAAATCATTTACTGAAAATTTTATTTGTATTGAAAAGTTTGGCACACTTTTATTACACATGACCGGTTAACCAACTCTCACTGACTCGTGGGCCAAAAAAGGTGGCAGCCCACTTGCGCACAGGGCCACGGGAGGGTGTGGCACGTGGGGCGCTCAGGGTCCCATGGGTTTGTTTCCAGTAAAGCGAGGTACCTTTTTATAAAAATGTCAGCTGGGAGGGCTACGGTTTGAGGCTGGCAACAGGCAAGGGGATAAGTACATAAGAGGACGGCCGGCGCTATCTGAATCAGAACCTGTCTCTGAAACTCGACAGGCAACAGGGCGACGGTGACGACTTCCGGTGAGGTTGGCGGCGGCCGTGGTTGACCAAAAAGGGCGAGGCCGGTGGCTACGGGAAGCTGGAGGTGCGACCTACGCCCGATATTCCTCACAGAAGTCTGGTGCGAACAAGGAGCGAGCTGACCTTGCGGCGAAGTCGCGGGCAGAGAGGGGTGCAACAGCGACTGCTGCGAGCGGCAGAACAACGCAGAAGAACCACGACGACGGTGGCTACAGCTAGGCGATAGGGGAAGATACAGGGAGGAGTAGGGACCGGAAGCGGGTGTGCACCTAGAACGATTCCCAGAGAAATCGAGGCTGGGGGTGGTCGGAGATGATGACGGCAACGGCGGTGGTGACGACGGCTACTCTCGGACACGGGCAAGAAGGGGACTGGACGCCGCACAAGGGACGCCCGGGCCCTCCTACGCACGTCTAGAGGCCTCCGGAGATAGGGGATCGACACCCGTGCCCAGCGTGGCTTGCCGGTGTTTACGGCACCGGGGATGACGGAGAAGCAGGGTCGGGCTTGAGGAGATACATAGAGGGGGAACACAGGGAATTCATCGGCGCCAGGAGGATTGGGGCTAGGGTTCCCAGAGCATCAGCCTCGATGGATAAGAAGGGGGCTCAGTGGACGTGCAGTGTGACGAGGATGACGGGAGGAACGACGACCTGCACTCTGCCGTTAGCGGAGCAGAGAGAGAGGGAGGCGTTGGGGAAGAGGAACAGGAGACGCAGTCTCTTGTCGCGAAGGGGTACGGGCCACGGCGGGAGTTGGGAGCTGGGCCGGTTGAGGGTCACTGGGCCGGGCAGGAAAACTGGGCCGGGCTGCAGCGGCTCCTCTCTCCTTTATTATTTTCTATGTTTATTTTTATTTGTTTGTTCGTATAGGTTTCTTTCAAATGCAAACCAACAAACTAACTCAAATTCTTTTGAAACTTTTCCGATGATTTTGAATAGAGGGTTGTGTCATTCTAATAGGGATTAAGAGGGAATAATTTAAAGGGGAGGAGATGCCCACATACATAATATATGTATGTGCCAATTTGGGCATTTTACCAGATTTTGGTTTTAGTAGAATAAAAATAACATTTATGGAAATATTGGAAACTAGCAATAGATACTCCTTTGTAAAAAAAATAGAGATATGAAAGAGAGATAGAATTGGTTGATAGCAACAACACAAGCAAGTCAATCATAGGCAATATTTGGTATAATGCTCAAATGCAATGTGGCATGATGACATGAGTATGATACCATGATGATGCACAAAACAGAAACACCAAGTGATTTTCTAGTAGTGGTTTTACCGGGGGTGCTACAATTCGGCACCCCTAACAATGGATCTCGCCCTCGAGATCCGCCTCATGGTATGGAAAAGAATGCCGACGATCTGAATATTCTCGCTTCGTGTAGATCTTTGCAACACCACTAACAAAGATTCTTTCTCCATCTTGAAATCGGCGACACCACCAACAAGGGGCCGTTTCTCATGTTCATCGAGGGAACACTCCGGAGAGACAAGGAAGAAGGTAAAGGTATCATGAGGTAAGGCCACCTCTAACTTATGTGGAAGTAGTAAGAATTGCATTGGTCGTCCATTCAATGTACAAAAGTAATGATAAGAGTAGTGGTATGGTCGCGACTCCATCCCGCACCCAAAGCATTACTCTGTACATGAATAAACAATCATGCAACCAACTCTTGGATTTCAGACTGAAGATCTCGACAAGCGAGGTTCGGAAAGCTTTGGATGCAAAAAGGTGATGCAGGCTCTTCATTGGATGGGATTGCAGATGATGTCGTCGTGTTTGAAAACACCATAAGATATAAAGAAAAAATTTAGTGAATTTTGGGTCACTTGAAAGGTACAACAGAGGAAACTTCCTGCATGAAGACTGGACGTACCAACACCGTTACAAGAGGAGGAAGTGAAACCTTGAAGGTACGACGGAAACCCAACCACGAGAAATCCTAGACTTGAAGAAAAGATAAGAGATCAGATTCAAATCACGCAAAGGTGAGAGGAGAAAAGCAGTGGGGTAAGGAGTAAAAGCAGATCTACCCAATCGGTTTTCCAAAATAATTTTGACACTCTACGTCAGTCGTTAGCTAGGTTATCCTATAGGCTGGACTAGTGGGGTATCGCAACTGCTGCGCTCTGATACAACTCTGTAACACCCTCGAATCGACCCTATGCAACTTTCAGTGATTCCCACCAAACCCTCATAGAAACAATTTAAAGGTGCCCATCAGGCACTTTCGTGTGGGTGGAAAACGAAGTAATACCATTACACAATAGTCCACGATGGAACCCACAGAACAGATATATACAACAATGACTCAAAGAGTCAATAATACAAATATATAATACAAAGATCCAAATCACCTTTAAAACGATACAGCGTCCGAGTACGGACAAGATGCAAATTGAGCTAAGAGCCCTGAAGAATAACCAATGGCGTCCATAACCCTGCCCAGGCCAAGCCGCAAGGGTCCTGCTAACGACGTCGATCTCAAAACCTGCTTAAACAAAAGGGGTGCCGACAAAGGGCAAAGGAAAAAAGAGAGCGGTCAGTACTGAGGCCAGTACACGGCGAGACTAGGAACACCCTTGGATCGGCCTTATGCAAGTTTCAGCGATTCCCGCCAAACCCGCATAGAAACGATTCAAAGGTGCCCACCAGGCACTTTCGTGTGGGTGGAAAATGAAGTAATACCTTTAGACAATAGTCCATGATGGAACCCACAGAACAGATATATACAACACGACTCCATGAGTCAAGAATACAGATATACAGTACAAAAATCCAAATCACCTTGAAAACGGTACAGCATCCGAGTACAGACAAGATGCAAATTTCGCTAAGAGACCTGAAGAATAACCAATGGCATCCATAAAACTGCCCAGGCCAAGCCGGAAGGATAACCCTACTAACGACGTAGATATCAAAACCTGCTTAAACAAAAGGGGTGCCGACAAAGGGCAAAGGAAAAAAAGAGCGGTCAGTACTGAGGCCAGTACACAGCGAGACTAGTAACACCCTCGGATCGGCCCTATGCAAGTTTCAGCGATTCCCGCCAAACCCGCATAGAAACGATTCAAAGGTGCCCACCAGGCACTTTCGTGCTTGTGGAAAACGAAGTAATACCTTTACACAATAGTCCACGATAGAACCCACAAAACAAATATGTACAACACGACTCCATGAGTCAACAATATAGATATACAGAACAAAAATCCAAATCACCTTGAAAACGGTACAGTATCCGAGTACAGACAAGATGCAAATTGAGCTAAGAGCCCTGAAGAATAACCAATGGCATCCATAACCTTGCCCAGGCCAAGCCGGAAGGGTAACCCTACTAACAATGTCGATCTCAAAACCTGCTTAAACAAAAGGGGTGCTAAAAAATGGCAAAGGAAAAAGAGAGCGGTCAGTACTCAGGCTAGTACACGGCGAGTCTAGAATTTGGCGGTCCACGCCTACATAGGTATGGTGGAATGAAGCGGCAGCGCAACATGCACTAAACAACCTATAGAGACTCAATACAACTAGCGGCTATCAGATAGGGATAAGAAATACCTATTCGGATCCATCCTGAAACTATCACCAAGCATACCCATCCTGGTATTTCCCCCTCGAGACCAAACGAGGAAGTCAACCGAGGAACTCACACAGTTGGCAGTTTTATTCATTCTGTTATAGTTGCGGCAATTACTAGTCAGATATAGATAACATGAGTAATCCTAATATTATAAATAGTGGGCAGTTTTAGTTAACCATTCCGTTGTAGTTGCAATACTTTCTAGTTAGATACATATAGCATGAGGCATCCCAAAACCAGCAGTTGTTGGTACTTTTATTTAGCCATTCCGTTGTAGTGAAGCTGATTAGTAGTCATTTTAAAGTCAAATTTATAGCACTACTTTAGCTATAGTTGTCTATGATCGAGATACTATGCTCCAAGTCGTCCATAACCGCGGACACGGCTTTCAGAAAGTTTTACCCTGCAGGGCGGCACAAATAGCAACACACAGATGATCAACCTCGAAAAAAACCAAATGAAAACCCAACGAGGCATCACGACAGAATATTCACAAGATTCATATTTGATTTCAGGGGGCCACCACACTAAGCAACCCGCGACAAAGTTGGCTGGCTCCGAGACGGACCCAGAGGTTTGTGTCAATGGCTGTAAACGACTGGGAACCCGAAAGTGTGACTAGGATTGTCGATACCGCGGAAACATTCCACTTACCTAAACAGTACAGGCGCTCCAAGCGCAATCATAAATAAAGCAGTTAAGTATGGCATAAGTACAGGATAGTAATAAATCCCCAAACTACTTTGTGGCCCCCAGGATTTAAATATGACTCAAGCTAGGGTTAGGGGGATTCATGGTCCCACGTGCGGATAGTGCGAATATTCAAAGAACATGTATCAAGTACTCGGGATCCTACGGGACACAAGTGGACGGTTAAAAACCAAATAACATCCATTGTCCTTTTGTGCCTCTGCATTATTTACCTACTTTCAATTTTAGTTATTAAACTGTAATTAAAGCCATGAGCATCTCTAACATAAAGTATATGGCAGTCTTCCAACAACTGTGGTACTTGACGACCCGTAACAGCACTTGAGCAAGCGACTATGACACGCAAGTCCAGCTGTATACCAAACAACAGGTAATAGGATGTGTCTAAGGCAATATAAGGCTGCAAGGGATATCACGGGTATGAAAACTAGAGCATCGCAACACAGATAGTAATAGAACAACATGAGGAAATAATGACTATAAATGTAAAATAGGTAGAAAGGGAGTGAATGCTCGCCTAAAAACATTGCCGAAGTTTCATAACAGAAGAACTTGTCGAAGCTGACAACATCTCATCGTCCTATCCGAGAAGAAGCAAACACTAAAAGGAACAAGCATTGCAGCAATTACAACTAATGCGAAAAAATCGGCATGATCATGATATGATGTATGGCATGGCAATTTAATGATGAAAACTATGTTTAAAAGGTATTAGGGGCATCACACTTTGATGATATAGCATTTGTAAGGCATTATTAACAAGAAACAATTAGTTTTCAATTTTATTTATCATGTTTTCCTTGCATAAACAATACTAATTATAAAACTGCTCTTAATGCATGATTCAAATGATAACTTGGGTATCATGGTCGGAGAGGTCTCATCGCGCTGATCGATTTGGACATATCATTTGTTGAATTCGGAGTTACAGATTTAAAGTTATAAATTTATTAAGGAAAAACATTTATTAACAATTAAATTATTTCGAAATTTTAAAATTTTCAAATAATATTATAAATATCATAAAAAGATTCCTCACATTTTTCTGATTCAAAAACATATATTATTTGCATTATTTGAAATTATAAATTTAAAGCATTATTAAAGTCACTTTATAATATGATAGGTCAAAGTTAAAAGTTTGACAAGCTGCAGTCAACTCTGGTCAAACTGGAAAATATGGTTGAATTCGTATTAAAAAAACATTCATATTTCATTTTGGGTGTTTCTTCAAAATCAAAATATTTAAACAGATATGAATGTATTTGATATAAATCATTTACTGAAAATTTTATTTGTATTAAAAAGTTTGGCACACTTTTATTACAACGACTGGTCAACCCACTCTCACTGACTTGTGGGCCAACAGAGGTGGCAGCCCACTTGCGCACAGAGCCACGGGAGGGTGTGGCACGTGGGGCGCCCAGGGGCCCATGGGTTTGTTTCCAGAAAAGCGAGGTACCTTTTTATAAAAATGCCGCTGGGAGGGCTGCGGTTTGAGGCTGGCAACAGGCAAGGGGCTAAGTGCAAAAGAGGACGACCGGCGCTATCTGAATCAGAACCTGTCTCTGAAACTCGACAGTCAACAGGGCGACGGTGACGACTTTCGGTGAGGTTGGCAGCGGCCGTGGTTTACCAAAAAGGGCGCGGCCGATGGCTACGGGAATCTGGAGGTGCGGCCTACGCCCGATATTCCTTAGAGAAGTCTGGCGCGAACAAGGAGCGAGCGGACTTTGCGGCGAAGTCGAGGGCAGAGAGGGGTGCAGCACCGACTACTGCGAGCGGCAAAACGCGCACACAGAAGAACCACGACGATCGTGGCTACAGCTAGGCGATAGGGGAAGATACAGGGAGGCGTAGGGACAGGAAGGGGGTGCTCACCTAGACCGATTCCCAGAGGAATCGAGGCTGGGGGTGGTCGGAGATGATGACAGCGACGGTGGTGGTGACGACGGCTACTCTCGGACACGGGCAAGAAGGGGACTGGACACCGCACAGGGGCACGCCCGAGCCCTCCTACGCACGTCCAGAGGCCTCCGGAGATAGGGGATCGACTCCCATGGCCAGCGTGGCTTGCCGGTGTTTGCGGCACCGGGGACGACGGAGAAGCAGGGTCGGGCTTGAGGAGCTGCACAGAGGGGGTACAGAGGGAATACAACGGTGCCAAGAGGATTGGGGCTAGGGTTCCCAGGGCTCGGTGGATGTGCGGTGTGGCGAGGATGACGGGAGGAACGGCGACCTGCCCGCTGCCGTTAGCGGAGCAGAGAGAGGGAAGCGTCGGGGAAGAGGAACATGAGACACCTACTCTTGTCACGAAGGGGTACAGGCCACAGAGGGAGTTGGGAGCTGGGCCGGTTGAGGGTCACTGGGTTAGGCAGGAAAACTAGGCTGGGCTGCAGCAGCTCCTCTCTCCTTTATTATTTTCTGTGTTCATTTTTATTTGTTTGTTCGTATAGGTTTCTTTCAAATGCAAACCAATAAACTAACTCAAATCCTTTTGAAACTTTTCCCATGATTTTGAATAGAGGGTTGTGTCATTCTAATAGGGATTAAGAGGGAATAGTTTAAAGGGGAGGAGATGCCCACATACATAATATGTGTGTATGTGCCAATTTGGGAATTTTACCAGATTAGGGTTTTAGTAGAAGAACAAGAACATTTATGGAAATATTGGAAACTAGCAATAGATACTCCTTTGTAGAAAACAAAATAGAGATATGAAAGTGGGGTAGATTTGGTTGATAGCAACAACACAAGCAAGTCAATCATATGCAATGTTTTGTATAATGCTCGAATGCAATGTGGCATGATGAAATGAGTATGATACCATGATGATGCACAAAAAAAACACCAAGCGATTTTCTAGTAGTGGTTTTACCCGGGGTGCTACAGATACTCCTTTCCATCAGACTTGCATTGTGCGGCTTCCACCAACTCCATGTCAGAATCTTCCTTGGCCTCTTTGTCGTTTTGTCGCTTGGCCCTGTAGTTAGTGTATTCGTCTTTCTTGATGTTGTCATTGAAACGACACTCAGCGTTGGTATGGGAAGAACCCCGTTCCTGTCCAGGTAATGAAAAAAAGGATTGTTAGAAATTTCGGCCTAGGAGTATGCTTTCCCTGGTTGCTGCTCGTCTCTACCATGGACTCGGGAAGTTCTGCGGACTCGTCCCTGGCCACCCTCGTGCCCTCCTCGACCTCCTGATTCGATTGTTGCATTGACAGTAGCATTTTTCGGATTGGGTTTCTCCTCAGAGGTGTTCTTTCACTTCTAGCTCTGCTGCTGCTTTGGCTGCTTTAGATTTGGTATAGCTATGCTATTCAACACGCCTTGTGAATCATCATCGGCATTAGCATATTTGCTCGCCATCTCTATCTTTTCACCCAAGTCGGTAACTTTGTCGTGTTTGAATTGGTGACATAGTAATCTGAATGGTAACCCTGCAATGAAAGCTTCAACCGTAGTTTAATCATTGACTCCTTCATAGGAGTGTCTCGTGTCGATCCATCGTCTGAGATAATATTGACAAGTTTCTCTGGGTTGTTGGATGCAGTGCTGCATGTCTCTGACACTGCAGGGCCTCGTGTAAGTCCCTTCAAAATTCCAAAAGAACGCACTTTTTATATCATACTAGTTACTTACCATGTTTTCTGGAACCTCACTGAGCCATGATCAAGCCGTGTTCCGCAGCATAAGTGGGAGCTATCGGACTGCACCAAGTTGTTTCCTAATTTGGCGATGCAGCAAGCCTAGAAAATAACCTAAAGCCAGGTGTCTGTCCAGGTGACATCATCGTAGGGTTGAATGTGTTTCACGATGCCTAAGTCAAATGGAAACTTTGTTTTGCGGATGCATGGACCGAAACATTTGGGTCCCACATACACGTCATCCTCCTCAAAACGCCATGCTTCATTGTTAGATACACTATGATGGCGAGCGTAACTTGGCAAGAGTGATCTTCACCTCGGATGCTCGTTGTATCTGCGGGGCGATGGATTCAGATTTATGATTCTCCTCCTATCGTTACCTTATCCGTGCTAACGGCTACCACGACTATGATGAGAGCCATTATGGTCACTGATAGGTGGGGATGGTGGTTCCGATGGGTTATTTCCGGCTGAACGACGGCTTCCTTCTGGAGCTTCATTGCGCTGTCTCCGAGGTGGATCTTCATGATGTCGGCCATCGTGCCGCCATGGTCCAGGGCACTCTTCGCTATTTCTTCATCTCGCGTGATTGTCATAGCGATAAGGTTTAGCCGTATGACTAGTGTGTCTGGGAGGTGGCATTTGTTGCCGGTACCGCCCTCGCCGGTGCTACGCTTTTTCTTTATCCTCGTGGCCTTTAGGGTTCCAACGCTAGAGTTTATGAGGGTCTAGTTCCTTGATGGCGTCACGTGACATAACCGGGAGAACTTCTGCCCATCTTTGCGCAATCCTGCGATTATGGGATGAAGAGCCAATTTTTAAGTAATTGTCCTCCCTAGGGTCGGAGCGATAGTGCTATTCCGGTTCCCTTCGGGGGCCTCATATCAGCGTTTCAGTCCTCGTCTGTGCGGCATTTTTCGGATTTCGAGGCGAGCTTACTGCTGAAGGATGCATCTGTTTTTTGTTGCTCCAAGCCTTTCTCGAGTAAAGCAACGCACTACCAGACCTATTCTGGAGACGGGTTATTGTCAGGGTTAGCTCGAGCGGCGGCAACGTTCTCCACTAGAGTGTTTTAGACCCCGTTTCCGTTGCTATCAATCTGAAACTATCCTCCAACCATTCCGTCAAAGAGAGATTTGTGGACTTCCGGATTTCTGTTGGCCAGAACCGGACCACCTCTAGTTTTGTCATATGGTAGTCGCTTGAAATCTGACTTGTACAGGGCGGGATTATAGTCGATGTGTAACATCGCAATTTCAGCAACCCTAATTTGTTGTCCAGAATGCAAAAATCAGGGGGGAAAACACTTTTCTTGTTTAATGATGCAAAAATCAGGGGGGGAAATCTGCTTGCATGGTTGTTTGTGCTTATGCATCTTATGATGTAGTAGATGATATACTCGTTACCTCAACCCCCAGTTGATAAAAGCTATTAACAAAACTGTCTTGGCTCCTCTTACTTATTCTCAAATGTGTTGGCATTTCAAAACCGGAGCCAAGATGCCCTTTTATAACAATTATTTCTTAGCTTTTATTTAACAAAACTATTGAGATCTATATGATATAATGTCCTTATGTTTTCAACACAGAACTTTCAACTACCCTTACCTCTAGTTTTCCCAAAAGTTTTTCCTAAAACCGTTTGAACTCTACTCTTGGTAAGAATACCAACAGACTCTTATCTCCCTCAAAAATCAAAGACCTTTAAAATTACCTAACCCTACCTCAAGCTAGGATTGATGGCAACCTCAGTATCAGTTTGAGTAGTTGTTAGGATGATTTGCCTTGAGATGTTGTTTGATGAATTGCTTTGATCTACTGATTGACTTAATTATTTAGGAAGTAGCATGATCTACCTGAGGAGCTCATCCTTTAGGATAAAGCTAAATCCAAAATACAAATCCAAAGCAAACCCCCCTAATCTTGATCTGATCTGTGAACCCTAAAGTTACCTTCTAATTCCCTTAATCAGATCAATCGAGAGCAAATCCTTCTTATCAACATCCAAGGCAATGAACACCAAATACAAGCATGGATCCCTTCTACCCAATCAAATCTCAACCTCATCCACGTGATGATGAGTTTGGAACCTAGCATACTCTCAAAATCATCTCCTCTTGTATCCTAGTCAAAAACCCTAAATCTGCCAAAAATGGCTAAGTCTAAAAAAGCTATCAACATCAAATCTTTGATTCCCTGTCTTTCTCAACCCTCGTGCATTTTTGGAAATGCATTTGAACCATCTTGTAGACCATCATAAGGACTAATAAATCCCACTATCTCCCTTGACCCAATCATCATTTGTCCCACTCGTTCTTGATGTGTTTGTAGGCAAGAAAATAATGACTTCTAGAAATCATATCATCATGCCTACTTTAGCAGAAGCTCGCATCCCCATGGTATATTCGCTTGACAAACTCTTTGCAGGGTTTTAATCTACTAACCCTAGTCTACCAATCCCTACTTATCTTGTTTCCATTGAAGCTTTGTGCTTCTTAAACCCACATGATTTCTGAGGCTAGTTGATAATCTGCTATGGCACCCTTAATTTTAACAAAGTTTGGCAACACTCCTAGAATATCTAAAGCATGATCAGGCTCAATTATAGGTTCCATGAGGATCTATATAAGTTGGTATATCTACCCATCTATCCCTTGCCCCAAAGGGAGCTCTAAGCTCCTTAATTCAACTACGTTTAAAAGGTATAAAAATATTCTTACCCTAGATCATCTAATTCTTGTTTTCATCCAAAACCAATTTCCATTTGACAAACCCAAGGATGCAAATGATGTATATACTAAGTTGACATCATCTAACTTGTTTATAAAGATTTATCAAATTCAGTCCATATTTATTTTGGTCCTAAAAATATTTAAATCCCTTCTTTTGGAAAATCCTCAAAACTCCATCTATAAAAGAAACTTTGTTTTCTCCAAATCACTTATTCAACTAAAGGCACATTGGATGCCTATATGTGGATACCTATCTCCCACTTAAAAAATAAATTGTTTCAATATTTTCCCCTTTTTCTTAAATGGCAGAAATGGAATAATAAATGTTTTAAATAGTTTTACTCCTCAATAAATCTTGGGAAAATTGTCCAAAGCATATATTCATATATGAGACCTTCTCAAAACAAAAACCATCCTTTCCCAATTCAAAAATATTAAACCAAACCCTAAAGACTATTACAACACTTTTTGAACAATGGTTATAAAAATGATTTAAAACCCTCAGAAAAATCTCAACTAATTAAAGGATATGTATCTTGATCTCTCCTAGTTACCAGCAACTTAAAACCACCTTGCCAAGACCACTTTATGATAAGTTCATCATGATCATCAACTATGGCCAAAATGAGTTTAATCATTCTCTCCCACTCCAAATCTTCTCAAACCATCATCAATCCTCACCATTGACCACCATAGTAACTCTAACACCCTCTGGTCGCTAAGCACTGTAGCACAACAGTGCTCAACTCCCCTTTTGTCCCCTTGTGTTTGGAGGGAGGAGAGAAGGGCACCTATGCCCATTTCTTTAGAAATCTTGCCTTGTCACTCTCTTTAAGGACTGCACTCTCTCTTTTCTTGACCAGAACCCCACCACCCTCTCTCTACACCACCCCTGTCAACCGATGGCAAAGCCATGGACCAACCCCTAAGCCATGAGTGCACTTGGCACCATACACCACCCCTCCTTGTTTTATAAGCTCACATGCCACCCCGACCATTCTATCTGGCTCATTTCTCCCTATCTCCTACACCTACCCTCCCCCATGCTCCAGATCTAGCCCCTTAGATATCCATCGCCCTGGAGAAGGAGAAGCCCTCCTCTCGGCCTCCTTCAATAGGAAGCGTATGTGGCCGACTCCGACCCCTCCAAGATCCCTCTATGCTTCCCTTTCTGCTTATCCTCCTCTGATCCACCCTCCCCTTCCCTTCCTTGCATGCATGTCCACCGGAGTTGCCAACAACCATGTATGCCCGAAGGAAGCTCCATCAATGTACCCCACACCCTGATGGCATGCAGCTGCCCCATGTCCACCCCTATCTTCACAGGATCTCCACGTCCATAGTAACCATCCCACCTCGACATGCATGCGCTGAGGGACGTGCCCCGGTGGCCTCCCGAGAGCACTCCGTTGCGGGGAAGGCGCGAAGTGGGCTATGCATCAAAACCGTCATTGTTGCCCCTCTCTTGGCCCGCCTCCGTCTACCGCGTCTTCTTGTATCCTCTCTGCCGCTTTCCCGAGCCCCCAGGGGATCTCCTTGCCCGCTTTCCGCCCTCCTAGGGTTTCCCCTCGCCTCCACTTTATCTAGAGGAAGAGGATGACCCGGAGCCGTCCGTCGCCATTCTAATCAGACGACCTAGGTGCCTCCGTACCCGTTCGCGTCTCTACTTTCATCGACAGGTGGGCCTTGACCTGGACTTTGAACAGGAAGCGCCCCCGTGCATGCTCGCCTATGAGTGGGATGATCGGCGCTGTTCTGGCTCGTTTATCCTTCGAGCCAGCCCACATACCCCCCTATCCTTTTCTTTTGGTTTTCCCCAGGGCTGCTAACTAGCTTGGTAGGATTAAATCTTAATAAAAATGAACAATAGCCAGGAAGTCCTAGATACGATTTTTCCCAAGTTCCCTACTGTTTTTTCTTACATGAAATACAAACCCCTTGCCTAGATATGATTCCTATATTTTCTAGTTTGTAAATGACTACAAAGTATCTAGAGAACTCATTAATTTCTTCTGGGAGTTTCACAACTCCAATGGGATTTAACCCCTTTTGTGCTTAAAGGTAATTGTTATACCTTGCATGTCACCCTGGCCCAACCCTATTTTTCTTCCTAGTTTTCCCCTGGTAAAAACGACAAAAGCAAGCCTTTTCAGCATTTAGGAATTTATTGAGGTCAAACTAAAAGTGTTATGGAACTAATTCGAACTCTAAGAATTCACAACTCCTCATCTACTTCAAACCCTAGGAGCCCAAAATTTATTAATCATTGGTTGATTTTTAGTGAATAAAACTATTCCATGCATGATTGATTCAGCTATAAAATCACTCCAGTAGTTCTGTAAATCCAAAAATGTTGATTCCAATTTCTACAGAAATGAATTGCAAATGACTAACATGTGTCTCTGGAATCATATCAAAAGCCCATGTATATTATATATGGTGAAAAAGAAAAATACCTTCAAGAACTAACTTTGGGAAATTCCCAAGGGCATTCTAGTAATTATTTGAATGTGATTCCAGCTCTCACGGAAGTACATCAAACCCTAACTAAACCTAAGAGGAAATAATTGTTGGAACCACACATCATTTCTGATGAATTATTTCCTAAAACTATAGATTTTATCACTAGGATATTCATGTAAATCAAAGGAAATTGATAAATTATTGAAACCACTTTTATTGGTTCCATCTTGTCAATACCTATCTTATGATATAATTTTTATATATTGAAATCAGACAGAACCAAGCATTGGCCTTAAACTCCCTAATTAAGTGTTATATGCCACAAAAATCATAAAGAAAATTTCCACAAATGCAATTAAAATGAAATCAACTACTTTAGTCTCAATGGGTCAAAACCTACTAAATTAAATGTTTTTTTGATGTATTGTACTGGTGTTTGTATGCCTTGTGTTGATAATGCCTCTTGTTTGATTGCATGTATGATCCTCGACGACGATAGGTGCGATTGTACTCACGACGAGAAGGACGGATCATCTTGTTGTTGATCATAGGCAAGCCACCTTCTTGTTCATAAGCCCTTATCCTACTATTTGTTTACTTATGCATGTTTTATCTACTTTTATACAAAGTGCATTGGTATACTATATAATATTTTATACATGGTAGTGGCTTGGCTCCTCTAGTCAATACCATTTGTACTAATAAGTACAACCCCTTCGAATACATCTACTTGTCCATTGTATGGTAGATGGTGTATCACACCATATCCCTTTGGAGAGTCCGTTTTAGCCGAAACAAAACTATAGGATGGGAAGACCCCTGCAAAGTTTTACAAAAATGTTTTAAGGTAAAAACCTTGGTGAGGTTCGACCTACCAAGAGAAGTTGAGAAATGAAAGTATTTTTTTTTACAAAAGGGCTGGTCAAAGGACGGAGGCAGAAGGCTTACAAAAACACACCAGGTTTTTTGCAGTTTTGCCAGAACAATTAACCTGTGCAACTACATTACTATGAAATGGGACAAGGCTGGACTTGATGTTTGTTTACTCTTGTATAAGATGCCCCACAACTACTACACGAGATTTCAAAGTCTGAGAGGGTGGGCCTTCACCGGGTCTCTGTAGTGTAATTTAGCACCCGGGAGAAGGAACGAAGGGTCTACGGGCCTCCACGCATTAATATGAGCCTCTCATCGAAAGTGCACACTTGGTGAAGTGGAAAAATTTCTTAGGTTGGCTTTTGAACTCTACATGGCATCCCGGTGTTGAGGGGAAACAACTCTCATATGGTAGGCACTTATATTGGAGTAGGTGCCCAGAGAGTCTCGACCGGTTACTCGACCCATGATCGGTGTAGATCACTGCAGGCTACCCAGATGGTGTGGGTAAAATGTACAACTTATGCAGAGTGTAAATCTATTCAAATAGCCGTGCCCACGGTTATGACGGGTGGAAAGGTTGTTGTAGAGAGGTGCTGGTTTTCATTTCAAAAAGGACTTCGGAATATCTATGCCTTTGGAAATGTTTTGACCATGGGATGGTCAGAAAGGAAGGAAAGGACTTGGTCATTGGATGACCAGAAGGAGTAACAAATGGGTGACTCAATCCTAGTGTTTTCCAAAACTTTTCAAAAAGGTTTACAAAATGTTTTACAAAGGTTTCAACAAAGATATAGACATGCTATATCTACAATAGAAACTATTTATACCAGAACTTCTCATGGACCCCTCCTACTACCACAACCATATTGCATATCCCTTATTATTGTTCCTTTAAGGTGGTTTGCGAGTACATTCAAATTACTCATTGGCGTTGTACCTGGCTATTAGCTTGGTCATATTCGATAAGTAAGGAAGAAGAAGGCGATGTTGACGACTCTGCGAGCTAGGACGTTCTCCTTGTCAGCTGCATGTAGGTTAAGGGATGGCTCGGGCTCTAATCTTCATGAAGTTCCATTGATGTTGATTAAGGTGGCCTTAAGGGAAACGAAGGTATGACTTGTATCTGCTTAAGTAATGGATGTTTACTTTGATACTTTTCAGTTATGCGCCACGAAAGACTGATCATGGGATCATGGTGTATGCACAACAAGGATTCCCGGAGGACAAATCTGGAGTCTCATAGACTTGGTATCAGAGCCAGCCTGACTATAGGAGAACCTTAATTACCATGGTCGTTAGATAGGAAAACTACTTTTAGAAACACCGTCTTTCAAAAAAATTATTTTCTCAAAGCTTTTTGAAATATTCTTCCTCTTATCTCATCCAAATTTAAATGGTTTAAATTGGTTCCTTCCATCTCTCGTCTGAACTTCAAAACATACAGCCTTAAAACCAATAGGACCTAGGAACATGGCAAAGATGATAATAGCAAGATAAAGAGAACATCTACCGGCAAACACAAGGAGACTACAAAATCACCCTACCAGCAAAATTCTCAAAATCATAAGAAGTCAAGACTGCACTACCGAGAAGTTTCAAATGACACAGCAAAAGCTTCAGCCGCAAGATAGTGACCTAGACCAAAATAACACGACATATAGGATTAATAGTCCTAGGATAGGATTCCACTATATGGCGAGTAGTTAACTCCTTGGTCTATACAGTAGCCCATGTTTTCCTTGACTAGGTGCTTAGTGTGTTTCTTGATGTGTCATGTTCGTGTTTCTTTGATTGGGAAAAATATTTCGACCCAATTACTATGCTCACATTGAATTGTATGCTCTGGTTTGTTAGACCTAACAAAAAAGTGGTTAAGAATAGACACACCCCCAAGAAACTCAAGCAAACCAGGTTAGTTATCGCTAACAAAACCCTTTTCAAAACTCGAGAGTTATGAGAGGAAGAGTACCTCTAGAACCCGGACATCAACATTGTCAAGATAGAACAACTTTAAGATTTCTCCTCAACATGATGGCATACCTCATCGAACTTACTTATCAAGACCAATCACTAGCACGACACTTTCTATTTACCGACCAATAGGAGCAAGCACCTTGTTGAAGCAGGAGGTCTACCACCAAAGTATCTCCACCATCCCAACGAAATCACAAGACTTGCTAATTAAGACCAAAAGTGAAGACCTAACTTCACTAACCTTCGAAATATTAGACCTTCCGTCAGCCCAAAAGAGTAATTATGTTATTCGATCACTCTACCGTAACCGACGGGAAGTTCCTCACTAGAAGGCTAGAATACTCCAAAATCCTAACGACAAGGATGCATAAAGACAACGAACGTACTCCTCTATTAAGAAGAATCAAAATGAAGAGTGCAAGCAAAGATAGATTCCTTGAAGTTAAATGCCTCTACCTCGATTGGAGACTAGGACTAAGTGTCGTTAACCGCTAAACTGCTAGGAGCTAACCCCTTAGATTTGTTAGGTAACCCCCCTAGAAAGGTAGTCACAATAAGGCAGACCCTCCGTCGTCGGAAGGTATCCCTCAGTGATCATCTCCTTGATGTCACCATCGGAGAGGTCCGAGCCACGCCACTCCCCTTTGTGAGAGTCTGCCTACTCCTCCAGTGGCTTGAGCTCTGCTGGAATATGGCCGCCGGTGGTGGATTCCACCACAGCGGAACATGCCACCACCACCCCCTTCGACGGGATGTTAACTGTTCTAGAAGGCTTGGCCAAAGCCTCGCCAAATGCGGCCATGGAAGGGTCGCTGCTGCCGCTCGCCATTGTTGAGGGAGAGGTGGACTAGGAGCTGGGGAAGAACTAGGGTTTTGGGCTAGAGGAAGAAGATGATGTGGGTGCGAATGAGGGTAAAAAATAATTGACCCATGCTGTTTAAAATATATAGCCCAGATATAATGATTCGTGCAGAGTGATCCAACGGTCGACGCGTGCGTGCGCGAGCGTGCGCGGAGATTTTGCCATGTTCCCACCGCTGCTGCTTGATGTTTCGGATTTCTCGAACGGGAAAATTGCTATCAATATGTTTCCTGCATATGTGAGTTACGAGGCATCGCTAGCCTATGGTCTATGTCATCTCACTAACAAATGCAGACGAACAGTCCCATTTGAAGATTTTGGCATGGACAGATTCTGTCCGGCTACGAGAAGAGTAAGGTGGAAGAAACAGTGATTCTCTGACTTACGTATTGAAGACGGAGAATATTGCACGGTTCTTGAGATATTACTTAACTAATTGCTGACATCACCTAGACGGAGTATTTAAACTGAAGAGGCAAGAGAACGCAATATCTCGGAGTTCTCTGGCAGCTACTATTGGGGATATGCTGAATGAGTATCACCATTGCATGTCTCTAACCGACTAACCGGGTGGCCCATAGTTGGTAGCAAGGCCCATGGCCTTCTGGGCAGCCTAATTAGATGGATCTAGAAGGTAAGCCCATGTAGGATAAAGGAAGGCTACGGCGACCAACCCGGATCCTTGGAGTGTAAGACACGAAGACTAGTTAGTATTTGTGTAGAACTCTATAACCTGTCTGGGTAGGACTTTTCCCTCTAACCCTAGGTTATGGCATCCTTATAATACGTAACTAGGAGCCTTTAGGGCATGACTTAGACATCAATTTACACACCTCTCACAGCGAACCAAACCCCGCAACTCGGCATATTGCCCTTATAGTGATTTATAGCAGGAGTAGGGTTCTGCCACCATTGTGGGACCTAAACCTGGGTAATCTATGTTACCTCGTACTCGCCAACTTGCTGCATTCCCCCACATCTCTAAACACGCACTGTGAGGACCCCTCCATGGCATACTCATTGACAATACCACGATAGCTCCCCATCCCATCATCCCACTGGAAAACTCGATGGTTGCCTAAGAAAATAGAAAACAATTGTCCCTGCAACTTGCAAAAAGAGGAAAGCGATATGGCCAACATCGACGAAAAGGGTGGAACTTTCCGGCAACCTCTATAGGTAGGATACCTTCACGAAATAAGTTTTCCAACAAGGAGTGAAAGCAGCGGAAAGCACCTGCTTCCTCCTATTCAAGAAAACAAGTAAGCGAAGTCACCTACAACACAAGGTACGATCAAATCCACAAGGTTAAAAAGCATATACTTGATGTTTAATCCTAGTTTCTTCACAATTGTTTAACAAAAAGAAATATTTATAATCAGTACTATTTAATTTCACTTTCAGTTCATTCATTTCATTTCCTTATCTACAAAGAACAAATATATAACTAACATTTTAGATTATATATATACGGTTGTTTTTTCATAAGTAAATATTGCACAAATAAGAAATTATAATTCGTCCATATAAAGGATAGACAAAGTTATAAAAATATCTAATGAGTGGAAAAATTACTAATGATTAGAACATTTCCTACAAAAGTACTAAATTTGTGCCACATTTAGTAGCACTTGACTTATGCTCAACTATTATTTCATTATTAGGTGAAATAGAGGTCAACGAAAGTCCTTTCCATGCAAAAGGTATAGAGAGATCTACAACATACCTGTAGTCATCACTAATGTAAATATAAGATATCATGTATTTAATAAAACTTCCTTACAGCAGATACTTGATCATAATGATGCTAACAAAACAAAGTCATTGTTGACTGAAGGTAATGCTCTCAAACAAACTAAAAGTTCATATTATTACTGTTTATTCTTGATAGAGTACGAAACAATATTCCCACAAGGTATCAATAAAAAAATGAAAATTAAACACAGGTCGCTAGAATACTAAGATCCAGCAACCATAAAATAGGTTTACTCTTATAGATAACTATATATTTTTCCATAGGTACAATGGAACTAAACAACAATGCTAGTCATGAAAATGTACAGAGTACTCTGCCAACAAATTTGTACTCCGATTGAAATACACAAGACAATAGCATCAAACCATTACATCTTGTTTATTTTAAGGACCTTGATGGTGATTATACTACTGACAATGTCCATTCTGACTGAAGGCAATGCTAGCGTAGAACATGACACTACAGTAGACATTAAGAACACATAGAAAGATAAAACCAAGGATGATGCCAATGCTGAACTATCGGAAAAAAGATAACCAGAACAACATTCAGGTACACACCAATTAGATAACAATAACACCATCACAGAGTGTGTACTACTCAGAAACACCAACACAAGAATGGAAAGTGGATAGTCAACTCGTGGAAAAGGGAGAGAAGAAAAAGAGGAAAAAAGCAGTAAAGCAAAGAAAATCAAGCCTAGAAAAAATTAAGAAGAATCTAGCTCTTGCATCAAGCTCAGACAAAATTAACGATGATGAGAAAAATGAAAAAACATAGTGGAGTATGACCCAATCCAACTACATGTTCATCTTCTAGACAACAGTACCATAATACATTCATAGCCTAGTACCAGAAGATTAAAGAGGCAAAAATCAATAACTCCATAAGAGCAAGATAACCCTCAATAAAATAAGAGGAGAACATCTCATCTATAAAAGGAAAAAAAAGGACATCTACAAGCACAAGAGAACATTGATGAGGATGAGAGCAGAGACAACGATGATGAAGACTATAACTTTGTTTTAGAAGAATACGAATCCGATAGAGAATACCATGACGATATTGCAAATAATACAAAAGAAGATGGAGAAGAACTGGATAATCAGGTTAGTGAATCTTAAAAAAAATAACTTAACCTGATAACATTCATTTTCGAAAATCCAGAGTATGAACTAACAACAGAACATCTAAACTATAGAAAACTGGAAAAAAAAGCAAATGCCGGGATTAGAGCAAGAATGCAATTCCTACAACCTTGAGAATAGGTGACAAAAAGCTCCGCAAGGACACAGGCTGAGACTACACAATAAGGTGTTCACTCAAAGAGCTTAGCAGTTTGCTAAAACAATTCCTTCTCAATCATCAAAGAAAATAGCTAACAGATGTTGGATGGGGGATTCCTGTTTGATTACAAAGTAACTTCAAACCTCTCATGGATAATGATGTGATTATACGAGAGAATTGATAGAGTTACAACGAAAATGGAACTCGGGGCCGGTGTGGACATTGAAATAACCCTAAATGTTGTGAGATATGTTTTTGGATTTTATGACGGCCTTCACGCAGCTCCATTACCATCAGGGGATGGTAGGACAGCAACTCTCCAATGGTTGAAGAAAAAACTTGGAATAACATATAAAAAACATTCTTCTTCAAGATCTGTATAGGAAAATAAAGAAAGGTGACACACAACCTTTCACAATGCAATGCATATTTATGGTGATTTTCAAGTGTATTGTTTGCCCCACTCTACACGAAAGGATTGGCCGAGAGGCAGGGATGGTACACAAAGTAGACTACAAGAAACTACGGCATATGGATATCTTCATGTAGTAGTGGATGAAATAAAGAGAGGAGTTCATAAATTTCTAGTACAGAAGAAGAGCAGAAACAAGGAGAAGGCTAAGGGTACTGTAAAAAAGCAAATATGAAGGGAGCTGAGAGTTGCGCAATACTGACTATAATTGTCTATCTGGACACTAAAAGATGTGAGAATTCCATCAACACGATTGAGACACCAAGGTTGAATGTTCTCGACAATAAATTATTGTCAAGCATTGTGCTCAAGGACAAACAAAAATATAACCATCAGGAATTTGGAGCATTGAGAAATGTAAGCACGCATACTGAAAATATATATCTTTGTCTCTCCCTATTGCATAGTTATTCCCATAATAAATGAACGATGTGAACTATAGCAAAGGATTTCATAAAAATAAAAAATGTGCCTCAACTACAATGGAGGATAATGACAAGGAGAACAAGAAGAACAAGTATGCAACAGTTATTTCTAGTGACAACTCCAATCTGCCAACTCAAGAACCTTGTGTCCAGACGAATTCCATTAGAGGTCTCATGATATATGTTGAGAAGATGCGTCAAGCAATAAATCTCGTAAGACAGATTACACACACTCCAGATGATATATGTCAAAATTTAGAAAATGACACCGAACAAGGCCTCAATAGTAGCTACAAAGAATATGTCAAGATAGTAGGAAGTTCCGTTATAGAAGAAATGGATAGCCTTAAGTTTTATATGCAGTTGGAGAAAGATAGAGAAGTTAGATTAACAACAAAAAGAGGTCCTGACAGAAAGTACATTCCTGCATCATGTTCATTGGCAAAGAAGGAAACTAATAAAAACAACTATAGCAGTGTTGATGCATAAAAAAAATACAAGGATCAAAGCTGTCAAGGTATGATATATACTTATTAAAATTTCCATGATAAAATAAGGATGATTGTTGTAAGTTTAACAATGCTGTCATATTTTACCATGCATCTACCAATCAGGCAGACGATACAAATGCTAAATCTGCAGCAAAAGGACAGGAGCATGCATCTTCACTAATGACAGAAGAACATGCTTTAAAGGTAGACACTCATTTAGTACAAAAGAAATAAATTATTTTGCTCTGAAATAAAGAGATATTTATGATGACCATTAGAACATTTATAATATGTGAGCTAAGAACTAATATAAACTTCCGATTGTAGGAGGCTGGAGGAGGTGTTAGGGATATACTTTCTGGGTATACAACTTATATTTATCAAATTAATTTGTTAAACAATTTGATTCTTTTGTAAATATAGCATGTTACTACTAGTGTGAAACAAGTGACGATTCACTTGCAAAATAGGGTTTGCTTCAGATATGAGAAAATCTAGGTGTAACACAATGAATAAATAAGTATGAACGAATATGGTTACCATACTACGTCTTAGCCAGTCTGCCATTTGCACTACAAATTCCAACAAAATGTGTCACTGGTTCAACACGACTGTTGAACAATTGCACTGCCTTATGTACTGTAACTGAACTGACATCCAACTATTATTCTGATGGACTGCCTAAAATTATTCATTGCACTGACTTTTCTGCACTTCATTTCTTCACACTAACAATTTTTTCTTTCCAGAAATACAGATAGCGGAGACCAAGGAAACAAGGCCAGCAGGAAAATACAATCCAAATGGACCAAATTGTATAACCTCATATGTAAGGTTACAGATAGAGAACTAACAAAAGAAGAGACAACGAGACAATATAAATCAAGTGAGATGATTCAAATAATTTTTATTTTGCACATCGAATTTGATACATAAGCATACTATGTTCTAATAAGAATTCCTCCACTATGCAAATATCGTGTTCTCTTGGAGAACATTGAAACCAATGTAAATGTGCCACTGTATTACATATCAAGTGCTTTCAGAATGGAAGGACTGCTAGGGGATACAGTGGGTGCAATGGCGTTAACTTATCTTGAAGAAAAACTTAGGAGGTCCAAGTCAAAGAAGAAAATTATTCATTACAGTGCAACTATAAGTACTATAGAAAAAGAACATAATCCAACATAATGTTTACCTCACTCAATGGTTTTGGTACTAAACAAAAGTCTTTGTACATTGAGAGAAAACAAACTAACGGTTGTTTTGCATTGATCTGCTATTTTGATGAATTGCCTTGATCTGCTGATTGACTTGACTGCTTAGGAAGTTGTATGAGCCACCGTAGGAGCTCATCCTCTAGGAAGAAGTTAGGTTAAGATTATAAATCCTAAACAATATCCCTAAGCTTGATCTGATATCTAGCCACCAGAGTGACCATCTCATCTCTTAATCGGATCAATCTAGGGCTAATCCTTTCTGATACTTTCCAAGCCAATGAAAATCAACTTTAAGCATGGAGGCTCTCAACACAACTTAAACACAAACATTATCCACTTGATGATAAGTTCGTACCCTACCATCCTCTCAAAACAATCTCCTATGGTAATCTTGTCTAAATCCTAAATCTGCCAAAATGACTAAGTCCGGAAAAAGCTATCTTCGTCACATCTTTGAGTCCTTGCATTTTCCAACCCTTGTACTTTTTTTGAAATGCACTTGAACTATTTTTTATACCATCATAAGGACTTCCAAATTCTACTCTTTCCCTTGACTAAATCATCCAATTACCCACTTGGTCTTTCCCTTGGCTAGCCTAATCCATGCCTAATCATGGTGGAAAGTTGCAACAAAACCATATTGGCATTCTATGAAGCATCCTTAATAAAAACCTATGAAAATAGCAAATAAAAAGATTGCTGAGATTCTCACTGTCTGTTGCCTTGTCATTTTGATATGGGATAGATCCATGTCATGGGGAAAGGGGTACCCCGTTGGCGGTTCTCTATGATACACATATACTTACAATGACAAGAACTTGCTTGGTACCAAAGTTGAGTAGCATGAGATCTTGGTACTCGTACTCAATGGGCATGAGATTTTCAACTTATAATTTGTCAAGCATATAACTCATATTTTCCCTCACTTTAACATTAATCACTTCAATATTCTTATGATAGGGTCAATGAGAGCTCGAAGCTAATAAGTACCATAATTTTTGGAAGCTTTATAAAACCATTTAATCCCTACTTCCCTCTATGAATGGACTTTCTTTTTTACTTTTTGTTGAGTCTCCATCTTCTATCTTTGTGCACCAGTTAAGAGAGCATAGTTGTCATTCTAAGTTCAATGTGCATTGTCCCAAAACTTGTTGATTGATTCATAATTATGCTATTACTTGTTCTTAAATTATTTGTATCTAGTCACCCTTGTGAACTTTTAAGGTGTCCTATGCATTTATGTTTTTCTATTCCATAAAGGATAAGTTGAATACCACTCTTGCTATGTTTTCTATATGTGAAACAACCAAATGTCTTTCAAATCATTATTCATGATCTTTTCTTTGTTTCCTTTCATGTTGCAACATAGTTGCTATGTCTTATTGTTAGAAATATATCTTTCATGCTTATGTTTAGAGTACTTTGATTCTAGCTATCAATGCTTTACAATACCTTGATTAAGATTGTGATGGTGCATGTCACCTCAAAAATTATTCTTTTTATGACTTACCTACTCGAGGACGAGCAGGAGTTAAGCTTGGGGATGCTGATACGTTGCAAACATATCTATAAGTTTTTATGCTCCATGCTTGTTTTGCACCCTTATATTATGTTTTGTCCACACTCTATGGCATTTTTATGCATTTTATAGAACTAACCTATTAACAAGTGCCGCATAGCCAGTTCCCCTTTTTGTGCTATTTTTTGTTTCAGAAAAACTAGTAAAGAAATATTCTCGGAACTGGACGAAACAAAAGCCAAAGTTCCTATTTTTCCTGACACGACACGAATTCCGAAGGAGAGACGAAGAAGTGCCACGAGGTAGCCACACCAGGGGGCTGCGTGGGTCTACCCCTGGATGCGCCGCCGAGGGTGTGGGCCCCTTGAGCCTCCACCAACCTTGCCCCTTCGCCTATATAACCCCCCGGAACAGAAACCCTAGGTACTCAATCAGAAATCCATGAAAAAGTCTGTAGCCGCCTCCACCGTCGTCCCTAGATCTGGAGGGATCTGAAGCTCTTCCCGGCACCCTGCCAGAGAGGGGAGATCATCCCAGAGACCTTCTTCATCACCATGCCAGCCTCCGGAGTGATGTGTGAGTAGTTCATCCTTGGACTATGGGTCCATAGCACTATCTAGATGGTTGTTTCTCCTATTTGTGCCACCATGTTTAGATCTTGAGATCTGCCTATCATGATCAAGATCATCTTATTGTAATGCTACATGTTGTGTTTGCGGGGATCCGATGGATATTGAGTATTATGTCATATTGATTATTGTTCTATCATGTCTATGTTATTTTTGTTCTTGCATGTTCTCTGTTGCTAGTAGTTACTTTGTCCAAGTATTTGCTCGTGACTCCAAGAGGGAGTATTTATGCTCGATAGTAGGTTGATGCCTCTAGTAATCTGGGAGAGTGACAGAAACTTCCAAGATCATAGATGTGCTGTTGCTACTAGGGAGAAAACAACAATCCTTTGTCCAAGGGCAATTGTATTGTTTACATTACACACTTTGCTTAATGCAATTATCTTTTGCTTGCAACTTAATACCCGAGGGTTGTTCGGATGATATCCTAGAGGTGGATTATTAGTCATAGATGCAGTTGTATTACAGTGTATGTATCCTATTGTAATGCCCAAATGAATCCCATAGTGATAACCATGTCATGTACATGCATTGTTATGCATTCTCTATTTGTCAATTGCCCCTCTGTAATTTATTCACCCAGCATGCTATTTGTCTTATGGAGAAAATACCTCTAGTGAACTCTGGACCCTGGTACATTCCTTCCTATTGATATTCCATCTACTGTTTACTATTTATTTTCTGAAATTACCACAAGCAATTAATTTCTTCCACACTATAGTTTAATCCTTTGTTTTAAGAAAAACCAGTGAGCTTGCCAACCTCATTGATAAGTTGGGGAAAAGTATTTTGGTTGTGTTGTGTGCAGGTTCCACGTTGCTAGAAACACCTTCTGAAGTGGTTTCTTTCTCCTACTGGTTCGATAAACTTGGTTCTATAACTGAGGGAAAACTTGCTGCTGTGCTCATCATACATGCTCTAGGGGTTCCCAATAGGCTCTACATCAACTGAGCCATCATCAAGTGACAATGGGCATGTCTTGTCTTTTCCTCTTCTATTCAATGCACCAGTACCACACCCCTTCCTCTCTATCCCTGCTCGATCCAGAGCTCATGCACCCCCCTCTACTCAACCTGGCACAAGCCCTAGCTAGCTGTCCCCCTCCTCCAGACTAAAATGGACATTTCCTCCGTTCCTCTCTCCTCTGGTAATAAAAATGCTTGAGGTCTCCTGTCCCCTCTCTCTGCCCTTCATTTGCATCCTCTCGCTCCCACCTACCACACCCCCTCTATCATGTCCGCGTGGAGAAGAAAATGGCTTTTTGGCCACTGCTCAAGATCTGAGCATGATGCCCTCTCCTGAGCTCTTCTTCCCTTCCATGTTGTTGTTCCGAGATCCCCTCGTCCTCCTCTATCTAACTCTGTTTCTCTTTTCGACATGCATGAACCATAGGCATCAACGCTGGTGAGCACCGAAGCAAGCTCCTCGGGCGTCATCGCGTGAGAAACTCATCGTCATGACAACTCCTCTTGTCGCCACTCTCTGAGTATTCAGTGTGCACCGCATAGCCTCTGGCCCTCACCAACTGCCGACGAGCCCTCTGGTAAGGCCCCACGGCCTCCTAGCATAGATGACGCCCTAGGGTATCCTCCTGCGCCGCTCTGTCCCTATGAGGACGACGGCCTGGGGTCGTCGATTGATTTCTAATTGAAGGGCCTAGGCTCTCCCGTACCATTTAACCCCCTCCACCTCTGACTGGCGGGCCCTATCCTACGGCTTCAAACTTCGGCATCCGCGCTCGCCGCCTCCCGTGTGGGCCGATTTTCCCTGCACGACCCGTTTCCCTTCTCGATCTGTCCCATAGCACCCTTTTTCATTGTGTCTTTATTATTTTCCTTTAGATCTATTATCTACACTACTAAAAAATACTAAATAAAATGTAAATCTTGTAGAAATGTCCAGATATAAGTTTCTAACTCTATTCCTGTGTTTTTCACAACAGGCAGCACCATTTATAGACCAAAATATCTCTAAATATTTCGTAATAAATACAACACAAGAGAAAACTCTTTTTTTAAGTTTGGTAAACCCAATTGGAGTAAATCCAATTGCCTCCGGTAGGTATTTCATGTACCTATCTCATGGCCTTGGCCTCATGCCAAGTGGATTATTATTTTTACTATAGAAAAATAACAAAATCAGAGCATATCTTCTTTAGGAATTTCTTTATGCCAAACCAAAATTGGTATTGGCCTAATTACAACTCCCAGGGCACATGTATAAGAATATATACCACCTCCCAGAAGGCCAATATTAATTGAGCCTCTGAACTCTTCTGCTTGCATTTGTTTCACTTAGTGTTATTTTAAGCGTATGCTTAAGCTCACTTCGGCGCGCTTTAGCGCTAAGAGGAGGGCAAAAGCTCAGGACACTTAAGAGTTTAACTTTACTTTAAGCATGCTCTTAGCGAGTAAGCCTTCGTTGTATGAAAAAGCGGCCAGGAAACGCTCGCTTAGGGATCAGCACTTTTTTGAACCCTGGTTTCACTTGATAAATCCTAGAAAATATTCTGCAACTCCAATAATGTTGATTCTAAATTATTCTAGAAGGTATTGGTAATACCTATCCACTATCCTTTGTCCCATGTATTTTTTACCTGTAAAATAAATTTAGTGAAAAAAACAAATTGACCACAAAACTAACTTTGGGATTTTCCCAAGGGTATTTTGGTAAATATATTGAGGTAAAACCAATTCCCCTTGAACCAGTCCATCAACACCTACCTAATAGTAAGAGAAAATAATTTTTGGAACCAGATATCCTTTCTTGTAAAATTATTTCCTAAAGCTAGAATTTTTATCACTAGAAAATTCATATCAAATCAAAGAAAATTGATAAAATAGTGAAACCACTCGTGTTTGCTTCATTTTATCAATACCTATCTGAAGGTATCATTTTAATGCAACGGTATCATACAGAACCTGACATTGGTCTAAAACCCCTCAACTAAATAGTTTCTAGACTTCAAATCATAAAGGAATTTCTATAAATACTTCCAAGTCAATTCTAGACAATATCAAGCCAATGTCCCAAACCCTAATGAAGTGTATGAGGTGTTTCTCAATTTCTTGTTGCATTGTATTGATGCTTGTATGCTTGTGGTATTGCTTGATTGCATGTATTCTCGATGACGGTGATAGTTGAGATTATGGTAACGCTTCGAATATGGGAGCATATTATTATTATTATTGGTTTTCTAGTTATCTAAGGAATAATTCCAGGGTCATACGTATGGTCACAGGCAAGCCACCTTCTTGCTCATAAGCTCTTCTCCTGCTATTTTACTTATGCATGTTTTTATCTACTTGTTTATGCAAATTGCATGGTTTTACTATGTTATGTTTTATATGTGGGATGGTGTGGCTCCTCCAAACCAGTACCATTTTAGTACCACTAGGGACCACCCCTTTTATGACACCTACTTGACCCTAGTACTGTATGTGGTGTATAATACGATCCTCCCTTTGGAAACCCCGCTTTAGCCAAAGTAACTATAGGATGGGAAGACCCCAAAAATAGTTTTGGATTTTTTTTATGATTAAACCTTGGTGAGGTTTAACACACCAACAAAAGTTTAGAAAATAAAATGTTTTGTTTTCCTAAATGATGGTGAAGCAGAGAAGGAGGAAAAATGTTTATAAAAACGCACCTGTTTCTTCACAGTTTTGCTAGAACAATTAAACCGTGCAACTACATTACCCTCGAATGGGACGGGGCTTGACTTGACGTTTGTATATTCTGGTATGTGTTTCCTCATGACTACTTATCATGGATCATCTCCCATGAATGCCAGTCTTCCCTTAAACAAGGGTCATTTGTAGTTACGATGACCTAGGGAGGTGCGAACAGTCCTTGTAGGTGGCCAGGCGATACTATGAGCCTATCATTGAAAGTGCACTACTCCTAAAGTAGTTGGTGGCGCTATGGTTAGTCCTAGTGGTACCCGATGTCCTGGTGTTGAGAGGAACAACTCATAATGGAGGGAATGTGCTAGAGTGGGCATCCTGACGTTTCTACTGGGTACTCTATCCACGACTGGTGTGGATCTGGGCTGGGTATCCGGATGGGTGTGGGTAAAGTATAAAACCTCTGCAGAGTGTAAATATATTCGAATAGCCATGTCCACGGTCATGAACGGTTGGAAAGGTTGATGTAGAGCGGTGCTGGTTTTGTTTTCAAAAAGGAATTCCGAAAAAGAAAGTGTTTTCTGGATGAAAAACCCGGTCGAGTGAGGACCATGGAAATGGAATAGGGTGACCCAGTCCTAGTATTTTCAAAGCTTTTCTGTTTAAAAAATGTTTTTCAACAAAGATATAGAGATACTATATCTACAAGAGAAAACTATTTTAGAACAGAATCTTTTATTGATCCCTCCTACCTATCACAGCCATATTGCATGTCCTTTATTATTATTACCCCATGGTGGTTTGCGAGTATATTCAATGTACTCACTGTCTTTGTCCCTGGCTATTAACTTGGTCAGATTTGAGAAGAAAGCGAAGAAGAAGGTGGCGTTGACAACTATGCAAGCTAGGACATTCTCCTAGTCAGCTGTTTGATGATGATTGCTATAGCCATAATGGCATTAAGTTATGACGTGTATCCTCTTAGTAATTGGTGTTCACTTTGAAACTTGTCGGTTATGCTCACGTCTCACTAATTATGGGAACATGAATTGTAGGCACAATGGGGAATACTGGGACTATAAATCCAGGGTCCCACAAATACGAATTAGTAAGTGAAACAATAAGTGTCTTTCAACTATATATCTCAACAAGTTGAGAACACCGTAGTGCAGCTACAATCTTGAATATTCATTTTCTGAATAGGACAATATTTTAAGAAATTATTTGAAATTGTTCATGCAGATAATGTTTCCTTTTCTCGAGGAACCTCCTAATGAAAGTTCAAGTATAGTAGGTCACTAGTTCAAATTTACAGTAGATATATTAGAGAAGAAGTTCAGAGTTTACAATTCATTGAGAGAGCTAGGGGATGTTGATCTTGAAAAATTATGCTCACAATTGATCAGGAAAACAAAAAGATTATTGAGCGAAGGTTTCGGAACAGTAGAAAAGAAGTCCAGAAACTAGATGATTTTGAGGTAGTATATGAACACTTTCCTCTACAGGATAACCGGTATTGTTGATACATAACATAAAATTTGGTCTTACATTGAACTAATTATCATTCTCCAGTTTTAACTGATTGACAAAAACTAAAATGAAAATATTATGTAGGGGCGACTATGGATTGTTCATTATCTATATGATCGAGAACAGCACCAGAGACACGTTCTGGAATTCACCAAAAAATATATTCCGCATTACGAGGAACTTCTTCTCATGAGGATGCTAACATCAGACATATTAGGTAATATTTTACCTAATTTCCAGGAATATTGATCATAGTACAATATGTTGTTTCATAGCATTATTACTGTCACACACATCATAAAAAGAATCAACTATAAATACTTATGCATTGAAAAACATTGACCAAAAGTTGTTCTATAACAATATACTACAATTTTCCTGATACCAGTGCGACAATGGTAGATATATGTATTTACAAATTTGCAGCATCTATATGCCAATCCGAATATCAAAAGCTATTCACAAGAATAGATTTCCAAGACATGAAGAAACATATATTGGTTGGAATTCAAGAGAAAGAAAACATGATGTCAAAGAAATCAATGATAAAACTTAAAGAAACATCCGAGAAAGATATAGAGGAAACCAGAAGAAAGACTTGTTTTCAGTCTAGCCGAGTTTAAAGAAACAGATAATGCAAGGAAAGTCTGGCAAAAAATAATCAACGATGCATCGAAACCAGAGTACGGAGAGTAACTATAAAGCTTAACTTCGTACAGCAAGATTTCTTTTAATTAGCCTAGATCTTATTATTCGAATCTAAACTAACACCAATGTAATACTAATCCTATTTTTGTCTTGCAACAAGAAAGTTTTTATCAAGCCAACTACATGCAATCAATAAAGAGAATTTACTCTGACATATACTGCACGTGAACATGCATACAACTTCAAAGAGAATGGATGGATAGACGATGAATTTATAGATGTCGTCATTCACACATGGAAAAGTAGTGATAAGTTCAAATATATTTTCTATGAAGATAAAAGGGTAATCCTACGCACACAACTAACAACAATATTAGATTTTACGGACAAAAAAAAAAACTTCGTACGTCAAGACATTGCTCGCACCATTGATTACCTCATAGGAATAGACGACCTTACAAAGGCAGGCATGCAGAGTTACTTTAAAAATAATCATTAATTTTTATATTCAGTATTAAGACCCCTCGCAAAAATAGAACTTATTAAATTGTTAAAACTAACTTGAAAATTATATCTACTTACATACACAGATATTATTACTAGTTCATTTCAAGAAACATTTTTCAGTCTATGTCCTAAATGGATCTGCTCAGAATCCAAAGGTTGAGATCCTTGACTCCTTCTTATACAAGGACAACAAACAGAAGCATGATTAACATAGTAACATAAGATAAACTATGGCTACACTCCTACCACATTTAGACATAACTAGAAAACTTCTAGTACAGTCAGAATGTTATTTGCCATAAAAGAAACATATCACAACTTACTACCTCTTTTTTTAACAATGTGACTGTAATGTCCAATATACATCTAAGCAGGTTCGAATAAGTGTTAGAGTGCATTTACAAAGATGACACATTTCTAAGATGGAGTGATCATTCAAAAGTGCATGTTACATGAGAACGAACAAGCAAGATGAAGACGTATGTGGACTATGGACACTATATTACCTACAGAGATACAATGTCAAAATTATAGTAAAAGGAAAGAATTCAAGTGTAAGCAATAATTGGATATATTTATTTAAAAGGATTGATTACAAATCATAGAAAACTAACAATACTTCACAATCCTTATCAGGACACAATATCTGGTATCAGATATGAACAACTGTACACAATATTGTTCCACAGATCTAACAAAGCACTAAAGAACCTGTCAGGAGATCGAAAGGTGTTGGGTCTAGTCATAAAGATGCCAGAAATTGGCATAAAATTAAGTGATTAGGACAAAATTATGAAATATGTACATCAATTCATCAGACCTGATTGCATGAACATATTACATCTAATTAGTGTGAGGCACATGAAATTGCAATATCTATGTGCAGAAGTGGGCACTTGTTACTCTATAATAGATATGTTGTTTTCTAATTTCAAGTTGTTATTGTAAATATTAAATTTTAGTATATATTAAATGATTGCGAAAGTTACGAGTTATGAAAACTACATACTGGTAACCTGCCATGATTCCAAGTCCTCTACCACATACCAACATTACATAAGTAACAAAACTATACTTTCAAGCGCGTATAAATTGCGTATGTAGATCTCCTTGCACCGCCATAGACCCATGCATACATGATTAAGGAAGATAGTGCAACCAGTATGGATACGACAGAAAAAAGCTACCATAAAGCACACGGCAAAGGACACCACAGTGCACCGGAGCTAGTCAGGGCAATGCACATAGAAAAATTAGACGAATGGTGCATACGTTAACAAATGCATAATGCACAACACTAGTATCATTGTGAGAAAGACTATGGGTAGTGCATTGTCATCTATGTGGAAAGTGCATTCTGTACTCAAAACACTATTGTATTCGTATGTGTAAAAATTATATTTTCAGCATATTCAACCCCGTATAAAATGCTTGAAGATGATATAAAAAACTGCTTATCTAGAACTCCTTGCACTGCCATATACCCATGCGTACATGACTAAGGAAGGCAGTGCAACCATAATACGCATGGGCCAAGGACTCTCAAGTGCATGGGAGCTAGTCAGGAAAGTGCACGTATGAAAATTCTATGAACAGTGCACACAAGATTAAGAAGTAGTGCCTGAAACTAGGCGAAGGCAGTGCACACGACGGAAATCACGGAACAGTGCAAAATCTAAAGCAAAGACAATGCGGAAATAAAATATAGCAAATACTATTGCACTTCGAGACAAATACTTGCTTCATTACATAGACACATCCAAATTGCTAGTACAAATTGTGCTTGTATTTAAAATATGGAAGAAAATTCATAACTTATTTGGACAGCTTTGCGCCAAGCTCCTTGACCTCCTTGTGAATGTCATCCTTATAATCCTTGTAGTTACAACGGTGCTCAAGTATTCCTTTATTGATTGAATTGCATGTAGCCTTTTAAGATAGGCGTTCTTTGTTGTTTCAATGACTTCAAGACGCTTGTCTATCATGTCGCCCAACTGCTGATCAAGCTTCTATCTGACAGCTAGTCGCTCCTCCATATCCATCATCAGTGTATCGACATGAGCAGTATTTTGTTCCCACTCTAACTCCCAGTCTGTAGAGTCATATTTATACGTTTTGAGCTCCAGATTCAACATAGAAACATCTTCGACAACAAGTTGAACTCTACACTGCTCCTCGCAAGAGTGCTTGACGAACAATTCTGCTACCTTTGCCTTCTCTTCAGCAAGTTCATTGCGAAGCCTTTGGTAATATGCATCAAGCTGGATAATCTCGTGGATATTGCCATCCAAAAGTCCCGTAACTAATACCCGTAAATCCTATTTTTTTCATAGAAAAAAAACATAAGATTGATTTTGAGAAAAATAATACTAATTGTAGTAAAAAATAGATGAAATACACATTCATTAGACTGTTGGGATGGACCATAGGGACAGACAACGGAGGCGTAGTTGCCAAATGCGAGCAAGCAAGAACACTAGAGGAGTGATACCTATATATACGTTCCAACCATTAACACATCAATAGTTTCAAAACCCTAATCCAGAAAAAGTTCAAATACTGAAAAAAAGATCACGAAGAAAACTAACTCGGATGTAACATAGTAGGATTTTAGAAATTTGGATTTCAAAAAAATTGCATTTCATTCATCATTGCATCTTATGAAAAATCTTGAATCAAAAACCTTGTGTCAAGACCCTATTTTGCCTTTTCAATGTTTCCATATAAAGCATTATATGCAAATGGCATATTTGAAATTTTGTTATTAGTAAAATTTGTTCTCTATAAAGTTTACTAAATGTGTTTTGACTTTAAAAAAAATAAAAATTGGAATCACTCCATTTGAAGCTATAAAACTAAATCTACAAAAGGATTACTAAAATAGAAATTAGAAAAGAATAAAAGAAATAAAAAAACTAAACAAAGGTTTCGGAGCAGCTCCGGCCCAACAGCCCACCTACTGCCTACGGCCGTAAGCGAGCAGCGCGCAGCAACGCATTAGCGCCAGCGCAGCGCCTAGCAGCCCAACTACAGCCCACCCTAGACGGACAGCACAGCCCCAGCCCGATGCCCCTCCCTCTCTCTCTGACTGGTGGAACCCACCCCGTCATCGTCCTCCTCGTGCCAGTGACAATGTCGGTTCCAATCCGATCCCTCCACGAAATTCGCTCGGTTCGTTCGATCTTGCCCCTGTTCCGGACCTAATCCCTACATATAAAAAGGCCCTCCTTCGCGTTGTTCCTCTTTTTGCAATTTTTATGAACCTTAGCTGGCGTTCGGAATCGACCCGATCTCGCCGCTGAAGCTCTCCATTGCCGAGGCCCGAGCCCCAGTTCAAGCAGGTTACCGAGCCCCTGAGCCCGTGTTGATCCCCCCATCATGTTCCCCTCGCTTGACCGTGTCTCCTCACCACTTCCCCTCGCAGGTGAACCAGAGCACCGCCGATTGCTCGCCGGAGCCACGTAGTCCCCAGCCACCTCCAGTCGTCCCTCACCGATGCTGGAGAAAGCGAACCATGACGGCGTACTCACCATCGATCCCCCGTGCCACGACTTCCCTCGTCGACCACCTCACTTTCTCGAGAACCCACGGGAACGCTGCCGATGGCCATCTCTGGAGCCTGAGCCACCGGCCGTAGCCGTGCTTGACCATCGTCGCCGCCGTTGACCTCCCCATCCCAGGAAGGATTCGTTCCCAGCATTTGGATCTTCATCTAACGGGCGAGAATAGAAACATGAGTGAAGTGGTACCGACCAACCAGTGAGCGCCGCGTGGCAAGCTCGTCAACGCACGCGTCACTTGCCCAGGTCAGCGCTCAGTCAGCGTACGTGTCAAGAGGTTAGCTCCCTGTCACTGGCCACGTGGCATGGAATATTCCCAGGATATTCTCTTTTAAATCTGGAATAATTAAAATAGTCACAAAAATATGCAATCTTGTAAACTTCATATAAAATAGAATGCATGTCCAAAAATTATAAATAATATATGGTTGAATTCATAAAATTGTATAGAATAATAATATATGATTGGATATAACGTTACAGAATGTATATACTGTAACAATTTAAATGGTTTAATGGACATTTTAGACTAAATAAATCATAGTAAATTATCTATAGATCTGAAAAATAAAAATAAGATATATATGGATTCGTAATTTCATATACAACATTAATATACTGTTGTATCCAACTTTTACATTGCAGAAATTACTGTAGTAATTTAAATAGTTTTAATGGCTTTTTAGAGTATAAAATTCATAGTAAATAATTTATAAACCTGAAATATATAAATAATATGCCCCTGGAATCACAATATCTTTTAGATTACATATATGATTTTAGTTCTAATTTTAGAGCAAGCAAACTATTTAAGTGAATTAATTCTATTAAACACTAATTAAATCATAGAAAAAGATTTACAACTACGATTAAGGTGAATTCAATTGCTACTGGTTCGTATTAATGTTCCCTATCTAGTACACCCTAGAACCAAATTTAATACGACAGAGAGAGCAGAAGTTTTAACAGAACCATTAAAATCTCTATATTGGCAATTAAGAATTGATAATAAATAACCTATTGCATTAATTGATCTCTTGCATACATCATGTATTATAATATTGTTTAGAGAACTAATTACAAACATTTTGATATATTAAATCATCATGCATGCATTTATTCATTATTGTTTTGTTGTATTGTGCATAATTGCATTGTTTTGAATGGTGTGTTTGTTGTGCACTTGTTTTGATCGATAGATTGCGAGGAGTGCAACATTTGTGATTGCGACGAGTGCAATATTCTCTATTATAAAGATTATCTGAACGACTACGTCTAGAACAAAGGCAAGTAGAGCTATCATAAATGTCCTACTATTTTTCCTATGCATGTATTATGATTTTCAGTAGTGATGCATGTGTAGGTATTTTTACTACTATGCTATGCTATGACACCCAGACATGATTGTCATATCTCCATGACTTGATTTCCTTTGAGCCATCGTATTGTAGTTGCTTAACCATGCTTATTAGATGCGCAAAAGGGAATTCATGAATGATTATGTTATGGAAAGTTATGTTTTGTTATAATGAAAACAACTGGAATTTAATGGATCTCCTGGGTGTGATGGATTGATGTTTTTGGATGGTTTATTACAGAAAGCACACCTAGGCTTCAAAGATTAGACAGGTTTCTTGTGTAGTAGCTTCCAGTACAGCCGCATGTCTTTATTTGTCTTAACTAAGTAGGTTGTGGGAATTTGACCCGGCGTGACTAGCAGATGTAGGGGATGTAGGTTGGTATGGGTCCGTCCTGAGGGCTCAGGGTTCTACTTCTGAAAGGTTTCGTCTTGGTTTTCGCACTATCATGGCACAAAATGAGTGTAATGATAAGAGAGGGTTGACTAGGTCGTGCGGGTAAAGTGTACAACCCCTACAGGGTGTCTAAACTAAGTAATTCAAAAATTCATATGTTATGGATATGGAATTTATTTATAAATCTAACGCAATAAAAACATCTAATTGGATTCTATGGATCAAAAGATATTCAATTTCAAACTTGATGGACAAACTAATACATGTGCAGATGAACTTGATCTGGTCACATGCATGTGAAAATAAACAAGAAAAAAACAGGAGGCAGGGTATGATAGGCTAATAGCAGTTCATTTTAAAAATTGATCTAATTGTTTTGGGGACATGGGCATACCAGCACGTAAGATCTCATGAGGAAGAAGACGATCACGGTGTGGGTCAGGCGGACAAGAATGGATGCATGCGGTGCTCCGACGAACTTCGGGGCTCGCGAAGGTGTGGGCGGCGTCCGCGATGATGAGGAAAATTCACGGATGTGGTTTGCAGTCCTCTTCCGCTACTCTGATGTAGCTACGACAAGCTTGAGCTTGGGCGACGGCAAAAATTCGGCTAACGAACAACTCGTTTTAGTGCACTGCGGTAGAGAAACAATACTCAAAATGAGAAGGCGGAGTCAAGGAAAAGTTTAGAGAAAGTAAGATCACTCGGTAACCCTGTAGACGACCGATAATTTTCAAGTTGGAGCTCCAGTGACGTCGAACATTGAGAGGATGAAAGGTCACCGGGTAAGGAAGATAGGCAAGTAATATTGAGACGATGGGAAGGGAAGGAGGCGTCTGTACCTCAACTGCAAGCTTCGGTTTAGGGCTTTCCGGCGAGATCGATCTCGCAACGTGGGTGGTTCAGAGTTAGGTATTTTGGCCAAAAATTGGACGAGGAGGAGAAAGGATTATTTATGGGAGTTTTTCGTGGACGAGGGGCAAAGAAATTGACCGGAATCAGGAGAGATTTTCCTGGACTTTTCGGTTTTGAACAAACTCTCGTCTCCGTCTTTGTCGAGAGGAAGGAGATAACATGTGGACCAGTTATGTCAAGGAAAGAGAAAAGAAAAAATAATAGGAGGCCAAGGCGAACAAGGCTGGCCTGTGTGAATTTCCTGGTCTACGACTGCGCGCGCGTGCTTCTTCGCTTTGGCTGGTCTCATACATGTATGCGTGGCTTTTCGTACATTTTTTTTGAAAAGAGTATATATTAATACCATAGGAATACCAATCATAATGAGCCTCTGCAACAACGCATGCCCTAGCGGTCCTAAGGATGCACACAACTCAGAAAAATAAAGAAGAATTACAAAAAAGAAAATTCCCGCTACAGAGAAATAATCCTCAAAGCAACAACACTGACACCATTAGAACAACACCAATAGTCTCCCACTCCAATAGAAACGCCTTCAGCTCAAGCGCCGTCGTTGCCCGATCAAAGATCATAGGTATTCACCCTAGAGAAAGTCCTTGCTCACAAAAAAATTCCTTCAACAAGGTCATTGTCAGGCACCAACATTGTTCTTCAACAAGGTCATTGCCAGGCACCCTTCAAGATAAGACTAGGAACTCCCCTGTGTTGTCTTCCCACACCAACATTCGTTGCAACGATTCCTACATCACGCAACCATATCTCCATCGCCATAAGAACAAAAACCACCATCGCTACCCTCATATTTCCGCTTTCCTGACATTCTCCGCATCTGACTTCACCATGGCTCTAAGAATGGCACTTGGTGGGAACAAAAAATAGAGCTTCGCAACACTCCCGCTGGAACCAAACGGCCAGAAAAACAAGGTGCGCACGACCGAATACCTTCCGAACCAGCAATCTCTAGACATGATACACCCATGGGAGTTCGCCGGCTGTTGGGGATATGCTATATGGGTATCGTCATAGCATATCTCCTATCCGGGTAACCCGGGTGGCCCACAGTTGGTAGCATGTCCCATGGCTTGCTGGGCGGTCCAGTTAGATGGATCCAGAAGGGAGGCCCATGCCGGATAAAGGAAAGCTACGGTTGGAGTCACCGACGTACCCGGAGCCTTGGAGTACAAGACACACAAGACTAGTAATAGACGGTGTAGGACTCTGTAACCTGTCCGGCTAGGACTTTTCCCTGAAACCCTAGGACCCGGCGACTATATAAGTCGGGCCTATGGGAGCCTTTAGGGCACGATAACTTAGACTTTCTAGTCACCTCGCAAAACGAACCAATCCCTGGAAATCGGTTTATTACCTTTATAGTGATTTATAGCAGGAGTAGGATTCCGCCACCATCGTGGGATCTGAACCTGGGTAAGATGTGTTACCTCGTACCCGTCAACCGTCCGCCTTCCCCCACATCTCTAAAAACGCACTGTGAGGACCCCTCCATGGCGTACTCGTCGGCAATACCACGACAGTTGGTGCCCACTATGGGATAAGAGGCTCTTCAGGCTCTTCAGCGGACGAGGACCAAGATCTTCGTGGGAATCGGCGAAACCGTATCCATCAGTCGCGTTCTCTTCTACGGCAACGTTCCGATCGTCTCTCCCGACGAGTTTGTTGGAGATATGACCAAGAGGCAATAATAAAGTGGTTATTATCATATCTTCATACTTATGATAAATGTTTACATACCATGCTATAATTGTATTAACAGGAAACATTAATACTTGTGTGATTTGTAAACATAAAAGAGTCCCTAGTAAAGCCTCTTGTTAAACTAGCTTGTTGGTTAATATATGATCATGGTTTCATGATCATGAACATACAGAAGTTATTACCAACAGGGTCATATCATTAGGAGAATGATGTGATGGACATACTCCTATAGTTAAGCGTAGCATAAAGATCAAGTCATTTAATATAGTTCATTTGCTATAAGCTTTCTGATACATAGTAACCTAATTCCTTCGACCATGAGATCATGCTAATCACCATCACCGGAAGGATGCTTTGATGACATCAAACACCACACCGTAACTGGGTGGCTATAAAGGTGGCATCGAGTGTTCAGAAAGTATGGGTTGAGGCACATGGATCAAGAGTGGGATTTGTCCATCCATATTAGGATAGATATACTCTGGGCCCTCCCGGTGGAATGTCATCCAATTATCTTGCAAGCATGTGACTGGGTCACAAGGGATCACATACCACGGGTACGAGAAAAGAGTACTTATCGGTAACGAGGTTGAACTAGGTATTTAGAGATACCGACGATCAAAACCTCGGATGAGTAAACTATCGTGAGACAAAGGGAAATTGGTATCGTATGTAAGTGGTTCATCGATCGCAAAGTAATCGTAGAAATATGTGGGAGCCATATGAATTTCCAGATTCCTCTATTGGTTATTGATCGGAGGAGTGTCTCGGTCATGTCCGCATAATTCACGAACCGTAGGGAGACACACTTAAGGATTCGATGTTGTTGAGTAGTTATGGAATGATGAGTAAGAGACCGAATGTTGTTTAGAGTCTCGGATGGGATCTGGGATATCACGAGGAGATCCAGAATGATCCGGAGAATAAGATTCATATAAGGAAAGTCTTGTTTCGGAGTTGGGGAATGATTCTGGTGTTTTCATCGGGAATGTTCTAGAAGGTTCCGGAAGGTCCGGCACTCCGGAGGGGTAGGGTACATGCATGTGTCATGAAAATGTGGAATGGTTGCATCATGTACTAGGTATCATGGCTGGGCAAAATAAAGGGATAAATCAAATCCTAGTTTGAAAAGTCAAACACCAATTTGAAAAGTCAAACGGCAGTTTTGCTTGGTGGAGGGAGAGTAGGAAACCTACTTGGGGAGAAGTTCCTCTCCCTCCACCCGTCGGCCAAGGAGGCCGACTTGGGGGAGGACTCCCTCCCCTTGTCCGGCGCCCTCCCACCTATAAAAGTAGGGGCAGGGGTGCCCCTCTCCCGTACACCTCTCTACACCAAAACCCTAGCCCCAGGCGCCACCACCTGCTGCCGCCGCCTAGGGTTTCTCCTCCCAAGTCGCCGAGTTAGGGCTTCTCCAATCCCTAGCCACCGGCTACATAAAACCCCCTTGGCACTTCTAAACCCTAGATCGCCAAGGCACCTCTCTTGCTCCACCATACTTGCTCCGGCTTAAGGCGAAGCCCTGCAAGATCTCCCCTCTACTTCCGGTACCACGCCGTCGTGCTGCCAGAATCACGAGGAGAGTGCTACAACCTCCGCTGCCTGCTGGAACAAGGGAGAGGAAGGTCTTCATCGAGTACCGAACATGTGACCGACTGCGGAAGCGCTATCGGAACGCAGCGCCGGAAGGATCGTCTACGCGATCTTGAGATCGGAAGTGTACGACTACATCACCCACGAGAATCTGCTCTCGTTAACCGCTTTGGATCTTCGAGGGTTAGTATTATATCGACTCATTGCTACAATCTAGTAGATAGATCTTGGCTTAATCATAGATTAGATCTTGATTCTGTGTTCATTCGGTAGAAATTTTTTGTTTTCCATGCTACGAACCCCTACAGTGGTATCAGAGCCAGGTTTATATGTAGATCTGTTGCACGAGTAGAACACAATGGTCATTGTGAGCGGTGGTGCTTTTATAATCAATTTCTTCTTGTTTACTTTGCATCTTGCGGTATGATGGGATGAAGCGGCCCGGGCTAACCTTACATGACATCGTTCATGAGACTTGCTCCATGCTCAACATCCAACTTGTATTGCATAAGTGGCTTTGCGGGTGTCTCTCTCTCCCATCATAGTATAGATCCAATTTACAACGGGCACTTGATAGTTCAAGCATCAACGTTGTGGTTCTTGTTCGTAAGTTAGAGCGACACTTATTGAAAGCCCCAAACCACGTAAAATATGCAAAGAAAATTAGAGGCGTCTAACTTTGTTTTGCAGGGGTGTGTCGTGATGTGATATGGCCATGATTGTGATTATATTTGATGTATGCAATGTTCCTTATTGTAAGTTGGCAACCGTCAGGAGCCATATGGTTGTCTTTAAATTCTGTTAAGACCCGTGTGTCTATTCAAAGTCATTGTAATAGTTGAAGATGGTGGACGACAACCATGGAACGGTGTCATTGACCTTGATGCAATGCCGGTGATGATGGAGATCATGTTCGTGCTTGAAGATGGAGATCGGAAGCACAAAGAAGAAAGGCCATATCATATCACATATTATGAATTGCATGTGATGTTAATCCTTTTATGCATCTTGTATTGCTTAGTTCACGAAGGTAGCATTATAAGATGATCCCTCAAGCACACAATTTCAAGTTTTAAAGTGTTCATCCTTAGTAAGCATCGTTGCTAAAGCTCGTTGTTTCGAAGCACCACGTGATGATCGGTGTGTTAGATTCTGCGAGTGTATACAACGTGAGCAAGCCAGATTTGCTCATGCGGAAGCTAAGGTTTGATCTTGATGAGCCTAGCATGTACAGACATGGTTTCGGAACACGGATCACCGAAAGGTAAAGCATGAGTCATATAGTAGATATGATGAACATGTTGATTGTTCGCCATTGAAGCTACATCAACTCTCGTGATGATCGGTTTTGATGTGGTGGATTTGGTTCGTGTGATCACTAAAACAATGTGAGGGATATTGTTTTGAGTGGGAGTTCAACGACAATTTGATTAAAAGTTGAAAACTATTTATCATAAATTAAATCAAAGTGAATTTGCATAATTGTTGTAGTCACTGGCATCCGTTTACCACCTTGTGCTTAGTTATAATTGATATGATAGAACTATAGAATTCTGGTTAGTTACTTTATGAACTGGTATCGTATTGTTTTGAAGTGTTAATCTAAAGTTTAATAGTCCTATTGCAAACTTTCAGTAAGTTCCGGTTACTCCATGAGGGTTAGTGTATGAGTATCATGTTTGTCTCCATGATTATTGATATTCAAAGGATTGTTTTAATATCAAGGTTATCTAGGATCTGAAAGAGTTGTTTCAGAAACCATGATGTGTGGAAGATATTGTGATATCTGAAACAAAGTTTTGGTTGCACATGATAGAGTATAATATGGCAAAAGTCATGTTCTCATATTTGTTGAGAATTTGCAAAAGGTTGGAGACACTAGTTGTCCTAATCCTCCAAAAGGTTTTGGAGAGCAACATTATACTCGTGATTCACCGTTATAAGCTAAAAGTAGCTTGATCATGGATCGTTCCATGATAAGGGTGAATATTTGATGTAGGTAAAATGTAGACTACACCAAGAGATTACTAAAGAAAGGAATTTGAAAGAACACCAAACATTTGATGATCTACTTCAAAGTGCAAGTCCAAAGACATTGGTATTTTACTATACATGCTTTGGACTATGTGTCATTTATATGGCTCCACTATTGATGTTGATAGATTCTTTCAAACAGAAAAGGAAATACTGAAAGAGAATCTCATAAATATATGGCAGAAAAGAAAAGACTAGAATTCTTCAGCTTAAGTATATAGATGATATACATGTTATGGATATATTCTTTGCTTATTAAACAATGTGGTTCTTAAGTATTTGATACTGAATTTGTTGGTGTGAATCGTCATAGAAACAACACAATTCATGAACTACAATGGCCTAAGTAACTAGCAAAAGAATATGTGATGATGTTCATCGAGAACAAATAAAGGGTTATTGTGTTGCTTGTTAAACATCAAAGCTTGCCTTCAAGATTTGTTTTATCAGGTATTATGAGAACAAAAGGGTTGTTCAAATAATTGCCGTAATCCATAAAAGATGGATGATTCACAAATCTCGTTGGAGAAATCACATCCATAAAACTAATGCTAAAAATGTCGAAAGACAAATTGATTGAAAGATCACTTAGGAAGTGACATCGCCGTTTAAATTATATTGGAAAGAAAACATGAAGAAACTCCATGTCGATGGAATTTTGGAGTCTTTTGATATTGATCAAATGACGCTTGTGAAACTTTCCTAGAGATAATTAAAACTTCATTCATAGGCAAAAAGGGAACGAATGACTAGCTTATTGGAATTTGTACATATTGTTGTGTGAAGTCCATTATGTGTAGTCAAGAGCGATGGATTTCAACTTCATATGCTTTCTCAGAAAATTTGAGTGAATATATGAATATTTACTTAATAAGGATGAAGTATGAAACATTTGAAAAGTTCAAAGATTTTCAAGATGAAGTGCAAAATCATTGTAACAAGAATATAAAGAGTTTATGATGAGATCATAAAGGAAAATATTTGAGTTACAAGTTTAGCATAATACCTAAGATTTAAGGAATCGTTCCGTGGATTTGCATTCTCCGAAACACCATAAGAGTATGGAGAGTTCGAGATATTTAATTAAACCTTGTTTGACATGGTAAGATCAAAGGTGTAATTCATAAAACTGTCATTATATTTTAAAGATTAAAAGCTTTAGAGACTACCGTTTTTCCACTGAAAAGAGCTCCATCATAATCCGTTGAAATGACACCATATAAAGTTATGGTTTGGGATAAAACCCAAGTTGTCATTTCTTAAACATTGGTATGCTATGCATAAGAAAGATGTTTTCAACCAAAGTCGGATGAACCTGTCTTTGTATGTTATTTCGAATAACTGTTAAGTATTCCTCCCTAACATCGGAGACAAAAGTGTTTGTCACTTATAACGTCAAGTTTCTTTGAGAAGGAATTTTTCCGTGAAAAGTTAAGTGGGAGGACAATAGAACTTTGATAAGGTTAAAAGAACCTTAGCTATATGATCAAAGTTGCGCAGCGCCAAAAAGTGTTCCAGAGGCAACAACAATGCTCATGTCTCACGTGCCTCAAAGGTTGTGGTCACGGAGATCTAAGTTCCTATTGAAACAAGTAGGTCGGGTAAACAATCAAATACCAAGATTTGAGAGTTAAATCATTTTTGACAATAATGATCCGAATACATGCAAAGTAGCAATGATGCGCCCTGACTCCGTCAAATGGCTTGAAGCCATAAAATCCGTGATAGGTCCATATACGAAAGATCAAGCTTTGAACTTGAAAGACCCTCTGGAAAGGAACAAGACCTCACAGTCATATTTGGATCTATAAAAGTTATAGACATGGATGTTTCACATCTATGAAATTATCAACATGTCGGGAAAGAGTTCACGATAATGTTCAAAGAGTTGACTATGACAAGATCTGATGTTTCATTAAGGGATATTTAGTCTAGACGGATTAATGTAGCAAACACTACATATAATTTTGTTATGTGATAGTTGAATAAACAAAACAAGTTCTTATATAAGGATGGTTACCTAAGACGTGTGCATGACACGGTCCAAAGGGTTTTGTTAATTCAAAGGATGCTAAAAGCATATGCAAACTTCAATGGTTGAAGTAAGCATCGCGGAGTTGGAACCTTCACTATGATGAAACTATTAAAAGAGTTTAATTTCATCGGAGACGATGAAGATACTTGCACTTGCAAGAAATTAAGCGGGAGCGCTAAGACATATCTCTAATACATTATGTGGAAGACATATTGTTGATTTGAAGTAATGTATCTTTTTATTAACACGGGATAAGAATTTCTTCTCGATGAAAGGCTTAGGCAGAACCCGAATATTTGGCATACTGTCTATATGGATAAATTGTGACGCCAATATGGTTGTGCCAGAAGTACATAGACGAGATATCGAATGAGTTCAATATAGAAACTACAAGAAAGGTTCTTGTAGCACATGAAGGATTGAATAAAGATTTAAGTATTTTTGATACTTGATAGATACAATTACAAAGAGTATTTTATCAATCATGCTGTGATGTGTACAAATCCAGATATGTCCTACGCTCTAAATGTTATGAGCGTTTACCAGAATGATTCATAAGATGATTATTGGACGATAGTAAAGATATTCTTATGATCTTGTAAAAGAACTAAGAATATATTATTTTGTAGAAGTGACAAATTAAATAGATGGTTAGTTCATTGTAAATGAATTACATTGATACTAGTTTTGTCACAAAGTACAAATTAAGTTTATCTCAATCTAAACTAAGGGTGGCACAATATGATGGAATGTGAGTTCCATAATGAATTTGGATGAGTTCCAAAGTTAAGACATTGTGACAGATACTACAACAAAGTATATAACTGCTATTATTGCAGCAAAAGAGGGCATTTGTGTCAAGTAGTTTGTTATCAAACTAGGTGTAGTTCACAGCAGGGATAATACTATGAAGATATATTATACAACAATATTATCAACATGTTTTAACCCCAAAGAACTAAAGGTCACACAAAATGACCAAATTTGTACAAAGCCATCTCATTAGAGAATGAGTGATGCATAGAGACGCAAAGACATGCAATTACACACGGACCTGGAAGTGTCAGATCTGGAGATCAGTTGACCACTAGCAATCGTGTACATACGACACCAGAAAGCCATAGGTGTTGAATACACAAAGGTTTGAAACTAGATTATTGACTCTAGTGCAAGTGGGAGACTGTTGGAGATATGCCCAAGAGGCAATAATAAAGTGGTTATTATCATATCTTCATACTTATGATAAATGTTTACATACCATGCTATAATTGTATTAACAGGAAACATTAATACTTGTGCGATTTGTAAACATAAAAGAGTCCCTAGTAAAGCCTCTTGTTAAACTAGCTTGTTGGTTAATATATGATCATGCTTTCCTGATCATGAACATAGAGATGTTATTAACAATAGGGTCATATCATTAGGAGAATGATGTGATGGACATACTACTATAGTTAAGCGTAGCATAAAGATCAAGTCATTTAATATAGTTCATTTGCTATAAGCTTTCTGATACATAGTAACCTAATTCTTTCGACCATGAAATCATGCTAATCACCATCACCAGAAGGATGATTTGATGACATCAAACACCACACCATAATTGGGTGGCTATAAAGGTGGCATTGAGTGTTCAGAAAGTATGGGTTGAGGCACATGGATCAAGAGTGGGATTTGTCCATCCATATGACGGATATATATACTTTGGGCCCTCTCTGTGGAATGTCATCCAATTATATTACAAGCATGTGACTGGCTCACAAGGGATCACATACCACGGGAACGGGAAAAGAGTACTTATCGGTAACGAGGTTGAACTAGGTATGCAGAGATACCGACGATCAAAACCTCGGATGAGTAAACTATCGTGAGACAAAGGGAAATTGGTATCATATGTAAGTGGTTCATTCGATCACAAAGTAATCGTAGAAATATGTGGGAGCCATATGAATTTCCAGATTCCTCTATTGGTTATTGATCGGAGGAGTGTCTCGGTCATGTCCGCATAATTCACGAACCGTAGGGAGACACACTTAAGGATTCGATGTTGTTGAGTAGTTATGGAATGATGAGTAAGAGACCGAATGTTGTTCGGAGTCTTAGATGGGATCCGGGATATCACGAGGAGATCCGGAATGATCCGGAGAATAAGATTCATATAAGGAAAGTCCTGTTTCGGAGTTGGGGAATGATTCCGGTGTTTTTATTGGGAATGTTCTAGAAGGTTCCGGAAGGTCCGGCACTCCGGAGGGGAAGAGTACATGAATGTGTCATAGTAAACTATTTAGTTTTAATGGCTTTTTAGAGTATAAGATTCATAATAAATAATTTATAAACCTAAAAAATATAAATAATATGCCCCTGGAATCACAATATCGTTTAGATTGCAGATATGATTTTAGTTCTAATTTTAGAGCATGGAAACTATTTAAGTGAATTAAATTCTATTAAACACTAATTAAATCATAGAAAAAGATTTACAACTACGATTAAGGTGAATTCAATTGCTACTGGTTCGTATTAATGTCCCCTATCTAGTAAACCCTAGAACCAAATTTAATACGACAGAGAGAGCAGGAGTTTTAACAGAACTGATAATAAATAACCTATTGCATTAATTGATCTCTTGCATACATCATGTATTCTAATATTGTTTAGAGAACTAATTACAACCATTTTGATATATTAAATCATCATGCATGCATTTGTTCATCATTGTTTTGTTGTATTGTGCATAATTGCATTGTTTTGAATGGTGTGTTTGTTGTGCACTTGTTTTGATCGATAGATTGCGAGGAGTGCAACATTTGTGATTGTGACGAGTGCAATATTCTCTATTATGAAGATTATTTGAACGACTACGTCTACAACAAAGGAAAGTAGAGCTATCATAAATGTCCTACTATTTTTCCTATGCATGTATTATGATTTTTAGTAGTGATGCATGTGTAGGTGTTTTTACTACTATGCTATGCTATGACACCCAGGCATGATTGTCATATCTCCATGACTTGATTTCCTTTGAGCCATCGTATTGTAGTTGCTTAACCATGCTTATTAGATGCGCAAAAGGGAATTCATGAATGATTATGTTATGGAAAGTTATGTTTTGTTATAATGAAAATAACTGGAATTTAATAAATCTCCTGGGTGTGATGGATTGATGTTTTTGGATGGTTTATTGCGGAAAGCACACCCAGGCTTCAGAGATTGGACAGGTTTCTTGTGTAGTAGCTTCCAGTACAGCCGCATGTCTTTATTTGTCTTGACTAAGTAGTTTGTGGGAATCTGACCCGCGTGACTAGCAGATGTAGGGGATGTAGGTTGGTATGGGTCCGTCCTAAGGGCTCAGGGTTCTACTTCTAAAAGGTTTCATCTTGGTTTTCTCCGTATCATGGCACAAAGTGTAATGGTAAGAGCGGGTTGACTAGGTCGTGCGGGTAAAGTGTACAACCCCTGCAGGGTGTCTAAACTAAGTACTTCAAAAATTCATATGCTATGGATATGTTGGATAGGGTATTTATTTATAAATCTAACACAATAAAAACATCTAATTTGATTCTATGGATCGAAAGATATTTGATTTCAAACTTGATGGCCGAACTAATACACGTGCAGACAAACTTGATCTGGTCACATGCATGTGAAAATAAACAAGAAAACAACAGGAGGCAGGGCATGATAGGCTAATAGCAGTTCATTTTAAAAATTGATCTAATTGTTTTGGGGACATGGGCATACCAGCACGTAAGATCTCATGAGGAGGAAGACGATCACGGTGTGGGTCGTTGGACAGGAATGGATGCATGCGATGCTCCGACGATCTTCGGGGCTCGCGAAGGTGTGGGCGGCGTCCGCGATGATGAGGCAAACTCACGGATGTGGTTTGCAGTCCTCTTCCGCTACTCTGATGTAGCTACGACAAGCTTGAGCTTGGGCGACGGCAAAATTTCGGCTAGAATGAACAACTCGGTTTAGTGCACTGCGGTAGATAAACAATACTCAAAAATGAGAAGGCGGAGTCAAGGAAAAGTTTAGAGAAAGTAAGATCACTCGGTAACCCTGTAGACGACCGATAATTTTCAAGTTGGAGCTCCAGCGACGCTTAACCCCGGCGAACATTGAGAGGATGAAAGGTCACCGGGTAAGGAAGATAGGCAAGTAATATTAAGACGATGGGAAGGGAAGGAGGTGTATGTACCTCGACTGCAAGCTTCGGTTCAGGGCTTTCCGGCGAGATCGATCTCGGAACGTGGGTGGTTCAGAGTTAGGTATTTTGGCCAAAAATCGGACGAGGAGGAGAGAGATTATTTATGGGGAGTTTTTCGTGGAGGAGGGGCAAAGAAATCGACCGGAATCAGGAGATATTTTCCTGGACTTTTAGGTTTTAAACAAACTCTCGTCTCCGTCTTTGTCGAGAGGAAGGAGATAACATGTGGACCAGTTATGTCAAGGAAAGAGAAAATAAAAAATAATAGGAGACCAAGGCGAACAAGGCTGGCCCGTGTGAATTTCCTGGTCTAGGACTGCGCGCGCGTGCTGCTTGGCTTTGGCTGGTCTCATACATGTATGCGTGGCTTTACGTACATTTTTTGGAAAAGAGTATATATTAATATCATAGGGATACCAATCATAATGAGCCTCTGCAACAACGCATGCCCTAGCGGTCCTACGGATGCACACAACTCAGAAAAATAAAGAAGAATTACAAAAAAGAAAAGTCCCCCTCGAGAGAAATAATCCTCAAAGCAACAACACTGACACCATCAGAACAACACCAATAGTCTCCCACTCCAATAACAACGCCTTCAGCTCAAGCGCCGTCGTTGCCCGATCAAAGATCATAGGTATTCACCCTGGAGAAAGTCCTTGCTCACAAAACAATTCCTTCAACAAGGTCATTGCCAGGCACAACGAGTTAAGGCCAGACCTTGGATTTTCACCCTTCAAGATAAGACTAGGAACTCCCCTGTGTTGTCTTCCCGCACCAACATTCGTTGCAATGATTTCTAGATCACGTAGCCAGATCTCCATCGCCATAAGAACAAAAATCACCATCGCTACCCTCATATTTCCGCTTTCCTGACATTCTCCGCATCTGACTTCACCATGACTCTAAGAATGGCACTTGGTGGGAACAAACAACAGAGCTTCGCAACACTCCCGCTGAAACCAAACTGCTAGAAAAACAAGGTGCGCACGACCGAATACCTTCCGAACCAGCAATCTCCAGACATGATACACCCATGGGAGTTCACTGGCTGTTGGGGATATTCTATATGGGTATCCTCATAGCATATCTCCTATCCGGGTAACCCGGGTGGCCCACAGTTGGTAGCATGGCCCATGGCCTACTGGGTAGTCCAGTTAGATGGATCCAGAAGGGAGGCCCATGCCGGATAAAGGAAGGCTACGGTAGGAGTCACCGACGTACCTGGAGCCTTGGAGTACAAGACACACAAGGATAGTAATAGACGGTGTAGGACTCTGTAACCTGTCCGGCTAGGACTTTTCCCTGAAACCCTAGGACCCGGCGACTATATAAGTCGGACCTATGGGAGCCTTTAGGGCACGATAACTTAGACTTTCTAGTCACCTCGCACAACGAACCAATCCCTGGAACTCAGTTTTATTGCCTTTATAGTGATTTATAGCAGGAGTAGGATTCTGCCACCATCGTGGGATCTGAACCTGGGTAAGCTGTGTTACCTCATACCCGTCAACCGCCCGCCTTCCCCCACGTCTCTAAACACGCACTGTGAGGACCCCTCCATGGCGTACTCATCGGCAATACCACGACAGTTGGCGCCCATTGTGGGGCAAGAGGCTCTTCAGGCTCTTCAGCGGACGAGGTCCAAGGTCTTCGCGGGAATCGGCAAAACCTTAGCCATCGGTCGCGTTCTCTTCTCTGGCAACGTTCCGATCGTCTCTCTCGACGAGTTCTGGATCCCAGCGAAGACGAACCCTATGGGGTGTTCGATTGTTCCTATCGGAGACATCCACCTCTTCATTGGCGAAACCGACTCGGGCACTAGTTACCTGGGAGTCGGAGGAGCATCAAGGCCCACACGGACCGCCCACGGCAAGGATACGTTCGCAGAAGGATCGATGTCGGATCTCTCTTTGGAGTTTGCCAACAAAGATCGGAAAAATTCAAGGCCCACACAAACCGCCCCTATGCAGGATATAAAGGTGGAAGATCGCTACAAGTCCGGCGGCTTCGCCCGTGTGTCTGGACAGCAGAGATCCAAGTTCGTCAGCGTGGTTACCATCTTCGATCTGGCGCGTTGCATTTAGAGAGAGGGAGAAAATCCCCACGATTACCTGGCCAGGTGGATCCATATAAGAGCCGATCTGGCCCACTACCCCAATGATGATGCTATGTATCACTTTGTGGAAGGACTGGACCATGGCATGCTTCTCCCGCATTCTCTAAGACGGCAGCAGGCGCCAGAACGCCTTACCTTCGAAGGCATGGTGAACACCGTCAACAACTATGCAGAGGCCGAAGAGGCAGCTCAGACAGCGCTTGCGCTCATCGACGGAGCCCCTCCGATTCAGCCACCGCCACCACCGCCTCCGGCCGCCATTGCCGCAGCCACACCACCACCTCCAGTCATCATCGCTGCTGTCGCACCTCCACCGCCCGTCATCGAGGAAATCCTGGCACCCTCCGACTCTGTGATTGACGTGCTCTATGCCGACTTCAGTGCAGATTCAGAGGAGATAGATTACAGTCCAGAGGAACTAGACTCCGCCATGCAGAAGATGGAGGAGGAGTACACGCGCGATGAGAAAGCCAACAACACCATCACATCTCGAGAGGTGTTCGTCACCATTGGAACGGCGATGGATGAAGATCAGCCCGGACGAGCTCCGCCTACAGCACTGGAAAAGGGGAAGGGGCCACTTATTCCTGCTGACGATGATCGCGCAAAGGTCATGCCTCCTCCGCCTAACCCAGTGCAGCAGCCGCCAGAACTCGGCACCGGCCCGAGCAACAACAACACCACAAACTTGCCGCCTCCGGCATTTACGTCTGTTGCTGCCCAAGTTACTCCAGATGATAGAGTGATGTACGGCAATCTCCTCGTTGAGCCACTGACCGTCGCTCATATCCGGAACGTGACTCAGCTTGACGAGAAGCGCCAGCAGCTGCTGGAGGAAGCGCAGGCCATCGCGGAGCAAGGCGCTAAGCTGGATCAAGATCTGGTCAATGCGCAGAAGTCCATAGAGAAAGCTAGAGCAATGGAGGCCGAGTACCAGACTCTGCTGCAACAGCAGAAGGCCAAGAAAGCTCCGGCTCGTGTCATCAACGATCCTGGTGTACGGAAAAACCTAGGATGGGCTCCCTCGAAGCCAGCACATGCCAAGCCATACATTGACAGTGAAGTCAAACAGGTGATGCCCACCCTACTACTTAACCTCGCCATCGCCAAGACCCTTCTAGAGTAGGATAGATTGCCCAAGGTTGTGGAACATGTCTATGACCTAGTGGCCAAGGCGGTGAAGCAGCTGGAAAAGGCCACCTCTCAGAGGCTTCAGTCTGACCCAACGCTTTCCCAGTCTAGCCAGTATAAGCCGCCAAGGGACAGATCTCCTCTTGATGTCGGGTCCCAGACGGGTTCATCAGAACGAAGACGGAGGGATGCACGCAATAGGAAGGATGCTATCCCCATATCCTCCGACCACGGAGAAAAGACCCGACCTCATCGCCCATCGCCATCGCCCCGATCCCACCGACATCGCGAAGATCCCAAGGCTCACCATCGTACGGATATGCCCCCGCCAAGGCAGTGCGGCATCGTCATCCGCGACAACACGGAGCAGACCCGTCATGACGGAGAGCACAACCAAGGACACAAGAGCAGGTCACGCCATGACCCTCCGCGTTTGACAAGCATTCTTGATAGGCATGAGGCATCGCAGGAGGGTAACAGCAAGAAGGCTAACCCACCGCCACCTCCACCTCCGTCACCACCTAACAGTCACCATGGCGGAGGAGTCCTGCGTCGTTCATGCAGCCCATCCCCTATTGACAAGAAGAAGAAGAAGAAGAAGAAGAACCTGGACCCGTACAATGCACGTTCGCGGATCGATAAGATCCACGAGGCCCAGGAAGGACCAAACCTGGGACCACGTTGTTTTGGACCTGCAATACGGTCGCAACTTACCCCAAAGGTTTCCGGATTGACAAGACCATCAAGCCCTATGACGGCACCGCCAAGCTAGCCACATGGTTGTAGGACTATGACAACGCGGTGGAGATTGCCGGAGGTAAACGCAATGTTGCCGTCAAGTACCTCCCTTTGATGTTGGCAGGCACGGCCCATCAATGGATTGACGACTTGCCGGAGAAATACATCTTCAATTGGTTGGACATGTAAGAAGCGTTCACCAAGAAGTTTGAGGGTACGTACACACGTCCCTGCACTGTTGGCGATCTACAACGGTGCGTGCAAGAGAAAGACGAGACATATCGCGCCTACCTCTCCCGCTGGCTAGACATGAAGAATTCCTGCGCAGGAGTGCACGCTCAGACCGCCATGGCCGCCTTCATCGATGGGTTGGAAAGGGGCACGTTGCTCCGACATAAGCTGAAGCGCTTGCAGGACAATCACCAACTTGACTTGAACCAGATGATTCAGTTGGCTAGTGAGTTTGCAGCTGCCGACGACGAAGCTCGCGGCTCCTTGCTGGCAACGGCCGTTCCAACTCAGGATCGGAGGAACAACAGTACAAAGCGGAAAACCGCTCCAGAAGAAAAGCAATCTCCCGACATGGTCGATGATGCAGCCCGACCTACGGTCGTTACCACATCATGGTCTCCAACTTACGCCAAGTCGTCATGGACTCCAAAGGTGAATCCATTCCTCTATGCGAGCCCACTTCCTACCCTATTGAATGGTATGCTACTTCATACTTTGTCACATATGCATGATAGGTCCACACCGACAAGTACGGAGGCAAGGGAGGAAGCCCGGAACATCAAGCCCGACAAGACGGAGGCTTGGAAGAGGAGACGGAAGAAGCCACGGCTGAACCACCGGAGTCTCCGGTCCTGCGCACCAAAGTCTTCGGACTGACCTCCGGACCGACCCCAGCAACCGACCCGGGGACAGTCAGTATGCCACTTCGAAGACGACACTGGAGACTGACCGGAATCTCCAACCCTGACCGGAGTCTCTGGCCCCTACACCGGAGTCTCCGGCCTGCGTGATGGGCCTGCACGCCGCCAGCTGGGCCTTCGGCCCATGTACCCCTCTAGCTCGTCCAAACCCTAGCTTTATCCCTAAACTACCACTGTTTATGCGGCTGGCCTATAAATAGAACCCCCACCCCTTCATGTATCCCTTAGGCATAGATGATAGACTAAATACAACCCCCTTGTGTGGAATCTCTAGTTTTTCCTTATCCCCTTTACCAAGGGGACCGACTATCGTCACCAACCTCGATTGGACATTGCATCACACATCCATCATTGAACAAGTCCTTGGAGTTTATTGTCTCGTCTCCAAGTTGTCAAGACCCTCCCAAGGTGTTCTTCCCTCTCCGATGTGGATTTGAGGGAGCACGTTGACCGATATTTCCTTGCAAGGAATCTATCGGACTGGTGGCCGCTGTTCGGGAGCAATCGGCCTTGTATCGTGTGAGTTTTGCGTGTGTTCATCGTGTTCTTCGTGAGGTGTGTGTTCGCTTCCGCTACCTTCTCCCTTTCCCCTCGATTTCCCATCTATTTGACCACGAGATCCCTATTTTACATAAATTGGTTTTGATGCATTAAAAAATTTCAATGCATGTCATCAGTCGGTATAATGATCAGGGCACATAAAAGTACTACTAATTTTTTTATTAAACTATCATCCATGAATTTGTGCATTTGTTTATGTCATGTATGATTGTTTACGTGTGTGCAATTGTATTGTGTAGATTGCGAAGAGCCCAACACTTGAACTTATGAGCACTATACCTTCGACAACTGCATCCAAGGCAAGTAGATTCTATTTTCTTCATGCATTGTCTATATTCTATGCATATGTGGTGTATTTTTTAGATGCATGTATAGGAACTATTAGCGCTATGCTATATCATAAGTTATATGGTAGGGATATCTTGTAGTTGAGACACTTTAGGTAGATGTTCTTAACCGTTCCATGATAGAAAAGGGCTGGGTTACATCACTTGAAATTTCTTTCTAAAGTATTGGTTTGCGAAAACTAAAAACAACTTAATCAATGAATCTCCTGGGTGTGATGGGATTGATATTATTTTGGTGGTATCAATGCGGAAAGGCACCCAGGTATCTAGAGCAAATGATTGGATTATTTATTTGGTAGCTTGTGTGTACATCCATGTGCCAGTAAGAAATGGGTGGCTAGTAGGACTTAGTAGGTTGTGATGACTAGAACCCACGTAGCCAGAGATGTAGAAATTTTAGTAGGTTAGAACACTGCGTGTCGGGTTTGGGGAGCTACTTCCCGAACGGTCTCTTCTTAAACTTCTCTCTATTATCTCACAATATGGGTGTCGTAGTACGAGATGGGTTGGCACGGTCACATGTGTAAAGTGTACAAACCCCTGCACGGTTTCTAATCGAAGTACTTAGCCGTGTCTCCGGTTATGGACAATTGAGTTGCTTGATATTGAGGTTAAGACATGTTTCAGCGTTCATTCCAATTTCCTAATTGTTTTAATGTTGACGGGTTAACTTAATTGGGATCTTTTCAAAGAAAAACTAAAAGTGTTTATGAAAATAGTAAAAATGTATTTAAAATACAAGCTAGCCAAAGCTCCACTTAGCCAAATAAGAATGTAGAGGCTAGGTATACTTGTATCCTTACTTAGATCTACTTTCCATACATTCCAAATATTGACCCTTCGGGGCTTCCTCGTTTTGATGTTGCAGGATATTTCGATTCTGAGTGATCGACTAGGTTGCGATACGCCACTCAATAGTTGTTCGACTGTGGAACAATTGAAGATCGGGCATATTATCTATTTATGCTTTCGTATGCTACTTAAATATTTGACCTAGCTTTTACCTAAGAATTATGTAATAATTGCAAATTCAGGATCATTCGATGTAATAATGATGCATAGTTAAATTCAACTATACTGTGTGTGCCAGTGAACCGATTGAGGGATTGACACTATACACAGGAACTCGGCCTTATCAGGCGAAGGTGTTACAAAAATACATCAGTTCAACGTACTTTATCAGGGCAGTACAACAAGGTAAGTGCTTGATATGGAAGTGTATGCAGATCAAAAGTGCAGTATAATACCTATGCGCACACAGTACTCCGCGATGTCAACGCAGTGCATGGCACACATATTGCATATGTTACTCTCCAGTATTCCATGATGCTCTTCCCCATTTCACTGCCTAGAGTGGCAATATTGCAATCCTTCCTTTACTACTAGCATGCCCCTTGTACTGCTCGTATAAGCAGTGCAAGACACACACACACCACAAATGTTATGCACTGCCCCTTGCACTGCCTAGAGTGGCAATATAGCACTGCCCCTTTTACTACTAGTATGCTCCTTGTACTGCTCGTATAAACTGTGCATGACAGGGATATGCAAATCGGGGTATCCACGAAGGCATGAAGCGACTGGCCCAAGACAATCTCAAGCGGTCCAACAATGCCGGCAACTAGAAAGAAGGCTTCAATGAAAACCGACGACTAGACGCGAAGGCCCAATACCGCAGCTAGGCCTAGTCAGATTAGGTCAACCGCTCAAAATCCTTTTCGAATCAGTTGGGATCTTGTAAAACCCTAGTGAGGCACCCCTATATAAGCCTCCCTAGGGTTCTCATTGTACTCAAGAGCTCTTATCTACCCCATCCTTGGAACTCGCTTCCCATACGCCGAGTTCGCCCACCTTGTAATCTCATATGTCTTTCCCAATCTCGATCCGAAGATGGCGACTCACTCTTTCCCTACTTCGACTCAATTTCTACCCCTGGTAGCGACTGCCATGGCCATTACCACAATAGTGGCGCCCACAGTGGGGCTTGGTGAGTCAAGCCTTAGATCTACGGCTAGACCCTACACTCCAATTTGCTGACCCTTTGCTACCGGTCGCATGATCGCCACAGCGGATTTTCCTAGATCCTACTGAGTAGCTACATGCTGACTTCACGTCCAATCACGCACGCCGACTCCAGCAACTTCTTCATCGGTTTCACCGACGCCATCAACACCACAGATCCCACCGCCGGCATCATATCGCCTCCGCGTGATCCACTCTCGGAGGAGTAGATCCAATCGATCACCTTCCTTGCCTCCAAGTACGACTCATAGGAGGACGGCTCGGTTCAGAGCAATTCCACCTTTTGCGATTATGCCGATTCGGCGATGCCAGCACCAGCCATTGAACCCATCGTCCCCGCGAAAAAAGCCAGCTCCATCACAAAGGTCTCCAACGCTAGGGACTACGAGGATGACTCGATCCTCTAGTTCCGTGCCTACGACTCGGGGTCAGAATCTCCAGATGAGATCTACCCCGACGTCCATCATGACATCTACATGGCGAACGACAGCGAGCCATCGGTGGACCCCTTCACCACCCGTCTCCCGCCAACCGCGACCACTTACAAGATCAAGCAGCATCGCGTGGCCCTAAACAAGGCCAGGGAGAAAGAGAAAACTGAACATGGAAAATATCGCGTCGAATAAGAAATCCCATAGAAACTCTCGTCCTACCACCAGCAGCGAGTGGCACCACGACTCCATGCAGGACCCTGAATTTCAAGGACGAAAATGACCCTGTGCGTGCAGCCGACCACTTGGACCGCGACAATGTGACACCCGGAGAAGGTAGCCGCTCACCAGCTGTGTTGACTGTGCATGGAGATCCACCACCACCCCGCCATGCACCCCCTCGGATCAGCCATGAATAGAAATCCTGCCACGGGAGTACGGTGCCAATGGCCTCCCCCTCTACTCAACTCCAATGGACAATGTCATCGCCAGTCAGGCAGCGGTTGCCAACTTAAACCCTACAGGTGAAGGAGTGATCCAGATCCAGTATGTGCAAGCCTTATTGGCCAAAGCCATTGAACAGCAAAATGCGGGTTGCGACTCCTCGGGGCGGGTCTCTTCCAGATCCATCAACAGCAGGGCGTCATCGTACAATCGCCCAGGCGAACGGACGGTGACCAATACAAATAATTGTCCGCCTCCTGCACTAAGATAAATCCATCCAACGGTCGCCAACCCCCTCTACACACTCGCTAGTTGTGGCTGCCTCAGCTGAGTACGCCCAACATTCTTTGGACTAATGGTCTAAGGCGAAAGATATCCCCTAAAATTCTGAGGGCCGAGGTAAATTGAAAAATATGATCCCACGCTCGACCCAAAAGTATGGATCAACACGTTCCTCATGGAAATGGGCATCGCCAGACACAATGAGCTACTTGAAACTCGACACCTCCCCCTAATGATGGAGGGTGCCACTCGACAATTGATTAATACCCTCCCCAAGAATAGCATTGTCTCATGGGAGGAAATGCGCGAAGCCTTTGTTGAGCACTTTGAGAACTCCCACTTACACGCGAACACAATCGAGGACCTAGAGAGATGCATCCAGGGGCCAAGAGAGTTAACCCGACATGGTGTCCAACCCATGGATTAATGCCACGGGCATCCACCTAGACACGGCTATCCATTGTTTAAAGAACGCGTGTCGGTATGAACCGCTGGTAGCCAAGATCAAGCGGTCCAACCAAACGCTCAACCACATACTGGACCTCTTCGATATCGCCAAGTGCTACTCGGAGTAGGACCCAATTCAAGAAACCGACGACGATTCGGGCGGGAGCCGACACATGAGCAGCCAAAATAGCGGACATACCCATGACCTTCGCTACGGAAAGACACGCCCATTGATCAAATGGCGCATCGACGGTAGGTCAGGTTTTATCGCCACCACCAGTCATGACTCACGCGACCCCACCAAATTTTGCTGCGAATGGAGCAATCAATGTGGCAGTACTGTGGTTTGGCCAAAATTTGACCCTGAGGCCCTCCTGAACCAACCATGTCTTTACCATAGAAGGGAAGGCAAACCCGCCACCCACACAATCGCCGACTGCTACACGCTCAAAGAAATTGTAGAGGCATGTCAGGCTAGAGAGGGCTAGAACACTAGTTCACCACAGGAGCAAGGCAACGCTAGATCATTCGGAAATTCTGTCGTCCCGCTCCATAGATTCACCGGCATGGGGAAAAAGCGCGAGAAGAATGTACTCGCCCGCACAATTGATGTCAATGCGGTACATCCAGTTAGCGTGACATGCTGGCTAAATTGGTCAGAGCAGTGCACTACATGGAGCCGTGAAGACCATGTGCCCATGACCGAGTACCCAGGACAAGTCTCCCTGGTAGTTAAGCTAAAGGTGGCTGACTACAGGTTGCCAAAGACCCTCATGGATGGCGGCAGCTCCATCAACATTCTGTACCTCGATACATTCAGGTGACTACAGCTCCCGCAGTCTATGGTGGAGTCCACCCTCTTCACCTTCCATGGCATAGTCTTGGGTCGGAAGACTTACCCGATTGGCAAGGTGACATTGCCAGTCACCTTCAGCACACCAGCCAACTACCGAATGGAGCAGATCGTCTTTTAGCTGGTGAACTTTAGAAGCCCGTAACACTCCATACTTGGAAGATAGGCATTTGCCAACTTCAGGGCAGACCCCACTACGCCTACAACATTATGAAGCTCCTAGGCCCCCACAGAATAATGGGCATGGCCATACAATGCAAGGATAAGGTGCCCAGATCACCGACGTCGACATCGGTGAAGAAACAAACCATGCCGATGAGCTCGCAAAATATATGTGCAGGATCGATAACGACGACCCCTCGATCCCGAAGAAGACAACAACGGTAAGCTCTGCACCAGCTGCATTCGAAGACCCCGCACACACTCGCTAGGTCGAGCTTGTCTCTAGCGTGTCGAGTCAGCGAGTCACCATAGGCTCAAACCTCACTCCTACATAGGAAGGCGTGCTCATCGAGTTCCTCCATGAGAATCGCAACATCTTTACATGGAAGCCATCTGACATGCCAAGTGTCCTGAAGGAACTCGCTGAGCACAAACTAAAAGCCGACCCCAAAGTGCGGCCTGTAAAGCAGTCACTGCGGACCTTCAAGAAGAGTGTCTCCATGCAGTTGCCAAAGAAGTAAAGTGGCTACTTGCCCCAGGATTTATCCGACAAATCAAGTACTCCAAGTGGCTGGCAAACCTAGTCCAAGTGGTAAAAAAGAATAACAACTAGAGAATGTGTATTGACTCCACCAATCTTAATAGAGCCTGCCCCAAAGAGGAGTCCGTGTTGTCCCGTATTGACCAAATCGTCGACTTGACTATGGCGTCCTAGTCGCTCTGCTTCCTCGACGCCTACTACGGGTGTAACCATATCAAGATGGAGGTCGAGGACGAGGAAAAAACAGCGTTCATTACGCTATTCGGAGCATTCTACTACACCTCCATGACCTTTGGCCTCAAGAACGTTGGGGCGACTTATCAAAGATGCATGCAGGCATGCTTGGCAAGCCAAATTGGCTGCAATATACATGTTTATATCGATGATGTAGTCATAAAGTCAACTCGGCAGGATGATCTACTCGTCGACCTCACGGAAACCTTCGCAAAACTGCGAAGGTGCAACATAAATCTCAACCTAGAAAAGTATACGTTCGGCGTGCCCACCGGACAACTACGACGATATGTTATATCCAAGCGGGGCATCAAGCCGAACTCCACCAAAATCGGCACCATCGCACGACTTGGCAAACCCGATTTCCTGCGTGACATACAGAAGCTGGAAGGGCGAGTGGCGGCACTCAGCTGCTTCATCCCCCGATGCGTAAAAAAGGCTATGCCCCTATACTTCCTCATGCGAAAGAACCCCACATTTTAGTGGGACAGCGAGTCCGATAAAGCACTCGGCGCACTTAAAGAGGTGCTACTCGTGGAACTTTTTCTTGCCGCTCCTGCACAAAAGGATCCAATTCTCATGTACTTGGAAGCTTCCAGTCTAGTCATCAGCGACGTAATGGTAATCGAACGACCGGGGAAGACAAAGAATGCCTCACCCAGTGACCGGTATACTACCTCAACGAGGTCCTCACTGATTTGAAATAGCGCTACCCGCGGTAGAAGAAATTGGTATATGTGGTCTTCCGAGCCCAATGCCGGCTCCCGCACTACTTCCAGGAGCCCCCCATTATGGTCGTCTCCTCAGCTCCACCCCAATATATCATCCGCAACCGCGATGCAACTGGGCGAGTGGCCAATTGGGCCATCGAAATAGGCGTCCGCAACATAAAATACGAGCCACGCAAGGTGATCAAGTTGCAGGCCCTTGCTGATTTTCTAGCCGACTTGGAGGAGGCCCAGCAGCCCAGGATGCTCCCCTACCTCCACTACTGGTCCCTTCACTTAGACGGATCCAAAAAATCTGAAGGCATGGGAGCCGAAATCATCCACAGCTCACCTAAAGGCTACATGTTATGCTACGTGCTCCAGCTAGACTTCACACCCTGCACAAACAACATGGCTGAGTACGAAGCACTCCTCCATGCATGCGAGCCACCAAGGAGATGATCATCAACCGCCTCAAGTGCTATAGCGACTCCGACCTCGTTTCCAGCCAGGTTACCGACACGTTCAACCCCGTATCCCCCACATGCTGGCATACTGGCACGTCGGCGACGAGCTAGGCGGATACTTCGCTAGTTAGTCCATCGAGTGGATCGATCAAAGGAACAACAAAGAAGCCGACTCCCTCTTGCGCATCGGGTCATCATGCCTAACACCACCACCTGCCATATTTCTCAACATCATAAAAAACCATCAGTCTCCCCAACCAAAGGAGATTGACATCGAAATCCCGTCGCAGCCAGACTAAGCACTAGTCTCCACGGCCACGGCATCACAAGACTGGACCGACCATACATCGCCAACATCGAACACAATATCCTGCCAAAGGATAAGGTCAAGGCCCGGATAATAGACTGTCACTGCAAGTCCTTCGTCATCATCAATGGAGAGATCTAAAAATGGAGCGTTACAGGAGTGTTCTAGAACTGCGTCCAGCCAGAGGAAGGGAGTCGGATCCTGCAAGACATCCATGCCAGCGACTACGGCCACCACGAAGGCGCCATATCGCTGGTAGATAAAGCCATGCGCCATGGCTTCTACTTGCTCGCCGCCCACGATAATACAACCACATCGTGTAGTATTTCGTCGAATGCCAAAAATATGCCAAACAGACACATGTTCCTAGGTTAGAACTTAAAACCATCCCTATCACATAACCATTTACTGTATGGGGAATCGATATGGTGGGTCGGTTCAAAACCGTGAATTCTAGGTTCACACACCTCCTGGTCGTAGTCGACAAATTCAGAAAATGGTTTGAGGTAAAACCCATGAAGAAATGCGACAGGAAAACCACCACCAAGTTCCTCCGTGAGTTCATCTACTGGTATGGTTACACGCACAGAATCATCATCGACAATGGTAATAACTTTGCCAAAGGAGCCATGGCAGAGTTCTGCCATGAACATGGGATCCGACTCGACCTGGCCTAAGTCGCCCACCCCGAATCAAACGGCCAGGAAGAAAGCACAAATCAAACCGTGCTGCAAGCCCTAAAACCGCGACTGTTGGTACCACTTGAATACACATGAGGATGCTGGGTCGAGGATCTCCCATCCATACTCTAGGGGAATTCACACTTCCGTCAATCTCTTGACGGGCTTTACCCCCTTCTTCATGGTGTACAGTGCGGAGGCGGCTATGCTAACAGACTTCGAGCATGACTCGCCACGAGTCATTCTTTATGCAGAAGAGGACAATGAAGTCTCCAGTCAAAACAGGATCGGCCTACTCGACGAGGCCTGTGACCTCGCTCGATCCTACATTGCGATCTACCAGCAAGGCCTCCGCCACTATCACAGTCGCCGGATCCGGACCCGTACCTTCCAATAAGGGGACCTCGTGTTGCCACTTGTCGAGGAGAAAAGGGCATGCACAAGCTATCCCCCATGTGAGGGGCCATTCGCCATAGGGTTAGTGCTAGGAAACAACGCCTATTATCTAATCGACAAACATGGCGACGACATACTAAACATTGACCGACCGTGGAACTTCAACCTTCTGCGCAAATCCTAAACTTAGCACCCCCCTCACCTACTCTATAAATGAATAAAATGGTCAATACGACAAATTGTGTCTTCTCACCTTTCCTTGTGCCAATCGCACTTGTACCACAATCACAATACTATACCGGTCGTCTACACTTGGAAGAGCGAATCGGCAGAGCCAAGTAGTGCATTCCGAGGGCACCGAAGCAATTCGGGACATGGACTGTCCATAAAAAACGCCACGCCAAGAGCCACCATCGGGGTCGCCTCGCTTGACTGGATTTCTGAGGCACGACGATCGGACATGCTTCACATAGCACCAAGTCCCCCTCATCCTCGGTTGTGGATCCTTGAACGATTAAGTACCACGCTCCGGGACTCGTCCTAAACGAGCCCTGATGAGTGCATCAGCACTTCATTGGGAGATCCCAAGCGGAAGGTATGATGCAGTTCAGAAGGCAAGTTTCCCTCAGTAAGAAACCGAGGTTATCGAACCAGTAGGAGAAAGGAAACGCCAACTCAATACTAGAGGCATGAACCCACTATCAGTGAGTTTGTCAATCTCACCGGTTGTTGTAACAAAGCATTAACTGTATAGTGTGGGAGGTATTGGTTTGCAGCAAGTAAACATGTAATAGTGGAAGATGTATCAATGGTAAAGATTGGACCGGGGTCCATAGTTCACTAGAGGTGATCTCTTTAGAATAACAACATGGCATGAAGGGCAAAAAAATTACAACAAGGCAATTGACAGGAACTGAGAAAATGCATAGCAATGCAATACCAAACAAAAATATCCTATGAGATTCGATGGGGCAATAGAAAAATATACATAGACCGCCATCCAACTGCATCTATGACTAGAAGTCCACCTTCAGTTTATCATCCGAACCCCCTCCAATATTAAGTTGCAAGCAACAGACAACTTCTTTAAGCAAAGTGTGTAAGGCAAACAATCCACTTGTTCTATGAACAAGAGACCATTGTTTTCTCCCTAGTAGCAACAACACATCTACAACCGTAGAGATTTTGTCACTTCCCTTGGAAACTAGAGGCATGAACCCACTATCGAGCATAAATAACCCCTATTGGAGTCACTAGCAGCTACTTGGCCAAGATATCTACTAACAACAGAGAGCATGCAAGATAACAAACAACACATACATGATAGTATAAAATAGACAAAACCATTAATAAATGTGACATAGTAATCTCAATATCCATCGGATCCCCGCAAACACAAAATGCATGATTACAAATAGATTAGATCTTGATCATGAACGGAGCTCACAAGATCTATACATGAAAGCACAAGGAGGAGATACAACCATCTAGCTACTACATGGACCCATAGTCCAAGGTGGAACTACTCACGCATCATACTAGATAAGAAGGCCTCCGGGATGATCTCCCCTCCGACATTGTTCCAGGAAGAACTTCAGATCCCCCCTCATCTAGGGATGAAGGTGGCAGCGACTACATAAGGTTTCGTGGAGATTTGATTGGGTGCCTAGAGTTTCTGCATCGGGGGCTTTTTATAGGCGAAGAGGCGAGGCTGGGAGGCGGCCAGGGGGGCCACACCCTACCTAGGAGCGGGGTGGGACCACCCGCGCCTAGGGGGGTGTGGCGGCCCTGGTTCGCCTCTCTGTCTCCCCTGTGGACTTCGTGTCGCCCACAGTAAAATATTGACTTTGGATTTTGTCCCGTCCAATTCCGAGAATATTGATTTTCTGCCTTTCTAGAACCAAAAACAGAAGAAAACAGGCAACTGGCACTATGGCAACTTGTTAATAGGTTATTTCTAGAAAAGATATAAAAACACCTCAAAGTGTAGACAAAGCAAAGCAAAGTAGATACTAAAAAATCATGGAGCATAAAAAATTATAGATACATATCCGACATGTCAATCATCCCCAAGCTTAACTCCTGCTCGTCCTCAAGTAGGTAACTGATAAAAGAATAATTTTTGAGGTGAGATGCACCATGAAAACCAAGATCAAACCATTTGCAAGCATTGAAAGGTGGGATCAAAGAACTCTAAACATGTGCATGAAACATGGAGTTCTAACAATAGGACATAGTAACTATGCATGCAACATTAAAGGCTACAAACAAAGATCATGAATAACATGCATTGAAAAACATTTGTTTCTTTCACATACAGAAAACATGGCATAGTGGCATTTAGCTTGTCCCTCATAGAGTAGCAAATAGATGCATAGGACACCTTCAAAGTTCAGAAGGGTGACTAGAAACAAGTAGCACAAGAACAAGTAATAACACAATATGCATCAATCATTAAGTTTTGGGACACTGCACATAGAATGGAAACTATGCTCTCTTAATGGAGCCTAAAATTAGAAGGTGGAAACTCAAATAATAGTGGAAGAAAGGCCCTTCATAGGGAAGCAGGGATTTCAAGTTTCGAAAAGATCTTCCAAAAATTATGGTACTTGTTAGCTTTCAGCCCTCATTGCCCCTATCATAAGTATCTTGAAGTGATTAAGGTTAAAGTGAACAAATATGGAGTATATGCTTGACAAAGTATAAGTTGGCAATCTCAAGTCCCTTGAATACGAGGGCCACACCTCATGCTACTCAAATTCAGTCACATGTAAGTTCTTGTCATTGTAGGTACATGCGTATCATTGAGAACCGCCAACAGGGTACCCCTTGAACATGGTACAGGAGCTATCCCATAACTAAAATGACAAGGCAAGCAGACAATGAGCGTCTCAGCGATCTTTTTATTTACTATATGCATAGCTTCTTATTGAGGATGCTTCATAGATAGCTCACTATGGTGATGCTGCAAGTTTCCACCATGATTAGGCATGGATTAGGCTAGCAGCCCAGGCGTTTCTCTAACACAAAATACATACTCCATGGACTTACAAGTTCCATCTTTATTTCACACCGGTGACATCCATAGACAAAAGAGCATGATATCAACTGAGTACAAAGTACAAGTGCAATGTTGAAAATGTTCCTCGTGACAACACGGTTCTACTAATTCCAACGTATAAGTGCAAGCATATACAACATAGATGACAAAATGGTTCAAGTTTATTAGGGGCAAAGAATATAAAGTGTTCCATCAAGTTTGGAGAGCTTTAATCACTGAGTTTTCACATAACAAAACAGTTTTTAATTGGAAGATAGCTGAAAACATGAATATACTTGGAATGGTGTAACAAACCATGCATAGGAGTTTATAGTGGACACTTTAAAATAACTTGGTTTCTTGGGAGTTAGAAGCATGATTAGAACTTACTCATACAAGTGGAGGCTAGCAAAATACTGGAAGCAACCAACTAAGAGAGCAATAATGGCCATAATCATGCAGAGAAACAAAACATGACTAATCAAAGCATAGAGTGGTACTACAAGTCAAGGACTAAATGATCATAGAGGCTATGGTGACTTGTTCATATTCATAACATGGTGTGAGCATGTTCCAAGTCAACCCAAACAAAGCATCAAAGGAGAATACCACAATACTATGCTTTTGCATGCTAAAACAACGCATGATTTATTCAAGGCACACTAAGAAATCCCAATTGTTTGGAACAAGACATGCTACAGCGATAATCACTAATCATAAGGTTAAAACAACACCTATCATGTCATGCTAAAGTCTAATTCACAGTCAATACAAGATCCTCTTGTACTTTTAAGCAGGAACTTCCTACTCCTTTATAACACCAAGCAACTTATTTGAAACAACACGGCGAGAACAAGGTCCAAAATACTTTATTCAAGCAAACTAAACAAATAAGAAAACCAAACGAAAACTAAGACGCTCCATGAACAACACAACTTGAGCATGAAACAATAAAAACGAAGTGTCTAGACAGACCTAAGTTTTTTATTGATGAAGAAGGGGATGCCTTGGGCATACCCAAGATTTGACGCTTGTACCTCTTGTATATTTCTTGGGGTGACACCGGGGTGGCATCCCCAATATTGAGCTTTTGTCCCTTCTTTATCTCATTACATCATTCTTTCTCTACCCCTGAAATTTGTTCCTTCATACAAAACTTCACACAATCTTCATTAGCAACATTAGTGTAATCAAAGGATAATAGACCTTTAGGAAAATCTTTGGAACAGCAAGACTTTTCACTAAAAACACAAGCTATGGTAGCAACTCCTTCGGAAATCTCAATTCCCCAAAAGAGAACTCAAAAACACAAGCTACTATAGCAAATGCAAATAATGGCAGAAATCTGTCAAAAAAGACCAGTAGGTAGAAACCGATTTTTTCGAAAATCTTATGTTGCTCAAATCATAAAGTGTTGAACTAACGAAAGTTCTCTAACATACTGGGGGATTTATTCGTAAATTTCCATCTCAATGCGAGTTACACAGACTCGTCACGAATTTTTATGGTGGAGGACAGAAATCTGTTTCAGGACAGCAACTCCCTAAATCTTACTTCCCTCTCATTAGAGGTCATTTTTGGCAAAAAAAGCAAACAAAAAGGACAAGGTGAGGTCATTACTGAAGTAATAACTTCCAAGACTTAAGGAAACTCTTGGGTTATCTCCCAACAAGTACTTTTCTTTAACGCCTTTAAGTTAGGCTTGATAGCTTGAAAAGATGCTCTCATAAGAACTATGAGTTAAAGTAACAGAGAGCATCAAGAAGAAAATTCAAAACATATTTGAGTCTAACCCACTTCCTATGCATAGGAATCTTGTAATAAAATAAATTAAAAAAGCACAAAGTAACAATAATGTCTAGACAAAATAAGAGCAACTTCAAAACTTTCAGCACATAGAGAGGTGTTTCAGCACCATGAAAACTTCTACAACCATATTTTCCCCTCTCATAATAATTTTCAGTAGCCTCATGAATAAATTCAAAAATATAACTATCACATAAATCATGCTTTTCATGATCAAGCACATAATTTCTATCAAGCTCAAAAATAGTTGGATTAAAACCTTCACAGGTTTTACTCAAAGTAGATATTTCAAAAGGGTCCACAGGAACATAACATTCATCCTCCTTTGGTAAGCATGGGGGACAATCAAATAATGTAAGAGGTAAAGAGTTACTCTCATTATAAGGTAGACATGGGTAGATCCATTCTTCCTCACTTTGTTCATCACTCTCCTCCTCTTTTTCATCTAATGAGCTTCCAGTTTCAGCAATTTCTTCTTCCATAGGCTCCTGCAAAGCATTACTCTCTTCCATGTGTGGGAAGCATCTATTAAAATATTCAAGAATATAGCCATTTTCTTCCTTGTAATTATTAAAGCAAAATTTAAGTATCTCATAAACCTCATGTTCATAAGGTGAATCATCAGTATTTTCAAGCAAACTGGCAAGTTCTAATGCACCCTTGAAGGCAATAAATTCTTCAATTTGTTCCAAATCATCAAAATCATAATTTCCTTTAACATAAGAAGATATGGTAACATTTTCATTATACTCACATTGAAAAGGCAAGTGTTTATACCTCCTACAGTAACAATCTTTATCAAAGCAATAAGTAACATTATAAGTAGAGCACACCTCTCTAGCAATAGTATTCAACTTATCAATTTGTTCCCATAAGTGTTTCCCTTTTTGTGACAAACGGTGTTCCTTATAATAATAGTTTTGTTCTTCCGTGAACCCACCTTGCCAATAAGAACTAGTTTCAAATGAACCATCCATTGATAGAAATCATGACCAAGCAAGGCAATAGACCAACAACTAGAGTAGGAACTAGTTTTTTTGTGTTTTTGAATAAAGAAAGCAAGCCAAACTAAACTATTTTTTTTTGGAGTTTCTGAAAAGAGGCAAACAAAACCAAGCAAAATAAACTAAGCAAAATAAAAACAAAGTAAATAGAAAGGAAGTGGAGGACTCCCCATGTAAAGACCACCTTAGCCTCCCCGGCAACGGCGCCAGAAAAAGGCTTGATGAGTGCAGCAGCACTTCGTTGGGAGACCCCAAGCGGAAGGTATGATGCAGTTCATCAGGCAAGTTTCCATCAGTAAGAAACCGAGGTTATCTAACCATTAGGAGGAAAGAAATGCCTCAAAGGTGCTGCAAGCAACATGGAGACCTGCACAACACAAACTCAAAACTTTGCTCCAACTAATAGTGAGGTTGTCAATCTCACCGGTTGCTGTAACAAAGGATTAACTGTATGGTGTGGAAGGTAATGATTTGCAGCAAGTAAACAGGTAACCGTGGAATACGTATCAATGGTAAAGATTGGACCGGGGTCCATAGTTCACTAGAGGTGCTCTCCTTAGAATAACAACATGGCATGAAGGGTAAACAAATTACGGCAGGGAAATTGACAGGAACTGATGTAGAGGGAGTGTCCCAACCTTACAACAATATAAGGTGGAGTCCCCTGTGTTTACAATGCTAGTCCCTGGATCAATAGCTAGAATCCACAGTTAAGATGTAATATCAAGAAACAAAGGTCATAATATAACTTTATAACCAGGAATAACATAATTTTATTACATCTTACATAGCTCATTTGGCTATTACATTACATTGCAGCGGAATATCTATAGTCATGGGGTCCTTCATCTTCAAAGTGCCACAGGCAGATGTTGGTTGTAGACTTTGTAATACTAATCAATCAATCTTCACTAAAACAATCACACCTGCAACATTACAAGTTACAGCCACAAGGGTCAATACATTTGAATTGTATTGGCAAGCTTCACAACTATGTATAATATGAGTGGATCCTATAAATACATGCATATTTGGCTAAGTAGAGTTTAAGGCTCATTTGCATAAAGCAAAATTAATCCTATCTTTTCAAAAATGGTTTTGGTCCTTTGTCAAATCTCTTTTTCCAAGTTCCTTGAACTCCTTGGTAGAAACTCAAGTGTTCAAGTCCTTGTCAAAAATCTCTTGAGCTCCTTGGTAACCCCAAGTGCATCAAGTTTTATCAAAATCTCATGAGTTCCTTGGTAACCCCAAGTGTTCATGTTTTCATCTCTTGAGTTCCTTGGTAACCCCAACTACATCAAGTTTTATCAAGTCTCTTGTGCTCCTTGGTAACCCCAAGTGCATCAAGTCTTTAAAAGTTTTCTTTTAGAAATTAGAATGTCGAGATCTCCCATAGCTTCAAACTTTAGTTGCTCAGTATTGTCCATAACCGGGGACACGGCTAAGTACTTAGATTTTATTATCTTCTGCAGAAGGAGTACACTTTACCCACATGTCACAATCCCATCCTTTTGCCACCAGTGGCCACTGGATTAGCACTCACCAAGATGGAGTACTGGCAGATTGAGAATGTGACGAAGTCTTTCCAAAGGGTCCTCCCATACACCATTGCTAGCTTGTCTTCAGCACCCATGAAGCATTCCAGATCCCCATGTCCAGTAAACTGAAGACAATGCATGGGTCTTCCCAATGTAGTTGACTAAGCCAGAGCCATAATAGCATGTGGTTGCACACGAAAGCCACAATTGGAGAAACATGTTCAATCTCTAAGTTTCCTGGGTGGTTTCCTTTGGAGCACAACACAAAGAGATTGCCATAGACATGGTTCCTTTTGTTGCCACCTTCTCCAATACTCAAAGTATCCTTGGTCACCCAGGTGGTTCATTGAGTCCTTGTTTTATTATACAAAATCACAAGTCCTTTTCTCAATCTTCATAAAATCTCAACATGTATCTCTTTTCAAAATATATATAGCATGGCTAAGCATGTAACAACTACAATATTTTCACTAAGGAGTGTATAGGGAATCCTATTAGGATTTAGCATAGCTGAAGTATAAAATTCTTTTCATGCATGTTTTCAAAATCCACTAAGTATAATGAAATTAGTAGGACTTTTAGATGATAGTGTAACTTGCCTTTTTGGTAGGGAATGGTGGTTCACTCCTTGATCTTGCTAGTCTCACACTTTGCTAATTTCACTACATTCAATCAAGCTAATTCTATATCAACTAGCATTCCAAATAATCAATCAAACACTTCACACACATAAAACTATGGGATCTAAGATCTAAGTCATGCATGTAAGCATGTAAAAGATGGTTCTAATTGCAAAGGTGGTCTCCACTAGGCTTCCAAACTTTGTGAGTTCCAAATTGGTCATTTTCCAAAGTGGCAAAGTCATTTGCAAAAGGGTTTTGTACATAAACCATTTTTAAATCCAATCATCATTTTATGTGGTGGAAAATATTTTTATCAAAAACTTTATGTTTTTCACCAAATGAGTTGCCATTGCAAAACTTGGTGTTTTTGGTCAGTAGGTTTGGTCCAAAACATTTTCCAAAAGTTTTCTTTACAAAAGCATTTTCATAATAAAATCAATAATTTTATTTGGCTAGAAAATGGCTAAGTCAAATAATCCAACCTAAACTTTACCAAAATCATTTTCCAAACTATGGGTTGGTTCCTAGGGTCAGTGAGTTTACAACAAACCATTTGCAAAGGTTTTAACCCTAAAAACATTTTTAGACAATTTTTCTAATCTAAACAAGCATACAAAAGTATCTGCAAAAACAAGAAAACTAACAGATACTATTTACTATACCAAAGGCATGGTTGGCTAGGGTTTGTTCCACTGATTCCAACGGTATCAAATTTGTAAATTTTGGACGTGTGGATCGAAAGTTACAAAGGTTTGAAATTGCAACTTAAATCTAATTTCCAAATTCTGTTTTAAACAGACCTGGCCACGCGTCGCAATCTCATTGGACGGTACCGGTTCGGTCGGATCGGGCTCTGCAGTGCGTTGGATCTAAACAAATCGTGCGGTCCAGAAAGCATACCTCTTCGTGGTTAAGTGGATCTATCTAGTCTCTCCGATCTAAATCGAACGGCTGCTAATGCCTGGCCAAGATCTGGTGGCGCGACGACGGTGGCGCGCGGTGGCGACGGTCTGGCTGCGGGCTAACGGCAGTTCTAGGAAGCAAGGAAGATAGAGGGGGTGCTTACCGTGTTTGTGAGGACGAGGTGATGCTTGACGTGTGATCGGCGTGTCAAGGGGCGCACGAGGGCAGGAGGAATTCCTCGCCGGAGTTTGGTTTGGCGACGGTTGGCTCTGGTCGAGGTCGAAGACGATGCTACGGGTCATGAGAAGGCAAACCAGAAGCATGGTTAGACGTAGGTGATCACGGATATGCCGTGTGCGTGAACGAGAAGAAGAGGGGCGGCCGGAAACTACCTATGGGGCTCGTCGGAGTTGGAGCGAACAGCGGCGTCGTTCAGAGCTTGTTGCAGACGTTGCTCTGGGGCGCCCGCGGTCGTATGGGTGGTACGGGAAGAAGCGTCTGGGAGTGGGGAAGGCGTGAGCTTGGTCGAGGAGGGAGGAGGTGGCTGTGGTTTGTCGGATTTCACCGGAGGAGCTTGCCGGGACAGCGGCGGTGCAGGGCCAATTCGAGGCAGCCTGGTGGCGATGTGGAGTTCGCGTTTGAGGGAAATGACAGAGGGAGGAGGGACGCTTATGTACGCATGGTCGGGGCAAGATTAATGCGGCCATTACTCGTGAATTTACGCGCGGTTGAATGACAGAGAATGGCAGCGCTGTTTGGGGGAGAAGGGGTCGCGCGGGTGAGGAGGATGAACAGGGAGGTGGGGTCCAGTCGTCAGTGAGGAAAGGGAGTGAGGGATGGGTCCACCGGTCAGCTTCTATGCGGGTTGACAAGTTGGTGCGAACCGTTTTCTTTCGGGGAGGGGAGCTGGGCTGGTTCCTGGGCTTATGGGCTTGGCCGGCTGGGCTGGTCCACATCCCATTTTTTTCTTTCCTAAATATTTTTCTTTTTCTAAATCTAATTTCTGTTTTGAATTTCAAACAATCAAACAACATTCAAATTGATTCAAACTTTCACCACACATTGTAGCTTTGAATTTGGTTCTGTTCAGTAGCATAAACTAAAATCCAAAATCAAAATAATAATTTTATTTTTTTAAGGTCCATTATTAATTAATAAACAGACCATTGTTCTCAAATCAAATAGGATTTGTTTTATTTAAATACCATTTGAAAACTATTTATTTCCAAAACCAAATCAGTAGGTTTTATTTGAAAATATAAATACTTGGAAAACTTATTTTTATATGAATAAATAAGTTTTAGTGTTTCTTTAAAATGGTGAAAACCCTTATTAATAAAAACTTGGATATTGAATCCTTATTATTTTATTTAAATAAACCTTTACTATTTTTATCAAAACAAAATGTTTTATTTCAAAAGCTTGGCCAAGGTTTTAATTTGGCTTTATAAAATAATCTTTATTTATAAAACTTCTATTTCTTTTGAAAACCAATTTTTTTTATTTAAAAGATCCAAAATAGTATTTCCAAAATATTTTATTTTCCTTTATTTAAAATGTTTATCTTTTTAAATCCCTTTAGGATTTTATTTGATCCAAATTGGTTTGAAGTTCCAATTGAATTCAAAAAGTTTCTTCTGGCCCTGAAAATCAAGCAAAGTTTTATTTTATCCATTTATTTTTCACATTACAAGATTTGGAAAATCTTGGGATGTGACAGGCTACCACCCTTAAAATAAATCTCGTCCCGAGATTTGGGAAGGCTAGGGTTACATGAAGGTTCAAAACAACTAGGGTACTACCACCTTTAAAAAATTTCAAACAAAAATTACATATTGTCCTTCTTGGAATCCTGGGGAAACTTCTCTAAACAAACTTTTGCATTGTGTCCTTTGTTTCCATACTTGACTCATGGGCCAAGGTTGAGTTTCTCAAAGGTTTTTTCAACTTGTTCTTCATCTTTTCTGGACAGTTGCTTGCATAATGTCCTGGGTTCTTGCAGTTGAAACAGTGGATGTCCTTGAGTTCTTTACGTGGCTCTTGTGGACAAGTTGCTACATAATGGCCTAGCTCTTTGCAGTTGTTGCACACCACTTGGCCAATCTCTTTATTCTTCGGGTTCTCTGGACATTCACCGAAGTAGTGTCCCATTTCCTTACATTTATAACATTGCACATGGCTTTTGTCTATCTTTTGCTTCTTGGTTTTCTTTGATCCTTTGAATTGGGTTGTTTTGTTTGGAGGTATAAGTGGTCCTTTTCCTTTGCCATCAACCTTCTTGGTAGACTTGGATCCTTCTTGTTTCCTTTGTTCCACCATGGCATAGATGGGGCATTGGATAGGAACATGATTGTTTCCTTCACACAAATAACAAGTGGCTTGAGAGGTGGGGCATTGTCCATCAGGATGTTTCTCTTCACAGTTGGGGCATTGATCTCCATGCTCCTTGTATGTATGATCCTTGTCTCCACAAATAATGCAAGCTAGGGCTCCATCTAGAATAATATTTCTATCATCCTTATTGTTATAGAATCTTTTGGGATAGATTTCTTCCATCTTGATCATTTGATCAGTCACCTTAAGCATCAATTGGCCATGAGTTAAATCCTTGTAGCTTTGGATCTTCTCCACTAGTGTTGGCTATGAATTGAGCTGTCACTTGGTTCAACTGATTCTGGGTTGCTATGAGCTCTTTCATGCTGTCCTCTTGGTTGGTGTTGGTGTCATCAACCTTGATGTTAGGGTTTCCTGGAGTAGTCATCTGTCTGGGTTGAAGGGAGATTAGAATAGGCAAGATATTTCTAAGGAAAATTTTCTAATCACACACATCACAATTTACACAAACAATGTGCATGCAATCACAAGTCAAACATTTCACTCAAACAACAAAGTTCAAGCACATACTTAGGCAACAAAATATTTTTGTTACACCACATATGTTGGTGGTTTTGTCTTAACTAAAATATGGTGGTCCATCTATATGGTTCACTTGTGATCTTTCCATCATTCTTGGTTGCTTCTTCTTACTTGAGATCATGGTTTCCTTGAGATAAACTCTTGGTTGCAATACTTCAAAGTTGTTGATGGCTCCTTCTTATTTTGCATTCCCTTAGTCTCCACATCTTGAGCAAGATTTTCTTGTCTTACTTGTAGTCCTTAGTGGTATCCAAGTTGGAAGTCCTTGGTGAATATGCTGAAGATGTTGAAGTCATTAGAGTTGAAGAAGTTGAAGTCATTAGAGTTGAAAGTGTTGAAGCTGTCCTTTGCACATGGTGTAGTCTTTGGTCATGGGTAGGTTTTCCATCAAGTTGAAAATAGAAGAGATGTAGAGTTGAAACCAAAATGGTTAAGGAAAGAGTTTACAAGTGTTTTTTTGTAAATAAGTTTTTGGAATAAGACAACTCCTATTTTCTAAGGGTTTTTGTCCAATCCTAGGTTTACAAATCCTACAGGCAACACAATGCTCTGATACCATCTGTAGAGGGAGTGTCCCAACCTTACAATAATATAAGGTGGAGTCCCCTGTGCTTACAATGCTAGTCCCTGGATCAATAGCTAGCATCCACAGTTAAGATGTAATATCAAGAAACAAAGGTCATAATATAACTTTATAACCAGGAATAACATAATTTTATTACATCTTACATAGCTCATTCGGCTATTACATTACATTGCAGCGGAATATCTATAGTCATGGGGTCCTTCATCTTCAAAGTGCCACAGGCAGATGTTGGTTGTAGACTTTGTAATCCTAATCAATCAATCTTCACTAAAACAATCACACCTGCAACATTACAAGTTACAGCCACAAGGGTCAATACATTTGAATTGTATTGGCAAGCTTCACTACTATGTATAATATGAGTGGATCCTATCAATACATGCATATTTGGCTAAGTAGAGTTTAAGGCTCATTTGCATAAAGCAAAATTTATCCTATCTTTTCAAAAATGGTTTTGGTCCTTTGTCAAATCTCTTTTTCCAAGTTCCTTGAACTCCTTGGTAGAAACTCAAGTGTTCAAGTCCTTGTCAAAAATCTCTTGAGCTCCTTGGTAACCCCAAGTGCATCAAGTTTTATCAAAATCTCATGAGTTCCTTGGTAACCCCAAGTGTTCATGTTTTCATCTCTTGAGTTCCTTGGTAACCCCAAGTACATCAAGTTTTATCAAGTCTCTTGTGCTCCTTGGTAACCCCAAGTGCATCAAGTCTTTAAAAGTTTTCTTTTAGAAATTAGAATGTCGAGATCTCCCATAGCTTCAAACTTTAGTTGCTCAGTATTGTCCATAACCGGGGACCCGGCTAAGTACTTAGATTTTATTATCTTCTGCAGAAGGAGTACACTTTACCCACATGTCACAATCCCATCCTTTTGCCACCAGTGGACACTGGATTAGCACTCACCAAGATGGAGTACTAGGAGATTGAGAATGTGACGAAGTCTTTCCAAAGGGTCCTCCCATACACCATTGCTAGCTTGTCTTCAGCACCCATGAAGCATTCCAGATCCCCATGTCCAGTAAACTGAAGACAATGCATGGGTCTTCCCAATGTAGTTGACTAAGCCAGAGCCATAATAGCATGTGGTTGCACACGAAAGCCACAATTGGAGAAACATGTTCAATCTCTAAGTTTTCTGGGTGGTTTCCTTTGGAGCACAACACAAAGAGATTGCCATAGACATGGTTCCTTTTGTTGCCACCTTCTCCAATACTCAAAGTATCCTTGGCCACCCAGGTGGTTCATTGAGTCCTTGTTTTATTATACAAAATCACAAGTCCTTTCCTCAATATTCATAAAATCTCAACATGTATCTCTTTTCAAAATATATATAGCATGGCTAAGCATGTAACAACTACAATATTTTCACTAAGGAGTGTATAGGGAATCCTATTAGGATTTAGCATAGCTTAAGTATAAAATTCTTTTCATGCATGTTTTCAAAATCCACTAAGTATAATGAAATTAGTAGGACTTTTAGATGATAGTGTAACTTGCCTTTTTGGTAGGGAATGGTGGTTCACTCCTTGATCTTGGTAGTCTCACACTTTGCTAATTTCACTACATTCAATCAAGCAAATTCTATATCAACTAGCATTCCAAATAATCAATCAAACACTTCACACACATAAAACTATGGGATCTAAGATCTAAGTCATGCATGTAAGCATGTAAAAGATGGTTCTAATTGCAAAGGTGGTCTCCACTAGGCTTCTAAACTTTGTGAGTTCCAAATTGGTCATTTTCCAAAGTGGCAAAGTCATTTGCAAAAGGATTTTGTCCATAAACCATTTTTATATCCAATCATCATTTTATGTGGTGTAAAATATTTTTATCAAAAACTTTATGTTTTTCACCAAATGAGTTGCCATTGCAAAACTTGGTGTTTTTGGTCAGTAGGTTTGGTCCAAAACATTTTCCAAAAGTTTTCTTTACAAAAGCATTTTCATAATAAAATCAATAATTTTATTTGGCTTGAAAATGGCTAAGTCAAATAATCCAACCTAAACTTTACCAAAATCATTTTCCACACTATGGGTTGGTTCCTAGGGTCAGTGAGTTTACAACAAACCATTTTGCAAAGGTTTTAACCCTAAAAACATTTTTAGACAATTTTTCTAATCTAAACAAGCATACAAAAGTATCTGCAAAAAAAAGCAAACTAACAGATACTATTTACTATACCAAAGGCATGGTTGGCTAGGGTTTGTTCCACTGATTACAACGGTATCAAATTTGTAAATTTTGGACGTGTGGATCGAAAGTTACAAAGGTTTGAAATTGCAACTTAAATCTGATTTCCAAATTCTGTTTTAAACAGACCTGGCCACGCGTCGCAATCTCATTGGACGGTACCGGTTCGGTCGGATCGGGCTCTGCAGTGCGTTGGATCTAAACAAATCGTGCGGTCCAGAAAGCATACCTCTTCGCGGTTAAGTGGATCTATCTAGTCTCTTCGATCTAAATCGAACGGCTGCTAATGCCTGGCCAAGATCTGGCGGCGCGACGACGGTGGCGCGCGACGGCAACGGTCTGGCTGCGGGCTAACGGCAGTTCTAGGAAGCAAGGAAGACAGAGGGGGTGCTTACCGTGTTCGTGAGGACGAGGTGATGCTGGACGTCTGATCGGCGTGTCAAGGGGCGCACGAGGGCAGGAGGAATTCCTCGCCGGAGTTTGGTCTGGCGATGGTTGCCTCTGGTCGAGGTCGAAGACGATGCTACGGGTCACGAGAAGGCAAACCAGAAGCATGGTTAGACGCAGGATATCACGGAGATGCCGTGTGCGTGAACGAGAAGAAGAGGGGCGGCCGGAAACTACCTGTGGGGCTCGTCGGAGTTGGAGTGGACGGCGGCGTCGTTCAGAGCTTGTTGCAGACGTTGCTCTAGGGCGCCCGCGGTCGTATGGGTGGTACGGGACGAAGCGTCTGTGAGTGGGGAAGGCGTGAGCTTGGTCGAGGAGGCAGGAGGTGGCTGTGGTTTGTCGGATTTCACCGGAGGAGCTCGCCGGGACAGCGGCGGTGCAGGGCCAATTCGAGGCAGCCTGGCGGCGATGTGGAGTTCGCGTTTGAGGGAAATGACAGAGGGAGGAGGGACGCTTATGTACGCATGGTCGGGGCAAGATTAACGCGGCCATTACTCGTGAATTTACGCGCGGTTGAATGACAGAGAACGGTAGCGCTGTTTGGGGGAGAAGGGGTCGCGCGGGTGAGGAGGATGAACAGGGAGGTGGGGTCCAGTCGTCAGTGAGGAAAGGGAGTGAGGGAAGGGTCCACCGGTCATCTTCTCTGCGGGTTGACAAGTTGGTGCGAACCGTTTTCTTTCGGGGAGGGGAGCTGGGCTGGTTCCTGGGCTTATGGGCTTGGCCGGCTGGGCTGGTCCAGATCCCATTTTTTTCTTTCCTGAATCTTTTTCTTTTTCTAAATCTAATTTCTGTTTTGAATTTCAAACAATCAAACAACATTCAAATTGATTCAAACTTTCACCACACATTGTAGCTTTGAATTTGGTTCTGTTCAGTAGCATAAACTAAAATCCAAAATCAAAATAATAATTTTATTTTTTAAGGTCCATTATTAATTAATAAATAGACCATTGTTATCAAATCAAATAGGATTTGTTTTATTTAAATACCATTTGAAAACTATTTATTTCCAAAACCAAATCAGTAAGTTTTATTGGAAAATATAAATACTTGGAAAACTTATTTTTAAATGAATAAATAAGTTTTAGTGTTTCTTTAAAATGGTGAAAACCCTTATTAATAAAAACTTGGATATTGAATCCTTATTATTTTATTTAAATAAACCTTTACTATTTTTATCAAAACAAAATGTTTTATTTCAAAAGCTTGGCCAAGGTTTTAATTTGGCTTTATAAAATAACCTTTATTTATAAAACTTCTATTTCTTTTGAAAACCAATTTTTTTTATTTAAAAGATCCAAAATAGTATTTCCAAAATATTTTATTTTCCTTTATTTAAAATGTTTATCTTTTTAAATCCCTTTAGGATTTTATTTGATCCAAATTGGTTTGAAGTTCCAATTGAATTCAAAAAGTTTCTTCTGGCCCTAAAAATCAAACAAAGTTTTATTTTATTCATTTATGTTTCACATTACAAGATTTGGAAAATCTTGGGATGTGACAACTGAGCAAGTCATAACAATGCAATACCAGACAAAAAGATCCTATGAGATTTTATTGGACAATACAACAATATACATAGACCGCCATCCCACTGCATCTATGACTAGAAGTCCACGTTCAGGTTATCATCCGAACCCCCTCCAGTATTAAGTTGCAAGCAACAGACAACATCTTTAAGCAAAGTGTGTAAGGTAAACAATCCATTGTTCTATGAACAAGAGACCGTTGTTTTCTCCCTAGTATCAACAACACATATACAACTGAAGATATTTCTGTCAATTCCCTTGGAAACTAGAGGCATGAACCCACTATCGAGCATAAATACCCCCTCTTGGAGTCACTAGCAACTACTTGGCCAAGATAGCTACTAACAACAGAGAGCATGGAAGATCACAAACAACACAGACATGATAGTATAAAATAGACAAAACCATTAATCAATCTGACATAGTAATCTAAATATCCATCGGATCCCCGCAAACACAATATTCATGATTACAAATAGATTAGATCTTGATCATGAACGGAGCTCAAAAGATATATACATGAAAGCACAAGGAGGATATACAACCGTCTAGCTACTACATGGACCCATAGTCCAAGGTAAAACTACTCACGCATCATACCGAAGAAGAAGGCCTCCGGGATGATCTCCCCTCTGGCAGGGTGCCGGGAAGAACTTCAGACCCCCCCCCCCCCGATCTCCCCTAGGGCCTCGTGGAGTTTTGATCGGGTGCCTATGGTTTCTGCATTGGGGGCTTATTATAGGCGAAGAGGCGAGGCTGGGAGGCGGCTAGGGGGCCCACACCCTACCTAGGAACGAGGTGGCCCCACCCGCGCCTTGGGGATGTGGCGGCCCTAGTTCTCCTCTCCGTCTCCCCTCTGGACTATGTGTCGCCCACGGTAAAATATTGACTTTGGCTTTTGACCCGTCCAATTCCGAGAATATTGATTTTCTGCCTTTCTGTAGCTAAAAACAGAAGAAAGCAGGCAACTGGCACTATGGTAACTTGTTAATAGGTTAGTTCCAGAAAAGATATAAAAACACCTCAAAGTGTAGACAAAGCAAAGTAGATACTAAAAAACATGGAGCATCAAAAGTTATAGATATGTTTCCAACGTATCAAGCCCTACGCGTCCCAGGAAAACACCAAGTATGAGGACCCCACTTGGACTCTCCATGCGACTAGCTCCCCGAGCTAGGAGGCGGGTCATGCTACACAAATATAGCACAACTTTTCCTTCCCTACATTTGGAGGCACACCTCGAATGGTTAAGTACCATGCCCGGGACTCATCTTACATGAGCCCAGTGCGTACCGGAAAAACACCAAGTATAGTACGCCCTTTGGGGTCGCCCTTCGACTGCATCCACAAGCCACGGGAAGTAGACCAAGGCCAACTCACACGGCCAGAATACATCCACAACCTAGACATCATAGCTAGTCAAATAAATGCTCGTGGACTAGCTACCATCGATGCAATGAAAACAAATCACAAACAACAAATAGTCAGACGTGACTCTCAAATTGCAAACCAAATCTTTTATTTCATACCTATTTTTAAAAATGCTTCTTACATCCAGTCACCTGGCTTTAATACTCCATTACAGAGACCGCCCCTTACTGAGCAGGTTTTGAAGAAGAAGCCTCGCGTAGCCCCTTAACCCTAATAAAGGGTTTCCACGGGTTGGCTGGATAAGTCGTCAGCGACTTCGCCACGGCTGACTGGAACGGTCGCTCTGACGGAAGGTCACGATGTATCATGCCAGGGTCGCTCGGAGCCACCTGCGTCCCTTGGTATGGTAGGAGGTCGCCAATCGCCAACACAAGCTCCGCGTAAGGGGAGGCCCTCACATTCAATGCCAATACATCCGCAATCTCCACATTCTCGATGACTGAGGGGTACCCTCTAGTGATGTCGTCAAGCTCGAAGTTCTCAGGGAAGTGGGCAAGCCCATGTCCCAATGCCGTAATCGCTCCGTGATGAAACGACGAGCGCATTTCCACTCCACCATTGAGGGAGCCTCCTCGAGGTACTTCCACACCTCCGAGAACCCCCCAGACACCACTTTAGTAGGGGTAATGCGTTGCAGTACAGTGTGCACACATAGCGCAGAAGCGGTGGCCACATTGATCATGGTAGCCACGCACTCCTCGGCACCGAGTTCCTGCATCGTTGGGTCGTGGCAACCGATGATACCTGCAACAAGCAAAAAAGTGGTGTTAGACCAACAGACGCTCGAGGACTCTCCACTCAAGAATCCATGTTCTAACAGGTAAATTAAGCTCACCAAGGAGCTTGATCCAATCGGTGACAATGACACACTCCAGCGAAGAATATTGGGCCTGCAAGGCGGCAATCTCCAGCGTAGAGGCCTTATGGTTGGCTTACGCTATGGAAGTAGGGCCCGTTTTCTTCTCCTTCGATTGAGCCAGAGCGACCTTGGTTGCCTGAAGATCGGATTCCAGCTCTTTGAGATTTTACTCCCCCACAATCATCGAAGATCTTGCGGACTCCAGTTCAGCCACGGGGAGAAAACCATCACAGGCTTTTGCAATTGCTGAGGCATGACCAGCTGCAAAAGAAGTTCCAACATGAGAATCAAAAGCACACTCATCAGAAACCATAGAAAGACAACTAACTTACCAGAAGCATTCTGGAGTTGGCGAATCGCCTGACGAGATACCTTTAAATCTTGCTCCATCCGTTCCAGTTTCGCTCGCCGGTCAATCTACTCGCTCTACTAGTAGGGAAACAACATTAGTAAATACTTTAGTCTCTACACACTAGGGCCTAGATCCTCGGGGACTGGAGACCGAAGTTTCAAGACTCTAGTCGCTATAATCTAGCGCCTAGATCCTCGGGGACGGGAGATTCAACTGTAGAGACTCTAGTCGCTAAAATTTAACAACTAAACTCTCGGGGACTGGACGTACCTAGGGGGGTTTCACAGAAGCCGATGGAGGTTGGTTGACCCGATAAATGCCATAGGAAACGGCACGCCACCAGCTCGTTGTGCCATTACACCAGCATTCTCGTCGATCACATCATCTATCGCTGGCGACTATACCGTCGCACTTGCCGAAGACCTTGCGGGAAACCCTGGAAATGTGGTGGCAGCGACCACTGACGGTCGAGAGGTGGTCTCCTCCTTTGGTGCCTCCTCCGCATATACGTCACCCTCATCTAGGGCCTCCTTCACCGGGTCGCTGTCCTCCTCTGTCAAAATATTTTTCTTAGGATGACCATCAACTGGGGCCTCCTTGGCGATCTACATAACTTCCATGATGGAGTCGCCTTTCTTCCGCTTATTCATGCAAGGGACAACATCGTGGGCCTCCGTTTCCTCCCGCTCCCTGACGTCCTCTTCCTTGGCGTCTTTACAATTTACGGGCACCTTCACAACGGTCGCCCGCTTGGCCTTCTTTATGCCTCCCCTGAAAAGAAACATCGATGAGATTGAACAGATGCATATCAACCATGTGTGATTCAAAACAACCACCTGAAGAAGATGCAAATCACCTGGCGACTAGGACGATGTGCAACCCGATGCTGACAAGGGCTAGCTCGACAAGCTCCGGTCCAAGTGACTGGGACGCTTCCATAGAGCTAGTTTGACAACTTAACTTGGTCGGCGTTGGAAACCGCTTCGAACTTTCATCTCCAATGCAAACTATAGGTCATCGTCAGACTCCAATAAGTTGGAACTGCCCTCCGCTTCACGACGCAGTTGGCCACATGTCTTTTGACTCGCCGAGGCCAGCTTGTGCGCCTCCTCGGCTTCTTCGTTTCTTCCTCCTCTTCGGAGGGTTCATCTCCCCGTCATCAAGGATTTCTTGTGGCACCTCTTCATCAAGCGGTGGAAGACAATCCTCTAGTGAATGGAACATCTGCAGAGGCAACGTGATTTGCTGGTTCGGCCATACCAAGCCGGAATTGAAGTAAAATAAAGGGGAAGATGCCTACCTTGGGGGTTGGCCTCTTGTTCGGCCTAAACGGAGTAAGACCTTCATGAAGGTCGATGAAGGGCACGTCTATGATCTCTTTTAGAGCTATAGCATAGTCTTTCGCGGCCCATTGATCTTGGCTTGTGCGAGTGGAATCAGACAGGCTGGTATATTTGTACATCTAGTGGGATCAGGTCGCCAACGGCACCGGTCGCCACCCAAGACAACAGTTAAACATGTTTAATGTCTTCAAAATTGCCTCTTCGAGCTCGGTCATCCGAGCGCACGTATCTTCCATGGTCGCTCTTTGCACGCGAGGAAGTTTCTTCACTGATAGACGGCGCGGGACGATCCACTCCGCGGAATACATGGGAATCGCCACTTCTTCGGCTGGGGTGACTTCCTTGGCGTAGAACCAAAACCTTTCTCACTCGCTCATGATGACCCACAAGTATAGGGGGTGTATCGTAGTACTTTCGATAAATAGGAGTGTCGATCCCAACGAGGAGAAGAAGGTGCTGAACAGTGGTATGGAGCAGGAAATCCCTGTGAATACTTAGCAAACGTATTTTTAGTGGTTTACTGACAAGGCAGTAAAACAAAGAGCAAGTAACAGAAGTAACGAACAAACGAAGCAAGTGGCCCAATCCTTTCTTAGCAAAGGACAAACCGGTGGAAATACTTATAAGGACCAAACATTCTCGAGGACACATGTAAGGAGCATGGTACTTGTCCCACTCTTTCTGGGGAATCTCAATATAAGAGGCAAAAGTATTAAAACATTCCGCAAGAACTTGAGGATCAAGGACAAATGTATTGCTAATATCACGGCAGTTATTAGTTCCCATAAAAGATTTAATGCACTCATAATCATAGTTTATACCTGACTTTCTTCCTTTGTCATTCTCCCAAGCCTCAGTATTATCTTGAATATGGTCTAAAAGATCCCATTTAGCTTCTTCCTTCATACTTGTGAATGATCCAGCACAAGAAGCATCTAATAAACCTTTATCATGAAGAGAAAGCCTAGCATAAAAGTTATTGAGAATAATATTGTTAGGGAGTTCATGAATAGTACATTTAAGCTTTAGTAGATTCAATCTCCCCCAATCTTGAGCTGTACTTTCTGCATCAAGAGGGCAAAACTTATATATAAGACTTCTATCCTTTTGGATTTCACTGTGAGGATAAAATTTAGAGTAAAAGAGAGATGCCATCTCCTCCTATTCCAAGGATTTTCCATTCTTCAACAGCTTATACCATGCCTCATCTCTCCCTTTCAAGGATATGGAGAGTAACTTCTTCTTCACCTGTTCACTTGTGATACCTGCACACTTAAACAACTCCCATAATTCATGGATATAAAGTAAGTGATCACCGGGATGGACAGTTCCATCCCCAAAATAATAATTATCCAGCACACGATTAACAATACTTGTAGGTATCTTAAAAGGATCTATCTCAACAGGAGGTGGTTCATCTACTACCGTAGAAGTGGTAGTAGTTTTCCCAAACAGAAAACCAAGTGGGTTATCCATATTGGAAACAAAGTAACAAGAAGTAACAAAAGCAATACTCACAGTAAAAGTTTCCGTTATCAGTTGCACTCTTCAATAGCGCTTCACTTCACCGGAATCGGCACCAGAAAATAGTCTTGATGACCCACAAGTATAGGGGGTGTATCGTAGTACCTTCGATAAATAGGAGTGTCGATCCCAACGAGGAGCAGAAGGTGCTGAACAGTGGTATGGAGCAGGAAATCCCTGTGAATACTTAGCAAACGGATTTTTAGTGGTTTTCTGACAACGCAACAAAACAAAGAGCAAGTAACAGAAGTAACGAACAAACGGAGAAAGTGGACAAATCCTTTCTTAGCAAAGGACAAACCGGTGGAAATACTTATAAGGACCAAAAATTCTCGAGGACACATGGGAATTCTGTCAAGTGCTTTCTCTTCAAATAACTGAGTACTCTTCTTTGGTGTCTGTAAGTGTTGTGTGGTTGAATCTGTGCTAATATACCGCCCTTCCTAGGACGAATACAAACTTGTGATTAAACCCCCTGCAAATATCCGTTACTACAGGAAAGTAATTAAGATATAAATCTAACCACAGCCTTAAACTCTGAGATCCTACACTCCCTTGTGCAAAGGTGTCCTAACGGGGGTTCAGGTTTCTGTCACTCCAGCAACCCCACAATTAGTAGCCAAATACACAATGCATTCCCCTAGGCCCATAAATGGTGAAGTATCATGTAGTCGACGTTCACATGACACCACTAGAAGAATAGCACCACAACTTAAATACTAAACCATTGAATAATAACTCATCACAGATTCACTACTAACAACACGACTTCTCCCATGTACTCAGGAACTAAACAAACTACTCACAAGACATCATATGGATCAAGATCAAAGATGATATGGTAATGGATAACTATCTGAACATAAACAATAATGCAATGGTTCCACTCACAAGCATCAACTACAACACTACTAGGAAAACGGCTATAGGTAATCAGCACATCCGTGGCTCACATGGTTGAAGTGCCCCACGGCTAAAACAGGCGTGGCTCACCTGTGGGCAGTGCCCTACTAATAACTAGAACAACCGTGGCACACATGACTATAGTGCGCCACAGATGTGTGTGGGCCAGGGCCCTGTTGGCCACACGCCAAACATCTGTAGCGCACTATAGTCATGTGCGCCACGGTTGTTAGGGTCATCTGTGGCGCACGTGTGCCTGGTGCGCTACGCCTAAGAGCATGCCCCCCTCTGCTCTGAAACGGCCACAAACTTCTGTGGCGCACTCCGCCTAGTGCGCCACAGGGACTAGGAGCATCTGTGGCGCACTCGGCCTAGTGCGCCACAGAAGTTTGTACTCCCTGTGGCGCACTGGGGCCGTGTGCGCCACGGATGTGTCGATTCTTTTAGGACAGCACTTTATGTGCACATGTGTGCCCACACATCCACCACCCACACTTCACTTTCCCCTTCTTCTTCCTCCTTAGATCTAGTCGGGATCTTCTCCTTCCCACCTCAATTTCTCCATACATTCACCATTTTTAGCATGTAAAACTTGCTTTGGATGTTACATAAGTAATAGAGGAGGTATCCGGTCTCTCATCTATCCGTCTCCGGTCGACGCGCGCACCTCTCCTTTCCATCTTTCTCGCGATCGGTCTCTCATCTCAGTAAGTTGTCCATGTAAGGATGTGTTCATGTGTATATGGATGATGCATGTGCTCATATGTATGTAGATGATCGATGCTCATGATGTGTGTATGTGTGGAGAGGATCGATGGTCATATGTGTGTGTATATGGAGAGTATCGATGATGCTCATGCATGTGTGAATGGAGAGGATAATGATATGTTCATGTGTGTATGGATCGGTCTCTCTCTCTCTCTTGTTTTTGTATGTGAACAAGTTGCCATTTGTTTTGCCAAAATGTTGATTCATTTCCATTTTGGCAAGACTTTGGCATTTCGCCAAGGTCCTAATTTTAGGATAGGTCATGCCGAAATTTTCTATCGACCATTGCATGCATGCATTCATTATGTGGTTCTAATAGACTTCAAAATTGTACCGTGTACATCGTGCAGGCAAAAATGGTCCGCATAATGAGCGAAGGCATTGTGGCTAGATTTTTGAAATGTGCGACGGCCGACATGATACGAAATAACAAGACAGATATAAGATGTCCGTGCAGAAGATGCAAACTCAACTGGGTGATCGACCCAGATTCCGGGAATCTGCAGGCGCACCTGCTCCGCCATGGTTTCATGGATGGATACACTCGTTGGATAAGCGATGGCGTAGATGATGGAGACGGTGAAGAAGGTGGCCAACATGACGATGATCATCATCACGGCGAGAACGGGCGAGATGATGAAGAGGCTCCTGGAGATGGTGAAGGTGCGGAAGCAGAACGGGATGATGATGATCTAGATGCCGGAGGAGCAGACGACGATGGAACAACGTCAGGCTGGGTGCGGGACCCTTATGTGCAAGAGCTGCTTCTCAAGCAGACGAGTAACGCCAGGGCTGCCGCTAGAGAGAAAGCCAAGCTTGCGCAAGTTGAGAAAGACGCGGTTACTCCATTGTATGAAGGATGCAGGCCCGATGATACCCGGTTGAATGTAACGCTCAAGGCTATGGAGATGAAGGCAAAGCACAAATTGAGCGACGCAAGCTTCGACGATATGATGGCATTCTGGCACGATCGTCTCCCGGAGGGGAACACATGTCCAACTAGTATCGAGGATGCCAAGAAAATCGTCTGTCCTCTCGATCTACCGCACGTTAGATATCACGTATGCATCAACGATTGCATCATTTATCGGGGCGAGGACGCGGAGAAAACCACATGTCCGGTGTGCGGCGTGAGTCGATACAAGAAAGGGAAGAAAGCACCTCGAAAAGTGGTATGGTACTTTCCTATCACCCCTCGTCTGCAGCGCTATTTCACGGACCCTAAGGAAGCGAAGCTCATGCGATGGCATGCGGAAAGGAACAAGCCAGGAGATGATGATGACCCCGAAAAGGATGAGCTGCTGACGCACCCTTCAGATGCTAGCCAGTGGAAAGCATTGGACCTCGAATTCCCAGAATTCGATGGAGATTCGAGGAACATCAGGCTTGGTGCGAGCACCAATGGACTCAATCCGTTCGGTAGCCAGAGCAGCACGCACAGCACTTGGCCCGTGTTTGTATGGATGTACAACCTCCCTCCATGGTTGTGCATGAAGAAGAAGTACATACAAATGAGTATGCTAATTCAAGGGCCGAAACAACCTGGTACCGACATCAATCTGTATCTCTGGCTGTTGAAAGAGGAGCTAGCCACGTTATGGGAATCTGGAGGCAATACTTACGACGCCGTCGCACAAGATTATTTCACTATGAGAGCCGCGTTGGTCACTACGGTGCAAGACTATCCAGGTTGCGGGTATATCTCGGGGAAGGTTATCCAAGGATTCTGCGCATGCGTTAGGTGCATGGATAACACAAGCTATCTCCAACTAGAGAAAGATCCAGGGTCATCGAAAACCGTGTTCATGGCGCACCGGAGCTGGCTCGGCAAGAATGATCCATGGAGAAAACGTGGAGACCTGTTCGATGGCAAATCAGAGACCCGAGGAATCCCAGAGCATAGGAGCAGCAAAGAAGTGGAAGAGTTGCTGAAAACTGGAAAGATTGTCCTAAGCCTGGAAAGAAGCAAAAGAGGCAGCAACAAGACAAGCCGCTGATGAAGGTATGGAAAACAAGGTCTATTTTCTGGGAGTTGCCATACTGGAAGTTTCTCCGCACGCCTCATAGCCTCGACATCATGCATATCACGAAAAACGTGTGCGAGAGTCTGGTCGCCACCATAATCAACATGCCAGATAGGACGAAAGATGGTCCGAAAGCAAGGCACGACCTGATATGCTTGGGTATCCGGAAGGAGCTTCACGGAGGACGCACTACTCCTGATGATCAGGAAGATGACGATGATCATGAGTCGGAGACGACACAAGGTCGTCGGAAGGGTAAAAAGTTCAAGAAGAACGAATATTACTGCCCTCCTTCTTGCTTCACTCTAAGCCAGGATGAGATCAAACAGTTTTTCAAGTGCCTTCTAGGAGTCAAATTTCCTTACGGCTACGCGGGCAAGATAAGCAGATACCTAGACGAGGCGAAGCAGAGGTTCAGTGGCATGAAGTCTCACGACTGTGCCGTGCTAATGACGCAGGTACTTCCGGTCGCACTAAGAGGGATAATGGACGAGCACGTCCGTGAAACGTTATTTGGCCTATGCAAGTTTTTCGACGTCATCTCTAGGAAGTCGATTGGCTTGAATCAGCTCGGAAGGCTACAGGAGGAGATCGTGGTGATACTATGTGAGCTTGAGGTCTACTTCCCACCCGCATTCTTCGACATTATGGTGCATCTGCTGGTCCATGTCGTGGAGGACATCGTACAACTCGGGCCGATGTTTCTCCGCAGCATGATGGCGTTCGAAAGGATGAACGGACACATCAAAGGATACGTTCGCAACAGGTCCCGTCCAGATGGAAGCATAGCCAAGGGCTTTCTGGCCGAAGAGTGCATCTCTTTCTGCACGAATTATCTAGACATCCAGAACCCTGTCGGTCTTCCCGTCAACAGACACCTTGGCAAGCTCGACGGATCTGGTCACCGAGAGGGTCGTCGCATACTGCATGCAGACTTCGATTTTCGACGCGCAGACTTTGATCGAGCAAACCTCGTCGCGCTACAGCATTTAGAACTGGTCGATCCATGGGTACAGAAGCACAAAACGTTAATCGAGAAGAAGTACAGTGACCGGGGCATACAGAGGACGCAGTGAGAAATAATCAAAGAGCACAACTCAGATTTCACGCGTTGGTTTAGGCAGACGCTCCTTGATAATCCCCCGCGCTCGCATTCTTCTGACACGGAAAAGATCATATTCACCTTGTCGCAGGGACCGATGCAAAACCTGGTGACCTATCAGGCGTATGATATCAACGGCTACACATTCTACACGGAGGAAAAGGACAACAAGTGTGATTATCAGAACTCAGGCGTAACGTCGGCATTATACACCGATGACAACGTGAAGGAAAGATTCTACGGAAGAATCGAGGAGATCAGGGAGCTCGACTACTGTGGAGAAAAGGTGCCGATGTTCCGTGTCAGATGGGCAAAGAGCGTCGAAAGAGAAGACCGGTATTTCACAACCATGGTTATACCCGAAGCAGCCAAATCCAAGGCCGCCGGTGCAAACGTGGCCGCGAAAAATGAACCGTGGGTACTGGCTACCAAAGTGGACCAATGTTTTTTCATTACCGACCCGACAAAGCCTAGCCGTGTTGTCGTGAGGAGAGGAAAAAGAAACATCATCGGAATGGATGGAGTCGCCAATGAGCAAGACTTCGACCAGTACGACGATCCAAAGATTGAAGATGACGACGACTACGATGCAGCAACATACATCACAAGAAGAAAAAGGACAACCCTACCCAAAAAAGGTAGCCCGTTCGAAAGAAGAAACATTAAAGTGCCGGGGCTAAATTATTCAACCGCGACAAAGAAGGGAAAAAAGAATGTAAAACGCTAGCTCAAAAAATATTGTAAACGCGTGGTCAAAAAAGATTGTAATATTCATGAACAAAGTATTATGAAATTTAGTTATACTTTAAATCATATTTTTGGGCATTTTTGGAATATTATTACTTTTGGGCATTTTTGGAATATTTAAAAGTATTTTAAAATCAAAATAAAACTTCTATGGCATATATCACCACTTTTGGGCATTTTTTGGAATATTTAAAAGTGTTTTTAAAATCAAAACAAAAAATTGGGGCACCAGGATTCGAACCTGGGTGCTCTCAGGTTTAGAATAGAGTAGTGGGCAGAACCAGTGGGATAGGCTAGTATAGTTGTTAGCTAGTGGGTCTGTAGTTCTCTTATCCAGTAGTTAGAAGCCGATAGGTGTAGCGCACTAGCCCGTAGTGCGCTACAGATATCCGTAGCGCACTATGGCTCAGTGCGCTACGCCTAAGTGCCTTTATCCACACGTGTGGTGCCCGACCCCCTCTCTCATCCCCATCTCTCCATCTCTCAGCCCGAAGCCGAAGGACCGCCGCCGCCGCTCTCGATCTGCCGCCGCTGCGTCTGAGGAGGAGGAGGCCTGCCCGCGCCCGAGGAGGAGGAGGTCCGCCCGTACGTGTCCGAGGAGGAGGTCCGCCCGCGTCTCAGGAGGAGGCCCGTGTCCGAGGAGGAGCAGCCGCCGCGCGCGTCTCAGGAGGTGGAGGCCGCCGTCGTCCGCCCGTCGTCGTCCGCCCGTCGTCCGCCCGTCAGAGGTGAGCATCTCCTCTCCCCTCTCTCCCTCTCTTCCTGCGGCGCCTATGACATGATACTCGGCGAGGTCTCTTCCCCTTATCCAATGATTTCCTAGAGGCGCTGCAGGGAGATGCCTGTGGCAGCATGGCTCTTCCCTTAGGACTGAAGCCAAGGTCTTATACTGCTGTTGGCCTATTGCTTTACAAGCTGCTCTAAGGTTAACTGACCATGCTGTAGATGATGTAGTTCAGTGGTTATTTTGCAAGCTGCTCGCTGGTATATATGGTGGATGATGGGTGTTCGGTGTTCCCATGCTCGCCGTGAAATGTGTTACGGAAGGTTTTAACTTGGGTGCTCTGTTACTTCCCGTGCATCCGAGCAATTGTCTGAAATCTGAACTTAGTATGTTGGTTACTGTGCATTCTATTAACTGCTCTGGTTTTCAACTTGTAATGTGGTTGTTTTTGTGGCTATGAAAGATATTGCATCGTTGGTAATCTCTATCTTTGTCATGGTGGTCTCTTTATTTTTTTGTGATGATTTGGCATGGTGGTCACTTTCCTTTTCTAGTACTGTTGTTGTGTTGCTAGTGTTGGTTGATGGAGTTTGAATAATCTGATATGCAGTCACAGTTAACTTCCTGGTCCCCTTTCACCGTACATCAATACATTTCATCGCTTGGATTTGAAAGACACAAAACTGGGCTGGTTTGTAATTGCTTATCATGCCTGCCACACAATTGACAAGCACAAACTTAACTTCGAAAGAAAATAGGAATTCTTCTAGGAAAATAGTACTCTTTTGATGTAATGTTACACACTGTATAGATTCATTTCTTACTGGTCTGTATAATTCTTTTGATAGATATTTTTGTTCTGCAAATAAAATATTAACACGTATTTCCAAAAATAAATCCGGTGCAGAACATTTTTATCCAGAACAGATACAAGTTTTAAAAGTCATGTTAGAATTTTTTAATTTACACATTTGGTTACCTAAAAGCTTCACATAGGATCACTAGGAATGTTGCCTCAGATCAAAGCCTCTGTTCTTTCAGGATGCAGAGTTCAGTGATATCAGCCTGGGAAGGATGCCACGCTGAATTTCCTGCTACTAAAATGCAAGTACAGAACCAGAAGATAAGAATTCAGATATAGGTTTACTGCATGAAAGAGACCACCATTGAACATAACTGAAAAACGTTATTATCACCCTGGAAGGTTGCCAACAGTAACAGCTTAAGTACATCAACAGATCACCGTTACTTTGAATTCTTAGCTTCTTTGTATAACAGTAACAGCTTAAGAAAATATTCGTGTATCTGATCAACATCTTGCACCCCATATAGGTGGATTATAATACTAATGATGGTTGATAAGTGGTGGAGTAATTAGAAAGAGAGTAGAAGTAGTGGCATGAATTAGCATCTAGGAACTAAAAGAATAAGTTATTTTCTCTGTTCAGGTTATTTCCATCATATGAGCACAACTGAATGATATTTTCTTTTTTCAAGAGACCTAGCAGGCTTTAGTTGACAGAAACATGTATCCTTGGGTTCTAGTTGCTGCTTTGTATGCTCATATGTGTTATTTTCTTTTTTCAAGAGACCTAGCAGGCTTTAGTTATTTTCTTTCCATCATATTCTTGGTGCCTGGTGAATCCAGATGATAACTGTAAAAGCCCATTGCTTGATGTGGCTGGGCATGTTGATGCATTCTTAACCAATGTGTTTTCTACCTAGATGTTTATGTGTTGGTTGTGTTGGCCAGATTATCCTATGTGACCAGATTATGTGCTGGCTGTGTTGGCCATTTATTGTGTGCTGGTTGTGCTGGCTATGATGGCCATTTATTGTGTGCTAGCTATGCTGGCCATATATATGCAGGTTCTTGTATGAAATGAGTCCCGATTTTTGCCGGAATGTTGATTAACTTCCGTTTCGGCAGAAATCGGGCACTCCTAGTTTAAGAAAATTAGCAAAGGTCATGCCGGATTTTTCCGTGCATTTAACCAATTATTTGTTTTTTATTAGTGCAAAGATGTGTGACAACGACGAGGCTGGATGTTCTAAGCGCATCAGCGCTGAAGGAGAACTCAGACCTCCGAATAAACAATTGACATTCTGGGAGGCGGCCCAGCGGCTAGAAGACGATGAAGAATACCATCCTTCGGAGAGCGAGGATGATGAGATGGAAGACGCGGAGGAAGAAGCCGAAGGAACGGCGGACGATGAAACCACTGATGGCGGCGAGGGCACAGGGAGTGGTAGCAACCCTCCTAAGAAGAAGAAGAAGCCGAAGGACCGGCGCCCGAACACGGTCGGCACGGTCAGGGAGGAAATTACCGAAGTGAGCCCATCAGGGGTTCCTTTGGAGCCCGCCCTTGTCGTCAAAGGGTACGGTGGGCAAGTGGCGGCGATCACCCGGACAACCATCTCGATCAACACCGAGAATCTCCGGCATAAAGATAATGGCCACTTGCGCACACTCCTCTTCGAGAAGCTGCACGCAAGATACAAGTTCCCCGCTAAGTATCAGAACACAAATTATCATGGGAACGAAGTAAACAAATCCGCCCTCACAAAGATGAGCACCGCCCTGGCCAGCTGGAGAACCCGGATAAAGAAGAAGATCTATAAAGAAGGCAAAAGTCTCGAGGAGATCCAGAAGATTGACCCGCAGATCACCGAAGATCAGTTCCGGGAGTTCAAGGAGAGGTGTGAATCCGAAAGAGCCCTGGCCAATACTAATCGGGGAAAGGTGCTGCAGGCGATGAATATAGGTCATCACCATCTCGGATCTGGTGGATACAGAACCGCAGAGGCCAAATGGAATAAGGAGGACGAAGAGTATAGATCCAAGGGGATAGAAAACCCCTTTGCTAAATTCGAACCCGGGCAGGTTCGAAACTTCATCAGGGACCGTTACCATGTGGGCCCAAAAACCAAACAACTCACCGCGGATCCTGCGGTGAAGGAATTCGAGGAAATTGTGGTAAGTATAATCTAATTACCGCGGATCAACACGATTGCAATCTAATCGATGATCTAAATGATTCACTGTTACTTCTTCTGCAGGAGGAGGAAATTGTTGCTAGTCATGGATCCCAGGGTTCCTCATCCCAGGGGTCGACGGCGGCCACCCGGTGGGATAACCCTTTTAACAGGGCGATGAACCGGGCCAAGAAAATAGAGCCGGTTACGAAGAAGCCGTCGTCGGCTGGCCGTCTGGCCGTCCTCGGGGGTAAGAATTGGGTGGATCATTTTGGTCCACCGCCGAGGACGCATGTGGCGCCGTCGGGAAGGAGCGAGGAGGAAAACAGAGAGGTTCAAGAACTTAAGGCACAAGTGGCGCGGATCCCGCAGATCGTCCAAGACAACCTCGCAATCACCCTTACGTCCTTCCTGCCTACCTTGGTGGAGTCAATAGCGAACTGGAGTGCGGGTGGTCGAGTAGGGCCGTGCCCGATTCCAAGCATGGTCAGCAGCCACTCGAACAACGCGGCGCCGACGAATCAGGCAAACTACGTGTTCGTGACTCCGCCCGCTCGCACCGCGGCGCCGCAAGTGTTGATGACTCCCCCTGCCATCACCGCGGCGCCGGAGTACATGTTGGTGCCCCCCCCTGCCATCGTCGCGGCGGCACCGGAGCTCCAAGCACCCGTCGGTAGGGAGAATACACCGGCGGCCAGCACCGCGCCATCAAGCAGCCCTTCCGTCTCTTGCACGCCCATCGCCGTATGCGGTGCGTCGACATTAGCCGATCTCGACGCCATCACGGTAAACAAATTGCTTTAATTACCGCCTTTCATGCCATCTATATATTACTCTTGTGGCATCTCGCTCTGACGACGCCGTACATGTTTTCTGCAGACGGATGTTCCTTGCACTCTCTTATGCTACGTGAACAATGAGCTGAGGGATGTTGCCAAGGGTACCATCGTTCAACCCTTGCAGCGCACGTTCCACTCAAAACCGATGCCAGATAGCGTGCACAGGGTTAAAATTAGTCGGGTGCTAAGGGGCTGCGACGACCTGGAACCTCCCATTCAACCCCCAGGAGCGGATGAAGAAGAGTCGTCTGTCCTCAGAAGTTGCTTCGTCTTGTTCTTGCTATGGCCAAAGAGCATGATCCGTTTGGGGACGGCGGGGGCCATCACGCCACAGACAACAGCACCGCCTGTCGTGCCAGCGACAAGCGGTGGCAAGGCCCCCTTACCGCCCTCGCCGGCACCTCCACGCGGTGGGTCGGATGATCATGTTGATGATATGCACATGGCGCAGGATCCGGCCGAGGACTTCGAAGACTGGAATGATCACTTCTTCAGCACTCAGTTTGGCAACGAAGAAGACCTAGCTGGTGGCCCCACAGAGAAAGCCACTATCACCAAGCGTCTGTTTGGTTCTCAGGAGACGCCTCCAGCTTGCGCCTTTACAGAGCCAGCTGATACAACCAACCGGCCCTTTATTCTAAGCCCTGACACACTACATAGGGCGGCCGGTGCTCAGATTGCAGTGCCTGCCCGCTCTCCAAAAGGAAAAAAGGGCAGGAAAAGAAAATCTAGCAGCTCGAGCCAGCCGGTGGCGTCAACAACTGCGAATCCGATCAGGTTTCGGGACGGGCCACCAAGACCCGAGGGTATTATGTGGAGGATTCATGTGGCGGGTGAGCCCATGCTACCTAAGAATTTGCGGAAGCTCGCCAGTTCGGAACTGCAGAGTGTGCATGACGGCGTGCTGACGATAGAGAGACGCCTTCTATCGGAGAAAGATCCCTCGCACCCGGTATTCGTGGTTAAGGTGCCCCCACGGATCTGTTCTTCCTGCGGTTCGAGGACATCTTCAATATGTTCCACCTATACCCGCTGCACTATACCATGGTCCGTCTCTTTTCTCTCAGCCTGGCCACGCAGATCATTAGAGAGAACACACCGGGCATCGCTATAGTGGACCCCTACTACATGCGTGACGGCTGCTTGGGTTCCCCCGCCGAACGACGTATCGTGGCCTCGTACCTAAAAAGAATCCTCGTGGCGAACAAGACAAAGGAATACATTCTCGTGCCTTACTTTCCCGAGTAAGTCGTTATTCAGTCGCCACCGTCGATTGGCTTTATTAGATCATCATCATTCTTTTTTCAACACATTCCATTTGAATTTTTTGCGCAGAGATGAACACTGCACGCTCATCTCCTTAGCGCCGAAGCATTCCCACGCCACGTATTTCGACTCGGGGAGTCTAGAAAAGAAGAAAAACTACGACAAGATCAAGGAAGTTCTGGATGATGCTCTCACTGGCTTTGCCTCGACGGAAGGCACCAGCTTCGTGCGTAAGAAGGTCAAGTTCGGCAGGCACGTCTTCAACCACGTAACAGAGTTCCCCTGCGTGAAGCAGCCGGAAAACAGTAAGAAGGAAGCCTACTACGCACTCGATCACATGAGGGCGTTCCTACTTGACCAGCTGAATTCTACGCTGCCAGATCATCTCAAACAGTGGGCCGAAGCAAAGGCCAAGATCAATGATTCGGATATTAGACAAGAGATGTATCGCATCCAGCAGTAGTTTGGGGCAATCATCTTTCGTGATGTCATGACTTCGGGGGGATCTTCTACGGAGGAAATATCCCGAATAACCGTGACATAGAAGATCGCCTAGAGATGCAGGGTGACTATAGGAAGTTCATGACGAGGCAGGGCGTCCTCCCGTTCCCTAAGCCGAGCCAGAAGGCTTGATGTTGGCCTAGTTGTAGTTGCAAACTATAGATGACCTTTGTGTGTGTGTGGACGACAAGTGTACCTATCTTATTAGGTTTATGAATCACCGCTTACTTATTTTGCTTATTATTATTATATATCAATCAATGCTTGGTTTTTTTGCTTACTCTTTGGTTTTTTTGCTTACACTTTGGTTCTCGGACGACAAGTGTGAGTTTTTTTTGTCTTTTTCGAGAATATGCCGATGATTGAAATGTCGTGGCACAATATATATGTGAATGTGCTATGACGGGATTGTTAGCCTTGTGATATGCACAAGTCCAGGAATTGTGCATCCTACTTGGCTAACAGTCCCATCATAAGCATATTCCTGTGTCCAACGACCTAGCTAGTTATATATGAGGCATTCTTTTCGAGTTATTTTTGTCTTTTTCGAGAATATGCCGATGATTGAAATGTCGTGGCACAATATATATGTGAATGTGCTATGACGGTATTGTTAGCCTTGTGATATGCACAAGTCCAGGAATTGTGCATCCTACTTGGCTAACAGTCCCGTCATAAGCATATTCCTATGTCCAACGACCTAGCTAGTTATATATGAGGCATTCTTTTCGAGTTATATTTGTCTTTTTCGAGAATATGCCGATGATTGAAATGTCGTGGCACAATATATATGTGAATGTGCTATGACGGGATTGTTAGCCTTGTGATATGCACAAGTCCAGGAATTGTGCATCCTACTTGGCTAACAGTCCCGTCATAAGCATATTCCTGTGTCCAAGGACCTAGCTAGTTATATATGAGGCATTCTTTTCGAGTTATTTTTGTCTTTTTCGAGAATATGCCGATGATTGAAATGTCCTGGCACAATATATATGTGAATGTGCTATGACGGGATTGTTAGCCTTGTGATATGCACAAGTCCAGGAATTGTGCATCCTACTTGGCTAACAGTCCCGTCATAAGCATATTCCTGTGTCCAACAACCTAGTTATATATGAGGCATGCTTTTCGAGTTATTTTTGTCTTTTTCGAGAATATGCTGATGATTGAAATGTCGTGGCACAATATATATGTGAATGTGCTATGACGGGATTGTTAGCCTTGTGTTATGCATAAGTCCAGGAATTGTGCATCCTACTTGGCTAACAGTCCCGTCATAAGCATATTCCTGTGTCCAACAACCTAGTTATATATGAGGCATGCTTTTTGAGTTTGCTCTTTTTGATTTAAGAGTACTTTCTATAAGTGTATCTTCATATGCGACTTTAATTATACATGTTTTTTCAATCACCGGTTAGTTATTATTGTCAACTTGTAGATGACGTGGTACGTCGTGTACAAGGGACGGGTTCCCGGAGTCTACGATGATTGGGAAGACTGCCGGAGACAGGTGCACCGTTTCAGCGGCAATAGCTACAAAGGGTACAACACTATGGCGGAGGCGGAAGCTAGATACACGCGCTATCTAGCGGTAGTTAGGACAAGGAACCGGATGAAGACCTACACCTTCGTCGCGGCGGTGATCATGCTTATCTTCTTTGGTTATTTATCCCGCGTTTGTGTCTAGCTAGCTAGTTTAGATGTCTAGGCGAGCTTCCGAGCTCTAACTTGTTTGATCGACACATGTATTCGCATGTCACCAACTACTACTTTGTAACATGATCAAAACAATGTAACTTGGACTATGTATTCATGTATGAGACTTATCTATATGTATTTGTTTCAATCTTGTTTTTCATATTGAGTATTTATATATATAATTGTATATCTTGTATCTGTGTGTGTATATCTGCTGTAATATTGTATATAATCTGTATTGCATATAATCTGGCTTGGAAATTAAAAAAAAAACAAAAAATACATCTGTGGCGCACATGGTCTACCTTCTGTGGCGCACTACAGCTAAAGCGCACCATGGATGTTTAGTGGCGCACTTGGTAGTGCGCCACAGAAGATCCAAGGGGTAGCACACCACGCCAAACTTCTGTGGCGCACTAGGAGGTGCGCTACGCCTATCTCTACACAACCGTGGCGCAAGGCCCGTGGCGCACTACAGGTGCGCCACAGATGATGGTTTCAGGTGCGCCACTAAAGGCCGTTTTCCTAGTAGTGCAACAGTAATCAACACCGGGAAAGTTTCCCCTAAGAACTAAAGCAATATCCAACACAATTGTTACAGCGGGACGGACTGGTGGTGATGGTGCTGGTGGAGATGATGGTGTGGATGATGATGATGATCCCGATGAAGCCTAGCTTGATGACGGTGTTGATAGCGACGGTCTCCCCTCTCCAGGAAGGAATTCCCCCGACATAAATCTGTCTGCCGGAGAGATCTTTCCCTCTCGGTGTTTTCTGCCTCCCAGAGGCGGCGGAAATCTATCTGTGGTCGCTCCCCGAGGATTAGGGTTCCGTAGGGAAGATATAGGCGAAGGGGAAAAGTCGGAGGCTGGGCAGGTGGGCCACACCTACCCTAGGCGCGGGGTTAGGTGGGCCCGCGCCTAGGGGGGTGTGGGCCCCCTGAGACCCCTTCGCTCCTCGTTCTGGCTTCCTTCGTCTTCTAGTAAAATAATATATTTCCATATTTTTTTGGTATTTTTCTGATCTTCGTGAAATTGCACCAAAACGCCTTCTTTTCCATCAGAATCCAGACTCCGGTAGTCCATCCTCCAGGAATCATCCAACATGCATAAACAAAGGAAAAGCCATAAGTAATACCTCATAATAAGACAAATATCAATGAATACAGGTAAATTATGATATAGAAAGGTGATGCAAATTGGGAGTATCAGCTCACCGCCTTTGTCGGGAGCATAAGCTTGAATAATTTGGCACCTGACATCACCTGAAAGGTGAGGCCACCTGCTACAATAAAAGGACCTCCTTTACCCTCGCGACTGTTCCGACCACGAAAGAGCTCAAGCCTTAGCGGGAAGTATAGGCGACACCCGAGGTAGAATTCGAAGAAGGCAATGAAAACTTCTAGCTGATCGATGCTATGCGGCCCCAGATCGGAGATTTTGATCCGATAGAAGTGAAGAAATCTCCTAAAGAATATGGAGCTGGGGAATCCTAAGTTGTGCTCTACATGGCTGATGAAGGAGATAAATTCTCCCGGGCGAGGTCGTGGCTCACTCTCATTCGCCAATAGAACAGTTAAGCTTCCCTTGATCAGGATACCTGCATCCTGAAAATATTGCAGTAGCGCAGTTTTGCACTTGGATTTGGCCCACGCGGGAGCCATGGATGAAAGCTCACGACAGGAGATCAAGATCGGGGGCAGACGTAGGTAGAGAAGACAAAGGAGGAGGGAGAAAGCGGGTGAGATCTTCCCGCCTCCACGCATCATGCTTTATATGAAGGTATCGCCCACCGGTAGCAGAGTTAGCCATTGCCTCGCGGTAATTTTGCTAAAATTACCATTAAGGATTAATTAACGGCTAGTTTGACCAAGCTAAATGGTCCAACTTCAGTCAAATTGACCAGTCGCTTTTATTACTCACTCACTCCAATCTAGTGAGCAAGGCGACAAGAAGAACAAAAATTCGCCAAAGCTGCGACTGAAGATCAAAGGCTTCTCCCTTCATTGGAGGAGTTCCTCACCAATTCGACTAGTTGTCCACCTGGACTCGCCTACTTTGACTGCCAAGTTGACTCCTACGCCGAACCCCTAACGCACTCGGGGAATACTGATGGTTATATGCCAATTGGGGAATCCATGAATGTAGGAAGTGACTAGCCCAAGACAATGTCAAGCGGGCCAGCAATGATGGCGACTAGAAAGAAGTCCTCAATGAGGACCAGCGACTAGACGCGAAGGCCCAAGACTGGAGATAGGCCTAGTCATATTAGGTCAATCGCCTGAAACCCTTACTGATTCGGTTGAGATCTTGTAAAACCCTAGGGAGGCACTGCTATATAACCCTCCCTAGGGTTTCCATTGTACTCACGAGCTATTAGCTACCCCATTCTTGCGACTCGCTGCCCATGTGCCGAGTTTGCCCACCTTGTAATCTCATTCGTTGTTAATACAAGCAAGCAGGAAGTAAGTCGTTACCCACAGGGGGCCAAACCTGGGTAAACCATGTTTCTTGCACCAATCTTGATCCGTAGATGATGACACGCTCTTTCCCTACTTCGACTCAATCGCTGCCCCTGGTAGCGACTACCGTGGCCATTTCCACGATAGTGCATGGCACACAAACCACAAATGTTATGCATTGTACCATTGCACTTCCAAGAGTAGCAATAATGCACTGCCACCCTTTACTACTAGCAGCGCAATACTATTGAAAACAACCTAGTGTTTCTGTGAAGAACATTGGTAAAAAGATTTGTAAACACGATGTTCAAAGGACGACCCCTCCTATTAGACCCTATAAAATCTCCATTGACTGTAAAAGAGAAATTAAAAGGTAAAATGAACTAAACGAAAAAAGGAAAAGTAGATACTAACTACCTTAAAAAGGGAAAACAAATATTAACTACTGAAAAACAGAAAACAAAAAAGAATACAAAAACATGGCGCAGCAGAAAAATACAGCAGTTCAACATACTTTATCAAGACAGTGCAACATGCTAGGTGCTTGATATGGCACTGCACACAGATCAAAAGCGTAGTATAATGCCTAGTGCGCACACAAATACTCCGCTATGTCTATGCAGTGCACGACACACACACCGCACATGTTATTCTCAAGTATGCCTTGATGCTCTACCCACTTGCACTGCCTAGAGTTGCAATATTGCACTGCCGCCCCCCTTACTACTAGCATGCCCCTTGCACTGCTCGTATAAGCAGTGCATGGCACACACACAACAGATGTTACGCACTACCTACTTGCACTGCCTAGAGTGGCAATATTTCAATTCCCCACTTTACTACTAGCATGCCCCTTGCTCTTATTATATAAATAGTCCATGGCACACACACCGTAGATGTTGAGCACTGCCCCATTGCACTATCAAGAAAAGCAATAATGTACTACCACCCTTTACTACTAGCAGCACAATAATATTGAAAACAACCTAGTGTTTCCGTGAAGAACATTGGTAAAAAGTTTTATAAACATGGTGCTCAAAGGAAGACCCCTCCCATTACACCCCATAAAATCTCCATTGCCCGTAAAGATAAATCAAAAGATAAAATGAACTAAATAAAAAAAGAAAAGCGAATACTAACTACGTGAAATAAGGAAAACAAATACTGACTACTAAAAAAGAGAAAACAAAAAAAGAAAATGGAAAACATGGAAGTGAAAAAAATACAGTTGTTCAACATACTTTATTAGGGCAGTGCAACAAGCTAAGTGCTTGATATGCAGTGCACGACAGATGAAAAGTGTAGTATAATACCTGATGCGCACACAGTACTCCACGACATCAATGCACTGCATGACACACACACCACAAATGTTATTCTTCGGTATGCCCTAATGCTCTGCCCTTTGAACTACCCAGAGTGGCAATATTGCATTGTCGTCCTTTACTACTAACACGCCCCTTGCACTGCTCGTATAATCAGTCCACGTCACACACACCATAGATGTTACGTGCTTCCCCTTGCATTTCCTAGAGTGGCAATATTGCACAACCCCCTTTAATACTATCATGCCCCTTGCACCCCCTTGCACTACTCGTATTGCAGATGTTATGCACTGCCTCATTGCACTGCTAAGAGTAGTAATAATGCACTACCACCATTTACTATTAGCAGCGCAATACTATTGAAAAAAACCTAGTATTTTCGTGAAGAACCTTGGTAAAAGTTCCTTAAACACGATTTTGACAGGATGACACCTCCCATTACACCCCATAAAATCTCCATTGACCGTAGAGAGAAATCAAAAGTTAAAATAAACTAACTGAAAAAAGAGAAGCAGATAGTAACTACCGAAAAAGGGAAAATAGATACTAACTATCAAAAAAGAGAAAACGAAAAACATGGCATTGTACAAAAATATAGCAGTTCAACATACTAACGCATATTAAGGCAGTACACGTTAATATTATGCAGTATAATAGCTAACCAGTATATAGTCCACCGAGATGGAAATGTACTAAAAGAATCAGTTCATATGATGCGGCAAAGAGAAAATAGCCATATACAAAAATAGAAAACCTGGCGAGGTCCCATGACAGAAGAAAACCATGGAACTAACCCCCTACATAGCCACAAGTGCTACGAGAACTACACATGTCGAACAAACAAGACATGCCCCATCAATGTGACGCACCAAAATTATCCACGTGCTGGCACGAGCATTGACGCAGAGTATACTCCCGCACGCGCCCTTGTTCTAGCATTTTCGAAAAGTAAGTGGTAGATTGTGCTCGAAGTTCTACAAAATAATACCTTTTGATAGTAGTACCAACCAAGCATTCAATATATCAAAAACCACCAAGGTTCTTTTCCGAAGTATATAATATCTTGCTAATAATTTACATCTAAATTCTTTGGTCCTTGTTTTGAAAACAATCAAACATCATACTTTATGTTGATGATCCCTTATCCAAGAATTTTAATGTCGACAAACCTAGCCATATTTTGAAAACAATTGAAGACTAAGTAGCATGAAGAGTATGGCCCGATTAGCTGCTCTCTTAAGAAGCAAGAACCAAACCAGGTTTTTTTCCTTGCTTGATTATTTTAGGGTCCTTTGTGCTAAATATATAGACCTTGATATAATTTTACCTTCTCAGGTCATTAATGTAAAATGCTCTCACCGCCCATGTAAAATTCTAACCTAAAAGTAAGTGATAAAATCTAAACAAATATAAGATTAGTTTTCAATGAGTATGAACATTCTTGAATTTCAAGACGAACGACAAACGTCATGGCCATATCTACATCATACTTTCTATTGATAAGCCCATACCTTTTTAGGAATGTAAAATATACTCCCACCACCCATGTAAAATTCGAACGTAAAAGTAAGTGGTAAAATCTAAATAAAATTAAACTCAGTTCTCAATGAGTATGAACGTTCTTTGATTTGAAGCCGAAGGACCAAGGTTATGGCCATATCTACATCATACTCTATGTTGATGATCCCATATCTAAGAATTTACATGCCAACAAATCTAGACATATTTTTAAAATAATTGAAGAAGAAGTAGTATGAAGAGTATGGCATGGTCGGCTTCTCTCTTGAGAAATAATCGAACCCGGCTATTTTCCTTGCTTAATTATTTTATGGTCCTTTGTGCTAGATGTATAAACCTCCATGCAGTTTTCTGTTTCTTAGATTCTTGAAGTAAAATATACTCCCATAACCCGTGTAAAATTCTAACCTAAAAATAAGTAGTCAAATCTAAATGAACTTAAGCTTAGTTGTCAATGAGTATGAACATTCTTGGATTTCAAGCCGAATTACCAAGGTCATGGCTATATCTACATCATACTTTATGTTGATGATCCCATATCCAAGAATTTGCATGCCTACAAATATGTCCATATTTTGAAAACAATCAAAAAGGAAGTAGTTTGATGAGTATGGCTTGATCAGCTTCTCTCTCAAGAAGGAGCCGAACACGATGGTTTTCCTTACTTAATTATTTTAGTGTCCTTTCTGCTAACTATATGGACCTATATGTAATTTTAACTTTTTTAGGTCCTTAATGTAAAATGTACTTCCATCGCCATTGTAAATTTTTAACCTAAAATAAGTGCTAAAATATAAATGAATTTAAGCTTAGTTTTCAATGAGTATGAGCATTCTTGGATTTCATGCGGGGCGACCAAGGTCGTGTCTATATATACATCATACTTTATGTTGATGATCCCATATCCAAGAATTTGCATGTCGACAAACCTAGCCATATTTTGAAAACAATCAAACATTAAGTAGTATGAAGAGTATGGCTCGATTAGATGCTCTCTCAAGAAGCAGGAGTCGAACACGACTATTTTCCTTGCTTAATTATTTTAGGGTCCTTTGTGATAAATGTATGGACCTTTATGTAATTTTCCATTTTAGGTCCTTAATGTAAAGTGTACTCCCTGTGCTCATGTAAAATTCTAACATAAAAGTAAGTGGTAAAATCTAAATGAATTTAAGCTTAGTTTTCAATTAATATGAACATTCATGGATTTCAAGCCGAACGAACAAGGTCATGGCAATATCTACATCATACTTTATGTTGATAATCCAATATCGAAGAACTTGTGTGCCAACAAATCTGGCTATATTTTGAAAATAATCAAAGAGGTAGCAGTATGATGAGTATGGCTCGATCAGCTACTCTCTTGAGAAGGATCCGAACTGAGCTATTTTCATTGCTTAATTATTTTAGGGTCATTTGTGCTAAATGTATGGACCTAGATATAATTTATGTTTTTAGGTCCTTGATGTAAAATTTGACCCCACCGCCCGTGTAAAATTCGAACCTTAAAGTAAGTGGTGAAATCTAAACGAATTTAAGCTTAGTTGTCAATGAGTATGAACATTCTTGGAATTCAAGCCAAACGACCGTGGTCATAGCCATATCGACATCATACTTTATGTTGATAATCTCATATCCAAGAATTTGCATGTCGACAAATATGAGCATATTTTGAAAACAATCAAATAGGAAGTAGTGTGAAGAGTATGGATCTATTAACTTCTCTCTCGAGAAGGAGCCAAACTCGACTGTTTTCCTTGCTTAATTATATTAGGGTCATTTGTGCTAAATGTATGGACCTCAATGTAATTTTCCATTTTTATCTCCGTGATGTAAAATCTACTCCCATTGCCCGTGTAAAATTCTAACCTAAAAATAAGTGGTAAAATCTAAATGAATTTAAGCTTAGTTGTCTATGAGTATGAACATTCTTGGACTTCAAGCCGAATGACCAAGGTCATGGCCATATCTACATCATACTTTATGCTGATGATCCCGTATCCAAGAATTTGCATGCTGATAAATCTGGCCATATTTTAACATAATCAAAGTGGTAGTATGATGAGTATGTCTCAATAAGCTTCTCTCTCGAGAAGAAGCCGAACCCGAAAGGTTTCCTTACTTATTTATTTTAGGGTCCTTCATGCAAAATGAATGGACCAAGATGTAATTTTCCCTTATTAGGCCCTTCATGTAAAATGTACTCCCACCTCTAGTATAAAATTTTAACCTAAAATAAGTGGTAAATTCTAAATAAATTTTTGCTTAGTTGTCAATGAGTATGAACATTCTTGGATTTCAAGCAGGACGACCAAGGTCATGGCCATATTTACATCATGCTTTATGTTGATGATACCATATCCAAGAATTTGCATGACGACAAACCTAGCCATATTTTAAAAACAATCAAATAGGAATTAGTATGAAGGGTATGGCCCAATTAACTGCTCTCTGGAGAATCAGGAGCCGAACCAAACTATTTTCCTTGCAAAATTATTTTTTAAGGTCCTTTGTGCTAAATGTATCGACCTTGATGTAATTTTCCCTTTAGGTCCTTGATGTAAAATGTAGTCCCAGTGCCCGTGTAAAATTCTATAATAAAAGTATGTGGTAAAATCTAAATGAATTTAAGCTTAGTTTTCAATGAGTATGAAGATTCTTAGATTTCAAGCCGAATGACCAAGGTCATGGCCATATCTACATCATACTTTATGTTGATAATCCCATATCCAAGAACTTGCATGCTGACAAATCTGGCTATATTTTGAAAACTATCAAAGAGGAAGAAGTATGAAGAGTATGGCTCGATCAGCTACAATGTCGAGAAGGAACAAACCGGGCTGTTTTACTTGCTTAATTATTTTAGCATCCTTTGTGCTAAATGTATGGACCTTGATATAATTTTCCATTTTTTATGTCCTTGATGTAAAATATACTCCCACCACCCATGTAAAATTCTAACCTAAAAGTATATGGTAAAATCTAAACGAATTTAAGCTTAGTTGTCAATGAGTATTAAGATTCTTGGATTGCAAGCCGAACGACCAAGGTCATGGCCATATCAACATCATAATTTATGTTGATGATCCTGTATATAAGAATTTGCATACCGACAAATCTAGACATATTTGTAAAACAATCTAAGAAGAAGTAGTATGAAGAATATAGATCGATCAGCTTCTCTCTCGAGAAGGATCCAAAACCGACTATTTTTCTTGCTTAATTATTTTAGGTTCCTTTGTACTAGATATATGGACCTCGACGTAATTTTCCATTTTTAGGTCCTTGATGTAAAATGTACTCCCACTACCCGTGTAAAATTCTAACTTAAAAATAAGAGGTAAAATCTAAATGAATTTAAGATTAGTTGTCTATGAGTATGAACATTCTTGGATTTCAAGTCGAATGACCACAGTAATGGCCATATCTACATCATACTTTATGTTGATGATCTCATATCCAAGAATTTGCATGCTAACAAATCTGGCCATATTTTGAAAACAATCGAAGCTGTAGTATGATGAGTATGGCTAGATCAGCCGCTCTCTCTAGATGGGGCCGAATCCGGCGGTTTTCCATGCTTCATTATTTTAGGGTCCTTTGTGCAAAATGAATGGACCTAGATATAATTTTCCCTTTATTAGGTTCTTGATGGAAAATGTACTCCCACCTCCAGTGTAAAATTTTAACCTAAAATAAGTGGTAAAATTTAAAAAAATTTAAGCTTAGTTGTCATTGAGTATGAACATTCTTGGGTTTCATGTGGGAGGACCAAGGTCATGGGCATATCTACATCATACTTTATGTTCATGATCCCATATTGAAGAATTTGCATGCTGACAAACATAGCCATGTTTTGAAAACAATCAAAGAGAAAGTAGTACAAAGTGTATGGCCCAAATAGCTGCTCTCTCGAGAAGCAGGAGCCGAACCCGACTATTTTCCTTGCATAATTATTTTAGTATTCTTTGTGCTAAATGTATGGACCTTGAAGTAATTTTTCCTTTTTTAGGTTCTTGATGTAAAATGTACTCCTAGCGCCTGTGTAAAATTCTAGCATAAATTAAGTAGTAAAATCTAAACGAATTTAAGCTTAGTTTTCAATGAATATAAATATTCTTGGGTATTAAGCCGTACGAACAAGGTCAATGCTATATCTACATCATACATTATGTTGATAATCCCATATCCAAGAACTTGAATGTCGAAAAATCTGGCTATATTTTGAAAACAATCAAAGAGGAAGTAGTATGAAGAGTATGGCTCGATCAGCTACTCTCTCGAGAAGGAGCCGAACCCGGCTGTTTTCCTTGATTAATTATTTTAGCGTCCTTTTTGCTAAATCTATGGACCTCGCTGTAATTTACCATTTTTTATGTCCTTGATGTAAAATGTACTCCCACCAACCCTGTAAAATTCTAACATAAAATTAAGTAGTAAAATCTAAACGAATTTAATCTTAGTTGTCAGTGAGTATGAACATTCTTGGATTTCAAGCCGAACGACTAAGGTCATGGCCATATGTACATCATAATTTATGTTGATAATCCTGTTCTAAGAATTTGCATGAAGAAAAATATGGACACATGTCGAAAAATCAGGCTATATTTTGAAAACAATCAAAGAGAAAGTAGCATGAAGAGTATAGATCGACCAGCTGCTCTCTCGAGAAGGAGCCTAACCCGGCTGTTATCCTTGCTTATTTATTTTAGGGTCGTCAACGTAATTTATGGACCTCAACGTAATTTTATATTTTTTAGGTCCTTGATATAAAATGTACTCCCACCACTCGTGTAAAATTCTAGCCTAAAACTAAGTGGTAAAAGCTAAATAAATTTAAGCTTAGTTGTCAATAAGTATGAACATTCTTGGATTTCAATCCAAACGACTAAGGTTATGGCCATATCTACATCATAATTTATGTTTATGATCCGATATCGAAGAATTTGCATGTCGACAATTCTGGCCAGCTTTTGAAAACAATCAAAGAGGAAGTAGTATTATGAGTATGGCTCGATCTCGATCAGCTGCTCTCTTGAGAAGGAGCTAAACCTAATGTTTTTCCTTGATTAATTGTTTTAGGGTCCTTTGTGCTAAATGTATGGACGTCAATGTAATGTTCCCTTTTTTAGGTCCTTGATGTAAAATGTACTCCCATCACTAGTGTAAAATTTTAACGTAAAATTAAGTGGTAAAATCTAAATTAATTTAAGCTTGGTTATCAATTAGTATGAACATTCTTGGATTTAAAGCCGAACGACCAAGGTCATGGTCATGTTGACACCATATTTTATGCCGATGATCCCATATCTAAGAATTTGCATGCCATCAAACATGGCCATATTTTTAAAACAATCAAAGAGTAAGTAGGACGAAGAGTATATTTCGATTAACTACTCTCTATATAAAGACCGCAACTCGGTTATATTCCTTGATTAATTATTTTAGAGTCATTTGTGCTAAATATATGGACCTCTTTGTAATTTTCTATTTTTATGTCCTTGGTGTAACTTGTACTCCCACCGTCCAAGTGGGTGGTATAATCTAAACGAATTAAAGCTTAGTTGTCAATGAGTATGAAAATTCATGGATTTAAAGCCGAATGACCAAAATCAAGGCCATATCTACATCTTACTTTATGATGATGATCTCATAACCAAGAATTTGCATTTTCACAAATTTGGCCATATTTTTAAAACAATCGAAGACATTAAAAACAAAAAAGAAACAATTTCAATTTTCCAATTGACAATAATTTATTTTCTAAAAAAGAAAGTAAGAAGAATACGTATTCCATTTATCTGTTAAAAACAAAGAGGGAGAAGATACCATGAACACACAGGAGGCAGTGTGAGAGCAGCGAAGATGAGGATTTGAAGGCGGTGCTATGTCAGAGTAAACCTGCGATGAGTTCCGAACATGAGGTACCCAATACAGTGAGTAGTACCAAATTTCAGGACCTACTATGTATGCATGCCTATCTTGTAGGTTCATCGGTTATTAACTTTAAGGGACCTATATCTCAAAAGAAACTTCATCCAACCATTAACATAACAACATGATTTTACATATATAGAACTTGCTGCTGAACTAGTGCATGTCCGGTGCCTCCTAGAACCTAGTACCGTGCCGCAGCGGCATATTGTTAGACACCCGCACAAACGCCAGCTCTAGCCCCACTGTCGGCTCCTGACCTGATGGCACCTTTGGATATGCCGGTGGCACCTTCAGATAAGTCGGAGATATCTCTAGGAGGACCCTATGGATGAAGTTGTCATTGTTGGGAACTAGTCCCAATAGTTGGTGAAGATGTTGGCGCCGGTGAACACCACCATCTCGCAGCCACAGTGGAAGGCATGGCCGTAGAGGAGACATGCGTCCTTGAAGTTGACAAACTTAACCATCAACGTCCTATCCGCATGTTATAGAGGCCATACATATGGTACTTGAGGCGACCACATGACAGCTGACATGATGTTCTCCATGTTGAGATGGCCTAAATGCGCAGGGTATTGTCCTCTAGTGTGGAGATTTCATTGTCTTTGCGCTCCGGTACGGTGGGCGGCAGCCGGAAGGTAGCCATGGATGACTAACCGGGAAAGAAATGGTTGATGTAAGCTAGGGTTTGCATATTCTTTGGTGCTTTGGGCTCGTGGGGAAGGGGAGAGCATAAATAGGAAGGAGGTGATCCAAGATTAATGTGGCAGATAAGTCGAACCGAGGGGACAATCAATGTCGTTGATAAAACCAATGCATGTGGAAAATTTCACTAACAAATACCTGGGTAAGCCGATGGGATGGAAAGTTGACTCTGCTTTCCTCACTCGATGGGCAAATTTATATTTTTTGGGTGCCTCTGAGGTGACCGTGACCCGCCCATATGCGAGAGGAGGACTAAGATTCAGCAACTTGCGGACAGCATGGCATGACTTTCAATTCCCCTCTCATCGACCCTCCAAAAGCCATCCATAGTATTTTTTGTTTGCATCAAACATTTTATATAGGAGACTCATTTATCTTGCCAAAATGTAAGAGACTCATTTCATATAAAACATCAATGTTTACACAAATGTACCAAAATATTTGCCCATCAAACATTTAATTTGTGAATGCTTTATTGTTTGTAATAAACTTGTTTTTGAATAAAAAATCTTTGTATATAAGATTTGACAATTCATTCACATAACCAAATATCCAACAAAGACTTTTTCAAACTGTTAGATAATCAATTTATGTTTCGTTTATTACAGCTCTCACAAAAGCACCCCATTTATTCATAAAATTTTAACATGTAATTTTTTCCCGTGATTTATTTAATATGTCATTAGAATTTATTTTGGAGACAATAAATATAAGAAACATTTCCACATGAATAATTTATTTTCTTATGAGCCAGCACGGTAAATATGGCTCGGAATGCCACAAGCAGTTTCTGGTCAAAGTTTGGACCATGTTTCCCATACAATTACCAAATTTTATGAGTTCTCAAGCTTTCTAGCCAACTTCACACACTTAAAATAATTTAAGCCGATTTGTAAATATCAGATAAAATTTGAACTAAGAGTAAGTGGAAGATTGCTCTTAAACTTATACAATTATCTTTTGAAGGTTATAATGTTTACTAGTAGTTTTCAAGCATCCTAGACCACACCCACTTAAATGTCTTTCTGTCAATTTATCGAAATTAGGTCAAATTTGAACTACATGTAAGCATGATAGATTCTTTTAAAAAACTCCAAATAGCATTTCAGTAATTAAGGTACCGAGGCATTCAATACATGTAAAAACCATGAGAGTTTTGTTGGATTCAAGTTCTTTGTAATATTATATAATAGTTAAGGATCAAAAAATTATAAATTTGATCAAAATCTATAAAGTATGGGTGTATATTTGGTTCTTGTAATTTGTTCTATGTATAAGTCAACATTTATTAGCTATACCGAATAATTGAAATTTTTGGTAAAAGGGTCTAGAGAAATGTCTGATAAGATTCTAGAATAATGGAGAATGTTGTTTAAAGGTTTGTGCATAGCGTTCACCATGGTAAAGACTATCGTTTGAATCAAAAAGAAGATCTAAAGGCTGGCAATGTTGGTATTCGCGAGTCTTGATCCAATGGTTAATTCACACGTGAGAAGCATACAATAGAAGTATGACATATCATTTTTTATATAAAAACATAATAGGAGAAGCTCAAATTTAATTATAATTGTGAGCCATGTCCATAAAGTATCTGGTGTATATTTGGTTTTTGTTCTTTGTATCATGTACAAATCAACCTATTAGCTACCTAATACTCGACAAGCTCTAGAGAAATGATGAAGAAGATTATAGAGTTATTGAGATGTGTGTTTTGAGATTTCTACATAGTGTTCGTTGTGCTAAAGACTATCAATAGTATCTTCTAGATGCTAGAATGGAAAAGAAGATCCAATAGCTTGAAATGTTGGGATTTTTCAGTCTTGATACAACGGTCAAAGTTCAAAGTTATTAGTACACTATATAGTGGTAAGATAAGACAAAATTAGATGGTAAGATAAGATAACATAGTGTAAGTATGTTGTATGAATAACTTTGAACATCAATAGTTAGATATAAATTGGCTAATCTCAACAATAGATTATGTCATGTCTAGCATCGACAAGATTCTACTATTAGGCTAGCACCATGAACACCATGCATAAACCTAAAAACACACTTCTCCATCATTCTACAATCTTGCTTAAAATATTCCAACTTACATTTTTTAATAGAACTACCATACTACGACAACATATGCACTTCATCGGGACCTGTCCAGCCTTCCTATATTTTACTCTTATACTCAAGTTATTCCATTTATCACCATGCAACGAGGAAGGAGGACCGCATTCACATGGACCCGACACAGCTTGGGCCCACAAGTCCATGATGCTTTGTTAGTCAGCTTTTTTCTAGTCATCTTCCAACCTCTGCATTGCCCAATCCATCCACCATCATTAAGAAAACACAGTCATCCTCTTGTCGCTGCCTCCTCACACCGTTGCTTCCCATCCCCATAGATGTCATCCCTAGCGATGCGCAGATCAATCTGCATGTCACTGCTAGGCAGCCAGTGACCCAGAACAGTGAGGTATAATCTTCATATCTCCCTTGTATACAAAACATTTGTAGTTCCTCTTTTTTTTACTAATTCCATTTTCTGTCTCTAAACCAATTTTCTCAGATCTCTTTCATTCCCCTCTATTTCATTCTCGATAGTTTAAATCTACATAAATACAAATATATTGAGATTGATGTACTCTTTCTAAGTGAATCCTTGACGAAACATGTTGCTTGCTGTTGGGGATAGCATTTTGTCAGTTTAACTGGTTATAATTCAATTCATTTTATTTCTGTAATAAGTATCTTTTAATGCCATTTATAGGTTCCAATTCCAAGAAAGGTAGAAAAACATGGATAGTTATAGCGATGATGACATCTGCTACACTAACTTTTACGTAACTGATAGTGATGAGGAAGAAATTGCGGCTGTAAGGGGTAAGGTTTTACTTGGATTGTGAAATAAAATTAGACTATGTAGAAATATACTCCTCTCTAAGATTTATTTTTCTTTCATGTAGGTCCTTCTTATGAGCGGAAAGATTGGTTCAAAAGGTACATCGTTTATGGTAATAATATGTGTTTATCATATAGAAGGTTGGATTTTCTCAAGAATAAAGTCTCCCAGATCAAACCTGACATACCTTTCTATTTATGCAAGCTCACCTATTATTTACTCGACAAGGGAGGGGATAGGAGGGTAATTATGCGTCTGATTCAAAAGATTTGCCTAAGAAAGTTGTAGGATTAAATCTATAGGAAATTTTAACAAGATGGTTGTTCATTTGTAGGATTGATTCCCATAGGAATTTTCCCTAAGGATTCCTTTGCACTAGATTTCATAGGAAATCAAACATCCACTCACACCTATTTTTATGAATCCTCTGTTTGTCCTACTACGATAGAGTCAAACAAACTTTGGTTCATATGAATTCCTATAGGATTAGAGAGGGCATGACATTGCAATCCTACATTTATTTTCTCTATCATACGAATCAAGCAGTCATCTTTTTTACTATTTCACATTTCACCAGTTAACAAGCCATAAACTTCTGATAGCTATTTTCTTCTAGTTTTAGTGCTTCTCACTAGATTAGAGTCAGAATGTCTTAAAGAATCATCTATCTGAAGAAATAAATTTGTGTGTGACCAACTAGTTGAACAAAGGTTATCATAAAGTCGTGATTTCCATGGGCGATGATGGGTATGTGGTGATAACTACTAGTACAAGCTGGAGAAATGTTGTCAGGAACACGGAGATCTTAGAACACGAAATGGCTACCGTCTGGTTCAAGGAACACGCGCATGGATTTCGTCTCAATGTGTTCAGCGGTGTCCCGCTTCATTTGAAGTTGATATGAATTTCATCGAACTTGTATTACTCCTATGTGACTAGAAGGAATTCGATGAAGCAAGAAGGAACCTGACAAACTACTGTAGTTATATTATCCACTATTGCTCTTGCATGGAACTATGGAACTTAGAAACTACTAGTACTCAAGTATTAATCTTGTTTGTATTAGTAATCAGATTTTGGTTCCTAGTCGACCTTGTACTGCTGGCAAGGCGAGCAAAGGCTCCTTGCACCACAAATCGTTTGACTTGTTGCAGAAAAAAGGGCTCCTCCACCCAAATTTATGTCGCTTCTTGTGTTTCATGAGAGAAAATGCCCCTAGATGAAGGAGAATCATCCCCCTATCTCCTCTTCAATGCATAATTGCATTCTCTACTCCACTCATGCATTCGGTGTCTCTATGCCTTTAATGGCACTTGTTTAGATGCGAAGCATCGCAACAGTCATCTCTTCCTTGCCATGTAAGATTCCGCAAAATGGAGTACAACCGTGCTGGCGCAGCAGTGCGGAGAAAGTTGGGGCTCGTGGTGGTACAGCGCAACTTTGTTTCTATTTGCCTCGTTCTTCCACCAGAAAATGAGCTATGGCTGGATGTTTTCCTTCTCTCCCATATAGAGTAACTTTCACACGTTATTATTTTTATGTTACTACCTTCATTGTAGTGGGTAGTAACATTTGTCTAGTGTCATCAAAGGCCTAATTAATTTGGTTGTAGATCTGATTTAGTCTTGGTAGGTTTCGTTCACTCGACTCCACCATAATATACAAGGTGCACACGTCCTACTATTTTACTACCACTTTTACTGATGGACTGCTGACTAGTCCTTATAAAATACACTAGTTACCTCTAGAGATTTTCTTATACAGTACAAGTTTATGTGTATATGGCCCACCTCACATACTCATAGAGTGCCTAGGAACATACCTTGGTTGCCACGAGAAATGATAAACATGAGTTTTGGTAAATTTTGAAAAAAACATCTTTTGCAATATGGCCTACCATGTAGGAACATACCTTGGTTTCAAGGAAAATAGCCAAGCTCATGGCCATATTTACATCGTACTTTATAATAAGGTCCCCTTATTCGGTATATGGGCGCATCTTTTCATGGTAAACAATGTTTACTACAATTATAATTTTTCAACTTTTATGACTATAAAAATCATTTATAATTTCTAGGTAACTGTTTTTTGCAAGCAAGCACACGCAGAATAAAGGTCCATATGACAATTTTTCACACATAGTACACACAATTTTATGGGCATTTCTCAAGTTACATGAATTTGCGAGCTAGCTAATTTTGCCACTTTAACTCCCTCTATCGATATTTTACCAAAATTATGTGTCAAACTTGAACTATGATCGCTTGATAGGATGCTCGCTCCTAAGCTTCGCCTACAAAGTGGCGGTCCAAAGAGTGGCTTGGGAGGTGAATGGACCACCTTGATATTTCTATATAGCCTATATATTATACATAAAAATAAAAACTATTAAATGAAAATGCTCTATTGGGCCACCCTGACATGCCGAGATAGATCCACGACATCGTTTTAAGGGATCCAAGTTAGTCGATACTATATCGAAAAATCTCTAGGAGGTTTGAAAGATTCAACTTGCAAATAATTTACATGTCGGACGACAAATTCCTGTTAGTTTTTAAAAGAAAAGAAAATAAAGAAATAACAAAAAACTATAGTACTTGCGTCCACTTGCGCGAATCCCCACTTGCCATGCGAAATGGCAAGCTTTAGTTTGGATAACTTTTCAGAGTCTTTCTTTGCAATATGGCATAACATGTACCAACATGCTTGGGTTTCAAAACAAATGACCATGCTTATGTGATAATATACTCGTATTTTTAGTACACGAATAGGGTTTCCATATTTGGTAGATGAGCGCAGGTTGGCATGGGAAGAGGTGTTTACAATCATAGTTTCCAACTTTCATGAACAAAAAATAGTTTGAAATTTTATAAGTGAAAGACACAATGTTTATTTGTTATGTTAGTACATGAAGAATAAGGCCTAGAATGCTAATACCCAATATTCACACACAAAGAATAAGGATGGTGCGCAAATACAAAGAGGCCGCTAACTGATCTTGTCCAACTAAACCAGGAATTTGAAGATAAGGCCTCAAAATATACAAAAGGACCCTAGTATAGAAAGGAAAAAAGCAATCAGGTAGAGCTTCATTGATTATCAGCGGTGGTATAAAATAAGGGCATGGCTCGAGGCCAGATCCGAGAGTCCAAATTTCGTCCTCCCTAATCGCAATTTTTGGACAGTCACGCTGCATATGGAAGCCACAATGCTTAACTATTCCTCCTGCTCCTAGCCCCGACAGGTCTGTAAGGTTGCTCCCTTTCTTCCTCAGAATCCATTGATTTTTATTTTTGTCAGTTTGTCCATGCAACTATTTTATTTTTCTGTCTTCCATTTGTCTAGTGCATGGATATTCATCTAGTCTGCCACCGCTGCATCCACAAGACCACCTCCTGCCAGAAGTGCGAGCACCCTAGCAGTGGATTCTCCCACGATCCCGCCATGGACGCTGTCCTATCAGCGGCTAGCGTAGAGTGCGCCCACAAAGGCTGCAGGAGCTTGCTACCCTACTACGAACTCCACAAACATGAAATCACGTGTCGGTATGACCCTTGCACATGCATAGAGACAGGCGGCGACTTCGCCGCACCGCTTCCAGCGCTTATGGCCCACCTTGTAGCGGTCCACTTGATCCATGTGCACAAGATCCAGTGTGCCACCAACAAAGCGTTCTAGGAGCTGGTGCTGCTGGCAGGCGAGGCATCCTACAGGCTCATCCTCATCAGGCAGTAGGATGGCATCGTGTTCGTCTTGACCATGCACACACTAGACACAGTATCCCTCATGTATACGGTATGCGTTAGGTGTGCATTGTGTGACTTCCCGGTGTACAGGGTGAGGATGTGGGTGAAATCACTATAAGAAAGATGTCCTTTTACAATGGACAAATTTCGTGGTTAAAGGCCTGTTTTTCGTGGTTGCAAAGCCTTCTATGATGGATGCCCTTTGTGGTACAAGCCCCATCACGAATGAATCTACCAACGTTTTTTCCCACCATGGGAAATCACACCCTTCAGCCACGACAAGTTGTTTCATTGTAGATATGTTTGCCAACCGCATTGACAGTAATGGCCAGTTAGCACTGTCAACTTTCAATGAAACTGTGGTAGAAGCTAGGCCCAGCCAAGGCCCATTAATTATTAAGTGGGCCAGCCAATTAAGAGAGTCCAATAGTATCATGGACCGTGACTGTTTCGTCCTGCACTATTTAAATTGGACCCACTAGTTCTGCCCGCTACGACCCATAAACTTTCAGGTCTGTTAACATTTCGACCTGCACTATTTGAAATGGGCCCATTTGTGCAGCCCGAAAACTATTAGCCCTATTACTGTTTCATCCTATCCTGTTCGAAAAGGGACCATTTGGCCAGCCCGCTTTGGCCTCTAGCATGTTACCATATAGTCCTGCAATATTTGAAATGGGCCCGTTTATATAACCCGCTGCGACCCATAAATTTTCGAGATTGCTACTGTTCAGTCCCGTAAACAGCCTACTCATATTCTAGCATGTTACTGTTCTAACCTGGTAAGTTCCTCGACCTATTATTGTTCTGGCCTGGTACAAATTCAGCATGCTACTATTCTAGTATGCTACAGTCTTCGCCTTTTTACTATCTTGGCCTGTTACTGTTTTGGCCTTTTAATTTTCTGGCACTTTTACTGTTCTGGTGCGTACTGTTATTGTATGTTACTATTCTGGTCCATTACTATTTTTCTCCTCTTACTGTTTTAGCCTGCTACTGTTTTGGTCTGCTACTGTTTCGTCCTATTACTGTTTCGGCCTATAACTATTGTGGCACTTTACTCTTACTAAACACCCTTTACTTTTACGGTCATTTACAATTTCAGCATTTCTAGAGCCCATTTCGATATCATAAAAGGTCTACAGCTTGTGAGCATATTTTACTTTTCATCGTTGGCCTAATATAAGATGGAAAAATAACAAAGCCAAATAATGTACCCCAATCGACCTGGCTAGTACTGGTATGGTATCACCTACCGCTATGTGTGAATGGCATCAACCAAATGCCTACATGGCCTATACGCTTTATCTAGATTATGACATCAAATGCAAACTACTTAAAAAAATTATATATTATTAACTCAAGGGAAATAAAATTTGGCATTTCAGTTGGCAATCGAGTTGATAGTAGTCCTCAATTTGCTTTCTCCATATATCACCTGCATCTCCCTTTTGAGCGTGACATCTACATTGGAAAACAACCTTAAGACATGATCTTGCAGCCCCTCTTTGGTGGAAATAGCAATAATTGTAGTCCAACACTAAATAATAACAAGTTAATACATCAAACAAGGCAAACTACTCAACTGATACGATAGGAGCTATGAACTAAAGTTAACTACTAGTCAATGGCTCAAATATATTGGCAATCACGTCAAATAAAAAGGACAAGAAAACATTAAAAAAGTGTGCTTACCGTGAAACGAGAAATATAAAAATGTGTGTGGCTTTGAATTTCATCAAATATAAACTAGCCAGGTCAGTTCAACAAATATATATAGAAGCAGTTGTATATCTTGGAATGCAAGAGGCGTAGGATGACTTGAAATTTACAGTGAGCTACAAAATGGCATGCAGTTACTATCATAGGTAAGAATGAACCAGACAGAAATTATAATAGCATCATGCGAGAACTTGTAAAGCGGGAATGCAAACCAAGAATGAACTATACGGTAGAGGATATTTATGTTGTTGCTTTAGACAAAATAGAACAAGATATAAAATATAATGGCGTCGCTTGTGAATATGTGCATGACTTTAAAAATTTTAGAGCAGTGAATGCAAACCAACATGTCTAGTGACCTTTATGTGGCACAAAGAACAGACATGTGCACTGACTTGGTCTGTAGCACGATTAGAAAAATGCAGTTCACTGCGACGGGCTTGAACCTGCTATGCTACTAACAAAACAAAAAAAAGAGTTGGGAGATTTGGTTACCATGGTCGGAGAGGCCTCTAACCGTCATCCGTACACGTGCGGGTGTCTAGGTCACCAAGGGTGCTGAAGTTGTGGTGGCTGTTTGCATCGGGGAAGCAGATCTTGGACGGTCGATGCCGGCTTGAGCACGATGGATTAGAGCATCGCTGAGGCAACATCAATGCACTGCACGGCGGCTCTGATATGGTATGGTTGGGGTGGATGCTGGCAGAGGGGAAGCAGATTTTTGGCAGTTATTGATGGATTCGGCGTCGTGGATGGGAAGTGGGAAAGGAAGTCAGGTGAAGTGACATGGATTGGGTGCGCTGTACGTCGGTCAAGCGGCAATGGTGCGTTGGATGAGACCGTAGCTGATGCGGCTCCTGTATACTGGTGGGTGAAGTGTGCATGGTGTCGAGTTACGGTAGGCAAAGCCAGCATGAGAAGTGCTGCGGGAGGTTCCGGCCGCCGGATCCGATGGTCGAAGAGGCAAGTGAGTGTGAGCCGTTCTAGGGTTTTTCTGAGGAATTTTCTTGATGTGTGTGGGGAAGAATCATTTTTTGAAATATGTTTTTACTATTGTAGTACCGAACCGAGAGGGAAATACTATTAATTAGTATTGTTTGTTTGAAACGGATGGGCGCGAGAAATTTCACAGTGTTTGAAACGGAGGGGCGCGAGAAATTTCGCATGGTTGAAATGGAGGGGTGTGAGAAAATTCATAGTGTTTGAAATGGAGTGGCGCGAGGGAGTGGGGACCACGTTATTTTGGTCGTCTATAAAACTTGTCTGTTCATCCAAAATCAATAGGTCAGAGCCGATACCTTCCTTGCGAAGGCTCTGGCACAGACGCCTATGCAAGGAATAGCTGGGTGTCCTAGAGTAGACTATAGGGGTAGATGTGTAGGCCACAATATATAAGTAGCACCTCATTAATCAAGCTAGCTGGGGGTCACATTATTTTGGCTATCCACGAGTTCAAAGTTTTAGTGTACTCCATTTTCAGGAGTGAATGCACGTAGCTAAAAAACGTTCTAACGGATGTTAGTGTTATTATGTCATCACATCGTAATTACGTGCATGATAGTAGTTGGTTACTCCATTTTCAGGAGTGAATGCATGGAGCTCAAAACATGTACTATGTAACTAGCATACTGATACCTTCGATCCGGATTACGGATGTAGTATAGCTCTTTTTCTCTAGTAGACCTAGGTTTATCGAATCCTTGGGAAGCAGAAAGCACAGTGAGATTACTTAAATGGACCTTCAAGAGTTTTAGAATTCCTATTGCGTTTTCACCGGACCAAGAGTTTGCAATCTTGTTGTTGTTGATGGTGGAGAGAGAGAGAGCCTAGGGTCTTCGGTTTTCACCAGTAACTATGCAGAACATCTGATGGGAATAATAGATAATAATAAAGTATACATGTAATTGTTTATGCAAGATAATTATATGTGGGCAGTGCATCCATAATTGTTATCGCCTCCGCAACCGCTTATAGCAATAACCTAATAGTCTCATCCATAGAAGAAAGAAAATTAATGATAAGCATCATGATGTCACCGTTAATCCCAAGTAAATTCCTTACATACAGCCGTACTACCCTTTCTGTCACTGGGGTTCCTATCTTGCAGATCAGTCATTACTCACACTCCCTTTCCCTGGATCAATCCTGGGGGTCTTGGGTATCTAACAAGTCCTTAGATTGAGGCAAGAGAGGGTACTACAATCATCATGTCATACAAACTAATACATGATCCTATCTATGATAAATAATATGCACAAAGGCTACATGGCTAGGCCAAAGCAGAATTACTCACACATAGAGATGAAATCGATAATCATAAACATTGCAATAGGGATCATAAGGTTTAATAGAGAATAGTCTTACAATGTCGCCAATTGGAGATGAGATCTACTATTACAAGTGGTGGAAGATGGCTACAGTGGTGAAGGGTTTAGAGGTTTAGATCTAGATCTATTCCTCCGGCGTGGCTGCTTTTGGTGGCAGGGAGAGTATAGGTTGAAAATAAGCATTGTTTCCCATCGCCCAAAGCCTCTTTATATAGGGGCCCCTTCACGAAAGTTATTCTGTCTGACCTAATGAAGTCGGTGCAAACTATACAGAGGAAACTATACGGAGGCGACCCGTATGGTTGGTCGTTAAGGTTGCCGTAATGGCTTCACGGCTCCTGGTTTCTTTGACGTGTTGGAAATCTTGTATATTTGGCATTTATGTAGTGATTCCCATCATCATACGTCATTATCTGGTCAGGGAAAAATAGCAAGAAAGGATTGCATACCCCTTTGATCATTAGGCATTAGTGGGAGGTTTTAGAGAGATATTTCATCAAATATATGAATAATATCTAGTTTAAATGCAGATGTGGATGGCTATATTTCGCAGCAATCACATATATCGTGATTACATGTATGATAGTATTTTCTTATTGAGTTGCATGCATCGTGTATTAAGTAGATTCTATTGGGTTGATCATATTATTCGTACTCTCTGTATATTCGTTGATCTCATCATAGTCTAGTTACTGAGTTGCATGCATGTGCACGTAAGCTCCATTTTTTTTGAGTGATAGGCCCTTTTTTGTGTGGTCGAGGCCCCCGTCCACTGATGAATCTCGCTAATCATTGCATCTCACACATACTGTACTTTCCAGTCATAACCAGACTTCTAATGAAATTAGACTAGTAACTCATAAAAAAGTATAGTTAACAACCAGAGAGACATAGTTCAGCGTCAAGCAATATTGTCCGTCCACCCAAAATCAATGGGCTAGAGCGGATAGCTTCCCTGCAAAGGCTCTGGCAGAAATGCCAATGCAAGAAATCATTGGGTGTCCCTAGGTATCTATAGGGGTAGTTGTGCCTGTGTCCCACAGTAGTCCAGACAAATCTAGGTGTCGCTTACACTGATGGAGCATTTTCTTTTCCAGATAGATACCTCCACTAGAGCGTATACATCATAGTACTAAAAATTCTGAGTCGAGGATCCGCAAAGTGCAAGAAAGGTTGCCCATGAGGACTAGAAAAATGGTTTTGCCTCTCCCCGTATCTTGCATGAAGAAATATGATGATAAGCTATGTGCACAGTATAGATTGAGCTAAGAAAAAAGTGAAGTCAAGTCGAAACCAAATGGATGCACTGGTTATAATCAGCATGTGGGACCCATTAAACAGAGCATGCAACAATTATCAGCCAACCATATCATCCTCCCATGAATACAACAAGAATGGAAGTAATAATTTAGTGGGCTAATAGACAACCATTTAGTAACTACTATCGTTAACAAAAATCTGCATAGATTGCACTCAATTGTTAATAAGAGTGCAATATAATTATGCAAAGATGGATGAGAAACCAAAAAAAAGAGGGCCAGTGGAAGGCTTCTCCCTTCCTACCAATTCCTAATACAAAGCCAAATATTTCCCTGTCTTAGATTCGGAGATTGCAACACTGTGGCCGCCCTTCAGAGGCACGATCTCGACAATGGTCATGAGCTCGATGGCCAACATGAGATGTGTTCTCCCTTCCTACTTAGCAGGGTGTGACCTCGACGGCCTTCGCAATGGTAGAAGCTGGATGCAGAGCTCAGGTACTTCCTTCTTTAAATTATTGCACTCAACGCGAAGGGTTGAGGAGTCACGCTTATAAGATCGTGCGAGCCTCTTTTGAAAAGCCAAATCGACTCGGCAGCGATCACATTCCAGGTTGAGCTCGAAGTTTTTCTGGAGAATTTTGATGTTATGGATGTTGATTTCATATAATTTGAACGAGATTATCACCATGACTTCCTGCATGGAAAATCCATCATCAGTAAGAGAGCATGGAGTGCATGCAAGGAAGAACATAAAATGCTAGTACATGTATAGTGCCAACCTCTTTTTTGATGTAGAGTGGGAATGGTGTCATCATAGAAGTCAGAGATATATCCGTCGTGCTATCTACCAGTGGGATGGAAAATTCTAGGCTCGAGCCACTTTCCCTGGAAGATGTAGAAATATTGTTCAATAATAGGAGCACATAGCCTGGGAATCAGTGGAAGTCAAACACCTACTCGGAGTCTTGGTCCTGATGATAGCCGCTCTTCAGATACATGCGCGAGGAGGAGCCCTCGCCCCATTGCTGGTCCCCTTTCTTGGTCTGAGCCTGCAAGGCCCCCTGCCGGCGGGGTTTCTCCACCGCCATCTTGCTTTTCTTCAAATGAGACAGGTTATTTTGTGACATCGCTGGATGAAGAACTAAAGAATCAAGGGAGGAGCAGTGGAGGAAAATGGTTTCTGGGAAGGCGGAGAAAGGTAGTACTAGTAAGAAGAGAGTGAATAGCGGAAGCAAGATTTCAAGGTCTTGGTCTCATTGCCGCCCTTTGAGCAATATCATCGGTCCATCCAAAGACCTAGCGAACTGGATGAAGGCTCTGCCGCAGTAGGAAGGAAAACATAGGTCTCCTGGAGTAGACTATGGGTAGAACAGCATGCTAATGATGGAGCAAGTAGCTGTAAATATTTTTACGACCCACCAAAGTTATAGACTAATGTCTTGTGAAAGCAGTTGACAAGATTCCATCCGCTCAATGAAAAACTAGAGTGGAATTACGTAACCCGGAGGCTTCTACAATCTTTTTTTTGTGATTAGTCTTCTACAATCTCTCGTACTGCCACATGCAAAATATACTAGTAGTACAAGTACTCCGTAGAACTATGCACTGTAGAGTAGTACTACTACTAGTAGTAGTAATATTAAATTAAATATACTTAGGGCTTGACGCCTAATCATCATAAACAGTCACCAAAAGATCAAACGGCAATTTAAAGAGAACTTAGGGCTTCTTTAGATCAAAGGATTTCAAAACACAGTAATTTAAGAGGGTCGCATGTATAAAATAGAGGATTGCAAAACAGAGCAAATCTGTAAGCTTGGAACACACGAAACACAAAGGAAAAGTGTATTAATCCTACGGAAATGAGTGTAAAAAAGTGGATGTTGAAATTCCTATGGGATTGGGGTCTAGGAATGCAATCCATAAGAATTTTGGAGGTATCATGTCACATACCCAAGATTTTCCAAATCTTGTAATGTAAAAAAATAAAAATAAACAAAATAAAAAATTGTTGAATTTTAGGGTGAAAAGAAACTTTTGTTTCTAAATGGAAACTTAAAATCCCATCTTGAACAAACTTTAAAGTTTGAATCCAACAAAATCCAAGTCAAGAGAAATGCATTCCTCAATGAATGTATATTGAAATTTAAACACTTGGAAAATAAATCCAAACCCTATACCCTAATGGAAGAAAAACATTTCCAAGTTATCTCCAAGCCTATGGATTTGATCCATATAGAAATTTGTCAAACAAACATATCAAAATGATCAAGAATGACAAATGGAAATATTATAAGACCATATAAATTGGGTTCACTTAAATTGGAACCATAAATAAAATCTTATGAATTTAAATAAGATAAGGAAAAGTAATTTCCAAAGCTAATAAAGAACTTATCTAAAATCCATACAAAATGGTGATAAAATAATACTAAAAGATATTTAAAAGGATAAATAATTATCAAATAAAATTTTAAAACTTGGAATCACCAAGTTTGGATCTCTAAATAAAAAGATATGGATTTTATAAGACAAAGATAGGAATATTAGATAAAGAATATTTGAAAGACCAAATAAATCTTGGCCTAATCCATAAGAAAATGGAATGAATGGAATCCAAATCCAAATAAAAAGAAAAGGATAAAGAATTTTCCAAAATAAAATAAAATGGCATAAAACAAATCCTATTAGAATAAAGACAAATCTCTAATAAGAATAATTATATAATTCATGATAAAATAGTATTTTGGAATTTACCCAAGTGGAATAAAAGTTGTTTAATTCAACCTAAATAAAATAAAAGAAATCTTCCAAATAAAATTTAGGGAATTAAAACTATATTAAATTCCATTGGAATTAAAATAAATAGCCAATTCAAATGATTTATGAATCATATCAAATACTTTCCAAATAATTCAAGATGAATTATTTGGCACCCTATTAAACAAGTAAAAACCTACTGAAAGGATTTAGAAGGATTTATAAATTTAAATGGTGTTTGAAATTATTAATAAACCTTATTTGATTTAAAACAAGGGCCTAATTAAATAATTAAAAGACCCAAAAGGGAATAAATTTTTATTCCAAAAAATTGACTTCAGATTATATTACCAATCAATATTTAAACCTACACAAAATTTGGCAAAGGTTTGAATTAAAATGAGTGTTTGAATTAATTAAACAAAACCAAAACAGAATAAAAAGAAATGGAAAAAAGAAAAACAAAGCAGTACAAAAAATGAACTAAGCGGCCAACCCAACAAGGCCCAGCAAGCCCATCTTTCCACCCCACCCGCAGCGAAACGTTTCACTCAAGTTTTGACCCGCGCAGTCGCTGACTATTGGACCCCACCTCCCCCTGTCTCTCTTCGCTGATGAAACGGCACCACCGCCAGCTCATCTTCGTCCTCACCTGCGCGAAGCCCAGGCTCTTCTGGCCGTTTCTCTGGTGGTGAATGCCGATGGTAAATTCCCATCAATCCCGTGCTAAAAGCTCGCCGCGACAGCGTGTATTTAGTCGCCTGCCTCTCCTCCCCATTTCCCCTCCGTCGCCTCACCCTAGCACGCCCCCAGCCTGCCCAATTTCTCTCTACACCGCCATTGCCTCCGACAAGATCCGATGACAATTCCGGCCAAACTCTGCCGCCCCTCGCCTCCCCGAGCACCCGAGCGTGACCCCCAGACCATGGTGATTCTCTCTGCACCCTCAAATTTCCCGCGCTTGACCCAGGACGTGGGCAACCACCTCAACTGAACGTCGCCGGCGTCTGCCTCTGCTTCGTCAACCTTTGCCGGTGAGTACTGATCGCTTTTCTTCATCTCGATGATGAACGCATGATCACCAACCTCGTGCGTAGCTAATGCCATTCTTACTTTGTCTTTTTGTGGTTCGAAACGTCGGCTACGACGATAGACTGACCGCACCCAACGCCAGAAGCATCTCCGGCGAGGAATTCCGACGACACCCGTGCGCCCCTGCTACCCGAAGACCACCTTGAGCTTCCCCACGTCACTATGATCATTGTGAGCCATCCCTCTTCCCCTATCGCTTCCTGCATCGCCAGCTCCGCCGCTAGCCGAGCATCGCTGCCGCGCGCAGCCATCGAGCGCCGCCAGAACATGGTCAGGGTGTTGATGGCCGTTAGATGTTGATCTAATTGATGCGATAGAATCACTTAAAGCCGAAGGGGTATGCAATCTGTGCCGTGCGATGTAACTTAATCTAGCAGTCCTCAGTGCATGATCCGAACGAATCGGTACCATCCAGTAGGAAAGCGACGCGTTGCCAGTGTGTTGATTTAAAAACAGAATTTGATCTATTGAATTAGTAAACTTGCAAAATTCATAACTTTCAAACCACACGTCCAAATTTTACAAATTTTATATCAATGGAATCAGTAAGACAAATACTTTCTGACCATGCACTTTGTTTAGTAAAATTCTTCGGTTAAATTGATTGTTTTTGCAGAAACTTGTGTATGCATGTTTAGAATATAAAATTTGTTCTAAAATGATTTTAGAATAAAATCTTTGGCAAATGGTTTGTTTTGAACCTACTGACCCTAGGAATCAATTGGTGGTTTCAAAAATGTATTTGGTGAAGCAAAAGAATAAATCCTTGACTAAAAGCATTTCTAGCCAAATAAAAATGAGGATTATGGTCTAAAAATCATTTTGGGAGAAAACCTTTTGGGAAGTGTTTTTATTTAAACCCTCTGACCCAAACACAAAGTTTGATGATTGAAAACTTATTTTATGAACCTATAGATTAATTCCTTATTAAAAACATTTCTACACCACATAAAATGATACCTTGTTTTAAAAATTGTTTATGAAGTAAAACCTTTTGCAAATGGTTTTGCCACTTTATAAAAATACCATTAGGTGTTTTCAAATATTTATGAACCATTAGAAACCACTTTTACAAATAAAACAATCTCTTGCATGCAGTGTTTTGTTTCTATCATTTTATGTGATGAATTGCTTGAATGGTAGATTGAAATATTGTTTGCTTGATTGAATTGTAGTGATTTGAAGTGAGTGAATATTGCAAGATCAAGGGGTGAACCTATATTCTCTACCAAAAAGGCAAGTGATGCTTCATACTTTTGTCCCATTATTTTCACTATGCATTAGTGATATTTCTAAGTAGGACTTGCATGGAATTTTGCTAAATATAAACTATGCCATGGGAAATCCTAGTAGATGAACCCTTAGTATAATTTCCTAAGTTAAGATTCCTACTACTATCATGCTTAGCTTAGCTAATAGAAAACAAGGGTGGAATATATATTCATGCTATGGAAAAATTTCTAAGTCTGAGGACTTGAGTTTTGTTTATCACCTGGGTGGAATGGAAGGAATGGTTTGTGTTGAGTGGTTCACAAGGCCCATTTCTATGGTTTACCTTGTTTGTCTCACTTGTGGATGGCCACCCAGGAACAAAGAGATTTGAGATGTCAAATGTTGAGAAGCTTCAAGTGCAGCCACTTGGCATTATGGGATCTGCCTGGATCATATAGGTTGCAATAACTTAGCCAAATGGACAGTTGCTGGTAGGGGTTTGATAGGTTGGAGCGCGTCCATTCTGGTCTAAGGGAAGGCTTCTGAAAGATCTTGTCTTGGTGAAACCAAGTCTTGTGGGGAAAGTGCACCACCTCTACAGAGTGTAAAAAATCTAAGTACTTAGCCATGTCTCTGGCAAAGGACAATTTGAGCATCAAGACATGGAAGCTATCAAGAATCTCCTCATCCCAATTTCTAAGTTAAAAATCTTGTGGGTGAACAAGGGTTAAAGGATCACTAATTTCTATTGGGAGATGCCTTGGGAAAGATTTTGTCAAGCAAAAACTTAGTGTTTTCAAATGATAAGGAAAAATCTATTTTGAGCAAAGCAAGCCTAAACTCCACTTAGCCAAATGCATATAGATGATAGACTCCCCTATACTACCATAGTATCACTTGCCAATACAATTCAAATGTATTGACCCTTGTGGCTGTAACTTGTTATGTTGCAGGTTTGTTTGATATTAGTGAAGTTTAATGATTAGGATTACAAGTCTACAACCAACATGTCTGTCTGTGGCACTTTGAAGATGAAGGACCCCATGATATTGTTATATTCTGCTGCATTGTAATGAGATAGCCAAATGAGCTATGTAAGATGTAATAAATTATTTTATTCCTGGTTATAAAGTTGTATTATGACATTTGTTTCTTGATATTACATCTTAACTATGGATGCTAGCTATTGATCGAGGGACTAGCATTGTAAACACAGGGATCTCTACCTTATTAAAGGTTGGGAACCTTTCAGATGGTATCAGAGCATTGTGTTGCCTGTAGGATTTGTAAACCTAGGATTGAACAAAACCCCTTAGAAAAATAGGAGTTGTATTTGTTCCAAGACTTATTTACAAACAATCTTGTAAAGTCTTTCCTCAACCATTTTGGTTTTGACTCTACATCTCTTCTATTTCAACTTAATGGATAAAGCCTTTCCATGGCCAAAGACTTCACCATGAGATAAGGATTTCATCAACTCTAATGACTTCAACATCTTCAACATTTTCACCAAGGACTTCAACCTTGGATATCACTAAGGACTACAAGTGAGACAAGAAATATTACTCAACACTTTAATACTAAGGAAACACAAATTGGAAATCATCATCACCTTTGAAGTTTTTGTGACCAAGAATTTCTCCAAGGATACGAAGATCTTATTCATGAAGAATCAACTAAGAAGGATGGAATGATCTGAAGTGAACCATATAGTTGGACCACCATATTTATATCAAACCTAATTCACCAACTTCTGTGGTGTAATAAAAATATTTTCGGATGCCTAAAAATGTGCTTGAAACTTGTTGTTTGAGTGGAATGTTTGTTTTTAATTGCTTGCACATTGCTTGTGTGATTTGTGATGTGTGTGATTAGAATTATTCCCTTAGAAATATTTTGCCTATTCTAATTCCAATCCAACCCAAACAGATGACTTCTCCAAGAGACTCCAACATCAAGGATGGTGACAACAACAACAACCAAGAGGACAACATGAGAGAACTCATACTAACCCAAACCCAGTTCAACCAAGTGACAACTCAATTTATAGCCAACAACAATGAGTTAGACCCAACCATGCAAAATGTTTTGGAAACTCAATCCCAATTGTTGCAAGGGATGGCCACTAAAATGATCAACATGGGAGACAACTCTTCCCAAGGAGTTTGTGACAACAAGGATGACAAAGATGATATTCTAGAAGGAACCCAAGCTTGCAATATTTGTGGAGATAAGGATCACACTTCCAAGGAGCATGAAGATCAATGCCCCAATTGTGAAGAGAAACTTCCAGCTAATCAATGCCCAACAACCCAAGCTACTTGTTACTTATGTGAAGGAAATAATCATGTCCCTATCCAATGCCCCATCTATTCCATAGTTCAACAAAGGAAACAAGGTGGAGTGCAACAACTGATTGCAGACTAGCATGAGAGATCCAAGTCTACCAAGAAGGATGAAGACAAAGGAAAATCTCAGCTTGCACCTCCATGCAATATGACTCAATTTAAAGGACCAAAGAGGAGACATATGTATTATCCAAGGAATAAGAAAAGGTCAAGGAAACCAGGAAACATTCCTACCTTTGAGATAACATATGAAGAACATGAACTAGAAGCACTCCTATCTTTGGAGAAACCCAAGAAGAAGAAGTATAAGGAAATTAGTCATGTATGGTGCAACAACTGCAAATAGCTAGGCCATTATGTGTCAACTTGTCCACAGAAGATACGTGAAGAACTCAATCTTATCACATGTTACAATTGTGGTAACCAAGGACATTATGCAAGCAATTGTCCAGAAAATATGAAGCACAAGGTAAAGCCTATGAAGGATCTCAGCCGTGTCACATGTTTCAAGTGTGGAAACAAAGGTCACTATGCATATGTTTTCCCAGAGAGATTTCAACAAGATCCCAAGCAAGCCAAGATGTAATTTAGTTGGAAAATTTTTAAGGGTGGTAGTACCCTAGATGCTTTGAGCCAACTTGTAACCCCTAGCCTCCCCAAATCTCGGGACGATATTTATTTTAAGGGTGGTAGCCTGTCACATCCCAAGATTTTCCAAATCTTGTAATGTAAAAAAAAATATTGTTGAATTTTAGGGTGAAAAGAAACTTTTGTTTCTAAATGGAAACTTAAAATCCCATCTTGAACAAACTTTAAAGTTTGAATCCAACAAAATCCAAGTCAAGAGAAATGCATTCCTCAATGAATGTATCTTGAAATTTAAACACTTGGAAAATAAATCCAAACCCTAGACCCTAATGGAAGAAAAACATTTCCAAGTTATCTCCAAGCCTATGGATTTGATCCATATAGAAATTTGTCAAACAAACATTTCAAAATGATCAAGAATGACAAATGGAAATATTATAAGACCATATAAATTGGGTTCACTTAAATTGGAACCATAAATACAATCTTATGAATTTAAATAAGATAAGGAAAAGTAATTTCCAAAGCTAATAAAGCACTTATCTAAAATCCATACAAAATGGTGAGAAAATAATACTAAAAGATATTTAAAAGGATAAATAAATATCAAATAAAATTTTACAAATTGGAATCACCAAGTTTGGATCTCTAAATAAAAACATATGGATTTTATAAGACAAAGATAGGAATATTAGATAAAGAATATTTGAAAGACCAAATAAATCTTGGCCTAATCCATAAGCAAATGGAATGAATGGAATCCAAATCCAAATAAAAATAAAAGGATAAAGAATTTTCCAAAATAAAATAAAATGGCATAAAACAAATCCTATTAGAATAAAGACAAATCTCTAATAAGAATAATTATATAATTCATGAGAAAATAGTATTTTGGAATTTACCCAAGTGGAATAAAAGTTGTTTAATTCAACCTAAATAAAATAAAAGAAATCTTCCAAATAATATTTAGGGAATTAAAACTATATTAAATTCCATTGGAATTAAAACAAATAACCAATTCAAATGATTTATGAATCATATCAAATACTTTCCAAATAATTCAAGATGAATTATTTGACACCCTATTAAAAAAGTAAAAACCTACTAAAAGGATTTAGAAGGACTTATAAATTTAAATGGTGTTTGAAATTATTAATAAACCTTATTTGATTTAAAACAAGGGCCTAATTAAATAATTAAAAGACCCAAAAGGGAATAAATTTTTATTCCAAAAAATTGACTTCAGATTATATTACCAATCAATATTTAAACCTACACAAAATTTGGCAAAGGTTTGAATTAAAATGAGTGTTTGAATTAATTAAACAAAATCAAAACAGAATAAAAAGAAATGGAAAAAGAAAAACAAAGCAGTACAAAAAAAATGAACTAAGCGGCCAGCCCAACAAGGCCCAGCAAGCCCATCTTTCCACCCCACCCGCAGCGAAACTTTTCACTCAAGTTTTGACCCGCGCAGTCGCTGACTATTGGACCCCACCTCCCCCTGTCTCTCTTTGCTGACGAAACGGCACCACCGCCAGCTCATCTTCGTCCTCACTCGCGCGAATACCACGCTCTTTTGGCCGTTTCTCCGGTGATGAATGCCGGTGGTAAATTCCCATCAATCCCGTGCTAAAATCTCGCCGCGACTGCGTGTATTTAGTCGCCTGCCTCTCCTCCCCATTTCCCCTCCGTCGCCTCACCCTAGCACGCCGCCAAGGCTGCCCAATTTCTCTCTACACCGCCACTGCCTCCGACAAGCTCCGGTGACAATTCCGGCCAAACTCTGCTACCCCTCGCCTCCCCGAGCACCCGAGCGTGACCCCCAGACCCTGGCGATTCTCTCTGCACCCTCAACTTGCCCGCGCTTGACCTAGGACGTGGGCAACCACCTCAACTGAACGTCACCGGCGTCTGCCTCTGCTCCGTCAACCTTTCCCGGTGAGTACTGACCGCTTTTCTTCCTCTCGATGATGCACGCATGATCACCAACCTCGTGCGCAGCTAATGTCGTTCTTACTTTGTCTTTTTGTGGTTCGAAATGTGGCCAACGACGACAGCCTGACCGCACCCGACACCAGAAGCATCTCCAGCGAGGAATTTCGACGACACCCGTGCGCCCCCTGCTACCCGAAGACCACCTTGAGCTTGCCCACGTCACTACGATCACTGTGAGCCATCCCTCTTCCCTTCTTGCTTCCTGCATCGCCAGCTCCGCCGCTAGTCGAGCGCCCCCAGAACATGGTCAGGGTGTTGATGGCCGTTAGATGTTGATCTAATGGATGCGATAGAATCACTTAAAGCCGAAGGGGTATGCAATCTGTGCCGTGCGATGTAACTTAATCCAGCGGTCCTCAGTGCATGATCCGAACGAATCGGTACAAGCCAGTAGGCAAGCGACGCGTGGCCAGTGTGTTGATTTAAAAACAGAATTTGATCTATTGAATTAGTAAACTTGCAAAATTCATAACTTTCAAACCACACGTCCAAATTTTATAAATTTTATATCAATGGAATCAGCAAGACAAATACTTTCTGACCATGCACTTTGTTTAGTAAAATGCTTCTGTTAAATTGATTGATTTGCAGAAACTTGTGTATGTATGTTTAGAATATAAAATTTGTTCTAAAATTATTTTGAGAATAAAATCTTTGCCAAATGGTTTGTTTTGAACCTACTGACCCTAGGAATAAATTGGTGGTTTCAAAAATGTATTTGGTGAAGCAAAAGAATAAATTCTTGAATAAAAGCATTTCTAGCCAAATAAAAATGAGGATTATGGTCTAAAAATCATTTTGGGAGAAAACATTTTGGGAAGTGTTTTGATTTAAACCCTCTGACCCAAACACCAAGTTTGATGATTGAAAACTTATTTTATGAACCTATAGATTGAAATAAAACAATCTCTTGCATGCTTGCATGCATTGTTTTGTTTCTATCATTTTATGTGATGAATTTCTTGAATGGTAGATTGAAATATTGTTTGCTTGATTGAATTGTAGTGATTTGAAGTGAGTGAATATTGCAAGATTAAGGAGTGAACCTATACTCTCTACCAAAAAGGAAAGTGATGCTTCATACTTTTGTCCCATTATTTTCACTATGCATTAGTGATATTTCTAAGTAGGACTTGCATGGAATTTTGCTAAGTATAAACTATGCCATAGGAAATCCTAGTAGATGAACCCTTGGTAGAATTTCCTAAGTTAATATTCCTACTACTATCATGCTTAGCTTAGCTAATAGAAAACAAGGGTGGAATATATATTCATGCTATGGAAAAATTTCTAAGTCTGAGGACTTGAGTTTTGTTTAATAAAACAACTAAGTGAATGAATCACCTGGGTGGAACGGAAGGAATGGTTTGTGTGAGTGGTTCACAAGGCCCATTTCTATGGTTTACCTTGTGTACCTCACTTGTGGATGGCCACCCAGGAACAAAGAGATTTGAGATGTCAAATGTTGAGAAGCTTCAAGTGTAGCCACTTGGCATGGGCTCTACCTGGATCATATAGGTTGCAATAACTTAGCCAAATGGACAGTTGGTGGTAGGGGTTTGATAGGTTGGACCGCGTCCATTCTGGTCTAAGGGAAGGCTTCTGAAAGATCTTGTCTTGGTGAAACCAAGTCTTGTGGGGAAAGTGCACCACCTCTACAGAGTGTAAAAAATCTAAGTACTTAGCCATGTCTCTAGCAAAGGACAATTTGAGCATCAAGACATGGAAGCTATCAAGAATCTCCTCATCCCAATTTCTAAGTTAAAAATCTTGTGGGTGAACAAGGGTTAAAGGATCACTAATTTCTATTGGGAGATGCCTTGGGAAAGATTTTGTCAAGCAAAAACTTAGTGTTTTCAAATGATAAGGAAAAATCTATTTTGAGCAAAGCAAGCCTAAACTCCACTTAGCCAAATGCATATAGATGATAGACTCCCCTATACTACCATAGTATCACTTGCCAATACAATTCAAATGTATTGACCCTTGTGGCTGTAACTTGTTATGTTGCAGGTTTGTTTGATATTAGTGAAGTTTAATGATTAGGATTACAAGTCTACAACCAACATGTCTGTCTGTGGCACTTTGAAGATGAAGGACCCCATGATATTGTTATATTCTGCTGCATTGTAATGAGATAGCCAAATGAGCTATGTAAGATGTAATAAATTATTTTATTCCTGGTTATAAAGTTGTATTATGACATTTGTTTCTTGATATTACATCTTAACTATGGATGCTAGCTATTGATCGAGGGACTAGCATTGTAAACACAGGGATCTCTACCTTATTAAAGGTTGGGAACCTTTCAGATGGTATCAGAGCATTGTGTTGCCTGTAGGATTTGTAAACCTAGGATTGAACAAAACCCCTTAGAAAAATAGGAGTTGTATTTGTTCCAAAACTTATTTACAAACAATCTTGTAAAGTCTTTCCTCAACCATTTTGGTTTTGACTCTACATCTCTTCTATTTCAACTTAATGGATAAAGCCTTTCCATGGCCAAAGACTTCACCATGAGATAAGGATTTCATCAACTCTAATGACTTCAACATCTTCAACATTTTCACCAAGGACTTCAACCTTGGATATCACTAAGGACTACAAGTGAGACAAGAAATATTACTCAAGACTTTAATACTAAGGAAACACAAATTGGAAATCATCATCACCTTTGAAGTTTTTGTGACCTAGAATTTCTCCAAGGATACAAAGATCTTATTCATGAAGAATCAACTAAGAAGGATGGAATGATCTCAAGTGAACCATATAGTTGGACCACCATATTTATATCAAACCTAATTCACCAACTTCTGTGGTGTAATAAAAATATTTTTGGATGCCTAAAAATGTGCTTGAAACTTGTTGTTTGAGTGGAATGTTTGTTTGTAATTGCTTGCACATTGCTTGTGTGATTTGTGATGTGTGTGATTAGAATTATTCCCTTAGAAATATTTTGCCTATTCTAATTCCAATCCAACCCAAACAGATGACTTCTCCAAGAGACTCCAACATCAAGGATGGTGACAACAACAACAACCAAGAGGACAACATGAGAGAACTCATACTAACCCAAACCCAGTTCAACCAAGTGACAACTCAATTTATAGCCAACAACAATGAGTTAGACCCAACCATGCAAAATGTTTTGGAAACTCAATCCCAATTGTTGCAAGGGATGGCCACTAAAATGATCAACATGGGAGACAACTCTTCCCAAGGAGTTTGTGACAACAAGGATGACAAAGATAATATTCTAGAAGGAACCCAAGCTTGCAATATTTGTGGAGACAAGGATCACACTTCCAAGGAGCATGAAGATCAATGCCCCAATTGTGAAGAGAAACTTCCAGCTAATCAATGCCGAACAACCCAAGCTACTTGTTACTTATGTGAAGGAAATAATCATGTCCCTATCCAATGCCCCATCTATTCCATAGTTCAACAAAGGAAACAAGGTGGAGTGCAACAACTGATTGCAGACTAGCATGAGAGATCCAAGTCTACCAAGAAGGATGAAGACAAAGGAAAATCTCAGCTTGCACCTCCATGCAATATGACTCAATTTAAAGGACCAAAGAGGAGACATATGTATTATCCAAGGAATAAGAAAAGGTCAAGGAAACCAGGAAACATTCCTACCTTTGAGATAACATATGAAGAACATGAACTAGAAGCACTCCTATCTTTGGAGAAACCCAAGAAGAAGAAGTATAAGGAAATTAGCCATGTATGGTGCAACAACTGCAAATAGCTAGGCCATTATGTGTCAACTTGTCCACAGAAGATACGTGAAGAACTCAATCTTATCACATGTTACAATTGTGGTAACCAAGGACATTATGCAAGCAATTGTCCAGAAAAGATGAAGCACAAGGTAAAGCCTATGAAGGATCTCAGCCTTGTCACATGTTTCAAGTGTGGAAACAAAGGTCACTATGCATATGTTTTCCCAGAGAGATTTCAACAAGATCCCAAGCAAGCCAAGATGTAATTTAGTTGGAAAATTTTTAAGGGTGGTAGTACCCTAGATGCTTTGAGCCAACTTGTAACCCCTAGCCTCCCCAAATCTCGGGACGATATTTATTTTAAGGGTGGTAGCCTGTCACATCCCAAGATTTTCCAAATCTTGTAATGTAAAAAAAAATATTGTTGAATTTTAGGGTGAAAAGAAACTTTTGTTTCTAAATGGAAACTTAAAATCCCATCTTGAACAAACTTTAAAGTTTGAATCCAACAAAATCCAAGTCAAGAGAAATGCATTCCTCAATGAATGTATCTTGAAATTTAAACACTTGGAAAATAAATCCAAACCCTAGACCCTAATGGAAGAAAAACATTTCCAAGTTATCTCCAAGCCTATGGATTTGATCCATATAGAAATTTGTCAAACAAACATTTCAAAATGATCAAGAATGACAAATGGACATATTATAAGACCATATAAATTGGGTTCACTTAAATTGGAACCATAAATAAAATCTTATGAATTTAAATAAGATAAGGAAAAGTAATTTCCAAAGCTAATAAAGCACTTATCTAAAATCCATACAAAATGGTGAGAAAATAATACTAAAAGATATTTAAAAGGATAAATAAATATCAAATAAAATTTTACAAATTGGAATCACCAAGTTTGGATCTCTAAATAAAAACATATGGATTTTATAAGACAAAGATAGGAATATTAGATAAAGAATATTTGAAAGACCAAATAAATCTTGGCCTAATCCATAAGCAAATGGAATGAATGGAATCCACATCCAAATAAAAATAAAAGGATAAAGAATTTTCCAAAATAAAATAAAATGGCATAAAACAAATCCTATTAGAATAAAGACAAATCTCTAATAAGAATAATTATATAATTCATGAGAAAATAGTATTTTGGAATTTACCCAAGTGGAATAAAAGTTGTTTAATTCAACCTAAATAAAATAAAAGAAATCTTCCAAATAATATTTAGGGAATTAAAACTATATTAAATTCCATTGGAATTAAAACAAATAACCAATTCAAATGATTTATGAATCATATCAAATACTTTCCAAATAATTCAAGATGAATTATTTGACACCCTATTAAAAAAGTAAAAACCTACTAAAAGGATTTAGAAGGACTTATAAATTTAAATGGTGTTTGAAATTATTAATAAACCTTATTTGATTTAAAACAAGGGCCTAATTAAATAATTAAAAGACCCAAAAGGGAATAAATTTTTATTCCAAAAAATTGACTTCAGATTATATTACCAATCAATATTTAAACCTACACAAAATTTGGCAAAGGTTTGAATTAAAATGAGTGTTTGAATTAATTAAACAAAATCAAAACAGAATAAAAAGAAATGGAAAAAGAAAAACAAAGCAGTACAAAAAAAAATGAACTAAGCGGCCAGCCCAACAAGGCCCAGCAAGCCCATCTTTCCACCCCACCCGCAGCGAAACTTTTCACTCAAGTTTTGACCCGCGCAGTCGCTGACTATTGGACCCCACCTCCCCCTGTCTCTCTTTGCTGACGAAACGGCACCACCGCCAGCTCATCTTCGTCCTCACTCACGTGAAGACCACGCTCTTTTGGCCGTTTCTCCGGTGATGAATGCCGGTGGTAAACTCCCATCAATCCCGTGCTAAAATCTCGCCGCGACCGCGTGTATTTAGTCGCCTGCCTCTCCTCCCCATTTCCCCTCCGTCGCCTCACCCTAGCACGCCGCCAAGGCTGCCCAATTTCTCTCTACACCGCCACTGCCTCCGACAAGCTCCGGTGACAATTCCGGCCAAACTCTGCTACCCCTCGCCTCCCCGAGCACCCGAGCGTGACCCCCAGACCCTGGCGATTCTCTCTGCACCCTCAACTTGCCCGCGCTTGACCCAGGACGTGGGCAACCACCTCAACTGAACGACACCGGCGTCTGCCTCTGCTCCGTCAACCTTTCCCGGTGAGTACTGACCGCTTTTCTTCCTCTCGATGATGCACGCATGATCACCAACCTCGTGCGCAGCTAATGCCGTTCTTACTTTGTCTTTTTGTTGTTCGAAATGTGGCCAACAACGACAGCCTGACCGCACCCGACACCAGAAGCATCTCCAGCGAGGAATTTCGACGACACCCGTGCGCCCCCTGCTACCCGAAGACCACCTTGAGCTTGCCCACGTCACTACGATCACTGTGAGCCATCCCTCTTCCCTTCTCGCTTCCTGCATCGCCAGCTCCGCCGCTAGTCGAGCGCCCCCAGAACATGGTCAGGGTGTTGATGGCCGTTAGATGTTGATCTAATGGATGCGATAGAATCACTTAAAGCCGAAGGGGTATGCAATCTGTGCCGTGCGATGTAACTTAATCCAGCGGTCCTCAGTGCATGATCCGAACGAATCGGTACAAGCCAGTAGGAAAGCGACGCGTGGCCAGTGTGTTGATTTAAAAACAGAATTTGATCTATTGAATTAGTAAACTTGCAAAATTCATAACTTTCAAACCACACGTCCAAATTTTATAAATTTTATATCAATGGAATCAGCAAGACAAATACTTTCTGACCATGCACTTTGTTTAGTAAAATGCTTCTGTTAAATTGATTGATTTGCAGAAACTTGTGTATGTATGTTTAGAATATAAAATTTGTTCTAAAATTATTTTGAGAATAAAATCTTTGCCAAATGGTTTGTTTTGAACCTACTGACCCTAGGAATAAATTGGTGGTTTCAAAAATGTATTTGGTGAAGCAAAAGAATAAATCCTTGAATAAAAGCATTTCTAGCCAAATAAAAATGAGGATTATGGTCTAAAAATCATTTTGGGAGAAAACATTTTGGGAAGTGTTTTGATTTAAACCCTCTGACCCAAACACCAAGTTTGATGATTGAAAACTTATTTTATGAACCTATAGATTGAAATAAAACAATCTCTTGCATGCTTGCATGCATTGTTTTGTTTCTATCATTTTATGTGATGAATTTCTTGAATGGTAGATTGAAATATTGTTTGCTTGATTGAATTGTAGTGATTTGAAGTGAGTGAATATTGCAAGATTAAGGAGTGAACCTATACTCTCTACCAAAAAGGAAAGTGATGCTTCATACTTTTGTCCCATTATTTTCACTATGCATTAGTGATATTTCTAAGTAGGATTTGCATGGAATTTTGCTAAGTGTAAACTATGCCATAGGAAATCCTAGTAGATGAACCCTTAGTAGAATTTCCTAAGTTAATATTCCTACTACTATCATGCTTAGCTTAGCTAATAGAAAACAAGGGTGGAATATATATTCATGCTATGGAAAAATTTCTAAGTCTGAGGACTTGAGTTTTGTTTAATAAAACAACTAAGTGAATGAATCACCTGGGTGGAATGGAAGGAATGGTTTGTGTGAGTGGTTCACAAGGCCCATTTATATGGTTTACCTTGTGTATCTCACTTGTGGATGGCCACCCAGGAACAAAGAGATTTGAGATGTCAAATGTTGAGAAGCTTCAAGTGCAGCCACTTGGCATGGGCTCTACCTGGATCATATAGGTTGCAATAACTTAGCCAAATGGACAGTTGGTGGTAGGGGTTTGATAGGTTGGACCGCGTCCATTCTGGTCTAAGGGAAGGCTTCTGAAAGATCTTGTCTTGGTGAAACCAAGTCTTGTGGGGAAAGTGCACCACCTCTACAGAGTGTAAAAAATCTAAGTACTTAGCCATGTCTCTGGCAAAGGACAATTTGAGCATGAAGACATGGAAGCTATCAAGAATCTCCTCATCCCAATTTCTAAGTTAAAAATCTTGTGGGTGAACAAGGGTTAAAGGATCACCAATTTCTATTGGGAGATGCCTTGGGAAAGATTTTGTCAAGCAAAAACTTAGTGTTTTCAAATGATAAGGAAAAATCTATTTTGAGCAAAGCAAGCCTAAACTCCACTTAGCCAAATGCATATAGATGATAGACTCCCCTATACTACCATAGTATCACTTGCCAATACAATTCAAATCTATTGACCCTTGTGGCTGTAACTTGTTATGTTGCAGGTTTGTTTGATATTAGTGAAGTTTAATGATTAGGATTACAAGTCTACAACCAACATGTCTGCATGTGGCAGTTTTAAGATGAAGGACCCCATGCTATTGTTATATTCTGCTACATTGTAATGAGATAGCCAAATGATCTATGTAAGATGTAATAAATTATTTTATTCCTGGTTATAAAGTTGTATTATGACCTTTGTTTCTTGATATTACATCTTAACTGTGGATGCTAGCTATTGATCCAGGGACTAGCATTGTAAACACAGGGATCTCTACCTTATTAAAGGTTGGGAACCTTTCATATCATTTATTTCATCGAAAGGTATTCCTTATGGAGAAATCCTATGGGTTGAATTCCTCCAAAATTCCTTCGAAAATCCTTCGATCCAAACAGGCCCTTAATTAAGATGAGCATGCTCATGACAGACGAACACCTTCCGGTAGGAGGTGATGCGGTTGTAGATTTTTATCTTGAACCCGTCTCCAGTGACCTTGAACATAAGGCACTCCCCTCCTTCAACTCATGGAAATCAACCAAGGTAGCCTGCTCTTTGTCCAGGATGATCTGGTCTTTGGTGCGGTTGGCATGGACAACTCACTCGTGTTCCTCACATTCTTAGACCACTACTAGCTTCGGGTAGGGGCAAACTTTCATGTAAGCCTTGAAGTAAGTTGGAATGATAAGTATATACAATTCATCTGGACTAACTAGATGTAGAAGTGCCTAGGATGATGCGCGTTGGCATGGTGTTTGACCGACCTAGGGCGTCCTCTTGGTTTGGCAGAACTAGTGACCGACCTTGCAACACTCGCCCTTGCCAATGCCTCCACTCTCCTGCCCAGTAGCTTCAAGCCGCTTGGTATAATGTGGAGAGCATATTCATAGCCACCTAGAGCGCAACAGTCCAGTAAGAATGTAGTTTAATTCCGGCCTTACAGTTGGCCATCCTACATGAAAATTACCATTGCGTCAGACCATTTTAATTACCAAAACACCACAATGCATCATACAAATTAACTAAAGATCACAATTAGTCATTGGAACATCAAAATTACCTAAACAACACAAGGTATTAGGTAAATTAAATTGCTTAAATAGCATAATACATCATCAGAATCACCTAACCCGATGGGTCCTCAAAATTAGATTAATTAAACAACTAGAAAGAATACCATTTAATTAGATTGATTAAGCAGCACAATGAATAGATTGTACAGATTAAACAACACAATGAATTATCCGATAGACAAAACAACATATATTTAATGCATCATCAAAAATACCAAAACAACATTGATTAAACAAGTAGAAGGCATACCATTTAACTAGATTGATTTAGCAGGACAATTACTAACCTGTATGGATAAAACAGCACAATGAATTATCTAGATAGCTAAAACAGCATATATGCAATGCATCATCAAAAATACCAAAACATCACAAGGCATCATGTAATTAAATTTAATAAATAGTGTCAACATAATCAAAATTAACTAAATTGATGGGTCATTGAAATAATGTGAACAACTAGAAGGCATATCATTTAATCTTAAACATAAGAACATAGATCAAAATGGACAAAATGACACAATGAGGAGAGATGACACAATGCATCATAAAAAAATACAAAACAACATAAAGCATCATGGAAAATCCTAAACAGCACAAAGCATCATCTAAGTAACAAAAATAGAACCCTGCATCATCATCAAGAACATATCATAACTAATCGGAATAGCACAAAACACGATTATCAAGAATATGACATATAAAGAATAGCACAAAACACAATTATCAAGAATACGACATATAACTAAGCAGTTCAACAAGGGGCATGCAGTGGACATTGCGAAAATATTACTAGATGTACTGTTCATCTTCTCAACCCATTTGGGTTAAACCCCCAACCTCTTTGTAGTGGGGGCGTGAACTTGCTACATAGGGGTCGATGGGTTGAGCAGATGAACAGTGCGTCACTAACGAAGAACCGGCCACATACACTGAAGAATCACGGACAATTGAGGATGAAGGGGAGCAACCGATAGGGGTTTTTCCGCGTACATTCTAAAGTTTGGCACACTGGAAATGAGAGTCCAACCTGTAGACAAAAAGAACATATCCGCCGCTGCACGAGCATTCATGCCCGATGCAACCGACGTCGTAAGCTTGGACGACCGCTCGGCGGGCAATGAGGATTCCGGCGCGGCCAGCCGAAACCCTAAGGGAAATAGACACCTCACGTTGTGTGTGACCCACACACACACGAAAGGCGAAGGACGCTTCAGAAAAGGCGCTGTTGCTAGAGGAATCGAACAAGCCACCTGCAGCTCCGAAGCAGAGCTTGATGAGGACCCCAGCTCGACCATAGACAAAGGTTTGAACATTGGTTTCATCGTAGCAACTTGGGTTAACGACTCAGATTTGAGAGGTGAGTAAGGGAATGTTATAGAGAGAGGGGATGGTGGGAGGACATGGTAACCCTCTATACCCTTTATTAGTACTCCCTCGGTCGCAAGGCTTAAGGCCTATATTTTTTTAAAAAGTCAAGCTATGAAAAGTTTGACCAAATTTTTAGAAAAAACTATCAAGAACTATGATATTATATAGATACCATGTTAATATATGTTTCATGATGTATGAAAGGATATATATTTCATATTATAAATATTAATATTTTTTCTATAAACTTGGTCAAATTTTATAGAGTTTGATTTTTCAAAAAAAATATAGGCCTTAAGCCTTGGGACGGATGTAGTAACACTATACTACAAAAAAACTACATTTCACATATCATCACTTTTTTAAAAACTAGTTCATATCTTTGATCGGACTAAAATAGTGGGTACCCTTTAGGTGCGAAACTTCCATCTGGTCCCGAAGCCACTCTTCCCAAAGGTCGAGTTCTGCACACCATCTATTGACAAGACCACACAACTTTGTTATTACATGTTTTGCTAGTAGTAAGTACAGTACAGTACCTTGTATTACCCTTCATGGTAATTTTCCACAAAATTTATTAGTATACTACATTTGTTTAGGTAAAGGAAATTGCACAATCCATAAATTTAAGTCGATTTGTCAATATTAGGTAAAATTTGAACTATGGTAAATGGTAGCAAGATTGATGTAGCATGAGGAGAAAAATTTCAACTACGAGTAAGTGGTAAAATTTTAACTAGGAGTAAGTGGCTCAAGAGATGGAGTAGTATGAAAAGTATGACTCGATCAGCTGCTTTTTTATCGAGAAGAAGCCAGACCCGATTGTGTTCCTTGCTTAATTTTAGGGTTCCTCATGCTAACTTTATGCACGTAGATGCAATTTTCTCTTTTTAGGTCATTGATGTAAAATATACTCCCACCATCCATGTAAAATTTGTACCTAAAAGTAAGTGGTAAAATTTAAACGAAATAAGCTTAGTTGTCAATGAGTATGAACATTTTTGGATTTTGAGCCAAACGGCCAAGGTCATGGACATGTCTACATCATACTTTATATCGATGATGATCCCATATCCAAGAATTTGCATGCCACAAAATTTGGTCATGTTTTGAAAATAATCAAAAAGGAAGTAGCATGAAGAGTACGTCTCGATCTGCTCCTCTCTCGAGAAGGAGCCAAACCTGACAACTTTCCTTTCTTAATTTTGGGGCCCTTTGTGCTAAATATATGGACCTAGATATAATTTTCCCCTTTTAGGTCCTTTGTGTAAAATGTACTCCCATGGTTCATGTCAAAATTTATCCTAAAAATAAGTGGTAAAATATAAAATAATTTAAGCTTAGTTGTCAACAAATATGAACATTTCTAGATTTAAAACCAAAGAACCAAGGTCATGGCCATATATACACATCATACTTTATGTCGATGACGATCCCAAATACAATAATTTGCATGCCAACAAAGCTAGCATATTTTGAGAACAATCAAAGAGGAAGTAGCATTAAGAGTATGGCTCGATACAGGTGCTTTCTCGAAAAGCAGCCGGCCCATCTATTTTCCTTTCTTAATTTTATGGTGCTTCGTGCTAGATGTATGGACCTCGATGTAATTTCTCCTTTGTTTTAGGTCATTGATGTAAAATGTACTCACCCGGTACGTGTAAAATTTAAACGTATAAGTAAGTGGTAAAATCTAAACGAATTTAAACTTAGTTGTCAATGAGTATGAACATTTTTGGATTTCAAGACGAACGACCAAGTTCATGGCCATATGTACATCACACTTTATGGCTGTGATGATCCCATATCCAAGAATTGCATGCTGCCAAATTTGGCCATATTTTGAAAGAAATCGAACAGGAAGTAGTATGAAGTGTACGGTACGATCAGCTGCTCTCTCGAGGAGCCAAACCCGACTATTATGCTTTCTTACTTTTAGTTCCCTTTGTGCTTAATGTATGGGCCTCGATGCAATTTTATCTTTTTTAGGTCCTTAATGTAAAATGTACTCCCACCTCCCATGTAAAATTTTAACATAAAAGTAAGTGGTAAAATCTAAATAAATTTAATCTTAGTTGTCAACGGGTATAAACGTTTTTGGATTTCGAGCCAAACAACCGAGGTCATGGCCATATGTACATCATACTTTATGTCGATGATGATCCCATATCCAAGAATTGCACGCCGCCAAATTGAGCCATTTTTTAAAAATAATCAAAGAGGAAGTAGTATGAATAGTATGTCTTGATGAGGTGTGTTTTTAGAAGGACACTACCCATCTATTTTCCTTGCTTAATTTTATTGTGCTTTGTGCTAGATGTATGAACCTCGATGCAATTTTCCCTTTGTTTAGGTCCTTGATGTAAAATGTACTCACCCGGTCCGTGTAAAATTTTAACCTAAAAGTGTGTGGTAAAATCTAAACGAATTTAATCTTAGTTGTCAATGAGTATGAACATTTTTGGATTTCAAGCCAAACGGCCAAGGTCATGGCCATATGTAAATCATATTTTCTGTCGATGATGATCTCATATCGAAGAACTTGCATGTCACTGAATTTGGCCTTATTTTAAAAATAATCAAAGAGGAAGTTGTATGAAGAGTATGGCTTAATGAGTTGCTTTCTCGAGAAGGAGCCGACCTACCAGTTTTTATTAGTTAATTTTATGGTTCTTTGTGCTCCATGTATATGGACGTCCATATATTTTTTCGTTTTTAGGGCCCTATGTGTAAATGTATGGACCTCGATTTAATTTTCCCTTGTTAGGTACTTTGTGTAAAATGTACTCCCACCGCCCGTGTAAAATTTGGCCATGTTTTGAAAACAATAAAAGAGGAAGTAGTATGAAGAGTATGGCTTGATGAGGTGCTTTCTCGAGACGGAGCCGACCCGACTATTTTCCTTTCTTAATTTTATGGTGCCTCGTGCTAGATGTATATGGACCTTAATGTAATTTTCCCTTTTCAGGGCCCTTTTTGGTAGATGTATGGACCTCGATGTAATTTTCCATTTTTAGGTCCTTGGTGTAAAATGTACTCCCACTGCCCGTGTAAAACTTTAACCTAAAAGTAAGTGGTAAAATCTAAATGAATTTAGGCTTAGTTGTCAACGAGTATGAACATTTTTTCAAGCCGAACGACCAAGGTCATTGTATATGTACGTCATACTTTATGTCAATGATGATACCATATCCAATAATTTGCATTCCGCTAAATTTGGCCATATTTTAAAAACAATCGAAGGAAAAGTAGTATCTCGAGAAGAAGTTGACCCGATTGTTTTCCTTGCTTAATTTTATGGTTCTTTGTGCGAGATGTTTGTACCTTGATGTAATTTTCCTATTTTTTAGGTCCTTTATGTAAAATATACTCCCACCGTCTATGTAAATTTTTAACCTAAAAGTAAGTGGTAAAATTTAAACGAATTTAAACTTAGTTGTCAAATCTGGCCATATTTTGAAAACAATCAAAAGAGGAAGTAGTATGAACAATATGTCTCGATCAGCTGCTCTCGAGGAGCCGAACCCGAGTGATTTCCTTGATTAATTATTTTAGGGTCCTTTGTGCTAAATGTATGTTCCTCGATGTAATTTTCTCTTTTTAGGTCCTTGATGTAAAATATACTCCCCCGCTCGTGTAAAATTTTAACAGTAAAGTAATTGGTTGTAAAATCTTGCCATGGTAAACAATATTGCCACTAGGAGTTTCCCTTGTTGAAAAAAAACTAGGAGGGAGAAGGCACCGAGAGCATAGAGGAGGCAAGAGGAAGATTTTAAAGGTGTGACGTGAGAGAAAAGCTGTGATGAGTTTCTAACACAAGGTACAGGTTACAATAAGTAATAGTAAATTTCCGGGGGAGGGGGAGGATATTCAAATGATTGCCATTCGCAGTACTAGTACTACTCCTTCTTAATAAGTGGTGGACAAGGGATGGATTGATCACATTGGATACACACCATTTATGTTCCTATTTTTTTTTGCGGAGGGACCAGATCTGGCCAGCCTTCCTAGACTACTAGGAAAAACCCCATCTGTGGCGCATGGGTATTGCCCTTCTCTGACACATATTAGATGCACCACTGATACAGCTCCACTAAATTAAACATATGTGGTATCGAAATGCGCCATAGAAGTCATCACTCTTCTGTGGCGTATATTGCCAATATGCGCCACAAAATTCTCTTTTCGAATTTCAAAAAAAGGTGGGCTATATCCTGCCCAAAATTTCAAATCGCAAACTTCGCCACCGATTTTTTTTCCAATTTCAAAATAAGCGGCCTAGATCTGGCTGGAGTAGGAGGTGGGTGGAGGAGGGTCGCCAAAGTAGGAGGCCTCCAGTGTAGGATTAGGAGGGGTCGCTGGAGTAGGAGGCTGCCGGTGTAGGAGCAGGTGTTGCCGGAGTAGGAGAAGGAGGAGGTGTAGAAGGAGGGGTCGCAGTAGTAGGAGGAGAGGTCGCCGGAGTAGGAGAAGGAGAAGGATAAGGAGTAGGAGGCCATCGTTAGAGGAGGGGTCGCCGGAGTAGTAGGGGTCACCGGAGTAGGAGGATGAGTAGTAGGAGGCGGTAGAGGAGGGGTCACCGGGGGTGGTGGAGGCCATGACAGGAGGTGGAGGAGGAGTTAGAGGAGAGTGGAGAAGGAGGAGGAGAAGAAGGGGAGGAAGAGCAGAAGGGGAGGAAGAAGGGAATGAAGAGAAGAAGGGGAGGAAGAGAAGAAGGGGAGGAGAGGAGTAAAGGGGAGAAGGATAAAAGTGATGGAGAGGGCGCCGGCAGGAATTCAAAATTCAAAACATAAATTTTTTGTCGCACATATGAATAGGAAGTACTATAAATAGTATGGATCGATTAGATTCTTTGGATAAGGAGCTGAACTCGACTATTTTACTTGCTTAATTGTAGGTTCCTTTGTGATAAATGTATGGACCTCGATGTGATTTTTCCTTGTTTATGTCCTTGATGTAAAATGTACTCCCACCGCCAATATAAACTTTTTACTAGAGTATTATAAGTAAACGCGATAGATTGATATTAAAATTTTCCAAAATATTTCTAAGATAACTAGGAATTTAGTACATCAAAACCACCAAGAGTTTCCGAATAATTCAAGTTCTTAGCTATACAAGAACATGGTGTGGTGGAGTTACCCTACTTGGTAGAAGTACATTGGTGCCTCTTGGCATGGTGAACAATATTTCCACTAGGAGTTTCCCCTGTTCAAAAAAAAACCTAGGACTGAGAAGAGACAGAGAGCACACAACAGCAGTGCGAGAGCAGCGAATAGGAGGATTTGAAGGTTGTTCGATGTTAGAGCAAAGCTGCGATGGGTTCCTGACATGAGGTACAGGGTACAGATGTACGGTGATGAGTAGTACTAGTAAACAAATTTTGTTTTCTCTCTCCTTCACTTCCTCATCACCATCCCCACACCCTAGTCGGCTGACCTCTCCCACGTCCAATATGTGGCACTCCGCACATGCGTCGACTTGTCTTGTCGTTCCATTTCATACCCTGCGCGAACTGCAGCACACTGGTTCAAAAGTAAAGAGTGTTTTTTTGTGTGTGAAGCACGTATAGTAGTACGGTATGGCTCAGCTCCTCTTCTTTGCTTATTTTATGGGCCTTTGTGCTTAATGTCTGGACCTCTATGTAATTTTCTATTTCTTAAGGTCTTCTATGTAAACTGTACTCCTACCGACCGTGTCAAATTTTAACTACAAGTAAGTACGATAGATTTCTCTTAAAATTTTATAAAAAATATTTGAAGCTAACCAGGCATTAAGTATATCAAAAGCCACCAAATATTTTAAAAAATTCAAGTTCTTGTTGTGCATCTGCATCCCGACAAAGTTGACATGGTTTTGTTAACATTTAAATAAAAAATAAAAAGTACAATGTTTTTTGTGTGGCGTTCTCTTATTAATTATTCTTTGGTTTCAAGTCGAACTAAACGATGAAGTTCATGGCCTTATCGACATCATATGTTTAGTTAGGATAGAGTTCCGACATCTGCTCTATTGGGTGCATTTTGTTTACTAATCCGTTTTGCTAGCAGGAGTTCCCAAATATTAGGAAAACGTTTATGATAATTTTCTATGTGACATGATTGTTTTATCTACAAATAATGTGCGAAGTCTATGACTTGAAATGCCACACTCTACTTTTAGACATAGTGGACGACCATGCCCTTACTCGCGATTCGCAAGTTCCTTGAGTTTTCAAGCTTCTTATTATTAGTGAAATCCCGCCCATTTAAATTACTTCATTTATTAAGATTACCAATTTTCTAAGTGACAAGGATGTTTTTCAATTTGTAGGAAAAGGAAAGCAATTTCAATTTTCCAAGCGACAAACTCAGGCTTCGAAAAATTTGCATGTAAAAAATATTCATTTTGCATCTAGAAAAATTTGACCTTGATTCGAAAACAATAAAAAAACATCGCACAATGTCCTCTGACTTGTACTTCTTGCCATGAAAGATGATAATCATGAGAATTGCCAAATATTGAAAAAACAAACTCCTTGAAAATATGTCGTACCATGGGTAAACGTTATCGGGCTTCAGGCCGATTTACAAGGGTAAATGCCCATACTTTGTGGTAATGTTCGATCTCATACTTTGTAGGTGGGTGCATCTTGGCATGGTGAACAAAAATTCTACTAAATAATGGGAGTTTCCATGTTTTAGTTTAAGGAAATAAAAATAATTAATGCTTTCCTTAAAATTAAGGAAATCATATCTACATCATATAATTTATGTTGATGATCTCATAGACAGGAATTTGCATGCCGCCAAATTTTTCCAAGAGGAAGTAGTATGAAAAGTATGGCTCGATCAACTGCGTCGTCTCTTGTGGAGCCGAACCGGACTGTTTTTCCTATGTAATTTTAGGGCGATTCATGCTAAATGTACGTACCTTGGTGTAATTTTGCATTTTTAGGTCTTTTATGTAAAACATACTCCCATCATCCGTGTAAAATTCAAACCTAAAGTATATGGTTTAATTTAAATGAATATAAGTTTAGTTGTCACAATGAGTATGAACATTCTTGGAATTCAAGTCGAATGACCAAAGTCATGGCGTTATCTACATCATACTTTATGTTGATGATCCCATATACAAGAATTTTCATGCCACCGAATTTGTCCCTATTTTAAAAACAATTCAAGAGGAAGTACTATGAAGAGTATGGTTCGATCACCTCCTCTCTCGAGAAGGAGCCGAACCCGACTATTTTCCTTGCTTCATTCTAGGGTCCTTTGTGCTAAATATATGGACCTCGATGTGATTTTCCCTTATTTATTTCCTTGATGTAAAACGTACTCCCACAGTTAGTGTCAAATTTTAACTAGAGTAGTACAACTAAATGCGATAGATTGATCTTAAAAATTTCCAAAAATCTTTCTAAGCTAACTAGGAATTTAATACATAAAAAACCATCGAGAGTTTCTGAAAAAAATTCAACTTCTCAGCTATGCATGAACTTGGCGTGATGGATTTACCTTACTTGGTAGAAGTACATGGGTGCCTCTTGGAATGGCGAACAATATTGCCACCAGGAGTTTCCCGCTATTAAAAAAAATCTAGGACCAAAAAGAGGACTAGTGAAGAGGAGAATTTGAAGATTGTGCGTTGTCAGAGCAAAGCTGCAATAGGTTCCTGACATGAGGTAAGGGGTATAGACGAACGGTGATGAGTAGTACTAGTAATAAATTGTGTTTTCTCTCTCCTTCACTTCATCATCACCATCCCCACGTCCTGGCTTGCTGATCTCTCCCATGTCCAATACGTGGCGCTCCATACCTACGTTGACTTGCCTTGCCATTCCATTTCAATCCATGTGCAACCTGCATCACGCTGGTTCAAAAGTGAAGAGTGTTTTCTTTGTGTGTGAATCACCTACAATAGTACGGTATAGCTCAGCTGCTCGCTAGAGAAGGAGCGGACCAAATAGCTTTTCTTTGCTTAATGTTTGGGGCCTTTGTGCTAAATATTTGGACTTCTATATAATTTTCTATTATTTGAGGTCTTCCATGTAAACTATAGTCCCACCGGCCGTGTCAAATTTTCACTACAAGTAAGCATGATAGACTACTCTTAAAATTTCCAAAAAACGTTTAAAGCTAACAAGGAATTCTGTACATCAAAAGCCACCAAAAGTTTTGAAAAATTCTTGTTCTTGCTATGCTGCCGCATCCCGACAAAGTTGACATCGTTTTTTTAACATTCAAATAAACAATAAAATGTACAGTATTTTTTGTGTGGCGTTCTCTTATTAATTATTCTCTGGTTTCAAATCAAACTAAATAATAAAGTTCATGCCTTTATCACATCATACTTTTATTTAGGATAGAGTTCCGACATCTGCTATATTGGGTGCATCTTGTTGTACTAATCCGTTTTGCTAGCAGGAGTTCCCAAATATCTAGAAAAAGTTTATGATAATTTTCCGTGTGACATAATTGTTTTGTCTATAAATAATGTACGAAGTCTATGAATCGAAATGCCACGCTCTAGTTTCAAATAGAGTGGACGACTGTGCTCTTACTCGCAATTCCAAAGTTCCTTGAGTTTTCAAGCTTCTTATTATTAGTGAAACCCCGCCCACTTAAATTACTTGATTTATCAAGATTACAAATTTTCTTAGTGACAAGAATGTTTTTCCATTTATAGCATCAGGAAAATAGTTTCAATTTTATAAGTGATAAACTGAGGCTTCGAAAAATTTGCATGTCGAAAAAAATTCAATTTACATCTAGAAAAAACTGACCTTGATTCGAAAAAAATCAAGAAAAAAATCAAAATACATCGCATGACGTTCTATAACTTGTACTTCTTTCTATGAAAGATGATAATCATGAGAATTCACAACTTTTGAAATACACAAACTCTTTCAAAATATGTCCTACCATGTGTGAACATTCTCAGGGTTCAGGCCGATTGACAAGGGTAAATGCCATACTTTGTGGTAATATTTGATCCCATACTTTGTAGGTGGGTGCAACTTGGCATGGTGAACAAAAATGCTGCTAAATAATGGGAGTTTCTAAGTTTTATAAAAAAACCATTTTGGAGTTTAGAAATGAAAATAATCAATGTTTTTCGTTAAACTAAAGCTAGTCATATCTACATCATATACTTTGTGTTGATGATATCATATCCAAGAGGAAGTAGTCAGAAGAGTATGGATCGATAAGCTAAATGTATTGACCTCGATGTGATTTTATCTTTTTAGGTCCTTGATGTAAAACATAATGCCATCGTCTATGTAAAATTCGAACCTAAAAGTAAGTGGTAAAATTTAAAAGTATTTAAGCTTTGTTGTCACAATGAGTATTAACATTCTTGGATTTGAAGCCAAATGACCAAGGTCATGACGCTATCTACATCATACTTTATTTTGATGATCCCATATCCAAGAATTTGCATGCTGCCAAATTTGTCCATATTTTTAAAACTATCAAAGAGGAAGTGGTATGAAGAGTATAGCTCGATCAACTGCTCTCTCGAGAAGTAGTCGGACCAGGTTGTTTTCCATTCTTAATTTTAGGGTGCTTCATGTTAAAACTATGGAGCTCTATGTAATTTTACATTTTTAGGTGTTTGATGTAAAATGTACTTCCACCATTCGTGTAACATTTGAACCAAATAGTAAGTAGTTAAATTTAAATGAAATTAAGCTTAGTTGTCAATCAGTATGAACATTCTTCGGTTTCAAGCAGAACGACCAAGGACATGGTCATATCTGCATCATACTTTATGTTGATGATCTCATATCCAAGAAGATGCATGCCACCAAATTTAGACATATTTTGAAAAAAAATCTAAGAGGAAGTAGTACGAAGAGTATGGCTAGATCAACTGCTATCTCGGGAAGGTGTTGATCCAAATATTTTCCTTACTTAATTTTAGGGTGCTTCGTGCGAAATGTATGGACCTCGATGTAATTATCCCTTTTTTAGGAACTTGATGTAAAATGTACTCGCACTGTCAAAGTAAGTGGTAAAATTTAAAATAATTTAAGCTTAGTTGCCAATGAGTATGAACATTCTTGGATTTTCAGCCGAATGAACAAGGTCATGGTCATATCTACATCATAGTTTATGTTGATTATCCCATATCCAAGAATTTGCATGCTGCCAAATTTGGCCATATTTTGATTTTTTAAGAGGAAGTACTATGATGAGTATGGCTCGATCAGCTTCTCTCTCGAGATGGAGCCGAACTCGACTGTTTTCCTTGCTTAATTGGAGGGTCCTTTTGCTAAATGTATGGACGTCGGTATGATTTTCCCTTGTTTATGTCCTTGATGTAAAATATACTCCCACCATCAGAGTAAAATTTTAACTACAGGAGTACTAATAAATGTGATAGATTGATAATAAAATTTTACAAAAATCTTTCTAAACTAACTAGGAATTCGGTACATCAAAACCACTGAGCATTTTTTAAAAATTCAAGTTCTTAGCTATGCAAGAACTTCACGTGGTGGAGTTACCATACTTGGTAGAGGTACATGGATGCCTCTTGGGATGATGAACAATATTGCCACTAGGTGTTTCCCCCTGTTGAAAAAAAATCTAGGAGCAAGAAGAGATGGAGAGCACGCAGGTGGCAGCTTGAGAGCAGCGAAGAGGAGCATTTGAAGGTTGTGTGATGTCCGAGCAAAGCTGCGATGGGTTCCCGACACGAGGTATAGGGTACAGATGTACAGTGATTAGTAGTACTAGTAAATAAATTGTGTTTTCTCTCTCCTTCACTTTCTCATCACCATCCCCACACCCCGGCTGGCTGATCTCGCCCTCGTCCAATACGTGGCACTCCGCACGTGGATCGACTTGAATTGTAGTTCCATTTCACACCCTGCGCGACCTGTAGCACGCTGGTACAAAAGTGAAGTGTGTTTTTTATGTGTTGAGCAAGTACGGTATGGCTCAGCTGTTCGCTGGAGAAGGAGCAAACCAAGCTTATTTTCTTTGCTTAATTTTATGGGCCTTTGTGCCCAATATTTGTACCTCTATGAAATTTTCTATTATTTTAGGTTTTTGATGTAAACTGTAGTACCACCAACCGTGTCAAATTTTAAATACACGTATGCGTGATATATTTCTATTAAAATTTTCCAAAAAACTTTTGAATCTAACCAGGAATTTATTACATTGAAAGCTATCAAAAGTTCTAAAAAATTCAAGTTCTTGTTTTGCATCCGCATCATGACAAAGTTGACATGGTTTTCTTAACATTCAAATAAAGAATAAAAGTACAATATATTTTGTGTGGCGTTCTCTTATTAATTATTCTCTGGTTTCAACTCAAACTAGACGATGAAGTTCATGCCCTTATCGACATCATATGTTTATTTAGGATAGAGTTTCGAAATTTGCTATATTGGGTGAATCTTGTTGTACTAATCCGTTTTGCTAGCAGGAGTTCCCAAATATTAGGAAAACGATTATGATAATTTTTCGTGTGATATGAGTGTTTTGTCTATAAAGAATTTATGAAGTCTATGACTCGAAATGCCGCACTCTAGTTTCAGAAAGAGTGGACAACCATGCTCTTACTCGCGATTCCCAAGTTTCTCTAGTTTCTAATTAAAATGGGAATGAAGATTCTAACAAGGAGTTTGATAATATGATTAATTCAATAGTTCAGAGGTTTGGACTTGTACACATTGTTTGAGTTTCAAACATGTCACGTATGTTTGCACGAATGGAATCCGGTGCATGGCTTGTTTCAAAACTAGACATATCAAAAAGGAGTGCCAGGAAATCCAGGGGAAAAAGGACTTTTCACTGGGTCATAAAAACATCAAATCATAACAACTTGGTCTATGTTCCGTATCAGACAGAGTTATCAGTTGCTGCTATTTCATTTTCCCGAGCCCAAGAAGAGACATCTTTGATCAAACCACCGCCACCGAGAAGCCCTACAATGGCGAAGTTTCTTGTTGATCCCGCCTGATTCACGCCGTCGGGGATGCATGTGTTCGAGCCTTGGGGTGCCGATGAGCGTCCTGTGAGGTTGTTTGTGATTGCATCGGCAACTCCACCAAAGCAGCATGAGAACTGGGAAATGGCAGTTGTCCTTACAAGGCCAATCGAAGATGAGATCAATGAAGTTCTCTAGCAGGTAACTGATCATATTTTTAACAATCTTTAGTGGCAGGTTCTTAGTTTTGCTGAAAATGTTGTAGGATTTGGTCTGTTTCATATGGTAGATGTGGTCAGACGCGATTACTTGTAGCACAGCCTGAAATTCCTTTGGCAATGGTCACACACTAAGTTTTACTCGACATGATGCTGGCCCCAGATTTCGTGCTACGTTTTACACTAGGATTGGATGGATAATGCTCTTGAACTTGCCTATGGAGTATCGTAATTAAGATTTCCCGAGGGAGTCTCTTGCTAAGTTCGGAAAACTAAGAGGCTGGTATAGGGAGGATCCTTCTCCTTCTCGCATCCTGATTAAATGCAGTTATGTTGGGCCCAAATATATTCCCAATTATGTGGTTGTCAGAGAACCTCAGAGGTATGGGGGAACTGTAGTTTCTTGAACAGTACCATGTTACATTATTATGAGTGAGCAAGCTGATGTGCTACCTGGTGATGAGTCACCTGAGCCCCTCAATGGCAATCCACATCCTTTGCCAGGGCATGATCATGATATGCAAGATAATGAGGATGATGGATGGGTTCCTGATATTGTGAAACCTGATGTTCCTTGTTGGGGTGATTGGAATCAAGAGAAAGCTGCTGATAATGTGGGACAGAATGATATCCCTCACCAGGAGCAATCTTCTATCACTTTCTCCTTGTCGGATGATTCTGTCTCTCTGCAATTCATACCTGGAGAGGGAGAGCCACTATTTCATGAGCTACAAGATAATATTGCTGAAATCCAAGAGTAAAACCCATTGGAAATTGTACCTTATGATGCTCTAGTGTAGAATCTTCATAATATTCAGATTCTCAGTGTTTTCCTACCTGAAACATTTATGCTATTGCCTGATAACAACCATGAGAAACTTCTGACACTAGCTCTTTCTGATGTCCTCTATCTGCCACACAACTTTTATTACAATGTAGTCATAAAGTATTTTTATCTGCCTCCTTATCCTCTTTGGGCCTCTGCTCCTCACTATGAGAAGGGATTGGTTTTTACTCAGCAACCTGCAGTCCAGGACTCTACAAGATCTAGCAATGGTGATAAGTTGACAAAAAAGTTGGAAAGGAAACAAAAGGAGATACTAGTGGTTAATACTCCTAAAAGGAGGAGCACTAGGAGTGCTACTAGGAATGCTGGTTACAAGTTGGTTGCTATGAAAGATCATCCAGAGCCAAGGAAAAAGCCAAAATTAGCAAAACCCAATTTTATTGTTTATGATGCTATAGAGGAAGACGCAATAGCTCTCAGTATTTCAATCTTGCAGCAAGCTGGGAGGATTTTGGAAATCCCTAAGGAAGAACTCACCCATGAGAAGCTTATGGCAACTCCTAAACCTTCCAAGGATAGTGATGGTCCCAATGTTTAATTTGGATATATTATATTTTGGCCTTGTTCTGGGCCCCTATCCTAGTTTCTCTATTACTTCTTGCTACACTATATCTAAACCTTATGTGATTCTTTTGTATTTGCTTAGTACAAAGTACTGGTTTTATTTTCCTTGGTTTTATACTCTATGCTTGCTTTCTTGCTGTGAGTACATAATTATGTGTTTTGGCCAGCCCTCAAACTAGGGTTTTAGATTAGTTGGTTCTGGATTGGAACACAAGGGACCTTAATGATGAGGCAAAAATAACTTCTATATACAATAAAATTGATGAAAGTAGGGCATAAGTGGTTTGTTTGCAGGAAACAAAATGTGAATCCTTTGATCACTCTTTTATAAGAAGTTTTTGTCCTCGAAGGTTTGATCAATTTGTCTTCTACCCTTAAGTTGGTGCCTCTGGGGTTTAATTGTTTTATGGAATAGCACCATCTTCTCTGTCCAAGTGATGGATGTACATCGTTCTAGCATAGTCATTATTTTTCGTCCATGCATAATGCTGAAACTTGGGTGTTGGTCAATGTCTATTGACCATGTAAAGGAGTTAAAAGGGATAATTTTGTTACTTGGATATACAATCTAAATATCCCTTCTCATGAATACTGGTTGTTGGTTGGGGATTTTAATTTCATAAGATCATAGGAGAACAGAAACAGGCTTGGAGTAGATACAAATGATATTATTCTGTTTAATGATATTATTAGTCATCTATAATATTTTATGTTCCATGCTAGTTTAGTATCAACTTTGCTATGCTTTGTCTACACTTTGAGGTATTTTTATACATTTTATGGGACTAACCTATTAACAAGATGCCGCAGTGCTAGTTGCCTATTTTCTATTGTTTTTTGTTTCGGAAAAGCTAGTATGGAAATATTCTCGGAATTGGACGGGACAAAAGCCAAAGTCAATATTTTACCGAAGAGATCACATAGTCCAGAGGGGAGAATAAGTGGGGCCACGAGGCGGCCACACCCTAGGGCGGCGCGGACTAGGGGGGCACGCCAGCCCTAGGTGTGGGCCCCTCGAGCGGCCCCCTGCCTCACCTCTTCGCCTATAAAGTCACCCCGACGCAGAAACACTAAGCACCCAATCAAATCTCCACGAAACAGTCCGTAGCCGCTGCCACCATCGTCCCTAGATCGGGGGATCTAAAGCTCTTCCCGGCACCCTTCCAGAAGGGAGAGATCATCCCGGAGGCCTTCTTCATCACCATGCCATCGTTCGGTATGATGCGTGAGTAGTTCACCCTTGGACTATGGGTCCATATAGTACCTAGATGGTTGTTTCTCCTCCTTTGTGCTATTATGTTTAGATCTTGTGAGCTCCATTCATGATCAAGATCATCTATTTGTAATCATACATGTTGTGTTTAAGGGGATCCGATGGATATTGAGATACTATGTCAGATTGATTATTGATTCTATCATGTCTGTGTTATTTGTGATCTTGCATCCTCTCCGTTGCTAGTAGCTATCTTGGCCAAGTAGATGCTTGTCACTCCGAGAGGGATTATTTATGCTCGATAGTAGGTCCATGCCTCTAGTAATCTGGGGAAGTGACAGAAATATCTAAGGTTGTTGATATGCTGCTTCTACTAGGGAGAGAATAACAATATTTTGTTCATGGAACAATTGTATTGTTTACTTTACACACATTGCTTAATGCAATTATCCGTTGCTTGCAACTTAATACAAGGAAGGGGTTCGGATGATAACCTGAAGGTGGATTATTAGTCATAGATGCAGCTGGAATACGGTCTATGTATATTGTTGTAATGCCCAATAAAATCTCATAGGAATCATGATGTCTAGTATTTGCATTGTTATGCTTTCTCAACCTGTCAATTGTGGCACTCTAATTTGTTCACCTAGAATGTTATCTATATTAGGGAGAGCACCTCTAGTGAACTGTGGACCCCGGTCCAATATTTACCATTGATACATCATCTACTGTTACTGTTTACATTCTACAAGCAACTATTATCTTCCACACTATACATTTAATCCTTTCTTTTCAGCAACCAGTGAGATTGACAACCTCACTGTAAGTTGGGGCAAAGTCTTGAGTTTGTGTTGTCCAGGATTCCAAGTTGTTAGCAACACCTTGGAGTTGTTTCCTTGCTCCTACTGGTTCGATAACCTTGGTTTCATAACTGAGGGAAAACTTGTTGTTGTGCTCATCACACCTTGTTCTTGAGGACTCCCAACAAGGCTCTACAGTCAACCGAGCCGCATCAAGATTTTGTGGCGTCATTGCCAGGGGAAAACTTGCTGCTGTGCTCATCACACCTTGTTCTTGAGGTATCCCAACGAGGCCCTACAGTCAACCGAGCCGCATCAAGATGCGCTACCTAGTTAAGGAAAGCTTAAATCTCTTCCTCCTCATCATTCACCTTCCAGGGAGAAAGAAGATTATCGCAAGGGGAGTATCTCACAGCCAATATCTTTACTTTGTTTTTTTTTTGCTTAGTTTCTTTTTCTTTGTTTCGCTTGTTTATTTCTATCAAAAATACAAAAAATTAGGTTTGTTTTCTCTTATAAAAAACACAAAAAAAAATTAGTTCCTACTATAGTTGTTGGTCTGTTATTGCCTTGCTTTGTAACTAGTTCTTATTGGCAAGGTGGGTTCACGGAAGAACAAAAATATTATTATAAGGAACACCCCTTGTCACAAAAAGGGAAACACTGAAGGGAAAAATTGATAAATTTAATACCATTGCTAGAAACGTGTGCTCTACTTATAATGTTACTTATTGCTTTGATAAGTCTTGTTGCTGTAGGAGGCATAAACACCTCCTTTTCCAATGTGAGTATAATGATAATGTTACCATATCTTCTTATGTTAAAGGAAATTATGTGTAACATCACAAATTTGATCAAATGCAAAGTCATGTCATTTCATTCATAGCATCATAGCATATTTATCTTGCATAAAATTTTCAAACCAAAACCCTAAATGAAACCATATTTAAAACCCTCTTTATATATACTATATATGGGGCATGGTTTTATTTTTCTTTTCAAAGACCAAAGTGTTTCTGAGTGGTTAGATGTGTTTGACACACTATTGAATGCTAGGATTACCATACAAAAGTTTGGAGAAGGTTTGAATTCAAACAGATTTGAAATGAGCTTTCAAAACCATTTTAGAAAATCAAAAAACAAAAATTGAAAAAAAGAGAAAAGGATAAAAAATAGCCAGCGCTACCTATCTGGCCCAGTAAGCCTAACGACCCAGCAAGCCCACCCGGGTCCCCCTCCCCCTCTCTCTCACCCGTGTGCGCACCCCCTCTCCCACTTCCACTGGGCCCTTCGCCATGTCAGATCGTCGTCTTCAATCCCGCGCCGCTGACCACGCCGTCCCTCCTCCCTCTATTCCGTTGATTCACTGCGTGATTGCCGCCCCTACTCTGGCTACATAACCCCCACCTCTATGCGGCCATTTCCCCTCACCTAGCCCACACTAAGCGGCGCCAGGCTCTTGCAATTTTCGCTCGCATCGCTGCTGCCCGACGAACTCTGGCGACGCATTACAGTGAGCCCCGTGCGCCCCTCTGTCTCTCGTTCATGCGAACCTGTTCATCAGGTCCTTGCGCATCTAACCATGCCTCTGGTTTGTCCCAAAACGCCCTAGGTCTCCGTCCTCATCAACACCTTCGAGTGCCCGAAGCTGAGCTCAACTCCGATGAGCCATTCCAGTGAGGCCTGTGTTCCCATTGATCTCTAGTTCATGCGAGTGACTTCGCCTCTGTCTTGCACATCTGCTTATGCATGCCGTTTGTTCCCTTGTGCACTAGGTCGTCGCCCTTGTCCCCGGCAGAACACCCGACGCCTGCAGCATCTCCGACGAGCTCCCGCGCCCGCGTCAGTATTCCCCTGTCCAAGAGATGACCACCTTGAGCTTCCTCGCATCCACGCGACTCTGGTAAGCATCGGCACCACCACTACCCCATCTAGAATCGCCGGCGTGTCACCGACAGTAGCGCCGCCGCCGCCAATGCCATTTGCGCCGCTTGTTTTTGGTTAGAGCAATGTGGTCCACTGGATCTAGATCCAGTGGCTTAGATTAGATCGCTTGGGCGAAGCGGTATCGTCAGATTTGGACCGCAAGATCTAACTTAGATCTAACGGTCCATGCGCGTGATCCCCGCAAAGAGGTACGGGCCAATAGGAACACGCCGTGTGTCTGGATTTTTGTTTTAAAATCCAGATTTGAGGCTATTACATATTTAAACATGTAAAATTCATAAATTTTTATCTTTTTGTCCAAAAATTACAAATAATATATCATTGGATTAAGAAAATTAAGCCCTACACATCTATGGCCTTGAATTATGTAACACCCTCGCCTGATAAGGCTGAGTTCATGTGTATAGTGCCAATCCCTGGATCGGTTCACTGGCACACAGTACAAAATGATACCAAATATAACTGTGCATCATAAATACAACAAATATGATCCAGAATTTACATTATTTATTCAAGTACACAGTGGAAAACGAATACAAGGTAGATCTCCATCCTTCAAATGTGCCACAGGAGAACAATTGTTGAGTGGAGTCTCGCGACCTATGAACGATCACTCAGATACGATATAACCTGCAACATGAAACGTTGCAGCCACGAATGGTCAATACATTGAATGTATGTCAAGTAGGCTAAAGTGGTTAACAACAGATTTATCAACTACATGCTTATTTGGCCAAGTGGAGTTCAGGCTCATTTGCATAAAGCAACAGGTGCTCTGGTTCATGTTGCTTTATCAGAATGTATGCTTTATCCTAACATTTGTAATAAAGTAGTTTTACAATACGATAAATAGGACACTCTGGTTCACTCCCAGGTGCTCCTACCCAATTATGTTCACCCAACAAGTTTTAAGTAATTAAGAAATAAGGATGAGCGATAAATATCATAGCATCAGTATCAGGTCGCTCAAATTGTCCATAACCGGGGACACGGCTAATCGATTAGTTTATACACCCTGCAGGGGTTAGTACACTTTACCCATGTGACTTGGCCAGCCCAGCTCGTACCACCACTCTCATATTGGGTGATGATAGGGAGAAGTCCAAGAAGGAACCGTTCGGGAAGTAGCTCCCCAATCCCAACGCGCACCGATCCAACCTACACTATCTACATCTCTGGATACGCGGGTTCGAGTTACCACAACCTACTGAGTTCAACCAACCGCCCATTTCATTATTGGCACATGGTTGCACACGAAAGCTTCCAAACAAAGAAACCAATCATTTCTCAGTGTCCTGGGCGGCATTCTCCACCATAAATCCACACTCGATGACCCAATCAATGCCATTCCGCCCAGGTGGTTCATTAAAACATATTGGTTTGTCATTTAGCAAAACATAAGCCTTTCAAAACATATAACTTTTCATGATATGATTCCCTTCCTCGTCTAAATAGCATAACTAAGCAATCTACCAATACGATGGCTCATAAACAAGGAATACTAGGGAATAATATGGGACATAGCATAGCATATACACATCAATTCCTACATATGTAATTCTACAAAACATCTACAATGCATAGGAAAACAATAGGACATTTATGACCAAGATAGCACCACTTGCCTTTGTTGTAGATGTAGTCGATTAGATAATCCTCACAATTCTCATAGATATAATGGTTTCTCTCGTCATAACCACAATACTTGCAATTATAATAGTTGCAATCACACACATTGCACTCCTCGCAATCTATCGATCAAACAATTGCATACAACATAAACAATAGCACATAGAGATCAAACAAATGCAACAAATGCATGTATGACAACTTAATAAGTCACAATGGTTGTTACTTTAGTTCTCTACACAATACTGGAGTATATGATGCATGAAAGAGACCAATTAATGCAATGGAGTACTTGTTATTAATAATTACTTGCCAATATAGGGTTTTTAATAGTTCTGTTGTAACGACTATTCTAACTGTAGAATTAAATTTGTTTCTTAGGTTTACTGGATAGAGGACGTTAATACGAACCAGTAGGCTTTGGATTCACCCTAATCGGAGTTATAAATATTTTTGTATGATTTAAATAGTGTTTAATGGTTTTAAATGATTCATATAGTTTCTGTTGTCTAAAAATAAAACTAAAATTATATCTGTAATCTCCACGGAATTATGAATCCAGGGACATATTATTTGTAATTTTCAGAATAGTATTTATTTTCTTATGAATTTATTACTCTAAATAAGCCATTAAACCATTTAAATCTTCACGGAAAAACCTTACAGTCAAAGGCAGAACTAATTGCATATTGACGATCTACATGGAACCAGCTTTCCATCGGTATATCATTTATATTTTTGTGACAAGCAATTAATTTTTAATAAATTTAATGATTTATAAAGCAATTAAAACTAATTAAATTGCTACGGGTTAAATAGTCGGCAAAGGCTAGATCCAACCAGATATTATTAATGTACGTTACAGTAGCTTCAATTTGATATATTGTTCATATTTGTCGGAGTTACAGATAATATCTTATGAATTTATTAACCTAAAAGACCATTAAAACTAATTAAAATTAATACAGTAACCACGTACAGTAAAATTTGGATCTATTCTAATAAGATGATTCTACGTAAAATTATCTTCAATTTGGTATATTATACGCAATTTTTGGACGTGGTATGAATTTTTAATGAATTTTACAAGTTAGATCTATAATATGCCATTTTAAATTCGAACGGAATATTCCGCTGACTGGACATGATGACTTTGCATGCTGACTGGGACTAGATGTTGACTTTACGTTGACGTGGCGTTGATGAGGAAGATGACCGGGATGACGACATGGCACGCACCGGTTTGATTGGATCTCGACCGTCTGGATAAGATCTGATGGCTAGAAGAAGAGATTGACCCGATTTTGGCTCAGAATAGACAAGAAATAGATCTGTATTAGAGAGACAAATCCGTAGGTCAAATTGAAAAACTCAGAACATGAAAGTTATGGGGAATCATTATTCCTATCTTCTCACCAAAGGAATTTGGATTTGAAGAAACGAGCGCGAGTACATCTTGGATTTACACCGTAAGATCTGAAATATTGCGATACGAAATTCTCTGGTTGTGGTGGATGAAAAGAGGTGAGGTTTGTCGGGATTGAAAGATTTCGATGATTCCTACAACTTTCGTTTTTTGACCGAAGGCAAACGACGAAGTCTAGATGGGTTAAAAAGCGAAATAAGATTCGGGCATGTGTAGATTCGGAATTTCGAGAAAAGAAACTAATACAGCTGTGGCTCCACGAGTTTATATGGAGGTTTAGGACGGTGTAGAGATAGGTATTGGAGTAGGAAACAAGTAGAAACAAACGGAAGTCGATTCAGAGTTGTAGATAAAAAGCTACGAGAGTTTGAATAGAGATAGGTTTGACAAAACAGATTTTGCACGGATTTTAAAGCGAGGCTGGGAGTCAACTGTACGTGTCCAGCCGGCTGGCTCGGTCCGGTCGGACCGGGTGGGCCGGCCCGTTTTTTTCCCTCATATCTTTAGCATACGAACTCCAAATGACATGATTCTTATTTTTAAATTTTTCTAAAATCGAAAAGATTATTATAGGATCAAATTTGTAATCTTTTTACTAGTTTGGAAGTAGTGGATTTATAAATCCTTGTATATTCCATTTTATTTATATCTTTATGTGTTTTTATTTGTTCCATAACTTTTTCATACTTGCTCCAAATGAGCTCAATTTTGTTTCTAAAATTTTGTAATATTAATTGGATCGTTTAGGCTATAATTTAGCAATAATTGATGTCTTAGCAATAGTTGTTTTACAAAGTCAATTTAATTCCTTTAGGAACATTTGGGTAAATCAACTATAGGATATAGATACCAGGATTTGGATTCAGTTTGTGAGATCTTTGCATGGATGTAATAAAATGCTTATGAAGGCTTCATGATTTTCATTTTGAAATCTTGCACACCAATTCTACAATCGATAATCAATACATGCCCTTTTGCCTATATGGCTACTTAGGTCATAACAAAAGAATATAGGATTTTGAATTCAAGGTTGAGAGGATTTTCTATTCAAAAAGTTTCTTCTCTTTGAGAATTTTCAACAAAGTCAAACAATCAATCAATCTTATTTATTTATTTCACATTCCAAAATTAGGATAATTTTGGGATGTGACAGACTAACACCCTTAAAAGAAATCTCGTCCCAAGATTTGGGAAGGCTAGAAAGAAAGAAAGGTTCGGGATCCATTAGGATGCTACCACCCTTAAAATAAAATTGACTAGGTCATTTCTTGAGGATTCACTTAGCTCAGATTGGTTCTCATTTAGACTTTTATTGGCACAATGTCTCTAGCACATTCTAAACATCATGATTGATAGTTTCCGAGAAAGCACTTCTTAAACTAGAAAAACTCTCATGGTGGTCAATTAGGGGATGTTTACTTCACGGTGCCCATTAATAATGGTTGGAATTCATCCTTACCGTATATTCCTACTCTTAGCAATGAAGGCTTTTATAGAGGTGGAACAATCTACCATTCTAAGGTTTAGGCTCAACACCGGCTCTCTGCTAAGGCTGAAACGCACTCAAGCTTCGCAAAGCCCACAGAACAAGAGAGAATAATAAGAGTAGTAGGAATGGTGATCAATCCATCCCTGCACCCAAATCATTACCCTGTATGAGGATAGGTGAATCATGTTTTTCTATCACTCGGGCATTCTCACTTGCCTTGAAGAATGTTTCCATGGGCACGAGCTAATGCTCTATGTATACTCCCATGTATCCAATCAACAAAGCTACTACTAAAACTAAGCTATCGATTCTTCAACTTTCAGGTTGGGTAATCTACTACATAACATCATGTGCAACACTTCATACTTCCACATCTTTTTTTCTATTAGGTGAAGCATTATCCTTCCTAAATGCATTGTGTTGTCAAACCTTCCACTTAACACATCATTATATCTCCAAGGGTTCAAGATAGGAAAGGATAGATTCTATAGGAAAGAAACGACTAAAAAAATAATCCTCCTCATAACTATATGAAGCAATCAATATCACATACAAGCAAACATTCATAAGGAATCAACACACAAGCAAGCACTTCCATAACAATAATACAGAGGTCTAAATTTAGTAGTATATAACCACAAAATATTTTGAAAGCATTGAGAACAATACTAGAGTAAAATAGAGCAACATATAAGCAATAAACAAATCTGTCAAAACGGTACAGCAGACTTCACGAATTTTTCTGACCGACCTAAACTCGTCAGGAATTTTAGCCAATTTTTTTGCATGTACAACAGTTAATTACTCTCTAGATCCCATTTTTTCAGATTTTTACGAGTTACCAGTAAAATATGAAAAATTGCGCGGTACAACAGGTCAGGCAGAAAACTGCAGCAGTTATTCCACGAATTTCAATCAATTCACACAATTAAAATAATTTTAAAACCACACGAAAACTCCAGCAAATTTAGAGTTTCAAAACAACAGATCCTAAACAAGGCATCACACGATATGGTTCAGTACAAACAAGCAAGCTACCTATATTGTCATACCACATAAGTTGGTAAGAACAATATGCTAACACGATAGCGATGATCTGCTAAAGAGATATAATATGGTGGTCCAGAACTAACCAAACTTGGTGAGATGTTTATTTATGTCATATTATTTGTTCTTTTACTTAGCTAACTCTCATATAGGTATCATGAGAATGGACAACTATAAATTTTGAACAAGAAGAGGTTATAGAAAAGATAGACAAGGAATATAAGAACATCTAATAAGTAGAAAATATGATAGTTCTCCTAATAGAGGTCTCTTATTGCTAATCCATTTCTAAGGTCACGATCCTACAGTCAACACACAGCTCTGATACCATCTTGTAACACCCTCGCCTGATAAGGCTGAGTTCATGTGTATAGTGCCAATCCCTGGATCGGTTCACTGGCACACACAGTACAAAATGATACCAAATATAACTGTGCATCATAAATACAACGAATATGATCCAGAATTTACATTATTTATTCAAGTACACAACGGAAAACGAATATAAGGTAGATCTCCATCCTTCAAATGTGCCACAGGCGAACAATTGTTGAGTGGAGTCTCGCGACCTATGAACGATCACTCAGATACGATATAACCTGCAACATGAAACGTTGCAGCCACGAATGGTCAATACATTGAATGTATGGAAAGTAGGCTAAAGTGGTTAACAACAGATTTATCAACTACATGCTTATTTGGCCAAGTGGAGTTCAGGCTCATTTGCATAAAGCAACAGCTTTATCCTAACATTTGTAACAAAGTAGTTTTACAATACGATAAATAGGACACTCTGGTTCACTCCCAGGTGCTCCTACCCAATTATGTTCACCCAGCAAGTTTTAAGTAATTAAGAAATAAGGATGAGCGAGAAATATCATAGCATCAGTATCAGGTCGCTCAAATTATCCATAACCAGGGACACGGCTAATCGATTAGTTTATACACCCTGCAGGGGTTAGTACACTTTACCCATGTGACTTGGCCAGCCCAGCTCGTACCACCACTCTCATATTGGGTGATGATAGGGAGAAGTCCAAGAAGGAACCGTTAGGGAAGTAGCTCCCCAATCCCAACGCGCACCGGTCAACCTACACTATCTACATCTCTGGATACGCGGGTTCGAGTTACCACAACCTACTGAGTTCAACCAACCGCCCATTTCATTATTGGCACATGGTTGCACACGAAAGCTTCCAAACAAAGAAACCAATCATTTCTCAGTGTCCTGGGCGGCATTCTCCACCATAAATCCACACTCGATGACCCAATCAATGCCATTCCGCCCAGGTGGTTCATTAAAACATATTGGTTTGTCATTTAGCAAAACATAAGCCTTTCAAAACGTATAACTTTTCATGATATGATTCCCTTCCTTGTCTAAATAACATAACTAAGCAATCTACCAATACGATGGCTCATTAACAAGGAATACTAGGGAATAATATGGGACATAGCGTAGCATATACACATCAATTCCTACATATGCAATTCTACAAAACATCTACAATGCATAGGAAAACAATAGGACATTTATGACCAAGATAGCACCACTTGCCTTTGTTGTAGATGTAGTCGATTAGATAATCCTCACAATTCTCATAGATATAATGGTTGCTCTCGTCATAACCACAATACTTGCAATCATAGTAGTTGCAATCACACACGTTGCACTCCTCGCAATCTATTGATCAAACAATTGCATACAACATAAACAATAGCACATAGAGATCAAACAAATGCAACAAATGCATGCATGCCAATTTAATAAGTCACAATGGTTCTTACTTTAGTTCTCTACACAATACTGGAGTATATGATGCATGCAAGAGACCAATTAATGCAATGGAGTACTTGTTATTAATAATTACTTGCCAATATAGGGTTTTTAATAGTTCTGTTGTAACGACTATTCTAACTATAGAATTAAATTTGTTTCTTAGGTTTACTGGATAGAGGACGTTAATACGAACCAGTAGGCGTCGTATTCACCCTAATCGGAGTTATAAATCTTTTTGTATGATTTAAATAGTGTTTAATGGTTTTAAATGATTCATATAGTTTCTGTTGTCTAAAAATCAAACTAAAATTATATCTGTAATCTCCACGGAATTGTGAATCCAGGGACATATTATTTGTAATTTTCAGAATAGTATTTATTTTCTTATGAATTTATTACTCTAAATAAGCCATTAAACCATTTAAATCTTCACGGCAAAACCTTACAGTCAACGGAAGAACTAATTGCATATTGATGATCTACATGGAACCAGCTTTCCACCGGTATATCATTTATATTTTTCTCACAAGCAATTAATTTTTAATAAATTTAATGATTTATAAAGCCACTAAAACTAATTAATTTGCTACGGGTTAAATAGTCGGCAAAGGCTAGATCCAACCAGATATTATTAATGTATATTACAGTAGCTTCAATTTGATATATTGTTCATATTTTCCGGAGTTACAGATAATATCTTATGAATTTATTAACCTAAAAGACCATTAAAACTAATTAAATTACTGCAGTAACCACGTACAGTAAAATTTGGATCTATTCAGATAAGATGATTCTACATAAAATTATCTTCAATTTCGTATATTATACGCAATTTTTGGACGTGGTATGAATATCCAATGAATTTTACAAGTTAGATCTATAATATGCAATTTTAAATTCGAACGGAATATTCCAGGGAATATTCCGCTGACGGGACAGGTTGACTTTGCATGCTGACTGGGACTAGATGTTGACCTTACGTTGACGTGGCTTTGATGAGGAAGATGACCGGGATGACGACATGGCACGCACCGGTTTTATTGGATCTCGACCGTCTGGATAGGATCTGATGGCTAGAAGAAGAGATTGACCCGATTTTGGCTCAGAATAGACAAGAAATAGATCTGTGATAGAGAGACAAATCCGTAGGTCAAATTGAAAAACTCAGAACATGAAAGTTGTGGGGAATCATTATTCGTACCTTCTCACCAAAGGAATTTGGATTTGAAGAAACGAGCGCGAGTACATCTTGGATTTACACCGTCAGATCTGAAATATTGCGATACGAAATTCTCCGGTTGTGGTGGATGAAAAGACGTGAGGTTTGTCGGGATTGAAAGATTCCGACGATTCCTACAACTTTCGGTTTTTGAACAAAGGCAAACAATGAAGTCTAGATGGGTTAAAAAGCGAAATAAGATTTGGGCATGTGTAGATTCGGGATTTCGAGAAAAGAACTCGTACAACTGTGGCTCCACGAGTTTATATGGAGGTTTGGGACGGTGTAGATATAGATATTGGAGTAGGGAACAAGTAGAAACAAACGGAAGTCGATTCGGAGTTGTAGATAAAAAGCTACGAGAGTTTGAATAGAGATAGGTTTGACAAAACAGATTTTGCACGGAATTTAAAGCGAGGCTGGGAGTCAACTGTACATGTCCAGCCGGCTGGCTCGGTTCGGTCGGACTGGATGGGCCAGCCCGTTTTTTTTCCCTCATATCTTTTGCATACGAACTCCAAATGACATGATTCTTGTTTTTAAATTTTTCTAAAATCGAAAAGATTATTATAGGATCAAATTTGTAATCTTTTTACTAGTTTGGAAGTAGTGGATTTATAAATCCTTGTATATTCCATTTTATTTATATCTTTATGTGTTTGTATTTGTTCCATAACTTTTTCATACTAGCTCCAAATGAGCTCAATTTTGTTTCTAAAATTTTGTAATATTAATTGGATCTTTTAGGCTATAATTTAGCAATAATCGCTGTCTTAGCAATAGTGGGTTTTATAAAGTCAATTTAATTCCTTTAGGAACATTAGGGAAAATCAACTATAGGATTTAGATACAGGATTTGGATTCAGTTTGTGAGATCTTTGCATGGATGTAATAAAATGCTTATGAAGGCTTCATGATTTTGATTTTGAAATCTTGCACACCAATTCTACAATCCATAATCAATCCATGCCCTTTTGCCTATATGGCTACTTAGGTCATAACAAAAGAATATAGGATTTTGAATTCAAGGTTGAGAGGATTTTCTATTCAAAAAGTTTCTTCTCTTTGAGAATTTTCAACAAAGTCAAACAATCAATCAATCTTATTTATTTATTTCACATTCCAAATTTAGGAGAATGTTGGTATGTGACAGATTAGTCATTTGATTCTGAAAAATTAGAATTTATTGCAGAAGAATTTGTAGGCCGATTTTGCATAAAAAATTATTTGGAATTTTTTTTAAAGTAATTTTTTGGTTTATTTAGATCTTAGAAAGTTTACCTTTTTTAAATACTATTTAGTTTGACTTGTTTAGTGTATAAGATCATTCCATTGCATTTGCATGCATTCATATGTATTCATGTTTGAATATTGAATGTGAATTTGGCGTTGTGATTTTATGTGTAGATTTTGGTGATTGTTATTGTGAGGATTGTTCCTACTCCCCCAACTATCAAGGCAAGTGATGCTTCATATGTTTTCCCTATTATTTTATCTATGAAATAGTGATATTTTGAGTAAGATTTGCATGATTATTTTCTAAGTATATGCTACGATTGGGAAATCCTGTAGTTATTGTCGTAGTAGTTTCTCTAAGATAAGAAACTTGATATACTAGTATGCTTAGACTAGCTAGTAGAAAACAAGGGTGGAATATTCATACTATGTTGTTATGTAAAATCTATGACTATGTGTTTTTGAATAATAAAACAACATGTCAATGAATCACTTGGGTGGAATGGAAAGATTGGTTTGTGTTGAGTGGTTACACAAGGCCCATGTATATGGTTTACCTTGTGTATCACACTTGTGGATGGTCACCCGGGAACAATGGTATTTGAGATATTTAGTGTTGAGAAGCTTCTAGTGCAACCACATGGCATATGGGCTCTGCCTTGACCAAATAGGTTGCAAGAACTTAGCCAGATGGACAGTTGGTGGTAGGTTTGATAGGATGGAACGCGTCCATGGTGATCTAAGGGAATGCTTCTGAAAAGTCTCGTCTCGATGCATGTCGAGTCTTGTGGGGAAAGTGCACCACCTCTTGAGAGGGTAAAACCTAAGTACATAGCTGTGTCCCCGGCAACGAACAATTTGAGCATAAAAGACATTGAAGTGATCAAGGATCTCCTCCTCCCAATTTCCCTAAATTAAAACTTGTGGTTGAACAAGGGTAAAGTTTCACCAATGTCTATTGGTGGTTCCTTGGGTGTTTTTGTCAAACAAAAACTTAGTGTTTTCAACTAATAAGAAAAATCTTACTTTGAGAAAAGCCAACCTGAACTAGACTTAGCCAAATTCATATAGTTATTAGATGTTTCTATACTAAAATGGTATCACTTGACAATACAATTCCAATTGTATTGACCATCTGTGGCTGTAACTTATGATGTTGCAGGTTACTTTGATGAAGATTAGGGTTGTGAGTCTACACTCAACATGTTTGCCTGTGGCACATGAAGATGAAGACTTCTATTTATTTTATGTTATGAACTCTATGTACTAGCCTTGGGCTAATGAGTTGTAAAGACTATGTTATCTCTGGAATGACGATGTAATAATGACCTTTGTATCTGTGTACTTCATCTTAAACTATGGATGCTAACATTTTGATCCACAGACTAGCATTGCAATCACAGGGGCCTTTACCTTATAAAGGTGGGGTCTTACATTATGACTTGTATGATGTTGAACAAATTGAAGAATTTATTGCTTGGAAGGATGCATTTGAACTTTCTAGTTTGCTTGAAAATACTGATGATTCACCTTATAAATATGAGGTTTATGATATACTTAAATTTTTGCTTTGATAATTACAAGGAAGAAAATGACTATATTCTTGAATATATTAATAGATACTTTCCACAAACAGAAGAGACTAATGCCTTGCAGGAGCTTATGGAAGAAGAAATTACTGAACCTGAAAGCTCATTAGATGAAAAACAGGAGGAGAGTGATGATCAAGAGGAGGAAGAATGGATTAGCTACCCATTCCTACCTTCTAATGAGAGTAACTCTTTATCCCTTACATTATTTGATTGTTCCCCTTGCCTACCAAAGGAGGATGAATGTTATGTTCCTGTGGATCTTTTGAAATATCTACTTTTGGTAAAACCTGTGATAATAATTGTGCTCCTATTATCTATGATAATCCTTTATTTGCGCGTAATTTCGAAATGCATGGTACTAAAGAGTTTTGCTTAGAAATGTTTATGATAAAAATCTAGATGATGGTCCTATATTGGTTGATATTATTAATAGTACTACTATTGAAAATGAGATTGGAGAGGTCTTGAATTTATCTTGGAACCCCATACCTCTTGAGAATGATTAGTCATCTTGTTATAAAAAATTTAAAAGTGGGTTTGAAGGTTTTAATCCCACTATTTTTGAGCTTGATAAAAATTATGTTTTTGTAGATCATGAAAAGAATACTATATGTGATAGTTATATTGTTGAGTTTATTCATGAGGCTACTGAAAATTATTATGAGAGAGAAAAATATGGTTGTAGAAGTTTTCATGGTACTGAAACACCTCTCTATGTGCTGAAAATTTTGAAGTTACTCTTGTTTTTTCTTCCTATGCCAGTCACTTTGTTCTTTGTGAATTTATTTGCATTCAAGATTCCTATGCATAGGAAGTGGGTTATACTTAAGTGTGTTTTGAGTTTTCTTCTTGATGATCTCTTTTACTTTAATTCATATATCTTATGTGAGCATCTTCTCAAACTATCAAGCCTAGCTTAAAGGCGTTAAAGAAAAGTACTTCTTGGAAGTTATTACTTCTGTAATAAACTCTCCTATCCTTTTTGTGTGGTTTTTCTGACAAGAATAACCTCTAATGAGAGAGATGTAAGATTTGGGGAAGTTGCTGTCCCGAAACAGATTTTTGTGCTTCATTATAAAAATCGTGAAAAATCCCTTTATATCGGATTGAGCTATAATTTTCTGAGCTTACGCCCAAGGTTGTTATCTAACTTTTCTTAGTTAAACACTTTTCGATTTGAGAAATAGAAGGTGTTCGAAAAAAATCAGTTTTTACCTGCTGGTTTGTTTTGACATATTTATGCCATTATTTTCATTTGCCTCTTAATCAGTTTCTTTTTGAGTTCTTCTTGATCGCTTGAGCTTTTTAAAGGAATTGCTATAGTAGATTGTGTTTTAATGGATGTTTTACTTGTGTTTAAACTAAAATCAAAGGTTTATTATTTTCAATACTCTAATGTTGTTAATGAAGATTGTGTGAAGTTTTCTATTAAGGAAATTTTCAACAGTAGGGGAAGAATGATGTGATGAGATGAGGAATGGACAAAAACTCAAGCTTGAGGATGCCACCCCATTTGGCCCTAATAAATATTCAAGAGGTATAAGCGTAAAAGCTTGGGGATGCCCAAGGCATCCCTTTATTCATCAATAAAAATCTCAGGTCTCTTTCTAGACACTTCATTTTTATTGTTTCATGCACTGTTGTGTTGTTCTTGGAGCCTCTTAGTTTTTGTTTTTGGTTTTCATTTGTTTAGTTTACTTGAATAAATAAGTTGGACCCCCACATTCGCTATGTTGTTTCAAATAAGTTGATTGGTGTTGGAAAAGAGTAGAAAGTTTATCATGTGACTTAGACTTTATCATGTCATGCTAGGTGTTGCTTTTACCTTATGCTTAGTGATTATTGTTGTAGCATGACTTGTTCCAAATAACTGAGATTGCTTAATGTGCCTTTAATGAATCATGTGTTGTTTTAGCATACAAAAGTATAATATTGTGGTATTCTCCTTTGATGCTTTGTTTGGGTTGACTTGGCACATCCTCACACCATGTTATGACTATGAACCAGTCACCTTAGCCACTATGATTATTTAGTTTTTGACTTGTGATATCACTTAATGCTTTGATTGATAATGTTTTGTCGCTTTACATGATTATGGCCATTGTTGCTCTCTTAGTTGGTCGCTCCCACTCTTTTGCTAGCCTCCACTTGTACTGAGTAAGCTCTACTCATGCATACAACTCCCAAGAAACAAAGTTATTCCAAAGAGTCCACTATAAATTCCTATGCATGGTGTGTTACACCATTCCATGTATATCTTGTTTTATCTATCTTCCAAATTAAACTTGTAATGAGAAAATTAGTGATTAAAGTTCTCACAAAATTGATGGCACACTTTATTTTTCTTGCCCCTAATAAACTTGAACCATTATGTCATCTATGTTGTATATTCTTGCACTTATAAGTTGGGAATTAGAAGAACCATGATGTCATGGGGAACACTTTCAACACCTGTACATATTACCCAGTTGATATCATGATCTTTTGTTTATGGATGTCGGCAGTGTGAAACAAAATGGGAGCCTGTATGTTCATGGAGTATTACATATGTGTTAGAGAAACGCCTAGGCCGCTAGCCTGATCCATGCCCAAACATGGTAGAAACTTGCAGCATCACCATAATGAGCAATCCATGAAGCATCCTCAGAAAAAAAAATAGAAAAAAGAGAGAGAAAAAAAATGCACCATGCTCATGGTAATTAAAAGGATCGCTGAGATGCTCACTGTCTGTTGCCTTGTCATTTTGATATGGGATAGCTCCTGTGTCATGGGGTTGAATAGCAATGACAAGAACTTGCTTGTGACTAAAGTTGAATAGCACGAGGAACGACCCTCGTACTCAAGGGACATGAGATTGACAACTTATGATTTGTCAAGCATATACTCTATATTTGTTTCACTTTAACCTTAATCACTTCAAGATGCTTATGATAGGGGAAATAAGAGCTGAAAGCTAATAAGTACCATAATTTTTGGAAGCTCTTTATGAAACTTGAAATCCCTGCTTCCCTTAATGAAGGTCCTTTCTTCCTACTTTCATATTCAGTCTCCACCTTCTATCTTTATGCACCAATTAAGAGAGCATAGTTGTCATTCTTAGTTTTATGTGCATTGTCTCAAAACTTATTGATTGATTCATAATGTTGATATTTCTTATTCTTGAACTATTTGTATCTAGACACCCTTATGAACTTTGAAGGTGTCCTATGCATTTATGTTTACTACTCCATGAGGGACAAGATGAATACCACTATGCTATGTTTTCTATATGTGAAACAAACACACGTCTTCCAATGCATTGTTATTCATGATCTTTGTTTGTATCTTTTTATGTTGCAACATAGTTTCTATGTCTTATTATTAGAACTACATCTTTCCTGCTCATGTTTAGAGTACTTTGATCCCAGCTTTCAATGCTTTGCAAACAGTTTGATCAAGATTGTGATGGTGCATGCCACCTAAAAAATTATTCTTTTTATCACTTACCTACTCGAGGACGAGCAGGAGTTAATCTTGGGGATGCTTGATACGTCGTAAACGTATCTATAATTTTTGATGTTCCTGGTTGTTTAGTATCAACTTTGCTATGCTTTGTCTACACTGTGAGGTATTTTTACACATTTTATGGGACTAACCTATTAACAAGATGCCGCAGTGCTAGTTGCCTATTTTCTCCTGTTTTTGGTTTTAGAAAATCTAGTAAGGAAATATTCTCGGAATTGGACGGGACAAAAGCCAGAGTCAATATTTTACCGAAGAGAACACAAAGTACGGAGGGGAGAATAAGAGGGGCCATGAGGCGGCTACACCCTAGGGTAGCGCGGCCTGGGGGAGCCATCCCTAGGTGTGGTCCCTCAGCGGCCCCATGCCTCGCCTCGTCGCCTATAAAGTCACCCCGATGTAGAAACCCTAAGCACCCGATCAAATCTACATGAAACAGTCTATAGCCGCCGCCACCATCGTCCCTATATCGGGGGGATCTTAAGCTCTTCCCGACAGATCATCCGGGAGGCCTTCTTCATCACCATGCCAGCCTCCGATAGGATGCGTGAGTAGTTCACCCTTGGACTATGGGTCCATACAGTAGCTAAATGGTTGTTTCTCCTCCTTTGTGCTATCATGTTTAGATCTTGTGAGCTCTTTTCATGATCAAGATCATCTATTTGTAATCATACATGTTGTGTTTCCGGGGATCCGATGGATATTGAGATACTATGTCAGATTGGTTATTGATTCTATCATGTTTGTGTTATTTGTGATCTTGCATGCTCTCTGTTTCTAGTATCTATCTTGGCCAAGTAGATGCTTGTGACTCCAAGAGGGAGTATTTATGCTCGATAGTAGGTTCATGCCTCTAGTAATCTGGGGAAGTGACATAAATCTATAAGCTTGTAGATGTGCTTTTGCTACTAGGAAGAAAACAACATTCTTTTGTTCATTGAACAATTGTATTGTTTACTTTACAGACATTGCTTAATGCAATTATCCGTTTCTTGCAACTCAATACTGGAAGGGGTTCAGATGATAACATGAAGGTGGATTATTAGTCATAGATGCAGTTGGATTATGGTCTATGTATAATTTTGTAATTCCCAATCAAATCTCATAGGAGTCATGATGTCTAGTATTTGAATTATTATGCTTTCTCAACCTATCAATTGCCCCACTGTAATTTGTTCACCCAACATGTTATCTATCCTAAGAAGAACACCTCTAGTGAACTGTGGATCCCGGTCCAATCTTTACCATTGATAAATCATCTACTGTTACTTTTTACTTTCTACAAGAAACTATTATCTTGCACACTATACGTTTAATCCTTTGTTTTCAGCAAACCAGTGAGATTTACAACCTCACTGTAAGTTGGGGCAAAGTCTTGAGTTTGTGTTGTGCAGGATTCCAAGTTGTTAGCAACAACTTGGAGTTGTTTTCTTGGTCCTACTGGTTCGATAACCTTGGTTTCATAACTGAGGGAGAACATGCTGCTGTGCTCATCACACCTTGCTCTTGGGGTGTCCCAGCGAGGCTCTACAGTCAACCGAGCCACATCAATGGTCCAATATGCAATCCTAGCCTTTACTACAAAATCTTGATTGGTTCTTCACTTCTTGTCACTGAACTACTAAATATCCCAATACCCTGGTCTTTCCTTTGGCTAAAACTACATATGATCATGTACCTTGTGGTTCAAGTGGGGACTAACATTCCAAAAGCTAAAGTTTTTAGGTTTGAGAATTTTTGGGTACATCAACCTAGGTTTTTTGACCTGGTTGAAGCAGTCTGGAAGAAAACTATGAATTATAAATCCTCAGTTTTCTCTTTGACTACAAAATTCAAAAATATGAGATATGAATTAAAGAAGTGGGGGAAGAATCTTTCACACAAAAAAATTCTTATTGATAAGAGCAATTATGTCGTCCTGTAAGCCAAAAGAGAAAGGTGGATTGGGAATAATGGATCCCAGGATCCAAAACAAAGCTCTGCTTCTAAAGCACCTAGACAAATTTTACAATAATGCTGACTTACCTTGGGTCAAACTTATAAGGGACACGTATTATCATGAATTTGTTCCCCATGCAGTCACTCACTCTGGTTCTTTCTGGTTGCGGGGGGTCTTTGGCTTAGCTGATGAATGGAGAGCTATGACTAGAGGTACAGTGGGAAATGGTTTTAGCTTGTTGTTCTGGAGGGACATGTGGAGTAGCACATTATTATCTGCCAATTTTCTCAGACTTTTATCATATGCTAGGGACAAATTGGCATCAGTCCAAGATATATGCTCTTTGCAAAATTTATATGAGGCTTTTCACCAGCCTCTATCTATGGTTCTTAAGTTTACTATAAGAAGTGGTTCTCGGTTATGTAGAATTATCAACTCGCAATGAAAATTTGGAAAAGTAAGTGTATGTCTAAGCACAATTTTTTTCCTGGCTGATTATACATGACATAATAAACACAAATTATATGTTACAGAGAAGAAACTGGAAGGTTTAGACACTTATGAATTTGAGCTATGTGCAGCATGTGTGAGGGAAGATTGGAAGAATCTATTTTTACATGCTCTTTTAGCATCAGAATTTGGAATTATCTGTAGTTGGAGGGATAGTGCAATTCTAGACTGCTTCACTTTTGCTGTAAAATTGTTTCGAGGACCATGTTTCACAGAAATAATCATTCGGGCATTATGTAATATATGGAAGCAAAGAAATGGATGGATTTTCAAGAACATAAGGCCAACATTTAGAGGTTGAGAGATGGATTCTTTTATGATGCCAATTTGTTGAAACATAGACTTAAGTTCTCAATTAAGAACTCCTTGTCTTCCTGGCTTGACAGTTTGCACTGACCCCTATAATTATTCATGTACATAGTTTTCTGTTTGCACTCCTTTGTCTGTAAGTTGGACTGTACTTTGTTTCTCTTTGATCTTTCATAAAGTGATATGGGGGTCTCCCCTGCAGTAGAAAAGTTCAAAAAAAAGTTCCTTGAGTTTTCAAGCTTCTTATTATTAGTGAAACCCTGCCCACTTAAATTACTTGATTTATTAAGATTACCAATTTTCTAAGTGACAAGAATGATTTTCAATTTATAGGAATAGGAAAAAAATCAATTTTCTAAGTGACAAACTCAGGCTTTGAACATATTGCGTATAGAAAAACAATTCAATTTGCATCTAGAAAAATTTGACCTTTATTCGAAAACAGTAAAAACAAATAAAAAACATCACACGATGTCCTCTGACTTATACTTCTTTCCATGAAAGATGATAATCACGAGAAATTCACATCTTTCAAAAAAACAAACTCCTTTAGAATATGTCCCGCCATGTGTGAACATTCTCGGACTACAGGCTGATTGACAAGGGTAATTGGCCATTCTTTGTGGTAATGTTCGATCCCATACTTTGTAGGTTGGTGCGTCTTGGCATGGTGAACAAAAATGATGCTAAATAATGGGAGTTTCCAAGTTATATCAACTAAAAAACGATTTTGGATTTTAGAAATGAAAATAATTAATATTTTCCTTTAAATTAAAGCAATTCATATCTACATCATATACTTTATGTTGATGATCTCATATCCAAGAATTTGCATGCTGCCGAATTTTGCCATATGTTGAAAACAATCGAAGAGGAAGTAGTATGAAGAGTATGGCTCGATCAGCTGCGTGCTCTCTCGAGAAGGAGCCGACCCCGATTGTTTTCCTTGCTTAATTTTAGGGTGCTTCAGGCTAAATGTATGGACCTCGATGTGATTTTCCCTTTGTTAGGTCCTTGATGTAAGTACTCCCATTGTCCATGTAAAATTCGAACCTAAAAGTAAGTGGTAAAATTTAAATGAATTAAACTTAGTTGTCAGAATGAGTATGAACATTCTTGGATTTCAAGCCAAATCACCAAGGTCATGGCGTTATCTACATCATACTTTATGTTGATGATCCCATACCAAGAATTTCCATGCTACCAAATTTGGCCATATTTTGAAAACTATAAAAGAGGAAGTGGTATGAAGAGTATGGCTCGATTAGCTTCTCTCTCGAGAACAAGCTAAACCCGACTATTTTCCTTGATTAATTTTAGGGTGCTTAGTGCTAAAAGTATGGAACTCGACGTAATTTTCTATTTTTAGGTGTTTGATATAAAATTTACTCCCACCATCCATGTAACATTTGAACCAAAAAGTAAGTGGTTAAATTTAAATGAAATTAATCTTATTTATCAATCAGTATGAACATTCTTGGATTTTCGGAAGAACGGCCAAGGACATGGCCATATCTACATCATACTTTATGGTTATGATCTCATATCCAAGAACATGCATGCTGCCAAATTGTGACACCCCCGGGATTAAGAGACAAATACCAGACCACCGTCTGAACATAAACCTAACATAATCTCGAAATCATACAGTGAGAAAATCAGTAACACAACAGTGACCCTACGACATAAAAATTTAGTACAGCAAGCTCATAACTGAGCAAGGAACCAAATATTACAAGTAGAGGTCATTGACCACAAACATCAAACAAACAAAGTATAGCAAATGGCCTAAGAGGCCTGAAGCATAATGATGACATCCAATCCATAGATCCTAGACTGCAGATTGGGAACTCCAAACTATCGATCGATGTCGATGGCATGAAGAACTCATCTTTTGTGGTAACACTTACTCTGCTGCAAAAGTATCAACGAAGAAAGGGTGAGTACAGGGTGTACTCCACAAGACTTGTGGCTGGAGGAGTTATTTTTGCATCAAGCCATCTTTGTTTTGACAAACAGGAGGGAGAAGAATCTCGACTAAACAAAATATTTTAAAATGGGATAAGAGAGCGGTAACTATAGCTTTGATCATCTTTTGATATCCATCGAATCATCATCGGCTGAACCTATCTAGGATCACCCACTCGATCCCTGAGGAAGCATCCTTAAGCACACATAACTTAACTTACCAAGTTTTACGATTAGGTTCAAGTTCTCTATGATCTTCACGTCCATTCCCAAGTCGTCCATAACCGCGGACGCGGATTTTTGAAAAGATTAATAACCCTGCAGGAGTGTACAACTTTACCCACATGTACTAACCTTCTTGTAATGCCACTAGATACGCCCTCTTCCTTGGAAGGCCGGAAGAGGGTGGTTAAACACGACCTTTACCTTGATTTTGCCGAGACTATGAGTCACGCACCAGGGAGATGCCACCGTAATGGGTCGAGTCCCGAAGCCGGTCCATAATGATGTGTATAGGGTTTAAGATTACGGATGTCGAGCATCTCTTGTTCCTGTCCACGCTTACCTACCTGTTATGAATGCACCTCCTTCACCTTCATTCAAGAACAACCAAGATGCGTATGTCGAATGGAAAGCCCGAACTATGTGACTCATGGAATCTACTCGAAAAGTTAGTTGGTCGAGGGGGTTTTCAGGCCCCCGTGTGGCTGTACGCTCGTCTTGGTTCAAGAGGCAAGAACATTGGGTCCTAAGGGTGGTGTGACACCCCGGATTTACGGTCCGGGAATACCCGTTATGCCTACAATTCACGTTCCCATGATCAATGAGCTATGAGCATAACCAACTAGTATCATTGCAACATCCATGTAGTAACGAGTACAAAACATACATAAGAGCCATTATGGCGATTACAACACAAGTAGCAGAAGTCTTTAGCGCAAAGCCCGTGCCTTAACCTACAGGTAACTTACTGGGAAGACGGCCTAGATCGCATAGACGTCAGCATGTTCGTTACTTCTCAACATCTGCAATCTGGCCAAGTAAATAGCCATTGATAATGCCGATGAGTACTTTGAATGTACTTGCAAAACCACCTTAAGATAACAATAGTAACAGATATGCAATATGGTTGTGGTACGATGGCTCTAGGAGAGGTTATTTTATAAACTAGTTTCTCTTGTAGATATAACATGTCTCTAAATCCTTGTTGAAAAACTTTTGTAAAACATTTTGTAAACCTTTTTGAAAAGTTTTAAGAAAACACCAGGATTGGGTCACCCATTTGTTTTTCCTTCCGGTCATCTCATGACCAAACTCCTTCGTCCTTGTTCCCGACCATCCCATGGTCAAAACATTTTCAAGCAATTGCTTTTTCCGAAATCTTTTTTCAAATCAAAACCATTACCGCTGTACAGCCGCCAGCACAACCGTCCATGACCGAGGACTCGACTATTCGAATAGATTTACACTCTAGAGAGGTTGTACACTGTACACACACCATTCGATTACCCGGCCCTGATCCACACCGATCGTGGGTCGAATAACCAGTCAAGACCTTCTGAATGCCCTCTACGATACAAGTGCCTACGCTATGAGGTTAGCCCCCTCAACACCGGGACCCCCTATTTAGTAACCAGCCAACCGGAGCGCATTTTCCACCTCGACGGGTGTGCGCTTTCAATGAGGGGCTCATAGTATCGCGTGGAGGTCCGTAGAGCCTTCATTCCTTCTCCCGGTCGATGCTACGCATGGAATGTTGGACAGAGAAGGACCACCCTCCGGGTATTGTTTACCCCTTTAGTAGTGTGAGGCACCTATACCAGATTAGTCAAACTTCCAGCCCTGCCCCGTCCCATTCCAGAGTAATGTGGTTGCACGGGTTAATTGCGCTAGCTCCAAAACTGGCCAGCCCGGTTGTTTTCGTAAACATTTTTCCTCCATATTTTGTCCATCTTTTTGTAAAACCAAACCCTTATCATTTTCCAAACCACTTGGTAGGCCAAGCCTCAACAAGGTTTTATCATAAAACATTTTTGTAAATCATTTCCCGGGGTCTTCCCATCCTACAGTTTTGCTTAGGCTAAAACAGGGTCTCCAAGGGGTTATGGTGTTTAAACACCATCTAACATACTAAGGGAAGGTAGGTAATAGACAAATGGGTTGCACCTAATGGTACTAAGGGGTAATTATTTGGAGGAGCCAAACATTCCCCATATAAAACATAGTATAGTAAAACAATGCAATTTGCATAAATGAGTAGATAAAACATGCATAGGTAAAAATAATAGGACAATGCATATGAGCAAGAAGGCGGCTTGCCTATGACCAGCGAAATGTCCCTTGACTTATTTAGAATACCAATAATAACAATAATAAGAACAACCCAATCCTTCCTTCTTTTCGGCGTCACACAATCGCAACTATCGCCGTTATTGAGCATACATGCAAACAAACAACCCACAATCACTACTAGAAAAATGCCTATTCGTGGCGCACATGAAAAGGCCTTCTGTGGCGCACTAGCAGTGCGCCACGGGCCTCGCGCTACGGCTATCTCGTAGCCGTGGCGCACTGCATGGTGCGCCACGGTTATATCGAGATAGGCGTGGCGCACTACCAGGTGCGCCACAGGTAGGGGTACATGTGCGCCACGGATGTTTTTTTCAAAAATCAAAAAAAAAATGCAAAAAACACCCTCGTTTTGAATTGCAAAAGCAATCGGGTCCGCATCACCGCCGTCATGTCGCCTCGCCGGCAGGGAGGTGGCCGTGGCCATGACCTACCACCGCAGGAAGGTGCGGGAGGCCGTGGACTTGCTACTCCTCGCCGGCATCGAGGAAGATAGGCAGTGAGGTGTGGCTGGAGAAGGGAGGAGGTTGCCGCAAGGAGAAGGAGGTCTTCGGCGGTCGTCGGAGCTCGTCGTCGCTCTTCGTGACTGCAAGGAGGAGGAGGCCACAAGGAAGGAGGAGGCGAGGAGGAGGCCGCAAGGAAGGAGGTCGTCGCCGTCATGACTGCAAGGAGGAGGAGAAGGTCGCCGCCGCCATCGCCATCGTCACTGCCACGGCACGGGAAGGAGGAGAAGTAAAGGAGGAGGAGGAGGAGGAGGAGGAGAAGAGAGAAGGAAAAGGAGGAGGAGAAGAGAGAAGCAAAAAGGAGGAGGGAGGAGAATGAAAAAGAGAAGAGGGATGGAATAGGGGTAGGTGGGCGGGGTGGTGATTCAAATTTGAATCCCGCCCAAGATTATCTGTGGCGCACTAGGTGGTGGTGCGCTACGGGTAAGTTGCCTCAAAATTTTTTTTCTGCAGCAAAAAATCTTGTTTTTGCCATAACTTTTTACTCTTTTCGAATTTTGAGATTCTAAAAAATCGCTAAACAACCTAAAGTGGTTGCAAGCGGATCTGGAATCTCGTTCTGGTCATTTTGGTATATTATACGTTTTTTTTCGACATCGTATGCAAAAGTTACGGCCTTTTTACCGTGGCATGACTTTTTTTTGCAAATAAAGTCGAAACTCATTTTTGTTAATTTTACTAGAAGCTATACCACATTACCTACCTAAATATGAAAGGATTTAATTTTTTGAAGTGTTTATCATTTTCGTTTATTTTTTGCAAACCCTAAAAAGGCGATCCACGGGGGGGGAGGGGGGGTGGAGTTGGTGCATGCCACTTAGGCGTAGGGCACTAGGGCAGAGTGCTCTACGGCTAAGTTTATACATCTGTGGCGCACTATGCCATGTGCGCCACAGATGTTTGTGGCCGTTTCACAGCAGAGGGGGCGTGCGCTTAGGCGTAGCGCACCCCCCCCCATGTGCGCCACAGATGACACTAACAACCGTGGCGCACATGACTATAGTGCGCTACAGATGTTTGGCGAGCGTCCAACAGGGCCCTGGACCACACACATCTGTGGCGCACTATAGTCATGTGCGCCACGGTTGTTCTAGTTACTAGTAGGGCACTGCCCAAAGGTGAGCCACGCCTGTTTTAGCCGTGGGGCACTTCAACCATGTGAGCCACGGATGTGCTGATTACCTATAGCTGTTTTCCTAGTAGTGAATCAATACAGGGCATACAAGCATCAAACCATACAGCAAGCAAAAGATTTATGCATGATAAACATCATTAAGATGCTGGAGGTTTGATTTGATTGGAGTGGGAGAAGATTTGGAGACATAGGAAAAAGGGATCTTTTTGTATTTAAGTTCAAGGAACTACCTAAGGGAGGTTTTTTTACCAAGGGGTTGATCTGTATGATACCATTGTATCAAAATTATACCAGTAGATAGGTATTGATAAAATGAATCCAACAAAACTGGTTTCATTATTTTATCATTTTCCCTTGATTTATAATGGATTTTATAGTGATTAAAACTCTAGTTTTATTAATAATTAAACAGAACTATTTTGTAGATCCAGAAATTATTTCCTTCTGTTATTAGGTAGTATTTGGTGGAATGATTCAAGAGGAGTTGGAATCACCTCAAAACAATTAACCAAATGCCCTTGGGAATTCCCAAAGACAGTAATGGATGGGATTTGTCTTTTTCATCATATTTAAAATAAAGACGATTTTGATGTGATTCCAAGTACACATTCTAGGTATTTAGATTAACTTTCTGTAGAAATTAGAATCACCCTTTTGGATTTACAGAAATCAATTGGTGAATTTATTGGTGAACAAACCATGCACAGAAATGTTTAATTCACCATAATTCAGTAAAGGCTCAATAAATCTTGGGCTCCTAGGTTTTGGTACTTATGGGTATATAGTTTTACTGGGAGGTGGAATTGGGTCAAAACCTCATTTGGTTTAACCTAGGAAAAATCCCAAAGGTGGAATTGGCTTGATTTTATTATTTTTGTGGTGGGCAAACCAAGAAACAATTTCAGGTGGGACCAGTGGGAGAAGCATGGTATGATTAATAACTTAAAATACCAATAGGGCTTATCCATTTGGTTTTACCAAAATCTCTAAAAGCATTTGTTAACGGAAGGGCTACCCTTGGATATTCTAATTTCTATGATTTATCTATTCAGTATCTTGGTCCCAAACCAAGTCTGCATGATGATAGAGTGTGGCCATAGGTACTTGGAAAAATATTAGCTAAATTTATTTAGGCACTTTTTATTTTCAAAAATATTGAAACTAGAAGGTCTATTTTTCTGGATCAGGGCAAAAAAATAAAATGAGCAGCGATTTTGGGCCAGATTTGGGGCTTCCTAGGCCAAGCTAGGGGAAACCGGCCCACCCGAGAAGAGCCACGCACGCTCAGCGCGTTTGAAAGGCTGACAGCGGGGGCCCATTGGTCAGTTAGGGGTGACCCACGAAGGGGTACCCTCGCATCTGGACAGTGCCGCTAAAGGGGATCCGACGACACTGGTTCGTCGTTCCTGCAAGACTGGCCTGACGGCGCTGGGAACCCTAGTGGCGTCGGGGAGGAGCGGGGGCTCACCTGAGGGCTCGACGGCGATGGGGAGGTGGCGGAGTGGACGCGGTGGTCGATGGCGAGCCCAGCGATGGGCGTTATGGGGTGTTTCGGCGCCAGGAGGAGGCTCGCGCGAGCGGGGCCGAGAGAAGCTTCAGGGGCTCGCCGTAGATGCTTCCGGAGACGTCCCCGAGCCAAGAAAACAGCAGGGGGTAAGAGATGGTAGGGGAAGACGGTAATGTGACATGCAGAGGGGGACGGAGTGGAGAAGGGAGGTCGGGCTCGATTTCTTGCTATGGCCGAGGGGCTTCTTTATCTCTCTCTCTTAGGCAGGACAGAGCAAGGGAGAGAGCAGGGGCTCGTGGGGGAGGGGAGTGAGAGGGGTAGAGGAGAAATGAGGTGACAAGAGGGGTTATGCCCTCTTATACCATGGTTCAATAGTTTACCATGGGATATGTCCATGGGGAGATGGAAGGTAAGGGCAAAACCAGTGGCTGGTTTGCTGTGGGCTATGAGAGAGAGGGAGAGAGGTTTTCTGGTCGTGGTGTAGATATGGAGGAGGTGGGGTAGCTGTTGCAATGAGTTTATGGGGTAAGACAAGCTTGTCTCCCTCTTAAATTCTTGTTTGCCAAGCACTATGAGACAAAGAGATAGTTTGGGAACTATATATCTATAGTGCCACGACCAGGGCTAAATGCTGGGTGTTGTGGTACATTGCTATGCAAGTTTGGGTGATTTTTAGATAGGCCTTAACCATGTTTTGATCAAGGTTCTAATTTATCCATTGCCATGCTTATGATATAGAGTTTTGAAATTTGACCTTGACAAGGTGAGATAAGAGTGTTGGTGGATGAGTATGGTCATTTTACACCTCCAAGATTTATTTGGGATTTTTAAGATGATTAAAAGTCCACTTAATCTCATTTATTCAAATAGTGCAGAAATAGGTTATGGAAGCTAATGTAATATTTTTACATTAGAAAAGGTTGGTTTTTATGTGAAATGGTGCTGAATACCATATTACACCTTGGAGAATTTATTGAGATGGAAAAGTATTTTTAATGAATTATTTCTTGTTTATGCAATTAAGAATAAGGGCAAAAAGAAATAATTAAGAATCTAAAAAATATTTATTTTTTAGTTCGGAAAATAGGGTATGATACAAAGAACTCAAATATGCATTTAGTTGGCAAATTGATTTGGAGAAAATCAAACTTGCCTTTATAGACCAAGATTCTAGGGTTTTGCCAAGAGTGGAATTTAAATAGTTTCAGGTCCAAATAATTATGGGAATTATTTGGGGGAACATCATATCCAGGGTAGATGATGTAACCTTGATGTATACATTATGTCCAACCTTAGGTTTGGAAGAATTGTGGTGAAAATGGAAGGAACTAGATTTTTGGGAATTTAGGGTTTTGTTATTTTGATGCCACCTAAACAGGGTTGGATTAGGGAGCTCAGAGCTCACCTTGGTACAAGGGGTACATGGATGGATAGACCATGTCATATAGATGATCATGGAAGCAAGAGTTGGGTTGTGTGCATTGGAGGTGGTCTAGGAGAGAATGCAAACTTTGTTGAAAATAAGGCTGCCATAGCAGATACATCAGGTAGCCTCCTAAACCTTGTGGATTTAAGAAGAACATAGCTTCAATGGTAACAATGGGGGTGGATGTTGATAGGACATGGTGAGTAGATAATAACCATGCAAATATTTGGTCAAGGGGAGGTAGCATATATATGTGAGCTTCTGCCAAAGTAGGCATGTGGACTAGTTTTGCAGAAAGATCATTATCTTGGCTATAAGACCATCACGGATAAGTGGGAATTAGAATGGCTTAGTCTAGGGCAAGAGTGGGATTTGGTATTACTAAAGATGTACTACAAGATGGTTCAAGTACATTATCAGTAATGCTTATTGGTTGGAAAAGGTAGAGCTCCAAAGATTGAATCTAGATAAGAAATCCAGACTTAACCATTTTGGCAGATTTAGGGTTTTAGACTAGAGTGCAAGCGTAGATGATTTTGAGAGGATGCACAGTTCCAAACTCATGATCAAGGAGATGATGTTGAAGTGTTAGCTAAGTAGGTATGATCCATGCTTAGATGTGGTCTTCTCTAAGTTGGAACTATTAGAAGGGATTATCCCTGGATTGATCTGATTAGGAGGGAAGATGATCACCTTAGTGGCTTAGGATAGATCCAGACTTGGATTCTTGATATGAGTTTGATGATTACAAACATAGATTTGGTCCTTAGGTATGTGCTGCTAGATTAGCTCACTCTACTTCCTAAACAAACAAGGCAATCAGTAGATCAAGGAAATTCATCAGACAGCAGATCAAGGGAATTCATCAAATAGCAGATCAAGGCAATTCATCTTATCACTTATCTAGCTACTACTATGGTTACCATCAATGCTAGCTTGAGGTAAGGAGGGTTATTTTGAAAAAGGAGTTTTGCTTTAATGTAAGATAAATACCATCTTGGTATCTCTACCAAAATTTAGATGAAAAGGTTTTAATAAAGGTTTTTGGAAAACCTAGAGATAAGGGTAGTTGACGGTTCTCTCTTGAAACATAAGGAGATAATATATAGGTCTACATAGTTTTGTTAATAGAAACTCGTAAAGTATTTGGTTGTGTCCCATTCATCTTCGATCAGGTTTTGAAATGCCAGAACATTTGAGAATATGAAAGATGAGCCAAGACATCTCTTTTGTAAACTAGTTTTTGTAAACTAGTGTTGAGATGAGGAGTACACAACTAACCCACAAGCAGTTGCTTGATCACAAGGAAACAAGTAAGCACGCATTGCAAGAAAAAGTTTTTGTTCCCCCTGATTTTTGCCTTTTGGACATTTAATCAGGGTTGCTGAAATTGGGATGTTACGACCTTTCCCCCTTAAAATAATCTCGTCCCAATATTAGGGAGGAGTAGGGTTGGGTGATAACATCCGCTCAACCATTTTAGCGGTGGAGACGTTATATGCTGAAAGGGTTTTTCAATTGATAGGCTTGGTCAGCTACGGGTCGGAGCTGATTGGCTTTGGATTGGGGCAGTTTAGATGCAACACGTGGAAAAGACGCAGTCTTTTCCCCTTAGGACGATTCCAGGGATGTTTAGCGTCGACGGGATACTTCCTCCTTGAGGCAAGACAACGGGTTGCGCCTTCTTCAAACGTTTATCGTTGAGGTCAGCTTCTCTGCCCTCTTGGTCTTGAAACGTCGGAAATGATGGCTAGGTTGTCGACTCTACGAGGGAGAACTTTCATGAACTCCTTCTGATTCTGGAGAAGTGTCAATTTTCGTCCTTCTTGCAGGGTCGATGATTTGGGTTTTGCAGGGGTGGTCAGCACCTAACGAGTAACTAAGGTTCGACCCCATGGTTCTATTAGGTTCTTCGGTAGGAAAGACACATTCTTTCCCCCTTAGAGCGACACTAGGGGTTTTTGGTGGAGTCGCCGACCTTCTTGATGGGAGTTGTATGCTGATGGTGGGGGATGGCACTGCACCTTTGATCCTGAGGTGGTTATCTTCTTTCGACCTTGTATACTCCGCTTTGTGAGAGATGTCGATACCACTCCTTGAGATAGTAGTCGTAGAGGGAGAGGTGTTTAAGTAGCTTCCGGTTAGTTAGTTCTGAGCTAGGGAGAGGTCCACTAGGTTGGGGGTTGCTGTTGGATGATGGCGGTCTTGGAACACAGTCCTCTAGGAAAGGGGTCTCTTTTGGGTTGGGGTCTGATGCAACATCGTGGGTTAAACACGCAAAGAAGGGCATTATTCTTGACTACCATACAACAGTTTTCATCCAAAATTCAACAGATTTGCGCCGACCACTGGTGGAAGTACTTGACGCCTTACTGAGTAGGTTTCGAGACGATCCATCACTTGTTAGAGTTTAGAGGAGTAAGTTGGTAGGGTACGAAGGACTAAGTCTAGAGTGCTCCTTGAACCTTGTAGCCGTCCATGGGTTGGGTACTAACTCGGTTACGCTATTTACTCGGGGTATGAGGGACATTCATCACTTCAGCGGTGAGGGTCGTGCCTTCTCTGATGTCTTGTTTCGAAGAGTGGATCATCCGGGGGTGGTGACTTGAAGAGGGGTTGATACTCGTGAAGGGGACAGTTCTTCATTCTACGTCTCAGGTTTTGCAGATTCGGAGCCCTTTTTCGGTGGGTCATTAGTAGCAGAAGCAGAGAAGGGGCTTCGCGACGTACTCAGGGAAACTTAATGTCTTGGGTTTATTTCTACTCCTTGGGGTGTAGTATTGACGGCGTCGGGCAGTCTTGTCATCTTAATTCAGAACGTCTCGGTTGTTGGGAGGATTGAGCAAACTTCTGAAGCTTGTTGATGATGTTTGTTTTCTGTCCCTCTGACAACTCTTGATGTGGGGTTAGGTGCAGGTTCTTGGATTGGAGATCTTCTGGTTTCATCTTCGTAGATGGTCTTCGGGCATTGAGTGGAAAGGCACATCCTTTCCACCTTTGAGCTTTACTTAGGCTTGTCGAGGTTGGGGTAGATCCTTCGTCTTGGAGCAAGGCTTGACGCTTGAGTTGAGATCCTCGAGTGACGCCTTATTGAGACTACCTTCATATGGTAGTTACCTAACAAAGCCGAAAGGTTTAACTCGGGGTAAATTTAGCGGTTGGCGACGCTTCTTCTTGGTCCTTCATCGGGGTGGAGGAATTTTGGCTTCAGAGGGGTTGTCTTCACTTGAAATCTTTGTGTTGCTTTGGTTTGATGACGGAGTAGACTCATTATCTTCGGGACTTCTTATCTTTCGGTTTCTTGGGGCGTTTGTGTTATGGTGAGGACTTCCTGTTGATTTGGCGGAGACTTGACTAGGTCATTGCTCCTTTCGGGCGATTAGAACTAAGGCACGAGTAGGAGTTGTCAGGGATTTTCTTTAGGTGGCCATCCTGCTGAGGAGAGGTTTCTAGCTACGGGGTTTCGAGGGTTAGCTTCAGGATACACCAACAAGGTGGTCATATAACAGGATCGAGTGATCCGAGGCTGAAAAGCAACACATTTCAAGCATCACACAAGCAGATGGCAAGCAAACCAGGCGTACCATATGTACTAAGGGGATGACTACATGCCATAAGGGGAATCATATATTAGGGATGCTAATCCTAAGTACGAACGTTATGAGGGTCTTGACTTCTGTCTTTCCATTTGTTGTCGTCGGTTCCGTACTTGGTAAATTTGGGGGCGATGAAGGACTCCGTTGGTAGGGCGATCTTGTAGTGTCTTTCGTCGTTGGTAGCTCACTTGTTCTTCTTGTCTTGGTGTCTCTTCATTCGGGATATTCGTCTTCGTAGTCTCCAAGTCAGACTTTTTTTTTGAAAATGGGACTTTTGAAGTAGACGAGATATAGAGAAATCCATTTTAAAATAGTTTAAGTCAGAGAAGGTGAGATAGGAAATCTTTCAGAAAGCTTTTGCAAATTGTTTTTCGAAAGCCGGTGTTTTCAAGAATAGGGGTTGTCCTGTCTAACGTCCATGCTAAATAAGGTCTCCTACAGTCAGGATGGCTCTGATACTAAGTCTGCGGCACCTAGGATTTATGGTCTGGGAATAACCGTTATGCCTACAATTCACGTTCCCATGATTAGTGAGCCGTGAGCATAACCGACAAGTATCATTGCAATATCCATATAGTAACGAGTACAAAACTTACATAAGATCCATTATGGCGATTACAACACAAGTAGCGGAAGTCTTTAGCGCAAATCCCGTGCCTTAACCTATAGGCAACTGACTGGGAACACGGCCTAGCTCGCATAGACGTCAGCACCTTCATTACTTCTCAACATCTGCAATCTTGCCAAGTAAATAGCAAGGGACAATGCCGGTGAGTACTTTTAATGTACTCGCAAAACCACCTTAAGATAGCAATAGTAACAGATATGCAATATAGCTATGGTATGATGGCTCCAGGAGAGGTTCTCTTATAAACTAGTTTCTCTTGTAGATATAGCATGTATCTACATCTTTGTTAAAAAACTTTTGTAAAACATTTTGGAAACCTTTTAGAAAAGTTTTAAGAAAACACCAGGATTGGGTCACCCATTTGTTTTTCCTTCCAGTCATCTCATGACCAAACTCCTTCCTCCTTTTTCCCGACCATCTCATGGTCAAAACATTTTCAAGCCATTGCTTTTTCTGAATCCTTTTTGAAATCAAAACCATTACCGCTATACAACTGCCAGCACAACTGTCCATGACCGAGGACTCGGCTATTCGAATAGATTTACACTCTAGAGAGGTTGTACACTGTACCCACACCATCCATTTACCCGGCCCTGATCCACACCGATCATGGGTCGAATAACCGGTCAAGACCTTCCGAATGCCCTCTCCGATACAAGTGCCTACCCTATGAGGTTAACCCCCTCAACACAGGGACGCGATATATAGTAACCAGCCAACCGGAGCGCGTTTGCACCTCGACGGGTGTGCGCTTTCAATGAGGGGCTCATAGTATCGCGCGGAGGTCCGTAGACCCTTAATTCCTTCTCCCGGTCGATGCTACGCATGGACCGTTAGAATGAGAAGGTCCACCCTCCGGGGATTTTTACCCCTGTAGTAGTGTGAGGCACCTATACCAGATTAGTCAAACTTCCAGCCCAGCCCCGTCCCATTCCAGAGTAATGTGGTTGCACGAGTTAATTGCGCTAGTTTCAAAACTGGCCAGCCCGGTTGTTTTCGTAAACATTTTTCCTCCATCTTTTGTCCATCTTTTTGTAAAACAAAACCCTTCTCATTTTCCAAACCACTTGGTAGGCCAAGCCTCACCAAGGTTTTATCATAAAACATTTTTCTAATTAATCATTTCCCGGGGTGTTCCCATCCTACACTTTTGCTTAGGCTAAAATAGGGTCTCCAAGGGGTTATGGTGTTTAAACACCATCTACCATACTAAGGGAAGGTAGGTAATAGAAAAATGGGTTGCACCTAATGGTACTAAGGGGTAATTTTTTGGAGGAGCCAAACATTCCCCATATAAAACAAAGTATAGTAAAACAATGCAATTTGCATAAATGGGTAGATAAAACATGCATAGGTAAAATAATAGGACAAGGCATATGAGCAAGAAGGTGGATTGCCTGTGACCAGCGAAATGTCCCTTGACCAGCGTCACACAATCACAACTATCGTCGTTATCGAGCATGCATGCAAAGAAACAACCCACAATCAATACAGGGCATTCAAGCATCAAACCATACAACAAGAAAAATATATATGCATGATAAACATCAGTAAGATGTTAGGTTTGATTTGATTGGAGTGGGAGAAGATTTGGAGACATAGGAAAAATGGATCTTTTTGGATTTAAGTTCTAAGAACTACCTAAGGGAGGGGTTTTTGACCAAGGGCTTGATCTGTATGATACAATTGTATGAAAATGATACCAGCAGATAGGTATTGATAAAATGCATCCAACAAAAGTGGTTTCACTATTTTATCATTTCCCCTTGATTTATAATGGATTTTATAGTGATTAAAACTCTACTTTTAGAAAATAATTCACCAGAACTGTTCTGATGTTCCAAAAATTATTTCCTTGCGTGATTAGGTAGTATTTGGTGGACTGATTCAATAGGATTTGGAATCACCTCAAAACAATTAACCCAATGCCCTTGGAAAATTCCCAAAGACAGTAATGGATGGGAATTGTCTTTTTCATCGTATTGAAACTACAGAATATTTTTATGAGATTCCAAGTACACATGCTTGGTATTTAGATTAAATTTCTGTAGAAATTGGAATCACCCCGTTTGGATTTAGAGAAATCAATTGGTGAATTTATTGGTGAACAAACCATGCACATAAATGTTTAATTCACCGTAATTCTATAAAAGCTCAATAAATCTTGGGCTCTTAGTTTTTGGTACTTATGGGTATATAGTTTTACTGGGAGTTGGAATTGGGTCAAAACCTCATTTGATTTAACGTAGGGAAAATCCCAAAGGTGGAATTGTCTTGATTTTATTATTTCTGTGGTGGGCAAACCAAGAAGCCATTTCAGGTGGGACCAGTGGGACAATCATGGTATGGTTAATACCTTACAGTTTCAATAGGGTTTGCTCCATTTGTTTTTACCAAACTCTCTGAAAGCATTTGTTAACTTAAGGGCTACCCTTGGCTATTCTAATTTCTATGATTTATCTATTCAGTATCTTGGTCCAAAACCAAGTCTGCATGATAGAGTGTGGCCATAGGTACTTGGGAAAAATATTATCTAAATTTATTTAGGCCATTTTTATTTTCAAAAATATATAAACTAGAATGTCTATTTTTCTGGATCTGGGCAAATAAATAAAATCAGCAGCGGTTTTGGGCCAGATTTGGGGCTTCCTGGTCCGAGCTAGGGGAAACTGGCCCACCCGGGCGGAGCCACGCGCGCACGACGCGTTTGAAGGGCACACAGCGGGGGCCCGCTAGTCAGTGAGGGGTGACCCGCGAAGGAGTACCCTCGTAGCTGGACCGTCCCGCTAAAGAGAATCCAATGGTGTTGGTTCGTCGTTCCCGCAAGACTAGCCTGGCGGCGATGGGATCCCTAGCAGTGTCGGGGAGGAGCGGGGGCTGACATGAGGGCTCGCCGGCGATGGAGAGGTGGCGGAGCGGACGCGGTGGTCGATGGCGAGCCCAGCGATGGGTGACATGGGGTGTTTCGGTGCCAGGAGGAGGCTCGCACGAGCAGGGACGAGAGGAGCTTCGGGGGCTCTCCGTAGATGCTGCCGAACACATCCCTGAGCCAAGAAAACAGCAAGGGGGTAAGAGATGGTAGGGTAAGGCGGTAATGTGACATGTAGAGGGGGAGGGAGTGGAGAGGGGATCTCGGGGTCGATTTCTTGCTATGGCCAAGGGGCTTCTTTATCTCTCTCTCTTAGGAAGGACAGAGCAAGGGAGAGAGCAGGGGCTCGTCGGGGAGGGGAGTGAGAGGTGTAGAGGAGAAATGAGGTAACAAGAGGGTCTGGAGGGGGCTCTGCCCTCTGATACCATGGTTCAATAGTTTACCATGGGATATGTCCATGGGGAGAAGGGAAGGAAGGGAAAATCCAGGGGCTTGTTTGCTGTGGGCTGTGGGAGAGAGGGGAGAGATGATTTCTGGTCGTGGTGTAGACAGGAGGAGGTGGGCTAGCTGCTGCAATAAGTTGAGGGAGCAAGACAAGCTTGTCTCCCTGTTAAATTCTTGGTTGCCAAGCACTATGAGACAAAGAGAGAGTTTGGGCACTGTAGATCTGTAGTGCCACGACCAGGGCTAAATGTTGGGTGCTGTGGTACATTGCTATGCAAGTTTTGGTGATTTTTAGATAGGCCTTAACCATGTTTTAATCAAGGTTCTAATTTAGCCATTGCCATGCTTATGATATTGAGTTTTGAAATTTGACCTTCAAAAGGTGAGATAAGGGTGCTGGTAGATGAGTATGGTCATTGTACACCTCCAAGATTTATTTGGGATTTTTAAGACGATTAAAAGTCCACTTAATCTCATTTATTCAAATAGTGCAGAAATAGGTTATGGAATCTAATGTAATATTTTTACATTAGACAAGGTTGGTTTTTTATGTGAAATGGTGCTGAATACCACATTACACCTTGGAGAATTTATTTGGAATTTATTGAGATGGAAAAGTATTTTTAATGAATTATTTCTTGTTTCTGCCAATTAAGAAAAAAGGGTAAAAAGAAATAATTAAGAATCTCAAAAATATTTATTTTTGAGTTCAGAAGATAGGGTATGATACAAAGAACTCAAATATGCATTGAGTTGGGAAATTGATTTGGAGAATATCAAACTTGCCTTGATAGATCAAGGTTCTAGTGTTTTGCTAAGAGTGGAATTTAAATAGTTTTCAGCTCCAAATAATTATGGGAATTATTTGGGGTAACATCATATCCAGGGTAGATGATGTAACCTTGATGTATACATTATTTCAAACCTTAGGTTTGGAAGAATTGTGGTGAAAAGGGAAGGAACTAGATTTTTGGGAATCTAGGGTTTTGTTATTTTGATGCCACCTGAATAGGGTTGGATTAGGGAGCTCAGATCTCACCTTGGTACAAGGGGTACATGTATGGATAGACCATGTCATATTTATGATCATGGAAGAAAGATTTGGGCTTGTGTGCATTGGAGGTGGTCCAGGAGAGATTGCAAACTTTGTTGAAAATAAGGCTCCCATAGCAAATACATCAGGAAGCCTCCTAAACCTTGTGGGTTTAAGAAGAACATAGCTTCAATGGGAACAAGGGTGGTGGAGGTTGATAGGCCATGGTTAGTAGATCATAAAAATGCAAAGATTTGGTCAAGGGGAGGTAGCATATAGATGTGAGCATCTGCCAAAGTAGGCATGTTGACTAGTGTGGCAGAAAGATCATTATCTTGGCTATAATACCATCATGGATAAGTGGGAATTAGAATGGCTTAGTCAACGGCAAGAGTTGGCTTTGGTAGTACTAAAGTTGTACTACAAGATGGTTCAAGTACATTCTCAAGAATGCATATAGGTTCGAAAAGGTAGAGCTCCAAAGATTGAATCTATATAAGAAATCCAAATAACCATTTTGGAAAATTTAGGGTTTTAGACTAGAGTGCAAGTGTAGATGATTTTGAGAGGATGCTCAGTTCCAAACTCATGATCAAGGAGATGATGTTTAAGTGTTAGCTTAGTAGGTAGGATCCATTCTTAGATGGGGTCTTCACTAAGTTGGAACTATTAGAAGGAATTATCCCTGGATTGATCTAATTAGGAGGGAAGATGATCACCTTAGTGGCTTAGGATAGATCCAGACTTGGATGCTTGATATGAGATTGATGATTAAAAACATAGATTGGGTCCTAAGGCAATTCATCAGACAACTGATAAAGGCAATTCATCAAATAGCAGATCAAGGCAATTCATCTTATCACTTATCTAGCTACTACTAGGGTTACCATCAAGCCTAGCTTGAGGTAAGGAGGGGTATTTTGAAAAAGGGGTTTTGCTTTGATCTAAGATAAGTACCTTCTTGGTATCTCTACCAAGATTTAGTTGAAAAGGTTTCAATAAAGGTTTTTGGAAAACCTAGAGATAAGGGTAGTTGAAGGTTCTGTCTTGAAAACATAAGGAGATAATATATAGGTCTCCATAGTTTTGTTAATAGAAACTAGTAAAGTATTTGGTTGTGTCCCAGTCATCTTGGCTCAGGTTTTGAAATGCCAGAACATTTGAGAATATGAAATATGAGCCAAGACATCTCTTTTGTAAAATAGTTTTTGTAAACTAGTGTTGAGATGAGGACTACACAACTAATCCACAAGAAGTTGCTTGAGCACAAGCAAACAAGTAAGCGGGCATTGCAAGAAAAAGTTTTTGTACCCCCTGATTTTTGCCTTTTGGACATTTAAACAGGGTTGCTGAAATTGGGATGTTACAGGTGGCAAGTATGGGACTACAAAAACCACAAACCCACGTGGCCTCCCGTACAAGCCTTAGCATGTTTATTATCCATCTCTGATCATACCAGGTCATCCTGTCATACTAGGTTCATTCGCAGCTCTAATTCATCAACCAGATGGACCAGTGGTAACATATAAGCATTGCTAAGCACAACAAATGTAATAGCTCTAGCAACGCTTCACAAGCCAAACCCTAGGTATGCTAGGAGCAGTGGATCAGAGAATATAGGCTATAAAGGAAACATGCATCAGATAGGATTAATCTATCTATCGATAAAATAATTTGGAATCCTATCCACATGGCAAGAATTGAAATACTTGAGAACACATATTATATCATGTGTGGGGCTTCCCTTGACTTTGCCTATTGATAACCAATAAGCAGATCTCCGGACACCTGGTACTTGACTTGATTATAGTTTATCAAGTATTTGTCTTCGAGCTTCGATGGTGTTGATCTCGGTCTTCAATCTCGATCTCGATTTCGATAACGTATTCTACCGAAGAAGAACCAAATACCAGAAAAAAGGGGAGACAATCAACACATGGTATCTATGCAATGCTCAATCAAGGATGATGATATGACAAGTTAAATTGCATTGAAATTGAAACCCTAAACATGCTTGGTCATTTTAAACGTGGTCGGAGGGGTCTGAACCCTAATTCAGAGAAACCCCGAATTCACCTGTGAGGGGTTGCATTGTTCTTCTAATTAAACTTGTCATGATAGTTGATTAACAATGCATGATTATAGCTTAGTTAGATAGAGCTCATTTTTCTGATTATTTTCATATATTATTTGTATTTTTCTGATTTAAAATGAATTAGTTATGATTTTCTCCAATTTTAATTCATTTTAAATCATTTTTGGAATATTATAAAATAATTTACATTTTGGACCTACTTTTAACATTTTATTAAACAGAAAACATTTCTGATATTATTTATATCACTTACAGGGTGTACCCACCTGTTAGCATTTCTTATTTACAGAAAATGATTTACTGAAATTATTAAAAGATAAATAAACAGAGATATGACACCAGCATGACATCATGCTGATGTCATCAATGGGGATGCTCCCAGGTCGAGGATGCTCCCATCGATCTGCTGCACGCGGGGACTCGGGGTTGGGCTCGTTGAAGAGAGGGGTTGGACTCGGCTTTCGGGAAGATGGATGCGCCGCGCTCGATTCCGGTCAGAGGAGGGCTTCCCCTCTTGCAAGCTTCAACAGTGATGACGAGGGTGATGCGGTGAGGCTCCTAGGCACTTCGGTTGGACGAGGGGAGCTCGGGAGTGGCAGGGCTCGTCGGCGGCCGGAGCTAGGTTTTCGGGGTCGAAGTGGGAAACCACTAGAGAGGACGAGAGGAGATGAGACTGGTATGGGGAGAGAGAGGAGGACACGGACGATCTTATCCTCGTGTCCGAGAGAGGTGGCGGGCATCACAGCACGCGCAACGATCGACGGCGGTGGCGAGGGCACGCAACAGCTTCTTTGCGTGAGGAAGAAGATAGGCGAAATGGTACGCGGGCTTGGACCGGATGCTGGGCCAAGGTGGGCTGCTGGGAGCATGCTGAGGGACGGGGAGAGAGCAGAGGGAGTTGGGCTCGGCCCAGATTAGGTTTAGCTACAGATGTTTTTGTTTAAACCCTTTTTATTTTATGTTTTCAATTTTTCTTTTGTAAATTCAAATGCTTTTGTCTTTTTGAATAGTTCCAAAATACAAGAAGGTTTATAAAATTTCTAAAAATTTGCAGGGGCCCTTATAAATAATTTGGGCTCCATCATTTTGTGATTTTTCAAATAATCAAAACCATTTGAATAGGTTCAAAGAGAGAGGGAAATAGAGTTTAGGTTTTGATCAATTTGTGGCACACATTTTAAATGATGATGATGCTCATGAATGCACAAACAAATCATAATTACTAGTTAATAAATCTTGGGTTGTTACACAAATTTTGCTATATTTTGAAAACATATCAAGAGGAAGTAGTATGAAGAGTATGGCTCGATCGACTGCTATCTCGGGAAGGAGTCGATCCGACTATTTTCCTTACTTAATTTTAGGGTGCTTCCTGTGAAATGAATGGACCTCGTTCTAATTTTTACTTTTTTAGGATCTTGATGTAAAATGTACTCCCACAGTCCAATTAAGTGGTAGTTTAAACGAATTTAAACTTAGTCGTCAATGAGTCTGAACATTCTTGAATTTCTAGCCGAACAACCAAGGTCCTGGCCATATCTACATCATAGTTTATGTTGATGATCCCATATCCAAGAATTTGCATGATGCCAAATTTGGCCATATTTTGTATACAATTGAAGAGGAAGTACTATGAAGAGTATGGACATATCTACCTCGATGTGATTTTTCCTTGTTTAGGTCCTTGATGTAAAATGTACTCTCACCGTCTGATGGGGATATACCAATTGCGGTATCCACGAGGGAAGGAAGCGACTGTCCCAATACAATGTCGAGTGGGCCATAAATAATGGCGACAGAAAAGGAGGCTTCATAGAAGATCGGCGAATGAGCGTGAAGGCCCAAGACCGTAGTTAGACCCTGTCAGATTAGGTCAAACTCCCAAAACCTTTACTGATTCAGTTGAGATCAAGTAAAACCCTAGCGAGGAACCCCTATATAATCCTCCCTAGGGTTCCCTTTTGTACACACGAGCTATTAGCTACTCCATCTAAGTGACTCGCCGCCCTTACACAGAGTTTTCCCATCATGTAACTCATTTGTCGTCAATAAAAGCAAGTCTTTACCCTGCGGGGGGCAAACCTGGGTAAACCATGTGTCTCGCTCTGAATCTCGATCCATAGATGGCGACTCGCTCTTTCCCTCCTTCGACTCAATCGCTACCCCTGGTAGCGACTACTGTGGCCATTCCCATGACAGCGACACCCACCGTGGGGCTTGGTGAGTCAAGCCTCGGATCTGCGGTGAGACCCTTCACTCCAACTCACCTACCCTTCGCCATCGGACGCATGATCGCCACCGGTGGATTTCTCTAGATCCTACCGAGTAGCTATGTATTAGCCTCGTGACCATTCGCACACGCCATTTTAATACCAGTCGGCTCTGTTAACCTTGTTGTCGGCTTCACCGACACCATTGACCCGGCTGATCCCACCGCATTTGCCACTAGCACTGGATCACCCTCGCACGATCTATTCTTAGAGGAGCAGATCCAATCGATCTCCCTGCTCGCCTCCAAGTATGATTCGACCAAGGACGAATCGGTTGAGCGAAATGATACCCTCTACAATGACTCCGACTCGACGGCACCCGAGATGGCCATAGAGCCAACCGTCCCCACGTCCAAAGCTAGCTCCATCACCAGGGTCTCGAATGTTGGGGACTACGAGGACGATTCGATCCTCCAACTCCTCGACTATGATTCAAGTTTGGATTCTCCAGATGAGACCTACCCTGCCATTCACCATGCCATCTACATGGCAAATGACACCGAACCACCGGTGGATCCTTTCACACAGCCCCTCCCACCAACTGCGACGACCGACAAGATCGAGCAGCACCACATGGCCTTGAACGAGGCCACGGAGAAAGAAAAGGCCGATCTCGAGAAAATTTTCCTCGAGCAACATACAGTGCAACAACTTTCAGCCTACCACCAGCGTCGGTTGACACGGCGACTCAACTTCTCTGCGCATGGTCGCTCCCTAAACTTCAATGACCAGAACGACCCTGCACACGTGTCCGATCGATAAATTTTCAACAACACGCCACCCGGAGGTAGTCTCCCGCCGACCGGGTCAACAACGGACGGAGCTCCACCACCACCGTGCACCTCCTTCATAGTAACCATGGGTACTAATAGCTCCATGGGAGTACGATGCCAAAGGCCTCACCCTATACTCAACTCTGATGGACAACGTCATCGCGAGTCAAGAGGCAGTCGCCATCATGAACCCCACAGGAGAACGCGTGCTCTAGATCAAGTACGCCCAAGCCCTTCTTGCCAAACACTATCGAAGATCGAAGCTCGAAGAACAATACTTGACCAACTATAATAAAGTCAAGTACAAGGCTCCCGAAGATATGCTTATCTGTTATCAACTGGCAAAGGCAAGCATAGCCCCACCATGATACAATCCTATGTTTATGAAAGTATTTCAATTCCTGCCATGATGCATATGATTCTACTGTGGTATTTTATCGATAGATAGAGTATCCTATCTATTGCATTACTCCCTTGATCTTATATTACCTAATTCACTGCTCCTAGCATAACTAGGTTTGGCTTGTGTGCACTGCTAAAGCCTATATCTGTGTCCTGCTTAGCCATGCATAGCTGTTGAGTCTGGTTCATCCAGATGATGTATCAGATTCGAATAATCTAGTTTGACAGGAGAACGTGATGATATGAGGTCAGTGATATGAGATTAAACATGCTAAGGCTTGTATGGGAGGCCACGGTGGGATGTGTTTTTTCTAGTCCCATGCTCGCCACCACTAGGACCCGAGTTCTTGCCTCTTGAACCAAGATGAGCGTACAACCACACGGGGTTTATGGGGACCCCCTGATTGACTAACTTTCCTATTAGATTCCATGAGTCACATACTTCATGGGTTCCATTCGACATACGCATTGAAAACCTTTTGAAAGATTTGGCGGGTGAAAGGTGCATCATAAGAGGTAGGTAAGCGTGGTTGGGGTTGCTTGGGGTGGATGGAGCCCCTGGTAAACCAACCTCGCCTCACAACTTTAAGTACCGGCTTCGGGATTTGACGCGTTATGGCGAAACCATACTTATTGCATGACTCATGTTCTCGACGAAAGCAAGGTAAAGGTTGTGTCTAACCAGCCTCTGCCGACCTTCCAAGGAAGAGGGCTAATGATTCTAGCATTAAGAGAAGGTTAGTACGTGTGGGTAAAGTTGTACACCCCTGCAGGGTAATAATCTTTCGGAAAGCCGTGTCCACGGTTATGGACGACTTGGGAACGTATGTGAGATCATAGAGAACTATAACATTATCGTAAAACATGGTAGATCAATGTGTGCTTAAGGATGCTTCCTCATGGGTATGAGGGGGTGATCCTAGTTCAGGTGATGATGATATGGTGGATGTAAAAAATGATGATCAATATTTCGGAGATTTCGTTCTCGTATTCCCTTTTTAAAATACTCTGACTAGACGAGATTCTTCTCCCTCTTGTTTTATAAACAAAAGTGGCTTTATGCAAAACAACTCCACTAGCCATAAGTCTTGCGGAGTACACCCTGTACTCACCCTTTCTTTGTTGATACTTTTGTAGCAGAGTAAGGGTTCCCTGAAGATCAGTTTGGTACTACTTTGACACTGACGAATAGCTTGGGGTTCCCGGACGGCAGCCTGGAATCTATGGGCTGGCACGTCATTGTTATGCTTCAGGCCTCTTAGGCCATTTGTTAAGTTTGCTATACTTAATAGCATAATTGGCCGTCCATTGTTTGATGTTTGTGGTTAGTGATCTCTGCTTGAAATAATTTGGCTCTTCGCTCAGTTATGAGCTTGCTATAATAATTTTTGTGTCGTAGGGTCACTGCTGCATTATCGATTCTTCACTGGATATCCTCGAGCTGAAGGTTAAGCTTATGTCAGACGGAGGTTTGGGATTTGTTTAGCCCTGATCCCGAGGGTGTCACAACCGCGCTTGAAGCCACACGCCAGAAGCTCCTATAGGAGGCCACCAAGGTCGCTGCTAGCCCGCACCGAGTGGACGCCACCGTTCACGAGTACAACGCAGCCCATGGCAGATCCAGCACTGAGGGCGTGACATTGGGTCAGAACTGGACCGCGCCATGAACTCATGTGCCGGCGTGGCCCAACCCGTCTATAGAACCCCCGCCAAAAACATGAGAGAGGCCAAGTGTGAGAGCCAACACATGGCTTAATAGGATTGATAGGATACTCATACCAACAAGTTGCAACTTCTTTTCCGGAAGCTCATTCGTAAAGAACTCTAAGGTTAAGCGTGCTTGGCCTAGAGCAATTCTAGGATGGGTGACCGGCCGGGAAGTGGGTAACCGGGTGCGCATGAGTGAGGACAAAGTGCGTAAAAAAGACTAGTGTTGGTTTGTGAGGCCAGTCTAGAGATCCTATTGAGCTGCGAGAAGTGACAGCCGTCGGTCCGGAGTGACCAGGGGTGTTACAAGTGGTATCAGAGCCGACCTCGCGGTTTAACGGGTGTGTGCGGGTCAGTGGTGGGACATGTGGAGCATGTCGCGTGTGGCCCGGAGTGGACACGGCATGGCACATGTGCCGGCACTGGACGCATAGATGCATGCCAAGAGGGTACGTTCCTGGGGTGTGCTTGATCGATGAGGGCATCGATCTTCTAAAAGGTGAGTGTATGTGAGATCCAACACATGGCTTAATAGGATTGATAGGATACTCATACCAACAAGTTGCAACTTCTTTTCTGGAAGCTCATTCGAAAAGAACTCTAAGGTTAAGCGTGCTTGGCCTAGAGCAATTCTAGGATGGGTGACCGACCGGGAAGTGGGTAACCGGGTGTGCATGAGTGAGGACAAAGTGCGCAGAAAAGACTAGTGTTGGTTTGTGAGGCCAGTATAGATATCCTATTAAGCTATCAGGAGTGACACACGCCGGGCCGAGGAGTGGACGGGTTGTTACACCAAGGCAGCATCCACATAACTGAAACACCTTGAGGGGGAGGAACTTCGTCTCCAGCAGGAGAGCGTCTAGCTCCTCGTCGCCACCTCCAACAAGCAACAAGACGAAGGGGCTCCCAGCCAAGGGGGCAAAACCCGGGACATGGTCCCTCGCAAAGGCGCAAACTAGACGGCACATCAAGGAAGTAAGCACCAACAGGCATCTTGCCAGACGGCACCAGGCAAAACAGCCGCCCACGTGGCGGATTTGGCAATCATGGCCATCGCAACCACGACGCTACTGTCACCAGTGTTAGCCGTGCGCCGGCTAGAGGAGCTGGCCAAGGAAAGAAGGCACGCAGGATGGAAGAAGGAGCTGGCGGAAACAAAAACCCGCCCATGTCGCGCCTGACCGGGCATCTCGGCCCTTGCGAGCCAGCTGACGCGCGCGAGCACATCGACCTCCTGGTGCAGTCGCGCACGCTGGAAGAAGAAAGTATGGCTGGCCCGAAATGTTTTGGCCCGCGCATCCGGAACAAGCTATTTCCAAAGGGATTTTCGTTCCCAAGAGACACGCCAAAATACAACGGCACCATCAAGACGGAGGACTGACTGGTGGATTACACCACCGCCGTGGGCATCGCGAACGGTAATCTCCGCCTGGCCGTCCGCTATGTCCCCCTCATGCTTCACCTAAGACGAAGCGGGTATGGTGGAGTAGAAGAGGGCCTCGGCGATCTAGGGTTTAGAGGGCCGAGGGTAGGTGGTGGCCGACGGCTAGTAGAGGGGCTACGCGCGGCTACTTTTAGATGGCTCTAAATCGGCTGCAACTTTTAGAGGGCTACAACCAATCTAGGGTTTGAGGTGTGGGGCAAGGGGGCGCCCTCTACCCTCTATTTATGATAGGGAGAGGCGGCAAGGGGAGGGGAGTCCTCCCAACTCCCCTTGCTTGGTCGGCAGCAAGGAGAGGGAGGAACCCTCCCTCCACTAGGCAACTAATGTTGGGATTTGCCTTTTTCAAATTGGCGTTTGACTTTTCAAACTAGAGTTTGATTTCTCTCTTCCCATTGCCCAGCCAAGTGACCTACGACATGATGCAACCATTCCACTTTATTATGACACATCCATGTACCCTTCCCACTCCAGATCGGTGGACCTTCTAGACCTTTCTAGAACATTCCAGTGAAAACACTGAAACCATTCCCGAACTCCGGATTTGGACTTTCCTTATATGAATCTTATTCTCGGGACCATTCCGGATATCCTCGTGATGTCCTGGATCCAATCCGAGACTCCAAAAACATTCGTTATCTTTACTCACATTCCATATCTACTAAACAACATCTAATCCTTAACTGTGTCTCCCTACGGTTTATGAATTATGCAGACATGACCGAGAGCCTTCTCTGATCAATAACCAATAGAGGAATATGGAAATTCATATGGCTACCACATATTACTATGATTACTTCGTGATCGAGTGAACCATTTACATACGATAGAAATTTCCCTTTGTCTCGCGGTACTTTACTTATCTGAGGTTTGATCATCGTTATCTCTGCATACCTAGTTCAACCTCGTTACCGATAAGTACTCTTTACTCGTTCGTGTGATATGTGATCCTTGTGAGCCAGTCACATGCTTGCAAGTCATTTGGATGACATTCCACCGAGAGGGACCAGAGTATATCTATCTGTCATATGGATGGACAAATTCCACTCTTGATCCATGTGCCTCAACACATACTTTCGAACACTCAATGCCACCTTTATAACCAACCAATTACGAAGAGGTGTTTGATGTCATCAAAGCATCCATCTGGTGATGGTGATTAACATGATATCATGGTCGAAGGATTTAGGTTACTATGTATCTCAAAGCTTATAGGAAACAAACTATTGGAATGACTTTGATCTTTATGCTACGCTTAACTATATAAGTATGTCCACCACTTCTCCTAATGATATGATCTTGCTGTTAATAACATCTCAATGTTCATGATCAGGAAACCATGATCATCTATTAACCAACAAGCTAGTATTACAAAGCGGCTTTACGAGGGACTCTTACAAGTTTACAAATAACACAAGTATTAATGTTTCCGGTTAATACAATTATAGCATGAATGTAAACATTTATCATAAACACAAAGATATAATAATAACTACTTTTACTATTGCCTCTTGGGTATATCTCCAACATAAATGGCCAGAATAGTGAAAGGACAAAATAGTAAAAGGCTAGAATAGTATAATGCCTAAACAACAAAAGGCCAGAACAGTAGTGGACCTTCTCAAAGAAGGGACGTTAGTGGGCGACCCATGATAGGCTATAAGAATAGTGACAGGGTGACCAGAGGCCTTAGCATTACCTAGACGACTCTACGCATGCCAAGGCGGGCCTCCTGTAGGCCGAAACAGTAACGGGACTGAAAGTTTACAGGACACAGTAGGCTCCACTAAGGGGATCATTCCAAATAGTGAAGGGAGGAACAGTAACGGGCCGTCTTCCTATTGGTCTCTTGTAATGGGCCGGCCCACTTAATAATTAGCAGGCCTTGGCTGGGCCTGGCTTGTTGATGGTGGCTCAGATCACTTTAAAGCTTTGTTGGGAAACCCCAAGAGGAAGGTATGATGAGCACAACATTAAGTCTTCCCTCAGTATGAAACCAAGGTTATTGAACCAGTAGGAGGAAGGAAACGACTGAAAGTTGTTGCCAGCAACTTGGAAACCTGCACATCACAAACTCAAAACTTTGCCCAATGAACAGTGAGGTTATCAATCTTACCGTTTTGCTGAAAACAAAGGATTAAACGTATGGTGTGGAAGGTAATGGTGGCTTGTAGAAAGTACACAGTAACAGTGGAAGATGTATCAATGGTAAAGATTGGATCGGGGTCCACATTTCACTAGAGGTGTTCTCCTTAAGATAAACAACATAACATGCTGGGTAAACAAATTACAGCGGGGCTATTGACAGGACTGAGCAAGGCATAACAATGCAATACTAGACATTCATGATCCTATGAGATTCGATTGGGAATTACAAAAATATACATAGACCGCTATCCAACTACATCTATGACTAGTAATTTTAAGGGTCCCAACCTTTAATGAGGTAGAGTCCCCTATGTTTACAATGCTAGTCCCTGGATCAATAGCTAGCATCCACAGTTAAGATGTAATATCAAGAAACAAAGGTCATAATACAACTTTATAACCAGGAATAACATAATTTTATTACATCTTACATAGCTCATTTGGCTATTACATTACATTGCAGCGGAATAACTATAAGCATGGGGTCCTTCATCTTCAAAGTTCCACAGGCAGACATGTTGGTTGTAGAGTTTGTAATCCTAATCAACACACTTCACTAAATCAATCTAACCTGCAACATAACAAGTTACAGCCACAAGGGTCAATACATTTGAATTGTATTGGCAAGTGATACTATGGTAGTATAGTGGAGTCTATCATCTATATGCATTTGGCTAAGTGGAGTTGAGGCTTGCATTGCTCAAAATATATTTTTCCTTAACATTTGAAAACACTAAGTTTTTGCTTGACAAAATCATTTATCCCAATCAAAGATTGAAGATCCTTTAACCCTTGTTCAACCACAAGTTTTTAACTTTGAAATTTGAATGATGAGATTCTTGATTGCTTCCATGTCTTGATGCTCAAATTGTCCTTTGCCAGGGACATGGCTAAGTACTTAGATTTTACACTCTGCAGAGGTGGTGCACTTTCCCCACAATACTTGGTTTCACCAAGACAAGATCTTTCAGAAGCCTTCCCTTAGACCAAAATGGACGCGTTCCAACCTATCAAACTCTACCACCAACTGTCCATATGGCTAAGTTCTTGCAACCTATATGATCCAGGCAGAGCCCATAATGCCAAGTGGTTGCACTTGAAGATTCTCAACATTTGACATCTCAAATCTCTTTGTTCCTGGGTGGCCATCCACAAGTGAGTTACACAAGGTCAACCATAAACATGGGCCTTGTGAACCACTCAACCAAAATCCACCAAGAAATTACCATTCCACCCAGGTGATTCATTAACTTAGTTGCTTTATTAAACAAAAACACAAGTCCTCAGACTTAGAAATTTTTCCATAGTGTGAATATATATTCCACCCTTGTTTTCTATTAGCTAAGCTAAGCTTGATAGTAGTAGGAATCTTAACTTAGGAAAATTTCTACTAAGGTTTCATCTACTAGGTTTTCCTATATAAAGGTTTATACTTAGCAAAAGTTCCATGCAAGTTTTACTTAGAAAAATCACTAATGCATAGTGAAAGTAATGGGACAAAGTATGAAGCATCACTTGCCTTTTTGGTAGAGTATAGGTTCACTCCTTGATCTTTGCAATTGTTCACACACTTCAAGTCACTACAAATCAATCAAGCAAACAATAATTCAATCTACCATTCAAGCAATTCATCACATAAAATAATAAAACAAACAACACATGCAAGCATGTAAAAGGGTTGTTTTATTTGTAAAAGTGGTTTCTAATGGGTCATAAACATTGGAAAACACCTAATGGTCATTTTATAAAGTGGCAAAGTCATTTGCAAGAAGTTTCACTTCCTAAACCATTTTCAAAACAAAGTATCATTTTATGTGGTGTAGAAATATTTTTTTACTAAGGCATTAACCTATAGGGTTCACCAAATATGTTTTCAAACCATAAAACTTGGTGTTTGGGGTCAGAGAGTTTAAAACAAAAAAATTTCCCAAAGGTTTTCCTTCAAAATCATTTTCAATAAATAAACCATATTTTTATTTGACTAGAAATAGTTTTAAATCAAAGAATCATTCTTTTGCATCACCAAATATATTTTTGAAACCACAAAGTGTTTCCTATGGTCAGTAGGTTCAAATCACACCATTTGCCAAAGATTTTATCCCCAAAATCATTTTTGAACAATTTTTATAATCTAAACAAGCATACAAATGTTTCTGCAAAAACAAACAATCTAACAGAAACTTTTTACTAAACAAAAGGCATGGTTGGATAGGTGTTGTTCCACTGATTCCATTTATATAAAGTTTGTAATTTTTGGACGTGTGGATCAAAAGTTATGGAATTTACAAAATGGACATCTAATAGAAAGTTTTCTCGTTTCTACATCAAACAGAGGCCACGTGGAATGTTTTGATTGGTCGAAAACGTTTCGTGAGGATTGAGCTCTATGGAGCGTCGGATTAAAACAGATCAAGCGGCACATAACTCTCCATACCAATTCGCTAAATGAAACTATCGCAGCGCTCGGATCAAGATCAAACGGCTCACAGCTTCCTGCCAAGAACTGGCGGCGCTGGCGGCGGCGTCTGGTGGCAGAGCGGCCTGGCGGTGGTGTTGCCAGCGATACAGGAAGCAAGGGTAGCTGGGGAGATACTCACAGTGTTCGTGGCATCGTGCTGATTCTCAACGTGTGGTCTTCTTGGCGAGGGGCGCTCAAACGCGGCTGGAATTCCTCGCCGGAGTCGGTGGCGGCGTCGGGCGTCTCTGGAGGTCGTCGGGGATGGGGTTACAAGGCACCCTAAGGCAAGATAGGGGAATGGTTAGACGCGGAATGATCTGGGGAAGTTGTGTGCATCATCGAGAGAGCTTAGGGCGGTCGGAGTTCACCTCGAATGCTCGACGGAGCAATGGCAGACGGCGGCGCACGCTCGGTGTCGACGAAGCCGAGGTTACAGGGCACTCGTGGAAGAATGAGTGGCACGGGGAGATGCGCCAGGAGGTGGGGAGTATGTGTGCGTGGTTGATGAGGCAAGGGGCGGCGCGGGGTCGCCGGAATTTGCACCGGACCTCGTCGGAGTCAGTGGCGGTTTGGAGACGATTCGAGCAGCCTGGTGGCTCTCTGGTGGTTCTGGTTTGGGGAAAAGGGAGAGAGGAGCATGGCGTTTAATACAGCGTGGTTGCTGGACTGAATCAACGCGGCAGTAACGAGTATTGACGCGAGCTTTAATCGGCAGAAACCGCCGGCGATGTTTGCGCGCGGGTGAAGACGATGAATAGGAGGGGGTGGGGTCGGCTGGTCGGTGAGAGAGAGGAGAGGGGAGTTGGGTCCACCAGTCAGAGATTGCGCGGGTGGGGGTCTGAGTGAGAAAAACGTTTCGGCAAAGGGGGATAGGTGGGCTGGACTGGGCTGTTGGGTTCGCCGGCTGGGCTGGCTTGTTTCTCCTTTTTTTATTCAGTAATCTTTTTCTTTTTCTAATTGATTTTATATTTTGAATTTCAACCAACAATTCAAACAACAAAACAAACATTCAAACAATTCAAACATTCACCACACTTGTAATGAGTTTTGGTTCTGTTTAACAACATAAACCAAATCCCAAAATAAAATAATATTTTTATTCTTTTTAGGATCTATTCAATAATTAAATAAAATAGACCTTAATTATTAATTCAAATAGTTTTTGATTTATTTAATAAAATCTCCATTTGAAATCCAAATATTATCAAAACCAAATCAGTAGGTTTTATTTGAAAATAAAGAATACTTGGAAAACTTGTTTAAAATAAAATAACATTTCTATTTTTTGGGTCCATTAATAATTAAATAAAATGGACCTTATTTATTTAAATCCAATAGGATTTGTTTTATTAAAATCTTTATTTTGAAATCTAAAATAAAACCAAAAGACTTCAGTAGGTTTTATTTGAGAATATAAAATACTTGGAAAACTTATTTAAAATAAATAAATAAGTTTTGGTGTTTATTTAAAATGGGAAAAACCTTTACTTAAATAAAATTGGATATTAAATCCTTATTATTTTATTTAAATAAACCTTTACTATTTTTATCAAAACAAAACATTTTATTTCAAAAACTTGGCCAAGGTTTAATTTGGCTCTATAAAATAATCTTTATTTAAATTTCTTCCTTTTCATTTGAAAACCAAATCTTTTATTAAAAGATCCAAATATAGTAATTCCACTGATTCAAAATATTTTCTTTATTAATTGTTTAACTCTTCAAATCCCTTTAGGATTTGTTTGATCAAAAAGGTTTGAAGGTTTCCAATTGGAACCAACAAGTTTCTTCTCACCCTGAAAATCAACAAAGTTTTATTTTATTCATTTATTTTTCACATTACAAGATTTGAAAAATCTTGGGATGTGACAGGCTACCACCCTTAAAATAAATCTTGTCCCGAGATTTGGGAAGGCTAGGGTTACAAGTAGGCTCAAAACAACTAGGGTACTACCACCCTTAAAAATTTTCCAACTAGATTACATCTTATCTTACTTGGGATCTTGGTGTAACTTTCCTGGACAGAAGTTTGCATAGTGGCCTAGTTCCTTGCATTTGAAACAGGTGACAAGGCTGAGATCCCTCATAGGCTTGTTTATCTTGTGTTTCATCTTTTCTGGACAGTTGCTTGCATAATGTCCTCGCTCTTTGCACTTGTTGCACCACACTTGGCTAATATCTTTCTTTTCCTTTGGTATCATTTCCTCTTGTTTGTTTCTTTGGTTCTTCTTCTTTTCTGGGCATTCACTGGCATAGTGTCCCTTCTCTTTGCAATTGTAACATTGCACTTGAGTAATATCCTTCTTCTTCTTTTTGGGTCTCTCCAAAGCTAGGAGTTCTTCTAGTTCATGTTCTTCATTCCTCACCTCAAAGGTGGGAAATCTTTCTCTTTTCTTGGGGCCTTGATCTTCATTTTCCTTGGATGCATGATCCTTGTCTCCACAAATATTGCAGTCTTGGGTTCCTTCTAGAATAACATCTTTGTCATCCTTGTTGTCATTAGCTCTTTGGGAAAAAAATTCTCCCATGTTGATCATTTGAGTAACCAATCCTTGCAACAATTGGGATTGAAGTTTCAAAATCCTTTGTATGGCTGGATCTAGTCCATTGTTGTTGGCTAAAAGCTGAGTTGTCTCTTGGCTCAACTGGTTTTGGGTTGCTATAAGTTTTCTCATGTTGTCCTCTTGGTTGTTGTTATCAACCTTGATGTTGGAGTCTCTTGGAGTAGTTATCTGTTTGGGTTGAATTGGGATTAGAATAGGCAAAATATTTCTAAGGAAATAATTCTAATCACACACATCACAATTCACACAAGCAATGTGCAAGCAATCTCAAACAAACATTCCACTCAAACAACAAGTTTCAAGCATATTGTTAGGAAACCAAAAATATTTTTGTTACACCACATAAGTTGGTGTGTTTGACTTAACTAAATATGGTGGTCCATCTATATGGTTCACTTGGGATCTTTCCATCCTTCTTGGTTGATTCCTTCTTGCATGAGATCATGGTTTCCTTGGGAAAACTCTTGGTCACAAATACTTCAAAGTTGATGATGGCTCTTTCTAAATTGTGTTTCCTTAGTCTCCAAATCTTGAGCAAGATTTCTTGTCTCACTTGTCCTTAGTGATAACCATGGTTGAAGTCCTTGGTGAACATGCTGAAGATGTTGAAGTCATTAGAGTTGAAGATGTTGAAGTCATTAGAGTTGAAGAAGTTCTTTGCACATGGTGAACTCTCTGGTCATGGGGTAGGTTTGTCCATCATGTTGAAGTAGAAGAGATGTAGAGTTGAAACCAAAATGGTTGAGGAAAGAATTTACAAGATTGTTTGTAAATAAGTTTTGGAACAAATACAACTCCTATTTTCTAAGGGTTTTGTTCAATCCTAGGTTTACAAATCCTACAGGCAACACAATGCTCTGATACCATCTGTAAGGGTCCCAACCTTTAATAAGGTAGAGTCCCCTGTGTTTACAATGCTAGTCCCTGGATCAATAGCTAGCATCCACAGTTAAGATGTAATATCAAGAAACAAAGGTCATAATACAACTTTATAACTAGGAATAACATAATTTTATTACATCTTACATAGCTCATTTGGCTATTACATTACATTGCAGCGGAATAACTATAAGCATGGGGTCCTTCATCTTCAAAGTGCCACAGGCAGACATGTTGGTTGTAGACTTTGTAATCCTAATCAACACACTTCACTAAATCAATCAAACCTGCAACATAACAAGTTACAGCCACAAGGGTCAATACATTTGAATTGTATTGGCAAGTGATACTATGGTAGTATAGTGGAGTCTATCATCTATATGCATTTGGCTAAGTGGAGTTGAGGCTTGCATTGCTCAAAATATATTTTTCCTTAACATTTGAAAACACTAAGTTTTTGCTTGACAAAATCATTTCTCCCAATCAAATATTGAAGATCCTTTAACCCTTGTTCAACCACAAGTTTTTAACTTTGAAATTTGAATGATGAGATTCTTGATTGCTTCCATGTCTTGATGCTCAAATTGTCCTTTGCCAGGGACATGGCTAAGTACTTAGATTTTACACTCTGCAGAGGTGGTGCACTTTCCCCACAGTACTTGGTTTCACCAAGACAAGATCTTTCAGAAGCCTTCCCTTAGACCAAAATGGACGCGTTCCAACCTATCAAACTCTACCACCAACTTTCCATACGGCTAAGTTCTTGCAACCTGTATGATCCAGGCAGAGCCCATAATGCCAAGTGGTTGCACTTGAAGCTTCTCAACATTTGACATCTCAAATCTCTTTGTTCCTGGGTGGCCATCCACAAGTGAGTTACATAAGGTCAACCATAAACATGAGCCTTGTGAACCACTCAACCAAAATCCACCAAGCAATTACCATTCCACCCAGGTGATTCTTTAACTTAGTTGTTTTATTAAACAAAAACACAAGTCCTCAGACTTAGAAAATTTTCCATAGTGTGAATATATATTCCACCCTTGTTTTCTATTAGCTAAGCTAAGCTTGATAGTAGTAGGAATCTTAACTTAGGAAAATTTCTACTAAGGTTTCATCTACTAGGTTTTCCTATAGCAAGGTTTATACTTAGCAAAAGTTCCATGCAAGTTTTACTTAGAAAAATCACTAATGCATAGTGAAAGTAATGGGACAAAGTATGAAGCATCACTTGCCTTTTTGGTAGAGTATAGGTTCACTCCTTGATCTTTGCAATTGTTCACACACTTCAAGTCTCTACAAATCAATCAAGCTAACAATAATTCAATCTACCATTCAAGCAATTCATCACATAAAATAATAAAACAAACAACACATGCAAGCATGTAAAAGGGTTATTTTATTTGTAAAAGTGGTTTATAATGGGTCATAAACATTGGAAAACACCTAATGGTCATTTTATAAAGTGGCAAAGTCATTTGCAAGAAGTTTCACTTCCTAAACCATTTTCAAAACAAAGTATCATTTTATGTGGTGTAGAAATATTTTTTTACTAAGGCATTAACCTATAGGGTTCACCAAATATGTTTTCAAACCATAAAACTTGGTGTTTGGGGTCAGAGAGTTTAAAACAAAACATTTCCCAAAGGTTTTCCTACAAAATCATTTTCAATAAATAAACCATATTTTTATTTGACTAGAAATGGTTTTAAATCAAAGAATCATTCTTTTTCATCACCAAATATATTTTTGAAACCACAAAGTGTTTCCTATGGTCAGTAGGTTCAAATCACACCATTTGCCAAAGATTTTATCCCCAAAATCATTTTTGAACAATTTTTATAATCTAAACAAGCATACAAATGTTTCTGCAAAAACAAACAATCTAACAGAAACTTTTTACTAAAAAAAGGCATGGTTGGATAGGTCTTGTTCCACTGATTCCATTGATATAAAGTTTGTAATTTTTGGACGTGTGGATCAAAAGTTATGGAATTTACAAAATGGACATCTAATAGAAAGTTTTCTGGTTTCTAAATCAAACAGAGGCCACGTGGAATGTTTTGATTGGTCGAAAATGTTTCGCGAGGATTGAGCTCTGTGGAGCGTAGCATTAAAATAGATCGAGCGGCACAGAACTCTCCATACCGATTCGCTAAATGAAACTATCGCAGCGCTCGGATCAAGATCAAACGGCTCACAGCTTCCTGCCAAGAACTGGCGGTGCTGGCGGCGGCGTCTGGCGGCGGAGCGGCCTGGCGGTGGTGTTGCCGGCGATACAGGACGCAAGGGTGGCTAGGGAGATACTCACAGTGTTCGTGGCGTCGTGCTGATTCTCAACGTGTGGTCTTCTTGGCGAGGGGCGCTCAGACGCGACTGGAATTCCTCGCCGGAGTCGGCGGCGGCGTCGGGCGTCTCTGGAGGTCGTCCGGGATGGGGTTACAAGGCACCCTAAGGCAAGATAGGGGAATTGTTAGACGTGGAATGATCTGGGGAAGTTGTGTGCATCATCGAGAGAGCTTAGGGCGGTCGGAGTTCACCTGGAATGCTCGACGGAGCAATGGCAGACGGCGGCGCACGCTCGGTGTCGACGAAGCCGAGGTTACAGGGCACTCGCGGAAGATTGAGTGGCACGGGGAGATGTGCCAGGAGGTGGGGAGTATGTGTGTGTGGTTGATGTGGCAAGGGGCGGCGCGGGGTCGCCGGAATTTGCACCGGACCTCGTCGGAGTCAGTGGCGGTTTGGAGACGATTCGAGCAGCCTGGTGGCTCTCTGGTGGTTCTGGTTTGGGGAAAAGGGAGAGAGGAGCATGGCGTTTAATACAACGTGGTTGCTGGACTGAATCAACGCGGCAGTAACGAGTATTGACGCGAGCTTAATCGGCAGAAACCGCCGGCGATGTTTGCGCGCGGGTGAAGACGATGAATAGGAGGGGGTGGGGTCGGCTGGTCGGTGAGAGAGAGGAGAGGGGAGTTGGGTCCACCAGTCAGAGATTGCGCGGGTGGGGGTCTGAGTGAGAAAAACGTTTCGGCAGAGGGGGATAGGTGGGCTGGACTGGGCTGTTGGGTTCGCCGGCTGGGCTGGCTTGTTTCTCCTTTTTTTTATTCAGTAATCTTTTTCTTTTTCTAATTGGTTTTCTGTTTTGAATTTCAACCAACAATTCAAACAAGAAAACAAACATTCAAACAATTCAAACATTCACCACACTTGTAATGAGTTTTGGTTCTGTTTAACAACATAAACCAAATCCCAAAATAAAATAATATTTTTATTCTTTTTAGGATCTATTCAATAATTAAATAAAATAGACCTTAATTATTAATTCAAATAGGTTTTGATTTATTTAATAAAATCTCCATTTGAAATCCAAATATTATCAAAACCAAATCAGTAGGTTTTATTTGAAAATAAAGAATACTTGGAAAACTTGTTTAAAATAAAATAACATTTCTATTTTTTGGGTCCATTAATAATTAAATAAAATGGACCTTATTTATTTAAATCCAATAGGATTTGTTTTATTAAAATCTTTATTTTGAAATCTAAAATAAAACCAAAAGACTTCAGTAGGTTTTATTTGAGAATATAAAATACTTGGAAAACTTATTTAAAATAAATAAATAAGTTTTGGTGTTTATTTAAAATGGGAAAAACCTTTACTTAAATAAAATTGGATATTAAATCCTTATTATTTTATTTAAATAAACCTTTACTATTTTTATCAAAACAAAACATTTTATTTCAAAAACTTGGCCAAGGTTTAATTTGGCTCTATAAAATAATCTTTATTTAAATTTCTTCCTTTTCATTTGAAAACCAAATCTTTTATTAAAAGATCCAAATATAGTAATTCCACTTATTCAAAATATTTTCTTTATTAATTGTTTAACTCTTCAAATCCCTTTAGGATTTGTTTGATCAAAAAGGTTTGAAGGTTTCCAATTGGAACCAACAAGTTTCTTCTCACCCTGAAAATCAACAAAGTTTTATTTTATTCATTTATTTTTCACATTACAAGATTTGAAAAATCTTGGGATGTGACAGTAATCCACCTTCAGTTTATCATCCGAACCCCCTCCAGTATTAAGTTGCAAGCAATGGATAACTTCTTTAAGCAAAGTGTGTAAAGTAAACAATACAATTATTGCATGAACAAAAGATCGTTGTTTTCTCCCTAGTAGCAACAGCACATCTACAACCTTAGAGATTTTTGTCACTTCCCCAGATTCAATAGAGGCATGAACCCACTATCGAGCATAAATACTCCCTCTTGGAGTCACTAGCATCTACTTGGCTAAGATAGCTACTAGAAATAGAGAGCATGCTAGATCTAAAACAACACAGACATGATAGAATCAATAAGATAAAACCATTAATCAATCTGACATAGTAATCTCAGTATCCATCGGATCCCTGCAAACAAAACACGCACGATTACAAATATTATCTTGAAACAACCATCTAGATAATGTATGGACCCATAGACCAAGGTGGAACTACTCACGCATCATACCGGAGGCTGGCATGGTGATGAAGAAGGCCTTCGCGATGATCTCTCCCCTCCGGAAGAGCTTTAGATCCCCCCGATATAGGGACGATCGTGGCAGTGGCTACGGACTGTTTCATGGAGATATGATCGGGTACTTAGGGTTTAGGTATCGAGGTCTTCTTATAGGCGAAGTGGGAGACCGAGGGGTGCCTGAGGCGGCCGCACCCCCCCTCCGCGGGCCAGGCCTGGCCGCGCGGCCAAGGGGTGTGGGACCCTCGTGGCCCTCCTCCGTCTCGGTTTCTAGACCCGTGTTCTCCTTGGTGAAATATTGACTTTGCCTTTTGTCCCATCCAATTCCGTGAATATTCATTTTCTGGCTTTTATGGAACCAAAAACAATAGAAAACAGGGCGTATAAAGCATGGACCATAAAAAATTATAGATACCTTTACGACGTATCAAGCATCCCCAAGCTTAACTCCTACTCGTCCTCGAGTAGGTAAGTTATAAAAATAATAATTTTTGAGGTGACATGCACCATCACAATAAATATCAAACCATTTGCAAGGATTGAAAGCTATGATCAAAGTACTCTAAACATGAGCATGAAAGATGAAGTTCTAACAATAATACAAAGCAACTATGCATGCAACATGAAAGGATACAAACAAAGATTCATGAATAACAATGCATTGAGAGACTTTTGTTTGTTTCACATATATAAAACATAGAATAGTGGCATTCAGCTTGTCCCTCATGGAGTATCAATAAATTCATAGGACACCTTCAATGTTCATAAAGGTGACTAGATACAAATAGTTAAACAACAAGCAATATCAACAATATGAATCAATCAATAAGTTTTTGGTCAATGCACATAGAACTAAGAATGGCAACTATGATCTCTTAATTGGTGCCTAAGGATAGAAGGTGGAGACTCAATGTAAAAGTGGAAGAAGGGCCTTTATAAAGGGAAGCAGGGATTTCAAGTCTCAAAGATCTTCCAAAAATTATGGTACTTGTTAGCTTTCATCTCTCATTGCCCCTATCATAAGCATCTTGAAGTGATTAAGGTTAAAGTGAACAAAGATGTAGTATATGCTTGACAAAGTATAAGTTGGCAACCTCATGTCCCTTGAGTACGAGGGACGCTCCTCATGCTACTCAACTTTAGTTACCGGTAAGTTCTTGTCATAGTAAGTACATGTGTATCATAGAGAACCGCCAATGGGGTACCCCTTTCCCAATGATACCGGCGCTATCCCATATCAAAATGAGAAGGCAAGCAAACAATGAGCATCACAACAATCTTCTTATTTTCATGGGAAAATTGTGCTTTTTCTCTCTTTCCTCTTTTCTCAATCTCCTTTTTTCTGTCTCTTTTTTATAACAAGAATGCTGCATAGATTGCTCACTATGGTGATGCTTTAAGTTTCCACCATGATTAAGCATGGCTTACGCTAGTTTCCCAGGCATTTCTCTAACACACATACATAACTCCATGGACTTACAAGATCCCCTTTCATTTCACACCGATGACATCCATAAACAAAAGAGCATGATATCAGCTGGGTAGATATCTACAGGTGTTGAAAGTGTTCCCCATGACAACACGGTTTGGCTAATCCCAACGTATAAGTGCAAGAATATACAACATAGATGACACAATGGTTCAAGTTTATTAGGGAAAGAAAAATAAAGTGAGCCATCAAGTTTGTGAGATCTTTAATCACTAACTTTCACATAACAAAGTGACTTTTTAATTGGAAGGTAGACAAAACAAGAATATACCTGGAATGGTAACACACCATGCATAGGAATTTATAGTGGAAACTTTGGAATAACTTGGTTTCTTGGGAGTTGGATGCATGAGTAGAGCTTACTCAATACAAGTGGAGGCTAGCAAAAGACTAGGAGCGACCAACTAAGAGAGAAATAATGGTCATAATCATGCAGAACGACAAAACATTACTAATCAAAGCATAAAGTGGTAACACAATAAAAAAACTGAATGATCATGGAGGCTAAGGTGACTGGTTCATAGTCATAACCTGGTGTGAGCATGTTCCAAGTCAACCCAAATAAAGCATCAAAGGAGAATACCACAATACTATGCTTTTGTATGCTAAAACAACGCATGATTCTTTCAAGGCACATTAAGCAATACTAATTGTTTGGAACAAGTCATGCTACAGCAATAATCACTCAGCATAAGATGAAAACAACATCTAGCATGATAAAGTCTAAGTCACTATCAAAGAAAGCTCCTTCTTGTACTACTAAAGTAAGAACTTCCTACTGCTTTCTAACACCAATCAACTTATCTGAAACAACACTGCAAAAACGGGGGTCCAACTACTTTATTCAAGAAAACTAACCAAAAACGAAAACTAAGACACACCAAAAACAACACAATAGTGCATGAAACAATAAAAACGAAGTGTCTAGAAAGACCTGAGATTTTTATTGATGAAGAAGGGGATGCCTTGGGCATCCCCAAGCTTTGATGCTTGTACCTCTTGAATATTTCTTGGGGTGATACGGGGTGGCATCCCCAAGTTTGAGCTTTTGTCCATTCTTCATCTCATTACATCATTCTTTCCTTACAATTGAAAATTTTCCTTGATACAAGACTTCACACAATCTTCATTAGAAACATTAGTGCATTCAAATGATAATAGACGTTTGGGTTTAGTTTCAAAACAGAAAAACTTTCACTTAATACACAAGCTACTATAGCAATTCCCTCAAAAAGCTCAATTTCCCAAAGAGAACCCAAAAAGGAATCAATAAGAAGCAAATGCATATAATGTCAGAAATATGTCAAAAATAGACCAGCAGGTTTAAACTAATCTTTTCAAAGACCTTCTGTTGCTCAAATCAAAAAGCGTTGAACTAACGAAATTTATCTAACAACCTGGGGGATTTATTTAGAAAATTACATCTCAATCCGACTTATAGATATTTTTCAATTTTTTTTTACAGTGGAGCAAAAAAATCTGTTTCTGGACAACACTTCCCCAAATCTTACTTCCCTCTTATTAGAGGTTATTCTTGGCACAAAAATCAAATAAAAGGACAAGGATAGGTTATTACACAAGTAATAACTTCCAACACTCAAGAAAACTATTGGGTTATCTCCCAACACTAGTGGAAACGAGGCCTTCGGTTGAGCCAGGAAATGGGCTTTAACACTGGTTCTTCTACGAACCGGTGTTAAAGGGGAGGCCGTACCAGCGTGGCCCGTGCAGAAAAAGGAGCCCCCCTTTAACACCGGTTCGTGGCACGAACCAGTGTTAAAGGACCCTGCACCAGTGGCCCGCGCAGCCCCCTTTTAACACTGGTTTAAGCCACAAAACGGTGTTAAAGGGGCGGCTATATAACACACCACAGCCCACACCCCTCTCTTCCATTTTTTCACTCTCTCATTTTGGAGCCTAGCAAGAGGGTGAGAGGTGTGCTAGTTTGTGTTTTTTTTCCTATGCACAAGAGGTGTTCAGTGAAATGCCCAAGAGATCAAAATAAGTTTTCTCGTTGCTCTTTCCTTCTCGGTCGAGGTCGGAAACTATCCTTTCATGTGTCATTGATGTACTATATATATAAATGGCCATCTCCCTATTAATTTTTGATATATACTATATATTAATGCAGATGAACCGGCAATGGATGTACGGTGACCGACGCACTTCCCAGTACATTACGGGCCTCCAAAATTTCATCGTTGTGGCTAATACAAACCGTTGTCACAATGGTTTTATGTGCTGCCGTGTGTTCATTGTCAGAACAAGAAAGACTACTCAAATACCAGAACCATTCACGCCCACCTGCTTTGATCTGGTTTCATGCCCAACTATAATTGTTGGACCAAGCACGGAGAAAAAGGGGTTGTGATGGAAGACAACGAAGAAGAAGAGGATGATGACAACTATCATAATATGTATCCTGAATATGATGATACTGCAACGGGGGTAGATAATGAAGATCAAGAGGCAGCAGATGGGCCCGCTGATGACGATCTTGGTCGGGCCATTACTGTTGCAAAGGAAGAATGTGAAACTGAAAAGGAGAAGGAGAAGCTGGAGCAGATGTTAAAGGATCACAAAACATTGTTGTACCCAACTTGCGAAGATGGCCACAAAAAGCTAGGTACCACACTGGATTTGCTGCAATGGAAGGCAGAGAACGGTGTGACTGACAGCGCATTTTCAAAGTTGTGGGTAAAAATGAAGAATCTTCTTCCAAGAAATAATGAGTTGCCCGATAGTACATACCAAGCAAAGAAGGTTGTCTGCCCTCTAGGATTAGACGTGCAGAAGATACATGCCTGCATTAATGACTGCATCCTCTACCGCGGTGAGAAGTACGATAATTTGGATGCATGCCCGGTATGCAATACACTGCGGTATAAGATCAGACGAGACGATCCTGGCAATGTTGAGGGCGAGGCCCCTAGGAAGAAGGTTCCTACCAAGGTTATGTGGTATGCTCCTATAATACCATGGTTAAAACGTCTCTTCAGAAATAAAGAGCATGCCAAGTTGTTGCGATGGCACATGGAAGACCGTAAGAAAGACGCGATGTTGAGACACCCCGCTGATGGGTCACAGTGGAGAAAAGTCGAGCGAAAGTACCCGGACTTCGCACGTGACGCAAGGAACTTAAGGTTTTTTCTAAGTACAGATGTCATGAATCATTTTGGTGAGCAGAGCTGCAGTCAAATCACTTGTCCTGTGACTCTATGTATCTATAACCTTCCTCCTTGGTTGTGTATGAAGAGGAAGTTCATTATGATGCCAGTGCTCATCCAAGGCCCGAGGAAACCCAGCAATGACATTGATGTGTACCTAAGGCCATTAGTTGAAGAACTTTTATAGCTGTGGGCCAAACCAGGTGTACGTATGTGGGATGAGCAAAAAGGGGATCCATTTAACCTACGAGCATTGCTTTTTGTAACCATCAATGATTGGCCTGCTCTTAGTAACATTTCAGGGCAGACAAACAAGGGATACAATGCATGCACACACTCTTTAGATGAGACTGAAAGTGTATATTTGGATAAATGTAAGAAGGTTGTGTACCTAGGGTATCGTTGATTTCTTCTGAACCTGCATCCAGTACGAAATAAAGGCAAGCATTTCAAACGTCTGGCAGAACCCTGGAGTAAGTCTGTCCTCCGTACCGGTGAGGAGGTATTTGGTATGGTCAAGGACCTAGAAGTAATCTTTGGAAAAGGTCCTGGCAGTCTATCTGTTCCGACTGACGATGCCAGACACGCGCCCATGTGGAAGAAGCAATCTATATTTTGGGACTTACCCTATTGGAAAGTCTTAGAGGTCCGCTCTTCAATCGACGTGATGCACGTGACTAAGAATGTTTGCGTGAACTTGCTAGGCTTCCTAGGAGTGTATGGGAAGACAAAAGATACACCGGAAGCACGGCAGGACCAGCAACGTCTGAAAGACCCTGAAGAGCCTATGCATCCTAAGAACGAGAATGGTAAACGATGCCACTTAACTCCTGCCAGCTACGCTCTTACCAAAGCAGAGAATTTTTTGAATGGTTGAGCAGTATCAAGGTCCCGTCTGGCTTCTCGTCGAATATAAAGGGAACAATAAATATGGTAGAGAAAAAATTCCAAAACCTAAAGTCTCATGACTGCCACGTGATTATGACACAATTGCTTCCGATTGCATTACGGGGGCTTCTACCTGAAAATGTTCGAGTACCCATTGTGAAGCTATGTGCATTCCTCAATGCAATATCTTAGAAGGTAATAGATCCAGAAAGCCTACCAGGGTTACAGACAGATGTGGCCCAATGTCTTGTCAGCTTTGAGTTGGTGTTCCCACCATCCTTCTTCAATATTATGACGCATCTCCTGGTTCACCTAGTAGAAGATATTGCCATTCTCGGTCCTGTATTTCTACACAATATGTTCCCCTTTGAGAGGTACATGGGAGTCTTAAAGAAATATGTTCATAACCGTGCTAGGCCAGAAGGAAGCATCTCCAAGGGCTATGTAACAGAGGAGGTCATTGAGTTATGTGTTGATTTTATTCCTGACCTTAAGGCGATTGGTGTTCCAGAATCACGACATGAGGGGAGACTACGTGGAAAAGGCACCCTAGGATGTAAAGCAATGATATGTAGGGACAGGCATTCTCTCAATCAATCACACTACACGGTTTTACAAAGATCTATCTTGGTTGCCCCATATATCAATGAACACAAGAATTTAATACGCCTCAAACACCCAGGGAAGTCTGATGAATGGATTATAAGTGAACACATGGCGAGTTTTGGCGGCTGGCTGCAAATACTTCTCACGAATAACACCACTATTGGGGATCAGCTGTACTTGTTGGCTAGGACACCATCTTTGACTGTATGTACTTTCCAAGGGTACGAGATAAATGGGAATACATTTTACACGATAGGCCAAGATAAAAAGAGCACCAACCAAAATAGTGGTGTCCGCTTCGATGCAGTAGAAGACAATGGGCAAAAGACCACGTATTATGGGTTCATAGAGGAGATATGGGAACTTGACTATGGACCTAATTTTAAGGTCCCCTTGTTTTGATGCAAATGTGTCAAGCTAACAGGAGGAGGGGTTGAGGTAGATAAGAAGTACGGAGTGGCAACAATGGATCTCAACAATCTTATGAAGGTAGACAAGAACTTAGACGAACCATTCGTCTTAGCCAATGATGTGGCTCAGGTTTTCTATGTGAAGGACATGTCTACCAAACCGAAAAAAATAAAAAATAAGCAAACAGATACATCACACGATGAGCCAAAGCGTCAGATAGTTCTTTCAGGAAAAGGAACATCGTGGGAGTGGAGGACAAGACAGACATGTTAGAAGATTATAATAAGTTTGATGAAATTACGCCCTTCAGAGTGAAGACTAACCTAACCATCCTGTTAAACGCGGCTGATACTCCATGGTTACGGCCGGCACGATCATAAGATTGACTATATGTATTAATTGAGCCATTTTTGGCACACATATGTATCTCAACATGGAAATCAATGTCATATTTCTTCTATTAACAGTATATGTATTAAACGAGCCATTTTTCTTCCTGCCATTTTTCTTCCCGCCATTTTTTTCCCTCCAGTTCTTCCCTCCAGCCATTTCTCACTATATATGTAGGGTTGGCCTCCATTGTCATTGCACATCTCTAGACTCATATCTGCAACCTCATCACTCTTTCCCATGGCTTCCACCGTAGCACTAACCCCTAGGGAGGCGGAGGAGCTTTGCACCTCGAACTACCCCTGCTCGTGCGGGCTACTATGTCCCCGTCGGCTGGATGCTGAGCGCCGGAGGTGTGCCGGGCTACTATGGCCTACGACACTGCCGCCGACTCTAACCCCCGTCTGCGCTACCCTCAAGTCCAGCCCACGCGTACTCAGCCTTCAAGGTTCAATTACAGTGACCTCGACGACGACAGCGACGATGGCGGCGGCGAGTACGACGACTACAGTGGCGAGTATTACAGGTGTAGGCAGGAGCATGACTGAATCACTCCAACATTCCGAAACAAGTTCGGCCGATTGTGACTTAATCTGGCCATGTATCTTAATTTTTAGTTCTTTTATGTATCTTAATTTTTAGTCGTGCTTTATCTAACTTACTGTTATTTGCATTCTGTACTTTAATTCCAGTTCTATCTCATTCACAAAATGACCTATCTCATTTGAGGTTTCTTGGCTTTCGGGTCAAATGACCAATGTTATGGCTAGAATAAAGGAATAGTTTGTGTAATATGGCCATATTGTGCATACATGTGCATCATGGGATGGCAAACAATGTTGAAAGAGGAAGTTTTCCTTTTTGTCGCACCAAAAAGGCATTTTCCATTTTCCGAGCATAAAAAATGGATGGTTTTGTGAAGCAACCATCAAATGGCTAATTCAAAAAACCACCACCACATTTTACAAAAATACTAGACCACCTTATATGGACAATGTACCAACAGGGAGATCTGAAACCTTTCCGTCCACCTCTGGTGAAAAAGACAAATTCCTACCGAATCGGTAGGAAGTGGGTCAGATATGAACTACAAGTACATGATACGATGCTCATGATTTTTTACAAAAATCATTTTTAGGTTCACAATATGATATTTTATCAAAAATCCAATGCAAGTTGAGCGAGGCTTGGCCCCGAGCTAAGAATCTTCATGCCCGTTGTTCGACAAAGTTTGACGATAGTTTAAAACGGGGATAAAAAATTAAAAAAGATCGAAACAGTGCGAAACCTTCGCGTGGTGTTATATTATGTGACATAGTTAGAAGGAAAAATATCAAACTTGGTATATTGATTATGTCTCAAAAAAACCTTCACAAAATGACCTATCACATTCGAGGTTTCTTGGCTTTCAGGTCAAATGACCAATGTTATGGCTAGAATCAAGGAATAGTTCTTGTGATAATGTGGCCATATTGTGCATACATGTGCATCATGGGATGGCAAACAATGTTGCAAGAGGAAGTTTTCCTTTTTGTCGCACCAAAAAGGCATTTTCCATTTTCCGAGCATAAAAAACGAACGGTTTTGTGAAGCAACCACCAAATGGCTAATTCAAAAAACCACCACCACATTTTACAAAAATACTAGACCACCTTATATGAACAATGTACCAACAGGGGGAACTGAAACCTTTCCGTCCACCTCTGGTGAAAAAGACAAATTCCTGCCGAATCGGTAGGAAGTGGGTCAGATATGAACTACAAGTACATGATATGATGCTCATGTTTTTTACAAAAATCATTTTTAGGTTCACAATATGCTATTTTATGACAAATCCAATGCAAGTTGAGCGAGGCCTTGTCAGATTCCAAAGTATACAAAAGATGCAACATTTAAATATCCAAACAATTCAAAAATGTTAATACAAAATAAAATATGATTTGCTCTAATAAAATAGGGTTAGATTCCTTTTTAGATGCTTAATATTTCTTATGTTCAAAGTTTTAGGGTTTGACTATTTTATTTTTGTTTGAATTGAATAATCAAAATTTATATGTAAGTGTTTTAATCATTTTGAAAATTTTCATCTAAAGTAAATATAAAATGTTTTTACATGAATGGATAGATATTATTTTTCTGAAAATTATGATATATTATTCATATTTTTCTGAGTTGAAATGAAAAAGATATGAATTTTCTAAATTCATATCCTATTTTTTGAATTAAAAATGCCCCCACCCCTTTAATGCATGAAATAAATGCCCTCCCCTTTAACACCGGTTCCAGCCACGAACCGGTGTTAAAGGGGGGGGGTGCGGGCGTGAAACGAATTCCTCCCCCCCTTCAACACTGTTTCGTGGCTGGAACTGGTGTTAAAGGGGGGGCATTTATAACGCGCGCCACTTCCTCCTTCCCCCCCAGCCAGATCAAGCGCGTGCATAGAAGAGGAAGAAGCAGAGGCGATGTCGGAGCGCTGCCGTCCCCGCCCCGTCTCGCCGTCGTCGGGATTGTCACGCCGTCCACACCCCGTCTCGCCGTCGCCCCTCCGCCGTCCCCACCCCGCCGTACCAGCCCGCTGCCGCGCGCCCCTCCGCCGCCCCATCCCGGCCGCGCGCCGCCCACCCGCACGTCGCACCGCCCAGCAGCGTCGCGCCACCCACGCCGCACCGCCGCCCGCAGGTGAGCATGCCCACCGCCGATTTTTGTTAGTGTTAGTGTTTTTTGGTTAGTGGTTAGTTATAGTGTTAGTTAGTGTTAAATTAGTATAGTGTTATATGTATATGTATGTGTATGTGTATTTGTTAGTGATTGGTTAGTGTGTATGTGTATTTGTATATGTATGTATATGTATGTATATTTTTTGTATGATATATATTTGTATATGTATGTGTATATATGTATATTTTTTTGTATGTGTATATATGCATCACTTGACCGATTACTTTTCCAATGACGTGGACCCTAACCTCCTCTACCCTCGCCGAGTCGCCCATTTTAGGAGCCCACGTCACGATGGTTCGAACGCACAACCCACGCATCCTGGCCCCGCTCTCGCCCTAGCGCCGCCAGCCTCCGCCCTAGTACACCTCTCGTTGTCAATATAGCACTAGGGTTTCTCCGAATCCGGGGTTTTTCCGAATGTATCCTCTCATATGAATCTGGGGTTTCTCCGAATTAGGGTTTGGAATGACCAAGCATGTATTAGGGTTACATTTCAATACTTTTAACCTGTCATATCATCATCCTCTGCCATCGCTGAGTCGCCCATTTTAGGTAGCCCACGTCATGCTGGTTCGAACGCACACCCCCACACATCCCGGCCCCGCTCTAGCCCTAGCGCCGCCAGCCGCCGCCCTAGTACACCTCTCGTTGTCAATATAGCATTAGGGTTTTTCCGAATTTGGGGTTTTTTCGAATGCATCCTCTCATATGAATCCGAGGTTTCTCCGAATTAGGGTTTGGAATGACCAAGCATGTATTAGGGTTACTTTTAACCTGTCATATCATCATATTTGCTTGAGCATTTCAATAGATGTATTACTCATATTTGTGTGATCATATTATTGTTTTAGAAATTATGGATCCACTTAGTATAAACCTTGAAGATGAAGAAATAATGGAGAACATGATCCACGAGGACACCTCACAATATCTGAACTTGGAGGGACATGATGAAAGATCAAGCAGTCATGGAGAAGATGACGACTCCGGTGAACTCACTTTAGTGATTACAAAGTCTATCGAGGTATATGCATGGATTAAGCCTCTGCTGACTTGCACCGATTGATTTGTATATATGTAAATGTATTAATTAACGCTTCTTTCTTCTTTTAGCCCTCTGGATCGACCAGCCAAAAACAATCTTCTTCTACGAAAAAGAGCAAGCGAAGTGCGAGCCATCGGTTGAAAGATCGTGCAAAGTTCACGATCGAAGCAGTCCATGTTGATGGCAGGCCGATGGAGCCCAAGAAGGACACAGACAAATTTGTACGTTAGGCTGGAGTTCTTGTTAGGGACCAAATCCCAATCATAATTGAAAATTGGAATAAGCCAAAGATGGGCGACGGTACCTTTGTCGATGAAAGTTCCAAAGAAACGCTTTGTAATTCGCTGTTGGTAAATTTCACCCTTCCGCCAGAGGAGGATGAAAACAAATCGGTTAAAAAGGAAAAGGTCAAAGAGTGGACTCTAAAGAAGATGGCTGACGCTTTCCGCAACTAGAAGACAAAATTGAACAAATTTGTCAAAGCTCACGAGACTCCAGATTTCGAAGACGCATATTATGCGAAGATAAGACCTCACTGGCCCGAATTTGTGGCATACAAGGAAGGTGCTATAGCTACAAAGAGGTCACAAACCAATACGCTAAATGCCCAGAAGAAGGAATATCACCAGTGGACGGGGTCAGGTGGCTACATATCTCAGAGGCCTAAGTGGGAGGAAGCTGAGAAGGCCCTGCGCGCTAGAGGGATCACACCCCAGACACATGGGTGGGACCTACGTGCAAAGACTTGGTTCTATGGAATCGGGGCAAGGTTGGACCCAGAAACAGGATTGTGTATCTTACCAACCCTCCTTGCCAAACCTGTCACTGGACTCATCACAGCATACGAGGAAACAGCCGCTAGGACCTTCCATCCCGACAGAGAGAATGACCAGCTCACACACGCCATCGGTAAAAAAGAACACCCTGGACATGCACGAGGCACAGGGGGTATGACGTGGAAGGATGGGTTTGCCGAGTGGAGCGACTCTTACAGATGGCGTGGCAGAAAAGAAAAAGAGCGTATAGAGCGGATGACACAGATAGAACATGCATTTGTGGCGCTTCAGGCGCAAGTGAATGCACAAAAGAGCCAGCAAGATTTCGGCGGCCCAGACTCTGCGCGGAAAAGCAGCGTGGCTTCCACGGAGAACGTGCAGCCCACGCTTGAAATGGCGGGTCCTCGATACCCCGTGGATGAGATCACGTAGAGCGAACACGTTGAGCTGCATGTGAGATTAATGGCATTATCCATTAAGGTGGTTGTCGGCTACGCCTTACCTCCTGTAGCTAGTGGAACTTACCACTGCCGACCGATTCCAGATGTCTATGCTATTCTCGGGGTGGATGAGGTTGTGAAGGAATATGAGGAAGCACAACTTGACCATGCTACAGGTGAAGGGGAAACTCAACTCAAATTTGCAGTGAAAACAACCATTCTTTGGAAGAAGGAACACACCGTGCTTCCAAATTGGAGGCCACTGGCACCCCTGCCATCTCCGCAGCGTCAGCAGTCTGAGCCGCCTCAGCCGTCTCCAAGTCATCAGAATACTCCCATGTCGTCTCCGGCGCTTCAGCCATCCCCTGCGCGGCAGCCATCTCTGGCTCTTCAGCCATCTCCTGCGCGACAGCAATCTCCGGCGCGCCAGCCATCTCCTCAGTGTAAGCGGAAGAGCACTGCCACGAAGAGCATCACTAGCACTGCCACGAAGAAATCCGCAGGAAATCGCATGCCAAAGAGTTCAAGAAACTACGTCCCGCAGCCTTCCGCCAAGACATTGCCGGTTTTACCGTGGAATTGCAGCGACGAGGAGACCAATAGGATCTCGGAAGAAGAGGTCAAGAAATTCTTTGCACCAGTGAGATGGGGATGACTTACATTGCATACTTGAACATCATGGGAGACAACTTTCCCAAAGGCGATGCCAACCCCATACAGCCATGGAAGTATGGGAAGAATCTCGTCAAGAAAGAGGAGCTCAAGAATCTACCAACAAAGATGCGAAGATTGCACAAGTGGTACCTTGATTTCTGCAAGACGAGAAAGGAAGAATGGATCACGTCGCATATAAGAGATCAGATTTTCTTGTGCAGAGACGACGCAATCACCTTCAACATTCAAGACTTGCATTTTCTATTCAATCAGAAGGAACTCGACAAAGCTGCCATCGACCTTTACTGTGTTTAAGTACTATTTCTTTAATTTCTATCTCATCTGATTCAATTCATTAATTGCATGTATATATATGCTCACCATATATTTATATATATACTATTATGTAGGAAAAAGGTTATGGAATGCATGAAAGGAGGCCCTTTTGACATTGATTTCGCTGACCCAAATAGAGTTCATGAACAAGTGGTAAGAGACAAACCCGGGCAAACAGAAGATTTCTTGCTAAGGTCTTTACTAAGACAACAAACCAAAAGGGAAATACTATTGCCTTACAACTTCTCGTGAGTACTGTTACCCTCTCTTGTACACATTCTGTTTCGGCTTACTCGATGTTAAGTTTAACTGATGATGAGTTACGCGTGCGTAGGTTCCACTTTATTCTGCTAGTCATTCAACCTGACTTAGGAAAAGTCCTTGTCATGGACTCGTTACGAAAAGAAAAAGATCTATGGTCAGACTTTAGAGAGATGCTCCAGAGGTAATTTCAATCATATTATCGCACTAGATCGGCAAATTTCGTGACAACAAATAATTAATTACTCCTTTATCCATTTTCCTTGTCGGACAGGGTTTGGAAAAGGTTCACAGGCAGGGCCGTGGGTGAATGGTCAGAAGAACTAAAATTTTTAGACCAAGATGTAAGTAATACTAGCTAGCTAGGTACGCGTATCTCTTTGATTCTGCTTCCAATTCTATTATATCATGCTTTATTGATTATTATTTTGATTGAACTCTCTATTCTTATAAAGTGCACGCATTAGGGACCCGGCAATAACTTCTGTGGGTACTATGTTTGCGAGTTCATTCGCAACACGATATGTGGGACGGGCCAAGCCGCACTAGAACAACTTAGAGTAAGTAAACAAAGTACACAGCATTATTTTATTACCATCAATTGTGTTGAGTTTTATTCTTATATATATATTGACCCCATTCTTCATATATATTCAGATCGAACGGATGCGGGACCAACTCCTACCATTTGACCGCATACGAGCCATTCAAGAGGAATTGGCGGGGTTCATACTTGATGAGGTCGTCACGCCTGGCAGAGAACTCTTTAGATATCCACCAAAATGAATGTTGTATATATGCTTGAACGTGTTTGTCTTGTACTTGATGCTTCAACGTTTACGGAGAATACCACACAATGACGATTTTTGTGTATAATAATAGTTGCTTAATTATTCATGTACTCGTATGTACCGACGATGATGTATGTGTATACCGCTCCCGATCGATTACCCCTCCCCCCTCCCCATCCCCGCCGCGCCACAGAAATACGCCCAGAACGGGGCTGGGGCCGAACTCTGCCGCGGCAGAGGTTTAGGCCGTTTTCCTGCCGCGGCAGAGATTTATCTCTTTTTCCTGCCGCGGCACAGAACCTTTAACGGTTCGTGTTATGAACCAGTGTTAAAGGGGGGGCCTGAGCGTTGCGGCAACCCCACGTGCGCCACCCTTTAACATCGGTTTGTATAAGAACCGGTGTTAAAGGGGGGGCCTCTAACACCGGAACCTCAACAGCGGATCTTCAACCGCTATTAGAGGGCCTTATGAACCGGTGTTAAAGGCCCCAGTCTGCACTAGTGCAAGAAGTAGTTTTCTTTAACTCCTTTAAGTTAGGCACAAGAAGGAAGAATCAAGTGTTTTCAAATGAAGAAGCATTAACATCAAATTTTGCTTTCAAAGGAGGAGCAAAAGATAATTTATCTCTCCTCATAGGGAATTGTTCAATACCTTCCTTGAATGGGAATTGATATTTAATGGTGCCTTCTTTCATATTAATGATGGCACCAATAGTTCTAAGAAAAGGTATTTCCAAAGTAATAGGACAAGAAGCATTGTATTCAACATCCAAAACATAGAAATCAAGAGGGACATAGGCATTGTTAACCAAAATAAGAACATCATTAACACTCCCCATGAGTTTCTTTTTAGCAGTATCATCAAGTGGGACATCCAAATAGCAATTTTCCAAAGGTGGCAAATCAAACATTTCATAAATCTTTCTAGGCATCATAGAGACACTAGAACCAAGGTGACATGAAGCTTTGATATCAAAGTCATTATGTCAACACCCGGATTTGTAATCCCAGATGCCTGTTATGCCATACATCGCAATCCCAGGAATGCCATTTTTGCGAGACATAACAGAATTGGATACCACAGTACATCATCCATTACAAACCATACATAAGGTCTTACACAAATAGGGATCTCATGATCCAGCTCTTAATACAACATCAAGCAGCGGAATACGTAATAATAACGGTAGCGTAGGCAAAGCTCCATCTTCGGGGTCACAGGCAATGCTGACGATGGGAGATGATCCTAGTTGTCGTAACCTTCCTGGGGTCCATCTTCCCGGTACTCCTCTTCATAGTCTGGCCACGAGAATAGCCAGGGACAAAGCCATGAGTACTCTTTAAGTACTCTCACACTAATACTAATAGGTGAAGGGGGTTTTTGTAGTAGGACACTAAGCTCTAGGGTTGATTTGCAAAAAGCCAGATTTACCTCTACTAAGTTCAGAAGCAACAAAAGCTAGTTGAAAGCTTATAACACCTAAGGGGGGACTAGTATCTCATGCCACAACTCTGTTGTGGTCAAGTCAAAATCTCAATCCATTTCACAAGTCATTTTTAAAACATCTGACGGGGGAACAGTATGGCCACTCCAACTGTCCATAACCGCGGATGCGGCTATTCGAATAGTTTGACACTCTGCAGAGATTGTACACTTTCAGCACAACATTCGATACATCCATCAGGAACAAATCTTGAATTCACCATACTCAGTATGCGGATAATCAATCCTAATCTTTCAATTAAACGCCCTAGTATAAGCACCTCTCCTGTGAGTTTGGCCTCCCAACCATGACCAACTGTCACCCTGGGTACTACACAGGTGGACAATCTTCACAAGGTAGCCTCAGCTCAAACCTTGGCCATGAGGGAACTAATACTAAGGTACATAAGTTTTGTCACATCCCAAGATTTTCCAAATCTTGTAATGTGAAAAATAAAGGAATAAAATAAAACTTTGTTTGATTTTCAGAGTGAGAAGAAACTTTTTGAATCCAATTGGGAATATTCAAACCAATTTGAATCAAATAAAATCCTAAAGAGATTTAAAAAGGTAAACTTTGGATAAAGGAAAATAAAATATTTTGGAATTACTATTTTGATCTTTTAAATAAAAGGATTTGGTTTTCAAAAGAAATAGAAGTTTAATAAATAAGGATTATTTTATAAAGCCAAATTAAACCTTGGCCAAGATTTTGAATTAAAACATTTTGTTTTGAATAAAAATAGTAAAGGTTTATTTAAATAAATTAATAAGGATTTAAAATCCAAGTTTTATTAATAAAGGTTTTACTATTTCCAAAACAACAAAACTTATCTATTTATTTAAAATAAGTTTTCCAAGTATTTTGTATTTTCAAATAAAACCTACTGTTTTGGTTTTGAAAAGAATTAGATTTCAAAAGGACTATTTAATTAAAATAAATCCTATTTTTATTTTAATAACAATGGTCCATTTCATTTAATTAATAAATGGAACCTAAAAAGATTTAAATAATATTTCATTTTGGACATTGGTGTATGTGTTAAACAGAACCAAAATCAAATGAAAAGTTTTATGATTGTTGACTTGTTTTGTTTGTTTGATTTAAACATTGTTTGGTTGTTTGAAATTTCAAAACAGAAAATAGTTAAAGAAAAAGAAAAAGCCAGCAGACAGAAAAAAATAGAGTTTGGACCTAGCCCAGCCGGCCAAGCCCATAAGCCCAGGAACCAGCCCAGCTTTTCTCCCCGAAGAAAACGCTTCACACCTGGCAACTGACCCACGGAGACACTGACCGGTGGACCTCCCTTCCTTCTCGCATTCCAACTGACGACTGGACCCCAACTCCCTGTTCATCCTCCTTACCCGCGCGACCTCCTCTCCCCAAACCTCGCTGCCGTTGCTGCCATTCAAAGCCGCGTTCAATTCATGAATAATGGCTGCGTTAATCTCGCCCTCGACCATGCGTACAAAAGCACCCCTCCTCCCTCTGTCTTTTCCCTCAAACACCAGCTCCACATCGCCACCAGGCTGCCTCGAATTGGCCCTGCACCGCCGCTGTTCCGGCGAGCTCCTCCGGTGAAATCCGACAAACCACAGCCACCTCCTTCCTTCCTGAGCACACTAGGAGATTCCCCACCTCCGGATGCATCTTCCTATGCCCTCAGATCGACCGCGTGAGCCCCAGAGAGCCGTCTTCGACAAGCTCCGACCTCGCCGCCGCGTCTGTCTTCAACTCCGGCAAGCACCCAGTTAGTTTCAGACCGCCCCGCACCCTCTAGTTCACGCACACAGCTTTGCCTGGATCCCGTGCATCTAACCGCGTCTCCGTTTTGTCTCGGGGTGAACCACAGCATTGTCTCCGACTGCGACCAGAGCACACCGTCGCCAGAACGAACTCCGGCGAGGAATTCCTCCTGCCCTCGTGCGCCCCTTGCCCCGACGACCACACGACGAGTTTCCCCATCCTCCTGCGATCTCGGTGAGCACCCTCCCATCTTTCCCCGCTTCCTGTTTTGCCAGCGCCGCCATCATCTGGCCGCTCCGCCGCTCGCCGTTGTCCTAGCGCCGCCAGCCTTTGGCAAGTCAATAGGAGCCGTTCGATCTAGATCGGGCGAGCAAGATTAGATCACTTAACCGCTAAGGGGTATGCTTTCTGGACCGCACGATTTGATTAGATCCAACGCACTGCAGAACCCGATCCGACCGAACCGGTACCGTCCAATAAAATCGTGACGCGTGGCTAGGTTTCTGGTTTAAAAACGGATTGAAACCAGATTTGAATTGCAATTTGAAACTCATGTAACTTTTGGTCCACACGTCCAAAAATTAAAAATTTGATGTCGCTGGAATCAGTAGAACAAACCCTAGCCAACCATGCCTTTAGTTTAGCAAATAGTATCTGTTAGAGTGTTTTTTTTGCAGAAACATTTGTATGCTTGTTAAGGATGTGAAAATTGTTTAAAAATGATTTTGGGGTTAAAAATCTTTTGCAAATGGTGTGATTTGAACCTACTGACCATAAGAATCACTTTGTGAATCCAAAAATATATTTTGTGAAACAAAAGAATGATTCTTTGATTTAAAACCATTTCTAGTCAAATGGTTTATTTATTAAAAATGGTTTTGGAAAAAAACCTTTGGAAAATGTTTTGTTTTAAACTCTCTGACCCCAAACACCAAGTTTTATGGATGAAAACATATTTGGTGAACCTTGGTGATTAATGCCTTAGTAAAAATGTTTTTACACCACATAAAATGATACTTTGTTTTGAAAATGGTTTTTAAAGTGAAACCTTTTACAAATGACTTTTCCACTTTACAAAATGACCATTAGGTGCCTTTCAAATGTTATGACCCATTAGGAAATACTTTTTCAAACAAAACAAAGTTTGGCATGCTTGCATGCATTACTTTGACTTTGTTATTTTATGTGTTGTTTTTCTTGATTGGTACATGGAACTTGTGCCTTGCTTGATTGATTTGTAGTTACTTGAAGAGTGTGATTGTTGCAAGGACAAGGAGTGAACCTATACCCTCTACCAAAAAGTCAAGTGATGCTTCATACTTTTTGTCCCATTACTTTCACTATGCATTAGTGATTTTCTCTAAGTAAAACTTGCATGGATTTTGCTAAGTTTAAACCTTGCTATAGGAAAACCTAGTAGATGAATCCTTAGTAGGATTTTTCCTAAGTTAAGACTCCTACTACTATCAAGCTTAGCCTAGCTAATAGAAAACATGGGGGGAATATATATTCACACTATGAAAAAATTCCTAAGTCTGAGGACTTGTGTTTTGTTTAATGAAACAACTAAGTTAATGAATCACCTGGGTGGAATGGGACTTGCTTGGTGGTTTTTGGTTGAGTGGTTACACAAGGCCAGGGGACTGGTGAACCTTGTGTATCACACTTGTGGATGGCCACCCAGGAACAAAGAGATTTGAGATGTCAAATGTTGAGAAGCTTCAAGTGCAACCACTTGGCAATATGGGCTCTGCCATGATCATATAGGTTGCAAGAACTTAGCCATATGGACAGTGGGTGGTAGTTTTTTATAGGTTGTAATGCGTCCATTTTGGTCTAAGGGGAGGCTTCTGAAAGATCTTGTCTTGGGAAACCAAGTCTTGTGGGGAAAGTGCACCACCTCTGCAGAGTGTAAAATCTAAGTACTTAGCCATGTCCCTGGTAAAGGACAATTTGAGCATCAAGACATGGAAGCAATCAAGAATCTCATCATTCAAATTTCTAAGTTAAAACTTGTGGTTTGAACAAGGGTTATTTGAAATCTTCAATCTTTGATTGAGAGATGCCTTGGAAAAGATTTTGTCAAAACAAAAACTTAGTATTTTCAAATGATAAGGAAAATCTATCTTTGAGCAATGCAAGCCTCAACTCCACTTAGCCAAATGCATATAGATGATAGACTCCACTATACTACCATAGTATCACTTGCTAATACAATTCAAATGTATTGACCCTTGTGGCTGTAACTTGTTATGTTGTAGGATTGATTGTTTTTAGTGAGGATTGATTGATTAGGATTACAAAGTCTACAACCAACATGTCTGCCTGTGGCACTTTGAAGATGAAGGACCCATGCTTATAGTTATTCCGCTGCAATGTAATGTAATAGTCAAATGAGCTATGTGAAGATGTAATAAAATTATGTTATTCCTGGTTATAAAGTTATATTATGACCCTTGTTTCTTGATATTACATCTTAACTGTGGATGCTAGCTATTGATCCAGGGACTAGCATTGTAAACACAGGGGACTCCACCTTATATTGTTTGTAAGGTTGGGCCACTCCCTCTACAGATGGTATCAGAGCATTGTGTTGCCTGTAGGATTTGTAAACCCTAGGACTGGACAAAAACCCTTAGAAAAAATAGGAGTTGTATTTTGTTCCAAAAACTCATTTACAAACATACTTGTAAACTCTTTCCTTAACCATTTTTGGTTTAAACTCCACATCTCATCTATTTCAAACTTGATGGAAAAACCTACCCATGGCTAAAGACCACACCTTATGAAAAGGACTTCTTCAACACTTTCAACTCTAATGACTTCAACTTCTTCAACTCTAATGACTTCAACATCTTCAGCATATTCACCAAGGACCTCCAACTTGGATATCACCAAGGACTACAAGTGAAACAAGGAAATCTTACTCAAGAATTAGAGACTGAGGGAATGCAAAATAAGAAGGAGCCATCAACAACTTTGAAGTATTGCAACCAAGAGTTTATCTCAAGGAAACCAAGATCTCATACAAGAAGAATCATGAAGGATGGAAAGATCACAAGTGAACCCTATAGATGGACCACCATATTTTAGTTAAGACAAAAACCACCAACTTATGTGGTGTAACAAAAATATTTTATTGCCTAAGTATGTGCTTGAACTTTGTTTGAGTGAAATGTTTGGTTTGCGACTGCATGACATTGATTGTGTGAATTGTGATGTGTGTGATTAGAAGTAATTCCTTAGAAATGTCCTGCCTATTCTAATCTCCCTTCAACCCAAACAGATGACTACTCCAAAAGACATCAAGGTTGATGACACCAACACCGACCAAGAGGACAGCATGAAAGAGCTCATAGCAACCCAGAACCAGTTGAACCAAGTGACAGCTCAATTCATAGCCAACTCTAGTGGAGAAGATCCAAAGCTACAAGGATTTTTGGAAACTCAAGGCCAATTGATGCTTAAGGTGACTGATCAAATGATCAAAATGGAAGAAAACTATCCCAAAAGAGTCTATGACAACAAGGATGAAAGAAATATTATTCTAGATGGAGCCCCAGCTTGCATTATTTGTGGAGACAAGGATCATACTTACAAAGAGCATGGAGATCAATGCCCCAACTATGAAGAAACATCCTGTTGGACAATGTCCCACCTCTCAAGCCACTTGTTATTTGTGTGAAGGAAACAATCATGTTCCTATCCAATGCCCCATCTATGCCATTATTGAACAAAGGAAACAAGAAGGATCCAAGTATGCCAAGAATGTTGATGGCAAAGGAAAAGGACCACTTATACCTCCAAACAAGACAACCCAATTCAAAGGATCAAAGAAAACCAAGAAGCAAAAGATTGACAAAAGCCATGAGTAGTGTTATAAATGTAAGGAAATGGGACACTATTTTGGTGAATGCCCAGAGAACCCGAAGAATAAAGAGATTGGCCAAGTAGTGTGCAACAACTGCAAAGAGCTAGGCCACTATGTAGCAACTTGTCCACAAGAGCCACGTAAAGAACTCAAGGACATCCATTGTTTCAATTGCAAGAACCCAGGACACTATGCAAGCAACTGTCCAGAAAAGATGAAGAACAAGTTGAACAAGCCTATGGAGAAACTCAACCTTGGCCCATGAGTCAAGTATGGAAACAAAGGACACAATGCAAACGTTTGCTTAGAGAAATTTCCCCAGGATCCCAAGAAGGACAATATGTAATTTTTGTTTGAAAATCTTTAAGGGTGGTAGTACCCTAGTTGTTTTGAACCTACTTGTAACCCTAGCCTTCCCAAATCTCGGGACAAGATTTATTTTAAGGGTGGTAGCCTGTCACATCCAAAGATTTTCCAAATCTTGTAATATGAAAAATAAAGGAATAAAATAAAACTTTGTTTGATTTTCAGAGTGAGAAGAAACTTTTTGAATCCAATTGGGAATCTTCAAACCAATTTGAATCAAATAAAATCCTAAAGAGATTTAAAAAGGTAAACTTTGGATAAAGGAAAATAAAATATTTTGGAATTACTATTTTGATCTTTTAAATAAAAGGATTTGGTTTTCAAAAGAAATAGAAGTTTAATAAATAAGGATTATTTTATAAAGCCAAATTAAACCTTGGCCAAGCTTTTGAATTAAAACATTTTGTTTTGAATAAAAATAGTAAAGGTTTATTTAAATAAATTAATAAGGATTTAAAATCCAAGTTTTATTAATAAAGGTTTTACTATTTCCAAAACAACAAAACTTATCTATTTATTTAAAATAAGTTTTCCAAGTATTTTGTATTTTCAAATAAAACCTACTGTTTTGGTTTTGAAAATAATTAGATTTCAAAAGGACAATTTAATTAAAATAAATCCTATTTTTATTTTAATAACAATGGTCCATTTCATTTAATTAATAAATGGAACCTAAAAAGATTTAAATAATATTTCATTTTGGACATTGGTGTATGTGTTAAACAGAACCAAAATCAAATGAAAAGTTTTTTGATTGTTGACTTGTTTTGTTTGTTTGATTTAAACATTGTTTGGTTGTTTGAAATTTCAAAACAGGAAATAGTTAAAGAAAAAGAAAAAGCCAGCAGACAGAAAAAAATAGAGTTTGGACCTAGCCCAGCCGGCCAAGCCCATAAGCCCAAGAACCAGCCCAGCTTTTCTCCCCGAAGAAAACGCTTCACACCTGGCAACTGACCCACGGAGACACTGACCGGTGGACCTCCCTTCCTTCTCGCATTCCCACTGACGACTGGACCCCACCTCCCTGTTCATCCTCCTCACCCGCGCGACCTCCTCTCCCCAAACCTCGCTGCCGTTGCTGCCATTCAAAGCCGCATTCAATTCATGAATAATGGTTGCGTTAATCTCGCCCCCGACCATGCGTACAAAAGCACCCCTCCTCCCTCTGTCTTTTCCCTCAAACACCAGCTCCACATCGCCACCAGGCTGCCTCGAATTGGCCCTGCACCGCCGCTGTTCCGGCGAGCTCCTCCGGTGAAATCCGACAAACCACAGCCACCTCCTGCCTTCCTGAGCACACTAGGAGATTCCCCACCTCCGAACGCATCTTCTTGTGCCCTCAGATCGACCGCGTGCGCCCCAGGGAGCCGTCTTCGACAAGCTCCGACCTCGCCGCCGCGTCTGTCTTCAACTCCGGCAAGCACCCAGGTAGTTTCAGACCGCCCCGCACCCTCTAGTTCACGCACACAGCTTTGCCTGGATCCCGTGCATCTAACCGCGTCTCCGTTTTGTCTCGGGGTGAACCACAGCATCGTCTCCGACTGCGACCAGAGCACACCGTCGCCAGAACGAACTCCGGCGAGGAATTCCTCCTGCCCTCGTGCGCCCCTTGCCCCGACGACCACATGACGAGTTTCCCCCGCCTCCTGCGATCTCGGTGAGCACCCTCCCATCTTTCCCCGCTTTCTGTTTTGCCAGCGCCGCCATCATCTGGCCGCTCCGCCGCTCGCCGTTGTCCTAGCGCCGCCAGCCTTTGGCAAGTCAATAGGAGTCGTTCGATCTAGATCGGGCGAGCAAGATTAGATCACTTAACCGCGAAGGGGTATGCTTTCTGGACCGCACGATTTGATTAGATCCAACGCACTGCAGAACCCGATCCGACCGAACCGGTACCGTCCAATCAAATCGTGACGCGTGGCCAGGTTTCTGATTTAAAAACAGATTGAAACCAGATTTGAATTGCAATTTGAAACTCATGTAACTTTTGGTCCACACGTCCAAAAATTACAAATTTGATGTCGTTGGAATCAGTAGAACAAACCCTAGCCAACCATGCCTTTATTTTAGCAAATAGTATCTATTAGAGTGCTTGTTTTTGCAGAAACATTTGTATGCTTGTTAAGGATGTGAAAATTGTTTAAAAATGATTTTGGGGTTAAAAAACTTTGGCAAATGGTGTTATTTGAACCTACTGACCATAATAATCACATTGTGAATCCAAAAATATATTTGGTGAAACAAAAGAATGATTCTTTGATTTAAAACCATTTCTAGTCAAATAGAAATATGGTTTATTTATTAAAAATGGTTCTGGAAGAAAACCTTTGGAAAATGTTTTGTTTTAAACTCTCTGAACCCAAACACCAAGTTTTATGGATTGAAAACATATTTGGTGAACCTTGGTGATTAATGCCTTAGTAAAAATGTTTTTACACCACATAAAATGATACTTTGTTTTGAAAATGGTTTTTAAAGTGAAACCTTTTACAAATGACTTTGCCACTTTACAAAATTACCATTAGGTGCCTTTCAAATGTTATGACCCATTAGGAAACACTGTTTCAAACAAAACAAAGTTTGGCATGCTTGCATGCATTACTTTGACTTTGTTATTTTATGTGTTGTTTTGCTTGATTGGTAGATTGAACTTGTGCCTTGCTTGATTGATTTGTAGTGACTTGAAGAGAGTGATTGTTGCAAGGAAAAGGAGTGAACCTATACCCTCTACCAAAAAGGCAAGTGATGCTTCATACTTTTTGTCCCATTACTTTCACTATGCATTAGTGATTTTCTCTAAGTAAAACTTGCATGGATTTTGCTAAGTATAAACCTTGCTATAGGAAAACCTAGTAGATGAATCCTTAGTAGGATTTTTCCTAAGTTAAGACTCCTACTACTATCAAGCTTAGCCTAGCTAATAGAAAACATGGGGGGAATATATATTCACACTATGGAAAAATTCCTAAGTCTAAGGACTTGTGTTTTGTTTAATAAAACAACTAAGTTAATGAATCACCTGGGTGGAATGGGACTTGCTTGGTGGTTTTTGGTTGAGTGGTTACACAAGGCCAGGGGACTGGTGAACCTTGTGTATCACACTTGTGGATGGCCACCCAGGAACAAAGAGATTTGAGATGTCAAATGTTGAGAAGCTTCAAGTGCAACCACTTGGCAATATGGGCTCTGCCATGATCATATAGGTTGCAAGAACTTAGCCATATGGACAGTGGGTGGTAGTTTTTTATAGGTTGGAACGCGTCCATTTTGGTCTAAGGGGAGGCTTCTGAAAGATCTTGTCTTGGGAAACCAAGTCTTGTGGGGAAAGTGCACCACCTCTGCAGAGTGTAAAATCTAAGTACTTAGCCATGTCCCTGGTAAAGGACAATTTGAGCATCAAGACATGGAAGCAATCAAGAATCTCATCATTCAAATTTCTAAGTTAAAACTTGTGGTTTGAACAAGGGTTATTTGAAATCTTCAATCTTTGATTGCGAGATGGCTTGGAAAAGATTTTGTCAAAACAAAAATTTAGTATTTTCAAATGATAAGGAAAATCTATCTTTGAGCAATGCAAGCCTCAACTCCACTTAGCCAAATGCATATAGATGATAGACTCCACAATACTACCATAGTATCACTTGCCAATACAATTCAAATGTATTGACCCTTGTGGCTGTAACTTGTTATGTTGCAGGATTGATTGTTTTTAGTGAGGATTAATTGATTAGGATTACAAAGTCTACAACCAACATGTCTGCCTGTGGCACTTTGAAGATGAAGGACCCATGCTTATAGTTATTCCGCTGCAATGTAATCTAATAGTCAAATGAGCTATGTGAAGATGTAATAAAATTATGTTATTCCTGGTTATAAAGTTATATTATGACCTTTGTTTCTTGATATTACATCTTAACTGTGGATGCTAGCTATTGATCCAGGGACTAGCATTGTAAACACAGGGGACTCCACCTTATATTGTTTGTAAGGTTGGGCCACTCCCTCTACAAGTTTCCAGTCAAGCCCTACACAATCTTCGGGTATTGTGGTTGTACAGTAAAATTGGAATGGTATCGCATCCAGACAACCATCAGTTTTACAAAGGGCTAAGTCTCATTCCTTAACATTTTCATCACCAAAATCATCTGGTGTTCGGAAACACATGTCAAAACATCTCAATACAATGATCCATCATTCCAAGGTTTTCATAACCATTTTTGCACCAAGTATTCCCATCTAAAGTTTGATCAAGTTTTATGCTTAGCACTAGCATCTACAAATGGGGGTAAGTACTAATGAGGGGTGGTAAACTAGTGGAGTTTAACTAAGTTCAATTTCATGCCTTAGGATGACATGAAGATTATCTAGCTTAGGCCAAGTTTTATGATCTTTATGCAACCTTCAATTATATTTCTAGTATCTACAACTTTACTCAAGTAAACTCTAAGTAGTGGGTTTGATAAAGAAATAAAGTAGAAAGCTTGCAAGTAAAACTAGGATTGGGTATCATCAAATGTGTCTAACCAAGCATGCTTAGTGCATTGCATAGGTTAACTTGATTATCAAGGCTTGCTTAATCAACTTGTAGTATTAGGCTTTCATAAGTATTGTATCTTGCAAGTGTTAGCTTGCCTTGTGCAAAGAAGTGGTTGAAGTTTTCCTCGGCTTCTTCTTCGTAGTATCCTCCTTCCTCCTCGTATCCTTGGTCGGTACTAGCGTCTATGAATAAATATGAGGTACACAATCACCAAACAATACTTAACTACTTTCAATCATCACACAAAGGGGTTCTATAGATGATCTAGCATCATCACTAACATTACAAGATTAAAGCATTTGGCTTATTGCTTTTATTTTTAGAAAAGTAATTTCTACTCCTTGAAAAACTACTTAAGATTTAATATTCTCCAAACCAATCATGGGATCATGTTGACACATGTCATCAACACATATTTTAGTACATGGGAATGTGATTTAAAGTGGTGTCACAATTTAATAAGATTTAACCTTTTATTTCATTTAAATAAAGTGACTAGAAATGCCTATGTGGCATCCTTTTATTACTTTAACATTATTTCTGTAGGTAGACCCAAATATTTTTACATATTATGAAAGGTATGGTTACTTGTGAGTTTTGAGAGTTGGAATCAACTCAAAAGCTATTATGGTTTAAATTTGAAAAATGTTTGAATGCAGAAAAGCTTCTGCCTTATTATTTTTTACCAAGGGTGATCTCCAGATCCAAATAATTTGAATCCAACGGGCTTGGATTCAGCACTTCCAGGCCTTTATAATAAAATTGGTTTCATTCAATTTGGTTCATTGAATCAAGCTGGGTTGATTTTTGAAACTGGGTACAGAACTGTGTGTGAATGAAAATGGAAAAAGTTAAATTCAAACTAGTGGGCTGCGCGGGAAGAGAAAATGGGCTGGCCTGCTACGCATAGCGCTTACGCGGGCTGGTTAAGTTGTTGTCCCCACGCGTCACTGAGACGGAGGGGTGCGAAGCGGTATGGGGCAATGTGGTGTGTTAGATCGAGTTCTAATCCAACGGCTCTGGTTCATCGTCCACGTCGGGGAGCGCCAGCCAGACAGAACCCTAACGCGGCAGGTGGGGGTCGTTGGGGGCTCACCGGGGCTCAGGCGAGGGTCGGCGAGGCGGGCGAATGACGAAGTCGACGACAGTGAACCTCCTAGTATCGGTAGCTTCTCCTGGGGCGGCTCCAATCGCTGACTCCCTTCTTCTACAACAGCGGCGGGCTCCGTTTAAATTCCGGTGCTGCGTTGCTCGCCTTGCTCCGGGAACGAGGTGGAATGATCAGTGTGGTGAGGGGAGTGAGATGGTGTGCTCAATTCGGCTGGGGGTCGTCTCCTTTTATAGGCTCGACGGTGAGACCGAACGGGATGGGCATACGACAGTGGCGACACGGCTACGGGCGGCTAGCGGCATGGCCGAGGGTGGCGATCGATCGGTGGTCTCCTGGCGATGCTCTATGGCTTTAATGCGCGTGTAGGGGCGCTGGCAAACGGTCTGGAACACTCAATGCTCTGCGAGGCAGAGGCGGCGTCTTCGACGGGGAGCGGTGGCTACGGGGCACGGGCGCTGAAATGGGCATGTCTGGCGGTCTCCTGGGACAGTGGGGATCATGTTGGCGGGCGGCGAGGGCTCGAGGTGGTCTGGTTGAAATGGAACGACGCGTTCTCTGCGGCGCTCGTCGACATGGTCGACAGCGGCACGGGCGCGGCGTTCCTGGCGGTTCTGGCTGCTGTCTGCGAGGCAGGGCTGGTCGAGAGGGGGCAGTGAGGCATGGGCTACCTCCCAGACAAGGTTGGCACGGCTAGTTCTTCCTCTAGCCTGCTGTGCACACTAGGGTGACTTGGGTGCTCTCGGCTGTTCACCATTGATGACATTGTCAAGCTTACAGTGGTGCTAGGGATTAGTTAGGGTCGTTAGATGATCTACTAAGGCTAGTGGTGTCTAGAGAGGGAATAAGTTAGGCCCAAAACACTGCACACTATAGTGTTTTGATTTTTTTAGATTTTAATCTGCAAGGTGTTTAATGAAATGGCCGCATGAATTCAAGTTTTGAATTTTGAAAAGATTTTTGGTGGGTGTGCTAGGCATGTGTTGGTGAGTCTGTGGATGCTTGGGTTTTGAAAGTTGAGCTTGTTTGAGTGGTTTTTGCAAAAGTGGGATCTTCCCATATGATATAGATTCAGTTTTGAACTGTCATTTAAACTATGCATTCAAATGCTTTTGGATGATCACAAGGTGGGCCTTGGTACTTTGTTATGAGTACTATCAAGGGGTGTAAAGACCCAAACAAGTTTCTGTTAAGTTTTGAAAGTTAGAGACAACCAAAGTGGGCATGGGTGTTAAATTGGCCAAAGTGACCATTCCCTTATTTTGTTTGTTTTGATTTATTTGTCTATGGGAAAAGTGTGGGAATTGTTTAGATGATGTTTAATTAACCTAAGAATCATTTTCCAAGCAAAGATACACAAAATGATGGCAATTCAAAAGAATACAAATTTTAATGCACACTCATATGAATGCTTTCATATTTTAATTGGAAAAGTTTTTGTTAACCCTAATTTTGGTGATTAGAGTTTGTTAATTCTAGTTTAATACTTTTGCGATGTTGCAAACCTTCCCCCCTTAAAAAAAATCTCGTCCCGAGATTTGAAAAAGGACGAAAAGATTACCTAGGATTTGAAGAGATCGGGAAACTCCGTCCCGATGTGATCTTCGCGCTCCCAGGTAGCTTCCTCTTCCGTTTGGTTGCTCCACTGAATCTTGAGAAACTTGATGCTTCGGGTTCTGGTGGTTCTGAAAGCTTCTTCCAAAATACGGATGGGTACTTCAGGATAGGTCAGGTCATCGTTGATCTCTATGGTCCGGTGATCAATATTCTTGAAAACTTCGGTCTTCTCCGGAACTTCGAGGCACTTGCGAAGTAGTGAGATATGGAACACATTGTGCATGGCTGACATCTCTTCTGGTAGTTCCAATTGATACAACACTTCTCCTTGACGGTTCAGAATCTTGAAGGGTCCGATATATCTAGGGGCTAACTTTCCTTTGAGTTGGAAACGTTGCATTCCTTTCAATGGCGACACTTTCAGATATACAAAATCTCCTATGTTAAAGGCGAGGCTCGACGTCTCATATCGGCGTAACTCTTCTGTCTGGACTGGGCTGTCTTGAGGTGCTCACGAATCTTGTGAACCTTCTCTTCTGCTTCTCGTAGGCTGTCAGGTCCGAAGATCTGACTCTCTCCTACTCCCGACCAGTTCAAAGGGGTGCCACACTTCCTTCCATAGATGAATTCAAATGGGGCCATTTGCAAACTAGCTTAATAACTATTGTTGTATGAAAATTCTGCAAATGGCAGAAAGTCTTCCCACTTAGATCCATATTCTAACACAAAGGATCTCAACATGTCTTCGAGTATTTGATTTACACGTTCCGTTTGTCCATCCGTCTGAGGATGATACGCGGTGCTGAAATCGAGGCGGGTTCCTAAACCTTCTTGTACTTTCTTCCAGAATCTCAAGCTAAACTGAGTTCCTCGATCCGATACGATGTTCTTGGGGACTCCATGCAAACTGATGATTCTAGCGATGTATAACTCCGCTAGCTTCGAACTTTGATATGTGGTCTTGATTGGTAGGAAATGGGCGACTTTGGACAATCTGTCTACTATGACCCAGATAGAGTCATTTCCCCTACTAGAATTAGGCAAACCAGTGATAAAATCCATTCCAACGGAATCCCATTTCCATTCCGGAATCTGCAATGGTTGCAATAATCCAACGGGTCTTTGATGTCCTGCCTAGACTCGCTGCCATATATCACACTTGGCGATATAGCTTCTGATTTCTCTCTTTATCTTATGCCACCAAAATTGCTCTTTCAAATATTGATACATCTTAGTCCCTCCGGGGTGGATAGGATAAAGAGTATCATGAGCTTCCTTCAAAATAACTTATTTCAACTCAGAATCTGCGGGTACACAAAGGCGTCCTTTGTACCACAGAACTCCTTCTTCGTCTTTGGTGAATCCAGGTACTTTGCCTATACCGATACGATGCTTGATTCCGTCGATACTAGCATTTACTTTCTGCGCCTCTTTGATCTTGCTGATCAAAGTGGGTTGAAGTTCGATGCTAGCCAAAAATACTTCACTCACCAATTCCATTTGAAAATCTTCCATCTCTTTGTGCAAGCTTGGTTGCTCCTTCAAAATCATGGAGTTCAAGCGGCACGGCAATCTGCTAAGGGCATCGGCTACCACATTGGCTTTACCAGGGTGATAGTGAATGTCCAGGTCGTAATCCTTGATTAGCTCAATCCATCTTCTCTGTCTCATATTCAGCTCCTTCTGATTGAATATATACTTCAGGCTCTTGTGATCCGAATAAATCTCGCAACGGTTTCCCATCAGGTAATGCCTCCATGTCTTTAGGGATAGAACTACGGCTGCGAGTTCGAGGTCATGGGTTGGGTAATTTTGCTCATGTTGTTTCAATTGTCGGGATAGATAGGATATAACCTTGCCTTCTTGCATTAGCACACATCCAAGATCGATCTTGGATGCATCACAATACACGTCGAAGGGCTTCGTAATATCCGGCATGATTAAGATTGGGGCTGAAATCAATCTCCTCTTGAGTTATTGAAAACTCGCTTCACATTTGTCGGTCCATTCAAACTTCTTGTCCTTCTTTAGCAATTGGGTCATGGGTCGGGCGATACTCGAGAATCCTTCTACAAACTTGCGGTAATATCCCGCCAATCCGAGAAATGCACGAACTTGGGTTTGAGTGGTTGGGGCTTGCCACTCTTCGACATCTTTCACCTTTGCAGGGTCAACGACAATTCCTCCGGCTGATACAATGTGGCCGAGGAATCCTACCTCCTGTAACCAGAATTCACATTTGCTAAACGTGGCATACAACTAATGCTCTCTAAGGGTTCCAAGAATGGTCCTAAGGTGTAGCTCATGTTCTTCTTGTGATTTGGAATAAATAAGAATGTCATCGATGAAAACAACGACAAACTTATCCAGGAAGTCCATAAAAATCTTATTCATGAGATTCATGAAATAAGTGGGGGCATTGATTAATCCAAAGGACATGATAGTGTACTCGTATAATACATAATGGGTGGTAAAGGCAGTCTTGGGGATATCCTCTGCACGAATCTTGAGTTGATGATAGCCTGTTCTAAGATCAATCTTAGAAAACACTTTGGCACCGTTCAACTGATCAAAAAAATCTTCTATCTGGGGAAATGGGTACTTGTTCTTGATGGTGACATCATTCAACTTCCGATAATCCATACACAAACAGTTACCTCCATCCTTCTTGTCCACAAATAAGACAGGTGATCTCCAAGGTGATGCACTTGGTTGAATCAATCCAATTTCCAACATGGAATCCAGTTGCTTCTTCAGTTCTGCCAGTTCCGACGGGTTCATACTATAGGGTCTCTGGGCTATGGGCCCTGTTCTGGGGATTAGTTCAATGATAAACTCGATATCCCGATCTGGGGGCATACCGGGCAAAACATCTAGAAATACATCGGGGTATTCGCAGACTATCCGGACTTGGTCAATGGTAGGTTGGGCTATACCTTTTTTACAGATATATGCTCGACTGATATTCCGGCTGTACTGGTCATGGTGATGGCTTTCTTGGCACAGTCAATCAATCCTTTATGTTTGGACATCCAATCCATTCCTAGTACTACTTCCAAACCTTTAGTTCTGAGTACTATCAGATTAGCATAAAAATCTATGCCATGGATTCGGATAGGGACGTCTTTGCAAATTTTCCTAGCTTTGGTGGTTGAACCGGGAATTTGGACGATCATAACATGCTTCAGTTTGGTTGGTTGAATTTTACTAGTGCATGCAAATTCTTCGGTGAAAAATGAGTGCGATGCACCAAAAAACACTCGAGAAAGTACTGAATTAACAGAAAACATACCCAGCATGACGTCTGGCGCTTCCTGAGCTTCTTCAGCATGCATGAGAAAAAGACGGCCGTTGCGGTTGAGTGAATTCCCTGGGGCAAATCTTCTTCCAGGCTGAACACGACGTTGTTGCTGAGCTGGGGCATTGGCATTGGGGGATGCGGCATTCTTCTTGTTGGGGCACTCGTTGGAGTAGTGACCCTTATTTCCACAGTCATAACAAGTCACTTGCGACTTGTCCTTTGTTGCAACAGGCACATCATTGCTTCTAGTCCTCAGGGCAGTGTTGGTGTTGGCGGCATCATTGTTGTTGTTGAACTTGGGCGAGGCACGATTGAAATTGTTAGAGTTGCCGGGGTTGTTGTTATTTCCTCCGGGCCTAGGGTTTCCACGGTTGGGATAGGTCGGACGGTTCATCGGGGGTCTATTGGTTCTTGGGGCAAATCCTGGAGATGGGTTAGGGCGATACTTTGGGGTCTGATGGGTTCCTGGCTGATGCATCATGCGACGCTTGCGGTTCTCATTGGCTTGGTTAATCTTTCCTTCCATCTGGATGGCATAGTCGACAAGGGCTTCAATATCAGCAAAGGGGATATTGACTAACACAGTCTGCATCTCATCGTGCAGACCATTCAGGAATCTCTCTTTCTTCTTGGCTTCAGTGTCGATCTCATCCGGGGCATACCTAGCTAATGACAATAATTTGTCACGGTATTCCACTACAGTCATCCGTCCTTGCTTCAGTTCTCTGAACTCGTCTCTCATCCTCTTGATCAAACCCGGTGGCACATGGGTTCTACTGAACTTGACCTTGAATTCCTCCCAAGTCATCATCTGGCCTCCGGTCATTGCACGAACACTGTTCCACCATGCCCTGGCATCTCTGGCTAGATAGTGGGTGGCGAACAGAACTTTCTCGTTAGCTTCCACTCCGGTGACTTCCAGGTTATTTTCCATGGTTTGCAGTGAATCGTCGGCATCTAGGGGCTCTTCAGACTTAGTGAAAATAGGCGGGTTGGTATTCTAGAAATTCTTGAGCTTAGATCCATGGTTGTCCTGATTTCCTTGGCCTTGGTTGTTGTGGGCTAGCTGGGCTATCTGCTGAAGGGTGGCTAGGTTGGCTTGACGTTCGGCTCTTTCGGCTTCGCGGTCAGAAACAAACATTTGCAGGATTTGCAACATCGGATCCGGGTATGAACCACTTCCTCCACGTGGCATATGAAGATTGAGATAGATCATGAGAGAAGAGGGAAATTTCTAAGGTTTTGGGACTTTGAAAAGTTTTTAAAGTTTGACTCAGATTTTCTAGCAACTTGCTTTTCATTCATTCATTCATAGCACACGGTACAACACACACCACATAACAAGAAAAACAGATGGTTTTAAGAACCATTCTGGAATCTACGATACAGTGGGACCGAATACTACTCACTACGCTAGTGCTTAAGTGCTACTACTCCTCGGAGTCGGTGTAGTCGTCATCTTCATCATCCTCATCGTCATCGATGAAGGCGTAATCATCCTCATCGGTGAAGAAATCCATAGCCTGATCCTCCAGAAAATCATCATCATCGCTGAGATAGGAGTAAGGGTCTCCACGAAGATCCTCTCCGGCATTCTCCCTTTCCTCCAACTGCATGTCTCTCTCGTGGATGGTCTCCTCCAAAGCCGAGATACAGTGGAGAAGACGGGCAATAAGGCGCTCCTTCTTGTCGATCTGACGGCAGCGAGACTTGCGATCCTTTGCTAGCATGGCGATGGTCTGATCCTTCATCTTGATGATGGCGGACTTGTGATTGCAGTAGTGACGACAATTGTCCAATTCCTGCTCACGATCATACATCATGAAGCTAAGGTGGTCAAACTAAGTCTTCAGCTCGTGGTGGTATGGGGCTTCCAGTGGCTGTCCATTAGCATCATACCCTGGGCAAAACTCAAAGCGGTTTCCCTTGATTTGGTTGATACTCTGCCCACACAGACGGGAAAGAGCTTCCTGCATGGCCTTGGCAAGTCCATCGAGCCATTTGTTCTCTCTTAAGGTAAACTGTATTCCATCAGTAGTGAGAGGTTCAATCTTTCCTCGGAGACTTGCAACAATTAGCCACTTCAGATCTTCTCCTCCTTGATCATTGAGCTGAGCTCCGAAGAAATTGGGGTGCGGACGTTCCAGAAGTTCCGAAAGCTGGTCCAAAGCCCTCTAAAAGATAAGGTCTCCTCCATTCCCCAACTGATAAAACTTGTTGTACTTCACGACCATCTATTAAGAATATAGGATGAGTAAGTTAGTAGAGTGGTCAAGTGTGTCAAATTTTATGTATTTGCAAGATTTTTTGAGAAACATGAATTTTCATGAAAGAATAAAGGTGATAACAATGGGAATAAGTTTTTGTAAATATTTTCTTTCTATGAATGGGAATAAGTTTTTGATTCAAACTTCCAGTCTAACTAGGGTCTCCTATGGTCAGGATGGCTCTGATACCAACTTGTCAACACCCGGATTTTTAATCCCAGATGCCTGTTATGCCATACATCGCAATCCCAGGAATACCATTTTTGCGAGACATAACAGAATTGGATACCAAAGTACGTCATCCATTACAAACCATACATAAGGTCTTACACAAATAAGGATCTCATGATCTAGTTCTAAATACAACTCAAGCAGCGGAATACGTAATAATAACGGTAGCATGGGTGAAGCTCCATCTTCGGGGTCACAGGCAATGCTGACGATGGGAGATGATCCTAGTTGTCGTAACCTTCCTGGGGTCCATCTTCCTGGTACTCCTCTTCATAGTCTGGCCACGGGATAGAAAGGGACAAAGCCATGCGTACTCTTTAAGTACTCGCAAACTAATACTAACAGGTGAAGGGGGTTTTTGTAGTAGGACACTAAGCTCTAGGGTTGTTTTGCAAAAAGCCAGATTTACCTCTACTAAGTTCAGAAGCAACGAAAGCTAGTTGAAAGCTTATAACACCTAAGGGGGGACTGGTATCTCATGCCACAACTCTGTTGTGGTCAAGTCAAAATCTCAATCCATTTCACAAGTCATTTTGAAAACATCTGACGGGGGAACAGTATGGCCACTCCAACTGTCCATAACCGTGGACGCGGCTATTCGAATAGTTTAACACTCTGCAGAGATTGTACACTTTCACCACAACATTCGTTACATCCGTTAGGAACAAATCCTGAATTCACCATACTTAGTATGCGGATAATCAATCCTAACCTTTCAATTATACGCCCTAGTATAAGAACCTCTCCTGTGAGTTTGGCCTCCCAACCATGATCAAATGTCATCTTGGGTACTGTACAGGTGGACAATCTTTACAAGGTAGCCTCAGCTCAAACCTTGGCCGTGAGGGAACTAATACTAAGGTACATAAGTTTCCAGTCAAGCCCTACCCAATCTTCGGGTATTGTGGTTGTACGGTAAAATTGGAAAGGTATCGCATCCAGACAACCATCAGTTTTATAAAGGGCTAAGGCTCATGCTTTAACATTTTCATCACCAAAATCATCTAGTGTTCGGAAACACATGTCAAAAAATCTCAATAGAATGATCCATCATTCCAAGGTTTTCATAACCATTTTTGCACCAAGTATTCCCATCTAAAGTTTGATCAAGTTTAATGCTTAGCACTAGCATCTACAAATGGGGGTAAGTACTAATGAGGGGTGGTAAACTAGTGGAGTTTAACTAAGTTCAATTTCATGCCTTAGGATGACATGAAGATTATCTAGCTTAGGCCAAGTTTTATGCTCTTTATGCAAGCTTCAATTATCTTTCTAGTATCTACAAATTTACTCAAGTAAACTCTAAGTATTGTCTTTGATAAATAAATAAAGTAGAAAGCTTGCAAGCAAAACTAGGATTGGGTATCATCAAATGTGTCTAACCAAGCATGCTTAGTGCATTGCATAGGTTAAATTGATTAGCAAGTCTTGCTTAATGAACTAGTAGTATTAGGCTTGCATAATTATATTATGTTGCAAGTGTTAGCTTGCCTTGTGGAGAGTAGTGGTTGAAGTTTTCCTCGGCTTCTTCTTCGTAGTATCCTCCTTCCTCCTCGTATCCTTGGTCGGTACTAGCGTCTATGAATAAATATGAGGTACACAATCACCAAACAGTACTTAACTACTTTCAATCATCACACAAAGGGGTTCTATAGATGATCTAGCATCATCACTAACATTACAAGATTAAAGCATTTGGCTTATTGCTTTTATTTTTAGAAAAGTAATTTCTACTCATCGAAAAACTACTTAAGATTTAATATTCTCCAAACCAAACATGGGATCATGTTGACACATGTTATCACCGCATATTTTAGTACATGGGAATGTGATTTAAAGTGGTGTCACAATTTAATAAGATTTAACCTTTTAATTCATTTAAATAAAGTGACTAGAAATGCCTATGTGGCATCCTTTTATTACTTGAACATTATTTCTGTAGGTAAACCCAAATATTTTTATATATTCTGAAAGGTATGGATACTTGTGATTTTTGAGAGTTGGAATCAACTCAAAAGCTATTATGGTTTAAATTTGAAAAATGTTTGAATGCAGAAAAGCTTCTGCCTTATTATTTTTACCAAGGGTGATCTACAGATCCAAATGATGTGAATCTAACGGTCGTGGATTCACCACTTCCAGAACTTTCTAAAAAATTGGTTTCATTCAATTTGGTTCACTGAATCAAGCTGGGTTGATTTTTGAAACTGGGTACAAAACTTTGTTTGAATGAAAATGGAAAAAGTTAAATTCAAACTAGTGGGCTGCGTGGGAAGAGAAAATGGGCCGGCCTGCTACGCATAGCGCTTACGCGGGTTGGTTAAGTTGCTGTCCCCATGCATCAGTGAGACGGATGGGTGCGAAGCGGTACGGGGCAACGTGGTGTGTTGGATCTAGTTCTAATCCAACGGCTCTGGTTCATCGTCCACGTCGGGCAACGCCAGCAAGACAGAACCCTAACGCGGCAGGTGGGGGTCGTTGGGAGCTCACCGGGTCTCCAGCGAGGGTCGGCGAGGCGGGCGAACGACGAAGTTGACGACGGCAAACCTCCTGGTACCGGCAGCTTCTCCCGGGGCGGCTCCAATCGCTGGCTCCCTTCTTCTACAACAGCGGCGGGCTCCAGTGAAATTCCGGCACTGCGCTGCTCGCCTTGCTCCGAGAGCGAGGTGGAATGATCAGTGCGGTGAGGGGAGTGAGATGGTGTGCTCAATTCGGCTGGGGGTCCTCTCCTTTTATAGGCTCAACGGTGAGACCGAACGGGATGGGCATACGACGGTGGCGACACGGCTACGGGCAGCTAGCGGCATGGCCGAGGGTGGCGATTGATCGGTGGTCTCCTGGCGATGCTCTATGGGTTTAATGCGCGTGTAGGGGCGGTGGCAAACGGTATGGAACACTCGATGCTCTGTGAGGCAGAGGCGGCGTCTTCGACGGTGAGCGGTGGCTACGGGGCACGGGCGGTGAAATGGGCATGTCTGGCGGTCTCCTGGGACGGTGGGGAGCATGTTGGCGGGCGGCGACGGCTCGAGGTGGTCTGGTTGAATGGGAATGGCGCGTGCTCTGCGGCGCACGTCGGCATGGTCGACAGCGGCACGGGCGCAGCGTTCCTGGCGGTTCTGGCTGTTGTCTGCGAGGCAGGGCTGGTCGAGAGGGGGCGGTGAGGCATGGGCTACCTCCCAGACAAGGTTGGCACGGCTAGTTCTTCCTCTATCCTGCTGTCCACACTGGGTGACATGGGTGCTCTCAGCTGTTCACAGTTGATGACATTGTCAAGCTTACAGTGGTGCTAGGGATTAGTTAGAGCCGTTAGATGATCTAGTAAGGCTAGTGGTGTCTAGAGAGGGAACAAGTTAGGCCCCAAACACTGCACACTATAGTGTTTTGATTTTGTTAGATTTGAATCTGCAAGGTGTTTAATGAAATGGCCGCATGAATTCAAGTTTTGAATTTTGAAAAGATTTTTGGTGGGTGTGCTAGGCATGTGCTGGTGAGTTTGTGGATGCTTGGGTTTTGAAAGTTGAGCTTGTTTGAGTGGTTTTTGAAAAAGTGGGATCTTCCCATATGATATAGATTCAGTTTTGAACTATCATTTAAACTATGCATTCAAATGCTTTTGGATGATCACAAGGTGGGCCTTGGTACTTTGTTATGAGTACTATCAAGGCGTGTAAAGATCCAAACAAGTTTCTGTTAAGTTTTGAAAGTTAGAGACAGCCAAAGTAGGCATGGGAGTTAAATTGGCCAAAGTGACCATTCCCTTATTTTGTTTGTTTTGATTTATTTGTCTTTGGGAAAAGTGTGGGAATTGTTTAGATGATGTTTAATTCACCTAAGAATCATTTTCCAAGCAAAGATACACACAATGATGGCAATTCAAAAGAATCCAAATTTTAATGCACACTCATATGAATGCTTTCATATTTTAATTGGAAAAGTTTTTGTTAACCCTAATTTTGGTGATTAGAGTTTGTTAATTCTAGTTTAATATTTTTGGGATGTTACACATTCACTTGCATATTAATGATGGATTCCCAACTATCTTCTACTTTCCTAGGAATAGAGGCTTTGTGTTTCAATTTTTCTTCCTCAATTTTAATAAGAGCATCTGTAATGTGTTTGGTGAAATCCACATTCATATCACTAGCATTAAGACTCCTAGCAAGCTTTTGTAGGAACATAATCACTTCAGAGATATTGCAACCATCAAGTTCAAAATCAAACAACATCACTAGTAGTAGACTCATTGGGTTTAGGAATTGTGGTAGGAGGAATAGGGACTTCTTGTGGTTTGGTAGCATCCATATTGGTGGTGGTAATAGTGCAAACACTATTGTTTCTAGCAATTTCAGCTTCTCTTTTCCACTTAGCATGTAATTTAGCTAACAGTCTAACACTTTCATCAATAGTTTCTTGTATGGCATGAGTAGCAGCAAAGGTACTTTCCAAGGTTTCAGGTTTAGCAGCCATTTTATTAATCAAAGAGGACTGTGCTTCACACAAAGAGGAAATATTTTTATCGACATCCAAAAGTTTTTCCTCCACAGTCTTGTTGTAAGTGGTTTGTTTACTAATAATGTCTTTAAGCATGACTTCAAGTTCATAGGGAGCACTTCTATTGTTGTTGTAGGAATTTCCATAAGTATTGCCATTATTAGGAGGATAAGGCCTATAGTCATTATTATTACCAAAATTATTCCTATAAGAATTGTTGTTTCTAATGAAGTTCACATCAACTTTCTCTTGTTGACCAACAAAATAGGCTTAGGGAACATTATTTAGATCTGTATGAGATTTTCCATTAACAAGCATAGCCATGATAACATCAATTTTATAACTCAACGAGGAGGTTTCTTCAACAGAACTTACCTTCTTACCATGTGGGGCTCTCTCAATGTGCCGTTCAGAATAATTAACCATCATATTATCAAGAAGCTTTGTTGCAGCACCCAAGGTAATGGTCATAAAGGTACCTCCAGCAGCAGAATCCAACAGATTTCTTGAAGAGAAGTTTAACCCTACATAAAAAGTCTGGATAATCATCCAAGTAGACAGTCCATGAGTGGAACAATTCTTAACCAAATATTTCATTCTTTCCCAAGCTTGAGCAACATGTTGATTATCAAGTTGTTTAAATTTCATTATTTCACTTCTCATAGATACAATCTTAGCAGGAGGATGATATTTTCCAATAAAAGCATCTTTGCACTTAATCCAAGAATCAATACTATTTCTAGGAAGGGAAAGCAACCATTCTTTAGCTTTTCCTCTCAAGGAGAAAGGAAATAATTTGATCTTAATAACATCTCCATCTACATCCTTATATTTTTGCATCTCACAAAGTTCAACAAAGTTATTGAGTTGGGCAGCAGCATCATCAGAACTAGCACCAAAAAATTGCTCTTTCATAACAAGATTCAATAAAGCGGACTTAATTTCATAAAAGGTAGCATCAGGCGCAGGTGGAGAAATAGGTGTACTCAGGAAATCATTGTTGTTTGTGGTAGTGAAGTCACACAACTTGTTGTTCTCAGCAGAGTTCATTTTTGCAAAGGTGGAGCAAGCCAACAACAGTAGCAACAAGAGTAGGAACTAATTTTTTTGTGTTTTTGATAAGAAAAAACAAACCAAACAAAACTAATTTTTTTTGGAATTATTGATAAAAAGAAGCAAACAAAACAAGGCAAAATAAACTAAGAAAAACAAAAACAAAGTAAAGAGAAAGGTTGTGAAGGACTCCCCTTGTGAATTCATCCTTAGCTTCCCAGTAACGGCGCCGAAAAACTCGTTGATGGCAGCTCAGATCACTTTAGAGCTTCGCTGGGAAATCCCAAGAGGAAGGTATGATGAGCATAACATGAAGTATTCCCTCAGTATGAAACCAAGGTTATCGAACTAGTAGGAGGAAGGAAATGACTCAAAGGTGTTGCTAGCAACTTGGAAACCTGCACAACACAAACTCAAGACTTTGCCCCAACGAATAGTGAGGTTGTCAATCTCACCGGTTTGCTGAAAACAAAGGATTAAACGTATGGTGTGGAAGGTAATGGTGGCTTGCAGAAAGTAAACAGTAACAGTTGAAGATGTATCAATGGTAAAGATTGGACGGGGGTCCATAGTTCACTAGAGGTGTTCTCCTTAAGATAAACAACAAAACATGTTGGGTAAACAAATTACAACAGGGAAATTGACAGGACTGAGCAAGGCATAACAATGCAATACTACACATTCATGATCCTATGAGATTCGATTGGGCATTACAAAAATATACACAGACCGTCATCCAACTGCATCTATGACTAGTAATGCACCTTAAGGTTATCATCTGAACCACCTCCAGTATTAAGTTGCAAGCAATGGATAACTGCTTTAAGCAAAGTGTTTAAAGTAAACAATACAATTGTTCCATGAACAAAAGATTGTTGTTTTATCCCTAGTAACAACGACAAATGTACAACATTAGATATTTCTGTCACTGCCCCAGATTCAATAGAGTCATGAACCCAACATCGAGCATAAATACTCCCTCTTGGAGTCACTATCATCTAATTGGCCAAGATAGGTACTAGAAATGGAGAGCATGCAAGATCTCAAGCAACACAGACATGATAGAATCAATAAGATAAAACCATTAATCAATCTGACATAGTAATCTCAATATCCATCGGATCCCCGCAAACACAACACAAATGATTACAAATATGATCTTGATCATGAACGAAGCTCACAAGATCTAAACATGGTAGCACAAAGGAGAGAAACACCCATCTAGCTACTGTATGGACCCATTGTCCAAGGTGGAATTACTCATGCATCATAATGGAGGCTTCCATGGTGATGAAGAAGGCCTCCGGGATGATCTCTCCCCTCCGGTAGGGTGCCGAGAAGAGCTTCAGATCCCCCCAATCTAGGGACGATGGTGGCGGCGGCTACAGACTATTTCATGGAGATCTGATCAGGAACTTAGCGTTTAGGTATCGGGGGCTTCTTATAGGCGAATGGGGAGACCGAGGGGTGTGGGCCCCTCGTGGCCCTCCTCCGTCTCTTCTTCTAGATCCGTGTTCTCCTTGGTGAAATATTGACTTTGGCTTTTGTCCTGTCAAATTCCGAGAGTATTCATTTTCTAGATTTTCTGGAACCAAAAACAATAGAAAACAGGCAACTGACACTGTGGCATCTTGTTAATAGGTTAGTCCCAGAAAACATATAAAAATACCTCAAAGTGTAGAGAAAGCAAAGCAAAGTGGATATTAAACAAGCATGGAACATGAAAAATTATAGATATGTTTACGACATATCACTTGTACCACAGTGTCCATGACTATCAATGGCGGTAACATCTCGTTAACGGCATTTGCCACGAGACAGTTTGCATGACGTCAGCAGTCAACACGGTTGGTGAACAAATCTACAACGAAAAAAATATTCATGGCTGAAGGGTGTGATCGGCCATGGTCAGAAAAAAAACCATGGCATATTCATTTGTGACAGGGATTTTAACACGAAGGGCATCAATCGTAAAATACTTTTCAACCACAAAAAATGGGCCTTCAACCATGAAAATTGTCCGTGGTAAAAGCCGAATTTTCTTATAGTGAAATTGATTTGGTTGTCAAGATGATATTTGTTCTAATTCTTATTTTTATTCATCACTAAAAGTTTCCTCTTTGTTAAGCACATATCGTTCCATCGTGTCCGATGAAGCAACTTCCGCAGAATCAAGAGCCTCCATCTCTTTAGCAAATTTTTATTTTATAAATTCTTATTAGTAAACTTGGAGAAGTTAAACTCTAACCTTTCACCAGCACATTTAATAAATACTTTTTCTTTAGGTATACTAATTTCATCACCTAAAGTATGTAAGAATGGTGTACCAAATATTATGGGACGAAATGAATCTTGGGAACAACCAAGAGGACAATTATAGACGTATCTATAATTTTTAATGTTCCATGCTTGTTTAGTATCCACTTTGCTTTGTCTACATTTTGAGGTTTTTTTATACGTTTTCTGGAACTAACCTATTAACAAGATGTCGCAGTGCTAGTTGCCTGTTTTTTGGCATTTTTGGTTCCAGAAAATCTAGAAAATGAATATTCTTGAAATTGGACGGGACAAAAGCCAAAGTCAATATTTCACCGAGTAGAACACAGAGGAAGAAGACAAGACGGAGGAGGGCCTCGAGAGGCGCACACCCCCTGGACGTGCCAGGCCTTGCCTGCGCCTGGGGGGGTGCGGCAACCTCGAGAACCCCCTCGGTCTCCCCCTTCGCCTATAAGAAGCCCCTGATACCTAAACCCTAAGACACCAATTATATCTCCACGAAACAGTCTATACCCACCGCCACCATTGTCCCTAGATTAGGAGGGTCTGAAGCTCTTCCCGGCACCCTGTCGGAGGGGAGAGATCATCCAGGGGGCCTACTTCATCACCATGCCAGCCTCCGGTATGATGCGTGAGTAGTTCCACCTTGGACTATGAGTCCATACAGTAGCTAGATGGTTGTTTATCCTCCTTTGTTCTATCATGTTTTAGATCTCGTGAGCTCCATTAATCATCAAGATCATCTATTTGTAATCATGCATGTTGTGTCTGTGGGGATCTGATGGGTATTGAGATTACTATGTCATATTGGTTAATGGTTTTATCTTATTGATTCTATCATGTTTGTGTTGTTTGAGGTTTTGCATGCTCTCCGTTTCTAGTAGCTATTGTGGCGACGTATATGCTAGTGACTCCAAGAGGGGGTATTTAAGCTCGATAGTGGGTTCACGCATCTATTGAATCTGGGGAAGTGACAGGAATCTCTAAGGTTGTAGATGCGTTCTTGCTACTAGGGAGAAACCAACGATCTTTTGTTCATGGAACAATTGTATTGTTTACTTTACACACATTGCTTAAAGCAGTTATCCGTAGCTTGCAACTTAATACTGGAGGGGGTTCGGGTGGTAACCTGAAGGTGGATTACTAGTCATAGATGAAGTTGGATGGCGGTCTATGTATATTGTTGTAATGCCCAATCGAATCTCATAGGATCATGAATGTATAGTATTGCATTGTTACACCTCTATTGAACTATGGACCCCGGTTCAATCTTCAAAATAGTTTGAGAAAAAAATGAGAAAAGAGGAAAGAGAGAAAAAGCACCATTTCCCATGGTAAATAAGAAGATTGCTGAGATGCTCATTGTCTTCTTGCCTTGTCTTTTTGATATGGGATAGCTCCTGTGTCATGGGGCAAGGGGTACCCCATTGGCGGTTATCCAAGATACACATGTACTTACTAAGACAAGAACTTACCGGTGACTAAAGTTGAGTAGCATGAGGAGCGGCCCTCATACTCAAGGGACATGAGATTGTCAACTTATACTTTGTCAAGCATATAATCCATATTCTGTTCACTTTAACCTTAACCACTTCAATATGATTATGATAGGGGCAATGAGAGTTGAAAGCTAACAAGTACCATAATTTTTGGAAGCTCTTTTTGAAACTTGTAATCCCTGCTTCCCTTCTGAAGGGCCTTTCTTCCACTTTTATATCGAGTCTCCACCTTCTATCTTTAGGCACCAATTACCAGAGCATAGTTGCCATTCTTAGTTCTATGTGCATTTTCCCAAAACTTATTGATTGATTGATATTGTTGATATTGCTTGTTCATGAACTATTTGTATCTAGTCACCCTTATGAACTTTGAAGGTGTCCTATGCATTCATGATACTCCATGACGGACAAGCTGAATGCCACTATACTATGTTTTCTGTATGTGAAACAAACGAACGTCTTTCAATGCATTGTTATTCATGAATATTTGTTTGTATCCTTTCATGTTTCAGCATAGTTGCTTTGCCTTATTGTTAGAACTTCATCTTTCATGCTCATGTTTAGAGTACTTTGATCCCATCTTTCAATGCTTGAAAATGGTTTGATCTTGATTGTGATGGTGCATGCCACCTCAAAAATTATTCTTTTTATCACTTACCTACTCGAGGACGAGCAGGAGTTAAGCTTGGGGATGCTTGATACGTCATAAACGTATCTATAATTTTGATGTCCCAAGCTTGTTTAGTATCCACTTTGCTTTGCTTTGTCTACACTTTGAGGTATTTTTATACGTTTTCTGGAACTAACCTATTAACAAGATGCCACGATGACAGTTGCCTCTTTTTTGTTGTTTTTGGTTCCAGAAAAGCTAGAAAATGAATATTCTTGGAATTGGATGGGACAAAAGCCAAAGTCAATATTTCACCGAGGAGAACACGGAGCCAGAATACCTAAACCCTAAGATCCCAACCAGATCTCCACTAAACAGTCCGTAGTCTCCGCCACCATCGTCCCTAGATTGAGGGGGATCTGAGGCTCTTCCCAGCACGCTGCAGGAGGGGAGAGATCAACCCAGAGGCCTTCTTCATCACCATGCCAGCCTCCGATATGATGCGTGAGTAGTTCCACCTTGGACTATGGGTCCATACAGTAGCTAGATGGTTGTTTCTCCTCCTTTGTGCTACCATGTTTTAGATCTTGTGATCTCCGTTCATGATCAAGATCATATTTGTAAACATGCCTGTTGTGTTTATGGGGATTTGATGAATATTGATATTACTTTTCCAGATTGGTTAATGGTTTTATCTTGTTGATTCTATCATGTCTGTGTTGTTTGAGATCTTGCATGCTCTCTATTTCTAATAGCTATCTTGGCCAAGTAGATGCTAGTGATTCCAATAGGGGGTATTTACACTCGATAGTGGGTTCATGCCTCTATTCAATTTGGGTAAGTGATAGAAATCTCTAAGGTTGTAGATGTGCTGTTGCTACAAGGGAGAAAACAATGATCTTTTGTTCATGGAACAATTGTATTGTTTACTTTGTACATTGCTTAAAGCAGTTATCTGTTGCTTCCAACCTAATACTAGAGGGGGTTCGGATGATAACTGATGTCTACGCACTTCTATTCTTGTAGATAGTTGTTGGGCCACCAAGTGCAGAGGTTTGTAGAACAGTAGCAAGTTTCCCTTAAGTGGATTACCCAAGGTTTATCGAACTCAGGGAGGAAGTGGTCAAATGTATTCCCTCTCAAGCAACCCTGCAATTAAGATACAAGAAGTTTCTTGTGTCCCCAACACACCCAATACACTTGTCAGGTGTATAGGTGCACTAGTTCAGCGAAGAGATAGTGAAATACAAGTGGTAATGGTGCCAGAAAATAGCTTCTGACTTGTTGTTGACGTGGGGTAACGTTGCCACAAAAGATCTGATGGTGTGAAAGAAAGGTAAAAGCCCAAAACCTCCCCGGCAAACGGAACAAAGATAGAAGCAAGCAAAAATGCAACGGATCTAGATGCAAACGGTGTTACAATGTTTAGAAACAAGGCCTAGGGATCATACTTTCACTAGTGAACACTCTCTCATATAAATATACTCTTTTCATGATACTACTCTTAACTACTCTCCGGTTGGACACTCTAATCCATGGTAGGGCTATAACAGCACTCCTCAAAGTCTGCCTTCCCCAATCTAGATAACCCCACACTGTCACATTGAGCGCTAGATGGCTCCAACAAACACCACAATTTCATAGAGACATCCAACTCCAAATATAACTCATAACAAATATTCAATCTAGCCAAAGTGCCACACACGGTATGCACGTTGTCACTTTCACACACGTGGGGAAAAGCATAGATCTATTAAAGCACAAATATTTATTTATGTAGACTCAAACCTAAGTGCCACCATGGCGTGCATGCTGTCACTTTCACACACATGGGGAGAGAAGAGATCTAATGAAGCACTTGAGTAGCAAGGTAGATCTACTTGATTACAAAGCTCATCACCACAACAAGATCATGCATAGAGAGAGATGAACACATAGATACCGCTAGAGCCCTTAGCCTCGAGGAAGAACTACTCCCTCCTCATCATGGGAATCAACAATGTTGATCAAGATGGCGATGGAGATGGCTCTGGGGGCACTTCCCCGTCTCGGAAGGGTGCCGGAACAGAGACTTTATGTCTCCCAAATCTCCTCTTCGGTGGCGGCGGCGCTAGAGAGGTTTTCGTGGATTTCTTCTAGATTCTTTAGGGTTTTCCCATCGGAGGCTTCTTATAGGCACATAAATCAAGGTCGGTGGGGGTCCAGGGGGCCCACACACCCCTCCAGGCGCATCCAGGGATTGCCCGCGCCTAGGGGGGGGGTTGGCCACCCTGTGCCCCCCCTCCGGCTCTGTTTCGTGGTTCCCTGTTTCTCCGAGAAAAATAATAACTTTGGCTTTTGTCTTGTCCAATTCCAAGAATATTGATTTTCTGCCTTTCGGGATCCAAAAATAGAAGAAAACATGCAACTGACAGTATGGAAACTTGTTAATAGGTTAGTTCCAGAAAAGATATAAAAACACAAGCATGGAGCATCAAAAATTAAGCATGGAGCATCAAAAATTATAGATACTAAACAAGCATGGAGCATAAAAAATGATAGATACTAAACAAGCATGGAGCATCAAAAATTATAGATATGTTTCCGACGTATCAAGCATCCCCAAGCTTAACTTCTGCTCGTCCTCGAGTAGGTAAGTGATAAAAAGAATATTTTTTGAGGTGACATGCACCCTCTGAATAAAGATCCAACCATTTGCAAGCATTGAAAGCTGGGATCAAAGAACTCTAAACATGTGAATGAAAGATGGACTTCTAACAATAGGACATAGTAACTATGCATGCAACATGAAAGGCTACAAACAAAGATCATGAATAACATGCATTGAAAAACGTTTGTTTGTTTCACATACAGAAAACATGGCATAGTGGCATTCAGCTTGTCCCTCATAGAGTAGCACATAGATGCATAGGACACCTTCAAAGTTCACAAGGGTGACTAGAAACATATAGCACAAGAAAAAGTAATATCACAATATGCATCAATTAATAAGCTTTGGAACACTACAAACAGAATGAAAACTATGCTCTCTTAATGGTGCCTAAAGGAAGAAAGGCCTTTTTGTAAAGGAAGCAGGGATTACAAGTTTCAAAAAGAGATTCCAAAAATTATGGTACTTGTTAGCTTTCAGCCCTCATTGCCCCTATCATAAACATCTTGAAGTGGTTAAGTTTAAAGTGGCAAAGCTGGAGTATATGCTTGACGAAGTATAAGTAGGCAATCTCATATCCCTTGAATACGAGGGACGTACCTCATGCATACTCAACTTTGGGTCCAGGTAAGTTCTTATCACTATAAGTATTTGCATATCATTGAGAACCGCCAACGGGGTACCCCTTGCACATGGTATAGGAGCTATCCCATAACCAAAATGACAAGGCAAGCAGAAAATGATTATCTCAGCAATTCTTCTTATTTACCATCGGAATATGGTGCTTTTTTCTCTCTTTCCTCTTTTCTCAATGTGTCTCTTTGTTTATAAGAAGAATGCTTCATAGATGTCACTATGGTGTAGAGGTCCCAACCTTTAATAAGGTAGATATCCATGTGTTTACAATGCTAGTCCCTGGATCAGTAGCTAGCATCCATAGTTAAGATGTAATATCAATAAACAAAGGTCATAGTACAACTTTATAACCAGGAATAAAATATTTCATTACATCTTACGTAGATCATTTGGCTATCACATTACAATGCAGCAGAAATAACTATATAGCATGGAGTCCTTCATCTTCAAAGTGCCACAGGCAATCATGTTGGTTGTAGACTTGTAATCCTAATCAACACACTTCACTAACATCAAACAAACCTGCAACATAATAAGTTACAGCCACAAGGGTCAATACATTTGAATTGTATTGGCAAGTGATACTATGGTAGAATAGTGGTATCTATCATCTATATGCATTTGGCTAAGTGGAGCTTAGGCTTGCTTTGCTCAAAATAGATTTTCCTTATCATTTGAAAACACTAAGTTTTTGTTTGTCAAAATCACCCAAGGCATCTAGCAAACATTGATTGAAGATCATTTAACCCTTGTTCAACCACAAGTTTTAACTTAGAAATTGGGATGAGGAGATTCTTGATAGCTTCCATGTCTTGTGGCTCAAATTGTCCATTGCCGAGGACACGGTTAAGTACTTAGATTTTAGAAGCCTTCCCTTAGACTCGACATGCATCGAGGTGGTGCACTTTCCCCACAAGACTCGACATTCATCGAGACAAGATCTTTGAGAAGCCTTCCCTTAGACCAAAATGGACGCGCTCCAAACCTATCATCCCCTACCACCAACTGTCCATTTGGCTAAGTTATTGCAACCTATATGATCTAGGTAGAGCCCATAATGCCAAGTGGTTGCACTTGAAGCTTCTCAACATTTGACATCTCAAATCTCTTTCTTCCTGGGTGGCATTCCACAAGTGTGATACACAAGGTTCACCAGTCCCCTGGCCTTGTGTAACCACTCAACATAAATCCATTCTCACCATTCCACCCAGGTGATTCATTCACATAGTTGTCTTATTAAACAAAACACAAGTCCTTGACTTAGAAATATTCCATAGCATGAATATAATCCACCCTTTGTTTTCTACTAGCTAAGCTAAGCATGATAGTAGTAGGGATCTTAACTTAGGGAAAATTCTACAAAGGCATCATCTACTAGGATCTCCCATGGCATATCATACTTAGTAAAATTCCATGCAAGTCCTACTTAGAAATATCACTAATGCATAGTGAAAATAATGGGACAAAAGTATGAATCACCACATACCTTTTTAGTAGAGAATATAGATTCACTCCTTGATCTTCAAATAGTCACACTCTTCAAAGTTCACTACAATTCAATCAAGGCACAAATTCAATCTAGCATTCAAGCAATTCACCACATAAAATAGTAAAAACAAAACATTGCATGCAAGCATGCACAAGATTGTTTTATTTGTAAAAGTGGTTTCTAATAGGCTATAAACATTTTAACACACCTATTGGTCACTTATAAAAGTGGTAAGGTCATTTGAAAACAAGTTAGTGAAAATGGCCACTTTAAATCATTTTTGTTTTGCTAGAATTGATTTAAATCAAGGTAGTAGTTTCTAGTGTTTGCCAAATATATTTTTAAACACAGATGTTAGGGTTTTAAGGTCAAGTGTTTAATATTAAACCATTTGCCAAAGGTTTCATCTAAAAACCATTTTTAAATCAAAGCAATATTTTATTTTGTTGGAAATGCCTTTAAACAAAGTAATAATTTTCTAAGGTTCACCAAATTTATCTTTAAATCCTAAAACTTGGTGATTAGGGACAGAAAGTTTAATTCAAATCATTTTCCAAAGGTTTTACTCAAAAGCATTTTTAAAACATATTCAACATTTTTATTTAACTAGAAATGCTTTAATTCAAAGGATTAATTCCTAAGTGTTAAAATTTTTATTTTTAAATCCAAAAGTTGGTTTCTATGGTTAGTAGGTTCAAAAAAATCCAGTTACAAAAGATTTTATAATAAAAACATTTTTAGAATAAATTTTATGCACAAAATATGGCTACACAAGTTTCTGCAAAAACAACCAATATTACAGAAGAAAAACAATATACAAATGGCATGGTTGGATAGAATTCTTTTCCTTATTCCATTGATATAAAATTTGTAAAATTTGGATGTGTATATTTAAAGTTATGAATTTTGAAAATTCAAACATCTAATAGTAATGTTTCTGTTTTTAAAACATAACTCATGCCACGTGGCTTTTTTCTATTCGCCGGTACTATTTCGTTTGGATCGAGTGATAGAGGCCGTTAGATCTAAATAACATCCTGCGGCACAGATCAAAACATACCCCTTCGGGTTAAGTTTCTATCGCATCCGTCAGATCTAAATCGCATGGCTCTAATCGACTAAACCACAAAGTGGCGGCGCTGCGATGGTGGCTGGCGGCGGAGCGGTCTGGCAGTGGCATCGCCGGCGATATAGGAAGCAAGAGAAGGAGTGGGATGGCTCACCAGACTCGTCGTGCGTTGCTGATGCTCAGCGTACTCGCGGGAAGGCAAGGGGCGCTCGGACGTGTCGTCGATTGCTCACCGTAGTTGATGTTGGCGTCGGGCGCTCACTGTTGAAGACAGTGGCGATGGTACAGGTCACGCTAAGGCATGAATAAGGGTGCATTAGTTGCGCACAAAAGAGGCGAGTGTGCGAGTGTCAATGAGAGGGGGAGGCGCGGTCAGAGGTTACTGGGAAAGCTCGATGGAGTAATGGCAAACGGCGGCGGCGTTCAGTCGAAGTCGTTGCCGACGCTGTGGATCATGCGCGGGCGAGCCAGGGGTACTGGGAGATGCGCAAGAGGCTGGGGAGTAGTATCATGGAGGCCAGCGATCAAGGGGCGACGGTGTCTGGCCAGAATCGGAAGAAAGGTTCACCGGAGACAGAGAGGGTTCGAGGCGAATTGAAGGCGGCCTGGGGGCAGAGGGAGGATGGCGAGCGAGGGGAAATGGAGAGGGGACGAGGGCAATTAAGAGTGCATGGTTGCAGAGCGGAATCACTGCGGCGTTACGGCGAATTTACGCGATGTTTCAACTGCAGAAACAGTCGGTCGTGGTCGTCGCGCGAGGTTGAAGGTGATGACGGGGCAGTGGGGCCTGGCGGCAGCGAGAGAGAGAGGGGGTGCGGTGGGGTCAGCAAGTTAGTGCCTGGGTGGGTGCGGGTCTGAGTAGAAAACGCTTCGGGGAGAAGGGGAAGTGGGCTGTGTTGCTGGGCCAGATAGGCTAGCTGAGCTGGGCTGGTTTCTTTTATTTTTTTCTTCTTCTGTTTTCTTTTTCTTTTCCATTTTGATTTTCTGTTTTGAATTCAAACTACCATTTGAATTTCAGATTCCTTTTTTAAAAACTTTTCCAAATATTCAGCATATTACAATACTGTTTAATTATGTAATTAAAGTCCATTTTAGAATAATTCTTTTATTCTTTTATGGTTTATATTTTATTTAAAATGGGCACTTGTCTTTTATTCAAATAAAATTTTGTTTTTATTTTCAAACCCTTATTTGAATTCTAATTTTCACCAAACCTTTTTCAGTAGGTTTTATTTATTTAATAGGGTGTTAAATAATTCACTTTGAATTATTTGAAATATGTCTAATATCATTTATTAATCATTTAAATTGGGTAAATTTTCTTTATTTCAATAAAATCAAATAAGGTTTTAATTCCATATAAATTTTATTTAAATGATTCTTTTATTCCATTTAAGTTAATTAAATAACTTTTATATCCACCTTGGGAAGTTCCACTTTATTATTTTCCCATGATTTAATTAATCATTTATCTAAGGGATTTTGTCTTTATTCAAATGGAATAGAATTTGGTTAAGGCCATATTATTTTATTTGAATATTATTTATTCTTTTATTTTATTTCATTTATCTTTATTTCATTTACTTATGGATTTAACTCAAGATATAATTTATCTTCCAAATAATTTTCTTGGGATTTATTATTTAAGCAGATTGTCTTTATTTAAATAAAATTGGATATTGTTCAATCCTTATGATTTTATTTAAATAATATTTTATTCCTTTTATTATTCCATAATATTTCATTTCATTTGTTTGGCCAAGATTTAATTTGGATTTTAAATATTGCTTTTTTATTTGTCGTATAAAATCCATATCTTTTTATTTATAGATCCAAAATTGGTGATTCCAATTTGTATAATTTTATTTATTATTTGTTTATCCTTTTAAATCTCTTTAGGATTATTTTCTCATAATTTGGTATGGATTTTAGATAGGAGCTTTATTAGAATGGAAATTTAATTCCTTTATCTTATTAAATTCATAAGATTTTATCCATGACTCCAAATTAAATGAAACCAATTTCTATGGTTTTATAATATTTTTATTTTTCATTCTTGATCATTTATAAATTTCTGTTGATAGATTTTTATATGTATCAAATCCATATTCTTTGGGAGATCTTGGAAATGATTTATTCCATTAGTTTTTTTTTGGTTTAACGTTTCCAAGAGTTTAAATTTCAAGACATATTCATTGATGAATGCATTGCACTTGATTGAAATTTGTTGGATTCCATTTTATTCAAATTGTTCAAGATGGGTTTTAATGTTTCCATTTGCAATCAAAAAGTTTCTTTTCACCCTAAATTTCAACAGTTATTTTTTTTTTCACATTTCAAAATTTCGAAAATTTTGGGATGTGACATATGGTGATGCTGCAAGTTTCCACCATGATTAGGCATGGCTTAGGCTAGCGGCCCAGGCGTTTCTCTAACACAAAATACATACTCCATGGACTTACAAGTTCCATCTTTATTTGACAACGGTGACATCCATAGACAAAAGAGCATGATATCAACTGAGTACAAAGTACATGTGCAATGTTGAAAATATTCCTCGTGACAGCATGGTTCTACTAATTCCAACGTATAAGTGCAAGCATATACAACATAGATGACACAATGGTTCAAGTTTATTAGGGGCAAAGAATATAAAGTGTGCCATCAAGTTTGGAGAGCTTTAATCACTGAGTTTTCACATAACAAAACAGTTTTTAATTGGAAGATAGCTGAAAACAAGAATATACTTGGAATGGTGTAACAAACCATGCATAGGAGTTTATAGTGGACACTTTGGAATAACTTGGTTTCTTGGGAGTTATAGGCATCAGTAGAACTTACTCATACAAGTGGAGGCTAGCAAAATACTAGGAGCAATAATGGCCAAAATCATGGAGTGCAACAAAGCAAAGTAATCAAAGCAAAGAGTGGTACTACAAGTCAAGGAATGAATGATCATAGAGTCTAATGGTGACTTTTCATAGTCATAACATGGTGTGATCATGTGCCAAGTCAACCCAAGCAAAACATCAAAGGAGAATACCACAATACTATGTTTTTGCATGCTAAAACAATGCATAATTTCTTCAAGGCAGACTAAACAATTCCAATTGTTTGGAACAAGACATGATACATCAATAATCACTAAGCATAATGCTAAAACAACATCTAGCATTTCATGCTAAAGTCTAAGTCACAGTCAATGCAAGCTCCTCTTGCACTTACAAGCAAGAACTTACTACTCTTTTCCAACACCAAACAACTTATTTGAAACAACTCACAAAGATAATATTCAACAAAGATCAGTGAGCTTGTTTCAGAAATCCACAAAGAAGAACTAAAAGTTCTAATCTGAAATCACAAGAAAACTAAGGCTAAACACAGTGCTAGCAAAATAGAACACTCCCAGAACAATAAGAGTGAAAACTAGAGTGTTCTAGGCAATGAAAACAGAGTGTGTCTCTCTCCAAAAAGGTGTGGTGTAACCAACCAAATTACACAAGCAAACTAAGCAAACGAAAACCAAAAAAAAACTACGACGCTCCAAGAATAACACAACAATGCATGAAACAATAAAAACGAAGTGTCTAGAAAGACCTGAGATTTTTATTGATGAATAAGGGGATGCCTTGGGCATCCCCAAGCTTTGACGCTTGTACCTCTTGGATATTTTTTGGGTTGACACAGGGTGGCATCCCCAAGCTTGAGCTTTTGTCCATTCTTCATCTCATTACATCATTCTTTCTCTACACCTACAAATTTTCCTTCATACAAAACTTCACACAATCTTCATTAGCAACATTAGTGTATTCAAAAGATATTAGACCTCTGGCAAAGCTTTGGAACAGCAAGGATTTTCAATAAAAACACAAGCTACTGTAGTAACTCCTTCAAAAATCTCAATTTTCCAAAAGAGAACTCAAAAATGAATCAATAAGAAGCAAATGTAAATAATGGCAGAAATCTGTCAAAACAGACCAGCAGGTAGAAACTGCTTTTTCGAAGACCTTCTGTTGCTCAAATAAAAAAGTGTCAAACTAAAGAAAGTTAGCTAACATACTGGGGGATTTATTCGTAAATTTTAAGATCGATCCTACTTACAGAGACTCCTCGTGAATTTTTATGCTGGAGGACAGAAATCTGTTTTGGGATAGCAACTCCCCAAATATTACTTCCCTCTCATTAGAGGTCATTCATGGCACAAAAAGCAAACAAAAAGGATAAGGAGAGGTCATTACAGAAGTAATAACTTCCAAGACTCAAGAAAACTCTTGGGTTATCTCCCAAAAAGTACTTTTCTTTAATGCCTTTAAGTTAGGCTTGATTGTTTGAGAAGATGATCACATAAGTAATATGAATTGAAGTGAAAGAGAGCATCAAGAAGAAAATTCAAAACACATTTAAGTCTAACCCACTTCCTATGCATAGGAATCTTGTAAAGAAACAAGTCATAAAAGCACAAAGCAACAAGCATAGGAAAGCAAAACAAGTACAACTTCAATATTTTCAACATAAAGAGGGCAAACTTAATATTTTTTAGATGCATAAAACCTTGTTTCCCTCTCTCATAATAACTTTCAGTAGAAACGTGAACAAAATTAACAATATAACTATCTCATAAGACATTCTTATCATGAGCCACATGCATAAAATCATTACTAGTCCCCACATAAGAATAGCCATTCTTATTAGTTGCAGTGGGAGCAAATTCAACAAAATAGCTATCATCGTTATTATCATCACCATAATCATCAAATATAGGAGGCATATTGTAATCACAATAAATTTTCTCGTCAATAGTAGGTGGACTGAAAATATCATATTCATCTTTGTAATCATCATAAATTGGAGGTATAGTATCACCATAAGCAATAGAATAGCTATCTTCCCAAGTGTGTTCATTTGTAAACATATCATCATTGGAAGGAACATGTATAGAACTAATAGCAAGACAATTATTAATATCATCATTTTAAGAATTGGTACCAAAGAGATTTTTAATATCAAAAGTAGTGTGATTTTCCCAATCATGATCACTAATATAGGTAACAGGCATAGGAAAATCATCTAGTTCAGACTCATCATCACAAACTATGATAGGAGCAACATGCTTAGGGGAAGATACCGTTTCCTCTCTCCTTATACTCCTCCTCTTCTTATTCTTCTTCTTCTTCTTCTCTTTAGGAGGGAGAGGCTTGAAAGGAAGATTCTCCACATACCATGGTTTATTGTTTGAGACAATAGAAGAAACTCTAAAGGATTCCTCCTTTTCATTAATAAGATCAAAACACATATCAGTCCTGTCATAATTTGGCAAAATATCATCTTTTATAAGATCTTGTGTGTAAATATTTGCGTGGCAGTTTTCAACACAATAAAGATGACGACCATGCAGGACGCTATTCATATCAAAATTACTCATGTCTATCAAAGAAGTTTTTCTTGATAACTCTTCACACCCCAAAGATAATGTAAGTTCATCATGTTGATTATCAGTGATGACGTTATCACAATACAAACTTGCAGGATTATTATGGCCTGAGCATTGAAAATTCAAATGACCCACTTCAAAGCAAAGTTCACAAATAAAAGGATAGAGGGCACAAACTTTTTTACCGAGATCATCTAGATCCTTATACCACTTTCTAATTTTTTCATTCCGGTGGGTGATACAATATTCTTCTTCTTCTTGATTCTTCTCAAAAGGTCTATGCATTCACAAAAATTAACATGCTTATAAGAAATAGCACTTTCAGAAGTTTGAGCATGTTTATTGCAATCATTAATAACATTTTCATTTTCCATGCAAGTGTAGTTAAAAGGTTCATGATACATGTCCCATTTTTATTTAGGAGCATTAATATGGGAAGCAAAGGCTCTATAACATCTAACAAGAATTTGAGGATCAAGACCATATCTAGCACTAAGCTCTTGAAAATCAGCAGTTTCAGCGAAAGACTTAATGCAATCATACTCATAGTTTATACCTAATTCTTTACCTTTGTCTTTATCCCAAACTTCAGTATTGCTTTGAATTGTTTCAAGAAGATCCCACTTAGCTTTGACCTTCTTACTTGTGAAGGATCCCTCTGAACAGGTATGTAGATAGACCTTGTAATGTCCTCAAAGCCTTGCATAAATATGTTGATAATAATATTACTGGGGGAGCTCATCAATATCCCCCAATCTTGGGCAATACTTTCTCCCTGATGAGGATGAAAATTATAAATATAATTCCTATCTTTATGAATTTCATGAGGAGGATAAAATTGAAAATAAAAGAGAGATTCAAGTTCCTTCCACTCCAAATGATGAGGATCATCTAGTAGCTCATACCACTCCCTTGCTTTTGCCCCTAAGTGAGAAAGGGAATAGCTTCCTCTTATCTTGGTCCATTGAAATACTTGCACACTTGAACAACTTGCATAATTCATGTATAAGGAGTAAATGATCACTAGGATGGACTGTTCCATCTCCAAAATAGCAGTTATTCATAACACATTTAACAATTTCAATAGGTATTTTAAAAGGGACACTTTCAGTATGTGGGTCACAATTATCATTAGAATTACCACATATGGGAGATAAAGTATCATTAGAGCAAATTTTCTTCCCTAAAGCTGGGGAACTAAAAAGATCTTTCTCATAAAAACTAGCTTCCCCAGGCTTAGACGTTTCCATACCATTAGTAACAATGGTGTTCAAAAAATTCATACTAATAACATTTCTATTAGCATGCAAAGAAGGTTCCATAGGTTTTTGATTTTCTTTTCAAACCACTCAAGTTCTAACTTAGGAAAAATACTGAAAAGCTCTCTAATTTTGTTGTTGTTTTCCATTAAGCCTAACTAGTGAAAACAAGAAACAAAAAGACAAAACTACAGAATCTAAAGGAAATAACTTTGACCACTCACGCCAGAGGATGTGAGTACCTTTTACCTTACCTCCCCGGCAACAGCGTGTAACATCCCAGCATTTAGGAACTAACGAAGGGTAGATTTAGGAATTTGGAATGTTGCATGCATTCATCTGTGAAAATGCGGGTAAAATTTTTCACCAAATAAAAACCTTAAGTGATCAAGGTTTCTTTCATACTTTGAGATTAAGTTTAATATTAAAGGATGATTGCTATAGATTTTGATATGATATTTGAGGAATTCTGTGTTTAGGAAAATGAATTTGAATTTTAAACTTGAGTGTTTGAATTATAATTCAAATGATTTTTGAATAATGTTTGAATCTTGATTTAATTAAGAGTTAATTATTATAATTCAAACTTTATCTAACGAAAACAATTAAGAATATGTAAAATTATTTCATATTTTCATTCAACAAATAAGTTACAAAAAAAGTAACTTATTGAAATTATTCAAAAACTTCACAATAGCAAATAAATAAAAAATAAGAATATTTCTTTATTAATAATAATATAATCTTTATTACAAAACAATAAAATGAAGATTACAAAATAATAAAATGAAAACTACAAAAGAATAAAGAAAACCTAAACTAAAATCTTCATCTTCAAATATGTACCTGCAAGACAAACACTAATAAAACAATAAAAAGGTTAGGGTTAGAATTGTTTTACTCTCAGACATGTTAGTGAGGTGCACTGAACAAGTTTCATCATTTAGAAATTATAAAAGGGGAAAGTTTCACCAATATGAAAGAATTCATTTTCATAAATTTTAAGCCAAAGAGTCAAATTGACAGCAAGGAGGGGCAAGTTTCACCAGCCAGGTAAAAGTAATCAGATCAAAGTAACTCCCAAATCCAAAGCTGTCAACACCCAGATTTTTAATTCCAGATGTCCGTTATGCCATACATCGCAATCCCAGGATTACCATTTTTGCGAGACATAACAGATTTGGATATCACAATATATCATCCATTACAAACCATACATAAGGTCTTACACAAATAAGGATCTCATGATCCAGTTCATAATACAACTCAAGCACCGGAATAACGTAATAATAAAGATAGCACAGGCGAAGATCCATCTTCGGGGTCACAGGCAATGCTGACGACGGGAGATGATCCTAGTTGTCGTAACCTTCCTGCGGTCCATCATCCTAATACTCCTCTTCATAGTCTGGCCACGGGAAGACCCACGGACAAAGCCATGAGTACTCTTTAAGTACTCGCAAACTAATACTAATAAGTTAAGGGGGTTTTTGTAGTTAGGACACTAAGCTCTAGGGTTGTTTTGCAAAGAGCCAGATTTACCTCTACTAAGTTCAGAAGCAAAGAAAACGAGTTGACAGTTTTATAACACCTAATTGGGAACTTGAATTTCATATCACAACCCTGTCGTGGTCAAGTCAAAGTGTCAATTCATTTTACAAGTCATTTTGAAAACATCTGACGGGGGAACAGTATGGCTACTCCAACTGTCCATAACCTTGGACGCGGCTATTCGAAAAGTTTGACACTCTGCAGAGATTGTACACTTTCACCACAACATTCGATACATCCGTCCGGAAAAAATCCTGAATTCACCATACTCAGTATGCGGATAATCAATCCTAACCTTTCCATTACACGCCCTAGTATAGGCACCTCTCCTGTGAGTTTGGCCTCCCAACCATGAACAACTGTCATCTTGGGTACTACATAGGTGGAAATTCTTCACAAGGTAGCCTCAGCTCAGACCTTGGCTGCGAGGGAACCCATACTAAGGTATATAAATTTCCAGTTAAGCCCTATCCAATTTTCGGGTGTTGTGGTTGTACGATAAAATTGGAATGGTATCGCATCCAGACAACCATCAGTTTTGTAAAGGGATAAGGATCATGCCTCAACATTTTCATCATCAAAATCATCTGGTGTTCGAGAACACATGTCAAAACATTTCAGTAGAATGGCACATCATTCTAAGGTTTTCACAACCATTTTCACCAAGTATTCCCAGCTAAAGTTGATCAAGTTTTATGCTGAGCACTAGCATCTACTAGTGGGAGTAAGTACTAATGAGGGGTGGTAAATAAGTGGGGATTTGCTAAGTTCAATCTCCTGCCTTAGGATGACATCAAGATTATCTAACTTAGGCCAAATTTAATGCTCTTTATGCAACCTTCAAATATCTTTCTGGCATCTACAATTGACTATGTAAACTCTAAGAGAAAGCTTTGATAAACAAATAAAGTATAAAGTTTGCAAGTAAAACTAGGATGGTTTATCAAGTGGTATAAGATTGCTAAGTTAATAGCTTGCATTGGTCAATTTGTGTAGTAAGGCTTACTAAGATAGTAGTATAAACTGGCTAGGATGCAAGTGTTAGCTTGCCTTGTGCAGAGCAGTGGTTGAAGTTATCCTCGGCTTATTTCTCGTAGTATCCTCTTTGCTCCTCGTATCCTTGGTCGGTACTAGCGTCTATAAATAAATACGAGGTACACAATCACCAAACAATACTTAACTATTTTCAATCATCACACAAAGGTGTACTATAGATGATCTAGCATCATCACCTATCATTACAAGATTAAAGCATTTGTCTTATTTATTTTAATGTGAGAAAAGTAAATTCTAATCATTGGAAAACTACTTAATGCTTTAATCTTGTATGGCCACTCCAACTATCCATAACTGCGGACGCGGATATTCGAATAGTTTGACACTCTGCAGAGATTGGACACTTTCACCACAACATTCAATATATCCGTCAGGAACAAATCCAGAATTCACCATTCTCAGTATGCGGATAATCAATCCTAACCTTTCCATTACACGCCCTAGTATAGGAACCTCTCCAGTGAGTTTGGCCTCCCAACCATGACCAACTGTCATCTTGGGTACTGCACAGGTGGACAATCTTCACAAGGTAGCCTCAGCTCAGACCTTGGCAGCGAGGGAACCCATACTAAGGTATATAAATTTCCAGTCAAGCCCTACCCAATTTTTGGGTATTGTGGTTGTACTGTAAAATTGGAATGGTATCGCATCCAGACAACCATTAGTTTTATAAAGGGCTAAGGCTCATGCCTCAACATTTTCATCATCAAAATCACTGGTGTTCGAGAACACATGTCAAAACATTTCAGTAGAATGAGTCATGATTCTAAGGTTTTCACAACCATTTTCACCAAGTATTCCCAGCTAAAGTTGATCAACTTTTATGCTTAGCACTCACATCTACTAGTGGGAGTAAGTACTAATGAGGGGTGGTAAATAAGTGGGGATTTGCTAAGTTCAATCTCCTGCCTTAGGATGACATCAAGATTATCTAACTTAGGAAAAAATTAATGCTCTTTATGCAACCTTCAAATATCTTTCTGGCATCTACAATTGACTATGTAAACTCTAAGAGAAAGCTTTGATAAAGAAATAAAGTATAAATCTTGCAAGTAAAACTAGGATGGTTTATCAAGTGGTACAAGATTGTTAAGTTAATAGCTTGCATAGGTCAATTTGTGTAGTAAGGATTACTAACATAGTAGTATAAACTGGCTAGGATGCAAGTGTTATCGTGCCTTGTGCAGAGCAGTGGTTGAAGTTATCCTCGGCTTATTTCTCGTAGTATTCTCCTTCCTCCTCGTATCCTTGGTCGGTACTAGCGTCTATAAATAAATACGAGGTACACAATCACCAAACAATACTTAACTATTTTCAATCATCACACAAAGGTGTACTATAGATGATCTAGCATCATCACCTATCATTACAAGATTAAAGCATTTGTCTTATTTATTTTAATGTGAGAAAAGTAATTTCTACTCATTGAAAAACTACTTAAGTTTTAATATTCTCCAACTAAAAAATGGGATCATGTTGACACATGTCATCACCACATATTTCAGTACATGGGAAAGTGATTTAAAGTGGTGTCACAATTTAATAAGGTTTAACCTTTTTATTTTAAATAAATAAAGTGACTAGCAATGCGTATGTGGCATTCTTCTGTTACTTGAACATTATTTCTGTAAGTAAACCCATATGTTTTTATATATTATGAAATGTATGATCAAATGTGATTTTTGAGAGTTGGAATCAACTCAAAAGCTCTTATGGTTGAATTTTAAAAAATGTTTGAATGCAAAAAAGCTTCTGACTTCTTATTTTTACCAAGGTTGATCTACCGATCCAAATGATTTGAATCCAATGGTCTTGGATTAAGCATTCCAGTACCTTTCTAACAAAATTGGTTTCATGCAATTTGGTTCAGTGGATCGAGTTGGGTTGCTTTTTGAATCTATGTACAGAACTGTGTTTGAATTAAATAGAAAAATCTAAATTCAAACGGTTGGGTCGCGAGGGAGAGGTTAATGGGCCGGCCCAATGTCACTCCGCAGCGCGGGGCTCAGCTGACAGGGAGGTCTACCAGTCAGCGGCTCATAATGCGTGAATCGGTACGGGGCTATGTGGGTCGTTGGATTAGAAAGGAGATCGACGGCTGGGGATCGTCATCGACGACGAACCTGTCACCGGCGTCATCGACGACGAACCTGTCACCGGCTCAGTGGGGGTGCATAGGGGGCATACTAGGGCTCCAGAGACAACGGCGAGGCGGGAAAACGAACGAGTGGTCGACGGCGAGTTCAGGGACAATCGAGGCAGCTCCAGGGGTAGTCGCAATCAGCGGCCCCGTTCTCCTCCAGAGGCGGCCTGCTTCGGTGCAATTCCACCGAGCTGCTGCTCCTCGTGCTCCAGCTAGAGGGTGGAACGATCAGTAAGGTGAGGGGAGTGGAATGGTGTGCTTCAAACGGTTGGGGTGGCTTCCTTTTATAGGCTCAACGGCGAGACCGAGAGGGATGGGCAGGCGACGGTGGCGACATGGCTACGGGCTGCTAGCGGCATGGCTGAGGGTGGAAATCGATGTGTAGTCTCCTGGTGATGCTCTAGAACTTAAATGCAGGCTTAGGGGCGGGGGTAAACGGTCACGCGAGGCTAGCGCTCTGAGCGGCAGAGGCGGCGTCTTCGATGGCGAGCTGTGGCTATGAGGCATTGGGCGGCGAACGGGGATGTCTGGCGTGCTCCCTAGGTCATGGCGAAGCTGTGGGCATGGGCTGTGGTCGAGGGGCGGCGTGTGCGCGCATGCCGGGTGTGATGCTCTAGGGCGTACTCGGCATGTCGCAGTGGCACTGGGCGCGGGGCATGCTCGGTGGTCCACGGCTTGCCTTGGCTCGGGGAGGGGACAATGGGTGGGGGTGAAGTGCCGGCTATCTCCCAGACGTGGCAAGAGAGGGGGAGGCGGTATGCTATGGCGGCGACAAAGTTGGCCGGCGAGGTGGCTCAGCTTCTTCAACATTGATGACAATGGCCAGTTTACAGTGAGGCTAAAGGTTTCCAACTAAGCTATATGATCTACTAGATGATTACTGTGAGCTAGAGAGGGAACAAGTTAGGCCAAAACACTATTAAAAATAGTTAATTTGATTTGGTTTAAATTTTCCTGCGAAGTGTTTGATGAAATGGCCGCAAGAAACTTCTTTTTGAATTTTGAAAAGATTTTTGGTGGGTGTGCTAGGAATGTGCTGGAGACTCTGTGGTTGCTGGAGTTTTGAAAATTGAGCTTGTTTGAGTGGTTTTTGAAATAGTGGGATCTTCTCATATGAGATAGATTCAATTTTAAAATGTCATTTTAACTTAGCATTTGAATGTTTTTGGAAGATAACAAAGTGGGCCTTGGTACCTCATTATAAGTACTAACAAGGGGTGCAAATATCCACAAATGTTTCTGTTAGGTTTTGAGTGCTTGGAATAGCCAAATTAGGCATGAGAGTTAATTTGGCAAAAATGACCATTCACATCATTTGTTCATTTTGAGTTGTTTGTCTTTGGGAAAGTTTGGGAATGATTTAGATGATTTTTATTTCACCTAAGAATCATTTTACATGAAAAGAAACACAGAACCATGGCAATTCAAAAGAATCCTAATTTTAAATACACATACATATGAATTCTCTCATATTTTTAGATAGGAAAGTTTTTGTTAACCCTAATTTTGCGGATTAGTAGGTTATGATCCATGTTAAATATCTTTGTGATGTTACAAAAGCATATCCACAAGTGCACAGCAAGCACACAAGCAGGACACACAACTAAAGGCATGTGGTGTGCAGTCAGCTTCACAGCACAGCCCAAACTCACAAAACCATCAGCACAGCCGTGGAGAGGCACTAGTTCATATCTTCAATGCTCACACAGAAGAACAGCCAGCAACTAAACTAAGCACAACAGCCAGCAACCAAACCAACCCAAGCTCAAGATCTCATCACCAGGATGGTGACATAAGGAGGGGGAAGGATCAGGTGGACAGCAAGACCAAGTCCAGGAGCTAGGAGGAGCAGGCTAGCTCAAGGTCAAGCATTGGAGGTCAGCAAAACAAGATCAAGATCATCACCCAACTTCTTAACCATCACTTTTTATGGTGAGTATCATAAAACCTTCACATGATCTAATCATATTATGTAGACAGAAGCACGTGTTGTTTTATGAAACAAACTCTCAGAAAACACCCAAGTGGGGTGAATCCATCATTGAGATTTTAAACTTTAAAAGCAAACAGCAAAGTACAAGGATCCAACCAAGACACAGAACAACATCATTGATTTGGTTGTCAAGCTATATATTTCAATCCAAGCACAAATATAGCTAAGATTTAATTCCTAGGCACATCCCCAAGATAAGGGTAGCACCTTAGAGGTTAATCTTTTGGATCCATACAATGACCAAGCATACTATCATTTTTCAAATATTTGATTCAAGAAATAATAGCTGGTACCACTACCAGGACTATCTATATGAATCAACTAGATAAGGCCTAAAACCCTAAGCCTCAAACCAACATCATTGGTCTTAGGGATTTCAGAAAAGAACATTTCTATTCATCTTTCAAAGCCATGCTTGTCTTAAGCTTAAACCAGCCAAATCAATGGATTAGAATCAACCTTGTGTGCCATACCAAGATGGTATCACAAGAACAATTCTACATGAATCAGGATAAATATTCAATCATCACAGATTCAATCAATTAATTTACTAATCATTTTCCTGTCAATACAGGAATCATAATTAGGACATTCCTATGTTAATATTCACTATTTGAGATCATTGTGATCTCAAACCACACATTAATTCTCAAGACAACAACACTAAGACAGTGATTTCATCACACCATAAACATGATTATAAACCAAGAAATGACATTGGAAATTTATCAAGCCACTAACTTTAGCAAGCATTGGTTTCAAAGCAACTATACCATCTGAATCATATGCAATCCAAGCATAAAATCATCTAATAAGCCATCAGAACCAGTATAGTTCATCTTAAGCAACAAGTCTTAGGCTAATAACCATTTATCATGCTTACAGACCATCCATACATGGTCTAATTCATCCAGTATATGATCAACCACGGGATAAGAACCCTAAATGAATTAAATCATCATAATCAGGACAAGACAGTAACCAGAGAGGTCACTACCAACATCTAGCATAGGATCGGCGACCGCAGAGAGCACTAGGGGAGAGGAACAGAACTCACCAAAGGTCCTCGCTGAAGACTAGAAGAGTAAGCAGAGGTGGCCGACGACCATGGCGGCACGGGGAGCACCCCAGGAGGGGCACTGCAACCCATACAGCGCCACGGCGGCGACCATGACAACGCCTTAAGGCGAGGAGCATCACCACGACGCACAATGGCAGAGGAAGCACCAAGATCCACGCCAACCCCCAAACCCTAGGGTTCGGGACAGCATCGATCTGTCGCAGGAGAGCCCCATGCTCAAATCCAGTTGGATAGAAAGGATGGGCGTAGTCGTGAACCTCCTACTACACCACGGCGGTGACCAGAATAGTCCACAACGGCGGGAATCGCCAGCGGTGACATCACCGACCACGGGGTCGAGGTCAGAGGAGGAGAGAAATGAGCTCGAGGGTGAGAGGCAGCAAGGGACTGGGCTAAGTTGGGCCAGACCCTTCGGGGTGGCTATGTTGACTATGCCTAATGGGCCACCAGGGCCCAATAAGATTAAAGCAGCCCAAACGAAATCTTTAAGGCCTGTTTTATTAAATAGGAAAAGACCAAAATACCCCTGAACTTAATTAAAATCTAGAAAAAAAATAAAAGTCCAAAAATTATAAATAAAATATTGTTGGACTCACAATAATCCACACTATCCAAATAAATATGCTGTAAAATTTTAGACATTTAAAATTTTATTAAGAATTTTGTAATTTATATATTCCTTATGGAATTTTACAAAATTATTGAAAGATGATAAAAATAAATAAAAATCACTTTCATCATATATTAATATTGTAGTATTTTATAAAAATACTAAACAAATATTTAATAACAATTTTTGATATTTAAGTGATAATTCCTAAAAGAATTATTAAATGAATAAAAGTCAAATAAAAGGAAAATAAAATAAAATAATTTAATATATGTTATAAATATTAAAAAGTAATATTTATAAATCATTTTTTATTAAAAATACTTTTTATAATAATGGAGAGATAACATATCAAGTTAAATGATGCATTACCTTACTTGCATAATCATTTTTCTTCTTTAAATATTGTCCTTACCGGGCAATAATGATGTTTTTGTAGACATAGAAGCTCAAGGTCTAGTGCAAGCATCAGACTTCACTACCTTGCCATCACAAGGCAAGTTCATCACTTGCTCATGTCCTTTGAAGAGTCTTTATCAAAGTATTTGCAAATTGTGTGTTATCGTATATACTATAAAAGAAAGAAAATATTATTTTCACAAATAAATAAATCATAGATATCATCCTAAGTGATGATATAATAGAGCAATAGAACTTAGGGTTCTATTTGCAACAATGATGATCAAGTAGGGACTTAATAACCCCTGAAATCAGTGATTCCAGCGCCGTATATTACGCGTTAGCCATGAGATTTGGAATGGGACAGAGAAGTCAGCTGTATCTTCTTCCTCTCGCATGAAGCCGGATGTGCAGGTCGTGGTTGTTATCCTCGTAGAATGAAACATAGTCATCAACCAATTGATGTGCTATTCTAATATTCACATGTGTCCTCACATGAACTCCGACTAGGGACAACTATTAAATAACCATACAAGTAAAGAGTTTCACAAACAATTCACATAATTGCCAATCAATACAAGTTGCCTGATATGGATATTCAAGGAACATTACAATAACTCACGGATACATAAGAAATATAATCATCTCTATGATTGCCTCTAGGGCATATTTCGTTCAGTCTCCCACTTGCACCAAAGTCAATCTAGATTGTATCTAATACCTATTGCTCTTGCGTGCGCCTCATGCGAAGGATGCTGCAGTGGCTTTGTAAAAGGATCAGTAACATTTGAGTCTGTATGTACTTTGCATATCATGACACTACCATCCTCAACGAATTCTCAAATCTGATGGTAACGCATGCGAATATGTTTGTTCTTCTGGTGCTGTCTAGGTTCCTTGGCTTGTGCAATAGCACCATTGTTGTCACAATAAACGTCCATGGGATTGGACGCGCCCTGAACCACACCAAGAGCGATCAGGAAATTCCTAATCCAAACAACTTCCTTTGCATCCTCTGAGGCGTCAATATATTCAGCTTCTGTTGAAGAGGAGGCCACTGTATCTTGCTTCGAACTTTTCCAACTCACAACACCACCATTCATGACAACACATAACCAGGTTGCGATCTGGAATCATATGAGTCGTTAAGGTAACTCGCATCTGCGTAACCCCTTACACTGAGTTCATCCTCACCTCCATAAACTAGGAACACATCCTTAGTTCTTCTCAAGTACTTAAGGATATTCTTTACCGATGTCTAGTGACCTTCACCTGGATCAGTCTGATATCTTCTTGTAACACTTAGAGCATAGGAAACATCTAGGCGAGTACATATCATTGCATACATGATGCATCCAATAGCCGAAGCATATGGAACCCTACTCATGCGCTCACGCTCATCAGTAGTCGAAGGACACTGAGTCTTGCTGAGTTTAATGCCGTGACACATGGGCAAGAACCCATTCTTAGCCTCTTCCATGCTGAACCGTTTCAACACTTTGTCAATGTATGTACTCTGTATTAATCCAAATAGCCTCCTTGATCTATCTCTATAGATCTTGATGCCCAGAATATATGCCGCTTCTCCTAAGTCCGTCATTGAAAAACTATTTTTCAACAAGGTCTTAACAGACTCAAGCATAGGAATGTCATTTCTAATCAGTAATATGTCATCTACATATAAGATTAGAAATACCAGCACGCTCCACTTTCCTTCTTGTAAACACAAGGTTCTTGTTCGTTTTTGATGAAGCCAAACCCCTTTACAACTTCATCAAATCTAATGTTCAAACTCCGAGATGCTTGCTTCAGCCCATAAATAGACTTTAGAAGATTGCATACCTTTCCAGCATTGTTTGGATCGACAAAACCTTCGGGCTGCATCATATACACGTTCTCAGTTACGATTCCATTTAGCAAAGCCGTCTTGACATCCATCTGCCATATTTCATAGTCGAAATGTGCAGCAATGGCTAGAATGATCCGTATAGATTTAAGCATCGCTACGGGCGAGAAAGTCTCATCATAGTCAACTCCTTGAACTTGTCGAAAACCTTTTGCAACAAGTCAAGCTTTATGGATGTGAACATTTCAATCCATATCAATCTTCTTATTATAGATCCATTTCCACTTGATGGCTTTGAAACCATCAGGCGGGTCAACCAAGTTCCAAACATGATTGTCTCCCATGGACTCTATCTCGGATCTCATGGCGATCAGCCATTTCTTAGAGTCTGAGTCCACCATCGCTTCTGCATAGGTTGCAGGCTCATCATTGTCTAACAATAATAATTCCCGCGTTTCACGGAGCCTCGCCGACCTTCGTGGTTGTGGTGCTTCTATTGCCACGGGTTCCTCAACTTGTTCTTCTACAATAGCATCACTCATAGAAGCATCCCCAACTGGCTCATCTTGAACTTCTTCAAGTCGCACCGACCTTCCACTCGTTCCCTTTGCGAGAAACTCTTTGCCCTCTTCTCGGTTGTAGAAGTAATATCCTAAGGTTTCTATCGGATATCCCGCGAAAATGCACTTATCCGATTAGGGTGTTAGATTGTCCGGCTGAAGGCGCTTGATAAATGCATCACAACCCCAGATCTTTATAAAAGACAAACTAGGATTCTTTCCAGTCCACATCTCATATGGTGTCTTAACTACGGATTTAGATGGTACCCTGTTAAGTGTGAAAGCTGTCGTTTCTAGAGCGTAACCCCAAAATGATAATGGTAAATCCGACTGGCTCATCATCGATCGAACCATGTCCAACAAAGTTCAATTGCACCGTTTGGAGACCCTGTTTCTTTGAGGCGTTCCGGGCGGCGTGAGTTGTGGAACAATTCTGCAACTCTTAAGATGATTGCTAAATTCGTGACTCAAATACTCACCTCTGTGATCAGATCGCAAGGCCTTTATTTTATTGCCACGTTGATTCTCTACCTCATTCTAAAACTCCTAGAACTTTTCAAAACTTTCAGACTTATGCCTCATTAAGTAGACATAACCATATCTACTAAAATCATCGGTGAAAGTAATGAAGTAGTGATATTATCCTCTGGCTGTCGTGCTCATTGGTCCACACACATCAGTATGTATGAGTTCCAACAATTCTGTCGCTCTCTCGGGTAAACCCGAAAAAGGCGATTTGGTCATCTTTCCAAGTAAACAAACCTGATATGTCTGGTATGATTCAAAATCAAACGAAGTTAGAAGACCATCACCATGGAGCTTCTTCATGCGCTTTTCACTTATATGCCCCAAACGACAATGCCATAAATAGGTAGGACTCAAATCATTAGGCCGAAGCCTTTAGGACTAACATTGTAAACAGATGCATCACCAAGATTTAAAATAAATAACCCATTCACAATGGGAGCATTAGCCATAAACATACCATTCTTAGAGATTACACAACCATTGTTCATACTCGCAAATGAATATCCATCCCTCATCAAACATGAAGGTGATAAAATGTTTCGACCCATACTTGGAATGTAATAACAATTATTGAACTCCATAATAAATCCTGACGGAAGGTGAAGTTGCATGACGCCGACGAACAATGCAGCAACCCTTGCTTTATTTCCGACGCGAAAATCCACTTCGCCTTTCTGCACTTCTCTAGTCCTTATTAGCCCCTGCATCGAATTGCAAATATGTGCAACCGATCCGGTATCAAATACCCAAGAGTTAACATAGGAATCGGCAAGAAGAATGTCCACAACATTTACAACAAGCGTACCTGAGTGGGAAGTACTCTTACTTCCACTCTTCTTCAAAGAAGCCTGGTAGTTGCTGCAGTTTCTCTTCCAGTGGCCATGTTCATGACAAAAGAAGCACTCACTGTCTTCTACATGCCTAGCATTTTGCTTGGGTGTAGGCTTAGGGATCGTATCCTTAGCCTTGCCCTTCTTCTTCCAAGAAGTACCCTTTTTCTTGAAGCTAGGCTTGTTCTGTAAAGCCATCACATGGCTATGACCTGCACACTTCTTCATGTCACTTTCTACTGTTTTTAGCATCCCGCATAACTCATTAAGGCCCTTCTCCACCCCATACATATGGTATTTCGAAATGAACTTCCCATAGCTGGATGGAAGATATGCCAAAATGAAGTTAGTGGCCAACTCATGGCCTAGTGGAAAACCAAGCTTTTCCAAAGTCTGATTGTAACCAACCATTTTGATCACATGGGGGCCTACAGCTGCTCCCTCTGCTAGCTTGCATTCAATAAAGGACTTGGCAACATTGTACCTCTCACTCCTTGCCTGATCTTGGAACATGTCCTTAAGCGCAACGATCATATTGTACGCATCCTGATCCTCAAACTTCTTTTGGAGTTCAGGTTCCATGCATGCAAGCATAAGACAGCTAACCTAAAGAGAGTCATCACATGCTCTCTTGTAGGCGTTCTTTAGGGGAGCGGGTGCATTATCAGCAGGTTCATCGGGGATTGGGGTATCCAGAACGTTTCCTTTTTATCAGACCTGAGAAAAATTCTCAGGTTACGGACCCCAGTCCGTATAGTTTGTTCCATTTAGTTTATCTTTGTCAAGAATCGAACGCAAATAAAAAGGTGATGTAGTGTTCGGTGCCATTGATCTACAACAGAAAACATGCAAAATACTAAGCCATGTAATCATGAAAGAGTAAAACATATTAAACAATTTAATAGCATATACTCCCACTTAAATCAATATCCCTCTATTGATACTAAGTGATTCAAGATCCAAAATTAACAAGTCGACTAGTGAGCTTTAGCATCACTGCTAGAAGACAAGGTAAATTGGTAAGCAACACTTGCTAATCATATCACATATGACTCTTGTTGTTGGGTGACATCTCTATGTCAAAACTAGGCGCCCAACCTTTATGCCCCAAGGTCCTTAACTGTTAAGATGACCTTGTCAAGCTCACCAAACCTTATGTGTGTAGGTATCCGATACCAACCCTTATGTGTGTTGGTATCCGATACATAGAATTGGGATCATCACAAGTTGGCACGCAGGCCATTACAACAATTGACAAGACATATGGCTCCAGCCGTGTTGCCCTAATCACGACACGCAGGTCATGATAAATTTCATACATGCATCACATACATATATGGTCCATATTGATCACATACATCCTGCAAAAACAAGTTATGCATAGAATCGTATTCTACTAGATCATGTGACCTCGCAACAGCTAGTTACCTTAACGAGATACAAAAATGTGCTACGACTAGGGGGTCTAGCGGGTCTCCCCCTGCGGGGTTCGAAGGGGTGGCGCCCCTCGCGGTATCTACACAATTTTCTTTAAGGATTTTGATCGGCAGATCAAATTTAACATAAACCGACTATTGTTCTGATCCGATCAAACTCCTTTGATCATAGTACATCGATTTTAGATCTAGGTTCTGATTCGATCAATCATATTGATCTTTGTGTGATTCAACAGGATTTATGTGTCACTGTCTACCCCGATGGAGGAAGCCGACCGGTAGGGGTAAGTCGTTCGACAACCTCAGAATCACGATCAGGGAAAGCAAGATCATAGATCAATCCTGAACCACCGCAATACAAACAATCACATCATTCATATAACTCTGCATATCACCATATGCAACCATCCAGAATCTATAAGTAAACAACATCGGCTCTGATACCACTGTAGGGATACGGGTAGGCTACACTAGTGCTGACACTATGGTGGCCAGACAATACTATGAACCCCAAGATGACAGTTGGTCATGGTTGGGAGGCCAAACTCATAGGAGAGGTGCCTATACTAGGGTGTGTAATTGAAAGGAAAGGATTGATTATCCACATACTAAGTATGGTGAATTCAGGATTGTTCCTGACGGATGTATCGAATATTGTGGTGAAAGTGTACCACCTCTGAAGAGTGTCAAACTATTTTGGAGTGGACTATGAAGAGGACTATTAGGAGGATGGACAGCAGGAAGGTTACGACAACTAGGATCATCTCCCATCATCAGCATTGCTTGTGACCATGAAGATGGAGTCTCGCCCACGCTACCGTTATTATTATGATATTCTGCTGCTTGATTGTATTAAGACTGGATCATGAGATCCTTTATTTTGTTGTAAGACCTTATGTATGGTTTGTAATGGATGATGTACTGTGATATCCAATATTTTATGTCCCTCAAAAATGGTAATCCCGGGATTGCGATGTATGGCATAACAGGCATCTGGGATTAAAAATCCGGGTGTTAACAAGTTGGTATCAGATCCATCCTGACCAAAGGAGACCCTAGTTTAGAATGGATGTTTGAATCAAAAACTTAGTTTCAAAACAAAGGAGGTGAGAATTATGTAAACTTATTCTCATTCTTATCACTTGGGTTCTTTCATATAAATTCATTTTCCCCAAACATTCTTGCAAACTTACATAAAATTTGACACACTTGATCACTCTACTAACTTACTCATCCTACATTCTTAAAGATGGACGTGAAGTATAGAAAGTTCTGTTAGTTAGGAAATGGAGGAGATCTCATCTTTGATTGTGACTTGGACCAGCTTTCGGAACTTCTACAGTGCTCGCAGCCCGAGTTCTTATGAGCTTAGCTCAACGATCAGGAAGGAGGAGAATTGCAATGGCTGATTGTTGCAAGTCTCCGGGGGATGATTGAAGCCCCCACCTCAGAGGGAGTCCAGTTCACCTTAAGGGAGAACAACTGGCTCGATGGACTTGCTAGGGCCATGCAAAAAGCTCTTGCCCGTCTTTGTGGGCAGAGTATTAATCAGATCAAGGGCACACACTTTGAGTTCTATCCGAGGCGTGATGCTATGGGACAGCAACTTGAGGTGCCACGTCACCCAGATCTGAACCATCAAGTGGACCACCTGAGCTTCATGATGTATGACCGGCAGAAGGAGTTGGACAATGCACATTCCTAGGCCAACCACAACTACGCCCTCGCTATCAAGAAGGACCAGACCATTGCCATGCTGGTGAAGGATCACAAGTCTCGTCGTCGTTAGCTTGACAAGAAGGAGAGCATCATTGCCCGCCTTCGTCATAGGATCACAGACTTGGAGGAGACCATCCACGAAAGGGACATGCAGCTTGTGGAGAGGGAGAATGCAGAGAAGGACATTCGTGGAGACCCCTACTCTTGTCTCAGTGACGACGTTGACTTTCTAGAGGATCAATATATGGACTTCTTCACCGACGAGGATGACTTCGCCTTCATTGATGATGAGGAGGAGGAGGATGAATCCACTGATTCTGAGGAGTAGTAACACTTGAACACTAGCGTTAGTGAGTTGTATATGGTCCCATTGTATCGTAGTTTCACAGAATGGTTCTTAAAACCATCTGTTTTTCCTTGTTGTGGTGTGTGTTTGTATCGTGTCCTATGAATGAATGAATGAAAAACAAGTTTCTAGAAAAATCTGAGTCAAATTTCAAAAACTTGTCAAAAACAAAACCCCGAACCTTAGAAATTTCCCTCTTGTCTCATGATCTATCTCAATCTTCAGATGCCTCGCGGAGGAAGCACTTCGTCCCCGGACCCAATGTTGCAGATCTTGCAAATGTTGGTTTCTGACCGTGAAGCTGAAAGAGCCGAATGTCAAGCCAACATAGCCACCCTTCAACACATAGCTCAGATGGCCAACAACAACCAAGTCCATGGAAATCAGTATAACCATTTATCAAATCTCAAGAACTTCCAGAACACCAATCCACCCATCTTTACTAAGTCTGAGGAGCCCCTAGATGCAGATGATTGGCTGCAAACCATGAAGAACAACTTAGAAGTTGCAGGAGTGGAAGCCAATGAGAAAGTACTGTTTTCCACCCACTATCTGGTAGAAGATGCAAGATCTTGGTGGAACAGCGTTCGCACCATGCATGGAGGACTAATGATGACTTGGTATGAATTCAAACTCAAGTTTAGCAGAACCCATGTGCCACCGAGTTTGATCAAGAGGATGAGAGATGACTTCAGAGAATTGAAGAAAGGGAGGATGACAGTAGTTGAGTACCATGACAAATTTCTATCATTGGCTAGGTATGCACCGGATGAGACTGACACCAAAGCCAAGAAGAAGGAGAGATTCTTGAATGGTATGCATGATGAGATGCAGACAGTGTTAGTCAATATCCCTTTTTTGACATTGAAGCCTTAGTGGATTCTGCCATTCAGATGGAAGGCAAGATCAACCAAGCCAATGAGAACCGCAAGCATAGAATGATGCATCAACCAGGAACCCAATATACCACAAAGTATCGCCCAAACCCATCTCCAGGATCTGCCGCAAGAACCAATAGACCCCCGATTAACCGTCCGACCTATCCCAACCGTGGAGGAGGTAACCCAAGTCCCGGAGGAAACCATAACAACAACCCCGGCAACCCTAGAAATTTCAACCGTGCACCGCCCAAGTTTAACAAGAACAATGTTGCCACCAACACCAATACTGCCCCAAGGACTGGAAGAAATGTTGTGCCTATTGCAGCAGAGGACAAGTCTCAGGTGTCTTGTTATGAATGTGCAACCAAGGGACACTACTCCAATGAGTGCCCCAAGAAGATTGTAGTAGCCCCCAATGTGAATGCCCCAGCTCAGCAGCAGCGTCGTGTTCAGCCTAGAAGAAGATTTGCCCCAGGGAATTCGCTCAACCGCAACAGCCGTCTGTCTCTCATGAATGCTGAAGAAGCCCAAAAAGTGCCCGATGTTGTGCTGGGTATGTTTTCGGTTAACTCAGTACTTGCAAGAGTATTGTTTGATTCTGGAGCATCGCACTCGTTTGTTATAGAAAATTTGCAAGAACTTGTAAGATTCAACCAACAAAATTGAAGCATGTTATGATAGTTCAAATACCTGGTTCAACCACCAAAGCTAGACAAATTTGCAAGCCCGTACCTATCCGAATCCATGGCACAGATTATTATGCAAATCTAATAGTACTTAAAACATAAAGGATTAATCGACTCTGCCAAGAAAGCCATAACCATGACCAGTACATCCGGAATATTAGTAGAGCATGTATCTGAAACCTTGCCTCGTCAATTCAAGTGCAACAAGAGTCTAGCCCAACCAACCATTGACCAAGTTAGAATAGTCTGTGAATACCCCGATGTATTTCCAGATGTTTTGACCGGTATGCCCCCAGATCGGGATATCAAGTTTATCATTGAACTAATCCCTGGAACCAGACCCATAGCCCAGAGACCTTATAATATGAACCCGTCTGAACTAGTGGAGGTGAAGAAACAACTGGATGCTATGCTGGAGATAGGATTGATTCAACCAAGTGCGTCGCCATGGAGATCACCTGTCTTGTTTGTGAACAAGAAAGATGGAGGTAACCATTTGTGTACGGATTATCGGAAACTGAATGATGTCACCATCAAGAACAAGTACCCACTACCGAAGATACAAGACCTGTTTGACCAGTTGACTGATGCCAAAGTGTTTTCTAAGATTGATCTTAGAACTGGTTATCATCAACTCAAGATTCACGCAGAGGATATTCCAAAGACTGCCTTTACCACCAGATATGGACTGTATGAGTACACTATCATGTCTTTTGGATTAACCAATGCCCCCGCTTATTTCATGAACCTCATGAATAAGATTTTTATGGACTTCCTGGATAAGTTTGTCGTTGTTTTTGTCGATGACATTCTGATCTATTCCAAATCAGAAGAAGAACATGAGCTACACCTAAGGACCATCCTTGGAACCCTTAGGAAGCATCAGCTGTGTGACAAGTTTAGCAAATGTGAATTCTGGTTACAGGAGGTACGATTCCTCATACATATCGTATCAGCCAGAGGAATAGCCGTTGACCCCGCCAAGGTTAAGGATGTCGAAGAATGGCAAGCCCCAACCACTAAAACCCAAGTTCATGCATTTCTCGGATTAGCGAGATACTACCGCAAGTTTGTAGAAGGATTCTCGAGCATCGCAAGACCAATGACCCAATTGTGGAAGAAGGATAAGATGTTTGAATGGACGGACAAATGTGAAGTGAGTTTTCAAGAACTCAAGAAGAGATTGATTTCAGCCCCAATCTTGATCATCCCGGATATCAAGAAGCCTTTTGATGTGTATTGTGACACATCCAAGATCGGTCTCGGATGTGTGCTAATGCAAGAATGCAATTTCATATCATATCTATCCCGACAACTGAAACAACATGAGCAGAATTACCCTACCCATCACCTTGAAATAGCAGCCGTAGTTCTAGCCTTGAAGACATGGCGGCATTACCTTATGGGAAACCGTTGTGAGATTTATTGGGATAACAAGAGCCTAAATTTTTTTTCACTCAGAAGGAGCTGAATATGAGGCAAAGGAGATGGATAGAGCTACTCAAGGACTATGATCTGGACATCCACCATCACCCCGACAAAGCAATGTGGTAGAAGATGCCCTTAGTAGATTGCCGTGTCGATTTAACTCCATTATTCTGAAGGAGCAACCAAGTTTACACAAGGAGTTGGAAGATTTACGAATAGAATTAGTAAGTGAAGAATTTTTGGCTAGCATAGAACTTCAACCCACTTTGATCAGTCAGATCAAGGAGGCTTGGAAAGGAAATGGTAGTATCGATGGAATCAAACGTCGCATCAGTATAGGCAAGGTACCCGGATTCACAAAGATGAAGAAGGAGTTTTGTGGTACAAAGGACCTATCTGTGTGCCAGCAGACTCAGAGTTGAAGAAAGCTATTTTGAAAGAAGACCATGATACTCTTTATTCTATCCACCCCGGAGGAACGAAGATGTATCAGGATTTGAAGGAAAAATTTTGGTGTCATAACATGAAGAGAGAAATCTGAAGCTGCATAGCCAAGTGTGATATTTGTCAGAGAGTCAAGGCGGGACATCAGAGACCCGCAGGACTATTGCAACCATTGCAGATTTCGGAATGGAAATGGGATTCAGTTGGAATGGATTTTATCACCGGTTTTCCTACATCTAGTATGGGAAATAACTCTATCTGGGTCATAGTAGATATACTGTCCAAAGTCGCCCATTTATTACCAGTCAAGACCACCTACCAGAGTTCTAAGCTAGCAGAGTTGTACATCGCTGGAATCGTTAGTTTGCATGGAGTTCCCAAGAACATTTTATCAGATCGAGGAACTCAGTCTACCTCGAGATTTTGGAAGAAAGTCCAAGAAGGATCAGGAATCCGACTAGATTTTAGCAAAGCTTATCACCCTCAGATCGATGGACAAACGTAATGAGTAAATGAAATATTCGAAGATATGTGGAGACCTTGTGTGCTAGAGTATGGATCAAAATGGGAAGATTGTCTGCCGTTCGCAGAATTTTCGTACAACAACAGTTATCAAGCCACTTTGCAACTGGCCCCATTTGAATTCATGTATGGAAGGAAGTGTCGTACCCCTTTGAATTGTTCGGAACTAGGAGAGTGTCAGATTTTTGGACCCGACATCCTACGAGAAGCGGAAGAGAAAGTTCACAAGATCCGTGAGGACCTCAAGACCGCCCAATCTAGACAGAAGAGTTATGCTGACAAGAGACGTCCAGACCTCGCCTTCAATATCGGAGATTTTGTTTATCTCAAAGTGTCACCTTTGAAAGGACTGCAACCCAACTCAAAGGAAAGTTAGCCCGCAGATATATGGGACCCTTCAAGATTTTGCATCGTCGAGGAGAAGTATCGTATCAACTGGAACTGCCCGAGGAGATGTTAGCCGTGCATAATGTGTTCCATATATCGTTACTTCGCAAATGCCTAGAAGTCCCGGAGAAGACCTAAGTTTTCAAGAACATTGATCACCGAAATATAGAGATCAACGATGACCTGACGTATCCTGAAGTACCGATCCGTATTTTTGAGTAAGCTTTCGCAACCACCAGGTCCTGGAGCATCAAATTTCTCAAGATTCAATGGAGTAACCACACTATATAAGAAGCTACCTGGGAGCGAGAAGACTACATTAGGACAGAGTTTCCAGATCTCTTTAAATCCTAGTTTTTTTATCAAATATCGGTACAATATTTTGTTTAAGGATGGAAGGTTTGTAACATCCCAAAAATATTAATCAAGGTTATAAAATTCCTGTCACCAAATTTAGGGTTGACAAAAACGTTTGTGAATTAAAATCATATGAATGCATGTGTGTATATGATGAATGTATGAATGCATGCATGGACTTGTGGGATTATTCTGAATAGCAAGGAATGGTTTAAAGATGAAAAAAAACATCATCTAAATCCTTTCCAAGCAGAAAAAAATCAAGAGAAATTCAAAAAAACAAACAAAACAAGCAAATGGTCATTTTGCCAATCTTGCTCACTAGACCACTTTGAGTGTTTCTAGTCCAAAATTTCTAATAGAAATAATTCCATTTCTTTTCACCTCTTGCTAGTCCAAGTGAAAGTGAACCAATCTCACCTTGCAAACCCATAGAAACATTTGGCAACTTGATTCAAATGAAAATTCAAATTAGAATCTATATCGTATGTGAAGATCACCATTTCTCAAAACCCAACCAAAACAGTGCACCTTGACAAATCCTATCAACTAGAGACTACCTAGTATGTGACTAGTACACCCACCAAGTTTCATTCAAAAATTCAAATTCAAATCTCTTGTGGCCATTTCATCATACACCTTCTGAACACAAACCAATTTAAACATCAAACACTATAGTGACAAGTGTTTGTGTCTAACTTGTTCCATATTTAGCTCACACTACACTCTCAGTAGATCATCTAACTTGTTTAATGAGCCATAGCTCACTGTAAACTTGACAATTCCATCAATGGTGACCATGGCCGAGCCCAAATTGACACCCCAAGGTCGACAGCAAGCTACAAGCCTAACCAAGCCTAGCCACCGTTTCTAGAAGGCACTCCACTGTCCACCGCCACCCCTTGTCTAGCTCCCAAGCCCTACCAGCCACTAGACCACACGGAACGTGCATGCCCAGCCTCTCTACGACCATGCCGAGAGCATGCCAGAGCGTTGTGCTCGACATGCTCGCACAGACCGCGCCCCGCCTTCGCCGCTCGCGTGTGTGATCACCACTGCCCCAGGAACCGCCCAAACATGCCCGTTCGCCGCCACGCGACCCGTAGCCCCTGTGGGCCATTAAAATTCCCGTCGGAGCCGCCCAGAGCATCGAAGTGTTCTGACCAATTCGCACCGCACCACACATCACCATCAAGCCATTCAGCTTCGCCAGGAGGCAGCGCACCGTCTCCTACCCCCAACCATGTCGTTAGCTTGTTGTGCAGACGACCACGACAAGCTCCACCCGCACCTTTCGGTTCCCTCGCTCGCCTATAAAAGGAGGCCTCCCCAGCACAAATTCTCCACACCATCTCACTGCCCACCTCTCACTGATCGTACCCACTCATTCCCGGAGCAAGGAGAGCACCAGGTCACTGAAATTTCACCAAAGCTTTCCGCTCCATGAGGAGAAGGGCATCGTTGATTGGAGCCACCCCGGGAGGAGCCACTAGTACCAGGAGGATCGCCATCGTCGACTTCGTCGTTCGCCCCCATCGCCGACCATCAATGGAGCCCCGGTGAACCACCACCGACCACCACTGGCCGCGCTAGGGTTCGACCTCTACGCGTTATGTTTAGACGTGGATGATGAACCTCAGCCATATATCTCGTTTCTAATCCTATGGCCCTAATCATCCTGTACCCCTTCGCACCCCCTGTCTTGCTGACCGGTGAGGACAATCACTTAAACCTCCCGCGCGCGCTGTGCTTAGTGGGCTGGCCCAGTTAGCATTCCCGCGCAACCCAGTAATTCAAATTTAGGTTTATCAATTTAGTTTCAAACTTAGTTATGTCTCTAGATTCAAAAATCAATCTAGAGAAATTCATAGAACCAAATGGCATGAAACCAATTTTGCTAGAGAGGTATTGAAATTCTTAATCCAAGACCGTTGGATTCAAATCATTTGGAATTGTTGATCACCTATAGTAAAAATAACAAGGCATAAGCTTCTCTGCATTCAAAAAAAATCAAAATTCAACCATAAATGCTTTTGAGTTGATTCCAACTCTCAAAAATAAAATTTGATAAGACCTTTCTGAATATATAAAAATATCTAGGTTTACTTGTGGTAATAATGGACAAGTAATAAAAGAATGCCGCATAGGAATTTCTAGTCACTTTAATTAATTAAAATAAAAAGGTTAAACCTTATTAAATTGTGACACCACTTTAAATCACATTCCCAAGTACTGAAATATCTGGTGATGACATGTGTCAACATCATCCCATGTTTTAATTGGAGAATATTAAATCTTAAGTAGTTTTCAATGAGTAGAAATTACTTTTCCAAAATATAATAAATGAAACTAGTGCCTTAATCTTTGTGATGATTGTGATGATGCTAGATCATCCAGTGTGAACCTTTGTGTGCTAAATAGAAGTAGTTAATAATTGTTTGGTGATTGTGCACCTCGTATTTATTTATAGACGCTAGTATTGACCAAGGATACAAGGAGGAAGGAGACTACTACGAGGAAAACGCCGAGGAGAACTTCAACCACTGCCCTGCACAAGGAAAGCTTCACAAAACAAGTAAACCTTGCAAGATAACACTTGCAATTATGAAAGCTAGATAACCTATGCAATGTATTAGGCATGCCTTGGTTATACCAATTTATGATACCCAATCCCAATTTTACTTGCAAGCTTAGTTATTTTATTTCTTTATCAAAGCTTTCTATTTGTGTTTACTTAGTGATTTGTAGATTTTAGAAAATTCATTAAAGGTAGCATAAGTTACATAAATCTTGATGTCATCCTGAGGCATGAGAGTGAACCTAGATCATTCACACTTGATTACCACCCCTCACTAGTGTTTACCCCCCACTTGTAGATGCTAGTGCTAAGCATAAAACTTGATCACTTTAGATGGGATTACTTGGTGAAAATGGTTATGAAAACCTTAGAGTGATGAGTCATTCTACTGAAATGGTTTGACATGTGTTCTTGAACACCAGATTTATTTTGATGATGAAAATGTTGAGGCATGAGCTTTAGCCCTTTATAAAACTGATGGTTGTCTGGAGGCGATACCATTCCAATTTTACCGTACAACCACAATACCCGAAATTTGTGTAGGGATTGACTGGAAGTTTATATAACTTAGTATGGGTTCACTTGCGGCCAAGGTTTGAGCTGAGGCTACCTTCTAAAGATTGTCCAGCTGTGCAGTTCCCAAGATGACAGTTGGTCATGGTTGGGAGGCCAAACTCATAGGAGACGTGCCTATACTAGGGTGTGTAATTGAAAGGAAAGGATTGATTAAGTATGGTGAATTTAGGATTGTTCCTGACGGATGTATCGAATATTGTGGTGAAAGTGTACCACCTCTGCAGAGTGTCAAACTATTCGAATAGCCGCGTCCGCAGTTATGGAAAGTTGGAGTGTCCATACTGTTCCGTCGTCAGATGTTTTATAAAAGGCTTGTTAAATGAATCATGACTTTGATTTGACCACAACAGAGTTGTGATATGAAAACTCAAGTTCCCACTTAGGTGTTATAAAACTTTCAACTAGCTTTATTTGCTTCTGAACTCAGTTAAGGTAAACCTGGATTTTTGCAAAAAAAACCTAGAGCTTAGTATTCCTACTCAAACCACTTTACTTGTAAGTGATAGTTTGCGAGTACTTAAAGAGTACTCATGGCTTTGTCCCTGGCTATTCCCGTGGCCAGACTATGAAGAGGACTATTAGGTGGATGGACCGCAAGAAGGTTACGAAAACTAGGATCATCTCCCATCGTCAGCATTGCTTGTGACCATGAAGATGCAGTCTCGCCCACGCTACCGTTATTATTATGTTATTCTGCTGCTTGATTAAATTAAGACTGGATCATGAGATCCTTTATTTTGTTGTAAGACCTTATGTATGGTTTGTAATGGATGATGTACTGTGATATCCAATCTGTTATGTCTCACAAAAATGGTTATCCTGGGATTGCGATGTATGGCATAACAGGCATCTGGGATTAAAAATCCGGGTGTTGACACTGCGTGGTGCAAAACGTGCTCCGGTTGGCTTGTGACTTTATAGGGCGTCCCGGTTTTGAGGGGATTAACCTCATAGGTTAGGCGCTTGTATCAAAGAGGGCATCCGTAAGGTGTTGATCGATTATTCGACCCACAATTGGTGTAGATCAGGGACGGGTAATCAGATGGTGTGGTTAAAGTGTACAACCTCTATAGAGTGTAAATCTATTCGAATAGTCGTGTCCACGGTCATGGATGGTTGGGAAGGTTGCTGTAGAGAGGTGCTGGTTTTGATTTCAAAGAGGACTTCAGAAAAGCGATGGCTTGAAAATGATTTGACCATGAGATGGTCAGAAAAAGGAGGAAGGAGTTTGGTCATGAGATGACCGGAAGGAAAATAAATGGGTGACCCAAATCCTAGTGTTTTCTTAAAACTTTTCACAAAGGTTTCCAAATGTTTTACAAAAGTTTTTCAACAAAGATATAGAGACATGCTATATCTACAAGAGAAATTAGTCTATAAAAGAACCTCGCTTGGAGCCATCCTACCACAGCTATTTGCATATCTTTTAATATTGTCTTCTTAAGGTAGTTTGCAAGTACATTCCAAGTACTCACCGACATTTTCCCTGGATATTTATTTGACCAGACTTTTAAGAAGCAAGGGGAACGACGGAGGTAGTTCATGTCTATGCGAGCTAGGCCGTCTTCCCAGTCAGTCGTCTGTAGGTTAAGGCATGACATGGGCTCTGCGCTTGAAGACTTCCGCTATTGATGTTGTATCGCTGTAATGGCACCTTTGTAAGTACTTTAACTTGTTATTTATAGATGTTGTAATGATACTCGTCGGTTATTCTCACGGCTCACTGATCATGGGAACGTGAATTGCAGACATAACGGGTACTCTCGGACTGTAAATCTGGGGTGCCACATCTAGCGGCTCAGATCTAAAGTTACCCCTTCGTTCTATTTCTAATCCTGGCCACTAGATCCAGATCCAATGGATCAGATCTGCTTGACCAAAAACCAGCGGCGCGAATGGCTCTGGCGGCGGCGAAACCACTGGTGGTGACACGCTGGTGAAGCTAGAGGGGTAGGAGGGGTGTGCTGGCGCTTACCATGTTCGCGAGAAGGTGGGGAATCTCAACGTTGATCGTCGGTATCTCTATACCCAGTTCAACCTTGTTATCAATAAGTACTCTTTACTCGTTCTGTGATATGACATCCCTTGTGACCTAGTCACATGCTTGCAAGCCAATTGGATGACATTCCACCGGGAGGGCCCAGAGTATATCTATCCGTCATAGGGCTGGAAAAATCCCACTCTTGATCCATGTGCTTCAACACATACTTTTAGAATACCCAATGCCACCTTTATAACCACCCAGTTACGAAAGTGGTGTTTGCTGTCATCAAAGTACTCGTCGGGTGATGGTGATTAACATGATCTCATGGTCCAAGGATTAGGTTACTATGTATTTGAAAGCTTGTAGCAAATGAACTCTAAATGACTTGATCTTATGCTATGATAACTATAGGAGTCTGTCCATCACATCATTCTCCTAATGACATGATCTTGTTATTAATAACATCTAATGTTCAAGATCAGGAAACCATGATCATCTATTAATCAACAAGCTAGTTTAACAAGAGGCTTAATAGGGACTCTTTATGTTTGCAAAACACACAAGTATTAATGTTTCCTATTAATACCTCTTTATGTTTGTAGAATACACAAGTATTAATTTTTCTTATTAATACAATTATAGCCTGGGATTCAAACATTTATCATAAACATAAATATATGATAATAACCAATTTATTTTTGCCTCTTGGGCATATCTCTAACAGTCGCCCACTTGGACTAGAGTCAATAATATAGTTTGAAAAACATTATGCATTCAACACCTATGGCTTTCTGGTGTTGTATATACATGATTGCTAGTAGTAAACATAATCTTCGTATCTGACACTTCTAGGTCTGTGTGTATGTGTATGTCTTTGCGTCTCTACGCATCACTGTGTTGTATAAATTTGGTCCTTTGGTGATACCTTTAGTTTATTGGGGTTAAATCATGTCGATACAATTGTCGTACAATATATATTCATAGTACTAGCCAGCTACACCACACCTAGTTTGATAACAAACTACTTGACACAAATGCCCTGTTTTGCTGCTACAATGGCAGTCATATACTTAGCCATTTGTTGTAGTATTTGTCACAATGTCTTAACTTTGGAACTCATCCAAATCCATTATGAATCTACTTTCCATTACATTGTGCCACAAATAGTTTAAATTGAGATAAACTTAATTTTTATATTGTGACAAAACTAGTATAAATGTGACACTTTACAATGAACCATGTATCCATTTTGTTACCTCTAAATAAATAACATATTCTTAGTTCCTACAAAGATCATAAGAATATCCTTTCTATCGTCCAATGATCAACTTATGAGTCTTTATGGTATATTATCATAACATTTAGATCATAGGACATATCTAGATGTGTACATATCATAGTATGATTATCAAAATAGTCTTTGTGATTTCATTCACCAAGTGTCAAAAACACTTGGATCTCATCTCACTTACCAAACGTCAATATACTTGATGTAAGGTTCCCAACCTTTAATAAGGTAGAGATCCCTGTGTTTACAATGCTAGTCCCTGGATCAATAGCTAGCATCCACAGTTAAGATGTAATATTAAGAAACAAAGTTCATAATACAACTTTATAACCAGGAATAAAATAATTCATTACATCTTACATAACTCATTTGGCTATCTCATTACATTGCAGCAGAATATCTATAAGCATGGAGTCCTTCATCTTCAAAGTGCCAAAGGCAATCATGTTGGTCGTAGACTTGTAATCCTATTCAACAAACTTCACTAGCATCAAACAAACCTGCAACATAATAAGTTGCAGCCACAAGGGTCAATACATTTGAATTGTATTGGCAAGTTTCACTATTATGTAGAAATAAGTGGATCCTGTCATTTACATGCATATTTGGCTAAGTAGGGTTGAGGCTCTTTTCCAGAAAGCAATATAGTTTTATCCTATCTTTTCAAAATAGTTTTGATCTTTTGAAAATCTTTCTGAACTCCTTAGAGAACTCCAAGTGCTTCTAATCCCTTGTTGTCACCATCAAGTTTTACTTTGAGAAATTGGAATGTCGAGATCTTCCATAGCTTCAGGCCTTAGTTGCTCATTATTGTCCATAACCGGGGACACGGCTAAGTACTTAGAATTTGATCTTCTGCAGAAGTTGTACACTTTACCCACATGACACAATCTCATCTTGATGCCACCAGTGGCCGCTATATAAGTACTCACCAAGATGGAGTACTGGCAGATTGAGAATGTGACAAAGTCTTTCCATATAAGTCCTCCCAATACACAATGCTAGCTTGTCATCCAGGCACCAATGTAGGGTTTCAAGTTCCCTTACACAATCCTAGTTAACCTGAAGATGCCAATGCATGGGTCTTCCACTATGTAGTTGACTAAGCCAGAGCCCATTTAGCATGTGGCTGTACACGGAAGCCACTGTACGAGAAACATGTTCAATCTTTAAGTCCCTGGGTGGTTTTCTTCTAGTTCACAACAAAAAGAGATAGCCATATAAACATGGTTCCTTTTGTTGCCACCTTGTCCAACCTTGAGTATCCTTGTCCACCCAGGTGGTTCATTGATGTACTTGTTTTATTATATAAAACATATAACTTTTCAACTCTTCATATAATTCATAACATGTATCCCATCCCAATATATAGCAGGGCTAAGCATACTACAACTACATTGTTTCCAGTAAGGAATATATAAGGGTATCCTATTAGGATTTAGCATAGCATAAAATATAGAAATCCTTTTCATGCATGTTACAAAAATCCACTAAGTGCAATGAAAATAGTAGGACTTGGATGACAGTGTCACTTTCCTTTTTATTAGAGAATGATGGTTCACTTCTTGATCTTGCAAATATCACACTCTTCTAATTCCACTACAATACAATCAAGCAAACATAGGTTCAACTAGCATTCCAACCAATTTATCACACATAAAATAATAGAAACAAGGTCATGCATGCAAGCATGCAAAAGATAGTTTTATTTGCAAAAGTGCTTTCTACTAGGCGCCAAACATTATAAAGTTCAAAGTGGTCATTTTCTAAAGTGGTAAAACCATTTGCAAAAGGTTTTATCTATAAACCATTTTTAAATCAAATCAATATTTTATGTGGTTGAAAATGCCTTTAGCAAGACAATATTTTTTTAAAGAGTGCACCAAATATATTTTAATTTCTCAAAACTTGGTGTTTTGGGTCAGAAGGTTTGAATCAAATCATTTCCCAAAGGTTTCATTCCAAAAACCATTTCTAAACCATAATCAATATTTTTATTTGACTACAAATGAGATAATTCAATTATTTATTCCTAAACTTTACAAAATGCATTTTTAAATCCATAAGTTGGTTCCTAGGGTCAGTAGGTTCACAACAAACCATTTTTCAAATATTTCACATTAAAATTATGTCTAGAACAATTTTTATATTCAAAATATGCCTACACATGTTTCTGCAATTTCAACCAATTTACCAGAAGCAAATCATTAAAAAAATTGCATGGTTGCAAATTACTTGTTCTACTGATTCCATTGATATAAAATTTGCAATTTTTGGACGTGTGGATCAAAAGTTATGCAATTTACAAATTTGCAATTCAATCAGATTCTATTTCTGTTTTTAAACTAAACTATGTCCACGTGGCGCATTTCTACTGGCCGGTACCGTTTCGTGCGGATCGGCCTCTCTGGATCGTTGGATCTAAGTGAGATCGCTCAGCTCGGATGCGCTCATACCCCTTCAGTTAAAATCTAATCACAGCCAGACGATTCGCATCGCACGGCTCACAGCAGCTCGGCCAAGATCTGGCGGCGGTGGCGGTGGCAGACGGCGGCGCACGGTCAGACGGTGGCGTCGCGGCGGTTACAGGAAGCAAGGGAGGAAGCGGAGGTGCTCACCGTGCTCGCGAGGTCGAGGTGAAGCTCAAGTTGGCGCTGGCTTGGCGAGGGGCGCTCAGAGCTGTTGGCAATTCCTCGCCGGAGTTTGCAACGGGGTCTAGCGGCTCTGGTTGACGACGGGGCGACGCTGTAGTTCACCCCAAGGCAAAACAAAGACACGGTTAGATGCGGGCGAATGTGGGGTTCACGTGAGCGTCATCGAGAGGGTTCGGGGTGGTCGGAGTTCACCTGGGAAGTTCGTCGGAGGCGGAACAGACAGCGGTGGCGAGCTGTGGTCGATGAAGCTGAGCTTCCAGAGTGCGCGGGAGCTAGCTGGGGCTATGGGCAGACGCGCAAGGGACTGGAGAGTATGCTAGTGTGCAGTGGGGGGCGAGGGGCGGCGAGGTGTGGACGGAATCGACCGAGAACCTCGTCGGAGACAGAGCTGCTCGAGCTCGAAATTTACCCAACCTGGGGGGCAGAGAGGGAGAGGCGAGTGAGGGGAAAGGTAGAGGAGAGGCGTGCGCTTAAGTGTGCGTGGTCACCGGAGGAGTTAAGGCCGTCATCAACGCGAATTCAATCGCCGGAGTTACTGCCAGAAACGGCGAGGGGGGAACGGTCGAGTGGAGACGACGACGTGCTGGCGTGGGGCCGGGCTGACAGTGAGAGGGCACGGGGTCCACCTGTCTACGACTCTGCAGGTGCGTGTGTGGGTGAAAAACGTTTCACGCGTGGGGGGGAAATTGGGCTGCGACTGGGCCTTGCTGGGATTGTTTGCTGGGCTAGGTCTGTTTCTTTCTTTTTTTATACAAATTGTTTTTTTTCTTTTTCCATTTCATTTTCTATTTTGATTTTATTCAAACAATTCAAACACTCAAATGAATTCAAACCTTTGCCAAAGTTTGTGTATTTTTTAATTCTGTTTAACAACATAATCCAAAGTCAAATTAAAATAATACTTTTATTCTTTTGGGATCTATTTAATAATTTAATAAAATAATCCTTATTTATTAATTCAAATAGGATTTGATTTATTTTAAAACTCTGTTTGAAATCTAAATAATATCAAAATCATTTCAGTAGGTTTTTATTTGAATAAATAAAACACTTGAAAAACTTATTTAAATTAAAATAACAAGTTTTAGTGTTTATTTAAAATGGAAAAGCCTTTACTTAAATAAAATTTGGATATTAATAAATCCTCTTTATTTTATTTAAATAAACCTTTACTCTTTTTATCAAATAGAAATATTTTATTTCAAAAGTTTGGCCAAGATTTAATTTGGCTCATTAAAATAATCTTTATTTATAATTCTACCTTTTCTTTTGAAAACCAAATCTTTTTATTAAATGATCCAAAAATAGTGATTCCAAATATTTTAACTTTATTGTTTATTTATCTTTTTAAATCCCTTTAGGATTTTATTTGATCAAAATAGGTTTTGATATTTCCAATTGGAATTAAAAAGTTTCTTCTCACCCTAAATTTCAACAAAGTTTTATTTTGTTTATTTATTTTTTTCACATTTCAAAATTTGGAAACTTTTTGGGATGTGACACTTGAATCTTGTAATTTCCATATTGAACTCATTCAATATCTCATCTATGTACTTTTGGCCCAACCATATTAACGTTTCAATCTATCCATATAAATATTGATGCCAAATATTCGGGTTTTGCCTAAGTCTTTCATCGAAATGAAATTCTTAACCTATGTAAATAAAAGATACATCATTTCCAATCAACAATATGTCTTTCACATAATGTATTAGAAATATGTATTAGCGCTCCCACTTATTTTTTTGAAAATGCAAGCATCTTCATCGTCTCCGATGAAATTAAACTCTTTTAACAATTTCATCACGGTTAAGATTCCAACTCCATGATGCTTACTTCAACCTTTAAAGTTTGCATGTGATTTTTAGGATCCTTTGAATTAACAAAACCCTTTGGATCGTGTCATGTACACGTCCTAGGTAACCATTCTATTAGAAGAACTTTCTTTTATTTATTCAACTACCATATACCAAAATTATATGTAGTGGCTGCTACATTAATCTGTCCAGACTAAATATCGCTATGAAAGATCAAATCTTGTCATATTCAACTCCTTGAACATTGTTGTAAACTCTTTCCCAGAATGTCGAATATGTCATATATGTGAACCATCCATGTCTATTTCTTTATAGATCCAAATACGACTGATAGGTTTTACACCTTTCTAGATGGTTTTCCAAGTTCAAAAACTTGATTTTTCGTGTATGGGAATATCAAGGATTTCATGGCTTCAAGCCATTTAACGTATTAGGTCCCATCATCGCTTCTTTTAATGTAGTCGTTTTATCATTGTTAAACAATAATGATTTAACTCTCAAATCTTAGTATTTGATTGTTTACCTGACCTACTTGGTTCAATAGGAACTTAGACATTCGTGACCATAACCTTTGGGACACGTGAGCCATGTGCATTGTTGCTGCCTCTGGTATACTTTCTGGCGCTGTGCAACTCAGCATATATAGATAAAGTTCAATAACCTTATCAAAGGTCTATTGTCCATCCACTTAACTTTTCACAAAAAAATCCTTCTCGAGAAAATCAACGTTCTATGTGACAAACACTTCTGTCTTCAGTGTTATAGAAGAATACCCAATGGTTATTCGAAATAACATACAAAAACATGCTCATCCGACTTTGGTTGTAAACATTTTACTTATGCCTAGAATACCAAAATTTAAGAAAGTACAACTTGGGTTTTATCCCAACCACAACTTATATGGTGTGATTTCAACGGATCACGATGGCTCTTTTAAGTGTAAAATCAGTAGTCACTAAATCTTTAATCTTTAAAATATAATGGCAGTTTTATGAATGACACCTTGACCCTGTCAAACAATGTTTCATTACATATCTCGAACACTCCATACTCCTATGGTGTTTCGAGAAATGCAAATCTATGGAACAATTCCTCAAATCTTAGGTGTTTTTGCTAAAATTGTAACTCAAATATCTTCCTTTATGATCAAATCAGAAACTCTTTATTTTCTTGTTATAATGATTTTCCACTTCATCTTGAAAGTCTTTGAACATTTTCAAATGTGTTATACTTCATCCTCATTAAGTATCTATACACATGTATTCACTCAAATTTCCGGAGAAAGCATATGAAGTTGAAATCCATCGCTCACAAATACACATAATGGACTACATAAATAAATATGTACGAATTCCAATAAGTTAGTCGTTCATTGTTCTTTGGTCTTTGAATGAAATTTCAATTATATCTTATAAAGCTTAAAAGTGTCATTTGATCAAAATCAGAAGACTCCAAAATTCCATCAATGTGGAGTTTCTACATGTTTTATGTCCAATATAATTTAAACGGCGATGTCACATCTTAAGTAATCTTTCAATCATTTTTATTTCAACAATTTTAGCATTATTTTTATGGATGTGATTTCTCTAACCAGCTTGTAAATTAGCCATATTTTATGGAAAACCGTAATTATTTGAACAACCTTTTGTTCTCATAATACCTAATCAATATAACAATTATTGAAACAAATCTTGAAGGTAAGCTTTGATATCAATGAGAAACATAGCAACACTTTGTTTGTTTTCAATGAACATCATCACATATTCTCTTGTCGGTTACTTAGGCCATTGTAGTTCATGAATTGTGTTGTCCTGCATGACATTTCACACCAACCCATTCGGTGTCCAATACCCATGAACCATATTTTTTAACAAGCAAAGAATACAACCATAACATGTATACCATCTATATACTTAAACTGGACATTTCTAATCTTCTCATTTTCTACCAAATATTTTTGAGATTCTCTTTCAGCATTTTCTTTCCCTTTTAAAAGAATCTATCAACATCAACAGTGGCGGCATACACATGACACATAGTCCAAAGTGTGTATAGTTAAATAGTAATACCTTTGGACTTGCACTTTGAAGTAGATCACCATCATCAAATGTTTGGCGTTCTTTCAAAATCCATTCTTTAGTAATATTTTAGTGTAGTAAACATTTTACCTACATCTACTATTCATCCTTATCATGACAAATTTCATGATCAAGCTACCATAGCTTATATAGGAGAATCCTAAGTATAATGTTTTTTTTGCAAAACCTTTTGTAGGATTAGGACGTCTAGCATCTCCAACCTTCGCAAATTCTCATCAAATATGAGAACATATATTTTGCCAAATTATACTCTATCATGTTGCAACGAAATCATTGTTTCAGATACCGCAATATCTTCCAGACATGATGGTTTGTGAAACAATCCTTTTAGCACCTAGATAACCTTGATATTAAAACAATCTTTTGAATATCAAGAATCATGGAGGCAAACATGATACTTTTAAATACTAACACTAGAATTGTTACTCTTGATATAATACCAATTATTAAACTTCACGGAGTAAACGGATTTTGCTGAAAGTTTGCAACAGGACTTTTAAACTTTAGATTGACACTCAAAAAAATACGATACCAGTTTGTAAAGTAACTATCAAGAATTCTATCGTTCTATTATCTCAATTAAAACTAACAGTAAGGTGGTGAACGGATGCCAATGACTAAAACAATTATGAAAATTCACTTTGATTTAATTTATGATAAATTGTGTTTGACTTTAATCATATTACTTATGATCTCCCACTCATTACAACATCCCTAATGTCATTTTGGTGATTACACGAACCAAATCCACTACACCAAGTCTGATCATCACGAGAGATCATGTACCTTCAAAGAGAAACAATCAACATGTTCATCATATCATCCATATGACTCATGCTTTACCTTTTGGTATTCCGTATTTCGACACCATATATCTACATGCTAGGCTCGTCAAGATTAACCTTAGTATCCGCATGTGCAAATCTGGCTTGCACCCGTTGTATGCACATGTAGAATCTATCACATTTGATTATAACGTGATGCTTCGAAACGACGAGTCTTAGCAACGGTGCCTACTAAGGACGAACACTTCATTACTTGAAATAAATATGGTGGTTGTCCATCACCCACCAGCAACTATTACAAATACTTGGAATAAAGCTATTACATGATGAATAGACACGTAGGTCTTAATGAATTTAAAGAAAACCATTAGGCTCCTGCTGGTTCCCAACTTATAATAAGGATCATTGCATAAATCAAATATAATCATGATCACATCATTTCCATATCACATCATATGCACTGCAAAAACAAGTTAGACGCCTCTAAGTTTCTTTGCATGTTTTACGTGGCGAGGGGCTTTCGAATAAGAACCATTCTTACCTACGAACAAGAACCACAACACTGATACAAGTGTTGTCAAGTTCCCATTGTAAATTGAATCATAACTATGGTGGGAGAAACATACACATGCAAAGCCACTTGTGCAATGCAAGTTGGACGTTGAGCGTGGAGCAAGTCTCATATACGCTGACATGTAAGGTTAGCAAGGGCCGCTTCATCCCACCGTCCCGCAAGATGCAAAGTACACAAAAACAAGCGACAATAAGAGCATCAACACCCACAAAATCATTGTGTTCTACTCGTGGAATAGATCTATGCATAGATTTAGCTCTGATACCACTATAGTGTTCGTTGCATGGAAAAAAATCACAAGAACACAAAAAACCAAGATCCAATCTATGACAAAGCCAAGATCTAATCCATGATACCGGTGCAAGGAGATTGAGAGAACTAACCCTTGTAGATCCAAAGCATTTAACAACATTAGATTCTCATGGTTGATGTAGTCTATCACTAGATGATCTCAAGATCATGTAGATGATCCTTCCGGCAGCGCTTCCACAGTCGGTGACATGTATGGAGTCGATGAAGACCTTCATCTCCCTTATTCCAACAGGGCAGTGGAGGTAGTAGATCTCCTCGGAATCCCAACAACACGACGGTGTGATGGTGGTGGAGGAGGAGATATTTCTGCAGGGCTTTGCCTAAGTCGGAGTAGGACGGTGGACAAGATAGAATAGAGGCGGTGGCTAGGGTTAGGCACCAAGGGACAAGAGGTGCGTGGGTGGTGTGCGCCCACCCCTCATTATATAGGTAGGGGGCAGCCGACCAAGGGTTCCCAATCCAGGCAATGTCCCCCCCCCCAACTCAACCACCAAGGGTAGAGTTGGAACCTTTCCCACGAAGTCTTCCCCCTTACCAAAAACTAGAGTTTGACTTTTCAAACTAGGATTTGACTATTCAAACTAGGGTTTGACCCTTTTACTAGTGTTGGCCAAATTGTCCCTTTAGGGTTTGGTGTGGGGACATGCTACTGTCCAAGTGACCCCTTCCCGGGGTAGTGGAACCACTGATGGTCCCTCTATAACATTCTAGAAGTATCTGGTCAAAACACCAAAACTTTTCCCGAACCCCTGATAACCACTTTCCTTATATGAAACTTATTCTCCGGATCATTTCAGATCTCCTCATGATGTCCTGGATCCAATTCGAGACTCCAAACAACATTTGGTATCCAACTCATATTCCATATCTACATAAACAACATCGAATCCTTAAGTGTGTCTCCCTATGGTTCGTGAACTATGCAGAAATGATCGAGACACCTCTACGATCAATAACCAATAGAGGGATCTGGAAATCCATATGGCTGCCACATATTTCTACGATGACTTCGTGATCGAATGAACCATTTACATATGATACCGATTTCCTTTGCCGCGCGGTACTTGACTTATCCGAGTTTGATCGTCGCTATCTCTATACCCAGTTCAACCTCGTTACCGATAAGTACTCATTACTCGTTCCGTGATATGACATCCATTGTGATCTAGTCACATGCTTGCAAGCCAATTGGATGACATTCCACCAAGAGGGTGTCAACACCAAGATTTTTAATCCCAGATGCCTGTTATGCCATACATTGCAATCTCAGGATTACCATTTTTGCGAGACATAACAGATTGATACCATAGTTCATCATCCATTACAAACCATAATAAAGGTCTTACAAATAAAGGATCTCATGATCTAGTCTTAGTACAATTAACGCAGCGGAATAATATAATAACGGTAGCGTGGGCGAGGCTCCATCTTCATGGTCACAGGCAATGCTGACGATGGGAGATGATCCTAGTTGTCATAGACTTCCTGCGGTCTGATGTCTACGCAGTTCTATTCTTGTAGACAGTTGTTGGGCCTCCAAGTGCAGAGGTTTCTAGAACAGCAGCAAGTTTCCCTTAAGTGGATCACCCAAGATTTATCGAACTTAGGGAGGAAGTGGTCAAAGGTATCCCTCTCAAGCAATCTTGCAATCAAGATACAAGAAGTCTCTTGTGTCCCCAACACACCCAATACACTTGTCAGGTGTATAGGTGCACTAGTTCGGCAAAGAGATAGTGAAATACAAGTGGTAACGGTGCCAGAAAATAGCTTCTGACTTGTTGTTGACGTGGGGTAACGTGTGTGAAACTGAAATAAAGATGGAAGCAAGCAAACATGCAATAGATATAGTAGCTAGTGGTGTTTCAATGTTTAGAAACAAGGCCTAGGGATCATACTTTCACTAGTGAACACTCTCTCATATAAATATCTTCTCTTCATGATACTACTCTTAACTACTTTCCAGTTGGACACTCTAATCCATGGTAGGGCTATAACAACACTCCTTAAAGTCCGCCTTTCCCAATCTAGATAACAACACACTATCACCTTGAGCGTTAGATGGTTCCAACAAACACCACAATTTTATAAAGACATCCAACTCCAAATATAACTCATGATAAATATATATATGTAATCTAGCTTAAGTGCCACACACGGTGTGCATTTTGTCACTTTCACACACATGGGGAAAAGCATAGATCTATTAAAGCACAATGAGTATTTATGTATACTCTAGCCTAAGTGCCACCATGGCGTGCACGCTATCACTTTCACACACATGGGGAGAGCAGAGATCTATTGAAGCAATTGAGTAGCAAGGTAGATCTACTTGATTACAAAGCTGATGACCACAACAAGATCATGCATAGAGAGAGATATGAACACATAGCTACCTATAGAGCCCTTAGTCTTGAGGAATAACTACTCCCTCCTCATCATGGGAATCAGCAATGGTGATGGAGATGGTGGTGGAGATCTATGGAGATGGCCCCGGGGGAAGTTCCCCTTCCCGGCAGGGTGATGGAACAGAGACTTTATGTCCCCCAAATCTCCCCTTCGGTGGCGACGGCGCTGTGGAACTTTTTCTGGAAGTATGATGGATTATTTAGGGTTTTCACCCCGGGGGCTTCTTATAGGCGAAGGAGACAAGTTCGTTGGAGGGACAGGGGCGCACACCCCCTGTAGGCGCTACCAGGGCTTGCCTGCGCCTGGGGCTGCGGCCACCCTGGTTCCCTACTCCGTCTCTGCTTCGTGGTTCTGTGTTGGTCCGGGAAAAATAATGACTTTGGCTTTTGTCCCGTCCAATTCCGAGAATATTGATTTTCTGCCTTTCTGGAACCAGAAACATAAGAAAATAGGCAACTGGCACTGTGACATCTTCTTAATAGGTTAGTACCAGAAAGTGTATAAAAATACCTCAAAGTGTAGACAAAACAAAGCAAAGTTGATACAAAACAAGCATTGACCATCAAGAATTATAGATACATTTCCAACGTATCAAGCATCCGCAAGCTTAACTCCTGCTCATCCTCGAGTAGGTAAGTAATAAAATAATAATTTTTGAGGTGACATGCACCATCAAAACCAAGATCAAACCATTTGCTAGCATTGAATGCTGGGATCAAAGAACTCTAAACATGAGCATGAAAGATGGAGTTCTAATAGTAAGATATAATAACTAAGTATGCAACATGAAAGGATATAAACAAAGATTCATGAATAACAATGCATTGAAAAACATTTGTTTATTTCACATACAGAAAACATGGCAAAGTGGCAATCTTCTTCTCCCTCATGGAGTAGCAAATAGATGCATAAGACACCTTCAAGGTTCATAAGAGTGACTAGATACAAATACCACAAGAACAAGTAATATGACAATATGCATCAATCAATAAGTTTTGGGACACTACACATAGAACTAAGAATGGCAACTATGCTCTCTTAATGGTGCCTAAATTTAGAAGGTGGAGACTCGATATAATAGTGGAAGAAAGCCCTTCATAAAGGGAAGTAGGGATTTCAAGTTTCAAAAAAAAGCTTCCAAAAATTATGGTACTTGTTAGCTTTCAGCCCTCATTGCCCCGATCATAAGCATCTTGAACAGGTTAAGGTTAAAGTGATCAAATATGGAGTATATGCTTGAAAAAATATAAGTTAGCAATCTCAAGTCCCTTGAATACAAGGGCACACTTCATGCTACTCAACTTCAGTCACCTGTAAGTTCTTCTCATTGTAAGTACATGCATATCATAGAGAACCGCCAATGCGGTACCCCTTGCACATGGTACATGAGCTATCCCATAACCAAAATGACAAGGCAAGCAGACAATGAGCATCTCAGCGATTGTTTTATTTACTATGTGCATAGATTTTTATTAAGGACGCTTCATAGATAGATCATTATGTGCATGCTGCAAGTTTCCACCATGATTAGGCATGGCTTAGGCTAGCGTCCAAGGAGTTTCTCTAACACAAAATACATAACTCCATGGACTTACAAGATCCCTCTTTGTTTCACACCGGTGACATCCATAGACAAAAGATCATGATATCAACTATGTACAAAGTACAAGTGCAATGTTGAAAACGTACCCCATGACAGCATGGTTCTGCTAATTCCAACCTATAAGTGCAAGCATATACAACATAGATGACACAATGGTTCAAGTTTATTAGGGGCAAAGAATATAAAGTGTGCCATCAAGTTTGTGAGGGCTTTAATCACTAAGTTTTCACATAACAAAGATACTTTTTAATTGGAAGATAGATGAAAACAAGAATATACTTGGAATGGTGTAACACACCATGAATTGGAATTTATAGTGGACACTTTGGAATAACTTGGTTTCTTGGGAGTTGGATGCATGAGTAGAGCTTACTCATATAGCAAGTGGAGGCTAGCAAAGACTGGGAACGACCAACTAAGAGAGCAATAATGGCCATAATCATGTAGAGCGATAAAACATTACTAATCAAAGCATAAAGTGGTACTACAAGTCAAGGACTAAATGATCATATAGGCTATGGTGAATTGTTCATAGTCATAACTTGGTGTGAGCATGTGCCAAGTCAACCCAAACAAAGCATCAAAGGAGAATACCACAATACTATGCTTTTGTATGCTAAAACAACGCATGATTCTTTCAAGGCACATTAAGAAATCTCAATTGTTTGGAACAAGTCATGCTACAGCAATAATCACTAAGCATAAGGTCAAACAACACCTAGCATGACATGATAGAGTCTAAGTCATAGTCAAGGCAAGCTCCTCTTGTACCACTATAAGCATGAAACTTTCTACTCTTTTCCAACACCAATCGACTTATTTGAAACAACTCACAAAGAAAATAATCAATAAAGCTCAGTGAGCTTGTCTCACAAATCCACAAATAAGAACTAAAAATTTCTAAGCTGAAAGCACAAGAAAACTAAGGCTAATTACAGTGCTAGCAAAAGAGAACACTCACAAGACAATAAGAATGAAAACTAGAGTGTTCTAGCCAATGAAAACAGAGTGTGTCTCTCTCCAAAAGAAGTGTGTTGTGATCCAACCAAATTATTCAAGCAAACCAAATAAACTAAAACAAAAACCAAGACGCTCCAAGAACAACACAAAAGTGCATGAAATAATAAAAACGAAGTGTCTAGAAAGACCTGAGATTTTTATTGATGAAGAAGGGGACGCCTTGGGCATCCCCATTCTTTGACACTTGTACCTCTTGAATATTTCTTTGGATAAAAAGGGATGGCATCCCCAAGCTTAATATTTTTTCCATTCTTCATCTCATTACATCATTCTTTCTCTACACCTGAAATTTTTTCTTCATACAAAACTTCACACAATCTTCATTAGCAACATTAGTGTATTCAAAAGATAATAGACCTTTGGGTTTAGCTTTAGAACAGAAAAAGTTTTACTAAAAACACAAGCTACTGTAGAAATTCCCTCAAAAAACATAATTTCCCAAAAATAACCCAAAAAGGAATCAATAAGAAGCAAATGCAAATAATGCAGAAATCTGTCAAAACAGACCAGGAGGTAGAAACCGATTTTTTTGAAGACCTTATGTCGCTGAAATAAAAACATTTTTAACAAACGAAAGTTAGCTAAAATACTAGGGGATTTATGCATAAAATATCAGCTCAATCCGAGTTACAGAAATTCCTCAAGAATTTTTACGGTGGAGAACAAAAATCTGTTTAGGGACAACAACTCCCCAAATCATACTTCCCTCTCATTAGAGGTTATTATTGGCACAAAAGCAAAAAAAAGGATAAGGAGAGGTCATTACTGAAGTAATAACTTCCAAGACTTAAGAAAACTCTTAGGTTATCTCCCAACAAGTACTTTTCTTTAACACCTTTAAGTTAGGCTTGATAGTTTGAGAAGATGCTCTCATAAGAAATATGAATTGAAGTAATAGAGAGCATCAAGAAGCAAATTCAAAACACATTTAATTCTAACCCACGTATTATCTTGTAAAGAACAATTCATGAAAGCACAAAGCAACAAGCATAGGAAAGCAAAACAAGTGCAACTTCAAGACTTTCAACATAAAGAGGGGAATCTTAATATTGTTGAGATACATAAGACCATGTTTTCCCTCTCTCATAATATCTTTTAGTAGCAACATGAAAAAATTAACAATATAACTATCACATAAAACATTCTTATCATGAGCCACATGTATAAAATGATTATTACTCTCCACATAAGCATAGTCATTCTTATTAATTATAGTGGGAGCAAATTAAACAAAATAGCTATCATTAGTATTCTCATCACCATAATCATCAAATATAGGAGACATATTATAATCACAATAAATTTTCTCCTCAATAGTAGGTGGACTAAAAATATCATATTAATCATTGTAATCATCATATATTGGACGTTTGGTATCATCATAAACAATAGAATAGCTATCTTCCAAAGCTGGGGAACTAAAAAGATCATTTTCATAAAAACTAGCTTCCCCAAGCTTAGACGTTTCCATAGCATTAGCAATAAAGGTGTCCAAAGAATTCATACTAATAACATTGATATTAGCATGCAAATAAAGTTCCATAGGTTTTTTAATTTTCTATTCAAACACTTCATGTCCTAACTCAAGATAGATACTATAAAGCTCTCTAATTTTGTTGTTGTTTTCCATTAAGCCTAACTAGTGAAAACAAGAAACAAAAAGACAAAATTGTAGAATCTAAAGGAAATAACTTCGAGCACTCACACAACAAGAGGATGTGAGTACCTTTTACCTTACCTCCCCGGCAATGGCGCCAAAAATAGCTTGATGTCTATGCACTTCTATTCTTGTAGACAGTTGTTGGGCCTCCAGGTGCATAGGTTTGTAGAACAACAACAAGTTTCCCTTAAGTGGATCACCCAAGGTTTATCGAACTCAAGGAGGAAGTGGTCAAAGATATCCCTCTCAAGCAATCCTGCAATGAAGATACAAGAAGTATCTTATGTCCCCAACACACCCAATACACTTGTTAGGTGTATAGGTGCACTAGTTCGGCGAAGAGATAGTGAAATACAAGTGGTAATAGTGCCAGAAAATCGCTTCTGACTTTTTGACGTGGGGTAACGTGTGTGAAACTGAAATAAAGATGGAAGCAAGCAAACATGCAACAGATCTAGTAGCAAACGGTGTTTCAATGTTTAGAAACATGGCCTAGGGATCATACTTTCACTAGTGAACACTTTCTCATATAAATATCTTCTCTTCATGATACTGCTCTTAACTACTCTCCGTTTGGACACTCTAATCCATGGTAGGGCTATAACATCACTCCTCAAAGTCCGCCTTTCCCAATCTAGATAGCCCCACACTGTCACCTTGAGCACTAGATGGTTCCAACAAACACCACAACTTCTTAAAGACATCCAACTCCAAATATAACTCATGATAAATATATATGTAATCTAGCTGAAGTGCCACACATGGTGTGCATGCTGTCACTTTCACACACATGTGGAAAAGCATAGATCTATTAAAGCATGATGATTATTTATGTAGACTCTAGCCTAAGTGCCACCATGGTGTGCACGCTGTCACTTTCACACACATGGGGAGTGCAGATATCTATTGAAGCACTTGAGTAGAAAGGTAGATCTACTTGATTACAAAGCTCATGACCACAACAAGATCACGCATAGAGAGAGACATGAACACATAGCTACCGGTAGAGCCCTTAGCCTTGAGGAAGAACTACTCCCTCCTCATCATGGGAATCATCAACGGTGATGGAGATGGTGGTGGAGATGGTTGGAGATGGCTCTGAGGGCACTTCCCCGTCCCGGCAGGGTGCCGGAACCGAGACTTTCTGTCCCCCGAATCTCCCCTTCGGTGACGGCGGTGCTGTGGAACTTTTTCTGGAAGTACGATGGATTATTTAGGGTTTTCTCCTCGGGGGTTCTTATAGGTGAAGGAGGCAAGGTAGGTGGAGGGCCAGGGGGCCCACACCCCCTATAGGCGCCACAAGGGCTTGCCCGCACCTGGGGGGGTGCAGCCACCCTGGTGACCTACTCCGTCTCTACTTCGTGGTTTCGTGTTGGTCCGGGAAAAATAATGACTTTGGCTTTTGTCCTGTCCAATTCCGAGAATATTGATTTTCTGCCTTTCTGGAACAAAAAACAGAACAAAACAGGAAACTGGCACTATGGCATCTTGTTAATAGGTTAGTACCAGAAAGTGTATAAAAATACCTCAAAGTGTAGACAAAACAAAGAAAAGTTGGTGCAAAACAAGCATGGAGCATCAAGAATTATAGATACGTTTCCAACAACGCACGGTCCATCATCCTGATAGTCCTCTTCATAGTCTTGCCATGAGAATAGCCAGGGATAAAGCCATGAGTACTCTTTAAATACTCGCAAACTATCACTAACAAGTAAAGTGGTTCAAGTAGGAACACTAAGCTCTAGGTTGTTTTGCAAAAAGCAGGTTTATCTCTAACTGAGTTCAGAAGTAAAGAAAACTAGTTTAATGTTTTATAACACCTAAGTGGGAACTTAGTTTTCATGTTCACAACCCTGTTGTGGTCAAGTCAAACTCATGATTCATTTCACAAGTCATCTTGAAAACATCTGACGATGGAACAGTACGGCCACTCCAACTGTCCATAACCGTGGACATGGCTATTCGAATAGTTTGACACTATGTAGAGGTGGTACACTTTCAACAAAATATTCGATACATCGGTCAGGAACAATCCTGAATTCACCATACTCAGTATGCGGATAATCAATCCTAACCTTTCAATTACACGCCCTACTATAGGAACCTCTCCTATGAACCATGACCATCTGACATCTTGGGAACTACACAGGTGGTCAATCATCATGAGGTAGCCTCAGCTCAAACCTCGGCCGCAAGGGAACCCATACTAAGGTATATAAACTTCCATCCAAGCCCTACACAATTTCGGGTATTGTGGTTGTACGATAAAATTGGAATGGCATCGCATCCGAACACAACCATCCGTTTTATAAAGGGCTAAGGCTATGCCTCAACATTTTCATCATTAAAGGAATCTGGTGTTCAATAACACATGTCAAAACATCTCATTAGAATGACTCATCATTCTAAGGTTTTCATAATCATTTTCACCAAGTATTCTCATCTAAAGTGATCAAGTTTTATGCTTAGCACTAGCCACTAAAGTTGGGGGTAATCACTAATGAGGGGTGATAATCAAGTGTTACTTATCTAAATCTAATCTCATGCCTCAGGATGACATCAAGTTCTACCTAACTTAGGACAAGTTTTATGCTCTTTATTCTACCTCTAATATCTTTCCAAAACTTCACAAGTCACTGAGTAAACATAAATAAAAGCTTTGATAAAGAAATAAAAGAGTCAAGCTTGCAAGTAAAACTGGGATTTAGGATACTCAAGATTGTCTAATCAAAGCATGCCTAATGCATTGCATAGGTTATCTAGCTTTCACAGTTGCAAGTGTTAGCTTGCAAAGTTCTAGCTTGCTTAGATAACTTGCTAAGTTAACTTGTATTGTGAAGCTTGCCTTGTGAAGATAAGTGGTTGAAGTTCTCTTCGGCTTCCTCTTCGTAGTAGTCTCCTTCCTCTTTGTATCCTTGGTCGGTACTAGCGTCTATAAATAAATACGAAGTACACAATCACCAAACAATACTTAACTACTTCTATTTATCACACAAGGGTTTTCAATAGATGATCTAGCATCATCACAATCATCACAAGAATTAAGGCAATAGTTTTATTTATTTCCTTTTAGAAAAGTCATTTCTAATCATTGAAAAACTACTTAAGATTTAATATTCTCCAATTAAAACATGTGATCATGTTGACACATGTCATCACCACATATTTCAATACTTGGGAATTTGATTTAAAGTGGTGTCATAATTTAATAAGGTTTAACCTTTTTATTTTAATTAATTAAAGTGACTAGAAATGCCTATGGGGCATTCTTTTATTAATTGTTCATTATTACTACAACTAAATCTAGATATTTTTATATATTCAGAAAGGTCTTATCAAATGTGATTTTTGAGAGTTGGAATCAACTCAAAAGCTTTTATGGTTGAATTCTGAAAAATGTTTGAATGTAGAAAAGTCCTGCCTTGTTATTTTGACTATAGGTGAACTCTAATTCCAAATGGTTTAAATCCAATGGGCTTGGATTAAGAAATTCCACACCTTTCTAACAAAAATGGTTTCATACTATTTGGTTTAGTAAAACTCTCTGAATTGAATTTTGAATCTACTGCCAGAACTAGGTTTGAAACTCAATAGATAAATTTAAATTTAAACTACTAGGTCGCGCGGGAATTCTATCTGGGCCAGCCCACTGCGCACAGCGTGCGGGAGGGTTAAGTGGTGTCCCCACACGTCAGTGAGACAGGGTGGTGCGAAGGGGTACGAGGCAATTACGATCGTAGGATTAGATCAAGGATCAACAGCTCACGGCCATCGTCCTCGTCGAATAGAACACGAAGGGCTCGAACCCTAGCACGGCCAGTGGGGGTCTGGGGTGGCTCACCGGGGCTCAGGCGATGGTCAGCGATGGGGCCGAATGACTAAGTCGACGACGGAGGTTATCCTTGTACTGGCGGCTCCTCCTCGGGTTGCTCCAATCGATGGCGCCCTTCTCCTCCAGCAGAGGTAGGCTCTGGCGAGGGAGAGCTCGCCTTGCTCCGGGAAGAGGTGGGAAGGATCAGTGAGAGGTGGGGAGTGAACTAGTGTGAAGAAAACAAGAAGGGGAGGCCTCCTTTTATAGGCGAGAGAGAGAGGCCGAGAGACATGGGAAGTGCTCGTCAGGGTCAGGGTTACAATGAGCTACTGGCATGGATGAGGCTAGGGGACGGTGCGCGGTCTCCTGGCGGTCCTCAACGGCTTGATGGCACGGCAAGGGGCGGTGCGGTTTGGTCGGAACGCGCTGGTGCTCTGAGCGGCACCGATGACGGTTTTGACGACACACAGGCGCTCCTGGTCACGCGGCGGCGAAAGGGGATGTCTAGTGGTCTCCTGGGATGGTGGTGATCGTAGGCACGGGCGGCGAAGGTGAGGCGCGGTCTATGCGAGCGTGTAGAGAATGGCGAGCTGGCGCGCTCTGGACATGGCAGAGACAAACTGGGTGCGTGTGTTCGCGGTGTTCCACGGCTTGGCAAGGCTCGATGTCTGGACATGGGTTGGATGTGGACGGTGTCGTGCTTCCTGGACATGGTGGCTAGGCGTGGCGCTGGCTCATTCTAGCTTGCCATGGTCGGCTGGCAAGGGTTTTCTCGGGCATGAACGACATGGTGCAATGGCAGGGGTCTAGGCTGGTTTAAAGCACTGGTTTTCACTTTGGGATATAAGGATGATCAATGGGGAACAAGGTTTTACAAAATTACTGCTTAAAACAGTGAAGTTTGGCAGAATTTGGTTTGTGTCTGTAGGTGTTTGATGAAATGGCCAAAAGAATTTCATATTTGAATTTTTGGTTGAAACTTCGTGAGTCTACTAGGCACATACTAGGGAGTATCTGGTTGATTGGATTTGTCAAGGTGAACTAGTTTGGTGGGGTTTTGAGAAATGGTGATCTTACCATATGAACTAGATTTAATTTTTGAATGTCATTTGAATATGGTTGCCAAATGTTTCTATGGGTTTGCAAGGTGGGATTGGGTTCACTTTTACTTGGTATAGCAAGGGGTGAAAAGAATTGGATTTGTTTCAGTTTGAAATCTTGTACTAGAAACACTCAAAGTGGTCTAGTGAGCAAGATTTGCAAAAGTGACCATTTTCTTATATTGTTTGTTTTTTAATTTCTATTGATTTGATTCTCCTTGGAAATGATATAGATGATGTTGTTTTCATATTTAAACCTATCCCTGCCATTCATAACAATCACACAAGTCCATACAAGCATTCATGCATTCATCACATACACACATGCATTCATATGGATTTTAATTCACAAAAGTTTTTGTTAACCCTAAATTTGAGTGATTGGAATTGATAACCTTGATTAATATTTTTGGGATGTTACAGAGGGCCCAGAGTATATCTACATGTCATATGGATGGACAAATCCCACTCTTGATCCTTGTGCTTCAACATATAGTTTCAGAATACCCAATGCCACCTTTATAGCCACCCAATTACGAAAGTGGTGTTTGATGTCATCAAATTACTCATTTGGTGATGGTGATTAACATGATATCATGGTCAAATGATTAGGCTACTATGTATTTGAAATCTTGTATCAAACGAACTCTAAAAGACTTGATCTTATGCTCATAACATCATTCTCCTAATGACATGATCTTGTTATTAATAACATCTAATGTCCATGATCAGGAACCCCTGATCATCTATTAATCAACAAGCTAGTTTAACAAGAGGCTTACTAGGGACTCTTTTATGTTTACAAAAAACACAAGTACTAATGTTTCCTATTAATACAATTATAGCATGGGATGCAAACATTTATCATAAACATAAAGGTATAATAATAACCACTTATTATTGCCTCTTGGGCATATCTCCAACAGTTCATGGGTCCCCAATATAAATCCCTCCAATGCAACTCAAAGTATTGGAAGACGGTTTCTATCAGTCTGTCCCTTCCAACCCACTTCATTACATTAAAGTGCAGCCTTATGAGCCCATATAGGTGAAGCGATATGCAATCAATGTTTGCAGTTCACCATCATAGAACAAAATAAAAGATAAAAACTTGACCATATAGGCATTGCATATTTCATGGGTATCTACTCACAAGTGTGAAACATGGTATGGATCAGTGGCATATGGATTACAACACAATCTAAAAATATAATCTCTCCACCAAATAAAGACAAGTTGCCAATCACAAACATGCAAATAGCACTAAAAAAATATGTAGGATTAAACTAATTACAAATAATGAGGGGGGATGAGATGGATCATGGAGATGGTGATGATGTGGTGGTGATAGAGATGTTGATGGAGGGGCAATGGATGTGAAAATAGCCATCTTTCTCCGTGTTTAAATCATATTTTTACTGAAACAAATGACCAAGTATCTCTCTAGACTTGCTACCAATGACTAATTATTGCAAATATGTGCAATCCTTTGCTTTGAATTATGTTGTGCAGGAAATCACACTTTTAAGGCGAAATCAGGGCTATTAATGAAGATTTTGAGGTTGTTTACAGGGCCAAGCAAACCTGGGTCAAAAACCCATTGATTGGAGTCTTAACGACCACTGGTATGGGCAAGGTACACCCGTATGGACCGCCCATATCAAGTGGAAGAGGTTTCGTCTCGTCAAAAACTATAACTTTCATGAAGGCACCTATATATTTTGAGGTCCCAGACGCCACGCACAGGGCCGTCATTCTCAGAGTGCATCACAACACCACCAAAGGTGATCCACCATGATAGTTTATCCTCTATATCCTCCATCCTCTCCATAGACAAAGCCATAGCCATAGCCATTAGCTTATACTTGAGATCTCCTTGTGATTGGGCAACCATTATAAGAACTAGATTTGGGGTGCTCCTTGGCTCACCATCCAGGTAAACTCATAGTTGTATGTGGCTCAAATTTTTAATATTGAATAGCAATATGTTTCTTTTTATTATATAGATAGTTGAATGGACACCTGTAACATCCCAAAAATACTAAACTTGGATCATCAAACTCTAATCATCAAATTTAGGGTTAACAAAAACTTTGCGAAATAAAAATATGAAAGCATGCATGTGAGTATGCATTTCATTTTGAATTCTTATGAACCAACTTGTTTGTGTGATCCTTTGCTTGTAAATGGATGCTTAGGTGAAATAAACATCATCTAAACAATTCCCAAACTTTTCTCAAAGACAAGTAAATCAAAACAAATAAAATAAGGGATTGGTCATTTTGACCAATTTAACTCCCATGCCTACTTGGGCTGTCCCAAACTTTCAGAACTTAACAGAAACTTTTCTGGATCTTTGCACCCCTTGATTGTACTCATAACAAAGTATCAAGGTGCACTTTGTGATCATCCATAAACATTCAAATGCATAGTTTAAATGACAATTCAAAATTGAATCTTTATCATATGGGAAGATCCCACTTTTTCAAAAACCACTCAAACAAGCTCAACTTTCAAAACCCAAGCATCTGCAGACTCACCAGCACCAACCTAGCACACCCACCAAAAATCTTTTCAAAATTCAAAACTTGAATTCTTGCGGCCATTTCATCAAACACATTGCAGACACAAATCATCAAAATCTTAAACACTATTGTGAGCAGTGATTGAAGCCTAACTTGTCCCCTCTCTAGCTCACAACCATCTCAGTAGATCATCTAGAAAGTTAAACCAAGCACTAGACTCACTGTAAGGTGGGCAATGACATCAATGGTGAACATCCGCAGCTCACCATGCCACCCCAGTGGAGACAACAAGCTAGGAGGATATTTAGCCGTGCCAACCTTGTCTAGGAGGCAGCCCACCGTCCACCGCCACTCCCTGTCCTAGCCGCGAGTGTTGCCAAACCCTGGACCACATGCACGGACCGCGCCCATCTCGCCAGCAACCATGCCGAGCATGCGTCAGAGGGCCACACTTGACCGACGCCCACAGACCGTGCGTCGCCCTCGCCGCGTGCATACATGATCGCCACCAACCCAGGAGAATGCCAGACACCCCTGTTCGCCGCCCCATGACGCACAGCCACCGCTCACCGTTGAAGACGCCGCCTTTGCTGCGCAGAGCATCGCACGTTCCAGAACAAACCGCACCGCCCCTACGCGTGCATTAAAGCCGTAGAGCATTGCCAGGAGACCACCAAGCGATTGGCATCGCCGGCCATGTCTCTAGCAGCCCGTAGCCATGTCGCCACCATCGACTGCCCATCCCGTTCGGTCTCGTCATCGCGACTATAAATAGAGGCCACCCCCAGCCGAATTGAGCACACCATCTCACTCCCCTCTCCCTCACTGATTGTGCCACCCCGTCCCCCGAGCAAGGCGAGCAGCACTTCGCCGGAATTTCACCGGAGCTTGCTGCTGCTGGAGAAGAAGAGGGCCACCGATTGGAGCCGCCCCAGGAGAAGCTGTCGGTACCAGGAGGTTCGTCGTCATCGACTTCGTCGTTCGCCCGCCTCGCCGACCCTCACCTGAACTCCATTGAGCCCCCTACGACCCCCACTGGCCGCACTAGGTTTCACTACTAGGAAAACGGCTATAGGTAATTAGCACATCCGTGGCTCACATGGTTGAAGTGCCCCACGGCTAAAACAGGCGTGGCTCACCTGTGGGCAGTGCCCTACTAATAACTAGAACAACTGTGGCGCACATGACTATAGTGCGCCACAGATGTGTGTGGGCCAGGGCCCTGTTGGTCACACGTCAAACATCTGTAGCGCACTATAGTCATGTGCGCCACGGTTGTTAGGGTCATCTGTGGCGCACGTGTGCCTGGTGCGCTAAGCGCATGCCCCCCTCTGCTCTGAAACGGCCACAAACTTCTGTGGCGCACTCCGCCTAGTGCGCCACAGGGACTAGGAGCATCTGTGGCGCACTCGGCCTAGTGCGCCACTGAAGTTTGTACTCCCTATGGCGCACTGGGGCCGTGTGCACCACGGATGTGTCGATTCTTTTAGGACAGCACTTTATGTGCACATGTGTGCCCACACATCCACCACCCACACTTCACTTTCCCCTTCTTCTTCCTCCTTAGATCTAGTCGGGATCTTCTCCTTCCCACCTCAATTTCTCCATACATTCACCATTTTTAGCATGTAAAACTTGCTTTGGATGTTACATAAGTAATAGAGGAGGTCTCCGATCTCTCATCTATCCGTCTCCGGTCGACGCGCGCACCTCTCCTTTCCATCTTTCTCGCGATCGGTCTCTCACCTCGGTAAGTTGTCCATGTAAGGATGTGTTCATGTGTATATGGATGATGCATGTGCTCATATGTATGTAGATGATCGATGCTCATGATGTGTGTATGTGTGTGGAGAGGATCGATGGTCATATGTGTGTGTATATGGAGAGTATCGATGATGCTCATGCATGTGTGTATGGAGAGGATAATGATATGTTCATGTGTGTATGGATCGGTCTCTCTCTCTCTTGTGTTTGTATGTGAACAAGTTGCCATTTGTTTTGCCAAAATGTTGATTCATTTCCATTTTGGCAAGACTTTGGCATTTCGCAAAGGTCCTAATTTTAGGATAGGTCATGCCGAAATTTTCTATCGACCATTGCATGCATGCATTCATTATGTGGTTCTAATAGACTTCAAAATTGTACCGTGTACATCGTGCAGGCAAAAATGGTCCGCATAATGAGCGAAGGCATTGTGGCTAGATTTTTGAAATGTGCGACGGCCGACATGATACGAAATAACAAGACAGATATAAGATGTCCGTGCAGAAGATGCAAACTCAACTGGGTGATCGACCCAGATTCCGGGAATCTGCAGGCGCACCTGCTCCGCCATGGTTTCATGGATGGATACACTCGTTGGATAAGCGATGGCGTAGATGATGGAGACGGTGAAGAAGGTGGCCAACATGACGATGATCATCATCACGGCGAGAACGGGCGAGATGATGAAGAGGCTCCTGGAGATGGTGAAGGTGCGGAAGCAGACCGGGATGATGATGATCTAGATGCCGGAGGGGCAGACGACGATGGAACAACGTCAGGCTGGGTGCGGGACCCTTATGTGCAAGAGCTGCTTCTCAAGCAGACGAGTAACAGCAGGGCTGCCGCTAGAGAGAAAGCCAAGCTTGCGCAACTTGAGAAAGACGCGGTTACTCCATTGTATGAAGGATGCAGGCCCGATGATACCCGGTTGAATGTAACGCTCAAGGCTATGAAGATGAAGGCAAAGCACAAATTGAGCGACGCAAGCTTTGACGATATGATGGCATTCTGGCACGATCGTCTCCCGGTGGGGAACACATGTCCAACTAGTATCGAGGATGCCAAGAAAATCGTCTGTCCTCTCGATCTACCGCACGTTAGATATCACGTATGCATCAACGATTGCATCATTTATCGGGGCGAGGACGCGGAGAAAACCACATGTCCGGTGTGCGGCGTGAGTCGATACAAGAAAGGGAATAAAGCACCTCGAAAAGTGGTATGGTACTTTCCTATCACCCCTCGTCTGCAGCACTATTTCGCGGACCCTAAGGAAGCGAAGCTCATGAGATGGCATGCGGAAAGGAAGAAGCCAGGAGATGATGATGACCCCGAAAAGGATGAGCTGCTGACGCACCCTTCAGATGCTAGCCAGTGGAAAGCATTGGACCTCGAATTCCCAGAATTTGGTGGAGATTCGAGGAACATCAGGCTTGGTGCGAGCACCGATGGACTCAATCCGTTCGGTAGCCAGAGCAGCACGCACAGCACTTGGCCCGTGTTTGTATGGATGTACAACCTCCCTCCATGGTTGTGCATGAAGCAGAAGTACATACAAATGAGTATGCTAATTCAAGGGCCGAAACAACCTGGTACCGACATCAATCTGTATCTCGGGCTGTTGAAAGAGGAGCTAGCAACGTTATGGGAATCTGGAGCCAATACTTACGACGCCGTCGCACAAGATTATTTCACTATGAGAGCCGCGTTGGTCACTATGGTGCAAGACTATCCAGGTTGCGGGTATATCTCGGGGCAGGTTATCCAAGGATTCTGCGCATGCGTTAGGTGCATGGATAACACAAGCTATCTCCAACTAGAGAAAGATCCAGGGTCATCGAAAACCGTGTTCATGGCGCACCGGAGGTGGCTCGGCAAGAATGATCCATGGAGAAAACGTGGAGACCTGTTCGATGGCAAATCAGAGACCTGAGGAATCCCAGAGCGTAGGAGCAGCGAAGAAGTGGAAGAGTTGCTGAAAAACTGGAAAGATTGTCCTAAGCCTGGAAAGAAGCGAAAGAGGCAGCAACAAGACAAGCCGCTGATGAAGGTATGGAAAACAAGGTCTGTTTTCTGGGAGTTGCCATACTGGAAGTTTCTCCGCACGCCTCATAGCCTCGACACCATGCATATCACGAAAAACGTGTGCGAGAGTCTGGTCGCCACCATAATCAACATGCCAGATAGGACGAAAGATGGTCCGAAAGCAAGGCACGACCTGATATGCTTGGGTATCCGGAAGGAGCTTCACGGAGGACGCACTACTCCTGATGATCAGGAAGATGACGATGATCATGAGTCGGAGACGACACAAGGTCGTCAGAAGGGTAAGAATTTCAAGAAGAACGAATATTACTGCCCTCCTTCTTGCTTCACTCTAAGCCAGGATGAGATCAAACAGTTTTTCAAGTGCCTTCTAGGAGTCAAATTTCCTTACGGCTACGCGGGCAAGATAAGCAGATACCTAGACGAGGCGAAGCAGAGGTTCAGTGGCATGAAGTATCACGACTGTGTCGTGCTAATGACGCAGGTACTTCCGGTCGCACTAAGAGGGATAATGGACGAGCACGTCCGTGAAACGTTATTTGGCCTATGCAAGTTTTTCGACGTCATCTCTAGGAAGTCGATTGGCTTGAATCAGCTCGGAAGGCTACAGGAGGAGATCGTGGTGATACTATGTGAGCTTGAGGTCTACTTCCCACCCGCATTCTTCGACATTATGGTGCATCTGCTGGTCCATGTCGTGGAGGACATCGTACAACTCGGGCCGATGTTTCTCCGCAGCATGATGGCGTTCGAAAGGATGAACGGACACATCAAAGGATACGTTCGCAACAGGTCCCGTCCAGATGGAAGCATAGCCAAGGGCTTTCTGGCCGAAGAGTGCATCTCTTTCTGCACGAATTATCTAGACATCGAGAACCCTGTCGGTCTTCCCGTCAACAGACACCTTGGCAAGCTCGACGGATCTGGTCACCGAGAGGGTCGTCGCATACTGCATGCAGACTTCGATTTTCGACGCGCAGACTTTGATCGAGCAAACCTCGTCGCGCTACAGCATTTAGAACTGGTCGATCCTTGGGTACAGAAGCACAAAAGGTTAATCGAGAAGAAGTACAGTGACCGGGGCATACAGAGGACGCAGGGAGAAATAATCAAAGAGCACAACTCAGATTTCACGCGTTGGTTTAGGCAGACGCTCCTTGATAATCCCCCGCGCTCGCATTCTTCTGACACGGAAAAGATCATATTCACCTTGTCGCAGGGATCGATGCAAAACCTGGTGACCTATCAGGCGTATGATATCAACGGCTACACATTCTACACGGAGGAAAAGGACAACAAGTGTGATTATCAGAACTCAGGCGTAACGTCGGAATTCTACACCGATGACAACGTGAAGGAAAGATTCTACGGAAGAATCGAGGAGATCTGGGAGCTCGACTACTGTGGAGAAAAGGTGCCGATGTTCCGTGTCAGATGGGCAAAGAGCGTCGAAAGAGAAGACCGGTATTTCACAACCATGGTTATACCCGAAGCAGCCAAATCCAAGGCCGCCGGTGCAAACGTGGCCGCGAAAAATGAACCGTGGGTACTGGCTACCAAAGTGGACCAATGTTTTTTCATTACCGACCCGACAAAGCCTAGCCGTGTTGTCGTGAGGAGAGGAAAAAGAAACATCATCGGAATGGATGGAGTCGCCAACGAGCAAGACTTCGACCAGTACGGCGATCCAAAGATTGTAGATGACGACGACTACGATGCAGCAACATACATCACAAGAAGAAAAAGGACAACCCTACCCAAAAAAGGTAGCCCGTTCGAAAGAAGAAACATTAAAGTGCCGGGGCTAAATTATTCAACCGCGACAAAGAAGGGAAAAAAGATTGTAAAACGCTAGCTCAAACAATATTATAAACGCGTGGTCAAAAAAGATTGTAATATTCATGAACAAAGTATTATGAAATTTAGTTATACTTTAAATCATATTTTTGGGCATTTTTGGAATATTATTACTTTTGGGCATTTTTGGAATATTTAAAAGTATTTTAAAATCAAAATAAAACTTCTATGACATATATCACCACTTTTGGGCATTTTTTGGAATATTTAAAAGTGTTTTTAAAATCAAAACAAAAAATTGGGGCACCAGGATTCGAACCTGGGTGCTCTCAGGTTTAGAATAGAGTAGTGGGCAGAACCAGTGGGATAGGCTAGTATAGTTGTTAGCTAGTGGGTCTGTAGTTCTCTTATCCAGTAGTTAGAAGCCGATAGGCGTAGCGCACTAGCCCGTAGTGCGCTACAGATATCCGTAGCGCACATTGGCTCAGTGCGCTACGCCTAAGTGCCTTTATCCACACGTGTGGCGCCCGACCCCCTCTCTCATCCCCATCTCTCCATCTCTCAGCCCGAAGATGAAGGACCGCCGCCGCCGCTCTCGATCCGCCGCCGCTGCGTCTGAGGAGGAGGAGGCCTGCCCGCGCCCGAGGAGGAGGAGGTCCGCCCGTACTTGTCCGAGGAGGAGGTCCGCCCGCGTCTCAGGAGGAGGCCCGTGTCCGAGGAGGAGCAGCCGCCGCGCGCGTCTCAGAAGGTGGAGGCCGCTGTCGTCCGCCCGTCGTCGTCCGCCCGTCGTCGTCCGCCCGTCGTCCGCCGTTAAAGGTGAGCATCTCCTCTCCCCTCTCTCCCTCTCTTCCTGCGGCGCCTATGACATGATACTCGGCGAGGTCTCTTCCCCTTATCCAATGATTTCCTAGAGGCGCTGCAGGGAGATGCCTGTGGCAGCATGGCTCTTCTCTTAGGACTGAAGCCAAGGTCTTATACTGCTGTTGGCCTATTGCTTTACAAGCTGCTCTAAGGTTAACTGACCATGCTGTAGATGATGTAGTTCAGTGGTTATTTTGCAAGCTGCTCGCTGGTATATATGGTGGATGATGGGTGTTCGGTGTTCCCATGCTCGCCGTGAAATGTGTTACGGAAGGTTTTAACTTGGGTGCTCTGTTACTTCCCGTGCATCCGAGCAATTGTCTGAAATCTGAACTTAGTATGTTGGTTACTGTGCATTCTATTAACTGCTCTGGTTTTCAACTTGTAATGTGGTTGTTTTTGTGGCTATGAAAGATATTGCATCGTTGGTAATCTCTATCTTTGGCATGGTGGTCTCTTTATTTTTTTGTGATGATTTGGCATGGTGGTCACTTTCCTTTTCTAGTACTGCTGTTGTGTTGCTAGTGTTGGTTGATGGAGTTTGAATAATCTGATATGCAGTCACAGTTAACTTCCTGATCCCCTTTCACCGTACATCAATACATTTCATCGCTTGGATTTGAAAGACACAAAACTGGGCTGGTTTGTAATTGCTTATCATGCCTGCCACACAATTGACAAGCACAAACTTAACTTCGAAAGAAAATAGGAATTCTTCTAGGAAAGTAGTACTCTTTTGATGTAATGTTACACACTGTATAGATTCATTTCTTACTGGTCTGTATAATTCTTTTGATAGATATTTTTGTTCTGCAAATAAAATATTAACACGTATTTCCAAAAATAAATCCGGTGCAGAACATTTTTATCCAGAACAGATACAAGTTTTAAAAGTCATGTTAGAATTTTTTAATTTACACATTTGGTTACCTAAAAGCTTCACATAGGATCACTAGGAATGTTGCCTCAGATCAAAGCCTCTGTTCTTTCAGGATGCAGAGTTCAGTGATATCAGCCTGGGAAGGATGCCACGCTGAATTTCCTGCTACTAAAATGCAAGTACAGAACCAGAAGCTAAGAATTCAGATATAGGTTTACTGCATGAAAGAGACCACCATTGAACATAACTGAAAAACGTTATTATCACCCTGGAAGGTTGCCAACAGTAACAGCTTAAGTACATCAACAGATCACCGTTACTTTGAATTCTTAGCTTCTTTGTATAACAATAACAGCTTAAGAAAATATTCGTGTATCTGATCAACATCTTGCACCCCATATAGGTGGATTATAATACTAATGATGGTTGATAAGTGGTGGAGTAATTAGAAAGAGAGTAGAAGTAGTGGCATGAATTAGCATCTGGGAACTAAAAGAATAAGTTATTTTCTCTGTTCAGGTTATTTCCATCATATGAGCACAACTGAATGATATTTTCTTTTTTCAAGAGACCTAGCAGGCTTTAGTTGACAGAAACATGTATCCTTGGGTTTTAGTTGCTGCTGTGTATGCTCATATGTGTTATTTTCTTTTTTCAAGAGACCTAGCAGGCTTTAGTTATTCATGTATTCGCATGTCACCAACTACTACTTTGTAACATGATCAAAACAATGTAACTTGGACTATGTATTCATGTATGAGACTTATCTATATGTATTTGTTTCAATCTTGTTTTTCATATTGAGTATTTATATATATAATTGTATATCTTGTATCTATGTGTATATCTGCTGTAATATTGTATATAATCTGTATTGCATATAATCTGGCTTGGAAATTAAAAAAAAAACAAAAAATACATCTATGGCGCACATGGTCTACCTTCTGTGGCGCACTACACCTAAAGCGCACCATGGATGTTTAGTGGCGCACTAGGTAGTGCGCCACAGAAGATCCAAGGGGTAGCGCATCACGCCAAACTTCTGTGGCGCACTAGGTGGTGCGCTACGCCTATCTCTACACAACCGTGGCGCACTAGGCAGTGCGCCACGGCTGAGAGATAGCCGTAGCGCAAGGCCCGTGGCGCACTACAGGAGCGCCACAGATGATGGTTTCAGGTGCGCCACTAAAGGCCGTTTTCCTAGTAGTGTTTATGTCTCGCCGGAGTTTCCCAACATCAACGATGACCCTCAGCCGTTGGATTAGAACCAGATCGAACGCACCACGTCGCCCCATACCGCTTCGCACCCCCTCGTCTCACTGACGCGTGGGGACAGGAAATTAACCAGCCCGCGTAAGCGCTGTGCTTAGCAGGCCGGCCCAGTATCACTTCCCGCGCAGCCGAGTTATTTGAATTTAACCTTTTCCATTTTATTTCAAACACACTTTTGTACCCAGTTTCAAAAATCAACCCAGGTCGATTTAGTGAACCAAATTGAATGAAACCAATTTTGTTAGAAAGGTCTGGGAATGCTGAATCCAAGCCCGTTGGATTAAAGTCATTTGGATCTGTATATCATCCTTGGTAAAAATAACAAGGCAGAAGCTTTTCTACATTCAAACATTTTTCAAATTAAAACCATAATAGCTTTTGAGTTGATTCCAACTCTCAAAAATCACAATTGATCATACCTTTCAGAATATATAACAAATATATAGGTTTACTTATAGAAATAATGTTCAAGTAATAAAAGAATGCCACATAGGCATTTCTAGTCACTTTATTTAATTAAAATAAAAGGGTAAAACCTTATTAAATTGTGACACCACTTTAAATCATATTCACATGGAATAAAATATGTGGTGATGACATGTGTCAACATGATCCCATGTTTGGTTTGGAGAATATTAAATCTTAAGTAGTTTTTCAATGAGTAGAAATTACTTTTCTAAAAATAAAAGGAATTAAACCAAGCTTTAATCTTGTAATGTTAATGGTGATGCTAGATCATCTATAGGACCATTTTGTGTACATCGTATTTATTTATAGACGCTAGTACCGACAAAGGATACGAGGAAGAAGGAGGATTCTACGAAGAAGAAGCCGAGGAGAACTTCAACCACTGCTCTGCACAAGGCAAGCTAACACTTGCAATGTAGCAAGCTTATACTGATACTGTGCAAGCTAATACTTGCTTGTCACCATGCCAACTATATGCCCTAAGCATAGATGATCCTACCCACTTGATAAACCAATCCTAGTTTTTACTTACAAGCTTATTACTTTATTTCTTTATCAAAGCTATTACTTAGAGTTTACTTCAGTGAATTGTAGATACTAGAAAGATATTTGAAGGTTGCATAAAGAGCATAAAATTTGGCCTAAGCTAGATAATCTTGATGTCATCCTAAGGCATGCGATTGAACTTAGTTAGAACACCCCTTATTTACCACCCCTCATTAGTACTTACCCCCACTTGTAGATGCTAGTGCTAAGCATAAAACTTGATCAACTTTAGATGGGAATACTTGGTAAAAATGGTTATGAAAACCTTAGAATGATGAGTCATTCTACTGAGATGTTTTGACATGTGTTTCCAAACACCAGATGATTTTGGTGATGAAAATGTTGAGGCATGAGCCTTAGCCCTTTATAAAACTGATGGTTGTATGGATGCGATACCATTCCAATTTTTACCGTACAACCACAATACCCGAAGATTGGGTAGGGCTTGACTGGAAACTTATATACCTTAGTATTAGTTCCCTCACGGACAAGGTCTGAGCTGAGGCTACCTTGTGAAGATTGTCCACCTGTGCAGTACCCAAGATGACAGTTGGTCATGGTTGGGAGGCTAAACTCACAGGAGAGGTGCTTATACTAGGGCGTGTAATTGAAAGGTTAGGATTTATTATCCACATACTGAGTATGGTGAATTCAGGATTTGTTCCTGACGGATGTATCGAATGTTGTGGTGAAAGTGTACAATCTCTGTAGAGTGTCAAACTATTCGAATAGCCGCGTCCGTGGTTATGGACAGTTGGAGTGGCCATACTGTTCCCCCGTCAGACTTTTCAAAATGACTTGTGAAATGAATTAATACTTTGACTTGACCACAACATAGTTGTGACATGAGATACAAGATCCCACCTAGGAGTTATAAAATTGTGACTAGCTTCTCTTACTTCTGAACCTAGTAGAGGTAAATCTGGCTTGTGGCAAAACAACCCTAGAGCCTAGTGTCCTATTATCAAAAACCCCTTCCACTTATTATTATTAGTTTGCGAGTACTTAAAGAGTACTCATGGCTTTGTCCCTGGCTATTCCCGTGGCCAGACTATGAAGAGGAGTACCTGGAGGATGGACCCCAGGAAGGTTACGACAACTAGGATCATCTCCCATCGTCAGCATTGCCTGTGACCCCGAAGATGGAGCTTCGCCTACGCTACCGTTATTATTACGTATTCTGCTGCTTGAAGTTGTATTAAGAACTGGATCATGAGATCCCTATTTGTGTAAGAAATTATGTACGGTTCGTAATGGATGATGTACTATGGTATCCAATTCTGTTATGTCTCGCAAAAATGGTAATCCTAGGATTGTGATGTATGGCATAACATGCATCTGGGATTAAAAATCCGGGTGTTGACAAGTTGGTATCAGAGCCATCCTGACCATAGGAGACCCTAGTTAGACTGGATGTTTGAATCAAAAACTTAGTTTTAAAACCAAAGGAAGCAAATATTTACAAAAACTTATTCTCATTCTTATCCCTTTGATTCTTTCATGAAAATTCATGTTCGTCAAAAACTCTTGCAAAATACATAAAATTATGACACACTTGATCACTCTACTAACTTACTCATCCTATATTCTTATAGATGGACGTGAAGTACAGCAAGTTTTATCAGTTGGGGAATGGAGGAGACCTTATCTTTGAGAGGGATTTGGACCAGCTTTCGGAACTTCTGGAGCGTCCGCACCGCGAGTTCTTCAGAGCTCAGCTCAATGATCAAGGAAGAGAAGATCTGCAGTGGCTAATTGTTGCAAGTCTCCGAGGAAAGATTGAACCTCCCACTACAGAAGGAATTCAGTTTACCTTAAGAGAGAACAACTGGCTCGATGGACTTGCCCGGGCCATGCAGGAAGCTCTTTCCCGTTTGTGTGGGTAGAGCATCAATCAGATCAAGGGAACCCGCTTTGAGTTTTGCCCAAGGCGTGATGCTAATGGACAACCACTGGAAGCCCCATACCATCCCGAACTTAAGACCCAATTGGACCACCTTAGCTTCATGATGTACGATCGTCAGCAAGAGTTGGATAACTGCCGTGACTACTCCAACCACAAGTCTGCCATCATCAAGACGAAGGATCAGACCATCGCCATGCTAGCAAAGGATCGCAAGTCTCGCCGTCGTCAGCTTCACAAGAAGGAGCGTATCTTTGCCCGTCTTCGCCACCGCATCTCATATTTGGAGGAGACCATCCACGAGAGAGACATGCAGCTGGAGGAAAGGGAGAATGCCGGAGAGGATCTTCATGCAGACCCCTACTCTTATCTCAGCGATGACGATGATTTTCTGGAGTATCAGGCTATGGACTTCTTCACCGATGAGGATGATTTCGCCTTCATTGATGATGTGAGGATGATGAAGCCACAGATTCCGAGGAGTAGTAGCACTTGAGCACTAGCGTAGTGAGTAGTATTCGGTCCCACTGTATCATAGTTTTCAGAATGGTTCTTAAAACCATCTGTTTTTCTTTGTGGTGGTGTGTGTTGTATTGTGTGCTATGAATGAATGAATGAATGAAAAGCAAGTTTTTATAAAAATATGAGTCAAACTTTAAAAACTTTTCAAAGTCCCTGAAACCTTAGAAATTTCCCTCTTTTCTCATAATCTATCTCAATCTTCAGACGCCACGCGGAGGAAGTGGTTCATCCCCGGACCCGATGTTGCAGATCCTGCAAATGTTGACTTCTGACCTTGAAGCTGAAAGAGCGGAACGTCAAGCCAACCTAGCCACCCTACAACAGATAGCTCAGCTAGCCCACAAAAACCAAGGCCACGGAAATCAAGACAACCATGGATCTAAGCTCAAGAATTTCCAGAATACCAACCCACCTATTTTCACTAAGTCAGAAGAACCCCTAGACGCCGATGATTGGCTGCAGACCATGGAAAATAACTTAGAAGTCGCCGGAGTGGAAGCCAACGAGAAAGTTTTGTTCGTCACCCACTACCTAGCCGGAGATGCCAGGGCATGGTGGAACAGTGTGCGCGCAATGACCGGATGCCAGATGATGACCTGGGAGGAATTCAAGGTCAAGTTCAGCAGAACCCATGTTCCACCGGGTTTGACCAAGAGGATGAGAGACGAGTTCAGAGAACTGAAGCAAGGAAGGATGACTGTAGTGGAATACCGTGACAATTTTTTGTCATTAGCTAGGTATGCCTCGGATGAGATCGACACCGAAGCCAAGAAGAAAGAGAGATTCCTGAATGTTCTGCATGGTGAGATGCAGACAGTGTTAGTCAATATCCCCTTTGCTGATATTGAAGCCCTTGTCGACTCAGCCATCCAGATGGAAGGGAAGATCAGCCAAGCCAATGAGAACCGCAAGCGTCGTATGATGCATCAGCCAGGAACCCATCAGACCCCCAAGTATCGCCCTAACCCATATCCCGGATTTGCCCCAAGAACCAACAGACCCTCGATGAACCGTTCGACCTATCCCAACCGTGGAAACCCTAGGCCTGCAGGAAATCACAACAACAACCCCGGCAACTCTAGCAATTTCAATCGTGCCCCACCCAATTTCAACAATAACAATGCTACCGCCAACCCCAACACTGCACCGAGGACTGGAAGCAATGATGTGCCTGTAGCTACAAAGGACAAGTCGCAAGTAACTTGTTATGACTGTGGAAATAAGGGTCACTACTCCTACGAGTGCCCCAACAAGAACAATGCCGCAACACCCAATGCCAATGTCCCAGCTCAGCAACAGCGTCGTGTTCAGCCCGGAAGAAGGTTTGCCCCAGGGAATTTGCTCAACCGCAATGGCCGTCTTTTTCTCATGCATGCTGAAGAAGCTCAGGAAGCGCCAGACGTCGTGCTACATATGTTTTCTGTTAATTCAGTACTTGCAAGAGTGTTGTTTGATTATGGTGCATCGCATTCATTTGTCACCGAAGAATTTGCATGCACTAGTAAAATTCAACCAACCAAACTGAAGCATGTCATGATTGTTCAAATTCCCGGATCAACCACCAAGGCTCGGAAAATTTGCAAAGTCGTCCCTATCCAAATCCATGGCATAGATTTTTATGCTAATATGATAGTACTCGGAACTAAAGGTTTGGAAGTAGTACTATGAATGGATTGTGTAACACCCTCAGAATCGGACCTATGCAAGTTTTAGCGCTTCCCGCCAAACCCGCATAGAAACGATTCAAAGGTGCCCACCAGGCACTTTCGTGCGGGTGGAAAACGAAGTACTAACATTACACAACAGTCCTTGATGGGACCCACAGCACAGATATATATATAACAGCGACTCAATGAGTCAAGAATACAGATATAATATACAAAGATCCAAATCAGCTTGAAAATGATAGAGCGTCCGACTACGGACAAGATGCAAATGGGGCTAAGAGCCCTGAAGAATAACCAATAGCGTCCATAACCCTGCCCAGGCCAAGCCGGAAGGGTAACCCTGCTAACCACGTCGATCTCAAAACCTGCTTAAACAAAAGGGGTGCCGACAAAGGGCAAAGGAAAAAGAGGAGCGTCAGTACTGAGGCCAGTACACGGTGAGACTAGAATTCGGCGGTCCTCGCCTACATAGGTATGATGGACTGAAGCGGTAGCGGCAGCATGCACTGAACAACCTATAGAGACTCGATACAACTAGCGGCAATCAGAGAGGGGTAAGAAAGACCTATTCGGATCCAACCTGATTCTAACATCAAACAAACCCATCCTGGTGTTTCCCCCTCGAGACCAAACGAGGAAGTCAACCGAGGAACTCACACCGTTGGCAGTTTTATTTATTCAGTTATCGTTGCAGCAATTACTAGTCAGGTGTAGATAATCGTCCTGATAAAATAAGCAGTGGGCCATTTTAGTTACCCATTCCGTTGTAGTTGCAACACTTACTAGTCAAATACAATTAGCATGAGATATCCCAAAAACCCAGCAGTTGTTGGTACTTTTATTTAGCCATTCCGTTATAGTTGCAATACTTACTAGTCAGGTACAATGGTCGCAAGCGACACCCAAACAAGCAATTGTTGGCAGTTTTAGTTAGCCATTCCGTTATAGTTGAAGCTGATTACTAGTCATGATTAAGTCAAATTTATAGCACTACTTTAGTTATAGTTGTCTATGATCGAGATACTGTGCTCCAAGTCGTCCATAACCGCGGACACGGCTTTCAGAAAGTTTTAACCCGGCCGGGGTGCACAAATAGCAACACACACACGATCAACCTCGGAAAAACCAAATCAAAACCCAACGAGGCTTTCACGACAAAGCAATCACAGGATTCAGAAATATTTCAGGGGGCCACCCCATTGAGTAGACCCGCAACGAAGCTAGCTGACTCCGAGACGGACTCAAGGTTTGCGACAATGGCTGTAAACGACTGGGAACCCAAAACTGGGCTTGTCGATACCGCGAAAACATTCCGCTTACCTAAACAGTACAGTGTGCTCCTCGCACAATCGTAAATAAAGCAGTAAAGCATGGCATAGGTACAGGATAGTAAATAAAACCTCAAACTAGTTTGTGGCCCCAAGAATAAGACTGAATCAAGCTCTGGCTAAGGGGGGCCCATAATTCCCCGTATGTGGATAGCGCGATAAATCAAGGAACAGGTATCAAGCACTCGGGGACCTATGGGACACAAGTGGACGGTTAACAACCAAATAACATCTATTGCCCACCTGTGCCTCTGCTTACCTACTTCAATTTTAGTTGTTTAAACAATAATTAAAGTGAACGATAATTAAAGCCATGAGCATCTCCAACATTCAACGTGCGGCAATACTCCAACAACTGTGGTACTCGACGACATCCCACAGCACTTGAGCAAGCGACTACGACGCGCAGGTCCAACTATCTACCAAAACAACAGGTAATAGGAGGTGTCCAAGGCAATATAAGGCTGCAGGGGATATCACGGGTACGAAACTAGAGCATCGCAACACAGATAGCAATAGACCAACAGGAGGGAATAAATACTATAAAAGTAAGATAGGTAGAAAGGGGGAGATGCTCGCCTGAAAACATTGCCGAAGGTTCAACCGAAGATCGGGTCGACACTCGCATCAACTCAACGGCCTTATCCACGAAGAAGCAAAACACTAAAGGAAACACCGGATGCACTATTTAATACAACGGCAGAAGATCGGGCATGATGCATGTATGATGTATGGCATGGCAAAGATGCGATGCAATTAGGCCATATTAAGCGGAACCAGGGTCCCGACAATTAAATATATGGTTCTAGTTGTTTATCTACACCGCAAATTAAATGTTGTAACAACAGGGCGAGATAAGTTACCGGTTCGCTACACAAATTTAAATGAGGCCAATATAAGGCTAGATTTTCCCGCATATGGGCCCCATATTTAATTATTAGGTGAATCGGAAAAAGGCCCCCAAACCACAGGCAAGTATGCATGCATGAACAATTAATATGCGACAAGTTGTATTATATTATAAAATAGGGTTTCAGGAAGGGGTTCACACATTGGGGGGGGCTCGACGATCTTGGGGTTCCGGGGTTCGGGGTTCGGTCTCAGGGTCCAGGGTCTGGGGTTCGGCCTCGGAGGGATCGTTCTCGGACAACGGAGGTAGGTCTTGTCGCATCCGAGAAGAAGGACTTGGTTGCGGCGTCGGGGGCACATCGGACTCGCCCTGGTCGGTGTCGTTCTTGTCGTCATGAAGACCTTGTCGGGTCCGCGCCATCAAGTTGGTCTTGGCGTCCGGGATGATGAACTTGGCGTTCCGGGATGAAGTGCTTAACGTTATTTGGTTTCATGTCGACGGTCTCGGTGTCCTCGAGACGAAGATCTTGGCGTGCCGAGGGTTCGGTCTCAAGGATCGGTCTTCGGGGTTCGACGGGTATCTTGGCGTCCCATGAAGGCATCCTCGGTGCTCCGTGTCGAAGGCATCAGGGTCTCCGGGTAGGAGAACATGGAGTTCTGAGGGGTTCGGTCCCGTGAGGCAGATCTTGAGGTTCCCACTCGTCCACCGGTTGCGAGCATCGGTCGACGCGAACGGAAGTAGATCTTGGCGGGGGGTAGATACACTTGTTGTATCTTCAGTAACGACCGAGATCTTACCGAGATAACCAATCTCACCACACTAACAGCACATCTAGACATCTTCACCTCAAACAGCACCATCTTTCACCCCACCTGTAGCGACACTCGAAGAAGACAACGAAGCACGGGGTGGAGGGCATGGCGGACGGGCGAGGCAGAGGGTCACCCCAGCGGCGCTCTAGCTGGTGAGGCCAGGCCACCGACGCCATGGAGGGGCAGAGGAGGACCAGCGGAGGTCGACGGGGAAAGCGCGCGCGGCTGCTGACGTTGCTCCGGTGGTGATGGAGAGGAGAAGGGGAGGACGCAGGCGCAATGCAGGGGAGCCGCTGAGGCGCAGGGTCGCGCGGCCGAGGCGGGCTCCGGCGAGACAGGAGAGGAGGGCAGCGACGGCGAAGTGGAGGCTCGGGGCCAGGAGCGACCAAGGTGGGGACGCAGGAGGACAGTTGCCTGAGGTGACGCCGGATGTGGGGGAGGAAGGCGCCGCGGGAGGAGGAAGGCCGGCGAGGCGAGGGGTCCGCGGTGGCGGCTGCAGAGGGGGAGCCGGGCGCGGCGGCGGTGTTGACGGAGGCAGCGAGGAGGCCGATGGACGGGCGCGGCCGGAAACGAACGGTCGGTGGCGGCGGTCCTGGCGAGGAAGGAGGCGGCCGGAGGGGGAGGTCCGCGCGGGAGGGGCCGGTCACCGGAGGGGAGAAGGGGGCGGGCGCGTCGGATGGAGAGGAGGGGAGGAGGGGAGAAGGGCGCGCGGCGGGTGGCTAGAGGAGGAAGAAAGGTGGGGAGGGAGAGAGGACGAGCGGGGTGGGGCGCGTGGTGGGGCCCAGGGGCGGGGCCGGGGCGCAGGCGGGTGTGGCTTGTGTGTGTTGCGTGCGTGTGTGGGTGGGGTGTGGGCTGTGTTGAGTGTGTATGCTGGTTGGTGGGGTGGGGAGTGGAGAGAGAGTGTGGGGTGGCTGGTGGGGTGATGTGGCAGATTAGGAGTGGGTAGGAGTTTGGGTCAGGGTGACGTGTCGGGTGGGGATTGGCCGGGGTGAGGTGGCCAGAGGGGTGGGTAGACTAGGTTGGGTAGTTTTAGGATTTTTGGGGGACCGATTGTTTGTACTGGGGTGGTCGTCCGGGTCGAATCGGCCCGTTCGACTGCCCCACTAAAAATAATTAACTATTTTATTTATTTCAAACCGGGCTTTTGCAAACCGATAGCAGACAAAACAAAATATTCCGGCGACCCGGGTTTGCGTGTTGAACAAAGGCGGGGCGTTTAGAAAACAAAACTAGGTTTTTCCGAAAATAGTTTTATGCAAGCAAATGCAAGATGATGACGATGCTCAAATGCAATGTGGCATGATGACATGAGCATGCGGTCATGATGATGCAATGCACAAAAACAACGCGATTTTCTAGTAGTGGTTTTGCGGGATGCCACAATTCGACACCACTAACAATGGATCTCGCCCTCGAGATCCGCCTCATGGTACCGGAAAGAAGGTCGGCGATCTGAATCTTCTCGCTTCGTGTAGATCCGCGCGACACCACTAACAAAGATTATCTCTCCATCTTGAAACAGCGACACCACCAACAAGCGGCCGTTGATCATGTTCGTCGAGGGAACGCTCCGAATAACAAAAGGTCGAAGGTAAAGGTATCAACAAATAGGCCACCCTAACTTCCGTGGACGGAGTAAAACTGCTGGATCCACTGATTCGATGTACAAGAGCAAATGATAAGAGTAGTCGGATGGTGATCAGTCCATCGCGCACCCAAACCATTACTCTGCACACGAATAAGCGGATTATGCAACCAACTCTCGGAAGTAGACTGAAGATCTCGACAAGCGAGGTTCAGAAACAAAGGAGTGTGTAGCATCCCAGTTGTCTAACACCTGTAATGCTACTTGATCTAGTAATAAAAGGGCCACTTCCTACATATAATTGTTACATCATCATCATATCATGCTCATGTCATCATGCCACCTTGCATTTGAGCATCATACAAAAACCTTGAGCGTTGGTTCTTATCTCATATGCATTAATATTTGTATTTGCCTCTTGATATTGTATTTGGTTCTTGATATATTGTTCCATGCCCAAGTTGATTTGGGGGCATATCTCTTATTGACTCCACCACCTTTTCTTCACCACCTTGTAATTCCACCATCCAATTAATATGAGCTTGGCATTTTTAATTGAGTTTTACCTCTAGCTCATGTGGGTTGGGATGGATAAAGTTCTAGCTCCACATGCTCCCATGTATGCACCATGTTGTTTTCACAATATTGGTATATGAGAGCCACATGGCCACCTTTGCATGCCTTGTGAGTGTGACCCTAATTCTAGCTCCCATATGTGTTGTTTTTGGGGTTATCATCATGTTGGGATATTTTGTGGGCTTAATAAATATCTAGTGGCATATACACACTAGCAAGTCCCATTGTATCTCAGATATGGTCATCTCCATCTATTCCACATGGGGCATCCTTTTTAATTATTTTTGCTTGGCCTTATTCCAATTTTTGGGAATGCAAAATAATAATGCCATGTAATAACATTGTTTTCACAAGATCATCAGGGCAATAAATATTTCTGCATAGGCCATCCAAGTACCATCTTGTGCTTGTCATTGGATTTTATTTGGTTTTTGAGTTGATCATCTCATCTCTTTTTCTCTCTTTTGGCTTGATATATGTTGATCTTGCCAAAACCCTACCACCTTTTCCCTCTCTCTTTCTTGTCTTGTTCTTGTGAGCTTGAGTGGATCATACTTGATCAACTCAAGACCATAAACCTCTCCTCTCTCTACCTCTAAAACCTACCCCTAATTACCATACCTTTCCCATCTAACCCTACACCCTACCTCTCCTTTTAGTCCATCCCCATCCATGCATGCTTCAAAAATCCCTAGCTCTCACCCTTCTCTCTCTTATCCTCTATCTAGTTTCCTCTATCACCATACCCTTCCCCATACCCCATCTTGGCTAAATCCTAAGCTACACCTAATCTAACCAAACCCTAAGTATCCCCTCTCTCTCGTCCCTCCTCTCTCTCTCTAGCGTGCAGGCCCCTCCCTAGCTACCAACCACCCCAGACCGAACCCATACTCCTCTCCCATCCAAACCTAGCTACCACCCTGCCCTAACCCTAGACCGAACCCATGCCCCCTCCCTCTCTCTTCTCCCTCTGCCCCAGCTGCCCCACACCGAGCCACTCTCCCAGGCCTCGCCGTCCCCACCTGGCAGCCTCACCTTCCCCAGCACCTCCCTCCCCATGTGCCTGCCCTGCTCGTCACGTGAGAGAGGGTGAAAAAGGTGGCCGAGCCAACCTTCCCCTCCCCCACACAAGCCCCACCTGCCCCCGTCCTTATCTACCTTCCTCGCCCCTCTAGCCTCTTCCAGATCCCATCCCAGAGGCCCTGCCTCGTTCCCCTCTGCCCCTCTCTTCGTCACCACCATCGCCGACCTCCACCGTCGGTCTCCACCATTCCCCGGAGTTCCAGGAGGCGCAGGCGGGAGAGATCGTGTCGGCAAGGTCACGGAGGACCTCTGCGTCGCCCCCGTACCCAGCAGCGAGGAGGAGGAGCCCCCAGAACCCTGCACGTCGACGACGTCGCGAAACCCTAGCACCGTCGTCCGCGAGCCGCGCCGGCGATCGTCTGCGCCCCTGCCCATACAGACCGCCCCGACGAACCCGCGGTGAGCCACACTACCTCCCAGACATCCTCCCCTACCTGTTCGTTTCCTGGATGAGCGGGTCACGGCGACGAGCGCCCTCGGTGCACGGCGTGAACGTCGTCGTCGCCTCGCTCCCGTGCGCGCCAAACCCTAGCTAGCCGCCTACCCTCCCTCCTAGCAACTACCCAACCCCACCGTAGCGGTCGCCGCTGCCAAGCGCCCCCTCGCGGTCGCGAGTTCGATCCCCACCCTCGCCACTCTGCCGCGCGGGGCAGAGAGGAAGATCAACAGTGGGCCGTGGCCACTTTGCGCTTAACCCCCTTTTTGTTTCCTCGTCTCAAACCGCGGTACGTGAGGTCCCACCAGTCAGCCCCTGTCCTTTTTCCGGAGAGCCCCCTGTAGTATTCTAGACCTAACCCGCAGTCCCCCCGCTGTGCCGCGTGGCAGCCTCGCGCCCAACCACTGGCCTGTGGGACCGCAGGGCTTCTGGGCCCGCATGTCATCCGCTTAGGCTAGAGTAGGCCACGGTGTAAAAAGCTTTCTATGCGCCTGTGTTACCCAGCCATCCTGGCCCCACCTGTAAGCGTCTGTGGCTAGATTAGACTGAGTATAAAAAGTTTTTCCTGAATCTGTTTAAATTCAAATCTTTTCCTAATTATTTCAAATTCAAATATAAATCTGTTTTCAAATAACTTTCAAAATATAAATCCTAATTTGACAAATAATATATGTTTTTGATTCAGAAAAATGTGAGGATTTCAAATATGCTATTAAAAATCCCTTTTGCACATTTAAAATTCCAAGTTGAATAAAATTACAACCAAATGCCACTGGAACGTAATAAATTAATAACTTTTGATTCATAACTCCGAATTTAGCAAATGATATGTCTATAATGATCAGCTCGACGAGACCTTTCTGTTTATGCTATCCATGACTTCAATTGCAGCATGAATCATATAAATATATATTATACAGCAACTAATATGACAATAAAATGTGGCCAAACCTTAATAAAATGATTTATTCTTGTAGTCCACACCTCACCCATGCCATGCTACTTATTGCCATGCAAATTGTGCATCATTCATCATGGCATGATTGTTTGCTTGTCGCATTTTTATTCATATGCTTGCGCTCTTTATTTATGTTGGCCCTTGTTTGTTTGGTTCTTCTTCGAATAGACACTGAGCAGGGGATATATCAAGAGAACCAGGAGCACTACCCAGATCCGTCTCTCGCTTCAACTGAGTTGCCAGGCAAGCACTACCACATGCTTGCATACATACAGTACCTATTGCCTCTATCTTATTCTTGCATCATGGAGTCGCGATTGCATTAAACTGAATCCCAAGTATTGCATAGCCTTTACTTTTAAACCCCACCAAGCTTGTACCTCCGTCCCATGAGCCATTACTATAGGAGTTGATTGAGCCATGCGAGTCGTAGAACAGCATGTGTAGGGTATGTGAGTGTCTGATGGATCACGAGGTACCTAAACAACTTAACCTGAGTAGTAATGGGACAACTAATGAAAGTGGCACCGGTGAGCAATATCTGCTATTTGGTTTTTCCTGCTCACTTGTGTCCCGTAGGACCCCGAGTACTTGAAACCTGTTCCTTGAATATTCGCGCTATCCACATCCGGGAGGCTTATGGGACCCCCCTTAGCCAGAGCTTGATTCATTCTTATTTCTTGGGGCCACAAACTAGTTTGAGGTTTTATTTACTATCCTGTACTTATGCCATGTTTTACTGCTTTATTACGATTGTGCGATGGATAGCACACTGTACTGTTTAGGTAAGCGGAGTGTTTTCGCGGTATCGACAATCCCAGTTTTGGGTTCCCAGTCGTTTACAGCCATTGTCGCAAACCTTGGGTCCGTCTCGGAGTCAGCTAGCTTCGTTGCGGGTGTACACAATGGGGTGGCCCCCTGAAATATTTCTGAATCCTGTGATTGCTTTGTCGTGAAGGCCTCGTTGGGTTTTGATTTGGTTTTTCCGAGGTTGATCGAGTGTGTGTTGCTATTTGTGCACCCCTGCAGGGTAAAACTTTCTGAAAGCCGTGTCCGCGGTTATGGACGACTTGGAGCACAGTTTCTCGATCATAGACAAGCATAACTAAAGTACCGCTTTTAACTTGACTAAATAACTGACTAGTAAATAGTGCAACACTCATGGAATGGTTAATAAAATCGCCAACGAATGGGGGTTGTTCGTCCGCTTCCTCGTTGGTAAGCGAGGAGGAGGATGGATCTGATGGTATTACTATTATAACTGTTGTCATTAATTCACGGACATCCGTCTATCTTTGGTTAGGCGGATGGTTAGCGTTTATCTATAGAACTGTTAGGGTTTATCTTTCGCTGCAATTGCGTCACCCCAGGTTGTGTCCCCTTTAGAGGCATAAAGACTTGCTGAGTACCCTTAGGGTCTCACACGATAAATTATTGGTTCAGATGAACAGGTACCCTCGCAGGACGGATACTGGGTGGAAGAGGCTGATGATGTGGGCAACGATCGTTCGGTGTAGAGATTCCGGGAACGGGGATCCGTGAGATCTGTGGGCGGGATGTGCTTATTTCTATGGCATCTTATGCCGATTTGCTTCTTATCCGTACTCGGACTTTGTTTTGTCGCTTCCGCTTGATACTCTGATGTGTGATGTATGAGGAATTATCCTAAAATATTATATCTATCTAGGTCATTTGAATCTTGCCGTATGGCGTTGCTATATTTCCTTTCTTTCTAGATGGTATGGCTCTGATGTACTCTTGTATGGTGGCTTGCATACATACTCATTTGTGTATGTAGTTGATCCCTTCGCCTGCCGATTACGCCGCCCATACAGGTCCCGATGAGTTGGAAGTGGTTGGGACGGCCGAAAGGTCTACCCGTGAGTGGCTTTTGGGGCCCCACCGTACTATTTCAACCACTACCGCTCATCCAGGCTTGTATCTAGGAGCGTAATTCACCGAGGTAGTTACAATTGGTATCAGAGCCATCCCGACCTTCAGGGTCTCAGCCAAACGGTCGTTGTCAGTCTAGCAAATATTTTGGTAGTTATGTATACTAGGGAAAAACAAAAACGAGAGAGTAGGACTGCTTCCACTTTTCTTCTTACCCACCCACCCACCCTTTTCTGGTAAGGAAGTGCAACGTTTTCAATCCTCTTCTTAAAAATTCAAACTAGGATTCACGTGTTCTAGGTTTCCGTAGTACCATAGGTTGTGTGTGTGTGTGTGTGTGTGTAATTCCTTGTCTATCTGTTGCATCCAAGTTGTTGTCTAATCAGCCTTTTGGTTATCAACTGTTGGTACATTCCATACCGACAGGCTTTTGCAAACCGACGCGATCTGTCCTACTCTTTGTTATCCGACGTTATCTTGTTTGGGGTGTTCGTTTCCGTAGTTACCAATCTTTAGGTTCGTCGTGAGAAGAAGGGGTTAGGATATGTGTTCCACTTGTTCATGTGCGGAGTAATGATTTGAGTGCGGGATGGAGTCGCGACCATACCACTACTCTTATCATTCGCTTTTGTATATTGAATCGGTAGAGTCACTAATCTTGATTCGTTAAGTAATTTTGCGCATCTATTGGTATTTTAATGCCGAAATTTGTGGAAAATTTTTTCTTTGATATATTTGTGTACCACACTCCTTTTCAGTCGTGTGCGATATGCTTAATATCTTTTAGGTGCTTTGAACTTTGTTGATATTTTAATATCATCTTAGTAAATTGTATCCTTTAATCTTGGTTAATTCCATTTTGGTACTATTTTGGATTATTATTATTCTCCATTATAGTACTGACTTGTGTTTTATATCAATCTCAGGATGGCTCCACCACGCCGTTCAGATGAAGACATACCACCGGAACTTGGGGCCGCGTTGTCAAACATAGCCAATGCCTTGGCAGCAATGCAGCAGAACCAGCAGCGTTTGGAAGAGAGTGTTCGGAGGAATGAGTTTGCTCCACTCCCTCCACCTCCCAAGCGGGGCGACATCAAAAGCTTCCTGAAATTCAACCCTCGCCAGTTTGATGTTTCCGATCGACCACTGGACGCGGATGATTGGCTGCGTGAGATGTCAAGGTTGCTCGAGACTGCTGATGTTCCTGAGCAGGAGTGGGTCAAGTGTGCTACTCACCTTCTGAAGGGAGATGCAGCTCTCTGGTGGGAAAATTACTTGAAGGCAAGCTGCACTGGTTTTCAGCCTACTTGGGAAAGGTTCACTGCAGCTTTCAAAGAGCAGTTCCTCTCAGAGATTGTTATGGAAAGGATGAAGGAAGCTTTTCTCAACCTTAAGCAGGGAAATGATAACGTCAACACCTACATCAGGAACTTCATGAATCTTTCTCGTTATGGTGGCGATGAGGTCTCCGATGACAAGAAGAAACAAAAGAGGTTCAGGCAAGGGCTCAATGCATCGATAAAATATGCAATCACACATGCAAGGCCGGCATCTTTTCTGGAACTACAGCACACAGCTCTGCAAGAGGAAGCAAGCAGGCAAGTGTTTTAGGAGTCCAAGAAACACAACCGTGATGCATCAAGCTCTTCAGCTATGGCAGCTTCTTCTAAGCGGCGTGTCTGGGTTCCTAACAGCCCACCGTCGCTCCCGGCTTCACCAAGACCTGCAAGCTACGCGTCAAGGCCACTAAACTCCATCACTGCTGCTCCCAGGGGCTACACCCACAATTACCCTGGAGCGCCTGGCGGAGTCCCTGGCTACGTTGCTCCACGTCCACCTAGTGCTTGTTACACGTGTGGAGATCCTGGACATCTCAACTGGAACTGTCCGTTGAAGAACAAAGCTCTTCCTCCACCCCCTCCAAGACCTGCGGCAAGCTCTCCTATGGTTCGTGCACAACCACCTCGGGCTCTCAACATCAACACTAAGCCCGGGTCTACTGTTGCTCGTGCCAATTGCGTCAACGCCGCTCAAGCTGAGCATGCACCTGGAGTTGTGATGGGTATGCTTCCCGTTAACTCAGTCCCTGCATGAGTTTTGTTTGATTCTGGTGCATCGCATTCTTTTGTTTCTATCAAGTTTGCAAGTGAGAATGGGTTAGCGTCGGATCCTCTTATGAAGCGGTTAATGGTCCTTTCTCCTGGAGCAACAATGGCAGCTTCTAAAATCAGCCATGGCAATCAAATTGAGATTGGTGGCTCTTCGTTCTCGGCATCCTTAATTGTTCTGGGCAGTTCTGACATTGATGTCATCTTGGGCATGGATTGGTTGACGGCAAATGCAGCTGTGATTGATTGTGCTGAACGCTCGGTTTCTCTGAAGATTCCTGAAGGCCATATAGTCTTTTCTCCAAGTCTGACTCCTGCTGTCCAGCTTTTCTCTTTGGCGGCTCTGAATGATGATGCTATGGAAGCTATTCAGAGAGTCCCAGTGGTCTGTGAGTTTCCGGATGTTTTTCCTGAAGAGTTGCCGGGTATGCCTCCGGATCGTGAGGTTGAGTTTGTAATTGAGCTTGAACCTGGAACGGCTCCTATCTCCAAGCGGCCTTATAAAATGGGTCCTTCTGAGTTGGCTGAACTCAAACGACAACTTGATGAACAAGAGAAGTTGGGTTTCATTCAACACAGTACTTCTTCTTGGGGTAGCCCAACAATCTTTGTGAAGAAGCGTGACAGGACTGATAGACTTTGTGTTGACTATCGGGCTCTCAATGCTAAAACCATCAAGAACAAATATCCCCTTCCGCGGATTAATGATCTCTTAGATCAACTAGCTGGAGCAGTGGTGTTCTCTAAGCTGGACTTGAGAAGTGGTTATCACCAAATCAAGATTCGCAAGGAAGATGTGCCTAAAACAGCTTTCACCACCCGCTATGGCCTGTATGAGTACACAGTCATGTCTTTCGGTCTCACCAACGCGCCGGCTACCTTCTCGAGGCTTATGAACTCGGTCTTCATGGAGTACCTGGATAAGTTCGTTGTGGTCTATCTGGATGACATCCTGGTCTATTCTAAGTCCAACGAAGAGCATGAAGAACACCTTCGTTGTGTCCTAAACATGCTTCGCGAGAACTGCTTGTATGCAAAGTTCTCAAAGTGTGAGTTTTGGCTGCCTGAAGTAACCTATCTTGGACATGTCATCTCTGCCAAGGGCATTGCAGTCAACCCGGAGACGGTAAAGACAATTGTTGAATGGCTTCCTCTTGTTAATGTCAAAGAAGTGCGGAGTTTCCTCGGTTTGGCTAGTTATTGCCGTCGCTTCGTTCAGAACTTCTCGAAGATAGCGGAGCCTCTTACCGATCTCCTCAAGAAAGGCAAGAAATACCTTTGGACTCCTGCATGTCAAGAAAGCTTTGAGACACTCAAAGAGAAGCTCACTTCCACACCAGTCTTGGTTCCTCCGGATACATCCAAGCCTTTCCAGATATTCTGCGACGCCTCTTTGCAAGGATTGGGTGCGGTCCTTATGCAAGAAAGACAAGTTGTTGCTTATGCCTCTCGACAGTTGAAGACGCATGAGATCAACTATCCCACACATGACCTCGAGCTCGCAGCAGTTGTCTTTGCTTTGAAGCTATGGAGGCACTACTTGCTTGGCAACCGATGTGAGATCTTTTCTGATCACAAGAGTTTGAAGTATATCTTCACACAGCCTGATCTCAACCTTCGGCAGAGGAGATGGATTGAAGCAATCAATGATTTTGATTTGACCATCAACTACACACCGGGCAAAGCTAATGTCATGGCCGATGCTCTCAGCCGCAAAGCTTATGTCAACAACCTCATGATGGAAGAACAGCAACCTCTTTTGTGCAAGGAATTCTGTCAGCTTAACCTGGAAGTTGTGGAACAAGGGCATCTCCTGAACCTTCTGGCTACTCCTCTCTTGGAAGAAAAGATTCGTTTTCGTCAGCGTGGTGATCCGCACACCAGAAAGATCACCTCCCAGCTTCAGCTTCCGAAGTATGAGTCCTTCCACGTCGATGATCAAGGCACGCTTTTCTTCGACCACCGGATGTTTGTTCCAAACTACCCGGGTTTGAGAGAGCAAGTTCTCAAGGAGGCGCACGATTCTGTTCTATCTATCCACCCTGGCAGCAGAAAGATGTACATGGACTTGAAAACACAATATTGGTGGCCTGGTTTGAAACGGTATTGTGCCAAGTATGTCTCAGAATGTGATGTCTGCCGCAGAGTGAAAGCTGTCCATCAGAAACCTTTCGGTCTGGTACAGCCATTGAAACCTCCGGAATGGAAATGGGAGAAAGTAGAGATGGACTTCATCACTGGTTTTCCAAGGTCGCAGAAGGGCAACAATGCAATCTTTGTTGTCATCGACAGGCTTTCTAAAGTGGCTCATTTCTTCCCCGTCAAGGAAACAATTTCTGGAATTCAGTTGGCTGAGCTCTATATCAACAGGATTGTCTCTCTGTATGGGGTTCCGCTTGAGATCAGTTCAGACCGTGGAAGCATCTTCACGTCCAAGTTCTGGGAGAGTTTCCAAAATGCTTTGGGAACAAAGTTGAACTTCAGCACTGCTTACCACCCTCAGTCGCAAGGACAAGTGGAAAGGATCAATCAGATTCTGGAGGATATGCTTCGTGCTTGCGTCATCTCTTTTGGCATGAAGTGGGAGGAATGTCTTCCTTATGCTGAATTCTCGTACAACAACAGCTTCCAGAAGAGTCTGAAGATGGCACCATTCGAGGCTCTCTATGGTCGCAAGTGCAGAACTCCGATTGGTTGGTCAGGTGCAGGAGAAAGAATTTGGTTTGGCCCTGACATTGTAACTCAAGCGGAGGAGAAGGTCATATCATCCTTGAAAACCTGAAGATTGCTCAAAGTCGCCAGAAGAGCAATTATGACAGGAAGCACACGGACATGGTGTATGCCCCTAGTGATCTCGTGTACCTTCGTGTCACTCCCATGAGAGGCACACACCGCTTTGGTATCAAAGGAAAGCTGGCTCCTAGATACATCGGTCCATTCAAGATTCGTGGAAGGAGAGGAGAAGTTGCTTATGCCCTTGAGCTTCCGGAAAAACTCAAAGTCCATGATGTTTTCCACATCTCTCAGCTCAAGAAGTGCTTCAAAGATCCCGGCAGGACCGTGGATCATGAGCTAATCGATCTCCAAGAAGACCTGTCTTATCAAGAACACCCCACCAAAATCCTTGAGACCGCAGAAAGAAGGACTCGCAACAAGTCCACCAAGTTCTGCAAGGTGCAGTGGTCACACCATTCTGTTGATGAAGCCACTTGGGAACGTGAAGATGAACTCCGTGCCAGCTACCCTACCCTCTTTGTGTCTTCTTCTTCTTCCTAGAATCTCGGGGCGAGATTCCTGTTTAGTGGGGGAGAGTTGTAGCATCCCAGTTGTCTAACACCTGTAATGCTACTTGATCTAGTAATAAAAGGGCCACTTCCTACATATAATTGTTACATCATCATCATATCATGCTCATGTCATCATGCCACCTTGCATTTGAGCATCATACAAAAACCTTGAGCGTTGGTTCTTATCTCATATGCATTAATATTTGTATTTGCCTCTTGATATTGTATTTGGTTTTTGATATATTGTTCAATGCCCAAGTTGATTTGGGGGCATATCTCTTATTGACTCCACCACCTTTTCTTCACCACCTTGTAATTCCACCATCCAATTAATATGAGCTTGGCATTTTTAATTGAGTTTTACCTCTAGCTCATGTGGGTTGGGATGGATCAAGTTCTAGATCCACATGCTCCCATGTATGCACCATGTTGTTTTCATAATATTGGTATATGAGAGCCACATGGCCACCTTTGCATGCCTTGTGAGTGTGACCCTAATTCTAGCTCCCATATGTGTTGTTTTTGGGGTTATCATCATGTTGGGATATTTTGTGGGCTTAATAAATATCTAGTGGCATATACACACTAGCAAGTCCCATTGTATCTCAGATATGGTCATCTCCATCTATTCCACATGGGGCATCCTTTTTAATTCTTTTTGCTTGGCCTTATTCCAATTTTTGGGAATGCAAAATAATAATGCCATGTAATAACATTGTTTTCACAAGATCATCAGGGCAATAAATATTTCTGCATAGGCCATCCAAGTACCATCTTGTGCTTGTCATTGGATTTTATTTGGTTTTTGAGTTGATCATATCATCTCTTTTTCCCTCTTCTGGCTTGATATATGTTGATCTTGCCAAAACCCTACCACCTTTTCCCTCTCTCTTTCTTGTCTTGTTCTTGTGAGCTTGAGTGGATCATACTTGATCAACTCAAGACCATAAACCTCTCCTCTCTCTACCTCTAAAACCTACCCCTAATTACCATACCTTTCCCATCTAACCCTACACCCTACCTCTCCTTTTAGTCCATCCCCATCCATGCATGCTTCAAAAATCCCTAGCTCTCACCCTTCTCTCTCTTATCCTCTATCTAGTTTCCTCTATCACCATACCATTCCCCATACCCCATCTTGGCTAAATCCTAAGCTACACCTAATCTAACCAAACCCTAAGTATCCCCTCTCTCTCGGCCCTCCTCTCTCTCTAGCGTGCAGGCCCCTCCCTAGCTACCAACCACCCCAGACCAAACCCATACTCCTCTCCCATCCAAACCTAGCTACCACCCTGCCCTAACCCTAGACCGAACCCATGCCCCCTCCCTCTCTCTTCTCCCTCTGCCCCAGCTGCCCCACACCGAGCCACTCTCCCAGGCCTCGCCGTCCCCACCTGGCAGCCTCATCTTCCCCAGCACCTCACTCCCCATGTGCCTGCCCTGCTCGTCACGTGAGAGAGGGTGAAAAAGGTGGCCGAGCCAACCTTCCCCTCCCCCACGCAAGCCCCACCTGCCCCCGTCCTTATCTACCTTCCTCGCCCCTCTAGCCTCTTCCAGATCCCATCCCAGAGGCCCTGCCTCGTTCCCCTCTGCCCCTCTCTTCGTCACCACCATCGCCGACCTCCACCGTAGGTCTCCACCGTTCCCCGGAGTTCCAGGAGGCGCAGGCGGGAGAGATCGTGTCGGCAAGGTCGCGGAGGACCTCTGCGTCGCCCCCGTACCCAGCAGCGAGGAGGATGAGCCCCCAGAACCCTGCACGTCGACGACGCCGCGAAACCCTAGCACCGCCGTCCACGAGCCGCGCCGGCGATCGTCTGCGCCCCTGCCCGTACAGACCGCCCTGACGAACCCGCGGTGAGCCACACTACCTCCCAGACATCCTCCCCTACCTGTTCGTTTCCTGGATGACCGGGTCACGGGGACGAGCGCCCTCGGTGCACGGCGTGAACGTCGTCGTCGCCTCGCTCCCGTGCGCGCCAAACCCTAGCTACCCGCCTACCCTCCCTCCTAGCAACTACCCAACCCCACCGTAGCGGTCGCCGCTGCCAAGCGCCCCCTCGCGGTCGCGAGTTCGATCCCCACCCTCGCCACTCTGCCGCGCGGGGCAAAGAGGAAGATCAACAGTGGGCCGTGGCCACTTTGCGCTTAACCCCCTTTTTGTTTCCTCGTCTCAAACCGCGGTACGTGAGGTCCCACCAGTCAGCCCCCTATCCTTTTTCCGGAGAGCCCCCTGTAGTATTCTAGCCCTAACCCGCAGTCCCCCCGCTGTGCCGCGTGGCAGCCTCGCGCCCAACCACTGACCTGTGGGACCGCAGGGCTTCTGGGCCCGCATGTCATCCGCTTAGGCTAGAGTAGGCCACGTGTAAAAAGCTTTCTGTGCGCCTGTGTTACCCAGTCATCCTGGCCCCACCTGTAAGCGTCTGTGGCTAGATTAGACTGAGTATAAAAAGTTTTTCCTGAATCTGTTTAAATTCAAATCTTTTCCTAATTATTTCAAATTCAAATATAAATCTGTTTTCAAATAACTTTCAAAATATAAATCCAAATTTGAAAAATAATATATGTTTTTGATTCAGAAAAATGTGAGGATTTCAAATATGCTATTCAAGTTCCCTTTTGCACATTTAAAATTCCAAGTTGAATAAAATTACAACCAAATGCCACTGGAACGTAATAAATTAATAACTTTTGATTCATAACTCCGAATTTAGCAAATGATATGTCTATAATGATCAGCTCGACGAGACCTTTCTGTTTATGCTATCCATGACTTCAATTGCAGCATGCATCATATAAATATATACTATACAACAACTAATATGACAATAAAATGTGGCCAAACCTTAATAAAATGATTTATTCTTGTAGTCCACACCTCACCCATGCCATGCTACTTATTGCCATGGAAATTGTGCATCATTCATCATGGCATGATTGTTTGCTTGTCGCATTTTTATTCATATGCTTGCGCTCTTTATTTATGTTGGCCCTTGTTTGTTTGGTTCTTCTTCGAATAGACACTGAGCAGGGGATATATCAAGAGAACCAGGAGCACTACCCAGATCCGTCTCTCGCTTCAACTGAGTTGCCAGGCAAGCACTACCACATGCTTGCATAAATACAGTACCTATTGCCTCTATCTTATTCTTGCATCATGGAGTCGCGATTGCATTAAACTGAATCCCAAGTATTGCATAGCCTTTACTTTTAAACCCCACCAAGCTTGTACCTCCGTCCCATGAGCCATTACTATAGGAGTTGATTGAGCCATGCGAGTCGTAGAACAGCATGTGTAGGGTATGTGAGTGTCTGATGGATCACGAGGTACCTAAACAACTTAACCTGAGTAGTAATGGGACAACTAATGAAAGTGCACCGGTGAGCAATATCTGCTATTTGGTTTTTCCTGCTCACTTGTGTCCCGTAGGACCCCGAGTACTTGAAACCTGTTCCTTGAATATTCGCGCTATCCACATCCGGGGGGCTTATGGGACCCCCCTTAGCCAGAGCTTGATTCATTCTTATTTCTTGGGGCCACAAACTAGTTTGAGGTTTTATTTACTATCCTGTACTTATGCCATGTTTTACTGCTTTATTACGATTGTGCGATGGATAGCACACTGTACTGTTTAGGTAAGCGGAGTGTTTTCGCGGTATCGACAATCCCAGTTTTGGGTTCCCAGTCATTTACAGCCATTGTCGCAAACCTTGGGTCCGTCTCGGAGTCAACTAGCTTCGTTGCGGGTGTACTCAATGGGGTGGCCCCCTGAAATATTTCTGAATCCTGTGATTGCTTTGTCGTGAAGGCCTCGTTGGGTTTTGATTTGGTTTTTCCGAGGTTGATCGAGTGTGTGTTGCTATTTGTGCACCCCTGCAGGGTAAAACTTTCTGAAAGCCGTGTCCGCGGTTATGGACGACTTGGAGCACAGTTTCTCGATCATAGACAAGCATAACTAAAGTACCGCTTTTAACTTGACTAAATAACTGACTAGTAAATAGTGCAACACTCATGGAATGGTTAATAAAATCTCCAACGGATGGGGGTTGTTCGTCCGCTTCCTCGTTGGTAAGCGAGGAGGAGGATGGATCTGATGGTATTACTATTATAACTGTTGTCATTAATTCACGGACATCCGTCTATCTTTGGTTAGGCGGATGGTTAGTGTTTATCTATAGAACTGTTAGGGTTTATCTTTCGCTGCAATTGCGTCACCCCAGGTTGTGTCCCCTTTAGAGGCATAAAGACTTGCTGAGTACCCTTAGGGTCTCACACGATAAATTATTGGTTCAGATGAACAGGTACCCTCGCAGGACGGATACTGGGTGGAAGAGGCTGATGATGTGCGCAACGATCGTTCGGTGTAGAGATTCCGGGAACGGCGATCCGTGAGATCTGTGGGCGGGATGTGCTTATTTCTATGGAATCTTATGCCGATTTGCTTCTTATCCGTACTCGGACTTTGTTTTGTCGCTTCCGCTTGATACTCTGATGTTTGATGTATGAGGAATTATCCTAAAATATTATATCTATCTAGGTCATTTGAATCTTGCCGTATGGCGTTGCTATATTTCCTTTCTTTCTAGATGGTATGGCTCTGATGTACTCTTGTATGGTGGCTTGCATACATACTCATTTGTGTATGTAGTTGATCCCTTCGCCTGCCGATTACGCCGCCCGTACAGGTCCCGATGAGTTGGAAGTGGTTGGGACGGCCGAAAGGTCTACCCGTGAGTGGCTTTTGGGGCCCCACCGTACTATTTCAACCACTACCGCTCATCCAGGCTTGTATCTAGGAGCGTAATTCACCGAGGTAGTTACAGAGTGATGCAGACCCTGCATCGGATCTGGCGTAGATGATGTCGTCGCGTCGGAAAACACCGGATGGCACAAACAAGGAACAAAGAATGGTACCACAGCAGACGGATTCCTCAAGCAGCATGAACACCGGATGGTGGAACACCGTTATCAAAGAAGGAAGAGAAACCCTGAAGGTACGACGGAACCCAACCACGAGAAATCCTGGACTCGAAGAGCGAGAAGAGAGAGGATTCAAAACACGTAGAGGTAAGAGGAGAACAGCAGAGGGGTAAGGAGTAAAATCAGACCTAATCAGAACTATCCAACCGATTTTGCGAAAATAGTTTTGACACTCTACTTCGGGCGTTAGCTAGGTTATCCTACAGGCTGGACTTGTGGGGTATCGCAACTGCTGAGCTCTGATACCACTCTGTAACACCCTTAGAATCGGACCTATGCAAGTTTTAGCGCTTCCCGCCAAACCCGCATAGAAACGATTCAAAGGTGCCCACCAGGCACTTTCGTGCGGGTGGAAAACGAAGTAATAACATTACACAATAGTCCTTGATGGGACCCACAGCACAGATATATATAACAGCGACTCAATGAGTCAAGAATACATATATAATATACAAAGATCCAAATCACCTTGAAAATGATAAAGCGTCCGACTACGGACAAGATGCAAATGGGGCTAAGAGCCCTGAAGAATAACCAATGGCATCCATAACCCTGCCCAGGCCAAGCCGGAAGGGTAACCCTGCTAACGACGTCGATCTCAAAAACTGCTTAAACAAAAGGGGTGCCGACAAAGGGCAAAGGAAAAAGAGGAGCGTTAGTACTGAGGCCAGTACACGGCGAGACTAGAATTCGGCGGTCCTCGCCTACATAGGTATGATGGACTGAAGCGGCAGCGGCAGCATGCACTGAACAACCTATAGAGACTCGATACAACTAGCGGCAATCAGAGAGGGGTAAGAAAGACCTATTCGGATCCAACCTAATTCTAATATCAAACAAACCCATCCTGGTGTTTCCCCCTCGAGACCAAACGAGGAAGTCAACCGAGGAACTCACACCGTTGGCAGTTTTATTTATTCAGTTATCGTTGCAGCAATTACTAGTCAGGTGTAGATAATCGTCCTGATAAAATAAGCAGTGGGCCATTTTAGTTACCCATTCCGTTGTAGTTGCAACACTTACTAGTCAAATACAATTAGCATGAGATATCCCAAAAACCCAGCAGTTGTTGGTACTTTTATTTAGCCATTCCGTTATAGTTGCAATACTTACTAGTCAGGTACAATGGTCGCAAGCGACACCCAAACAAGCAATTGTTGGCAGTTTTAGTTAGCCATTCCGTTATAGTTGAAGCTGATTACTAGTCATGATTAAGTCAAATTTATAGCACTACTTTAGTTATAGTTGTCTATGATCGAGATACTGTGCTCCAAGTCGTCCATAACCGCGGACACGGCTTTCATAAAGTTTTAACCCGGCTGGGGTGCACAAATAGCAACACACACACGATCAACCTCGGAAAAACCAAATCAAAACCCAACGAGGCTTTCACGACAAAGCAATCACAGGATTCAGAAATATTTCAGGGGGCCACCCCATTGAGTAGACCCGCAACGAAGCTAGCTGACTCCGAGACGGACTCAAGGTTTGCGACAATGGTTGTAAACGACTAGGAACCCAAAACTGGGCTTGTCGATACCGCGAAAACATTCCGCTTACCTAAACAGTACAGTGTGCTCCTCGCACAATCGTAAATAAAGCAGTAAAGCATGGCATAGGTACAGGATAGTAAATAAAACCTCAAACTAGTTTGTGGCCCCAAGAAATAAGACTGAATCAAGCTCTGGCTAAGGGGGGCCCATAATTCCCCGTATGTGGATAGCGCGATAAATCAAGGAACAGGTATCAAGCACTCAGGGTCCTACGGGACACAAGTGGACGGTTAACAACCAAATAACATCTATTGCCCACCTGTGCCTCTGCTTACCTACTTCAATTTTAGTTGTTTAAACAATAATTAAAGTGAACGATAATTAAAGCCATGAGCATCTCCAACATTCAACGTGCGGCAATACTCCAACAGCTGTGGTACTCGACGACACGCCACAGCACTTGAGCAAGCGACTACGACGCGCAGGTCCAACTATCTACCAAAACAACAGGTAATAGGAGGTGTCCAAGGAAATATAAGGCTGCAGGGGATATCACGGGTACGAAACTAGAGCATCGCAACACAGATAGCAATAGACCAACAGGAGGGAATAAATACTATAAAAGTAAGATAGGTAGAAAGGGGGAGATGCTCGCCTGAAAACATTGCCGAAGGTTCAACCGAAGATCGGGTCGACACTCGCATCAACTCAACGGCCTTATCCGCGAAGAAGCAAAACACTAAAGGAAACACCGGATGCACTATTTAATACAACGGCAGAAGATCGGGCATGATGCATGTATGATGTATGGCATGGCAAAGATGCGATGCAATTAGGCCATATTAAGCGGAACCGGGGTCCCGACAATTAAATATATGGTTCTAGTTGTTTATCTACCCCGCAAATTAAATGTTGTAACAACAGGGCGAGATAAGTTACCGGTTCGCTACACAAATTTAAATGAGGCCAATATAAGGCTAGATTTGCCCGCATATGGGCCCCATATTTAATTATTAGGTGAATCGGCAAAAGGCCCCCAAACCACAGGCAAGTATGCATGCATGAACAATTAATATGCGACAAGTTGTATTATATTATAAAATAGGGTTTCGGGAAGGGGTTCACACATTGGGGGGGGGGCTCGACGATCTTGGGGTTCCGGGGTTCGGGGTTCGGTCTCAGGGTCCAGGGTCTGGGGTTCGGCCTCGGAGGGATCGTTCTCGGACAACGGAGGTAGGTCTTCTCGCATCCGGGAAGAAGGACTTGGTTGCGGCGTCGGGGGCACATCGGACTCGCCCTGGTCGGTGTCGTTCTTGTCGTCGTGAAGACCTTGTCGGGTCCGTGCCATCAAGTCGGTCTTGGCGTCCGGGATGATGAACTTGGCGTTCCGGGATGAAGTGCTTGACGTTATTTGGTTTCATGTCGACGGTCTCGGTGTCCTCGAGACGAAGATCTTGGCGTGCCGAGGGTTCGGTCTCGGGGATCGGTCTTCGGGGTTCGACGGGTATCTTGGCGTCCCATGAAGGCATCCTCGGTGCTCCGTGTCGAAGGCATCAGGGTCTCCGGGTAGGAGAACATGGAGTTCCGAGGGGTTCGGTCCCGTGAGGCAGATCTTGAGGTTCCCACTCGTCCACCGGTTGCGAGCATCGGTCGACGCGAACGGAAGTAGATCTTGGCGGGGGGTAGATACACTTGTTGTATCTTCAGTAACGACCGAGATCTTACCGAGATAACCAATCTCACCACACTAACAGCACATCTAGACATCTTCACCTCAAACAGCACCATCTTTCACCCCACCTGTAGCGACACTCGAAGAAGACAACGAAGCACGGGGTGGAGGGCATGGCGGACGGGCGAGGCAGAGGGTCACCCCAGCGGCGCTCTAGCTGGTGAGGCCAGGCCAGCGACGCCATGGAGGGGCAGAGGAGGACCAGCGGAGGTCGACGGGGAAAGCGCGCGTGGCTGCTGACGTTGCTCCGGTGGTGATGGAGAGGAGAAGGGGAGGACGCAGGCGCGATGCAAGGGAGCCGCTGAGGCGCAGGGTCGCGCGGCCGAGGCGGGCTCCGGCGAGACAGGAGAGGAGGGCAGCGACGGCGAAGTGGAGGCTCGGGGCCAGGAGCGACCAAGGTGGGGACGCAGGAGGACGGTTGCCTGACGTGACGCCGGATGTGGGGGAGGAAGGCGTCGCGGGAGGAGGAAGGCCGGTGAGGCGAGGGGTCCGCGGCGGCGGCTGCAGAGGGGGAGCCGGGCGCGGCGGCGGTGTTGACGGAGGCGGTGAGGAGGCCAATGGACGGGCGCAGCCGGAAACGAACGGTCGGTGGCGGCGGTCCTGGCGAGGAAGAAGGCGGCCGGAGGGGGAGGTCCGCGCGGGAGGGGCCGGTCGCCGGAGGGGAGAAGGGGGCGGGCGCGTCGGATGGAGAGGAGGGGAGGAGGGGAGAAGGTCGCGCGGCGGGTGGCTAGAGGAGGAAGAAAGGTGGGGAGGGAGAGAGGACGAGCGGGGTGGGGCGCGTGGTGGGGCCCAGGGGCGGGGCCGGGGCGCAGGCGGGTGTGGCTTGTGTGTGTTGCGTGCGTGTGTGGGTGGGGTGTGAGCTGTGTTGAGTGTGTATGCTGGTTGGTGGGGTGGGGAGTGGAGAGAGAGTGTGGGGTGGCTGGTGGGGTGATGTGGCAGATTAGGAGTGGGTAGGAGTTTGGGTCAGGGTGACGTGTCGGGTGGGGATTGGCCGGGGTGAGGTGGCCAGAGGGGTGGGTAGACTAGGTTGGGTAGTTTTAGGATTTTTGGGGGACCGATTGTTTGTACTGGGGTGGTCGTCCGGGTTGAATCGGCCCGTTCGACTGCCCCACTAAAAATAATTAACTATTTTATTTATTTCAAACCGGGCTTTTGCAAACCGATAGCAGACAAAACAAAATATTCCGGCGACCCGGGTTTGCGTGTTGAACAAAGGCGGGGCGTTTAGAAAACAAAACTAGGTTTTTCCGAAAATAGTTTTATGCAAGCAAATGCAAGATGATGACGATGCTCAAATGCAATGTGGCATGATGACATGAGCATGCGGTCATGATGATGCAATGCACAAAAACAACGCGATTTTCTAGTATTGATTTTGCGGGATGCCACAGATTGGATGTCCAAACATAAAGGATTGATGGACTGTGCCAAGAAAGCCATAACCATGACCAGTACAGCCGGAATATCAGTCGAGCATATATCTGAAACCTTACCTCGCCAATTCAAATGCAACAAGAGTATAGCCCAACCTACCATTGACCAAGTCCGGATAGTCTGTGAATACCCCGATGTATTTCCAGATGTTTTGCCCAGTATGCCCCTAGATCGGGATATCGAGTTTATCATCGAACTAATCCTCGGAACTGGACCCATAGCTCAGAGACCCTATAGTATGAACCCGTCGGAGCTAGCAGAACTGAAGAAGCAACTAGATGCCATGCTGGAAATTGGATTGATTCAACCAAGTGCGTCACCATGGAGATCACCTGTCTTGTTTGTGGACAAGAAAGATGGAGGTAACCGTTTTGTACGGATTACCGGAAGTTGAATGATGTCACCATCAAGAACAAATACCCCTTGCCCAAGATAGAAGATTTGTTTGATCAGTTGATCGGTGCCAAAGTGTTTTCTCAGATTGATCTTAGAACTGGCTATCATCAACTCAAGATTCGCGCAGAGGATATTCCAAAGACTGCCTTTACCACCAGATATGGATTGTATGAGTATATAGTCATGACTTTTGGATTAACCAATGCCCCCGCTTATTTCATGAATCTCATGAATAAGATTTTTATGGACTTCCTGGATAAGTTTGTCGTTGTTTTCATCGATGACATTCTAATTTATTCCAAATCAGAAGAAGAACATGAGCTACACCTAAGGACCATTCTTGGAACCCTTAGAGAGCATCAGTTGTATGCCAAGTTTAGCAAATGTGAATTCTGGTTACAGGAGGTAGGATTCCTCGGTCACATTGTATCAGCCGGAGGAACTGCCGTTGACCCTGCCAAAGTGAAAGATGTAGGGATTGGCAAGCCCCAACCACTCAAACCCAAGTTCGTGCATTTCTCGGATTGGCGGGATACTACCGCAAGTTCGTAGAAGGATTCTCGAGTATCGCCAGACCCATGACCCAAATGCTAAAAAGGGACAAGAAGTTTGAATGGACCGACAAGTGTGAAGCGAGTTTTCAAGATCTCAAGAGAAGATTGATTTCAACCCCAATCTTGATCATGCCGGATATCACGAAGCCCGTTGATGTGTATTGTGACGCATCCAAGATCGGTCTCGGATGTGTGCTAATGCAAGAAGGCAAAGTTATATCTTATCTATCTCGACAACTGAAGCAACATGAGCAAAATTACCCAACCCATGACATCGAACTCGCAGCCGTAGTTCTATCCCTGAAGACATGGAGACATTACCTGATGGGAAACCGTTGTGAGATTTATTCGGATCACAAGAGCCTGAAGTATATATTCACTCAAAAGGAGATGAATATGAGACAGAGGAGATGGATTGAGCTAATCAAGGATTACAACCCAGACATTCACTATCACCCTGGTAAAGAAAATATGGTAGCAGATGCCCTTAGCCGATTGCCGTTCCGCTTGAACTCCATGATTTTGAAGGAGCAACCAAGCTTGCACAAAGAAATGGAAGATTTTCGAATGGAATTAGTGAGTAAAGGATTTTTGGCTAGCATAGAACTTCAGCCCACTTTGATCAGTCAGATCAAAGAGGCATAGAAGGGAACTGCTAGTATCGACGGAATCAAGCGTCGTATCGGTACAGGCAAAGTACCTGGATTCACCCAAGACGAAGAAGGAGTGTTGTGGTACAAAGGACGCCTTTGTGTACCAGCAGATTCAGAGTTGAAAGAAGTTATTTTGAAGGAAGCTCATGATACTCTTTATCCTATCCATTCCGGAGGAACTAAGATGTATCAAGATTTGAAAGAGCAATTTTGGTGGCATAAGATGAAGAGAGAAATCGGAAGTTATATCGCCAAATGTGACATATGTCAGCGAGTCAAGGCAGGACATCAAAGACCCGTTGGATTTTTGCAACCCTTGCAGATTCCCAAATGGAAATGGGATTCCGTGGGAATGGACTTTATCACCGGATTTCCTACTTCTAGTAGGGGAAATGACTATCTGGGTCATAGTGGACAGATTGTCCAAAGTCGCCCATTTCTTACCCGTCAAGACCACATATCAGAGTTCGAAGCTAGCGGAGTTATACATCGCTAGAATAGTTAGTTTGCATGGAGACCCCAAGAACATTGTATCAGATCGAGGAACTCAGTTTACCTCGAGATTCTAGAAGAAAGTCTAAGAAGGTTTAGGAACCCGCCTAGATTTCAGCACCGCTTATCACCCTCAGATTGATGGACAAACGGAGCGAGTAAATCAAATACTCGAAGATATGCTGAGAGCTTGTGTGTTAGAATATGGATCCAAGTGGGAAGACTGTCGGCCGTTTGCAGAATTCTCATACAATAACAGTTATCAAGACATTTTGCAAATGGCCCCATTTGAATTCATGTATGGAAGGAAGTGTCGCACCCGTTTGAACTGGTCAGAAGTAGGAGAGAGTCAGATCTTCGGACCCGACATCCTACGAGAAGCAGAAGAGAAGGTTCACAAGATTTGTGAGCACCTCAAGACTGCCCAGTCCAGACAGAAGAGTTACGCCGACAAGAGACGTAGAGACCTCGCCTTCAACATAGCAGATTTTGTTTATATGAAAGTGTCACCATTGAAGGGAATGCAGCGTTTCCAACTCAAAGGAAAGTTAGCCCCCAGATATATCGGACCCTTCAAGATTTTGAACCGTCGAGGAGAAGTGTCGTATCAATTGGAACTACCCGAAGAGATGTCAGCAGTGCACAATGTGTTCCATATCTCGTTACTTCGCAAGTGTCTCGAAATCCCAGAGAAGACCGAAGTGTTCAGGAATATCGATCACCGGACCATAGAGATCAATGATGACCTGACCTATCCCGAAGTACCCATCCGTATTTTCGAATAAGATTTCAGAACTACCCGAACCCGAAGCATCAAGTTTCTCAAGATTCAGTGGAGCAACCCCACAGAAGAGGAAGCTACCTGGGAGCGCGAAGATCACATCAGGACGGAGTTTCCCGATCTCTTCAAATCCTAGGTAATCTTTTTCGTCCTTTTTCAAATCTCGGGACGAGATTTTGTTTAAAGGGGGAAGGTTTGTAACATCCCAAAAATACTAAATAGGATCATCAAACTCTAATCATCAAATTTAGGGTTAACAAAAACTTTGCTAAATAAAAATATGAAAGCATGCATATGAGTATGCATTTCATTGTGAATTCTTTTGAACCAACTTGTTTGTGTGATCCTTTGCTTGTAAATGGATGCTTAGGTGAAATAAACATCATCTAAACAATTCCCAAACTTTTCTCAAAGACAAGTAAATCAAAACAAATAAAATAAGGGAATGGTCATTTTGACCAATTTAACTCCCATGCCTATTTTGGCTGTCCCAAACTTTCAGAACTTAACAGAAACTTTTCTGGATCTTTGCACCCCTTGATTGTACTCATAACAAAGTATCAAGGCGCACTTTGTGATCATCCAGAAACATTCAAATGCATAGTTTAAATGACAATTCAAAATTGAATCTTTATCATATGGGAAGATCCCACTTTTTCAAAAACCACTCAAACAAGCTCACTCGACCGACGCCCACAGACCGCGCGCCGCCCGCGCCGCATGCATACATGATCGCCACCAACCCAGGAGACCGCCAGATATCCCCGTCCGCCGCCCCATGACGCACATCCACCGATCACCGTCAAAGACGCCGCCTCTGCCGCGCAGAGCATCGCGCGTTCCAAACCAAACCGCACCGCCCCTACGCGCGCATTAAAGCCGTAGAGCATCACCAGGATACCACCAAGCGATCGCCACCGCCGGCCATGCCTCTAGCAGCCCGTAGCCATGTTGCCATCGTCAACTGCCCATCCCGTTCGGTCTCGTCGTCGCGACTATAAATAGAGGCCACCCCCAGCCGAATTGAGAACACCATCTCACTCACTGATCGTGCCACCCCGTTCCCGGAGCAAGGCGAGCATCACTTCGCCGGAATTTCACCGAAGCCTGCCGCTACTGGAGAAGAAGGGGGCCAGCGATTGGAGCCGCCCCAGGAGCCGCCAGCGATTGTGTCCCAAACTGGTAATAATTACCATAGGTGCTAAATTACCGCAAAAGGGTTGACTCTAGTTTTCCCTGGATTGGTTGTATGAAAAAGGAAGGTCTGGGAGTTGGTTTCATATTTTTTTGACTTGCAGAAAAATTACCAAAATTAAAACAATGAAAACTGCCTAGTCTTTTGCCAAAAAATACTGGGGAAGCTACAATCATGAGTTTGGTCAGCTACTGGTGTGAGGTGGTAGGGATTTACATAGACTATCCTCCCGAGCTTGAATCAGGTGAAAAAGATGTCTAAGTGATTTTTGGTGGATTTAAAGCTACAACACCACTTTATGGGATTTAATTAAAAAGGCAAAAGAGAAAGTTGTTGGGCAGATCTGAGCCTGGTTAAGGCCTGCGCAGCAGCTGGGCCGGCCCAACAACCCGGCAACGCGCGCGGGAGCTAGGGATTCAAATCCCTGGCAGGGGCCCCGCGCGTCAGCGTCTGCGGCTGGCGAAAGGGTACCCAGCGTCGTGGGTTGTCAGATCTAAACAGATCCGATGGCCCGAAGCCTTTCTTCCTCGCGAGGGTGACGTCGCCGGCGGCAAACCCTAGAGGCTACGGGAGCGGCTCGGGGAGGCTTACCTAGGTGCGTAGCAGCGTTGGGAAGAGGGTGGCTCGACGCGGGCGACGGTGCTGGTTCTAGCGAGGGGCGATAGTAGCAGCCTTGGGCTCTGGGGACGTCAAGGACGAGCTCGCGGCGTCTGCGTCCTCGGCTCTTCTCCGGCGAAGCTCCCAGGGTGCCTGCGAGTGAGAGACACGGGGCAGGAGAGTGCGGATTGGATTGTGCATGCATGCAAAGAAAATGGGGAAGAAAGGGGAGAGACGTGGCTTCCTCAACCTTCACCTTCCCACGTCGGTGCCGCGGCGGTGTGGTGGATGGAGAGGGAGAGAGGATCCGAGCGAGATCGGGTCCTCCCAGAGGTGGAGTGGGAGGGGTTTGGGGTGGAAATGAACGGGGAGCGAGGGCGGTAGGTGGCGACTAGGCTTTTAAGACGAGAAGGATCGGCTCATCGTGCACCGCGTGGAGGGGCCGTCTAGGGCGAGCTCGGGGAGTGTGGGTGGACTAGGGGAAACGGGGAGTGTGTCACTAGGGTCGGGGTATGGACCGTGGAGGCGTGAGAGCGGGTGGACGGCCTCGGGACAGCGCAGCTAGGTCCAACGGCAACTCTGCCCGGTAGGTGTTCGACGCCAGGTCTTGTCCTGGTCGGGCTAGGAGCGGGCTAGGGGTGGCTAGGTTTAGACGTGGGGTGGGGGAGGTTGCAGTGGGCAGTGCCCTCTGCGCGAGCGCGTCATGTTTCTGCACGACGGAGCGGAGGGATGCGGGGGCGCGCGACATGGCCACGGTGACATGGCCGGCGAGGGTTGGGGGTAGAGGGTCGTTTGGTGAGTGAGGGAGGAAGGGGTGGGCGGTGCCTGGGGAAGACGCGGGTTGCGCGGGCCCAGGGACAAGACGTTGCAGGGGTTAGTGGGGCTGGGATGATCATGGCAAGATCTTGCCGATCTGCCGCCCGGCCACTCCCTCTCTCTCTCTCGCGTGGGTGATCAGGGTCGGGCAAGGTGAGGGAGAGGGGTGCGTTGTAATGCCAGATACGTAACAGGGTCCAACGTGTGTGACGATCGTGTTTGGAGAGTAGGGGAGGGTTTAAGATGATCTAGGGCGGCACACGCTCGGGGTCGATTTTGATCGACGCCCTAGTCGAGCACAAACCACTAATGGAAGGAGTAGGGGCATGGGGTGTAGAGAGAGGTGGGGTGAGTGAAACTAGACCCTGGTTGCCTCCTGGATCCTCTCCAAGAGTTTGAAATAATCCACCAAAGTGGGTAAGAATTAAGGTGACCATTTGATGAAGCGGTCACATGTGATCATAGCATCAACATGGTATTTGGGCAAGGTTGGAGATTTAAATCCTTGTACCTTGTGTACTGGTTTGGTGTCATGACAAAAAAAAGAGTCATAGGGTTTTTTAGGGCCTAGGGGTTTTTGTTCTCTACTTGTAATGGTGCTAGGGTTTTGAGTAGAGTAAAAATTATTGCAAGATCTACTGGGTCACACACAACAAGGCAAGCAAAAGATTTTAAACTAGACATGGTTAAAGATCAGACAAGTAAGTGAATGACAGATAGGGGATATGTTACTTAAAAGTTTTATTTCCCCCTAAACATTGGATTTCATATTTAACAAATTCAGGAAGTGAAAAGTTGGGATGTTACAGATATGATGACACCTAGCTGGTATTTATGTGGGCAGTCAACCTGGTATGTACAACACATGTGCCAAATAAAGCAAAGCAATATGAAAAAACTGATATTTTCAACCGTCAAAAAGATAAACCATCGAACAAGATTTGTCCCATGTGTCATGAACTCACCTAAAGTGAGCAGCTTCACGATGTAGAATTTCCATGACCATGGAGAATATATAAGACTCTCTGTTCATGACACCCATGATATTCACACCATCCTAAAACATCAAGTGATGTTTGGTTAAGACAAAACACTAAAATGTGGGTTAGTAAATCAAAAAACTTCCAATGTAGCAAAATATTACTATTAAAAAGGAAGGAAATTTTTTGGCAGAGAACATAGATAAGTAAATATACAACACATTTACAGAAAATTTTGGTTGTCTTAACAGGATATCTTGCAGGAGTAACACTACTTGCAAATATTCAAGCGTGCCAAACCAGATAGAGACATGTGAAGCTTCATATGTAGAGCACACACGCAATGTCATGCCACGAGAAGGAGAGAAGCAGTGCCCGAGCTTGGACTGAATGAAATTAATAAATCTGATGCTTCTGAAGAACTTTAGCCCAATCTTATTACAAGTAAAAGTATATGGAACATCATGATTTTAAACTATAGCATATATTTCCCTAATAAGGGCCACCATTTGGGCTACCAAGATGTAACATCCCAAAAATATTAATCAAGGTTATCAATTCCAATCACCCAAACTTAGGGTTAACAAAAACTTTTGTTAATTTAAATCCATATGAATGCATGTGTGTATGTGATGATTGCATGAATGCTTGAATGGACTTCTGTGATTGTTATGAATGGCAAGAATTGGTTTAAAGATGAAAACAACATCATCTAAATAATTTCCAAGCAGAATCAAATCCAAGCAAATTAAAAAACAAACAAAATAAGCAAATGGTCATTTTTGCCAATGTTGCTCACTAGACCACTTTGAGTGTTTCTAGTCCAAGATTTCAAACAGAAACAAATCCATTTCTTTTCACCTCTTGCTAGACCAAGTGAAAGTGAACCCAAGTCCACCTTGCAAACCCACAGAAATATTTGGGAACCTTATTCAAATGACATTTGAAATTTGAATCTAGTTCATATGGGAAGATCACCACTTCTCAAAACCCAACCAAACCAGTGCACCTTGACAAATCCAAGCAACCAGAGACTCCCTAGTACGTGACCATTGCACCCAGCAAGTTTCAACCCAAAATTCAAATATGAATTTCTTGCGGCCATTTCGTCAAACACTTGGAGACAGAAAATCAAATTGGCCAAACTTTACTGTTTTGAGCAGTAATCTTTGAAACCATTGTTCACAATTGATCACACTTGTCTGCCCCATTGCCAACCAATACCTTGAACACCCCTAGACCCTACCTCGTGCACCATGCCATGCCAACCCGAGAGATCACGCCCCATCTTTGTCGCCCGTGTATGTGATCACCACCGTCCCAGGAACCTCCCAGAGAACCCCGTTCGCCGCCGCATGACCCGTAGCCACTTTGCGCCATCAAAACCACTGTCAGTGCTGCTTAGAGCCTTGACCCGTTCCGACCGAACCGCACCGCCCCGCGCCTCGCCATCAAGATGTTGAGCTTCGCCAGGAGACCACGCACCGTCCCCTACCTTCAGCCATGTTGTTAGCTCACTGTGGAGCCGACCCCGACGAGATCAGCCCGCACCCTTCGATTCCCTCGTCGCACTATAAATAGAGGCCTTCCCTGTTCGATTTCTCCACACCATTCCACTACCCACCTCTCACTGATCATGCCCAGTTCTTCCTGGAGCTAGGCGAGCGCAACATCGCCAGAATTTCACCGGAGCTTGCCTCTACTGGAGGAGAAGGGCGCCGTCCATTGGAGCCGCCCCAGGAGGATCCACCAGTACCAAGAGAACCGTCGTCGTCTACTTTTTCATTTGCCCCCATCGCCTGAGCCCCGGTGAGCCGCCACATACCCCCACTGGCCATGCTAGGGTTCGTGCTCCTCACGTTCTGTTCAGATGTTGACGACAACCCTCATCCGTTGATCTTACATCTAATCATATGGCTGTAATAGCCCCGTACACCTTCGCACGCCCTGTCTCACTGACTGGTGGGGACAACAACTTAAACATCTCGCACGCGCGCCATGCGTAGTGGGCCGACCCAGTTAACTTTCCCACGTGACCCAGTTTGTTTGGAATTAGGTTTATCTATTTAATTTAAAACTTCGTTTTGGCAGTAGATTCAAAAATCATTCCAGAGAGTTTCACTAAACCAAATTGCATGAAACCAATTTTCTTAGAAAGGTATTGAAATTCTTAATCAATCCCGCTGGATTCAAACCGTTTGAAATAATAGATCACCTATAGTAAAAATAACAAGGCAGAAACTTTTCTGCATTCAAACATTTTTCAAAATTCAACCATAAAAGCTTTTGAGTTGATTACAACTCTCAAAAATCACATTTGATAAGACCTTTATGAATATATAAAAATATCTAGGTTTACTTACAGAAATAATGGACAAGTAATAAAAGAGTGCCACATAGGCATTTCTAGTCACTTTAATTACTTAAAATAAAAAGGTTAAACCTTATTAAATTGTGACACCATTTAAATCACATTCCCAAGTACTGAAATATGTGGTGATGACATGTGTCAACATGATCCCATGTTTTAATTGGATAATATTAAATCTTAAGTAGTTTTCAATGAGTAGAAATTACTTTTCCAAAATATAATAAATGAAACTAGTGCCTTAATCTTTCTGATGATTGTGATGATGCTAAATCATCTAGTGAAAACCCTGGTGTGATAAATAGAATTAGTTAAGTATTGTTTGGTGATTGTGTACCTCATATTTATTAATAGACGCTAGTACGGACCAAGGATATGAAGAGGAAGGAGACTACTACGAGGAAGAAGCAGAGGAGGACTTCAACCACTGCACTGCACAAGGAAAGCTATATGATGCAAGATTAAACTTGCAATTATGCAAGCCTCACTACACAAGTTAACTTAGAAATCCATCCTAGCAAGCTAAACCATGCAACCTTGATTACCCCAAATCCCAGTTTTACTTCCAAGATTGATTCTTTTATGCCTATATCAAAGCTTTCTAATTATGTTATCCTAGTGACATGTAAGTTTGGAAAGATATTAGAGGTAGCATAAAGAGCATAAAAATTGTCCTAAGTTAGATAGATCTTGATGTCATCCTGAGGAATGAGATTGAACTTAGATAAGTTACACTTGTTTACCACCCCTCATTAGTGTTTACCCCCAATTTTAGTGGCTAGTTCTAAGCATAAAACTTCATCACTTTAGATGCGAATACTGGGTGGAAATGATTATGAAAACCTTAGAATGATGAGTCATTATAATGAAATGTTTTGACATGTGTTCTTGAACACTAGATGATTTTGATGATGAAAATGTTGAGGCATGAGCCTTAGCCCTTTATAAAATTGATGGTTGTCTGGATGTGATACCATTACAATTTTACTGTACAACCACAATACCCGAATTTGGGTAGGCTTGACTGGCAGTTTATATACCCTGGTATGGGTTCCCTTGCGGCCCAGGATTGAGCTGAGGCTACCTCGTGAAGATTGACCACCTGTGCAGTTCCCAAGATGACAGATGGTCACGGTTGGGAGGCCAAACTCATAGGAGAGGTGCCTATACTTGGGCGTGTAATTGAAAGGTTAGGATTGCTTATCCCCATACTAAGTATGGTGAATTCAGGATTGTTCCTGACGGATGTATCGATTGTTGTGGTGAAAGTGTACCACATATGCAGAGTGTCAAACTATTCAAATAGCCGCGTCCGTGGTTATGGACAGTTCGAGTGGCCATACTGTTCCGTCGTCAGATATTTTCAAAATGACTTGTGAAATGAATCATGACTTTAACTTGACCATAACAGGGTTGTGATAGTGAAAGCTAAGTTCCCATTAGGTGTCATAAAACCTTAAACTAGTTTTATTTGCTTCTAAACTCAGTGAGAGATAAATCTGGCTTTTTGGAAAACAACATAGAGCTTAGTATTCCTACTTAAACCACTTTACCTATTAGTGATAGTTTGCGAATACTTAAAGAGTACTCATGGATTTGTCCCTGGCTATAACCGTGGCCGGACTATGAAAAGGACTATCAGGAGGATGGACCGCAGGAAGGTTACGACAACTAGGATCATCTCCCATCGTCAGTATTACCTGTGACCATGAAGATGGAGCCTCGCCCACGCTATCGTTATTATATTATTCCGCTGCTTTAATTGTACTAAGACTGGATCATGAGATCCTTTATTTGTTGTAAGACCTTATGTATGGTTTGTAATGGATGATGTACTGTGATATTCAATCTGTTATGTCTCACAAAAATGGTAATCCTGGGATTGCGATGTATGGCATAACAGTCATCTAGGATTAAAAATCCGGGTGTTAACAAGTTGGTATCAAAGCCATCCTGACCATAGTAGACCCTAGTTTAGAATTAACGCTTGAATCAAACACTTAGTTTCAAAACAAAAGAAGTGATTATTTATGAAAAACTATTCTCATTTTTATCACTTAGGTTCTTTCATGAAAATTCATGTTCCTAAAAAATTCTTGTAAACTTACATAAAATTTGACACACTTGATCACTCTACTAACTTACTCATCCTACATTCTTATAGATGGACGTGAAGTATAGCAAGTTCTATCAGTTGGGAAATGGAGGAGATCTCATCTTTGAGCATGATTTGGACCAACTCTTGGAACTTCTGGAGCGCCCGCACCCCAAGGTCTTCGGAGCTCAGCTCAACAATCAGGAAGGAGGAGAATTGCAATGGCTGATTGTTGCAAGTCTCCGAGGGACGATTGAAGACCCCACCTCAGAGGGATTCCATTTCACCTTAAGAGAGAACAACTGGCTAGATGGACTTGCCAGGGCCATGCAGGAAGCTCTTGCCCGTCTATGTGGGCAAAGTATCAATCAGATCAAGGGCTTGCGCTTTGAGTTCTATCCGAGGCGTGATGTTATGGGACAGCCATTGGAGGCACCATATCACCCTGAGCTGAAGCATCAAGTGGACCACCTCATCTTCATGATGTATGACTAGCAGAAGGAGTTGGACAATGCCCGCTCCTATGCCAACCACAACTATGCCATTTCAGTCCAGAAGGACCAGACCATTGCCATGCTTGTGAAGGATCGCCAGTCTTGTCGCCGCCACCTTGACAAAAAGGATCGAATTATTGCTCGCCTTCATCACAAGGTCATAGATTTGGAGGAGATCACCCACGAGAGAGACATGCAACTTGAGGAGAGGGAGAATGCAGGGAAAGACCTCCGTGGAGACCCCTACTCCTATCTCAGTGATGATGATGACTTCTTGGAGGATCAAGCCATGGAATTCTTCACCGATGAGGATGACTTCGGCTTCATTGATGATGATGATGAAGATGATGATGGGGAAGCCACCGACTCCGAGGAGTAGTAGAACTTGAGCACTAGCGTTAGTGAGTTGTATTCGATCCCACTATATCGTAGTTTCCCAGAATGGTTCGTAAAACCATCTATTTTCTTATTGTGGTATGTGTTTGTATCGTGTTCTATGAATGGATTAATGAAAAGCAAGTTGCTAGAAATATTTGAGTCAAACTTCAAAAACTTTTCAAAAACAAACCCCTGAACCTTAGATATTTATCTCATTTCTCATGATCTATCTCAATCTTCGGATGCCTCGCGGAGGAAGCAGTTCATCCCCGGACCCCATGTTGAAAATCTTGCAAATGTTGGTTTTAGACCGCGAAGCTAAAAGAACTGAACGTCAAGCCAACTTAGAAACCCTTCAACACATGGCTCACATGGCCAACAACAATCACGGCCAAGGAAACCAGGACAACCATGGATCCAACCTCAAGAACTTTCAAAACACCAATCCACCCGTCTTTAGCAAGTCTGAAGAGCCCCTAGATGCAGATGATTGGCTGTAGACCATGGAGAACAACTTAGAAGTTGCAGGAGTGGAAGCCAACAAGAAAGTACTATTTGCCACCCACTATCTGGCAGGAGATGCAAGAGCTTGGTGGAACAGCGTTCATGCCATGACTGGAGGAAAAATGATGACTTGGGATGAATTAAAAATCAAGTTTAGCAGAACCCATGTGCCACCGGGTTTGATTAAGAGGATGAGAGATGAATTCAGAGAATTGAAGCAAGGGAGGATGACAGTAGTTGAGTACCGTGAAAAATTTCTATCATTAGCTAGGTCTGCACCCGATGAGATTGACACTGAAAAGAAGAAGGAGAGATTCCTGAATGGTCTGCATGATGAGATGCAGACAATGTTAGTTAATATCCTGTTTGCTGACATTGATGCCTGTAACACCCCATCTTTACTTAATCAATGTTAGGGTTAGTTTTGTGCATCATGAGCATCATAATTTAAATTGTGCATCGAAGAAACTAAATCAAACCCTAAAAACCCTAATCTTTTGCCCCTCTTTGAAACATTCAAATGGTTTTGATAATATTTGAAAAGTACAAAAATAATTGGAGCCCAAATGGATTAGAAGGGCCCCATGCTATTTAATATATAATTACAAAGTTTCTGGTATTTTTGGAATATCCTAAAACAGATTTCAAATCAATTTGTAAAAGAAAGAAATAAGAAAGCTAAATAGAAGAGATTTCTAAAAAAATAACCATAATAGCACCTAGGCCGCGCAGCCCAGTCCCTTTCCTTTCCTCCCTCTCTTTCCTGTGGCCCAGTCCGGCCCAACTTCGGTCCAACACGAGGCCCATACCGGTTCACTCCTTTGTCGTCTTCTTCTTCCTCGCGATGGAGAGAACCCGCTCGCTGTCAACACAGCAGCGCTCGCCGGCACCAAGATGTGTTCCACCAACCGCCGCCCCCGGACGACTACATGTACTCGACGCCGATGCCTAGTAACCCTAGCCGTGTGCCTTTTCTCCTCTCCCTCTCTCAAACTCGTCCCAGCAAAAAGCACCGAACCCTAACCTTGATACCTCGTCGGCGCCACGCCATCTCTGGTCGCCCCAAGGTCCCTAGATCACGCTCCTGTTACCTCAATCGCTACCTCCTGTCCGAACTCCGGCCGCCGTCTTCATAGGTGATTCCGGCCGCCCCCGAGCTCGCCGACCCTACAGTAAGCCTCTAGGTGAGCTCCTGATTCTCCTGGAGCTCCTCCCTCCTTCAATTTCTTCCGGAATCGACCCCACCACATATACCTGTCCCCGCCACCGATGGCCTCCGCCATGCTCCTGCTCCGTTGACCTTCTTTGAGTGGCGCCACCTCTATTTGGTTTGGGCTACTCCGCTGATTCGAACGCATGCCATAGCGCTTCCCATATCGCCCTCCTCCGTTGTTCCCCGCCGTGTCCGACGAGCTCTCCGGCGAGGCCCGCGTGGAGCCCGCGTGGCTCCTGCGTGGCATGTTGACCCGACCCAGGCCCCACCCATCAGTGGAAGTGGCTAGCTTCGGTCTAGTTGAGAAACAACAACCACCCCCCTTGTCCCACTTTGCCTTCGTGGAGGCTGAGTTGGCACTGGGGCCCTTCGGTCAGTCTCACTAGCTAGCCCAGCCCTCGGTGTAAAAAATAATTCCAGTTTTATTTAAATTAAGAAAAGGTTTAATAATTTGAGAAATTGTCTTGAATATTGTAAATTCAATAACTTTTAATGTGCAATTCAGAAAAATACAAATAATATATCAAAATGTTCAGAAAAATGAAACCTATCTATCTAAGCTATAATCATGCATTGTTCAACAACTTCAATGACAAGTTTAATTAGAAGAACAAATGCACCCCTCTCATATGTTCCGGAGTTTCTCCGAATTAGGTTTTCTACCCCTCTGAACCCCGATTAAATGGTCGAGCATGCTTTAGGGTTTCAATTCAATACAATTTAAATTGTCATATCATCATTCTTGTTTGAGCATTGCATCGATGCCATGTGTTGATTCTTTTCCCTTTATTTCCGGTGTTTTGTTCTTCCCGATAGAATACGATATCGAGATCGAGATCGAAGACCGAGGACAAGACCATCGAAGATCGAAGATCGATGAACAATACTTGACCAACTGTAACCAATTCAAGTACAAGGCTCCCGAAGATCTGTTTATCTGCTATCAACTGGCAAAGGCAAGCATAACCCCACCATGATATAATCCTATTATTTCGAAAGCATTTCAATTCTGCCATGATGCATACGATTCTAATTTGGTCTTTTATCTATAGATAGAGTATCCTGTCTATTGCATACTTCCTTTGAGCTTATATTACCTGATCCACTGCTCCTAGCACAACTAGGTTTGGCTCGTCTGCACTGCTAGAGCTATTATATGTGTCTTCTTAGCCATGCATAGCTATAGAGTCTGGTCCATCCAGATGATGTATCAGATGCAGATAATCTAGTATGACAGGAGAACTTGATGAGATGAGATTAGTGATATGAGATTAAACATGCTAAGGCTTGTATGGGAGTCCATGGTGGGATGTGGTTTTTCTAGTCCCATGCTCGCTACCACTAGGACCTGAGTTCTTTCCTTTGGAACCAAGACAAGCGTGCAACCACACAGGGCCTGGACAACCGCATGACTAACTAACTTGCCTAGTAGATTCCATGAGTCACATAGTTCGGGCGTTCCATTCGACATATGCATAGAAAACTGTTTGAAAGATTTGCCGGATGCAGGTGCATTCATTACAGGTAGGTAAGCGTGGACCGGGTTGCTTGGGGTAGATGGCGCCCCTGTTAACCAACCTCGCCTCACATATTTAAGTACCGGATTCGGGATTTGACCCGTTATGGCGGAATCATACTTATTTCGTGACTCATGGTCTCGGCGAAAGCAAGGTAAAGGTCATGTCTAACCACCCTTTGCCGGCCTTCCAAGGAAGAGGGCTAATCATTGTGGCATTAAGAGAAGGTTAGTACGTGTGGGTAAAGTTGTACACCCCTGCAGGGTTAAATCTTTTCGAAAAGACGTGTTCACAGTTATGAACGCTTGGCGACCATATTCTAAGATCATAGAGAACTTTAACCTAATCGTAAAACTTGGTAGATCAACGTGTGCTTAAGGGTGCTTCCTCATGGGTACGAGGGGTGTTCCTAGTTCAGGAGATGATGATTGGTGGATATCAAAAGATGATGATCAATACTTTGGAGATGTCGCTATCTTATCCCCTTTTAAAATATTTTGATTAGATGAGCTTCTTCTCCCTCTTGTTTTATAAACAAAAGATGGCTTTATCCAAAATAACTCCACTAGCCAGAAGTTTTGCGGAGGACATCCTGTACTCACCCTTGCTTTGTTGATACTTTTGGCAGAGTAAGTGTTCCCTGAAGATCAGTGTGGTACTACATCGACATCGACGAGTAGCTTGGGGTTCCCGGCCGGCAGCCTGGAATCTATGGGATGGTACGTCATCGTTATGCTTCAGGCCTCTTAGACCATTTGTTAAGTTTGCTATACTTAATAGCATAATTTGCCTTCCGTTGTTTGATGTTTGTGGTCAGTGACCTCTACTTGTAATAATTTGGTTCTCTGCTCAGTTATGAGCTTGCTGTAACAAATTTTGTGTCGTAGGGTCACTGCTGTATTACCGATTCTTCAATAGATATTCTCGATCTCAAGGTTAAGCTTATATCAGAAGAGGTCTGGGATTTGTTTAGCCTGATCCCGGGGGTGTCACAGTTCTTGGTATCAGAGCAGTACCGACCGTAGGAAAACCTTGCTATTGGTCGATGTTGAGTATAGTGTTTGAGAAAACTATTTTAAAAGCTGAAAAGTATTTGCGAAAACTCTAGTTTGCTTCTTATATTACTTATCCAGTTTCGCTCTAACTCTAGGTTATCTTATCTGGTGTTGATTTTGGAAAAGTTTTGATACCTCTTCTAGTCTTTCAAAACTTAGGTGCCTTCTTGGCATGCCATTTCTTAACCAGTTGACCTAGTGTTGAGTTCTCTATAATTGTGTGTGTTGTGAATTCCTTTTTTCCCTTTGCTCTTGTTCATCTGAGAGATTCCTTTCTATCATGATCTCTCTATCCTTTTGACCCAAAATATTATATTTTTGGATCTTCAGTATTATGTTCCAGGCTTCGAGGTTTCCTTTCGCCTCGTGTGCCTCCTTTTTTGTTCGTTTGGTATTTCAGAAGATGTTTCTTATTTTGGAAGCTACCTCGTGATTACTGTCTTGTAGTGTACGCTATGTCACTCAAGCAGTAATAACTTCTTTCTTTGGGTTTTATCCAATGGACTTGAACCTAAGATCCCCGATTGTGCTGGATTAAATTGTTGTGAATCTTGTACATGAAGCTGACCTTTAACCCAAGATCCATCCCTTTGATCCCTGTCGTTATTGTTCACACATTACCTCAGGATGGCTTGTATTACAACTCTAGCCTTCAAGCTTGTGGTCTTTGTCGCGATTGAATTGTGACAAATAAAGGACTTCCCCTGCCACATGCTATGGCATATGTTCTCTATTGGAACCAAATAGATCACAACAAGAGTACTCCTCGAGAGTCTCGCATCTATACTCGTGAATCTGCCACACCTTACCCCTTCGCTGCATTGGTTTTCAGAAGGTTGTTGATTTATGCATCCACATCTTGGGATTCCATCCTGAGCATGTTCCTTTTCACTTGTTGTTTTCCGACCGTTGTCTACCGGTTGGTAACCAAGTAGTAACTTTCATTGGTGTCTTTCGATGTAAGATACTCTCGTGGTTCGTCATGATTAACCATTTCGGGATGTCAGGAGAAACAAACTCCAGTACCTCGTCATATCTAGGACCAAGTCAAAGTGTTGTAATCCTCAAATCAAGAAGTGGTGATTAGCTTCTATCTATTCTACCTTAAAGTATCACACACTTTTATATTGAGAGGTCGTTCCAAGTTTCATGACCCCTTAATCAAGTGACGCTCTTACACATATTCACCCACCCTTCCTCAAGATTTCGCGCTCATGAGTGATGCGTGTGCGTAATAATATGGCCATCTAAGATTCTTAGCAGTTATAGTTGCTTTGAACTCTAAGGACATTTGAGTCATTCTTAGCGTGATTGGTTAACCCCGTCACTCAGCAAAGGATGATTGTGCTACCGAGTCCGCTATCCTGGTACATCTCTTTAGTCAAAGAGTTATGATTGTGCTGAAACTCTGGGACTATGTTTCCTGCCTCACTAAGAAAGTCTCCTCTAGAACTAAGTGACATATCGGTGGTTCGTGATATTCTAGATGTCTACTAGAAGTATCGCCATGTTGCCACATGAACGTGTTGTCAAGTTCTTGAGGAATCAAGTTCTCTAAACTGCTACTTTCTCCAAGGATCCGTACTGGATAACCATGAACCAGTTGGTTGAGCTTAAACAACAACTTGGAGAGTTGTAAGACAAAAGTTCTAACTGACTCAGTTCTTCCAAAAGGGTTGTCTAGTTTTGGTTAGTGCTGAAGTAAGATAGTATGTTCCTTGTGGATATGTTATCTTCCCCCACCTTTGATTTGATTTGGGTTATTGTCAAACCAAACTCAGTTCCAAGGACTATCTTGATGGTGTTTCTTCTCGTGATGTTTCCCTTGAGTACATCTTCATGTCCATAAATCTGACCAATACTTCTGCCTTGTTCAAGCAACGTATGAGTCCATCTTCTTGGAGTGTCCCGATAAGTTTGTTGTTGAGCCCATCGATGACATCCTTATCTTCTCCATGCTAGATTTGATTCATATGGAACATTTGGCATTAATGTTGGAAATTTTTTAGAACCATCCTCGAGTCGTCTCGAAATTTGTGTTCTGGATGTTAGAAGAAACCTTCTCCGATTCACGTGCAATAGTTGAAAGATGTCGCAGTGGATTCGATTACAGTCAACTACGTCCCTTAAGGATACATGTGTATTCTATTCTTAGTACTATATGTATGTGCAGATGTGTTTCGACAAGTTGCTAAATACATGGGTCTAGCAATCCAGCTCAGTCTCTTGGAGCTATACGTTGTAGTCCATATCTTGAGAATCTAGTAACTTTACCATCGCGGTAAATGTTGCAAATCTTCTATTCGGACATGCTGAGTCTGAATTATCATCTCACCAAACCAAGTTTGAATCTCAAGCAGATATGATGGTTGGTGTTCCTCAAGGTTTCAACATAGGTCTCTTTATAAATTCGGCAATATTGATGAAATGGTTGACATACTTAGCTGGAAAGACCCTTCGTCATAATCTCTCGATTCAGCAATATCAACCACTCTTCATGAAGCTTCTTCTATAATTGATTATAGGAGTTGTGTTTATAGTTTTCTTGTATCCGAAGTCCGACCTTTACTTGATGTTTGATTTCTCGAACATCAAGGAGAACATTTAAAGTAGTGTTGCTAAATGTCTCTCGGTCGATCCTCCAGACCATCTTATGTTGTCAAGCATCCTGTTGTGCCAAGTAATTGAAGTCTGAAAATGAAGTTTCTTTCTTCTCGAGTCATCAGGAATCTTCTAAACTATTCATCTTGGTAGTGTAAAGTGATACCCAAATCTTTGGCAAAGATTTTGGTATACCTGGATGAATAAAGAGTTTCCTTCATTTCCTCAACCATATTTTTGATAGTGACTATGATTTTGGTAATCAATAGTTTCTTTTGATACATGTTTCTTGAGACTCTTACGAGTCCTCTCCACCAAAGCACATTTCTGTCTTGGCCTTGTGTTGAATGAAAAAAATGACCCTTCTCTGTCAAAAGTAGTTCAACGGCTTGGTTTTGTTGATCCATATCTCAGTAACCTGAAATCTTTACATAAGCTGTTTAGTAGAGGTTCTATATCGAAGTCTGTGGTCATGTTCTTTCTGTTGGAAGCTTTATTACTCAGAAGCTTCAAAACCTCCTGTAAGTTCCATGGTATCAATCCTTATGAAGACCATCTATCTAACAACTTGAAACCATCTCCTCTTGTTTCCTCTGTTACCTTGGTGTGTTTCATGCTCGTCATCTCACAGTTGTTTCTGAACAATCCATCCATGAGTTGACCATGATATACTATGTGTGTTGTTTAGTGTGTTCCCTCTTATCTTTAGAGTGACCCTATTCCTTTTCTCTCTGTCTCTCTTCCTACCTTTGGAATATTGGGTCGAGATTCTCGTAAGGGGGATAGATCTGCAACACCCCAGCTTTACTTAATCAATATTAGGGTTAGTTTTGTGCATCATGAGCATCATAATTTAAATTGTGCATCAAAGAAACTAAATCAAACCCTAAAAACCCTAATCTTTTCCCCCTCTTTGAAACATTCAAATGGTTTTGATAATATTTGAAAAGTACAAAAATAATTGGAGCCCAACTGGATTAGAAGGGCCCCATGCTATTTAATATATAATTACAAGGTTTCTGGTCTTTTTGGAATATCCTAAAACAGATTTCAAATCAATTTGTAAAAGAAAGAAATAAGAAAGCTAAATAGAAAAGATTCTAAAAAAAATAACCAGAAGAGCACCCAGGCCGCGCAGCCCAGTCCCTTTCCTTTCCTCCCTCTCTTTCATGTGGCCCAGTTCGGCCCAACTTCGGTCCAACACGAGGCCCATACCGGTTCACTCCTCTGTCGTCTTCTTCTTCCTCGCGATGGAGAGAACCTGCTCATTGTCGACGCAGCAGCGCTCGCCGGCGCCAAGATGTGTGCCACCGACCGCCGTCGCCCCCGGACGACTACATGTACTCGACGTTGATGCCTAGTAACCCTAGCCATGTGCCTTTTCTCCTCTCCCTCTCTCAAACTCGTCCCAGCAAAAAGCACTGAACCCTAACCTTCATAACTCACCGGCGCCACGCCATCTCTGGTCGCCCCAAGGTCAATAGATCACGCTCATGTGACCGCCTTGACCTCCTTTGTAATTTGCCCCAAGAATCGTAAGCCGGGCGGCTTCCAGACGCCTCAATCGCTACCTCCTGTCCGAACTGCGGCCGCCGTCTTCACAGGTGATTTCGGCCGCCCCTGAGCTTGCCGAAACTACAGTAAGCCTCTAGGTGAGCTCATGATTCTCCTAGTGCTCCTCCCTCATTCGATTGCTTCCGGAATTGACCCCACCACATGTACCTGTCCCCGCCACCGATGGTCTCCACCGTGCTAGCTACTGCTCCGGTGACCTTCTTTGAGCAGCACCGCCTCTATTTGGTTCGGGATACTCCGCTGATTCGAACGCATGCCATAGCGCTTCCCAGATCACCCTCCTCTTCCGTTCCCCGCCGTGTTCGATGAGCTCTCCAGCGATGCCCACGTGGCGCCTGCATGGCATGTTGACCCGACCCAGGCCCCACCCGTTAGTGGCAGTGGCTAGCTTCGGTGTAGGTGAGAAACAACAACCGCCCCGCTGTCCCACTTTGCCTTCGTGGAGGCTGAGTTGGCACTTGGGCCCTTCGGTCAGTCTCACTGGCTAGCCCAACCCTCGGTGTAAAAAATAATTCTAGTTTTATTTAAACTAATAAAAGGTTTAATAATTTCAGAAATTATTTTGAATATTGTAAATTCAATAACTTTTAATCTGTAATTCAGAAAAATACAAATAATATATCAAAATGTTCAGAAAAATGAAACCTATCTATCTAAGCTATAATAATGCATTGTTCAACAACTTAAATGAAAAGTTTAATTAGAAGAATAAATTCACCCCTCTCATATGTTCCGGAGTTTCTCCGAATTAGGGTTTCTACCCCTTGGAACCCCGATTAAATTGTCGAGCATGCTTTAGGGTTTCAATTCAATACAATTTAACTTGTCATATCATCATTCTTGTTTGAGAATTGCATCGATGCCATGTGTTTATTGTTTTCCCTTTATTTCCGGTGTTTCGTTTTTCCCGATAGAATACGATATCAAAATCGAGACCGAAGACCGAGAACAAGACCATCGAAGATCGAAGATCAACGAACAAAACTTGACAAACTGTAACCAAGTCAAGTACAAGGATCTAGAAGATCTGTTTATCTGCTATCAACTGGCAAAGGCAAGCAAGGTAAAGGTCGTGTCTAACCACCCTCTGCCGCCTTCCAAGGAAGAGGTCTAATCATTGTGGCATTAAGAGAAGGTTAGTATGTCTGGGTAAAGTTGTACACCCCTGCATGGTTAAATCTTTTCGAAAAGCCGTGCTCACGGTTATGAACGCTTGGGGACCAGATTCTAAGATCATAGAGAACTTTAAACTAATAATAAAACTTGGTAGATCAACGTGTGTTTAAGGGTGCTTCCTCATGGGTACGAGGGGGTGATCCTAGTTCAGGAGATGATGATTGGTGGATATCAAAAGATGATGATCAATACTTTGGAGATTTCGCTCTCTTATCCCCTTTTAAAATATTCTGATTAGACGAGCTTCTTCTCCCTTTGGTTTTATAAACAAAAGATGTATTTATGCAAAACAACTCCACTAGCCAGAGGTCTTGCGCAGTACATCCTGTACTCACCCTTGCTTTATTTATACTTTTCGCAGAGTAAGTGTTCCCTGAAGATCAGTGTGGTACTACATCGACATCGACGAGTAGCTTGGGGTTCCCGGCCGGAAGCCTGGAATCTATGGGCTGGGACGTCATCATTATGCTTCAGGCCTCTTAGGCCATTTGTTAAGTTTGTTATACTTAATAGCATAATTTGCCTTTCGTTGTTTGATGTTTGTGGTCAGTGACCTCTGCTTGTAATAATTTGGTTCTCTGCTCAGTTATGAGCTTGCTGTAAAAAAAATTGTGTCATAGGGTCACTCCTGTGTTACCGATTCTTCACTGGATATTCTCGAGCTCAAGGTTAAGCTTATATCAGACGGAGGTCTGGGATTTGTTTAGCCCTGATCCCGCGGGTGTCAAAATGCCTTAGTGGATTCTGCCATTCAGATGGAAGGCAAGATCAACCAAGCCAATGAGAACTGCAAGCGTCGAATGATGCATCAACCAGGAACCCACCATACCCCAAAGTATAGCCCCAGCCCGTCTACAGGATTTGCCCAAAAATCAATAGACCCCGATGAACCGTCCAACCTATCCCAACCGTGGAGGAAGAAACCCAAGGCCCGGAGGAAACCACAGCAACAACCCCAGCAACTCCAACAATTTCAATTGTGCACCGTCCAAGGACAACAACACCAATACTGCCCCAAGAACTAGAAGCAATGTTGTGACTATTGTAGGAAAGGACAAGTCTCAGTTGACTTGTTATGAATGCAGAACCGAGGGTCACTATTTCAATGAGTGCCCCAAGAAGATTGCAGCATCCCCAATGTGAATTCCCCAGCTCAGCAGCAGCGTCGTGCTCAGCCTAGAAGGAGATTTGCCCCTGGGAATTCGCTTAACCGCAATGGCCGTCTGTTTCTCATGAATGCTGAAGAAGCCCAAGAAGCGCCAGATGTCGTGCTGGGTATGTTTTATGTTAACTTAGTACTTGCAAGAGTGTTGTTTGATTCTGGAGCATCGCACTCGTTTCTTACCGAATAATTTGCATGTACTAGTAAAATTCAACCAACAAAATTGAAGCATGTTATGATAGTTCAAATACCTGGATCAACCACCAAATCCAGACAAATTTGCAAGGTCGTACCTATCAGAATCCATGACATAGATTTTTATGCGAATCTAATATACTCGGAACCAATGGTTTGGAAGTAGTAATAGGAATGGATTGGATGTCTAAACATAAAGGATTAATTGACTGTGCCAAGTAAGCCATAACCATGACCAGTACAACCGGAATATAAGTAGAGCATGTATCTGAAACCTTGCCCCGTCAATTCAAGTGCAACAAGAGTATAGCCTAACCAACCATTGACCAAGTCAGAGTATTCTGTGAATACCCTGACGTATTTCTAGATGTTTTGCCCGGTATGCCCCCAGATCGAGATATTGAGTTTATCATTGAACTAATCCTTGGAACCAGACCCATAGCCTAGAGACCTTATAGTATGAACCCATCGGAATTAGTGGAGCTGAAGAAGTAACTTGATTCTATGATGGAGATAGGACTTATTCAACCAAGTGCGTCTCCATGGAGATCACCTGTCTTGTTTGTGGAAAAGAAAGATGGAGGTAACCGTTTGTGTACAGATTATTAGAAACTCAATGATGTCACCATTAAGAAAAAGTACCCACTTTCGAATATAGAGAACTGTTTGACCAGTTGATTGGTGCCAAAGTGTTTTCTAAGATTGATATTATAATTGGTTATCATCAACTCAAGATTCGCATAGAGGATATTCCAAAGACTACCTTTACCACCAGATATGGACTGTATGAGTACACTGTCATGTATTTTGGATTAACCAATGCCCCCTCTTATTTAATGAACCTCATGAATAAGATTTTTATGGACTTCCTGGATAAGTTTCACTACAATAAATGTGTTTACTTATGACCTTCTCATAGAGACGGGGAGTGAAATCGTCATAGATCTATGACGATTTCGAACAAGAAGGTGGTAGACCGTTTGAAGAGGTCAAAACCCTATAAAATTACGATGATTTGTATCAAAATCATCGTAATTTGTTCATACGAAATCGTCATAAACTACATGACACAGCTAAGAGACTTATTTATAGCTGATTATAACCATCTAAATCGTCGTAATGACTGGATCAGAATCCATTTAGAGGACCACATCAGCAATTATGTCTACATGTCATGTCTATGTGTTAATGTTTGCTTATGTGTCATATCCACGTGTATATTTCTGCCTACCTGGAATTCAAGCCCCACCACAAGCCTAACATGCGGGACCATTCCCAGCAGTACCAAGCATTGCATGCAATAAGTACCAAAAATAACTCGCGGTCAAGATTCGAAACAGCGACCTCCCAAGACTCCACAATACCTGTCGAAGTAACCACTATACCAAATCCTCGTCCGTGTTCAATTACCGAGCTGACTCTATTTAACCATACGTCTTCGCTGTTGGACCTATGCCCCGGTGGGCCGAATTCTTCCTGCACCGCTGTTGGGCCAGTGCCTCGCTATTTTTTTTTGACTTACCTCGCTGTTGGGCTGATGTGATCGTGATTTGTTGGGCTCGTGTTTCCTTTTAGTTGGTGGTCTGGTTGTAGTCCTAGGCAGATGTGTTGGTCCATTTAGAAAGTTTTTTTTCTTTTTTCTATTTTGTTAATTCTTTTGTATCTTTTTCATCAAAAATCCAAAATAATTGATATTTGGCTCTAAATTTTTATAAAATTCAGTAGATCCTCTTAGGGTGTTAATTATGAATAATTTTTTATTTTAAAATAGTGGATTTCATTTTGTGGTTGCTTCATAGTATGCCCCGTTTTGTGTACTCGGAACATGCAAAATGCGTTTCTTGTGTGACGAAAAGAAAAACTTCAGTGGATGAGACTCGCTAAACTTGCATTGGATCTTTGAAGAAATAGCATATTGTGAGTCTAAATATTTTTTTTGCAAAAAATCATGGGAATCATATCATGTACCTGTAGTTCAAATTGGACCCACTTCCTACCGATTTAGCAGGAATTTTTATTTTTCGCCAGGGGTGGATAGAAAGGTTTGAGATACCCCGGTTGGGACATTTGTCCATGTAAGGTGGTCTATTATTTTTGAAAAATGGGGTGGTAGAGTTTTATAACTTTCATTTAGTGGTTGCAATTCCTCATGCAACATTGTTCGCCCCATTTTTTGCTATCGGAAAATGGAAAATGGTTTTTTGTACGACGATAAGGAAAAATTCCTCATGCAACATTGTTCGCCATCCCATGATACATATGTGTGCACAATATGGGCATATTATCACAAACTATGCCGCGATTCTGGCCATAACATTGGTCGATTGGTCCGAAAGCCATGAAACCTCGAACATGATACGTCATTTTTGATAAGGTTTTTTTGAGACACTTGCAATATACCAAGGTTGGTATTTTTTCTTGCAACTATGTCACATAATAAGACACCACGCAAAGGATTTGCATTGACCGGACCGTTTTTGAATTTTTTATGCTCGTTTCAAAACATGGTCAAAATGGCGGGCATGAAGGTTCTTAGCTACGGGCTAAGCCTTGCTAAACTTGCATTGGATCTCTGAATAAATAGCATATTGTGAGTCTAAAAAATATTTTTTTCCAAAAATAATGGGCATCAGATAATGTACCTGTAGTACAAATCGGACCCACTTCCTACCGATTCGGCAGGAATTTGTCTTTTTCGCCAGGGGTGGACGGAAAGGTTTGAGATACCCCCGTTGGGACATTTGTCCATGTAAGGTGGTCTATTAGTTTTTGAAAAATGTGGTGGTACCCTTCTAAAACTGTCATTTGGTGGTTGCTTCACAAAACGCCCTTTTTTGCGCTCGGAAAATGGAAAAAGGTTTTTTGGTGTGTCAAAAAGAAAAACTTCCTCCTGCAATATTGTGCGCCATCCCATGATACATATATTTTCACAATATGAGCATATTATCAAAAACTATGCCGTGATTCTAGCAATAACATTGGTCTTTCAGCCTAAAAGCCATGAAACCTCGGACATGATATGTTATTTATGAGAAGGTTTTTTCGAGACGAAATCAATTTACCAAGTTTGATATTTTTCCTTGGAACTATGTCACATAAGATGACGCTACGTGAAGGTTTCACATAGTTCGGATTATTTTTGAATTTTTTATGCTCGTTTCAAACTATGGTAAAAACGGCGGACACGAAGGTTCTTAGCTAGGGGCTAAGCCTCGCTAAACTTGCATTGGATCTCTGATGAAACATCGTATTGTGAGTCTAAAAATTATTTTTTCCAAAAATCATGAGCACCGGATCATGTACCTATATTTCAAAACGGACCCACTTCCTACCGATTCAGCAGCAATTTGTCTTTTTCAGCAGGAGTGAACGGAAAGGTTTGAGATACCCCGGTTGGGACATTGTCCATGTAAGGTGGTCTAATATTTTTATAAAATATGGTGGTACCATTCTAAAACTGTCATTTGGTGGTTGCTTCACAAAATGCCCCGTTTTTTGTGCTCGGAAAATGGATTTTATGTGTGTCAAAAAGGAAAACTTCCTCCTGCAACATTGTTTGTCGTCCCATGATACATATGTGTGCACAATATGAGCATATTATAAAAAACTATGCCATGATTCTAGCCATCACATTGATATTTCTGCCTCAAAGCCATGAAACCTCGGACATGATAGGTCATTCATGAGAAGGTTTTTCGAGACACAATCAATTTACCAAGTTTGATATTTTTCCTTGGAACTATGTCACATAACATGACGCCACGCGAAGGTTTCACATAGTTCGGACTATTTTTGAATTTTTTATGCCCGTTTCAAACTATGGTCAAAACGTCTTTATTTGCATAATATAGCCACCCAATCAGAAAATAGAAATAGACTCCCCACGGATCAACCCACTTAATAAGATCTCAACCATCCATGTACAATCTACCCAACGAAGGAAGATTTGCCTATCGTCCCCTCCGCACTTTGCACCTGAAATGACTAAAACATCCTGCAGCTACAACGCACTTACCAGAAGAGACCCCCAAACCCTAATCCCCTTCCCATACCCTGTCGCCACTTATCCTCTTTCGCCAAATTCCACCTTCCCGAAAACCCTAGCCCCTCGCTTGACAGATGCAGCCGCTGCCCCAGGAACCGTGATGCCATGGCAAGCCACCACGTTGGACGAGAGCCAGAGGTTACTGGTTGTTTGGAGGACGATGGCTCCCGGCGACGCGCTCCCCCTCGTCATCGCTGCGCCCCTACACTCACTACCTACAAGGGGAAGCGGGGAGATCGAATTGATTGGTCGATGGGGGAGGTCGGCCACGCGACGGCGGTCGATCTGGATGTGTCGGTGGTGGGGACGCTGGTGTGGGTGCGCCGCCCGAACAGGTCGTGGTGACGGGGTCGGGGGGTGTCGCCGCACAAGGTCCCCGACAGCTGCCCTCCACCGGTCAGGTTGCCCGCGACCCCCATCCTGCTCCTCGTCCGCCGCGAAGGCACCGTCTTCGTGTACGTACGCCCTCCTCCCTCCCTCCCTCCCTCCTCTACCCAGTGCTCTGGTGGTCTGACTCTGCCTCTGCCCTGCCTGCGCGTGTGAGTAGTGACTAGTGCAACCTGGATCACTGCAAGCGGGTTAAGCCGTTCCGATGCGGGGAGGTGGACCTGGAGGACTGCATCTGCAGGGCCGAGGAGCATCAGGATGCGCCCTGATGCAACAAGAGGGTCTGCGCCACTAGCAGGTACACCCACAAGGAGGACGACATGCTCCAGGCCCTCGACATAGAGCGGGCCAGCCTCCGCCTCCGTTCCTCCTCAAGACCCACAATCACCACAACCAAGCCCTCCCCTGTCGCCTCGCAAGGTTACTGGGGCCCAGCGTGGTGGATCGCTCTCCAGAACAACCAGCGTGATTGTTTGGAGTACATTGTCTTGTTCAATCTAATCAGATGCATATTGTTGGGTTCAGAACATTTTGTATCTTGTAGAACATCAGAACTGCTTTACCATAAGAATTTTGCAATGCGACCTGACATATTAGTAATTTAGTATTGTTTGGGTGCACTTATTATATCTTGTTGATCTAAAGAATTGTTGACCATATGGAAAACATAGTACTGATGTAGTTTTTTGTCAACTCTTATATATCTGGTGATGTAATAGTTGTTCTCTTTGAGCTCTAAAAGTTTTCTATGGCAATGCAAGGAAGAGTAGAATGATGTCTCCTAGCAAGGTTACTGGTTTTGGAGCCCTTGTTTGATTTGGTTGCCTGATTGTGTCAAGAATTTAGTGTATCACATTATCATATTCAACGGGCGAAGATCTATCAAGTAATCATTCATATTATTTTGAAATTTGATAACTGTACATATTTATAACCTGTGACAATTGTTTGGGAAATTGTCACATGATCGAGTCATTCCATACTTGTCTTAACAGCATTGGGAGAACAACATTCTAACATAAAAATTTGAATTCATGTGCCTAGTTTATAAGGAAATGCTTAGACGTTTAGGTGCAAACTCGTGTGCTATTCATTTGCCCGAACCAATTATAGTATGAAGTGTCTATACTTCTGTTAACTTGTGTGTTATTTATCAGCACCAGCTTCATTTATATCCGGTTTTGTTGAAAATGGTCTTGTTATTTTTCCTTTTATTACCTATTTGTGATAAACTTTCTTATAATTACAGGAGGTAGGGTGTAACCCTGTTCTTGAGATAACTAGATGACAGTATATGTTCTTAAGTTCTTTGCATGGATATGTCTTGTAGTTGTTTTTAATCTTGGTTGCAACAACTTTAGTCAGTAGATTTTGCAACAGCTTGATCTGAATATCCATCTCCTACTGCTCTGCAGCTTGATAAATGTATTCTGCATCTTAGTTTATATTAACACTAGATGCCTCAATGTATTGCGCATGCCATTGTGTTTCAATCTCCAAGTAAACAATGCCATGATCTGATGGTATTAGCACTAGGTACAGGTGCCTCAATAATTTCTGTATAGGTTATATTATGTGTGTGCTTCATCTATATGATTCTGTATGCAAAATAGGGTTGTGCCATATATGAAGTGCACCTGAAAGTATAGAATTTGGTTCAGTTCTGGAATTATGTTGTATATTACATGTGCCATTTGTGTCTGCTGGCATTTGGTTATCTTGAAATGTGCACATTATCTCCCTGTGAATGAAAAAATTAGCATAGTAGTATAGTTTGTGATTTTGTCTAGTTGATGGAGAACTTGAATAATAACATCTTAACTTATTAGATTTTGTCAATTACTTATTTGTGCAACTCTTTAGATCCTTATTATGCTCAGTTATATTGGTTGTGTGATAAAAAAAATTAGTAAAAAAAGTTCCTCGTGTCATTATACAGGTTATTGAAGCATGCCACATGAAAGCCTGTGTCCGATGATGGTCGGAGGTGCATCAGAAGGACGACATGTTCATCCAGATGCGCTATCACCGTGACGTTGAAGCTAACCTGCTGCTGTTGCTCTCCTCTGACGGATTAGATAAGTCTTCAGTATATTCTTCTTTACTTGGTTGATGATGGGACATGATGTAATGCATTACTATTGAGTATAGTGTTGTTCTAGTCCTCAGAAATACTTGTTGTATCCGAACATGAAGTGTTGTTCTAGTTATTTGTTGATCCTTACCATGAGCTCAAATGGTGTAGTAATATAAGAGCTATTGTCTAGTAATTCTATTAGATCTTATTTTTTCCACGCAATGTTATGCAATGGCTATTGCTTTTTCACCTTATTTTGTACTTGTCGTGAACTCATGGTATTGACCTGGAGTTGTGTGTGTTTTGATTATTTGATCGTGTTGTTCTTTACTTGAAGCTAAATGGCTATTGGGTGATCTACGCTTGTTATTGGTCGTCTGATATGGGGTGTTTGTTTGTGGTTGGTGTAGGTCAAGATGTAGCAGAACACACATGAGCTATAGAAATTTAATGTAAGATCAAGGGGAACCAGGAGAAGATCAATCTCAACAAGCAGCTACCCTACCTCATTGGCATCAAGGTTTGTGCCTTGCTGGACATGTACCAGTGTTTCAAATGTGTGTGAAATATCATTTATGAATATATTATGCATTGTAATGAGATAATCAAAGGAAAGATGTAAGGACGAAATATTTCTATTAGTTTTTTTTAATATTTGTAGGCCATGTACTCCTGTGATTTCTTGCCCTCTTGCGTTTTGTCATATCACTGATCATTCGTCAGTTCCTGCTACTGTTGTAGATTGCCCATGGGCACCTAGGTGAGTTTCTGGGCGAGCAGTGACACCCCAGGTGGAGTGGAGGAAGACAGTGAGGTGTTGGCTAGCTCGCGTGGAGGTGTTGGGCGCTGCGAGGGATCATTGCCGACCTGGAGGTGTTGGGCAGTGGGATTGTTGATTGTATGCATCAATTTTTTGTTTTGATGTAATGTACGAGGAGTGATTGTTTGTTCATTTGAATTTCTGGTCTGTTTATTTGAAAATTTGGTTAGTTCATTTTGAAATAGGGTCTGTATCATTTTGCAATGAAAATTGGTTCATTATTTATCCATATATTTATGGGCTTCAAACGTTGCTTGCATATAGCCTAGATGAATATAATCTGAATTGTGTTGGGCTTTAAAAACACCAGCCCAATGACTAATTGTGGAACAAAGCATCAGATTGTAAATGGTAAAAGGCTGATGGCAGGCCTAAAATAATTGGACTTTGAACGCCAAGGCCCAAAGAACTAGATCGTAAATAGGCCAAGGCCCAAAATGAAATGTACTATAAATGCCTAAACCAAGAAAAAAAGGACATAGTTATTGAGCTCAGCCCAAATAAGCGACCGCATTGGATCGGGCTGAATTTGCACTACGACGATCTGATTTCGTCACAATTTTTCCACGTCGGATTGGCCACGTAGGATCTGACATGGCCTGGCTAGATGCCCTGTGACGATATTGGATTGTCATAACATTTATGGCGATCCAATATCGTCATAGACGGTTATGACGATTTCACAAAAAACATTGTTGTATGCAATTACTGACGCTCAGTTTTTTACGATATGTTTTTCGTCATAAGATCGTCACATATTGTAGACAATGACGATTCGGTGACGAAAATAGAGGGTCATGTATCAGCAGATTCCTTTTAGTGTGTGTCATTGTTTTCATCTATGACATTCTGATCTATTCTAAATTAGAAGACGAACATGAGCTACACATGAGGACCATCCTTGGAACTATTAGGGAGCATTGGTTGTATGCCAAGTTTAGCAAATGTGAACTCTGCTTACAGGAAGTAGGATTCCTCGGACATATCGTGTCGGCCGAAGGAATTGGCGTTGACCCTGCCAAGGTCAAGGATGTTGAAGAATGGCAAGCCCCAACCACTCAAACCCAAGTTCGTGCATTTCTTGGATTACCAGGATATTACCGCAAGTTTGTAGAAGGATTCTCAAGTATCGTCAGACCAATGGCCCAATTGTTGAAGAAAGATAAGAAGTTTGAATGGACGGACAAATGTGAAGCAAGTTTTCAAGAACTCAAGAAGATATTGATCTCAGCCCCAATCTTGATCATGCCGGATACCACGAAGCCTTTTGATGTGTATTGTGACACATCCAAGATCGGTTTCGGATGTGTGCTAATGAAAGAAGGTAAATACATATAATATTTATCCCGATAACTAAAGCAACATGAGCAGAATTATCCTACCCATGACCATGAACTAGCAGCTGTAGTTTTAGCCTTGAACACGAGGCGACATTACCTTATGGGTAACCATTGTGAAATTTATTCGGATCACAAGAGCCTGAAGTATATTTTCACTCAGAGGGATCTAAATATAAGGCAAAGGAGATGGATAGAGCTAATCAAGGACTATGATATGGATATCCACTATCACCCTGGCAAAGCCAATGTTGGTAGCAGATGCCCTTAGCAGATTGTCATGTCGCTTGAACTCCATGATTCTAAAGGAGCAATCAAGTTTGCACAAGGAGTTGGAAGATTTCAAAATGGAGCTAGTAAGTGAAGGATTTTTGGCTAGCATAGAACTTAAACCCACTTTGATAAGTCAGATCAAGGAGGCGCAAAAAGGAAATGTTAGTATCGACGGAATCAAACGTCGCATCGGTACATGCAAATTACCCGGATTAACCAAAGATGAAGAAGGATTTTAGTAGTACAAAGGAAGAATCTGTGTGTCAGCAGATTTAGAATTGAAACAAGCTATTTTGAAAGAAGCCCATGATACTATTTATTCTATCCACCCCGGAGGAACAAAGATGTATCAAGATTTCAAGGAGCAATTTTGGTGGCATAAGATGAAGAGAGAAATCGGAAGCTACATTGCCAAGTGAGATATTTGTCAGAGAGTCAAGGTGGGACATCAGAGACCCGCGGGACTGTTGCAAACATTGCAGATTCCGGAATGGAAATGGGATTCAGTCATAATGGATTTTATCACCTGTTTTCCTACATCAAGTAGGGGAAATGACTCTATTTGGGTCATAGTAGATAGATTGTCCAAAGTCTCCCATTTCTTACCTGTCAAGACCACTTATCAAAGTTCAAAACTAGCAGAGTTGTACATTGCTAGAATGGTCAGTTTGAATGGAGTCCCTAAGAACATTGTATCGGATCGAGGAACCCAGTTTACCTCGAGATTTTGGAAGAAAGTACAAGACGGATTGGGAACCCGACTGGATTTCAGCACAACTTATCACCCTCGGACTGATGGACAAATGGAGCGAGTAAATCAAATACTCAAAGATATGTTGAGAGCCTGTATGTAGTAATATGGATCTAAATGGGAAGATTGTCTGCTTTTTGCAGAATTTTCTTACAACAACAGTTATGAAGCTAGTTTGCAAATGGCCCCATTTGAATTCATGTATGGAAGGAAGTGTCATACCCCTTTGAATTGGTCGGAAGTAGGAGAGAGTGGGATTTTCGGACCCGACATCCTACGAGAAGCAGAAGAGAAAGTTCACAAGATCCGTGAGAACCTCAAGACCACCCAATCCAGATAGAAGAGTTATGCCGACAAGAGACTTCGAGACCTAGCCTTCAATATCGGAGATTGTGTGTATCTCAAACTATCACATTTGAAAGGAATGCATAGTTTCCAACTCAAAGGAAAGTTAGCCCCCAGATAAATCGGACCTTTCAAGATTCTGAATGGTCGAGGAGAAGTATCGTATCTACTGGAACTGCCAGAGGAGATGTTTGCTGTGCATAATGTGTTCCATATCTCGTTACTTCGCACATACTTAGAATTCCCGAAGAAGACCGAAGTATTCAAGAATATTGATCACCAAACAATAGAGATCAATGATGACCTTACATATTCTGAAGTACCCATCCGTATTTTGGAGGAAGCTTTCAGAACCACCAGGACCAGGAGAATCAAGTTTCTCAAGATCCAGTGGGGTAACCACACTGAAGAAGAAGCTACCTGGGAACGAGAAGATTACATTAGGACGGAGTTTCCAGATCTCTTTAAATCCTAGTTTTCTTTTTCTCAAATCTCGGGACAAGATTTTGTTTAAGGAGGGAAGGTTTGTAACATCCCAAAAATATTAATCAAGGTTATCCATTCCAATCACCGAAATTTAGGGTTAACAAAAACTTTTGTTAATTCAAATCCATATGAATGCATGTGTGTATGTGATGATTGCATGAATGCTTGAATGGACTTGTGCGATTGTTATGAATGGCAAGGATTGGTTTAAAGATGAAAACAACATCATCTAAATCATTTCCAAGAAGAATCAAATCAAAGGAAATTCAAAAATAAACAAAATAAGAAAATGGTCATTTTGCCAATCTTGCTCACTAGACCACTTTGAGTGTTTCTTGTCCTAGATTTGAAACAGAAACAAATCCATATCTTTTCACCCCTTACTAGACCAAGTGAAAGTGTACCGAAGCCCACCTTGCAAAACCACATAAATATTTGTCAACGTTATTCAAATGACATTTGAAATTCGAATCTAGTTCATATGGTAAGATCACCATTTCTCGAAACCCAACCAAACCAGTGCACCTTGACAAATCCAAGCAACCAAAAACTACCTAGTATGTTGCACCCAACAAGTTTCAACCCAAAATTCAAATTTGAATTTCTTGCGGCCATTTCGTCAAACACTTGGAGACAGAAAATCAAATTGGCAAACTTTACTATTTTGAGCAGTGATCTTTGCAACCATTGTTCACCATTGATCACACTTGTCTCCCCCAGTGCCAGCAATTCCTTGACCACCCCTAGCCCCTAACTAGTGCACCATGCCATACCAACCCGAGAGAACCCTTGCCATCCGACCATGGAAAGCTAGCTAGAGGAAGCATCGAGCCTAGCCACCATGTCCAGGATGCATGCCACCGTACACCGCCACCCCATGTCCAGCCCTCGAGCCCTGATAGCCACTGGACCACCCAGAACGCACACACCCATTTCTCTACGACCATGTCCAGAGCGCGCCAAAGCACCGTGCCCGACACGCTCGCACAGACCGCGCCCCTTTTTTGTCGCCCGTGTACGTGATCACCACCGTCCCAGGAACCTCCCAGACAACCCCGTTCGGCTCCACGCGACCCGTAGCCACTATCCACCATCAAAACCACCATCGATACCGCTCAGAGCATCGACGCGTTCCGACCGAACCGCACCGCCCCACGCCTCGCCATCAAGACGTTGAACTTTGCCAGGAGACCACGCACCTGTTGGAGATATGCCCAAGAGGCAATAATAAAGTGGTTATTATCATATCTTCATACTTATGATAAATGTTTACATACCATGCTATAATTGTATTAACCGGAAACATTAATACTTGTGTGATTTGTAAACATAAAAGAGTCCATAGTAAAGCCTCTTGTTAAACTAGCTTGTTGGTTAATATATGATCATGGTTTCCTGATCATGAACATAGAGATGTTATTAACAACAGGGTCATATCATAAGGATAATGATGTGATGGACATACTCCTATAGTTAAGCGTAGCATATAGATAAAGTCATTTAATATAGTTCATTTGCTATAAGCTTTCTAATACATAGTAACCTAATTCCTTCGACCATGAGACCATGCTTATCGCCATCACCGGAAGGATTCTTTGATGACATCAAACACCACACCATAACTGGGTGGCTATAAAGGTGGCATTGAGTGTTCGGAAATTATGGGTTGAGACACATGGATCAAGAGTGGGATTTGTCCATCCATATGACGGATAGATACACTCTGGGCCCTCTCGGTGGAATGTCATCCAATTAGCTTGCAAGCATGTGACTGGCTCACAAGGGATCACATACCACGGGAACAAGAAAAGAGTACTTATCGGTAACGAGGTTGAACTAGGTATGCAGAGATACCGACGATCAAAACCTCGGATAAGTAAACTATCGTGAGACAAAGGGAAATTGGTATCGTATGTAAGTGGTTCATTCGATCGCAAAGTAATCGTAGAAATATGTGGGAGCCATATGAATTTCCAGATTCCTCTATTGGTTATTGATCGGAGAAGTGTCTCGATCATGTCCGCATAATTCACGAACCGTAGGGAGACATACTTAAGGATTCGATGTTGTTGAGTAGTTATGGATGATGAGTAAGAGACCGAATGTCGTTCGGAGTCTCGGATGGGATCCGGGATATCACGAGGAGATCCGGAATGGTCCGGAGAATAAGATTCATATAAGGAAAGTCTTGTTTCGGAGTTGGGGAATGATTCCGATGTTTTCATCGGGAATGTTCTAGAAGGGTCCGGAAGTTCCGGCACTCCGGAGGGGAAGGGTACATGAATGTGTCATGACTATATGGAATGGTTGCATCATGTACTAGGTCACTTGGCTGGGCAAAATAAAGGAAGAATTCAAATCCTAGTTTGAAAGTCAAACGCCAATTTGAAAAGTCAAACGACAAGTTTGCTTGGTGGAGGAGAGTAGGAAACCTACTTAGGGAGGAAATCCTACTCCCTCCACCCTCCGGCCAAGGAGGAGGAGTTGGAGGAGGACTCCCTACTCCCAACCGCGCCTCCCTCCCACCTATAAAAGGAGGGGCAGGGGTTCCCCTCTTCCCTACACCTCTCTCCACCAAACCCTAGCCCCAAGCCACCGGCCTCTTCCATGTCGCCGCCGCCTAGGGCTTCCTCTAGCTCGGCGAGTTAGAGTTTACCAAACCCTAGCCGCCGGCCAAGCCCTCCCCTTGGTGCCTCTAAACCCTAGATCACCAAAGCCTCTCTCATAGTCCACCGTACTCGCTCCGGCTTAAGGCGAAGCCCTGCGAGATCTCCCCTCTACTTCCGGTACCAAGCCATCGTGCTGCCGGAATCGCGAGGAGAGTGGTACAACCTCTGCTGCCTGCTGGAACAAGGGAGAGGAAGGTCTTCATCGAGTACCGAACGTGTGACCGACTGTGGAAGCGCTGCCGGAACGCAGCGCTAGAAGGATCGTCTACGCGATCTTGAGATCGGCAAGTGTACGACTACATCACCCACGAGAATCCGATCTCGTTAACCTCTTTGGAATCTTCGAGGGTTAGTATTCTATTGACTCGTTGCTACGATCTAGTAGATAGATCTTGGCTTGATCATAGATTAGATCTTGATTGTGTGTCCATGCGGTAGAAATTTTTTGTTTTCCATGCTACGAACCACAACTGTGGTATCAGAGCCGTGTCTATATGTAGATCTGTTGCACGAGTAGAACACAATGGTCATAATGGGTGTTGATGCTTTTGTTGTCGATTGCTTCTTGTGTACTTTGCATCTTGCGGGATGGTGGGATGAAGCGGCCCAGGCTAACATTACATGACATCGTTCATGAGACTTGCTCCACGCTTGACATGCAACTTGTATTGCATAAGTGGCTTTGCAGGTGCCTGTTTCTCCCAACATAGTTAAGATTCAATTTACAATGGGTGATTGACTATACTAGTATCAATGTTGTGGTTCTTGTTCGTAAGTTAGAACGACACTTATTGAAAGCCCCAAACCACGTAAAATATTCAAAGAAAATTAGAGGCGTCTAACTTTGTTTTGCAGGGGTGTGCTGTGATGTGATATGGCCATGATTGTGATTATATATGATGTATGCAATGTTCCTTATTGTAAGTCGGCAACCGGCAGGAGCCATTGGTTGTCTTTAAATTCTGTTCAGACCCGCGTGTCTATTCAAAGTAGTTGTAATAGTTCAAGCTGGTGGACGACAACCATGAAACGGCGCCATTGACCTTGACGCCATGCTGGTGATGATAGATATCATGTTTGTGCTTAAAGATGGAGATCAGAAGCACAAGAAGAAAGGCCATATCATATCACATATTATGAATTCCAAATGATGTTAATCCTTTTATGCATCTTGTATTGCTTAGTTAACGATGGTAGCATTATAAGATGATCCCTCAAGCATACAATTTCAAGTTTTAAAGTGTTCATCCTTAGTAAGCACCGTTGCTAAAGCTCGTTGTTTCGAAGCTCCACGTGATGATCGGGTGTGTTAGATTCTGCGAGTGTATACAACGTGAGCAAACCAGATTTGCTCATGCGGAAGCTAAGGTTTGATCTTGACGAGCCTAGCATGTACACACATGGTCTCGGAACACGGATCACCGAAAGGTAAAGCATGAGTCATATAGTAGATATGATGAACATGTTGATTGTTCGCCATTGAAGCTACATCAACTCTCGTGATGATCGGTTTTGATGTGGTGAATTTGGTTCGTGTGATCACTAAAAAAATGTGAGGGATATTGTTTTGAGTGGGAGTTCAAAAGCAATTTGATTAAAAGTTGAACACTATTTATCATAAATTAAATCAAAGTGAATTTGCATAATTGTTATAGTCATTGGCATCCGTTTACCACCTTGCGCTTAGTTTTAATTGAGATGATAGAACTATAAAATTCTGGTTAGTTACTTTACGAACTGGTATCGTATTGTTTTGAAGTGTTAATCTAAAGTTTAAAAGTCCTATTGAAAACTTTCAGTAAGTTCCGGTTACTCCATGAAGTTTAATAATTGGTATTAAATCGAGAGTGACAATTCCAAGAGTTAGTGTATGAGTATCATGTTTGTCTCCATGATTCTTGATATTCAAAGAATTGTCTTAAATATCAAGGTTATCTAGGATCTGAAAGAGTTGTTTCAGAAACCATGATTTGTGGAAGATATTGTGATATCTGAAACGAAGTTTTGGTTGCAACATGATAGAGTATAATATGGCAAAAGTCATGTTCTCATATTTGATGAGAATTTGCAAAAGGTTGGAGACACTAGTTGTCCTAATCCTCCAAAAGGTTTTGGAGAGCAACATTATACTCGCGATTCACCGCAATAAGCTAAAGTAGGTTGATCATGGATAATTCCATGATAAGGGTGAATATTTGATGTAGGTAAAATATTTACTACACCAAGAGATTACTAAAGAATGGAATTTGAAAGTACACCAAACATTTGATGATGGTGATCTACTTCAAAGTGCAAGTCCAAAGACATTGATATTTAATTATACACGCTTTGGACTATGTGACATATGTATGACTCCACTATTGATCTTGATAGATTCTTTCAAACAGAAAAGGAAATACTGAAAGAGAATCTCAGAAATATATGGCAGAAAAGAAAAGACTAGAATTGTTCAGCTTGGGTATATAGAGGATATACGTGTTATGTCTGTATTCTTTGCTTGTTAAATAATGTGGTTCTTAAGTATTGGATACTGAATTTGTTGGTATGAATCGTCATACGAAACAACAGAATTCATGAACAACAATGGCCTAAGTAACTAGCAAAAGAATATATGATGATGTTCATCGAGAACAAATAAAGGGTTATTGTGCTGCTCGTTAAATATCAAAGATTGCCTTCAAGATTTGTTTTATCAGGTATTATGAGAACAAAAGGGTTGTTCAAATAATTGCCGTAATCCATAAAAGATGGATGATCCACAAATCTCGTTGGACAAATCACATCCATAAAACTAGTGCTAAATATGTCGAAAGACAAATTGATTGAAAGATCACTTAGGAAGTGACATCGCCATTTAAATTATATTGGAAAGAAAACATGAAAAAACTCCATATGGATGACATTTTGGAGTCTTTTGATTTTTGATCAAATGACGCTTGTTAAACTTTCCTAGAGATAATTAAAACTTAGTTCATAGGCCAAAAGGAACGAATGACTGTCTTATTGGAACTTGAACATATTGTTGTATGAAGTCCATTATGTGTAGTCAAGAGCGATGGATTTTAACTTCATATGCTTCCTCCAAAAATTTGAGTGAATATATGAATATTTACTTAATAAGGATGAAGTATGAAACATTTGAAAAGTTCAAAGACTATCAAGATGAAGTGCAAAATCATTGTAACAAGAATATAAATAGTTTATGATAAGATCATAAAGGAAGATATTTGAGTTACAAGTTTAGCATAATACCTAAGATTTAAGGAATCGTTCCGTGGATATGCATTTTTCGAAACACCATAAGAGTATGGAGCATTCGAGATATGTAATTAAACCTTGTTTGACATGGTAAGATCAAAGGTGTAATTCATAAAACTGCCATTATATTTTAACGATTAAAAGCTTTAGAGAATACTGTTTTTCACTAAAAAGAGCTCCATCATAATCCGTTGAATTGACACCATATAAAGTTATGGTTTGGGATAAAACCCAAGTTGTCCTTTCTTAAACATTGGTATGCTATGCATAAGAAAGATGTTTGCAACGAAAGTCGGATGAACCTATCTTTGTATGTTATTTCGAATAAGTGTTCCTCCATAACATCAGAGACAAAAATGTTTGTCGCTTAGAACGTCAAGTTTCTTAGAGAAGGAATTTTTCGTGAAAATTTAAGTGGGAGGACAATAGAACTTTGATAAGGTTAAAAGAACCTTAGCTATATGTGCAAAGTTGCGCAGGGCCGAAAAGTGTGCCGGAGGTAGCAACAATGCTCATGGCTCACGTGCCTCAAAGGTTGTGGTCACGGAGATCTAAGTTCCTATTGAAACAAGTAGGTCGGATAAACAATCAAATACCAAGATTTGAGAGTTAAATCATTATTTGACAATAATGATCCGACTACATGCAAAGAAGCGATGATGGGCCCTGACTCCGTCAAATGGCTTGAAGCCATAGAATCCTTGATAGTTCCATATAAGAGAGATCAAGCTTTGAACTTGAAAGACCCTCTAGAAAGGTACAAGACCTTACAGTCATATTTGGATATATAAAGAAATAGACATGGATGTTTCACATCTATGAAATAGTCGACATGTTGGGAAAGAGTTCACAATAATGTTCAAAGGTTGACTATGACAAGATCTGATCTTTCATAGCAATATTTAGTCTAGAAGGATTAATGTAGCAACCACCACATATAATTTTGTTATAAACAAAACAAGTTCTTCTAATAGAATGGTTACCAAGGACGTGTGCATGACACCGTCCGAAGGGTTCTGTTAATTCAAAGGATGCTAATAGCATATGCAAATTTCAATGGTTGAAGTAAGCATTGCGGAGTTGGAATGTTCACTATGATGAAACTGTTAAAAGAGTTTAATTTCATTAGAGACGATTAAGATGCTTGCATTTGCAAGAAATTAAGTGGGAGCGCTAAGACATGTTTCTAATACATTATGTGGAAGACATATTGTTGATTGGAAATGATGTACCGTGTATTAACACAGGATAAGAATTTCATCTCGATGAAAGACATAGGCAAAACCCAAATATTTGGCATCAATAGATGCTAATATGGTTGTGTCGAAAGTACATAGATGATATATTGAATGAGTTCAATATAGAAACTACAAGAAAGGTTCTTGTCGCACAGAAAGAATTGAATGAGTTCAATATTGATGATACATTCAAGTGTATTGACACTTGGTAAGTGAAACAAATATTCAAGTATAGATTGATACTTGATCACAAAGAGTATTTATATCAATCATGTTGTGATATGTACAAATCCAGATATGTCCTATGCTCTAAATGTTATGAGTATATACCAGAATGACTCATAAGATGATTATTGGATGATAGTAAAGATATTCTTATGATCTTGTAAAAGAACCAAGAATATATTATTTTGTAGAAGTGACGAATAGATGGTTAGTTCATTCTAAATGAACTACATTGATACTAGTTTTGTCACAAAGTACAAATTAAGTTTATCTCAGTCTAAACTAAGGGTGGCACAATATGATGGAATGAGAGTTCCATAATGAATTTGGATGAGTTCCAAAGTTAAGATATTGTGACAGATACTACAACAAAAGGGCTAAGTATATAACTGCTATTATAGTAGCAAAAGAGGGCATTTGTGTCAAGTAGTTTGTTATCAAACTAGGTGTAGTTCACAGCTGGGATAATGCTATGAAGATATATTGTATGACAATATTATTAACATGTTTTAACCCCAAAGAACTAAAGGTCACACCAAAGGACCAAATTTGTACAAAGCCATATCATTAGAGAATGAGTGATGCGTAGAGACGCAAAGACATGCAATTACACACGGACCTGGAAGTGTCAGATCCGGATATCAGTTGACCACTAGCAATCGTGTACATATGACACCAGCAAGCCATAGGTGTTGAATACACAATGGTTTGAAACTAGATTATTGACTCTAGTGCAAGTGGGAGACTGTTGGAGATATGCCCAAGAGGCAATAATAAAGTGGTTATTATCATATCTTCATACTTATGATAAATGTTTACATACCATGCTATAATTGTATTAACCGAAAACATTAATACTTGTGTGATTTTTAAACATAAAAGAGTCCCTAGTAAAGCCTCTTGTTAAACTAGCTTGTTGGTTAATATATGATCATGGTTTCCTGATCATGAACATAAAGATGTTATTAACAACAGGGTCATATCATTAGGAGAATGATGTGATGGACATACTCCTATAGTTAAGCGTAGCATATAGATCAAGTCATTTAATATAGTTCATTTGCTATAAGCTTTCTGATACATAGTAACCTAATTCCTTCGACCATGAGATCATGCTTATCACCATCACCAAAAGGATGCTTTGATGACATCAAACACCACACTGTAACTGGGTGGCTATAAAGGTGGCATTGAGTGTTCGGAAAGTATGGGTTGAGACACATGGATCAAGAGTGGGATTTGTCCATCCATATGATGGATAGATATACTTTGGGCCCTCTTGGTGGAATGTCATCCAATTAGCTTGCAAGAATGTGACTAGCTCACAAGGGATCACATACCACGGGAACGAGAAAAGAGTACTTATCGGTAACGAGGTTGAACTAGGTATGCAGAGATACCGACGATCAAAACCTCAGATAAGTAAACTATCGTGAGACAAAGGGAAATTGGTATCGTATGTAAGTGGTTCATTCGATCGCAAAGTAGTCGTAGAAATATGTGGGAGCCATATGAATTTCCAGATTCCTCTATTGGTTATTGATCGGATAAGTGTCTCGATCATGTCCGCATAATTCAGGTGTTGTTGAGTAGTTATGAAATGATGAGTAAGAGACCGAATGTTGTTCGGAATCTCGGATGGGATCCGGGATATCATGAGGATATCCGGAATGGTCCGGAGAATAAGATTCATATAAGGAAAGTCTTGTTTCGGAGTTGGGGAATGATTCCGGTGTATTCACCAGGAATGTTCTAGAAGGGTCCGGAAGGTCCGGCACTCCGGAGGGGAAGGGTACATGAAAGTGTCATGACTATATGGAATGGTTGCATCATGTACTAGGTCACTTGGCTGGGCAAAATAAAGGAAGAATTCAAATCCTAGTTTGAAAGTCAAACGCCAATTTGAAAAGTCAAACGACAAGTTTGCTTGGTGGAGGGAGAGTAGGAAACTTACTTAGGGAGGAAGTCCTACTCCCTCCACCCACCGGCCAAGGAGGAGGAGTTAGAGGAGGACTCCCTCCTCCCAACCGCGCCTCCCTCCCACCTATAAAAGGAGGGGCAGGGGTGCCCCTCTTCCCTAAACCTCTCTCCACCAAACCCTAGCCCCAAGCCACCGGCCTCCTCCAAGTCGCCGCCGCCTAGGGCCTCCTCTAGCTCGGCGAGTTAGGGTTTCCCAAACCCTAGCCGCCGGCCAAGCCCTCCCCTTGGTGCCTCTAAACCCTAGATCACCAAGGCCTCTCTCATAGTCCACCGTACTCGCTACGGCTTATGGCGAAGCCCTGCGAGATCTCCCCTCTACTTCGAGTACCACGCCATCGTGCTGCCGGAATCGCGAGGAGAGTGCTACAACCTCCGCTTCCTACTGGAACAAGGGAGAGGAAGGTCTTCATCGAGTACCGAACGTGTGACCGACTGCGGAAGCGCTGCCGGAACGCAGCGCCAGAAGGATGGTCTACGCGATCTTGAGATCGGCAAGTGTACGACTACATCACCCACGAGAATCCGATCTCGTTAACCGCTTTGGAATCTTCGAGGGTTAGTACTCTATCGACTCGTTGCTACAATCTAGTAGATAGATATTGGCTTGATCATAGATTAGATCTTGATTGTGTGTTCATGCGGTAGAAAATTTGTGTTTTCCATGCTACGAACCACAACAGCACCATCCCCTACCTTCAGCCATGACATTAGCTCACTGTGAAGCCGACCCCGACGAGCTCCGCCCCCGCACCCTTCGGTTCCTTCGTCGCGCTATATACAGAGGCCTTCCTCGTTTGATTTATCCACACCATTCCACTACCCACCTCTCTCTGATCGTGCCCACTTCTTCCAGGAGCAAGGCGAGCACAACATCGCCAGAATTTCGCTGGAGCTTTCCGCTGCTGGAGGAGAAGGGCGCTGTCGATTGGAGTCTCCCCAGGAGGAGCCACAAGTACTAGGAGAACCGTTGTCATCAACTTCATCATTCGCCCCCATCACTGACCATCACCTCAGCCCCGGTGAGCCACCACAGACCCCCACTATCCGCGCTATGGTTCGTGCTCGTCGCGTTCTGTTCAGACGTTGACGATGACCCTCAGCCATTGATCTTACATCTAATCCTATAGTTGTAATAGCCATGTACCCCTTTGCACCCCCTGTCTCACTGACTGGTGGGGAAAACCACTTAAACTTCCCGCGCACGCGCAGTGCGCAGTGGGCCGGCCCAGTTAACTTTCCCGCATGACCCAGTTCGTTTGAAATTAATTTTATCTATTTAATTTCAAACTTAGTTCTAGCAGTAGATTCAAAAATCATTCCAAAGATTTTCACTGAACCAAATTGCATGAAAATCAATTTTGTTAGGAATGTATTGCAACTATTAATCCAGGCCCATTGGATTCAAACCGTTTGGAATTATAGATCACCTATAGTAAAAATAACAAGGCAGAGACTTTTCTGCATTCAAACATTTTTGAAAATTTAACCATAAAAGGTTTTGAGTTGATTCCAACTCTCAAAAAACATATTTGGTAAGACCTTTATGAATATATAAAAGTATCTAGGTTTACCACATAGGAATTTCTAGTCACGTTAATTACTTAAAATAAAAAGTATAAACCTTATTAAATTGTGACACCACTTTAAATCACAATCCCAAGTACTAAAATATGTGGTGATGACATGTGTTAACATGATCCCATTTTTTAATTGGAGAGTATTAAACCTTAAGTAGTTTTCAATGAGTAGAAATTACTTTTCCAAAATATAATAAATGAAACTAGTGCCTTAATCTTTGTGATGATTGTGATGATGCTAAATCATCTAGCGAAAACCCTGGTGTGATATATAGAATTAGTTAAGTATTGTTTGGTCATTGTATATCTCGTATTTATTTATAGACTCTAGTACCGACCAAGGATACGAAGAGGAAGGAGACTATTACGAGGAAGAAGCAGAGGAGAACTTCAACCACTACACTACAAAAGGCAAGCTATCTGATGCAATCTTACACTTTCAATTATGCAAGCCTCACTACACAAGTTAACTTAGCAAGCCATCCTAGCAAGGTAAACCTTGCAACCATGATTACCCCAAATCCTAGTTTTACTTGCAAGCTTGATTCTTTTATTCCTTTATCAAAGCTTTTTAATTATGTTTACCTAGTGACTTGTAAGTTTTGGAAAGATATTAGAGGTACCAAAAAGAGCATAAAACTTGGCCTAAGTTAGATAGATCTTGATGTCATCCTGAGGCATGAGATTGAACTTAGATAAGTTACACTTGTTTACCACCCCTCATTAGTGTTTACCCCCAATTTTAGTGGCTAGTGCTAAGCATAAAACTTGATCACTTAAGATGGGAATACTAGGTGGAAATGATTATGAAAACCTTAGAATAATGAGTCATTCTAATGAAATGTTTTGACATGTGTTCCTGAACACCATATGATTTTGATGATGAAAATGTTGAGGCGTGAGCCTTAGCCCTTTATTAAACTAATGGTTGTTTGGATGCGATACCATTCCAATTTTACCGTACAACCACAATACCCGAATTTGGGTAGGGCTTGACTAGAAGTTTATATACCTTAGTATGGGTTCCCTTGCGGCCGAAGCTTGAGCTGAGGCTACCTCGTGAGAATTGACCACCTGTGCAGTTCCCAAGATGACAGATGGTCATGGTTGGGAGGCCAAACTCATAGGAGAGGTGCCTATACTAGGGCATGTAATTGAAAGGTTAGGATAGATTATCCGCATACTGATTATGGTGAATTCAGTATTGTTCCTGACATATGTATCGAATGTTGTGGTGAAAGTGTACCACCTCTGCAGAGTGTCAAACTATTCGAATAGCCGCGTCCGCGGTTATGGACAGTTCGAGTGGCCAAACTGTTCCGTCGTCAGATATTTTCAAAATTACTTGTGAAATGAATCATGACTTTAACTTGACCACAACAGGGTTGTGAAAGTGAAAGCTAAGTTTCCCCTTAGGTGTCATAAAACCTTAAACTAGTTTTATTTGTTTCTAAACTCGGTTAGAGATAAATCTGGATTTTTTCAAAACAACATAGAGCTTAGTATTTCTACTTAAACCACTTTACCTGTTAGTGATAGTTTGCGAGAACTTAAAGAGTACTCATGGCTTTGTACCTGGCTATTCCCGTGACCAGACTATGAAGAGGACTACCAGGAGGATGGACCGCAGGAATGTTACGACAACTAGGATCATCTCCCATCGTCAGCATTGCCTGTGACCATGAAGATGGAGCCTCGCCCACACTATAGTTATTATATTATTCCGTTGCTTTGATTGTACTAAGACTAGATCATGAGATCCTTTATTTGTTGTAAAACCTTATGTATGGTTTATAATGGATGATGTACTGTGATATCCAATCTGTTATGTCTTGCAAAAATGGTAATCCTAGGATTGCGATGTATGGCATAACAGGCATCTAGGATTAAAATCCGGGTGTTGACACAAGCTAAAATAATTGACTTCAGCAAGGAATTTGGAAAAGGGGAAAATAAATGAGGAACAATGATGAAACAAATAACTATTCTATCATCCTTGATTCCATTCCATGTAATTCAAGACAAATAATAAAAAAATTGAGTAATGAAGCACAAATGTAATACACTTATACAAACAACTATAGAACATAAATAACATGTCTAAAAGCTATCAAAGCGAGGAGTACTTAAAATACATTTGTTACTCTCTCAAAATATAAGAATTTCTACACTGATACACCATTAAATGTCACACCATTCACCAAAACTCTATTTCTGCAGTATAGTAAAAGGAGCAAAAGAAATATTATGACATATTATTAGAGAGCAAGTAATAGGTGGTCTATTGCCTTAATATCATAAACGCAGAACACGAAAAAATATTTATAGTAGCTAGAGACATGATTATTGGTAAGCAAAATCCAGAACAAAATATATGGATAGTAAAATAAGTTTTCATGGATAACCTTCATTTACTTGTATAACCATCATTACGTTTACAATGTCAATACTCCGGATTATCTCAATGCCTACAAAATAGTCATGATCATTGTTATCTTAGTACAACAAAAAATTATGAAGTAACACCAGGCATATTAAACAGACATATAGGATCTAGGCGTGTTTATTTCCGCAATTAAAACCTTATAAAGTATCACAAAGTTGAGCACTATTATTTAAAACCAAAATATAAGAATGGAGAGATCCATGTTGTGTTTCTAACCTATATATATTATTATAATTATCATACACTTGGCTTCTTGATAAAGTATTTCCTACTAAACCAATTTACCGAGATTACGATAGTAGTGCATCCCATGGAATTGTTGAAGTATACTAAATGGAAAAATACATACATTGAAAGGATGGTAGCGGTGCCTACAAAAAATTATATAGGTCATTGCTGACCTCTATCTCATCGTGCCGATTAACCTGGTCATCAAACTTGTAGCTAAACCCAGTTCTAGTGGATTAATCTACAAATATGATGTTTGAGATCCTCAGACGGAAGCTACCATCAGCACCGGAGGAGGTAAAAGAAACTTAGAGACCACAGTTGGACTAGAGGCGGGCGTAATTGACATTCCATGCAAAGACCTCAAAATTGACCTTATCGCGACTACAACCAAAGAATATAGTGAGACTAAGTTTGTGAAATCAGGACAATAGAAGATGTTGAGCCAATTATCGAACAAATAAAAAATACATGCTAAACATGGTATACCTGGGATCATGCAGAGTCGCAACGTTGCCTTCGTCGATGTTTTGACCCCATGCACTACAGGACCTAGCCGAGCATGAGTAGCAGCAGCACCACATGTACTCTCTCATACTTCAGAGCAAAAATGAAATACCATGGACGTAAGATTGAGCTAACATGACGTTCTACATGATGAATCCATTGTTGCTCCCTACGCAATAGTTGTTGTCGTCTCAAGGAGACGATGTGGTCGTGGGTCCTCCCTTTTACTACTATGTATCAGGAAATTAGGTTCAAACAATTGTGGCCATATCTGAAAACATGTCATAAAGACCAAAACAATACTCATATTGCTGAACCATAATACATAGTTGACGACTTTGGAACTTCGCTCTCATGTTAAGAAGAAAAGACAACAAACAAATAAAAATTATAGCTAACCAAACTAGGCAAGAGGATAAAATCTTGGACAATCACATGATGATGCAATGATGTAAAGGAAAAAATGCTTATCTTGATGTTGTAGCTTAGCGTTGTTCGAGAAGGTGAGATGCAGCAAGGAGCCTCCTATATGTCCTTTGTGTAACCTCTTTTCTCCCCCCATTCTAATTCTCCCTCTCTAGATTGTCCTCTTCTTCCCTGTTATATGTTGATCCAAATTCTACAAAGTATAGGCCAACTTCTGACGAGTGGAGCGAGGCCCGTCGCCGGAGGCTTGGGCCGAGTGTACAACGGGGACGCCTGTGGGGGGTGCGGGGGGCGACAGGCCCCCGCGGTACGGTACGGATCGTCGAAGACCTAGGTTTCCACCGATATATAAACCCCTTGTAAGCCGCCGGTTGGGGAGAGTTGCATCTGTGAAATCCCCGGCGTTTGTAAACACTCCTCGATATAGTGAAGTTTCGCTGGCTGGCGCCCGTGGTTTTTTCCTCTCTTTGTTGGAGAGGTTTTTCCACGTTAAATCTGTGTCCCCCTTGCTGTGTTTTTCGTTTTCGTTCTTCGTTATCTTCTTGTCGCAATTGTAACAAGTGGTATCAGAGCCCCAGGTTCTAATCTAGGGTTTGCGACATGTCTTCATTGAAGTTCGATCTACCACAGCTGGACTACACCACAAGATTGTCCTTGTGGCAGGTGAAGATGCGGGCGATTCTCGCCCAAACTTCTGATCTGGATGAAGCGCTGGATGGATTCGGTGAAAAGGATGCTAAGACCTGGTCCGCCAAAGAGAAGCGGAAGGACAGTAAGGCTTTGTCTTTGATTCAACTTCATCTGTCCAATAATATTTTGCAGGAAGTACTGGAGATGAAATCTGCTGCTGCCCTATGGAAAAAACTGGAAACGATCTGTGTGTCAAAGGATCTAACCAGTAAGATGAACGTGAAGATGAAGTTGTTCTCGCACAGGCTGCAAGAAGGTGGATCGGTAATGAATCACATATCTGTTTTTAAAGAGATTGTTTCAGACTTGCAGTCTATGGAGGTAAAATATGATGATGAGGATTTAGCTCTTCTACTCTTATGCTCGTTGCCTAGTTCCTATACACACTTTCGTGATACAATATTGTTGAGCCGTGATGAACTAACCCTTGCCAAAGTACATGACGCCCTCAAACAGAGAGAAAAGATGAAAACTATGGTAGGGTCAGATGGGACGTCATCCAAGGCTGAGGCTCTGTAGGTTCGTGGTAGGACCGAGCAGAGGTACAACAACTATGGCAACAGAGATAAGAGCAAGGACGGTAGAAGTCGTTCAAAGTCCAAGGGAAAGGATAAATTCTGCAGGTATTGTAAGAAATCTAATCATGTTATTGATGATTGTTGGAAGTTGCAGAATAAGGAGAAAAGAAACGGAACTTACCAACCGAAAGATAGGACTGAAGGTTCTGGTAAGGCTGCTGTTGTTTCTGTTAGTTCTGATGGTGAATGCTTAGCTGTTTTTGCTGCTTGTGCTTCTCGTGATGATGAATGGATACTTGATACTGCATGTTCGTTTCATATTTGCTGTAACAAAGATTGGTTCAGTTCATATGAGTCTGTGCAGACTGGAGATTTTGTGCGTGTGGGGAATGACAACCCATGCCATATCGTTGGTGTTGGATCTGTTAAGATTAGGACACATGATGGCGTGACACGCACGTTGAGTGAGGTGAAGCACATACCAAGCATGGCCAGAAATTTGATCTCCCTGAGTACCATGGACGTTGATGGATACAAGTATGCCGGTGGGCATCGAGTTCTGAAGGTATCAAAAGGTTCTCTTATTCACATGATAGGTGATATGAATTCTGCTAAATTATATGTTCTTAGAGGTAGCACTTTGCCTGGTATTGTTGCTGCTGTTACTTCTAATGATTCTGATGATTGTGGTAAAACACATCTATGGCATATGCGTCTTGGGCATATGAGCGAACAAGGTATGGCAGAGTTGGTCAAGAGAGAGCTGATTGATGGTTGTAACTTGAGTAAGTTTGAGTTCTGTGAGCACTGCATCTTTGGTAAGCATAAAAGAGTTAAATTCAATGCTTCCGTTCATACCACCAAAGGCATATTAGATTATGTGCATGCTGATGTATGGGGTCCGTCCCGTAAGACTTCTATTGGTGGTGCTAATTATATGCTTACTATTATTGATGATTACTCAAGAAAGGTGTGGCCTTATTTTCTGAAGCATAAATCTGATGTTTTTGATGCTTTTAAGAAGTGGAAAGTTATGGTTGAAAAACAGACTGAGAAGAAGGTAAAGGTACTACGTACTGACAATGGTATGGAATTCTGTTCTAATGAGTTTGAGGAGTTTTGCAGTAACGATGGCATGATCAGGCATCACACCATCCCATATACTCCTCAGCAGAATGGCGTGGCAGAGCGCATGAACAGAACCATCATCTCGAGGGCTCGTTGTATGTTGTCTAATGCAGGTATGCATAGGCGTTTCTGGGCTGAAGCAGCCAACACAGCGTGTTACCTCATCAACAGGTCACCTTCTGTTCCACTTGAGAAGAAAACTCCCATTGAGGTATGGTCAGGTTCGCCTGCTGATTATTCACAGTTGAGAGTTTTTGGCTGCACTGCATATGCTCATGTTGATAATGGAAAGTTAGAGCCTAGGGCTGTTAAGTGCATATTCCTTGGTTATGGTTCAGGAGTTAAAGCATATAAACTATGGAATCTTGAAACTAAAAAGATTTTGCTAAGTAGAAACATTGTTTTCAATGAGTCCGTTATGTATCATGATAGCTTGCCATCAGATACCTCTCCTGTTGCTGCTGGAGAGGAGAGAGTTAATGTGCAGGTGGAGAACCTGCAGAAAACTGTTGATAATGATGCTATCGTTGAAGATACACGTGAGGAAAACATTGATGATATTGTTGTTCAGCACTCACCTACTGTTTTGCAGCAGCCACATGAGTCCATTGCTGATGATATACCGAGGCGTAACTGTGGTCCTCGTCCTCGTTTAATTGAAGAGTGTAATCTTGTACATTATGCTTTGAGTTGTGCTGAACAGGTGGAGAACGATTCTGAACCTGCTACATATAATGAAGCCATTGCATCCGTTGACCGCGAGAAGTGGGTTTCTGCTATGCAAGAAGAGATGCAATCGCTTGAGAAAAATGGCACATGGAATGTTGTGCGCTGGCCTAAACAAAAGAAGGCGGTCCGCTGCAAGTGGATCTTCAAGAAAAAGGAAGGTCTATCTCCCAAAGAGCCTTCAAGGTAGAAGGCAAGGTTAGTAGCAAAAGGGTTCAGCCAGATTCCAGGTATTGATTACAATGATGTGTTCTCTCCAGTTGTGAAGCATAGTTCCATTCGTACTTTCTTTAGTATTGTGGCTATGCGTGATCTTGAGCTTGAGCAGTTAGATGTCAAGACTGCTTTTCTGCATGGAGATCTTGATGAGGAAATATACATGGACCAACCAGAAGGGTTCATAATGCCTGGTAAAGAGGATTTTGTGTGCAAATTAAAGAAGTCTCTTTATGGCTTAAAGCAATCTCCAAGACAGTGGTATAAAAGGTTTGATTCATTTATGATCTCACATGGTTTTGAGAGGTCTAGATATGATAGTTGTGTTTATATCAAGTTTGTTGATGGGTCACCTATATACTTGCTGCTATATGTTGATGATATGTTAATTGCTGCCAAGGGCATGAAAGAAATCACTACTTTGAAGGCACACCTAAGTAGTGAGTTTGAGATGAAGGATCTTGGTGTTGCTAAGAAGATCTTGGGTATGGAGATTACCCGAGATAGAAAATCTGGTTTGTTATTTCTTAGTCAGCAAAGTTACATTAAGAAAGTTCTTCATCGTTTTAATATGGATGGTGCCAATTCAGTTAGTACTCCTATTGCTCCTCATTTTAAATTGTCAGTTTCTCAATGTCCTACTACTGATGAAGAGTTTGAGTACATGTCAAAGGTGCCATATTCTAGTGCTGTTGGTTCTTTGATGTATGCCATGGTTTGTTCTCGTCCTGATTTATCATATGCTATGAGTTTGATAAGTAGATACATGGCTAATCCTGGTAAAGAACATTGGAAGGCTCTTCAGTGGGTTTTCAGGTACCTTCTTGGCACTTCCAATGCTTGTTTGAAGTTTGGCAGGACCGGTGAGGGACTCGTTGGCTATGTGGATTCAGATTTTGCTGCCGATTTGGATAAGAGAAGATCCCTCACAGGTTATGTGTTTATTGTTGGAGGTTGTGCTGTTAGCTGGAAGGCTACATTGCAGGCTGTTGTTGCACAATCTATTACTGAAGCTGAATACATGGCTATTGCTGAATCTTGCAAAGAATCTGTTTGGTTGAAAGGTTTGTTTGCTGAGCTTTGTGGAGATGATTCTTGCATTACTTTGTTTTGTGACAGTCAAAGTGCCATATACCTTACAAAAGATCAGATGTTCCATGAGAGAACTAAGCACATTGATGTCAAGTACCATTTTGTTAGAGACATTGTTGCTCAAGGTAAATTAAAGGCCCCGCGGTACGGTACGGATCGTCGAAGACCTAGGTTTCCGCTGATATATAAACCCCTTGTAAGCCGCCGGTTGGGGAGAGTTGCATCTGTGAAATCCCCGGCGTTTGTAAACACTCTTCGATATAGTGAAGTTTCGCTGCCTGGCGCCCGTGGTTTTTTCCTCTCTTTGTTGGAGAGGTTTTTCCACGTTAAATCTGTGTCCCCCTTGCTGTGTTTTTTGTTTTCGTTCTTCGTTATCTTCTTGTCGCAATTGTAACATTCCCGACTCTCAATAGTAGCTATTGGCCAGCAGCTGAGCACCATGAACCTCAACCAGCTAACCACCGGTTCGGGCGTTGGCATCGACCATCCAACCCATGCAGAAACACGCCACATTCCATGTGTGGGAATTCGGTTCCACCAAACCGAACGGTTCTTTGTTTAGTACTTCGGTGTATTGAGATTATCGGTTCCTACAAAACGTGGAACGATCAGTCTCTGCAATTTAATGTAACTGATAGATCGATGCCCCAGACGTTCGGTTCGTTCATCGGTTTTGGACCAAACAGACTGAAGTTGATGATGGCCTACTTCTGCATCATTTTCTTGCATATCCCGAGTGGCAACATCCTCGCTGGCATTCTCCATGTGCATGGCACAGTAGCTTGGGCCTCCTTTGTCTTGCACAACATAATAAAACAAAGATTCATACGAGAAGAGTACACATCATTCATCATAACTAAAGGTTAAATCGAGAAATAGGATTGGGGTTGAATCAAGAAATATCTCGACAACTCATGTTGCAAGATAGCAGTGGCGTTCGATGTGGCTTCTGATGCGGAATCCGGTGTGGCTTCTGATGCGGAATCCGGCCGGCCGGTGCCATGCCCCATATCAAGGTATTGGGGCAGCGCACGGAGGGATCACGGCGACACATAATCACGGATAATATAGGCAACTAGGGAGGCAAAAGATCAATTAACCAAAGAAAGAAATCGGTAACGCACGCTGTTAGGAATAATAATCCCGATAGGACACGGAATGGTGTCGTGTGCGTGTGTGTTCCGAGTAGGACTAGTAGTCCAACACCTATTCGTATTGACGCTGCGTCTTGCCGGGTATATATACACCCATATAGTAGCCTTGTAAGACAACCGTGAGATTCAATACAAACAATAGGACCGAGAGGGCCCTGTAGCCATCAACATTGTTTTTCCCGTACGTACTCGTGTGAGATGAGAGTTTGACCAGCTAGCTAGCTCAAAGTGCTAGGCTGATCGTACCGTACGTGCGTTTGGGGCTGGGCCAACAATTGGTATCAGAGCCTCGAGGAGGATCTCCTAGTAACGGGAGGTCATGACGGGCAAGGAGCAAGGCGAGTACTCCGGTGCGGCCGCGGGTGCATCGGTGTCGTCGCAGTACCCGCGGTATGATCGCGGCAACTACACGATATGGGCGAAACGGATGGAGTGGGCCATGGAGGACAACGACATCTGGGAGGCTGTTGATCCCGGTGGCGACGAGTTCAAGAAGGGCGCGTCGAAGTACCGCAAGGACCGACATGCACTCACGGCCATCGGCTCCGTGGTGCCGGCGGACGTGATGCAGCACCTGATCTCGAAGGATTCTGCAAAGGCGGCGTGGGAGACACTCCAGATGTTGAATCTTGGGCACGAGCGCGTCCGCAGGGCGACCCTACAAACCTTGCAGAAAAAGTATGAGAACCTGGAGATGGAAGGAGATGAGACGCTGGACGCTTTTGCCTCGAGGGTAGCCACAATTGTCAACGGGATTCGTGCGCAAGGTGAGAAGCTGGTAGATATCTCAGTCGTAATGCGTTTCCTTCGCGCGGCGCCGCCGCGGTACATATCTGTGGTGTCGGCAATCGAGCAATGCGTTAATCTCACCACCCTCACGATGGATGACCTGGTTGGACGGTTCAAGGCGCATGACGAGCGGATGAAGATCACCTACGGCGACACGAATCAAGATGAGAACCTCATGCTTACATGTGCCCAGTGACAGGCAATGGTCGCCAAGGAGAGGAGCGATAAAGCATCTGGCAGTGGTGATGGTTCGGTCCCGGCGAAGAAGTCGGACAGCAAGCCGAAGAAGCCAAAGAAGAAATTCGACAAGAAGAATCTTCGCTTCCATAAGTGCAATCAGCTCGGGCACTTCAAATCGGAGTGTCCCAACCGTTCAAAGGAGAAGGCTCTCATGGCGAAGGAAGGAGATGATGGACCGATGATGCTCATGCTCGAAGCTTGCGAGTTAATGACCACCAAGGAATCAACTCCTCAGGAGTCCGCTACGGAGATCGTCACGCTCGTGGAAGAGAAGGTCTTCTCGCGGAGGATGCAGACGGCTCACGACGTTTGGTACCTCGACAAAGGCGCTAGCAACCACATGACCGGCGACAAGGATCAGTTTTCTGAGTTGAACCTCACGGTTGGAGGCTCCGTTCGATTCGGCGATAGGTCGAAGGTGGAGATTACAGGACGAGGCACTGTCCTGTTTGAGTTGAAGGATGGAGGTCACAAGGTACTCACCGACGTGTACTGTATTCCCAATCTTAAGACCAACATTATCAGTCTTGGTCAGCTCGCGGAGCGTGGATGCAAGATCGTGTTGGAGGACGAGTTCCTGTGGGGATATGACCGCCAAAGGAAGCTCATCATGAAGGTGGAGAGGTCGAAGAATAGACTCTACATCCTCAATCTCAATCGGGCGGATCCAGTATGTTTGATGACAAGAATGGAAGACTCGGCGTGGAAGTGGCATGCACGCTACGGACATCTAAATTTCCAAGCTCTACAACAACTTGGACTGAAGGAGATGGTACATGGCTTACCGTGGGTTGATCATGTTGTGCAGGTGTGCGACGGTTGTCTCATTGGGAAGCAAAGGCGATCCCTGTTTCCAAGGGAGGGACAATATCGAGCAAGTAAGGTTCTTGAGTTGGTGCATGGAGACTTATGCGGACCAATCACGTCGGCGACCCCCGCCGGGAACAAGTACTTTTTGCTCATCGTCGACGACTTCAGTAGATACATGTGGGTTGTGTTGCTGAAGAGTAAGGATCAAGCTTTGCAAGCGTTCAGGATTGTGAAGATGGCAGCCGAGGTGGAGTCCGAGGCAAAGTTGAAGGCCCTCCATACCGATCCGGGTGGGGAGTTCAAATCCAATGAATTCAAGGCGTTTTGTGAAGCTCATGGGATCCGGCGGTATCTCACCGCACCATATTCACCGCAGCAAAACGGTGTTGTGGAAAGAAGGAACCAAACCGTGGTGGCCATGGCACGCAGCATGATGAAGAGAAAAGGCATGCCAGGCAGGTTTTGGGGTGAGGCAGTTAGTACAGCTATCTATTTGCTGAACAGGGCGCCAACTAAGAGTGTAGTTGGTATAACACCGTATGAAGCATGGTACGGGCGCAAGCCCTCGGTTGATCATCTTCGCACTTTCGGGTGCGTGGCGCATGTGTAGACGGTGACCGGGCATACTAGCAAGTTGGTAGATCGAAGTACTCCAATGGTCATGATCGGCTATGAATACGGTTCGAAGGCGTATCGCGCGTACAATCCAGTGAACAAAAAGTTGGTGGTGACACGTGACGTCGTCTTCGAGGAGGAGAAATCATGGAATTGGGGCTCTGCGGAACCGGTACAATCAATTTCTGATAAAATATTTACTGTAGTCTACAGTGATTTGCATGCAGATGATGAAGAAACGGCGTCCCGTGGCGTTACAGATGGAAGTCCGGAAGTGAGAAGCAGCAGCGCTACGCCTGGAGAGGTATCTCCGCGTGGGAGTCCCGACACGAGCAGCAGCTCACGCGCTGCACCTGGAAGCTCGGCGTCGCCATCCAGTCCATGCGCGGACGAGAGCCCTGGCGCAAGTGGCCCATCAGCTGCACACTCCCGTCCAGGAGGGACTAGCGGCAGTCCAGAAGTGGACGCGGGCGACGATGTCACGTCGCAAACATGCAGTACACCGACAGAAACTGCAGGAAATTCAGTAGACGCTGAAACAAGTACTACGTCAGCTTCCATGTCTCCTCCAAGTGCACGGGAAGAAAGGAGACGGCCACCTACTCCAGAAAAATTCCGAAGTGTACTGGAGTTGTATCCGCCGGAGACCCTTCGTACAGCACGTGCGCGAGGGAGAGGACAAGGTCGGTGTTTACTCACCGAGGAGCCGACGAAATTCGAGGACGCTAATACGGAGGAGTGTTGGCGTCGGGCTATGGATGAGGAGTTGGGGTCGATCTGCGACAACAATACATGGAAGCTTGTCGATCTACCCAACAATCACAAGGCCATAGGGCTCAAGTGGGTGTACAAGATCAAGAAGGATGCCGAAGGGAAATTGTTGAAGCACAAAGCGTGGCTAGTGGCCAAGGGCTACATGCAAGAGAAAGGTGTGGATTTTGAAGAAGTGTTCGCTCCAGTTGCAAGGATGGAATCGGTGAGATCACTTATCGCTCTCGCGGCTCAAGAATCTTGGAAATTGCATCACATGGATGTGAAATCCGCGTTTTTGAATGGGGAGTTAGAAGAAGAAGTATATGTGAAGCAACCACCGGGATACATCGAAGAGGGAGAAGAACACAAGGTTTTGAAGCTACATAAGGCGGTGTACGGGCTACGTCAAGCCCCTCGGGCATGGAACATCGAGCTTGATCGTACATTGATCTCTCTCGGATTCGAGAAGAGCCCACTGGAGCATGCGATGTATAAGCGAGGTAAAGGAAGGGATCATCTACTAGTTGGCATCTATGTTGATGATCTATTGATAACAGGAGCGGATGAGAAGGAGATTGCAAAGTTCAAGCTACAGATGAAGGAGTTATTCAAGATGAGTGATCTAGGCTTGTTGAGCTACTACCTTGGGATCGAGGTACATCAAAAGCTGGGTGAGATCACGCTATGCCAAGAGGCATATGCAAAGAAGATACTCGAGAAATGTGGCATGGAAGAGTGCAATCCAACTCATGTTCCGATGGAACCTCGTCTTAAACTGAGCAAAAGGAGTGAAGCACCTGCGGTTGATGCAACGGAGTATAGGAGTGTGGTCGGAAGTTTGAGGTATCTCATTAACACAAGACCGGACTTGGCCTATTCCGTTGGCTGTGTGAGTCGCTTCATGGAAGCACCCACAATGGAGCATTGGACAGCCGTGAAGCATATACTCAGGTATATCAAAGGTACTATAAACTTTGGTATTGTCTACTCGAAAGAGAAGGAGGAGGTGAAGCTACTTGGCTATAGTGATAGCGACATGGCAGGAGATATTGACGATCGTAAGAGTACCTCAGGCGTGGCATATTTCTTGGGAAGAAGCATAGTAAGTTGTCTATCACGAAAGCAAAAAGTGGTGGGACAGTCATCCTGTGAAGCTGAGTATATTGCGGCTGCAACTGCGGCGTGTCAAGGTGTGTGGCTAAGAACTCTATTCGGTGATCTCACCAATCAAGAGGCGGAACAAGTGGTGCTCAATATTGACAACAAGTCTGCAATTTCATTGTGCAAGAATCCGGTGCATCATGACAGGAGTAAGCACATTGATACGAAGTATCACTACATACGGCAGTGTGTAGAGGAGAGCAAGATTGAAGTCAACTATGTTTGCACCAATGATCAGCTTGCGGATATCCTAACTAAATCTTTGGGACGAGTGAAGTTTGTGGAGATGCAAGGAAGGATCGACGTCCAAGCTGTGAAGATGGGCACATCGTGCTTAGGGGGGTGATTGTTAGAAATAATAATCCCGATAGGACACGAAACGGTGTCGTGTGCGTGTGTGTGTTCCGAGTAGGACTAGTAGTCCAACACCTATTCGTATTGACGCTGCGTCTTGCCGGGTATATATACACCCATGTAGTAGCCTTGTAAGACAACCGTGAGATTCAATACAAACAACAGGACCAAGAAGGCCATGTAGCCATCAACATTGTTTTTCCCGTACGTACTCGTGTGAGTTGAGAGTTTGATCAGCTAGCTAGCTCAAAGTGCTAGGCTGATAGTACCGTACGTGCGCGAACTCGCCGGATCATCGTTGTCGTTACGTCGGACTGCACTCGGCGTTTGGGGCTGGGCCAACACACGCGACACTAAGAAGGAATGTGTGGAGGCGACTTGCATGCCTGCCTTTGAACACCAATAGGAGAGAGAGAGATAAATTGTCGCGAAGGGGCACTACCCGCTGAACTGAAGCTGAGCAGGCTCATCGGAGGTGCCTTAACAGCTGCACCTCCTTCCTACATGGGCACTACGGCTTATACGATGAGGGCATGGACGACGACGGCGACATGAATGGCTATGCCGCCTTGTTCATCCAGGGGGCCAGGTCACCGAGCGGTAGGGACGATGACCATGCGTGTGGTGGCGGTGAGTCAACGACATGATCGGAGGAGAAATATGGGGCCCCAGATTAATCCTCTGAGAATCCATGTTATGCATACACCATGATCCCATGATCAGTTTGTCATGGCACATAACCGACAAGTATCAAAGTAAACATTCCTTACTAGAGCGGATACATGTCATACCTTATTTGCCATTATGGCTACACCAATCATCATCAGCGGAACTTTATCGAACTGTATATTCTGCGCCATGCCTTAACCTACAGGCAGCTGACTGGGAGAACGTCCTAGCTTGCATAGTCATCAATATAATCTTTTCCTTCTTCCTTACTTCTCGAATCTGACCAAGTTAATAGCTAGGGACAATGTAGTGAGTACTTTGAATATACTCGCAAACCACCCAAAGATAATAACAATAAAAGGATATGCAATATGGTTATGGTAGTAGGAGGGCTCCATGAGAGGTTCCTTTCTAAAATATTTTCTCTTGTAGATGTAAAATCTATAAGGTTTTGTTGAAAACTTTTGTAAAAATTTTTGGAAACCTTTTTGAAAAGTTTTGGAAAACACCAGGTCATCTCATGACCAAACTCCTTTCCTTCCTTTCCGTCCATCCCATGGTCAAAACACTTCCAAGCCTTTGCTTTTACGAAATCCTTTTTGAAAAAAAACCAGCACCTCTCTACAGTAGTTTGTCCAACTGTCCATAACCACGTACACGGATATTAGAATAGATTTATACTATGTAGAGTTTGTAAAATTTACCCACACCAACCGAGTACCCTGCCCAGATCCTCAATGATCATGGGTGGAGTAACCGATCAAGACTCTCTGGATGCCACTCTATCATAGGCCCTACCCTATGAGTTGTTCCTCTTAACACCAGGAGATTGGGGATCCACGGACCAACCGGAGTGCATTGCGACTCCTCGAGAGTGGGCACTTTCAATGAGAGGCTCATAGTATCGGCTGGTCACTCATATGGGTGATCCTGCTTCCTCCAGGTGACTGTCTAACAATTGACCCTTTTTGTAAAGGCAAGCGTAGAATTAGAGGGAGTTGATCCCTTATAAGTAGTTGTGATAATTCCCACACCATAGAATCAAACGTCAAGTCCACCCTTGTCTCATTCTATAGTAATGTGGTTGCACGTAGGGATGGCAATGGGCAGGGTATGGGCAGGATATATAAATACCATACCACTACCCATGTAGTCAATGGGTACAAAAGCTTACCCATACCCATTCCCGCGAGTATAAAACTTTACCCATACCCATACCCGGCGGGTACCCGTACCCATTGGGTACCTGCCATATAGATCCAATAGTATACAAGTTATTTAAAATTTTACTTTCATTAATAAAATATTTGAAAAAAGAAAATAATCTCTACCTACTAATAGTAGACGAGTACATGAAAGTATCAAAGTTTAAAAGTCGCAATCTCATACTCGTCCATAGGCTTCTCAGCCGCATAGGTTGAAATTCTATAGATATGTTTAAATAGGAAGGGTATGGGTATACCCATGGGTACAAGTATATACCCATACATATACCCATGACTTAACAGGTAGGATATGGGTATTACCCATCAGTATAAAAGTGTACCCATACCCTACCCATGCGGGTTCGGTACCTGCGGGTACCCGTACCCGTGGGTAAAATGGTCATCTTTAGTTGCACGGGTTAAGTTGTTATAGCTAAAGCTGCAAAGAGCCGGATGCATTTTCATAAACGTTTTTCCTCCTCCACTTCAACATCATTTGCACAAGCGAAAACTTTTATTTTTTCAAAATTATTTTGGGAGTTCTAACCTCACCAAGGATCTACCAAAAAACATTTTTGTAAACATTTTCCGGGGTCTTCCCATCTTATACTTTTACATTGGCTAAAACAGGGTCTCCAAAGGGAGTATGGTGTTATACACCATCTATGATACTAGGGACAAGTAGGTGTAATCAAGGGGGCTGTACTTAGTAGTACAACTATGTAATGGTTTGGAGGAGCCAATCCACGGCCAGGTCTAGATCATTGTATAAATAATGAAGTTTTTATAAACATTAGGAAAAACATGTATAAGTATAAAAAATAGGAAAGGCTTATGAGCAAGAAGGTGGCTTGCCTATGGTCAACAATATGGCAATATGTCCCTGGACTTCTTCTTAGAATACCATGATAATAAGATGATCCATTCTTCTCGTCGTCAACACAATCGCAACTATCGTCGTCAATGATCAGACATACAAACAAACAAGGGGCACAATAAACACAAGGAACACCACACCAATAATAATTAAAACAACATGCAATACATCATTTACTTTAGTAGTTTTTGACCCATTTGAGACTAAACAATTTCTTTCATTTTTATTGCATTTGTGTAATTACTATTAAGATTTAGAGGACAAAACTACCTAGTCAAGTGGTTTTAAACCAAGGCTTGGGTCTATATGATATCTTTGTATAAAATGATACCATCATATATGTATTCATAAAATGAATGCAACAAAATTGGTTTCACTATTTTATCGATTAGCTCTTATTTACTATGCATTTTCTAGTGAAATAAGCTCTAGTTTTAGGAAATAATTCACCAGAATTTATCCGTAGGTCAAACAATTATTTCCTCCTAGGGCTAGGTAGGACTGGATGTACTGGTTCAGTGAGAGTTGGAATCACTTCAAAATATTTAACAGATTTCCCTCAAGAAATTGCCAAATTGAGTTCTAGGATGTATTTGTCTTTTTCACTAGATTAAAACTACAAGATATTTTGAATTTATTCCAAGGACACATTGTAATACCTTTCTATAGAAATTGGATTCACTATTTTAGGATGTATAGAACTTCTGGAGTGATTTTATTAGTGAATCAACCATGCACAGTATAGTTTAATTCACAAAAAATCAACAACGGATTAATAAATATGGATCTCCTTGGGATTGCTCATACTTGTAGTACAAAACCACAGAGATATGGAAATAGGTCAAAACATTTCATGTTTTGGTCTAGAGAAAATCCTAAAAACAGAAACATGGAGAATTTGTTATTTTTGCTAATCTCGATTCAAGGCTCTAATTGACCTGAGGCCAAGGTCAGGTGGTAGGTACCTGGAATAGGTACCTTTAAAAACTTGGTTCATCACATTTGGATCTAAGGAACTCACTTAACGATTTATTGAGTTGTTTAGATACTTCTTGGTACTTTAATTCCTAATAAAACCCTAGTTATTATTTGGGCAAGGTAATTGGTCTGCATGTTTGACAAAACACTCGGGAACCTAGTAAAACATATATCTGGGAAGATTAATCCATTTTCCATTATTATTTTTATTTAAACTGGTGTATTCATTTATAGATCTAGTATTAGTGAAAAGGAAACACAATTAGAGAACTAGGTCGGGATTTACAGTGTAGACTAGGCCAGGAGCGAGGAGGCGGCCCAACTCGCTGGCCAGACCATGCGCGACTGGGGTTTGAATTCCCGCCATGGGCCTAGTTGTCGGTGAAGCAAATGAGCAAAGGGGTATCTAGGGATCTGCACAGTTCGTGAGAAGAGGGATCGATGACGGTTGGTTGTCTTCCTCCTCCGGACATAAGTAATGCGAGGGGAAACCCGAGAGGGGCGCGGGAGGAACGGGGAGCATACCAGCGAGCAGCAGAGTCGACAAGGAGATGCGAGGGAGACACGATGCACTTTGGCGACCTCGTAGATGGGCAGAAGGTGGGGGTTCGACGCTAGATCTTGATCACGTGAAGAAGGCCGCGGGGGAGTGCTCGGGAGCTCGCCGGGAAGACATGCATGAGAAAGAGAGATAACAAGGTTAGATAGGGGAGGTCGAGGGGGTCTCCTCAAGGTGACAGGCAGAAGGAGGACTCTAGGATAGATCTTTACCATGGTCGAGAAGGATGGTTTCTTCTTCTTCAGGCTAGGATAGAGCAAGGGGGAGAGAGGGGAGCTCAGTGGGGGTAGTTGGGAGTGGTATGAGCCGAATGGGCATGGAAATACGGGCAGGGGCAGCCTTTGGCCTATTTAACAAGGGAGAGTGAGAAAATGTGGGAAATGTCCCTTTGGACATGGGTGAGGGTAAGGCTGTCCTGAGATGTTGCCAGGTGGAGGAGAGGAGGGTGGTGAGATATCCTGGTCGTGCTGGGGTAGAGAGAGGAGGGGGAGCTGCCATGACATTAAGATGATATGGCAAAGCAAGGAGGGCTTCTCTCCTTCTCAAACAAATGCAAAAGGACAAACACTAGGGTTTGGTACATTAGTGCTACAGTGCACATGACCAGAGGGGGGAGTTGTTGTGCAAGTTTTCTTGGTAAGATTTTGTGAGGTTTGGAACTTGTTTGCTTCACCAAATGGTTAAGGTTCCAATTTAGTCATTTCAATGTTCATGAAGGGAATTTCAATACTTTGATCTTGGCTGTAACATCCCAAAAATCATGATTTCAAAGCTTGCATATTATTGATGCATTCATAATCATTTTAGGATCATTTTCAAATGAGATTTCAAAAAAACAGAAGCATTTGAATGTCTATTATTTTATGTAAGCAAGGCAATGTCCCACTGCTACTCTCTAGTATGAGATTAGTTTTAAACCAGAAAGATTTGAACTTAGAGTTGATTGATATTTTCAAAAGCTTGGACAAAGTTTTCAAAACATAGTTTGAATTTAAAACCATTCATATGCATTTATTAAACAAATGGTAAAGGCACTGTTTTATTTAAATTACAATGGGACAAAGTATTTTGAGTGAGCAACTTTGTTCTGTATCCAAAAAGGTGCAAGTTCTACTTTACAAAAATTCCGAACTGGTTTGAATTCAAACCCATTTGAAAACCATTTGAAATTGATTCCAGAAAATCAAATCAGAAATAGAAAAAGATAAATGAAATGGAAAAGGGCTGGCGCTAGCATTTCGGCCCAATAACAGAAGCAGCCCACCCGGGCCAGTCCCCCTCTACCCCCCCTCTCTCACCCGCGTGAAACATACCCCGCAGCCACTGACGCTGGGCCCTCTCCACGTCAGCGTCGTCTTCCCCGAATCCTCGCGCAGACGCCGCTCCGCCGTTACCTCTCTGCAGTGACGCCGCAATTAAAACCAGCGTAAATTACATTGATTGGCCGCGTGATTGCCGCCCCAGCTCTGGCTACAAAACCCCCTCTCCACCCCGCACTTTTCCCCTCACTCCACTCGCCCGCTCCACCACCAGGCTGTCCCTATTTCGCATTACACCGCAGCAGACAGAGCCAACTCCGGCGAAGTATTCCGATAAGCCTCGTGTTCGCGCCCACTCTTCGTTCACTCTGAGTTGACCCCCTGTTCCATGCGCATCTCCTGATACCCTTTGCTCATATGTTTGTTATCCAGAGCATGAGCATCGAATTCGACGAACACCGTGGGCATCCTACGCCGCCTCCAACTCCGGCGTGAGATTTAGGTAAAACCCGACCACCCCGTGCCTTCTCTTTGACCCTGTTAGATTCTCCTGAGTTTTTTGAAAACACTGATACCCTCTGTTTGTGCTAGCGTGGCCAGAAATGTCTCTTCCATTGCCATCCGAGCAAACCCGACGCTGTCCCCAACTCCGACGAGCCCCAGTAGCCTCTGCAGCACGCCCCCGCCCAAGCCAACAACACCTTGAGCACCGTCGTGTTCACGCGAGTCTGGTAAGCCACTACCCAGCCCCTAGTCCCCTCTGGAACCACCGGAACATCGTCGGCAGAAGCGCCACCGTCGCCAACAACCATTTGCGCCGTCGGTTTTAGGTCAACACGATTTGATCCACTGGATCTAGATCTAGTGGTTTAGATTAGACGCCAGGCCGAAGAGGTACGGGTAGATCTGAGCCACTGGATTTTAATTAGATCTAACAGTCTGCAAGCGTGATCCAGTACAAAGCGGTACCATCCAATCAGACAGCGCCGCGTGGCCTGTGTTTTGATTTAAAATCTGAAATTAGATCTATTAGTTGTTCAAACTTACAAAATTCATAACTTTTGATCCACACGTTCAAATTTTTTAATTTTTATATCATTGGAATCAGGAGAAAGAATTATATCCAATTATGCACTTTGTTTAATAAATTGCATCTTTAAAATGGGTTGTTTTCACAGAGACATTTATAAGCTTATTTTGTATATAAAATTTTTATGGAAAATGTTCTAAGGGCCAAATTAATTTTATTTAGTGTATAATTGTTTTTTTATGATTCAGTACCATTCCACTTGTCTTTTTGGATTTAGAAAAATCATCACATGGCATTTGCATGCATTCATATATTTTTGCTTGTTTATTTTGATATGTGAATTTGGTGCTATCATTTTATGTGTAGATTTTGGTGCTAGTGGTGATTGTGATTGTGAGGATTGTTGCTACTCCCCCAACTACCAAGGCAAGTGGTGCTTCATATTTTTGTCCCAATATTTTGACTATGCATTAGAAATATTTTGTATAGGGCTTGCATGAATATGTTGCTAAGTATCTATATGCTATGCTTGGGAAATCCTAGTAGTTGTAGAATTGTTAGAATTATCTCTAAGATAAGATACTTACTATTGCCATGCTTAGCCTAGCTAGTAGCAACCAAGGGTGGAATATATACATTCCATGGAAAAATATTGCTAAGTCTTTGACTTATGTTTTTGCTTAATAAAACAACTAAGTGAATGAAACACCTGGGTGGAATGGTAATTGCTTGGTGGTTTTTGGTTGAGTGGTTACACAAGGCCCATTTCTATGGTTTAACTTGTGTATCTCACTTGTGGATTGCCACCCAAGAACAAAGGGATTTGAGATGCCAAATGTTAAGAAGCTTCTAGTGCAGCCACATGGCATTATGGGATCTTCCTGGATCATATAGGTTGCAATAACTCAGCCAAATGGACAGTTGGTGGTAGGGGAATTATAGGTTTGGAGCGCGTCCATTCTGGTCGAAGGGAAGGCTTTTGAAAGGTCATGTCTTGGTGAAACCAAGTCTTGTGGGGAAAGTGCACCACCTCTGTAGATGGAAGAAACTAAGTACTTAGTCGTGTCCCCGGTAATGGACAATTTGAGCATCAAGGCATGGAAGCTATCAAGAATCTTCTCATCCCAATTTTCTAAGTTAAAACTTGTGATTGAACAAGGGTGAAGGTTCACCAATTTCTATTGGTGGTTCCTTGGGAAAGTTTTTGCCAGACAAAAACTTAGTGTTTTCAACTAATAGGTAAAACCTATTTTGAGCAAAGTAAGCCTAAGCTACACTTAGCCAAATTCATGTAGTAATTAGATGCTAATATTCTACTAAGGTATCACTTGCCAATACTATTACAATGTATTGACCCACTGTGGCTGTAACTTGTGATGTTGCAGGTTACTCTGATGATGATTAGGGGTTATGAGTCTACACTCAACATGCTTGCCTGTGGCACATGAAGATGAAGACTTCGATTTTTCTATTGTTAAGTTAAACTCTTGTACTAGCCTATGGCTAAGGAGTTGTAAAAGACTATGTTATCTCTAGAATGACGATAATAATGACCTTTGTTTCTGTGTACTTCATCTTTACCTGTGGATGCTAGCAATTGATCCAGGGACAAGCATTGCAATCACAGGGATCTTTACCTTTATAAAGGTGGGATCTTATATATGATATCAGAGCACTGTGTTTCCTGTAGGATTATGACCCTAGGATTGGATTAGAAACCACTAAGGAAAAAATTTCAACAATTTCCACACTTGTCTTTTTCTTCTCGTAAACTTTTCTAATCTTCTTTCTCATCTCTATTTGTAGATGAAATCTATCAACGATGTCGTGAGGAAGGGACCACTCATTACCATGACCTTGGAGTGTGAGACAGAATTCCCCAATGCCCTTAAGAACCTCATGGTTACCATGGGGATACATGGTGCAGCTATGTACAAAGGATTCCCCGTGATGGATGAAGGAGTAGAGTACTGGTGGGTGCAACTTCACTTGTACAAAAACAAGGAAGACAACCACAAGGAGTCAGGATTCTGCGTGGTCACCAACTTAGAAATGCACACAACATTCTTTGACTCTACAAGAAATGCAGCTTGGAATGCCATCAAGGAGCTTGGTGATAGACTCAAGTGCAGAATGCTTAACACCCAAAACGATCTTAGGGAAGAAAATAAGCATACCCAAGAGTTAGAGGCTACCAACCAACGTTTAAGGGAAGACATCATAGACATAGCTATGGATTCATGTGACCAAGATCGACAGATTGCCTCTAGGGATGCCCTGATAGCCAACTTGGCAAGTGGGTGGGGATTGTAATGTACTTCGTTAGTTGGACCACCACACTTATCGTTTCATTTCCAAAAATTTGTCTAAGTTATGTTGAACCTTTGATGCTTGTAATGGATTTGTGTATGCCATGACTTGTGTGATTGTTGCAAAAGTTATGCTTGTGATATTTTCTCTTGTGATTTTTCTCTATTGATGTTGATTCTAACTTTTCTCTATCTTATAAAAATAGATGCCTAATGTTATTATCAATACGGCCGAGGAGTTCAAGGGGAATCGTTTCGGTACTCGTCTCATTGAGCTCACTAGCGTGCTCAACCTTCCACTTCCTAGCATCATGATGCTTCCCCTCACCAAGTTTGAGAGGAAGGACCTTTGGGGCTTCAGAGTCACTCAGCCCGGACGCCAGGCGGAGCCAACAACGGAGACCATCACTTTCAAGCTGATGCATGACGACAAGGACAAAGGTCTAGATGCAGTCATGCAGGAGTTACTTGGGCGCCTGGTAGGCAGACACTCCAGGGAGCTTAGAGGTCTTTACTTTCACCCCTTCGGGAGATGCAATGAGGAGGGTGAGGATATTGAGTACGAGGATGCTGCTAGAGAGACGATGGAGCCGATTCGTCTATACATCCAGGACCTAGAGGGTCTTATTAGGCACCTAGATACTGATAGGACCAACGTCATGCTTAGCAATGACGAGCTCCAGGTGCAGCTTCGTGAGAAGGACAAGCTCTTCTTGGATCAAGACAAAATAATCAAGGAAATGGAGGCCAAGTTTGAAAGCCAGGACAAGAAATTCAAGAGCAGGAGAAGAGAGTCCAAGACCGGAACAACAAAATCTGGGAGATGAAGGAAGAGCTGGAGGCCAAGGACTTCGAGATCGAGCATCAGCAGGGAGTGATCGATAGGCTTTGCTCACAAAAGAGGGCTCTTAGGTCCAATATAGAGGCCTTGACTACCAATGTTGAGGAATACAAGACCGCTACGGAGAATGCAGGTCTTACCCTTGTTGATGTGGAGGTTGATGCGGAGGAGTAGTGATGACTACTCACTTATCTTTCATCTACCGTACTTTTGATTATTGAGTCGCAATGACCATCCAACATGTGGGTGGCTTGCTATGGTGTGCTTGCTTTTCCAAAACTGTTGTTTACATTGTTTGAACCTTATGTTATTTTGATGCTTGGGTTGGTGAATGTGTATGTGATGTATTGTGCTTGATAAGCATCTATGGGTATCTCATTCTTATCCTTATGAAAACCACAGATGCCTCCTCGACGTGCCAACCCCAACCCAAACAACAACAATGTCACCCACGGGATGCAGCAGTTGATGACAGCACAGGTACAAATGATGCAGATGATGACCACTTTTATGCAGAATCAGAATAACAACAACAACAACAACAACAACAACAACAACAAACAATCCACCAGGATTTGACATGCTCACCAGATTCCTAAGACTGAGGCCTGCAAAGTTCTCAGGAACTACTGATCCAATGGTGGCCAATGATTGGCTATGTTCGGTGAACAAGGATTTGGTAACTGTCGGCTGCACCGACGAGGAGAAGGTCAGGTTTGCAGCACATCTGTTGGAAGGACCAGCAGCTACTTGGTGGGATAACTTCCAGATCACCACTCCCATTGAGGATGTGACATGGGCTATCTTTGAAGATGGATTCCGTATAGCTCACATCTCATCCGGAGTGATGAATTTGAAGAAGAAGGAGTTCCATAACCTGAAACAGCGTCACCGCAGCGTGGCTGAATATATTGAGGAGTTCAACAATCTGGCGCGTTATGCACCGGATGAAGTTGATACTGATGCCATGATAAAGGAGAAATTCCTCGAAGGACTGAACGATGAACTGAATCTGCAACTATCTGTTGCCTATGTCCCAACCTACCAATCACTTTGTGACAAGGCTACCATCTTGGAGAACAAGATGAAACAGGTTGAAAGCAGAAAGAGGAAGCACAACTCTGACAAGCACAGCTCGGGATCGTCTCACAAGCGTTCCCATCATGGTGATAGTGGGAGTTCTGGATCCCACAAACATGGAAAGTACAACAAGCTCCACAGCCACAACCACCATCATGACAACAAGGACCACCGTAGTCATGATAATGACAAGTACAAGAACCACAAGAGTCACCACAGTGGAGGTGGAAGTGGAAGTGGTAGTCATCCTGCAAAGAGAGATATCAGTCAGGTTGAATGTTTCAAGTGTAAGAAGATGGGGCATTATGCAAATGAGTGCCTAGAGTAGAAAGTTGAAGGAACCACCAAGCCCAACCCTTTCCAGAAGGGACAAGTGAACCACATCAATGTGGAAGAGATTTATGAGGAGTTTGATGTTGTGGCTGGTAAGTTCAAACTCAATTCTATTACAACACTTGTTCTTTTTGATACTGGTGCATCACATTCATTCATATCAAAAGCATTTGTTGATAGAAATGGGTTTCCAACTGAAAATATTGAGTGTCCAATAAAAGTAAGTTCTCCCGGTGGAGATATGATAGTAATTCTTGGATGTCGTGATCTAGTGATAGAATTTGGAAAGCATAAGTTTCCAGTGAGTCTGATAATCCTAGATTCCCAAGGATTGGATGTAATTTTGGGAATGGACTGGATAACCAAGTATGAAGGAATACTAGATTGTGCTAATCGTACTGTCGCACTCACAACCTCGGATAAGAAACGGATTAGATTCATGTCTAACTTTGAATCAAAAGGAAGTAAGCTAAATTACCTTAAGGGGGTTACCATAAATAGTGTACCAATTGTGAGGGAATATCCAGATGTGTTTTCAGAAGAATTGCCGGGAATACCACCAGATAGAGATGTGGAATTTCTGATTGACTTGCTACCAGGATCAGGACCAATAGCAAAGATACCTTACAAGATGTCAGTTGATGAGTTGAAAGAACTCAAGAAACAACTTGGAGAACAGTTGCAGAAAGGATTTATTCAACCAAGTTCTTCATCTTGGGGAGCACCAGTTTTGTTTGTGGAAAAGAAAGATAGAAGTCAAAGGTTATGCATCGATTATCGTTCACTCAATGAGGTGACTATAAAGAACAAATATCCTTTGCCCAGAATCAATGACTTGTTTGATCAATTAGAAGGAGCCTATGTGTTCTCAAAGATTGATCTCCGGTCATGTTATGGGGTAACCCCTTGGGGTGGCCCGATCTTTCACGAATCTCCGCGGGAATCGAGGGTAAAGCGGTGGAAAGGGGAAAGGGGATGAAATCCACGAACACACGCACACGAAGAACCCGATGACCTCACGCACACAAAACACGATACACGCTGATAACTCACGCCGGTGGCAACCGGTCCAACATAATCTCTAGGATCGGTGTTGGGCGAAGCTCTCTCTCCACGCCAACAACGGGGGACGAGGTGCTTGGTGAGATATTGACGACTTGGGGGCGAGAAACCGAGAACCCAAGGCCTTGTACAACTTGAACGCACTAGGCAAGATCCAAGAGGAGGGTGGATAATAGGGTGCTCCTTGGTAGGAGCATGAGACCAATAGATGTAAGTTCCTCAAAGGGTTTCCTTAATCTATTATTATCCAAGTCTCCGGTTTACAATGGAGGGTGGGGGATATTTATAGGCCAACCACATAAACAGGGGCATTTTAGGAAGAAATAGTGAAATATAGAGAGGTTTACAAGGCGCTGGGCCGACTTAACACGATCAGGTCCACTTACATCCGGTAGTATCGGTCCAGCACGACCGGTAGTACCGGTCAGCCGGTAGTACCGCTTCCTGGCCCGGTAGTACCGCTTGTCGTCCTCGGACTTCCGCTGGCGTCTTCGGTTGGTGGCGGTAGCAGGGGGCGGTAGTGCCGTGGTCCAGTAGTACCAGTTCCAGGTCCGGTAGTACCGCCGGAGACAGAGAGTTTTTGGCTTCTGCTGGTGTCGTCTGTTGGTGCCGGTAGCAGAGGGCGGTAGTACCGGTCGCCAGGTCCGGTAGTACCGCTGGCGACAGAGAGTATTTGGTCTTTTCCGCTGGTGCTCCTCCGTTCTGTGGGTCCTTCTCTTCGTACCTGATTGTGGCATCCCGCTAAAACCACTACTAGAAAATCTCGTTGTTTTTGTGCATTGCATCATCATGACCGCATGCTCATGTCATCATGCCACATTGCATTTGAGCTTCGTCATCATCTTGCATCTGTTTGCATAAAACTATTTTGAAAAGCCTTGTTTTTGTTTTCTAAACGCCCCGTCTTTAATTCAAAACCAAAACCCGGGTCTCCGGAATATTTTGTTTCGTCTACCAACGGTTTGCAAAAGCCCTGTTTTAAATAAATAAAATATGTATTTATTTTAGGGGCAGCCGAACCGGGCCGATCCGACCCAGTCGGCCACCCCAGTACAAAACCAGCCTGTCCTAAAACCTTTTTCTACCAATCCTATTCTACCCACCCAACCAGCCACATCACCCCCACCAATCACTGGTCGCCACGTCACCCTGCCCCAATCCCCATCCAACCAAACACTGCCACCTCACCTCAGACCCTCTCTCTCTCACCCACCCTTCTGGCCACAAACACACCCAGCGCACCACGCACGCACGCCTGTAGCACACACCCACCCCACGCGAGCCGGCCCCACCCCAGGCCGCACCTGCCCCTGTCCCGCTCGGCCCACCCGCGGGTCCCGCCACTCCCCACCTACCCTCTCTCTCCCCCGCTCGCCTCCATCCCCGCGAGACCGCCGCCTCCATCCTCTTCACCGACGCCCCCTCTAGCTCCTCTGGTCGGAGCCCGGCCACCCGCCTCCTCGTCCCCGTCCTCTGCGCGGCTTCCCTGCCGCCTCGGCCACGGGCGCCCTGCCACCCGCATCCCCGCCTCCTCGTCCGCGTCCGACCGCCGCTTGGGCGCGACCACGCCGCCGACCTTGCCTCCGCGCCCGCTCGACCCCGACCCCGCGTCCCCAAGCTCTCCTCCGTCGGCCGCCTCTCCGGCCTGCGCCGACGCCGCCGGGCCCCATCCCTGACGCGGCCGTCTCCCCGCCGCTCGGCCTCTCCCCTCCTCGAACGCCGCCTGACCCGTCTCTCCCCAAGCTCCTCCCCCCGTTGCTCCGGCCGCCATCACCCTCGCCTCCCTTCTCCTCGCGCGAGCCAGCCGCCGCCATCGGCCTCCTCGCCAGTGCCCCTTCGCCGAGCTCCTCTGGCTGCCCTCGCTCGCCCCGCCTCCGGCCGCCCCCTCTCCCGCGGTACCCCGACCTCCGCCGCCGCTGGGGGCCCATGCGCGCCGCCGACCCAAGCCGCCTCTCCGTCCGCCCTCTTCTGCCGTTCTCGGCCCACCTCCTCGCCTCCTGCGCCGGCGTCGACCCTGCGGGCAGGACCTCGCCGCCGACCCTCTCCGCTTCCAGCGCCACCACGACCAAGCTCTTCTACCCGCGCGACGTCTTTGCCTTGCCGCCTCTCCTGCAGGCGCGCGGCCCCTGTCCATGTCCTTCTCTGTCGCCAAGTACCAGTTCCGTGTGTGGTTCCTGCACGCGTGTCCGAGGAGAAGCAAAGGCAGGATGTGTTCTCCGTCGTGTGGGCCTCCAAATCGTGTGCTCCGATCTCAGAACAGGCCAACCATCAGACTTCCATGATCTATCCACAAGTTCTGGTTCGCCGACACAAGACCATCGGTAAAGGACCTGTACTGAGAACCTCGACTCCCCCGTGGGCACATACGTCAAGCTCTCCTTCACGGATCCGTCTCGACGACCTCTGCCCCAGAACCCGATGCTCCCTCCTTTCGGACCGCAAAGATCAAACCCCGAAGACCGATCCCGATGTACTGAAGACCGAACCCTCGGCACGCCAAGATCTTCTCCGCGGAACGCCATGACCGTCTACACGGACCCGAAGACCACATGTGCGACAAGTACTCCTTCCCGGATGCGATGCTCGAGAACACGGACGGTAAGGACGCCGACGCAGAACGCCAAGTTCTTCTTCCCGGACGCCAAGACCGACCCGATACGCGGGCATGACAAGATCGACACCGACCAGGGCAAATCCAATGCGCCCCGACGCCAAGCCAAGTCCTCCTTCCCGGGATGCCAAGATCTACCTCCATTATCCGAGAACGATCCCGCCGAGGCCAAACCCTAGATCCGGACCCTGAGAACCAACCCTGAACCCCTCGGAGCCCAAGTTCGTCGAACCCCAAAGTGTGACCCTCTTTTCCGTGACCTATTTTTTATAAATAATATTACTTGTTGCATATTAAATTGTTCATGCATGCATACTTGTCTGTGGTTTGGGGGCCTTATGCCGATTCACTTCATAATTAAATATGGAGTCTATATGCGGGATATCTTTGTCTTATTCCGGACTCCATTTAAATTTGTGTAGCGAACCGGTCATATGTTTTGCCATGTTAATACCACATTTAAAATGCGGGGTATCTAAACAACTAGAACCATATATTTAATTGTCGGGATCCCCGGTTCCGCTTAATCTTGCCTAATTGCATCGCACCTTTGCCATACCATACATCATACATGCATCATGCCCGATCTTTTGCCGTAGTATTAAATATTGCATCCGGTGTTTATTCTAGTGTTTTGGTTCTTCGCGGATAAAGCCGTTGAGTTGATGCGAGTGTCGACCCGATCTTCGGATGAACCCTCGACAATGTTTTCAGGCGAGCATCTCCCCCTTTCTACCTATCTTACTTTTATAGTATTTATTCCCTCCTGTTGATCTATTGCTATCTGTGTTGCGATGCTCTAGTTTTCGTACCCGTGATATCCCTTGCAGCCTTATATTGCCTTGGACACCTCCTATTACTTGTTGTTTGGTAGATAGTTGGACCCGCGCGTCGTAGTCGCTTGCTCAAGTGATGTTGCGTGTCGGCAAGTACCACAGTTATTGGAGTATTGCCGTGTGTTTATTGTTGGAGATGATCAAGACTTTAATTACTGCTTAATAACTAAAATTGAAGTAGGTAAATGCAGAGGCACAGGTGGGCAATAGATGTTATTTGGTTGTTAACCGTCCACTTGTGTCCCGTAGGACCCCGAGTACTTGATACCTGTTCCTTGAATATTCGCGCTATCCACATCCGGGAGGATTATGGGACCCCCCTGAGCCAGAGCTTGATTCATTCTTATTTCTTGGGGCCACAAACTAGTTTGAGTTTTCATTTACTATCCTGTACTTATGCCATGCTTTACTGCTTTATTACGATTGTGCGAGGAGCACCTGTACTGTTTAGGTAAGCGGAGTGTTTTCGCGGTATCGACAAGCCCAGTCACATTTTCGGGTTCCCAGTCGTTTACAGCCATTGACGCAAACCTTGAGTCCGTCTCGGAGTCAGCTAACTTTGTTGCGGGTGTACTCAATGGGGTGGCCCCCTGAAATATTTCTGAATCCTGTGATTGCTTTGTCGTGAAGGCCTCGTTGGGTTTTGATTTGGTTTTTCCGAGGTTGATCGAGTGTGTGTTGCTATTTGTACACCCCTACAGGGTAAAACTTTCTGAAACCGTGTCCGCGGTTATGGACGACTTAGAGCATAGTATCTCGATCATAGACAACTATAACTAAAGTAGTGCTATAAATTTGACTTTATAATGACTAGTAATCAGCTTCACTATAATGGAATGGCTAAATAAAACTGCCCACAATTGCTTTTTTGGGTTGTCGCTTGCGACCATTGTATCTGACTAGTAAGTATTGCAACTACAACGGAATGGCTAAATGAAAGTACCAACAACTGCTGGGTTTTGGGATATCTCATGCTAATTGTATTTGACTAGTAAGTGTTGCAACTACAACGGAATGGTTAAATAAAAGTGCCCACTGCTTATTTTACCAGGATGATAATCTATATTTGACTAGTAATTGCTGCAACGATAACTGAATAAATAAAACTGCCAACGGTGTGAGTTCCTCGGTTGACTTCCTCGTTTGATCTCGAGGGGGAAATACCAGGATGGGTATGTTTGGTGGTAGCATCAGGTTGGTTCCGAATAGGTCTTTCTTACCCCTCTCTGACAGCCGACAGTTGTATCGAGTTTCTATAGGTTGTTTAGTGCATGTTGCCGCTGCCGCTTTAGTCCACCATACCTATGTAGGCGAGGACCGCCGAATTCTAGCCTCGCCGTGTACTGGCCTCAGTACTGACCGCTCTCTCTTTTTCCTTTGCCCTTTGTCGGCACCCCTTTTGTTTTAGCAGGTTTTGAGATCGACGTCGTTAGCAGGGTTACCCTTCCGGCTTGGCCTGGGCAGGGTTATGGACGCCATTGGTTATTCTTCAGGGCTCTTAGCCCCATTTGCATCTTGTCCGTAGTCGGACGTTCTATCATTTTCAAGGTGATTTGGATCTTTGTATATTATAGCTGTATTCTTGACTCATTGAGTCGCTGTTGTATATATATCTGTTCTGTGGGTCCCATCAAGGACTGTTGTGTAATGTTATTACTTCGTTTTCCACCCGCACGAAAGTGCCTGGTGGGCACCTTTGAATCGTTTCTATGCGGGTTTGGCGGGAAGCGCTGAAACTTGCATAGGGTCGATTCTGAGGGTGTTACAGACTGGTATCAGAGCTCAGCAGTTACGATACCCCACAAGTCCAGCCTGTAGGATAACCTAGCTAACGGCCGAAGTAGAGTGTCAAAACTATTTTTGCAAAATCGGTTGGATATTTCTGATTAGGTCTGATTTTACTCCTTACCCCTCTGCTGCTCTCCTCTCACCTCTGCGTGTTTTGAATCCGCTCTCCTCTCTCTCTTCGAGTCCAGGATTTCTCGTGGTTGGGTTCCATCGTACCTTCAAGGTTTCGCTTCCTCCTTTGGTAATGGTGTTGCTACATCTGGTCTTCATGCTATCCGAGGAACCCTTCGTCTGGTGGACTTCTCTTTGTTCCTTCTCGTGCCTTCCGGTGTTTTCCGACGCGACGACATCATCTACGCCAGATCCGATGCAGAGTCTGCATCACTCCTTTGTTTCTGAACCTCGATTGTCGAGATCTTCAGTCTGATTCCGAGAATGACTGCACGCTTTTCTACTGATTGTGCAGAGTAATAGTTTGGGTGCGTGATGGATTGGCCCCCATGCCGACTACTCACTCTATTCGCTTGTGTACATTGAAGTGGATGAGAATGCATCGGTTCTCACTTTCTATCGGAGTTAGAGGTGGCTTTATTTGTTGATACCCCTACTTTCGCCCTTTTGTTCCCGTAGTGTTCCCTCGACGATCACGGACAACGACCTCTTGTTAGTGGTGTCGCGAGGATCTGCACGAAGCGAGAAGACGCAGGTCGCCGCCTTCTTCCCGGTACCATGAGGCGGATCTCGAGGGCGAGATCCATTGTTAGTGGTGTCGAATTGTGGCATCCCGCTAAAACAACTACTAGAAAATCGCGTTGTTTTGTGCATTGCATCATCATGACCGCATGCTCATGTCATCATGCCACATTGCATTTGAGCTTCGTCATCATCTTGCATCTGTTTGCATAAAACTATTTTGAAAAGCCTGGTTTTTGTTTTCTAAACGCCCGGTCTTTAATTCAAAACCAAAACCCGGGTCTCCGGAATATTTTGTTTTGTCTACCAATGGTTTGCAAAAGCCCTGTTTTAAATAAATAAAATATGTATTTATTTTAGGGGCAGCCGAACCGGGCCGATCCGACCCAGTCGGCCACCCCAGTACAAAACCAGCCTGTCCTAAAACCTTTTTCTACCAATCCTATTCTACCCACCCAACCAGCCACATCACCCCCACCAATCACTGGTCGCCACGTCACCCTGCCCCAATCCCCATCCAACCAAACACTGCCACCTCACCTCAGACCCCCTCTCTCTCACCCACCCTTCTGGCCACAAACACACCCAGCACACCACGCACGCACGCCTATAGCACACACCCACCCCACGCGAGCCGGCCCCACCCCAGGCCGCACCTGCCCCTGTCCCGCTCAGCCCACCCGCGGGTCCCGCCACTCCCCACCTACCCTCTCTCTCCCCCGCTCGCCTCCATCCCCGCGAGACCGCCGCCTCCATCCTCTTCACCGACGCCCCCTCTAGCTCCTCTGGCCGAAGCCCGGCCACCCGCCTCATCGTCCCCGTCCTCTGCGCGGCTTCCCCGCCGCCTCGGCCACGGGCGCCCTGCCACCCGCATGCCCGCCTCCTCGTCCGCGTCCGACCGCCGCCTGGGCGCGACCACGCCGCCGCCGACCTTGCCTCCGCGCCCGCTCGACCCCGACCCCGCGTCCCCAAGCTCTCCTCCGTTGGCCGCCTCTCCGGCCTGCGCCGGCGCCACCGGGCCTCATCCCCGACGCGGCCGTCTCCCCGCCGCTCGGCCTCTCCCCTCCTCGAGCGCCGCCTGACCCGTCTCTCCCCAAGCTCCTCCCCCCGTCGCTCCGGCCGCCATCACCCTCGCCTCCCTTCTCCTCGCGCGAGCCAGCCGCCGCCATCGGCCTCCTCGCCGGTGCCCCTCCGCCGAGCTCCTCTGGCCTCCCTCGCTCGCCCCGCCTCCGGCCGTCCCCTCTCCCGCGGTACCCCGACCTCCGCCGCCGCTGGGGGCCCGTGCGCGCCGCCGACCCAAGCCGCCTCTCCGTCCGCCCTCTTCTGCCGTTCTCGGCCCACCTCCTCGCCTCCTGCGCCGGCGTCGACCCCGCGGGCAGGACCTCGCCGCCGACCCTCTCCGCGTCCAGCGCCACTGCGACCAAGCTCTGCTACCCGCGCGACGTCTTTGCCTTGCCGCCTCTCCTGCAGGCGCGCGGCCCCTGTCCATGTCCTTCTCTGTCGCCAAGTACCAGTTCCGTGTGTGGTTCCTGCACGCGTGTCCGAGGAGAAGCAAAGGCAGGATGTGTTCTCCGTCGTGTGGGCCTCCAAATCGTGTGCTCCGATCTTGGAACAGGCCAACCATCAGACTTCCATGATCTATCCACAAGTTCTGGTTCGCCGACACAAGACCATCGGTAAAGGACCTGTACTGAGAACCTCGACTCCCCCGTGGGCACATACGTCAAGCTCTCCTTCACGGATCCGTCTCGACGACCTCCACCCCAGAACCCGACGCTCCCTCCTTTCGGACCGCAAAGATCAAACCCCGAAGACCGATCCCGATGTACCGAAGACCGAACCCTCGGCACGCCAAGATCTTCTCCGCGGAACGCCATGACCGTCTACACGGACCCGAAGACCACATGTGCGACAAGTACTCCTTCCCGGATGCGATGCTCGAGAACACGGACGGTAAGGACGCCGACGCAGAACGCCAAGTTCTTCTTCCCGGACGCCAAGACCGACCCGATACGCGGGCATGACAAGATCGACACCGACCAGGGCAAATCCAATGCGCCCCGACGCCAAGCCAAGTCCTCCTTCCGGGGATGCCAAGATCTACCTCCGTTATCCGAGAACGAGCCCGCCGAGGCCGAAACCTAGATCCGGACCCTGAGAACCGACCCTGAACCCCTCGGAACCCAAGTTCGCCGAACCCCAAAGTGTGACCCTCTTTTCCGTGACCTATATTTTATAAATAATATTACTTGTTGCATATTAAATTGTTCATGCATGCATACTTGTCTGTGGTTTGGGGGCCTGATGCCGATTCACTTCATAATTAAATATGGAGTCTATATGCGGGATATCTTTGTCTTATTCCGGACTCCATTTAAATTTGTGTAGTGAACCGGTCATATGTTTTGCCATGTTAATACCACATTTAAAATGCGGGGTATCTAAACAACTAGAACCATATATTTAATTGTCGGGATCCCCGGTTCCGCTTAATCTTGCCTAATTGCATCGCACCTTTGCCATGCCATACATCATACATGCATCATGCCCGATCTTTTGCCGTAGTATTAAATATTGCATCCGGTGTTTATTCTAGTGTTTTGGTTCTTCGCGGATAAAGCTGTTGAGTTGATGCGAGTGTCGACCCGATCTTCGGATGAACCCTCGACAATGTTTTCAGGCGAGCATCTCCCCCTTTCTACCTATCTTACTTTTATAGTATTTATTCCCTCCTGTTGATCTATTGCTATCTGTGTTGCGATGCTCTAGTTTTCGTACCCGTGATATCCCTTGCAGCCTTATATTGCCTTGGACACCTCCTATTACTTGTTGTTTGGTAGATAGTTGGACCCGCGCGTCGTAGTCGCTTGCTCAAGTGCTGTTGCGTGTCGTCAAGTACCACAGTTGTTGGAGTATTGCCGTGTGTTTATTGTTGGAGATGATCAAGACTTTAATTACTGCTTAATAACTAAAATTGAAGTAGGTAAATGCAGAGGCACAGGTGGGCAATAGATGTTATTTGGTTGTTAACCGTCCACTTGTGTCCCGTAGGACCCCGAGTACTTGATACCTGTTCCTTGAATATTCGCGCTATCCACATCCGGGAGGATTATGGGACCCCCCTGAGCCAGAGCTTGATTCATTCTTATTTCTTGGGGCCACAAACTAGTTTGAGGTTTTATTTACTATCCTGTACTTATGCCATGCTTTACTGCTTTATTACGATTGTGCGAGGAGCACCTGTACTGTTTAGGTAAGCGGAGTGTTTTCGCGGTATCGACAAGCCCAGTCACATTTTCGGGTTCCCAGTCGTTTACAGCCATTGACGCAAACCTTGAGTCCGTCTCGGAGTCAGCTAACTTCGTTGTGGGTGTACTCAATGGGGTGGCCCCCTGAAATATTTCTGAATCCTGTGATTGCTTTGTCGTGAAGGCCTCGTTGGGTTTTGATTTGGTTTTTTCGAGGTTGATCGAGTGTGTGTTGCTATTTGTGCACCCCTGCAGGGTAAAACTTTCTGAAAGCCGTGTCCGCGGTTATGGACGACTTGGAGCACAGTATCTCGATCATAAACAACTATAACTAAAGTAGTGCTATAAATTTGACTTTATAATGACTAGTAATCAGCTTCACTATAATGGAATGGCTAAATAAAACTGCCCACAATTGCTTGTTTGGGTTGTCGCTTGCGACCATTGTATCTGACTAGTAAGTATTGCAACTACAACGGAATGGCTAAATAAAAGTACCAACAACTGCTGGGTTTTGGGATATCTCATGCTAATTGTATTTGACTAGTAAGTGTTGCAACTACAATGGAATGGTTAAATAAAAGTGCCCACTGCTTATTTTACCAGGATGATTATCTATATTTGACTAGTAATTGCTGCAACGATACCTGAATAAATAAAACTGCCAACGGTGTGAGTTCCTCGGTTGACTTCCTCGTTTGATCTCGAGGGGGAAATACCAGGATGGGTATGTTTGGTGGTAGCATCAGGTTGGTTCCGAATAGGTCTTTCTTACCCCTCTCTGACAGCCGACAGTTGTATCGAGTTTCTATAGGTTGTTTAGTACATGCTGCCGCTTCAGTCCACCATACCTATGTAGGCGAGGATCGCCGAATTCTAGCCTCGCCGTGTACTGGCCTCAGTACTGACCGCTCTCTCTTTTTCCTTTGCCCTTTGTCGGCACCCCTTTTGTTTTAGCAGGTTTTGAGATCGACGTCGTTAGCAGGGTTACCCTTCCGGCTTGGCCTAGGCAGGGTTATGGACGCCATTGGTTATTCTTCAGGGCTCTTAGCCCCATTTGCATCTTGTCCGTAGTCGGACGCTCTATCATTTTCAAGGTGATTTGGATCTTTGTATATTATAGCTGTATTCTTGACTCATTGAGTCACTGTTGTATATATATCTGTTCTGTGGGTCCCATCAAGGACTGTTGTGTAATGTTATTACTTCGTTTTCCACCCGCACGAAAGTGCCTGGTGGGCACCTTTGAATCCTTTCTATGCGGGTTTGGCGGGAAGCGCTAAAACTTGCATAGGGTCGATTCTGAGGGTGTTACACTGATGATGCACAAGGTATGCGTATGAAGTAGCAGGCCATCCAAGGGTGTATCAAAGTCACACAAGGAGAGGAGCGAGTTCACCTTAGCTTGAAGGAGTTTGGCTCGGGCGCGTGTCATGGGTCCACTTGGGGAGCTCATGGGAGTAGATGTAGTAGCGGTCGTAGGACGGGCTGCATCATCTCCCCCCCCCTTGGGAAAGAGTCGTCCTCGATTCTTCAACCTTCTCAACTTCATCTTCTCCATGGTAGGGTGAGAGGTCCTTGACATTGAATGTCGATCTCACAAGATACTTTGATGTTGGGATATCGATGATATAGGCGTTGTTGTTGATCCTATTTAGCACCTTGAATGGTCCATCACCTCTTGGTTTGAGTTTGGAGTCGCGTTCCTTGGGGAAGCGGTCTTTACTCAAGTGTATCCACACAAGGTCGCCCTCTTCAAAGATTCTCTCTTTCTTGTTCTTGTTTAGCCTTGATGCTTGGCGAAGGACTTGTTGCTCGATAGTAGCTCGTGTGTCTTCATGGAGTTTCTTCATTGTTTGGGCACGCTTGACAACGTCCATATTGGCATGTTCATGAAGTGGAAGTGGGAGGATATCGAGCGCGGTGAGAGGCTCGAAGCCATAGACGATCATGAACGGGCTCCTCATGGTGGTGGAGTGCTTGGCGCGGTTGTAGGCGAACTCGGCGTGTAGAATACATTCCTCCCAATATTTAAGGTTCTTCTTCATCAACACCCGGAGGAGTGTTCCAAGGCTTCGATTCACGACCTCGATTTGTCCATCGGTTTGAGGATGCAAGGCGGACGAGAAGAGGAGCTTGATGCCGAGCTTGGCCATGAGAGTCTTCCAGAAGTAGCTCATGAATTTTATGTCGCGGTCGGAGACGATTGTTCTTGGTACACCGTGTAGCCGAATTATTTCCCTGAAAAACAAATTTGCTACATGTGAAGCATCATCGGTCTTATGGCACGGAATGAAATGTGCCATTTTTGAAAAGCGATCCACTACTACAAATATAGAATCATGTCCATGTTTAGATCTAGGCAATTCTAACACGAAGTCCATGCTAATGTCTGACCAAGGTGCATGAGGAATAGGCAATGGCATATAAAGACCAAAGGGGTTGGACTTAGACTTAGCTTGGATACATGTAGTGCATCGTTGGACGTGGCGCTCCACGTCGCGCTTCATCTTTGGCCAAAAGTAGTGAGTGGAGAGCATGTCATATGTCTTGTCGCGGCCAAAGTGACCCATAAGGCCTCCACCATGGGACTCTTGAAGAAGCAAAAGTTGGAGAGACGATTTCGGAATGCAAAGCTTGTTTTGTTCGAAAAGAAAACCCTTATGCAAATAGAAATCATCAATCCCTTTGTCTATTGAACATTTTGCAAAAATTGGTCCAAAGAAAGGGTCGGACGCGTACAAAGATTTGATGTCATCAAGACCCAAGACATTTACTTCTAGTCGTGTAAGAAGGCTTGTGTTTTTGCGAGACAAGGCGTCCGCTACCACATTTTCTTTGCCTTTCTTGTATTTGACAATGTAAGGAAAAGACTCCATGAACTCAACCCATTTTGCGTGCCTTTTACTCAAATTGTCTTGGCCCTTAATGTACTTCAACGACTCATGGTCGGAATGGATGATAAATTCTTTGGGCCAAAGATAGTGTTGCCACACTTGAAGAACTCGAACCAAGGCAAAAATTTCTTTGTCATAAATGGGATAGTTTAGGCGTGTGCCATCAAGTTTCTCACTATGGTAAGCAATAGGACGCCCATTTTGCATAAGGATGCCACCAATGCCAATACCACTAGCGTCACATTCAATCTCAAAGGTTTTTGTGAAATCCGGTAATGCAAGAAGTGGTGCTTCGGTGAGCCTCGTTTTGAGCTCATCAAAAGCCTTTTGTTGTGCTTTTCCCCAAACGAATATGACATTTTTCTTGGTCAATTCGTTGAGGGGGCAAGAAATGGTAGAAAATTCTTTCACAAAACGACGGTAAAAGCCAGCCAACCCATGAAAACTATGAAGTTCACTAACATTTGTAGGGATGGGCCAATATCGTATGTCCTTGACTTTTGAGACATAAACTTCAATGCCATTAGAAGACACAACAAAACCAAGAAAAATCAGCTTGTCTTTTGCAAAAGTGCACTTTGGGAGATTATCATAAAGCTTTTCATGACGAAGGATTTGAAGGACCTCCTTAACATGAGTAACATGCTCCTCTAGTGACTTGCTATAGACAAGGATGTCATCAAAGTAAACAACTACACTCTTCCCAATGAGAGATCTCAAAATATGGTTCATGAGGCGCATGAAGGTAGATGGGGAATTAGATAAGCCAAAAGGCATAACCAACCATTCATAGAAACCAAGCTTGGTCTTGAAGGCGGTTTTCCACTCATCACCTTCGGCCATGCGAATTTGATGGTAACCACTACGAAGATAAATTTTCAAAAATATAGTGGCTCCACATAACTCATAAAGCATGTCATCAAGACGCGGTATAGGATGTCGATAACGCACGGTGATCGCATTGATTGGACGACAGTCCATGCATAACCGCAACGTATCATCCGTTTTTGGAACTAGAATCACGGGGACCGCGCTTGGGCTAGTGCTTACTTGGATCAAACCGTTGGATACGAGTTGGTTGATTTGACGTTCGATCTCCTTTGTCTCTTCCGGGTTCGTGCGGTACGCGACGCGGTTTGGGAGTGGGGCGCCGGGTATGAGGTCGATGCGGTGCTCGATTCCACGAAGAGGAGGAAGGCCATGAGGAAGCTCTTCCGGAAATACATCTTGGAATTCCTGCAAAATAGCCATCAAAGGAGGAGGAACATTTGTCAAGTCGTTAGTTCCTTGCGCTAGTCCCTTGCATACAAGGACATAGTGCAAGATGGATGGGTTGTTCCGCACTTCTCTCATGTCACTTTTGGTGGCAAGAAGAACACTCTTAGTTTTTCCACTCGAGTTTGGCTTGTAGCTCTCACTCACTATGGTGTGGTTCTCTCGCTCACCACTCTTCTCACAAGGTGTTTTTTTGTATTGCGCCCTCGCTAAAGCCTTTGCATTGTCCGCAATTATTTGGCTAGGAGTCATTGGTTGCAACACACAAGTTTTATCAAGCCATTTGAAGGTATAAGTGTTTGAGTGACCATCATGCAAAGCATGCTTGTCATATTTCCACGGCCTTCCGAGAAACATATGGAAAACCGTCATTGGGACCACGTCACATTCCACCGTGTCCTTGTAAGGTCCAATTGAGAACGTTACCGAGACGGTGTGCTTGATCTTGACGGATCCATGGTCAATTAGCCATTGTATATGGTAGGGTGTTTATGCAGATGGAGGGTGAGGTTGAGTTTCTCACACAATTCCGTGCTTGCAAGGTTGTGGCAACTCCCTCCATCGATGACAACTTTGATGGACTTCCCATTGATGCCGGCACGAGTTTGGAAGATGTTCGAGCGTTGGTCTTCATTCTCATTGGCTTGTGTAGTTAAGACCCTTGTGACCACAAGCGATGGACTTGCGTCATGCTCACACACAAGAAGTTCTTGGTCCTCTTCCAAATGTTGCCTTGCCATGGCTTCCTTGACCCTTGCATCAAATTCTTCTTCACTCAAGTATTCTTCATCGCCGTTGTCATGGATGAACAAAACTTTCTTGTTTCCACATGCGTTCGACTTATGCCCTTTGCCTCCACACTTGTAGCATTCACCATTGAATGGTTGATCCTCCCTTGTGTTTTTGCCACTTGGGGGCTGTTTTCCTTGAGGGAGTGTTGGCTTGAAGGGAATCTTGGTGGTACTTGAGGAGCTTCCACTTGGTGTTGTTGGAGTAGTGGTTGGTGCTTGCTTGTAGGTGAAGTACATCTTTGGCTTGTTGTACTTGATGTCCTCTTGCACTTGACGCTCGGACTTTGATGTGATGTGCACAAGCTCAACCATGTTGTTGTACTTTTGGAACTCGGTGATGCGCTTGACTGGATGGTTCAAGCCATTGAGGAAGCGTGCCATTGTTTGTTCATCTCGCTCTTCAATGTTGGCACGGATCATGTTGAGCTCCATTTGCTTGAAGTACTCTTCCACGGTCTTTATCCCTTGACTAAGCGTTTGAAGCTTGTTGAAGAGGTCATGTGTGTAGTGCGAAGGAACAAAGCGGGATCTCATATGGGCCTTCATATCTTGCCAAGTTGAGATTGGAGGCTCTTCTTTTGCTTCGCGAGCGAGTTGGACTTGTTCCCACCAAAGGTTGGCATACTCATCAAACTCGAGGGATGCCATGGCCATCATCTTCTCATTGCTATAGTTGTGCATGCGGAAGATCTTGTCGACCTTGAGTTCCCACGAGAGATATTCCTCGGGTTCATTGGAACCGGTGAACTTGGGCATGGTGAATTTGAGCTTGCCGAAAGTTTCTTCTCCATTGCGGTTCCGTTTGCGGCGGTTGCCGTGATTTTGGCGGTCATCATCATCATCCGAGCTCTCATGTCGTGCTTGGTGATGGTTGCGTTGCTCTTGCGGTTGTTGAGGCACCGCGTTTGGTGGTGGAACTTGGCTTTGACGACGAGCTTGGGGAGCTTGCTCGTGTTGTTGGCGCAGTTGAGGACGAGGAGGAGGTTGTGCATCCTCATGATGAGCTTGGGGAGCGTGCTCTTGTTCTTGTCGCGGTTGATGTCGAGGAGCATTGTCTTGCGCCCTGTGGCGAGGAGGACGTCGAGCCACATGCGCAATGGGCTGCTCTTCTTCTTCTTCTTGATGTGTAGGAGGCTTGTCATGACGATCATGATGTCGACGTTGATGTTCATCTCGGCGATGACGCCTTGGTGGATCTTCGAGTGCTTCGCGTCGATGGTGATCTTGTTCGTCCTCTTAGGATGCTTCACTTGTTGTTGAAAGAACATGTCGACAGCGATGGGCTTGGTGGTCCATGTGAGGTTGCTCTTGTTGAATCACAAGTTCCCTTGGTTGAGGCCGGTTCGTTTCACGTCTTGGAGGTCTTGCGGAGAGGTCACCATCATAGCTTGACGTCACGGCGTGTCGCGGAGATGGTACCGTTTGAGAAGAGCTCATAGATTGAAGGACGGGTCCATCCCGGTGCCTTGAAGTGTGACGGCGAGGTGCACTTTATTCACTTGAGGAGTGCCGAGATGAGATTGAGTCGCGCGAGCGTGGCCTTGCTAGTCCATCAATGAGGCGTTGAAGCTTCTCATCCGTTGAGGCGAGTGCACGACCAAGAGCTTCATTTTGATGACCGAGGTTGTGTTGCATGGCATGCATTTGGCCACGGACTTCTTCGAAGCGGTTGTCGATGTTCTTGAATTACACACGGGCCTCGCTAAATTGTTCATCTTGGCTCCACTCAAGAGCTTCACAACGGTAGTTGAATTCTCCTCGGACCTTCCAATGGTCCCATCTTGTCATGAATTGTGTGTCATCCTCCGGAGGTTGTGGTGGTTGGGACGGCTCTCCATTCCTGTCCATGATGCAAAGCCAACAAGGGTTGTATATGGAGAATAAGGGAGAGTAGAGTTAGCCTTTTACCTCACCTTGGAGATTATATCAAACCAATTGCCACACAAATGAGCGAACAGCGTGCAAAGTGAAATGGGCAAGAAACTCACACACAAATATGCTACAACTCTCAAAAGCTTTTGGTGGAAGGTTAGGATTGTGGAAAACCAAACGAAACGATCCAAGCAAAAGATTATTGTTCTACGTGGTAAAGAACCAAAGATCAAAAGCACAAGGATACGATCTACAAAAACACGGGAAACGCACACGTGGAGAAAAACGGGGTTAGCACGACTATGAAAATGAGCACAAAAGGTCCTAGCGAAGACTACGCTCGGTTGTCGTGCCAACTCAAGGAGAGACCACAACTCGTTTGCCAAAAGAGGATAAGCATTAGATTTGTGCACTTGCCTTGGTGCGCTCTTTCTTCTCTCTTTCTTGGCTTACAAGCTTGGTATTCTCTTTGTATTGGGACACTATGTATCTTTCTATTTTATCTTTTTTTTATTCTTTTCCTTTTTCTCCCTTGCTATGCTACTATGTTAACTTTTGTATTTGGCTTCACACTCTCACTTTCCGAAGGCAAGTGCACAATGCTTAGACAAACACAAAATGAGTTGCTCTCATAGGATAGATACACACAAAGGAAGATATGGGGCTGTCAAAGGGGCGCAAGTTATACCTTTGGTATTGTTGACGACTTGCAACCGTTGGTGTGGATGATGTTCGAGTGTCGCGGTGTCGATGAGCGCGGGTGACTTTGATGCGGAAGCTTGTGTTAAAATGGCGACAAACACGCGAAACACGAACAAGCTAAAGGGGAAAAGTCAGCAAACGAAAGTGAGGCGTCAAGAGAAGAAGAAAAAGTTTCTGTGACGGGCGGTAGTACCGCTAGGCAGGACCGGTAGTACCGGACGGCGGTAGTACCGCCTGCGCGACCGGTAGTACCGCTGGTCGCAGAACAAGAACGAGATCCACTTGACACAAACCTCAATTTCGTGGGAATCTGACCGAAAGGCTGGGCTAGGAACAACAGGGGCTATAGATCGACTCCAAAAGCAACAGATCTATGGACCAAAACCACGAAAAACTCACCAAATCCAAAGATTGATCCGAAGGCAAATTGGGCTCTTTTTTGTGGGATTTTCGATTTTAACGTGGATAAAAGAAAAATTGGGGGGAAATTCGTGATCAACCTTGCTCTTGATACCAAGATGTTATGGGGTAACCCCTTGGGGTGGCCCGATCTTTCACGAATCTCCGCGGGAATCGAGGGTAAAGCGGTGGAAGGGGGAAAGGGGATGAAATCCACGAACACACGCACACGAAGAACCCGATGAACTCACGCACACAAAACACGATACACGCTGATAACTCACGCCGGTGGCAACCGGTCCAACATAATCTCTAGGATCGGTGTTGGGCGAAGCTCTCTCTCCACGCCAACAACGGGGGACGAGGTGCTTAGTGAGATCTTGACGACTTGGGGGCGAGAAACCGAGAACCCAAGGCCTTGTACAACTTGAACGCACTAGGCAAGATCCAAGAGGAGGGTGGATAATAGGGTGCTCCTTGGTAGGAGCATGAGACCAATAGATGTAAGTTCCTCAAAGGGTTTCCTTAATCTATTATTATCCAAGTCTCCGGTTTACAATGGAGGGTGGGGGCTATTTATAGGCCAACCACATAAACAGGGGTATGTTAGGAACAAATAGCGAAATATAGAGAGGGTTACAAGGCGTTGGGCCGACTTAACACGATCAGGTCCACATACATCCGGTAGTATCGGTCCAGAACGACCGGTAGTACCGGTCAGCCGGTAGTACCGCTTCCTGGCCCGGTAGTACCGCTTGTCGTCCTGGGACTTCCGCTGGCGTCTTCGGTTGGTGGCGGTAGCAGGGGGCGGCAGTGCCATGGTCCGGTAGTACCGGGTCTAGGTCCGGTAGTACCGCCGGAGACAGAGAGTTTTTGGCTTCTGCTGGTGTCGTCTGTTGGTGGCGGTAGCTGAGGGCGGTAGTGCCGCCGGGCGGAAGTGTCGCCGGGCGGTAGTAACGGTCGCCAGGTCCGGTAGTACCGCTGGCGACAGAGAGTATTTGGTCTCTTCCGCTGGTGCTCCTCCGTTCTGTGGGTCCTTCTCTTCGTACCTGATAATGCACAAGGTATGCGTATGAAGTAGCAGGCGATCCAAGGGTGTATCGAAGTCACACAAGGAGAGGAGCAAGTTCACCTTAGATTGAAGGAGTTTGGCTCGGGCGCGAGTCATGGGTCCACTTGGGGAGCTCGTGGGAGTAGATGTAGTAGCGGTCGTAGGACGGGCTGCATCAGGTCAGGCTATTTTCAACTTAAGATAAGGGAACAAGACATACCTAAGACTGCCTTCACCACTAGGTATGGATTGTATGAGTACACCATGATGCCGTCTGGTTTGACCAATGCACCAGCTTACTTCATGAATATGATGAACAAGGTGTTCATGGAGTTCCTTGACAAGTTTGTTGTCGTTTTCATCGATGAAATTTTGATCTACTCCAAGAGCAAAGAAGAGCATGAAGGGAATTTGCGTTTGATACTTGTGAAGCTTAGAGAGCATAAGTTGTATGCCAAATTCAGCAAATGTGAATTCTGGTTGAATAAAGTTGGATTTCTTGGACACATTGTGTCAGGAGATGGTGTAGCAGTTGACCCGCAAAAGTGTCAGCTGTAACTGAATGGGAATCTCCTAAGTCAGTGAAAGAAGTTCGTAGTTTTCTTGGCTTGGCAGGATATTATAGAAGATCCATTGAGAATTTTTCCAAGGTAGCTAAGCCAATGATGGAGTTACTAAAGAAAGACAATAAATTTCCTTGGACTGAAGGATGTGAACTCAGTTTCCAAGAATTGAAGAAGAGACTAGTGATAGCACCAGTCCTATGTCTGCCAGATTTGGAGAAGGATTTCCATGTTTATTGTGATGCATCTCATCATGGATTAGGTGCAGTTCTGATGCAAGAAGGGAATGTTGTGGAATATGCATCGAGACAACTCAAAACTCATGAGGTGAATTATCCTACTCATGATTTAGAATTAGCCTTTGTTGTCCATGCACTGAAAACATGGAGACATTATCTTTTGGGAAAGCGATGTGAAGTGTTCACAGATCACAAAAGTTTGAAGTATATCTTCACTCAGAAAGAAATCAACATGAGGCAAAGAAGATGGCTAGAACTCATCAAGGACTATGACTTGAGTTTGCGATACCACCCTGGTAAAGCAAATGTTTTAGCGGATGCACTAAGCCGTAAGGTATTTGTGAATGGACTTACTATGGGACAGTTGCCAGATGATCAGTGTGCCCAATTTAGAGACCTCAGGTTGGAGATTGTGCCTGAGGAACATCTCATGTCATTAGATGCTCAACCCACCTTGTTGGACAAAATCAAGCAAGCCCAAAAGACAGACAAGGAAATTGAAGAGATTAAGGAAAAGATTGGTAAGGGAAAAGCCAAAGGATTCCATGAAGATGAGCAGGGTACTTTATGGTATGGAAAACGGGTCTGCGTTCCGCAAGATCCGGAGCTTCGGAAACTGATATTACAAGAAGCACACAACTCACCATATTCCATTCATCCGGGTAACACCAAAATGTACATGGATATGAAATAAAGATTTTGGTGGAATAATATCAAGAAAGACATCGCCGAACATATTGCTTTGTGTGATCTATGCAGTAGAGTGAAAGTGGAACATCAGAAACCAGCAGGACTTTTACAACCACTACCTATTCCTGATTGGAAGTGGGACAAGATTGGCATGGATTTCATTACCAGATTGCCAAGGACCAGGTCAGGATATGATTCTATTTGGGTAGTAGTGGATCGCCTAACTAAAGTGGCTCATTTCATACCCGTGAAGACAACTTATACAAGTGCTAAGTTGGCCAAGATCTATATGAATAGGATTGTGTGTCTGCATGGCCAAGAGTATTGTGTCAAATAGGGGAACTCAATTCACTTCTCATTTTTGGAGGCAACTGCATGAGTCATTGGGAATGAGATTGGAATTTAGTACTGCTTTTCATCCCCAGACTTATGGACAGACAGAAAGGACCAACCAGATTTAAGAGGATATGTTGAGGGCATGTGCCCTAGACTATGGAGCTCGTGGATGAAAGTCTGCCTTACGCAGAATTCTCTTACAACAACAGCTATCAAGATAGTATTGATATGGCACCGTTTGATTTTCTCTATGGGAGAAAGTGTACTACCCCATTGCTATGGAATGGTGTGGGAGAAAGAAACTTGTTCGGGCCAGAACTAATCAAAGAAGCTGAAGAGAAAGTCAAGTTAGTAAAGGACAGATTCAAGATAGCACAGTCACGACAGAAGAGCTACGCAGATCCTAAGCGTAGAGAGGTCACCTATGAGGTGGGTGATAGAGCTTATCTTAGAGTGTCACCACTTCGTGGAGTGAAGAGATTTGGAGTCAAGGGAAAATTGGACCCAAGATATGTTGGACCATTCAAGATTCTGAGTCATAAAGGAGAAGTAGCTTATGAGATTGAATTGCCGGAGTCATTATCTTCCGTTCATAATGTGTTTCATGTGAGTCAGCTAAAGAAATGCCATCCAGAGATGGAAGAGACTTATTTGAAGGATATTATACCTTTGGAGGAGGTCCAATTGGAAAGTGATCTCACCTATGAGGAAAAACCTATCAAGATTCTTGAGACTACAGAAATAGTTACTCGGACAAAGACTATCAAATTCTACAAAGTTCAGTGGAACCATCATTCCGAAGAAGAAGCAACATGGGAAAGAGAAGATGACCTTCGGAAAGACCACCCTCACATATTTGCTAGCCAATCCGAATCTCGAGGGCGCGATTCACCTTAAGGGGGTTAGATTTGTAACATCCCAAAAATCATGATTTCAAAGCTTGCATATCATTCATTCATTCATAATCCTTTTAGGATCATTTTCAAATGAGATTTCAAAAAACAGAAGCATTTGAATGTCTATTATTTTATGTAAGCAAGGCAATGGCCCACTGCCACTCTCTAGTATGAGATTATTTGTTTTAAACCAAAAAGATTTGAACTTAGAGTTGATTGATATTTTCTAAAGCTTGGACAAAGTTTTCAAAACAAAGTATGAATTTAAAACCATTCATATGCCTTTATTAAACAAATGGTATAGGCACTGTTTTATTTAAATTCCAATGGGCCAAATTATTTTGAGTGAGCAACTTTGTTCTGTAGCCAAAAAGGTGCAAGTTCTTCCGTTCAGAACTGGTTTGAATTCAAACCCATTTGAAAACCATTTGAAATTGATTCCAGAAAATCAAATCAGAAATAGAAAAAGATAAAAGAAATGGAAAAGGGCTGGCGCCCACATTTCGGCCCAATAACAGAACCATCTCACCCGGGCCAGTCCCCGTCTACCCCCCCCCCCTTTATCACCCGCGCAGAACGTACCCCGCAGCCACTGACGCTAGGCCCTCTCCACGTCAGCGTCGTCTTCCCCGAATCTTCGCGCGCAAACGCCGCTCCGCCGTTACCTCTCTGCAGTGACGCCACGATTAAAACCAGCGTAAATTCCATTTATTAGCCACGTGATTGCCGCCCCTGCTCCGGCTACAAAAACCCCTCTCGACCTCGCACTTTTCCCCTCATTCCACTCGCTCGCTCTGCCACCAGGCTGCCCCTATTTCGCATTACACCGCCGCAGACAAAGCCAACTCCGGCGAGGTATTCCGGTAAGCCTCGTGTTCGCGCCCACTCCTCGTTCACTCTGAGATGACTCCTTGTTCCATGCGCATCTCCTGATACCCTTTGCTCATCTGTTTGTGATCCAGAGCGTTGACTTCGACAAACACCGTGGGCATCCGATGCCGCCTCCAACTCCGGCGAGAGATTTAGGTAAAACCCGACCACCCCGTGCCTTATCTTTGACAATGTCAGGTTCGCCTGAGTGTTGTGCACACACTGATACCCTCTGTTTGTGCTAGGGTGGCCAGAAACGTCGCCTTCATCGCCGTCCGAGCGAACCCGACGCTGTCCCCAACTCCGACGAGCCCCAGCAGCCTCTGCAGCACGCCCTCGCCCAAGCCAACGACACCTTGAGCACCGTCGTGTTCACGCGAGTCTGGTAAGCCACTACCCAGCCCCTAGCCCCCTCTAGAACCACCGGGACGTCGGCGGTAGAAGCGCCGCCGCCAGCAACCATTTGCGCCGCCGGTTTTAGGTCAACACGATTTGATCCACTCGATCTAGATCCAGTGGTTTAGATTAGACGTCAGGCCGAAGAGGTACGGGCAGATCTGAGCCACTGGATTTTAATTAGATCTAATGGTGCGTGAGTGTGATCCAGTGCGAAGCGGTACTGTCCAATCAGACAGCGCCGCATGGCCTGTGTTTTGATTTAAAATCTGAAATTAGATCTATTAGTTGTTAAAACTTACAAAATTCATAACTTTTGATCCACACGTTCAAATTTTGTAATTTTTATATCATTGGAATCAGGATAAAGAATTATATCCAATTATGCACTTTTTTTTAAAAAAAATTGCATCTCTAAAATGGGTTGTTTTTGCAGAGACATTTATAAGCTTATTTTGTATATAAAAATTGTATGGAAAATGTTCTAAGGGCCAAATTAATTTTATTTAGTGTATAATTGTTTTTAATGATTCAGTACCGTTCCACTTGTTTTGTTGGATTTATAAAAATCATCACATGGAATTTGCATGCATTCATATATTTTTTCTTGTTTATTTTGATATGTGAATTTGGTGCTATCATTTTATGTGTAGATTTTGGTGCTAGTGGTGATTGTGATTGTGAGGATTGTTGCTACTCCCCCAACTACCAAGGAAAGTGGTGCTTCATATTTTTGTCCCAATATTTTGACTATGCATTAGAAATATTTTGTATAGGGCTTGCATGAATATTTTTCTAAGTATCTATATGCTATGCTTGGGAAATCCTAATAGATTTAGAATTGTTAGAATTATCTCTAAGATAAGATACTTACTATTGCCATGCTTAGCCTAGCTAGTAGCAACCAAGGGTGGAATATATACATTCCATGGAAAAATATTGCTAAGTCTTTGACTTATGTTTTTGCTTAATAAAACAACTAAGTGAATGAAACACCTGGGTGGAATGGTAATTGCTTGTTGGTTTTTGGTTGAGTGGTTACACAAGGCCCATTTCTATGGTTTAACATGTGTATCTCACTTGTGGATTGCCACCCAGGAACAAAGGGATTTGAGATGCCAAATGTTAAGAAGCTTCTAGTGCGGCCACATGGCATTATGGGCTCTGCCTGGATCATATAGGTTACAATAACTTAGCCAAATGGACAGTTGGTGGTAGGGGAATGATAGGTTTGGGGCGCGTCCATTCTAGTCTAAGGGAAGGTTTCGGAAAGGTCCTGTCTTGGTGAAACCAAGTCTTGTGGGGAAAGTGCACCACCTCTGGAGATGGAAGAAAGTAAGTACTTAGCCGTGTCCCCGGTAATGGACAATTTGAGCATCAAGACATGGAAGCTATCAAGAATCTCCTCATCCCAATTTTCTAAGTTAAAACTTGTGGTTGAACAAGGGTGAAGGTTCACCAATTTCTATTGGTGGTTCCTTGGGAAAGTTTTTTCCCAACAAAAACTTAGTGTTTTCAACTAATAGGTAAAACCTATTTTGAGCAAAGCAAGCCTAAGCTACACTTAGCCAAATTCATGTAGTAACTAGATGCTAATATTCTACTAAGGTATCACTTGCCAATACTATTCCAATGTATTGACACACTATGGCTGTAACTTGTGATGTTGCAGGTTACTCTGATGATGAGTAGGGGTTATGAGTCTACACTCAACATGCTTGCCTGTGGCACATGAAGATGAATACTTCTATTTTTATATTGTTAAGTTAAACACTTGTACTAGCCTATGGCTAAGGAGTTGTAGAAGACTATGTTATCTTTGGAATGACGATGTAATAATTGCCTTTGTTTCTGTGTACTTCATCTTAAACTGTGGATGCTAGCAATTGATCCAGGCACTAGCATTGCAATCATAGGTATCTTTAACTTTATAAAGGTGGGATCCTACAGATGGTATCAGAGCATTATGTTGCCTGTAGGATTATGACCCTAGGATTGGATTAGAAACCACTAAGGAAAAAATTTCAACAATTTCCACACTTGTCTTTTTCTTCTCGTAAACTTTTCTAATCTTCTTTCTCATCTCTATTTGTAGATGAACTCCATCAATGATGTCGTGAGGAAGGGACCACTCATGACCATGACCTTGGAGTGTGAGACAGAATTCCCCAAGGCCCTCAAGAACCTCATGGTTACTATGGGGATACATGGTGCAGCTGTGTACAAAGGATTCCCCGTGATGGATGAAGGAGTAGAGTACTGGTGGGTGCAACTTCACTTGTACAAAAAAAAGGAAGACAACCACAAGGAGTCAGGATTCTGCATGGTCACCAACTCAGAAATGCACACAACATTCTTTGACTCTACAAGAAATGCAGCTTGGAATGCCATCAAGGAGCTTGGTGATAGACTCAAGTGCAGAATGCTTAACACGCAAAACGATCTTAGGGAAGAAAAGAAGCATACCCATGAGTTAGAGGCTACCAACCAATGTTTAAGGGAAGAAATCATAGACTTAGCTATGGAGTCATGTGATCAAGATCGACAGATTGCCTCTAGTGATGTCCTGATAGCCAACTTGGCAAGTGGGTGGGGTTTGTAATGTACTTTGTTAGTTGGACCACCACACTTATCGTTTCATTTCCAAAAATTTGTCTAAGTTAGGTTGAACCTTTGATGCTTGTAATGGATTTGTGTATGCCATGACTTGTGTGATTGTTGCAAAAGTTATGCTTGTGATATTTTGTCTTGTGATTTTTCTCTATTGATGTTGATTCAAACTTCTCTCTATCTTATAAAAATAGATGCCTAATGTTATTATCAACACGGCCGAGGAGTTCAAGGGGACTTGGTTTGGTACTTTTCTCATTGAGCTCACTAGCGTGCTCAACCTTCCACTTCCTAGCATCATGACGCTTCCCCTCAACAAGTTTGAGAGGAAGGACCTTTGGGGCTTCAGAGTCACTCAGCCCGGACGCCAGGCGGAGCCAACCACGGAGACCATCAATTTCAAGATGATGCATGACGACAAGGAGAAAGGTCTAGATGTAGTCATGCAGAAGTTACTTGGGCGCCTGGTAGGCAGACACTCCAGGGAGCTTAGAGGTCTTCACTTTCACCCCTTCGGGAGACGCAACAAGGAGGGTGAGGCTATTGAGTACGAGGATGATTCTAGAGAGACGATGGATCCGATTCGTCTATACCTCCAGGACCTAGAGGGTATTATTAGGCACCTAGATACTGACAGGACCAACGTAATGCTTAGCAATGACGAGCTCCAGGTGCAGCTTCATGAGAAGGACAAGCTCTTCGCGGAACAAGACGAGATAGTCAAGGAAATGGAGGCCAAGTTTGAAAGCTAGGACAAGAAATTCAAGAGCCAGGAGAAGAGAGTCCAAGACCGAAACAAGAAGATCTGGGAGATGAAGGAAGAGTTGGAGGCCAAGGACTTCGAGCTCAAGCATCAGCAGGGAGTGATCGAGAGGCTTCGCTCATAGAAGAGGGCTCTTAGGGCCAAGATAGAGGCCTTGAATACCAATGTTGAGGAATACAAGACCGCTATGGAGAATGCAGGTCTTACCCTTGTTGATATGGAGATTGATGCGGAGGAGTAGTGATGATTACTCATTTATCTTTCATCTACCGTACTTTTGATTATTGAGTCGCAATGACCATCCAACATGTGGGTGGCTTGCTATGGTGTGGTTTCTTTTCCAAACTTGTTGTTTACATCGTTTGAACCTTATGTTATTTTGATGCTTGGTTTGGTGAATGTCTATGTGATGTATTGTGCATGATAAGAATCTATGGGTATCTCATTCTTATCCTTATGAAAACCACAGATGCCTCCTCGACGTGCCAACCCCACCCCAAACAACAACAGTGTCACCCTCGAGATGCAGCAGTTGATGATAGCATAGGCACAACTGATGGAGATGATGACCACTTTTATGCAGAATCAGAATAACAACAACAACAACTCGAATAATCCACCAGGATTTTACATGCTCACCAGATTCCTAAGACTAAGGCCTGCAAAGTTCTCAGGAACTACTGATCCAATGGTGGCCAATGATTGGCTACGTTCGGTGAACAAGGATTTGGTAACTGTCGGCTGCACCGATGAGGAGAAGGTCAGGTTTGCAGCACATCTGTTGGAAGGACTAGCAGCTACTTGGTGGGATAACTTCCAGATCACCACTCCTATTGAGGATGTGACATGGGCTATCTTTGAAAATGGATTCCGTACAGCTCACATCTCATCCGGAGTGATGAATTTGAAGAAGGAGTTCCATCACCTGAAACAGCGTCACCGTAGCGTGGCTGAATATATTGAGGAGTTCAACAATCTGGCGCGTTATGCACCGGACGATGTAGATACTGATGCCAAGAGGAAGGAGAAATTCCTCGAAGGAATGAACGATGAACAGAATCTGCAACTATCTGTTGCCTATGTCCCAACCTACCAATCACTTTGTGACAAGGATACCATCTTGGAGAACAAGATGAAACAGGTTGAAAGCAGAAAGAGGAAGCACAGCTCTGACAAGCACATCTCGGGATCGTCTCACAAGAGTTCCCATCATGATGATAGTGGGAGTTCTGGATCCCACGAACATGGAAAGTACAACAACCACCATAGCCACAACCGCCATCATGACAACAAGCACCACTGTAGTCATGATAATGACAAGTACAAGAACCACAAGAGTGGACACAAGAGTCACCATAGTGGAGGTGGAAGTGGAAGTGGTAGTCAGGATGCAAAGAGACATATCAGTCAGGTTTAATGTTTCATGTGTAAGAATACGGGGCATTGTGCAAATGAGTGCCCAGAGAAGAAAGTTGAAGGAACCACCAAGCCCAACCCTTTCCAGAAAGGACAAGTGAACCACATTAATGTGGAAGAGATTTATGAGGAGTCCGATGCTGTGGCTAGTAAGTTTAAACTCAATTCTATTCTAGAACTTGTTCTTTTTGATACTGGTGCATCACATTCATTCATATCAAAAGCATTTGTTCATAGAAATGGGTTTCCAACTGAAAATATTGGGTGTCCAATAAAAGTAAGTTCTTTCGGTGGAGATATGCTAGTAAGTCTTGGATGTCGTGATCTACTGATAGAATTTGGAAAGCATAGGTTTCCAGTGAGTCTGATAATCCTAGATTCCCAAGGACTGGTTGTAATTTTGGGAATGGACTGGATGACCAAGTATGAAGGAGTACTAGATTGTGTCAATCGTACTGTCGCACTCACAACCCTGGATAAGAAACGTATTAGATTCAAGTCTAACTTTGAATCAAAATGAAGTAAGCTAAATTCTCTTAAGGGGGTTAGCATAGACAGTGTACCAATTGTGAGGGAATATCTGGATGTGTTTCTCGAAGAATTGCCGAGAATGCCACCAGATAGAGATGTGGAATTTCTGATTGACTTGCTACCAGGATCAGGACCAATAGCAAAGAGACCTTACAAGATGTCAGTTGATGAGTTGAAAGAACTCAAGAAAAAACTTGGAGAACAGTTGCAGAAAGGATTTATTCAACCAAGTTCTTCATCTTGGGGACCACCAGTTTTGTTTGTGGAAAAGAAAGATAGAAGTCAAAGGTTATGCATCGATTATCGTTCACTCAATGAGGTGACTATCAAGAACAGATATCCTTTGCCCAGAATCAATGAATTGTTTGATCAATTAGAAGGAGCCTGTGTGTTCTCAAAGATTGATCTCCGGTCAGGCTATTTTCAACTTAAGATAAGGGAAAAAGACATACCTAAGACTGCCTTCACCACTAGGTATGGATTGTATGAGTACACCGTGATGCCATTTGGTTTGACCAATGCACCAGCTTACTTCATGAATATGATGAACAAGGTGTTCATGGAGTTCCTTGACAAGTCTGTTGTCATTTTCATCGATGACATTTTGATCTACTCCAAGAGCAAAGAAGAGCATGAAGGGCATTTGTGTTTGATACTTGAGAAGCTTAGAGAGCATAAGCTGTATGCCAAATTCATCAAATGTGAATTCTGGTTGAATGAAGTTGGATTTCTTCGACACATTGTGTCAGGAGATGGTGTAGCAGTTGATCCCGCAAAAGTGTCAGTTGTAACTGAATGGGAATCTCCTAAGTCAGTGAAAGAAGTTCGTAGTTTTCTTGGCTTGGCAGGATATTTTTTAAGATTCATTGAGAATTTTTCCAAGGTAGCTAAGCCAATGACGGAGTTACTAAAGAAAGACAAGAAATTTTCTTGGACTGAAGGATGTGAACTTAGTTTCCAAGAATTGAAGAAGAGACTAGTGACAGCACCAGTCCTATGTCTGCCAGATTTGGAGAAGGATTTCCAAGTTTATTGTGATGCATCTCATCATGGATTAGGTGCAGTTCTGATGCAAGAAGGTAAATTTGTGTCATATGCCTCGAGAAAACTCAAAACTCATCAGGTGAATTATCTTACTCATGATTTAGAGTTAGCCTTTGTTGTCCATGCACTCAAAACATGGAGACATTATCTTTTGGGAAAGCGATGTGAAGTGTTCACAGATCACAAAAGTTTGAAGTATATCTTCACTCAGAAAGAAATCAACATGAGGCAAAGAAGATGGCTAGAACTCATCAAGGACTATGACTTGAGTGTGCAATACCACCCCAGTAAAGCAAATGTTGTAGCGGATGCACTAAGCCGTAAGGTATTTGTGAATGTCCTTACTAAGGGAGAGTTGTCAGATGATCTGTGTGCCCAATTTAGAGACCTCAGGTTGGAGATTGTGCCTGAGGGACATCTCATGTCATTAGATGTTCAACCCACCTTGTTGTACAAAATCAAGGAAGCCCAAAAGACAAACAAGGAAATTGAAGAGATTAAGGAAAAGATTGGTAAGGGAAAAGCCAAAGGATTCCATGAAGACGAACAGGGTACTTTATGGTATGGAAAACGTGTCTACGTTCCGCAAGATCCGGAGCTTCGGAAACTGATATTACAAGAAGCACACAACTCACCATATTCCATTCATCCGGGTAACACCAAAATGTACATGGATATGAAGTAAAGATTTTGGTGGAATAATCTCAAGAAAGACATCGCCGAACATATTGCTTTGTGTGATGTATGCAGTAGAGTGAAAGCGGAACATCAGAAACCAGCAGGATTGTTACAACCACTACCTATTCCTGATTGGAAGTGGGACAAAATTGGCATGGATTTCATCACCGGATTGCCAAGGACCAGGTTAGGATATGATTCTATTTGCGTAGTAGTGGATCATCTAACTAAAGTGGCTCATTTCATACCCGTGAAGACAACCTATAGAAGTGCGAAGTTGGCCAAGATCTATATGAATAGGATTGTGTGTCTGCATGGAGTACCCAAGAGTATTGTGTCTGATAGGGAAACTCAATTCAATTCTCATTTTTGGAGGCAACTGCATGAGTAATTGTGAACGAGATTGGAATTCAGTACTGCTTTTCATCCCCAGACTGATGGACAGACAGAAAGGACCAACCAGATTTTAGAGGATATGTTGAGGGCATGTGCCCTAGACTATGGAGCTGGTTGGGATGAAAGTATGCCTTACGCAGAATTCTCTTACAACAACAGCTATCAAGCCAGTATTGAGATGGCACCGTTTGAGTTTCTCTATGGGAGAAAGTGTACTACCCCATTGCTATGGAATGGTGTGGGAGAAAGAAACTTTTTCGGGCCAGAACTAATCAAAGAAGCTGAAGAGAAAGTAAAGTTAGTAAAGGACAGATTGAAGATAGCACAGTCCCGACAGAAGAGCTACACAGATCCTAAGCATAGAGAGGTCACCTATGAGGTGGGTGATAGAGCTTATCTTAGAGTGTCACCACTTCGTGGAGTGAAGATATTTGGAGTCAAAGGAAAATTGGCCCCACGATATGTTGGACCATTCAAGATTCTGAGTCATAAAGGAGAAGTAGCTTATGAGATTGAATTGACGGAATCATTGTCTGCCATTCATAATGTGTTTCATGTGAGTCAGCTAAAGAAATGCCATCCAGAGATGGAACAGACTTCTTTGAAGGATACTATACCTTTGGAGGAGGTCCAACTGGAAAGTGATCTCACCTATGAGGAAAAACCTATCAAGATTCTTGAGACTGCAGAAAGAGTTACTCGGACAAAGACTATCAAATTCTGCAAAGTTTAGTGGAACCATCATTCCGAAGAAGAAGCAACATGGGAAAGAGAAGATGACCTTCGGAAAGACCACCCTCACCTATTTGCTAGCCAATCCGAATATCGAGGGCGAGATTCACCTTAAGGGGGTTAATTTTGTAACATCCCAAAAATCATGATTTCAAAGCTTGCATATCATTCATGCATTCATAAAATTTTTAGGATCATTTTCAAATGAGATCTCAAAAAACAGAAGCATTTGAATGTCAATTATTTTATGTAAGCAAGGCAATGGCCCACTTCTACTCTTTGTATGATATTTTTTGTTTTACACCAGAAATATTTGAACTTGATATTTTCTAAATCTTGCACAAAGTTTTTAAAACAAAGTATGAATTTAAAACCATTCATATGCCTTTATTAAACAAATGGTAAAGGCCCTGTTTTATTTAAATTCCAATGGGCCAAAGTATTTTGAGTAAGCAACTTTGTTCTATAGCCAAAAAGGTGCAAGTTCTAACGTTCAGAACTAGTTTGAATTCAAACTCATTTGAAAACCATTTGAAATTGATTCCAGAAAATCAAATCAGAAATAGAAAAAGATAAAAGAAATGGAAAAGGGTTGGCGCCAGCATTTCGGCCCAATAACAGAACCAGCACACCCGGGCCAGTACCCCTCTACCCCCTCTCTCACCCGCGCGGAACGTACCCCGCCGCCACTGAAGCTGGGCCCTCTCCACGTCAGTGTCGTCTTCCCCGAATCCTCGCGCAGACGCCGCTCCGCCGTTACCTCTCTGCAGTGACGCCGCGATTAAAACCAGCGTAAATTCCATTGATTGGCCACGTGATTGCCGCCCCTGCTCCGGCTACAAAACCCCCTCTCCACCCTGCACTTTTCCCCTCACTCCACTCGCTCGCTCCGCCACCAGGCTGCCCCTATTTCGCATTACACCACCGCAGACAAAGCCAACTCCGGCGAGGTATTCCGGTAAGCCTCGTGTTCGCGCCCACTCCTCATTCACTCTGAGATGACCCCCTATTCCATGCGCATCTGCTGATACCCTTTGCTCATCTGTTTGTGATCCAGAGCGTCGAATCTGACGAACATCGTGGGCATCCAACGCCGGCTCCAACTCCGGCGAGAGATTTAGGTAAAACCCGACCACCCCGTGCCTTCTCTTTGACCCTGTCAGGTTCGCCTGAGTGTTGTGAACACACTGATACCCTCTGTTTTTGCTAGGGTGGCTAGAAACGTCGCCTTCATCACCGTCCGAGCAAACCCGACACTGTCCCCAACTCCGACGAGCCCCAGCAACCTCTACAGCATGCCCCCGCCCAAGCCAATGACACCTTGAGCACCGTCGTGTTCACGCGAGTCTGGTAAGCCACTACCCAGCCCCTAGCCCCCTCTGGAACCACCGGAACATCGTCGGTAGAAGCGCCGCTGCCGCCAGCAACCATTTGCGCCGCCGGTTTTAGGTCAACACAATTTGATCCACTAGGTCTAGATCTAATGGTTTAGATTAGACGCCAGGCCAAAGAGGTACGGGAAGATCTGAGCCACTGGATTTTAATTAGATCTAACATTGCACGAGCATGATCCACTGCAAAGCGGTACCGTCCAATCAGACAGCGCCGCGTGGCCTGTGTTTTGATTTAAAATCTGAAATTAGATCTATTAGTTGTTCAAACTTACAAAATTCATAACTTTTGATCCACACGTTCAAATTTTGTAAATTTTATATAATTGGAATCAGGAGAAATAATTATATCCAATTATGCACTTTGTTTAATAAATTGCATCTGTAAAATGGGTTGTTTTTGCAGAGATATTTATAAGCTTATTTTGTATATAAAAATTGTTTGGAAAATGTTCTAAGGGCCAAATAAATTTTATTTAGTGTATAATTGTTTTGTTTATGATTCAGTACTGTTCCACTTGTCTTGTTGGATTTAGAAAAATCATCACATGGCATTTGCATGCATTCATATATTTTTGCTTGTTTATTTTGATATGTGAATTTGGTGCTATCATTTTATGTGTAGATTTTGGTGCTAGTGGTGATTGTTATTGTGAGGATTGTTGCTACACCCCCAACTACCAAGGAAAGTGGTGCTTCATATTTTTGTCCCAATATTTTGACTATGCATTAGAAATATTTTGTATAGGGCTTGCATGAATATTTTGCTAAGTATCTATATGCTATGATTGGGAAATCCTAGTAGTTCTAGAATTGTTAGAATTATCTCTAAGCTAAGATACTTACTATTGCCATGCTTAGCCTAGCTAGTAGCAACCAAGGGTGGAATATATACATGCTATGGAAAAATATTGCTAAATCTTTGACTTATGTTTTTGCTTAATAAAGTAACTAAGTGAATGAAACACCTGGGTGGAATGGTAATTGCTTGGTGGTTTTTGGTTGAGTGGTTACACAAGGACCATTTCTATGGTTTACCTTGTGTATCTCACTTGTGGATTTCCACCCAGGAACAAAGGGATTTGAGATGCCAAATGTTAAGAAGCTTCTACTGCAGCCACATGGCATTATGGGCTCTGCCTGTATCATATAGGTTGCAATAACTTAGCCAAATGGACAGTTGGTGGTTTGGGAATGATAGGTCTGGAGCGCGTCCATTCTGGTCTAAGGGAAGGCTTCTGAAAGGTCATGTCTTGGTGAAACCAAGTCTTGTGGGGAAAGTGCACCACCTCTACAGATGGAAGAAACTAAGTACTTAGCCGTGTCCCCGGTAATGGAAAATTGGAGCATCAAGACATGGAAGCTATCAAGAATCTCCTCATCCCAATTTTCTAAGTTAAAACTTGTGGTTTAACAAGGGTGAAGGTTCAGCAATTTTTATTGGTGGTTCCTTGGGAATTTTTTTGACAAACAAAAACATAGTGTTTTCCACTAATAGGTAAAACCTATTTTGAGCAAAGCAAGCCTAAGCTACACTTAGCCAAATTCATGTAGTAACTAGATGCTAATATTCTACTAAGGTATCACTTGCCAATACTATTCCAATGTATTGACGCACTGTGGCTATAAATTGTGATGTTGCAGGTTACTCTGATGGTGATTAGGGGTTATGAGTCTACACTCAACATGCTTTCCTGTGGCACATGAAGATGAAGACTTCTATTTTTATATTGTTAAGTTAAACTCTTGTACTAGCCTATGGCTAAGGAGTTGTAGAAGACTATTTTTATAATGACCTTTGTTTCTGTGTGACATGGTTATACCCCGCGGATACACGACCTCAGCATACCTGGTCCGGCCCAAGGAAGGCCCACGGCAAAAATACGCCGGCCCATGAAGACTTTCGGGTGGCCAAGGCCCATGACGCCTTCGGATCCTTGGAGAGCAAGACTAGAGTAGATAGGAAATTCAAAGGGGTAAACCCTAGAACCTGTAACTGACTAGATCTGTTCCTGGGACCTGCCTAAGTCTATATAAAGGCCAGGAGGGCACGACCTAGATCTCTGACCTCATACTTTCGCATAGACACCTCCATGCCAGATTGCATCTGCGCACCCCTGTAATCATCGGTTCCGCCGTAATCAAGAGCAGACAAGCAGGAGTAGGGTTTTCCCTCCGGGGGCCTGAACCTGGGTAAACCTCGTGTCCCGTATTGCTTGTTTGCTAACCGTTCCACGATCTCCAGCATCCCCATCTTCTCCAAAACCCAAGCTCATAACAATGGGCATTGACGAGATTAAACCTGGCCAATTGGCGCCGTCTGTGGGAACTGGGGACGCTGACTGTGCGATCGTGACGGTCCCAACCCAAGCGATCTACAACTCTACGGAGACGAAGATTCACCTCCTCTTCGGCTGTTTCAACTTCACCTCCCACTCACCAGCCACCATGAAGGACTTCGAGCCCATAGGCGACGGACTCGAAATCCTGTTCGGGAGCTTCTGCTTCCAGGTGGGGAAAACCGGCACCCTCCGCCTCCCAGATCGGGTGCCCCTGCCATCAATCAGGCCCGCTTCATGGGCCCCACACCCTGTGCTACGCACATCATCATCAACAGATGAGTCATACGACAGCAGCAGCTGCAACTCTGATCTGTGCGATCCGCCATCGGATGAAGGGACCTACGGTTCCGGATCCGAAAGCTGCGGCAGCAGCGGACCAATCTACGAGCGCTACCAATGCGCCGTAGTCATCCAGAGCGACGTGGATCAGCAAGCGCCCAACCCTCCGCCCAACCCGCCACCTAACCCGCAGGACCGAAACAGTGGGAACAGAAGAAGCCAGTCCCCCCACCCGAAGGGGACAACGCCGGCCAGGTCATCCGCCTTAGCAAAGAAGGATGGGCCCAGGCACGATCCTGCCTGCAGATGCCTCACGGGACCTGCTGATGGCATACCACTTGCTCCTGATCAAGGAGCACAAGAAGCAGGTCAAGATGCAAGAGGTGCTTGACAAACGCAAGTAAGTAGCCTCGGAGTCCAGCGCGTGACGAGCTGCGCTCTCCGCCATGGGCATCGACTCCAGCTCAAACGACAACCACGGCAACAAGCACCGCTCCCGGACGGAGAACATGGACCCCAAGGAGCGCCGTGAGGTGACCCGAACCCTCCACGCATCCTTCATGGAGATGGATGACGACGGCAACATCATCCCGAAGACGCCGCAAGCTGCGATCATGGAAGCCACCGCGTACCTAGCATCCCACCCACCTCCGGAGGGGGACCCGAAAAGAGCCATGCACAAGTCGGCACTCACCGGACTCGGACTCGTCGGAGCTGCGCTCCATCAAGAAGCTCCTACGGAGCCGAAAAAGAAAGCTACGGTCAGGTTCGACCGCATCCCCACTCCTTCATCCGAAGAAGAGGACCATGACCTTCCTCGAAGGCACAAGAGCTCGCGTCATCGCAGCCGCGATTACGACGCCATAGACGCGCTCACACAGCGCAAAATCAACAAAGCGCGAGCCAAGCGCGCATGCTCGTCTGAATCCGAGATGGACGAAGACGAAGGAGAACTCTGCGGAGCCCGGTGCTTCAGAAGATCTGTCCGACGGACATGGATGTCGCGAAATTTCAAGCTTCCTTTGGATACTTCGAAGTTTGGCGACACACAGGACCCCAAGGAGTGGCTCAGCGACCACCTGTCATCCATCAATATGCAGAGTGGAAACAAGGAAACCGCCATGCAATGCCTTCAGCCGCAGCTGACCGGCGCAGCCCGGATCTGGCTTAGCAGCCTATCTTCAGGATCCATCCGAAGCTGGGAGGAGCTGGCTACAGTTTCATCCGAAACTTTAAAGGCACTAGCAAGAGGCCCGCCTCGATCGATGAGTTGCGAGCCTGCACTCAACGAACGGGTGAATCCATTCGCTCGTACATACTGCACTGGTCCAATACTAAGAACTCCACGGCGCACATCTCCCAAGAAAGGGCCATCGACGCCTTCAAGGACGCGCCAGGACTTCAAGGAGGAACTTGGGCGCGTCAAGCCCAAGACACTCGACCAGCTCATGGACATTGCCAACGGGTGGGCCGACGGCTAAGATTCTGTCCACCGGGCACAATCGGAGGACGAGAACGATTACGGCCGACGACGGGAGCGACGTAACAAGAGGAGACCGCGCGTCTACGACGATCGCGATGGACCCGACATGGTTGCGGCCGGCTACGCCGATCGCCGCAACGATGGCAACCGCAACAGCGGCGCATACCACGGAGGCAACTTCCGCGATGGAGGATGCCCAGCACAGTCGTGGCAGCGCCGCAGTCGCGACGACGGACCCTCAGCATACGAAAAACTGTCGGGTCCATGCACCATCTACTTCTACATCGACAAGCAGGATGGTAAGAAGAAGGCAAGCCACAAGATCAAGGACTGCCGCGAGTTCCAGAAGCTCAGCGAAAGCATGGTTCAAATGAGGCAGCAAGCTCCACCCCCTGGATTTGGGAACGCACCCGCACCAGGAGAGATAGCGCATGGAGCTCCTCCACCGCCACCTGTAGGAGGCCCGACCAACCGGTCGCACCAGCACAGAACAACGCTGGGCACGGATATCCCCCTCCGAAAGGAGCACTAATGATCCATAAGGGGCGCCCAACGAATAGGATGCAGAAGAAAATCACCCGTTAGATCAACCTGGCCGTGACAACTCCCACCGCCATCCCTGAGTACCTCAGCGGATCGGAGTCCTGGATCACGTTCAGCCGTTCGGATCACCCTTGCCAGATCCCTCTCCCAGGTCATGCTGCCCTGGTGCTAGAGGTGCAGATCGGAGGTTTCGAGATTAGCCGCGTCTTCATGGACGGCGGCAGCGGCATCAACCTGATGTTCCCAAGCACTCTAGCAGCAATGCGGATCCCGCTGTGCAGCCTGGAACAGTCAGACACAACGTTCCACGGCATTGTCCCAGGAAAGGGCATATTCCCCTGGGAAAAATATGGCTCGACGTCATCTTCGGAAAGCCGAACAACTTCCAATGCGAGCGGCTCGAGTTCGAAGTGGTGGACTGGCCATCACAATACCACGCCATCCTCGGGCATGTACAATTCACAAGGTTCTTGGCAGTACCGCACTACGCGTACCTGCTGCTGAAAATGCCAGGACCCAGGGGCGTCATCACGGTCCACGGGAGCTTCACCCGATTAGACCACTGCGACAGGGACTTGAACAGAATCTCCCAGTCATTCGGCATGCAAGAGGAGCTCGTAAGGCTCCGCGAGGTGACGGACAATGGGGCACCCCCAGTCGCAAGGCAAAACGCACCTGATATGTCTTTCAACTCCACCGTCAACACAAAGAAGGTGCAGGTCCACCCGACGGATGCCTCCAAGACGGCGCTGATCGCCAACAATCTCACCCCCGCATAGGAAAGCGCGCTCGTCGAATTCCTCCGTGAGCGCTGGGAAATCTTCGCCTGGTGTCCTGCGGACATGCCAGGAGTTCCCAGGGAATTCGCCGAGCACGCACTAAATGTCTTTCCAAACACCAAGCCCGTCAAGCAGTCCATCCGGAGACTGTCCGAGCTGCGGGATGAAGCCATCGGGATGGAAATCAACAGACTACTCGTTGCAGACTTCATCAGAGAGATTAAAGAAAGAGAGTGGCTCGCCAATAAAGTGATGGTCCCCAAAAAGGACACGGACATCCTGCGGATGTGCGTGGACTTCACGTCGCTGAACAAGCACTTCCCAAAGGATCACTTCCCTCTTCCTCGGATCGACCAGATCATCGATTCGACCGCAGGATGCGAGAAACTCTCCTTCCTCGACGCCTACTCAGGCTACAACCAGATTCGACTCAAGGTCAAAGACCAAGAGAAAACGACGTTCATCACGCCGTTCGGAGTGTTCTGCTACAACACAATGCCTTTCGGGCAATGCAGGAGCCACGTACCAGCGGTGCATGCAGGCATGCTTGAAGGACCAGATTGGTCGCAATGTCCAAGTCTACGTCGACGACATAGTCATCAAAATCAGGGAGGCGAGAACACTCATTGACGATCTCCGCGAGACGTTCGATAATCTCGACCGCCATAGGATCAAGCTCAACCCCGAAAAGTGCGCCTTCGGCGTCCCATCGGGTCAGCTACTTGGCTACTTCATCTCCCAACGAGGGATCGAGGCGAACCTGAAGAAAATACGGGCCATCATGGCCATGGAGAAACCAAAAAATCTCAAGGGTGTCCAGCAGCTCGCAGGGCGAATAGCGGCATTGAGCAGGTTCATCAGCCACATGGGCAAAAAAGCCCTGCCATTCTACCAACTACTATGCAAGGCATACAAATTTGAGTGGACACCTGAAGCGTACGACGCATTCGAAGATCTGAAGCGGCTGCTCTCCACCTCGCCCGTCTTGGTTACGCCAAAATAACGCGAGCCCCTACTGCTGTACATAGCAGCCACACACCAGGTGGTAAGCACCGTGCTGGTGGTCGAGCGACCCAAAGAAGGCAAGACCCATGGGGTCCAACGCCCAATTTACTACCTCGGCGAGGTATTGACGCCAACAAAGCAGAGGTACCCTCACTACCAGAAACTCGCCTACGGCGTGTTCATGACGGCTCATCGGCTGATCCATTACTTCCAGGAGCACCAGGTGATGGTCGTCAACGAGGCACCCCTGAACAACATCCTAAACAACCCGGAAGCCACAGGACGCGTGGCCTTGTGGGGCATCGAGCTGTCACCCCTAGACATCGTGTACGAGAAGCGACTCGCAATCAAGTCTCAGGTCCTCCCGGACTTCCTTGTACACTGGATGGAGCTGCAGCTGCCAGACACTCCAGACATGTCGCAGTCATGGACGATGCATTTCGACGGTTCCAAGCGCGAAGCTGGAGCGGGAGCCGGGTCATACTGACCTCCCCGCAGGGCGACAAGATGAAGTATGTCCTTCGGATGAAATTCTGAGCTTCCAACAACGAGGCCGAATACGAAGCCCTCATCCACGGCATGAGTATGGCAAAGATCTGCGGCGCAACGCGACCTGGTCATCTACGGTGACTCCATCCTCGTCGTCCAACAGACGAGGAATGAGTACGACGCACACGCTGAAAACATGATCGCGTACCGCGCACTCTACAACTCACTCGAGGGAGAATTCGACGGCTACGAGCTTCGGCACGTTGGAAGAGAAAGCAACGAGGAGGCCGACAGACTCGCCAACATCGGCTCCACCTGCGCAAGGGTGCCACCAGGTGTGTTCCTCGAACAGATCTGCGTGCCATCCATCAAGCGGAAATTACCCAAGGGATCACCCGAAGAAGCAGAACACTCGGCGGCTACGCTACCCGAAGGTCATGAAGGACCCGAAAAACTGGACACAGAGGTCGCCACGGTCAACCTGATGCAGGTCATGGCAGTCGAAGAAACCTGGACACGACCGTACCTCCAGTACTTGATAGACGGAGAACTATCTGATAGCCCGACGGATGCCCGGCGCATATCTCGCCGGTCAAAAGCCTTCACCATCATCAATGGCGAGCTGTACAAGCGCAGCATTTTGGGTGTACTACAAAGGTGCGTCACCATCGGTGACGGGAAAACCATACGTCAAGACATCCACGAGGGCATCTGCGGCCATCACGCAGGCAATCGCTCCCTTGTCGCCAAAGCTCTATGAGCCGGATTCTACTGGCCAACGGCCATGAACGACGCAAAAGACATCGTCCGAAGATGCAAAGGGTGCCAAAGGTTCGCCGACAAACCACACGCACCCAGGTCAGAGCTCAGGCCCATACCTTTGGCCTGGCCCTTCGCCCAATGGGGCCTCGACATGATCGGCAAACTGCCAAGGTCCTCGAAAGGGGGGCACATATACCTCCTAGTCGCAGTCGACAAATTCACCAAGTGGATCGAAGCAATGCCGGTCACTAACCAAAAGGGCAAGACTGCCGTCAAGTTCTTTTAATCCATTGTCTACAGGTTCGGCGTACCGCATAGCATCATCACCGACAATGGATCGAACTTCATCTCCAAAGAATTCCAAGACTTCTACGAAGGCCTCGAAATCAACATCACATACGCCTCTGTGGCGCACCCGCAAACGAACGGGCAGGTGGAAAAGGCCAACGGCATAATCAGCGCTGGCATCAAGAAGCGCCTCATGAGCCCACTCGAGCGACTAGCCGGAGCCTGGACGAAAGAGATACCCTTCGTCCTATGGAGCCTGCGTACCACGCCAAACAGCTCAACCGGCTACACGCCGTTCTTCATGGTGCACGGAGCCGAAGCCGTGCTACCAGCCGAAGTACGCCACCAGGCCCCCCGGGTCGTCGCTTATAGCAAAGCCGAATCCACGGCTACACTCGAAGACGCCGTCGACACACTCGACGAAGCACGAGACATAGCAGCAGCTCGATCAGCGGTGTACCAGCAGAGTCTCCGCAACTACCACAGCCGACGGCTGAGCCCAAGGTCCTTCGTCGAAGGAGACCTCGTCTTGCGACTCAAGCAAGAGCGACCGACGAAATTCGAGTCACCATGGGAAGGACCCTACATCATCACCCAAGTCATCCCAGGTGGCGCCTATCGCCTCAAGCACGTGGAGTGTGGAGTCACATACTCCAACCCATGGAACGTCGCACAACTGCGACGATTCTACCCCTAGCTACCTACCCCTTTACTTTCAATAAGGCTATTCAGCCAAGCCTACTCAGCCGAACAATGTACCTCCTCCATTATGATATAAATAAAGCTAAGTGTCTCGCCCCAAAATTTTGTTCACACTTTTACTTCATGCTACAAACGCACTCGGGGGCTCCCCCACCTCACGATTTCGTCGACTGAGGATAACATGTGTACACCTGAGTAGCTGACCACGTCAGGCTAACGAAAAGGACAAGTATGCGAACAAAGCACTACGTGCTCAAACAACAACCAAACCTTTATAACAAAGGGAAAAACACGCCCAGTCAAATATATACAAAATTTACATTATCTCTTTTACAGGTACTACCTACTCTGAAGAATAACCCGAGCACGCTGCTCAAACAGATCTACGATCTCTTCGGCATACTGCCTTACAGCCGTGTAATGCGGACGCATATCCCACACACCACCATCTGATCGAACGGGTGGCCCAGCCGCTACAGCGGACAGATCTACATCAGGACGATGCAGCCTCACAAGGGAAAGCGCGGCCTTCACCCCTGCGACGAGCTGATGCCGCACCAATTCCTTGACACGATGCACATTCCGAACTTCGACAGAAGACCAGAGAGAGTTGACGGTGCAGCATCCAGCGGAAACATCACATGTAGAACCGACACGAGTGAAGTCTGCACCTGACGAAGCACCCGCGACACTTGGTGAACGCGATCTTGCACCATCCCAAGGACCATAGCATGGTCACGATCCATCCAGAAGAACCCGCCGGCTTCCATGTCCTGTTGAATCAAGCAATTGACCCGAACAACAACACGCTCCTTCTCCTCCCTTGGAGCAAGGTTAGCACCTGCAATACTTGCACAAAAGTAAGATGCAATGCCAGCAGGCGCATCCGAAGAAATGGGCAACAACTCGAAAAAGTTACACTGAAGCTGCTCGGATAATCGAAGCAACTCCGCCATCAAGTACTCCTCTCTGGCGGCACCTCGATCCGCCTTGGACTTCCAAACGTCGGCATGGCCACACACCCCAAGCAACTCTTTCTCGAGACTACGAACACGGTCTCAAAGAAACGCAAGCTGCGACGCATCATCCAAGGATGGCCGCGTTGCAGGCGAGGTGTCAACGGTATCAGCACCCGAAGGACCCTAGATCAACAGAAAGGCAAAGACATGAACACGCAGACGAAGGAGCACATAACTCAACAAATTCATTAAGTGCATCAAAAGCCACTACGTGGCACAAGGATCTGTTCATAAAAATAATTACAACAAAAGAGACTACAACTATCCTACAGCTACAGCGCCTAAGATGCGGCACCTTGAGTCGCCTCGGAGCCAGACTGCCTCGCCTTGGCTTCCCCCTGCTGCCTTAGCGCGTACTCGGCCAGCAGGTCAATCAGCTTCGGCCTGTAACGCTTACAGCGAGCAGCATAGATAGCGAAGGCTACCTCGGATCCATCAGCAGTCGTCGGCATCCGAGAAGTGACCTGGGGAAGGTCCAGCTCCGCTCCAGCCGCCAAGGCCATTGCCAGCCCGACGGATGCGCCGATTCCCTTCTGCTTGCGCTTGTACGCTGCAGGTGCTTCGGCTGATAGTGCCTCCGCCAGAGCATCAACATCATCAAGGGCCGCGCTCTTGGGGACAAGCTCCTTGTAGAAGCGCCCAAGGACCTCCTTGGCCTTGGCAAGCAAGGTGACGACGGTGCTGCAGCGATCTTCGACCGCCGCAGCAGCATCATCCAGAGCACTCCCGTGCTCGAGAGCACCGCGATCAAACTCGATGCCCACGACATCTAAGACAACAAGGAAGAAGAATGAACGAAAGCACCGCAAAAGAAAGACAAGAAAATCAAAATATGAAGGTGAAGACACTCACCCGAAACAGCCTAGGCACCCGCCATAAGCTTGTCGGCCACCTCTCTCTCGCGCGAAGCCGTGGCGGTGGTAACCTGCTCCTCGCGGTCAGTGGCCTCCTGCTGCAGGCGCTCCTTGGCCTCGGTCGCATTGGTCAGCTCTAGCTCAAGGTGCTCCTTTGCACCAACGGCGACCTGGGCCTTCTTCTCCGCTTGATCGAGGCTCTTTTTGAGAGCATCAATCTCACGAAGGGAGGTATTGTGCTCCTCTGCATTTAAACAATATAAACGTCGGATAACAGGACAAGAATACAAGAAGAAGCAAAAGACCAAGGCATAAAAGTACCTTGAAGCTGTTTGAGGCTGGCCTCCAGCGCCAGGTGCTGCTGCACCAGTCGTTTGGCATCTTGCACAAAAGGCTGCAGGAAAAAGACCTACTAGTCAAAAGAAGGACTCGGGGGCTACGCCGAAAAGAAAGAGCATAAGAAAACTACACACACGAAAGCGCTCGGGGGCTCCCCCTGAGACCCGAAGGAAGAACAAACAATAAAACTCTTTTACAAATACTCGGGGGGCTTCCCCCGTGGCAGGAGGAAGAACTACTCACATGATCCGACGGCGACTCCGAAGGTCCGCTTGCAGCCTTCTGAGGCGCAACCACCTGAACCTCCTGCGGAGAAGGGTCTGGAGCAGCGCCTTCAGAGGTAGCCACCGTCTGAGGAGGAGGAAACGCGACTTTCGACTCCCCCATCATCTCCCGAGCACCATGGCTGGAGGAGTCGTTGGAAGAGTGGTTGCACAAGGACAAATTAGCACAAGTTCAAAGTAAACAGGCAAGAAAAGGCAGTGCAGGACTAAGGAAACTTACGAGTCAAGCTCACTCAGGTCAAAGACAGGAGAGGTCCTCCGGACATTCTTCTCCTCTTTCTTCTCTTCCTTCTTCTCTTCCTTATTTTCTTCCTTCTTCCGCTTCGCCGGCGGGTGCGGTGCCACAGCCCGCACGGGAACGACAGGAATCGGAGAGGAAGAGCCTCCATGCCCATCACTGTGACGTTCAAGCCACAGCGGATTCCTAGGAGTCGGAGGAGTCGAGGCATCCGAAGACTCGCTGGAGCTCCGTGTCCGCTTGCGAGTGTGGTCCTCGCTCGACTCGTTGGCCTCTTCAGCCGGAGATCGCGCCGATGGCAGCTCATTGTCCGGTGCAGCCGGAAACAATTCGGGAAGCGGTGGTGACATGCCCGACACCTTGAACTCCTGCACAGAAGAAGAAAACTTGTTAGCAAACAAGTTCAAATACAATGCAGTCAAAAATAGCGCTACGCGCACGACCCTAATCTACACGTGTGGAGCAGGACGAGAAGCAGAAAACGGAGAAGTCAGCGACTTCCCCGGGATATCCTCTCCAGCCTTGAACTTTAGAAGCGCGCGAAGGACACCATCGAGATCTCCCCTGGAGAATTCTTCAGCTGAAACCCTCGTCGGGTCATGACGACCAGCATAAAGAAACATCGGGTGCGCCCTAGCCTGAAGCGGCTGCACCCGACGCTTAAGGAAAGTGCGGATGATATCCACACCGTTCACCTCCTTCTCTGGAATCAGCTGGAGATCCTCCACTCGACGATAGAGATCCTCTATCTCCGCTACCTCGCCATCCAAGATCTGGTTTTTCCATGACCTCTTTGGCTCGATATTTTGGGAGGGGTCGAAAGGAGCAAGACCAAAATCCTGCCCAGCCACTGTGGAGTCGCGGATATAAAACCATCGCCTTCGCCAGTACTGGACAGACTCGAACATGGAAAAAGAGAAGAAAAGCAGATTGAGTTTGAGGGAGATGATGCAACCCCCAATGGGATAAACACCATCCGAACCAGATTGCCTCTTCACGGAATAGAGTTTTCGGAAGAGGACAAAGTGCGGCTCGATACCAAGCCAGCACTCGCAGAAAGTGATAAAACAAGCAATGTGAAGAAGATAATTGGGGGAAAGATGATGCAGTTGGACGCCGTAAAGAAAAAGCAGTCCACAAAGGAAGTCGTGGACTCAGAAGGAAAAGCCTCGAAGAACGATGACGAGGAACATAACCTGAAACCCAGCGGGGGGACGGGGGATTACCTTGTTGCCTGGGAGTTTGACGGCCTCCCTATCCTGCGGGATCAAGCCCCGCTCACGAACCTTGTGGAGATCACTCTCACGCGTCTCCGATCGCCACCAGCCACCGTCGGTGACACGGGTAGAGGCGGCACTCTTCTTCCCTCCAGCAGCGCTGGTACCAACCATAGAAGAAGACTTCGACTTTCCCATTGCGGTACGGTGGCGCCGGCGGCGAGAACGTAGGATGGAAGAAGGAAATGTCTGAGGATATTCCAGAGCGCAGCAAGAACTCTCAGAGAACAAGGGAGCAGTGAAACGAGAATAGCTGCGGTGAAAACAAACTAATGTTTTCCCCCAATGATTATAAAGACGAAGACGATGCACGAGAACCGTCCATCGAGAAGACCTAACGCCAACGGTAAGATCTGGCCATACACGTGTCAGCATCGCGACGAACCGTCGCTAACACGCCATCCACTACGCGCGGAAATTGAGGCGACGCTGTAATTATCTCTAAGCCGCGCGTGACCGGTCAATTCAATGTCAGAAAGTGGGACCCATGATCGTCCAGTCAAGTCAACTCTGGCGCAGCAGACGCTTGAGGTCACCGATCGTCAGCACTGACGTCATCAAAAGCTATACTAGCAACAGTCACAATTTCTTCGGCTTCAAAGCTAAGAGTACTCACTCGAATCTACGATTCGACTAGTTACTCGGGGGCTACTCCTATCAGGATCGCTGGCCGCGCACCCGAAAAATGAACAACACGCTGCATCACTGAACTGTTTCTTCTAGTCCTACGTTGAGTCAACGACTCCACTACGGACTCGGGGGCTACTCCCATAGGGAGGATGGATTTAAGCATCCGAAAATTTTTGTGTCCTACAGACCTGACACTGAACAACGGCTGAATTAAAGTCTCCGTTCGAGTCTACGACTCGAACAGACACTTGGGGGCTACTCCCATAGGGAGAGCTGGTCGCGCACCCTATAAAATTTCGATTGCGATCCTTCGGATCAGTACGCAAAAAAATTCGGCAACTCTGCCCCAATTAAACGCTAAGTGAGCAGCATTCTCCTTGGCTACTCGAAACACCTCCGCGGTGATAAAATTCGGCTGATGTGTCTGCGACGCAAAGATAAGACCTACAGATATCATCGGATGGCCTGGTAACGCACATGACTGCGCTCTGCTAGTATAAACCCGTGCCAACATGCGCGATGAAAAATCTCGGCGGACGCGTTGGGTACATCAATTAAATTCACTGGAATTCCACTCATGTAAGTCCTCAGCGGCCTGAGTCGAATTACGCCAGCATATCCTCCGGGTTCAAGTCGAGGGACTCGAACCTGAAGAAGATCATGTTGTTTTGTCCTAAGACAGTTAACTGACCCTGGTCCGTTGGGAGAGTCAGTCACACGCATCAACAATCCCTACACATTCTCTTGAAAGACAGGGTTGCACCCGAAGGATTGAAGAGTCCTCAGCCGAATCTATGATTCGACTGAACACTCGGGGGCTACTGACATGGTTATATCGCGCGGATACACGACCTCAGCATACCTGGTCCAGCCCAAGGAAGGCCCACAGCAAAAATACGCCAGCCCATGAAGACTTTCGGGTGGCCAAGGCCCATGACGCCTTCGGATCCTTGGAGAGCAAGACTAGAGTAGATAGGAAATTCAAAGGGGTAAACCCTAGAACCTGTAACCGACTAGATCTGTGCCCGGGACCTGCCTAAGTATATATAAAGGCCAGGAGGGCACGACATAGATCTCTGACCTCATACTTTCGCATAGACACCTCCACGCCAGATTGCATCTGCGCACCCCTGTAATCATCGGTTCTGCCGTAATCAAGAGCAGACAAGCAGGAGTAGGGTTTTCCCTCCGGGGGCCTGAACCTGGGTAAACCTCGTGTCCCGTATTGCTTGTTTGCTAACCATTCCGCGATCTCCATCATCCCCATCTTCTCCAAAACCCAAGCTCATAACAATGGGCATTGACGAGATTAAACCTCGTCGTTGTGTACTTCATCTTAAACTGTGGATGCTAGCAATTGATCCAGGGACTAGCATTGCAATCACAGGGATGTTTACCTTTATAAAGGTCGGATCTTACATTGGCAAGGTGAGATAATTGTACTCGTAGATCGGTATGTGAAAGGATCGTATGTTCACCTAGAGGAGGGGTGAATAGGTGCTACTTCAAATTTTACTCTTTTTCAAGTTAGGGTTTGACACGAAAGGTAAGTTTTTTAGATTATGCAACTAAGGTGAATTTACCTATATGTCAAAGTAGCACATACACTAAGCAAGAACATGTAAAGTAAAGTGCGGTAAAGGATAGAAGTAACCAAAGTGGATAACTTGGATACACAAGGGTTTGTTTCCCGTCGTTCCTTCCTTTTGATGGGAAGTACGTCTACATTTGGAGAGGGGGTGGTTTAAAACCACCAACGCCACGAGAGGCCTCCATTGTTCTCCAATGAACCTCACCCCAAAGGGTTTGATTCACCTCTTCCACTATATCGGCAATGTTCGAGGTGGAAGCCGACACCTTTACAACAAGTTCAAGGCACACATCCACAACTTAATTGGAGGATCTTGAATACAAGCAAGCTGTCAAACAATTAAAGGAAAGCTTGTAAGAACCAAATCAAAAGCTAGGATTTCCAAAGAAACATGGGGGGACCTCAAGTGAATGAGGCGGAAATGAAGATAACTCTTGTTGAAGCTATAGATCAAGGCCTCCTCCTTCGATTCTACAAAGATCAATGACTTTGGATGGTTGGATGAAGAGATCTTGTTGATTTGGTGGCTCAAATGGTGATGGTGTTCTTGAGTGGGTCGAGAAGCTGGAGGAAGGGGATAAGGTACTCTATTTATAGGCCACCCCTTTACTGAACCATTTTTGACCGTTGGAGGATTTTCCAGACCGGAGACTCCGTTGTGCAGACCGGAGACTCCGGACAATCTCCGGACTGACCTCTGGATCACCCTTCTGATTGTCCTAGCGCCACTGGGGAAAACTACTCGAGAGATTCTTCAAAGTTTCCGTACCTAGTGTACTGGAGACTCTGGTCCAGCCACACCGGAGACTATGGTCTAAGGCATGGGCCAGAGACTCTGGTCAGTCTCCGGTGGATCTTCGGACTCCCATACAAAATGCCCCAAGCTGATTTCTTGAGCCCCCTCCGGAGATTCCTGGGGAAACTCTGGACCAAACCGGAGACTACGGTCTGTCCATAACGGAGACTCCGGCCTGGTTTTCCCAGAAATCTGCAACTGCTTGCATGAATAATTTCTAAGGCCAAGGTCCTTTTCACTTTGCATTATATCAACTTGTAGACATTAGCATACTGTAAAATGATCTACTTGTTGTTAACGAACACCAAAAGTGATTAAGACAGTAAATGTCCTTTCAACTCCCCCTTTTTGGTGTTCGATGACAACAAGTGATTTTGCATGGAATTATTTGCAATAAGATATGACAGTGTATAACAATGCTCCCCCTGACTATGTGCACTAGGATAAGGAAGTAAATCATGCACGGCAGGTAGTGGATGCTAACAAAGTTCTCACACACATAGTATCTCACAAACCAAGACAAGATAAAGCAAATAAATTTCAAGAATTCAAATAACAAGCATAAAAGGCAAATCCAAGCCCATGCAAATCCCGATGACAATGTCTTTTTCCCCCTTGGCATCGAAATGCCGAAAAAGGGAAAAGACCTATGCTAGCGCCCCAACAGATCAGTAGTACTCGTCGTCATCATCCTCATCCTCCTCATCCATATCCTGATCCTCATCATCCTCCTACTCATAGTCATCATCACCATCTGGAGCTGTAGGCTCTTTGTCGTGAGGGTGAGAAAAGGATGAACCTTCGTACCCAAATCCTGAGGTGACATCAGAGAAGGTCTTCCAATCCACCAAACTGTCATGTTGGGAATTCCATGCCCCAAAATAGAGTGTGTAGTCTGACTCAGTGGAATGTTGAGGGCCATGCTCATCTATGTACTCATCATATCCTTCATCATCTTCCTGTTCTACCCGAGCCTTGATCTCCTTGAGAAGTTTCCCCATGCGATGGTTGCTCTTGTAGGAGGCATGCTGTTTCTTGCGGATGTCCACATTCATACAACAGAGGGTCCTCCTCTCCCAGAATGATGCCTTCTTGACCTTCTCATGTACATAATCGCGTGTCATGGGAGGCATGGGTGCATTCGAGGCACTCTTCCTCCAAGCCCTAGGAGGAGAGGGGGCCCTCTTGGTCTCAGTGATCTCTTCCTCCTCATTGGCATATGAGCGTCTAGGAGGAGGCCCCATGCGTAAGGTTGGGAGGCAAAGAAAGTGGTGAACTATGAGCCTAGGTGTTGATGAGCCTCATAACAAGTGATGCATAGGGGGAGCCTTCTTGTACAATATGGCATGATACATCTCCTCAAATATGAAATCCATGATGTCAATAGGAGACGCGTCTTCCTCGGGGCCAGCCAAGTGAATCTTGTGGGTGTGGTATAGCAAGTTGACCAAACCACATCTGATGGCATCATCATTTCCAGCACTAGGGGAAATGGTATGGCGTAATATCCTCAACATCAGATTGTAGAGGGGCTTGAGGCCCTTGGACCTGCCCATAACTCCCTCGCTGCCATACAAAGGGGCAAGCTTGTTCTTGTTCTCCCCAAGAGCTTCTGAGTGCATACGCCCCCCAACATGAGTGGACACACCCTGAAAGGTCTCAAAGTTGGCATCAGCAAAGTTATAGAAATTCGCAGAGCAGTGGTGGTCCCCAGTCATCCAGGTCATAGTCCTTGCTTGGTCAGACCCAAAAACAACTATGGCATAAATTAATGCACAAGGGTGATGTTATAATCCTCACGGAGCTCCATTAATCCGAACAGCCCTATCTTCTCAGAAATCCATAGTGCATCAGTGAAGTAGGAGTTGTTCCGCATTTGCTCAACACTCATGTACATCTGGGGGCACACAAGTGACTTGGTGAGCTGGCTGTAAATATCTTTCATGAAAATATCTTGCTCCTTCCTCCAAAAGCATGGGTACTCGCTAGTCTAGGGCAAGTCATAGAAACCTGTCTTCCGCAGCTCATGGAACTCCATCTTTGACATGCGGGCCAAAGATTGGAGATTTTTCTACTTTCCCTCTTGGCGCAGTTCTCTTCCTCAACATTATCCCGCTCCCTCCTCATGTATGCTGCATCACAGGCCTGATGTTTCCGGTTGGATGGGGGCACAACATACTGACCCTTGGACTCATCATATCATGGACCAGCCCTCTTTGACTTGGCCTTGGTGCGAGGAGGACGACGAGAACCAGAACCTGTGAACATCAATGAGGGAGATAGCATGGAGGTAATCATACATTTCCCATAAATGCAACACAAGATCCTTGAGACTTTGCTGGACCAGTTTGAATCATTCCACACCGGAGTCTCCACAGTGCACACCGGAGTTTCTGGCTCAGACCGGAGTCTCCGATCCTGAGGATCGGAGTCTTTGGCCTGGACTAGAGTCTCCGGCCCTGTGGACCAGAATCTCCGGTCGAGAGAGTCGAGCATGCACTAGGATGCTTTCGGAGGGAGTGAATCGAACAGATCAGGCAAAGTAACAAGGCTAATGTGATAGTGTGCACGCATACAAGTGATTCCAGTGGGAAAAATCAGTACCAATCCTCAAAAATAAATAAAGGGATGAACCCTAGGTGAAAAAGAGGAGGAGAGGTACTAGATATGTCCATTGGATAGATTACACCGGTGGGAAGGGCCCAATGGTGGAGGGGAGGAGGCTGGCCAGTGGCATGGCGGATCTCGGGGGCTTCGTGACCTCCGGGGAGGTGATTTGGAAGGGTAGGTGATGGGGTTGAGAGGACAGGTCGGGGTGGAAGAATGAAAATGTATGTTTCGGTTCACCCCGACCTCCCTTTAGTGGTGCCTGAAAACCGTCTAGACCGGAGACTCCGGTGTGAGCACACCGGAGACTCCGGTCCTCCTAGACCAAATACACCAGGTATTAGTGTTTGGGAACATATATGAGAGAGAAAGTGTGTAAGATAAGGGATAGGCTTGGGTTAAGATGTCACACTATGAAGAATCAAGAAAAACCATACAAATCCACTAAAATGTTCAATAAAGCTCCAAATAGACACGAACCAAGAACCAACTCTTCAATAAGATGAGGGCGGTGGCTGAGGACAGCATGTAAGAGTTTGTGGCATGACACCGCGAAGACTTATCCTTGGGCCCATATCCACTACTCATCAATCAAGCTCACATATCACAAAATGATATTAAGAGAATTGAATTTCTTAATGTTGGCATTATGGGTGGAGGGATAGCCCAATGTATTAGGACCGCACTACCCCTATCTCCATGCCTGCACCTAAACCAAATAAGATTCAAGAAATATGTGAGTATGCAAGGTGATCAAGTCAAGCTCCTTGAATCTATGATATTTAGTTCATTCCTCAAATAACAAAACCTTGCTTCATCAAGAGGCTTCGTGAAGATGTCGGCAAGTTGGTCTTTGGTTGACACATAAGATACCTCAGTATCACCTCGAGCAACATGATCTCTAATTAAGTGATGACGAATCTCATTATGCTTTGTCCTTGTGTGATCCACCGGGTTGTAGGTAATCTTGATGGCACTTTCATTGTCACATAGAAGAGGCACTTTGTCACAATGGACATTGTATTCCTTTAAATTTTTCCTCATTCATAGCAATTGAGTGCAAACACTAGCAGCTCCCACATACTCGGCTTCGGTGGTGGAGAGAGATATACAATTTTGCTTCTTAGAAGACCAACACACCAAGGACCTACTTAGGAATTGGCAAGCCCCGGAGGTTGATTTTCTATCATCTGTATCACCTTCCCAATCCGAGTCTGCGTATCCACAAAGAGAAAATGTTGACCCACGAGGATACCAAATTCCATAGTGTGGGGTATGGACCAAATATCGAAATATTCTCTTGACCGCCATAAAATGGCTTTCTTTAGGAGACGCTTGATATATTACACACGCTCCTACACTTAACACAATATCGGGTCTACATGCACAAAGTTAAAGCAAATAACCAATCATAGACGGTATACCTTTTGATACACATCTTAACCATTTGGATTTAGGTCAAGATGAGTCTTTGTTGCCATGGGAGTTGGAGCTCCATTTAAATCTTTTACGTTGAATCTTTTGATCATATCTTTTGATACACATCTTAACCATTTGGATTTAGGTCAAGATGAGTCTTTGTTTCCATGGGAGTAGGAGCTCCATTTAAATCTTTTACGTTGAATATTTTGATCATATCTTGAGTATACTTGGCTTGGTTGAAGAATGTTCCTCCTCTTACTTGCTTCTTCTCAAAACCAACAAATACTCTTAACTCCCCCATCATACACATCCGGAACCTATTAGTCATAAACTTTGAGAGTTCATCACTAAAAGCTTTTTTAGATGATCCAAAGGTAATATCATCAACATATATTTTGCATACAAAAAGCTCCCCATTGACCTTCTTAGTAAAAAGAGTGGGATCTATTTTCCCAACCTCAAACCCACGGTCTAACAACAACTCACTAAGGTGCTCATACCTAGTGTGTGGGGCTTGTTTGAGCCCATAGAGTGCCTTATCAAGTTTGTAGACATGGTTTGGGAAGTTGGGATCCTCGAACCCCGGGGGTTGCTTTACATATACCAACTCATTCAATGGACCATTAAGAAATGCACTTTCTACATCCATTTGTTGCAACTTAAAGTTATGATGTGCCACATAAGCAAGAAGCATACAGATGGAGTCAAGGTGAGCTACAAGTGCATATGTCTCTCTATAATCAATGCCTTTAATTTGAGAGAACCCTTGTGAAACAATCTAGCCTTGTTCCTTACAACAATTCCATGCTCATCTTGCCTTTTCTTCAATAATCCACTTGGTGCCTATAACATTGCGGCAATCCTTTGGCTTTTCAACTAACTTCCATACTTTATTTCTCTCAAAGTTGTTGAGCTCTTTGTGCATTGCTTCTAACCAATCCGAATCTTCAAGAGTTTCCCATACTTTCTTTGGTTCTATCATGGAGATGTGTGCTTGGTGTTCACTAAACCTCTTCAATTGTGCCCTAGTGGACATTCCTCTCCTTAGATCTCCAAACAAATTCTCTAGAGAGTGGTCTCTTAATTCCAATATTCTATCCATTCTAGATTTGCGACGAGTTTCGATCTCCTTGTTGTTTCTTGGGGGATCTCTTCATTATTTTTGTCGTCGTCTTGACCATTAACTTTACCTTGATCATCATAGGAATAATTATCTTCATTCAGAGGCAAAGATTGACCTTGGTCTTGATCAGGCACACTACTAGACTAGAGTTGAGCTGCTCTTATGGCAGATTGTATAGATCTTCCTTTTGTAATAGACTTAGCAGCACTAGACATTCTGGAAAATGGTGACTCAAGCTCCTCCTGACTAGAGGTATCTTCCTGATCAACATGTTGAGGGTACACAGCTTGTCTTTGGCTTGGGTCATTGTCCTCCTCGATAGAAGGAGCTTGTTGAAGTTGTCAAGATGAGGGCTCCACTTGAGTATATCATAGTTCTTCTCGATCCTCCATAAGGGGTTCCTCAATGGGGCGGACATATCCAACACCCATTCTTCCTATGGCATCCAAAGGCATTTCATCATATGCATCACAAACATCAACACGACCACCTTGGGGAACATCATATTCTTCGAAAACCACACTACAAGATTCTATGACAGCTCCGGAGAGCTTATCATAGACTATATAAGTGTGAGATTGAGACCATATCCAACAAAAATACCCTCTAATGCTTTGGAATCGAATTTTGACAACTGGACACCCTTTTTGAGATAGAAACACTTACAACCGATAAGGATTTCATATGGAGTCTTGATCAATTTTTTGTGGAGGTAGAGCCGGTTGATGCATGCCATGCGGTGGAGATTTCTTCGGCCCAAAATTATATGGAGATTTAAACTCCGCCAACATGGTACTTGCCATATCAATAAGAGTCCGGCTCTTCCTCTTGGCTACACCATTTTTTTGAGGGGTATATGCAGCATAATATTGGTGTTTTATCCCCTCATCACTAAGAAATCCATTCAAGGTGTAGTTCTTGAACTTGGTGCCGTTGTCACTTCTTATCATCAACACAGGGACATTGTATTGATGTTGAACCATTTTGATGAAGTCGATGAAGTTATCTTGGGTCTCACTTTTCAGCTTGAAGAAATATACCCATGTGTATCTTGAATAGTCATCAACAATCACCAAGCAATATTTCTTCCCACCAAGACTTCCATGAGATGGAGGACCAAAGAGATACACATGAAGGAGCTCCAAGATCCTCTTGGACTTGATGTAGTTCTTTGGCTTATGGGGAGAATCATGCATCTTTTCTTCAACACAAGCCCTGCACACACGATCTTTGGTAAAGCAAACATTCTGTTTTAGTCCAACAATGTGGCCATCCATGTGGAGAATTTGCAAAGTTCTCATGTTGACATGGGCTAGACGGTGATGACATAACCAACCCACATCAGCCTTTCTGAATAGGCACATCGCACTTGTAGTGGTTTGACCCAAAAAGTCCACCACATACAAGTCATTTTTGGTGTACCCAACAAAAGCGACCTTTAGATACTTGCTCCACATGAGGATGACAATATCATTATCTATAAAGACGGCAAAGCCCATCTTTCCAAGATCACTGACTGAAAGTAAATTGTAGCCAAGGGTCTCAACAAGCATGACGTCCACGAGTGTAATGTCATGGGCAACCACAACCTTGCCGAAACCCATTACCTTAGACTTGGACTTGTCGGCATATGTCACGGATATTTGATCATCATTTGGTCTCAACTCCTTGATAGTAGATCAACTTCCGGTCACATGACTTGTGCATCCACTATCAAGTACCAACTTTGACCATCCGGAAGCATAAGTCTACAAAAGATCAAGCTAGTTTTTAGGTACCCATTTTTCAATGGGTCCTCTTTTTTATCAACAAGGGTCTTGGGAACCAAATAGACCAAGCAATATACCCATAAAATGGGCCAACATATTGCACATACACATCACCATAATAATCACGCATTAAAACATAGTGAGGGTTAGAACTTCCCGCAAAATCATCATGAGACATAGTTTTGGCACTTGTGGTCTTACTCCCCACAAGGGCCTTGTCTTTTTCTTTTGCACGCTTGGCCTTCTTATTGTTTTTGTTCTTCTTCTTGGCTTTGGAGACAGAGCCAATGCCCCTTTATCACCATTTGTCCTTTGGTTACTCAATAGGTCATCAATGGACTTGTTTCCTTTTGGAAAGGTGGCCTTAGCTAGATCCCCCTTCAACCTAGAATTTTCTTCAAGAATATTTGTACTACTATAAGGAATGAAATTACTAGGTGAAGGAATATTGGTAAATTGAGTTTGAAGCTTTTAATGGGACTTTGTGAGTAACAAGAGTTCACTTTACAAGGCCTTGTGAGCCTTGTCAAGCAACCTAAAGTCCTCGGCATGTTTTTCATGAACAACACCAAACTTAATCTTGTCCTTTTAGCCTTTTTATATTTAGCAATAGCATGGTATCATTTATTTACGGGTCTATTAACAATTAGGTCATTATCCTCATCAAGCCCTTCAAGTTTTAGTTTAATAGACATCCTAGTCTCTTGTTCTTCTTCTAGAGCATTATTTAGAGCTTCTTCCTCAATCATGTTTTCTCTCCCTAGTTTGCATCTCTCATCAAGAATCTCTTGTGTGTGAGAAAGTTGATCTAAGAGGTCCAGAAAATGTCTCTTGAGTTCCCCTTGCAAGTTGTTCATGAACTCATAAAAAGCAATTATTTCCTTTTTAACCTCAAGAGATATCTCATCATTAATTTCATCATTAATCAAGGAGGAGTGGTGTGATTATGATACCTCTGTTCCTCTTTCCATAAGGCAAGTGACGTTCTTGTTGGAGACATTCTCATTTGGAGAGTCGAAGAGGGAGAACGTGGGCGTAGAAGTAGTGGCAAGAGCAGCCACACCGCAAAGTATAGCTTGAAGTAAAGATGGGTAGTTTTAATGGTTTGAGTTTTGAAGAAGGTAATATTTCTTGGTAAGAGCTTTGGAGAAATAAGGAAAAACATAAGGAGATTATATCATATAGATCTCAATAGTTTTGTTAATTGGAAGCTAAGAACTACTTGTTGTAAAAAGGTCATCTTGGTTTAGGTTTTGAAAAGCCAGAACATTTGAGAATATGTAAGATGAGCCAAGATAGTTTTGTTAAATAGGTTTTGTCAACTGGGGGTTGAGGTAAGGAGTATATATTCTACTACATCATAAGGTGCATAAGCAAAAACAACATGCAAGCAAGCATTGCATCATTAAACAAGAAAAAGTTTTTGTTCCCCCGAGTTTTGCATTCTGGACAACAAATCAGGTTTACTGAAATTGGGATGTTACAAGAACCAATGGGAAGTGGAGGGGGTGAGAACACGGGCTGAGGGGCATCTAGGGTTTTCCTCATTGGGGATTCTGTCGGGGCAAGGATTAGGGATGAGGGGACGAGTGTGGGTGGGGATTGGGTCAGACAGAAGGGTATGTTCGACCTCTCACATATCCATGCACCTACTAATGCCCCACAAAATTAATACCACCAAGGATGAAAGTTTGGAGCGAGAGAATCTAGGCGAAAAAAGCAGCCTCGCCTGAGAGGTGCGCACATATGGGAGCAAGATGGAGTGCACACAAAAGAATAAGAACTAACTACTAACATGGGTAAAAATGACTTACCATAAGGCAACGACCCAGATTTCCTATGAGTGCTCGATCGAACGGCCACAATTCGTTATTACTTGTGGTTGCCCGATGGGGGTGCACTAATTACACCTTTGGATATTTGATTTCAATCAATATATTTTCACAATGTTTTCTATCCTTGATCTTATTGTTATGAGAGAGTAGTCCTCACGGGCTGCGGGTTGGGGTGAAAACTCGCAGTGATTTTGTGCATCTAATTCATGGGAGTATTGTGTATTGATGAATAGATATTTGTATCTTTGTTTCTTTGTCTCTTGTCTCGATCTATGGACTTTTAGGTACCCTAAGACCCCACGATTGATAAAGGATTTAGGTTAGATACTTGGTGAACGACGCTCTCGTCGGAAACCCCAGTTACATAAAGGGGAGTACAGTCTTCGATTAGCGATCCATTTGAGAACAATAGCAGCAACACTTCTTAAGTCTTTGATTTGTGTTTTTACTTAAGAATTTTTGTAGCCCGATATTTCGCGGTACAATGGTTGGATCAAAAGACTATTGTTATGCATATGACTCGGAGGGGCTCTAGTATATCAGGATGTGTTCCCCACAAATTTTATCTTTATTAAATCATTACACATGAATATGTGTATTACTATCTTTATCTCATATGATGTGCAGCTGCAGGTGAATCTTCAACCCTGGCCTATCTCCATCCATCACAACTAACAATGCTCTAAAGTAAACTAGAAAGGTTCGGTAAACAAAGTTAAAATGGACAAACAAGTCTTGTAGATGTGTCTCATTTAATTTACATTTAGCATTGTGTGAGACCCTCGCGCATGGCTTAATAGGATTGATAGTATACCCATACCAACAAGTTCCAACTTCTTTTTTGGAATCTCATCTGAAAAGACCTCTAAGGTTAAGCATGCTTTGCTTACAGCAATTTGAGGATGGATGACCGACCGGGAAGTGGTACCGGGTGCGCACGAGTGAGGACAAAGTATGCAGAAAAGACTAGTGTTGGTCAGTGGGGTTAGTGTAGAGATCCTATTGAGTGGTACCGGGGGCGCACGAGTGAGGCCAAAGTACATAGAAAAGACTAGTGTTGGTATGTGGGGTTAGTCTAGAGATCCTATTGAGCTCCCAGGAGTGACAGTCGCCAGTCTAGAGAGGCCGGTATGTTACACATTGTTTCCCAAGGTTCGATTAAACCTAGGTATACTAGGGGAAAAGCTACTATACTTCATCCGTCAAAACTAAAAACAAGGTTTCAATAGTATGTAGAAGGTGTCAACCCTTTTCGGGCGCTGTTGACGGGGAAGTAATTCGTTATCCTGGTGAGGTCACTAGAGACCTTGTTTTTAGTTTTTATGTAGTTCATTTCTTGTCATTAGTTTACTTTTTGTTATCTATTGAAAAACCCAAAAAATTGTTTCTCTTATTCGAAAACACCAAAAAGAAAAGAGGCATCGCTCAAAAGAAACTTGGGGAGTATGCTACTTCCACTGATGATTTATTCGTGCACCTATTACTCAGCCCGCCGTTGATGCAGAAACTTATGAAATTAAGCCTAACATTTTGAGTTTGGTTCAACAAAACCAATTTGGAGGCCCATTTGCTGAGGACTTAGGTTTGCACTTAAATAATTTCACTGAAATTTGCGACATGATGCACATTAAAGATGTTGACCCTAATACTGTCAAATTATGTTTGTTTCCTTTCTCTTTAAGAGGAAAGGCTAAGGACTGGCTTCTAGCTTTTCCTAAAGGTAGTATTACATATTGGGAGGAATGCACTAATATTTTTATGAATAAATGTTTCCCTCCAGCTAAGACTATGCATCTAAGATCCAACATTACTAGCTTTAGACAAGAAGACCGCAAGATGTTTCCCTCCAGCTAAGACTATGCATCTAAGATCCAACATTACCAGCTTTAGACAAGAAGACCGCAAGACACTAGCGCTGGCTTGGGAGAGAACAAAAGAAGCCATAATGAACTGTCCTAGTCATGGGATGGAAGAATGGCTGATGTTACATTTAATTTATAATGGTCTTAACCCAATGTCGAAGTCTATGCTAGATGCCACAGCAGGAGAAACCATCATGGGAAAGCAAGTGAGTGTTGCAAAGAAATTACTTGTTGATATGCAAAAAAACCATGACCAATGGCAAGTAGAATGATCCTCGAAGAGGGTGAATTCAATCACTGAGGAACATAATGAAGTGCTTACTAAAAAGGTTGATGAGTTACTTAATGTTGTGAAGGGTAAGGAAGATAACCAAATTAATACTATCACTACCAATGCCAATGAAGTAAATTTTATAGCTCATAATCCTTATAATCCTGCTTGGAAGAGTCAAAACTTTGACTCAAATTTTCAAAAGCAATATTCTAATCATGTAGGTGGTCCACAAAATAACAATTATGATAATGATAGTAGAGAAAATCATGGCAATGTCTCTTTTGAAAATTGTGGGTCCCCTAGATTAACCATCCGAGAATCCGTGTTATGCATAATGCCATGATCCCATTATCAGTTAGGCATGACATAAAACCGACAAGTATCATTAAAACATCCAAAACATAACGAGCAGGACTTTTAATGATTCCATTATGGCTATACCTTACATGATCCCCATCGGTCTAACTCAATCATCATTAGCAAAACATCATCAAGAGTAGAGCCCACATCATTCCTTTACCTATAGGCATCTAACTAGGAGAACGTCCTATCTCACATAGTCGTCAACGTCCTTTTGTCTTCCGCATCCTCCTTCTTGAAGTCTAACCAAGGAAATAGCCAGGGATAGTGCCAGTGAGTACTTTGAATGTACTTGCAAACCACCTTAAGATAGTAATGATAACAAGGTACGCAATATGGCTATGGTAGTAGAATGTTTCTGGAAAGGGGTTCTTTTCTAAATCTAGTTTCACTTGAAGATATGGCACGTCCATATCCTTGTAAATCTTTCGTAAAACATTTCTGAAAACATTTTAAAAGTTTAGCAACCACTAGGATAGGGTTACCCAGCTTTCCTTTCTTCCAGTCATTCCATGACCAAAACTCTTTCTTTCCTTTCCAACCATTCCATGGTCAAATAATTTCCAAAGCCTTTATGCTTTTCTAAAATACTTTCTAAAACCAAAACCAACAACTCTCTACAACAACCTTCCCAATCGGCCATGACCATAGACACAACTATTCGAATAGATTTACACTCTACAAAGGTTGTACACTTTACCCACACCATCTGAGCACCGTTCCCTGATCCTGCATGGATCGTGGGTCGAGTAACTGATGAAGACTCTCCGAATACCAGTCTAGTATTGGTACTGCCCTATGAGTCGCTCCTCTCAATGTTGGGATGCCAGGTACCTTCATAAGCCAACTGGAGAGCATTCCTATTCTTGGGACCTAAACGTTCAATGCGAGGCTCATAGTATCGTCCAGCTGCTCCCAAGGGAAATTTGCATCTCCCCCAGGTCATTGCCATAGCATATTGCCCTTTCCTTAAGGGAGACCTGGCATTCGAGGGATATGATCCCTTATAAGAAGTTTCAAGGTATCCCACACCAGAGTAAACAAACTTCAAGTCAAGTCCTATCCCATACCACGGTAATGTGGTTGCATGAGTTAATTGTTCTAGCAAACTGCAAAGAACCGGGTGTGTTTCCATAAACATTTTTCCTCCTTCTCCCTTTCAGCATCACTTTTAAAACCAAGACCTTTTTTTCTCAAACTTCTCTTGGAAGGTCAAACCTCAACAAGGTTTTACCATAAAACATTGTGTAAATCTTTTCCGGGGTCATCCCAACCTATAGTTTTGCTTTGGCTAAAGAAGGGTCTCCAAGGGGTATGGTCTTATAAACCACTTACAATACTAGGGAAAAGTAGGTGTCCTCAAGGGGGTTGTATTTACTAGTAAAAATGTGTAATGGTTTGGAGGAGCCAAACCATTACCTAATATAGATCATCATATAGTAAAGAAATGCAGTTTGCATAAACAAGGTAGTTAAAACATGCATAAGTAAAATAGTAGGACAAGGCTTATGAACAAGTAGGTGGCTTTCCTATGACCAGCAATATGTCCCTAGACTTCTTAGAAATCCAATAATAACCAATAGCATATCCTTCTTCACTTTGGTGTAATTGCAACTATCATCATCATGAATAACATATGCAAGCAAACTATGCCACAATCAATACAAAGCAACAAGCACTATTACAATACATCAATCATGTAAAAAAAACTTCAAAACACTTCAGTAGGTTTTGATAATTTGGGTTTAGATTAGTTGTAAATACTTTGATGGTATCTATAGATCCTCTTTTAATATTTAAAGGCCAATTACTACTTAAAGAAGGGGTGTTGAACCAATGCTTGATTTTGTATGATATCAATTTTAAAAAATGATATCATCAGATAGGTATTCACAAAACAAAGTCACCAAAAGTGGTTTCACCATTTTATAATTTTTTTAGTTATGATTTTTCTAGTGAAAATATCCCTAGTTTAGGTGAATAAATCACCAGAAAAGATTTGCATGTCCATAAATTATTTCAATCTAGCTTTAGGAAGGTATTTAAGTACTGGTTCACAAGCCATTGGTTTCACTACCAAATAATTAACAGAATTTAATTGGTAAATTCCCAAATTCAGTTCTGTAGGTCCAAATGGCATGAGACCATAGACACAAGGAAGGTATCACTAGTACCACTCTATAGAAATCGGTTTCAATATTTTTGGAGTTGTAGAACTCCAATGATGATTTATTGAGTGAAACTACTTCCTGTAATAGTATTTAAATTTTTAAAAACCTTTAGTTGCTCAGTAATTTATGGGATCCTAGGGGTTCGGTAAAACATGCAGTACCACATCACTAAGTGTTGGAATAAAGGTATCAAGGATACCTTTCCAGAGAAATTGATTTCACCAAAATTTGAGCTCTAGATATTCATATATGATTTATTGATTGAAAAGGGCATATTTTAGTAGGTAAATTCAAAGAAAATCTACCATTATGATTTTGACAAAAATATGGTACTGCATGGTGGAGGAAACGCTTAGGATAACAAATGATATCTGAGTGAGTTCATATAGTTTTTATTTTTATTTGAATTTGATTTGAACTGCCTATAAATAGATCCAAGTGATTCAAATAAAGAATTACTCAGATAAAAGAAACGGGTCAAAACCAATAGATCCGAGAGGATCTGTGGTAGGCTGGTGTAGCTAGCCTTACCATCTCGTGTGGGATGTGGTTTAAACCTCTTGTAAGCTAGTCTTGCTGGTTAGTGACGTGGGGGCGCTGAAGAGGTATGGAGGCACCCTGGTCGTCCGATTAGAAAGGAAATCGATGGCGTGGGGCTGTCATCCACCTCCAAATGGATATTGGGGGAGGAAACCCTAGGGGTAGACGAGAGTGTCGTGGAGAGCTCACCTGGGGGCGCAGGAGTCGATGGGGAGTGAACGCAGCGATGCAGCGCTTTAAGAATATCTAGGAAGTGGGCTATAGGGGCGGTTCTGATGATGAAAGTGAGCTCACGCCATAGAGTTGACGGGGATTTCGCAGGAGCTCGTGAGGGTGCTCCTGGGTGACTACATGTCTCTGGAGGAACCACTGAGTAATCAAGGGAGGCTGTGGGGACCATAGGGTAGTCTTGATGAGGCTGGAGGTGCTCAGGCACAGCGGACTTGCCAGAGGTGTTCCACTTTGACCTTCTTTGACGGTGGCACCTCTAGCGTCCATGCAAAAAAGGGGTGGCATAGGGGAGGTAGGTCAGACATTGGGGAGCACAAATCTGCTAGGGAAATAGGAGGGAGTGGTCAGTACAAAGAGCAACCTTTCTACTTTCTTCTACCCAAGAGAGGATAACTTTTCCCTCCCATGGCTAGTTAGAGCAAGAAACGAGGAAGGGGCTTGGTGAGGGGGTTGGGGGATACAATGTGGTGTCGAGAGGGTGGAAAGAGGGTGGAGAGGAGAGCTAGGAGGTCCTCTGGCCTTTTTATCCTGAGAGAGGGGGTTTAAGGTCGACCATGTCCATGGAGAGAAAGGAGAGGGTCCATGGCCAGGGATTGGCTGAGAGAGGAGTTGAGCGGTGGGGTGTGGGCTCTAGTGTCATGTATAGGGGCAGAGGAATAGTGGGCTACTTCTGCAAGAAATTAAATGGACAAGAAATGACCTAGCTCTTGCCTCCTACCTATCTAAGCATAACAGACAAAAGGAAAGGGGTTGCTATAGTACCTAGGGCTACAGTGCACATGACTATTTGGTTGCTCTGGTCCTAGATGGTGAAATGGTGAGGGGTGATGGTGGTTGAAGGGAGTATTAGTTCAAGTTTTGTTAAGTATCAAATTTTTACCATACATGAAGGTCATGAAGAACTTCTCAAATTTTGAATTGTCAAGATAGTTTTATGGTGCTGATAGATGGGTAGGATCAAAATACACCTTAAGAAATTAATTTGGATTTTGTTGAGAATTTTAGATCCCCTTTTTATAGGATATTCAAAAGTGCTAAAATGAGTTTACTAAATTCATTGGATATTTTGAATCAGACAGGTTGGGTTTTTTGTTTGATATGGTCCCAAATATGAATTTACACATTGGAGAATTTTTCCAGGATTTAATGAAGAATAAAGCTATTTAAAGTATTTAGTTTCTTATTTCTTCCATTTAAGAATATAGGCGAAAATAAATAATAAAGCCTTTCGAAAATATTTATTTTTGAAGTGGGAAGATAGGGTATAATATATAGCACTCAAATATGCCGAAATTTGGTGAAGTGTTTCGAAGAAAAACAAACTTTTTTTATAGAAGGAGTTTTGAAGTTTTTGTTAAAGACAAGAATTAAAATAGTTTTGAACAATTATCATTATGGAAAACATGATAAATTTTTATCTTCTAGGTAGATGATTTCCATATAGTGTATCTATCATTTGCAACCTTGGGTTTTGGAAGAAAAAAAATAGAGGATCTTGGGCACTAATATTTTTATACCATAAAAACTGTGTTGCATTAAGGAGCTCGGAGCTCCTCTTAAAAAATGGGCCAGATGGATAGCAATATCAAGTGATGTAGATGATCATGGAACAAAGAGTTATGATGGATCATGTTTGAGGGATTCTAGAATTGGTGCCAAACATGGTTGAAAGTAAGGATGTAAGAACATATTATTATTTAGCCTCAAAATCATATGTGTTTAGGGAGCACAAGGATTTAATTGAAACAAGCGAATCATGGGATGAGATACCAAGTTAAGGAGAAAACAAGCATTCAAATATTTGATCAAAAGAGGGTTTCATTATGATGGGAGCATCTGCCAAAGTACGCATGATAATGAGATTTGCGGAAATAGATTATTTTCTTGCATGTAAAACCATCAAGAACAAGTGGGTCAAAAGATGATCTAGTAAACGGAAAGAGTGTGATTCAGTACTTACGGTGTTTTAAAAAATGGTTCAAGTGCATTTCCAAAAATGCACATGGGTTGATAAAGGTGGAGACTCAAAGAGGGGTTCTTGATAACAGTTCTACACTTAGTCATATTTTGGTATTTTTAGGATTTTCGACTAGGGTTCAAGAGATAATGTTTTTGAGTGGTTGCAAGGGTTCCAAACTCATCATCAAGTGGGTGATGTTGAAGTGTAGACTTATTATAAGGGGTACATGCTTATAGTTGGTCTTAATTGACTTGGGAGCTATTAGAAATGATAAATTCTAAATTGGTCTAGTTAAGAGATTAGATAGTCACTAGTGACTAGAGATCAAATCAAGCTTGTGAAACTTTCCAAGGTTTTCAAGTCCTAAATTTGTTTGATACTAGAGGGTGATATCCTAGGATAGGTCTCTCTACTTCCTAACCAAGCAACATAAACAATAGATCAAGCAACTCATCTTAGCAAGTAGATCAGGGAAATTCATCTTACCAAACAATCTCAAAACCACTACTATGGATACCATCAATCTTGTCTTGAGGTATGGATAAGTATTTTGAAAGGTTGGAGTTTTGGTAAAGGTAAGAATATCTTGATACTTCTACCAAGAGTGGAGGTGAAGAGTTTTAGAAATGATTTTGGAAAGACTAGAAGTAAGATTATTTGGAAACTCTTTCTTTAAAAGATAAGGAGATTATTATCATCTCTCCATAAATTTATTAATAGAAGAAACTAAAATATTTGGGGTTGCAAAAGTATCTTGGCTCAAGTTTTGAAATGCCATACCATTTGAGAATATGTAAGATAAGCCAAGACATATATTTTTTGTTAAATAGACTTTGTAATCTGAGGGTGAGGTAGAGAACTAGCTTAGCTACTACACACTCAAAAGATAAGCATAAACAAGCCAACAATTTTTCACCACTAAGAAAGAAAAATTGTGTGTTCCTCCTAATTTTCGCAATTTGGACACATGGTCAGTGTTATTGAAAGTGCGATGTTATAGACCTTCCCCCTTAAAAGAATATCATCCCAAAAAGATTCCGGAGGGTAGTACTAGGGGAGTCTAGGGACTGGCTTAAGTTGAACTTCATATTCGGGAGTGCTTGCCTTGTTAGTGGTTGCAGTTCCAAATTCTTGGATGTACGGAGAGTTGAATTAACTTCACATCTTGTGGCATAGGTCGAAGTTCCTTTCTTTTTGGACAGGATGAATTGGGAGTTGTTCCATTTGATTGGCATTTATCAAAAGTACCTTCTTGAGAATGAGTTCTATAGCTGCTTGTCGCTTCTGATGGATTTTACTCTAATTTAGTGGTAAAGACGTAGTCTTTCCCCCTTACGGTGACAATAAGGGGACTTGGATAAGAATCGAACCTTCTTTCTTGGAGTTGTAGGATGAGGCTGGAAGAATTGTCGCATTTTTCCTTCAGAGTTGAATTCTTCAGTTGAAGGATTCGATGAAGGTCTTATTGAGACTTCTTCAATCATGATTCTTTATGCGGCTCCATACTAGTTGGAAAGTAGTCTCGTCGACTTCAAGTAATCTTGCCGTCTTGATTATGCGCTTCTTGGGTACCGGGAGGGTTGAGTAGACATCTGACTTTTTTGATGAGATCCTTTCTCTTTTAATTTTGCAGCTGAGTACTCAAGAATCGAAGCTTGACGGCGGAGTTCAAGTTGAAGTTTACAAAATTATTTCCAAGTACTCATCTTTGACTGCCTAAAGCTTCTAGAAGGGTCTACTCGAATGGGGTAGTGTTATCATTATCTGTCAGTAGTTGAGGGGTCAAACTATTATGGAGGTATACCTCCATAGGAGGGTTTACTTGGATTGAGTGGGAAGACATAGTGTTCCCACCTTAGAGTTTTACTAGGGATAATCATCAAGGGTGTAGATCTTACATATTAAGTCGGGATCTTCGGGTACCTCCATTCTCCAACATCCTGCCAGAGTGGTGATACATCGGAAACGTATCTATAATTTTTGATGTTCGATGCATGTTTAGTATCTACTTTGCTTTGCTTTGTATACACTTTGAGGTGTTTTTATATGCTTTTTGGTACTAAACTATTAACAAGATGCCACAGTGCCAGTTGCCTGTTTTCTTCTGTTTTTGGTTCTAGAAAGGCAGAAAATCAATATTCTAAGAATTGGACGGGACAAAATCCAAAGTCAATATTTTACCATGGGGAACACGAAGCCTGAATACGACGGAGGAGAGTCACCAGGGGGCCACACCCCCTGGCCGCCCCCATGCCTCGCATCTTCGCCTATAAGAAGACCTCGATGCCTAAAACCTAAGTACCCGATCAAGATTCCACGAAATCGTCTATAGCCGCCGCCACCACCGTTCCTAGATTGGGGAGATCTGAAGCTCTTCCCGGCACCCTGCCAGAGGGGATATCATCTCGGAGGCCTTCTTCTTCATCATGCCAGCCTCCGGTATGAAGCGTGAGTAGTTTCACCTTGGACTACGGGTCCATGTAGTAGCTAGATCGTTGTATCTCCTACTTTGTGCTTTCATGTCTAGATCTTGTGATCTTCGTTCATGATCATGATCTCATCTATTTGTAATCATGCATGTTGTGTTTGCGGGGATCCGATGGATATTGATATTACTATGTCAGATTGATTAATGGTTTTGTCTTATTGATTCTATCATGTTTGTGTTGTTTGTGATCTTGCATGCTCTCTTTTGTTAGTAGCTATCTTGGCCAAGTAGATTCTAGTGACTCCAAGAGGGGGTATTTATGCTCGATAGTGGGTTCATGCCTCTATTTAATCTAAGGGAAGTGACAAGAATCTCTAAGGTTGTAGATGTGTTGTTGCCACTAGGGAGAAAACAATGGTCTCTTGTTCATGGTACAAGTGGATTGTTTACCTTACACAGTTTGCTTAAAGCAGTTGTCTGTTGCTTGCAACTTAATACTAGAGGAGGTTCGGATGATAACCCAAAGGTGGAATTCTAGTAATAGATAAAGTTGGATGGTGATCTATGTATCTTGTTGTATTGCCCAATCGAATCTCATAGGATCATGAATGTTTATTATTGCATTTTTATGCCCTGCTCAGTCATGTCAATTGCCCTGCTGTAATTTGTTTACCCAGCGTGCCATGTTTGTTTATCTAAGGAGAACACCTCTAGTGAACTATGGACCCTGGTCCAATCTTTACCATTGATACAACTTCCACTGTTATTGTTTACTTGTTGCAAACCACAATTACCTTCCACATCATACAGTTAATCCTTTTTTATAGCAAACCATTGAGATTGACAACCTCATTGTTCGTTGGGGCAAAGTCTTGAGTTTGCGTTGTGCATGTCTCCAAGTTGCTAGCAACACCTTTGAGTCGTTTGCTTCCTCCTACTGGTTCGATAACGTCGGTTTCTTACTGAGGGAAAATTTGCAGCTATGCTCATCATACCTTCCTCTTGGGGTCTCCCAACAAAGTGTTCACGCACTCATCAAGCCTTTTTTTGGCGCCGTTGCCGGGGAGGCTAAGGACGTCTTCACAAGGGGAGTCCTCCACAACCTTTCTCTTTACTTTGTTTATGTTTTTCTTAGTTTCTTTTTCCTTGTTTTGTTTGCCTCTTTTTATTAAAAACTCAAATAAAATTAGGTTAGTTTTGTTTGCTTTCCCTTATCAAAAACACCAAAAAATTAGTTCCTTCTCTAGTTGCTACCATGTCTGGTTTTGGTCCAATCCCTGTTTCACCTATGGAAAGGATCTTTACTTTAAAGCAAGGAACTGAAGAGAGTTTCAAAGAAGCTTGGTCTAGAATCTATGCCTTACAAAGGGAAACTGAGCCTAAGATTAGTCTTAGCTTGGTTATTAATAGTTGCTATAGCGGTATTGCTCTTTGTTATAGATATGCTTTCAATGCTATAGCTGAGAAAGTTATTTTTTTTTTGTACTGAGGATGAAGCTTTAGATTCTATAAAGAAGTTGATTATAATTTATAATATGCCTGGCAATTCTGATTCTTCTTTTATAGACATTTATGCTAGGTTGAACACTCTTGCGTCCAGTACTGCTGCTTTGAACAGTTTCTATCACACACTTAGAGAGCACCATGGTTATGTTCCAGTAAATTCTGAGCCTTCAAAGTGGTTTCCTACGATATAAGTTTCTATAAATAGTGCAACTTTTGATGCTCGCTGTGATATCGTGTCTGAATTTTTCCTTATGCCTAAAGATATCTATGAGTCTTTGGGGACTTTCTAAAGGAGGACAAGAAATATCTCTTACAAATAATGCAACTTTATTACCCATTGTAATAGCTGAAGGTGTGTTTACAAAAATCTCAGGGAAAATGCTGTCTACTGATTATCTTGTTATTGAATGTGTAGGAAAAGGACAGACTACACTCGGAAGATCCCTGCTGAAACACCTTGGAGCAATAATGGATGTGGGAAAAGGCATTGTGAATTTTTATCCTCCAGTAATAAATCATATATTCCCTAAAGAGAAGAAGAAAGGTAAGAAAGGTAGGAGCGAGAGGGTTGATGTTAATGCTTCTTCATTTGAAAACACTTGATTCTTGCTTCTTGTGCCTAACTTAAATACGTTAAAAAAAGTACTTGTTGGGAGATAACCCAAGAGTTTTCTTGAGTATTGGAAGTTATTACTTCAGTAATGACCTCTCCTTATCCTTTTTGTTTGCTTTTTGTGTCAAGAATGACCTCTAATGAGAGGGAAGTAAGATTTGGGGAGTTGCTATCCCAAAACAGATTTTTGTGATCCACCGTAAAAATTTGTGAGGAACCTCTGTATGTCGGATTGCTATGATATTTTACGAATAAATCTCCTACTATGTTAGCTAACTTCTGTTAGTTCAACACTTTTTGATTTGAGAAACTTGAAGGTCTTCTAAAAAATCGGTTTCTGCCTGTTGGTCTGTTTTGACAGATTTCTGCCATTATTTGCATTTGCTTCTTGATTCCTTTTTGGGTAATTTTTGGGAAATGGAGCTTTTTGAGGGAATTTCTACAGTAGCTTGTGTTTTTAGTGAAAGTTTTGCTGTTCTAAAGCTAAACCCAAGGGTCTATTATCTTTTGAATACACTAATGTTGCTAATGAAGATTGTGTGAAGTTTTGTATGAAGGAAAAATTTCAGGTGTAGAGAGAGAATGATGTAATGAGATGAAGAATGGACAAAAGCTCAAGCTTGGGGATTACACCCCATGTCACCCCAAGAAATATTCAAGAGGTACAAGCGTCAAAGCTTGGGGATGCCCAAGGCATGCCCTTCTTCATCAATAAAAAGCTCAGGTCTTTCTAGACACTTCGTTTTTATTGTTTCATGCACTGTTGTGTTGTTCTTGGAGCGTCTTAGTTTTCCTTTGCTTTGCTTAGTTTTCTTAGTTTGCTTGAATAAAGTAGTTTGGACCCCCATTCTCGCTGTGTTGTTTCAAATAAGTTGATTGGTGTTGGAAAGGAGTAGAAAGTTTGTGCTTAAATAGTACAAGAGGAGCTTGTTTTGGCTGTGGATTAGACTTTAGCATGTCATGCTAGGTGTTTTTTTGACCTTATGATTAGTGATTATTTCTGTAGGATGACTTGTTCTAAACAATTGGGATTGCTTAGTGAGCATTGAAGGAATCATGCGTTGTTTTAGCATACAAAATCATAGTATTGTGGTATTCTCCTTTGATGCTTTGTTTGGGTTGACTTGGCACATGGTCACACCATGTTATGACTATAAACAAGTCACCATGGACTCTATTATCATTTAGGCCTTGACTTGTAGTACCACTTTATGCTTTGATTAGTAATGTTTTGTCACTCTACATGATTATGGCCATTATTTCTCTCTTAGTTGGTCGCTCCCAGTCTTTTGCTAGCCTCCACTTGTATGAGTAAGCTCTACTCATGCTTCCAACTCCCAAGAAACAAAGTTATTCCAAAGTGTCTACTATAAATTCCTATGCGTGGTGTGTTACACCATTCCAAGTATATTCTTGTTTTCATCTATCTTCCAATTAAAAAGTATTTTGTTATGTGAAAACTTAGTGATTAAATCTCTCACAAACTTGATGGCACACTTTATTTTTATTGCCCCTAATAAACTTGAACCATTGTGTCATCTATGTTGTATATGCTTGCACTTATACGTTGGAATTAGCAGAACCGTGCTATCACGGGGAACGCTTTCAACATTGCACTTGTACTTTCTACATAGTTGATGTCATGCTCTTTTGTCTATGGATGTCGCCGGTGTGAAATAAAAGGGAAGCTTGTAAGTCCATGGAGTTATGTATGTGTGTTAGAAAATGCCTGGGCCGCTAGCCTACGTCATGCCTAATCATGGTGGAAACTTGCAGCATCACCATAATGACATATATGAAGCTTTCTTCTTATAAAAAAAGAGACATATTGAGAAAAGAGGCAAAGAGAGAAAAAAGCACCATATTCCCATGGTAAATAAGAAGATTGCTGGGATGCTCATTGTCTGCTTGCCTTGTCATTTTGGTTATGGGATAGCTCCTGTACCATGTGAAAGGGGTACCCTGTTGGCGGTTCTCTATGATACACATGTACTTACTATGACAAGAACTTACAGGTTACTAAAGTTGAGTAGCATGAGGAGCGGCCCTCCTATTCAAGGGACATTAGATTGCCAACTTATACTTTGACAAGCATATACTCCATAGTTTGTTCACTTTAACCTTAATCACTTCAAGATGCTTATTGTAATACTCCACCTTTATAAGGTAAAGGCCCCTGTGATTGCAATGCTAGTCCCTAGATCAAATGCTAGCATCCACAATTTAAGACGAAGTATACAGATACAATGGTCGTTATTACATCGTCATTCCAGAGATAACATAGTCTTTAAAAATCAATAGCCAAAGGCTAGTACACGAGTCCATAACATAAAGTAAATAACTATAAGTCTTCATCTTCATGTACCACAGGGAATCATGTTGAATGTAGACTCACAACCCTAATCTCCAGCAAAGTAACCTGCAACATCATAAGTTACAGCCACAGTGGGTCAATACATTTGGAATTGTATTGGCAAGTGATACCATATTAGAATAGTAGTATCTAACTTCTATCTGAATTTGGCTAAGTGTACCTTAGGCCTACTTTGCTCAAAATAAGGTTTTCCTTATTAGTTGAAAACACTAAGTTTTTGTTTGTCAAAATCAATCAAGGAGCCACCAATAGACATTGGTGAAGCTTTACCCATGGTCAACCAAAAGTTTTTAACTTAGAAATTGGGATGAGGAGATCCTTGATCGCTTCAATGTCTTTGATGCTCAAATTGTCCGTTGCCTGGGACACGGCTAAGTACTTAAGTTTTACCCTCTCGAGAGGTGGTGCACTTTCCCCACAAGACTCGACATGCATCGAGACGAGACCTTTCAGAAGCATTCCCTGAGACCACCATGGACGCGTTCCATCCTATCACCCTACCACCAACTGTCCATCTGGCTAAGTTCCTCCAACCTATGTGATCAAGGCAGAGCCCATATGCCATGTGGTTGCACTAGAAGCTTCTCAACACTAAACATCTCAAATAACTTTGCTCCTGGGTGGCTTTCCACAAGTGTGATACAAAAGGTAAACCATATACATGGGCCTTGTGTAACCACTCAACATAAAACCATCATACCATTCCACTAGGTGATTCATTCACTTAGTTGTTTTATTAATCAAAAACACAAGTTATAGACTTAGAAAAATTCCATAGCATGAATATACCACCCTTGTTTTCTACTAGCTAGGCTAAGCATGATAACATAACAAGTTTATTAACTTACAGAAAATTCTACTAATACTAAAACTACTAGGGTTTCCCAAGGCATAGCATAGTATATAAACTTAGAAAAATTCCATGCAAGCCCTACTCAAAATATCACTAGTTCATAGTCAAAATAATAGGACAAAATACATGCAGCACCATTTGCCTTGGTAGTTGGGACAGTAGCAATAGTCCTCACAATAACAATAACCACTAGCACCAAAATCTACACATAAAATCATAGCACCAAATTCACATTCAAATAATCAAACAAAAATATACATGAATGCATGAAAATGCAATGAAATTATTTTTGCTATACTAAACAAGTCAAATCAAACAATACTTAACACAAAGTAATCTATCTAAAGTATAAACAAACTCAAATTTGCCTCAAAACAATTTTATAAACATTTTATATGGCCAAAATAAGCATATAATTGGTTATGCAGATAATCCTATTTTTCCAGAAGCAAAATACAAATTCAAATCCAATGATATATTATTTCCAAAATTTGGCCAAACAGTTTAAAACTCTAATAGATACAAAAACAGATTATAAAACAAAAACACAAACACGTGGCCATGTCTGATTGGCCCGTACCGCTTCGCGCAGATCATGCGCATGGGCCGTTGGATCTAAGTGTGATCTTGCAGTCCAGATCTGGCGATACCGCTTCGGCCTGGCGATCTAATCTAAGCCGCCAGATCTAAATCCTATGGCTATCGACCACGCGACCAAATATGGGTGGCTCAATTGGGTACTGGCGGTGGCGGCGCTACTGCCGGTGATGCTCCGGCAAAGTTAGAGGGGGATAGGGGTGGTGATGTGGCTTACCAATGTCGCACGGATGCGAGGATGCTCAAGGTGGCCTTGGTTTGCACGGGGGCGAGCTGCTGCGGCCGTGGAAGCTCGTCGGAGTTGTGGACAACGTCGGGCTTTTGCAAACGGCGACGGAGGCGATGACCTAGGTCATCAAAGCGCAAACCAAATGCATCATAACAAGCAAAAGGACAAGGCGCACATGTTGGTTTGAATCAGTGGCCAAGGGGCGTGCGAACCTGGACGGAATTACTCGCCGGAGTTGAGGACGACGTAGGATGCTCACGGTGCTTGACGGGGGTGACGTTATGGGGCACAATAAAGTAAACAGTGAGCATCAGAAGGAGAGCAAGAGGACGGCGAGCAAGACAGCGCCAACCAGAGGGAGAGGGGTGGACAGGGCTCACCGGGATTGATCGCCTGAGTTCGTCGGGTAGCGGTGGTGAGATCTCAAATGCTGGCACCCTAGGGGCGCTCTGGCGATGTGGGTTGAGGGGAAATGACCGTGGCGTGGTGGGGGTTAAGTAGCAGGCATCGGGGGCAAGGATTACTGCCAGAATCAATGGAATTGATTCCAATTGAATCGGCGAGGTAACAGGCGGCGACGGCGTGGTCAATGCACGAGATTTGGGGGAAGACGATGACGACATGGCGTTGGGGCCACTAGTCAGCGGGTGCTGGGTAGGGTCTGCGCGGGTGGGAGAGAGGGGGAGGGAGTGACCCGGGTGGGCTTAGGATCTGCCCCACATGCCTCTTCCTCCCAAGATCTTATCCTCCCCCTCTCGTGCTCTCTCTCCCTCTCTGCACCGTGCAAGCCCGAACCCTAGCCTCCATGGCCGTCGGCTAGCCGTCGTCTCCGGCCTTCCTTCGCCCATCCGACACCACCTCGAGCTCTGCCTTGCTTCACTCTATCTCCCTACAGAAGGAATCGAAGAGGGGCGCCGTGAATCTCCGCCATCGAAGTCTTCTTACTCGGCACGGACGAGCTCCTCCATGCACCGTGAATCTCCTCAATTTTTTATAAAGTATATTAATTTCTTGCTATGATGCACACGATTCCAATGTAGTCTTTTGTCAGTACCTTGTGTTACCTATCTGCTGCACTGTTTCCCTTTTGTAGCCTTATACTCCTGATCCACTGCTCCTAGCATACCTAGGTTTGGCATGTGAGCATTGTTAGAGCTTTTGCGATCGACAGCTTAGACATGCATAGTATCAACGTCTGATCCGTCTGAATGATGAATCGGAGATGCCTGTGAATGTAAAAGGTAGGACATGGTGACATCTAAGAAGGAGATAACTAAACATGCTAAGGCTTGTATGGGAGGCCACGTTGGGTGTGGTTTTTGTAGTCGCATGCTCGCCACCACTAGGAACTGAGTTCTTTCCTTTGGAACCGAGATGAGCGTACAACCACACGGGGCTTGGTAACCCCTTGATTGACTAACTTGCCTAGTAGATTCCATGAGTCACACAGTTCGGCCTTTCCATTTGGCATACGCATTGAAAACGTTTTTGAACGAGGAGGTGATGGAGGTGCATCATAATAGGTAGGGAAGCGTGAATCGGGTTGCTTGGGGTCGATGGATCCCCTGGTGAACCAACCTCGCCTCACATCTTTATGTACCGGCTTCGGGATTTGACCCGTGATGGCGGAATCATACTTATTGCGTGACTCATGGTCTCGGCGAAAGCAAGGTAAAGGTCGTAGTCAACCACCCTCTGCCGGCCTTCCAAGGAAGAGGGCTAATAATATTTGGCATTAAGAGTCGGTTGGTACGTGTGGGTAAAGTTGTACACCCCTGTAGGGTTAAATCTTTTCGAAAAGCCGTGTTCACGGTTATGAACGCTTGGTGACCATATTCTAAGATCATAGATAACATTAACGTTATAAAACTTGTTGATCCACGTGTGCTTAAGGAAGCTTCCTCCGGGTCGAGGGGGTGATCCTATATAGGAGGTTCTGATGAAGCTGGAGATCGTCGAGATATGATGAACAAGATGAAGAAGTCTCTATCTTATCCCTTTTAAAAGATTCTGAGTAGACGAGCCTCTCCTCTCTCTTGTATACAAATAAAGATTGCTTTCCGCAAAAATAAATCCAGAGAAAGCCTTTCTATCCAGAGCATGTAGATACTAGGTTATCTAAGTCTTGCGGAGTACATTCTCGTACTCAGCCTTGCGCCGTTGTTGTTTTTCTACAGATGATCTAGTTGCGACTGAAGGTGACTTCTACGTTGACATCGTCGAGCAGTTGGGGGTCCCAGGTAGCAGCCTAAGACTATGGGATGGAGCCTCTTAGACCTTTTGCAAAGTTGTTGTGTAGAACAACATATTTTCTTTCGCTGTGTAATGTAATGTTGGGTCTATGACCTCTGGTTTGTAATAACTCTAATACCTTACTCTGATAAGAGTTTGAACTTATGCTGTTGAATCCCTGTGTTCTATTGAACTTATCTTAGATGGTGATCCGAGGTTAGTTTAACCCTAATCCCGGGGGGTGCTACAGGTTTTGGTATCAGAGCAGGACTGCCTGTAGGAAACCCTTTTATTGGTCGATGTTGAGTCTAGAACTTGACAAAACTATATGGAAGTTAAAAATTATTTGCAGAAACTCTGACTAGGATTCTTTTTACTCCTTCTCTGGTGTGTTTCTGGTGCTAGAGTTTTTCTTACTCTATTTGGTTTGAAAAGGTTTTGATTCCTTATCTCATATCTCAAAACTCTTAGGATCGTGGTTTGGGGTTGTTTTTCTGAAGTACTCCGTAATCAATTGCTATTCTCAGAGTTTCAAGATATCTCAGTTTTGCTTGGTGTGTAACATCTTAGCATTCCATTGGCATGGTTTGTAAGTCAGCTGGTTAGTGTATACATTAGTATGCTTTGATTCTACCATGCTTGATAAGATGATACGTTTATATCAAGTACTCTTTGATTGTAGAGGTCCCAACCTTAAATAAGGTAGAGATCCCTGTGTTTACAATGCTAGTCCCTGGATCAATAGCTAGCATCTATAGTTAAGATGTAATATCAAGAAACAAAGGTCATAAAACAACTTTATAACCAGGAATAAAATAATTGATTACATATTACATAGCTCATTTGGCTATCTCATTACAATGCAGCGAAAATATCTATATAGCATGGAGTCCTTGATCTTCAAAGTGCCACAGGCAATCATGTTGGTTGTAGACTTGTAATCCTAATCAACACACTTCACTAACATCAAACAAACCTGCAACATAATAAGTTACAGCCACAAAGGGTCAATACATTTGAATTGTATTGGCAAGTGATACTATGATAGTGTAGTGGTAACTATCATCTATATGCATTTGGCTAAGTGGAGCTTAGGCTTGCTTTGCTCAAAATAGATTTTCCTTATCATTTTAAAACACTAAGTTTTTGTTTGTCAAAATCACCCAAGGCATCTACCAATCAAAGATTGAAGATCCTTTAACCCTTTTTCAACCACAAGTTTTTAACTTAGAAAATTGGGATGAGGATATTCTTGATAGCTTCCATGTCTTGATGCTCAAATCGTCCATTGCCCGGGACACGGCTAAGTACTTAGATTTTTCACTCTGCAGAGGTGGTGCACTTTCCCCACAAGACTCGACATGCATCGAGACAAGATCTTTCAGAAGCCTTCCCTTAGACCAGAATGGACGCGCTCCAAACCTATCAACCCCTACCACCAACTGTCCATTTGGCTAAGTTATTGCAACCTAAATGATCCAGGCAGAGCCCATAATACCAAGTGGCTGCACTTGAAGCTTCTCAACATTTGACATCTCAAATCTCTTTATTCCTAGGTGGCATTCCACAAGTGAGATACACAAGGTTCACCAGTCCCCTGGCCTTGTGTAACCACTCAACAAAAATCCATCCAAGCAATACCATTCCACCCAAGTGATTCATTCACATAGTTGTTTTATTAAACAAAACACAAGTCCTTGACTTAGAAATATTCCATAACATGATTATAATCCACCCTTGTTTTCTACTAGATAAACTAAGCATGATAGTAGTAGGAATCTTAACTTAGGAAAATCATACTAAGGTTTCATCTACTAGGATTTCCCATGGCATTGTTTATACTTGGAAAATTCCATGCAAGTTCTACTCAAACCATCACTAATGCATAGTGAAAATTATAGGACAAAAGTATGAAGAACCACTTGCATTTTTGGTAGAGAATATAAGTTCACTCCTTAATCTTTCAATAGTCACACTCTTCAAATTCCACTAAAATTCAATCAAGGCACAAATTCAATCTACCATTCAAGCAATTCATCACATAGAATAATAAAAACAAAGCAATGCATGAAAGCATGCCAAAGATTGTTTGGAAAATGGTTTCTATTAGGCTATAAACATTTGAAACACTTATTTGTCATTTATAAAAGTGGCAAGGTCATTTATAAATGTGGCAAAACAATTTGATATTAAGTTAGTGAAAATGTCCAATTTAAATCATTTTTGTTTTGCTAGAAATGATTTAAATCAAAGTAATAATTTCTAGGGTTTGACAAATATATTTTTAAACACAAATTTTAGTGTTTTATGGTCAAGTGTTTTATTATTGAAACCATTTGCAAGAGGTTTTACTTATAAACCATTTTTGTAGCAAAGCAATATTTTATTTATTAGAAATGCCTGTGAACAAAGTAATGATTTCTACTAGGGTTTATCAAATATATTTTTAATTCCCAAAACTTGGTGTTTAGGGTCAGAGGGTTTTAATCAAATCATTTTCCAAAGGTTTTACTCAAAAAGCATTTTCAACACATAAACAATATTTTTATTTAACTAGAAATGCTCCTATTCAAAGATTTATTCTTTAACTTCACAAAATACACTTTTAAATCCATAAGTTGGTTTTTATGGTCAGTAGGTTAAAAAAACCATTTACAAAGGATTTTACCCCTAAATCATTTTTAGAATAAATTTAATACACAAAATAGGCCTAGACAAGTTTCTGCAATAACAACTAACTTTCCAGAAGCAATTCATTAAACAAAGTGCATGGTTGTAAAGTACTCTCTTTTCTGATTCCATTGATATAAAATTTATAAAATTTGGACGTGTGGATCGAAAGTTATGAATTTTGCAAGTTTGAACATCTAATAGAACATTTTCTGTTTTTAAAACAGAGTCAGTGCCACGCGTCTGTTTCTGATTGGACAAAAACGGTTCGCACGGATCGATCAGCGTGGAGCGTTGGATTTAAAGTGGATCGTGCGACACAGATGAGCGTACCGGTTCGATTTAAGTCAATTTGTCTATGCCGCTGGATCAAAATCTAACGGTGCAAACCCTACTGGCCAAAGATGGGCGGCGCTGGCGCTGGCGCGGCGGAGAGCGGCGGAGGCGCTCTATCTATGGCCTTGCGGCGGCTACTGGAAGTGAGGGAGAGAACGGGGAGCGTTACTAGACTCGCAGAGTGTTGCTGAAGCTCAACGTGGCAGCCATTTGTCGAGGGGCGCACAGAGTCACTGGTGATTCCTCGCCGGAGTTCGTGAATGCGTTGGGGTCGTCTCTTCGTCATCGGAGGCGAAGATGGGGGACGCGCTAAGACAAGTGGAAGACACCGTTAGGTTCGCAAGAGTGAGGCGAGAATGAGAGTGTCCACGAGGGGGAGAGGGGCGGTCGGGATTTACCAGTAGGGTCGCCGGAGCAGATGCAGACAACGGCGATGCTCGGGCGAGGTTGTTGCCGAGGCTATAGAGCACGCGCGGGCGAGGGGAAAGAACTGGCAGACGCGCCTGACGATGGGGAACGCGCTTGGGAGAGTTAGGGGCAGTGGGGGGATCTGGTGTGGCTGGAATTAGACGAGAAGCTCATCGGAGACAGGGGCAGTTGAGGTCAAAATTTGGGCAGCCTAGTGGCTCCGGTCGAGTGAGGTCTGAGGGGAAAGAAGGAGGAGGGTGAGGCGATTATGAGGGAGCGGTCGCGGCGAGATTAACTCGTGTATTGAAACGAATTTATGCGAGGGAATTATGACTATGAATGGCAGCGAGGTGCGGAGAATTGGTCGCGCGCGGGTGGGAGAGATGATGACAGGGCTGCTAGCGTGGCGTCGGGCCGGTGCGTCAGTGAGCAGAGAGGGTAAGGTTGCGGGTAGAAAAACGCTTCGCGTTTGAGAGAGAGGGAGTGGGCTAGTTGGGCCAGTGGGCTGGGCTGATTCTTTCTTTTTTATATATTTTTTCCTTTTTCTTTTTCTATTTAGATTTTCTGTTTTGATTTTATTCAAATGATTTCAAACCCTTTTTATTTTCAAATATTTTCAAACTTTTCAGTAAGTTTCTATTCTGTTTAAACATGTATTTTTAAGACCATTTTTAGAATAAATTCTTTATTCTTTTTATGGTTTTATTCTTTATTAAAATAAGCACTTGCCTTTATTAAATAAGATTAAATATATTTTCAAACTCTTTATTTGAATTCTAATTTTCCACCAACCTTATTTAGTAGGTTTTATTTATCCAAATAGGGTGTTAAATAATTCACTTTGAATTATTTGAAATATTTTAATATGATGGATCCTAAGCTAAACAGGCCGACCCAACTCTTCCTCTCTTCCATCCCCGCCGCTCAGCACGCAAGCCAGCGGCCCAGCACGACCCATGCACGGCCCTCTACCGGCCCGGTACCACTGCTCTCTCTCTCTCTCTCTCTCTCTCTCTCTCTCTCTCTCTCTCTCTCGTTTTCTTCCTCAGGCAGACACACACATGCGTGTCACCGGAGCCGTCGTCGGCCGACGCGTAGTGATTCGTTCTCGCCGCCGCTCCTGGGTGAGAGGATAAGACCACCATGTCGCCTTCGCTCACCCGTATCCTCTCACTTCTCCCCCAGCGCTCTTTCCCTTTCTTCCCGCTAGCTCCCCGAAACCCTAGCCTCGAGCTCCATCGCTCGCCGCCTTTGCAGGCCACCCTGAGCCTCGCCGTGAATCCTGGAAGATTTGCCTCACCGTCTTGATCAACCTCGCCAAAGGAATCGACCAGGGGTGCTCTTAATTGGCCGCATCGAGCTCTTCTTCCCCAAACTCACCGTCATGTACGTGGTGAGCTCCTGGTCCTCCTGGACCCTTCCGTTTCTCCCATTTCGCTCTGTAGCCGTCGCTCGCCGTTGACCCGTGAGCATCGTCGCCTCCGCTCGTCACAGACGTCGCTCCGGTGACCAAATCGGGAATGCGCTGCCTCTATCTTGCTCGTTTTGCTCTGCTGGTTCTAGTGCACCCAGTCCCGCTCGTGCGCGTGTGCCCAATCGCTGATGCCATCGCTGATCTGCAGCTCACCGGCATGCTTGCATCACGCTAGCGACAGCAAGCCACGGTCAGCCCCGATCAACCAACCGCGGGTTCCACTTTGCTTGCATAGCTGCATACTTGGCGCCGGGCCTAGTCATCAGCATCACTGGCTAGCTTAGGTTCAGGTGAGAAAAGGAGTAGATGTTGTGGTGACGTCAGCCTTATGTCACAGTGATGTAGTAAAGCTAATAAAAGGTTTTAAATAATTCCAGAAAATGATTTTAAATCTTGAAATATTAATAACTTATTATTTATAAGTCAGAAAAATGTGTATAATATATCAAAACTGTCATAAAAATGAGCTCTAACTATTTAAGCTACAATCATGGATTGTTCGACAACTTCCATAACAAGTTTAATTAGAATAACATAGTAACCCCTCACAGGTGATTCCGGAGTTTTCCTGAATTAGGGTTTATACCCCTCGGAACCGCGTTTAAATTGTCGAGCATGCCTTAGGGTTATATTCCAATACAATTTAACTTGTTATATCATCATCCTTGCTTGAGCATTGCATCTATGCCATGTGTTTAGTGTTTCCCTTTCTTTTCGGTGTTTGGTTCTTCTCCGATAGAATATGATATCGAGATCAAGATTGAAGACCGAGATCAAGACCATCGAAGATCGACGAACATTACTTGACCAACTATAACCAAGTCAAGTATAAGGCTTTGGAAGATCTGCTTATTTGTTATCATCGGGCAAAGCCAAGCATAGCCCCACCATGATATAATCCTATGATTTCGAAAGCATTTAAATTCTTGCCATTATGCATACGACTCTACTATGGTCTTTTATCCATAGATAGAGTATCCTATCTGTTGCATTACTCCCTTTGAGCTTATATTACCCGTTCCACCGCTCCTAGCATAACTGGTTTTGGCTTGTGTGCACTGCTAGAGCTTACACCTGTGTCTTGCTTAGCCATGCATAACTTTCAGTGTTGGTTCATAAAAATGATGTATCAGATGCAGATAATCTAGTATGACAGGATAACGTGATGATATGAGATAAGTGATATGAGCTAAAAAATGCTAAGGATTGTATGGGAGGCCACGATGGGATGTGGTTTTTCTTGTCCCATGCTCGCCACCACTAGGAACCGAGTTCTTGCCTTTGGAACCAAGACGAGCGTACAACCACACGGGGCCTGGAAAACATCATGAGCTACTAACTTGCCTAGTAGATTCCATGAGTCACATAGTTCGGGCATTCCATTCGACATGCATTCTGGATCTTCTCGATGGCGGTGAAGGAGGTGCATTCATAACAGGTAGGTAAGCGTGGCCGGGGTCGCTTGGGGTCGATGGAGCCCCTGGTGAACCAACCTCGCCTCACATCTTTAAGGACCGGCTTCGGGATTTGACCCGTTACGGCGGAACCATCCTTAGGGCGTGACTCATGGTCTCGGCGAAAGCAAGGTAAATGTCGTGTCTAACCATCATCTGTCGTCCTTCCAAGGAAGAGGGCTAATCATGTGGCATTAAGAGAAGGTTAGTATGTGTGGGTAAAGTTTTACACCCCTGCAGGGTTAAATCTTTTCGAAAAGTCATGTTCACGGTTATGAACGCTTGGTGACTAGATTCTAAGATCAAAGAGAACTTTAACCTAATCGTAAAACTTGGCAGATCAACGTGTGCTTAAGGATTCTTCCTGATGGGTATGAGGGGGTGATCCTAGTTTAGGTGATGATGATGATTTGGTGGATATCAAAAGATATGATGATCAATATTTCAGAGATGTCGCTCTCTTATCCCGTTTTAAAATATTCTGAATAGACGAGCTTCTTCTCCCTCTTGTTTTATAAACAAAAGTGGCTTTATGCAAAACAACTCCACGAACCATAAGTCTTGTAGAGTACACCCTGTACTCACCCTTGCGTTGTTGATTCTTCTGGCATAGTAAGTGTTCCCCTGAAGATGAGTTCCGTATTACATCGACATTGACGAGTAGCTTGGGGTACCCGGCCGACAGCCTGGAATCTATGGGATGGGTGTAAGGTTCCCAACCTTTAATAAGGTAGAGTCCCCTGTGTTTACAATGCTAGTCCCTGGATCAATAGCTAGCATCCACATTTAAGATGTAATATCAAGAAACAAAGGTCATAATACAACTTTATAACCAGGAATAAAATAATTTATTACATCTTTCATAGCTCATTTGGTTAATACATTACATTGCAGGAGAATATCTATAAGCATGGGGTCCTTCATCTTCAAAGTGCCACAGGCAGACATGTTGGTTGTAGACTTTGTAATTCTAATCAACACACTTCACTAAATCAATCAAACCTGCAACATAACAAGTTACAGCCACAAGGGTCAATACATTTGAATTGTATTGGCAAGTGATACTAAGGTAGTATAGTGGAGTCTATCATCTATATGCATTTGGCTAAGTGGAGCTTAGGCTTGCATTGCTCAGAATAGATTTTCCTTTTTATTTGAAAACACTAAGTTTTTGCTTTGACAAAAATCACCCAAGGCATCTACCAATCAAAGATTGAAGATCCTTTAACCCTTGTTCAACCACCAGTTTTTAACTTAGAAATTTGGATGATGAGATTCTTGATAGCTTCCATGTCTTGATGCTCAAATTGTCCTTTACCAGGGACATGGCTAAGTACTTAGATTTTACACTCTGCAGAGGTGGTGCACTTTCCCCACAAGACTTGGTTTCACCAAGACAAGATCTTTCAGAAGCCTTTCCTTAGACCAAATGAACGCGTTCCAACCTATCATTCCCACTACCACCAACTGTCCAAATGGCTAAGTTCTAGCAACCTATATGATCCAGGCAGAGCCCATATTGCCAAGTGGCTGCACTAGAAGCTTCTCAACACTTGGCCTCTAAAATATCTTTGTTCCTGGGTGGCTTACCACAAGTGAGATACACAAGGTAAACCATAGCCATGGGCCTTGTGTAACCACTCAACCAAAACCACCAATCAAGTCCCTTTCCACCCAGGTGATTCATTGACTTAGTTGTTTTATTAAGCAAAACACAAGTCCTCAAACTTAGAAATTTGTCCATAGTGTGAATATATATTCCACCCTTGTTTACTACTAGCTAAGCTAAGCATGATAGTAGTAGGGATCTTAACTTAGGAAACTTCTACTAAAGTTTCATCTACTAGGATTTCCCATAGCATGGTTTATACTTAGCAAAAATTCCATGCAAGTTTTACTTAGAAAAATCACTAATGCATAGTGAAAGTAATGGGACAAAAGTATGAAGCATCACTTGCCTTTTTGGTAGAGTATAAGTTCACTCCTTGTCATTGCTACAATCACACTCTTCAAGTCACTACAATTCAATCAAGCAAGGCACAAGTTCAATCTACCAATCAAGCATTTCATCACATAAAATAATAAACAAAACAAAACATGCAAGCATGCAAAAGGGTTGTTTTCTTTGGAGAAGTGGTTTCTAAAGGGCCATAAACATTTGAAATCACCTAATGGTCATTTTATAAAGTGGCAAAGTCATTTGCAAAAGATTTCACTTCATAAACCATTTTCAAAACAAGGTATCATTTTATGTCGTGTAGAAATGTTTTTACTAAGGCATTAATCTATAGGGTTCACAAAATACATTCTAAAATCATAAAACTTGGTGTTTGGGGTCAGAGAGTTCAAAACAAAACCTTTCCCAAAGGTTTTCCTTCAAAATCATTTTTAATAAATAAACCATATTTCTATTTGACTAGAATTGGTTTTAAATCAAAGAATCATTCTTTTTCTTCACCAAATACATTTTTTAAACCACAATTTGTTTCCTAGGGTCAGTAGGTTCAAAACAAACCATTTTCCAAAGATTTTATCCTCAATATCATTTTGGAATAATTTTTATAACCTAAACAAGCATACACAAGTTTCTGCAAAAACACACAATTTAACAGAAACTTTTTACTAAACAAATTGCATGGTTGGATAGGGCTTGTTCCACTGATTCCATTGATATAAAGTTTGCAAATTCTGGACGTGTAGAACTAAAGTTATAAGGTTTTCAAATTTGCATCTAAATCAGATTCTAATTCTGTTTTAAATCAAACTTCGTCCACGTGGCTGTTTCTGATTCGTCCATACCGTTTCGCTTGGATCGGCTACGGGGTGCGTTGGATCTAAGTGAGACTGAATGGTGCGGATTAGCTCGTACCTCTTCGCTTAAGTGGTTCTGTCTACGCCACAGGATGAGGATCCAACGGCCTACGTGTGTTTGACCAAAGGTTGGCGGCGTAGCGACGGTGGCTGGCAGCGGCGCGGTCAGATGGTGGCGGTGCTGGTGAAACAGGAAGCGAGAGAGGATGGGAAGATGCTCACCGTGTTCTCAACGTCGTGGGGAAGCTCAAGGAGGTTGTCGTTGCTGAAGGGGCACACGGAGGTGAGGGTAATGGCTCGCCGGAGTTGCTCCTGGCGTCGGGTTCGTCTGCTTGATGACGGAGGCGACGACTGAGGGCGCGCTAAGACAAATGGAGAGCAGCGTTAGATGCGTTTGAGAGAGGAGAGTGTGAGAGTATCCATTAGAGGGTCCGAGGTGGTCTGGGCTCACCAGGAGATGTCGCTGGAGTCGAGGCAGGAGGCGGCGATGCTCTAATGTTGAGGTTGCCGAGGCTATGGTGCTCGCGCGGGTGTGGGGTTGGTGCTAGGAGATGCGCAAGAAGAGGGGTAGCAGGCTCGTGTGCTCTGGGAGGTGAGGGGCGGTTGGACGGCGCCGGAATCGGCTGAAGAAGCTCGTCGGAGCAGTGGTGCTCGAGCTCGAAATTGGGGCAGCCTGGAGGCAGAGGGGAGGCGGTGTCTGGGGAAAATGGAAGAGGGGAGGCAGGCGCTTTTACCTTGCGTGATGGCTGGGCGAATTAACGCGGCAGTTAACGGGGATTGAAGGAGCTATCAGCGGGCAGAAACGGCAGCGAGGTGGGGAGTGGTCACCGCGGGTGAAGACGATGAACAGGAGGGGTGGGGTCGGTTGGTCAGCGAGAGAGAGGAGAGGGTAGTTGGGTCCATCTGTCAGCGGCCTCGTGGGTTCAAATGCGGGTGTGAATCATTTTATGTGGGAGAGGGGCAGTGTCCTGGCTGGGCTTAGTGGGCTAGGATAGTTGGGCTGGGCCGTTCGTCTCATTTTTTTATTCAGTACTCTTTTTCTTTTTCTATTTCTTATTTCTGTTTTGAAATTCAATCAAACCATTCAAACAACAAATCAAATCAAACTTCCACCAACTTTGTATTGTGTTTAGTTCTGTTTAATAACACAAATCAAAGTTCAAAACAAAATAATATTTTTATTCTTTTTAGGACCCATTTATTAGTTAAATAAAATAGCCCTTAGTTATTAAATAAAATAGGATTTGATTTATTTAAAACTCCATTTGAAATCTAAATATTATCAAAACCAAATCAGTAGGTTTTATTTGAAATTAAAATACTTGGAAAACTTGTTTAAAATCATTTAACAAGTTTTGATGTTTTAATTAAAATGGTAAAACCCTTTATTTTAATAAAATTGGTTTAATAATAATCTCTCCTTATTTTTATTTAAATAAATCTTTATTCTTTTAATCAAAACAAAACATTTTATTTCAAAAGCTTGGCCAACGTTTAATTTGGCTCATAAAATAATCCTTATTTATATTTCTGCCCTTTCATTTAAAACCAAACCTTTTTATTAAAAGGTCCAAAAATAGTAATTCTCATATTTAAAATTTTCTTATTAAATGTTTATCTTTTTAAATCCCTTTAGGATTTATTGTTCAAAATAGGTTTGAAGGTTTCCAATTGGAATTAAAAAGTTTCTTCTCACCCTGAAAATCAACAAAGTTTTATTTTATTCATTTATTTTTCACATTACAAGATTTGGAAAATCTTGGGATGTGACAATGGGACGTCATCGTTATGCTTCAGGCCTCTTAGGCTATTTTTTAAGTTTGCTATACTTAATAGCATAATTTGCCTTCCGCTGTTTGATGTTTGTGGTCTGTGACCTCTACTTGTAATAATTGGCTCTTCGGTCAGTTATGAGCTTGCTGTAATAATTTTTGTGTCGTAGGGTCACTGATGTGTTATAGATTCTTCTGGATATCCTCGAGCTCAAGGTTAAGCTTATGTCAGACAGAGGTCTGGGATTTGTTTAGCCCTGATCCCGGGGGTGTCACAACCATGGTGCATGGCCATTCTCGGGAGGTGGGTATTTATCTCGTGGTGCAAGTATATATTGTATTTTTTTGATTTACGGCCCGGTAAATGTGGTTTCTAACTATATGTACCCTATAAGACACTCTCAATTTTTAGGGAAAAATGGTTGGGGTGCCCCATGGGGTAACTACGCTGGATGCATGCCTGGGTCCAAGATTGCACCGACCATCATGTTGCCACGGCTGCCGGCGGGTTTCACCGTTTTTTAGGCAGCACCAAACAAAATCTAAAAAAATAGAAAAAATGTGAAAACAGCTCCTGCAGCCCTTGCATGTGACCCACTGCCCTCATAAAATCATAGGAAAGGCATACCATGTTCTTTGGCAGCCAAGGCACCATCAGGATGTCTATCGAGTGTGAGTTAACAAGGCTTCCAACCCAAGACCCCTCCGCTCGCTTCGCAGAACATGGAACCACTCCATGGATTGAGCCCAAACCCAGCAACTAGCTCCCTCTCAGCATCAGAAGCGACTTCTCCAACTAGAGATTTCGTGGTCATTTAGAGAAATCTTGACTATCCATTTTCTGAACCCAAAAACCCGGCCCAAAGGAGGTGCAAGATTAGGGCGCGCCCATGGGCCCGAGGCAATTTCCACGCATGCTACACTATGGTGCATGGCCATTCCAATGAGGTGGGTATTTATCTCGTGGTGGAAGAATATACTGTATTTTTTTGAGTTATGGCCCGGTAAATGCGGTTTCTAACTGTATGTACCCTATAAGACACTCTCAATTTTCAGGGAAAAATGGTTTGGGGTGCCCCATGAGGTACCTAGGCTGGATGTATGCCTGGGTCCAAGATTGCACCGACCATCACGTTTCTGCAGCCACCGGTGGGTTTCCCCATTTTTTGGGTAGCACCAAACAAAATCTAAAAAAAGTGAAAATAGCTCTTGGAGCCCTTGCATGTGGCTGATACGTCGAAAACGTATCTATAATTTTTGATGTTCCATTCTTGTTTAGTATCCACTTTGCTTTGCTTTGTCTTACTTTGAGGTGTTTTTATATCTTTTCTGGAACTAACCTATCAACAACTTTCCACACTGCCAGTTGCCTATTTTCTTCTGTTTTTGGTTCCAGAAAGGCAAAAAATCAATATTCTCGTAATTGGACGGGACAAAATCCAAAGTCAATAACTTTCCGTGGGGGACAAGAAGTCCATAGAGGTGAAGGAGAAGCGGGCCATGGCGTCCACATCCCCCTAGGCGTGGCCAGGGGTGGGCCCGTCCCTAGGTAGGGCGTGGGCCACCTGGTCGCCTCCTCGGCCTCCCCCTTCGCCTATAAGAAGCCCCCGATGCCTAAACCCTAAGGACCCGATCAATATTCCATGAAACCTTCTTTAGCCGCCGCCACCGTCGTCCCTAGATCGGGGGGATATGAAGTTCTTCCCGGCACCCTGCCGGAGGGGAGATCATCCCGGAGGCCTTCTCTCCGGTAATATGCATGAGTAGTTCCACCTTGGACTATGGGTCCATGTAGTATCTAGATGGTTGTATCTCCTCCTTTGTGCTTTCATGTATAGATCTTGTGAGCTCCATTCATAATCAAGATATAATTTATTTGTAATCATGCATGTTGTGTTTGGGGGATCCAATGGATATTGAGATTATTATGTTGGTTTGATTAATGGTTTTTTCTTTATGATTCTATCATGTATGTGTTTTTTGTAATCTTGCATGCTCTCCGTTGTTAGTAGCTATATTGGCCGAGTAGTTGCTAGTGACTCCAAGATGTGGTATTTATGCTCGATAGTGGGTTCATGCCTGTAGTTTTCCAAGGGAAGTGACAGAAATCTCTTTGGTTGTAGATGTGTTGTTGCCACTAGGGAGAAAACAACATTCTCTTGTTCATGAAACATGTGGACTGTTTACCTTACACACTTTGCTTAAAGTAGTTGTCTATTTCTTGCAACTTAATAATTTCAACCTGAAGGTGGACTTCTAGTAATTGATGTAGTTGGATGGAGGTCTTTGTATCTTGTTGTATTGCTCAATCGAATCTCATAGGATCTTTCAAAGTAGTATTGCATTATTATGCCTTGATCAGTTCCTGTCAATTGCCCTGCTGTAATTTGCTTACCCTTCTTGCCCTGTTGTTTATCTAAGGAGAGCACCTCTAGTGAACTATGGACTCCGGTCCAATCTTTACCATTGATAAATCTTCCACTGTTACTTGTTTACTTGCTGCAAACCACCATTATCTTCCACACCCTATGTTTAATCCTTTGTTACAGCAAACCGGTGATCTTGACAACCTCACTGTCTAGTTGGGGCAAAGTCTTGAGTTTTTGTTGTGCAGGTCTGCGCGTTGCTTGCAACACCTATGTGACGTTTGCTTCCTCCTACTGGTTCGATAACCTTGGTTTCTTACTGAGGGAAAACTGCTGTTGTGCTGCTTCACACCTTCCTGTTGGGATTCCCAACGAACCGCTAACCAGCACCATGCAGCTATTTTCTGGCGCCGTTACCAGGGAGGCTAAGGACATCTTCACTAGGCGAGTCCTTCAATTCCTTTCTTTGTACTTTGTTTTTAGTTTTATTTGTTTCTTTTTCTTGGTTTTGTTTGCCTCTTTTAAAAAAAACCAAAAAAATTAGTTCCTGCTCTAGCTGTTGCTGCTGTTTTTGGCTTGCCCACCTTTGCCAAAATGAACTCTGTTGAGAACACCAAGTTGTGTGACTTCACTAGAACCAACAACAATGATTTCCTTAGAACACCTATTGCTCCACCTGCTCCTGATGCTACCTTTTATGAAATTAAGCCTGTTTAATGAATCTTGTAATGAGAGTGCGATTTTCTGGTGCTAGTTCTGATGATCCTGCTACCCATCTCAATAGCTTTTTGAACTTTGTGAGATGCAAAAGTATAAGGATGTAGATGGAGATATTATTAAGATCAAGCTTTTTACTTTTTCCTTGAGAGGAAAAGCTAAAGAATGGTTGCTATCTTTGCCTAAAAATAGTATTGATTCTTGGACTAAGTGTAAAGATTCTTTTATTGGAAAATACTATCCTCCTGCTAAGATTGTATCTATGAGAAATGACATTATGAAATTTAAAAAACTTGAAAATGAACATGTTGCTCAATCTTGGGAAAGAATGAAACCTTTGGTTAAGAATTGTCCCAGTCATGGACTCACTGCTTGGATGATTATCCAGACTTTATATGCAGGTTTGAACTTCTCCTCAAGAAACCTGCTGGATTCAGCTGCTGGAGGTACCTTTATGAGCATCACTTTGGGTGCTGCAACTAGACTACTTCATAATATGATGATTAACTACTCTGAATGGCACGTTGAGAGAGATCCACATGGTAAGAAGGTAAATTCTGTTGAGGAAACTTCCTCTTTGAGTGATAAGATTGATGTTATTATGGCTATGCTTGTTAACAGGAAACCTCCTCTAGATCCTAATAGTGTTCCCTTAGCCTCCTTGGTTTCTCAAGAAAAGCAAGTTGATGTGAACTTCACTAGAAACAACAATTTCAACAACAATGCCTATAGGAATAATTTTGATGGTAACAACAATGATAGGCATTATCCTCCTAATAATGGAAATTCCTATGGAAGCTCTTACAGCAGTGCTAGAAGTGCCCCCTCTGAACTTGAAACCATGCTCAAAGACTTTATTAGTAAACAAACCATTTTCAATAAGGCTATAGAGGAAAAGCTTCTAAATGTTGAGAAAAATATATCCTCTTTGTCTGAAGCTCAGTCTTCCTTGACTAATAAAATGGCTGCTAAACCTGAAACCGTGGAAAGTACCTTTGCTGCCACTCATGCCATACAAGTTACTATTGATGAAAATGTTAGGCTGTTAGCTCAACTTCATGCTAGGTGGAAAAAGGAAGCTAAAATTGATAGAAACAATAGTGTGTGCACTATCACCACAAAACCACAAGTAGTCCCTGTTCCTCCTCCTACTATGCCTAAGCCTATTGAGCCTACTACTAGTGATGCTAAGTTTGATTTTGATATTAATGGTTGCAACATTTCTGAAGTGATTATGTTCCTACAAAAGATTGCTAGAAGTCCTGATGCTAGTGATATGCATGTTGGTTTCACCAAACACATTACAGATGCTCTTATTAAGATTAAGGAAGAGAAGTTAAAACATAAAGCTTCTATTCCTAGGAAAGTAGAAGATAGTTGGGAACCCATTATTAATATACAAGTGAATGACTTTGATCTCAAAGCTTCATGTGATCTTGGTTCTAGTGTCTCTATTATGCCTAGGAAGATTTATGAAATGCTTGATCTGCCACCTTTGGAAGATTGTTATTTGGATGTCCCACTTAATGATAATGCTAAGAAGAAACTAATGGGGAGTGTTAATGATGTTCTCATTATGGTTAACAATGCTTATGTCCCTGTGGATTTCTATGTTTTGGATGTCGAATACAATGCTTCTTGTCCTATTACTTTGGGAAGACCTTTTCTTAGAACTGTTGGTGCCATCATTGATATGAAAGAAGGAACCATTAAATATTATTTTCCATTCAAGAAAGGTATTGAACACTTCCCTATGAGGAGAGAGAAGTTGCTTTTTGCTCCTCCTTTGAAAGCAAGGTTTGATGTGAATGCTTCCTCATTTGAAAATACTTGATTCTTCTTGCTTCTTGTGCCTAACTTTAAGGCGTTAAAGAAAAGTACTTGTTGGGAGATAACCCAAGAGTTTCCTTGAGTCTTGGAAGTTATTACTTCAGTAATGACCTCTCATTATCCTTTTTTTTTGTGCCAAGAATGACCTCTGATGAGAGGGAAGTAAGATTTGGGGAGGTGCTGTCCCGAAATAGATTTCTATCCTCCACCATAAAAATTCGTGAGGAGTCTCTATAACTCAAATTGAGCTCAAAATATGCGAATAAATCCCCCAATATGTTAGCTAACTTTCGTTAGTTCTACACGTTTTGATTTCATCAACAGAAGATGTTCGAAAAAATCGGTTTCTACCTGCTGGTCTGTTTTGACAGATTTCTGCCATTATTTGCATTTGCTTCTTATTGATTCCTTTTTGAGTTCTCTTTTGGGGAATTGAGATGTTTGAAGGAGTTGCTACAGTATCTTGTGTTTTTAGTGAAAATCCTTGTGTTCCAAAACTTTGCCAGAGGTCTAATATCTTTTGAATACACTAATGTTGCTAATGAAGATTATGTGAAGTTTTGTATGAAGGAAAAATTTCAGGTGTAGAAAGAGAATGATGCAATGAGATGAAGAATGGAGAAAAGCTCAAGCTTGGGGATTCCACCAAGGTGTCACCCCAAGAAATATCCAAGAGGTACAAGCGTCAAAGCTTGGGGATGCCCATCCCCTTCTTCATTAATAAAAAGCTCAGGTCTTTCTAGGCACTTTGTTTTTATTGTTTAATGCACAGTTGTGTTGTTCTTGGAGCATCTTAGTTTTTGTTTGCTTTGATTAGGTTGGTTAGTTTGTTTGAGTAGTTTGGACCCCCGTTCTCGTTGTGTTTTTGCAAATCAGTTGCTTGGTGTTGGAAAGGAGTAGGAAGTTCTTGCTTGGAAGTGCAAGAGGAGCTTGCATTGACTGTTACTTGGACTTTAGCATGACATGCTAGGTGTTTTTTTTGACCTTATGCTTTGTGATTATTGCTGTATCATGTCTTGTTAAAAACAATTGGGATTGCTTAGTGTGCCTTGAATAAATTTTGCGTTGTTTTAGCATGCAAAAGCATAGTATTGTGGTATTCTCCTTTGATACTTTATTTGGGTTGACTTGGCACATGCTCACACCATGTTATGACTATGACAAGTCACCATAGCCTCTAAGATCATTTAGTCCTTGACTTGTAGTACCACTCTATGCTTTTATTAGTAATGCTTTGTTGCTCTACATGATTATGGCCATTATTACTCTCTTAGTTGGTTGCTCCCAGTCTTTTGCTAGCCTCCACTTGTATGAGTAAGTTCTACTCATGCTTCCAGCTCTCAAGAAACCAAGTTATTCTAAAGTGTCCACTATAAACTCCTATGCATCGTGTTTTACACCATTCCAAGTATATTCTTGTTTTCAGCTATCTTCCAATTAAAAACTATTTTGTTATGTGAAAACTTAGTGATTAAAGCCCTCACAAACTTGATGGCACACTTTATATTCTTTGCCCCTAATAAACTTGAACCATTGTGTCATTTATGTCGTATATGCTTGAACTTATACGTTTGAATTAGCAGAACCGTGCTGTCATGGGGAACGTTTTCAACATTGCACTTTTACTTTGTTCTCAGTTGATATTATGCTCTTTTGTCTATGGATGTCACAGGTGTGAAATAAAGAGGGAACTTGTAAGTCTATGGTGTTTGTATTCTGTGTTAGATAAACGCCTGGGTCGCTAGCCTAAGCCATTTCTAATCATGGTGGAAACTTGCAGCATCACCATAGTGCGCTATCTATGAAGAATCCTCAATAAAAAGCTATGCACATAGTAAATAAAAAGATTGCTAAGATGCTCATTGTCAGCTTGCCTTGTAATTTTGGTTATGAGATAGCTCCTGTACCATGTGCAAGGGGTACCCCATTGGTGGTTCTCTATGATATGCAAATACTTACAATGACAAGAACTTATAGGTGACTGAAGTTGAGTAGCATGAGGTGTGGCCCTCGTATTCAAGGGACTTGAGGTTGCCAACTTATACTTCGTCAAGCATATACTCCATCTTTGTTCACTTTAACCTTAATCACTTCAAGATGCTTATGATAGGGGCAATGAGGGCTGAAAGCTAACAAGTACCATAATTATTGGAAGCTCTTTTTGAAACTTGAAATTCCTGATTCCTTTATAAATGGACTTTCTTCCACCATTATTTGAGTCTCCACCTTCTACCTTTAGGCACCATTCAGAGAGCATAGTTGTCATTCTGTGTGAAGTGTCCCAAAGCTTATTGATTGATGCATATTGTGATATTACTTGTTCTTTTGCTATTTGTTTCTAGTCACCCTTGTGAACTTTCAAGGTGTCCTATGCATCTATTTGCTACTCTATGAGGGACAATCTGAATGCCACTATGCTATGTTTTTTATATGTGAAACAAACAAACGTTTTTCAATGCATCTTATTCATGATCTTTGTTTGTAGCATTTCATGTTGCATGCATAGTTTCTTTGTCTATTGTTAGGACTCCATCTTTCATGCACATGTTTAGAGTTCTTTGATCCCAGCTTTCAATGCTTGCAAATGGTTTGATCTTGGTTTTGATGGTGCATATCACCTCAAAAATTATTCTTTTTATCACTTACCTACTCGGGGACGAGCAGGAGTTAAGCTTGGGGATGCTTGATACGTCGGAAACGTATCTACAATTTTTGATGTTCCATGCTTGTTTAGTATCTACTTTGCTTTGCTTTGTCTTACTTTGAAGTTTTTTTTATATCTTTTCTGGAATTGGCACAGTGCTAGTTGCATGTTTTCTTCTGTTTTTGGTTCCAGAAAGGCAGAAAATCAATATTCTCGGAATTGGACGGGACAAAAGCCAAAGTCAATAACTTTCTGTGGGAAAAAACAAGTCCAGAGGGGAGACAGAGAAGCGGGCCAGGGTGGCCACACCCCCCCTAGGTGTGGCCAGGGGTGGGCCTGCGCCTAGGCAGGGTATGGGCCCCCTGGTCGCCTCCTCGGCCTCCCCCTTCGCCTATAAGAGGCCCCCGATGCCTAAACCCTAAGGACCCGATCAATATTCCACGAAACTTTCTGTAGCCGCCGCCACTGTCATCCCTAGATCGGGGGGATCTGAAGTTCTTCCCGGCACCCTCCCAGAGGGGAGATCATCTCGAAGGCCTTCTCTCTGATATGATGCGTGAGTAGTTCCACCTTGGACTATGGGTCCATGTAGTAGCTAGATGGTTGTATCTCCTCCTTTGTGCTTTCATGTATAGATCTTGCGAGCTCCGTTCATGATCAAGATCTAATCTATTTGTAATCATGCATGTTGTGTTTGCGGTGATCCGATGGATATTGAGATTATTATGTTGGTTTGATTAATGGTTGTGTCTTTATGATTCTATCATGTCTGTGTTGTTTGTGATCTTGCATGATCTCTGTTGTTAGTAGCTATCTTGGCCAAGTAGTTGCTAGTGACTCCAGGAGGGGCTATTTATGCTCGATAGTGGGTCATGCCTCTAGTTTCCAAGGGAAGTGACAAAAATATCTTCGGTTGTAGATGTGATGTTTCCACTAGGGAGAAAACAACGGTCTCTTGTTCATGGAACATGTGGACTATTTACCTTACACACTTTGCTTAAAGAAGTTGTCTGTTGCTTGCAACTTAATACTGCAGGGGGTTCGGATGATAAATTGAAGGTGGACTTCTAGTCATAGATGCAGATGGATGGCAGTCTATGTACCTTGTTGTATTGCCCAATCGAATCTCTAAGGATCTTTCTGACTAGTATTGCATTGTTATGCCTTGCTCAATTCTTGTCAATTGCCCTGCTGTAATTTGTTTACCCTTCATGCCATGTTATTTATCTAAGGAGAGCACCTCTAGCAAACTATGAACCCTGGTCCAAACTTTAACATTGATACATCTTTCACGGTTACTTGTTTACTTGCTGCAAACCACCATTACCTTCCACACCGTATGTTTAATCCTTTGTTACAGCAAACCGGTGATCTTGACAACCTCACTTTCTAGTTGGGAAAAAGTCTTAAGTTTGTGTTATGCAGGTCTCCGTGTTGTTGCAACACCTGTGTGACGTTTCCTTCCTCCTACTGGTTCGATAACCTTGGTTTCTTATTGAGGGAAAACTGCTGCTGGGCTACTTCACACCTTCCTCTTGGGGTTCCCAACAAAGTGCGAACCAGCAACATTAGTGACCCACTACCCTCATAAAATTATAGACAAGGCATACCATGTACTTTGGCAACTAAGGCACCACTAGGATGTCTATCGAGTTTGAGTTAACATGGCTTCCAACCCTGGATCCCCCCCCCTCGTTTCCCAGAACATGGAACCACTCCATGGATTGAGACCAAACCCGGCACCTAGCTCCCTCTTGGCACCCCAAGCGACTTCTCCAACTAGAGATTTCGTGGTCATTTGGAGAAATCTCTACTTTCCATTTTCTAAACCCGTAAAACCGGTGTTTTCCCAAAGGTGGTGCAATATTAGAGCGCGCCCATGGGCCCGAGGCAATTTCCACACATGCTACACCATGGTGCATGGCCATTCCCGAGAGGTGTGTATTTATCTCGTGGTGCAAGAATATACATTATTTGTTTTGAGTTGTTGCCCGGTAACTGCGATTTCGAACTATATGTACCTTACAAGACACTCTCAATTTTCAGGGGAAAATGGTTTGGGGTGCCCCATGGGGTACCTAGGCTGGATGCATGCATGGGTCCAAGATTGCACCGACCGTCGCGTTGCCGCGGCCACCGGCCGATTTCGACGTGTTTTGGGCAGCACCAACCAAAATCTAAAAAAATAAAAAAAATGTGAAAACAGCTCCTGGAGACTTTGCATGTGACCCACTGCCCTCATAAAATCATAGGCAAGGCACACCATGTCCTTTGGAACCCAAGGCACCACCAGGATGCCTATCGAGTGTGAGTTAACATGGCTTCCAACCCTAGATCCCCCCTCGCTACCCAGAGCATGGAACCAATCCATGGATTGAGCCCAAACCCGACACGTAGCTCCCTCCCGGCATCGCAAGCGACTTCTCCAACTAGAGATTTCGTGGTCATTTGAAGAAATCTCGACATTCCATTTTCTGAACCCGAAAAACCAGTGTTTTCCCAAAGGACGTGCATGATTAGGGCATGCCCATGGGCACGAGGCAATTTCCACGCATTCTCGTGAAATACTTATGGTGTTTTGAAATCTGGTCAAACCCAGGATAAACCACGTTAACTAGCTCGTTAACCTTGCAGAAACTATGCCTATTGTTAGGGTCTTCTAGAAGCCCCCTATGGGGCAAGATTGATTATGCGTCCCAATTGTTAGGCATCGTTGTATTGGGGAGAATGGACGATAAGAATCGTCCTTTGCAATACCGATCCATGAATAGGCTTTTTTGCGTCCTTATTGGCCCTCGCAACCACCAGTGGGCCTACCTCCTTGAATTTATACACGCGACCGTGTGGCCGAAGCTCAAACCCCATTCGTTCCCTACAACTAGCGTCAGCACAAGCCTCGAATCCTACCTGAAGAAACAACGCCTCGCCATGGAGAGGCCCCGTCTCATATTGCACAAGGCCGAGTTGTTCGCCCACTACGACATACTCGCGCCGGTGCTAGCGAGGCTACCAGCTAGCTATGAGACCAGCTACGCCGGAGTGCCCATGGTCCCGCTCTTGCATGACATCGTGATGTCGGGGCAGATCGAGGAGCGCTGCCGCTAGCTGCAAGAGCGGAAGAGGGCAATGTACCTATGCGCGTGCACTAGCGCATACTATCAAAGGTGCTTCAAGAATGAGCGAGAGACGTTGCTTTGGCTTTGCAGAGCTCACCGTCTGGAGATCCACCCGGATCTGCGCAACCCCGAAGGGAGGCAATGCTTCTGGGTAGTTCCTGGGCATACGCCCTCCACCATTATCGATGCTATGCATCGTGCAGAACTCGTGAAGAGAAACACCTCCTGAATCGTCATCATCGGTTCAGACTCGGAAGAGGCGTACGACAATGTAGAGGACGTCATGAACGACAAAGACAGCGGGAGCGGCATAGTCGATTAGGGTCACTTGAGCCTAAATTTAATCTATGTACGATAGATTTAATGACCTCTTCGGATATAATGGCCAAGTTGTAAGAGCGTGTATAGCGTTGTTATAGTCTAGCAAAAATCTTAGACCCGAGTATAGCAGAGGGAAATATGCTATAGCGTTTACACACACTGATTGGCCCCACTGTTAGAATAAAAAACCTATTTAAAAGGCTCTTTTCCTATTCTTTTCTTCTTTTCAAAGCTCTTTTCTTGTACATCGTCGGTTGAGTCTAAAGAAATTCTTAGACACGAGTCTAGAAAAACCAAGTATGCTCCAGCGTTTAGACACACTGGTAGGCCCCTATACTGGAATAAAAAACCTATTTATGTGTAAGATCCCAAATTTCATCAAATGTAAAGTCATATTATTGCATTCATATCATCATATCATATTTACCTTGGACAAAAAAATCACAACAAAACCCTAAATAAAACCATATTTATACCCCTTTTATTATATACATATGGGGCTTGATTTTTTTTTATTTTATAACCTCAAAATGTTTTTGAGTGGTTAGATGTGTTGGCACACTTTTTGACACTAGGATCATAGTAAAAAAACTTGGTGAAGGTTTGAATTCAAACATATTTGAATAGCATTTCAATTTCATTCTAGAAAATCAAAACAGAAAAGAAAAAGAGAAAAAGGGAAAAATAACAGGCGCCACCTAACTAGCCCAACCCACCCCGCGGCCCAACTAACAGCCCACGTAGCCCACCCAGGAAAAAGCCGCTATGCCCTCTTTTCTCACGCGCCCGCACTGCACCCCTCTCGCTGCCATCTTGGTCCCATGCCACGTCGTCACCGTCGTCTTTAATCCAGCATCGCTGATCATGCTGTCGCTGACCGTTTCTTCCCGAATCAATTTGAATCAATCCGATTGACTTCAGCAGTAAACCTAGCCCCCGACGCCCTATACTTACCCCTACCTCTCCCGCATCTTTCCCCTCAAACCCCATCTCTCGAGCGCCCCCAGGCTGCTAGTTCTCGAGCTCACACCGCCGCGGCACCACACGTCTCCGGCGAGCTTTTCCGGTGAGCTTCGTCCACCCCTCCCTCTCTGGTTGCTACTGTCTTGATCGCCATCCTCATGTGCACCTAATGTCGCCTTCCATTTGTCTTGTATTTCCTAGCACCGTTAATGTCGACCACCGTACGCACCCGATGCCGACCGCGACCTCGACGAGGAATTCTCGAAGACACCATGCGCCCCCGTCTCCAGTCGACCATCATATTCACCGCGACTCTAATATTCGGTAACTACTAGCACCCCCTCTTACCCACTAGCGCCGCCAGTGCATCGTCGGCAGAGGCATCGGCGCCGCAGCTCGCAATTCGCGCCGCCCATTTGTGGCCAGCGCGACCAGATCCGATGGATCTTGATCCAACGGCTAGGATTATAACTAGCACGAAGAGGTACGGTCCAATCTAGATTGTGCGATCTAACTTAGATCTAACGGCCCACGAATGCAATCTGACCGAAGTGGTACCAGCGAATCATAATGCGCCGCGTGTCTGGGTTTTTGTTTTAAAATCTAGATTTGAATCTATTAGATGAATTAACTTGTAAAATTCATAATGTTTGATCTGTTTGTCCAAAAATTACAAATAATATATCAGTGGATTTAGAAAAATGATCCCTATACATCTATGGTAATGGTTTGGCCATTTGCTTCTGTAAAATTTGTTGTTATACAGAAACATTTTTAGGCTTAATTTGGCTATATATTTGTTTAGAAAATTGTTTTAGAATAAATTTTGGTTTACTTAGATCTTAGAAAGTTTACTTTTTGTTAAGTACTATTAGTTTGACTTGTTTAGTGTGAAAAATCATTCCATTGCATTTGCATGCATTCATATATATTTTTGTTTGTATATTGAATGTGAATTTGGTGTTATGATTTTATGTGTAGATTTTGGTGACTGTGGTGATTGTGATTGTGAGGATTGTTCCTATTCCCCCAACTACCAAGGAAAGTGATGCTTCATATTTTGTCCTACTATTTTATCTATGCATTAGTAATATTTTGAGTAGGATTTGCATGGTTATTTTCTAAGTATATGCTATGTTTAGGAAATCCTATAGTTATTGTCTTAGTAGTTTTTCCTAAGATAAGAAACTTGCTACACTAGTATTCTTAGACTAGCTAGTAGAAATCAAGGTTGGAATATTCATACTATGTTGTTATGCAAAATCTATGACTTTGTTTTTGAATAATAAAACAACATGTGAATGAATCACCTGGGTGGAATGTGAAGAATGGTTTGTGTTGAGTGGTTACACAAGGCCCATGTCTATGGTTTATCTTGTGTATCACACTTGTGGATGGCCACCCAGGAACATAGGGACTTGAGATATTTAGTGTCGAGAATCTTCTAGTGCAACCACATGGCATATGGGCTCTGCCTTGACCAACTAGGTTGCAAGAACTTAGCCAGATGGACAGTTGGTGGTAGGGTTGATAGGATGGAACGCGTCCATAGTGGTCTAAGGGAATGCTTCTGAAAAGTATCGTCTCGATGTATGTTGAGTATTGTGGGGAAAGTGCACCACCTCTCGAGAGGGTAAAACCTAAGTACTTAGCTGTGTCCCCGGCAACGGACAATTTGAGCATCGAAGACATTGAAGTGATCAAGAATCTCCTCATCCCAATTTCTCTAAGTTAAAACTTGTGGTTAAACAAGGGTAAAAGGTTCACCAATGTCTATTGGTGGTTTCTTGGGTGTTTTTGTCAAACAAAAACTTAGTGTTTTCAACTAATAACAAAAACCTTATTTTGAGCAAAGCCGGACTAAACTACACTTAGCCAAAATCATGTAGTTATTAGATGCTACTATATTACTATGGTATCACTTGCCAATACAATCCCAAATGTATTGACCCTTTGTGGCTGTAACTTATGATGATGCAGGTTACTTTGATGGAGACTAGGGTTATGAGTCTACACTCAACATGTATGCCTGTGGCACATGAAGATGAATACTTCTATTTATTTACTTTATGTATTAGCCATGGGCTAATGAGTTGGAAAGACTATGTTATCTCTGCAATGACGATGAAATAATGACCTTTGTATCTGTGTACTTCATCTTAAACTGTGGATGCTAGCATTTCGATCCAGGGACTAGCATTGCAATCACAGGGGCCTTTATCTTAAAAGGTGGGCTCTTACAGATGGTATGAGAGCACTGTGTTGCCTATAGGATTATGACCCTAAGATGGATTAGACTAAGGAAAACCACTAGGAAAATGCAACTCTTAGCAAATTCCACACTTGTCTCTTTTCTTCTCGTAAACCTCTTCTAATATTCTTTCACATATCTATTTGTAGATGGCCTCCATCAACGAAGACGTCAAGAAGGGACCACTCATGAACATGACCTTAGAATGTGAGATGGAGTTTCCCAAGGTACTCAAAAACCTCATGGTTAGCTTTGGAATACATGGTGAAGCCGTGTACAAGGTATTTCCAGTGATGGATGAAGGAGAAGAATATTGGTTGGTACAACTCCACTTGTACAAAAAAAGGGAGGACAACCACAAAGAGTCGGGATTCTGCATGGTCACCAACTCTGAAATGCACATGTCATTATCTGACTCTACAAGAAATGCGGCTTGGAATGATATCAAGGAGCTTGGTGAAATACTCAAGTATAGAATGCTCAACACTCAAAATGACCTTACAGAGGAGAAGAAGTATACCCAGGACTTAGAGACTGCCATAAAACGTCTAAGGGAAGATATCATAGACTTAGCATATGAGTGTGCGTAGACCAATAGTTGTACCACCACACTTGTCGCCTTCTCGCGTTAATAATTTGATCATACCAACCTATATGGTATGGCAAGTTTTTGTCTAAGTTATGTTTGAACCTTAGTGCCTGTGATAGATTATTGTATGCCATGACTTGTGTGTTTCATTGTTGAATGTATGCTTTTGGATTTTGTTCCACTATCTTATGTTTTTCTCTTTACTTGTGATGTTTCTAATTTTTCTCTATTCTATGTAATAGATTCCTAGCTTTGTTATTAGCACCGCCGAGGAGTTCAAGGGAACTCGTTTTGGTTATCATATTCTGGAGCTCACTAGTGTGCTCAATCTCCCCCTCCCTAATATTAAGGGACATCAGCTTACGAAGTTCGAGAGGAAGGATCTATGGGGATTTAGAGTCTCGCAGCCAGGACGCCAGTCGGAGCCACCCACCGAGGAGATTGCCTTCAAGTAGATGCATGATGACAAGGAGAAGGGACCCGATGTTGTCGTGTAGGATCTACTTGGACACCTTTGTGGACGTCACTCCACTGAGTTTGGGGGCCTCTACTTCCACCCATTTGGGATATGTGACAAGGAGGGAGAGGCTGTAGTGTATGATGACGCCACTAGAGAGACTATTGAGCCAATGCGTCTATATCTTCAGGACCTAGAGAGACTCGTTAGACACCTCAACACAAATAGGACCAAGGACATGCTTAGAAATGATGAGCTACAGGTTCAGATGAGGGAGAAGGACAAGGCCTTCGCGGAGCAGGATGAGATCATCAAGGAGATGGAGGCTAGGTTCGAGAAGCAAGACAAGAGGTTCAAGAACCAAGAGAAGAGAGTGTAGGACAGGAACAAGAGGATCAATGATATGAAGGCCGAGATAGAGCTCAAGGATCTTGATCTAGAGACACATCAGGGAGTGATAGAGAGGCTGCGCGTGCAGAAGAGAGCCCTCTGGTTAAAGGTCGATGCTTTGACCACCACCGTGGAGGAGTACAAGACAGCAATGGAGACAACAGGACTTGCTCTTGTAGACGAGGAGGTTGACATGGTGGAGTAGTGTTGACTACTTAGCTATCTATCTATCTATCATCCTTTTATTTATCGAGTCGCAATGATCATCCAACATGTGGATGGCTTTGCTAGTGTGTTTACTTTCCAAAACTTGTTGTTCACGTTGTTTAAACTCTAGGTTTATCTTGTGTTTGATTATTTGTGATGAGATGTGCATGCAGCTATCCGTTGCATATGTTCCAACTTATCAATCACTGTGCGACAAAGCCACCATCTTGGAAAGCAAGATGAAACAGGTGGAGAATAGGAAGAGGAAGCATCACTTTGATAAGCATACTTCTGGATCGTCACACAAGCGTTCCCATGGTGATGATAGTGGAGGTTCCGGATCCCACAAACACGGGAAATATAACAGCCACCACAACAGTAACTGTCACAATGATAACAAGCACCACAGTAGTCATGACAATGGTGGATATAAAAACCACAAGAGTGGACACAAGAGCCATCACAGTGGGAATGGCAATGGAAGTCAGCCTGCTAAGGGAGACATTAGTCAGGTTGAATGCTTCAAGTGCAATAAAACTGGGCACTATGCCAATGAATGCCTAGAAAAGAAGGCTGATGGAGCCAACAAGCCAAACCCTTTTCAGAAGGTTCAAGTGAACCACATCAATGTGGAGGAAATCTATCAGGAATCTGATGTTGTGGCTAGTAAGTTCACGCTTAATTCTTTTCCAGCACTTGTTCTTTTTTATACCGGCGCATCATATTCATTCATATCAAAAGCATTTGTTGATAAAAATGGACTTCCAACTAAAACTATTGGATGTCCTATTAAAGTAAGCTCTCCAGGCGGAGAGATGATAGTGAATTTTGGATGTCATGATATAGTAATAGAGTTTGGAAAGTATAAGTTTCCAGTTAGTCTGATAATCCTAGATTCCCAATGATTGGATGTAATTTTGGGCATGGATTGGATGACTAAGTATGAATGAGTAATAGATTGTTCCAATCGTACTGTTACACTCACAACCCCGAATAAGAAATCGATTAGGTTCAAGTCTAACTTTGAATCCAAAGGGAGTCAGCTAAATTCTCTTAAGGGGGTTAGCATAGACAGTGTACCAGTGGTGAAGGAATACGAGGATGTGTTTTCGGAGGAATTACGAGGAATGCCACCAGATAAAGATGTGGAGTTTTTGATTGACTTACTGCCAGGATCTAGACCAATAGCAAAGAGACCCTACAAAATGTCAGTTGATGAGCTGAAAGAACTCAAGAGACAGCTTGGAGAACAGTTGCAGAAAGGATTTATCCAACCAAGTTCTTCGTCTTGGGGTGCACCAGTTCTATTTGTTGAAAAGAAGGATAGAAGTCAAAGACTATGCATAGATTATCGATCACTCAACAAGGTGACTATGAAGAACAAGTACCCTTTTCCTAGAATCAATGATCTATTTGATTAGCTACAAGGAGCCTGAGTGTTCTCAAAAATTGATCTCTGATTAGGCTACTTTCAGCTAAAGATTAGAGAATAAGACCTACCTAAGACTGCTACCACTAGGTATGGATTGTATGAGTATATCGTGATGCCATTTGGACTACAAAATGCACCATCTTATTTCATGAACATGATGAACAAGGTGTTTATGGAGTTTCTTGACAAGTTTGTTGTCGTATTCATCGATGACATATTGATCTATTCCAAGAGCAAAGAAGAGCATGAAGAACATTTGCGTTTGATTCTTGAGAAACTCAGGGAGCACAAGTTGTATGCCAAGTTTAGTAAGTGTGTATTTTAGTTGAATGAAGTTGTATTTCTTGGACATATTTTTTTGAGATCGATTTCTTGGACATATTGTGTCTGAAGATGGTATAGGTGTCGATCCCGCAAAGGTGTCAGCTGTAATTGAGTGGGAATCTCACAAGTCAGCTAAATAAGTTTGTAGTTTCCTAGGCTTGGCAGGATACTATAGAAGATTCATTGAGAATTTCTCAAAAGTAGCTAAGCCAATGATGGATTTACTTAATAAAGACAAGAAGTTTGATTGGACTAAAGGATGTGAAATCAGTTTCCAAGAATTGAAAAAGAGACTAGTGTGAGAACCAGTATTATGTTTGCCAGATCTAGAGAAAGATTTCCAAGTCTATTGTGATGCATCTCACCAAGGATTGGGTGGAGTTTTGATGCAAGAAGGGAAAGTAGTGGCTTATGCCTCGAGACAACTCAAACTTCATGAAGTGAATTACCCAACTCATGATTTAGAGTTAGCCTCTGTTGTCCATGCACTCAAAACATGGAGACATTATCTTTTGGGAAAGTGTTGTGAAGTGTTCACAGATCACAAGAGTTTGAAGTATATTTTCACTTAGAAGGAACTCAATATGAGACAAAGAAGGTGGCTAGAGCTCATCAAGGACTATGACTTGAGTTTGCAATACCATCCCGGTAAAGAAAATGTTGTAGCGGATGCTTTAAGCCGTAAAGTTTATGTGAATGGTCTCACCAAAGGAGAATTGCCAGATGATTTGTGTGCCCAATTTAAGGAGCTAAGATTGGAGATAGTGCCTGAAGGATATCTCAAGTCATTGGAAGTTAAACCAACATTGTTGGACAAGAACAAAGAACCCCAAAAGTTGGACAAGAAAATAGAGGATATTAAAAGTAAAATTAGTAAAGGGAAGGCTAAAGGATTCCATGAAGATGAACAAGGAACTTTATGGTATGGAAAAGTGTATCTGCATTCCACAAGATCCGGAACTTCGTAAATTGATTTTGCAAGAAGCACACAATTCACTATATTCTATTCATCCGGGTAACACCAAAATGTATATGGATGTGGAGGAAAGATTTTGGTGGAACAATCTCAAGAAAGATATTGCGGAACATATTGCCTTGTGTGATGTGTGTAGTAGAGTGAAGGTAGAACATCAGAAACTGGCAGGGTTATTGCAACCACTACCTATACCTGATTGGAAGTGGGATAAGACTGGTATGGACTTTATCACTGGATTGCCAAGGACCAGATCTGGTTATGACTCTATATGGGTTGTTGTGGATCGTCTAACTAAAGTGGCTCATTTCATACCCGTAAAGACTACTTATACAAGTGCTAAATTGGCCAAGATCTATATGAATAGAATTGTATGTCTGCATGGAGTACCTAAGAGTATTCTATCCGATAGAGGAACTCAGTTCACTTTGCATTTTTGGCGACAACTGCATGAATAATTGGGAACAAGACTGGAATTCAGCACAGCTTTTCACCCTCAGACTGATGGACAGACAGAAAAGACCAATCAGATTTTGGAAGATACGTTGAGAGCTTGTGCACTAGATTATGGATCTACTTGGGATGAAAGTCTGCCTTACGTGGAATTTTCTTACAATAATAGCTATCAAGCAATCATAGAGTTGGCTCTGTTTGAATTCCTCTATGGAGGAAGTGTACTACGCCATTACTATGGAATGTTGTAGGAGAAAGAAATTTATTTGGACCAGATTTGATCAAGGAAGCTGAAGAGAAAGTAAAAATGGTAAAGGACAGATTGAAGATAGCCCAATCCCAACAAAAGAGTTACGCAGATCCAAAGCATAGGGAAGTCAACTATGAGGTAGGTGATAGAGCTTATCTTAGAGTTTCACCACTTCGTGGTGTGAAGAGATTTGGATTCAAAGGAAAGTGGCACCTCGATATGTTGGACCATTCTAGATTTTTAGCCGCAAAGGAGAAGTAGCTTATGAGATTGAATTGCCAGAATCACTGTCTACTATTCACAATGTGTTTCATGTGAGTCAAATGAAGAAGTGTCATCCGGAGATGGAAGAAACTTCATTGAAGGACAATATACCTTTGGAAGAGGTTCAGTTGGAGAGTGGTCTCACTTATGAAGAGAAACCTATCAAGATTCTTGAGATAGCGGAAAGAGTTACGCGTACTAAGACTATCAAATTCTGCAAAGTAAAGTGGAATCATCATACCGAGGAAGAAGCAACTTGGGAAAGAGAAGATGACCTTCGGAAAGATCACCCACACCTATTTCCTAGCAAATCTGAATCACGAGGGCGAGATTCATCTTAAGGGCGTTAGATTTGTAACATCCCAAATTTCATCAAATCCAAAGTCATATTATTGCATTCATATAATCATAGCATATTTACCTTGCACAAAAAATTTCACAACAAAACCCTAAATAAAACCATATTTATACCCCTTTTATTATATACATATGGAGCTTAGTTTTTATTTTATTTTATAGCCTCAGAATAGTTTTGAGTGGTTAGATGTGTTTGGCACACGTTTTGACACTAGGATCACGGTACAAAAACTTGGTGAAGGTTTGAATTCAAGCATATTTGAAATAGTATTTCAATTTCATTCTAGAAAATCAAAACAGAAAAGAAAAAGAGAAAAAGGGAAAAAATAACAGGAGCCACCTAACTAGCCCAACCCACCCCGCGGCCCAACTAACAGCCCACCTAGCCCACACGGGAAAAACCCCCTCTGCCCTCTTTTCTCACGCGCCCGCACCGCACCCCTCTCGCTGCCATCCCGGGCCCACGCCACTCGTCACCGTCATCTTCTATCCCGTGTCGCTCACCACGTCGTCGTCGACCGTTTCTTCCCGGAATAAATTCGAATAAATCCGATTGATTTCGGCAGTAAACCTTGCCCCCGACGCCCGCTACTTAACCCCTCCCTCTCCCGCATCTTTTCCCTCAAACCCCATCGCCCGAGCGCCCCCAGGCTGCCAGTTCTCGAGCTCACACCGCCACGGCACTGCACGTCTCCGGCGAGCTTTCCCGGTGAGCTTCGTCCACCCCTCCCTCTCTGGTTGCTACTGTCTTGATCGCCATATTCTCACGCATCTAATGCCGCCTTCCATTTGTCCTATTTAATTCGTAGCACCGTCGCCGTTGACCACCGTACGCACCCGACGCCGACCGCAACCCCGGAGAGGGATTCTCGAAGACACTGTGCGCCCCCGTCTCCACTTCGTCGACCGACGTCTTCACCACAGCTCTGCGCTTCGGTAACTACCCGCACCACCCCCTCTTACCCCCTAGCACCGTCCGTGCGTCGCTGGCAAGGGCGTCCCCACTGCAGCTCACCATTCGCGTCACCTATCTGTCGCCAGAGCGACCAGATCCGCTGGATCTTGATCCAATGGCTAGGATTTGACCTAGCGCGAAGAGGTATGGTCCAATCTGGACCGCGTGATCTAACTTAGATCTAATGGCCCATGAACGTGATCCGGCCGAAGCGGTACCAGTGAATTAGAATGCGCCGCGTGTCTGGATTTTTGTTTTAAAATCCAGATTTGAATCTATTAGATGAATTAACTTGTAATATTCATAACTTTTGATCAGTTTGTCCAAAAATTACAAATAATATATGAATGGATTCAGAAAAATAATCCCTACACATCTATGGCCTTTGTTTGGACATTTGCTTCTGTAAAATTTGGTTTTTATACAGAAACATTTGTAGGCTAAATTTGGCTATATAATTTGTTTAGAAAATTGTTTTAGAATAAATTTTGGTTTATTTAGATCTTAGAAAATTTAATTTTTGTTCAGTACTGTTGGTTTGACTTGTTTAGTGTGGAGAAACCATTCCATTGCATTTGCATGCATTCATATATATTTTTGTTTGTATATTGAATGTGAATTTGGTGTTATGATTTTATGTGTAGATTTTGGTGATTGTGATTGTGAGGATTCTTCCTATTCCCCCAACTACCAAGGCAAGTGATGCTTCATATTTTGTCCTAATATTTTATGTATGCATTAGTAATATTTTGAGTAGGATTTGCATGGTTATTTTCTAAGTATATGCTATGCTTGGGAAATCCTATAGTTATTGTCATAGTAGTTTTTCCTAAGATAAGAAACTTGCTATACTAGTATGCTTAGCATAGCTAGTAGAAAACAAGGGTGGAATATTCATACTATGTTGTTATGCAAAATCTATGACTTTGTTTTTGAATAATAAAAAAACATGTGAATGAATCACCTGGGTGGAATGGGAAGAATGGTTTGTGTTGAGTGGTTACACAAGGCCCATGTCTTTGGTTTACCTTGTGTAGCACACTTGTGGATGGCCACCCAAGAACAAGGGACTTGAGATATTTAATGTTGAGAAGCTTCTAGTGCAACCACATGGCATATGGGCTCTTCCTTGACCAACTAGGTTGCAAGAACTTATCCAGATGGACAATTGGTGGTAGGGTTAATAGAATGGAATGTGTCGATGGTGTTCTAAGGGAATGCTCCTAAAAAAGTCTCTTCTTGATGCATTTCAAGTCTTATGGGGAAAGTGCACCACCTCTCGAGAGGGTAAAACCTAATTACTTAGCTGTGTCCCCGGCAACGGACAATTTGAGCATCAAATACATTGAAGTGATTAAGAATCTCCTCATCCCAATTTCTCTAAGTTAAAACTTGTGGTTGAACAAGGGTAAAGGTTCACTAATTTCTTTTGGTGGTTCCTTGGGTGTTTTTGTCAAACAAAAACTTTGTGTTTTCAACTAATAAGAAAAACCTTATTTTGAGCATAGCCATCCTAAACTACACTTAGCCAAATTCATATAGTTATTAGATCCTACTATATTACTATGGTATCACTTGCCAATACAATCCCAAATCTATTGACCCTCTGTGGCTGTAACTTATGATGTTGTAGGTTACTCTGATGGAGACTAGGGTTATGAGTCTACACTCAACATGTATGCCTGTGGAACATGAAGATGAAGACTTCTATGTATTTAATTTATTTTATAAACTCTATGTATTAGCCATGGGCTAATGAGTTGTAAAGACTATGTTATCTCTATAATGACGATGTAATAATGACATTTGTATCTATGTACTTCATCTTAAACTATGGATACTAGCATTTCAATCCAGGGACTAGCATTGCAATCACATGGGCCTTTACCTTAAAAGGTGGGGTATTACATTATGAAGACTCTTTTCTTATCCTTTATTATTGTCAAAGCTTTTGTCCTCTTAGAACAACAATGCCCCATGACATAGCCGATGCGAGCATCAGACGTCGTTGACAAAGACGAGGTGAGGCTGATGGGACGATATGTTGTCTCTTCTCCCAGCACTTGATGGCACAGTCATAATTTTGGAGTGCATTAGAGGAGAAGGAGACGTGCGTGTCCTGTTGTTTGAGATGGGAATACAAGGGAGGTGAGCCTCACCAACTCCATGGCACGGCCATAATTTTGGTCGTTGAACTATTACAAATCCATGATTATTGTTTATGGATAATCAGTTTAAAAATTAATGTGTTATCTAACGACCTGGAATATAAATAAATTTCAATGAAAATTCAAGAAACGACGTTACTATGCCACCTTCTCTCTAATCCTCTTATTACTGTTCTATCCTGTTGTAACACCCCCGGTCACTCTGGACCGACGGCTGTCACTTCTGGCAGCTCAATAGGATCTCTAGACTAGCTCCACAGACCAACACTAGTATTTTCTGCGCACTTTGTCCTCACTTATGCGCACCCGGTTACCCACTTCCCGGTCGGTCACCCATCCTAGAATTTCTCTAGGCCAAGCACACTTAACCTTAGAGTTCTTTTCGAATGAGCTTACGGAAAAGAAGTTGCAACTGTTGGTATGGGTTTTCTATCAATCCTATTGAGCCATGCGCCAGAGTCTCACATACACCCAGCCTTAGAAGATCGACGTCCTCGTCGATCAACCACAAGCCAGGAACGTCCCCTCTTAGAACACGTCTGTGCGTCCAGTGCCGGCACATTGCCATGCCGTGTCCACTCCGGGCCACACGCGCCATGCTACACATGTCCCCACTGACCCGCACACGCCCGTGTAACTGCGAGGGTCGGCTCTGATACCAACTTGTAACACCCCCGGTCACTCCGGACCGACGAATGTCACTTCTGGCAGCTCAATAGGATCTCTAGACTATCCCCACAGACCAACACTAGTCTTTTCTACGCACTTTGTCCTCACTCATGCTCACCCGGTTACCCACTTCCCGGTCGGTCACCCATCCTAGAATTGCTCTAGGCCAAGCACGCTTAACCTTAGAGTTCTTTTCGAATGAGCTTCCGAAAAAGAACTTGCAACTTGTTGGTATGGGTTTCCTATCAATCCTATTGATCCATCGCCAGGGTCTCCCACCTGCGCTGCACTAAACAATAGTTGATGAGGACTGAAACATAAATGATCATAAATGCCAAGTAAAATTAGTTTCAAGCTTACCTTTCGTCCGGAGAATCGTACAAAGATGAAATTGACAGGGATTAATTATTTCTCCTACAGTTAGCCGAAAGATCCTCAAGAACATCCTCAATCACCCCTAGCAACTTCTTCATATTCAAACTCAACTCCATTATTATCGTTTCCCTTCTGCTCCCGCTTACCTTTTTTTCTTTTCGCCCCTATTCCCGCTGGCACGTCCACGTCCTCAACCAATTGCTCCTTACCAACGTTCCCTCCACATGAGCATCACCATTTTTTTTCACATGTAGAACTTCCTCCACGTTATCTCGCTGCGATTCCTCCAGTTCTGTCTGAGAAGCCTCATCTTGTCCTCCGTGATGTCAACGGGGACAAGGTCAGCCTCTCTGAAATCACGTGGAACTGGGATTTTTTGCATAGCCTCTTGATATGGCCCAACCCTCCACACCGATTGCACTTCTGCTTCCTTGCTCCTAGTATCGTACCTTTTAAGGTGAAGGCTTCGGTCCTTTCCTTTATAGGCATCCCAGGTGGCCTCCTAAGAACTGGTGGTTTGAGTTTTAACACTGGATTGAATATATCCCAATCATTTTCATCATCAATAGGTGGTACGTTTTCTGCATAAGTTGCAGCAAACTTGTCCACGAAGAAATAGTTATGAACATAGTTCTCTATTTCAGCACCTCTACCTCTCATCTTTAAGATGACGTGCAATGCATGGTGGCATGGAAGACCAGTAACCTGGCACTTCCTGCATGAACAAGTCTTGTTACCAATGTCTATAGTAAACCTCTGTTTAGTTACATTCTTGTCTTGTGCATAAACCTCAGCCAATGTATTGGAACTTCTGACCATCCTCGTCTTTATCGTTCTTATTCCCCTGGTTCTTGCATTCAGTAATAAAACCACCTTTGGAACTATTTTATGGCCTACAAATTTTCTCGCACAAATTCTCTGCAAATAATCTATATTCACCATTATACACTGTCTTGTTGCATCTAACAAAATAACAATTGCAAGTGACTTCATGCTCCTAATCTTAGCATTGAACCTTTCTGTCAGATTATTGCAAACAAGATCCACTTTGCTTAACTCACCAAACTTTCTTTTGGCCTATAACTTGTTATGATGCTCTTCGAGGTATTCTTTCAGCTACGGCACGGTATACAAATTCTGCATGTAAGTATCATACGTTCTTGGGGTGTACATGTATGTTGATCGCCACAAGTTGTCTTCAAAGGACTTTACTTTGAAATTCTTTGTGAAGCTAGTAGCGAGGTGCCCCATGCATTCCCTATGCTCAACCCTAGGAAACACAACATCAACAGCATTCTGAAGCCCCTTACATGCCCCAGTGTATATCACCAAGCCTCCAGGGTGACCAATTACTGCACGTAGTCTCTGCATGAACCATGTCCAGCTTTCAGTTGATTCACCCTCAAGAACAGCATAGGCTATGGGAAAACGCCAATTATGCGCATCCACAACACAAGCGGTAGCAAGCTGTCCCATCGACTTCCCTGTTAAAGAAGTTGCCTCTATTGCCAAGTATGGCATGCAGCCATCTAGGAACCCCTCCAGCATGCCTTCTCGGATGTGTATCATTTTCAAGGTGATTTGTATCTTTGTATTATATATCTATATTCTTGACTCATGGAGTCGTTGTTGTATGTATCTGTTTTGTGGGTTCCATCATGGACTAATGTGTAATGGTATTACTTCGTTTTCCACCCGCACAAAAGTGCATGGTGGGCACCTTTGAATTGTTTCTATGCGGGTTTGGCAAGAATCGATAAAACTTGCATAGGGCCGATCCGAGGGTGTTACAGAGTGGTATCAGAGCTTAGCAGTTACGATACCCCACTAGTCCAGCCTATAGGATAACCTAGCTAATTGATGATGTAGAGTGTCAAAACTATTTCGCAAAATCGATTGGATAGATATAATTATGTCTGCTTTTACTCCTTACCCCTCTTTTATTCTTCTCTTACATCTAAGTGTTTTGAATCTGCCATCTTATCTTTTCTTCGAGTCCAAGAATTCTCATGGTTGGGTTTCTGTCATACCTTCAGGGTTTCGCTTCCATCCTCTTGGAATCTTCCTTTGTTGTACCTTTCAGTGGACAAAAATTCACTAAAAAAATTCTTTGTATCTTCCGGTGTTTTTCAACACGACGACCTCTTCTGCATCAGATTTGATAAATAGCATGCATCATCCTTTTGTTTTCTGAACACCGCATATCAAGACCTTTAGTCTGAATCCTAAGAGTTGGTTACACAATACTTCTATTCATGTATAGAGTAATGCTTTGGGTGCGCGATGGACTGATCACCATCCGACTACTCTTATCATTCGCTCTCGTACATTGAATCGGTGGATCAAGCAATTTTACTACCTCCATAGAAGTTAGAGGTGGCCTTATCCTTTCGAGACCTTTACCTTCGTCTTTTGTTCTCCGGAGTGCTCTCTAGACGAATGTGAGCCATGACCCTTTGTTGGTGGTGTCAATGATTTCAAGACAGAGAAAGAATCCTTCTTAGTGGTGTCGCGAGGATCTACACAATGCGAGAATATTCAGATCGTCGGCCTTCTTCCCTATACCATGAGGAAGATCTCGAGGGCGAGATCCATTGTTAGTGGTGTCGAATTGTAGCACCCCGAGTAAAACCACTACTATAAACTCACATGTCATATACATGTGCATCATGATGACATCAGCATGTACCTATTTGCCTAAAAGTATTTTGCTAAAAGCCTATTTTTTTCTAAATATACCCTCTCCTTTTATTTCAAATCAAAACCTCAGGCTTGTCCGATGTATTTTGTTTGTCTAAAAACCTATTTGAAAATGTTTTATTTTAAAAGAAAATAAATAATTAAAATAAGGACGTGGCTAGCGGGCGCCTAGGCGCTCGATGGTAGTCCCTGGCGCACCCTCTATATTAGGAAAGACATGATTAACTTCGCCAACCGTCGCGTTAAGTGCATCGTTAGGAAATGAAGAGAAATCCAATCCAACAAGCCTACATGGTCCATTAATTACCAACTCTTACAGATGCATGCAAATAGGATGTCGTCATGCAATCAATACTTTTGAGAAATTTCAAACATGATAACTTTTGAACCTAGCATCAAAATTACGATCTATTTTCATTTTTGATACCGTCGCGATGAGATCTTCAAAACTAGATCCCGTTTGCCTATGTTTTGACAAACTTTTTTAATAAGCAACTTTTGTGGACAACAAAGCAACTTTGTACACGACAAAACAACTTTTGAGCATGAGATAACTTCGCGATAAAAATAACTTTGGTGTCCAGCGAAGCAACTTTGTTGTCCGACATAGCAAGTTTGTTGCCGACTGGGCATCTTTAGTGCTCGCGGAAGCAACTTTGGTACCGACTAGGCAACTTTTTTGTGTGGCGAAACAACTTTGGTTTCATGGCAACTTTGGTGTCGACGAAGTAATTAGTGTCTGACATATCAACTTTGGTGTCGAGCAAACAACTTTTGTGTGCGGCAAAGCAACTTTCAAAAAACGGTGGCTACCCAAAGTTTTCTTGTCGGACTTCGATGTTGCGTTGTCGGGCTTCCAAGTTTCCTTATCGGGCAGCGCTTACCCGAAGAAGGGACGTCCCCACCCACTGCCACATCGCCGTCCTAATGGACTACCGAAGTTTCTTTGTCAGGCACATAAGTTGCCCTCGTCGGGCTCTGCAGTTGAGGAACTTCGAGCTTGGGGAGGAAACTTTGAAGCCCGGCGAGGAAACTTTGGTGCCCCACTTAGCAACTTCCAAAAACTTTGAAGCCTGGAGAGGCAACTTTGGAGCCTGATTAGGAAACTTTTGTCCGGCGAGGAAACTTCGGATCCTGTGAGGAAACTTCAGAGCCCGGTGATGCAACTTTGAAGCCCGACGAGACAACTTGCATGGCGAGGCAACTTCGGAACCCGGCGAGGCAACTTTTGCCCGGCGAGACAACTTCAGTGCCCGACGAGGCAACTTTTTCCTGGTAAGGTAACTTTGAAGCCCAGCGAGGCAACTTTTTCCCTGCGAGACAACTTCGGTGCCCAGCGAGGCAACTTTGTTGCCCCACGAGGAAACTTTGGAGCCCGACGAGGCAACTTTTCTCGACAAGGCAACTTTGGTGTCCGGCGAGGCAACTTTGAAGCCCGACGAGGCAAGTTCGGTGCCGGACGAGGCAACTTTGAAGCCCGGCGAGGCAACTTCGTAGCCCGACATAGCAAGTTTGTTGCCGACTGGGCATCTTTGGTGCTCCGGGAAGCAACTTTGGTATCGACTGGGCAACTTTTGTGTGTGGCAAAACAACTTTGGTTTCAGGGCAACTTTGGTGTCGACGAAGTAATTAGTGTATGACATAGCAACTTTGGTGGCGATCAAACAACTTTTGTGTGCCTTGTCGGACATAGAAACTTCCAAAAAATGGTGGCTACCCGAAGTTTTCTTGTCGGGCTTCCAAATTGCCTCATCGGGCAGTGCTTACTCGAAGAAGGGACGTCCCCACCCATTTCCACATCGCCGTCCTAATGGACTACTAAAGTTGCTTTGTCAGGCACATAAGTTGCCCCGTCGAGCTCTACAGTTGAGCAACTTCGAACTTGGGGAGGCAACGTCGAAGCCCGACGAGGCAACTTTTGTGCCCGACTTAGCAACTTCCAAAAACTTTTAAGCCCAGAGAGGCAACTTCAGGGCCCGATGAGGCAACTTTTTTCCGGCGAGGAAACTTCGGATCCTATGAGGCAGCTTCGGAGCCCGGAGATGCAACTTTGAAGCCCGGCGAGTCAACTTGCTCTACGAGGCAACTTCGGAACCTGGCGAGGCAAATTTTGCCCAGCGAGACAACTTTGGTGCCCGACGAGGCAACTTTTTCCTGGTGAGGTAACTTTGAAACCCGACAAGGCAAATTTTTCCCTGCAAGACAATTTCGGTGCCCGGCAAGGCAACTTCGGCGCCCCACGAGGAAACTTTTGAGCCCGATGAGGCAAATTTTTCCCGATGAGGCAACATTCATGCCCGACGAGGCAACTTTGAAGCCCGACGAGGCAAGTTCGGTGCCCGACGAGGCAACTTTGTAGCCCGGCGAGGCAACTTCGGAGCCCGACAAGGCAACTTTTCCCAGCGAGACAACTTCAGTGCCCGGCGAGGCAATTTCGGAGCCTGCCGAGGCAAATTTTTCTTGGCGAGGCAACTTTGGAGCCCGGAGAGGTAACTTTTGCCCAGCGAAGAAACTTTCGGTGCCTGGCGAGGCAACTTTGCTTACTGGGGCACAAAATTTGCTTACTGGGCACAAAAAATTGTCTCGCCAGGCTCATTTGGCGACTCAAATTTTTCAAGATACGAATATTGCTCAGACGGGCACCAAAGTAGCTCAGACGGGCACTAAAGTTGCCTTATCGGGCTCTGATGTAGTTTTTCCTCGGCGTACAAAAGTTGCTTTGTCATGAATCAAAGTTGGTCGGTCGCACACAAAAGTTGTCTCATAAGTTTTTTTGCTGAAACATATACAAATGGGATCTAGTTTTAAAGAGTTCGTTGCGAGGGTTCCGAAAGTGAAAACAGATCTTAATTCCGACATGTGGTTCAAACATTATAGTATTTCCAATTTCTAGAAAAAATAAATTAATGCACGAAACTTCCTTTTTTGTTCGTGTGCTCGGGACTGCAATCTAGCGCAGCGATAGGTGGAGGGTGCGGTAATATGCATAGAGTCCTTTCCTTTTCTGTTACGTATAAAACAGGACAAGAGAGACTTGCCTTTTTCTAGAGGTGCGCCAAGGACAACGATCTAGCGCCCTCGGGCTAGTAAGTAAATAGGTTAAAATAAAACATATTTCTATTAGTGGGGAGGTAGCCCAGTCTGCCAGGCCCAAGGCCCAGCCAATAGGCCACCTACTACCCACTAGACAAAAACCTAACCCTAAATCTACCCAAAACCCTAACCCTAGCCATACCGCCCCAGCACCCACACCAGCCGCCGCCACCTACTCACCTCACGTGCCGCCCACCACATCACCTGATCCACACGCGTGTGGCCACTCAACACACACGCTCTCAAGGCACGGTGTGCACCCACCCTCCTACGTGCTAACCCGACCCAACAGTATGCAATGCCACACACCACGCATCCCTTCCCCACTCCCACCTGGCATCGCTTCCCCACTCCCATCGCGACCCCTCCTGCATGTCTTCTGTCGCCCGCTCGACCCTGTCCCACCCCGCTCGCGTGCCTTCCTACCCACCCCGCGTTTCCCTTGTGCCCTGCCTCGAGCGCCTCCTCCCAGAAAAACCGCCGCCGCCTGGGCCTCGACCAGACGGAGCTCCGGATGCCATCCCCGCCATTCCTCTCACCACCAAGAGCCTGTCTCCCTCGCGGATTTCCTCCCTCACCTTGTCGGCGAGTGCCCCTGTGTCCTCTGCTTAACCTATCCTCCTTATGCAAGTCGCCGCCGGTGTCCAAGGTCGTTGCCTCCTCCTGCGCCTCCCCACCTCTGTGCCTGGCCACCATCATCGACCTCCCACGCCTGCAAGGCCTCGCCACTGCTCGGCCCCGCCGCCAGGCTCCTTCCTCCCGCACCGACCCGGCATCCCTCTGCCAGCAGGTATTCTGAACCAAGCCTGTAGCATGTACGCCGAGTGTTCGACCGTATGTCCAAACGGGATATGTTTTCTCCCGGCTTCTGTGTAACCTTGTTTGCACATGTTGAGCTATGCACTGTGGTTCTAAAAGCAAGGACAATTGTAGAGCCAACTTCTTGCTATAAGCCATGTCTATGTCATCTAGAGTCAATTCAATAGTCAACATGTACAATAGATAGAGGTAAAAATATATAACTTTATTGATGTATGACCCACTTTACACTCTTACATAGTTCCTAGGAGCATGTGCTACAGCTGGCTCTTAACTAAGAGCCCACTCCTCTTCTCTCTCCTCTTATCTCTCATCCAACTAAGTACAAATACTATTTTAAGTCTTATAGCCTGCTGACTGGACCTTATTGTACTTGTTCTAAATGATACCCTGCTAAGAACGACCAATGTCAAGATCTGCCGAAGTCTTGCCCAAACCCCGAGTCTGATGACATGGACCAAAAGACGCCAAACTCTAGGAGTCGATGGCCCGAAGATCTTTGCCATAGAGATCCAAGTTCTTCGTCACGGACTGCCAAGATCTCCTTCATGGATCCGAAGCCCGATGCCAAAGATCGAGACCGAACCCCGGTGACCAAGACCTTCGATCCATGTGTGACCCCTTTATCCGAGATCGTATTTTATAAGTGACATATACTTTATTGCATCTTAATAGTTCATGTTCACATACATATGTTGTGGTTTGGGGGCATTATGCTAATTCATCTAATAATCAAATATGGAGGCCATATGGAGGCTTTTTTAGTCTTATATTAGCTCCATTTAAATTTGTGTAGCGAACCGCCATGTTTTGCCTTGTTAAGACAAAATCTAAATTGCGGGGTATCTAAACAACATGAACCATCTAACTAATTGTCGGAATCCCGGTTCTGCTTAATATTGTATAATCGCATCACACTTTTGCCATGTCATTGATAAGTCCAATTTGCATCACCATTCTATATCATAATTTGCCTCTATTCATTGATATATTTCTTATTAAGACGTCTTACTTATGTTTTTTCATCTGTTTTTGCATGTTGGATGATTCATGGAGGATGCACTGTCGGAGTCAGGTTTCTGATTGGAAAAGAGGTGTTTTGATGCAATTTCGCGAAGATCAAAAAAAAAAATACCAGAAAAATTACGGAAAATCATATTTTCCCAGAAGACGAAGTTTGCTAGAAGGGGAGGTGGAGATGGGCCACAGGGGGCCAACACCCCCCAGGCGCGGGCCACCCCTAGGCCGCACCTACAGGGGGTGTGTCCCACATGGACCACCTCTGGCTCCGCCCTCTCTCCTATATCTTCTCCTCGAAACCCTAATATTCGGGGGAGCGACCACAGAAAGATTCCGCCGCCTCTAAGGGGCGGAAAACACCGAGAAAGAGCTCTCCGGCAGACAGATTTATTTCGGGGAAATTCCTTCCCGGAGAGGGGAGATCGTCGCCATCAACGCCATCATCAAGCTAGACTTCATCGGGATCATCATCATCATCATCCACACCATAATCTCCACTAGCACCATCATCACCACTCCATTCCCCTGTAATAATTGTGTCGAATACTTGCATAGTTCTTAGGGGAAACTTTTCTGGTGTTGATTACTATTGTAGTTGATGCTTGTGAGTGGAACCATTGGATTATTGTTTATGTCCAGATTGTTATTCATCACCATATCATCTTTGATCTTGGTCCATATGATGTCTTGTGAGTAGTTTGTTTAGTTCTTGAGGACATGGGAGAAGTCATGTTGTTAATAGTGAATTTGTGTTGAGATATTATTCAATGGTTTAATATTTAAGTTGTGGTGCTATTCTTCTAGTGGTGTCATGTGAATGTTGACTACATGATACTTCACCATTTATGGGCCTAGGGGAATGCATTGTGTATTTGGCTACTAATTGTGGGGTTGCCGGAGTAACAGAAACCTGAACCCCCGTTAGGAAACCAATGCACAAGGGAGCTTAGGATCTCAGAGTTTAAGGCTATGGTTAGGTTTATATCTTAATTGCTTTCATGTAGTTACGTATGCTTGCATGGGGTTTAATCACAAGTATGTATTAGTCCAAGTAAGGTCGGTACATTAGCACAGGTTCACCCACACAACACTTACAAAACCAAAGAAGACTACTCAGCTACATGAAGCGAAAGCACTTGACAGAATTCCCATGTGTCCTCGAGAACGTTTGGTCCTTATAAGTATTTCCACCGGCTTGTCCTTTGCTGATAAAGGATTGGGACACTTGCTGCATTTGTTCGTTGTCTTTATTACTTGCACTTTATTTGCTTTATCAGAAAACCCCTAAAAATCCGTTTGATAAGTATTTACAGAGATTTCCTGCTCCATACCACTAGTCAACAACTTCTGCTCCTCGTTCGAATTGACACTCCTATTCTTCGAAAGTACTACGATACACCCCCTATACTTGTGGGTCATCAAGACTATTTTCTGGCACCGTTGCCAGGGAGTGAAGCTCTATTGAAGAGTGGAACTAGTAAAGGAAACTTCTACTCTGAGTATTTCTTTTTATTTCTGTATGTTACTTTGTTTCCAATATGGATAACCCACTTATTTCTCTGTTTGGATAAACTACTACCACTGTTAGGGTAGTAGATGAACCACCTGTTGAGATAGATCCTTTTAAGATACCTACAAGCATTGTTGATCGTGTTATGGATAATTATTATTTAGGGGGTGGAACTGTCCACCCTGGTGATCATTTGCTTTTTATCCATAAATTATGCGGGTTATTTAAGTGTGTAGGTATCACAACTGAACATGTGAAGAAGAAGTTACTCTCTATATCCTTGAAAGGAAGAGCTGAAGAATGATATAAGCTGCTAAAGAATGGGCAATCCATGGAATGGGAGGAAATAGTACCTCTCTTTTATTCTAAATTCTATCCTCCCAGTGAAATCCATAAGGATAGGAACCTGATATATAACTTTTGTCCTCGTGATGGAGAGAGTACAGCTCAAGCTCAAGCTTGGGGGTGATTGAAGTTACTAATGCTTAAATGTCCTATTCATGAACTCCCTAACAATATTATTATCAATAACTTTTATGCTAGGCTTTCCCTTCATGATAAATATTTACTAGATGCTTCTTATGCTGGATCATTCACATGTATGAAGGAAGAAGTTAAATGGGATCTCTTATACCGTATTCAAGAGAAAACTGAAGCATGGGAAAATGACAAATGAAGAAAGTCAGGTATAAACTATGATTATGAATGCATTAAATCCTTTATGGGAACTGATGACTTCAGTGATATTAGTACTGAGTATGGTCTTGATTCTCAAAGTATTACCAATTGTTTTAAGGCCTTTGCCTCTTACATAGAAATTAATAAAAATAAGTGGAATAAGTACCATGCACCTTATAAAATGTGGTTAGTCATGTTCCTGTTAGACGCACTGAAGTTTGTACTATTGATCATATTTTTCCTGAACTTTATGTTGAGAAAACACCTTTCCCAGCTAAGGTAAAGGAGTAATCTATGATGATTAGTGCGAATAAAAAAAGTGCAAAGAAAACTATGGGACCTGATGAGCAAATGAATACTCAACCTGTGGTAGCTATTGTGAAAGATCTTGTCACTAAAAACATGGAGGATGAGCACATTGTCTTCTGTGAAGACACTTCTAGTATTATCTCTCATCCTAGGAAAGATAGAAAGGGTAGTGTCCCTGTGCTTTCTGTTAGAATTGGTGATCATTTCTATTATGGTTTATGTGATATTGGTGCTAGTTCTAGTACTATTCCTTATGAGCTTTACAGGGAAATTATACATGAAATTGGTCCTTGTGAGCTTGAGGAAATTGATGTGGTTATTCACCTTGATAATTAATAAACCATTTGCCCTATTGGTATTGTAAGAGATGTGGAGGTTCTCTGCGGTAATATTAAGTATCCTGCTGATTTTCTAGAACTTAATTCAGCAGCTAGCAAAACTTGTTCTATCATCTTTGGTAGACCTTTCTCGAACACTTGTGGAGCTATTATAGATTGTAAAAATGAGAAAGTTTTAACTAAGTTTGATGGAGATTCTTATGAGTTTAACTTTTCCAAATTTGCTAAAGCTTCTTGTGAAAATAGCTTGCCTAATGAAGATTTCAGGATGCAACAACTTGCTTCTATTGATCCAGTTTATGACCTTGGACCTCTTTTTGATGTCTGTAAGTATGCTTATTCTGATGATAAAGTTGTTTCCTTTGACATTTATATTCTCAACTTTATTCAAGGTGCTACTGAAAGTTATTACGAGAGAGGGAAACATGGTTTTATGCATCTCAATAATGTTAAGTTTCCCTGTTTTATGTTAAAAGCTTTGAAGTTTCACTTGTTTTGTCTTCCTAGGATATTGGCTTTTTGTTTCAACAATTTGTTTTCTCATGATACTCCCATGCATAGGAAGTGGGTTAGACTCAAATTTGTTGGATATTTGCTTCTTGATGCTCTCTTTCACTTCAAATATATATCTGCAACGTGAGCATCTTTGATATTTTCAAGCCTAACTTAAAAGGCATTAAAGAAAAGTACTTCTTGGGAGATAACCCAATAGTTTTGTTGATTCTTGGAAGTCATTACCTCAGTAATGACCGCTCCTTATCCTTTTTATTTTGGTTTTTTTGTCAAGATCAACTACTTTTGAGAAGTAGAGGAGTTGTGAAAAGTGGCTGTTCTAGGACAGATTTTTGTGCTTCACTGTAAATATTCGTGAAGGAGCTCAGTACAACAGATGGAGCTGTAATTTGATGTGCTTGTTCTCCAAGTTGTTACCGAACTTTCATTAGTTTTGCACTTTTTCATTTGAGCAACAAAAGGTTTTCGAAAAAATCAATCTTTACCTGCTGGTCTATTTTGACAGATTTCTGCCATCATTTGCATTTGCCTCTTATATTGATTCCTTTCGAGATACTTTTTGGGGCTTTACGAAAGGAGTTGCTATGGTAGATTTTGTTTTGATGTATTTCAGTTGAAGTGTGAACATAAAGGTTTATTGTTTTTTGCATACACTGATGTTGCCAATGAGGTTTTGTGTAAGCCCTTGAATGAAAGAAATTTTCAGGAGATGGAGAAATGGAATCTGCAGAGTTCGTCTTTGAATAGGTAAAAGTGGTGAAAACAGAAGGTTCGTGAAAACCTTATCTTTTTATATTTTTGATGTTTTTATCACATATGAAAGGTTACGAAACGAAACAGAGGAGGAAACGGAGGCCAGGGTGGCCACACCAACACTAGGCGCGGACCCTAGCTGGCCGTGCCTGGAGGGGGTGTGAGCCCCCTGAGCTCCGTCTCCTTGTTTTTGCACCAGTACCTTCCTTATGCACTGAAACTTCATAATATATAACCCCCAAATCCCCTGAGGTTCGTATATCGTGTTCTCGTCGTGTTCTCGTTTTGATCTGTTTCTGTCAGGAAATCTTATCAAAGTTTAGAGCACCATGGTCTCCGCCAATGAAAAAGGCAAGAAGCCCGAGGAATATGATCCTCAAAACCCCAAGGAGGCGAATATCTTGGTTCGGGATGAAGAATACATGGAGGAGGAAGAGCATCTGGACACCCGCACTACCGTTGCAAGCATTGGAGTTGTGGCAAACCCTACCAAGCTTACGAGGACAGCACGGATGTCTACAGGAGGGAAAACCCCACATCCTGTCTTCACTCCATGGTCACCTCCTTCACGCACCAAAAACCCCCTCCACACTCTTATACATTAGCAACAGTACCCACAGGTGCCCAAAGGGAACTTTCCCTCTGTTTGGGATCTGCCTCGTTCTAACCATGCAGGGAAGGAACACACTAAGAAGGAAGAATGGGGAAAGAATAACAAGGACTATGATTCTCGGTCCGATATGATCATGAACCGCATTGAGCAAAATTTGGAGTTGATCCGTACTATAACCTTCGAGATTGAGTATTTGAGGAACCTGATTGAAGAGCTTATCAAGAGAACACCACTGAAGGAGTAATTCATCATCAGGTTTGGCATTCCCTTGGCTTATTCCAAGCTTGGGGGAGTGTCGCAGTATCACATCATTATCTTTTATCTTTCACCTTTTTAGTAGAGCTATAACTTTGGTAGAGAATTTATCTTATAGGTTGTTGCATGTGGAAGTATCTCTCCTTTAGTTGGTTATCTATGTATCACTTGGTGTGAGTGCCTTTATGGAATATTAATGAGAAGCTTCATCTTTTACTTTTTGCACTTCTTATTTTAGTTTGCAATCTCTATTATATGATTGATCTTGTTGATCAGAATTGGCATCACTTTGGGAGCATCAAGTAGATCTAAATTGGTCTTGGCAAACCGAGCTTTGGTCAGCAGCAACATTTTTTTTGAGGTTTGAAAGGAAAAGACAAAAATCTTACAAGTATTTTGTATCTTTTATTTTCTTTATTGATTGGCTCGTAATCTTAGTATTCTTTATTTAAGATCTTTTCTGTCTTCAAGGAAGATTGCATGTTTAGCTTTATTACTTGTATGTTTCCTTGTTTCCTTCAACTCTCTTGCTTGCTATCCAGCCTTGCTAGCCAAAAACCTATTTTGAGAAGGACTACTTCTCATGCATCCAATCCCTTTGAACCAAAACCTGTGCCATTTGTGTCCACCATATCTACCTATTAGCATTATTGTTATTCCAAGCAATTCTCAAGCTTCATCTATCTTTCGAATTAAAAATTATTTTGTTATGTGAAAACTAGTTAGTAAAGCTCTCAAGAACTTGATGGCACACCTTATTTTCTGGTCCCTAAAAAACTTTAACCATTGTGTCATCGAAGTTGTATATGCTTGCATCTATACGTTGGGATTAGCAGAACCATGCTGTCACGGTGAACGGTTTCAACACTTATGGATACATATCCAGTTGATATCATGCTCTTTTGTTTGTGGATGTCATCGGTGTGAAATAAAAGGGGAGCTTGTAAGTCCATGGAGTTATGTATGTGTGTTAGAGAAATGTCTGGGCCGCTAGCCTAAGCCATGCCTAATCATGGTGGAAACTTGCAACATAACCATAGTGAGCAATCTGTGAAGCATCCTCAATAAAAACCTATGCAAATAGCAAATAAAAAGATCACTGAGATGCTCACTATATGCTTTCCTTGTCATTTTGATTATGGGATAGCTCATGTATCATGTGCAAGGGGTACCCCGTTGGTGGTTCTTTATGATACACATGTACTTACAATGACAAGAACTTACCGGTAAAGAAAGTTGAGTAGCATGAGGAGCGACCCTCATACTCAAGGGACATGAGATTGCCATCTTATATTTTGTCAAGCATATACTCCATATTTGATCATTTTAACCTTAATCAACTCAAGATGCTTATGATAGGGGCAATGAGATCTCAAAGATAGTAAGTACCATAATCTTTTGGAAGCTCTTTATGAAACTTGAAATCCCTGCCTCCCTCTATGAAGGGCCTTTCTCCTATTTATATGTTCAGTTAGTAAACCTACTTCCTCTCTATCTCCAGCAAGCATTTGAGTTGTTGTGTTCCAAGCATTCATATGATTATTTATTCAATCATGTTCTTCATCTTCCTTGTTTGCACAAGACTCTTATCTATTGAGTATTACTTTGAAAGCCTTCATTGTGAAAAACTTTTTTGTTTGATAAAAAGAGTACTCCTGTTGTAAAAATTCTAAAAAGCTTTTTGTGAAACTGTTTGCCAGCTGTTCTCTGACCAAGAACAAAGTTTGACAATTCAAATTATGATTTATCTATATGCATCTATATTGTGACTCCTCTACTTGTTGCAAGCTAAGTTATATAATGGTGAGTTGCTTTCTTCTACGCGTTATGTAATGGTAAGTGTGATGCTTCTTGTCTGTAATGTTTTATCGACAGTTCACTCCATAAACTTGTGGACATGTTTACTGAGCTCAGTTTTTTCTTGGGGACAAGCGAAGGTCGAAGCTTGGGGGAGTAGATACTTCCAATTTGCATCACCATTCTATATCATAATTTTCCTCTACTCATTGATATATTTCTTATTAAGAGGTGTTACTTATGTCTTTTCATCTGTTTTTGCTTGTTGGATGACTCTTGGAGGATGAACTACCGGAGTTAGGTTTTTGATGGAAAAGTGGTGTTTTGATGCAATTTCACGAAGATCATAAAAATACCAGAAAAACTACGGAAAATCATATTTTCCCAAAAGACGAAGTTTGCCAAGAGGGGAGGTGGAGATGGGCCACAGGGGGCCCACACCCCCAGGCGCGGGCGACCCCTAGGTCATGCCTACAGGGGTGTGTCCCACATGGACCACCTCTGGCTCTGCCCTCTCGCCTATATATTCTCCTAGAAACCGTAATACTCAGGGGAGCGACCACAAAAAGATTATGTCGCCTCTACAGGGCGGAAAACACCGAGAGAGAAAGAGCTCTTCGGCAGACAGATTTCTGCCGGGGAATTCCTTCCCGAAGAGGGGAGATCGTCGCCATCAACACCATCATCAAGCTAGAATTCATCGGGATCATCATCACCATCATCATCCACACCATCATCTCCACCAGCACCATCATCACCACTCCATTCTGCTGTAACAATTGTGTTGAATACTTGCATAGTTCTTAGGGGAAACTTTCCCGGTGTTGATTACTATTGTAGTTGATGCTCGTGAGTGGAATCATTGGATTATTGTTTATGTTCAGATTTTTATTCATCACCATATTATCTTTGATCGTGATCCATATGATGTCTTGTGAGTAGTTCGTTTAGTTCTTGAGTACATGGGAGAAGTCATGTTGTTAGTAGTGGATTTGTGTTGAGATATTATTCAATGGTTTAGTATTTAAGTTATGGTGCTATTCTTCTAGTGGTGTCATGTGAACGTCGACTACATGATACTTCACCATTTATGGGCCTAGGGGAATTAACTGTGTATTTGGCTACTAATTGTGGGGTTGCCAGAGTGACAGAAACCTGAACCCCCGTTAGGAAACCATTGCACAAGGGAGCGTAGGATCTCAGAGTTTAAGGCTGTGGTTAGGTTTATATCTTAATTGCTCTCCTGTAGTTGCGGATTCTTGCAGGGAGTTTAATCACAAGTATGTATTAGTCCAAGTAAGGTCGGTACATTAGCATAGGTTCACCCACACAACACTTACAAAACCAAAGACGACTACTCAGCTACATGAAGCGAAAGCACTTGACAGAATTCCCATTTGTCTTCGAGAATGTTTGGTCCTTATAAGTATTTCCACCGGCTTGTCCTTTGCTAAGAAAGGATTCGGCCACTTGATGCATTTGTTCGTTGTATTTTTTCTTGCACTTTATTTATTTGCTTTATCAGAAAACCCCTAAAAATCCGTTTGATAAGTATTTACAGAGATTTCCTGCTCCATACCACTAGTAAACACCTTCTGCTCCTCGTTGGGATCGACACTCCTATTTATTGAGAGTACTACGATACACCCCCTATACTTGTGGGTCATCAGTCATACATCATACATGCATCATGCCCGATCTTCTGCCGTAGTATTAAATTGTGCATCCGTTGTTTCTTCTAGTGCTTTGCTTCTTCACGGATTAGGCCGATGAGATGATGCGAGTGTCAACACGATCTTCGGATGAACCTTTGGCAATGTTTCAAGGCAAGCATTTTCCCTCTTTCTACCTATCTTACTTTTGTAGTCTTTATTTCCTCATGTTGATCTATTGCTATCCGTGTTGCGATGCTTTAGTTTTCATACCCGTGATATTCCTTACAGCCTCTATATTGCCTTGGACACCTCCTATTACATGTTGTTTGGTAGAGAGTCGTCCTTGCGTGTCATAGTTTCTTGCTCAAGTGCTGCTGCGTGCCATCAAGTACCATAGTTTTTGGAAGGTTGCCATATGATTTATGTTGGAGATGACCGTGAATTAAATTACAACTGATATTAAAATGCTAGGAATAGTTATAACTAATGCAGAGGCACCGGTGGGCAATAGATGCTATTTGGTTTTTAATCGCTCACTGGTGTCCCGTAGGACCCCGAGTACTTGATACCTGTTCCTTGACTATCACACTATCCGCATGTGGGACCATGAATCCCCTTCTCTAGAGCTTGAATCATATCTTATTTCCTGGGGATAGAAAGTAGTTTGGGGCTTTATTACTATCATGTACTTATGCCATGCTACTGCTTTTTTACTACTATTGCTCATGGAGAGCATTTACTATTGTACTGTTTTGGAACCCCGTGCCATGTTTTCGCGGTATCGACAGGCCAAGTCACACTTTCGGGTTCCCTGTCATTACAGTCGTCGTCACAAACCTCTGGGTCCATTTCGGACCCAACCAACTTTGTAGCGGGTAGCTTAGTGGGGTGGCCCCCTGAAATATTATATGAATCTTGTGATTGCTTTGTCGTGATGCCTCGTTGGCTTTTCATTTGTTTTTTCCAAGGTTGATCGTGTGTGTGTTGCTATTTGTGCCCCCCTGCAGGGTAAAACTTTCTGAAAGTCGTGTCCGTGATATGGATGACTTGGAGCACAGTATCTCGATCATAGACAACTATAACTAAAGTAGTGCTATAAATTTGACTTTTAAATGAATAGCAATTAGCTTCACTACAACAGAATGACTAAATAAAAGTACCAACAATAGCTGGATTTGGGACGTCTCATGTTATTTGTATTTGACTAGAAAGTACTGCAACTACAATGGAATGGTTAACTAAAAATGCCCACTGCTTATGATATCAGGATGACTCATGCTATCTACACCTGACTAGTAAGTGCTGAAACTATAATGGAATGAATAAAACTGCCAACTGTGTGAGTTCCTCGATTGACTTTCTCGTTTGGTATCGAGGGGAAATACAAGGATGGGTATTTTTGTTGTTAGTGTCAGGTTGGATCCGAATAGGTCTTTCCCATTACCCTCTAATAGACGTCAGTTGTATCGAGTCTCTATAGGTTGTTTAGTGCATGTTGAGCTACCGCTTCAGTCCACCATACCTATGTAGGCGAGAGCCGCCAAATTCTAAGTCTCGTCGTGTAATGGCCTTAGTACTGACCGCTCCTTTTTTCCTTTGCCCTTTGTTGGCACCCCTTTTCTTTGAGCAAGTTTTGAGATCGATGTCGTTATTAGGGTTACCCTTACGGCTTGTCCTGGGCAGGGTTATGGACGCCATTGGTTATTCTTTAAGTAGCCTAATTTACATCTTATTTGTACTTGGATGTGTATCGTTTTCAAGGTGATTTGGATCTTTGTATTTTATATTTGTATTCTTGACTCATGGAGTTGTGGTTGTATGTATCTGTTCTGTGGGTTCCATTTGGACTAATGTGTAATGGTATTACTTTGTTTTCCACCTGCACGAAAGTGCCTGGTGGGAATCATTGAATCATTTCTATGCGGGTTTGGTGGGAATCACTAAAACTTGCATGGGGCCTATCCGAGGGTGTTACACTTTGGTCTTGGGTGCCTCACCTCCTCCATGAGCAGAACCCCTTCCTTTAACATCAAGGTCTTCATGGGAGCCACCACATATCTGAAATGATTCACCGCGCCTTTCTTATCGGAGTCATCTCCTCCAAGATTAGATTTGGAGCTTTCCATGGCTAAAAGCTGAAGGAATAGGATGGAAAAACAAGTTTGGCACAAAAAGGCTCGATGTGAGATTATTTCGGCAGCGAGGAGTATATATAGATGGTTATTAGGGCAAGATGAAGCGTTGAGGACGAAACGAAAGCGAAATGCACTTCAGAAGAGGGAAAGACCTCGGGTGGCGCGCCGAGGGGTGGGCGCGCCACCTGGTCTCTTTCCCTCCTCGGGACTCTGTTTCGTCCAATTCTTCTGCCACACGCATTAAGTTTCCAAAATAATGACTTTCCAAAAGTATGAAGCTATTCCGAGATCGTTACACACCTCTTCTTGACTTTTGGTGATTTTTGGTATCTGGCAGCGGATAATTTTTTGCAATTATGGCATCTGGACTTTGGAAATTCATTACTTCAACCCTTCCGGCAAATATATTTCAAGCAATATACTGTTTAGGACGTTGTCCATTAACGACATGACGTTTACCGTTGAAGTTTCCATGAAGACGAATGGCTCTTGAGCGGTACACCTCCTACACAACTAATGGACCCTACCACCTTGAAGCTAACTTTCTTGCAGAAAACTTGAAACGAGATTTGAACAATAATACTTGATCACCTACTTTAAATTCATTTTATTTTCTTATCATGCTAAATTTTTACTTTCTCTTTAAATAGTCTAGCACTTTCATATGCTTCATTCCTCCATTCATCTAACAAGCTTAAGTCAAGAAGTCTTTTCTCTCCAGCAGCTCTAAAATCAAATTTGAGTTATTTAACAACCCATACAGATTTATGTTCTGTAGAGGTCCCAACCTTTAATAAGGTAGAGATCCATGTGTTTACAATGCTAGTCCATGGATCAGTAGCTAGCATCCACAGTTAAGATGTAATATCAAGAAACAAAGGTCATATTACAACTTTATAACCAGGAATAAAATAATTCATTACATCTTACATAGCTCATTTGGCTATCTCATTTCAATGCAGCAGAAATAACTATAGCATGGGGTCCTTCATCTTCAAAATTCCATAGGCAAGCATGTTGGTTGTAGACTTGTAATCCTAATCAACACACTTCACTAACATCAAACAAACCTGCAACATAATAAGTTACAGCCACAAGGGTCAATACATTTGAATTGTATTGGCAAGTGATACTATGGTAGTATAGTGGAGTCTATCATCTATATGCATTTGGCTAGGTGGAGCTTAGGCTTGCTTTGCTCAAAATAGATTTTACTTATCATTTGAAAACACTAAGTTTTTGCTTGACAAAATCACCCAAGGAACCACCAATAGAAATTGGTGAACCTTCACCCTTGTTCAACCACAAGTTTTTAACTTAGAAATTTGGATGAGGAGATTCTTGATAGCTTCCATGTCTTGATGCTCAAATTGTCCTTTTCTAGGGACATGGCTAAGTACTTAGATTTTACACTCAGCAGAGGTGGTGCACTTTCCCCACAAGACTTGGTTTCACCAAGACAAGATCTTTCAAAAGCCTTCCCTTAGACCAGAATGGACGCGTTCCAACCTATCATCCCCTACCACCAACTGTACATTTGGCTAAGTTATTGCAACCTATATGATCCAGGCAGAGCCCATAATGCCAAGTGGCTGCACTTGAAGCTTCTCAATATTTGATATCTCAAATCTCTTTGTTCCTGGGTGGCATTCCACAAGTGAGATACACAAGGTAAACCATAGAAATGGGCCTTGTGTAACCACTCAACACAAACCATTCTTTCCATTCCATCCAGGTGTTTCATTCACTTAGTTGTTTTATTAAACAAAACACAAGTCCTTGACTTAGAAATATTCCATAGATGAAGTATAATCCACCCTTGTTTTCTACTAGCTAGACTAAGCATGATAGTAGTAGGAATCTTAACTTAGAAATATTCTACTAAGGTATCATCTACTAGGATTTCCGATGGCATAGTTTATACTTAGCAAAAATTCCATGCAAGTCCTACTTAGAAATATCACTAATGCATAGTGAAAATAATGGGACAAAAGTATGAAGAATCACTTGCCTTTTTGGTAGAGAATTATAAGTTCACTCCTTGATCTTGCAATAATCACACTCTTTAATTTCCACTACAATTCAACCAAGCAAGCAATATTCAATCTACCATTCAAGCAAACATCACATAGATTAACAAAACAAAGAAATGCATGCAAGCATCCCAAGATTGTTTTATTTGGAAAAGTGGTTTCTATTACGTTATAGACATCATAAAATATTTATTGGTCATTTATAAAAGTGGCAAGGTCATTTGTAAATGTGGCAAAATCATTTGATATCAAGTTAGTGAAAATGGCCATTTTAAGTCATTTTTATTTTGCTAGAAATGGTTCAAACCAAAGTAATATGTTCTAGTGTTTGACAAATACATTTTTAAACACAAATGTTGGTGTTTTATGGTCAAGTATTTAATATTAAAACCATTTGCAAAAGGTTTCACCTATAAACCATTTTTACACTGAATCAATTTTTTATGTTGTTGAAAATGCCTTTAGCAAAGCAATAATCTTTATAGGGTTCACCAAATATATTTTTAATTCTAAAACTTGGTGTTTGGGGTCATAGAGTTTAATCCAAATCATTTCCCAAAGATTTTTCTCCAAAAAGTATTTTTAACATATAAACAACATTTTTATTTGACTAGAAATGTTCTAAATCAAAGATTTATTATTTTGCCCCACAAAATATGTTTTTGAATCCACAAGTTGGTTTATATGGCCAGTAGGTTCAAAAAAATCCATTTTCCAAAGATTTTATCACAAAAATAATTTTAGAATGAATTTTATATTCAAATTATGCCTACACAAGTTTCTGCAAAAACAACCATTTTACCAGAAGAAATTTATTAAACAAAGTGCATGGTTGGATAGCACTTGGTCTGCTGATTCCATTGATATAAAATTTGCAAAATTTGGACTTGTGGATTAAAAGTTGTGAATTTTACAAACTTAAACATCAATAGATCAATTCTGATTTTTATAAAACTGACTGGGCCACGTGTCTTGTTCTGATAGGCTGGTACCGATTCATTTGGATCAAGCAACGTGGAGCGTTAGATCTAACTGAAAATGTGTGGCACAGATCAGCATACCTCTTCGCTTTAAGTGGATCTATCTTAGCCGACGGATCTACATCCTACGGTTCCTGACACACTAACCAAATCCTGGCGGCGCGCGGCGGAGGCGTTCTGGCTACGGCATAACGGCGAGAACAGGAAGCGAGAGGAGCAGGGGAGATGCTCACCAGAACCGCAGAAGCTCGCTGATGCTCAACGCGTGCTTGGTTGGCGAAGGGGCGCTCGACGCTGGCTTGAATCGCTCGCCGGAGTTGCTGACGGCGTCGGGCACGCTCTAGCGTCGTCGGGGACGTCGCTACAGGGCACGGAGAGCGAATCAATGAATATGTTAGAAGCGCGCGAGAGAGGAAAGCATAGGAGGGTCATACAGAGATGGAGGGGGAAACGTTGCTTACAGGGAGGCGTCGCCGGAGTTGAAGAAGACGGCAGCGCTGCTCAGACTTGGTTGTTGCCGAGCATATGGGGTGTGCGCGGGCAAACTAAAGATGTCGAGAGGTGCAGGAGGCGATAGGGAACACGCTCGGGTGGTCGAGGGGGTGAGGGGAGGGTCAAGCTCGCCGGAATCTTTACCGGAGCTTGCCGGAGGCAGTGAGAGCTTGAGCAAAAATTAGGGGCAGCCCGGGGCTCTCGAAGTGTGGCGTCTGGGGAAAAAGAAGAGGGGAGGGAGGCGTCTAGCAGGGCGTGATCATGGTGGGTAACGGCCTCTGCTTTAATGCGAATTGAATCCGCGAAATCAAGCCAGAAACGGGAGGAAGAGAGGAAGAACTGGTCGCTTGGGGTGGAAACGACAACTGACGTGTGGGGCTGGCTAGTCAGCAAGTGAGAGAGGGAGAAGGTGGGTTCCGGAAGTCAGCGGCTCAGTGGGTTAGTTAGTGAGTGAGAAAAACGGTTTAGGGGTTTGGTTGGGCTAGATGGGCCCGGTGGGCTGGGGTCTGTTTCTTTTTTTTATACAGAATCTTTTTCCCTTTTCTATTTCTATTAATCTGTTTTGATTTTTATTTAAATAATTCAAACCTTATTTGAATTCAAACTTTTGCCAAACTTTGTGTATATTCAAATACTGATTAATAATACATTCTAAAGTCAAATTTAAAATAATTCTTTTATTCTTTTTAGGGTATATAAATTATTTAAAATAGGCCTTTGTCTTAATTCAAATAAGATTTTAAATATAATTTCAATTCTTATTTGAACTCAAATTTTTTCCAAACCCTTTTGCAGTAGGTTTTATTTATTTATTAGGGTGTCAAATAATTCACTTTGAATTATTTGGAATATTTTTAATGATTTATTAATCATTTAAATTGGGTATTTGTCTTGATTCCAATGAAATCAAATATGGGTTTAATTCCATAAATTTTATTTAGATGATTTCTTTGATCCCATTTAAGTTAATTAAATAACTCTTATTCCACTTTGGTAAATTCCAAATATTATTTTCCCATGCTTTAATTAGTCATTCTAATTAGGGATTTGTCTCAATCAAATGGAATAGAACTTGGTTAAGGCCATATCATTTTATTTGAAATATTCCTTATCCATTATTTCATTTGGATTTGGATCATACTCATTTCCTTTATGGATTTGGCTAAGGTTTATTTTGGTTTTTAAAATACTCCTGATTTAATATTTCTTTCTTTGCTTTATGAAATCCATATCTTTTAATCAAAGATCCAAAATTGGTGATTCCAATTTGTAATCTTATTTAATATTTGTTTATCCTTTTAAATCTCTTTAGGATTATTTACTCACCATTTGGTATGGATTTTTAGATAGGTGCTTTATTAGTTTTGGAAATTCAATTTCCTGATCTTACTAAATTAAGATTTTATTTATGGCTCCAATTAAGTGAAACCAACTTCTATGGTTTTATAATATTTCCATTTGTCATTCTTGATCATTTGTAAATGTTTGTTGATAAATTTTTATATGGACCAAATTCATGGTATTAGAGATATCTTGGAAATCATTTTCTCCCATTAGGTTTTTAGAGTTTTGGTTTATTTTCCAAGTGTTTAAATTTCAAGATGCATTTATGAAGAATGCATTTCACTTGATTTCATTTTTGTTGGATTCAAACTTTATTCAAAGTTTGTTCCAGAAGGGTTTTGATGAATTCATTTCAAAACAAAAAGTTTCTTTTCACCCTAAATTTCAACAATTATTTATTTTGTTTATTTATTTTTCACATTACAAAATTTGGAAAATTTTGGGATGTGACATGTTCTAAGTCTACTAGTTATAGCTATTTTGACAAAGAAAATAATAGTGAATGTAGTAGATTTGGTGTTTTTGGGTTTGTAGTTTGCAAGAATATAAAGTACTGAAAGTAAATAGCAATAAGTAAATGATCTCAATGAGAGAAAGCCCAATCCTCTATGCAGCAAAAGGACAAGCTCAAATGTGTGTGAACTTATATGTGCCAAGCGTTCCCGAGGGCGGCATGGATTTACTTAGCATAAAGATTTCTACACAATATGGTGAATATGTTGTCAAGTTCCATTCCCTTAGGGCGAAGCCTAATTAGATGCATCCATAAGTATGAGCTAAATACACCACTTATGATGGTTCATAGAGCCATTCACATGAACATCTAGGAATCATTAAGACATAAATGTCCTACCATAGCAATAGGTTCATTGGTCCCCGACATATAATCCCTCGAATGCAACTCAAACTATTGGAAAACGGTTTCTATCAATTCCGTCCCTTCCAACCCCTATCATTGCATCAAAGTATTCTCCTATGAGACCACATAGGTGAAGTAATATGCAGTCAACATTCGCAAAAACCATCATAGAACAATATAAAAGATAAAAATTGGACCACATACTCATCGCATATTATATGGAAATCATAGCCAATTCATCATATGCCCTCAGGAACATGGGGATCTAGTCACAAGTGGCAAACATGATATGGATCAGTAGCATATGGGTACAACACAATCTAAAAATATAATATCTCCACCAATTAAAGACAAGATGCCAATCACAAATATGTAAATACCTCTTAAAACAATAATCGGGTTTCAATCAATCACAAACTATGAGGGGAACAAGATGGATCTTGGATATGGTGATGGTGATGATGATGGTGTTGGTGGAGATGTTGATGGAGAGGCCTCCCCCATGCCTAGGAGGAGTGGTGGTGACGATGGCGTCGATTTCCCCCTCACCAGAGGCTCCGGTGTAGTAGGATCTGCCCCCTCCCAGAGTAGGACAGGAATTTCGTCTCCACCTCCACCTCTATAAATCATGGGAAAATATGGCATAGGTTTTCCGGAGATACAGAGGCATCTGTAAAAAGGAGGAGCCGAGGAAACGCTCGAGGACCAAAAGAGCATGGGTAGCAATCCCAGGGGGTGGGCGCTCCACCTACCCACTTTTGGGCCTCGTGGATCCCCTCGCTTCATTCATTGGCCCACAGTCTTCCTCCAGGCGAAAAACTCATCAGGTATTTTTCCTTCGATTTATTGACATCCAGAAGGTCCTGAAACAACAAAAACAAGAAAAGGGAGGTTTTCTGCCTCCCAAAAATTAAATACCAATGAAAGGGACTTTGTAGGAAAGTCCTGTAAATCATCTAAATATGCATAAATAATGATGGATCATGGTAAATATGATTCTAAATAGTGCATATAAGTCTTGAAAATGATGATGCAAAATGCAAGTATCAAATCCCCCAAGCTTAAACCTTTGCTCGTCCTCGCAAATAAGCGAATAGACCATGATGATGCATCAATGAGATTATGTTTGATAAGAAAATATGAGCATGGCATCATCAACTTATGCATATTCACTTGTCCAAAAGAAATATGAACTAACTACCATGCAAATGTGGGCTACACAGATAGACATTATCATTTACCCCTTACTTTTGAACAAAAACTTACCATTACATGTTGAACAATTGAACAAGTCTCAAATTTATCATACACTTCGCTATTTGCAATAGCTTTGCATGGATTTTTACCAACTTTTGATTTAACCTTTGGATATGCCTTTGCAATAAAGATAAGTCTCTCATAATTCAAATAGTGTAAAATAGAAATGTTTAAACAACCGGATAGACATGACTATTTTGACTTTTCTCAAGAACTTTCACCACTTCTTGCATGGCATCAGTTAGAGATCTTGCTCTCTTAGTAACCAGCATAAAACTTATTCATGGGTCTTTCAATCATGTCATATTCTCTAAACAACCTTTGTCTTTCACTTTCCATGGCTAGATGAAAACTTGGGTCCCTACCTTTTAAACACTTTTCCATAGAGCATATGTATTGAAATACCCATGAAAACTTGGGTGCCTACCTTTTAACCTTCGTTGATTACTAAGTAGAACAAGAGTATCTCATGCCCCCTTGTCAACCTCCTCTTTCCAACTATTTATTTTATAATACTCCCTATCTCACCACAAATTCACAATGTTCCTTTTTTAGTAAGTGTTGCTTCTCTTGCATGGATATTTCCTTTTTTGCAATTTCAACTTGTTGAGTAACTATATGCTTGTCTGACATGCTCAAGTTAATTTAGTTCAATGCAACATGTAAGCAAAATTTCTACATATGGTGCGCACATATGCATGAGTTTTACCCATCAATCTTAAATAAGAGAATCGTGGATGACACCATACTTTATATTTCATTCAAAACTCATCAACCAAATATGATAATGCTCTAAGAGCTCTTCAAACTATAGGAAAATCAATACCTAATGGATGCAAGCAATAACCTCCTAATGATTAGGAACTAGATGCAAATATGATAACTAAAAAGCATAAAGTATGGTGGAACTCCACCATGCTTAGAGTTTTGCTACCAGTTCTTCTTCCATGGCGTCGTTATCCTCATAATAGGCGTCCCACTCCTTAATATTCCAAGGATAGGTCCTCCCATTATAGAAGGACAACGGTGAATCGTTTTTTCTTGGCGGAGGCAGCCTCTACGATCTTCTTGTAGCGATCCTCATACTCACAATTCTTGTTTTCCATATCCCACATGAGGGCTTGAAACCTATCTAGTTGTGCGAGGGTATGCACATACTCCTCTTCCAGATATTTGATCCTTGATTCATAGATTCAAACTTCTTCTCCATCTCTAGATTCATGAGGTGATGAGCATCAAGGCTGCGCTCAACCATCGTGCCATACTTGAAGATAGTGTCCACCAAGACATGCAGCCTCTCCTCCATGGTGCATTTGTTCTTGTGTGCCTTCACCTACTCCATGAGCAGAACCCCTTCCTTGAAGGTCAAGGTCTTCATGGGAGCCACCACAGATCTGAGACAGTGATTCAACGCGCCTTTCTTCTTGGAGTTGTATCCTCCAAGATTGGATCCAGAGCTTTCCATGGCTAAAATCTGAAGTAATAGGATGGAAAAACAAGTTTCTCTCGAAAAGACTCAATGTGAGATTAGATCAGTAGAGAGGAGTACATATAGATGGTTTTTAGGGTAAGACAAAGCATTGAGGAAGAAACAAAGGCAAAATGGACTTCGGAATAGGGAAAGACCTCAGGTGGTGTGCCCAGCGGCTTGGCGCTCCACCTTGTCACTTTCCCTCCTCGGGACTCCATTTCGTCAAATTCTTTTGCGACACGCATTAATTTTCCAAAATAATGACTGTCCTAAAGTATGAAGATATTCCAAGATCGTTACGCACCTCTTCTTGACTTTTGGTGATTTGGGCTATCTAGCAGGGGATAAATTTTTGCAATTATGGCCTCCAGACTTTGGAGATTCATTACTTCAACCCTTCTGGCAAATATTTGGCATGCAATATAATGTTTAAGACGTTTTCCATTAATGACATGAGGTTTACCATTGAACTTTCCATGAAGAAGAATGGCTCCAGAGCGGTACATCTCCAGCACAACTAATGGACCCTGCCACCTTGAAGCTAACTTTCCTGCAGAAAACTTGAAACGAGAGTTGAACAATAATACTTGATCTCCTACTTTGAATTCCTTTCTTTTTATTTTCTTATCATGCCAAATTAACTTTCTCTTTAAATAGTATAGCACTTTCATATGCTTCATTCCTCCATTCATCTAACAAGATTAAGTCAAGAATTCTTTTCTCTCCAGCAGTTTTAAAATAAAATTTCATTTTTTTAACAACCCATCTAGCTTTTTGTTATAATTCTACTAGATGATGAAATTATTTTCCATAAACCATTTTACAAGGAGACATACCCATAGGATTTTTAAAGCGGTTCTATCATCCCATAAAACATCGTCAATTTTAGTTGGCCAACCAGAGCTAGCTTTATTAACTGTCTTCTCCAATATGAGTTTAATTTCCATATTTCTTAGTTCAACTTGCCCACTAGTTTGAGGATGATATGGAGATGAAGTTCTATGATTGACACCACATTTAGCTAGAGTTTTTCTAAATACTCTATGAATAAAATGAGAACCACCATCAGTAATTAAAAATCTAGGTACTCCAAACCTAGAAACAAGATGTCCTTAAGCATCTTAAGTGTTGTGGCATGGTCTGCACTTTTTGTTGGAATTGCTTCAACCCATTTTGTGACATAAACCACTTCAACCAAAATATGAGTGCGTTTTGTTTTTGATGGGGGGAATGGTCCCATAAAGTAAAATCCCCAAACATCAAAGGGTTCAAGAGGCAGTGAATAGTTCATAGGCATTTCATTTCTCTTACCGATATTTCCAACGCGTTGGCATTTGTCACAAGCTTTAACATAATTAGCACAATCCTTAAATAAAGTAGGCTAATAAAAAAGATTGTAATATACCTTTGCAGTAGTGTGGTCTCCTGCATGATGTCCTCCATAAGGGTTGCCATGACAATCCCTTATGATAGCCTGCTGCTCAAATTCAGGGACGCAACGTCTAATAATACCATCTAAACTTTTATTATAAAGAAATGGGTCATCCCAAAAATAATGCCTCTTTGTTGGTATGCGGAGTGTGGTGGAATAACTTTTCCAACAATGAAATTAGCATAATTAACAAAACATGGTGAAGCTACTCTAGCAGCAAACATATTAATGTTTGCTAGTTGTTCATTTTCAAAGCTATCATTAATAGGAATAGGATCTACCGGAATGTTTTCCATTCTAGATAAATGCTCATTTACCGGGTTGTCCTCACCTTTCCTATCTACAATATGTAGGTCAAATTCTTGTAGTATAAGAACCCGTCTTATAAGTCTAGGCTTAGCATCTTTTTTGTTCATAAGGTATTTAATAGCAGAATGATCGGTGTTACTATTACCTTAGAGTCTACAATGTAAGGTATAAACTTTTCACATGCAAAAAGTACATCCAAGAACTCTTTTTCAGTTGTAGCATAATTTCTTTGGGAGCCATCAAGAGTTTTACTAGCATAATATATCACATTAAGTTTCTTATCAACTCTTTGGCCTAAAATAGCTCCTATAGCTAGTCACAGATACGTCCATTTTGCATCCTATTTTATATATTAATTTACTGTTATTCATTTATATATTTCATATTAAGAGGTTCTTATGTTATTTCATCTATTTTGCATGTTGGATGACTTTTGGAGGATGAACTACCATAGTCAGGATTCTGATGGAAAAAAGCGGTGTCCATATGCAATATTCGTGCAGATCCGAAAATTCCCGAAAATATATGGAAATACCTATTTTTCCAGAAGACGAATGAGGCTAGAAGGAGGAAGAGAGATGGGCCACAGGGGGCCCACACCACCCCATGGCGCCCCTCCTAGGTCGCGCCAAAAGGTGGTGTGGCCACCCTGTCCCACCTCTGGCATCGCCCTTTCACCTATAACATCCCCTAGAAACCCTAAGACTCGGGGAGCAACCACAGAAAGATTTGATCGCCTCTGTGGGGCGGAAACTACAGAGAGTGAAAGAGCTCTCTGGCAGGCAGAATTCTGCTGGGTAAATTCCTTCCTGGAGAGGGGAGATAGCCACCATCAACACCGTCATCAAGCTAGACTTCATCGGGGATCATCATCATCATCTTCACCATCATCTCCACCAGCACCATCACCACCACTCCATCCCGCTATAACAATTGGGTTCAATATTGCATAGTTCTTAGGGGAAATTTTCCCGGTGTTGATTACTTTTGTAGTTCATGCTATTGAGTGGAACCATTGAAGTATTGTTTATATTCAGATTGTTAATTATCATATCATCTCTGATCTCGATCCATATGATGTCTTGTGAGTAGTTCGTTTAGTTCTTGAGGACATGGGAGAAGTCATGTTGTTAGTAGTGGAATTGTGTTGAGAAATATTCAATGGTTTGATATTTAAGTTGTGGTGTTATTCTTCTAGTGGTGTCATGTGAACGTCGACTACATGATACTTCACCATTTATGGGCCTAGAGGAATGCATTGTGTATTTGGCTTTTAATTGTGGGGTTGCCAGAGTGACAGAAACCTGAACCCCCATTAGGAAACCTTTGCACAAGGGAGTGTCGGATCTCAGAGTTTAATGATGTGGTTAGGTTTTTATCTTAATTACTTTCTTATAGTTGCGGATGCTTGCAAGGGGTTTAATCACAAGTATGTATTAGTCCAAGTAAGGTCGTTACATTATCATAGGTTCACCCACACAACACTTGTCCAACCAAAGAAGATTAATCAACTATATGAAGCGAAAGCACTTGACAGTATTCACATGTGTCCTCGAGAACGTTTGGTCCTCATAAGTAATACAACTGGCTTGTCCTTTGCTGAAGAATGGATTGGGCCACTTGCTGCAATTATTATTATTGTCTTTTATTGTCTCACACTTTATTTATCTGTATTATCAAAAACCCCTAAAAATCCGTTTGCTAAGTATTTACAGAGAATTCCTGATCCAAACCACTAGTCAGCACATTCTGATCCTCGTTGGGATCGACACTCCTAATTATCGAAAGTACTACGATACACCCCCTATACTTGTGGGTCATCAAGACTTTTTTATGGCACCATTTCTGGGGAGTGAAGCGCTATTGAAGAGTGGAACTGGTAAAGGAAATTTCTACTATGAGTATTGTTTTTTTTATGTTTGCTACGCTGTTTTCAATATGGATAACTCAGTTGGTTTCCTATTTGGGAAAGCTACTACCACTGCTAGGGTAGTAGATGAACCATGTAACATCCCATAAATATTAATCTAGATTATCAAGTTCTAATCACCCAAGTTTAGGGTTAACAAAAACTTTTGTTATTAAAAATTATTATGAATGTATGAGTGTTTATGATGAATGCACGAATGCTTGCCATGACTTTTTTGATTGCTATGAATGTCAAGGATTGGTTTAAAGATGAAAACAACATCATCTGAATCATTTCCAAGCAGAATAAAATCAATAGAAATTCAAATATAAACAATATGAGCTAATGGTCATTTTGACCAAAGTTAACCACTAGACCACTTTGGGTGTTTCTAGTCCAAGATTTCTAACAGAAAAAAATCCAATTCTTTTCACCCCTTTCTATACCAAGTAAAAGTGAACCCAAGCCCACCTTGCAAACCAACATAAACATTTGGCAACTCTATTCCAATGACATTTCAAAACCGAATCAAGTATAGGAACTAAGATCACAATTTCTCAAAAAACCACTCAAACTAGTTCACCTTGACAGACCCAAGGAACCAGAGACTACCAAGTATGTGACCAGTACACTCACCAAAATTCATTCAAAAATTTCAAACTTTATTTCTTTCGGCCATTTCATCAAACACTTGGTGAGCACAGAAAACCTGCCTAACTAACACTGTTTTTGATCAATGCTTTGTTCCCTCTTTGCACCCTACTCTCACCCCTTGTCTCCCCCAGTGATCACACTCGCATTGAAGCAGCTACCACCCCTGCCCTTGCACCATGCCGTGCCACCCGAAGACAACCCTTGCCAGCCGACCGTGGCTACCTAGCAGGAGCCTTCGCCGCGCCTAGCCACCATGTACAAGAAGCAGCTGACCGTCCATCGCCACCCCCTGTCCAGCCCTCACTAGCAGCCAGGCCCTGGACCATAGAGAACACGCCACGCCCAATGTCTCTGCTCCATGCGGAGAGCACGCCAGAGCTTCGTGCCCGACACGCTCGCACAAGCCGCGCCTTGCCCTTGCCGCCCGTTCCTGCAATCAACGCGACCCCAGCAACCTCCCAGACATCCCCGATCGACGCGCGCAACCCATAGCACCCGTGCATCGTCAAAACCACCGTCGGTGCCGCGTAGAGCGTCGACTGTCCCTGACCATTCTCGACACCCCTTGCCGTGCCATTAGGTCCTTGAGCATACCCAGGAGACCACGAACCGGCCTACACCCTCAGCCATGCCATTAGCTCACTGCACAGCCGACCCCGATGAGCTCTGCCCGTGCCGCGCTGCCCCTCTCGCTCGGCTATAAAAGGAGGCCAGCCCAGCCCCAATTCGTCACACCATCTCACTCCCCACCTCTCACAGAACACCACTGACCCTTTCCTGGAGCAAGGCGAGCACCAGGTCGCCGGAATTTCACCGGAGTCTGCTGTAGAGGAGGAGAATAGGAGCAGTTGATTGGAGCCGCCGAGGAGCTGCTACATCCACCATTCGAACCGCCATCGTCGACAACGTCGTTCGCCCCCAACGCCGACCCTAGCTGGAGCCTTGGTGAGGCTCACACGACCCCCACCGCCGCGTTAGGGTTCAGTCTCACCGGAGCTGCCCGACGGAGACGACACACCCAAGTTGTTAGATTAGATGCTAATCACATAGTCCAGATTGCCCCTTACCGCTTCGCGTAGCCAGAGTCGCTGATGCACGGAGCCTCGCCGACCTTCGTGGTTATGGTGCTTCTATTGCCACGGGTTCCTCAAATTGTTCTGCTACAATAGCATCACTCGTACAAGCATCCCCGACTGGCTCATCTTGAACTTCTTCAAGTCGCACCGACCTTCCACTCGTTCCCTTTGTGAGAAACTCTTTCTCTAGGAAAACACCGCTACGAGCGACAAACACTTTGCCCTCATCTTGTTTGTATAAGTAATACCCTAAGGTTACCCTCGGATATCCCATGAAAATGCACTTATCCGATTTGGGAGTTAGCTTGTCCGACTAAAGTCGCTTGACAAATGCATCACAACCCCAAATCTTTAGAAAAGACAAACTAGGATTCTTTCCAGTCCACATATCATATGGTGTCTTCACTACGGATTTATATGGTACCCTATTAAGTGTGAAAGTTGCCGTTTCTAGAGCGTTACCCCAAAATGATAATGGTAAATCCGACTGGCTCATCATCGATCGAACCATGTCCAACAAAGTTCGATTGCATCGTTCGGAGATCCCGTTTCTTTGGGGAATTCCGAGCAGCGTGAGTTGTGGAACAATTCCGCAAATCTTAAGATGATTTCTAAATTCGTGACTCAAATATTCACCTCCACGATCAGATCGCAAGGCCTTTATTTTCTTGCCACGTTGATTCTCTACCTCACTCTGAAACTCCTTGAACCTTTCAAAAGTTTCAGACTTATGCTTCATCAAGTAGTGATATGCTCCTCTGGCCGCCGTGCTCATTGGTCCACATACATCAGTATGTGTGAGTTCCAACAAGTCTGTCGCTCTCTCGGGTAAACCCGAAAAAGGCGACTTGGTCATCTTTCCAAGTAAACAAGCTTGACATGTCTCGCATGATTCAAAATCAAACGAACTTAGAAGACCATCACCATGGTGATTCTTCATGCGCTTTTCACTTATATGCCCCAAACGACAATGCCATAAATAGGTAGGACTCAAATCATTCGGACGAAGCCTTTTATCACTAACATTGTAAACAGATGCATCATCAAGATTTAAAATAAATAACCCATTCATAATGGGAGCATCAGCCATAAACATATCATTCTTAGAGATTACACAACCATTGTTCATACTCGCAAATGGATATACATCCCTCATCAAACATGAAGGTGATAAAATGTTTTGACCCATACTTGGAATGTGATAACAACTATTCAACATCATAATAAATCCTGACGGAAGGTGAAGTTGCATGACGCCGACAAACAATGCATCAACCCTTGCTTTATTTCCGACGTGAAAATCCACTTCGCCTTTCTGCACTTCTTTAGTCCTTATTAGCCCCTGCATCGAATTGCAATTATGAGAAACTGATCTGGTATCAAATACCCAAGAGTTAACATAAACAAGCGTACCTGAGTGGGAAGTACTCTTACATCCACTCTTATTCAAAGAAGCCTGGTACTTGTTGCGATTTCTCTTCCAGTGGCCATGTTCATGACAAAAGAAGCACTTGGTGTCTTCTACAGGTCCAGCCTTTTGCTTGGGTGCAGGATTAGGGATAGTATCCTTAGCCTTGCCCTTCTTCTTCTTCCAAGAAGTACCCTTTTTCTTGAAGCTAGGCTTGTTTTGCACTGCCATCACATGGCTATGCCCTGCAGACTTCTTCATGTCACTTTCTGCTGTTTTTAGCATCCCGCATAACTCATTAAGGCCCTTCTCCACCTCATGCATATGGTAGTTCGAAATGAACTGCCTATAGCTAGATGGAAGAGATGCCAAAATGAAATCAGTAGCCAACTCTTGGCCTAGTGGAAAACCAAGCTTAGTATAACTGTAACCAACCATTTTGATCACATGGGGGACTACACCTGCTCCCTCTGCCAGCTTGCATTCCACAAAGGACTTGGCGACATTGTACCTCTCAGTCCTGGCCTGAGTCTAGAACATGTCCCTAAGCGCGACGATGATATCGTATGCTTCCTGATCCTCAAACTTCTTTTGGAGTTCAGGTTCCATGCATGCAAGCATAAGATAGCTAACCTAAAGAGAGTCATCACATGCTCTCTTGTAGGCGTTCTTTAGGGGGGCGGATGCATTATTAGCAGGTTCATCGGGGATTGGGGTATCCAGAACCGTTTCCTTTTTATCAGACCTAAGAACAATTCTCAGGTTACGGACCCCAGTCCGTATAGTTTGTTCCATTTAGTTTATATTTTTCAAGAATCGAACGCAAAGAAAAATGTGATGTAGTGTTCGGTGCCATTGATCTACAATAGAAAACATGCAAAATACTAAGCCATGTAACCATGAAAGAGTAAAACATATTAAACAATTTAATAGCATATACTCCCACTTAAATCAATATCCCTCTATTGATACTAAGTGATTTAAGATCCACAATTAACAAGTCGACTAGTGAGCTTTAGCATCACTACTAGAAGACAAGGTAAATCGGTAAGCAACACTTGCTAATAATATCACATATGACTCTTGTTGTTGGGTGACATATCTATGTCAAAACTAGGCGCCCAACCTTTATGCCCCAAAGTCCTTAACTGTTAAGATGACCTTGTCAAGCTCACCAACCCTTATGAGTGTAGGTATCCGATACAAACCCACCCAGCCAAGGAAAACCGCGGCACCCTAATTTCATAGGCCCACAAACGGTTGTATAGGGCATAGGATGGTGCAAGGTTTGGTTGGGAGGGCATGGTTTAACTTAAACTTTTTGAGGGATCGTTCTACTACTATCATCTAAGCATGCATAGAGTAAAACGCATAAGAATAGCATTCACATAGTTGTGACACAGTATGGCCCATTTTCTCATGGTGATCTCTATCGCCGTAGAACTTGTCCACCATGATGATCTCCATATTCATGTTCCAAGTGAGGCATCCTCCAAGTGATGAGTCCTCCAAGAACTAATACAAGCTATTACTACTAACAGCTAGTAATCAAAATTACATAGTATTGGGATCATCACAAGTAGGCACGCATGCCATTAAAATAATTGACAACACGTATGGCTCCAGCCGTGTTGCCGTACTCACGACACGCGGGTGATGAAAAATTTCATACATGCATCACATACATATATGGGCCATACTGATCACATACATCCTGCAAAAACAAGTTATGCATAGAATCGCATTCTACCAGATCATGTGACATCGTAGAACCTAGTTACTGTAACGAGATACAAAAGGGTGTACGATTAAGGGGGGGTCTAGGGGGTATCCCCCTGCGGGGTTCGAAGCGGTATCCCTCCGGAAAATTTTGAAAATGAGAGATCGAATCTATACAATTTTCTTTAAGGATTTTTTGATCTACAAATCAAATTTACCATAAACCGACTATTGTTCAGATTTGATAAAACTCCTTTGATCATGGTACATCGATTTTAGATCTAGGTTCCGATTCGATCAATTATATTGATTTTCACGTGATTCAACAGGATTTATGTGTCATTGTCTACCCCGATGGCGAAAACCGACCGGCAGGGGTAAGTCGTTCGACGACCTCAGAATCACGATCATGGAAAGCAATATCACAGATGAATCCTGAACCACCGCAATACAAACAATCACATCATTCATATCAATCTGCATATCACCATATGCAAACTTCCCGAACCTATAACTGAACAGCATCGTCTCTCATACCACTGTCAGGTTTATGGGTAGGCTACACTAGCGCAAATCAAAAAAATTCTACCGCGTAAACAAGGAATACTTTTGTCATGGATCACGGGATTACCATTAGACGCGCAGTTGTGGAACTTGATGAAGCGCGTCGAGGCAGTGCATACATTCTACGTCTCTTCCTTGTACTCGTCCCACGAGCAGCTCGTCCAAGTGCCACAGATGCAGCACCTCTGAGGTATCCACACGTGCGGGGTGGAAGAGTCAGACGCCAGACTACTAGGTCTACGCGCGCGACATAGGCGTGAGGAGTGGCGGCTGGATGGAATGGTCTAACCCTGGTTAGCTCGCCCCACCCTCTCTTATATAGGCGTCCCTAATGGACTTCTACATTAGAAGCCCATTAGTATCCTAAGCCTGGTCTAATTCGGATCTAATCCTCATTAGGCTTCCAGCCCCTTAAGTGTGTGACCCTATAGGTTCATATACGTATAGACATGACACAAATACACTTATTCTATCAATAGTTGGTAGCGGCCTCTAGCAAGACGTGCCAACTCCTAAATGCATACAAGAACATATCGGATGAACCATCACAAGGTTTAGTACATGTATTTCCCTTTGCCTCATGATATTTGGTCTAGCTCCAAGCTAACCTCCCTTTCCCGATACTGTGATTCGGAATCCCTTTACTAGGTTAACTCTTAACCATATGAAGAGGTTTAATCTCGTCAATGCCCATTGTTATGAGCTTGGGTTTTGGAGAAGATGGGGGTGCTGGAGATCGCGGAACGGTTAACAGACAAGCAACCAGGGGACACGAGATTTACCCAGGTTCAGGCCCCCGGAGGGAAAACCCTACTCCTGCTTGTCTGCTCTTGATTATGGCAGAACCGAAAGTTACAGGGATGCGCAGATGTGATCTGGCGTGGAGGTGTGTATGCGGTGGTATGAGAGATATCCTCCTCGTCGTGCCCTCCTAGTCTTTATATAAAGTTAGCCAGGTCCCGGGCATAGATCGTGTCGGTTACAGTTTTAGGGTTTGCCCCTTTGAATATTCTAACTGTTCTAGTCTTGCTCTCCAAGGATCCGAAGACGTCATGGGCTTGGGCCACCCGAAAATCTTCATGGGCCGTGTATATTGTTGTGGGCCTTCGTTGGGCTGGACCAGGTATGATAATGTCGTGTACCTATAGGGTATAATCATGTCAGTAGCCCCCGAGTGTTCAGTCGAATCGCAGATTCGGCTGAGGACTCTTCAATCTTTCGGGTGCAGCTATTTCTGTTCATCAGAGAATGATTTTAGTATGTAGGGATTGTTGATGCGTGTGCCTGACTCTCCCGATGGATCAGGGTCAGTTAACTGTCTTCGGACAAAACAATACGATCTTCTTCAGATTTGAGTACCTAGACTCGAACCCGGAACAGATGCTCGCGCAATTTGACTCAAGCCTTTGCGGTCTTACACGAGTCGAATCACAGTAGTTTTCGAATGATATACCCAACGCGTCCGTCGGGATTTTCATCGCGCCTGTTGGCATGGATTTTACTAGCACAGTGCAGTCAGGTGCGTTACCAGGCCATCAGATGATATCTGTAGGTCTTATATTTTCTTTGCAGACACAACATCCAAAATTTTATCAGCGCGGAGGTGTTTCGGGTGGCCAAGGAGGATGTTACTCAATTAGCGTTGATTGGGGCAAAGTTGCCAAAAAGTTTTTGCATTCTGATCCGAAGGATCGCAGTCGACGAAATTCATAGGGTGCATGACCAGCGCTCCCTATGGGAGTAGCTCCCGAGTGTCTGTTCGAGTCGTAGACTCGAGCAGAGACTTTAATTCAGCCATTGTTTGCTTCAGGTCCGTAGGACACAATTTTTCGTATGCTTGAATCAGTCCTCCCTATGGGAGTAGCCCCCGAGTCCGTAGTGGAGTCGTAGACTCGACGTAGGACTCGAAGAATATATCATAGGCGTAGTACCTTATTCATGCTTCGGGTGCGCGGCCAGCGCTCCTGATAGGAGTAGCCCCCGAGGAGTTGCTCGAATCGTAGATTTGAGTGAGTACTTTAGCTGTTTAGCCGAAGTTTTGTAGTCATTGCCAGTATGGCTTTGATGACGTCAATGCTGACGATCAGCGACCTCAATCGTCTGCGGTGCCAGAGGTGATGTGACTGGACGAACGTGGGTCCTACTTTCTGACTTGGAGTTGACTGGTAATGCGCGACGTGGCGACAATTACGGCGCCTCCTCGGTTTCCGTGCATAGTGGACGGCGTGCGAGCGACGGTTCGCTGCTGTGCTGACACGTGGATGCTAGGGCTTCCAGATGAATGGTCCATGTTCATCGTCTTCGTCCTTATAACTGTGGGGAAAAATTGTGGTTTGTTTTCACCGTAGCCACTTGCTTTCTACTGCTTCCATTTTCTTTAGCTTTTCTCGCCGCGTACTGGAAGTCCTCCGATATTTCCCCTCCTCTTTCCTACGCTCGCACCGCCGCCGTCATCGCACTTTAATGGGGAAATCAAAGAAGACCTCCACCAGTGCTGCTGCCAGAGGCAAGAAGGGCACCTCCGCCACACGTGTCACCAATGGTGGGTGGCATCGTACGGAGACGCGTGAGGGCGACCTGCGCAAGCTTCATGAGCGCGGTTTAATCCCGTAGGACAAGGAGGCCGTCAAGATCCCCGGCGACGAGGTAATTCCCCGTCCACCAGCAGGGTTTCGGGTCATGTTTGTTTCCTTTGTTCTTCGGGGCCTCTCGCTCCCAGTCCATCATTTTCTTCGTGGACTGTTGTTCTTCTATGGCATACAACTCCATCATCTCTCGCCCAATTCTCTTCTCCACATCGCCTGCTTCATCACTTTTTGCGAGTGTTGGCTCGGTATCGAGCCGCACTTTTGCCTCTTCCGGAAGCTCTGTTCCATGAAGAGGCAGTCCGACTCCGACAGAGTTTATCCGATTGGTGGCTGCATCATTTCCCTTTGATCCAATTTTATTTTCTTCTCTTTTTCTATGTCTGAGTCCGTCCAATACTGGTAGAAGAGGTGGTTTCATATCCGCGATTCCACAGTGGACGGGCAAGACTTTGGCCTTGCCCATTTCGATTCCACCCAGAAAATCCTGCCGAAGAGGTCCTAGAAAAACCATATCCTGGAGGGAGAGGTGGAGGAGATAGAGGAGCTCTACCGTCGGGTGGAGGACCTCCAGGTGATTCCGGAGAAGGAGGTGAACGGTGTGGATATCATCCGCACCTTCCTCAAATGCCGGGTGCAACCACTCCAGGCTAGGGCGCACCCGATGTTCCTTTATTCTGGCCGTCACGACCCAACGAGAGTTGCGGATGAGGAGCTCTCCAAGGGGGATCTTGACAGAGTCCTTCGGCCGCTGCTAAAGTACAAAGCTGTTGAGGACCTTCCGGGGAAGTGGGGACCTCTCCGTTCAGTTCCTCTGGACCAGTTCCGCAGGTGTAGATCTGGTACGTGTGCGTAGCGCTTTTTCCGAGTGCGTTTTCTTATACTTTCCTGTTCTAAAAGTGTGTATTCATTGTTCAGGAGTTCAAGGTACCTGGCATGGTGCCTCCACTACCGAACGGTTTCCGGATGCGCCGGACAACGAAGTCGTGGACTCCGTGTTCGATCTTCCCCCGGCGCAGTCACCGACTGAGGAAGCCCCCGAGGCGAGCGAGGGGCATTCGATGCCTCGACTCCACCAACTCCTAGGGACCCGCCGTGCCTTGTCCGTCACAGTGGAGGTGATGGTGCCTCTTCCTCTCCCATCCTGGCCATTCATGTGCGGGCTATAGCGCCGCAGCAGCCGGCGAAGAGGAAGAAGGAAGAGAAGAAAAGCAAGAAGGCCTTGCCTGTTTTTGACTAGAGTGACATGGACTCGTAAGTGCCTTCGAATGCCTTTTGCTACTTTTCTTGTATTCTTGTATTCTTGTCTTAGACTGGTGATTTCCTTTGCAGCCACTCCTCTGAGGGATCTTTTAGCGATGCCACTCAGGAGATGGTAGGGGAGTCGAAGATGACGCCTCCTCCCTCTCATACGGTGGCCACCTCTGGGGGCGCTGCTCCGAACCCCTCTCCACAGGAGGCTCGGGTGATCGTCTCCCAGAAGACTACAGCCAGACCTTCGGATCCTCCGTCTGAGCATGTAAGTGTTTTCCCTCTTGCTGTGGGGGGAGCCCCCGAGCCATATTTTCGTATGATCTGCTGATCTTTGCTTCTTTTTTGCGTCTCGGGGGGAGCCCCCGAGCGTTTTTATGTGTTTGATATTTTGCTCGTTTCTTGGGCGTAGCCCCCAAGCCTTTGAATTGACAAGTTGTTTCTTCTTGCAGCCTTTTGTGCAAGGTGCAAACCAGCTGGTGAAGCAGCACCTGGCGTTGGACGCTAGCTTGCGGCAGCTTCAAGGTACATCCATAACTAATCCTCTATTTTTCGTCTGCTTGCTAGCTTGTTGAGCTTACATACGTTCTTTGTTGCTTTTTTCATATGAGAATAACACTGCCCTCCGCGAGCTTGATGCTCTCAAAAAGAGCCTTGGGCGAGCGGAGAAGAAGGCCGAAGATGCTGTTGGGGCCAAGGAGCGCCTCGAGCAGGAGCTTGCTGACTCAGCCGCGGCTAAGGAGCGCCTGCAGCAGGAAGCTACTGATCACGAGGAGCAGCTTGCCACCGATGCGGCTTTGCGCGAGAAGGAGGTGGACGAAAAGCTAATGGCTACTGCCAAGGCTGTGTCTGGTGAGTATTTTTTGCCTTTCGTTGGGTTTTTCGGCTGATGCGTTCCTGTGCCTTTGTTCGATTCTTACTGTACTTTTCCGTTTCTCTAGATGCCGCAGACATTGAGTTCAACTGCAGTGCCCGGGAGCACGGTAGTGCTTTGGATGATGCTACTGCAGCGGTCGAAGACCGCTGAAGTACTGTGGTTGGCTATCTTGCCAAAGCCAAGGAGGTTCTCGGGCGCTTCTACAAGGAGCTTGTTCCCAAGGGCGTTGCCCTTGAGGGCGTCGACTCTTTGGCGGATGCGCTGTCAGTGGATGTGCCTGCAGCCTACAAGCGCAAGCAGAAGGGCATCGGTGCGTCCATGGGGCTCGCAATGGCCATGGCGTCCGGAGCGGAGCTGGATCTTCATCAGGTCACCTCCCAGATGCCAACGGCCCCCCACGGTTCCGAGGTAGCCTTCCCTCTCTTCACCGCTCGCTGTAAGCGATATGGGCCGAAACTTATTGACCTCCTGGTGGAGTATGCGGCGAAGCAGCAGGAGGAGGTCAAGGGCAGGCGCTCTGGCTCTGAGGCCACTCAGGATGCAGCTGCTTAGGCTTTGTATTTGTAGTTCTAGGATAGTTACCCTCTACCTTTGCTGTAATTTCTTGATGAACACTTCCTTTGCCACGAAGTGGCTTTTTGTTGTATATAATGAGCCTTCAGGCTGTTTCCCAGTTGTGTGTTGTTTATATCCTTTCTGTTTTTCTTAGGGACCTTCGGGTGATGACCCTATCGATACTTTGTCTGCTCCACAGCCGCGACCATCCTTGGATGACGCGTCGCAGCTCGTTTTTCTTTGTGACCATGTCTGCAATCTTGAGAAGGAGTTGCTTGACATCCGAGGCCATGCGGACATTTGGAAGTCGAAGGCGGAGCGAGGTGCTGCCAGAGAGGAGTATCTGATGGGGGAGCTCCAGTAGTTGGCCGAGCAGCTGCAGTGTAAGTATCTTCGAGCTGCTGCTCATTTTCGGGTGCGCCTGTTGGCGGGCCATCTTACTTTGTAGTTGTTGCAGGTGCCAACCTTGTTCCAAGGGAGGAAAGGAGCGCGTTGCGGTTCGGATCAACTGCCTGACCCAGCAAGATATGGAAGCCGGTGGCTTTTCTGGATGGATCGCCACCGTGCCACGGTTCTTTCCATTTGCAGGATCGTGCCCACCAGGTGTCGCAAGTGTCACGGCAGGTGAAGATTTCCCTGGCGTCAATTGCATGTTATGTTTCCCCTTGATGAAGCGCCATCGACTCTTTGGGGCTTGCTGGCAAAGTTTCGAAACGTGCGTCACATCAGGAGCTGGTGCGACACCAGTTAGTTGCGGGGATGAAGGCCGCCCTTTCCCTCGTGCAGCTGCATCGCCCTGATGTGGATCTTGTGGCTGTGGCGGCTGGGCCGCCCCCTCGACCAGATGGTGGCCTATGGTACATGCGCCCGCACTATGCGGCTGTTAGGCAATATGCCAAAGAAGTTGTAGATCTCTTTGAGCATCGCACGCAGGTGATCCTTCAGAATAGGTAATTCCTATAAAAAAGATAGGCCGACGAGACGTCATGAACACACCGTAGGCGAGTTTCTGGTAGTGAGGGTACCTCTGTTTTTGTTGGCGTCAATACCTCTCTGAGGTAGTAGATAGGGCGTTGGACCCCATGAGTCTTGCCATCTTCGGGTCATTCGACCACGAGCATGGTGCTTACGACCAGATGCGTGGCTGCTATGTAGAGCAGTAGAGGCTCGCGTTCCTTTGGCGTGACCAGGACGGGCGAGGTGGAGAGCAGCCGCTTCAGATCTTCGAATGCGTCATCCGCTCCACTCGAATTGTCTGCTTTGCGTAGCAGCTGGTAGAAAGGCAGAGCCTTCTCACCCATGCGGTTGATGAATCTGCTCAGCACCGCGATGCGTCCAACTAGCTGTTGGACACCTTTGAGGTTCTTCGGTTTCTCCATGGCCATTATGGCCCGGATTTTCTTCGGGTTTGCCTCAATCCCTCGCTGGGAGATGAAGTAGCCAACCAGTTGGCCAGATGGGACGCCGAAGGCGCACTTTTCTGGGATCAGCTTGATCTTGTAGCGATCAAGGTTGTCGAACGTCTCGCGGAGATCATCGATCAGTGTCTTGGCCTCCTTTGTTTTGATTACTATGTCGTCGACATAGACCTGTATGTTGCGGCCGATCTGGCTCTTCAGGCATGCCTGCATGCATCGCTGGTACGTGGCACCTGCGTTCTTCAGCCCGAAAGGCATTGTGTTGTAGCAGAACACTCCGAACGGCATGATGAACGCTGTTTTCTCCTGGTCTTCGACCTTTAGTCGAATCTGATTGTAGCCTGAGTAGGCATCGAGGAAGGAGAGTTTCTCGCATCCTGCAGTCGAATCGATGATCTAATCGATCCGAGGGAGAGGGAAGTGATCCTTCGGACAGTGCTTGTTCAGTGATGTGAAGTCCATGCACATCCGCGGGATGTCCGTGTCCTTTTTAGGGACCATCACGGTGTTGGCCAGCCACTCGCTTTCCTTGACTTCCCTGATGAAATCAGCATCGAGCAGTCTGTTGACTTTGACTCCGATGGCTTCGGCCCGTGGCTCGGACAATCGTCGGATGGACTATTTTACGGGCTTGGCATCTGGGAACACATTGAGTGTGTGCTCGGCGAATTCCCTGGGAACTCCTAGCATGTCCGCAGGACACCAGGCGAAGATTTTCCAACGCTCATGGAGGAACTCGACGAGCGCGCTTTCCTATGCGGGGCTGAGGTCGTTGGCGATCACCACCGTCTTGGAGGCGTCCGTCGGGTGGACTACACCTTCTTCATGTTGACTATTGAGCCCTACGACATGTCAGGTGCGTTCTGCCTTGAGACTGGGGGTGCCCCGTTGTCTGTCACCTCTCGGAGCCTTATGAGCTCCTCTTGCATGCCAAATGACTATGATATTCTATTGAAGTCCCTGTCGCAGTGATCCGACCGGGTGAAGCTCCCGTGGACCGTGATGACGTCCCTACCTCCTGGCATCTTGAGTAGCAGGTACGCATAGTGCGGTACCGCCAGGAACCTTGCGAATGCCACGCGCCCGAGAATGGCGTGGTATTGTGATGGACAGTCCACCACTTCGAACTCGAGTCGCTCACACCGAGAGTTGTCGGGCTTGCTGAAGATGATGTCGAGCCATATCGTTCCCAGGGGGAATATACCCTTCCATAGGACGATGCCATGGAACATTGTGTCGGATTGTTCCAGGCTGCACAGCGGGATACGCATTGCTGCTAAGGTGCTAGAGAACATTAGATTGATGTCGCTGCCGCCGTCCATGAAGACGTGACTCATCTCGAACCCTCCGATATGCGCCTCGAGCACCAGGCCAGCATGACCTGGGCGAGGGATCTGGCGGGGGTTATCCGAACGGCTGAATGTGATGCAGGACTTCGAACCGCTGAGGAACTCAAGGATGGCGGGTGGAGTGGTCACATCCAAGCTGACCTGGCGGGTGATCTTCTTTTGCAGCCTGTTTGTCGGGCGCCCCTTTTGGATCATCAATGACCCTTTCGGTGTGGGGTCCCATTTACACCGTTGTTCTACACGAGTGCGATCGGGTGATTCGAAGGTCCAACGGGTGGTGGCGGAGGAGCTCCGTGGGCGATGTCACCTGGTGCGGGTGTGTGTTCGTACCCAGGGTTCGGGGCTTGCTGTCTCATCTGGGACAGGCTCTCGCTGAGTTTCTGAAACTCGCTGCAATCTTTGAGCATATGGCTAGCCTTCTTTTTGCCATCCTGCTTGTCTATGTAGAAGTGGATGGTGCATGGGCCCGACAATTTGTCGTATGCCGAGGGCTTGTCTTCGCGGCCGCGGCGTTGCCACGTTTTCTTTGGGCATTGCAGTGACCCAGCATACCACTGCATGTGTAGTACACTATATTCGTTGACATGACATTCACAGAACACCGTTCCGTAAATATCACATCCCTCAGAGTGGTACAACAGAAACATTGCGGATCCATATTACAAAGGTACCCACATTATTATTATTACAATACCGGAAGTTCAAGACTTCCAAAAGATCCAACTTACAAACCAAAATATAAGATGTTCAGCGGAAATTTAAAAGTAACAACTCCGACTAGGAGTGGGGCTCAACAGCTTATTTTATAGAGATCATGCTGCTCGGCTCCATTAGTTACTACTAACTAGACCCTTAAGTGGACTCGTTCTCATCGACACCGTAGCGGATCTCGTAGACCACGCCTTCAACTCCTCCGGATAGATCAGGTTCCTCGTAGAACACGTCTTCTTGGCATTCGGCTGCATACATTGGCACGTCTTCGGAATCCTCAGAGTCTAAGCAAGGGATCAAAGGAAAGAATGAGTAACAGCGTTACCCAACAAGTTCATTATATGCAAGGTGGGAAGTTTGATGCTCTAACTACCACCTCGGATTATAAATCCTTGGCACTATGCAGTTTTTGTAAATCTTTTTTCAAAGATTGATTTTATTCTGACAGACTATGACAATCAGCCTTCACAGGTTGACTAGAACTTTCATGGAGTTCCTTTCCTGCTGCGTTCGTAGCTCCTTCCCGGAACAGAGAGTAACAAGTTACAATTCTTACACTCTGCAGAGGTGCGTTACTTTACCCATGAGAGATCAACTCCTTGTTGTACAACCGGGCGTACTTTCCCGTCCACATTTCCATGATGTGGGGCCCAGTAGTTGGTCCAAGCCAATCACTGCCCCCTTCGCGACCCCGCATGCCACCTTGGTGTACACCATGCCCACATAATGAATTACGGCAATGGCTTATACAAACCTTTAGATGCCAGAACTATCGTGGGACGTTGAGGGTTCCCACCCATATGCTGCATATCCTCTACGAATTGCCAATTAATATGCATGCTACGAGGATAACCGCCACGACCTGCACATCCGGCTTCATGCGAGAGGAAGAAGATACAGCTGACTTCTCTGTCCCATTCCAAATCTCATGGCTAACGCGTAATATACGGCACTAGAATCACTGGTGTCAGGGGTTATTAAGTCCCTACTTGATCATCATTGTTGCAATTAGAACTCTAAGTTCTATTGCTCCATCATATCACCACTTAGGATGATATCTATAATTTCTTTATTTGTGAAAATAATATTTTCTTTCTTTATAGCATATATGATAACACAAAATTTGCAAATACTTTGATAAAGACTCTTCAAAGGACATGAGCAAGTGATGAACTTGCCTTGTGATGGCAAGGTAGTGAAGTCTGATGCTTGCACTAGACCTTGAGCTTCTAGTTCTACAAAAACATCATTATTGCCCGGTAAGGACAATATTTAAAGAAGCAAAATGATTACGCAAGTAATGTAATGCATTATTTAATTTTTATATGCATTTACCCCAAAAAGTCCCTTTTTAGTAATAAAGGATTTATAAATATTACTTTTTAATATTTTATAACATATATTGAATTATTTTATTTTATTTCCCTTATATTTGATTTTTGTTGATTTAATAATAATTTTAGGAATTATGAATTATACATTAAAAATGGTGATTAAATATTTATTTAGTATTTTTTTTAAAATACTACCATATTAATACATAATGAAAGTGAATTTTAATTAATTTTATCACCTTCCAATAATTTTGTAAAATTCCATAAGGAATATATAATTTACAAAATTCCTAATAAAATTTAAATGTCTAAAATTTTATAC